>OZ018363.1:2783049-5481099 GCA_963969515.1 Yponomeuta evonymella
CCGGAACGAGTCGGACAGACCCATGTCTTTATCGAGGAGGTCCGACCACGGGAACAGGTGGATCATGCTGCGGAATGTTAGCGATTATTGCAAATTTGACTTTGAGCAGAGTAAAACGACAACACTGTATTATTATTATTATTAATACGTTTATTGCACATAAGTAAGAAATCATTGTATTTGTGGCGGACTGAAGTTTTTTTTTAAGTACATTGAAGTTTTCTAAATATTTACTAGGAAGGTTAGGTCTGAATCCTTCCGCAACACAAGTAATTTAATCATTATTCATTGCATGACATGGTAAAAATACAGGTGGTAATAATATATTTACAAAAATAATTGATGATCTACATGACACCCTGTAAGGGCACTACATTTTTTTGTGTCTAACTAGCTGTTGCCCGCGACTTCGTTCGCGTGGAAATATTGATGTGTATTTTTTCGGGATAAAAAATAGCCTATGTGCTAATCCAGACTATAATCTATCTCTGTGAAAAATTTTATCCGGATCCGTTCAGCTGTTTTTACGTGGAAGAGTAACAAACATCCAAACATAATACAAACTTTCGCGTTTATAATATTAGTAAGGACTACTACTTATGCCAATTGTTATGAAACTACTTATTTACAGAAGAGATTATTTAACAGAGAGGCTGTACAGTTTTATGAGTGTTTTTACACTCTCGGACATGGGCGCTCCGAATGGCGCAACACACATGATGAAAGTCATCTGTCAAGCAAGAGTGACCACCGAGAGGGCAGTGTTGGAAACTAAATTCTCTCACTGAGGAAAAATAAGGAGGAGAGAGAGGTACTAAGATTGTGTTTCTGTTACAATATTCCAACGGCCATATTCCCAGGCACTGCAGGGTCCGGGTGGTCCCTTCACCCATCTAGTGTGAGTGAAGGTGCCACTGGACGCTGTATAAATCATCACATTACGTAGATGCAAAGGCCAAAGTAAGGTCAACAGCGATCATTACAACTAGATTTTATTCATCAACCATCAACAATCAGCCCGTATGCGTCCACTGCTGGACATATATATATACATTCCATACAATTGTCCATTACATACAAATTATTAGCAATAAATAAATAAATAAATTCATTCATTCATGCATTCATAGGAAAGGCCCAAGGCACGCCACTTCTTTCTGTCTGTTCTTTCTTTTTTCCTGCTACAATAAAGAATATTCTTGTCTTATCCTATCTTATAATAAGACTATCATCTCTTCCTCCTCCCAACCCCCGGTTTTTCGTACACTAACGATGTGGTAAACTACTGTTAACAGCGTTCAGCAGCAGCAAGAAAAAAAACAAATGACAGCTGGTACAAGTACATTAACAGATTGTTAGTGTTATCACCATCATCATCATCATCATCAGCCCACCTCTGCATTTTTCCCATTACGCCATCTTTCGCGGTCTCTCGCAAATTGTGATTGTTAGTGTACCGGAAACCGAGTTGAAAATAGCAATCAAACAAAGGAACTAACACAAATACTAGGTAGATACGGCCAAAAACATTAAAAACACAACGCGTGAAGTAGTCAGCTATGATTCATAGTTACCAAATTGAAACTTGGCAGCAGTAACTTCACTCAAGGTTTGCTTCTCTGCTAAACCAAAGAATAGAAATCTACTCGAGCGCTAGAACAGAATAAAGATATCTGCTTTGCATAGTATTCATATTAAACGAAAAATAAAATAGATTGGGCCCGGGATGCCTCAAAGAAAAGGAAACACCCGCCCACGTGACCATTCACTGTGAAGGCGTGGAAAAGCTACGGACCGCCATCATTGGGAAGCTGGGATTCCTTCAGGCCTTCAGTGACATTCGAGCACGCTGGCTTTCTGGAAAGAGATAGGCTGGCTGGAGTAAACTCACAGCTTTGCTACGTACAATGGCCCAACCATGAGGCTAAGTGCGGAAATCTCAGGTCTAACTAACTAACTAACTATGTTGCATCTTAAAGACGATCTGAGGCAGATTGCTCGCAGATTGATTGAAGGGATCAAAGGCTTGACAAATCCCAGACATCCATCAATCATCCCGGCTGCCTGAGTGATCTTGAACGATCACGAAGGTTAAGCAACACAGGGCGCGT
Organism: Yponomeuta evonymella; assembly: GCA_963969515.1. Classification (NCBI taxonomy): domain Eukaryota; kingdom Metazoa; phylum Arthropoda; class Insecta; order Lepidoptera; family Yponomeutidae; genus Yponomeuta; species Yponomeuta evonymella. The sequence goes on from OZ018363.1 coordinate 2,785,161, forward strand.
TCAGTGCATGGATGGGTCGCCGTCTATGCCTAACGCTAGTGGCATTTTTCCGAGCGGTTCCGTGCTTCGCAAGGCACGTTAAGCTGTTGGTGCCGGCTGCCGTCGATAGATGGCAGTCGTTAAGCCAAGTCAGAGGCCTTAGGGCGGCTTGACAACTTCTGACAGTAGACGAGCCACTAGTCTACAAGCCTCCACCAATCCGGACTTGGCCCCCGCGGTGGAGTATGGCCTATACCTTCCTCAGGGAAGAGACCCGTGCCCCTCGGTGGGGACATAGAGCATGGACTACCGGACCCTTTTTCTAAAACCGGTATTTTTTCGATATCAACATTTGAAAAACCGGAATTCCGGTATTTCGGTATTTTTTCGGTATTGATGATTTTTTGTTAAAATAACATAGATGATTGTAAAACAGTTGATTTACGTGGCCTCCACGTTTTGTCCCACTGAGCTTTCCCCACATCATCAGTTCAAGTTGTCAAATTAACTCAATGAAATATAAAGTAAGCAAATTTTTCTTGAGCAAATACAATAAGTCCGAGAGAAAACTGAACTCAACCTGATAGTATTAGAATACTTATAAGAAACAAATTTATTATGTCATAATTATATTATGCTACCTACCACGACCACGGCACATTTCCTTATTTGCTTTGCGGTACATATTCATTAAAATATGAGTACTTAATGATTGTACTCGTAAATTTATAAACTGTACTCTTAAAGTTTTGACGTTCCACAAAGTTCCTTCAAAAAATAAGTTTTGTATTTATATATTTTTTCGAGAATATTACTAATTTTGAGAGCCTAGGCTGAATATTTCGTTTGGGGGAGCTGCTTTAAAAAAATTTCAAAGCGAAAAAAAAAAGAATCGGAGTCTACGTAACCGGAAGTACGTCATGCACGGAAGTACGTCATCAACTGATATCCTACGAGCTGTCAGTTTCTAGTGATACCATGACTCGATACAAAACTCTTTAAATAAACAACTTAAAAGAAAAAAAAAACTATAAAGGGAAATTTGCCGCCAGGCAGATCGTATGCCTGGGGACGGCCGGTCCGACTAATGTTCGTCGGACGTTATATTTATGGTATGTCATGTGAAACATTTTGCTTGCGCGATGCAGGAATGTTGGAGTTTATAGTGCGCGCGCAGAGTTGACATGTGTTCGCCACATCACTCCCCTTCAAGACCGTAGCTACGCATAGCTAGGTCTGATAGGAATCGAAGTCTCTGTGCTCTAAAGCCTGCAAGCGCCAGGAGTCGCTGAGTCAGTGAGTCGACTAGCGGTTGAGGGTGTTCGGCGGCTAACAGTCACTTCACCGGCGACAGTACCATAGGGCCCGCGCATGTAGTAGGAAGGAACTGGTGAAGGCTGTTGTACCACTGGCAACGTGCGCTGTTGCTGCGTGACTGCCATGCCGAGGGGTTGAGGGAGATCACCATCAGTACCAGTAGTCGGTGCGTTGACTGTAGTGGAACTGATGAGGTGAGAGGGAAGAGGATGAATATGTACAAGTATGTACAAATTTACAATGCTGGGCTTGCTTTGAGACTGATTTTATGTGGGGTGCTGCGAGAGCGAAGGAAGGTTTGACAATGTTCTGTCGGGGGTCACCACTATAGGGAAGAGCGGGTGATCGTGCTCTTCTACTATAAAGGGAAATTTCCCGCCAGGCAGATCGTATGCCTGGGAACGGCCGGTCCAACTAATGCTCCTCGGACGTTATATTTATGGTATATCATGTGAAACATTTTGCTTGCGCGATGCAGGAATGTTGGAGTTTATAGTGCGCGCGCAGAGTTAACATGTGCTTGCCACACTCCTTATCTAAGCAAACGTAAGAAAAAATATATTATATTTGTTTTTTACGGAATACCGAAATGTCAATATCTTGACATTTTTTATTTCAAAATATTAAACCTTCTTTCATTGACGTATTGAACGAACGTTAGAAGGTCGAATTAGTCACACACTTATTCACAAAGATACAAGAAACCAGTGAATATTATATGAACTTATCTTTAAAACAAATTGTCATAATCATATCCTCCCGCGGCGGCTAACCTCGCGTTCTAAATTAAAAAACAATATTTAGGACAATGCCCATTGTCGATAATATCTTTAACTTGGTGGCTGTTGAAGATACTTACAGTTAGTTACAATACTGTATTATGTCACTACTGTACCGTAGGTACACCACATAGAGCAGGAGACAAACACTAGTTTCTTGTGGGACACCGCAATTCACAGGAACGAACAGTGATTTTAAATAATACCCATCACTTAATTCGAAACTATCCTTAAGGTGAGTGTTAAACATTTGACTGTATTGATACCGAAACTCCAAAACCCTAAAAAGCATGAGTTCTGTATTTAGACAGTCTCAGGCTCTCAAAAATTGCAGTGAAATCGTAAAACCAGATTGGAAATCTAGAAAAGTCAAAAAAAAAAAAAACAACCCCCGTTGGTAGCCTAGTGGGTAGAACATCGGACTCGGAAGCGAGAGACCCAGGTTCGATCCCCAGTGCGGGCATGTACCTATGACTTGGTTTGTACATTTGTGAAGCAATACCACTCGCTAACGGTGAAGGAAAAACATCGTGAGGAAACCTGAGTGTCTGAGCTATTCACATACCTCAGCGCTTGAAATCGCCAATCCGCGGTGGGCACGCGTGGTGATTAAGCCCATACTCTCTCCCTGAGAGAAGGCCTGTGCCCTACAGTGGGACGTATATAGGCTGCTTATGTTATGAAGTTATTATATGGATGTAGAATCGAACAGCGCGTCTAAAAGCTAGTTATAGTAATACCGAAACTATCGAAATACCGGTATTAGGATTACACAAAACCGGTTTTTCAAATTCGAATATTCTGTCCGGTATTCCGGTTTTTCGGTATTACCGAAAACCGGTATCCATGCTCTATGGGGACATAATGGGTTGATGATGAGAATCAATCATACCGTACTCGCCCGCACGCCACTTCCTTCTGCCATCGGACATACTCATCCAGCCGCCGCCAGCAGTCTGCATCAGATCGTCGGTCCAGCGAGCTGGTGGGCGTCCTACGCTGCATTTGCCAGTTTGTGGTCTCCACTGGAGAACCTTTGCACCCCATCGACCATCGGCAATCCCAGACATAGCATGGGGCAATGCCATGTACAACAGGCCAAGTTTTTTGCAGGAAAAAGTATAGCAAAGTGCCGATATATCAGATAAATAATAAGTGAGGGCCGGTTTCTGAATTGAGAATTTCACTAAGCAAATACTTAAGTAACGTTCTGTCGCGCTCTTTTCTGAGAAATTCGAAGAGACAACACTACAGTCTGGTCATCCTTACTTGTCCAATTTAGTAAACAATATTCTAACCTCAAAACTGACATTGATGCCGAAACTAGATATTTTCGTGCACTTTGTTTACAAACATAGCAGCGTGTTATCCAAAATGGTGTCCCAGGTTTCTTCATTTATGGGAATATGGCAGTTTTCGACTAAAAAGTCATACTTTGCGGGTAGAATCTTGCTTACTAAATTGGACAAGTAAGGATGAATAGACTATACAGTTAACTATTAACTTAGCGAAATTCTCAATTCATCGAATCAGCAATCGAAGAACGGGAGATATTAGTAAAAAATTTAATAACAAATTATACTTTTTGAAAAAACCTTTCAATACAAATAGCTTTTCTCTTGTCCGCTTTGGCAATCAGAGTGTCGAGACAGAAAATCAATAAACGTGTCGCGAAGAAAGGCATTCTCTCTACATTCGGTACGTAAGCTCAAAGCAACTCTGTTACACAGTGACGCAATCGCCTTGTGACGTGTGAGTTTCAGTGTTTAAGTGTAGGTATGTATTCTTTTCAGATGCTATTTTTACTGCTGCCAGTTTGGCGCCTTTCAAAGCCGCAAGCCAAGGAAGTTAGGTTAGTAAAGTTGTAATTTGTAAGTACTTTTGTAAATTGTTGTAGTTTGTTAATTAGCGCTATTTTTGTGCAACATAAATAGGTACCTACTTTTTTTTTATTGTAATAGCACATAATACGCAGCCAATGTTTAATTCGGGCAGTATATTTTTTATTTTGATCTTATTTTATATTTTTTTCTTATAGCAGAAGTAATTTCTAGAGACTAATTTCATTTTTTCAGCGATTTGTTAAGTTTATTATTACAAATTATTTATTTAAAATATTTGAAAGCGTGACGTCATATGTTTCGAGTGCACACGCCGAAACGTCGCGCAAACTGTCACACTTTGTTTCTGTGATTTGCTGTCACAGACGTTTTTTTCACAGACAAGGAAATGATATGCATATGACAGTTATGACAGCAAGTCTTTTTTTTAAGTAACGTAGTGTTGCCTTAAGTTATGTTTATTTTTAAACGTGACGTCATCAGAAGGTCAAATGAAGGTTATTGTTTTTTGGCAAAAATAACGCTCATCTTCCTTAATATTTATCTTAAATATAGAAAATATGGTTACTTAGATGTTAATCTCAAAATGGTTTTTGATTCAGCCCTCAAGAAAAAAAATAGTCTTTGCGAATTGTACGGAGTGTGTATTTACGAGTTACTTAACACGGACATTGTACTCCTTGTTACTCATTGTTTCATTTGTTTATGCTGAATTTTGTTAGCATACTATACCTGTTAGTTGTATATCTTTGTGTGTTTGCAATTTAATAAATTCTTTATCTATCTATGTATGTACAAATGAGTTTTCTTCGCAGCTTTCTGCATACAAATATAATGGAGAGACTTTATTGGTAAGTATACATAAGCGATTAGACCCGTTAGCTATACAACTAAGATTGTACCTGTATAAACATCACGAATCAATAAATCATCACTGTCTGAGACAATTTAAATAAATATCCTCTTTCTTTCTTTCTTTCTTTCTTTCTAATTATAACTAATAGTCAATACGTTCTGCAAAAACTTCCAAGGCAAAAACCGCCTTAGATACTTAATTTCCTGTGTGACTGACTCAATGATTCACTGAGCGACTCACTCCTGACTAGCTTTATTCAATCGTTATAAGACTGGCAGCGATCTAAGCGATTATTGACCGACTAGCAGATAAATTGACGTATCGCCGCAACCCTCTTTATCCGCGGCACTCTTATTTATGAACTCCTAGATATCATCAGGCTTGCTGATGTGGTCCCAGAAATTGAGCTGCAGATCCTCGATGATCAGCTCGTTTCCGTTTCCGTCGGAAATTCACTGACTGCCAACGAAGACTGACTGTACAATAATAATATGCTGACAGCTGTCAGTTGGCCAAAGTGCATACAAAAAAATAATTGACATTGTTAATTGACCGATTCAATGAGCGATCCGGGCCTGTTTACTTCATGTAACGGCCACGGCATGGTTTCTATGTTGTGTGGCACCCAGCCGTTTTCCCATACAAATAACTGTCCCACTCTCATCTTCTTTCAGTCCTGTCTAACGTAAGGTTGAGTGGAAGAGACCGCTTTTTGCGATAACACAGCTGATTGTACACTTTTAAGAACGAGATAGGTATTATATACTTACGGAATATGTTTAAAAAGATTAAGTTTGGAGTTTTTTTGTCCCTTTTTTCTCCAAATGATCTAGATTTTAAAATGGACACCCAGTTTTACTTGTGACATTCAATAAGTCAGAGTGTTTACTTTTGACTTTTTACCTTCCCTGACTCTGTAAATTACTGCTATGCAATAAAGAGTTATCTATCTATCTGATTGCTAATTTCTAATTGAAGCATTGACTGACTGATTCACTAAGCGACTCACCCTTCCTTATCCACGGTAATCTTCTTCATGAACTCCTGGACGTCAGGCTTGTTGCTGAGGTCTCCGAAATAGCGCTGGAGGTCCTCTATGGTCTTGTGATGGGTCAGCACGTTTCCGGTTCCGCCGGCGATTTGCTGCATGTAGTTGCGCGCGCGCATTATCACTTCCGACAGCTGGAGCTGGAGGGGAGAGGGGGTTAGTGCTACTATTGGTTTGACATTCATACAATGTCAATGTACGTTGTCTAAGATGAAGGCGATAACGAAATAAAGAATTTTGTATTTTTATAATTTGCATTATGACTCGAAATATGGGAAATATCACTAATAAAACTATTATGAATTTTTAATAAAGCTACGTCTATTGAGTAAGCATAATAAACAATTGCAATAAATTTCAAAGGTAATAAATAATAATAAAATGAGCATCGCGATGATGAGCAATCGAGCAATCTATGAGAAACTTGTAAGGACACATTTTCATTTAGATGTCTCATTGCTAAAGGTAAATGCTGTCAGTCCAGCGGCTAAGACATATGATGGGAAGTGGAGCCTAGCTATGACGTCATAGATACAATGGCATAAAGATGGCGGCCGAACGTTGTAGACATTCCAAGTCTAGGCTTCGTTGGTAATCAAATCACACAGCTAGTCACGTCTGTCGACGAGTACTCAGTTGCACATCATCAAACGTCGTCGTTTCTTACATTTACAACCATTTCAAACCAACCCGCATTGATATTACCAAGAGTATTACAGCCCTATCATACTAGCGATTTGCGAGCGATTTGAAAGCGATGCGATTGCGCAGCGAGCTCGCCGCGATTGCATAGCTCGCGGCGTGCTCGCCACGTTTTGGACACTCAGTAGCAAAATGGATTGATCTGATGAGGAAACGCTACTGCTGGCTTTGTTACTTCGAAGACGCAGAAAACGAAAGCAGATGCAGGTCAACGACGAATCTGGGAGGATTCAACAAAGTAATCGACTGGGAGAGAGCGACTACTATGTATCCCATGTAACGACGATTTTGAATTTTAGTTATAAATAACTATAAACATTGTATCAACGACGATACGTCCGCTTACACACGTATCTTTGATATGACTCAACTGGGGCGGGTCGGACTGTCGAACGCGATTGTACAAAATGGCGTGGACGGTGATAATCGCAGCGACATCGCCGCGAGTGCGCAGCCTCGTCGCGGCGTGCTCGCTGCGCAATCGCGGCAAGCTCGCTGTGCAATCGCATCGCTTTTGAATCGCTCACAAGTCGCTAGTGTGATAAGGCTCCTACTTACCAGCAACTGCGGCCTGCCCAAGGCTGTGAGTTTGATCGCCATCAGTCCGGTGCTCTGCGTGCTATCTGAGGCGGAAATCGTTCATTAGTACCGACCTACCTTGATTAGATCATAAACATACGAGTACCTACTTATGCTTTGGAACGGCCTTCTTCCTATGATAATGTTATTCCAGATACCTACATTTATTTTTAATTTCAATGTACCTTTTCATCTTTATTATTATTTTTTCACATTATTGTTAAATACTATGAGCTTGTTTTTATTATTATTTTTGACATTTTGATATAATTATTCACTATGTGTATTTCAGCTCGAAGATAATTTCATAGGCAATGCAAGTTTTTATTGAATAAATAAATGAATTAGATGAATTCATTTCATTTAGATCTTCTTCTCCTTCGAACCTTTAACTCCTAGGGGAGCACCTATGATTTCCACTTCTGACGGTGGTTCGCGGCAGCTTCCATTTCAGGCCCGATCGACTTGGACTCGCCGAGTCTAATCGCAAAAGATCGACAGTTTCCATTAAATTCGATGCAATCTGTCGCGTTTAACGGTGGTAGCCTAGTAGAACAGTGATAGCCTAGAGAACGGTGGTAGCCTAGTGGAACAGTGATAGCCTAGAGAACGGTGGTAGCCTAGTAGAACGGTGGTAGCCTAGTGGGTAGAACATTGGACTCGGAAGCGAGAGAACCAGGTTCGATTCCCTTTGCAGGCATGTACCTATGACTATGAACGCACTGGAAGATGCCTTTAGGCTTCTGGAATGGCAGGGACGCGGCATCAATATCAATGGCGAGTACATCACGCACCTTCGATTTGCCGACGATATAGTAGTCATGGCAGAAACGATGGAAGACCTCGGCATAATGCTCGAAGACCTCAGTCGAGTTTCCCAACGTGTGGGCCTTAAAATGAACATAGACAAAACGAAGGTCATGTCGAACGCCCGTGTTGTGCCCACCCCAATAACATTGAGGAACACGACTCTCGAAGTTGTAGACGAATACGTCTACTTAGGACAAACAGTCCAACTAGGCCGGTCCAACTTCATGAAAGAGGTCAATCGTCGAATCCAACTCGGCAATTCTGCCCAGCATTCGGGAAACTTAGAAGTCTTTTCGTCTAATATACCTCAATCGCTCAAGACAAAATTATACAACCAGTGTGTGTTACCAGTGATGACTTATGGCACTGAAACGTGGTCTCTCACTATGGGCCTCATAAGAAGGCTCAAGGTCACGCAACGAGCTATGGAAAGGGCTATGCTTGGAATTTCTCTACGAGATCGAATCAGAAATGATGAGATCCGTAGACGAACGAAAGTCGTCGACATAGCCCAGCGGATTAGTAAGTTGAAGTGGCGGTGGGCGGGGCACATAGCACGCAGAACTGATGGCCGATGGGGCCGAAAAGTTCTCGAATAGAGACCACATATCGGCAAGCGCAGCGTAGGAAGACCAGCCACAAGATGGACAGATGACCTCATCCAAATGGCAGGAAGGCGCTGGATGCAGGCCGCTTCCAACCGGTCTTTTTGGAAATCCATGGAGGAGGCCTATGTCCAGCAGTGGAGTTCTTGTGGCTGAATGATGATGATGACCTATGACTTTGTTTTCTAAGTTATGTACAATGTACATTTGTGAAGTTATAGTAGCATTACCACTCGCTAACTGTGAAGGAAAACATCGTGAGAAAACCTGAGTGTCGGAGCTATTTACATAACTCAGAGCTTGAAATCGCCAATCCGCGGTGGGTACGCGTAGTGATTAAGCCCATACTCTCCCCCTGAGAGAAGGCCTGTGCCCTACCTACAGTGGGCCATATACAGGGTGTCCCAAAAATCAACGTCAAGCCGAAAATGGTTGATAGGCCAGGTGGTGAGAGTTATCAGAAAAATAATAAAAAAAATCTAAGTTAATTACTTTTCAAATTATTGACATAAATGTTTTTTTTGAGAAAATTGACAACTTGTGATGATCTTTTAAGTACTGTGACTACAAATCTTTACTTTTCATAAAAAAAAAATTTGTGGTGTAATCCTCAATAACCCTTCTGTTAACTACAGTCTAAAATTAAAACACATCTGCCTCAGTTTTAAAGAAAATATCACTTTTTTGCCCCACCATGTAGTAAAAATTATTACATCGCCCAACTTTAACTGACTGTACTGAAAAAAAAATGTACTAGGCTATTTCAGCAAGTGACTTTAAAAGTTGGCGTATTTAGTCAGGATTCCAAAAAGGTATAATACTAGCTAGATTATTTATTAAATAAGAAAAAAAAAACATTTTTCGAAAGAAACCCGTTATTAAGCTAATTCTTTTTACTCAGAAAAAATGCTTTTATTGCACGTTAGGCTTTCTCTAAGTCCCTAATTTTCAGGTAAAAGTTTGAGTGAGATGGATAGCGACCTTTTTAGTCAAGTGTGAGCGAGACAGATAGATACGCCACTTTTACCAAGATGAGTGAGACGGATAGATACGCCACTTAGGCCAGTGTGAGTGAAACGGATAGTGACGCCATCTTGGCCAAATAGTGACCCACAGGCACAATATGCATTACTGCAGCAGTACGTTACGCTCCTTCGTTTACTGCGCATCTTTCTGTATTCGTGTTGATTTCGTGCTTACAACTTACGGCTTTGTGTATTGGACTCGATTGCCTTGTGAATTGGATTTGTTATCTGACCGTTTCTGACGACTCTGGCTTTCTTCTGGACTATACTGATCGCGTGATTGTAAAGTGTGACTACCACCATGCCATCTCGGTACACTGTTGAAGAGTATGCAAACATGCACCTCATTTATGGGGAATGCAGATGCAATGCAAGTGCTGCAGCTAGACTTTATCGAGAGAGATATCCAAACGCTGAGCGTTATCCGGATCATCGAGTGTTTGTGAATGTTCACCGGTCACTCTTAGAGGGTCGATTTCCAAATCAAATGGCTAGTGAGGGAAGACCCCTCATACCCTACGAGGACACAGTTCTACAAGAAGTCGCACAAGATCGAAGTACCTCAGTACGTGAAATTCAATTGAGGACAGGAGTGTCTAAAAGTACCGTTCACCGAATTTTAAAGAAAAACGAGCTCCACCCGTACCACGTACAACGAGTACAATGTCTTTTACCTCGTGATTACCCTGAAAGAGTTACATTTTGTCAAACGATGTTGCAAAAGCACAGGGAAGATCCGCGATTCTTGGACAAAATAATATGGTCCGATGAATCAACGTTCAAAAAGGATGGTTACATGAACCTCCACAATTTACATGAGTGGCATGTGGAAAATCCACATTTGATGCGAGAAGACAGATCGCAGTATCGCTTTAAAGTGAACATGTGGACCGGCATTGTAAATGGGAAAATTATTGGACCATTTGAGCTGCCGGAGAACTTAACCGGCGAGGTCTATTTGGACTTCTTACAAAACAACCTACCACAATTATTAGAAGATGTGCCGCTAAGCATTTACGGAAGCATGTGATTCCAACAAGATGGCTGCCCAGCACATTTTGCTCGCCCAGTCAGAGAATTTTTAAACCAAGAATACCCGGATAGATGGATAGGGCGGTCTGGATCAATTTCACGGCCAGCCCGTTCACCTGATTTAAATCCGTTGGATTTCTTTTTCTGGGGAGCCGTGAAAGAAAAAGTTTACTCTAAACCCGTTGAAGACATAGTCGAGCTGCGCCAAAAAATTGCGGATGCGGTTGAAATCATAAATAATAGAGGATACGCTCGTTTAGTAAAACGATCTTTTTTAAGAAGATGTAGGGCCTGCATTGAAGCTGAAGGCAAACAATTTGAGCATTTGCTATAAGTTGAATAAACTTTGAATATTAATTATTGCATTTTATTTAAAACTTTATTTAACCATATTTAACAAACAATTTTGTCATATTATTTTAGCCTGGTAGTGGCGTATCTATCTGTCTCGCTCACACTTGACTAAAAAGGTCATTATCCATCTCACTCAAACTTTTACCTGAAAATTAGGGACTTAGAGAAAGCCTAACGTGCAATAAAAGCATTTTTTCTGAGTAAAAAGAATTAGCTTAATAACGGGTTTCTTTCGAAAAATGATTTTTTCTTATTTGATAAATAATCTAGCTAGTATTATACCTTTTTGGAATCGTGACTAAATACGCCAACTTTTAAAGTCACTTGCCGAAATAGCCTAGTACATTTTTTTTTCAGTACAGTCAGTTAAAGTTGGGCAATGTAATAATTTTTACTACATGGTGGGGCAAAAAAGTGATATTTTCTTTAAAACTGAGGCAGTTGTGTTTTAATTTTAGACTGTAGTTAACAGAAGGGTTATTGAGGATTACACCACATATTGTTTTTTTATGAAAAGTAAAGATTTGTAGTCACAGTACTTAAAAGATCATCACAAGTTGTCAATTTTCTCAAAAAAAACATTTATGTCAATAATTTGAAAAGTACTTAACTTAGATTTTTTTTATTATTTTTCTGATAACTCTCACCACCTGGCCTATCAACCATTTTCGGCTTGACGTTGATTTTTGGGACACCCTGTATAGTATTATCTTATGTCGCGTTTCGACTCAAAGGGACGCCAGGATATGCATATTTCCCAAGTAATACTAGACCGCCCTCCTTTTCGGTTTCCCAGGGGAACTTCAAACAATAGATACCTACTTACTTAATTATCGAAAAACACACTACAGTTAATCAAACTTTACGTTTTGAACTTTGAGATTGTTCTTAACGTTAACTTCATGGAGTTGAACTCACATTGTCAAAGGGAATATCGATGTGCTAGGCAGCTGAAATGTTTGATAAAAGTACCTCCTACTGACTATAGAATGGATAACGAATAAAAACTCAATGTAATAGCAATGACAAGTAAACGATTTCTTATCGAATTGACATCTCAAGTTTGCACGCACATCAAGCCGGAGTTAAAGTAGTTAGCTATGACTAACATCTATTATTCCATTGGGATTCTATTGTTATCGTCTACTAATCAACAATAAATTACGACCCAGCTTAGATTTATAGTACTGTCGGCAAATCATCAACGCTTTCACATGTTAAGGTTTTTCCGAGTCAGTAAATGCAACTGAAGGATGACACACACCAACGCGGTGGTGGCGGCGGTCCATACGTATACATCATTAATTTACGGCAGTAGTTTTTTGTATGGACCGCCCCACCGGCACCGCCACCGCGTTGGAGTGTTTTATCCTTGAGAAGAGTGCATACTGTATACGCACTCTACTCGGCCGCGATACGGGCGACTTTGTGGCCGGAAATAAAAAGGTTCATTAACTGTCAACTACATATCTCTTCCTACTTACTTAAACCTTGCAATAGGTACTAAAATTATACTATAACCAGATTACTGAAAGAATGCCGACGACAGCTGCTGGCGAAAAATTAATGGAACGTAACTTTCCGAAACTTTTATTTATATTGTTTATTTTATCTTAATATATTTGTGATATCGTTCACAGTATCGTATCGACCAGCCACAAGATGGACAGATGACCTCATCCAAGTGGCAGGAAGGCGCTGGATGCAGGCCGCTTCCAATCGGTCTTTTTGGAAATCCATGGAGGAGGCCTATGTCCAGCAGTGGACTTCTTGTGGCTGAATGATGATGATGATATTTGTAATGGTACAAACAACACATTTATAATTTAACGGTCTTATTTATAAAAACAAGATTGCCTAAAACACTTCACAGACGCCGATTAAAATAGTCGTGGAGATTTTACAAGGAAAAGATGTCACCACAAATTAAATAAACTGCCTCTGACGAGTGCTTTATTACCGGATTTTTGTAATTGCAACGAAACGTCATTGGCATTCTTACGGTGTCTGAACTATACACTACATGTCATATTATTTAAATCGTTCAAGTGTCTAGGTATGTATACTTTTAACTCGGTACATACTATTTAATACCTACATATTTACTGATGGTAGAGAAATAATTTAAAAATTACAGAACCCGTATCGTCTTGATCCGCGCACCAGTGTTCAAAATCTGCGGTAGAGTATTGCTATTGTGAAAAAGTTAATAAAAATTTACCAAAAATCAATTCGGCAGTTCGGACTTTCAAAGACGGGGTGTCTAGGGTTCACACCTGGTTGTGTATTGCATCCATAATACAAGGGGTGGTCTAAGACAAAGCGATATTACCTTCTGGGCCCTATTTCACAGAACTACAATTCACCGTTCACTACGAAAATTCGAAGTACACTGCACAGCCACTTTGCATTAACCCACAGGTTAACAAGTAGGAACGCTCGGTTCCGCAATGTACATCGAATTGGCATAGTAAACTATGAATTGTAGTTTCATGAAGTGCGGCACTGGAATACCAGAAAAAGTATTATTTTTAATTTTTTAAGTACCTAGCTGCATTATTTTTGGGACAAAACAGCAAAAAATATTTGTGAAAAATTCAATCAGGTACCTACCTAAACTAAATGACTAAAAGAATGGTGTTGATTTATTAAATTAACTGTCTGCTGGGCTATGAACCAATCCCGCCTCAAAGTTGGTATTTTTGATTAAGGGGCTACAGGGAGCCCCTTAAAAACACTAGCGCCATCGAGAAAAAAAAAATCATGTATATTTCATGCGTATTTTTAATACTAGGCTAATATGTCGCCATTTAACATTGTTTGTCATATCTGGTGTTACGGTTTATAAACTCACATTTTTTACCTAATGCAATGATTTTAGGACCCATAGCCGTGAACCTAAGGCAAAAAACCTAGGAACAGCCGTTTTTGGCATAAATGCTATCTGGTCCCAGGTTCGTGATCCTGGATTTTTGTCGTGCGTCCTAAAAATCACTGTTAACATCATTGAGAGATTGTACAGACACTTTTTGCAAATACGATCTTACAGAAGACATGATTTTTATTTCATTGGTGGCGCTAGTTAGCCCACTGCCCCTTAATAGAGGTGTTCTATTTGGCTAGCCAGTACCACTAATATTGCAGACTCTACCTAAAATAGTGTTGCCGACCGACCGACCAACCTTTTTTATGTTTTTACTTCTTTTATACTTTTTCTATGAAAATATTTCTATATTGAAAGAGGACTATGTCAAGGGCAAAGACGAATAAAAAATATTCCTAAAGTTACTCTCGCGTTTTTCTTAAATTTTTACATGCATGCGTTTCAAATAGGTAGCACTTTCCATACTAGCATTAGTTCGTTTTCACGTTATCGTGAAACTACCGAAATAAATCTCCCATCCCACTTACCCGCACACATGCTATCTCACCCGTCTTGGAATAGCTCACTGACGGTGTGTGAGTGAACTCTACCAAAAATAAGTTTCTTCAACGTGCATTGAGGTAATGTTGTGTACATTATCTAATAATTGTTACAATGCCTACGACGTCTCTACAGAACCGTCGGTGCGCGAGTTTGACTCGAACTTGGCCCCCTTTTTTTATCTTTCGCCATTCATAACTTCACCCTTTTCGCTGCTTAAATGTAAAAAAAAAAACATAAACAAACAAACATAAACATTTTAAACATTTACATACACGCACATACATTGCCTCTGGCCCCACACTAGGATACCCTGGGTCGTGGGAACCAGAAACAGCGACATCACAAACATGTAAACCTCCAAGACCTGGGTTTCTTTTTTAAATATATTATTTCTACTAAAAAGGACCCACCTGCCACGGCCTCGATACTCTTCAAGAAAGCCTCGGTGTTCCGCTCGCAGGAGGCCTCGTTGAGGTAGAAGTAGGTCCTAGCCGCGTAGACCTTGTACCGCCGGTCGGCGAACCGCTGCTCCACGTGGTATTGCTTCAGGTGACCTTCCTCCTGCTTCTCGCCGCTTTCTGATACGGACGCGCTGGGTGGAAAGAGGGTTAGAAGGTTAGTGTCAAAGCTTCCTGTTGTTCCCGAGAAGAAAAATTACACGGTCCCCACTGAAAATCAGTTTTGTTGGTGATGTGTAATTCACAGCAGAGACCAGCAATGCATGCTGAGTTGTTGACCCTTTATGTTGCCACGGAGACACAATGCCTTCATTTGTAAAGTTGTGTTGTTTTTTTTTTTTCATTTTTGTTGTCATTGTGTAAATTTATGTTATTCTTTAAGTGTCTGCTTTTGTGGCAATCTAAATATTTTTATTCGTTCCTTTATGGTTTTGCACACTCTTTTTATTGATTTCATTCAAGCTATTTCATATTACGGCATAGCATATCTGGATAACTGTTTGAATCCACAAGCCCTAACTGAAAATCAGCGACGGTTAACTTGTCAGCTCACAGCTGAGTTAGGTTCCTTTTCAATTACCTAATGTTAAGTCATTGTGCAGCTATTCAATAACTGTAACGAATGTATTATTCATATTTTGATAATGGAATAAATCTTTATTCTATGCATCTGTAGGTAGACGAATAAACCATCAGTCTGCATTTAGTCATTGTTTCATTGACACGTGCTATCACTGGCGACGAGCAGGCCATAGAGTCTAATAAACCCATACTTTTTCAATAGAATGATATAAGCACGACAATAGATGTTATTTGCCTCTATTTAGTAGTCTATTGAGCAAGAGCAGTACAATGTCATTCCAAAGGTACTAACTACCCGCGCAAATGAAATAGGCATCTCTCGGGAAGAAGATAGAATCGCGCGAGGTGCCAGTTAATTAAAGTTCCACGGGTTATACCATTGGAATGCGATTGGTTACTAACTACCAATAGTATCAATGAAGCAACTATTACCATACTAATATGACTCTATTGAACAACAATGCATTTTAGAGAGTCGCCCCCATAAAATCAATGGAAATACCACGCGTGTGTGCAAATTTTGACGATCAAAATGCCTATCGGGCATAGTTAGTTAGTTAGACCTGAGATTTCCGCACTTAGCCTCATGGTTGGGCCATTGTACGTAGCAAAGCTGTGAGTTTACTCCAGCTAGCCTATCTCTTTCATCTACAAAAGCCAGCAGTGCTCTGATAGCACAGCAGGCCTCCTGAAGGGATCCCAGCTTCCCAATGATGGTAGTCCGTTGCTTTTCCACGCCTTCACAGTGACTGGTCACGTAGGCGGGTGTTTCCTCTTTTTTTAAAACATCTCCGGCAAAGCGGGCTGTCGGTTAGTTCCATGTTGTGGAAATGTCTATTCAGTGAGCAGTGGCCTGTTAGGATTGCCACATCTTTTGCGCAGATTATCTCTTCTCAGACGCAGCAGGCTATGTGAAAAACGTTTCAAGATTGTTGTTAGAGCCTCCCTGGCATTTGGTTTTTGTTCTCTAAAGTTCAGCATGCTGGCTTTCTGTTCGCGACCTCAAGGGGTTCGGGTTCTACCACTGTAGTTGCCTCTTCTAGCGAGTTCATATATGCGAGCAAATAATTTATTACAAAATAAATTAAGAAATTACTAAATAACCAATAGCTTGATTAAAACTAATAACAGTAATGCAGTTTTAATATAGCATCGAATGGTATCACCGATGAGTTGAAAGTTGCTACGTTAGTGACGGTTGTAGCATCATGGTTAAAAACCATGAGGGAGGCCTATGTCCTGCAGTGGGCGTCAAATGGCTGATGATGATGATTGCTAGAGCAATTCTCCGTGTAGCGCCGGATTAAGAATACCGTCACTCCATTTCCTTCCGTGGATGTCGTAGAAGACGACTACGGAAATCAATTACCAGGAGACGGGCAGCAGCGTCTTCCTTAGATTCCAACCGCATACTGCGATCGTCAACCCGCCTGCCAAGCGTGGCGATTATGGCATAACCCCTCATGGTTATGAAAACCATGCGGGAGGCCTATGTCCTGCAGTGGACGTCGAATGGCTGATGATGATGATGATGATTGCCAGAGAATTTTATATGAGCAGATTTTATACACATAGGGCCTCGCGCTAGGTAAAACCTCTGCCGTAGATTGTATACTTTAATAAAAGGAGGAGGTTCTTTATAATAATTTGGTCAAGATCTGTTGATGAGATAAAGATAAAAGATAAAAAAAATAAATTTGCAGTAACTTAATCCAAGTTCACATTTTCTGACGGCGTCCGCACCATGAGATCCCGTATCGTGGGCGCCATTTTATTTAACATTGGAGATTTTACTTATGACTAATAAAATACCAAACATGCACTTTCGTCTATGCAGTAGTTACGCGTTTAGTACGTTTTAGTCACTTTATCGAAATTTAAGAATATTTTTCCGCGGAGCTAATGTTTAAGTACATGGCAACCGCGCCATCCCATGAGAAGGACTTGGAACTCTTCTTTCTAGTGCTTGTTTTTCTTGGGGTCGCTTTTTTAAAGTCGTTTTTTCAAATGAACGGCGTGTTTTCAGTAAATTGTCAACGATGTCTGTTAAATAATTCGGTTTGATTGATGCTCTGCTTGCTTGTTTTGACTTCTGATTGTCAAAACAATTAATTGATTGTGATAGAGTGGGAAACAGAATGAAGATGGGCATTTCCCGCGTCATAAGCTTGTAACCGGCGACAACAGTTGCAGCGCATCGGTAGAACGTTTGCTTCACATACGTGAGGTCGTGGTCTCAATACCGGCGCGTACCAATGACTTTGTTTTCTAAGTTACATTTTTGGGTTTTTTTTTTGTAGCCAATCGCTATCGTTGAAGGAGGACACCGTGAAGATAGTTGCTAAGGTAACTCGGCGCTCGAAATCGCCTAGCTAGAGAAACCGTGTTCGGTGTTTTTAGTGTTTTATTTGGATTATTCTTCTTTTCCTCCACTGGAGTAATAGTTATAAATAAATAACTTCCACAAAGCACAATCACTTGTTCTGATCCCAAACTCGGATACCCTGTGCTATGGTAACCAGGCAAGGCCATCAAAAACATAGAAACACCCCCAGACTGAGGCCATTTGTACAAATCAAGTACGGCGGCTTCTGAAGGGAATCGAACCCACCAGGGAGGAAATCCAAGCACAAAGAGCTGAAAACGTGAAGGTGTGTGTTAGAATAAGATCTTCTTCATACTCCAGATGTATTGTGTAACTTGTTTTAGCATCCTCATACTCTAGGACTGGGTGAACAAATAGTAACCAAATAATTAAGGATTCAAGACCTCAAACAACAGCCAACGTTGGAAGCCGAGATGAAATGGATACTAAACGCAAATTAAATCAATCTTAGTGAACGATTGACGAAAGAAATCGAGCTAATGGAATTGATGGAAGGGCTGGTAAGGGACATTCCAGGCGGACATACATCGACCAAATAGAAGATTTATTAGCAAAGGGCAAGACAAAAAGTACCCTAAGCTGACGTGGGTTCGTACAGCGACTATTGAATGTTGATGAAGCGAATGGGGTAGGAGCGTGGCAAGAGGCAAACCCTGGTATCTGCCTACCACTTCGGGATACAAGCGTGAGTTTATGTATGTATGTTGGCGAGCTGTTTCGTCAGCACACAACGCACTGGACAACACCAGATTATTAGAGACGATAGCCACCAGTCTTGGGCGCGAGACGCACAGATGGGTCGTGGGGCGAGGGCGCGGTAAGATGGAAAGAGTCGCAGACCACGGTCATTGCTCTGCGGTCGCTCTCGGTCTGTGACTCTATACATATGACCGCGTCCTCGCCCCACGTCCCATCTGTGTGTCTCGCGCCTAAGAGGCCAGGATACACCAAAGATTGGTTTAATGATAGGAGCAAACCAAACTTTGTTCAACAGACATCACACGAGCACGGTCAGCAGTTGCAGGTAAAATTAAAAGGCATACTAAGTACACAAATAAAAACCCAATTATGCAGGTTGCTTTGCACACCACTTTACTTGAGAGGCCGGGGCCGTGCGGAGATCTTGGGGTGGACTGGTTGCGCAGGAGTCGAGTAACTGCTATAAGTATACATTTTCAGTGATTAATAACTGCTTTAAAACCAGACATTGTAAAATGTTTGCATAATTAGCACATGATTTCTGTGAAAAATCTTACGTTCCGGTGTATCATTTTCTGATTTCAGTGGGACCTGATTTCGGTACTTGGTATATAATGCTGTTTTAACACTCCCGCCGCAGATCTTTATCTCTACTACACAATGTTAAAAAATCGGCCACCAAAGCCAGGCGTCCACGAACTCATAAAATCTCAAAATTACCTACACCTATCATTCTGTCTACATACGGGTTAGTCAGGTTACTGTACTACTATTAAGCATCAGTGCAAATAAAAATCGCATTACAATTTTCCTTACACTGTATCATTCATTAAAGACTACAATACCTTGAGATCTCAGCAATAAAGGTCATATTGACATTGGACGCTTCCGAGACACGAGTGTCATACGCGGATACCATTTGGTGACCTGAAAATATTGGCACAGAATTTCTGGCTCACAGCCTACTCTATTTCTATACACTTTCACTAGTTATAATTGTTTATGTTTTCACGTTTAGGGGATAAATAACGTAGCTTGTTGTAGAGAGTTTATTTAGTCGTATCAAATCAATGAATGATTGCGGTAACGTTGTAGATGACATTTTGTAGAGCTGAGCTTTTCAGGGATGAAGATCATTTCTAATAAAAAATAATGACTTTAAATTGAGAATGGACTCACCGCCCATTTCCAAATTAAGAATTTAACTAAGTGAATACCTTAGTATCGTTCTCTCTTCAGATTGCTCCAACAAGAACAGGACAGACTTACTGAAATTCGCAATTCGGAAACCGTCGGCAAGTACTTAAAATCGTAGGTAAAATGAGTCAAATCAAGATCACGATGGTAGCCATAATGTCAACAAACTGATGAAAAACGAAAAACTCAAATCAACTTCAAACTAAAACTCTATCTACGAAAAACCAAACTAGGTAGGTACTTCAATGCTATTTCAATCCAGTAGAGTCATTTGACAGTTTCAGACGAAGGATAAGAATTTAAAATAGGCTTTATTCTCTTCAGAATACGATCCATTAAGCTTTGGTGAGCAGGAGCGTGCTCGTTTAAGAACAACAGTGTTAAGTTGAAAATAAAACAATTTTAAACCTTATTCCAATATTTTTAAAGCATAAAACAGTCCAATATATGAAGGTAGTCTCATTGGTGCAGAATTGCGCCTATGCCACGAGATCGGCCCTGTGCAGATCTGCTCTTTAGCTTACCAAAGGTCCAACATCGTCAACAACTTCCAAAAGCCTCTACAGAATTCGGAATGGGACTACGAAAAACTACTGTGGGACATAAAATTAAAATCAAAATCAAAACCCGGCTAAAGCAATGTCCTGCAAATTTCTCGGGGCGTTCTTTAGAATATCCTCCAGCGCAATGCCTCTCGTACTGCCTCTGCAATTTGGCAAAATAACATTACTGTCAAGCCGGGTACCCACTAGGCAATAAGTACACCATGAATTTTGGTGGTTTGAAAGCCACACCACAGCAAAATGGACGTGCCTTAATAATGGCTATCGAATACGCTAGTTGTTGGTGCCAAACGGGAACCTATTACTAAGACGTCACTGTCCGTCTGTCTGGCTGTCTGTCTGTCACCAGGCTCTCGTGAACCGTGATAGTTAGGCAGTTAAAATTTTCACAGATGATGTATTTCTATTACTGCTATAACAACAAATAATAAAAACAGAATAAAATAAATATTTAAGGGGGGCTCCTACACAACAAACGTTGTCTAAAGACAGCGCTCGCCATCTAGCGGCCATCTATGTAACCTTCACAGCGCTGATGTCATGTCGTTAAATGTCAAGGTTTAACGCTTCTTGTTGGTTTCTATAGATGGCGCGTTTCTCAAATTCGATCTTTGTCTAATGTTGTATAGATAATGGTACGGAATCCTTCGTGCGCGAGTCTGACTAGCACTTGGCAGTTTTTTATATATCTGCAAAAACTCGTATCTGATCTACGAGAATCATTAGTAGCTAGCCAGGGCGGTGCGTGCCCGCCGCGGGTCCGCGAGTCATTGGTCTCACAGATGGAGAGGCTGTATTAATTGTTCGGGAATTTTTGAAACAAGATTTCTTAACTCATTTTTTTTATTTTATTTTACGTCTAGGTATACTTAAAAGTAATAGTCTAAATAGATTGAATTTTTAATTACTAATCACCTACATTCATCCATTCTTGCCGGGATGGTGCGAGGTGGCTGGAGGCAGGGAGAGGTGGAAAATAGGCGGGGAGGTCTTTGCCCAGCGATAGGATACAAAAGACCTTTCAAACCACCCAGATTTCAGTATGTATATTGTTATAAGTACACATGGTTATTTCTAAAATGACCAATTCCTGAAACACCCCTATTAAAGTTTATTTTTCCCAACAACATTTTTTCTATGAGTTCTTTCTCAGAGACACTGAAATCTGGGTTGTTGTGAAATCTATTGAAGATATTATAAGATAAAAAAGTATTTACGAGTATTACTGTGGGCTAACTACCGCCAACAATGAAAAAAAAAACAAATCTTTTACAGATCGTATTTGCAAAAAAAATCTGTACAATCTCTCAATCTTGTTAATAATGATTTTTAGGACCCGCGTCAAAGAACCTAGGATCACGAACCTGGGACTAGACAGCATTTATGCCAAAAACGGCCTGTTTAAAAATTGCGCGGCCAATTATTTCTGCCATTCGTCTAACAGAACAATGACCCGCGGACCCGCGGCACGCACGCACCGCTCTGGGTGGCTACTAATGGTTTTAATAGATTTTAGTGTGTCGCGATATTTTAAGAAAGTGCCTTTTAAAAAAAATGCAAACTAGCGTATTCGTAAGCTATTGTTAAGACACGATAATTTTTCTATTGCTTTCTAACTACCCAATATTCATGGTGTATAAACAACTTTTATTATGAGAACATCTCCGGCTTATAAAAAAAAATAGGGAGGAAGCAGGAGACCCGTCCTAGGCTCTTTACAAAATATCTCTTAAGTACGAACTTATTTTGCAAGGTCTTGTTTGGTTTGTGACGTTACATGAAAGCTTCCAACGAAAAGGTAAAGTTAGACAAAATAGACGTAATGCTTCGGTCACACACCGTGGTTAATCGCTGCGAGTGCCTACTCGTCGCGAGTATTCGCTGTGTGTGAGTGTGACAGGCTAATGGCTGAGTGTAGATTCACTCGTCGCGAGTTGACGTCGCTGCGACTAGAATTGAGCACATTCAATTTTACTCGCTGCGAATGCGCACTAACAGTCGAAATTCTCGTGTAGAACTCGCTGTGTGTGACAGGCAGGCAGCGAATTGTCGTTGCGACTAGTAATCACCGCGAGTGCACTCGCAGCGACTAGTCGCTGTGTGTGACCCAAGCTTAAGTAAACTACGTACGTCTCATGCCTGTATGCCTGAGGGGTAGGTAGGGGGGTATTGGATTGAGACTTGCCACGTTCATCAGTAGCTGCATGCATGCACGCCGGTTTCGGGTACTTTTCAAACTCGGTTCACAAAAAAAAGTTGACCAACATTGATTGTCGTTGGGCGTCTGTTACGAATGGGGGACTTTTTGTCACCTAGTGAATACCCGGCTTTAGGACGTCCTGGCCGCTTACTACGTAAGTTCTCCACTGTGTGGACTCGTCCGATTCAACCTACTCCGAACTGTCAAACACATTTTGACACTTCGGAAACGTCAAAGTGGACTTAATAACCGAATACAGTGAGCATTTACGTAATAGGTGGGCGGACAGACTTACCCCCAGTTTCTCGTACACTAGCACGCTGTTAATCTACTGTTAACAGCTGTCAATTGACCAAAGTGCATACAAAAAAAACCAGTGACAGCTGTTAACAGTAGATTAACAGCTTGTCAGTGTACGAGAAACCGGGGATCAATAAGCTAAACACTCATCGAGCAGTGTTACGATCTATGAATATGAAATAGGGATCACGGAGGATATTCGTTCTAGAGCTAATGTTGATTGTGCCGGTTTCAAGTAACATTAAGCTCATCATCATCTTCATCATCAGCCACTTGACGCCCACTGCAGAGCATAAGCCTCCTTCGTGGTTTTCATAACCATGAGGGATTTTGCCATAATCGCCACGCTTGGCAGGCGGGTTGGCGATCGCAGTATGCGGTTGGAATCTCAGGAAGACGCTGCTGCCCGTCTCCTGCATTAATCTCGCCTATGTGCAAAACTAAAATGTAGCAAATAAATTTACTCGAAAACTCCAATAACGTTTTGAAAGTTACCGACGAAAATGTATAAACTACTTGTAACTGTTTTGATGTGACTGATAATTTTTTCGTGAGTATTGAGTCAACAACATACTACAAACTTTATGTAACTATGTGCAATAAGCAATAAGCATAAATAATTTAGTTACAATGCCATGTACCAAACAGGCCTTGTTGTTAATAATTACTTTGGTAAATGCGTACTTATGCCGTTTGCCTGAAGAATAGTATTCAAAAGTCAGTTATCTCAATCACAACTTAACTATTTTCTCATCAATTTCATCTATTCTGCTCAGCGAAACAAGGAGGGACGGACATTTTTTTTCTTTTTGCGAGAAACTAAATAGGAGCGCAGCCTCAACTAATGTTATAAACATAAAACGATCCTAAAGCCGTTCCTAAAAGCACAAAATATCCCCAAAAAGTCACTAATTGTTGTCACATAATACAGTACTGATCCTCGAACCTAAAGCACACCGTATGCGTCGCGTCATCCATAAAATTTTGCTGGGATTTGTTTTTAGTTATTTTACAATGTTATTATTTTCATCACGGTGTAGCACGTTACAACGGGACCGCCACGCGCGGGCGCAACGAAATTTGAAACACGCATATTGACCGATACGCATTTTGACCAATACGCATAATGACTAATACGCGAAATGACCAATATTTTATTCGTACAATAACCAATCCGCAGAATGACATACCCTATAGGTAAATGACCAATATTTATCACTTATCAGTTTATTCCTGCCAACCCTGTTATCTTTGAAAGAGGTTTTGTGTATGTCTTTCACAGATTTGGAAGAGTTAAAATGCAAAAGAATTCCTGCAACATCTTTCCTACGAAGGGTTATATTTAAGAAATGATAACTAAGTTACACATAATAAGTTAAGCATACATAGTACACATGCACACACATATATTTTACAGGATCCCGTACCTGAATGCTTATACTGAGTTGCGCAAAGTTGATCGAATGACTTAACCATCGCGTTAAGCGAGTAAACGTCAAACGCATCGAGAATCGAACTCGCAACGAAATGTCAAGTGAGACCGTTCCACTTGTGACAGCGTTAGGTTCAGTCAAGTTTGTGAAATTAAATGTCAAATTAGTATCTTAAACTCGCAAAATGCTCCAAACCGAGCGATAACGCTGTCACTTTCGAATGATTGTCGATGGTCACCACTACTCGATATCGAGCGCGATAGAACTGGGAATCGCCCTTTTAGTTTCTCCAAGTGACAACTAGGTGGCGCTTTGTCACTCCTATACAAATTGAAAACGCTCTCGCTATCGAAAGTAAAATGAAAAAACTCAGTATAAGCACTCTGACCTTTCGTTAATGTTTAAATTCAGTAAGGCATTCTTATGTGTAACTTCCTTTCAGTAACTAATCATATATATTTCAATTAATTCACAAATTAGCCAACTTTTATGTTAAGATTTTTTTGAAGTAAATGATATGATAGTATCTTTGGTTTCAATATCTGGTGTAAAATTAAATAGGTAATTATGTTAGTCCAGAAAAAATACTACACGAGCAGCCATTTTAGGTATTTTCCTGTTTCAACAAATGTCTCGTAATACGAGTAGGTATGTCATTTTGCGAGTAGCCATTTCACGTATTTTCCTATTTCAACAAATGTCTCGTAAAGGCAAACAAAAATGTTCGTGAACAGGTGAATTGTTGTACGTTGGTTGTTAAAGGTCCTTACCTCACTTCACGCTTCTCAGCTTCCTCTTGGGAAAGATCCTCCTCGACTGAGTAATCCAAGATAGATTTTACACCAAACGAGCGCAATCTGAAAAAAAAAAATAGGTAGATACAAATACAAAATACCAAAATATTTATTTATCCAACAAATTCTATTGCTAACATACACTTTTGCTGGGATTCCCTTTTAAGTATAAAGTACCTGTGCCGTAAAGTATCTGTGTGGCACCGGATTAAGAATAGCGTCACTCCATTTCCTTCCGTGGATGTCGTAGAAGGCGACTAAGGAAATAAATTACAAGGAGACGGGCAGCAGGGTCTTCCTGAGATTCCAACCGCATACTGCGATCGCCAACCCGCCCGCCAAGCGTGGCGATTATGGCAAAACCCCTCATGGTTATAAAAACCACGAAGGAGGCCTACGTCCTGCAGTGGGCGTTAAATGGCTGATGATGATGATGATGATGATGATGATGATGATGATGATGACCTGTGCCAGGAAAACCCGCTCTTCCATAACTTGTAAAGGTTGAACATCTAAACCTATGTAAAATAAAGATGATTCGTGATTCTCTTCGGCATGAAGTATCGAATCGCTGCAGTTTTTTACGAATTGCACTCTTGTTCTAACTCGTAACACCCCTACTCTCTTGGAGCTAGTGAACTCTGCGATGGTGACAGTTAGGAATTGGGAGCATCTAGAAAAAAACATTTCAAAGGTGATTTACTAGTAAGTGATTTAAAGATACAAAGATAGGATACAGTCGGAGTATCTAGAACGTATCCTCTTACAGGTGATCGAAGAGAATTAAAGATGCTAAGATAGGATACAGTAGAAGTATCTAGAACGAACTCTGATACAGGTGATCTAAGTGATTTAAGGATACAAAGGTAGGATATAGTTGAATTATCTTGAACGGACCATGACACAGGTGATCTAAGAGATTTTAAGATACAAAGACAGAATACACTTAAAGTATCTAGAACGAACCCCGATAATCTAAGAGATTTAAAGAAACAAAGATAGGATACATCGGAAAACTAAATTATCGGTGAGTGAGTCGGTGAATGATGACGTCACACCTTACATGCATAAGGTTGCCAGGGCCGAAAATAGAAAAGACGGACTTAAGTCCATATTTAGCCGGGCATTTAGCTCTTAACGCCTGACACAATGCTTTTGCCACGATTACCTACACTTCCATGAAATCACGAGTCATGCGTGCATGTACGCGCGTTTGTCTTGAGGATAAAGCTATGGTTTCCTCCAAAAGTGGTGGCGTTTTGTAGCGGTCGCCATTTAGCGGTAAATGATGTCACTGAAACGTTGACCATGAAATCAAGATGGCGTGGTTTCCTAAAAAGCGTTGTTTGTCACTGTAACTTTAAGTTCTGGAAAACCCAGGAAACCCCGCCATTTTGTTTCATAGACAACGTTCTAGTGACGTCATTCACCGCTGCTACGGCCGCTTCGTGACGCCACCGCTTTTGGAGGAAACCAGAGCTTAAGAGCCTAACAAAACCGGAAACAAGGCCGGACTTCTATAGGCGGACATGACTGTAAAAACCGGACAAGTGCGAGTCGGACTCGCCTACCGAGGGTTCCGTACAAATTTATAGGTACCGAGCTTTTCCCAAACTTCAAAGAATATTTTTTTTACGATTTAGCTACCAAATGTGTACTTTTCAGATTTTTCCCTGTACTTGTAGTATTCGATGATATTACTTGCCAAATTTCATAGTTCTAGGTCAACGGAAAGTACCCTATAAATTTTTATTCCCTTGAGAATGCCTAACTTGTTTTTTACGTTGACTTTTGCACAGCTTCAAGGGACTGTAGACCTTAGTATATGGTTTTAATTTCAACTCGACACCTCCACGCGTTCTCGAGATAAAGGGTCTTGCTTGACAGACAGATGGACGGACGCACGGACAACAAAGTGATCCTATAAGGATTCCGTTTTACTTTTTAAGGTACGGAACCCTAAAAATGAGGATATGTCTGGCTGATCTTGCAACCGTAAGCGTGCAAGCCCTCACCTTTCAATCGTAGGCCGTATCCGGTTCTGGTCTTCTCCAGCGACGAACTGGCCGTAGAATGTGGCCTTCATGAACATCTGGAACAGCCGCTTGCCCATGACCTGGCGCATGCGTTTCATCAGCTGAAAGGCAAAGGGTAGAAAGGTGAGTAACCTAGTTTAGAAGATCGAACGCTTATTTACTGCGACAGGAGTACTATCTGATAATTCAGTAAGTAAATTTACTTTTAATCCATTCTCGACATTCCGATTTAATCCCATACATCAGCTCATATTCGTCCACTGCTGGATATGAAAGTGAAAGTGAAAATGTATTATTTTACAATAATAATAGATATTAAGTTTTCTTCATTCATATGCTGTGGTAATAAGGAACGGGCTCAGCTTTATTGCCATAACTGCATGCGTAGTCACAGCGCTGGTTTTCAGCCCGTCCCTTTTAAAAACTAATAAAAAAATAAATAAAATAAAGACACAGGCCTTCGCTAAGGCATGGCAGTTGTTTCTGTCCTTGGCCATCCTCATCCAGCCGTTTCCAGCAATCTTGGTGGCTAGGGTGCTGGTGAGTGTTCCTATGCGGCACAAAATTAATCTATGTAAATCTGTTTTGAGAGATCTATGTGCCCGAAGAGAGATATAGCATCTGATGAAGATAGTTAATTACTGGTTCGGTTATTATGATAATTTAATTTAAGTATAGATTTTGGGCCCACGTCTCCAGCTTACTACGCTGATGCTCTAACCAAGTGACCGAAATCATGGCAAAAAAACATCGCAAAGTTAATAATATCACGGCAAACTTTGGTTTTCAATTAAACACTTTAAACACCTGCAGCCTAGAAACTAGGTTTAAGAACCTTTTGCTTAAGAAACAAATATTTTCAGGAAACGGCTGTTTTTAGCGGAAATCCATTCCTAGGTTATTGACCCTCCTTTTTAGGATGTTAGTTCTAAAAATTGCTACCACTTTTATTTGAAGATAACGATGATGTTCACTTTTTGCAAAAAAAAAGTGTTTTAGGGTTCCGTAGCTCAAAAGGTAAAACGGAACCCTATAAGATCAATTTGTTGCCCGTCCGTCCGTCCGTATGTCTGTCAAGACCCTTTATAGTCTACAGTCCCTTGAAGCTGTGAAAAAAATTAAACTTCTGACTGTGCTTCTAAGTTAACGTAAAAAAAGATACGGCCGTTAACGTCAGAAAAAAACGTATATTTAGAAGAAGAAGAAGAAGAAGAAAGACATTTATTTCGACACTCTCAAGGGAATCAACATTTATGACGGCGATTATGGGAGGGCCCCTCATGGATATGAGAACCACGAAGGAGGCCTATGTCCTGCAGTGGGCGTCAAGTGGCTGATGATGATGATGATAATGAAGGGAACGAACATTTATAGTGTACTTTACGTTGACTTAGAACTATGTTGGGCAAGTAATATCGTGTTGAGGCAAAAGTCTGAAAACTACACATTTGTAATTAAATCATAAAAAAATAGTCTTTGAAGTTCGGAAAAAGCTCGGAAAAACAGCGAGACTACAAATTGGAACGCTCAGTGGGCGATTCCGACTCGCACTTGTAAGGTTTTTTTTTTCATTGCTTAGGTTTCCATAGTTAACTCCAGGGGCCTGTTTCACAGAACTAAAATTCATGGTTTACTATGACAATTCGACGTACATTGCATCGATTAACCCAGAGATTAACAAGAAGGAACGCTGTACTAAGGTGCTATGTACACTGAATAGGATTGTAGTTTTACGAATCTCGACCCGGCTCAGAATTTGGCGCGCGTAATTTAGGTTGGGGCTACATTCATCATCATCATCATCAGCCACTTGACACCCACTGCAGGGCACAGCACAGGCCTCCCTCGTGGATTTCATACCCATGAGGGGTTTTGCCATAATCGCCAAGCTTGGCAGGCGGATTGGCGATCGCAGTATGCAGTTGGAATCTCAGGAAGACGCTGCTGCCCGTCTCCTGGTAATTTATTTCCTTAGTCGCCTTCTACGACGTCCACGGAAGGAAATGGAGTGACGCTATTCTTAATCCGGCGCCACACGGAATACACTCCGCGCTCCAAATCCTGGGCGATTCCAATCGTCCCACTTTTAAATTCTACACTATTTAATTTATGTCGCAAACGTCTTGATACCGACAGGACTTGGTGCCCATAATTTGCCCCTTAACCTACTATAGTTCAACCTGCCAGAGGTTAAAAGATTGTCTCTACCCTGTCATGAGCAGCACCGTTTTCCAAAGGCGTTTCTTTTACAATCCAAAAGAAGACTTATTCATCTCAAAGAGAACAACACAGCATAGCAACAGTAATTTGGCAATCTAGTCTGCTGAGTGTATTTTCCGCACCGGCAACGTAAGCTGCGCGCTGTACGCAGCTGCGAGTTTTGTCAATACTTCTTTTGTTGCCATGTTGACATAGACTGTGTGGGCTTATCGTCAGTCTGTCGATGCTGTAATGCCGGGTCCTATATTGGTAATCAACCACTTATCCTGAACAGGCGTCCCGTAACTTGAATAGCTGGTTGATGTTTAAAAAATTGTATAGAAACATTACAAATTGTTATCTCCATACAATACCACCCGCTTGCTGTGAAGGAAAATATCGTAAGGAAACCTGAGATTCGCAGGGGTTCACAAACCTCAGCGCTTGAAATTGCAATCCGCGATAGGCACGCGTGGTACCTAATTAAACCCATACTCTCTCTCTCTCTCTCTCTCTCTCTCTCTCTCTCTCTCTCTGAGAGAAGGCATGTGCCATAAAAAATTACTTACATAAAAATTACATAAAAAAAAATCCGTATATCGAAATTTATAAATCTGAAAAAAAAAATCTTTGACTAAATAGGGGATGTATTAGCAAAGGGCAAGATAGAAAGTAACCGAAACCGGTGTGCATCCATGCAACGACTAATGAATGTTGAGGAAGCGAAAGTGATCTGTCAGTATCGTGGCAAATGGCAGGCCCTGCTCTCTGCCCACCCCTCTGGGATACAGGCGTGAGTTTGTGTAAGTATGTATGAAAAAAAATTCAAAGAACAAAAGATTAACACGAAATCTATAGGGAACTCCATTATGTAAATTAATCACGGTAAGAATCCCGTTTCGTTTACAATTACCTACGTCTATTATTAGGCTTCCCTCGCATAACTTTTCTGTAGGTAGGCGCTAACCACTGCCAGACACAGGAAAAATGTTTTAATTATTATAGTTGACGAGCCATTTCACGCTTCTTTTGTTTTATTTAAGTCTGACGTCGTAAAATATCTGTCACGTTGGCAATGTACAGTCCACGGCAGTTCATAGATGCACGCGTGCAAAGGTCGATGTGCTGTCAACCGTACGGACAATTTCACTCTGCGACGAACTAGCTGTTAAAAATGCTGCTCGTGAGTCGAAAGCTGATTAACCCTTACATTTTCACTCCAAATGCATCGCATCTTGTACGCGCTGCTATACATTTCGCGGTAGCTCATCATCTTACGACGCTGTACTTACGTATAGACTAGATAGGTAAGCGTCGTAAGATGATCATCGTCTATACTTACGCGGTAACAATTATGACGCGCCAGGCCCTCCTTCCACTTTGATCCACAGTGGCGCTCCACATGTGGATCCTTTGAAACTAATTGTTCCTCTTAAATCCACATGTGGATCCTTTGAAACTAATTGTTCCTCTTAAATCCACATGTGGATCCTTTGAAACTAATTGTTCCTCTTAAATCCACATGTGCATCCTTTGAAACTAATTGTTCCTCTTAAATCCACATGTGGATCCTTTGAAACTAAATATTGATATTATCCAAAATATAAATATAAATATTGATTGATATTATCCTTTGAAACTAATAACTATAATAATAATAATAATAATGTCCAAAACTCATCAAATTTCAACAGTATATGGAAAGATTTTGGTTCAAGAGCACTTTTTTTGTAAACATGTGGACAATAGCAAATGAACGACATCGTACCAATAACTGTTTAGAAGGTTTTAATAGGAAGCTAAACAAAAAATTGGGAAAAAAATATAGTAACTTCGTCAATTTTATACACGTATTAAAAGGGGAGGCGAAATATAACGTAATACGCGAAAAAGCAAATATAGTAAACAAAAGAAAAATTAAAAACATAGACAATGATAATTATTATTTACAATGTCAGAACGAATTGTTAACTGGAGAAATCACAGTTGCTCTTTTTTTAGAAAAAGTAAAAAGATTTGATAGGGGAAGAATTTAAAATTTTAATTTTATCATTTTAATTTTAAGTTTACTTGTTTTTTTAATTTTAGTTCAAGTGAAAATTTTGTTTTATCATTCATGTAGTGAATGCCGATATTAAAAAAAAAACCAATATTTAGTTTTTATTATTATTATTATAGTTATTAGTTTCAAAGGATAATATCAATCAATATTTATATTTATATTTTGGATAATATCAATATTTAGTTTCAAAGGATCCACATGTGGATTTAAGAGGAACAATTAGTTTCAAAGGATGCACATGTGGATTTAAGAGGAACAATTAGTTTCAAAGGATCCACATGTGGATTTAAGAGGAACAATTAGTTTCAAAGGATCCACATGTGGATTTAAGAGGAACAATTAGTTTCAAAGGATCCACATGTGGAGCGCTACTGTGGATCAAAGTGGAAGGAGGGCGCCAGGGACTTGCCGGCGCTCGGACTTTAACTCGAACTCGTCTTGTGGTCTCTAAAAGTGCCGGATTAAGAGGTGCGGTGCCCCGGGGCACCAAAGGAGTGGAGGCCCAAATTACTTTCGAACAAAGTAGCTTCACCATTTGCGGCATTAGGTAGAAATTTTCATCTACAACTGTCCAAAATACCTTAGGGTGTCAAGACAAAGGTGTACAATAAATGTTTGTTATCAGTGATGACTTATGGGTGTGAGACCTAGTCGCTGACTATGGGCCACATAAGCTCAAGGTCGCCCAACGAGCAATGGAGAGAGCTATGTTAGGAGTTTCACTGTGTGATCGAATCAGGAATGAGGAAATCTGCAGAAGAACCCAAGTTACTGATATAGCTCGAAGAATTGCTCAGTTGAAGTGTCAGTGGGCGGGGCACATAGCTCTGAGAACTGATGGCAACGGCCAAAGTTCTGAATTGGCGACCGCGGACCGGACGACGCAGCGTGGGAAGGCCCCCCACCAGACGGTCTGACGACCTGGTTACGGTGGCGAGGAGTCGCTGGAGGCGGGCGGCACAAGACTAGGAAGCTTGGAAAACCATGAGAGAAGCCCATGTCCTGCAGTGGGCGTCAAATGGCTGATGATGATGATGAACTGTGGGGGCCCCTCTCATCTGGAGGCCCCGGGGCTGCAGCCCCCCTAAATCCGGCCTTGTCTCTAAAATTATGAGTAATGTGTGCAGCTGGGTGTTTCAGCGAGTGATTACACTCATCGATACAAACAATTTAAACAAATTTTATCTGTGTGCTTCTCTGATATAAACTTATCGGACACCTTTAAATTATGGAGGGTTTATAGCGGAACTAAAATGGAGATTTTACTTTATTTATCAGAATTTTGTTAAGACCAGTCTTAAGACAACCATAAGTCTTACTGAGGACTTTTTCAGTGAAACCAATATTTTTTTATATAACTAAGATCGGTAGAGTCACATTTCCAAAGCGAAATGAAGCCTATTTTCGTTCCGCCACTCCGCGCCGTTCTTTCCAAGTTCACGGTTGCAATTGCAAATCGCACGTGTTCTGACGTCACGCGGCCGGTTAGCGCCGCAGATTCGCCGGCAATTTGGACCGGGCCGCGCCGTCAAGGCCAGAGTTATGTCATAATCATAATATGTTACGCGGCCGCTTGCGGTTTTCAAGAAAACAATCTAGACTTCGTCTGAGTCAATAATGCAGCCTATATACGTCCCACTGAAGGGCGGGCTTTATGTGACAAAATAGTGTGACAGCGAGTCCGTACCCTTTCTCTCAGAGAGGTGTTTTCGTTCGCCGTTAGCGAGTGGTATTGCTACTATAACTTCACAAATGTGGTTCCCCTACCTCTTTGAAATCATCGTCTCACAACTGATCTGGTTGGCTGGAAGAAACTTCTATAGAAATAAGCTCGCCTATGTATTCGTTTTATGTAAACATTTCTTTCTTGTGTACAATAAAGTAAGTAAATTGGAAAAAAGTAATTGGTAGGTACATGTCGGGATTCGAACCCACGACCTGCCGAAGGAAAAGCCGGCGTTCTACTGCTCCGCTACCACCGCCTTTTGTATATGTATGGTTGGCATTGGCATAGCAACTAAGATCTGCTTGACAAGCAACTGAAATAGTAGTGACGAAGACCAACTTCTGGACCTAATTATCAACCAAATCTATTCCGCGTGGTAAAAGAGTCCATAATATTTCTCTCTGAGAATTTTCATATTCATATTTATTTATTGCGTTCATGTGCTTAGTACATAAGCACCATCATCAAATTAACGAATAATTTAATTTTATTCAATAAGCCTCATGATGAAAGGATTTTTAAATTTATAATCATAAGCAGCCTATATACGTCCCACTGTAGGGAGCAGGCCTTCTCTCAGAGAGAGAGAGTATGGCCTTAATCACAACGCGTGCCCACCGCGGATTGGCGATTTCAAGCGCTAAGGCATGTGAATAGCTCAGACTCCCAGGTTTCCTCACGATGTTTTCCTTCACCGTTAGCGAGTGGTATTGCTACTATAACTTCACAAATGTACATAACTTAGAAAACAAAGTCATAGGTACATGCCCGCACTGGGAATCGAACCTGGGTCTCCCGCTTCCGAGTCCAATGTTCTACCCACTAGGCTACCACCGCTTAAATTTATAAGCATGAACTTTATATTGTCTCGCCCAACAGGGCATCATGTTATAATACCATCCTATTGTAGGTACGACATGGCTGCGATAAATTATTATGAATGAAAATTTTTACATTTAAACATTTACATACAGGCACATACATTGCTTCTGGCCCCACACTAGGATACCCTGTGTCGTGGGAACCAGAAACAATTTGTAACCATCCAAGAGCTGGGTTTTTTTATGAATACATTAATTGGGTCATACATAATGTACTGGTATGTGTTAAACTATATTTACACATATTTGGAGTAAGGATGGACGGAAGAGTCCAATTTTAGAATCTTCAAATAAAGTCCACCCACTGGATATCACTCAAGATCTAAGACTTTTTACGCGGGTTTTTAGAGTTCCCTAGTCAAGACGGAACCCTAAGTGTATGAAGAAGAAGAAGAAGAAGAAAAAACATTTATTATAAAAACAGTGCACACGCCACAATAACAAAACAAAAAAACAACATAGAAAATATTTCAACCGAAATGTTATAAAAAAGAAAGGAAAACGAACGGTCACGGCGTGTCACTGCTGCTATAAATGGCAACTGACTTCAGTCAGTGCCAGGAGTTTCCCCGCGAGCGTCACATACCGCGGTGTGGTCACCTAGTTTTAGTTGTAACGTTCATTTAGTTACAGTTTGTGTGCTATATTGAATAAAAGCATTTTTTTATTGATTGCCCCTATAGCTTCGCTATGTCCGTACATCTATCTGGCTGTCTTTCTACGGCTCACTTTAGCTCATAGACAATTAGTACTAGAAAGCTAAAATTTGGCATAGATATTAATCACGCCGACAAAACGGTAGAATAAAACTTTTAAAAAGACCTAAATTAGAGATAAGAACCTGTTATTTTTTCTACTTACTCCATAGTGTGGGGCATTATTGAACTGATAGTTCAAAAATATTGTGGTTGTAGGAAATTAATATTAGATTTAGAGATTATGTTTGTGAAATATTAAGCTTTAAAGCGCAATTTTTTTGTAAGAGTAGGGCGTCTCGACAATCAACCGGTTACCGGCTAACCGGTTGAT
This sequence comes from Yponomeuta evonymella, assembly GCA_963969515.1. NCBI lineage: Eukaryota > Metazoa > Arthropoda > Insecta > Lepidoptera > Yponomeutidae > Yponomeuta > Yponomeuta evonymella. The sequence goes on from OZ018363.1 coordinate 2,820,060, forward strand.
TGTAGAATCTTGTAAAGTTCAGGACAGTAGCACATGATGAAGTTAAAAAGAAAACTGTCACGGCTAAGACGACTTTACTAAGTTAACTAGTTACAGTCGACCAACTTATAAAAGGAAAATTTCGTATTAAGTTCATTAATTATTACCTACTTTGTGTAAACCTCCTTCTAAGTTCATATATTGTGACGACCAATTACGGAACCCTACCAGTGCATGTGGGCCGACACGAACTTGGCCGGTTTCTTTCATAAGAATTCGATCTGTTGGCATGTCCGCTTTGGTTACGCGTTGTTACGTGACATAATAACGGCTGCCCACTCTCGGAGGAAATAACTGGAGCCCAAATCGCGAGGTTTCACTCTACGAGGCGCGAGGGCAGAGACGCTAGACGTGGCGAGGGAGGCGGCCACACGCTCGCACTGGCGTTTCTTGCGACTCTTCGCTGTGATAGAGGCATGAAAGGTGACCGCTGTGGCAGAAAACCAAGGTTGGCGGGGCGGTAATCCAGTCTAGGCCTCTATTTCGGAGTACTAACGACTAAAACTGATAGAGACGCCTACAGATTCCCTACACTGTATTAAGTAACCTAGAGGTGGTATTCACTAATCAGGGTGTCATAAATCCGCAACCTGCTTCGCCGTGGCTCTCTCTGGAGATTGATTTTGCACACGACTATGGCTCTTTTTGTAGTGCAAATAAAAGCTATTGTGTGTCCAGCAGCCGTGACAGAGCATCGATTGTCACATAAATTTGAAGTGAAGCCAGCGTTCTGAAAGCAATAAAAGTTAACGCTGTTTGCTAGTTTTTATTGGAGACTTCTTTAGTTCTTATCTGATGCTTCATTCACTGTTTGCCACCGAATAAATTTACCGATTTTACCGCCTACGCCGCATACAATATTTCTAAAAAATCATCAACTTTCATGTACGTATGTACGTATATTAGTAACACCAGTTTTTTTTAATATGATTAGTTGTGTTCGAATTCCATTACCTAGGTACTTATATCAGCCTAGTTACTTTTCTTCAAGACTTAAAAGGCATGACCATTGAATTTTAAACCTAAACAATAGACCACAGTGACTATTTCACCTCAACACACCTGGTGAAAAGTGACTGACAGGTTGGCGGGAATTCCAGGGTTGCACCCAGAAACCAGTTTTATGTTCGCGAGTGTTTTTATCCAGCTTAAGCAATCAATCCAGGGTTCAAAGACTCCGTGAGAATGTGCAGGAGCTTCTCGACGAAATAACTACTTACTGTATGTCGTAGATAAGGGGGGCTGTCACACCCGGGTTAAGGGGCTCCAGGGAGCCACTAGCGCCATCGCCACCGAGGAAAAAACCGGCCAAGTGCGAGTCGGACTCACGCACGAAGGATTCCGTACCATTATCCATACAACATTTGAATATTTCAAGCGTCTACCTGTTGCCGTTATTAATATGGAGCAAAAACGGCAAAAAAAATCACGCTTGTTGTATGGGAACCCCATTTAAATATTTATTTTGTTCTGTTTTTAGTATTTGTTGGTATAGCGGCCACAGAAATACATCATCTAAAATTCCAACTGTCTAGCTATCACGTTTATGAGACACAGCCCGGTGACAGACAGACAGACAGACAGACAGACAGTGGACGGACAGTGGAGTCTTAGTAATAGGGTCGCTTACCCTTTAGGTTCGTAACCTTAAAAATCATATCTTTATTTACAGATCGAATTTTCAAAAAGTGTCTGTAAGTGCAATCTTTCAATCATGTTAATAGTGATTTTTAGGGCCAATGGCCGTGAACGTAAGGCAACAAACCTAGGACTCGATAGCATTGATCCTCAGCACGGGTCAGTGCAACAAAAAGAATATAATTGATTGATTGTGTCGGTACCAAATAAATGTTTTCTATTCTATTCATTAACGCCATAAACGGCCGTTATTGGCATAAATGCTATCTAGACCCAGGTTCGTGATCATTGGTTCTTTGTCGCGAGTCCTAAAAATCACTGAACATGATTGAGAGATTGTACAGACATTTTTTGCAAATACGATCTGTAAAAGAAGATACTATGTTTTTTTTTTCATTGGTGGCGCTAGTTAGCCCCCTGGCGCCTTACGCAATCCAGGCATATGGTGCCCCCCTATTCACTATGATTCTTTAGTTAGATAAAATTAGCAATTACAAAAGTTGTATATTTTCCACCCCTAAAATAGACGAAACTATTTATTTTAAAGATCATAAGTTATAGTTGGCGGTGGCGTGGAGTCGCTGGATGCGGGCGGCAAAAGACCGGGAAGCTTGGAAAACCATGAGGCAGACCTATGTCTTGCAGCGGGCGTCAAATGGCTGATGATGATGAATGTTATGGTTGGAAACCTCTACTTCAAAATATCGGATGTGGTCCAAATTCAATCGATAGTGAAGAAACGGTTTCCATGTTTTGTATTATGCCACTAACCCCCAGTTTCTCGTACACTAACACGCTGTTAATCTACTGTTAACAGCTGTCAATTGACCAAAGTGCATACAAAACCCACTGACAGTTGTTAACAGCAGATTAACAGCTTGTTAGTGTACGAGAAACCGGGGGTAAGTCATTGTTCAAATAATCTTGCAAAAGTTATACACAGAAAGAAGCCATTTTAGGAATTTTCCCAAATACGCCCGCTCGCTCGCTAAACGCCACGAAAAGATAAATACCTATATCTGCAGTACCTACAACTCCGAGCAACCTGAAACCGCCTGACACCAGGGGCCTGTTTCCTAGAACTTACTGTGACAATTCGATATGCATTGCAAAGTCAAAATGCAATCCACAGTATATAAATTAAGGAGTAGAAGGACTCGGCTACTCGATGTACATCGAATTGTCATAATAAACTACGAATTGTAGTTTTATGAAACGCGGCCGCGGTGAAATTAGCGCGCTACTTCACAAAAGTAGCGTTAACGCCTTGTTTGGTAACGGGGTATGTTGCCAGGCAGGATTGTCATTGAATAAACAAATCGTTGACAAAAATCGTTGAAATACGAAACTAAAACCGGCCAAGAGCGAGTTGAACGGCTCGGACCGCTGCTGCGAGGGTGCCATCCTACCACCCTACTAATACCTATGATAAATGTGAAAATGTGTGATGTTTGTTACTCAATCACGCAATAACGGCTGAACGGAATCACAAGAAACTTGGCATACAGAGAGAAAAAGATCTGAATTGAGACATAGGATACTTGATATCCCGGTAATGCGTTCCCGTGTGATAATATATTATTGTTACCATAACCTGTTTTTGAAGCTTAACTCTTAGATATTTATTTATTGCGTTGCGTTGTAACAAGAATTGTATAAACGGATTCTGTGGCGGTACGAAGTTCGCCGGGACAACTAGTAAATTATAATAGTAGGCACTGAACGAAAGTATACATTTGTAACGCAATACAAGTATGTTTAGGAGTAATGCATACTATGCCTGTTAATTTTTTATCTTTGTGTGTTGTGGCAATTTAATAAATGATTTAGCTATCTGTCTAACTATCCTCGGTACGCGAGTCCGGCTCGCACCTGCCCGTTTTTTTTTTTTCAATCTAATTTTACTACAAAATTGTTTACTTGGCTCAATTAGCTGTTACTAACGTCTCAATAGCGTTGATAAGGTAATCTACGTAATCTTCATCAGACGTTGCTTAGTTGCGGTTTCGTGTTTTTTTAATTTTTGTTATTGGTTCCGTATATAAAATTTTCTTTGACCGGTTTCAAGCACACTAGCACTAACAGTTGGGCATCCAGTCAATCTGAAATTTTTGACCTGCGGATATAGTGCTATAGTGGCTTAAATCTGGGTGGTTTGAAAGCCGCGGTTATGTAATTAGTAAATTAAAATGGCATCTATTTAGACTATCTAAGTAAAGACGTGAATAAAATTAAAAAAATAGTTGAGAAATCTTGTTTCGAGTGGAGAAATCGTGTTTAACAAATCCTCTCCGTCGAACAGAACAATGACCCGCGGACCCGCGGACTCGCGGCACGCACGCACCGCTCCGGATGGCAACTAATGGTTCTAATAAAGAGTTTGTGTCGAGATATTTTTGAAGTGCGTTTTAAAAAAAAAAACAAACTAGCTTATTCGATAGCTATTGTCAGGCACGTTCATTTTGCTGTCTTTCAAAACACCCAAAATTAATGCAGCAGGTATACGTCCCACTGTTGGGCACAGGCCTTCGCTCACAGAGAGAGAGAGAGAGAGGGTAATAATGTTAATATTTAATATTTTCCTTCTCGGTTAGCAAGTATTGTTACAAATTAAAAATGCATGGAGGTAGAGGATTTAGAAAAGTCGTCAAACTTCTTTATGGGTTCAAAATTTCGGGCTTAAAATCTAATTTAAAATATATAAAAGTCTCGTGTCAAAGTTTTTGTTATCGAACTCCTCCGAAAATGCGTGAAGCGCATTTTTATGATTTTTTATATTTGGTATCCCTGAGAATAGGTCGTAGGCTAACGTTTGCCAAGTCAGCTAGTTAAATTATACCTAAGTAGACAGGTGCAGCGAAGAATGTTCTACTCTATAGAAGTGCCTTTCGAACTACAGAAAAAGGAACCCTACAAAGTCGTAAACGCATTAAAGGCGATAAAAAAATTATCTCTACTACGGATAACGGTCAATTCAACAAATGACTGTGGAAATCTTTACACGTGGTGAAAAACAGAAGCAAACACGGAAGAACGGCTCCGCAAGAATATTCCATTTCCACGTAGGTTCAGGAAAACTGTAAAGGAAATCATCGTGAGGGAACCTGAGTGCCTGAGTTGTTCATATACCTCAGCGCTTGAAATCGCCGATCTGCGGTGGGCGCGTGGCGATTAAGCCCATTATTTCTCTCTGAGAGAAGGCCTGCGCCCTACAGTGGGACGTGATAGGCTTAGCACAGGTTAATCCGAAAGTGGAGGTATTGCAATCGAGGCCTAGACATAGAGATCTCCGAATTAGGATTATTCAAATCTACATTGTAATTAGGTCTTTCTTCATACCGTCCGACGAGGGCCAGACAGCCTAGAATCATTTTCACCGGCCGAGCAGACAGGAAAAGAAGCGGCAAACACCAATTGATGGGATCCAATGGATGTACACTAGAAGTGAATCTGCAGGAGGAGGGAGCCCCTAAGCAGCCATGAATCAGGCTCATAATCGGACTGAATGGAGAGTTTTTGACGCCCACTGCAGGACATAGGCCTCCCTCACGGTTTTCCTAACCATGAAGGGTTTTGCCATAATCGCCACGCTTGGCAGGCGGGTTGGCGATCGCAGTATGCGGTTGGAATCTCAGGAAGCCGCTGCTGCCCGTTTCCTGGTAATGTATTTCCTTAGTCGCCTTCTACGACATCCACGGAAGGAAATGGAGTGACGCTATTCTTAATCCGGCGCCAAACGGCAAGTGGTGAGTAGCTTTAGTTCAATGTAATGTATGTTGTGAAACATGCACCCTGAAGTACGTAACGAGCATGAAGTGGGAGCGATTTGAGATGGGGTGGTGAGGATTTTGAAAATAAGTTCTGTTCATAGAGTGACAAACAGCTTTGTTGTTCTTTAAGTAAATATTTCGTTTTTGTAGTGAATAAATTTTTTTACTTTTAATGTAAAAAGCCTACTACGACGCACCAATCGTTCTTGAGAACCTAGAGAGCGTGAGCTTCAGCGCGATAGGCAAGATTGATGTGAGAGGCAAGATTGATGAGAAGAGCATCTCGATTTGGAAGCAAAACGTTCGTTACCTGAATTTTTGTCTGAAGACTCCAAGTTTCGCTCTTATGCGAAGAATTTAATCATGACGAGAAGAGACGAAGCTCGGGTCGTCGGTTGCTTACATCGGACTTTTCCGACAAAAATTCAAGCAAGTGATTCTGGAATTAAGTTAATAAAGAGGATGTTGTGTTGAAGACCTCTTTCGCTTGGCAACAAACAGAGAAGAATAATATGGAGATAATACCTTCCTTGAGGCTCAGCGACCAAAGCGCATTATCAACATAATGTCGGCGCTTGAGGAACCGAGGTTTTTACAACCGCTCCGGGGCACATCTGATGCAGGGGACCTCCCTTGCTGTGAAGCGCGGGAACGCCGCCAGCATTATGGGGACCTTTGGGTCGGATGTGGCTCGGGGTGGTTTATTTAATTGACAGTTAGTTAATTTTTTTATGTATTCGCAAGTGACTTTTGTTTTTATTGATACTATATATGTACCAAATGTTTGATAATAAATAAACTCCTTAAAGTTGCACACATAAGAGACTGTCAATTGAAGTGCGTGACATTACCTACATGATGTCTGGACGTAACTGAAGTTTCACTGAAACGTTTACACGTCTTTTTTCATTCTTTTTTCCTGAGGCATATTACCTATGCAAGCTATGCACGTAACATATTAGTCTACGTTAGGGTTGTCTTCGTTCACCATCAGGTGTGCTGGAGCGTTTACCTGTCCTAATTTAAAAATAAGTTCGATTGTTTTTTGTATCATGCCAGCAAAGGGGACTCCTTTGAGCTGTAGGACATTGATATGGCTGACAGAAAAAGTAAGTAGGTACTTAGGCACCATCAGTCGGAGTGATTCTTTTAGATGTCTGCCATCATAAGTGTTATCAAGTAAAAGATAATTGGGCCATCGTTCGCTGCAGCTGCAGCACGATAATCTGCTTGGTAGATCGCTACTATCGCCGAATAAAGAGGAGATAAGGGATAAATGAGTGATTAACACGATGGTATGCCAGATTCTTTCTATTTTTAGCAGACTTCAAAAAAGGAGCTGGTCCTCAATTCGACGCGTATATTTTTTTTCTTTAATTTTTTTTTCGCTGTGTTCCTTCATAACTCCGTCAAATCTTAACCGATTTCAAATTTTTTTTTTGTTAGAAGGTCGATAACATCCCATTGGTCCCATAATTTGACAAAGATCTGATGAAGACGTTCAGAGCCGGAGAGCGGAACTGTTCAATGGACAGCAGTAAATAAGGCTTAATGGGGCCCATCCTTTATTAATATGCATATGTTTCATATTATAGCGTAGAAGTAGTCCCGGAATAATTTGGTGATGTTCTGGTGAAGACTTTAGGAGATGAAAATTGAGAACTTATAATTTTAAAGCAAAAAATTAATTAGGGTAAATTATGGTTACAAGGGACTTAATTTTTTTCTTCCGTTCCTCCACTAAAAATTAAAAATTTAAGATTTTTTAATAAAAAATAAAAACCGACTCTAAACACTATAGCACTAAAAAGATAGAAATCATTTAAAATTTGTACCTTTAAATTAGAAGTACGCATACATAGGTATTGTAGAAGTATAATTTGTAGTCGATGCCCAGTTTCATGACCAGTATATATAATTAGGGCACTGACTCTACAAAATTATACTTCTACAATACCTACATGCATTCGTACTTCTAACTTAATGATAGTTTTTAAAATTATTTCTAAATTTTTAGTACTATAGTGTTTTGACGGTTTTTATTTTTTATTTACTTAAAAATGTTTGTAAGTTCCAGTTTCCGACAAACACTGACTTATATTGCCCGATAAATGACTGTCTTTGCATGGACGTATTTGGGGTCTGATTAGCAGGGAACGCAGGACGTGACTTAGAATTCTTCGGACTTGAGTTTAGTCAAATTACAACATAGATAATTAAAAAAAAAAAGTGCTCTTACGGGTCCATCGCAAATTAATCCTTTTGTGGATTTTTGTTTAAGTTTAAATAAGTAACTATGGGGACTGTTTTCTGTTTCTGGGCTGTATCCAGCCCACTACTGGGCATGGGACCCTTCCATCTCATGTCAACCCCCTCGGTCCCATATCAATCTCGTCCATTGCTTGCTTTTAGGCTTTAGTGCCATAATGTCTTCGACCCATCCCGTCGCTGGTCTGCCTACCGACCGTTTGCCGAACCTCAGCTACCACAAAAATATTGAAAACAAAAGTCGTGGGTGCGATTCCACCGTACTTGATTTGTACAATAGCCTTAGTCTGGGTGTATTTTCATGTTTGTGATTAGAGCTGCCACCTCTTCGGGTTTGACCCGGGGTTATGGGTTTAAATGACACGAGTCCGGGCTCCGGGTTAATATTATAATTCTCCGGGCCCGGAGAATATTTTTATTCACCTACCTACATATTTCGGTAGTAAATAAAATATCCTAACTTATATGGCTATTATTACTGGCAAGAGACCGCGCAAGACAGAGACAAGTGGCGACTCGTGTTTCAAGGTTTGTAAGCTGGTTGGTATTGCTATTTGTGTTGTTTCTTGTAGTCGTTACTTACGTTACGGTATAAGAACGTTTAGATATTAGATGCTATTAGTCATCATCAGCCATTCGACGCCCACTGCATGACATAGGCCTCCTTCGTGGTTTTCATAACGGAATGCTATTAGTAACTATTGTAAAACACATATTATTATGTATTTTGGAAGAAGCCTAGTTTGGGAGCCAGTAACCACTCTTTTAACCCTTTTCTAAATAAAGTTTTTTTCATTTTAATTTTCATTTCACTTCTTGTGTTGGAGCCAGCGGGTGTAGTTAGTAATAAACTTATATGAACTAAAATGCAATTTGAAATGCGTAAGGCATTAAATTATTTGACTTAGATTTTAGCTTTTCTTTTATAAAATTTATTAAATGTCAAACTGGTATTTTTTTTCTTCTTCAGATATTTTATTCAACATTCATCTATTTTTTTGTAAAAATAAAACGCACTTGCCGTAAGGGGTCAAATAAGCGACTTTCCCGACTCTTCGGGTCTGACTTTTTTTAAAGGTTGGCGACTCGTGTTTCAAGGTTTGTAAGCTGGTTGGTATTGCTATTTGTGTTGTTTCTTGTAGTCGTTACTTACGTTACGGTATAAGAACGTTTAGATATTAGATGCTATTAGTCATCATCAGCCATTCGACGCCCACTGCATGACATAGGCCTCCTTCGTGGTTTTCATAACGGAATGCTATTAGTAACTATTGTAAAACACATATTATTATGTATTTTGGAAGAAGCCTAGTTTGGGAGCCAGTAACCACTCTTTTAACCCTTTTCTAAATAAAGTTTTTTTCATTTTAATTTTTCATTTCACTTCTTGTGTCGGAGCCAGCGGGTGTAGTTAGTAATAAACTTATATGAACTAAAATGCAATTTGAAATGCGTAAGGCATTAAATTATTTGACTTAGATTTTGGCTTTTCTTTTATTCAATTTATTAAATGTCAAACTAGTAATTTTTTCTTCTTCAGATATTTTATTCAACATTCATCAATTTTTTTGTAAAAATAAAACGCACTTGCCGTAAGGGGTCAAATAAGCGACTTTCCCGACTCTTCGGGTCTGACGTTTTTTAAAGGTGACCGCCCTATTTGTGATGTCTTTGCCTTGTTACCACAAAAAAGCATAGCACTTGATATCTTAAGTGATTGGGTTGTGAGTTTCATCAGGTAGTAGTAATACTCGTACATTGGACATAGGCCTCCCCCAAGGCACGCCATTTTTTCTTTCCTCCGTCCAGACGCTGCCAGTACTCTGCCTCAGATTTCAGATTGTCGGTCCAGCGAGGTTGCTGACGTCCTACGCTGTACTTGCCAGTTCGGGGTCTCTACTACAGAACCTTTGCACCCCATCGACTATCGGCAGATGTGGCCAGTTGCTAATCTTACAGGATATGTCAATCACCTTAGTTCTTTGGCCAAATGTCTCATATCGGATGTGATCCATCAATGAGACACCGAGACTACGCTGATCGACCTTGATTCGGTGGACTAGTCCTAAAATTACATTAATCGGCTAAAATTAATAGACAAGCAATCTACCTAAAGACCTTGAACTAGATGCTAGACAGGTAAAACCACAGACCAATATCTATGGGTGCAACCAAAATAGGTTAATTGATTTCTAATTTACTTATATCGACCAAGGTCAAAATTTTTGGATTTATTAGGCTATGTCGTAATTGCAATGATATTTTAAATTGCAATGATATTTTTCTTTTATAATTGCTAGGCACCTCATTCAACAGACCTGTACATCGACATGTTGATAATATTTTTTTTATTGTTTTAACAAAAAATACTGTTGTGTGCAAAAGTGTTTTCTATCTACCGGAACCATAATAACTTCCACACATCCCAATCACGATCCCAAACTAGGATGTCATGTGCTATGCTATGGTAACCAGGCAAGACCACAAACATGGAAATACACCCAGACCGAAGCCCTTCTGTACAAATCAAACAAGGCGTTCTCCAGCGGGTGTCAAACCCGCGGCCTACCATGATGCAGACACACACAACCAAACACCTAGGTTAGGTACCTATCGTATAATCGTACAACCCGCGGCTTTTACGACGCCCTTAGAAACGTCTCTCATGCATAGCCAAGAACGCACGATAATGAAGATCGTAAGGCGATTAGAAAACAATCCTACCTAGGTACCTCAATAGGTATGGCAATCCATTATCGTAGACCATTTCTGTGATGACGAGAGCCCTTGGGCTTTCCCAGACACACCGCGCATGCGCACTGCACACTTGACACCAAAAATCCATTCCTCCATTCATCACCACCGAAGTCGACCAACTAAACTATAGTGAATGAGCTGAGAGGTCCTCAAAATCAGATAGGGTCAGCAAAGGCCGACTTCAAACGGGCCGCCGTACGAAGCTATACGCAAAAAAAGGAAAGGAACTTCAAACGGGCCGCCGTACGTAGCTATGCGCAAAAAAAGGAAAGGAGTCCATTCACGTAACCGGAATTCCTAAACGCGGCAGATGATGAATGAGTCGTCTCGCTTCTTGTTCGCGGCACAACTGTAAACGGCACATTCAGCCAAGCTTGTCGGGGAGTCGGGGAGCAGGCTGGCATTTGCGCCGCATGATTGATGGTGTTTTTGTTAGAACACCACCGATTCAACGTCTTACGTAATTTCAAGTATCTCACCATATCGTTGTTCTCGACGAGCCAATTGATCGAGCATATCTGATAGACCAGGTAAGCCCTGACGAGCTCGCTCGTCTTCTTACTCTTGAATGCTTCCTTGGGGCTGTTGAAGGTTAGATCGAGCTCATCCCGCGGCGGCGGGGCCGAGGACAAAGCCCGCAGGTTCCTAGGCGCAGTCAAACACAGTCGCTTGAGCAGAGCCATGTTGGTGGTATCTGAATCGGCCCGCTCGCACTATAATTTACTCGTTTAGTTCGCCGGGCGACCGCGCGCACGTCTTCCGTCAACGGTGACAAGTGACAACTGACACTTCGCTTCGCTCGATAGCGTGGCGAGACTGGTTGCGCGCGCAGCGGTTTCCAAATTTAAACCGCGGAGGTGTGTCAGAGGCGCGTGCAGTGATTGGTCGACGTTGGCCGGCGGCGTGCAGTGGTCGCATGATCGGAAATCCCGAAGAAAAGAGTGCGCGGCGACTGGAGAAGTGGAGATACTCCTTGGTGGTAAATGCACGGAGCGCCCTTAAAGGGGTGTCCAGTGTCCAGTGTCTTGGTCCTTCCACCCGGCACAGTTTAATCCTGGGGACTTGTTTCTCAGATATTAAATATCTGGCCACAAACTTAAAAAAAACCACAAACTCGTGCACCAAGGGTTCCGTATCATATATCTATACAAAATTTGAATATTTAACTACCTGTTGCCGTTATTAACATCCAGCGACAACAGAAATACATCATCTGTGAAAATTTTAACTGCCTAGCTATCACGGTCCATGAGATACAGCCCGGTGACAGACAGACAGACGGACAGTGAAGTCTCAGTAATAGGGTCCCGTTTGGCACCCTTTGGGTACGGAACTCTAAAAAATATACGGCCGTTTATGAAACGCTTGAAATATAATCACAGTTATTCGCTTCATAAATAATTAAATAAAAATAAAATAAGTATTTAAGGGGGGCTCAAACACTACAAGCACGATATTTTTTCCGTTTTTTCTCGATCTTTGTGTCTAATGTTGCATAGATAATGGAACCCTGTACAACGGTACGGAACCCTTCGTGCACGAGTCCGGCTCGCACTTGGCCGGTTTTTTACGTTAACTTCTTTTTACAGCTTCAAGGAACTGTAGACCTGAGTTATATGGTTTTAAGTGATCGTTTAAGGGTTCCGTTTTTTCCTTTTGAGGTACGGAACCCTAAAAAGGCTTAACATGTAAATTTAGTTAAGGCTGGGTTCTCCGAGCGCACGGATTTATATGGGACTTATTGCGCTGCGCGAGCGAATAGTTGGGGAGAAAGTAGGCATTTTCTAAATTATAGAAATACAAATCCTATTAATAGAATTTTGAGGACCGACGTCACTTACACATTCAGTGATAGCCATTTTGGTATATTTTTTACATTTTAAAGCAGCATATACTTAGTACATACTACTTCCATTGTTTTTTATTATACAAAACTCGGTACAACTCAAGTAAAACCATATCTAGTTATAATTTTACACTCATGTTCGCGATTTTTTTTTGACGCAAGAAAGTTTAAAAAATCATAAAAATTACGACCGATGGCCCTAAATAGGGCATTGAAAAGTAATATAATTATATAATTTCCAGATTTTAAACACTTTATTATTAATTAACTTAATTTAAAAAGTAAACTTTCAGGGCGATTCCCCGGATGTGAAAATTTGAAAAGCGACCTACAGCTACTGCTAAGTTCCAATTTTACCACCCGAACCAAGTTCTTGTCAATAATCATCATCATCATCAGCCATTTGACGCCCACTGCAGGACAGAGGCCTCCTTCGTGGCTCTCATAACCATGAGGGTTTAGCCATAATCGCCACGCTTGGCAGGCGGGTTAGCGATCGCAGATGGGGCTGGAATCTCTGGAAAACGCTGCTGCCCATCTCCTGGTAATTGATTTCCTTAGTCGCCTTCTACGACATCCACGGAAGGAAATGGAGTGACGCTATTTTTAATCCGGCGACACACGGAGGAGTTTTTGTCAATACGAACAACTTTTACTAGGAGGAAAATTTGGAAAAAAAATGGAATTTAGGTAAATTTCAATCTTTCATTTGACACATTCGTCAAAGTCAGTACAGCCATTTGGCCTTTATGCGATCATGAAATCACGAGAAACAAACCGCTGACTAACTACGGGAGGTTACGTCTCGCCGTTCCAGTTGTCAAGACCCTATTGGTGATCTACTTTTCAAAGAAACCAGTATGAAACCAAAGAATCAAGAAAGCAAGTTCTGCAAGTCTTCACCACAATGGTTCTTTAGTCGTACCTAGGCCTTGATCTAGGCTTTGAAGGCCATTCCGCAAGAAAATCCACTCTACACTAGGTCTTAACGCTTCAGACATAAGTGCGGAAGTTCAGCCGAAATAGGTGTCTTCTATCTCGTGTCGCCGCTGTTACGTAGTTAGGAGGGTAAAAACACTTTTTACAAAAAACATAGAAAACCGACCGCTGAGTCTTAAACTAGTCGCACGTTAAAATCGAAAATGCGACGGACTCATCGTGACGTTTAGGTGTGCGGTTCTTTAAAATTAATAGGAACACCAACTTTTCATCAAGGGGTCATCATCATCAGCCATTTGACGCCCACCGCAATACATAGGCCTCCCTTATGATCCTGGACCTAGGCCTCCCTTATGGTCATCCAGCGACTCCCCGCCACCGTAACCAGGTCGTCAGACCATCTGGTGGGGGGCCTGCCCACGCTGCGGCGGGTCGCCAGGTCAGAACTTTTTCGCTCCAACGGCTGACTTGCAACGGAGATGGCCCAAAGGCCATCAGTTCTCCGAGATATGTGCCCCGCCCACTGCCACTTCAACTGAGTAATTCTTCGAGCTATATCAGTACCTCGGGTTCTTCCGCTTATTGCCTCATTCCTGATTCGATCACGCAGTGAAACTCATCCTAACATAGCTCTCAAGGGCAGCCATCAAGGGTTCATCATCATCAGCAGCCATTTGACGCCACTGCAGGACATAGGCCTCATTCGTGGTTTTCATAACCATGAGGGGTTTTGCCATAATCGCCCTTTGCAGGCGGGTTGGCGATCACAGTTTGCGGTTGGAATCTCAGGAAGACGCTGCTGCCCGTCTCCTGGTAATTGATTTCCTTGGTCGCCTTCTACGACATCCACGGAAGGAAATGGAGTACCTAACGCTATTCTTAATCCGGCGTCACACGGTTATTCTTAATCCGGCGTTGTCCGGCGTCACACCTATCAAGGGTTATCTGGAAGAAATTGCTATGAACAATAAACCCGCCAATTGTATCCTTACAAAATATTATGTCATAAAGAATATTCTCTTATTCCTATCATATAATATCTGAAGTCCGCATTTTGTTTTTTTTCGTGAAGTCATACGCAATACGCACAGTTGCTCTTAACTTTTTGGCCCCAGAAGAACATACCTACCTACACGCTTGAAATGCCCTCCGTTTCTTGCGCAGTCGGTTAAAAATGTTACGTAATCGTGTCACGCGAACTCATTTGCAATATAGATATGTATACCAGACCCGTTGTTCGGCTATTACTGAAAAATGAAGCAGACGTTTAGTTTACTGTCTTTTGAATGTTTTCCGTGCGGACGGACGGACGGACGGACGGACGGACGGATGGACGGACAGACAGACAGACGGACGGACAGTGAAGTCTTAGTAATAGGGTCCCGTTTGGCACCCTTCGGGTACAGAACCCTAAAAACAATAAAATCAATATTTAAGTGGGGGTTCCACACATGAAACGTTATTTTTGCTATTTTTTGCTCGATATTAATAACGGCAACAGGTTTTAACAGGAATACCTACGCTCGATATTCACAGAATATTTAGTTGTATATTCACTTTAAAAATAAATTAAAATTAAATGAATATTTTAGGGGGGCTCCCATACAATTAATTAACGTCAAAAGTTTAAATAGGTAATGGGGTAGGTGCAAACTAGGTGATGGGTTAAACTAGGTAAAGATAAACATAGTTAAACTACGTAAAGGGGAACAGCTGATATTTTTTCGCAATTTCTTCTCACAATAGTAAAAGTTATTCGTATGGATGGGGATCCCCTGGACATGGATTTTACCCCCATACATACATACACACATAGTATCTACGTACAAAGTACATAGCACCCCCATCGTTGGATGTTTACGCCCTGTAACAAAATTTCATGCGAAAATATATAGGTAAGAGGTGACTCATATAAACCTTTTAGTCAACAAATAAAAAGGAAAACCAGAGAAATTACTAATAGGAGTTTCCCTAGAAGCATCTTCCAAGATGAGTACAAGATAAAGCCAAATACCATATCGAAATCTTGACTACAGATTTAATCAAAGTGATTCAATCGGCACTCGAATCGATCTCTCGACTCATGTTTGAGTGCGATCGGACACGGTGGAGATGTAGCGATACTCACTTTTTTAGGGTTTCGTAAGAAATGGTGTCAACGCGACCCTTTTTCTATCGGACGGACACTCGGACGCTGCTATGCCTGGGACATTGTTTTTTGTTTAGATGGAGCAGGATAAGATGGACAAGTTAATACGTGCGGAGCCAACCAATCCGCGGCTTTCCTCACGATGTTTTCCTTCACGTTAGCGTGTGGTATTGCTACTACAAAATCACAGATGTACGTAACTTAGAAAATAAAGTCATAGGTACATGCCCGCACTGGGAATCGAACCCGGGTCTCCCGCTTCAGAGTCCATTGTTCTACCCACTGGGCTACAACTGCTTTAACCTATCGTATACTACATATGTACTACAGGACGCAATGAACGATTGAAATAGAAATATAACAACAAATAAAAAACACCGGCCAAGTGTGAGTCGTATTCCCGCTAAGGGTGCTTGACTGAATACTTAAAAAAATAGGTCAATATGCATTGTCTTGTAAATACAAGTTTCTATTTTTTCATATTATTTTATCGAGCAAATAGGTAATATTAAGAGCTCTATGAAAGTCATAGTATTATTCTAAAACATATAATAAATAATTGAATGTTATTAATTTATGATTGTAATAATAAATAATACAGGTCTTGAACATGTGTTGTTCTACAAATGTTGGTCGAAATTACTGTAACTTTGTGTTGATACCGGAGTATCACACATCGGTTTACCAAAGGCTGCGACATTGGCAGAGGGCGTAAAACGCGAATTTCCTACTAACACGTAAACCATCATATATCTAAAAATACAAAACTGAGAAAAGATGTAAAATTCAGCAATTCAGCATTTTAAAAGTAACCATGCATTTTTGGTATTACGGAACCCCGGTGCACGCAACCGACTAACACATGGCCGGGTTTATTTGGATTTTATGCTTAGCACAAAAACCCAGGATGATAATGATGCAGCCTTCAATACTTAGGTATAATCTGTCTGGTGGTCTCAAGTGGTCTGTCTTATCATAGCGAAGGCAAATGCCTATGCGTATACAATAACACTCTTTTAAAAGTATATGAATTTCAGCATATTTTTAAGATATAATACCTACTATGTTCTTTAAGTAGTGTTGCTTTGCTATAATATTGTCATTCCATAATAATAAAAATAAATAAAATAAAATGCATTCATATCATTATTAATATTAATATAATCTATACTAATAATAAATCTGTAAGGGTCGGTCATGGAGTAAGTTAGTTTGTTTTCAGAGATATTGTGTTTATAGGCTCAATATATGATACTGAAACTAATTTCACGATTTTTAGAATTTTTTTCTGTATGTGTGTATGTATGTATGTTCCTCCATAACTCTTAAACCAATTATCCGAATTTGATGAAATTTGGTATAAAAACATATAGACATCTGGGACACAGGATAGGCTATTTAAATTCTAGCTCCAGTTATGATAAGACGTGGCCCCCATATAAATGCTTCGTAAAAATCGAAATGTACGCGAACGGAGTCGCGGGCACAGCTAGTTAACAATATAAAAACAACAAACAAAGTTATGTGTTTTGTTTCTAATGTGTTGTAGGTACATACAGTAGAAACAAAACTCATAATTCCGTTAAACACAAAGTTCAGTCACCCCCAAGAGAATGGCGGTGGCGTTTCATTTCAATCACAAAAATCCAATAAAAATGCGAATTAAATGCAAAAATAAGCCAGATTTAGTTACGTACAGTTTTGGAAAAGTACTTTTGGCTTTCTTTTAGTCACCTTCTAAATATTCCCGTCGCAGCAGTGCCGCATATACGGGCAATCTATCCTACCCGCGGGTTAGGGGGTCACTCGTCATTTTCCCTAACAATCATTGCCAGGGCGACGTTGGTGCTGGCCCGCACCCTGGGCACCAGGGAGGCCGCGCCGGCGCATGCTCGCGTGAAACGCAGTCTGTGCGCCCCCACGCGAACATGCCGGAGAGAGGCGCTGCAGTAGCGAGGCAGCCTCAGCACCACCCTGAGCGCGTTATTGAATTGGACGCGGAAAGCCCCGTAAGTCTTCCTATTATAGTCAGCCAACAGGCTGCACGTGTATAATTCTGTGCAATAGGCTTTAAACACTTCTGTAGAACGGCGTGCAAACCTGCGAGCTATCATATTTGCTCTCACCGACCTTCGCTACCGCCTCCCGCTCAATATCGGCATATCGTCTGTAATTAAATCACTTGACCAAATTAATTTGACTTCCCATGGACATACTCGAGTGATTTTTATTTTTTTCTTGTACGATATTCCAGTGCATCCGACAGCACACCAAACGTCTCATAACGTAACTGAGTAGAGTGCACGGATGCAAAGGTTTATGAGCTGTCGCCTGCACTAGCATCAGACGCTGGCGCCGGCATCGGAGGCACCGTCTAAAGAAACAACATAACCTTCAATTGTATACATAGATACTTTTATTTGAAAAATACTTCGTGTCGCTAACAAACTAATCACAATATGGCATTCTACATAAAAAACGTATTTATACAAAGTTACATATTATTGGCTTAATTAATATAAAATAAGACATTGAAATATAGCAGCCGATGATACACTTCATTCAATATTTACGCGCCAAGCGTTTTATGTACAACCGCCATTTTGAAATTTAGAATTTAGTTTTAACATTTGTTCAGGAATCTTTTAATGGCCAGATACAAAATATTTACACCGATCAAAGTACACCCTATATTGTCAGAAATAAAAGTAAAAGACACAGTAAGTATTGTTTCTTACTCTTTCTATCAACACTATATAATATAGATGCTATAAGTAATATTGGTGTTTATGTATGTGTTACCACTCTAATGACACACGATAAAATAACTTTGTATTTCCTTAAAGGTGTTGTCTTCAATCATATTCATGAAAACCGATGATGTTATATGCAAAAAGCGTGACAACATACAACTAAAAAGAATAAACGCACCGATTACGCCAGTTCTTTTCATTAAAAATTACAGTACTTCTTTGATATTGCAAACTACGAGTAATATTTCGTGAATGTACACACCACTTCATATTTGCGCATTTCTGTGACAACCAGCAAAGTACTGAGGAATTTAAGTTGTACTTAAATGTGAGAGGTTGGTAGATTGTAATTTAGGCTTTTGCATTTCAACATATAAAAAAATATAGCCTCGAACCGAGAGAGTATTCTAGTATGTACGAACTAAAATATAAGAAATTAATTAAATTACGTATTTATCACGATTTAATTAAACGTCACGCTATTTTAGCTGAAGGGAATAGTCGACACAATGCATCATTTCGGTTAGGTAAAATACGATAAGCCTGAATAAATCTGTTATTTTAGTTTAGACTATATGTACGAAAAAAACTATCATCTCCTTATTAAAAACAAAAATATGACTACGTTTAATCATTATTTTAATATATAGCATGGTAAACCAAACACATCTAAATATTATTCTTAAATATAAACTATGTTTTGTCTTAGTATCTGGTACTTACCTACCTATATATGTGATTTTCATAATGTCTAATATTTACAAATTAATTAAATGTATAAAATGATATTTTTTGCGACTCATCTACGGATAAAATGTTATCCATCCCTTTCATTCATATTTTGTAGAAGCCTTTTAACCATTAAGGGCAAGCTAGAATTAAATAAACACTAAAATCAGATCATAGAGTATAGCTACCTTGACTTTTCAAATGCACGAATGTTTTTCTCACGTCATATAAAAGCTTTCTTTTTATTTTAATGAAAGCACCAACTTCACACCATTTAAGTGACAGTGGTACTAAGTAAGCACAGACAAAAGCAAAGCTGTAAAATAAAAAGACATTTAAAATTATTAGTGCATGAAGTTAATTTTTTAATAAAATATTTGAATTATGTTATACAATTTTACTCAATCAAGCCATAAATTAAAAAGAATTCTTGTGATGGGACGTCAGCAACACGACTCCTGAAATTCATGTCTATTTTTCCACGATTGTTCGTAATACAACATTCATAAGTAAAATCATAATATTATACCTAGTAGCAACAATGCGCTATATAAAATAATACGCCAAAACTCTACCTAATGGTATTTACAGATAATATATATGTTCTTATGCACACACGTTTTTCTAACATATAGACTTGTTACTATTCAAGATTTGGTGTTCAAAGTTTTCATTATTGATATCTCGCAGCAGAGGGTCATTGTATTATTTTAAACTACTATTTAAAAAATTTGATACGACCCACAGAATACATAACTCGCTCTATATTCAGCTAAAGTGTTGCTTTTTCAAATATATCACAAATCCTCCGGCTACGACCATGTTCTATTAATTTTAAGAGCACTCCTTACCTGCTTTTAATAATATAAATCATATAAATTAATTTCCAAGATAATTCCACGAGTTTTCTACAGATCTTCAAAATTTATTTTAATAAATACTTGATTTAGTTAAACTACTGGAACCACCTAAGTAATTCTCCAATATTTTTAAGGCTCTCCCCAAGCGACTAGCTTCCCCTTAAGGCTGCTGTTACGTCGGGCATGCTGATCCGCTCGCACAATCTAAAATTTTTAATTATTGTAAAAAGTATACTTTAGATACATGTGATCTAAGGGTTTAATAGATGTTCGTAATTGTATTACCCATCAAACCCTCAGACCACATTTATCAAAAGTATATACCTACTCATTTTATTATGATCACTAAAAATGTTATATTGTGCGAGCGAGACAAAAAGTTAAAACAGCCTTAGGCCGACTTGCACCACTTCTTAAATGTCACTTAAGTCGCCATTTAAATCGACGCATGAAGAATTTTAGTCAAATGCTGTTTAAGTCACATTGGACCATTTCCGAAAAGGGTAGTTTTACTCACTACACGAACAACTTTTGCTTAAGAGACATCTTTAAAATGGCGAAAAACCTTCCGTACTGTCGACAAAAGGTCAACCTTAACATTTTTGTTGCAGTCACCCTTAACGTAAATGAGTAGAGGGAACGCGTGTAAAGCTTAAGTGCTGTCGACTGTACGAAGCTAGACTATAACAAAAATGTACTATACACGTACCCACAACACATAAAATGTACTCTTTAGCGATTCCAAAGTTGTCATCAAAGAATAATTTGTTCGTATTGATAAGTCGAACGACCCCTTTTCAGGAATTCGGGAGATTTATGGTACGCCCTGTACAACAAAGAAATCGCTATTTTGTTAACGGAACTACGATTGATATCACGAATCCATCTTATCGTAGAAAACTATGAATCACTAATGTACAAATAAGGCCTCTGTAAAACCCAGTACATAGGATTTGATAATGCGCATTTCTGAAAACACGTCACTTAGGCTTTTCCATGTTGTAAGAGTTTATTTTTAACCGACTTCAAAAAAGAGGTTCTCAATTCGTCGGAATCCCTTATTATTATTATTATTTTATGTATGTTCCCCAACTACTCGAAGACGCGTAATCAAGTCAGGATCTGATGATGCGATCCTAGGGAAATCGAGGGAACTCTTCAAATTTTAAAAGCACACTTGTTGCACTTTGAGTGTTTTTTATAGTGACTCGCGCATTTGACTTCAAACACACTAAAACCACAGAAATAATTTAAGCGACCTCTAAATCCAATGCAGGTACCTATAGTAGAAATGTATTGTGAAGTCGGTGCCCAAAATGTATAATCATGTAACTTGGCACCGGCTCCAAACTATACTTCTACAAAACCTACATCTAACCTAAAGGTTGTTTTTTAGTGCTGTAGTGGTTTTTTCTAAGGGTTAATTTTTTTGTTTAAAAAGTGTTGTTTTACGATTTTTCCGCGTTGGAGTGGCGCTGTTTTATTTATAGGTAATATACGTATGCACGCAATGATTTACGGGGCGCTGGTAAAGCGCATATAACATTATGCAAACCCTAGTATTTCGTAAAATATTACATTACATAAACTCACGTCCGTCCCCGGAGGGGTAGGCCGTGACCAGGGTTTGCCACTAGCCATGATCCTGAGGACCGCTAAAAATGAAAATGTGAGAAAAAAATCGTAGAACAAAAGTTGTAACTCTAATCGTTAACTACTCGTAGGGGTCATCCATAAAGTACGTCAAACTAGTTTCGTGATTTTTTTACCTGTTATATTTGTGAGACAGCCAGCCACCCCCCCCCCCTCCCCCGTCGTCCCCCCCTCCGTGAACATTTCGAACATTTACATCTAGAACTTTTTAATATTATCAATATCATAATAATATCAAACATTTTTGAAATGTGACTTTACGAAACTTAGGACCCCTCCCACCCCTTGTCACACTTTATCGCCCCCCCCCCACTAAACCTTTAACTTGCTATGTACTTCATGGATGGTCCCATATAGGTATAATGTGTCACGCAAACCACTCATTTGAGGATGTAATAATCGAAATAGTTTTGCGACGACCGCCGTGTGACGTAGTCCCAACAAAATATTTTAGAATTGAATCGTGCACAAATGAAACAATATTACCAAAAAAAGACTAACGGCCTTATTTATAAAAATACGATTCCTCTTTTCCTAGTAAAATCTCCACCACAGACTATTTTAATCGGCGTTTATCGTGTGTTTTAAAGAATCGTGTTTTTATAAATACGGCCGTAAGTTTTATTTATAAAAAGCATGCCCTAAAACACTCCTCAGGGACAGTTTAAATACTCTGTGGTAAAGGGAAAGACATAACCACAGATTAGTTCAACTGCCTCTGAAGAGTGTTTTAGAGCAATCTTGTTTTTACAAAGTTTAATAAGTCCGTAAAACAATACATTTAAATCCCGAGAATTCATGAGTTGACTTCATGAGTGGTGTGGTCGATACAGACTTGTCTAGAAAACAAATTTTTTGCCCATCTATGATTGATTCACTGATCTCCACGGTATCTACTATGGAGAATAATAGTTTTATTTCATGAACCTGTTGGAATTTGCGATACATTCGAATCAACACAATTGCATGGTAAACTTAATAGATTACATTAAGAGTCCGCACACATATCTACAATACTAGTATTAAAATACATAATATCATTGCTAAATATAGCTATTTATTAAGGTCCTGGCAAATACGCTGAGGATTCGGTTTTAGATCAAGCGCTATTTGCATCACAAACATAATTTGTATTCCAATAATACTCTTCGTTGGCACTAGAAAGAACTAAGAGGCTAAACGTAATACAGAGAAGTTTGTAAAGAGGCTCGAAATTTCGCCGATGCCTGCAGTTGTCCATTAGCTCAGTTGGGAGAGCGCCGGCACGGTTAGCCAGAGGTCGCGGGTTCAAGTCCCGGCATGGGTGGAATTTTTAGCCTCTAAATAGGTTTTTAAAATTGCCCACAGCACGGTTTAGTGCAACAAAAAGAATATAACTGCAAAAGAAACAGACATTTACAACTCAAACTCAAATATTTTATTCAATACTAGCTGACCCTACAAACTCTTCCGATAATACTTTCCCCAGAAAGCTTATTCGTACTATTACGAACATAAAAAAATGCAAAATCAGTCCAGCTCATCTCAAGTAATGCACTTGCTTATCAACAGAATTAAATTTTTTATTTGCATGTATGGCTTCAATGCGTCGTTTTTTGAACCAAGACATTATTATTTGACTGCCTCTTTGGTCTAGCCGTTAAGGCGCTTAGCTACCAAAACATAGGTCGTGGGTTCGATTCCCACTGGGGGCCGCCGTACACTTGTACAAATGGCCTCAGTCTGGGTACCAATATTCTCTGTAGGTACCAGAAAAAACTTCCCTTTCTAGTCACAAAGAAGTGTCCATAAAAATAAGGAAATATTTAATGTTATCCTAGTATTTATCTACATTTTTTGCGAGACCTAAGGTTTCGCCTCGAGTTTCGAGTTTTCGCCTGTTAGGTGTACCAGACATCAGGCCGGAACACCACGGGACGTGTCTGGGTCTGGTGGGTAAAATGTCAACCCTAATTATTTACATAGTCTTAAGTTGCTTTACCTATCTAGTACAGGTAGAAATTGCAACTAGGCGCTGTAAAAATAATTTGAAACAAATTATACGTATGGCAAAGCAAACTCTCAGCTTATACGCCAGAACTTCAAGTCGTTTAGGCACAAACAATGAACAGTTGCAGAGTGCCACGTGCAATGCCCCTTCCCCACTGCTATACTATAACAAGATGTAAAAATAAAATGGCATAAATACATTTTTTTTTTGCTTAGTACCTACTTTGCGACAGTACAATTTTAGAGAATCTATTCAAAGATGGCGGTTTGTGACAGCATTAGGTGATACACATTGATTTATAAGGGAAAAAGCTTTCTTTAACAAATAAACAGTTTTGTTTATAAAACGCACATTCCACTAAAACACTCATAAGATCGAGTTGAAGCCAGTTTATAACAGGAATGCCATAAACAGGATTTAACTCCGGCTTAATCTGTAGAATTTTAACATTTTATGTGAAATTTTGTTCAAAAAAAAAAAAACATACGCGTCGAATTGAAAACCTCCTCGTTTTTTGAAGTCGGTTAAAAAAATAAAAAGCTGACATTGCCGTAAGGACATACAACTGACATCATAATTTTAAAGTACCTAGGGTAAGAATGCCTTATTTTGACACCTCTCCAATTATCGACACCACAAGCAGATTTTTAAAATAATAAGACTTTCTTAAAACTTAGAATGAAACTGCATAAACGAAACGCTTCTTATATTAGTCTTCTATGTTGGCAACACTGTTCGAGTTCTTTGTTTCAAGATGGCTGCGTAATTCGGAGGTGTTTTTGTGGAGGGTGTACGATTTTCGCAAAAAAAGCATACATTGCTGCGATTTTTATAGTGGTAAGTACTCACAAAAGTCTCTGAATAATTGCAGTTTCGTTAGTAATATTAAGAAATAAGGTTTTCATTAGTTGTTTATTCAGTAAGGTACATGTAAAATGAATTTATTTTCATTGTTTATTGTTGGTCGTTGCAAAAAAAGTAGTGTCAATAATTAGTATTAGTTTTTATGCATTTCCCTCATTTGGACATGGTATGTTAATAATTGACTTGAGTGTTTTACTTTTTTTATGCGATTTTGATAGCTAAAAACCTACTCTTAAGGTTGATAACCAAATGCGTGCTTTGAAGAACAACATCGGTAGCCCTGTTCCAAATATTGACAGCGTGTCAAATGTGTCGAAATCTATTTTGGACACCATGTCAATAAAAGGCCCTAGGGGTGTCAATATTTAGCGATCTTGCTAGGAATTAGATTTTACCTATTTATTTTTATGTTGCAGTTCTGTATCTACGTAGACGGACATAAACTGAAGCAATATGGCTCGACCGAAAATTTATCTTCCAAAAAAAAGAAAAGTATTCTCAAGACAGTATAAAATTGGCTCTGCAGGAAATTAAAAAAGGGATGAGCAAAAAACTTGCCTGGCAGATATACAATGTTCCTCGGTCAACACTGATTTTTCAATTAAATAATCCGGATAGCAAAGACCGTCCAGGTCCACCAACAACCTTAACAGTACAAGAAGAAAATGAACTAGTCAAGTGGATCAAAGAAAACAGCCGAAAAGGTTTTCCAAGGCGAAAGGAAGATCTTATAGCAAGCGTTTCAGAGTTTTTGAAAAAAGCAAAAAGATCTAATCCATTCAAAGATGGAATACCTAGAAATAAATGGTATTAATTATTCATGAAGCGACATCCTGAGCTGACTATGAGAACACCAGAGACCGTCACTGCTGCAAGTTCCTGCGTGGCCGAAAATGACATCAGAAAATGGTTTTCTGAAATACAAACTTACCTAAAAGACAATCAGTGTATGGAAATATTATCTGACCCTGGAAGAGTTCTAAATGGAGACGAAAC
This sequence comes from Yponomeuta evonymella, assembly GCA_963969515.1. Lineage (NCBI taxonomy): Eukaryota > Metazoa > Arthropoda > Insecta > Lepidoptera > Yponomeutidae > Yponomeuta > Yponomeuta evonymella. The sequence continues at coordinate 2,845,311 of OZ018363.1, forward strand.
AATTTTTTTACTATGCCCAAAGAGCGGAAGAATGTTAGCTATGAAAGGAGACAACAATGTTTACGAAGTAGGTAGATCAGGGTCAAGCAAAATCTTGTCTGACGGTCATGTTCACTTTCAAAGCTGATGGGAGTCAAACTCCACCGCTCATAATTTACCCAAACAAACGATTGCCGAAGGACATTACATCAAAAGTACCTAGTGACTGGGGTATAGGTCTCAGCGAAAATGGATGGATGAAAACAGACATTTTTGTCGACTATGTAAAAAATGTTTTACACCCCAATTTAGTCGCTACAGGAACAGTATTCCCAGTAATTCTATTCGTTAACGGGCACAAAACACATGTGACACTGAGTGTCAGTGATATATGCACTGAGTTGCAAATAATTTTGATAGCACTTTATCCAAATTCCACGAGGATCTTACAACCTGCTGACGTTTCGGCTTTTAAGCCATTGAAAAATGGTTGGAAGTCAACAGTACAAGCGTGGAGAAGAAACAACGATTCTGAAGCCCTCACCAAAACCGAATTTGCACCACTTTTGGAAACTGCTCTAAAAAAATCCATCTGTCCTGACACATTGAAAAATGGATTTAGAGCAACTGGTTTTTACCCTTGGAATCCAGACAATATAGACTTTTCAAAATGCCTAGGAAAATCAAAACAAAATGGAAAGAGGACTACCACTGAAGCTACTACTAGTCCATCAATAACCATGACTCGACAACAATTTCAACAAATTGTCAAAGCAAATCGAGCTGAAGACAAAGAAAATCTGTTAAAAACTATTTTCAACTACTTCCAAATAGAGTTTCCTGAAGGGAAACCAAAGACACCTAACGCAGTCACAGAAATTGAGAACTTAGACATTAATGAGTTGTCTTTTTTGTTTGCTGATGACGTCAAAGAATCAGAGTCTCAAAGTCAATCTATTATTAAAATCGTACATGATGACGAAACTCACGATATTGGGGATACCCACACCACAATGATAGAACAGAACAACCAAGCATTGGACAGGACAAATAAAAACCCTTTTTTATTTGCTGATGACGACAAAGAATCAGAGTCTCAAAGTCAATTTTATTCAAATCGTACATGATGTTGAAATTCACGGAATTAGGGATACCCACACCACGATGATGGAACAGGACAAACAAGCATTAGACAGGACAAATAAAAACCAAGATTTTATGGATATCATCGAAACATTGCCAGAAACTCCCCTCAAAACGCCAACATACCTACATAAAAGAGATGAAAGATGATAAATGTGACTCCCCCGTTAAATCATCGAGGAAACCTAAGTTGAAGGATAACCCTAAAATAACCCTAAAATAATGGAAACGAAAGTCAAAAAACCTAACGAGTCTGAAGTGGAAACCAAACTAGATATTCCAAAGACTGAAGAAAAGACTAAAATAGTTGTTGTTTAAGCCAAAAACGGTCGACGACATTTACTGGACCAAGCTATTGAAGCAATATTAGAAGAGAATGATTCACAGTGATAATTTAAGTTGTAGTTCTGATAATATTTAGTATCTATCTATACTAATAATAAATCTGTAAGGGTCGGTCATGGAGTAAGTTAGTTTGTTTTCAGAGATATTGTGTTTATAGGCTCAATATATGATACTGAAACTAATTTCACGATTTTTAGAATTTTTTTCTGTATGTGTGTATGTATGTATGTATGTTCCTCCATAACTCTTAAACCAATTATCCGAATTTGATGAAATTTGGTATAAAAACATATAGACATCTGGGACACAGGATAGGCTATTTAAATTCTAGCTCCAGTTATGATAAGACGTGGCCCCCATACAAATGCTGCTTCGTAAAAATCGAAATGTACGCGAACGGAGTCGCGGGCACAGCTAGTTTTTAATAATAAAGATAATGTGAAACCAGGGTTTCATTTTATTTTACCCTCCTCGGTTAATGTACGACTAATAGTGGTCTTTTAAAACTGGGTGTCAATATTTGGAGATGTCAATGTCAGAATTAGGGTTTTCTGTGTCAAAAACATAACATAACATAAACTCACGCCTGTATCCCAGAGGGGTAGGCAGAGACCAGGTGTCAATAACTGGTAAAATCACTTTTTTTTCATTTGATATATATTTCAGGATTGTCGATGAAAACTATTAAATTCGATGAATTTACAGTCTTTCTAAGACTTCAAATAAGTAGATTTGAAAGACGAAAAGGCCAAATTTAAATTATTTTAACATAAAAGAGACGGTTTTCCTAACATACCGCTTAAAGTGTCAATAAATGGGTAGTTTACCCGACTAATGAATCAGTACCCACTTGAGAAGTACACATAATTTCCGTATTATAATTTAAGTGCATGATAAAATGATAAAGAGATATGTAATTAGTAGTAGGTACCTGGTTGTATGCAACAAATTCTGTCCAACCAAGTTTCTGCCGTATCTTGAATCTGCCGAAAGACGCGTAAATTATTTTGTCCATCGCAATGCGGCTGGCTGATTATAAAGAAATAATTCAAAAATGTGTTCCATTTCATTTTCTTTTGTTTCTATTATTTTCTTTTTAGGATTTTTGCGTTATATTGTGAATTTGTTACATAACCATGGCGTATCAAAATAATTTCGATTTAATGTTAAAATTCATGGTCTTCCTTTTATTTCTGACACTATGTTATGTAGCAAAAAATAATGCTTATGATGAAGCCTTTCGATCGGTATGGTAAAGCTACAGGGTATTTTTTTTCTCGTATTGCTTCGCCGCTTTCAGATAAACCAAATGGATTTTCGATAGCGGCTTTAAAGCTATAAGAAAAAATGAAAATTACTTATTTTTAAAATAAAATAAATAATAATCATAATAATAATAAAAAAGCAAAAACCAGGTTAAGAGTATTTTAGCGGAATTTACGTTTTTATAAATAAGAATAACGGCCTTATTTTTAAGAACACGATTCCTCTAAAAACAATCTAAGACTCTGTTTATTCAATCTGTGGCTACATCTTTTCCTTGTACTTACAATATCCACCACAGACTATTTTAATCGGCGTTTTTGAAGTGTGTTAAGGAATCGAGTTTTTATAAATTTCTTTTCATTGACTAAACAGTCACCAAATCACCCCACCTTCAGTTTAACTTGGTATACCATTTGTGCTTTATACCTAACGTGACCGTACTTACACGAGCATAATTCTATTTGCTTTTCTTATTTTCTATACCAATTTTGGTTGCGAATGAGCAGGTAGTCGCGGAAAGCCGCTGTGTGTGAATGGCGCTGGCTCGTTAACACAATTTAGAGACTACATCTGTTTTCTTGTCACTTTTATGCTGTTAATTTTTCACTTTCTTTTATAAAATAAGACTTGCAGATTTAGAGACACTATTAGATCACTGTTCTAAGCTTCATATTTAGTAACACGAAGAAACTAGTCTTTGCTTGCATACGTATGTTTTACTGGATAAATACACATTGTAACTTCAATCTGCGTCTAATGTAAAGTAAGGGATGTTGTTAGTTTAAACCAGAGGTGGCTATTAGTTCAGTTAATTTTTTTATAAAAATTACAACAGTATCATGAAAATTAGAACAGTAAAACAGAGTCTCAAAGTCAAGGGAGACAGACAAAACATTCGATTTAATAAGTAGCTTCCATACTATATCTACTAGCGGGCGAGGGGTTTTTGTCCTACACTTTTGCTGATTGATTCGAGTGGCATCACTGAATGGATATGACTGCCTCGTCGGTCTAGCGGTATCACGCTCGGTTATCAAGAAGGAGGACCGGCGGGTTCTATTCCGGCCGGAAACCGACGTACAACCGACGCATATCCACCTTTATAAGCGTACAACCTTCTCAGATACGTTACTAGCGACTTTGCAATAAAATTAAGGTTGTAGCCCTGTTGTAGACTGTACATTGAATTGTATAAATGGCCTCTGGATGTTTTCCACGTTTGTGATGTTCTGGTTACCATATCACGGGGTATCCTAGTTAGCGACTCTAAACTGATCGGGAATTTGGGCGACCTTTATTACATATCTTTTAACGCACACATCTGTGTGCGAAAGTAGAATATTCACTTTACGTATAGTTCAGGTGCAATGTATCACACATAGTGGATGTCGTGTTTGAGTCAATAGCTGAGGCATGGCACTGTTATTGAGCTCATCATTATTGTACGACAGAGTTAAATTGTTATTTTTCTTGCGCACAGAGTACGCGAAAGTAAAGTGATTGTTTTGTATTGATGTTATTATTGAGTTGTCTATTCGTTTACGTAAGTTTGCGGCCGATAAACCGAGGTGACTGCGTGAATACAGTGCACGCGTAAAGATGTATTTGATTTCGATTGTACATCGGTCAAGCTTATAAAGCTTTATACTACACCCCGTCTGTCTTTATGTTGGGAATGGATGATTGCAAATCTCGATTCGCTGCTTTTGTTTTTTTACAGAGATTGAAAACTTGAGCTGGTTTTTGTTCTATAAAATCTGGCATTTTATTTTCAATGGACACACTGCTCTCAAGGCAGCTAAAATGTGACATCTACACTTAACTTTGCTAAAATTTAGAGTTAAATTGTTTTGCGGGAACCCTATGGTCTACGCCAATCCAATATAGTCAGCATTAAACAACCACAAAATCGAAAGGAAAGGGACAACACCATCAAAACAGTAGCATGGACTATTCGCCGCTCGAATCAATCACCTTACTCGTAATCCATACTTTTTACAACATTCTAGATACAAACTAAATATACCACTCGGGTAACATGACTTCACTCACTAGCAGTGTTGCCAACTTCACAATCTAAAGGTCACAAAGCCTGGCAACACCGTACCGTTTACATTCTAAGGACTAATGGAATTCAAAATGGCGCCGCGACTCAGAATTTCGACTACCTAGGGAGAAGAACATTTCTAGACCGAATTTACACAAAACAATTCACGTTTTGACACTTATAAAATTAATAGGAATTTAGTTAATATTATTCACCTTCTTTTTTACAAGTTTGCTGCTATTGGGAGCTAAGTCGACGCACTTATTTTATATTTTAATTTAAAGTGTTCCTTTTGTTAAAAATGTCCTTTCACTGCCCAGCGTTTACGGAGTAACCAGCGTGCGAGCGCTTTGAAGACACATTTTTTGTAATATTGTCCGTGTGACGATGACGCTACTCTTACCAAGCAGAGAAATGGAGGATTACCTGGAAAAAGAAATGTGTATATCAGTATACTGTTCCAAGTTCATAGCTATTCAAATACAAACACACATACATAAACTCACGCCTGTATCCCAGAGGGGTAGGCAGAGACCAGGGACTGCCACTTGCCATTGCCACGAACCTGACAAATCACTTTCGCTTCCTCAATATTCAAATAATCAAATACTCAAATAATCTATATAAATAAAAATTAAATGTTCTTGATAATCAGAATGATGTTTTCAGAGAAAGAAAAAACGGAAAAGTGGCCCAAAATGTTGGAAAATTCGAGAAAACATCAAAGTAAGTACATACTTTATGCGATTTCACAAACTGATCACAAACAAATTGAAGTTTGGATAAAACAGCATCTATCGGACCAGCTAGTCATTAGCCAGCTAATTTAATAAAACCGCCAGATGTCGCAAAGTCACATTAGCAAACGGCCCTTTCCTATGGTTTATCTGTCGATAGATATGACTATTGACTGGGGCCGCTCTGTCACGGCTTAGAACCGCTCTCTTCAGACGCCGGCTTCTCCGGCTACAGCTGCAGACTCATGTAGCCGGAGTCGGACTCGTCAACATAAGAGCGCAGCTTGGAGAGCGTCCGGCGTGTCGTCTTCTTCGATACTGGAGATAACGATCTTTCGCCGCGGCTACAGCTCCGCTTCTCAGACTCATCATCATCATCAGCCTTTTGACGCCCACTGCAGGACATAGCCCTCCCTCACGGTTTTCGTAAACATGAGAGGTTTTGCCATAATCTCCACGCTTGGCGATCGCACTATGTGGTTGGAATCTCAGGAAGACGCTGCTGCCCATCTCCTAGCAATTTATTTCCTTAGTCGCCTTCTACGACATCCACGGGAGGAAATGGAGTGACGCTATTCTTAATCCGGCGCCACACGGAATCCCAAACTCACCTAGCCGGAGTCGGAGGCTTCGTCGACGCAGGAGCGCAGCTTGGGCGTGTCATCCCCCTCGTCACTGGAGATGACGATCCTCTGCCGCGGCTTGGAGCCGCTCTGCCGCGCCTTAGGGCCGCTCTGCCGCGTCTGCAGCCCCCGCTTTCCCCGATTCAGCCCCGGACTCACCTAGCCGGAGTCAGAGTCGTCGTCGACGCAGGAGCGCAGCTTGGAGAGCGTCCGGCGCGCGTCGGGCGTGTCGTCCTCCTCGTCACTGGAGATGACGATCTTCTGCCGCGGCTTGGCGCCGGTCTGGCCGCGGGTCACACGCCGCGCCGACGCCCCGCCCTCGCCCTCCGCCGCCTCGCGGGCTGTGGGGTATGAATGATCACTTTAGACCGCATCCCGTATTCGCAGCGAAACGTCTCGCGCGAATGGTCATTGTCTATTGACAACAGTTACAAGTGATACTTCATTTCGAAGGTATAAAATCAGTAAATATAATGCTACACTTTTTCATTAATGTCTTGTATTTTTGCGAATAAGTGTGTGACTAATTTGACCTTCTAACTGTCGTTCCACACGTGAATGAAAGTAGGTTTAATATTTTTGAATAAAAAACGCCAAGATATTGACGTCTCGGTATTTCGTAAGAGAAAAACTTATATATTATAATATATATTTTACGTTTGCACAGATTACAGTTCTTGTATCGAGCCATGGTATCACTAGTAACTAACAGCTCGTAGGATCTCAGTTGATGACGTATTCCAGTTTCGCAGACTCAGGTTCTTTTTCTTTGGCATTAAAAATTTATTAAAGCATTACTGTACGTTGATTTTTATCTACAATAATCTATCTACACTAATATTATAAAGAGAAAAAGGTTGTGCGTACCTATGTCTATATGTTTGTATTTAATCTCCGAATGTACTTATCCGACTACAAAAATTCCTTCACCAGTATTTAGAATGAACCTTCAGACTAATCCGATTACCGCACGAACGCAGTCGCACTGATAGTTCCGTATAAGCGGAACGCCAACTCACGTTCTTCCTCCTTCTTGACTTTGGCCTCCTTCTTGACCCGCTTCTCTTCTTCTTTCTTCTGCTGTTTCGCCTGCTTGAGCGCCTTGCACTTTTCAAGCGTCGGCTTCCCTTCCAGCCCTCCCGCTATCAGCAGTTCCATCATCTTGCCGACACGCTCTTTGTTCTTCGTGCAGCCTGGAAGTTCATTTGTTTATATATTTTATCTACACTCATATCATAATCTTCAAATTAAGAATTCAAAGGTAAACACATATTGACAGGTTTTAAACAATACATAACTTTAAAGAAAATAAAAAAAAAGTGTAATATAAAGTTACATTCATCATCATCATCATCAACCCATTATGTCCCCACCGAGGGGCACGGGTCTCTTCTCTGAGGAAGGTATAGGCCATACTCCACCACGGGGGCCAAGTCCGGATTGGTGGAGGCTTGTAGACTAGTGGCTCGTCTACTGTCAGAAGTTGTCAAGCCGCCCTAAGGCCTCTGACTTGGCTTAACGACTGCCATCTATCGACGGCAGCCGGCACCAACAGCTTAACGTGCCTTGCGAAGCACGGAACCGCTCGGAAAAATGCCACTAGCGTTAGGCATAGACGGCGACCCATCCATGCACTGAACGCGCCCTGTGTAGCTTAACCTTCGTGATCGTTTAAGATCACTCAGGCAGCCGGGGCTACGAGCGATTCAGAAAGTTACATTAAAGGTCAGATTTTTCACTTTATGTTACAGTTATTTTTTTTTAAAGTGTTGCTGTGATCACGGAACAAAACTTAAGTTTTTTTTTTAATGTCAAAAGTTGACTATAAAAAACCTAATTTCATTTTCGTGGTACCAAAAGTGCAACTAAAAATACCTAAAATTGCGCGCACAAAACTGAGTGCAGACGATTGAATGTCAAGATACTTTTGGCGAAATTGCGCAATTTTGTTTCAAAAATTTCATTTATTGGATTAAAAATGTCTGAATCTGAAAGTGACAGCAATAATTTTGAGAACTTAACTCCACCCGATATTTTGGAAAAAGCATCAAAAGTAACGAATAGTCTTTTGCCGGAAAAGTCAAGAAAAATGTATGTATTGTTTAAAGCCTGTCAATATGTGTTTTCCTTTGATTCCTTACTTTGAAGATTAAGACATGAGTGTAGATAAAGTAGTGTATGAGACTGCACATAACTTGGTATTAAAACCCTCGCCAATGCTATTAAAAAACTCGCCAAGGCTCGTTTTTTAAAATCTCGGTCGTGTTTTAATAACCCTCATTATGTGACAGTCACATAAACTACTATTTTACACCATCCTTGCTATGCTCGCTGATAAGGCAGACTCTGCCTGCATAAACCATTGTTGCCATTTTCAAGTGGCGAGCAATGGCAGTGCGCTGTAAGTACTAGAATAAGAATATGAATTAACACAAGAATAAGACCCATAATAACTTTGTATGAATTTTTAATATTAGAAAAAAAAACGAATTGAATTGATTGGGACATACTATATATATAAATAGATCACGAATCGAGTCTCGCAGTTCTATCCGAGCTTTTGCCGAACTTCAATGTTTTTTTTGTTTTTATTACTAATGTATAGTTTTCAGATTTTTCCCTGTAGGCATTTGTAGTATAAAACGACATTACTTGCCAAATTTCATAGTTCTAGGACAACGGGAAGTACCCTATGAATTTTGATTTCCTTGAGTGTCGAAATATACGTTTTTTTGCGGCATAAACGGCCGTATCTTTTTTTAAGTTAATTTAGAAGCTTGTTTTTTTTTTCACAGCTTCAAGAGACTTTAGACCTGAGTACATGGTTTTAATTTCAACTCGATAACTCCACGCATTCCCGAGATAAAGCGTCTTGACAGACAGACGGACGGACGGACGGACAACAAAGGGATCCTATAAGGGTTCCGTTTTTTTTCCTTTTGAGCTATGGAACCCTAAAAAAAGACAGTGTGAACACGCACCTTCTACCAGCTTCTTATAGTCGAAGCGTATGCCGGCGGCCTTGCAGAACTTCTTCATCTCGGTGATCCCCGGCTCCCTGAGCTCGGGGGGCACGGGGGGCCGCCCCCGCCGCCCGCCGCCCGCGCCCGGGGTCTTCGGGGTCTTTGGGGATTTCGCGGGCTTGCTCTTGCCGGGGGTCTTCTTGAGGGGCCGGTCCTGCGGGGGCAAGGGTTTTATTGCTTGTTGCTAATGCGGGAACTGGTGAGGGAGAGTTTTAATAGAGGAGAATCTAACGCAGGAACTGGTGAGTAAGTTTTATTGCGAGGACTATAACGCTGGAACAGGTGAGGAATAGTTTTATTGCGTGGAATATAACGTAGATACTGGTGAGGAACAGTTTTTTTTGCGTGGACTATAACGCTGGAACAGGCGAGGAAGTTTTATTGCATGGACTATATCGCTGGAACTGGTGAGGAAGAATATTATTGCGTGGACTATAACCCTGGAACTGGTGAGGAACAGTTTTATTGCGTGAACTATAACGCTGAAACTGGTGAGGAGTGTGGTCTTCTCCCATTGTCATCACTCTTAAAAGCGGTCAGTGGACACTCGTTGCTTCACGTGGGATTCAGGTTTGAATCCCATTGAGTTGGTTTTCTAAGTTACGTATTAATGGAGCCAGAGCCATTTGCTCAAGATCACGACGGAGAATGGCAATACTTATTTAATGGCGATGGCGCCAGAAGAATCTTCTGACGGGAAAGATAAGATAAGCATATTCTTTATCACACAAGAAACAAGAGACATAAATAAAAGTAAAAAAATGGAAAAAATAAATAGGGAAAGGTGATTTTGGGATCTCTACGTTTGTTCTGACTGTTTTCGAGTGTATTTTCTGTTCAGATATATATTTAAAACAACTCGCTAACTGCTAAGGAAAACATTGTGGCGAAACCAGAGTGTCTAAGGTGTTTACATACCACAGCGTTGGAAATCGCCAATCCGCAGTGAGCGTGGGCACGCATGGTAATTTATTGCATAGACTCTCTCTCTCTGAGAGAAGGTCTGTGCCCTGCTATGGTATTGGTACATATATAGGCTGCCTATTATGCCGCTTATTATGATAAAAATATGTAACATCGCAGCCTGTACATTGTATTTGAATAAAAGAAAATAATATAATTACTCTACACAGAAGATAAAAATTGGACATGTGCGAGTCGGATTCGCCCTTCCAGGGTTCCGTATAATTTTTTAGGTTTAGTTTTTTTCCTAGCTTGTCCCGAACTCCAGACAATTTTTTTTTTATTTAATTACAAATGTATAGTTTCCAGATTTTTCCCTGTATTACTTGCCAATTTTCATAGATTCCCTTGAGTGTCGAAATATACGTTTTTTGCGGCATAAACTTTTTACTTTAATCTAGAACGTTCTTTTCAGATCTTCAAGGGACTGTAGACCGAAGTATATAGTTTTAATTTCAACTCGATACCTCCACGCGTTCCCGAGATAGACGGACGGGACGGCGGACAACAAAGTGATCCTATAAGGGTTCCGTTCTTCCTTTTGAGGTACGGAACCCTAAAAAGAACCCGCGAACCGGGAGGAGTGGAGAACTAAAGGGGAGGTCTTTGCCCAGCAGTGGGACGCAATCGAGACTACATAAATAAAAGTACAGAAGAAAGGAAAGGAAAATAAATCATAAGTTTTCACGTCAGATAAACCGTTAGAAGTACATACGTCGTCACTTTCACTTTCTTCGCTTCCCGAAGATCCTGAGGAGTCGTCTGATGACGAAGAGTCCACTGTCGTCACCTGAAATTATAAATGACTTCCGTCAATACACCACATCCAGATTACTTCAGTCAGTCCGGGACGCTGCAATTACAAATTAATTCAATTAATATATTACTACTCGACTGGTAAGCAGACCAGTGACCCAATGGATTGATCACATTGTTAAGGCGAACAAGATTGACAGCGGTCAGAGCGAACATTTAAGCGCCACGCTATGATGGTCTTTTGAGTCAGGTCCAAGAAGGGAATGTTACCTCATGTGAAATAATCACACACGTCTGCAATTCAGCAGCGGGGCGGCCTTCTGCGCAGCAATTTGCACCGTCGTAATATGCTTTTTATAAATAACACTAACATTTAAGCGCCTCGCTATGCTAGTCTCTCGAGTCAGGTCCAAGAAGGGAATGTTACCTCGTGTGAAATAATCCCGCGCGCCTGCAGCTTGGCAGCGGCTAACTTAGCCGCGGCGGCCTTCTGCGCTGCAATTTGCGCCGCCTGCGCGGCGAGACGCTCGCGCTCCGCGTTCGCGTCGTAATAGTTGTAGAGGACTTCGGTGGAGACGGGCACGTCGCCGAAGTACACCTCGTTGGGTATGTGGGACGAGTCCAGGCAGTCGTCGCTCCACCGCCTGCGAGAGGATAAGATAAGATATAAAAGGAGAGTTTGCGCCAATACCGCACTGTTACACAAAAGCGTATTTTGTATGGGAGCGGTAATTTACAATAAAATACTAGAGGAATTACGAGAATTAAATACAAGTATTTTTAAAACCAAATGACTTTCGAAATTGTGACGGGGATGTTACAAATTCCTCTAAAAATATAATGAGAAGATTCTCAGATAATAGAATTTTAAAGGGTGTTGCATGCCAAATGCCACGTCGTCGGTCGGCTAAAACATGAGTGTCATGATTCTACTTATAATAACAAAGCGGAATATGTTTCCGCTCTAGATCCTGGGAGATGTTTTAAATGGACGCAATCAACTCTAGTTCACCTTCTGAAATGTATACCGGTGAAGCCTTTCCTGGAAGGACGAACAACATACTGATAGGGTGCTCTAGGGTTCTAACGAGGGGCGCGTAAGGCCGAGTGTGTGGTTCGGACACACTTCTTCGAGCCGCGCAGCATGTTGCAATCAATCATGTAAACATTTAAACATTTATATACAGGCACATACATTGCTTCTGGTCCCACACTAGGATACCCTGTGTCGTGGGAATCAGAAACAACGACATCACAAACATGTAAACATCCAAGACCTAGGGGTTTTTTTTTGTCCCCAGCCGGGATTCGAACCCGGGACCACTCGCATGGTATACAGATGCACTACCGCTGCGCCATGAGGTCGTCAAATGTCTATGATGCACTAGGAATTCTTTGCTTGCTTCGTACTTCACGAGGTAATTCCCACACAAACGTTGTTTGTTTTCACGCTCGGCCTAACGACACAGGAGTGTCTTGGGAGATGTTTAAAATTGAGCCAATTAACTCTAGTTTACCTTCTGAACTATATCCCGGAGAAGTCTTTACTAACGAGACTAACGAGAGACGAGTATCTCACCGACCTCTCTTTCAGCATGTGCTGAAAATTTGGGACAAACTTCAGCGCTGATATTCTGCCGGCACCCGGTGTGAGCGGCAGACAACGCCAAGAGGCGAGGTAGTCAAATTGGTAGACCGGAGTTAAAAATATTTGTAATGTCAGACTGGTAATAATATTATAAATAAGTATAGTATGTACTGGTAGATTGACAAAAATACGTATATAATAATGGCATGCTGGTATTATTAATAGTAGTATAAATAGTATTTTTAAACAAGTGTAGTATTAGAAGAAAGGTCCAGTTACGAGTAAATAAATTTCACACTCAGATACCTTCTGAACTGTATCCCGGAGAAGTCTTTCCTGAAGGACGCACGGTTTACTGGTAGGGCGCGGCCCGCGGGCGTCGGATGGGCGAGGGGCGCACGACTTCTTCTACGTTACCTTCTGAACTGTATCCCGGAGAAGTATTTACTGAAGGGGCAAACTGCGTACTAATAGGGCGCTCTACGGCTGAGCCACACGCGCTAGATCCTAGAAGACGTTTAAAATACAGCTCGTTGACACTAGTTTACCTTCTGAACTGTATCCCGGAGAAGTCTTTCCTGAAGGGGCGCACGGCGTACTGGTAGGGCGCGGCCCGCGGGCGCCCGATGGGCGACGGGCGCGCGACGGCCGGCCCGCGGGGGGCGCCGGCGCTCGCCGCGTGGGGCGCCGCGGGCCGCGGGGCGGCGGGCGTCGCCGGCTTCGGCTTGTTGGTGGAGCCCTTCGGGCGGCCGCGCTTCTTCTGACGGCAAACACGCGTTTTTAGATTTCCGTACGTCGAGAGACCTGTATCCCGGCCTGACATAAACTCCATCGAGCGTATCGTGGTACAGGGAAAGGTAGAGGGCACCAGAGTTCGCGGCGGAGCTCCAATGTCCAAATTGCCCAATGGGCATTGGAGCTCTTGTGCCCTCTGGTACCTAACCGATCAAGTTAAGTCCGCTGTGGGCAGGCCGGTGCATGAATTTACTGGTACATCTAAAGCAGCATCAGCTCCCAATAAAACGTCTTCATGAGGATCACGACCGCTCTGTCGAGAGCGTTCCGACCAAGAAGGAGACGTCAAAAGAAACAATAAAAACCGACTTAAAAACTTACAGCACTAGCACTAAAAACACAGAAATAATTTAAACGAATATGGCCTTTAAATTCAAAGCCGGTAGGTACAAGAACATATTATAGCTATTGTAGAAGTAAAATTTGGAGCCGGTGCCAAGTTACGTGACCAGCACACACATTTTCGGCACAGACTGTATTGAAGTCGGGTTTTATTTTTTGTTCAAAAAAAATTTTTCACGATTTTTTGTGAACACGACTCCACCAAATTGTGTTTTCAGAAAGCAAATGCACGAGTCACTATAAAAAACCCAAATCGTTTCAAGTGTGCCTTAAAAATTTTAAGAGTTCCCTCGATTTCCTCAGGATCCCATCATCAGATCCTGATTCGATGACCATGTGACCACCTGTGAGGTCTACCCTTACAGACAAAAAAAAAATCATATTGACGCTTCGGCTCATTAGTCGAGCCCTTCGGACGGCCGCGCTTCTTCTGCCCACAGATTTTTTAGAGACAACAACGGATTATAGGATAGCTTTATTGTCCATCCGTACTTTATTTATTTGGTTTTCCAACAGAAGCACGTTTTGCACATATTAAAAACAATGCAAGTGTAGCCAGTGTGAATAAAATTATTAAAAACCCAACAATCACAAAACGGAATGGTTCTTAGCTAGGTCTGGTGGATATAAGATATGATAATGTTTTATTTACACACCAAAACACACATTTATACATTTGGGCGAAATGAACACATAAAACAGAAAAACCTAAAAAAAAAAAAATATAAAAATAAAAAGACGTAATAAATTCATCCAGTAAACAGGCATTTCTCAGATCATCCGCTCCAATGATATTTTTAAGGAGTTCTCATTTTAGCTAGAAACGTGTAGTTTGAGCTGGACTACATACAATAATTATCATGAGTCAGACGGATTTCAGGGTCAACAATCATTTGTACCAATCATCCGTTGGGGGTACTAAAATAAGAATTAAATTTTTTGAATTAACGTCAATTAACCTGCCATGGTCCCTTGGAGGCGTAAGAAAATCAAGTCTCTAAGTTCACTAATACCACAGAGGAAATAAGCAACTAATACTCACCGTGAAAATCTATAAAGCACTTCTGTCGACCTAGAATCATGAAATTTCGTAAGAAGCTAGGTCTCAAGGCTAGTAAAGGAAAATGCTAAAAGTTAAATTAAAGTCCAAAGACGATTAAAGAATCCAATCACTTTCCGTGACTGCCTCGTTGATCAAGCGACGTCTGATTACCACGACGGAGATCGTCGACGGAGCCTGGGTGTGTTTACATATTTGTGACGTCCTTGCCTGGTTACCATAGCACAGGATATTCCATTTTGGGACCAGGACAAGTGATTGTATTGTGTGAAAGTTATTATTGTCACAAGAGCAATTAAGTGCTTGGAGTGACATAACATTCAAAACTTTTAAAGTTAAATAAATGTGATAGGAAAGTCTAAACACGATGCACGTATGCACTCTGACGCTCTGACTTTGCCTTGTATTATGTGTATCTATGTGACTTGTTTTTCGTTTGTACTTGTTTATGTTTCTTGTGATGTGTTAATTTGTCCCAATAAATGTCTTTCTTTCTTTTATTACGAATGTAAAAAAACTATAGTACAATGGTTGCATAGTCTAAATTATGATGATACTGAAACATTATTAGAGCAATTAAAATAATGTTTCATCGAGCAGACACACACACACACACACACACACACACACACACACACACACACACACACACACACACACACACACACACACACACACACACACACACACACACACACACACACACACACACACACACACACTACACACACACACACACACACACACATGCGATGTTCTACCTAAACACATAAAACACTCACCTGGCTGAGCTTTACACTTTTATCTTTTTAATAATTTTGTCGTAACAGTAATCTTTAAAATAAGTAAAATATCAAATTAAACTAAGTTTTTAAGCTATGGAAGCGCGGTGTCACCTAGTACAGGCATTCTACATGCTTAAAAGGTGGCTCCAGATAATATGTACCGTTAAATTAAGCAGTTCACGAAAATAAAGATTTTGTATTTTTGTATTTTGTATTCTACATAAAGAATGCAGTCACTTACCTCGGCGGAACCGGGCGAGAGTTTGCCGGGTGTGGTGCTGGATTTCGGCCGGTCCGGGCTGCCGAACGCTTCGCTCTTCACTTCGCCCTCCCTATTGGAGCAAAACGGCTGTACTTTAGACACTTCCACCTACAAGCTCTTGCTTCAGCTGCAGTAGAAAAGCGGCTGGTCCAATAAAACAGACGGTCGGTCGGTCGGTCCGTCCGTCAGACGGTCAAAAGGACCTTGCAAAAAGTTCGATTTTATATTTTTTCCGAGAAAATTGGTAACTTTCAGAGCCAGGGCGGGGCGTCGGCGGGAAGCCGCTGGATGCCGGCGGCACAAGACCGGGAAGCTTGGAAAACCATGAGGGAGGCTTATGTCCTGCAGTGGCCGTCAAATGGCTGATGATGATGATGAGAGCCAGCGCCGAATATTTCCGTTTGTATGCTTTAACAAATTTTTAATGCAAAAAAAAAGGAGTTGGGTATACTAAACCGAATCAAACAAAACTAAAAAGAATCCGTTTAATAGAGGTCGTTTTTTTTTTTTTTTTAAATACCGAGATGTCAACCTCGTCGCGTTTTTTATTCAAAAATATTAACGGTCTCCATTATAAAAACTCAATTCCTTGAAACTCTTCAAAAACGCCGATCAAAATAGTCTGTGGTGGAGATTTTACGAGGAAAAAATGTAGCCACAGACTAAATAAACAGAGTTTTAGATTGGTTTTAGAGAAATCGTGACATACGACCTTCCAACTTTAATGAAAGTCATACCTTTATTTACAAAAATACAACAAATACGTGAATATTATTAATTCACTTATTTACTTCATTGCATCCATAAAAGACATACAGAAAACATGATTATTTATTATTTATGATTGAAGCATCATATTTGCTGACCTTATTCTTTTAGAATTCCAAAGTATTTGTAACTAATTGTCAATACATAATTCAATGAAATTATTTATATAAGACACATACAATTTCTAGCCATTCTGCCCGATTCCACATTGTGGTAATTAGGTAACAATCTTCAAGCAGTCACTAGAAAACTTTAGGCAAAGAAACCAATACAGCACTCACTTTTTCTCGGGCGTAGCGTTGGGATCGGGTCTGGAGACTTCGGCGGCGGCGTCGGCGGCTGCTTCTGTTTTCAACGCTGGGGAAACAAATACGAAATACTCGTATAAGCAAAAATTCGAAATACTCGTATAAGCAGCCTATACACGCCGAAATATGGGTGGTTCGAAAGCCGCAGTTATGTAGTTAGTGATTTAAAGTGGCATCTATTTAGACCATGACTTCTAAATATAGATGAAAATATTTTAAAAAAATGAGTTGAGATATGTGGTTTAAAAAATGCGTGAACAATTCATTGGTACCGCTTTTCCGTCTATCAGAACAATAATCTGCGGACCCGCGGCATGTACGCACCGCTATGGCTGGCTACTAATGGTTCTAATAGATTCTAGTTTGGGACAAGATATTTTTGGAAAGACTAGTACATTAAAAAAAAACTAGCATACTCGATAGCTATTGTTAAGGCACGTTCATTTTGCTATGGCTTTCAAACCACCCAAAAATCATGGTGTATATATCCCACAGTAGGGCACAGACCTTCTCTCTGACAGAGAGTATGGGCTTAATCACCGAGGTATGTAAACAACACAAACACTCAGATTTCCTCGCGATGTTTTCCTTTGCAGTTAACGAGTAGTATTGCTGCGTATAGTCCGCGCAGATCTTTTTGGCGGTAACGTGAACATAGTCATAGATCGTTTGCACGTCGCTTACTGTTTTTACAGTGTATGTGTGAGTAATTGAGGTAGTGTGCTGCGTAGTAAATTACTACTAGTCAATTACTAAAGTATTCAATTACTCACACATACTCTGTAAAGACAGTAAGCGACGTGCAAACGATCTATTTACCCTTTTGGGTAAGGAACCCTAAAGAATGCGCCAAAAATTAGTACCGCCTCTTCGTCTAACAGAACAATGACCCACGGACCCGCGGCTCGCACGCACCGCTCTGCCTGGCTAATGGTTCCAATAGATTTTAGTTTGTGTCGCGATATTTTTAAAAAGTGCGTTTTTTAAAGAACAAAGTAGCGTATTTGATAGTTATTTTCGGGCACGTTCATATTGCTATTTCTTTGAAACCACCCAAAATTCTTGCAGTATTTCATTGTTATATTCTTTTTGTTGCACTAACCAGTGCTGAGGACAATTTTAAAATTTAGCCTCTAAATAGGTTTTTAAAGTATTTCATTTCGTTTAGCTTCTGTCTTCATGTATACAAATCATTGATAGAATCGTTTAAATACTCATTAATCATTAATTCATCTCATTTGGTCAAGAAATCATCATCATCAGCCATTTGACGCCCACTGACGACATAGACCTCCTTCGTGGTTTTCATAACCATGAGGGGTTTTGCCATAATCGCCACGCTTGGCAGGCGGGTTGGCGATCGCAGTATGCGGTTGGAATCTCAGGAAGACGCTGCTGCCCGTCTCCTGTTAATTAATTTCCTTAGTCGCCTTCTACGACATCCACGGAAGGAAATGGAGTGACGCTATTCTTAATCCGGCACCACACGGAACAACCCCTATTATTAATTACTTGTCTTGTATTAAAAATGTTTACACCCAAAAGCTAAAAAAATAATAAAAAATATATATACAACTTCTTCTCAGTTTCCGATCTTAAGTCGTATATACAACCTAAATAAACCTCGTGGCGCAGCGGTAGTGCATCTGCATACCATGCGACAGGTCCCGGGTTCGAATCCCGGCTGGGGACAAAAAAAAAACAACCCCAGGTCTTGGATGTTCACATGTTTGTGATGTCGTTGTTTCTGGTTCCCACGACACAGGGTATCCTAGTGTGGGGCCAGAAGCAAAGTATGTGCCTGTATGTAAATGTTTATGTTTGTTTTATGTTTATATTATACACCGTGAAATATTAAACTCACCGGCTGGCTTATCACCAATGTGTGTTTCTGGTCCGGGCTGTCCCTCTGTAACAAGTAGCACTTGATTAAGTATTGAGACTGATTTTAAAGTACTGTCAGTTAAAACTGTAACTAAAATATCTACCAAGGTACATCTTGATAGATCAGATTAAGGGCCTTTTTCCAGTGCGTTACAACAGTTTGAAATTCGGCATTTCATGACATTGAAATATTTATACGGTGTTTAATTTTATCTATAAAAACACGATTCCTCTAAAACTCTTATTAAATGCAAATTAGGAACTCTTTGATTCCCAGCCCGTTCGCGGAAGAATTAACATTCATGCTTATTGACGTACCATGGAGGGCTATACGACAAAAAGTAAAGCCTGTAACCCGGAAGGGTAGTCAGAGTCTAAAGTTTGCCTAAAATTCTCTTAAACAGCCCCCTAGTCCAATTTTTTCGAACAATATACGCGGGAGACGTCCGCGTAGCTAGCGCGGCGCGCGATTTCGTTGGTGTACATTCGTGGCAGGGCATATTGGCAATATTCGCGGCATTAGTACATCATCTACGAAGCGGTGGTAGCCTAGTGGGTAGAACATTGGACTCGGACGCGGAAGACCCAGGCTCGATTCCCAGTGCGGGCATGTACCTAAGACTTTGTTTTCTAAGTTATGTATGTACATTTGTGAAGTTACAGTAGCAATACCACTCGCTAACGGTGAAGGAAAACATCGCGAGGAAACCTGGGTGTCTGAGCTATTCACATAGCTCAGCGCTTGAAATCGCCAATCCGCGGTGGGCACGCGTGGTGATTAAGCCCATACTCTATCTCTGAGAGAAGGCCTGTGCCCTACAGTGGGACGTGTATAGGCTGCTTATGAATGCCGCAATAAAGTCATGCATTTAAACTGCGACTTCCAAAGAGTAGTAACGCATTAGGGAAAGGTGTTTCCGGGAACAGACCTTTTCGTAAGGGTTCAACTCCTGACACTGCATCAACAAGGGGTCTAAATGGAATATCTAAAATAAAAGAAATGTTTCCATTAGGCACATAACATTGAAGGATGGACAAAATCAATGCAATCATATTTTTTATAGGCAGCAGTGTAAATTGTGTGCGAAAGAAAAAGGAATATGCGTGAAGGAAGGTAGAGGTTTTTTTTTTCAGGTTTAGGCAGGTTATTTTGAAAGTCGGAGTTTTTTACTTCAGGGTGGTCTGCCCATTGAACGTCATTTACCCCAGGTTTTCTCGTCCACTAACCATCTGTAAATTTAATGTTAATAGCTGCCAGTTGTTTTTTCTTTCGCACTTTTCCAAACTAGCAGCTGTTAACAAAGTATTAAAAGATTGTTAGTGTACGAGAAACAAGGGGTTAGATACATATTCATTTGTTAGTTTTACCTAAGTTCACAATATAGAATGGTGACATTTGTGTCGTGTGGAAATTATTATCATTTAATTTCGTTAAACCTGTCCTATATTTTTATTAAGGATAAAACACACCAACGCGGTGGCGATGGCGGTCCATACAGAATAATTCTGCCGTAAATGATTTTTGTATGGACCGACGCCACCACCGCGTTGGTGTGTGTCATCCTTTCCTAATTTACGTATATTTTTAAGTGTTTGTGGGGACTCTCCACAGAGGTTTTGATTTTATTTTATGTCTTTTTTGAATTGTGAATTTGAGTTGTTCGTTTTTTGAGTGTTTTTTTTTTTTCCTTTTAGTGACATTGTAAAAGATAGCTCCGACTGCAAACATCAATTTTGTGTTGATTTAGTACATTTTATTATTTTTCCGTCGAAAACCCAACGGCGGGCGCAACGGCCCGCATATCTGACCGCATATGTTAAAGGAGGTTTTGATAGGGCGATGTTGGAATATCTATGTAAGTGAGGATGTCATCTGTACTTTAGGATCCGCTGTCGACTGTACTTTAAAATTTAGTTTATTGTTATTACCTAATACTATTTTTAAAAAAATGTTAAAAGAGTGCGATTAATTCGCCAACAAACTGCCATGCAGTTTGGCGAATAATTTATAAAATTTAAAACTCTGCGATACCAAAGTAAGTCAATAAATAAAAAAATAAAAAAAATCTATGATTAAGCTGTGTCTTTAATCTCACCGTGTGTCTTCTCAGGCTCAGGTCTGTGTTGTACATCGTCTGGCTTGAAGATGTCTGTCTTGATCTTGATCTTAGGCTGATCCAGCTCCCCCCCCTAAAACAAAGGCAACACCAATGACGGTCGTGAGCCCAAGAAAAACTTTGGCCTTTGCATCTACGTAATGAGATGATTTATACAGCGTCCATAGGGACCTTCACTCACACTAGATGGGTGAAGGGATCACTCGGGCGCTGCAGTGCCTGGGACATTGGGTTAGATAGAACAGGCTTGCCCAGCACCTTTACCATCCTGACAGCTTAGTCGGCCTAGCCCACAGGAAAGACAGGGAACTACCATCCTGACAGCTTAGTCGGCCTAGACCACAGGAAAGACTAGGAAGACGGTAAAGGAAAACATCGTGAAGAAACCCGCGGCTTGGTTGGCTCCGTACGTATTTTGAAAGTGACGTGAGAATTGTGCAGTATCTCAGACTAAGATAGATATCAGTCCACACTCCAGCACATGCTGAGTCAGGGCCCCCTATTCTTTTACCGCACCTGCAAGTTTAAACTATATTGTATTACCACAAAAAAAAATGGTTTCCTTCTTAACATTTGAACCTACACATGGGCCAAGTGAAGGATTATACACACTAAAGCGGTGGCGTGGCGGTCCTTACATACGTCATTTAGTGCAGTAGTATTTATATGGACGTGTATATGAACCTCCACCGCCACCGCGTTGGTGTGTTTCATCCTTGACTCTAGCTAAAAAGCCTGATTAGACTTTTACATAGCAAAAGGACTCAATAGACTTCACTGTTCTATAAAATCCTGCCGAGACTGTTCCACAAATAATGTACCAGCCATAGCCAAAGCTAGCACCATAGTATTATATATGTTACAACTCATACAAAACCAGCTACCAGTTATATGTTCGTTATGTTTAACAGATATATAACCGCATACAGCAGACATACTTACGTAACGAACATATAACAAATTATTATAACACATACATAAGATAAGGTAAAAAAGTATTTATTGCTTCATCAACTGCATTAGCAGTTTTGGTTTTTCTTGTTTTATTAGGAATGAATATAAATTAAATAAATCAAGAGAGAAAACATACAAAAGACGTAACTTTCTATGGGCAAATAAGCAAGCAAGGCACTCAATCAAGTGCCCAAATAATAAATAATAAAAAAAAAAAATTTATTTATTGATACTTTTATTGCACTTAAAAAAAAATCGTACAATGCGGCGGACTTAATGCCTTCGAGTGCTGGGCTCCCTGGTCCCTCTTATGGAGGAATAATTTTTCTATCAGAGAGAAATGTACAACAGTATAACGCTCTACATATGAAAGGTCCTGGGTTCCAAGCCAGGCATGTACCAATGACATAAGTTACCCGCATACATTTGCAACTTTCATTACCATCGTCATCATCAGCCCACCTCTGCCCACTGCTGGGTATAGGCATTTTGCCAATCACACTATCTTTCGCTGTCTCCTACCGACCCGACCACATTGTCCGACCATTGGGCTGTGTTGGTATACCGACTGACCGCCGCCCGGTTGTCGGCCGCCATTCCGTTACCGCCCTGGTCCACCTGCCGTCTTCTCGCCTCGCCAGGTGTCCTGCCCATCGCTACTTGTGATTTATGACACTATAGCAGCAATAACATTCATAAAATATTATAAGGAAACCAGAATGTCCGAGGTGTTCACATATCTCAGTACTTGAAATAACCAATCAGCTTGGCACCCATGGAGCCTAATCTCACACCCTCCTGGGAGAAGGCCTGTCCCCTGTGACATGCATAGGGGCCCTTATTATTATATTATTGATGGACTGAACTCACCATCATCTCTCCCTCTTGGTGTGGTCGCTTCTGGGGGTCCGTCGGCTCGACCTTGATCTCCGGTTTGAGCTGCTTGACGTCCAGCTGCTTCTGAGGGTCAAGCGGCGGCAGTAGGTGCTGCTGCGGTGCCCAGGCCGCCTTGTGCATCCCCACGTCGCCGTAGCCTTGCACTGCGGGAGTTAGGGAGGATCAGTGGAATTCGTGGTTGTGTTTCTTACAATGGGGTGCTGCTTTAGTGGCCCAAAGGGCTGTATTCGTTCTGCAGATGATAGGGAGCGATGTTGTTAAGTTATTTAAATCTGCGTAAAAATTTATTCTCCATACAGGGGGCCAAGCAAGTAACGTCCCTGAGGTCTAAAGTGCTGGCGGCAGGGCTAGCACTCTTTTTAGGGTGGATAGCCTAATTCTCAAGCAATGGACATACATCAATGTCTAACCCAACATAAAAATTAAGTGACTAAAAGTGGGTGAGGGTTTAAATTTTATTATGCCTATTTTATTTAAGTTTGAAACAAAAATATCAATTTGATTTAATACAATAGAAAAAATTGTTTTGTAGCACATAAGGTTCATGGACTCAACTTGCAAGTATAAATAAGTTACTGGGACTAGCTTCCAGCAGGGTTATTATGGGGCTGGTGTCTTGATTAAAGCATGATAATGTAAATACTATTCCACATAAGTAGAACCATGCAGTTCTATTAACTTATTGAGTAAGCTTCAAAATACTCTGTAGGAAGCTTTAGTCCATTTACACAAAGCCATTCGCTAAATCAGGCAAGTAGTGTTATCTTGATTTATTAGCCGGTGATGATGGAATTTACTTGAAAATTATTAACAGTCTTATTTATTGAAACAAAATTAAAACGCAGATTAAAATAGTCTGTGGAGAGTATACAAGGAAAAGTCGTAACCACAGATTAAATAAACTGCCTCTTAGGAGTGCTTTAGAGGGATTGTGTTTTTATAAATAAGGCCGTAAGTGTTTAGTCAGTACACAAGGCTATTCTAACTCACTTGACTGTCCTAGCGAACAGCCTCATGTAAACATTTGTTGACACTACGGTACCTACCCATTAGCCTCTGTAACTCACCCATATGCGTCTGTGGCATATGCAACTGAGCTTGCTGTTGAGGGAAGCTCTGATGGTGGGGATAGTTCTGGTGCGCCGGAGGGGCGTACGAGAGGTTCTGTGGGGCATACCCGCCCGGAGGTGGAGCCCCATATGCCGCAAACGCATCAGGCGGGGGATAATGTGTGTTGTAGGCCCCAGCATATGGCTGGTACGGTATTTGATGGCCGTTATCTGAAACAAGTGGAGGGGTTTTACCTTATTTTTTCTCAAGTTTAGTCACAACTGTAAATAGTATTTGATAGCAAATGCTGGATAATTTTGTACTGTGATATTTGTATTTATTCTGCATAGGTACTTAAATTATGCTGGTCCACACAGACTAAGTAATCTCACCAGGCATTTACCATGTGAAGGAGCTTGATCTGTTTGGACATATCTACCTCACCCAAAGCAAACACTTTCCTTGAACTAGTACATCTACACAGTTTTAAAAACCTATTTACATCTGCACAGAACAAACAAGCTGCATGGTGTAGATGGACCCTCCAATTGGTCATTTAAACTTATCTCAAACTCGATAAGTAAAGTTAGTAAGAAAATGCCACAATTGACACCACAAAACGACAAAACATTGACATTTGATTTGTATGTATCATTCTAAAATTTTGTTCAACATAGTAGACTAGAACATACGGATGCACCTTCTCTTCGTCTACTATATGAATATGATACGGAGGCCAGGGGCCTAATTATGCGCACCAAATCCTGAGCGATTCCAATCGTCTAGCTGTCAAATTCTATACTAATTTGACAGTTAGACGATTGGAATCGCTCAGGATTTGGTGCGCGTAATATAGGGGCAGATGGGCCCTGCCCACTCCAGCTGGTCTATTGCCCATCCCAGAATGTTGGGTTACTGCATACATGCATTGAGATTTGGTGTGGCAGGCCATCTCTTTTCAGGACTTGTCCCTCCCTGGAAATAACCCTAGATACGCCAATGGTCAGAAGCAAAAAACACGGGATAACCTTCAAGGAAAAGGGGCACATTTGCCGCCGTTTCCTTGTAGTTTAGTACGCACCCATATAGTTTAGCGGCAAACCGTTCCCTTGCACGACACCGTGACCGGGCTCACCGTCCATCCGCAACCGTTTCTGGTTCATAGCTCTTTCGGCCTCATAGTTCATCTTGGTAACTAAAAACAGAAAGCACATCTATTGGCACACCCCGAATTCACTGAACAACATATCCTCTTCCCGTCTCTGTACGGCTTTCTAGGAGTTTTGCGTTACTAGTGACAGACGCCAACCGGACGCCTCCGCACAAAACACAGGTTATATGCTCAGCAAAAGCAAACAAGCGTACCTTTGTTAACCACTGATTATTATTGATTTTAGTTAATATGTGCACCGAGAGCCTTCCTCCCGATCGTTTGGTGCATAATAGGGCACTTTATCAAGTCAAAATAACTGTTGCATACAAAATATGCATGGAATTATCAGCGTAATGACAGAAAAATTACAAAAAAACACAAGTGAAGCGGAGTTTTTTCTCTCATTCTTTTATTTTTCTTTTTTTCATTGGTTATTTTAGATGGCAACACTGAATAAAGGTACATTGACATGTTTCTAATAAAACGACCCACCCAACCAATCAACAAAACACCAAACCATTTTTCCTTGCCTGATTTTGAACCGTACCCGGATATAGCGTTGAATGAATTTGTGGTTATTTGGTTCTTCACTTTGATTGGTTGATTGTGGTATTTCTTTTCATTCAATCATTCAATCGTTTATGGGGTTTTAGTTTTTTGGTCGAAAGACAAATTTTTGTTTGGTGCAGCGTGTTTTGTTGCGTTTTCTTCGGTTTTCATTTATAAATTGTGTGAAATATATAGAAAGTATACCAAATTAACTACAGGAAAGTCGTCCAGCTCGTTTCTGGGTAAGTTTTTATTATAGTTGGTTGTGAACTTCTTTAAAAGTGAAATGGCTACATTCCGGCCACAAAAAAACTGGAGAACTGAAACTTTCAAGCAGCCATGGGCCTAAAGTCAAGAACCATCAGATATTAGACATCACCACAGACATAATACGATTCCCGTCCTCAACTTTAAACACAGAGTTTCAACTTACAATAACTTCGATTACTTACTTGGAATGTAACCTATGTATTTCTCTATTTTAGGACATTCTCTGAAATTTCATTGGAAAATCAGTGGGTCCATAAAATAAATTGAATTGATAATATAAACTTACAGTGGAGTGGGC
The DNA here is from genome assembly GCA_963969515.1 of Yponomeuta evonymella. Taxonomy (NCBI): domain Eukaryota; kingdom Metazoa; phylum Arthropoda; class Insecta; order Lepidoptera; family Yponomeutidae; genus Yponomeuta; species Yponomeuta evonymella. The sequence continues at coordinate 2,871,273 of OZ018363.1, forward strand.
CCGTGTAACTAAATTATAAATGTAGCTCTCCATTTGGTGCTAAAGCTGTAGTTTCCTGAGATTCTTCAACAAAGGTGGTTACACTTACCAGTAGGTACATAATTTATACTCTAGATATTTATCCTATCCTAGCTAGCCCAACAAGTAATACCTTACACTATCAGACAGGTCTTGGACGACACATCATAAAACTGCTTGGCTTAGAAACTCCACTGATCTTATGTCAGACAAAACTTCAACTTCCATCTTTAAGCAATACACGGTCTTCTCCCTTTTTCCCCCCACCACTCATAATATAGGGGTTTTCAAAATGGGTGATGCAATAGCTTAGACCAAGTGTCATTAGTAGCCATCCTCCAGCTGAGGTCTACAATTGAATCGTGTCATTTTAAAACAACACAAGTCACATGTGTTTTTAAAATAACACTTGTTTTTTTTTTTATTTAAATAATTTACACCTACCTATTGATTTACATTAGAAAAGAAAATTGTAGTTTATTCATACATAAATTGAATTGTGTCATTTTAAAACAACACATGTCCTTTCATTACAACTTGTCAGGAAATAGAAAAAACTGTTTTATTCAAATACTAATATCTACAACAGCAATATTTTAGCATATTATGTTAATTTATGTATGAATAAACTACAATTTTTTTTTCTAATGTAAATCAATAGGTAGGTGTAAATAATTTAATTAAAAAAAAATTAACAAAGTGTTATTTTAAAAACACATGTGACTTGTGTTGTTTTAAAATCACACGATTCAATTAACATAATATGCTAAAATATTGCTGTTGTAGATATTAGTATTTGAATAAAACAGTTTTTTCTATTTCCTGACAAGTTGTAATGAAAGGACATATGTGTTGTTTTAAAATCACACGATTCAATTTGAAGTTATTATCGAATGGATAAAATTGAGAAAAGTATCTCTTAATTTCTATCTCATGTAAGTAAAGAAGAAAATGTTTTGATGTTTATATTTTTTTATATGAAACTGCATTTCTATGCATCTAAGTTATGTACATTTGTGAAGTTATAGTAGCAATACCACTCGCTAACAGTGAAGGAAAACATTGTGAGGAAACCTGAGTGTCTGAGCTATTCACATACCTCAGTGCTTGAAATCGCCAATCCGCGGTGGGCACGCGTGGTGATTATGCCCACACTCTCTTCCTGTGCCCTACAGTGGAATGTATATAGGCTGCTTATAATAACTGCATTTACCTCATGACTTGGTATGATTATTATATTGATATTTTTAATAACAATTCTTAATAATGAAATGACTGAATGCAAGATAAGGGTTTGAGGCAAAAGGGTGGAACAAGTGAAAGAATTTGTCTATTTGGGGAGCCTCTACACAAGGGATGGCAAGTGTGAAGGTACATGGTATTTTTTTTTTCTCTGTCGAAAAGTCAATATAGTCATATGGTACTAAAACGTGCCATACTAGTGTAACGCTTCTAATGTATGAAGTGTTTATCAATATTTGAGTTATCTCGTAAAATATTATTTATATGCATGTGCAATAACAAAACATTCAGAATTTATTGACAAAACGAAATCTAATAAGGTTTTTGCTATTAGAGTAACTTTATTTTTCGCATATGTTGTGACCCCGAAAACCCCGAAAAAAATATTTTTATTGTTTTATTTTTTTATTTTTGCTAGTTTTTTGTATGATTTCTATGGTACAAAAGCAAAGTCACTTCAATCTAGGTTAGACGCAAGTTCCCCATTATGACTTAATTCGCATTGGATTATAAAAAAAATCATCCTTTAGTTATATTTATTACATTGCTGGTTTAATAAACTGCTGGTTGTGTCTAGTTTTTGGAATCCAGTTAAAGATAATCACTCTTATTTATAAAAACACGATTGTTTATTTATTTATTTAATACAGAGATATTACAGACGTGCCACTTATTCTAAACTTAGATGATAAAACTATGTACTAGGCATGCATCCAAAAACATATCTCACTAAGTACTTTATTATTAGTAAGTTTAAGGTGAGGGCGTGTATTGAGTAATTCATGAAGAGTACATGAATTATTTTACAGCAATAATATGTGACACAACTTATAGAAACTAAATTAAAACTTAATAAACGTTCATGTGGGGTCCTGAAGTGAGTGCACAACAGAATATTTAAGTCTTCCGGTTTCTCCCACACCAGCAGACCGCCAATATCAACAGCACTCGATTTACAATATTACAATAAACTTCCTCTGAGGAGTACTTTAGAGGAATATTTTTTATAAGTAAGGCCCAATGTGTCTACATCCAACTACAGACAGTCAATCCAGCTAATAAAAATGCATTATCAGCACGTTGCTAAGCATTTACTCTTGCTCTGAGAAAAGACCTGTGTCTGTAGTGGGATGTATATTATAGCCTATTTATGTATGTGACATGTGCAGCCTATATACGTCCCACTCTAGGGCACAGTGCCAGGCCTTCTCTCAGGAAGAGAGTATGGGCTTAATTACCACGCGTGCCCACCGTGGATTGGCGATTTCAAGCGCTGAGGTATGTGAATAGCTCAGACACTCAGGTTTCCTCACGATGTTATCCTTCACCGTTATTGCTACTATAACTTCACAAATGCTGAGGTATGTAAATAGCTCAGATACTCAGGTTTCCTCACGATGTTATCCTTCACAATTAGCGAGTGGTGTTGCTACTATAACTTCACAAATGTACATAACTTAGAAAACAAAGTCATGGGTACATGCCCGCACTGGGAATCGAACCTGGGTCTCTCTCTTCCGAGTCCAATGTTCTACCCACTAGGCCAACACCGCTCTTATGTATGTATGTGACATGTAAAAAAAATGTATTATTTTACAACCACAACATTATTGCAAAATATCTTTGAGTTTTTAATGGGATATTTCTAGATAACTCCGTATCTTTTCTCTTGCTGTACAAAATTGTTATTATAATTTATTTTTGCAGACGTCAAGATGGCAACTAAAGAAGAGCTCAATTATGACCTTGGGGGCAGTGAAGAATTGAGCTTCACTGATTTCAATGCGTAAGTACAACAGCTTATTCCATCTATAAACTTCACCCACTTGCTTTTTAGTTGATTCTTTATATGAAAGACCCATGCAAAGATATTTTAGATATAGACTCAGGTCTTGATTTATGTTTGGTAAGAAAATAATCGACGCGATCTCCGATGCTCCGTACTTGTTCTATAGAACGAGCAATCGAGCAAAATCGGGGATCTAAAGTGTTTGTCCAATCTCTTGGGAGAAGCTATCTGACGAAGTTGACCACCACGGATGGAGTGGACGTTTCTTCCATACCAGAGGTTCTTTCGGAAGTTGAAAAACTCTACGGCCAGTTATAAGCTGCGCACGCATCTCGGCCTGATCCCGAAAATGAAGATTCCAGAGCTACATTGACACGCCACTGTACTGAAGACTCTTCGTATGGCTTGCGTCGCGATGGCTTAAAAATGGAAAAGCCCCTGGAGAGGACGGTTTTACAACTGAGCTCCTGAAGTCGGGCGGTAAACCTGTAATGAAGGAGCTCCAGAACATATTTAATGCTGTCCTCTTTGATGCCAGAACTCCGGAGGCGTGGAGTAGGAGCGTTGTCGTGTTCTTCAAAAAGGGTGATAAAACCCTCCAAAAGAACTACCGATCCATTTCACTCTTGAGCTACGTCTACAAGCTGTTTTCAAGAATCATCGCGAACCGTCTTGCGAGAAGGCTGGATAAGTTTCAGTCAAACATTGTTGGTTCGAGGCTGTGGGTTCCAAAAATAGTTATTGATATTTATGATGACCACTTTTTGCAAAAGCCTATTTATAAACAAGATATATTTTTTTTCCATTAGTGGCGCTTGTTGGGTCGCCACTTAAAAGAATATATTAAACAGAAAATATCTTCCCATTTCATGGGTCAATAATTTCTTATTTCATCATTACAAAATAGGATAGGTAACATGTTAACGTAATATCCACTTTCATTTGCTATGGGCTTTGAGTGCAACTTTCAATAATCATGGTGCAATAATTTATTAAATCCATTTGCAAAGACATTGAACTTTGTTGCCAATTAGGTCATAAGGTGTCAATGACCTCGAAAGACAACTTGTTATCATCGATTACTACCACGAAATGTGATAAGTGTGATAACCGTAATGTTATATTGTTCTATTTTGTTCTCTTCACAATCGTTTTGTTTTTATTTTTGTTTTGTTGACGTTCGTGTTTACTTTGTGTTTCTGTGACAATTTAAATAAATGACTTCTTTGTTGTTTAATAATTATTAATCCACATGCATGTAACGTAATTAATTCATTTGGTAATAAATAATTTTTACTTTGCTTTAAAGAACTTGATTGAAGACCATATTGTTTTATTGACGTAATGTTAAGCGTAGGAGCTGGTACATTGAGCTGCAATGAAATCAATTAACTTAAATGACTTGAATGCCTCGTTCGTCTAGCGGTTAACACGCTCGACTACTAAAACAGAGGTCCTAGGTTCGATTCCCATTGGAAGCCGCCGTACTTGATTTGTACAAATGGCCTCAATCTGGGTGTACTTCTGTGTTTGCGGTGTCCTTGCCTGGTTGCCATAGCACCGGGTATCCTAGTTTGGGACCAGGTCAAGTGATTGTGTGGTGTGGAAGTAATCTATAAATCAGCCGAGTAGGACCGCATACGTCTTCAAATCGTACGCGGAGCTTTGCAGGGGGTATATATTGAATAGAATGTTAAGTATAACCGTAGCCACACTAGTTTGACTCACCCCCGGTTTCTCTTACACTAACAAGCTGTTAATCTACTGTTAACAGCTGTCGGTGGTTTTTTTTTTGTATGCACTTTGGTCAATTGACAGCTGTAAACAGTAGATTAACAGCGTGTTAGTGTTCGAGAAACTGGGGGTAAGGATACATAAAATTGACAATAAATTGCAGTCACACCAAATTGCCACTAATTTGGTGTGACTACAGAATGGAGTGTGACTACGGATAAATAAAATTAACCATGGTTACACTAGTGTGGCAATTTGGTGTGACTACGGATCAGTTGGGCTCTTGGGACATACTGACCAGGTCTTGGGGCACACTGCTCAGATCTTGGGGCATATTGCACAGGACTTGGAACATACTGACCAAGTCTTGGGGCCCACTGCTCAGGTCTTGGGGCATATTGCCCAGGTTTTTTTCGTCAATTTTTATCGAAACTGACCTGGATTTTGAAGTGGACTCCTAGTTTTACACGTTCATTAAGTCACAGTTTCCGTATCTTTTTGAATAAAAACACTGATTTAATTTTTTTTTATATTCAATAGACGACCCAGACTGACATACTTCGACCAAATAGGGCAAGATAAAAAGTACCCGAAATCGGCGTGCGTGCATGCAATGACTAATGAATGTTGAGGAAACGAAAGTGATCTGTCAGGATCGTAGCAAGTGGCAGTCCCTGGTCTCTGCCTACCCCTCTGGGATACAGGCGTGAGTTTATGTTATATTCAATATTCTGTGTCCACAATTTCTCCCGCACATCATCTCGCTGCCCCAAGTCCTGGGCAGTATGCCCAAGACCCAAGCTGGTCAGTAGGTATGTCCCAAGACCCGGGTAGTGTGCCCCAAAACCTGGGCAGATCTCGCTGATCCCGTAGCGGTTAATGCTACTCTCTCTCTCTCTCTCTCTCTCTCTCTCTCTCTCTCTCTCTCTCTCTCTCTCTCTCTCTCTCTCTCTCTCTCGCTCTCTCTCTCTATCTCTCTCTCGGAGACGACCTCGTTTACAGGGGCTCACGTTAATCTCAAACCAAATAGAGGTCGTGGGTTCGATTCCCATTGGAGGCCGCCGTACTATGTACAAATGCTCGAGTCTGGGTGTTTTTCCATGTTTGTGACGTCCTTGTCTGTTGACCGTATCACAGGGCATCCTACTTTGATGTGAGCACAAGTGATTGTTCTGTGTGGACGTTATTATTTTATTATTCTGTCCCTACAGATTCACCGGCACATACTTGGGACTGGAGGAGGCGGTGCTGGATATTCCCCAAGACCTGGCCAGCATCTCCCCGCTGTTCTCAGAGGAAGGTACCAGGGACATTGCTGAAGACATGCAGCCGCAGATATTTGTGCCAGTGAGTGTAACTCTGTGTATTGCATTTCATTATGGTTATACCATAAAGGACTCACATAAAAAGAATTAAATATAATACTGTAAAAATCTAATCTATTAAAATCGCCTGTCACAGTTTTTGTTATCGAACTCCTCCAAAACGGCTTCAAAGATTTTTATGAAATTTTTTGTGTACGTATATTAGGTAGGTCTGAGAATAGGTCATCATCATCATCATCAGCCTATGCTTGTCCGCTGCTGGACATAGGCCTCTCCTATAGCACGCCACTGAGCACGGTCCTCGGCTACTCTCATCGAGCTCTTGCCAGCCGCCCTGCGAAGATCATCGCTCCACCGAGTCTGAGGACGTCCTACACTACGTTTACCGATCCGCGGTCTCCACTCGAGAACTCGTCTACCCCATCGGTTATCAGTTCTTCGGATAATAGGTCGTAGGCTAATTAATATAGCAAAACAACATTTGCTGAGTCAGCTAGTATTTGTATAAATTTTGTAGCTTAATATAATAATTATTATTATGTGTCAACATTGCAAAAATGATAAAATAAAATTTTTCAATCCATAAAAAATACTGCTGAACCATTTAGGTATGTAAACAGTCTTAAATAACTTTTATTTTCTATTTTATATCACAACTTTATCATGCAAATAATATAATTTTATAAATTGCTCAGTCAGCCATAATATTTCAGTGCTGGAGAGGACAAACCATGTGGCGCTGATTTTTTTATTTAATTAATTTATAACATCTATGTATTCTGTATTGCTACCGCCGTGGAATAGCTATTTTAATCCAGCGTGGCTAATTAATACCCCTAGTTTGGAAGCCAGAATTAAATAAAAACCAGCCAAGCGCGAGTCGAACTCGCGCACCGAGGGAACCCTTATAGTTTAACCATGTCCGTCCGTCCGTCCGCGGCGTAGCGCAAAGACCGGTGGAACTAGAAAGCTGTAATTTGGTATGTGTTTACATATTTATCACGCCGACAAAGTTAAAGAATAAAATGTTAGAAAAATTGTTTTTTTTTTACTATACTAACATGAAAAGTGGCGATCATTTTTTTTTCTCGTCTACTCCATCATATGTTGTGGGTGTAGGAAGACCATTTTTTTATTTATGGTTCCGTTTGCGAAATACTAAGCTTTAAAGCGCAAATTTTAGTGTCCGAGTAGGGCGTGTGCGGTTGATTGTAGAAACGTAAAAAAATTCAGGGAAAAGTATCACGGCTAAGTAAGCTTTATTAGTTAACGAGTAATAGGCAACCAACTTGTAAAAGTAAAATTTCGTACAAAATCCATTGAAAATGACTTCGATGAACGTGTTAGTTCCCTAAAGCAGATAAAAACCCCTCTTTCTACGGAACCCTACATTGCGCGTGGCCAGACTCGCACTTGGCATTATTACATTATTATTACATTATTTGTCGTTAGAATATATAATAAGCCCTAAAATCACGCCGAGTTTGATGCCTGTATGTATTACCGTTTTTACGATATAGCATAAACAAGAAAACGGCGAACCCTCCTCCCCCCCCCCGTTATTTTGGAATTATTTATTTGTTCGGTAATCCGCCTTAGTAATACATATTCGGTTAAAATTTCAACTGGCTACCTATTTTTTTCTTTACATAGTTTCTCTTATGGTTTAGAAGTTTGAACTGTATGTTATTCACAGGTTGATATGATTAAAATCACTTGATTTGAATCAGTGATTTAAATCGCGATTAAAATCAAGTGATTTTTTTAAAAAAATCCATGATTTTAATCAATTCATTTTACTGCGAGCAAATCCGCCAAAATGTGTCAAGGGATTTCCCCCGATATATACAGCGATTTCCGAACTACAGCGCGCACACAAGTGTCCAATTCGGTTTATACACCGGGAATTCCCTGAAATTTAAACTCGCAACTGAATCCGTCTGTTTAGTCTGTGGCGCGGTCATTCGTGATTGACTATTGAAGGACAACAAGATGTCTGGAAGGAAAAAAGATGCAGTATGGGTTTATTTCGATGAAAAAAAGTCCGCTTGCGCCAAGTTTAACAAAGCCGTGTGTAAGAGTTGTAAGAAGGAGTTAATGGGCTTAGTAGCGAGGATGAAAAAACATTTAGAAACATGTGTGACAGAAATCGATCGCAATCGTAACTTAGACGCAGACGACGGCGGTGGCGGCGATGCCGTGAGCTCGGGTGACTTACTATCTAACCGCCTTCTACACTAAAACAGATCAAATAGTAAAAAAATCAAAAAAATCCGATTTAAATCAAATTAATCCGATTTAAATCAAATTAATCCGATTTTTTTGATTTTTTTAAAAAAAACATGATTTTTATCAACCCTGGACTCACAGAACGTTCCCTCGAAATACGGTGAACGAATTCAAACTCACCATGTAGTATAGTGAATACACTCAATGACAGAATATCTGTTTGTTTCAGGTGACGCGCTACGGGCCCCCGGAAACAGGCGTGTTCCACGGAAAATATAACTTCGAAATACAAATTAACGCCAGTCACACAAACAAGAATAAATTCCTGGTATTTAGAGAGCGGTGGTAGCCTAGTGGGTAGAACATTAGACCCGGAAACGGGAGGCCCAGGTTCGATTTCCAGTGCGGGCATGAACTTTGTTTTCTAAGTTATGTACATTAGTGAAGTTATAGTTAGCAATACAACTCGCTAACTGTGAAGGAAAACATCGTGAGGAAACCTGAGTGTCTGAGCTATTCACTTACCTCAGCGCTTGAAATCACCAATCCGCCGTGGGAACGCGTGGTGATGAAGCCCATACTGTCTCCCTGAGAAAAGGCATGTGCTCTACAGTGGGACGTATATAGGCTGCGTATCTATGAGCATTAAATAAATCAATGAATAACTTCCACGTAATACAGTCACTTGTCCTGGCCCCAAACTAGCATATCCTTTGCTATAGTAATCAGGCAAGGGCATCATAAACATGGACAAACGCTCAGTCTGAGGCCATTTGTACAAATGTACGGCGAGAATCGGACCCACGATCTTTGTCATACCATGACAGAGACCTGACCTAGTTAGACCTGAGATTTACGTACTTAGGGCCGGTTTCTGAATTAAGAATTTCACTAAGTAAATACTTAAGTAAAGTTCTGTCACGCTCTTTTCTGAGAAATTCGAAGGGACAGCACTAGAGTTAACTATTTACTTTGTGAGGGTTTACTAATGTATTGCCAAAAATCGTTTCCCAAAGTATTACTTCCCAAACTATTTTCCGCAAATTATCACTTGGCAAAAAAACATTTCTCAAAACAACTTAAAGCAAATAAACAGTTAGCAAAAGTTATTATGGCAAGTTATTGTTTACCAAATAAATACTTGGTCAAAATTCATTTTACCAAGCATTATTCAGTCAAAAGTATAATTTGACCAAATGAATAAAATGCGAAATGGAAACTAGAACAAAAATTTTTTTGTTTGACTCAAAACTAACTTTTTTAGTGAAATATTTTTTTTCGCTTTTATATAAAAAAAAAGAACTAACACCCGAAGTTTCAGCATGGAGCGTCGCTGCGCTCCGCTCCATCCTGGAACTTCGAACCTATTTTTGCTTATGTGTACTGACCTAACAACCAAATTTTAAACACACTTTTTACACCAAATTGCTTTCGTAAGTTTTTTTTTTAAATCAGAATATAATACTACAAATAAATGTATCTTAAGCTTAAATTTTTAAATTACTTGTATTTATGCCTAATAGTATTTAACCACATGAACAAAATGCGAAATATAAATTTAATCAAAAAATTATTTGCTATATAACACTTGCCAAAATAAAACGTTAGCATAATAAACGTTTGTCTTAATAAAACTTGACGCAGTAAAATTATGCGAAATGATAATTTGACCAAATGAATAAAATGCGAAATGAAAACTTGCTAAAGTTTCATTTGGGAAATGAAACTGATGCCATAAGTTTATTGGGAAGTAAAATTTGGCGAAAAATACTTTGGCTAAACGGCGGTATCCCACTTTGTGAGGTTCTCAATTCAGAAACTGGCTCTTAGCCTCATAGTTGGGCCATTGTACGTAGCAAGCGCTGAGGTATGTAAACACCTCAGACGCTAGGTTTTCCTCGCGATGTTTTTCTTCACAGTGAGCGAGTGGTATTGCTACTACAACTTCACAAATGTACGTAACATAGAAAACAAAGTCATTGCTACATGCCGGGATTCGAACCCACGACCTCCCGAATGAGAAGCCGGCGTTCTACCGGTCCGCTACCACCGCTTTTTGGAGACAGTAGATTAAGAGACTGTTAGCGTACGAGAAACCGAGCGTAATTATTTTAAAATCATTAAAAACACGACAATGTACTGGCGAGTGGTATGCCATAGTAAACGCAGCGTTAACCAGCCCACCTCTTATCGCCTCCAGTACTCCAACAAGCTGGGCCGAATCTACGTGGATATGGGCGTGAACTTCACCATCCAGTTCAGCTGGGACTTCGTCCAATCCGGTGGCATCAGACCGCTGTACGTGCGCGCGACGACCGTCTTCAGCGACCAATCGCAGGCCGAGAAGCGGGTCGAGCGATGTCTGCAGCACAAACACGCTAGCGGCAGTCGTGAGTAGCTCCATTATGCATTGTTATTGAAGATATCGATTATCCGTGTGGCGCCGGATTAAGAATAGCGTCACTCTATTTCCTTCCGTGGATTTCGTAGAAGGCGACTAAGGAAATAGATTACCAGAAGACGGGCGGCAGCGTCATCCTGAGATTCCAACCGGATACTGCGATCGCCAACCCGCCTGCCAAGCGTGGCGATTGTGGCAAAAATCCCTCCTGATGGAGGGGAACCCCTCCATGAGGGAGGCCTATGTTCTGCAGTGGGCGTCAAACGGCTGATGATGATGATTGAAAAATCGCGTGGGTTGTGTTGGGTTACACGGCCGTTGGTTTAACGTGAAACGTCGTAGTAAGCGCTAATTTTTAGCTCGAACTGCCCAATGTGTTACGGGGCACTAACGGCACGAGTCAAGAGGATCTGGGTAAAGTGATGCGGTTCAAAAAGATGCGCAACCTTGCCTTAATGCCTTTTAATGTATTTTGTTTTCTGGTGTGTACAATAAAGAGTTCTAATCTAATCTAAACAATGCGCAGTAGTCGATTCTTACAGACTGCGAAAACAAAGAAGGGGTTATGTTGACGACGCGAGTTTTAATGGCTGTATTACGTCACAAAAAAAACTAAATGCTGGACGCCAGCTGTCATATTGTTGGTAAAAAGGCACTGTCTATCTAGCCCATGAATAAAACCCACTGCTGGGCATAGAGGTCTTCGCTTTCACCAACGTCCATTAAAAAAAAGTTGCTTCAAAGTATGAATTAAAAAACTTCCTTGTTTACTTCCTGTATTTTTTTATTATTTGTTGTGTAATCTAACGGCACGAGTCAAGAGGATCTGGGTAAAGTGATGCGGTTCAAAAAGATGCGCAACCTTGCCTTAATGCCTTTTAATGTATTTTGTTTTCTGGTGTGTACAATAAAGAGTTCTAATCTAATCTAAACAATGCGCAGTAGTCGATTCTTACAGACTGCGAAAACCAAGAAGGGGTTATGTTGACGACGCGAGTTTTAATGGCTGTATTACGTCACAAAAAAAACTAAATGCTGGACGCCAGCTGTCATATTGTTGGTAAAAAGTCACTGTCTATCTAGCCCATGAATAAAACCCACTGCTGGGCATAGAGGTCTTCGCTTTCACCAACGTCCATTAAAAAGAAGTTGCTTCAAAGTATGAATTAAAAAACTTCCTTGTTTACTTCCTGTATTTTTTTATTATTTGTTGTGTAATCTGCGATTATACCACATATTCTCTAAAAAAATCCACTGGCTACCTATTACGGTACAATTAAATCCCTCAAAGGTAGACAGACAGACTGACAGACAGATGAAAAGACAGAAAGCGTAGGCATAGTAATCAGGTACGGAACGCAAAAATTCAAACGATTTCAACTTCTATTGGCACACATTGCTGTGTTCACCAAAAAGTGGGAAACATGTATGTAAACTGATGTCAATGTTTGTACATGACTTGCTGTTGGTGCGCCTTTTAAGAATAATAAGACCGACTTGCACCACTTTCTTAGATGATTTAACTAAAATTCTTCATACAGAAGTCGATTTAAATGGCGACTCAAGTGACATTTGAGAATTGGTGCAAGTCGGCCTTCTTAACGCTGTTCTTACGTGCATCATGCTGTCTCACTCACACCAATCTAACATTTTTAGTAATTGTAGTGAGTATACTATTGGTGAATGTGGTCTGAGGGTGTGATGGATAATTAAATTGCGGACATTTTAAGTACATTTTTGTTTTCCTATACGTAGCTTTTAATAAAGAAAAGTTGTTTTCAAAATTATTAATTTTGGAATCAAATTATCTTAATCAAAAATTTTGTATCATAAGCAGCCTATACACGTCCCACTGTAGGGCACAGGCCTTCTCTCATAAAGAGAAGCGAAGAGAGGAAACTTAGTATAGGATAAGAACAATATAGGTACCTTGAATATACGCAATTTAATTATCCATCAAACCATCAGACCGCATTCATCAAAAGTGTAATAATTTTGTTACAATCCCTAAAAATGTTAAATTGTGCCGAGACCGCATGCTCCACGTAAGGACAGTCTTAAATAAAATCTCTGACCACCAGCGGAGCAATGGACGGTGGACGTACCCCACGTACTGCGCTCGACTCGCGCCGCCGGCTCGCCCGGAGTCTACTACTGCGGCGCGGCGCGGCTCGACAGCTGGTACTCTGTGCTGGTGCAGTTCCCCAGCGCCCCCGACGACGGCTCACAGGTAATCATGGCTATGATGACCTCGTGGCGGAGCGGTAGTGCATCTACATACCATGCGAGTGGTCCCGGGTTCGAATCCCGGCTGGGGACAAAAAAAAACTCCCAGGTCTTGGATGTTTACATGTTTGTGATGTCGTTGTTTCTGGTTCCCACGACACAGGGCATCCTAGTGTGGGGCCAGAAGCAATGTATGTGCCTGGATGTAAATGTTTATGTTTATAAGGTCATGGCGATAATAGGAACACCATCACGTGGCTTGGAGGCAATTTAGCGCTCAAAGGATATCTCGAGAGGTAACCTAGGCTTACACACAAACACAGCGCTAAGGGATCGCGCGAGCGGGTCCTAGGCTTGCAGGCAACACAGCGCTAAGGGATGGCTCGGGCAGTAGCGTAGACTCGTGGGCAACACACTGCTAAGTGATTGCTCAAATGGTAGCCTAGGCTCGCAGCGTTGTACAGCGTCGATGGATCGCTCGGGCGGTAACCTAGACTTGCAGACATAGCTGGGCACCGTTAATCAAATAGTCACTAAAATAATTAACTTCGTCAAACGTCAAAGCGTTACATTCCGGAAGATTTAACGTAAGTTAACGTTAATTTTTAATCCGTTGGGACATGGGATAAAAATTGCATTTTTATATTGTCGCGTTAGTGACTTATAAAAACTGCTGGTTTGGGGTCTGGGTTAACAGGTTTGGAACAAAAAAGCTCGTCTGAAAGCGAGGCGCGTTTTTTACCTTAATTCCCAGTATAAAAACTTAATAAAAATACATACACTCGTCCCTCTAAACGCAGGCGCTTAGTAATGAAAAGATAAAATGAATCTTATGAATCAAATTTCTTTGAGGTTTTTTCACTCACACGCGCCGGCGAGGCATACATTATTTACTTTAATTCTTTATTGCTCTAATTACATTGTAAGTGTACAAGGGCGTGCTTAATGCAAGAAGCATTCTCTTCCAGCAAACTTTTGGTATTGAAGAGACTGGCGACGGGTAGTGCAAGAAGAAGATACATGTACCTATCTTGTTTCAATTGACTAGCGGCCTACTTATCAGAACGTTTTTCGCGGTGCGTCCGACTCTTTTCGGTAAATAGCAGGTACTGCGGATTAACTATTAACAGAATTGGGGAAATTTAGCGGAAGTTAACGAGTCCGTTAACATTTTTGAAAGTTAACTTAAATGTTAATTCGTTAGTCAAAATGTTAAATTCGTTAATTAACGATTAACGAGTTAATGCCGAGCTATGCTTGCGGCCAATACAGCACCGCAGCGAGCGGTGACAACACTTACAAAGGAACGCAATACAAATCAAAGACGGAATAAAGCGTTTAAACCTTTGAATCAAAAGCTGTTCTCCAAAAATTGTTTTCCAAAGATTTCGAAGTAGTTGCCTTTTACATTGTTTTGTATTGCTGGTTTCACGGCGTATAAATAGAACAATTCTTGCCACAGGCGCATACGCACGCGTACCAGTTCGCGTGCAAGAACTCGTGCAGCACCGGCATCAACCGGCGCGGCATCGCCGTCGTCTTCACTTTAGAGGACGACACGTGAGTATACTCAATTTGATAGCCTATGGGCCAGTTTCTGAATTGCGAATTTCGCTGAGTGAATAGTTAACTGTAGTGCTGTCTCTTCGAATTTCACAGAAAAGAGCGTGACAGAACGTTAATTAAGTATTTTCTTAGTGAAATTCTCAATTCAGAAACCGGCCCTAATTCTGCAGCAATGGACGTGAAACTTAATTTGTTCTCAAACAGTGCGGTAGACTAGGCTGGGTTTATTTGTTCTGTTTTTAGTTAAGTTTAGTCAGGTTTTTTTATGTCATGCTTGCTTATCTTAAGGCTGTTCTTACGTGGAGCATGCTGTCTCGGTCGCAAAATTTAAGAATTTTGATGATTGTAATAAAATTAGTATACTTTATAAAAGTGGTCTGAGGGTTTGATAGACGATACAATTTCGAACATTCGAGGCATAATGTATCATGTACTAAGTTTTTGATTGAGTAAATTAGATTCCAAATATATAATTATTTTGGAAACGACTTTTCTTTATTAAAAACTAGCTGTCCCGGCGAACTTCGTAACGCCACAGAAAACGTTTGTATGGGAAATAGAAAAGGGCTGTTTTTAGGGTATTATTTTTATTTTTAGGGAATTATTCGATTTTTTCTCGCCTTTTAAACCTTCCCTAGACCTCCACGAACATTTCAAGACTAAGATAAGATAAATCCGTTCAGCCGTTCTCGAGTTTTAGTGAAACTAACGAACAGCAATTCATTTACAAAGATTACGTATAGGAAAACAAAAATATATTTAAAATGCCCGTAACTTAATTATGCACATTTATCAAAAGTTTACTCATGTTATTACGATCACTAAAAATGTTATCAATCAGTAATATCAATATCAAAATGTTAAAAATGTAATCTAACCTTTTTTTTATATTGTAATAATATGAGTAAACTTTTGATAAATGTGGTGTGAGGGTTTGATGCATAATTAAATTACGGACATTTTAATTACATTTTTTTTCCCTATGCGTAGTATTTATCAAAGAAAAGTAGTTTCGAAAACTCTTAATTTTGGACTCAAATTGTCTCAATCAAACACTAGCACAGGGTTAGAATAATATGCCTTGAATATTCGCAATTCAACAACCTAACCATCAAACCCTCTGACCACATTTATCGAAAAGCTTACTCGTATTATTACAATATAAAAAAAATTTTAGATTGTGCGAGCGAGACAGAACGCCCGACGTAACAGCTGCCTTAACACTTTCGGCCCAACAGAGGCAAGATCTTCGGCCGCCAGACAGTTGGCGCCCGCGTGTGCGCCTGCCCACGCCGCGACATGCGCAAAGACGAGACCGAGGAGACACCCGGCAAGCGCCGCGTCAAGGTCGAGCCGGAGGACCCGCCCCAGCCCGCCAAAAAACTCAAGGTCGAGGCCGAGGACGAAAAGGTCTACACTCTGCCGGCCGGGGTGAGTTGCTGTGAACGTTTGATCGTTTCAATTGATGAATCAGCATTCAGTTTAAGGTTTTGGACATTCGGAGTCGCAAAATAAATACATTAGTAGCTCTCTCTCTCTCTATATCCTCTCTCTCTCTCTCTCTCCTCTCTCTCTCTCCCTCTCTCCCTCTCTCTCCTCTCTCTCTCTCTTCCTCTCTGAGAGAAGGCTGTGCCCTGCAGTGGGACATAGTTAGATTCAACGGTACATAATTCAACGCTTTCAGTGAATAGTCCCGTGAGCAGATATTTCCACTTCCTTAAGCATCGTGGCTTAGTATGATTTGATATAATATGCTTTGAGGAAAGAGAGTCAGAGTTTTCAGTAGTCGCATTTATTGCTGCCATTTTCTCCGTTACAAATCGACCCGAAGTCTGCTTACCTTACATTTTATATTTTCATTCAACAAACAGAATGTAAATTCTGCTTATATTGAAATAAATGTCTGATTTGTGATCGAGCAAAAATATTTCCCTCATTTCAGATCCAAATAGTGGGTGCCACGACGCTGACGACTGGCTTAAATGTTATGCTCAAAATGATGGAGCAGAGTGCGAACTACCGAAGGAATGACGCTAAAGCACAAGAGAAGTTCTCCAAAGCCATAGCTAGCGTCAAAACTGTTTTGGATCAGTTCAAAAGTCAACCGTAGAAGTAGGTATTAGAGTTTAGTTTTAAGTAATGCTAGATTTTTTTTATATTCCTCTTTTGTACCAGTAGCAATTATGATGATAGAAAAGGGGTATTTGACTGATGTCGCGAATAATTGTATTTGTTAAGAGAATTGTGTAAGCACAAAAGTAACTTTTTTAGAGTTACTTTTTTTAATTACGGGTAGATAAAGAAGTAGCTTTAAAAATGTGTATAATTGGAGTTCAGGTACCTCCACTGTTTTTTTATTCAAAAAGCCTTGAAATATGATGCTCTCGCTATAATAGCTGTCACATAACTTAACCAAAAATCCAAGATACGTCGAAAGTTGGTCAGTCATAAAGTCAATCTATGTGCCGAGCATTATACCAAAAAATTATATGTTATACATCATATTTTTCCAATAACAATAAAATACATTTCAGTTCATTCACAACCCAGTATTGCCAATCACAACCTGCTAGCCTAGATCCATTAAATTATTTGAAAAGTTTAACTTATAAGCTAACAGTAGTAGTACTGTGAGTGAAATCCGATGTATTCTAGGGATGTCGTTTTTATACAGGAGTATTGCTGTACCGCCCATTACATAAGCGTATATTTGTGAATTTCTAGTGGCAACACTTGCTAACTGTGAAAGAAAACACACTGAGGAAACCCGAGTGTCTGGAGTGTTTAATTCCATTCTCTATCTGAGAGAAGGTTTTTGCCATGCAGTGGGACATACGTCAAGTAATAATAGACATAAGTCTACAGACCTTGCTAACACTTTGCCACAACTTTCACGATATATCAGAGATGAAGAAATGTCATCACTGGAATATTATGGTTATCGCATCGTCAGACGGTCGTTTCCTACAAGCGGTTCATCGTTCGATAAGTTTACTAAGAAATAATCTTCAGTTCTTCCATACAATTAGTAATGTCAAGCATTAACGATGTTGTTACGTGGAGCATGCTGTCGCTCGCACAATTCAACAATTTTTTATATTGCAATAATATGAGTTAACTTTTGATAAATGTGGTCTGAGGGTTTGATGGATAATTAAATTGCGGATGTTTAAGGCATGTTTTTGTCATCCTGTATCTACTAAGGTTTTCATTGAGAACATTTGATCTTTTGTTTATTAAAAAACTACGCATCGAAAAACAAAAATATATCTAAAATGCGCCAAACCCTCGGACCACATTTATCAAAAGTTTACTCGTTTTATTACAATTTTATTATTTTTTATTAAAAACAGTCTTAAGAGTGAAGACATCCGTCTATGGCACATTATAACATTTTTATTGATTTAAAAAAAAGCATTAGCTTTACTTTTGACTGTATTTTAGTTTTATTTTTTTACAATTACTTCAAATGTTAGACTGTCCGAGAAAAGATTAGCTAGAAATAAAGTACATTAAGAGAAAACCTGTGCCCTGCAGCTAGTTAGACCTGAAATTTCCGCGCTTAGCCTCAGGTTGGGCCATCGGCCAGTACGTAGCAAAGCTGTGAGATTACTCCAGCCAGCCTATCTCTTTCCGGAGAGCCAGCAGGGCTTTGATAACATCGCATGTCTCCTGAAGGGATCCACAAACTTCCCAATACGGTATTTGACACGATCAACAATAAATTATTTCATATGCTTGATTAAAACAAAAACTACAAAATATCTCGGAAAATGTATCTCTTAGTCAATTACTGGTTATTACAATTTTTAAATAGATTAAACATAAAAAAGTGCTATGAAATGTGACGTCATAAGCCAGTATTTTCATACAAAATTCCGTTTTATAAGTAACTCATTTGATATTTTGTCAAATACCCAATTATGGCGGTGTGTTGCTTTTCCTCGCTTTCACAGTGAATGGGCGGGTGTTTCCTCTACTTCGAAGCAGCCCCAGCAGCGGGCTGTCGGTTAATACCATCATCCCATGATGTCGTATCTACCAATAGATCGATTATAGGAATCCGTCGAATGTAACTTGGATCTCGCTAAAAGCGAGTTCTAACATTTACTACTCTAGTGCCTTTTCCACAAAATCTGTGATCTGACGTTATAGTTTTATTAAAACTATTTTATATGTATCTATAAGCTTTGGCTGCCCAGCACCAGTTTTAGTTGAGTCAGAAAATATAATTTTAATAGACAAGCAGGGTCAAAACAAACTGAAAAGCAAAATAAACACACAAGGTGATAGAAGATAACCTTCTATCATCTTGTGTGTCTGTTTTGTTTTGCCGTAATTTTCTTAATAACTCGATGCTCATTTATGCATTATACATTTAACGAGACTATTGATTACTAAATAAACTTTCGTTCGACGTTCAGCCTCGATAACTGCAAAGTTACCAAAACGTCGAGAATTAATTTAAATTAAAAGGTTTATTAAGCTTACCTAATAAACCCATTAAATGTATAACTGTATGAGACTCGTTAAATGTAAGTGTAAGTAGTTGCTTTTCATGTCTAAAAGAAAAATTTAAAAATTTTAATTCATGCCAGTCCTATATAGCACATTATGAACATAATTATACCTGAGATTATGTTTCGATGTCGATTATGTTTTACGAGTCTTTAGTTTTGTACTTAATTAAGTTCTATAGGCTTAAATTCCGCCAGTGCTATAACTTTAATTTCTACCACCAAAATACTACTTAGATTTAAGTTTTAAAGTACCTACACAGTTCTAGGTATTGAGTGTTTAAAATAAAACTCGATCTTACAAAATTACTTTTCAGACTGTAATTGCCCTTATCAGATTTAATGAAGAAGTGTGTAATTCTTCTGTTATTTTAGGACGTGTTTTTAGCTCTAATCTGCCGGAATGTGATAAAGAACCAGCTTTACAGAGATGGTGTTTTCTTGCAATATCGACACTCGCTTGCGTCATCACTGTGTATCTGAAGTAGCTTTTTCTTGCAGGAAAATACCATTATTAGGTAGTAAAAGAGTAGCAATTTGTAAGAAGGTTATGGCAGTAACGCATTTACATAGGTGAATCTTGTAGTTTTTTTTGCTATGATTCCTTGAATAATTAAGTTTTTTAGAAGTTTTAAAGTTCCACATTGTGACTTTGAATTCGTTCACCGTATTTTAAGGGGACATTCTAACCATGATTTAGAAACACATGGTGCTAGCATTGAGTTAAAGTACTAAGGGCCGGTTTCTGAATTGAGAATTGCACTAAGTAAATACTTAAGTAACGTTCTGTCACGCTCTTTTCTCAGAAATTCAAAGAGACAGCACTACAGTTAACTATTTACCTACTTAGCGAAATTCTCAATTCAGAAACTGGCCTGATTGAGACTAACTCAATGAGTGATAGTTTTGAAAAAAATACTCGCCAAAAAATTTTGATCCCCCAAAATTACTTCACTTAAGCATTAACAAACAATATTAGCACGAAAAGTAATAAAAATAAAAAAAAAACTATGTGTTATATAACTATTTGAGCGTCTTATGGTCGGCGCCGGCCAACTCAATTATTTTAAATATTTTTTGCGCATATCAGACATCAGACTCTTAAGCATTTCACATAGTAGAAAACCTTTCTCAATGTTATGGTACTTCCTACCACTTAGGCAAAAGAAATCACGAATATATACAAATAATTATGTTATACTATTACTAATAAATCATTAGTAATACTGTTTTTCACAATGAAAAGAACATTCCCTCAAAATACGGTGAACGAATTCAAAGTCACCCTGTGGTTGAGATGATGATGCTTTATTGTGCTTCCTATTGTCTATTAACTGAATTTTGTTTGTTTTAAGTTGTTTTTTATTATGTTTAAATGATTCGTTTTTCTCAACGAAAAATATGTGCCTTTGTTTACCGTACGTAAGTTACGTAACAATGACAATAAATTACAAATTGGATCAGTTTTTGTTTTACTAGACGTATAGTATACCCTCTACCTCCACTGGATTGTAAGTAAAGGCTAAATCAGATGATTCACTCCGGTTATAGTATTTTTTTTTACGTTCTCAACACATGGAATGAAAAAGAAAATTAACTAAAATGGATGTTCATTTTTAGGGTTCCGTACCCGAAGGGTACCAAACGGGACCCTATTACTAAGACTTCCACTGTCCGTCTGTCTCTCACCAGGCTGTATGTCATGAAAAGTGATAGCTTTGAAATTTTCACAGATGATGTGTATTTCTGTTGCCTCTGTAACAAATACTAAAAACAATAAAATAAATGTTTAAGGAGGGCTCCCACATAACAAATGTAATTTTTGCTTGATATTACTGGTAACAGGTAGACGCTTGAAATATTCACAGAATATTTAGTTCTATATTCGCTTAAAAAATAAAATAATTATTTAAGGGGGGCTCCCATGCAACAAACATGATTAAACTTTGCTGTGTTGTGTAGATAATGGTATGGAATCACAGATATCTCAATGCTCTGAGTATGGAACCCTTCGTGCGCGAGTCAGACTCGCACTTAGCCGGTTTTTTTTATTACAGTCAATTGAGTTATACTTCGATATATAAAAATATAAGTTTACTGAACTTTTGCATTACTCCAAAAGTTATGTGTGGTCTCTTTTTGCCTCAAAGTTTTCCAGTAGTTAGCTGAAATGCTTCTGTAATATGCAAGCGGTCCCAAAATCCATACTAATCCACACAAGATAAATGAAAAAAAAAAACAAATTATTTCATTAACTTACAATATTTATTCCAACTACAGCAACTTCAAATGGCCTGTGATTTTGTCAACAACATCTTTAGGAGCTGGTCCAACACCTAACACTGTTATAGAGTTTGGAGCAATCTGTGTCCTTCCTGCATCCCGGATCATTGATGTTATTATGCCCATCTTCTTTGCATTATCAGCGATTTGCTTTATTTCATCTACAGAGTCAGTTTTTAAAGCTATTTTCGCTTGCCCAGTATACTGCCAGGCTCTTAAGCCTTCCGGATCTCGTTGCTGTGCTTTCTCGAATGCACCAACTGCTGCATGGCCGCATTGTGCTGCTATTTTTCCTTTGCTCATCTGCAAGTCTGTCCGGACAACGAGAACTAGTTTGTATTCGGATTTTGAGGCGAACTGGAAAAGGAAGCAGATGCAAATATGAAATCTTCTGAATCCGAGATATACTCGTTAGGGCGAGTATTATATCTCGGCAGGAAATTGGTTAGGAAGAATGGTTTTGTGTGTGTGTGTGTTTTATTTCCACTGTATGTGTCGTTTTTATATTGTGAATATGGGTCTTGCAACCCACTTGTAACCAGTACTGTGAAGCTAACTATGCATAGGATTTATTAAAGCTTTGTCTTGCATTTATCCATAAAACTTCACAATAATGCAAAACAAACGCTTCACGAACTTTACTCACCAACCGTAAACTGTATTAATTAGAAGTTAACTAAGTAAAATAATACCTTCTTCACGGCTTTCGCCGTCTCAGAGACGCTGCCGAAGTACCTCCTAAAGGCTATTATCGAAAGGCCTATGCAGAGCCCACATCCTAACCCCGAAAAAAAAGAAATGTTGAGCTCCATTTTCTTTTTGGCTTGAATGGTTCTTGTCTTGGAATGGTTCGAGTTGTAAATGCGTAGGGCCTCGGACAAAAGAGGCTTAGACTTGATTACTGTTAATATCTTGTATTTAAGTACAATTTCTCTAAGCTAAACTAAACATAACCTCTAAAAAATAAGACCACCAAACCACAGATTACTTTATGTCAAGAGAATCAAATAATCACAGACAAAATCCTTCCCGCGGCGGATTAACACTCTCAAAGAATCGCGCCGATGACGTGCACTGCGTTTGGAGAGCAAGCAAGTTGCAACGCAAACACGTATACCTATAAACTCACGCCCGCCCATATCCCGGAGTGGCAGATGCCAAGGTTTAAAACATGGTGATGATGATGATCTTGTAAAGTTGTTGACGGCAGGATGATTTGAAGGTTGGCGACATCACCAAAGAAGTTCTTGACCTCTCACCCTGAGATGGTTCATCTTGTTCCTTGTCAGCCCATGTCAGTTCATGCTAGGCAAGCTGCTGAAAAAATCTTTAATCTGTGGTCAACTCATCTTTCGTTTTTGTGCTATAATTTTCTTTTATTACCTACTTTACTGATTCATTTGTAAATCCCACTGCAAGGCACAGAGATATTATTGTTGTACCTTTATTCATTAACTGAGCACAAAAATGAAGAATTCGGGGAAAGACTTGGCACCAAATGCTTTGCCTCACGGACCACCTGTAGAGTGTACTGGAGATTATTTCCTTTCTAAGAACAATTGTGCTACAGCTATCCGGTATGCAATGGTTTTACAAATGCCCTTAACCATTGATAACTGAGGCGAACCCTTAACTGTCTAACATTGCCTTGCCAGTCTCCTCCAATGTTTCCCAGCCGCTTTCACAATGTCTTCGGCCCACCGGGCTGGGGTGGTCGGCCCACCGACCGTCGACTCGTTCTTGGCCAACACTCAGTGGCTATCTTTGTACACCGACCGTCTTGTCTAACCAAATGCCCCGCCTATAGGTATCCATTATTTTAGCCTTATGATTCGTGTGCCTACATCTTCGACTTTGGTTATATGCCGAATATCGATGTTTCGCACACGATCAATAAGTGTCCTTCATGTGATCCTTCTCATGTATCATTGGCACCGCTGCGGTACCACAGAAAGTTTCCAGTATGGGACGTGGCGCGTCCAGAGCCTATGAATAAGCTGCGCCAGTCTGCTCTAGAACTAATGAAAGCAAATGATAATTTAGACAAGATGAGAGATTTTGAAGCCGAACAGAGGTGCACGATGGACCAGAAGTGGGCGGACTTGAGGGCCAAGCAACTGCTGCTTAAGGGCTCCTTCATTAGCTTCAATAAAGTAAGTTATCTTAGTATAGATAGATTAAGGCATTGGAAAATAGCACTGTCGGCGGCGAGCCACTTGAGCAGCATACCTTCAGGCTACCTATACTTGAACTTTTCTATGGGTAGCAATAAAACGAGTGACTGTAAATTACAGTTCTAAGTGTCAAAATTAATTAATTTGGGTTATAGAATTACTAAGTGAGCGACTGACTGCGAGTGACGAGAAATCAACAGAACAGCAACTTACTAACATTAATTTGAGTTACTTAAAATACAAAATGAGCAGCTTCATAATATTTGAGCGACCTAATATTTGTTTGAGTGTCAACGTTACGTCCTGCATTTTTTTCAATATTTGGCAAATGTATTTTTTATACTGAGCGGCATTTTATCTTCCTCATATAACAGCAAGATTAGTTTTTAAATAAAAAAATATTAATTTATTTTATTTTATAGAATAAAGTATTGAAGCGTTCAATGTATCGATCGACTGAAAATAATCATACCGCATTTGTCCAAAGAGAAGTTAATCTTCTCTTTGGATAAATGCGGTAAAATTAAATTTTAAATAAATAAAATTTAAATTAAAAAATAAAATTTTTAAATAAATAAAATTTTTACGGGACAATTACTGACCCTGACAATTACGTAACAGACTGACAAGCTTAGGTTGAGATCACACTGAGAAAAAATAGTTTGCCTCTCTTATTTAATCTTATTTAATCTTCTTCTTGCACTACCCGTCGCCAGTCTCTTCAAAACCAAAGGTTTGCTGGAAGAGAATGCTTCTTGCATTAAGCACGTCCTTGTACACTTACAATGTAATTAGTGCAATAAAGAATTAAAATAAATAAAATAAATAAGCCCTCAAATAGAATATCAGTAACCAATAATCATTAATAAAGCAGCTTACAGAACTTTGCTCAAAGTGAACTTTTTAGTAGTTCGCTAAGTATAACCTCACTTAGAAAAATCGAATCTATCTTAATATTGAAGTTGCCCTCTCTGTATTTCCAGTCGCTCACTTAGTAATGAAGTCGCTCGGATAAAATTTTAATATCTGAAATGGATTTATCACAATCCACTTTTTGTAAGCTCGTTCTGGATTTTATTATAAATCAATATTCGTCGTCAGTTTAGTTAATTTTTCGCTTACTCAAATTCATACCGCTCAAGTTATTAAAACAGTATGTCATCATCAGTCGCAAAGTTTTTTTTTGTTCGCTCGTTTTATAATTCCCCCTTTTCTATTGATGCGGCTGTCGACTTGAATTCATTAGCTAACCAAATCTACGTAACATGTGTACCTGTCATGTATTACAGGTTGACAGCACATACCTAACAGTTTAGTTGCAAAATCACCCGTAAAGTATAAATGAGCAGAATGCACAGATGTAAAGGTTGATGTGCCGTCGACAGTACATATTATATTACGTTTCACGCGGGTTTGCAACAATAATGTAGTTACGAAGTCAAGTGGCTATATTTCGTAAATAATCAAGTGTAGGGCATATAGCTCCTAAATAATCTGTCTAGTGTCTAGCAAATCGAATGCCTGGGTCGTGTTTTTATAAGATATTATTATCTAACAATATGTATGTACGCGGAACATTTTTTTTTTTAATTCCCTTAGTAACAAATTTTGTGAGCATGGAAAACAGATTGCCTTGTTCGTGTAACATTTAGCCTCTAGTTAGCTTCAGCAAACTATCGAAGTTTCCGTGCGGCGCGAGTAGAGATGCAAATAGAAAAAAAAACAATTTGTTTTTTTACAAAACTTTGAAAAAAGAACATGGCACTGTTGATTTTTTTCTAAATTTGTTTTTTTTTTCAGAAAAGGTGTTATAAATATAAATGAAATGGAATACCTAACACATTAAAATGTTATCGTTTTATTTTAGTAGTTTCTTTATTACACAGTAAATAATTTTCGCAAAACAGCAAAACTACCACGCAATAATAGTCATTAATCTTATACCTAACCATAAAAACTCTACCGGAGAATCTGGATACAAATCCATAGTGAAACACAACAACAATACACAAGAGTTAGTAATACAGAAAAATAAAAACATGCTTACAGAAAGATATAATGTTAGTTATTTTTCACGTTTTTTTTCAATTTTTTTTGTCACATCAGAAAAAAAACGTTTTTTACTATAAAAAATAAGCCTACTAACATTATATCTTTCTGTAAGCATGTTTTTATTTTTCTGTATTACTAACTCTTGTGTATTGTTGTTGTGTTTTACTATGGATTTGTATGAGTGGGAAATAAATATTATTATTATTATTTACATTTTTAGGCGCGAGGAAGAAGGGGGCCGAACCAAAATATCTCACTACCTCTAGGACCCGCTCCAATAACAATAACATACGCCGACCACCATCACCAATTATTGACACGGGCAAGGAGCTATAGGTTTCTGATTCCAGTTCATCCGCGAGAACCAGGAGAAGATCACCCGCGCCGACCGGCGCCTCGAGGAAGACATGACGGTGCTGGCGCGCAAGACGCGCGAGACGGAAGCCATGCGTCGGCGCGTACTTGACATGGAGAAGGTTAAGGAGCTCATGGAGAAGCAGGTCCGGGACTACAGCATCTATGAGGTAAGAAGAAATGAAGAGGGAAGATCAATAAAAAGTGCTTCAATTCAATAGAGTGCTCTCATGTTCCTAGTATCTTATTTTGCACTTTTTAGGATTACCTCATCCAAGTCTGCATCAATAACCCAACCGAGTTCAAGCAGCCTATTGATGTTTTGAATCGATACGAAGTACTGGGTAAGAAGTATTCCCCATTTTGCACACCGACATCAATCCTCACTGAAGATTAGCTATGATGTTTCCCCTCAGTCATTGTCTACAACACCCAGCCTAGCATGACCACCACGCCCCCATACATACCTACCAACAATTTAGAGAATACTATTTGAGACGGGCAGCAGCGTCTTCTTGAGATTCCAACCGCATACTGCGATCGCCAACCCGCCTGCCAAGCGTTGCGATTACGGCAAAACCCCTCATGGTTATGAAAACTGCGAAGGAGGCCTATGTCCTGCAGTGGGCGTCAAATGGCTAATGATGATGATGATGAAATCTATTATCTAGCAAGAAAACCTTGATATTGGTATTATTAAAATGTAGATCTTATCTTGAAGGGTTGAAGATATTTACAGTTTTTTTCCTCAGCGGACGCCAGAACGTTCCTCGCCGACAAGCAAGGTAAAGACTTAGAAAATCTGGAAAAGGCTCGCCGCGAGATGGCGACCGCCCTTGATGAGAACAAATTGTTCATCATGGGCCTGAACAATAAATTGGCGCTGTTGCGGGTAAGGGTTATTTATCACCACAAACCCGTTGACATCCACTCCTGGGTATTTTTGCCTCTTCCCTATTCACGTAAAGAATAAGGCTGAGAGCTACATTCTGTGCCATAAGCAGCTACCGGAAGTCCCATTCTGCAACACTGAGTTACATTTCAACGCGTTTTCTGTGCGTGCTGTGGAATCAGTCCCACCAGTGGAACTCACTACCAAAGGCAATCAGGGATAGTCAACTGTATCACAGTTCGGAAGCAAATTGAAAGAGCACTTTATTTCTAATCTATAATAATATTATTTTATTCATGTAAGTGTATCTTAGTAGTCTGTGTAATATTTATATGTATGTTTGTTTATTACTGATTAGTGTATATCATCATCATCATCATCAGCAGCCATTTGACGCCCACTGCTGTACATAGGCCTCCCTCATGGTTTTCCAAGCTTCCCGGTCCTGTGCCGCCCGTGACTCAGCGACTCCCCGCCACCGCAACCAGGTCGTCAGACCATCTGGTGGGCCCTCCCACGCTGAACAAGCTGCCTCGTCCGCAGCGCGGGGCCTCATCTATATCTATCTATCTATACTAATAATAAATCTGTAAGGGTCGGTCATGGAGTAAGTTAGTTTGTTTTCAGAGATATTGTGTTTATAGGCTCAATATATGATACTGAAACTAATTTCACGATTTTTAGAATTTTTTTCTGTATGTGTGTATGTATGTATGTTCCTCCATAACTCTTAAACCAATTATCCGAATTTGATGAAATTTGGTATAAAAACATATAGACATCTGGGATACAGGATAGGCTATTTAAATTCTAGCTCCAGTTATGATAAGACGTGGCCCCCATACAAATGCTGCTTCGTAAAAATCGAAATGTACGCGAACGGAGTCGCGGGCACAGCTAGTGTTAAATAAATTAGGTACCTATATATTTATTTAATTCCTATATTTATGTAGACATTCGTGTAAGTTGTACATATATATTAGTAAGTAGTATTTTATATCGAAATATAGGTAGCAATAGGTTTTGTTTCCACTTTATCTGCCCTACCCCGCCCACTTATTTAACAATAAAAAATTTCTAGGCTGGTTGGAAGAAATTTCTTTTGAAATAAGTCCGAGTTTGCACAATTTTTTTATCATAAGCCTGTTATTTAAGTTTTATTTTTGTTAATGTTTTTTTATTGTGCAATAAAGTGTAAGAAACAAACAAACAAACCCTTTATATAGGCATATTTCCAAGTGATTAGTGGTCTAATGGTCTTTCTATTCGGCTATTTCTATACCATGATTTCAACAAATTTTCCTGACAACTCATGCTAGATTTGGTCCCGTATCACCAATAAAGGATGTTCTTTGACCCCTTCGTCCTCTCAAATTAGATTTTGTGAGATTTGGCATAACGAATGACCATCACCGTTACGGCGAGCCTGCCAAAAATCAGGATAACCTATTACTACTAGCATTGAATTTTAAGCAGGGAATTAGAATTGTCTACTTAAGTAAAATTCAATGCTACTAGTGGGAGTACGGAAACGTGCGCCGCCGCTCCGTGAGCTGGTCGCTGGCGCTGAATCGCCTCAAGGACGTGACAGCTCAGAGGACCATTGAGTTCGAGCGCGTCAGTCAGGCCATCTGGACCTTGTACCAAAAGATTTGCAAGAGTAAAGGTGAGCTAGTTTTGATCGAACAATCTACCTATAGGTACAAATAATAAATTGTAGATTTTGTCTCTGTCTGACATATGTCTGTCTCACTCTGTTTCTTTGTGCGCGCATCACGTAAAATCCACTGAAGGGAATTGAATAAAACTTACCATGATTATTGCTCAGATTGCCGTGTAACATATAGACTACCTTCCTATAACATCTCGCTTAATTCTTTTTTTTTCTCTGTGAATTCGACAGAGGGGGAGAAAATCGCGATAAATATCTTCGTAGCCTGGTTAATTGTATTCGACACTATAGAAAAACCAATAATCGATGACCTCTGAGCTTTCAGGGTCGAGTTTTATAACACTGCAATGAGGATCATTCAAGTTTTGAACTAAGTACCTATGCAGTTTTATAGAGACATCAAAAACAATATACTTATTGTGAGAAAAATATCGAAATCGGATAAGAAATGACGAAGTGGTACCTATACAGCGATTTTAATGCAAAGGTTCCAAAAACGGGCACAAACTGGCGCCATATGGTTGACCATTGAATTTTTAAAATTCAATGGCTTGACACGTCACAAGTTCCGACGACCCGCGCGTAGTTGCCGCGCTCACAGCATCTCGTTCTCGGGCGATCTCAACATTACGTATCTCGATCTGTCTCAGTGAATTGATTTCTGCGCGTGTCGTTTTAACGTTATTAAGGTGACACCTAATTTCACTGTATTCTTGCATTTTGGCGTAATACAAATATTGTATTACGCCAAAATGCAAGAATACGAGCGTGACTGCGTCCGAAAAACTATTTGTTCGGGTTCCCCAAGACTAAAAAGTTTCAAAGAAATTGTTTAACGTTTTGTTACCCGATTTTAGGAGGTGGGTGCCGATTTTTATTGCATAATCTTCTATATCATTTCAAATACCTAGTTGACGAGAACACCCGAGTGTCAATATGTTTCGTTAAGAAGATATGAGTACTTGAAAATCGGTCTTTTTTTCTTCCACAAAAAAAAAATGGGAGATTTTCTTTTTGACTAAAAAAGCAGTTCCCGGGAACTCTATAGATGGCGCTGAAATGAATACCTACGTTACTAGCCGTGCGAGCGATCGTGGACACGCAGTTTTGACGACATTTGAAAAAAAATGTAAAGGTTTTTAGATGTGAACAAATAAAAAAAAGAACGCTCACGTAGCTTACCGAGCTCACGTAATTAATCGCCTCTATGATAGCCGTTCCGAAATGGACTAATCTTGAAATGGAATAATCTAATCTTAGTAGGTAGGTACCTACATAAGCAATTGAAAATATTGATACATTTTTCATCTTTTGCACAAAACTGTATGATAGTGCGGACGAAACATATTTCTTGGTAGAGTGCATAAATATGCTGTATAAGAGAAACTGGAGGTTTAATTAATATGTTTGGTAGGCTCATAATCTATCACTTCAGCGCAAATATTCATGTTGGGCATAAGCTTGCCCAATACGCGCCACATCTTTCTATTCTCTACCTTCCTCACCCAGCCGCCACCAACAATCTGCCTTACATCGTCGGTCCAGTGAGCTGGTGTGCGTCCAACACTGCGTTTGGCAATCTTTCGCAGACAGATCCAAATGACAAATCACTGTATTATACTGAGCATTCTATTCCTCCAGCATGGGTAGTAACATTGCATGGGCGAAATCACTGCCTTTCCGGAGTCTTCCCTCAGACTATGGAGTATTCTGAATTACTGAATTAATGAACCAGTTTGTAACCAGTACCAATTTATCCTAATGTTAAGTATCTTCTTTTACTTTTCTATGTAAACTAAATTTAAGTCATTTGTTAGGTAGCTATTTTAAGTAACTAAATTGAGAGTAAATCTGCCAACAAACTATTAATTAGTTTGGCGGAAATGAGATTATTTAAAAATGTATGCACCTTTTACAGAATAAACAATTATTTATTTTTAATTTTTTTATTTACCTCTCTGTGTGTCCATTGTGCCAGTCCCAATGCACTCGAGAAGACTTGCTGGAGGCCACAGATGCTGAAGTGCGCGTGGGCGAGTTCTGGGCCAATCAAATCTAACTGGTTTGGTCACCGACACGATAAGAAGATGGCTAGTAAGACGACGAAAGTTGCGCTTTTTAAATGGTAAAAGCGCGTATTTCCTGTTTATTTATTGTCAAATTCAGACGATTTAGCGCCACAAAACACGAGTGACGCTTTCGTACTATCTATGCTGCAATGAGTTTGAGCGGGCGACAAGCTGCGCCGACGGAAGACGGCGCGTGGTGGGGTAGAGCAATAGAATAGTAAAAGTACGACCGCGAAAAGGTCTCAAGGGACGAAATTCAGAACGGAGATAGACCATGGCCTTGATTAAAGGGTAAGGGCAGTTCATAGTCCACCGCGAACGTAGTCGCGGGCACAGCTAGTCTATAATAAGGGACCTCTAGCGCTAGTAGTGCTGAGACGAATCCACTTTTTTACTTTGTTTTCTAAGTGTTTGAGAATTTGTAGTGGCAATACAACTTGCTAATCGTGAAGGAAAACATCGTGAGGAAACCTGAGTACATACATTTATTATCCCGAAGGAGTAGGAAGAGACCAGGGTTTGCCACTTGCCGCGATCTTCAAAAACCTCTTTCGCTTCATCAACGTTCATTAGTCACTGCGCGCACGCACGACGGTTTTGGGAAATCTGAGTGTCTGGTAATAAAAACCGGCCAAATGCAAGTCGGTCTTGCGCACGAAGGGTTCCGTACCATTATCTATACAACATTTGAATATTTCAAGCGTCTACCTGTTGCTGTTATTAATATCGAGCAAAAAAACGGCAAAAAAAATCACGTTTCTTGTATGGGAGCCCCCTTAAATATTTATTTTATTTTAATTTTTAATAATTTTTTTTAACCTTGTGTTGCCGGATTAAGAATAGCGTCAATCCATTTCCTTTCGTGGATGTCGTAGAAGGCGACTAAGGAAATACATTACCAGGAGACGGGCAGCAGCGTTTTCCTGAGATCAACCGCATACTGCGATCGCCAATCCGCCTGTCAAGCGTGGCGATTATGGCAAAACCCCTCATGGTTAGGAAAACCATGAGGAAGGTCTATGTCCTGCAGTGAGCGTGTGGCTGATGATGAATTATTTATTTTTAAAGTGAATATTTTATACAATTAACTATTCTGTGAATATTTGAAGCGTCTGTCTGTTGTCGTTATTAATATCACGCAAAAAACGGCCAACAAATCACGTTTGTTGTATGGGAGCCCCACTGAAATATTAATTTTATTCTGTTTTTAGTACCTGTGTTGTTATAGCGGCAACAGAAATACATCATCTGTGAAAATGTCAACTGTCTAGCTATCACGGTTCATGAGATACAGCCTTTTGACAGACAGACAGACGGACAGTGGAGTCTTACCATTTGGGTACGGAACCCTAAAAATAGCTAACCGCTTACACTTCCAAGTATTATTCTATTTTAGTTAAAAAATTTAAAAATAATGTAGTCTTATCAATTCCATGTCCCCAGGCCTGCCGGTGGTGGCAGCTCGCTCTGACTACGAACAGCAGTTGGTGGTGATAATGCGCGCGCTCATCGAGCTGCGTCGCATATTCAGGATCACGCAGAAGCGCGTCGGGGGCGAAGTCCACTAAGTTACACGTTGGTTGCGGCGAATTCGTGTTTCGTAAATGTGCCGCTGCGTCGATACAAGCACACGACTCCATTGTAGCAACATAAACTTTAATCAATCAACCAGTGCTCGCCCACTGCTGGGCATAGGCCTCCCCCAAGGCACGCCACTTCCTTCTGTCCTCTGCCATCCTCATCCAGCAATCTGCCTCAGATCGTCGGTCCAGCGAGCTAGTGGGCGTCCTATGCTGCGTTTGCCAATTCGTTGTCTACTCCACTCGAGGACCTCAACATAAACTTGGCCGTCCATACATCACCGCTGTGATACTTTGATAGTATGTTACACGCCGCGGTGCAGTCGTCCGTAGTGGCGATGCAGACGTGCAACTGTTGTTTTTGCTTAGCTTACTTAGCAAAAAGTCGCCTTGAGCGATTGCTTTTTATTTAGGAGCTCTAACCGTCTCGTTGCAATGAAATAGCAGAGCAGTTTTTATGTTAGTAGTAGCCGAGGAAGAATTAATTATCTTTTCATTTCATAAGCAGCCTATACACGTCCTACTGTAGGGCACAGGCCTTCTCTCAGAGGGAGAGTATGGGCTTAATCAACACGCGTGCCCACCGCGGATTGGCGATTTCAAGCGCTGAGGTATGTGAATAGCTCGAGACATCCAGGTTTCCTCACGATGTTTTCCTTCACGGGCGAGTGGATCTTTTCATTTATTTCTTACTATATTTAGTTTGTTCTGATTTATTTGTTAGCTTTTTTTAGAAAGACGGTAATAAAGGTTCTGTTTGTATGTAACGTTTTTTCTCTTCTCTTTGTGCTTTTCATTTCAGCGTTTCGATTTTATATTATGTCGCCGCCAACTGGTCAAATCGACCGTCCAATACCTACGACGCCTAGGAAGTTTATTAGGCGGCGGCATTCAATTACATGGCTAGCCTTTTAATTGTAATCAAGCACTGTTTAGAACGTTTCAATACTTGGCTGATCAAAATTAAAACGCCGAATGAAGAGGCGACATCAACTTTGAACTGCCATTTTTCACGATGGCGTCAACGCAACCAGCTTCACCTCCGCCACCCTCCTCAGTCAGCTTCGGCAGGGTGACCAAGATATTTGGTTGAAACTGAACTGAATGTAGATAAGATATTAAAAAGGTTCTATTATCTTCTTTTCGTTTACCTTTTTCAAATAACCTATTTAAAAAAATGCTTGGCCACAGAAATTACCCTTGATAAATGAATAATTTGTTAAATAATTTTTTTTGTATATTTTGCTGCAGTCTAGATTATTCAGATTCCCTTCTGACCTCATATTTGTTATTTTGTATTGGCTAAGCAACTGTTATTTTCTAAAAGTGATTTGCCATAGGTGATCATTACATCCCCAAACACTTCAGTTTTAAATCACTTGCATAGTTATACATTTAATGGGACTAATCAGAACAGTGTGGAGGCCTGGCACCGTCGCTGGAACAGCCTTTTAAATAATAACAGACTTGGCGCCTACGCAACCATCAGAAACTTTATTGAAGAGCAAGTTTCAGTGAACCATACCATTCAACGGGCACATGCAAGCGTCGAAAACGGCAAAACGGTGCACTGAAAAAACAAGCGTCGATAATATAATGCACCGGTGTAACATTTTTCGACGTAACAAGGCATCGGCAAAACGTTTTCGAAGTATTTCTGCCTTGTGGCACCGAACAACAAAAGCATCGGATAAAAAAGGTCAATCAATCCTTCGAATGAATCCTTATCCTTCGATTCGCTGGTGAAACGTACTTCAAACTTAGAATTTTCGGAATGAAGTTTCCTACCCATTATTTATAAGCTAAAGTGAATTACCTTAATTTCCGACGTTGAAGTAGCGAGTACTGTATCTTGGTCACCCTAGCAAAGCAGATGCCCGTCTAGTACTAACCAGGTTATAGAACGTTTGTTTCGTTCAATCACAAGGCTGAATGACCTTTAGTTAGCCCTTTATTGGATAATTTTACCTGTTGGCGGCAAAATATGTAACTATTTAATTGGTAAAAAAGAGGTTTCATTCATCTACTAAGCGAAACTCATCTACGATTAAAACAATCTATAAAAAAGTTTGAGAACCCAACATTTCTAAGATTTAAAAATATCGAAATGTTAACTTCCGATTCCGGCAAATCTTACACCGCTTCGGGACGTGACGCATCAGGAAAAGGTCTCGTCGTCGGCTTTTTTGTTTTCCTAAACCATGCTGTCATTCGAGGCACTTCGGGTATGGTAGGTAGGGCATTCAATTCAATTCTTAATTATGGCTACCCTAAGGATTCTGCCAATGTAGTTTTTGTATTTTTTGCACTGTCTTTTGAACTGTTTTGTTTTCTAGGTAGGGCATTAGCTTTCGAAAGTGTAGATCTGTCATGTAACTTTTTTATGAAGTTGCCAGATTAAATTACGTCCATGATAATATCGCTGTTGCCAAGCAACTGTTTTGTTTATTCAAATTTGTCACGCTAAGAACCAGTGTGAAGGTTTTATTTTAGTTTTGCCCAACATTAAAAGTTAGTTTCCCCAACATGCTGACCAAACCGAAAAAGTCGAAAGACCTGGCCCCGGTGGCGATACCCCACGGGCCGCCCGTGGAATCCACCGGGGAATATTTCAAATCTCTCATGGAAAGCGCTCGCATGATAAAGTGAGTTAAGCCTTGTCACTATCGGCACTGATATACACGCCCCTGGCAGGTGATAGAGCATCGATTGAACGCTTGGCTCATCCCCGATTTCTCGTACACTAACAATCTGTTAATCTTTTTCTGATTGTAATGTATGAAAATCTGGTGTCACAATGTTTGTTATCGAATTTTTTTTTGTGTATTTTGGTATATTTTGTAGGTCTGAGAATAGGTCGGCTAATTAATACGGCAAAACAACGTTTGCCAGGTCAGTTAGTAACATAATTATAAAAAGACAACTAGCATCTGTTAACAGCAGATTAGTGTACCACTACTGTACCGAAACGGAGCAAGTCTAATTCTATTTGCTACGCGATCTAAGCTAGTCTCGTAAAAAAAATTGTAGTTATTGACGAGTAAGTAGAATAACCCCCAGGGACTTTACTTTCACCGGATCTTTCTGCAAATGTAAAAGGCTTAAGCTTAAAGGTTGTAAGAGCTTTTTTCCCCCCCAGAAAGTACCCAGTATGGGACGTGGCGCGCCCTACGCCCCAGGTTCTGATGGAGCAGGCGCGGCGCGACCTGATGCTGTCAGACGAGGTCCTGGAGCAGAGGCGCAGCGAGGAGCACGCCAACCGGCAGATGATGGACGCCAAGTGGGCCGACCTCAGGGCTAAGGAGCTCCTGCTTAAGGATTCCTTCATCAGCTTCAACAAGGTAAGGTCTGGAAACTGAGAGAACGAAGTTGAAAGATGGGAGTTGAAGAATGCTACCTTTTGCAGCGATGGAGAACCCAGAGCCGATACACTCGCTTTTGCCTCTATGCGGTGTAGGGCACATAGGAAGGACATGGTACGAACGCGCGGAAAAGCAGCGGCGGCATGTTTCAATTAGGTACCTTTCGTACAAAATGTACTTGAGAGTCCCATAGCTCACCTTATGACAGCGGTTTCTACTAAATATAGAGAACATTTAACTGTAGGTACATTAAGAAAGTGTACATAATATTGTATTGTGTAAGATTTGCATTGCCCTTACTACAGGGCTCATGTTGAGACTGCTATTTACATTAAGACCTATTTTGTACTTATTGTACCAAACGAAGCAATAAGAATATTTCTGTAATAAGATTGTATGTTCAACGAATGTCAGTAGCTATTTGATGTAGGTATCTGTCGCCCTTATTTCTCACTTCATGATAGGATTGGTTTCTTCGGCGTCCATCCTCCATCCTCGTCGTCATTCCCTCGGGGATTTTGTTACGATGCCTTGCAGTTTATCCGCGAAAACCAGGAGAAGCGTGACCGCGCCGAGTGCAAGATGGCGGCCGACAACGAGATAATAATAATCTTTATAGTACATATGGTGCTACATTACCGCACTAGTGCGATAATGAGCACTTTACGTGCCTATGTCGAAACTTCAAAGGGCCATATGTACTGTAACACGCTACTTTATTAATACGCGGATTACGGGGAATATATATATTTATTAGTCTTTTTTATCGATGCCCTAGCCTAGCTGGGGATCGACTGACATCTAAAACAAAACGTAACGATTCCCTTCAAAATATTCAAAATAAGACGAGAAGGCTCTGCCAGCCAGCTTCGTTGCAGCAGCCAGCATAAAACGTTGTACGATACACGTGCGAATAGGTAATTCGTAACTCGTGTCGATATAAAACACTCCCTTCGGTCGTGTTTTAATTTATCGCCACTCGTTGCGAATTTCCTACTTTTCGCACTAGTATCGTAATGTACTATTATTTCTTTAAAATTTACAAATAGTTGTTTGTTACATTTTTTCGAAGGTATTACAATATCTTGAAGATGCT
The DNA here is from genome assembly GCA_963969515.1 of Yponomeuta evonymella. Taxonomy (NCBI): domain Eukaryota; kingdom Metazoa; phylum Arthropoda; class Insecta; order Lepidoptera; family Yponomeutidae; genus Yponomeuta; species Yponomeuta evonymella. Next base: position 2,907,854 of record OZ018363.1, read on the forward strand.
GGAGGATGAACGTCGTCGAGGAAACCAAACCTATTACGAAGTTATAAATAAGGGCGAATTCTAACTTCGTGAAAGGTCTGGTTTCCTCGTTGTAAGATTGATTAAACCGGGGATTTCGACGCATTGCAGTTTATCCGCGAAAACCAGGAGAAGCGCGACCGCGCCGAGCGCAAGATGGCGGCCGACAACGAGGTGCTGGAGCGAAAGACGCGGGAGACAGAGGCAATGCGCAGGCGCGTAGTCGAAATGGAGGAGATCAAGGCGCTCATGGAGAAACAAGTCAAGGATTACACCGTTTACGAGGTAGCTGCCGTAAAAGAGACTGACGTATACAGGGTGTAAAAGACGGACATATACAGGGTTACCTATGCGAATTCGCAATCCCAGAAACGGCAATTCGATTTAGTCAAAATTACATTCATTGTAAGTATGTACGTTATTGAACATTACCGCCGATAGTAGGTAAAGTTAGTAAGAACTAAATGCAATTTTATAAAAACATTTCGCCGCCGCATTTTGTCTCTAGTCACGCTAAGAACAAACTTCATGAATTTGCTTTTGGTTTCCAGGATTACCTCATGTCTATTGTCGAACACTATCCTGAATTCAAGCAGCCCTTGGATGTATTGAACCGGTACGAAGCATTGGGTAAGTCTTTACCTACTGATGATTCGAATCCAACTTTCAATTCATATCAACCTCAGCAATGAATCTAGCTCGTGCAGAAGATGATGATATTCTATCCGAACATTCGGTCTCGTTGAATGGATGAGCAGGATTCGATTATGTGCCATCAATAGAAAATGGCGTGCGGGAGGCGGGAGGCCAATGTCCAGCAGTGGACGAATACTGGCTGATTTATTTGACTTCAAGTATGCAGGTAGCATATCTTGACTGTGAATGTGCAGTTGCACTGGCTACATGTTAGGTAATATACCTATCAATTGAATAGCTCAGGTATAGCCCGCCTGCTGCCAGACAATATACTAGTCTGGCAACAGGCGGTCTATACCTGAGCTCATCACATCTGGTATCAAAAGCAGCTCATCGTTGGGCCTCGAACTCGAAGGTGTGATAGTTGTCTTGTCCGTATCTATACGGCCCGAGTTTCAGGCCGAAGACAGAAACAGAGCTTTGAAGAACTTTTTTGAAAAAGTTCTTTATTCTTTCCACCTCACAGCTGCCGCAAAAAACACTCTGGCTGAGAGACAGGAACGAGATTTGGAGATGCTGGAGAACGCTCGTCAAGAAATAGCCGCTTTGACGGAAGAGAAGAAACTCTTCATAATGGGTCTTAACAACACTTTGGCTAACTTACGGGTGAGTTCCATAATAATTATACTTAATGCAATTTAGGAAGTTTCCAATTTAAAATTAAAATGGTTGGTCCCTTAACTACAAGATTGGTGATGACTGCTATAGTCATGGAAACTTGTTGTGTTGGTACCAACTGACGTGTTATCAAATATGATTTGAGAAAATAATGTTAGATTAGAGTGGAGTTCTTAAACTCTGCCTTCACATGACATTCGAGAAACGGTATGCAAATTCATTGCGTTGAAATAAATTTCTGATTTGAGATAGGTTAAAATTTCCAGGGATCCTCGAAATGGATATAGCCTGTCCTCAAACTAACCTTAGCCTGTGGATTTAGCGGTCTTTCCCAGTTTTGACTGCCTACCTCTACGTTCTTTCAACGGCTCTCTGTCACCCATCCAATCATAGATTCAGACCACGAAATTCTGCCACGCATCTTCCTACAAATTCAAATTCGAGTATTCAGTTATTCAAAGTAGCACCGAAACTGCGACTTAATGAACGTTACATGTTAAACTAGGGGTCAATTTCAAAACCTACGTCATTTTAGAGAAAATATAAACAAAAAAACTCCAAACGTAGTCTTTTCAAAGTCCTTAATACGGTATTTGACACGATCAACAATAAATTATTTCATATGCTCGATTAAAACAAAAATTACAAAGTATCTCTTTTAGTCACTTACTAGTTATTACAATTTTTAAATAGATTAAACATAAAAAGAGTGCTCTAAAATGTGACGTCATAAGCAAGTATTTTCATACAAAATTCCGTTTTAAAAGTAACTCATTTGATATTTTGTCAAATACCCAAATTAAGAGAGTTTACATAATTATTGTAAAACCGGAACTCATGCATTGAACTAGCTTTGAAATTATAGACATCATTGTCATCTAATTAATCTTTAATGTTAATAGTAGCTCTTTTGGCACAAAGTAGGCTTTACACATTTTTTAAACCGCGTTTCTGGCCAGCTTATTATATCCTCAGGGATCTTATTATATATATTAAATAAAATAATAAGATCCCTGAGGATATAATAAATTAAATATTAAAATGTTACAGCCAGCTTATTATATCCTCAGGGATCTTATAGCTTGAAAGTCGATATCTTCAACGCTACATTTAAGAGATGTTCAGACAAAATCCTGACTTCATCGAGTTGTGTGTGCATGCTTTAGACCACAACTTAGTACTCATGTTATATTATTAATTTTATATCGTGTAATCGTTGTGATCTGTTTTGTACACCAAATAAAATAAAAATAAAAAATCTTATTGTAGAAACGTATACAATGCCCCGAAAAGGATGTATTCACCTTTGCCAGCCTAATCTTTGGGAACGAAAGTTTATTTTTATTCTAGTATATACATTGTGTTGGCTACCTACAGTGTTAAAGTTACTGACATTTTTCCTGACGTTCATAATATTTTCATAGATATAGGTACCTACTGACTGGCAACTGTTAGGTTAGGTTAGGTTCTAGGGTTCTCTGTACGAATCTCTACTGCCTAGCTTATAATATATGTATCTGATCGCTCTCTTCTGCAAGACGAAGATGGTCTCAATGTCTGCTGCCCGAGTATTACTATGGAAGTAACTAAAATACACAAGCCTAGAAGTTGCGACATCAGTTAGTTCCTGGATACTTTTGACTGCATATGCTGCAGTACTAAGCCTACTTGCCAATTTTTCTATATGAGGACTCCATTGAAGCTTTGCATCAATTGTAATAGGTACCCAGAAATAATATAGTTGACTCTCCTAGCTTTGTTTCAGTGGCGCTACGACAAAGTCCGCAACCGCGTGATAAAATGGGAGCTTGCGCTCAATCGACTGAAGGAAACTGCGGCCAGACGCCATATAGAACTAAGCCACGTCCGCTCCGCTATCTGGTGCCTGTACCTCAAGATTTGCAAGCACAAAGGCATAGCGATCGAAGCGAAAAAGGACGATTTTGAACAACAATTGGTGGTTATAATGAGAGCGTTGTTGGAACTCAGGAGAATTTTTAAGCTCGCGCAGAAGCGCTCGAAGGAAAAGTCAGTATTTTTTAATATTTCGGTGGGGAACATTGCGGAGAATGGCGTTTTGTCTATGGCTTTCAATTTTGCTTTTCAGGGAGGCTGAAGGACTGGATCCAAAAGAAATCGCTGCAAAATAGTGCCGATTTAACTTATAAACCTACACCGCTGAAAATTGCATAAGCAGCCAAAATATATTGCCATAAGGGGATAAGTACCTACCTACATACCTACTTATGTTACAGTAATAAAATATGCATGCTTATCTAGTTTATATTACACTACATACACTTAGCTAAAAAAAGTATTGTGTACTTAACTTTCCATTTACAATTATTTTGAAGTAAACGTTGGTAAACTGCATTTACGTTTAACAAGGATTTTAGTTTAATAATTAAGCGACCAATCTAATTAAGTATTCGGTTAATTGATACCTCAAACTCTTTACAAGACTTTGCGATACGGCAAAGTTCTAACGTGGTTTCAAACTAATTGTAGGTACAGGGCTATCCAGAGAGGAATTCGGTTTGAGAATTTAAATTACTTAGGAACAGGTTGACTTAAAAAAATTGGGAAACGAACCTGTAACGGGTATCCAGCTTCAGATTGCATTAGAAGATTTTAAGATAAGCCAGTGCATCACCTACCTACTTAGTTTTACTAAATAAAGTAAGTATGTGATACACTGGCTATTTTTCTGATATTATATTGCATTGCACATAGGCGTGCTTGACAATAAATTAATAAAATTGTACGTTTTGCGAACATGCAAAGTGGACATTTTGCGGACTGGACATTCCATTCTGCAATGGGATATTTTGCGAACGAAGGATGCATTCTGAGATGTAGACATTTTCCGAACGGTGGACAATTTGCGAAGTAGACATTTTGCGACGGAGCGTCAGAATCTAGTCGCTCTGCCTTAGCAGTGGACTAGTTAAGGTATATTGATGGATTGGATTGGAAGTAGGTGCCTACCTCTTTACTGTGTAATTAAGTAATTGGTTTGCAAAGACATTTTGTAGTAACATATTAATCAAAATCATGGAAAAAATGTATGTAGGTATGTACAAAAAATGCACATTTATCTATATATTTTTTTCTGAGATAGTTGCTTTGTATACTTATTTCCATTGTAGATTCTAATTGCATCATGTATTGCACTACATTTTTATGCTTTATTGCACACATAAAAAACATACGTAAAACAATATTTGTTTATGATATTAAGATTAGGTACCTGTGGGAAATGCTGAGGAATTGGCAAAATGTACTTTAGTGACTAATATTTTAATTGTTTTTTCTCCTTGCATTAATAAAATAAAATAATCGATCACAAATACTCTTAGTCCGTCAATGAACAAATTAAGTTCCCTACCGCGGAAATAAATTAATAAGATGTCTGGACAAGTGGAATTGCATAGGTACCTACCTATATAGGTCGATAGGTTTAAGTTAGCTAAACCTAACTGGAACTCATTTGCATCTGCATTCATCAAACGACATGGCGAAAACTAAAGAAAAACGAAGTACGATAAACTTGGAGCGAATTCCAAACTACACCAAATTTATTGAGCTACCTTTCAAATTGAGTGCTTGTTGGGAATGGTACCCAAAAACTACGAAAGAGTCACTTATAATTTTCGACGATGTCTATTTTGCTTTCGTTCAATTCGCGCTGATTAGTCTGGTCATGGCGTTTTGCGTGAATTTGTACCTGGACTGGGAAGATAGTACTATGCCGAGCCTTGAATGCATAGCAGAGTCGCTACCGTTTATAGCTTCGTTTCTAGTCGTGAGGTACTGCAAGATCAATAGTTTTGAGCTGTATGAATTGTCCGACTACATAAACGAGAATTTCAAGAGCCATTCTGCGAGGGGGCTGACTAACATCACGGTCTTGGACGGCTATAAAACGGCACGTTATTTTCAGTGGGGTTATCTTTCCTCGGTTATGGGCAGTGTCACTTTGTATGCTGTCGTGCCTCTACTGATTCATTGTAAGTATTTTAGCCATTCAGCAATAAACAATCAAAATTCCTATCGTACTACGCCGAAGTTATGTTGGCGAATGCCTTGCCGCTCCCTGTCATTGACTAAGATGCGGCGTGTTATCCCGACCTCACTAAGAAATTACTTGATAAACTGATCACCTTCAGGATGTCTATACTTAATCGTTTTCTACATCTTCGGCCTCTGTAAATATAACCACGTATCCCATTTTCTCACTCGGCTTACAAGTAAGACATCCGCTCCTGCAGGAATGCTTACATTATGACACTTCTCTATGGCAACTTAGATGATCAGTATCAATCAATCAATGTAATAGGGGTTAAAGTATGAAATTGCCGTTTTATTGCAATAGGTTCTTTGAATTGACATAGAATCTTCATGGTTTGAGGTTTTCGAATGAAACTTTTTTGAAATGGTTTCTATGATGTTCTTTTTTTAAAAAATGTGAAACATTTGAATATCGACTTTCAATTGTTTTTGTTATTCAATTTAGACAAGAAAGATGGATACTGCGAAAATTCGAGTGATTTTTGAATACGAGTTCCGACGCGGAACTAACGTGGCAGAAACAGCCCGCAATATCAATGCTGCGTTTGGAGAGGGGTCTACTAATGAACGCACCGTGCGATTTTGGTTTAAACGCTTTCGTGATGGAAATTTCGACTTAAAGAACGAGCCACGAGGAAGACCGCCCACACAGGTGAATAACGATGAATTAAGAGAGATAGTGGAAGCCGACCCTAGTCAAACTACCCAGGAATTAGCGGCATGGTTTAACGTTACCTTACCCACAATATTGACTCACTTGCGTCAAATCAATAAAATAAAAAAATACGAAAAATGGGTGCCTCATAATCACTCGAATTTTCGCAGTATCCATCTTTCTTGTCTAAATTGAATAACAAAAACAATTGAAAGTCGATATTCAAATGTTTCACATTTTTTAAAAAAAGAACATCATAGAAACCATTTTAAAAAAATTTCATTCGAAAACCTCAAACCATGAAGATTCTATGTCAATTCAAAGAACCTATTGCAATAAAACGGCAATTTCATACTTTAACCCCTAATATTTATTGCCATAAATTACATGTGTGTACAGTGATTTTATTATTTCAATGCAATTTTACCGATTAGGCGTGGAAAAAAAACGGTCAGCTTTATATTATTTTATACATTTAAATCACACGTCGAAAATAATAGGTATGTAAAATACGAGGAATTGCAGGTTGTCGACATCTCGGACAGTTTTTGGCAATTTGTTAAAATTTTTTGAGACCATTCCAAGGAAACTCTTGCCCATGAACGCTGTTTTGTGTGGTTTTACTTTAATTTGATTATTGTTTCGTCTACTTGTCAGTTTTTCAAAAAGTTGTGGGTTGCTGTTAACCTGAGCTTTTAACAAATATTGCTACTTCGTATATGTAGAGACGACATGGAGTCGTGAGAATTCTCAAACTATTGAAATGGGTCTTATAGCTATCAATTTTTCGAAGATTGCACATTGCTCGCAGGCATCGTTTTTGAGCTTTAAAAACGACTTTCGTGTCGCATAACCCCAGAATATAATCCCGTATCTAAGTATGGATGTGATATATCCGTGATATGCTGTTAATAATACACGTTTCTCTACAACTTTAGATAGTTCAAATAAGGCATAGGCACATTGACTCAGTTTATTACATTATGTTAATGATATGAGACCCCCACCTAAGCTATCGATAATTAAACCTAAAAAATCTGTTTCGTTAATGTTTTCAATGTCATGTCCAAAAATAGTTAGATATGCTTAGTAGCAATACCACTCGCTAACGGTGAAGGAAAACATCGTGAGGAAAGCTGAGTGAGCTATTCATATACCTCAGCGCTTGAAATCGCCAATCCGCGGTGGGCACGCGTGGTGATTAAGCCCATACTATCTCCCTGAGAGAAGGCCTGTGTCCTACAGTGGGACGTATATTGTCGTATATGCTTAATGTATTAGAATTAAAATTATTATTCTGTCAACCGGTGCTAACTATGAAGTGCGTGTTCTACCCGTCACCCATGACACAGGCTGCGCCTAGTGTGGGAGTCGCCATCGACCATAATTTATTGTAATCTTTTCTTACATAAACGTATTTTTATTTTATTATTTACAAAAATTCATTAATTTAGTTTTATTTATATTTAGGTAATGTCAAATCATTTGCTTTTAGCCAGACAGTAATTTTCCTTAGCGTATTATTTATATCAGTCTCAAAATTTGAAACATTATTTTCAGTAAATACAAATGTGCTGTCAGCTGCAAATAGGATCGTGGAGTATTTTGTTACTCTCGGGAGGTCATTTATATAAGCCAGGAATAATAAAAGTCCAAGTGCATTCTTGTGGTACTCCCTGCTTTACCGTGCGAGGGCTTGATGAATATATACTGTTTCTTTTTAATTTTTGGCACAAATTCTTCTTATTTGTGTTATTTGCGTTCTATTTTTGTGGTATGTATGATTCAATAAGTGATAAGGCGTTACTTTTAATTTCATACGATTCCAATTTTCCTAATGATGTAGGTATTATGATTCACGACGTCAAACGGTTTTGTCAAGTCTTTGTTTTTTTATCAATTTTTGGCATAATATTACGTAGAAAGTTATATATTGCTAAGTTAATTGATTTATTTTTTCTAAAACCATTTTGTTTCTTCGCCAAAATTGTAATTTTTTCGAAAAAACAGTAGATGTTACTGTATTATCTTTTCAATAATTTTAGAGAATACTGGTATAACTGCGATCGGCCGGTAGTAGTCTATATTTTGTTTGCCGTCTTTCTTAAATATTGGTTTCACGATAGCTGTTTTCAACTTGCTTGGGAAAATACCTTGCTCTATACACAAGTTAATAATGTAGCTGAGAACAGAAGGGATATCAATTGCAACGTATTTAATTATTTTTGTATCAATATCATCATATCCCGTACTGTTGGAGTTTTTCAGCATTCTGATTGTTGTATAAATGTATGAAGAGTCGTGTTTCAGTCGCATTGAATAATCTTTTAACAAAGTTTTATTTTCGTCTATCGGGAATTTTCTGTATCTCCACAAGTTGCCTTTTTCTTTTGCTACATAGTTAAATACCCTTAGACTTTCATTTAGGCTTTTTTATTGCGTTTACGTTTTATTGCGAATCGCTCGTAGCCCCGGCTGCCTGAGTGATCTTAAACGATCACGAAGGTTAAGCAACACAGGGCGCGTTCAGTGCATGGATGGGTTGCCGTCTATGCCTAACGCTAGTGGCATTTTTCCGAGCGGTTCCGTGCTTCGCAAGGCACGTTAAGCTGTTGGTGCCGGCTGCCGTCGATAGATGGCAGTCGTTAAGCCAAGTCAGAGGCCTTAGGGCGGCTTGACAACTTCTGACAGTAGACGAGCCACTAGTCTACAAGCCTCCACCAATCCGGACTTGGCCTCCGTGGTGGAGTATGGCCTATACCTTCCTCAGGGAAGAGACCCGTGCCCCTCGGTGGGGACATAATGGGTTGATGATGATTGCGTTTACTTTTACTTTTTTGAGTGGAAAGCACAGATTATATAATAGGGGTTAAAGTATGAAATTGCCGTTTTATTGCAATAGGTTCTTTGGATTGACATAGAATCTTCATGGTTTTCGAATGAAACTTTTTTCAAATGGTTTCTATGATGTTCTTTTTTTTAAAATGTGAAACATTTGAATATCGACTTTCAATTGTTTTTGTTATTCAATTTAGACAAGAAAGGTGGATACGCGAAAATTCGAGTGATTTTTGAATAGTAGGTACTTACTTATATTTAAGTGTTTTTTTAATAAAACTTCACTGGAACTACCCCTTCATCTATCCATATCACCCTTGGTTAGCTAGTACAAAATACGTTTTATGAATATACTAAAGGATTTTCAAATCCAAATGGGCTGAAAATAAAGCAAAGAAAAATATTTATTTATTTACATTTGGCAGCTATTTTATTGTTCGGCCGATGCCATAATCTTTCGGTTTCCCAATAGTCTGGACTTACGAGCCGCTGGACGGATGGTTCTACATGGAAGTGACGCAGACTCGATTCATATTCTTAGCCTTCTTACGACAGCTGCTGACACAATGCGTTATGGGGATCGCTTTAGGCAATCTGGGTAAGTTTTTTTCAAGGATGAAATAAATACCGTTCCTTGTAGGGTTATTATGACAGATTCGGCTTTTCATTTATAGTATCAACATATTCATACAAGTAAGGAATGAAAATAGTTTTATTTTTCAAGGTGTCTACTTCGCAATGCACGCGATATTTGTCTGTGGCCAGTTGGAGTTACTCTGCTGCAGCATTCGCAACGCGCGCTTCACCGCCATCTTGCAACATGGCGTCCAACACAGCGCGCTGGTGAAGCAGTTTCGACGCGTTATGGAAGACGAGGGAAGCAACTTCTTCTTCAACGAACCGGAAATGGTGGACTCTGTCTATCATTACGATGAGAAAGTTGTAAGTTACCCCAATCAAAATATTTTACTCAGGTGCAATTTTGCAGTTCAATATTTTCTGTTTTTATTTTTTTCACTTTTCAGGCCCACGAGTCTATCAACAGAACACAGCATTTCGGTAAGCAGTGTTTTGCAAATAAATATAAGTACCAACTAATAGGTGCGGCCTTTTTTCCTTATGGAATCCAATGTCCAATTAGGTGATTCCATTGACATAGACAATACGACTGACTATAGGCCAGAGTTCATATGACTCTACCAAGTACCCGAAAGTGAACTTATTATCGGCAGATTATGAATCAGGTTCTCAGTTGGTCGAAGCGATTGAACGGTTTCCCTTTGGGCGATAACGGTATACATAGTTTCATACATTTACTAAGGACGTTGTGCGAACGTTGTGTCAACATAAACAGCCTAACAAATGTACATAGCTTAGAAAACAAAGTCATAGGTACATGCCCGCACTGGGAATCGAACCTGGGTAACCCGCTTCCGAGTCCAGTGTTCTACCCACTAGGCTACCACCGCTTTTTTTGTCAACGTTTTATGAATAATAATCCAAAGGTGACGTACAGTTTCGGTAATCATCCAATATCTTACCGGCCATTTTCTCTGGCACAGATATCTACGATACAATCTACGACGATGCCACGGAAGAGGCTTTGAGGGACTGCGCTAAAATGCACCAAATGATCTCCACTTATCTGAAGAAATTGGACCATTTCATATCGCCTCTGTTGGTAGCCCGTATAGTGCAAGTTACCCTGTACTTATGTACGCTGCTTTATGGACTGAGCCGGGTAAGTTGAAAATGGAGAATTTGCAAAAAAATATTAGGGGTTAAAGTATGAAATTGCCGTTTTATTGCAATAGGTTCTTTAATTGACATAGAATCTTCATGGTTTGAGGTTTTCGAATGAAACTTTTTTCAAATGGTTTCTATGATGTTCTTTTTTTAAAAAATGTGAAACATTTGAATATCGACTTTCAATTGTTTTTGTTATTCAATTTAGACAAGAAAGATGGATACTGCGAAAATTTGAGTGATTATGAGGCACCCATTTTTCGTATTTTTTTATTTTATTGATTCGACGCAAGTGAGTGAATATTGTGGGTAAGGTAACGTTAAACCATGCCGCTAATTCCTGGGTAGTTTGACTAGGGTCGGCTTCCACTATCTCTCTTAATTCATCGTTATTCACCTGTGTGGGCGGTCTTCCTCGTGGCTCGTTCTTTAAGTCGAAATTTCCATCACGAAAGCGTTTAAACCAAAATCGCACGGTGCGTTCATTAGTAGACCCCTCTCCAAACGCAGCATTGATATTGCGGGCTGTTTCTGCCGCGTTAGTTCCGCGTCGGAACTCGTATTCAAAAATCACTCGAATTTTCGCAGTTTCCATCTTTCTTGTCTAAATTGAATAACAAAAACAATTGAAAGTCGATATTCAAATGTTTCACATTTTTTAAAAAAAGAACATCATAGAAACCATTTGAAAAAAGTTTCATTCGAAAACCTCAAACCATGAAGATTCTATGTCAATTCAAAGAACCTATTGCAATAAAACGGCAATTTCATACTTTAACCCCTATTATATTTTGATCTCATTGGAAGCCTTTTTTAAAGATAAATAAATAAAAATAGCTTTAAAAAGAAACAAAATGTTCATTTCAGTTAAATTTTTGTAATGGTCCGAGCCTCAGCATGTATGCTTGAACACAGCGTTAAATGGTTTAGTTTTTTTGGAGTGGCCATGATAAAATATATAACGTGATAAAGATTGTTTTTCTGCGTCTTAGATACACTTTTCGTAATACACACTCTCGTAAATCTAGTCAGGTGATCAGCTCAGACAGTCTCAGAGCTCAGACAGGCCAACACAAGTACTTGCCTGTCACATGGGAATACGAGAACTTCATCATAATCATCATCAGCCATTTGACGCCCACTGCAGGACATAGGCCTCTCTCATGGTTTCCAAGCTTCCTGGTCTTGTGCCGCCCGCATCCAGCGACTCCCCGCCACCGTAACCAAGTCGTCAGACCGTCTGGTGGGGGGCCTTCCCACGCTGCGTCGTCCAGTCCGCGGTCGCCAGGTCAGAACTTTTTCGCCCCAACGGCCATCAGTTCTCAGAGCTATGTGCCCCGCCCACTGCCACTTCAACTGAGCAATTCTTCGAGGTATATCAGTAACAGGTCGGGTTCTTCTGCGGATCTCCTCATTCCTAATTCGATCACGCAGTGAAACTCCTAACATAGCTCTCTCCATTGCTCGTTGGGCGACTTATGAGCCTTCTTATGAGGCCCATAGTCAGTGACCAGGTCCCACATCCATAAGTCATCTATTACTGGCAACACACATTGGTTATGGAGCGTAAACATAAGTAAACTTATTGTGCTTTAATTTTGGACTTTTTGGGCGTAACGGACATCCTACTATTTGAGGGAATATTTTAGTAAGCTTTGATGTAAGTTTACCGACGCTCCTGCAGGCGCGGCACGTGCAGTTTCAAAAGTTCCAATTGGCATCCCATTCGGATCCCAGCGCGCTGATTTTAAAGGGAATGTGCAGTGGCAACATAGTGGCAATTACATTCATCATGGTCATTAGAGGTGGGGGTTCATGGACCCCGACAGTAATAATTTGAATGGTTTGTGCGGTACCTCCTAGACAATAGATCATCTTCCATCGTGACCTAACACCTGCACTCAGGAGGACCTAATGATTGCAAGTTATAACGCAGTCAGCGTGGCAAAGTTCTGGGCGGCAACTGTTTAATAAAGACTTTAATGAAAATTGTTTTGCCATCGACACGCTAAGAAGAAGATTAGAGGGATGATGATGTGACTACAATAAAATGGAACGAGGATTGAGTGAGCCCAAGAGAACAATCAACAAAATATGTACCTACCAAAGTGTATTTTGTATAATTTCAGGAGTTCAAGATTATGACAGTGGAGTATTTGTTTCTGGTTGCATTCGATATAGGCATCTATTGCTATTTTGGCAATCAGATTACATTACAGGTAGGTACTTACTACTTTAACTTACCCCTGCTTTAATTTGCTTGAATAAAAGTTCAAAATGATTCGATGACCCCGGCTACAACCGAACTGATAACTTTTTTCTATGATATGTTCCTATTTTTTTTATTTCTAGTAGCAACGTATAACGAGGTGTCTAGTAGCGTGGTCATTAATCTAATAACTTAGTGTCTCTCTTTGAGAGAACGCTTCTAACCGTCCTCCGCGTTTACAGGCTGGTTTGTTATATTCTGTTCTGCTGCCTAATTATGAGCACCAAATCCTGAATTCCTAATGATTTAAAGTTACGCGTAGGTAGGTAATTTTCAAATCGCACTAGTAGTTCCTTCCTAACTTACAAATCTTACGTTACAATAATTGATTGTAATTTAACAGCTTTGTACAAATATTATGATAACTATTAGGTACACATGTAGCAATGTAACTAGTCCTTCGCATGACGTTGTTAATTAAAACAAAGCCTGAGTTTTAACTGACAACGAAATTCTCACAAAGGATTCCTAAAGTCTGTCAAAATCCAAACTAGGTAATTCCTATCGCAAACGTCACGATGCACCGCGCGTGGCGGGGTGCTAGGGCCTAATACGCACCAAATCCTGTCGAAATCCTGATGTTGGCGATAGCAGGCAGACTATTGGAATCGCTCAGGATATAACCCTATCGGTATGACCCTTTTTCTGAAAGACAATTGAGTTAGACGCCATGAAAGCAGATGGCCCTATCTAGCCTAAGGACAGTTCAGGTAGATGATCGAAAAGCAGAGTACCCAGTCAGCAGAAAGTCAACTCAGCTGGACCATACATAAAAGCAGAATGCGCAAGTAGCAAAACGTCTGGAACTGCAGTCTGTTTGATTGAAATACCTTATTAGCCGGAAGTCAAATAAAATTAGTTGAATCACACAAACGCAGAATGAGGTAGTAGAGAAAACGTCTGAAAAAGAAAATAGTCTGATCGTTTAGCAACACTGATCTCAACTAATTTTTCCGGCCATGAGCGGTAGCAGCACTTTTGATGCGATTTCGATGCAAACCCCCTCATGTAGAATTCCCTATACTACGTAAGGGGGCTTTGCATCGAAATTATACAGAATAGCGTATCTACTGTTAACATTGCCAAATTTTGCATTGCATAATTAAGATTAATTTTCAGGGTCAACAAACTCTGCGTCTATAAGGGCATTTAGCGGTTACGGCTATTTAAAATATAGGGCAATATAGGTTCCAGACGTTTTGCTAAAAGGGCACTTAGCGTTCATTTCTATTGAGTTAACACGTCATTTTCTAATCCAGACGTTTTGCTACTTAGATATTTTTGATCATGACGTTACAAGATCCAGACGTTTTGCTACTAGGGTATTTAGCGTTAATGTCTGTTGTGTCATTCAGCAAAATGGATATTCTGATAGGGATCACTAAGGATTTGGTGTGCGTAGTCAGTTATTCGTAGCGCGTAATATAAAGGCTGATCTCCGCCACTGGATTATGTGTAAGTTTTGTGTCGCAGGCTAGCCAAGTGACGACAGCGGCGTTCCAGAGCTACTGGCATACCACTGGGGTGCGTCCGCGCAAGCTTCTTCTCAACATCATGTTGGCCAATAAGAAGCCCGTGATTCTGAGGGCCTGGGGACTGCTGCCGATGGATTTGCAAACCTATATCACTGTAATTTACAGCTTGAGTTTAAGTAGCATTTATTTAGGTTATGTCATTGATGTTTCATGTAAGTACTCAGGTACTTATTTGTTTCAGATAATCAAGACTTCGTTTTCGTGCTACACACTCTTGAGCAATCTGAACGACGCGAAAAAATAAAGCACTTTAATTTAATTTTGGTTCACGATTTTTGTTTGTAGTGGCTGACGCATTCGAAAAGCACTGCTAATAAAAAAAAAAGTTAATAAAATAACAAGCACGTACAAGAGTATTTCTCATAAGATTAATGGTTTGAAAAACATAAAATAGGTATAAGATTAATGTTTGAAAAACGTAAGTACCTATGTAATAAAATAATGACGGGACTTCGCCATTTTACAGACAATGCTAAAAGGAGTAAAACCTTAAAGCATGTACATATTTTTCATACAATCCAAATCACTTTCACACGCGCACTTCCCGCTGAGCTAGAATTATGGAATTTGGCATGAAGTAAGATCTTACAGCACAAGAAAATGAAAATCCGGAATTCGTTAATTTGTAGTTATTTCATATAAAAAATCCAGCCAAGTGCGTGTCGAGCCACGTGCATTTTAGGGTTCCGTAGTTGGTCGTCTAGAAACTTAGAAGGAGGGATTTTTGATTGATGTTAGGATTTCATTTTACTTATATTAAGTAAAGTTACACCTTTACACAAGTAACAATTTTATCAAAGAGATTGTCAATGGAACTGTTACGAAGTTTTCCTTTTAGGTACTATAGTTGGTTGACTATTACCTACTCATTAACTTGTAAAGCCTTCTTAGCTATGATAGTTTTCATTTTAACTTCATTAGATGTGCTAATGCCCTGATTTTTTTCACTTTTCTACAATGATTCGTTTAGCCCTGAGAGGGGGATAAATACTGAGTGGGAATCCCCGACCTTTGCCGTTACCTCTTACCGCCTCAGTGTGTGTTATACTTTAGGCCCTATTCCCAAAAGCAATTAAAGACAGGGTCAAATAGCGTATTAGAAGCATAATTAGAAACTTCACAACATATCAAACTGACAAAACTTTTCAACGTAAAGAGGTAATTGTTTTAATAAGTCGCAGAAGCCTTTCCAATCTTTCGTACACATTTATCAGCAAAGGATCGCCGCGGTGACACATATTAAAAAAATAACTCGAGGAAGTTTAACTCAAGAAATTAGGTATTTGGGGAAATAATGGCCAAATCGAAAGAAAAACCAGGCACGATAAACTTAGAGACGATTCCAAGCTTCACAGACTTCGTATCTCTGCCTTTCAAGACTACAGGCTGTTGGGAATGGTTTCCAAACACTGATGACGTTTTTCTAATAATCCTTAACAACGTCTACGTAGCATTCGTACTGTTCACTCTCATTAATATGATAGTGACTTTCGTTCAGAGCGTCTACATAGATTGGGACGATGGTGAAGAACCAAATCTGGACATTATTGCCGATTCCTTACCGTATATAGCTTCATTTCTGGTCGTCATTTACTTTAGTGTGTACCGTTCGAAGCTTTATGAGTTGGTCGACTATATAAACGAAAATTTCAAGTTTCATTCGGCAAGGGGGCTGATCAATATGACTATGACGCAGAGTTACAAAACGGCAAAATGTTTTCAGTATGTTTATATCTCGTCTGTGTGTTGGAGCGTCACTATGTACACGGTGGGACCTGTGGTTATGCATTGTAAGTTTTTATTCAAGAGCTCCACGAAATTTTCTAGCGCCAACAAAGTAAAATATTTAAAAAAAACTAGTTCCATTTTCAAATTTCTGTTGAACCATGTTCCTACCTTTCAAATTCAGCTAGCCAGCGACGAGAAAAAAAAGGCGGGAAAGCGGCAATCCGGTCTTAATTTGTTAGAGTTTTGTTTGTACTTCCGATAAATTAATATTTTAGATACTTCATGTTTTTATTTTTGCAGCGAAAGACTTATTTAGTCCCGAGATGAGGTTTGGCCAATAGGTAGTTAAGGCAAAGTTGCCAGGTCTTCTATATTCTTTTCAGTATGGCAAAGATGCCATGTCTTCAATAATAGTTTTCATTAAGGCTAAGTTGCCAAGACTATTAAATATCTATTTTAATAGTCTTATCCGTTGTATTTTTAGTCATATCCTTGAAAATAAGAATATCCTTGAAAGTAGACATATCTTTGAAAGTAGTCATATCCTTGAAAGTAATCATATCCGAGTAGTCTTTTCAGTTATAATTCTCCAATTGTACATTGTACAAATTTAAATAATGGTGTAAAAGTTTCAGAGTTTTTTAAAAGCTACTGAAGCGAGCGCGGGAATTTCAGGTCTTTTTTATAAATATTCAAAAGTTCCTCAACTAAGAGGATTACAGCTACTCAATTACAGCGAAATGTAAAATTGAAATAACATAAAGTTAAGTATTAATTAAAGAATATGTTTTTTTAATGACTTTATTATAATTTACCTTTAACTATTTCTTTAAAATAAGAGATTTGGGTAAAATATTTACCATCTTTGCAATGATGAAAATGAAAAATAATGGCTAAGTAGCTGGCCAGCCACAGAAAAAAAGGCGGGAAAGAGGCAATCCGATGTTCATCTGTTTTTATGATTCACTAATTTTTTTTTTATCTTAATCATGTTTTTATTTTTACTTTCCTTTATTCGTAATGAAAAGCATAGTGTTTACCTCTGGTAAAAAAGACTTATTTAGTCCCTCGAATTATTAACTTCTAACTAAGCCCCGTCTCGGGACTAAATACGTTACTTTCACCCCTAGGGTAACAATGTACTATTGTAGTGGGATGTACTTTCTTTCCTGAATTTCCTCTCGGTAGGGTGGACGCACGAACCGCTAATCGGATGGTACTACACAGAGGTGACGCAACCGCGGTTCCTGGTCCTCTCATTCCTGAGACAGCTCCTGACGCAACTCTTCATGGGCGTCTCTTTGGGGCATCTGGGTAAGCCGGTAGGGCTTGATTACTGAAAAAGTTCAATAAGCATTTAAGAAATACGTGCACAGGGTATATTTTTAATAAAGTAAGAACTCTTACAACTAGGCCGACTTGCACCACTTCCTAATGGTCACTTAAGTCTCCATTTAAATCGACTTTTGTATGAAGAATGTTAGTTAAATGTTGTTTAAGCCACATTTAAGAAAGTCGTGCAATTCGGCCTTAATGTAAGTGTTGCGGGATGCTGATGTTAAAGGGCTGTACATCTATTTTGTAAGACGATACTAGGGGGATAAGTCACACATTTTCGTTTATTATTATTATTTATTTAGGACACTTGCAGCTTTCATTATAATGGACAGATACTTAGAAGAACTACATATAAGGAAAACATAAGTTTCCGCATTATGGTAAGTAAATGACAAACATGTGCAAGTGAATAAAAAATTTAAAGAAAGTTTACACCACACTACTGCACCGTGCACCGTTCATAAATTGGAAAAGGAAAATTCACCACCGCCATTAGATAAATAGGGATCTTATTTATTTCATCCTTTGCCGCATAATACTTTATTTATTCATTGTACTATACCTGCAATGTAACGTCAATGTATATTTTGCAAACGTACCTAAATAAATAAAATAACACACAATATCACAAAGATTTAAAAAGTATTGAAATATTTAAGGCTTATTATGTCTTACGCAGGGGTGAAGGGACTCCGAAGGTTGACTTACATAATAAATGAACAGCTTCCTCCCTTCCTGAAGTTTGTTAATTTAGGTTCGTTTCTTTATTCGTGCTGATAGGTAGGAACGGTTTAAAGGCCTACTTACATGGTGTCTGGTCTGCCGTAGCTTCACTTGATGGAGGAGGGTTGATTTGACGTTCAAGGGCCACAACAAAAATCTGTGGACCAGGGATTCGCACCAATATATTTCATTTTACATTCTTCTAGGCATCTTCTTCGCAATGAATGCAATACTTCTTTGCGGCCAGCTGGAGCTGCTCTGCTGTAGCGTCAGCAACGCTCGCTTCACCGCCATCTTGAAAAATGGCGTCCAACATGGCGCGCTGGTTGGATCGTTTGGTCATGTGAAGCGGGATGCGGAGTTTCACTACGTGTATAACAAGCCCGAGATGGTAGATTCGATGTATCATTACGATGATAAAGTGGTGAGTGTGTAATTTGATTAGAATACCGAAATTATGATACTAATAGGTAGATCAAAAATATGGTGAAAGCAACAAAGGGAGCGTTATTAGTAGTATAACACGTAGAGAAGCGCGACCAATGACAAATTTGGTTTTTGATAGTCGCCAGCACATCAAACTTTACATTTTAGTTGCAGTCTTACGTAATGTAACTGAGCGGAGCTAATATAAAGGTTCACGTGCTGACGATTTAACCTACCTACATACTACCTACATTTTGTATTTTCCAGTCGAACGAATTTTTCGACCAGTCGGCAAACTTTGGTAAGTACCTACCAAAAATACTGTATCATCTAAGCTTTGGTAACTAAGAATAGACCGAAGCAATTTGGGATGTACTAAGCTACTAACTAAAATGAGTGTTACTTACTTGAGCAAATAAAGTTTATTATTATTATTATAAGCCAGAAAAAACATGATTGCTAGTCTTTCATTAAATGAGTCCATTGAATTTATACATTTCTTGTCAGGTCAAAGTATTTTTTGAGGTTAACACGAGCACTAGACATAATAAAACTGAATTTTAACGGATATTTACTCGTTTAATTTTCCATTTTACAATATTTTTGAAACGTAACTTAATAATTTTTGCCGAGGGTAGTAAACTAACAGTTAATGCTTTTAAAAAGACGTCTGTCACCTCAGTCTACCGAGACCACGGCACTTGCAAAAGTGCCGAAACGTCGGAAAATTGTAAAATGGAAAAGTAAACGAGTAAATATCTGTTAAAATTCAGTTTTATCAGTCATAAGTAATTTGTACATTCACAGACACCTACGACAAGTCCTACGACAAAGACACAGAAGAGGCAGTGCGTGACTGCGTGAAACTGTGCCAAACGATTGCCATTTACAAGATCAAGTTTGAGGAGTTCTTCTCGCCTCTACTTGCCCTCAGGGTGGTCCAAGTCACTCTTTATACAAGCATGTTGCTTTACACCTTGAGTCGGGTACGACCAACATCAAGTATCAAATTCCTTCTTTCACATGAAAATTTACTGGGCTAAAAATAGTAATTTTATTTATTTATTGAATAAATAATATGTCGTCCCAACACAATCACTTGTCCTGGTCCCAAACTAGATCAGGTATACAGTATCAGATGGTCCAAACGGTGAGGTCCAAAGAAAAAAAAATCCTCACAATCAGGGCTATCCACTTATACCATGTATGCCCCTCGATTTTTTTTTAGTTTTGAGGAATTATGATTTTTTTCTGTAATTAAAAAAAAAAGGTTTTGCTTATAATTCTTTTTACATTTGTATTAAGTTTTTTTTGCAATTTTTTTCTGGCAATAAAGTCTTCCTGAATTGGTCTTTTACACATAAAATAATCAGTCTCTCAACGTTATCGCAAGTTACAAATGTGGCTCGAAAAGGAATAATTCATTTACGAGCGAGTCAGAGTTCACTTTTGACTATAAATAAAAAAAAGATATTCCATAATATAATTAATAATAGAAATAATATATAATTCCTGAGTATTTTCAAAAATTTTGTGGGACCCTAAGCATTCACAATAGAAAAAAAAGTGATATGTATTAGGCTAGGTACTATTTTTTAAAATTACCCTTCAATGGTACTGAGGTGAGATTTTCCAAAGTTCGTAAATTCTATAAAAAAAATGTTAATTGCCAATTTGGTCATTGCTAGGTCTAAATTAAGAGATAGGGAATGCCTTAAGCAAAGCAACATTTTTTTAACTTGCGATAACGTTAAGAAGCTGATTATTTTATGCGTAAAAGAACAATTCCGGCGGACTAAAAACTGCAAAAAACTTAATACAAATAAAAAAAAATTATAAGCAATATTCATCATCATCATCATTCAGCCACATGAAGTCCACTGCTGGACATAGGCCTCTTCAAACCGGTCTTTTTGGAAATCCTTGGAGGCCTATAAGCAATATTATTCGGATTTATTTTTTAAATACAGAAAAAAAATTATAACTCCCAAACTAAGAAATATCGCGGAACATACATGTTCCCCGATTTTTCTTAGTTTGGATACCCCTCATTGTGAGGAATCTAAATTTTTCTTTGGACCTCCCCCCCGTTTAGACAACCCTGCATAAACTCAAATTCATTTGAACTCAAATTCATACGAACTCAAATTCATTTGCAGAAATTCAACATGATGTCTCTAGAGTATTTGGGGGCTGTTGCGGTTGATATTTTCATCTACTGCTATTATGGTAATCAGATCACAATACAGGTAATTAACTCTTTCCACCCAGGTGACCGCTTACTCCCAACATGTCTTGATATCCTGAAGGCGTGACATTTCAAGGTTAGGTCTTATATTTAGATGTTGATCGTTCCCTTGTGTGTAAGTTCGATCTTCCCTTTACTACAGACTATTTAAACTGCATTTGAGGAGTGTTTTATAGAAATGTTTGTATAAAAAAACTGTCTTATTTACAAAAAAACACGATTCCGGCGTTTTAGTCGATTTAAATAGTCTGTGGTGGTGATTTTACAAGGAAAAGTCGTAACCACAGATTAAATACACTGCCTCTTAGGAGTGCTTTAGAGGAATCGTGTTTTTATAAATAAGGCCATAAGATTTTAGAGAAATAAATGTTTTCCACTTTCCTTTTTTTCTCCCTCGCCCGCACATTCGAAACATTTTTGAATTATTGTAAATTAATGGGGGGGCATTTTAGTAATATTTTTCTGGCCGTTCTGTAACAAACGTTTCATAAGGAAAATTAGAAAGAACATTTCGAATTCTTTAATACATATTTGTCAGTCAAAAACTAAGACATGAAATAATAAAAAAATTGCACGGATATTTAGTCGTTTACTTTTTCATTTTACAATTTTCCGACGTTTCGGCCCTTTTGCAAGTCTCGTGGTCTCGGTAGACATGGTAAGACATGAAAATTACCAATGTCTAAAATAGGTACCTATCCGTAATTTTTTTTTATGGTTAGACCAGACTCAGTGAGATAGAAGCAAAACGAAAGTAGCGTCTTAAGCACAAAAGTAATGTTTAACCACTTCACTGATCGGAATGGAGGGTACTTTTAGGGCAAATGACGGGTTACCGTAGGCACTGACTGAAAATCAGCGCTGAGGGATCACTTCCTCAGCACAACGCTGAGTCAGCTGCCTTTTGTGGCAACTTAGATACACCACAGGCTACATCTATGGTCCTGTTTTATTTATTCGTTTTGTCTGTTGTGTATTTAGTTTTCTTTCTGTTGTGCATATTATGGTACTTATGTGTTTATTTTGTTTCTGTGATGTATCTTGTTGGTATAATAAATGTCTTTCTTCTTCTTCTTCAAACGCCAAGTTGATATGGCATATCCATAATGACGTCATTTGTCCGTTTTACCACGTAGATGACGCCTGGGAACTAAAGAACCAATTCCGCGCGTACCTGTCCATGGTACCTACGCCGACATATGGCGAGTACAAACTTTCCTTCGTTTCGACCTCTGGGCCGAGTTTCATATTATGAAAATACGATGTACATCGCATTAGAAGACTTTCTACTTAATCTGTAGGTTAATCGACTTTGCAATGTACAACAAATTGTCATAGTAAACCTTCATGGTTGTAGTTCTATCAAACAGACTCCTGGTTGTTACTTTGCATTTCTCCAGGGGGACAGATTCACTACAGCCGCCTTCCAATCCTTCTGGCATACGGCGGGAGTGCGTTCTAGACGACTGTTGCTCAATCTTCTGTTGGCTAACAAACGGCAGATCATTGTAAGAGCTGGCAGGTTCCTGCCGATGGACTTGAGGACTTATGTAGCGGTAAATTGGAACAAATTTTGTTTGAGTTGTCTTCAAGACGCCATATTGCAAGATGGCGTCCAATATGGCAGGATTATTGACAAGCGGAATCAGTTTAATAAATTCTATCTTCGTACAGCAGTCATTGTGTAAAATGTGTAAACGTGATTTTGTTTGTTTCAGATAATCAAGACTTCATTTTCTTACTACACGCTGTTGGCTAATGTCAATGAGCATCACAATTGAATAGAGTCCCTGTCTCAAAAGGAAAATAAATTGTCTTTTCCTTTCTTAACTATTTACCTCAAACTGAACAACCTCATTTTTATTTAGCCCAAACCCAAACTTATTTTGCGTGCAATTCTAAATGTAGAGAATTTAAACTAATAAAACCATTTTCAAATTCTGGAAAGTATTTTATTTACGAAAAAATTAATATACAATTCTTGTTCATCATCAATCAGCCATTGATTTGCTCACAGTGTGGCTTGGCGGCCCCTGCGCCGATCAGTCTGACGCTTAAATATTGCAGTTTAACTTAAAACCAGATTTACCATTTAGCGAGCACATTTCTTATAAACAGAACCTCTTACACCGACCTTTCATTTTGATGAGTCATTCTCAGACATGTCTTTAACTTGCGTTTTTAATTTTATTTATCGAAAAAATAATCTTAAAGGTCGAAGTGATACAGTTCATATTGTTTAAATAGTCTCAGGGTACAAGAAATAGGCCCGCCAAAGTGACATTAGTACATTTTTTCAATAACTAGGTTAATCTCAGTCCGACCTTGCTTTAAAATGGGTTGGGGACGGTGTACACAATATTTTTACTTTACATTTTAAATATCTCTATTGCCTTCCATTACTTTACTTATTTTGTCCATTAAAAACAACTTCTACACGTTTATTAATTTATTATTTATGCTTACTACATAAGAGAGGTTATCCATTACTTCCAATATGCCTTTAATAAGGTATTACAATCGTCATTTAACTTAGTATGTGTTTTGTGAAACGCTAGCCTCGACGATGCCACAGAATTTCTAGACCTATCGCCTAAGGGTTTACAAGCTATTATTGAATAAAGTCGTCATTTTCAGCTTTAAATAACAACGCACTAATGCATCATGGTCGCAAAAACCTAGCTCCATTACAGTATTACAAAATAATAATTAGGTAATTGAATACTGGCAACGCTACGGTCGAGGCTGCACTATAATTCTATTCGTTTGAATTAATGAAAATACACACAAGCATACTTGCGAGCCATACATGCGCACAGATATACATACAAATACATACGGACAGCAATTTTTACTTTCATTTTGTAGCGTTCGCGAAGCATGCTTCCCCACTTTTATTTTTATTAAGCCGGGTTTTGACGGTATTAATACGCTCGAACCATGTGCGTACAGTTTTAGTGATTATGACGACGGTCAGTGCGCTCGACGCTCGGACCGACTGCATCGTCATAATCAACTAAAACTGTACGCACACGGTCCGAGCGTACAAAGACCCTCAAAACCTAACTTTAATGGAAATGCCAGGGCAGATTTCTAAAAGCAATAATATATAAAAATTAATTGCACTGGCAGTCAACCAACAAATTAATGTTGTTGAAATAAACGCCATGCTCTAGAAGTTGCTTTTTGGCGTTTATGTGAACTACGTAAGGGCGTAATACTTCAGACTACATTATTAATTTTTAAAATTTCGAAGAGTGCATAAACCTTGCTCTCTTAGTGAATAAAATGTACACTTGATTATTAAAGCAACTTATTTTAAAGAGAAAATTACACAAAGTAAAAGGTTACCTTTGTCCATAAAGTAAAAAATACGTACAACATACTCGGGAGTTTAAAAAATTTAATAATTGGTTATATCAAAGTAGGTCAAAGCAAAAAGGCAAGGAACAAAAATCTGATGCCTGTTTTCTCATACACCATTTAATACAACCAATATAGGAAACCAGCAACACATGCGAATGATTTTAGCGAACATAAATTTTACAGGCAGCTCAATAAGTGACATTATCCTTTGGCAAAAGAAGCACAGTCCCACTTAATGGGTTAACCAGATACGTAACATCAAAACATAACGTTAACGACGCGTCACAAAGTGTAAAATCGCTCAAACGATTCGCTGGGTCATAGCAACAGAGTAGAAGTGCCACACAAGTGGCCAAGTTTTCAGGTTCGATTCGTACATTTCAACTTGTGTACGTACAGACAAATCATACAAAGCCGTCCGCGCATATTCAATTGTCTTTCCTTACATTTAAGTCTCGACTTAAAACTTTTTTCTTATAGCTACAACTTACAATGTATAGCTATGACTACGTTACACCCACTAAGAACTGAAATAGACAGTGGGTTCTGAAACCTATCTGAACCGGACTGTAAGCATATACAAACAAATTTCACTAGAGACCTTTGCCAAATTGAAATTTCATTTGACATTATATTTCCATGTTCGTTATGTCTGAATACACTTACCAATACGGTTAGGGCAGAGCTACACCTACCGACAATTGGAGTCAGATTGTCGCGATGAAGCGTAGACGAGAGATACAATTTTGTACTGAAGAACGAGACAAATCTCGCGGGTGTAGCCCTACCTTAAGAGTCAGTATAGCTTTGGATGATTTGTCTTTGTGGTAAGTACGCTTTTGAAGTAGAAGGTATACAAATAAAGTACTGCGGTAGGAAGTCCATGCGAGTCGGCGACGCTCTGCCATTGGTTGGTGGTTGGCCTTAGCTGGGGGGGATGAAACAATTCATTTGAATATTGAACACTATTACTGTAGGTGAAGATTGGTTTTGGACGAAAGGGAGGAACAATTTTAAAAGAAATACTTGGGGTTAAACTAATGTATCATTGCTTGATGACGGATTGAGATCAAACCAAAAGGCAAAGGATATAATATGTAATTGAGTCTTTGATTTCTAGTTTCGATGGCACCCGTAACGTAGCAGAATAGTGCGAGGGTGTATCTTTGCGCGACGTTTTGTGGAATGTACAATCTTACATGGCAAAATAGAACGTAAGTTGTAGGAGCGAACAAGCCTCAACAATGAACATCTATCCACTTTTCAATGTAAAATAAAAATTATAGGACAGAAGGGCATGGTGCACGGCCGGAGGGGCTGTGCCCTAGGTCCCTCTTAAATAATAATGATTATTTAAAATAATAATTAATTACTTACATATTTAGATTTATTTTGTTCTTCCCCAAAATATCTTCTTGTACCATAAAGACAGAACAATCTAAATCGTTGCGCTCGCGCAGGTTTTATTGTGGATAGATCTTGATCGTACGAAACAGACCCTTGAACTCTGATTATAAAGATCACGCGTGCAAAGTGAGTAACGTATCTCTCACCTATTGATTTGATCAAAATAACACTGTAATCTCGGGAATAAACTCAGAACATGCTTAGAAAAAGACACGCAACTCGCAGCCATGAAAACATGATAAAGACGAAGTTGTAACGACAACAACGTTTGACTAGCGAAAAGTCATATAACATCGTCCGACGTGATTTGTGCAAATAAACATGTTTCGAACGGTGCCAGTGGTGTAAAGATAAGGTTACGCTTCGAATTACACCGTTCCGCCGATTGTCGACAACAATTTTTTACATTAAACTACCAAATTCCGCCGTGAAAATGCCGCGCATTTGCTCCATTTACTAATACAAAATATAATTTTGTTTCTGACACTTTAAAGATTACTATTGCACCATTTGCAAACCTTCTCTACTGAATACTGAAACTAGTGCTCTTTCAGAACTCTCTCGAGGTGAATGCTTTTCTGGCAAAATCTGTTTAGCATGGCAACACCACTTCTGGAAAACCCCCAATTTACGGATAAATTTGTAAATTGGTAGTTGGTTACACCCTATTATCGACTTCGTCATAGCCGGTAGCTATAGCGATCTAGCGATCTTCAACCCACCCTTTGCAACAACGTGATGAATATTTAAAAATATGATTAACACTCAGCAGTACTTAGGTGTTAACCTTTACAATATCGGGTACAAGACTGTACCCTACTGAACCCCAACTTCCTCGTGTCGGAAAGCTTTGTATGTGGAGCACTCACTCTTTTTCTTCTGGGCTCAGCTGGTAGCTCAAGGGTGGGCCCGTCTACCAATCTCCGACCCACCCTTTTCAACAATGTCATGAATATTTTTAATAAATGTGTCAAACGGCAGTACTCAGATGTTAACTTTTATATTCTCTGCCCAGTTTCACATCTACCCGCTCATTTTTAAAACTGTTGTTTAATTTTAGTCTGTGGTAGTCTGTTTGAATAATAAAGCATAATATCAACGAATATGAAGACATACTACTAAACCTACTAAACCTCAACTTCCTCGTGTGGGATAGCTGTGTATGTGTGGAGCACTCACTTCTTTTTGTTCTTGGGCTGCGCGCGCGGCGGCGTATTGGGGCGGCCCATGTTAAGGCCGGAGTAGAGCTTGCGCTTGTCCGCCGGCTTCAGTATCTGGAACGAGCACATCAGTGTCTCGTCCACGGACATCAGCGCGCCTGGAACGAAAACAGAAGGAAGATTTGTTGTCTATAGCATTAGCTTTTAGGGACGGCAGGAACATCACGATCAGGGTGAAAAAAATAATTATTAGTAGAGGGACAGGAAGAATGAGTATTAGTTTTCTTTCTGTTGTTGTGCATATTATGTTACCTGTTTATTTTGTTTCTGTGATGTGTCTCGTTGGTATAATAAACGTCTTTCTTTCTTTAAAGAAGAAAAATAAAGGGACGGTGATGGGGGTGACTGAAACCCGAGTTTGTGGCTGGCTAATCACCAGTGATCGAATAATCGGATGCATATTTACCTAAAGTTATTTTTTGGCTCAGAAATTATGGAAGCGGCTTCTTAAAACATATTTTTTAAATATAAATCCCGGGACTTCAGAAAATTCGGGAATGCAAAACTAATAGCATACGTAGCATGGAGACGAATTATTTAGCGTGTAGTATTATGAATTTAAAAAACCGTTAAAATCCGTTAAAACCGAGTTGTTTGTCGCTATGTAGAGTGAAGAAAGAAAATTACTTATCTTGACGTTTGCAATGACAGTTTGGCAATTAACTTTATAACATTAGCCAGCACCCGATATATAGTCGGAAAGCACTAAACGATAATTCTGAAATCGCTTGATTTTTTACGATCGATACAAAAGTGCATTCCATAACAGCCAACACCTCAACTTTAGGTAAATATGCATCCGATTATTCGATCACTGCTAATCACACAGCAGCTCGATAAAGATGGCGGCTTAGTCAGCCAATCAAAATTTGGAACAAACACAACAGTCCACGGATATCAACGAGGAGATCTAACACCAAGAACCTTCTGGTCCGCTAGCCAACAGACCTAAAGCATTGCCCAATTAAAACTTAGCATTGCAACATACTAACCCCCTGTTTCTGATACACTAACAATATGTTAACTGTTAACAGCTGTCAGTTGGGCGATGTCCTTACAAAAAAAAACGGCCAAGTGCGAGTTGGACTCATTATCTATACAACATTAGACAAAGATCGAGACAAGATAGATTAAATACATTGAGAACAGCGCCATCTAAAGAAACCAACAAGCAGCCCTTAACACTGACATTTAACGATTTGAGATCGGCACTGTGAAGGTTACATAGATGCCCGCTAGATGACAAGCGCTGTCTTTAGACAACATTTGTTATATGAGAACCCCCTTAAATATTTATTTTATTCTGTTTTTATCATTTGCTGTAAAATTTCAACTGTCTAGCTATCACGGTTCATGAGATACAGCCTGGTGACAGCCAGACAGGCAGACAGAAGGACGGACAGTGGAGTCTTAGTAACAGGGCCCCTTACCCCTTTGGTTACGGAACCCTAAAAACTGACAGCCGTTAACGGCTCGTCAGCCACTTACCGGCGTTGTCGAACTCGCCGCAATAGTTGGGTGCGCTGAATAGCGTCACCAGCTGCCGCTTGGCGAAGAACTCGTAGCCGTCCTCCACGACCTGGTGCGCGCGGCAGATCAGGTCGAACTCGTGTTTCGACAGGAACTTGCCCACCACCTGGAGGAGATATAAATACATTATCGTCACTAAGGCTGCTCTTACATGGAGCACGTTGCCCCGATCGTACGATTTGACATTTTGTAATATTCTAATAATGAGTAAACTTTTGATAAATGTGGTCTGAGCGTTTGATGCATAATTAAATTACGGACATTTTAAATATGTTTTTTTTCCTATGCTTAGTTTTTATCATTAATCTTGGAAACGAATTTTCTCAATCAAAAACTTATTACACGACAAGAAAAATATGCCTTGAATATCCGCAATTTAACTGTCCATCAAACCCTCAGACCACATTTATCAAAAGTATACTCATTTTATTACAACCACTAAAGTTATTAAATTGGTGCGAGCGGGACAGCATGCTCCACGTAACAGCAGCCTTAAGGCGGGTAGTTCTAGTTGACTGGAGATTTCCGCACTAAGCCTCATAGTTGGGCCATTGTACGTGGCACCTCAGACACTAGGGTTTTCTCACGATGTTTTCCTTCAGAGTTAGCGAGTGGTATTGCTACTATAACTTAACAAATGTACGTAACTTAAAAAACTAAGTTATTGGTACATGCCGGGATTCGAACCGACGACCTCCCGAATGAGAAGCCGGCGTTCTACCGCTCCGCTACCACGGCGTCAGTATAGCTTTGGATGATTAAGGCGGGTACCAGGTGTTTATTAACAACGGCCTGCGACGGCTACTCTGGATATTCTAGACGCGCGCGCACCAAGTCAAATACCGAGAATTGAAAACTCAAACTCCATTATTTTTATTCGTTGTAACACAATACATTGAACATTTCGGTGGCGATAGATAACGTATCGCTTCGTTGAACATTCCTTATTTCCGCCCGATTGGCACTCAGATATTATCAGGGAATGTATTTTGTATTGTATAAGATCTACAAAATAAAAAGTAAAAATAACGGCGCTTGAACCTTGCGTATGCAATGCTAGATTCAGGCAGCGATATTTGCATAAACCATTGCATTTGTTTCATAGTGTAGAAGTATGGAGCAATCCCCGCCTAATTATAATTATAATTTGTATTCCAGCATAACATAAGGTGAATAAGACGAAATAAGCGGTGGTAGCGCAGCGGTAGAATGCCGGCCTCAGATTCGGGAGGTCGTGGTTTCGAATCCCGTCATGTACCAATGACTTTGTTTCCTGAGTCACGTACATTTGTGAAATTGTAGTAGCAATACCACTCGCCTAAATGTGAAGAAAAAAACATCGCGAGGAAACCTGTGTTTCCGAGTTGTTCACATAGGTACCTCAGCGCTTGAAATTGCCAATCCGCGGTGGACACGCGTGGCAATTAAGCCCATACTTTATCTCTGAGAGAAAGCCTGCGCCCCGCAGTAGAACGTATATAGGGCACATAAAAAAATAGCATGACGCTTAGCAACAACCGGAGGGTCCAACCAAGAGACAAGAACCTCAGTGCCGAAGGTGAAGCTGACGCCGCGGTCGTTCTCGCCCCAGCCGGCGGTGTCCTTGTCGGGGTCGGACCACAGCAGGTCGCACAGCAGCCCCTGGTCCGGCACGTCGGTGGGCCGCATGATCCGCCGGATCTGCTCCATGGCCTGCAGGTCGGGCGAGAGGCCGCCGTGGCAGCAGAAGATCTTTTCGTCCACTGCGGAGGAAGAAAGCACGAGTCAGTGAGGGTGTTCGGACACAAGTACGTTTGATTGGACCATTATGGCTCGCTTGGTGACCAAATTATCTTTGAGAAGACCTGTGCACTGTAAGAGGCTGCTTATGCTCTTTGTGTGGTCACGCTGTCCACTATCGGAACTTGGCATCCGTTTTCGAGTCAAATATCGTTGCTACACTGACTACAATAATACAACACAATACAATTTATTGGTCATTTTCATTGCACGTCAATAATATAAAATTACACATCAAGTAATTATTAAATAATATACAATTATTTAAATTTGTTCAGCATTTCATAAATATTTTAATATACAATAAAAATCTTGCTTGACAAGCCAGCAACGCAATTTGCTTTTAAAAATGGCTATGCTTGGCGAATCTACAATATCTGTCTGTTGTACACTACAGGGCCCATCGCCTCAATGGTTTTACTGTAGTACTTGTGTAATATATCTTGTTGTCGCTTCTAAAACATACAAAAGTATGTTCGTAAGTACGTAACCACGGTCCCAGGCACTAAAGCATCTCAATGGTCACTAAACTAACTAGTGTAGGGGAGTTCCTCTGTAAGCGCAGCCGCTTTAGCCCAGCGGCTAATTTATTTATGATAGACTTAACTTTAGGGTGATTGACTTTCACAGCTTGATCAAGATTAAGGAAAGAAAACTAATTACTGAACACTTCAAGTGATAGATCATTAATAAATTATTGATTAATTAAGTATTTATTTTGTGAGATTCTAAATTCAGAAACCAGGCGGTTAACGCAAACATCTAATTCTCAAAATGGCATTATTCTACAAATTACTAATACTGAAAATGGCAAATTGTAACTAACTTATCAATGTAGAGTTATTTCAATAGTAGGCTTTTTAAACGGAGACTCTGATTACAACTACAGGTCTACGAGGCCGTAACGTAAGAGATAAACCGTTGCCAACAGTGTGACGCTAAAGTTTAAGTTAGGAGATATGGTAAAGCCTTGACCTGACTTGAGTTATGGGATGCCTTACAGGTCAGGCCCGGAATACGAATGCTAATGGGCGACCTGATAGTGCTAAATAGTATCAGGTCAATGGAAAAAAAAATACTTTTATTTTATCACAAATATCAATGTAACAAACTGTAACAGGTATTTTAAAACCTACAGTCAATAGGATTTAAATCGGTTTTCTCTAAAAAGGGGCGTTTTTTTTCAAAACTGTCTTAATGTCGAAACCAGCGTGAGTGCATGCAACGACTAATGAATAATGATTTAGCGAAAGAGATCGTGGCAAGTGGGAGACCCTGGTCTCTGGCCACCCCTCGGGAATACAGGGGTGAGTTTATGTTGTTGCCTAAAAGTCCTAAGCTCATCACCATTAGTGTCACTTAATGTGAAAACGTATGATAAAAGATGGCGATAGCCGTGTGGCGTCGGATTAAGAATAGCGTCACTCAATTTCCTTCCGTGGATGTTGTAGAAGGCGACTAAGAAAATACATTACTAGGAGACGGGCAGCAGCGTCTTCCTGAGATTCCAACAGCATACTGCGATCGCCAACCCGCCTGGCAAGCGTGGCGATTATCGCAAAACCCTTCATGGTTATGAAAACCATGAAGGAGGCCTGTGTCCTGCAGTGGGCGTCAAATGGCCGATGATGATGATAAAAGATTGATTTTTTTACCTTTGATGGCGCGAGGTAGTACCGTGTTGCGCCTTAACAGGAAAATAGTATTATTCTTTCGGCAACAGATAAAGTCAGTATGAGTTATTAGTCTAGTGCAAGGTATACTGTTTGTTTACAATAAATTGGCGCCTGTAAGACTGCTCTCTTGAACTGCTCGATAACCCAGAGCGTTAAGCTATCATTGTTTATAGGTTGGAGAAAGTTCTGGATTCCTCATTCCACTGATTTGCGACAATGCTCTAAAATGTCATTATCATCGTAATAACTCTTTCGAAGAGCGTTTTTGTGTCTTTGTATGCGAATGAGTAGTGAAGTTAAACCATTCGTAACAAAAGAGCTAAACAAAGGATACATTTTCTTCGTATATTTCCTCGATAAAAATTCAGTACGTGGAATCAATTAGGTCCCTATACGATGAATCACGATAGGATCTAACTATACCACTTCCATGCTGATTAACCAATTCAACGTTTTTGAAGAGCCATATATCACAGAGCAGAGGTAAATAAATAATACCTATATATTGTATATCGTGCAAAGAACTTAAAATTACTATCCCGGATGTAGATACATAAAAAAGTCTTGCGAAACAACACAAACGCGATGATGCATAAAAAAAGAAAAAAAAGCAGTAAAAACTCTATGATATTACATCACACCATACACCCACATGACGTACAATCAAAGGTGGAATTCTTTCATTTGCTCACACCGTAAAATGTTTGGCAAATAACCTTCGTCATGGTGAAAATCAATTTTAATCAGTGAACCATGAATAGCAACTACTTGGTACATCCCAGATCTTCGGCGAAGAGCTAGTGGAAGACTTGCATAATCTTGATATATAAACTAAAGTTTGGCCTTTTCATCTACGTAATGAGATGATTTATACGGCGTCCAGTGGCACCTTCACTCATACTAGAAGGTGAAGGGACCACTCGGACGCTGCAGCGTTTGGGACATTGTTTTAGATGGAGTAGGCTTGCCCAGCACCTATACCATCCTGACAGCTTAGATAGATAGATACAGAACACTATTGTAAAAAAAAAATGAAATTAGCTTAGTTGGCCTAGTGCGCAGGAAAGACAGGTCAATACATGTGGAGCCAACCAAGCCGCGGGTTTCAGCACGATGTTTTCCGTCACCGTTAGCGTGTGTTATTACTACTACAAATTCGCCGATGTACGTAACTTTGAAAATAAAGAAAGTCGTAGGTACATGCCCGCACTGGGAATCGAACCTGGGTCTCTCGCTTCCGAGTCCATTGTTCTACCCGCTGGGCTACCATAGATTATTATATCCACTTGAGAGCCTGTGATACTTCTTTTGGCTCAAGAGAACAGGTTGAGTGCACCTTTGATTATTTACGTGGCACGTGCATTAGGCGGGAAATTCCGGATCGAATTCCGTTCTCAACTGTACCGCATCACAACAATTGAGGCCGACTGTTTTTATTTATTCACGTAGCCTGCTCGGTTTTTAGGGTTCCGTTCCCGAAGGGTGCCAGACGGTACCCCATTACTATGCCTACGATGTCTGTCTGTTTGTCTAACCTATGAAGGGCTTTATCTACATTACAATTCATAAACTCACACCCGTATCCCGGAGCGGTAGGCAGATACCCGGGTTTGCCGCCGTTTCAGGTACTTTTTATCTTGCCCTTTGCTAATTCATCCATTACGTACATAAACATACAATACATACATGTATTAGTTTGTCTGCCTGGGTCGTCCCTTACCGTTCCTTGCACCCACATACGCTCGTGGTAATTTTGAAAATGTTGTCTTTTCGGAGAAAGTAGTTATCAAAAAAGGAGGAGGTTATCAATTCGTCGCGTATGTTCTTTTTCTTTTCTTTTTGGCTACGTTCTCGCATAACTCCGTCAAATCTTAACAGATGTAACGTCCCATTGGTCCCATTTTAATTTGAAATTGAGAACTTCAAATTTTAAAGCAACGAATTAAGTGGGGTAAATTATGGCATTAAGGGCCGTACGTACAATGGCCCAACTATGAGGCTATGTGCGGAAATCTCAGGTCTAACTAACTATCTATGGTTATAAGGGACTTGTTTATTTTTCTCCAGCTCCCCCACAAACAATTGAAAAGGAAATTATTTAAATAAAAAATAAAAACCGACTTCAAAACACTACAGCACTAAAAGGTTAGAAATAATTTAAATTGGTATTGTAGAAGTGTATTTGCAGTCAGTGCCCAGTTTCATGACCAGAACACAATATATTTTGCGCACCGACTAAAAATTATACTTCTACAATACCTACACATATACAACATACATACTGCCAACATACTTCTAATTTAAGTATTCTTTTAAATTATTTCTAACTTTTTAGTTCTGTAGTGTTTTGAAGTCGGTTTTTGATAATATAGACTTTGTGTTCCTAAAGAGATATATTTCTTTCGTCAATCATTCTTTCTTTATCCTCTCCATATGTCCTAACCAACGCAACGTTCATTTCTCAATTCTAGTCACTATATCCTATTTCTATCCATTACTTGCTCTAATCAAACTATTGAAAGAAGAAAGAAAGAAGACATTTATTTAAATTGTCACAGAAACACAAAGTAAACACGAAGGTACACAAACAAACAACATACACGAAACGCACTTATAGTTAGATAGACGGAACCTTTGGTGCGCAAGTCGAACTCGTACTTGGCAGGTTTCTTTAAACCTAAACTCTTTGGCGCACTGAGAGGGAAAGCAGACTAGGATCTTATAAACCTGTCGGCAACGGTGTTGTATGCTTTTGAAGCGTGATAGGCAGGCGAAAAATCCGTATCTAAGTATAAGTTAAAAAAGTTCTTGCTGGATAAGTTAAGATTCAGAACTGTGAGCTGAGAACTCATTTTAATTATTTTTTTCCGTATAAAAACAAAACGTTTATTTAAGGGGATCCAGTGAGAAAAAAAATCATATCTTCTTTTACATATCGTACTTGCAAAAAGTGCGATCTAGTCCTAGGTTTTTGTCTTGGGCCATAGGTCCTCAAAATCACTACTAACAATGATTGACAGATTGTAAGACACTTTTTGCATCGATTTGTTAGTGTTACTCCCTGGAGCCTCTTAATGATTATCAAAGCGGTGTGTAAGTAGCTACTTAAGTGTTTAAGATTAATTGAGGTACAGTGGACAGCGAATTGACCTTTGCATTTTGTTGCGTAGTCACTCGTAATGTGACCGAATACAGAGCACGCATGTAAGGTGGATCTGCTGTCGACTGTACTTTAACTTTAATATTATAGTTTTATGTTACCTAGTACCAGTTTCAAAAATGTTCTAAGAGTGCGATTAATTCGCCAACAAACTGCCACTCACTTTGGCGAATAATTTATAATAATTTATAAAATTTAAAAGTCTGCGATAAAAATGTAAACCGATAAATAAATTTAAAAAAGTCGTAAATTTTATGGGTGGCCTAGATAATCTTGTTGTAATGCTGTGCAGAATAGGGAATCTCTGGTACTTAATAATAAGAGTAGGATCGTTTATAGTCAAGACAATAGAACATAATTTTCTTAATCACACCTACGCAGCTACGTGACCATATAAAAATTTTCATTTACCACAGCCGATAAGACCATTATGCGGGTGAAGTTTACTGGAAAAATGGACATGCCTAACGTTCTAATAAAACAAGACAATGATTAAGGCCT
Source organism: Yponomeuta evonymella (assembly GCA_963969515.1). Lineage (NCBI taxonomy): Eukaryota > Metazoa > Arthropoda > Insecta > Lepidoptera > Yponomeutidae > Yponomeuta > Yponomeuta evonymella. The sequence goes on from OZ018363.1 coordinate 2,943,402, forward strand.
CTCACACAAACACGACACGACGTCGCGTCATTTGGCTAAAATTAGTATAACTAATCGCGAATATATAGTCAACTCATAACTAATCGTGACTTATTCAACTCAGATCTCAATATTGGTTCAAAATTTCGCTCAAATTAAAGCCAAATTAGGGCGTCGTAGCACGACGCGACGTCGTATCGTGTTTATAATAATATTACCTATGCTTTTATTTCAGAATACACAGTTTATGTGTGAGAGCCCTAATGGGGCAGCGGAACTGGAGAAGTTTTATGGACTTAGCGATAAAGCTTTCAGAATCAGGCTCGGCGTTAGGTTCGGAAATGAGGTGAAGGTCGAGTTACGCTGACCTTCGATTTTATGTTGTTACGCCGTCTTTCCCCTGTCTGTACCAAGGATACTTCCCGAAAATTCATATCTTATTCATTTATTCACAACCAAGGTCCCATGATAATGATGATAAGACAAATTGCGCATGGAGAACACATTTATTAGGAGTATAAGAAAACTAAAAACAAAAAATGTTGCCCAATAACTAATGAATGTTGATGAAGCGAATGAGGTCTGTGAGGATAGTGGCAATCCGGTCTCTGCCTACTCCTCCGGGATAAAGGCGTGAATTTCTGTAATGTAATCTCTGTGGCCCCATAGTGTTATGATATAACATGCTCTCTTGTCCACATCCCAAAATGGGTAACTACAAGCAACAATTTATAAATTCTGACCACGTTTATAAAAGAAAACGTTAAGCAACGTGACAAATGATAAGCCCGTCGCAGTTAGACGAGTTTTTGTTCGGCCACTTACTCGAGTGAAGCAGGGTTGGCGGCATCTCTTTTATACATTGTAAAAACATATATTTAAAACAGTCTTATTTATAAAAAACACGATTCCTTAACACACTCGATAAACGTCGATTAAAATAGCCTAGATTAAAACACGTAACCACAGACTAAATAAACTTCCTCTGAGGAATGCTTTAAAGGAATCGTGTTTTTATAAATAAGGCTGTGTTTTAAGCCCGCCAATCAAGTCTAAGAGCAATCGCAATCCTACGGATAAATAATACGACAATGTGAACGGTCCAACGTGATTACGTGACTTGTCCACAATTTTTTTGTGAGTAATTACTATTTGGTATAGCAACAAGATAATTTCTTGAGGTTTACAATGGATCTAAAATCAAAGGAAAAATATGTCTTTAAAAGTGCATTAATCAACATAAGAAGTAGGCAGCGGTAAGCTGGTGATGATTGTGCAATATCCGCACTCCAAATAGTTAGAAGGTTTTCCTTCTTGCGTGTCAAGAGCAGGAGCGCAGAACCGGAGACAGCTTGATGATTGTTGTCACGTGTCGAGCGGCGTGGGCGAAGCGTCGCGGTTTTGACACGTGACTCGCGCACCTGTACCCAGCAGTGGGCACCGGTAAGCTGATGATGATAGTGCAATGTCCGCGCTCCAAATACATAGTTACAAGACTTTCCTTCTAGCGAATCGAGAGGCGGGGCGGGCGTGGGCGCAGCGTCGCGGTCTCGCAAGCAGTTGACACGGTACAGTCGACATCCGTGCCTTCCTTGTTACGTTACAGGCGACTTTTGCAATTATAAGGGATGATCCTTTGAACGATTGCGGTGTGCTGAGGTTACGGGCGACTTCGCAACTAAAGGTTGTTGAGGCGTTGACTGTACGTTCCGTTGGAAGAAGTACTAAGAAGAAGGTACTTAGCAGTCCTTTGAAAATAATTGCAGTTAGGAGTCGAAAGTGCCTGGATACTGCCTCAAATTGGCTATCGAAATTTCCTGATTTGGGAGCCAGGCCATGCTAGGTAAACCAACAAGCATTGTTCCCTTTCAAGATAGTCAGATTGAAGATGCTGTAGAAGAGGTAAGGAAACCACTACTGCACCTCGTCATCATGGTATTTGACCTATCTATCTATGCTACAATTTTTTTTTATGTAACCATGTTATTGTCTACTTGTTTAGATTCTAAAAACATTTCAAGCGTTACAATATTGCTTTTCGCGGTTTAAAATTCCCTGTTTTCTATATTTTAATTTTGCTCTACGCTGTCTTCGGAATTTGAGTGTCTTAAATCTAAATGCGTTATAAACATTCGCCAAGAAGACTTACTATACGATCGTAGTAAAGTTGAAGCCATTCATCTTCACTAGAAAGTTTATTAAACAGACAGCAGTAAAGTTTCGTCTACCCATTTATAGTGTCTACAAACTGTAAAAAAAGACAGTCTTGAGGACGCCCCAACTAGGGATTGCAATTGCTGGATCCAGCATACAGCAATCCAGCTGGATCCAGCGCCTTTTTAAACATGCTGGATCCAGCATACATCTTGATCCAGCGATGCGGATCCGCAAACGTATCAATTTCTATTGTTTAGTTTTGAGTTGCCGCCATTTTCGAATCGGCGCGGCAACGTTGCCGTTCTGTCACCATAGCACGTGCCGCATGAAAGGCAACGCCGCCCGCCCCCTTTCCCCCTTACCAACTGTACCGCTTATGTTTGTTTATTTTATAAATCAAAGACAGTTGATGAGTTGAGTTGAATAACTGCTCTCGTCTCGATAGAAAGTGTCTTTGTGTCACTAAAGTGCATATGAAGTGCGTGTTGGTTGTTGTTTGAGAGACTGAATGGTAAGTAAAGTAAAATGTTTATTTTTAATTTTAGTATTAATGTTGATTTGATTCATGTCTCTTACTTTCTCGAAGAAGGAAAAGGAAGACACGTTTGGTGAGGTTCGTCAACACATCGCGAAATCTTTTTGTTTTTGTTTTCTTATTTAAACCGATCTTATTTTATTACCTACCTTTAATTGCAGGAAGTAGGTACATATTCTACAGTGGACTATTTAGTTATTTAGAACTTTGTGTGTGTGTGTATGTGTGTGAGTATTGTTGCTATTAAACAAGATTGCTAAAATGCGCAATTTTGATTGGAAAAAAGCTGTGCCATGTGTATAAAGATAGGTTTTTATAGGGTTTTCCAGTTCAAAAACGCGTTCAAACTATTAGTCCTCCCGTAACCACGGTGCGGTGCTTGCAATAGCGCCAAAATATCGGAAATAAACAAAAGGAAGTTTGAACGCAATTTGAAACCCGAAATATCTACAAAATGTGTAATAGTAATCGCGACAGTTTAAATAAAATATTACCTTATTGGTTTTGTTAAGTTATTGCATCGCGATAGTTGTATTTATTTATCTTTAGGCATACTTATACTTATCTTATACTTCACCGATCTTTTCTTCATTACAGATTTAACGCTGTTTTTCGGACAGTTTAAAATGTCGACCAAGAATTCTAGCGACGGTAAAAAAAGTTTGTGGGACTTTTTCGTAAAGTTGGATAGTCGAAGTGCCAAGTGCTCGCTATGCCTAAAAACATTGCTTATTAGCAACCGCTCCACTACAGGGTTAAAAGGGCATTTACAAAAAGTACACTGTTTTCTAAGGTCTTACTTTCAGAGAATTCAAAAAAAGAACTAGTCTCTTATCGTCAGACTTTAAACTGCTTAATTATTAAGGATTAACGAGCGGAGAGAAGATTATTTCAAAGCTTTTTTTGTTTGATACAAAAATACTATTGAAAATTAAAATAGTGTTATTGTTACGGTCCTTTTTTAAAAGAATGTTAATTAAGTTAATTTTAAAAGAATTTGTGAGACTGATTGCTACTGATTAGCCGTCCTATCATTAAACATAAGCGTAATTAATAAGATAGTGCTTACTTAGAAACATTATCTTAAATGTTATATGAATATAAGGTTATATGTTTGTTATTTAATTTTATGTTGATTATTTTGATCTCAAATTATTAAAAAACCAAAGCAAATTAATATAAGATATCACCAAATGAGTGGAAGATTTCAAAGATTATCGTAAGAAGTACAAATTAATAAAAAAAGTCTTAAAAATGTCGTCTTTTTATTTTCGTTCCACGTTTTGCTGGATCCGCGCTGGATCCAGCTGGATTCAGGTCAATCCAGCAAAAATTCCGCTGGATTGAAAACGCCGCTGGATTGCAATCCCTAGCCCCAACCAGACAGAACTGATTGCTTTGTTCCGTTTTTATGAGGCGTCTAGGTTTCAACCGAGAACATACCTTGCGAACGGAAACAAACAGTCAAAAGACGGGCATATTTACGTTTGTTAACAATCAAGCTGGAAACGTGTGACTTCATTATGTGCTAAGTGATTTATAAGTGAAACTAGGCAATAGGTTCTCCTTTGCTCATAATTTAGCGAATCAAGAGCGAACAATTCAGTTTTTTGAGTTCTGAATTTTATTTTGTGTAACAAACAGAAGAAGTGACCGCTAAGACGCTGGGCTGTCTTTTAAGATGAACGATTTTGGACCGTCTGTTCTTCGCCTGAAAAGTCTAGGTTTCATTGGAACGAATAATGTATTCTGCTAAAATTATGTACCAGCTCATCTTATAATGATGAGACATTATTATTTTTGACGCGGTTAAAATTTATCGTCAACTGCAGTCGAGAAATTAATGAAGAATAAGTAGAATATTTCTTTGTAAGCAGAATACTGGCTGAAATAAGTCTCTAGAGCTATACACTCTCACAGAACTAAAGTTGTAAAACACAAACTAAAATTGACCTGTCTAAAGAGCTGCGCATTTTAGAGTTATGTAAAAACTATTAATAACTACAGTAATATATAACTATCTCAGTAATGACTATCTCTCGATCTAGCAAGGGCAATTTTTACGACTCATAGATGTCCGATGAAAATATGTTTGCCATTCGAAATCACCGCCATGTACAGAATACATATTTTTCCACGCAAGACCCCAATATATTTGAGGCGCGATGAAAGTCTTTTACGGGGGTGGCAGTGGTCCCTTAGGACCGCTGAAGGTCAGCAGTTTAATTTACCTTTTGCTCGTAAAGCGGTCACAAGTTGAACAAATTCTACGTCTAAATACTTATCGTCATATCTTGGCTTGCGTCCAAAAAAACATCCAACGCGTCTGCGAGTTTATCATGGAGGAATGAAATCAATACTGAGTGCTGTCACCGCACGTGATGATTTAGTCCTCTGCTTTCTTATTCATCACAGCAAAGTTACGTCGAGAGTAGAGTCAATGCAGTTGAGAGGACGAGACCGTGAAATTCTAATTAAAATATTTCATTCTAAAAACAAATGTGTAGTTAATGAACGTCCCTGTCTTTAGTTTCTCATGGGAAAATCAACATGTGTCTGCATCAAGCATTTTAAATTACATATTACGTTGAAACTTATAACTTATTTAGTGACGGAGGAAAAGAGAGTAAGAGAAAGACAGAAAAGAAACAACAACAGGAGTGTTCATTGTCACGTGTTCGGTCACAAGAGAAAAATAAGAAATAGAGAAATTAATGAGTACGCGAATGCGAAGTTCGGAAGTGTTGGTATGTGATGAATGGCGGTTCAATAAACTTATAAACTACTTTATTTGTTATCGATTTGCTGGGCTGACTTTGACACGCGAGCGATTGTGAGGTTTCCCAAGATTGATTGAAGCTTCATTAATTATTGGCTTAGCTAACGTGATAGATCGACTTGGTCCGATGGTTGAACTAAGTAGAATAAAAAAATCCTGATAGTCGGACATGTCGGACCGCAAGGAATCAAAATTCCTCGTCGTCCGACACGTTGTCGAACCACGTGGCCGCAGGGTAAGAAACGACTCTCTGAGGCATACCCCAGAGTCGTTTGAACAATCTATTTACGACAATATTATCTATTAATGGTAAATGCAATAAGATAGGAAAATCACTTGAATCTGAAGAGGCCATGAGGTACCTGTAACTAGCAAACGAAGGTCTGGGTATTGTCAGTTGTATTTTACATTTATAGCCTGCGATGTAAGTACAAGTACCATTGAAATAAAAACAGTGTTTTTTTCTAGTTAACAATAATGACAGTATTGATATCTTATCTTCACTTTCAAGCTAGATTAATTAGGTTGTCCTGGCAAACGCATAATAAAAAGTGAACTCCAGACAAATTCGGCCCTAAGTAGGATATATTATGTTTTATTTGGGGCATATGCATTCACGTTCGTATATTTACACTTATTTCCTCGAATACATGAATATGTACGAACAAGTTTCGAAATAAAAAGAGATATGCTGCGCAAAAGCGGATTCGGCATATTTTAAGAGCGGTCCAATTAAAATATTGTGTGTGTTGACCGAGTTCTGCAGACAAGATTTTTGGCGTGACATAACCCTGTCGTTGGAATCATAAATAGTATTTTAAAACATAATTCCTCAAACAGTTTCCTAGATGCAGACGGATAAAGTTCCCTTTTATTCTATAATTCAAAGCATTATGACCACTTCACATATTCTCACCATTATATATACTTCCCTCTAAGAGATACAGACGCGAATTTATGTATGGACTATGGATTGCTAAGGGTAAAACCTCCTTTGCATCTACGTAATGAAATTATTTACAATGCGTCCAGTGGCACCTTCATTCACTCTACAGAGTGACTGACTTCGTTCACCCTATTTTGAGGGAATGTTCTTTTTATTGTGAAAAACAGTATTATTAATAATTTATCAGTAATGAATGATAAAACATATTTGTAAATATTCGTGATTTCCGACCTTTGGCTCCGAACTGTGAATCCAAATTCGAAGTGGTAGGAAGTACCGTAACATTGAAAAATGTTTCCTATTATGTTAAATGGGTCTGATGTCCGACATGCGTAAACAATTAATAAAACAATTGAATTGGTCGGCGCCGACCATAAGACGCTGAAAACATAGTTTTAATGGATTTTTATTACTTTTCGTCCTGTTATCTTTTGTTTATGCATTAGTGAAGTAATTTTGTGTGGCGTGTGGCGCCGGACTAAGAATAGCGTCACTCCTATGCCCTATGTCCTATATAGACCTATGTCCTGTAGTGGGCGTCAAATGGCTGATTATGATGATGAAGTAATGATAAAAAAAAATTACGCGTATTTTTTTTTTCAAATCGCTTAATTTTTCTAAATCATGGTTAGAATGTCCTCTTAAAATACGGTGAACGAATTCAAAGTCACCCTGTAGATAGGTGAAGGGACCACTCAGACGCCTCAGTGCCTGGGACATTTTTTTTAGATGGTGTAGGCTTGCCTAGCACCTACACCTTAGTCGGCCTAGCCCACAGGAAAGACAAGTCAAATTATCCAAATATAATCTAACATGTAGTTAACAAAGGTCAACTGAATTTTTCAGAAACTAGATCAGAGCTCGATTTATACTTTCTACTCCATAACAATTAATGGATTCGGCACAGAAACCAGCTGTCAAACCGAAAGCATATTCGTCGCTTTACCAACAAGCGTCGCAAGTGAATTTTACAACAGAGCCGTGAACCAGCGATCTAGGCGGGACCGCTGTATGTAAACGGGGGGCATCGCATTGATCTGCGTCGCGATTTCATTGCACCTAGCAACCTTGAAACGGTCGGCTGGAGCGGGACGGAAAGGATTAAGGTTTGAAGGGAGTTTTTGGCATTTGCCGTGAACGAGTGTTTTCACGACGGGAATGCGTGCGGATGATGTCACTGCCGACTCTATAAATGGATTTCGGGCCTTATCTTAATTTTGGCAAGACAGATTTTAGAGTGTTTCACGGTGGTATCTTTGGGATGTAGAATTTTATCGCACGTAAGATATAGGTACTTTTTTTCTTGTGCAATTTTAAAGAGTCCTGTCCCTATATTACGCGTACCAAATCCTGGGCGATTCCAATCGTCTAACTGTCAAATTAGTATGGAATTTGAGAGTTAGACGATTGGAATCGCTCAGGATTTGGTGCGCATATTAGGCCCGAGTTCTCATGTAGAATAGTTTGGAGCACAATAAGGAACGCCAAGGTCGGTTCACGCAAATCTTTCTGTTGTCTAAGGATTTCAAGTTAATCTAGCTCCGTTAGCTTAACCTTCACATGTTCGAGACCTAGAATTGCCGCTTTGGGCTTCGCCAAACAAAACTAGAATTTTATTAACATTGGGATCCTCGCAAGAATGTCACGGTCGATAACATTAATGTATTCGACTAAGCCATGATCATGTTTAGGACTAACCAGTCCGCAATGTTCATTAATGAGTGTATAGGGCAATCTCAGTTGGATAACTTTCTAGAAGTGGACCCTGAAGTTGCCAGGACATTCAATCATCAGAGTCCCTCACTAGCATGACCAGACTGTTGAAGAATCGATCATAGATTGGAAATCAATTTCTAAATCAATACACGAAGTCTCGATGCGTTGGCCGCTTGAAAATATCCATATTACGAGATAACAGAATATCGTCTATTAACCTGGGATTCTTGAGGATCTTAACAATCAAAACCAAGTAGTCATTAGCCACAATAAAAAGCGGGTCTGTCACACGCTGTATCACGCGATAAACCTTGTCATTATCTCGGAGCGTGTAACGGAGCGTATCCGACTGTTTTAACACCAGCAGTGTCTGTATTTATTAGGTGTACACACGAGAGCACACTAGAAGATTACTGCTTAGGCCTTTGCATCTGCGTAATGAGATGATTTTTACAGCGTCCAGTGGCACCTTCACTCACTCTAGATGGGTGAAGAGACCACTCTGACGCTGCCGTGTCTGGTACATTGTATTTTAGGCTTGCCCATCCATCCTGAGAGCTTAGTCGGCCTAGCCCACAGGAAATACAAGTCAATATGTGCGGAGCCAACCAACCCGCGGTTTTCCTCACGATGTTTTCCTTCAACGTTGGCGTGAAGTAGTTTGCGCGTGTTTGTAGTAGCAATCAGATTGTAGACTGTCGCAAATCGACAAGCTACCTAATGATAATTCGGGCCAAATCTAAAGCGTAAGCCTTACTCTGCTGACGTATGTACAGCGAACATTGAAAACACGCCCCAGTACAAATTGTAACGTGACATTTGACAGGCTAAGTGGCAAGAAGAATGTTGGTAACGTTCTTGCAAAGAATTCCTTTTAGGATAATAAAAAAACTTCCGGCGTGACGTAAACGGATTGTTCAATTTACATGCGCACATCTCGAATTCGAGTCGCGAGCGATACAATTTACTAAGGAGAAATCCTTTAGATGTGCCGATAAAAAACACATTATTAGTATTACCTAGTTTGCAAAGCATCTGCGGATTGACCCTTAAAATTGTTTCAAGAATCCTTTTTAGGGGACACTGGACACAGGTCACACAAAAATTTTTCGACGAAATAATTATGCAAGGATTTTTTCTACGTTGTTCCTTTACAGAAGTATGGATAAATTTATTTATTGTATGGCAATTAACATTGGTCTCATACCTTATACATTAAGGGGCTTGTTTCAGATAACTATTATTCAGGGTTTATCATGACAAATCGGTGTACATTCCAAAGTCGATTAATCCACAGATCGATTTGTAGGATTGCTACGCAATGTAAATCAAATTGTCACAGTAAACCATGGATTGTAGTTATATGAAACAGGCCCCAGGAAGCACAAACAGAATCATTTGCGGCGATGTTTTGCCTCTTGTCTAGCAAAAGCAGCCTATATAAGTCCCACTGTAGGGCACAGGCCTTCTTCCAGGGAGAGAGTATGGGCTTAATCACCACGCGTGCCCACCGCGGATTGCCTCTTGTTTGCTAATGGTATAATAACGTGCCTGCGAACGTTTGGTACTGGAGAAATGTTTTAATGTATCTTATCGGGTATACGACTGCGCTTAGGTATTTCAAATCGGCGCCGTTTTAATTGTTCACTAATAATGTCACGGATTGTAAGCGGATGCAGTATTGTGGCGAAATGTACGAGTGGCAACAGCTTTCAATTAACACTCGTTGCTAGCTTATTTAACTGGTGCGCAAGAATATGTATGATGAATATGCTGCATTATCCATAATGGAAAAGATATAAAATCGTTTATGGCCCGCAGAAACACTAACGTGAGCTAACAATTCTGTGGCAATTTCAGGCTCAACGAACTAGTACCTAGTCAACACTTCATTATCATACAGTATCGTATTGTAATTATCCTAACCAGACGGTGTTGCGTCCGTCACTATGACATCAGCGTGAGACTTCTGAAGACTGATTATTACGTTTACATTGGAATTACTAATAAAGTAATAAAGGCGATTAGCGGGCAAGTGACAATTTGCCAAGAAGCCTTTTTGCGTATCTGTCAAGATCAATGATTCTGATTTCATCCTTGAATTTCATCTTTTAGTAAAATAAATTGTAAATAAATTTTATGGAGCAGGGAAAATTTTACTGAAGTGGTACTTCATTGCAGTAAAGTTGTCAGTACTCGTAAGAGAAAAATTATCCGGCCAAGTTCCGTAGAAGGACGCGTTTTTTACCTGCTTTACAGAACGAACAACTTCCTCAAATAAATTTTCAATGAAATTTGTACGAAATTTTCCTTTTATAAAGCCATCTAAGCCGTCATAGTTTTCCTTTGAAGTGCTATGGGTGTACTATGGCTACACTATAGTGTAGCCGAGAAAAAAAGGTTGGATTCCTAATTTAGGGAGTTACCTTAAAAAACTTTTATACTTGCTACCGTTTTGTCAGCGTGATGTATATGTCAAATTCCAGCTTTCTAGTATTTTAAACACCTATTTAGAGGCTAAAAATTCCACCCATGTCTAGTATGTGTTATCTTTGTGCTAAGCCGCGGACGGCCAGACATAAAGACAGGCAGACAGACGGACGGACGGTCGGTCGGTCGGTCGGACAGACGGGCGGGTTCCTTGTTGACTACGGAGCCCTAGTCAAGTGGCACCCTTGGTGCCGCTGGACGCTGCATAAATCAACTCATTACGGAACCCTAAAAAAGGTCGCAAAACGAAACGTTCGGTCCATATTAATAATCCACAAGGACCTAAACAATGACACCGATGCCAGTATCTCGGGAGAGGTAAAAGGTCACGAGCGGACTCGAGAGAACGTGTGCGTTAACACTTTCATTCCTATCAAAGTGTACTAGAAATAGCCGAAATAATGCAATATTCCGTGACCTTTCGGACGCACAGAATTTAAGCGGCAAACAAGGGTTCGCGGTGTTTATTTTAGGTAACAAAAACAAGTACACAGTCGGCCTAGTTTCCAGCATTATGGTACAAGTTGGGAAAATAACAATGGAAGACCTTTTTGTCCTGATGAACGTCATCTCTAGAAACAATGGTGAGACAGTAGTTTTCTTACTATCATATCTAAGTGTTAATGTTTTATTTCCAGAATTTTTAACGTCTCCACACAACTACCACCTTAACCCAGCCTAAGTGATTGTTAAAAACTGTTGGACTCGGGTTTCCTCGTGTTATTATTCATAAATAATGGCTACGAATGAAGTAGACAGCAAAGTAACGCTTTCTCCTACAACTTGGGCACCTAAGTCAGCCCACTACGCGCTTGTTTGTTAATGTATGACGTCAAAGGAGGCTCGCGAAACAGCGGCGGGCTTCTATTTCCGAAGCAATTTCCCTCAAATGTGGAGGAAAACCTGGCACGAGTCTGTTTCGTGGAGAACTTTTAATAGTCGTGTCTCGGCGTTTCCTAGATGGGCATTGTTTTGTGGGAACGAGGTGCTGATCTTTATAATTGGAATTTTATAGCTCAACTTTCAGGTGCTTTGAAGGCTTTCATTTTTGTATTACTTACAGCTCGCGCGTGTTCGTATGCATGCGTGTATTGCAGTCGATTTCTGACTTGCGAATTTGACTAAATAATTAATTAAGTACTATGTTTCCGTGCGACAGCACTTTTAGATAGTTCGATAGGTCTATCTAAAAAGAAAACCGGCCAATTGCAAGTCGGACTCGCGCACGAAGGGTTCCGTACCATTATCTATACAACATTTGAATATTTCAAGCGTCTAACTGTTGCCGATATTAATATCGAGCAAAAACCGGTAAAAAAATCACGTTTATTGTATGGGAGCCCCCCTTAAATATTTGTTTTATTCTGTTTTTAGATTCTATTTGTTGTTACAGCGGCAACAGAAATACATCATCTGTGAAAAATTCAACTGTCTAACCATCACGGACAGACGGATAGCAGAGTCTTAGTATAGGGTCCTTTGGGTATGGAACACTAAAGAGAGCGAGACGAGAACGAGAGTTTAAGAATTTAATTCTCAATTTAGAATGGCGATTTTTTTGTGTATTTTATCAGGTTATATGGGTAGCATTAAATACAAAGACGGAAAACAATTCATGAACTGAAGTGGTGGCCTATCAATATAACGACGAAAAAATTTCAGCGGAGATGATTCGGGACTTATATTTATTTTAATTCTTTATTGCATTAATTACATTGTAAATGTACAAGAAACATTCTCTTCCAGCAAACCTTTGGTATTGAACAGACTGGCGAGGGGTAGTGCAAGAAATACAACAATAAACTTACGTAAACCTAGGGAAATACATTAACTTAGACTTAGGTTTGGGATTAATAGAAATTATTTACTATGGAATTAATTTAGGAAGGTTTCTGTACTGCATACAGCCCTTGGGAAAATAGACAGAACTTCTGCTTACATACGACCTTCCCCGTTTTATAAGAGACAAAGTATTGCCATCACATCACACACGTCTAAGTTTGGTAACTTAACTAGAGATACGTTGTGATATTCTCAGACACGAAATTTCAATATAAAGGTAACACAATAGCGCATTAGATAAACAATGATATCCATTCAACAAACTATATGAACAGACCAGGCGTCAATAACGAGTCCACTTGATGTTATGTTGGTTACCTTGTACGTAATGTGGGTTATGTGGAACTAGAGTTCGCCAGAGCTGTCGGTGATTATACAATGCGGTTTGTGGTCAGAGCAGCAGTCCGATGGTTGGATCATGTGGTCAACTCAAGGTAAAACTGGTAAACTGCACAAGATTGAAGGCAGATTCAATAGTGAGGTGTGCTGATGATTCGGAGGATAATGAATGATAAGCCGAAAAACGGTGGATCTGAACTATTATTAGACGGCATTACAGACACAACACGAAGTCTGGTGGAAGTCAGCGGATAAAGAGTGAAGCCATCAGTGCAGCGACTGACTGAGAGTATTTGACAAATGGTGAGAACGAAATTTCCTATGGGTAGATTGGGGAGAGTATTCCTGGCTATAGGTATATCTTGTAATTCGACGGACTTTCTGTCTCCGTTTCCCGGTTTGAGCAAAGTACTGTCTGGCTGGAAATAGACACTCGAGCCGGTGCAAAACAAAGCCTCTCTGGCGATCGATCGATGATTTGGCCTGTACGTTACCAAACAATAGCACGATAACGGTTATTGCAGTTTCCAATCCCGACGGACCGAACGGGCTTGCGGATTGTTGCAAGCGGGGCACTTGGACTAGTTTCGCCTGATGGGGTAAAGTAGAGTAGGTACGCTATTTTAGGAGCTACAATGTCTAAAAGATTCTTTAGACACGATATTTACCACTGTATCATGTAAAACCCCTTCTTACCACTGATCCATCTACGTGGCATATTCCCTTTTATCTTAACTGCGAAGAAACCTCATTCTTGCTCTCTGAAAGAAGGCTTGCGGCGTACATATAGGGCTGCTTATGCTAATAAATACAAACACAGTGTGATCTTTCAGTAATTTCACGGATTAATAAATCGTAGACAGAACCTTGCACGAGTTCTGTGAGAAGGAAACTAATCTATTTTATTTGGAAGTTTCAAACCCCGACATCCATTGCAGCGTTTTCGCTGGTCGCTAGCCTGTTGCTGGCTCGTTTCGTTTTACGACACGATACGGGGTAAGCACTAAATAGTCGTCGTAAAGAACAGGCTAATGGCGAGCCTTTGTACGTTTATGGAGACTGAAGTGTGTTGCTAGGCAGCCAGGAGGTCGCATGGGTTACCAGGGATTCTAAAAGAACGTAAAGGCCTTCTTTAAATAACTTGAAAGTGATCTGTCAGGATCGTAGCAAGTGGCACTCCCTGGTCTCTGCCTACCCCTCTGGGATACAGGCGTGAGTTTATGTTATGTTTTGTTATGTTATGTTTCATAAAACGAAACATTTTCTGCAGGGCGGAAAAGTACTTATCTACAATATTAAATGTATTTTTTCCGAGGTTGGCGTGATTTGTAGGCTGGATCTTGGCAAACACGGTTCTCAACCAGAATCGGGCCAAACTTTTACCGATTTGATCAATAGAATAACGGCTCTAAGTCTAGTCGAATCTGAGACGGAATAAGCTATGAATAACCGAGCGCTGAATGACGTTGATGGAACATCAAAAGACGAAATAATCTAAGCAGTTAAACTAGCAAATAACAACACGGAGACTAGCCAATTTCAGAAAACCTTGAGAAATATTACATACATACATAAACTCATGCCTGTATCTCAGAGAGGTAGGGAGAGATCAGGGATTGCCACTTGCCACGATCCTGACAGATCACTTTCGCTTAGTCGTTGCAAGCATGCACGCCTGTTTCAGAAAATATTATGAAGTACAAAATGTCAGCTTTCAAGAGATTTTATTTAAGTCGAAAAGAAATAGAAATAAAGGCAAACAAAAACAGACCCTTGCAAACCAAGACGAAGATATTTTATGGGGGCTTTGATTGGATGATCGAGAAACAAATGTAGTTCAAGAAGTCCCTCCCTCCTTTGCTTTCAGTCCGGTGAAACAAACAGATATGAAACTAATCTGTAGACCTCACAACTGACAAAAGCAGAAGTGTATCAAAATTTGGCGGGTTTTCATGTAAAAGGCAATAGAGCGTCAAATGACGTCACGTTTAGAGGCACGTGCAGAGCAAAAATAGCCTCTTGCAGATGGCGTTTGAACTCCTGGAACCTTGAACTGTCGTCGAAGTGCGCGGAGACGGGGGAGCGTTCTAATTAATTAAAGTGTACATGACGCGCGTATCGGTACAGAAATAACAGCTGTTGCAAGCTAACAAAGACAAGAAGCACTGAAGAGCAAACGCACTGTCCATGATAATTGCGCTAGTTATACCATTGGAATGTCATTATACTGCTATAGCTTAGTAGGCTACCAAATAGAAGCAGATAGCAGCTATTGTCATGTTTGCATCATTGTATTTAAAAACTGTGGGTGTATTAGACTATAGGGCCGGATCTTTTCCGTGGATTAGGAGGAAAGAACAAAAATAATGGAATAGTTAAACATGCTTAGAGGTTTTAGACAGTAGACGCTGAATCATCATCTACGTAAATCATCTACAGAAGCAAACGTCCCCGTTTGGTATCAAAAGCGTGTGAGAATGAGCCCCGAAAATGATGGGCTGTGGTATTTAGTGCAGGGCTTCCCAAACTTATTGGCGTCGCGACGACAGTTTGGGAAGCCCTCATTTAGTGTATTGTAGGTTGGGCTGATAGGGCTTGGCCGGTCATTACTGCGCATTACATAAGTGCCATGCCACTACATCCCCAAAGGCCGCGCGGGTGTGTTTACGATGTGAAGTTCAAGGCTGCAATGTGTCGGTTTTATGGCTTCTACAGTTAGAAGCGGCCGATTGTACTGGCGACGAGCTACTTGTGTAACGTAATACAGATAAAAGAAATGAGTTTGACAGTGTTTTTACGACAGAAACAAATTGTAGGTCGTTTTGTGGAAGAGGACATTGCAGAAGCCCGCGACGAATTGGAAAATGTAACGCTTGAAATTGAATGAAAAGGCTTTCAGGCGTTCCGTTTTCTTGAGTAATTAGTAATTATTCCAATGCGGTCTTTAGAACAACTTATAAGGTTAGGAGTTCGAAGACTTGATACATCGCAGGAACAAAAAACCTAACGAAGATGAAAATAAATTAACACATTTCTGCAAGTTCAAGGATCGGCTCTGTTATCTACCTCTCAGTTACAATCGATTAATTAGGCCCATTTTGGTAGGAGAAATAGTTTCGTTTCGGAGAAAATTTTACCTTTCACAACCTTCTACAGGTACTAGGAAAGTTCCGGCATTAAAATGAACAAGGCTTCAATATCGAACGCTCGACCAATAATATTTACTGAAAATTTTCGTTACATTATTAACGGACGTAAGAGATGGTATTCCATTTAATTGTCTAAAAATATATCTATAGCTCTTAGCTAAGGTTGTCTGGAAGAGATTGCTGTCAGCAATAATGCCGCCCATTGTACTTTTTCATTGTAACTTTAATTTAAATCTCTTGTCTCTTGTGTGCAATAAATAATATTCTTATATTATCTTATCTTAGGAATATTTAATATAAAATATAATCACAATGTTAACGCAATTTCGGGAACTATCGAGGCCAACAAAGTATACTATTTCAACGAGAATTGTCATTTCCCCGATACAATCCGCATCAATCACCAAGGTCATTCGATGTAGTTACCTTGAAATCTAACAGACCAATTATTAAAGAACTCGATTTGTGTGTGGCTTTCCAATTGTAATTATAAAGTAGCAGTTCGTAAATAAAGATTAAGATCTTCCTGCTTCTAAACACTTATTGAGGCTAGGTGATACAGGTAATGTGTGACCTATTGATTGAAACCATCAATACGGTGGTATAGCTCACAGAATAGCACAGTTGCGAAGTGCGGTCGCCGGCTTTCGTGTAAATTGAGTTCCGATACAGGTAATTCCGATAGGAAGGACGGCTCGAAATAGATTTAAAGGTAAACTCGTTTCAAATTGCACCTAGATATTATATGCAGCCTATATACGTCCCACTGTAGGGCACAGGCCTTCTCTCAGTCAGAGAGTATGGGCTTAATCATCACGCGTGCCCACCGCGGATTGGCGATTTCAAGCTCTGAGGGTTTCCTCACGATGTTTTCCTTCACGGTTAGCGAGTAGTATTGCTACTATAACTTCACAAATGTACATAACTTAGAAAACCAAGTCATAGGTACATGCCCGCACTGGGGATCGAACCTGGGTCACCTAAATATTAGTGTTATTTTATTATTATTTGTTTGGGAAACTTGCAGCTTACATTATAAATGGACAGACTTAGAATAACTACACATAAGCTAAGAATAAGTTTCCGCATATAGTCACTAAGTGGCAACATTTGCGTTCTCTATTTATCTAAATGTTTAGATTGACAAAACAAATATATCGAGCGAATGTGGATGGAAGGGCCGGTAAGGGACGACCCAGACGGACATAATTCGACCAAATAGGGGATGTATTAACAAAGGGCAAGATAAAAAGTACCCGAAACCGGCGTGCGTGCATGCAACGACTAATGAATGTTGAGGAAGCGAAAGTGATCTGTCAGGATCGTAGCAAGTGGCAGTCCCTGGTCTCTGCCTACCCCTCAGGGATACAGGCGTGAGTTTATGTTATGTTATGCTAAATGTTTATTTGCAGGTTACCACCAATCTAGTCTAACTGCAAGTTGACCGTGCCTGGGTTTTCAATATGTACTGTAATTCTGATGAAGTGTACATTACAGAACTATCATGCAATGTTGGCAAAGGCATGTCAGGTCGCCGAGATGTTTTGTTGATCAAAATATTCGAATAATATTTACATCTCTGTTTATTTATGTAAATCGATAAGTTGCTTATGACTTAATTATATAACGTTATCTTTAATTATTGAATTATGTTTACGTGTTTACACGTCTGTCGTGTTTAATCTATTTAGGGCCAATTTTTTTAATAGATAAAACTTAACTGGACACTAATTGCATGCTATCACTGTCTAAATCATACGACAAGACAGTGACAACATCAGTTTTATTCTCTAGTTAAGTTTTATCGGACTATTGAAAAATCCGGTCTTACATAGTTTCATTTAATAGTTAGCAAAAGGCCACACTGCGCTCTAGAACATTCAGGGCTAACGGTACTGACTGGAAATCAGCGCTGAGGGTTCATACCCTCAGCACCATGCTGAGTCAGCTGCCATTTGCAGCAGCAGCGTCACAGTCACACGGCGACCAAGTTTGTAGTGTTTTATTTTTTATTTTTTGTCCTAGGGTTTGATTAATGTGTGTGTTAAGCCGGGTCTCCTGCTCGTGTTTTATCATGAAACATTACACAAAACAATCAGTTTTCAATGCTCCAAATTAACTTTTTATTTTGCTTCCCCTAACAACGAAAATGTTTTGCGCAAAGAAAACAGAATGTTTTGCGTAATGTTTTTTAGCAGGAGACACGCCTTAACTGTTGTTGCAATAAATGTTTCTTTCTTTCTAAGTTTTGATTCGTAACAGCCAATCAGACCAAGGTATTCAACTAGGGCAGCTAATACCTATTAATCCATTCTGCGGTCACTTGCCTGAATAGAGACAAATAACAAAACTCCAATAATCGATTCAACTCAGTGGGACACCGTTATAGAATAAACTTGCCATTATGCCAAAATCCTCTGCGAGTGAGATTCAATGTATTTTGGGAGGGAAAAGTCTGCTGTCACGTTAATGTGCATCCGACCGGGAAATAATTGCACTTGGCCTATGTAGTATGTCACGGGAATCTGTGGCAAGTGTAGTCAGACATATTAGTTTAATTGAAGCGGGTTTTTCTCATTCGGATGGATCAGTCTGGATGTTGAGACTTAGGGGACTACGCCAACCTCTGCTACTTCTACTACGGGTGACTTTCAATTCGTTCGACACTTTTTAAGTGGACATTCTAACCATGATTTAGAAACATGGCGCTAATTATGAAAAAAAAAAAATAGCACGTCAAAAATTTTTTTTTTGTTAAGCGCAGAAATTGCAGGCGCATTAATTGCCAATCCGCGGTGGGCACGCGTGGTGACTTAAGCCCATATTCTCTCTCTGAGAGAAGGCATGTGCCCTGCAGTGGGACGTATAGGCTGAATACATAAGCACAGACAAACAATATCAAGACAAAAAGTAATAAACATCGAAAAAACGATGCTTCAAGCGTCTTATGGTCCGCGACCGCTAACTCAATTGACGATTTCAAAACCACGCAGTAGATTTGCACTTGTATGCCATCCAGTTTGTTTCTAAAATCGCCAATGATCTTAATAACAAACTGGAGTACTTTTGAATAGACTGAATATTATTTAAACAGCAGCGAATAGATCAAACAGATGCGGTCAAGTACTGGGGACTTTTAGATGAATCAGGCTTCTATTCATCTCCCACCATAACTATAACGAAGTTGCCAAAATAAATTCCCTACGTGTCTGAAGTAGGATTCACTTCGCGGCAAATTCCATTTGAATTTCGTTGAACGAGGGCATTTATTACGAGTGGCGTCTTTTTTCAAGGAATTGGCGTCAAGAGAGGAATAATTTATGTAATAAAGGGAGCATAATACAATCATGCTATATTTAATAAGTAGTTACAAATAGAAGCAAAAAAATCAAGATGTAAAAAAGGAACAGATAGTTTACTTTTAAAAATAGATACCAAAAATATATTAAATTTGACTTTTTGCCTGTAAGCCTCATGTACTTGTTCAACAACATTTCATGTACTCAATCTCCTTTGGCGAATGAAGCGGAAGTATGTTATGCAAAAACGGCATTTCATCATTGCAATTATCATTATCACACATCTCGCAAAAAGTAAGAGAAGAAAACAGGATCGTTACATCAGCGGCGGTCATTATTTCGACACTGAACGTGTACGGTGGGGCATTTCCAAACGTAACCTTTATGCTAAACTTGCACATTCGCGTACGCAACCGGCTCAGAATATGTTGAACGCAAACTTTAGTTTTGTAGACCTTTTAGGTAGAGAAGGTAATTTTCGTAGGTTCTGCAATAGGTTTCTTGGACATGGTCATGTTCCTGAAAATGTGGATTTCTAATGTACCATTAATTTTTAATTTTAAGGTGGAAGTGAAACTGCGTTTTAAGTGCTTTACGAAAGAACTTTCGTAAGTGTAGATTTGTTTTTATCCACAAACATTTATATATTATTTCTTCAACCCACAAGCAATTATTGTTTGCGGGTAAAATGAAAACCGCACTTGAAAGTTCGTTCTTGATACATAATTACAGGGTTATTTTACTTATCAATATAAACTTTTCTTATGGAGCAAACTCTGAAATAGTGAAAAAATATCAGCTGTACTTACTATACAAAGCTTTCATAATTGCTCTAGCTGTATGTCTTCTGTTATATTTTAATTATACCTGTTATACTTTTTTGGAAAAGTTAGCTTTGGTCCCATAGTAAAAGTTGCAGGTATTGAAAAATACAATTATCTCTTATGTTCTACGGGACATTTCTGCAACAACTTTTCTTTTGAAAAAAAAAAGGAGGTTTGTCAGTATATTTTTTATGTATCTCTATATTATGTATCTAAGAGAAAATCATCGAAATGTTCTTTTTAGTGTGTTTGTCCTGAATACAGTATTTTTTTTATTTTTTACAAAAATTATGTATTTAGTTTTTCAGCTTAATATTACTGAAGCCCGATTTATGAAAGTGGTGCAAGGTAAGTATTCCGAACGGAACCCTAACCTAACTTTCCATTTCTCTCC
The DNA here is from genome assembly GCA_963969515.1 of Yponomeuta evonymella. Classification (NCBI taxonomy): domain Eukaryota; kingdom Metazoa; phylum Arthropoda; class Insecta; order Lepidoptera; family Yponomeutidae; genus Yponomeuta; species Yponomeuta evonymella. The sequence goes on from OZ018363.1 coordinate 2,963,851, forward strand.
CCGTCCTTGCCCGCGCGCAGCTTTCGTCATCCCGCGCCCGGAAGTCTGCACATACGCAGGCCGAAAGCATCTGCGGCGGGCAGGCAACCGGTTTTATGACTGGCTGGTTCGCCATTTCGACGACCTCCGTGCGGTTCGGACGCCATGGATATCGTTCGTTTAGTGGCCAGTTTTTTTACCAAACGAACAGAGCATAGATTCTGTTAATTCATTGAGATACATATACAACTGCATGAACGAGTCGATTTCATTTCATTGCCGCTTCAAGTCTACACGCGCCCAAAACGTCAAACCATCAATAGGATGAAAAACATTTCACGTGCCCCGACCGTGAATCTGTCATTATCCTATAATGCACCAGAGAATCGAGGCCCAGCTTTGAAAATATATATGGTTGCTTAGGAAAGGACTCGTCACGTCACGATAGATCCATGAAAACGTAAGTCTGAAAATCAAGATAAATAGAGGAACGAATCTTGTAAACGAGACGAGTCCATACCTTCTTCGGGGATACAAAAAAAAAAAGATGGAATTTGTTTCAAGCGCTCGAGAATCCACAAATAACCTCTTGTCCTACTTCCAAACCAAACAAATAAAACATAATCAAGTCCAGTAACATACATATCATTCTTGAATATTCTTATACCTACAATAAATAATTTTCTACTCTACATCACCGACCTTTTATCTGAAGCGGAAGTCTATCTTCATTATCATTAGTGTAGAATTAGATATAAGGTATTCCCATTATTATCTCAAATATGTTCAAATATGTTCTGCATATTTACAACTCATCTCGTGATATTCTAGTGTGTCCTCGCTATTGATAAGACCCCTGGTTCCGGGTGTCATCTAACATTTACAAAGCGACCGGAATTCCACACTATAATATAGTGTCAAATTACAAGTATGGTATGCCTATAATTTTCTATCTTCTGCATATTTCCAACACATCTCGTGATTTTCTAGTGCGTCCTCGCTATTGATAACCCTCCGGGTTCCGGGTATCATCTAACCTAACATCTATCCTAAGCAACCAGAATTCAACTCTATAATATTAGGGGTTAAAGTATGAAATTGCCGATTTGTACTGAAAATCTAAATTGTTTATTTTTTAAATTTTTAACAAATTTATTTAATCAAAATAGTTGCCATTATTATCTATTACATTGCTGCCATCTAATGGGAAGGTCATTAATGCCTTTGCGATAGAACTCCGGCGATCTAGACTGCACAAACTGTGTGAAAGCATTTTGTACTGCCTCCTGGGAAGAAAACTTCTTGTCACGTAGATAATTGTCCAAATCACGAAAAAAATGGTAGTCCGTTGGAGCAAGGTCTGGTGAATACGGAGGATGACGAATGGTTTCTAACTGCAGTTCCTGAAGGGTCAAAATGGTTTCTCGTGCTGTGTGAGGTCTCGCGTTGTCGTGGAGCAGATCAGTCAAATCATGAGGCACCCATTTTTCGTATTTTTTTATTTTATTGATTTGACGCAAGTGAGTCAATATTGTGGGTAAGGTAACGTTAAACCATGCCGCTAATTCCTGGGTAGTTTGACTAGGGTCGGCTTCCACTATCTCTCTTAATTCATCGTTATTCACCTGTGTGGGCGGTCTTCCTCGTGGCTCGTTCTTTAAGTCGAAATTTCCATCACGAAAGCGTTTAAACCAAAATCGCACGGTGCGTTCATTAGTAGACCCCTCTCCAAACGCAGCATTGATATTGCGGGCTGTTTCTGCCGCGTTAGTTCCGCGTCGGAACTCGTATTCAAAAATCACTCGAATTTTCGCAGTATCCATCTTTCTTGTCTAAATTGAATAACAAAAACAATTGAAAGTCGATATTCAAATGTTTCACATTTTTTAAAAAAAGAACATCATAGAAACCATTTCAAAAAAGTTTCATTCGAAAACCTCAAACCATGAAGATTCTATGTCAATTCAAAGAACCTATTGCAATAAAACGGCAATTTCATACTTTAACCCCTATTATAAGTAAGTATTATAGCTACAAGGGTTTCGTTGGCCAAACGCCGGTATTAGTCATACCCACAAATCACAATTTATGGGTAAGATATAATACATATACCGCATTTTAAAGGTACCTTAATTTTTGGGTTAGTTAGTCCCTGATTCAAAGTACCGACAATCAGAAGATACTGCCAATTTTAATAATACCATATTATGATTGGACGTTGCTCGACTAATCGGAGGCACAGGATGCTTTTCTTAACTTAGCCTCGAGGCGAAAACCCCAATATCAATCAGGAATGAGTTGCAAATATCACAAGGGCATTACAGAATAACTTGACAAGTACCTTGAAAGCTAAACAAAAGACAGTTTATTATCTGTAGTCCCTCCTGCGAGAATCACTCTATCCTAGCCCCTTCACTGCGTTCTAACATATTATCGCCCGTTATCAGCACAAAGCATGCATATTGTCGTGAAACTGGCTGAAAACACAGGCGTCTCCCCTTATCATGAGGCGATTCCGCGACCGACCGACGTGGCTGCGAGGTCGTTGGCCGGACGTGTGTCGTTCCGCAGAGCCATTCGGATGTGTTGCTGCCTTAGGGGTAAAATAGACTTTGATGGCAATGGTAGTTTCGGTGATAGAGACAGATAGTGTCCGACCAACGCCTTACAACGTTTTTAGGAGGCCGAGGTCGGTCATTGCCATCGCTGAAGATAAATTGAAGGTTTTACTTTATGCTCGTGACTTACTTAGAATTCACGGTAGATATAGATAGATATAATATTCTTTATTGTATGTACACCATATAGTTCTCTTGTTATTTATGTTAAGTGTCTACATACCAATATGTCATTAGAAAACTGAATTCGCAAATTAAAATAGTTGATATAGTCAAATGGTTGCATACTACCTACGTCAAACTACAAAAATTAAGTAGGTAGGTAGTATGCACATCAGTTAGCAGGACCAATGATCTATGTTCTTACACACTATATTATGCCCCTGTTTTCGGCGAACGCCTTATGAGTCTTCGTCATTGCATGCGGGAAAGCCACAAGTGACCTCAAAATCAATCTCGAAAGAAACTACGAGAGAAAAAAAACTGCAATATGTCCCTACAAAAGTGCCGCAGCAATCTACTGCATATACGGTAACAGCCAGTCATTGTACTTGGAAAATGCGGAGAAAATTATGCAAAATACCTCTGTGCCGGTGCCCCGTTGGAGTCACGTGATAGCGAAGTCTGGTACAAAACGATATAGGGGTGTAGACGAATTTGCGATCTCGGCCGTTCGCTTAGAACTCAAGTACTGTTTTCCTTGGTCAATAAATCGTTCAATCACCATTACAATTGAAACTACAATGTTCTTACCGGGTCGGTGACAAATTATTCAAATTTTATTCTACCAGTACTCACCTACGCGCACCGTCCATGCAAACTACATTGTCGACCCAATTAGTTAGTGAATTACATTATTACAATCGTCTCTTAATTAGAACACAAGTCAGATGACAGATCCATCAAGCGTACGCAACGCAATACGAGCGTAGTACTCGTATAAATAAAATCCCAACTGGTGGTGTATCGAAAATAGTCGGCGTCGACAGTTCGTGTCCAGATAGGCTCGACCTTGCGATCTCGGTCGTGAACTAATAAAAGCGAATTCGGAACGAATGATTCGTTGCCTATTCACTGCTGAACAACTGATGACGGTTCAGATCTGAAAGTGTACCGTAAATTGAAATGAAAGTGTCTTTGTACCTCTTCTCCTCTACTATAGATCACATAGGAGAGTTGGCAATTTTGTCATGAAGCTATGCCGTCTTGCCGTCCCAATTTTGAGCATTATGCAGAATGTAAAGACAGGGGCGGGATCTTGGTACACCTTTTTAGAGGGGTTGGGGGGCTTGGGACAGATTTTTGTTGCGTAGAGAAGCAAACATTTGTGTGGGTAGCTTCTTCACAACGTTTCCACCTAGGCTCGCGTTTCCTAAGTTCGGTATTTATTTACACACCATTTGCTTGCCATTCCGGAAGCAAATAGGAAAAGAAACAAACAGGCTGTTTGAACATAGTAAGTATAGACATTACAAGGACCATAGTCGTACAAAAGAATTGTTTCATTGGCAGGCCAATACAATCACGATGGAATGAGCGTTATCAAAGCAAATTGATGGATCGATGAGCAATACTTGGTCGGTGGTCGTGACTCAGTGTTAGGCCGCGAGCAGACGGACAATTTTACTCGAATGACCACGCCCTGTTAGAGAATTACAGGGACAAATGTGAAAACTCTCATGAGAGATAATTTCTTGCGTGGAGCTGTGGCGCTTCGTCAGGGTAGCGACATTTGTAAATCTCACCGTTATTGTGGTGCGAAAGTAAATTCTCAGGGGCGTCATTATGTGTTCTTTATTTGTCATTATCTTTTGACTGGCTCTCACGCCATCATTGTTTTAATGATATCGTTCGTAGACCTTAAATTTTAGCCGATCACCCTGCGGTTCTTGAATCGCTGGGATTTTTACCCAGGTCGGGAAGCGTCTAGAGGGTCTCACTTGGATACCTTGGCAGAGGGGTCAGATCCTGCTTTGGTATGACACTTGTGTGTCGCGCCGTCGCATGTGTGCTCTAGGGGTGTCATACCAAGGGCTGCTGCTGAAGGTGCTAGTCTCTAATATTTGAAGGACAGCTGATTAATACTTTTTAACTAAGCTTTCTTTTTGTGCCTCTCGCCTTAGAGACCATCGGAGTTTGGGGTGTGGGGCTCCGTCCGTGGAACTGTGGCTTTGTCTACCGCTCTGGAGCAGACTTGATGCAGAGGATATCCCTCGCCGTGAAGAGCTGTAATGATGCCACGTTGTCTCTGACCAGTTTAATTATTTGATAGTATTTATGCAACTTGTATTCCGTGGGGCGCCGGATTAAGAATAGCGTCACTCCATTTCCCTCCGTGGATGTCGTAGAAGGCGACTAAGGAAAAGAATTACCAGGAGACGGGCAGCAGCGTCTTCCTGAGATTCCAACCGCATACTGCGATCGCCAACCCGCCTGCCAAGCGTGGCGATTATGGCAAAACCCCTCATGGTTGTCCTGCAGTGGGCGTCAAATGGCTGATGATGATGCAACTTGTATATAGAGAAGTGGAGGAAAATATGGTCCATAGTGTTAGCAATCATGCTATTTCAAATGAAGGATTTTAGGTCTCCGAAATGTGGTTGTTCTTATGGTCAAATATCATCCATCCTGCTGCAACTGCTGCAAGTGCGTAGAATACAAAATCGCGGACATTCTCTCGCAGTTGTAAAATCGGTCACATTTTAAAAATCTAATAGTCGCCTGAGCGAGGCCTTACATTGGCGAAAAACACTGAAACAGCGATGATGAAATGAGATTTTATAGTAGCGGAGCTCGGGCGGTGGAGTAAGCAAACAATGGATGTGGCAATGGCAATTTTCGATTCTTAAGGTAAAATCAGTGAGCTGTGATGTTGATATAACGTGACTGTCACTGAATGTTTTGGTCAAAGTAATTTAGTATTCCGATCAAGGGTGAAGTTACAAATTGCAGTATGCATTATTGCATACTGTGCCTTCGACTAGGAGTACCTAGTTGTTGTTTACGCGACAATAGCTTGTTGAAAATGATGTAAACGTTATTTGATACACAACAACACTTTTTTATTTATATTTATTATGAGGAAAAACTAACAGTAGTACAATGGTAACTTAACACAATTACTTAATTATTTAAAGTATTACGTAATTGTACCACCAGCACCGTTAGCCACAGATTAAAAATGAGGAAAACAAAACAGAGAACTTAATATTATATTCCTGTGACTTTTACACGTTGCATTAAAACCGTGCATGCTTTGCATTGAAATAGTTTTCAGGTTAATAACATAAAAATACTAAGCTACAGTTCAATTTCAAAACATTCCACTTCGGTCACTATGTAGAATTCCAATGGTAATTTCAACTCGACTGGTCACTTTACATAATCTTCTGTACATGGCTCTGTACAGTACAAAATCATCTAGTGTTCATGGCTTACGCATGTTTTTTTAGCTTTGGTTCTGTTAACTATTCCAGAGCGTTTACATTACCCAACCTCGTGTATGTTTCTGACACTAGACACTCCTAACGTAACAAATCGGTCATACCAGCCTAATACACATCCGAGTTACGTGTATAATTGAATTTTTAACGCTACGTCGAGCACCTAATCGGTCGCCAGAAGCGAGGCGCTTGCAAAATTAATTTAGGATCACGGCGCTCGTGCCGGAGCCTTTATGAGTAGGTTTCAGGGGTTTTATTACAGATAATTAAGGTTATTTACATTTATTGACAAGTCTAGATGCCTAAAGAACGCTCACTTACAGTGAATATTAAGTGGTTGGTTACAACCAATACTTATAATTATGAGAAATTGAAGGCCAGAGTGTAGATTTACTTACTACCAGATAAAAACTAGTTGCGTTTTGACTCCGAAAATCAAGCCTCTCAGGTTTCTGTGATTTTGGCTGTTGCTAATTTGCATCATGAATAAATAAATGAAAAAAAAAAAAAAAAAAGATAAGTGCGAAGCTTTTACATAACAGATAAATTCATGGCAATTATACAAATGATTAATTCAGCTGTAATTTTTTTACGATACGTACAAAAATATTATGATACGCACAGTCGAGAGCAACAAACTTGTGATTCATTTAGGCGTAACACTGCGTTACTGATAAAGAAATAACTAGCTGATAAAAAATGCTATTGCATACAAAATAATTTCCAACAATTGCTGTTTTTTTGTTCCCAGTTGAAGCTCAAACAGCTGAACAGGATTTTATGCAACTGCACCACCAGATTTTGTAACAACATAAAGAACCGTTCATTGGCACAAAAAAAAAAACATAATTAAGCAATATACAGTATTGATTGATCACGTTACGAGCTAGTCCCAGTCATTTACATAGAATATTCTTTATTGTACACCAGTCACTTTTAGCGATAAGGCCGCTTTCTGTACTCTAAGGGTTAAGAAATATCTGGGTTATTTCCTTTTTTATGTACAATAAAGAGTATTCTCTATATATCTAATGTGAAAACTCCGCTACGGTCACGTTTAGCGCGAAGCCACACTACATTTGCAGGCTCTACTTACTCGGCAGGTTTATACATGGCTTTCAACACTTACACATTTCGCGCCACCTAGATTGCACTGAACCAGATATAGTCCGTCAGCAACTCGCTGCATCTATGTACATAGTTAGGGACGACGTAACAAGTTGAGAGAAAGCGGAGCCTACGTACGTACGGGCTGCGACTTTTCAGTGCTGACCCTGGCGTGGATTGGTAATTACTTCAATAAGTTTTCCATCTCAAATTATCACGTATAGTACTATAGTAAGTGCAAGATAAAGCCACCCCAAACTAGATTTGAGAAAGTCCGTTGCCTAGTTAGCACGTTTTCTGATCGCGTGTGGCATAAATTCTTAAGGAAAAGAAACTGGAATCTGTATGTCGCCTCGCCGTGCGAGCGACACGTCTTAGTTGAAGAAAAGCTGGAAGGAGTTTCGAGACTTGTTTAACTTTGTAAAGAAACTACACCACTTCTTATATGTCACTTAAGTCGCCATTTAAATCGACTTCTGTATAAAGAATTTTATTTTCTTATCGTTTATGTGACCTGCGTACGTCCCACTGCAGGGCACAAGCCTTCTCTCAGAGAGAGAGAGTACGGGCTTAATCAACATGCGCGCCCACCGCGGATTGGAAATTTCAAGCGGTGGTAGTGAAGCTGTAGATCGCCGGCTTCCCATTCGGGAGGTCGTGGGTTCGAATCGCAGTATGTACCAATCACTTTGTTTTCTAAGTTACTTACATTTGTGAAGTTACAGTAGCAACTAGCTAACTGTGAAGGAAAACATCGTGAGGAAACCTGACTGTCTGAGGTGTCCACACACCACAGCGCTTGAAAGAATTTTAGTTCAGTGCTGTTTAAGCCACATTCAAGAAAGTGGTGCAAGTCGGCCTTAGAGACATCCTGTGCTAAGTCTGACGGCGGACATCGGCCTCCGTAAAATAATTAAGTGGTTTAAAACGTAACTAGCCAAAGACTAGCAAGCTGACGTGGTTGTGACTTAGTCTGGTCACAAGAACGAAGTTCTGTAGCAGATAGATATAGCAAATCAGCAAACCCTGAACGAATATTTACATTTGCATAGCTAGGGGTGGGGAAACGGGGTCGGCCCTGCCGAGCTAAAAGGCAATAGTGCCCATACCAGGACGTTGAGTTACTGTGTACATTAGTGCATCAGGATTCTGTGTGACAGGCCAGACCTCCCCTGGTATATAGCCCTAAATTCGCCAACGAATACATATCTGAAAGTCGGTAACGGCTGGATGAGGCTGAACGAGAAGGCATGCCTTGTGGAGGCATAGCTTCAGACGAACATTGGCTGTTGGAATGAATGGACGGAGCATCTAATATGCGCGATGCCGTAGAGAACAAAACGTTTTGTACGGATTCGGTGCAGACTACACACTATACCGCCTCCAAAGATCCTGCGAGAGAAAGTAACGTACGGAAGATTTGGCTTGGCACACACTTTCTACTAAATCCAGCTGAACAGTTTCAGCTAATCACCATCGATTTGTGTCACGTCACACCCAACGCAAACATCACCGGAAAAAGTACCGAGTAAAAGTAAGATATAAGACACCGCAAGAAAAGTCTGTCGCTGAGCATTTGTCCCAAGCCTTCTGAGGCAGTGTCGCCTTTGAAAATGTATGTATGCACTTAGAGAAGAGGGTCGTGAAATATGAAATATGCAGTAACATATTAAGAGGTAAAAGAATGACGGCCCGATTTTCGAGCGTCTGTTTATGTTTTAAGGACTGATGCCTTGCATATTAAGTAACATTGGAAGTGTCATTGACATAACATTATTGGTATTAATCGGGTTTTGTGCCTCATACGAAAACATTGTAGAGTATGTAAAAAAATAGTACTGAAAGAGAGTACAAACCATTCCTCAGCTCGCAAGACACTGTCCAATTTATTATCAGTTTATTGCAAGCTTTAGAACGCGTGAAGTAGAGTTTTTCAAGGCAAACGATTTTTGTTTTACAATTTTAAATTATTATTATGTTTTTGTCTGTTTTCCTGTGTTACGGCTTCGTACAGGCGCAGTCTTGATAGATAATACTTAAAACGATTGTGTTAAATAGAAGGGATATTTTTTTATCATTTACCTAAGGCTGCAAAACGAAGAAAGCGCAAAGGAATTCCAAAAAAAATTGTAAATCCCAATAATATTTTCGAACTAAAATTTTCCACATTCCGTGTCTACTTACCACGATTAAACTCTGCGAAACAGAGCGAAACCTGGACGGACTCTCCCGACAAAAAATCAAGCCAGTGAATCCGGAATTAAGTTAATAATCCTAATAATACATTTTTTATTTTTTGCAGCCACCATAACATGAGTGTCCTGGACCGACTGCCTGGCAAAGGCCTCCCCAGTAATATATTACGAAAAATATCAATCTGAGAAAAAAAAAATCAATCCGAACAAGTTGTTGAAAAACACTAAATACATGAAGGTGTTCCAGGAATTGCTGGACATGATTTTTTTCTGGAAAACGAATATAAAAATTTCACGCCTAAGTGTAAACTAGCGGTATAATTTATAAAAACCTGAAACTTTGACCTACGCTTTGAAAATTTTAAATTTATTTTCTAAGTAAACCTTGAAAAATTCGACAAGGTTCCTTGGGAAGAAATATTCGTTAAACGACACTACATAGATGCACTACTGTAAAAATATGCAAAATAAAAGTACGACTTTAAGTACAATATCTCCTAAGCCTTTGATCTCTCAGGACGATCCTTTGGAAAAATATTCGTAAAGATTCAGAAAATATGGCGGTTTGTTAGACATTAACACTCGGCACTGTAGGTTTGTATGAAGTGTGTCGACTCTTCGACACGACAAAATTCTTTACTCTTGAAGAATAATGTTTTTAATAATGAAGACGGAGCCGTTTTGGTCAATAAAAAGAGATCACTCACCAATCGCTGCGACTGGTAAGCAGTTGAAGCAGTCTGTGAACGTTTACCATAGCTTCTCTTCGACACGACAAAATTCTTTACTCTTGAAGAATAATGTTTTTAATAATGAAAACGGAGCCATTTTAGTCAATAAAAAGAGATCACTCACCAATCGCTGCGACTGGTAAGCAGTTGAAGCAGTCTGTGAACGTTTACCATAGCTTCTCTTCGACACGACAAAATTCTTTACTCTTGAAGAATAATGTTTTTAATAATGAAGACGGAGCCGTTTTAGTCAATAAAAAGAGATCACTCACCAATCGCTGCGACTGGTAAGCAGTTGAAGCAGTCTGTGAACGTTTACCATAGCTTCTCTTCGACACGACAAAATTCTTTACTCTTGAAGAATAATGTTTTTAATAATGAAAACGGAGCCATTTTAGTCAATAAAAAGAGATCACTCACCAATCGCTGCGACTGGTAAGCAGTTGAAGCAGTCTGTGAACGTTTTCCATAGCTTTATGTTGTACCTTCTTTTGCATTCGTCGTAGAATCTGCAACAATGGAATGTTCGCCGTTTTAATTATTGTAATTTAGACCTAAGTATTTCAATTTTAATCGCTTATTGTTTTATGAGGTACTACTTTGTCTTCATATAAATATCTTATTATAAAAAATAGTCCTAAATCGTAAAATAATAGTTCTCAACATGAATCCCACTTATTTTAAGTACTGCGCCTTTTCCTGGTATGCAATAAAGAATATTCTATATATCTAATAAAGGCACTATAATTATAACAGAAGTAACAATAATGTTATTTCCTTCTAAAAGTTCAAATTTGTTACCTGCTGCGATAAAATAAGCCCCCGCTGATATAAATACAACCTACTACAAAATTATAAATAAACTAAAAAAATATGCATAATACATATAAAAATAGTGGTTTCCACTATAAAATTACGTTTCTGCGTAAATTCGCCTTGTACTTTTTAACAAGAGGCATAATTATGTTTGTGTTGTATGTGCATTGTATATGTATGGTGCTCTGTTGGTGCTCCTTAATAAATAAAATACAATAAAAAAATGTGTTGAATGTACATAGAATGTCCTTAATTACACCTAACAAGTCTTTATAGGTAAGTGGTATATTGAGTCCGAATTCTGAAGAATTTTGAACGTTACTAGAAGTAAATTTTAAGTTACAAATAAGCCATTTTAAAGTAAATTTATGTATATCCCATTTTAATTCTACTTTGATTTTAATTACAATCGGGGTATTTTGATCAAAATTAGACGCCTTAAATGCCCAGGGCCGTTTATAAATTCTAGATTTCATATTCCACTTTATCCTCTAGTACACATGTCCTACAGAAAAGAGAAGATTAATAACTCGGAGCAAACTAAACCAGTATCATCACACAAACGGTTTTCCTTCACAAATATTGTACAAACATGTATTGTATATACATACACTAATGCCTGTTCCTTAGAGGGATACACAGCATCTCTCAAGACCGAATCGCGCGAGGCGCCACTGGAATGCGATTGGATACTAGACTACCAATAAATGCCAATGAAACAACAATTAACGCGAGACGTTGAAATGCATAGTTGTTAAATAGAGTCATATTAGGACTCTATTTAACAACTATGCATTTCAACGTCTCGCTCCCTGGTGCGTCACCAATGAAGTGTGCCTCTATTTTTACTCGTCCTATGCTATGTTAGTGCTGCGTGGCCAAGTTTACATAATCCATCACCGCACGTTGAGATACGATTGATCTTGAACTTGTGCATGCTGTAACGTCATCAGTGTACTTACTCTCTTACCATGTGTTAAGTGATCGATCGTGCTTGTTTAATAGAGAAAACAGTACAATGGTGTTAAAGAAAGAAATTTCTACAGAGGCAACCCTCAAATCGTGAAAAAAGTATCAGCTGTATACAGTACAGCACATGGTAAGAGAGGTTCTTCACTTAGCACATGGTAAGAGGTTCTCTAGCCCTGTATAATTGTATATAGCTCATCAACTTTACTTTTTTGTTGTGTTTGTGTTAGACAAGTTCAACTTTTGTTCTATATAATTTGACTGCTCCGTTGGTCTAGCGGTTAACACGGTTCACTACCAAAACTGAGGGTTCAATTCCCGCTGGAGGCCAATATACTTGATTAGTACAAATGGCATTAGTAAACAATCAAAGTAACTTATCTTCTTCTTTTTGATGGTCATTGTGACTTCTCGGGATTGATTGACACGCCGTAGTACCCTCTCTTTCGTAACTCTTCCGAGGGTTCTCGGAAGAGATCACTTTTAGTGATAAGGCCACCATCTGCACTCTTAGGTTAAGAAATATCTGTGTAATTTCCATTTTTATGTGCAATAAATTGTCTCTATCCATCTAACCAGGTAAGGATATAACAAAAATGGAAATAGCTACGTCCAAACTGAGACCATTTGTACAAATTTAATCTACGGCGGCTCCCGGCTACGCAATGTACATCTAATCGTCATCATAAACAAGGGCCGGTTTCTGAATTGAGAAATTCACTAATACTTAAGTAACGTTCTGTCACGCTCTTTTCTGAGAAATTCGAAGAGACAGTACCCCAGTTAACTATTTACGTGGCTCTGATGTCAACCGCCGCGCCGTCTCAAACTTACTATTCAAAGACGTGTCGGAATGAAAGCCGCGACGAGTCCCGCTGTCTGTCTTATAGTGTAGGGGCTGTTTTCATTCAAGTGGACTGGGATGTCTTAAACGCGTAGCTAGCTACGTAGGCGTTCACGTCTAAGTACCGTGACCTATTTTGCTGTTCTATTTGGCTCTAGTGAGATAAAATGGGGAGGGCTTTGATTCCAACTAAAGGTTGCTTTTAGGTGGTTTCGAAAGCCATAAAATTAATGTGGAGGATGTGCTTATTACAGTAGTAAGCTATATACTTATTATATCGCGATCTCCCAATATTTTGGCTTCGCCACAAGCATAGAACTTAACAATATGTTGGAAACGAGTTCCTGAAATGATCCTCAAAATTAATATTTTTTTACCAGTCCTGTTAGCTGATTAAAAATATTATAAAAGAAACGGGATTTCCACAACGGAAGAACACTTTCTTGCCCTCGTTATGTTTATGTTGTAATAACACAAACAATTTGAAAAGTAAATTGACCAGAATAAAATGTTACAGCTGATCAAAAATTATCAAAATATACAACTCCCGAATTGCCGATAAATCAATTTAGCAGCTGATTTAGCATTATCAGCTGCTGAAGGCTGTTCTCCGAGCGCACGGATTTGTATTGGGTGCGCGAACGAATACTTGGGGGAAAAGTAGGCATTTTTGTAATTACAGAAATACAAATCCTGTTAATAGAATTTTGGCGACCGACGTCACTAATTCATTGACAGTAATTTTGGTTTATATTTATCCAAAACTCAGTACACCTTAAATAAAACCTACTATATCTAGTAATAATTTATATTCGTGCGATTTTTTTTTAAATAAAAAGTTTAAAAGCGATACAGTTTAAAAAAACATAAAAATAATGACCGAGGACCCTAGATAAGACATTGAAAAGTAACATATTATATTTTTTTCAGATTTTAAGTACTAACCATTGGAGAGTAAAATGCATTTTAAAACACTTGATTTAGGGACAATGTCGGAGGACCCAGCCTTAATTTACTATTTTGTTCCCACGACTAGTCGCTACTAACACGACTTTTATTGTTAAGTGAAAAGAAACACTGCTCATCAAAAACCACAGATCTTTTTTTGTTCCAAGTCAAAAACCGTAAAACATTTTTGCTGACCGTTTAAAATTAAATGATTCCCATTAAATAATAGTGTGATAAAGAAGTCAACCTGAAAATTTTCATGGCTGTGTGTCTAGTAACATAAACAGAGCAGAGTGCACACAAGCATAGGTTGACCAGCTGTCGGTCGATTGGAAAATCACGAGACCGTATTTTGAATGACTCGCGGTGTTCATACATAGTCATGCATTTAAAGGGTCCAATCGCGATTGTTTATTAGGTAAATTAATTAAGGTAATTGAGTTTAACTACTAACTATGTACATCATGAGATATCAAAGAGTAGTTCTGAATATATCTAGACATACGAGTAGAAGGTACCTAGATAGAAAACACGCTATTGCACACTAACATTATTGTGTCATACATTTTCTTAGGCCTAAGTCAATGGGAAACTTGCGTCAAACTTAAATTGGAGTGACATTGCTTCTCTCACATAGAAGACACAGAAATACTCAGGAAAGATTACAAAATAAAACCAGAAAAACCAATTTTTTCGGAGTTTTCGGGTTACCAAAAAATGCGAATAATCAAGTTACTCTAATAATACAAAAAACCTATTACATTGAGTTTTTTCATTAAATTCTAAACGTTTTTTTAATAAGTAGGTGCATAAAAACGTAACTTTACGAGATAACTCAAATATTGATGAACGCTACAAGGCTTTACGTGCAAGGTGTGACGTTATAGTTTGAGCCCGTTTTTGTACAACGTGAGTAGAATGAGTTTTCGACGGGTAATATCATGGAATTACAAGAGAAAAACAATTAACACGTTTTACATCTTCTAACATGGCCTCTTCGTTTATATTTATCTGTAGAATTCTAAATGACCCGACCGGGCCACTATAACAATGGTTTTAAATTGTTCTTTTCAAGGTCATAATCTAACAGATTTAAACATTTTTTTGTGCAAGTTCTGCATTGGCCGTCTTATCGCTTGGAACGATCTCTGCCATACTAATAAGGAAAACAGGGAACAATCCCATTTCATTTTGTTTACAGCGATTAATTTTGGTCGGTCTGCCTAAGTTAGGAGTGCTAAGTTAAGACAGTGCGTACTTGACCTTGTATCTGGGACTACTTGCATGAATCAGAAGTATGAGTTGTTCACATTTTGCTGGTAAAAAAAAAACCTTGGTCATGTGCACCAGATGTTAGATGGTCTAAATTTGAAAGACGTTTCTAATACATAAAAGCTATGTTATAAGCAATGAGTAAATAAAAAAAAAACTTTGGCCTTTGCATCTACGTAATGAGATGATTTATACAGTGTCCAGTGGCACCATCACTCACACTAGATGGGTGAAGGGAGCACTTGGACGTGCCTGGGACATAGTTTTTAGATGGAGCAGGCTTGCCCAGTACCTATACCATCCTGACAGCTTAGTCGGCCTAGCCCACGGAATGACAAGAAATAGCAAATAAGACAGTAGTGTCTATGGTCAGTTATATTAATACTATTCTTATTGTTGTTAGTGTTAGTAGTTTAACATAATAAAATAAAGTACATTCTGACAAAGACGCATTGTTAGAGAGACTGTGATCACTAGAGCATAACAGGAGGGTTGTGTGTTCAGTTCCCATGACCAATTTTGGAATACAACTTTTAGTCAGTTTCTTTTGTTTTTTTTATTCACTATAAACAATACAAACTTGAGGCCCTATCTTTTATGGCATTTTACTGTACATTTGACCCAATTCATAGGTTTACTTGTGGCTTCACTGATAATTATACCAACCAACAGGTTTAGTTACTTTTTAAGTGGTAGGTATTTAATGGTCATTATGTCTGACTAAGACAAGATACGAGGGTCATTCAATAAATACTTAGCCTACAAAAAGTAAACGAAAATTTTGGAAAAGTGGCAATTTATTTTTCAACATAGTCTCCTTTTAGTTCGATACACTTAGCCCAGCGAAGCTCCAACTTTTTTAACCCGTCCGAAAAATAGTTTTTGTCAAACTCTGCAAAATAGGCCTCCGTGGCGGCGATGACCTCCTCATTTGATCCATATCTATTCCCGGCGAGAGATTTTTTCAGATTAGGAAACAGAAAGAAGTCACAAGGGGCCAAATCTGGAGAATACGGTGGATGGGGCAGCAATTCGTAGCGTAATTCGACCAATTTGGCCATGGCAACGGCAGACGTGTCGTGGTGAAACAGCACTTTTTTCTTCGCCAGATGGGGTCGTTTTTTCTTTAATTCGGCGTCGAATCGGCCCAATAAATCGGCATAGTAAAGCCCCGTAATTGTTTTACCCTTCTCGAGGTAATCGATGTAGTAATCACACCTTGTGAATCCCAGAAAACGGTGGCCATATCTTTTCCGGCCGATTTTACAGTTTTCGCCTTCTTTGGAGCACGTTCCCCGGTCTGGATCCTTTGTTTTGATTGCTCCTTGGTCTCTGGTGTGTACCAGTGGATCCAAGTTTCATCGACGGTCACAAAACGACGCAAAAACTCCGCTGGTTTCCGCTTAAACAGCGCCAAACACGTCGCCGATGTGGTCTCACGGTTGCACTTGTTTTCCGGTGTGAGTAAACGCGGCACCCATCGCGCCGACAGCTTTCTCATGCCGAGTTCCTCGTGAAGAATATGATGCACTGTTCCTTCTGAAATGCCTACAGTCTCAGCTAGCTCCCGAACCTTCAATCGGCGATCTGCCAATACGAGATCAAGGATTTTTTTAATGTTTTCCTCCGTAGCAGCTGTTTTCGGTGCACCTGGACGTGGTTCATCAAAAACCTAATGTAATGTAGCAATGTACATTGAATTGTAGTTTTGTGAATCACTTGGTTAGTTTCCAGAATCCACAAATTAAATGTAACCTCTCAACTCACCCGTAAATCCTATTGATGCTGGCACATTCATGGTTTCCTCTGAGCAGGAAGAAGTTCTCTGGGTACTTGATCTTGTATGCGAGAAGGAGGCAGATGGTCTCCAGTGACTGCTTGCCGCGGTCCACATAGTCTCCGAGGAACAGGTAGTTGGACTCGGGCGGGAAGCCACCGTACTCAAACAACCGTAGCAGGTCATAGTACTGTCCGTGAATGTCACCTGAAAATGGTTCATAGTTAGGTAAAGTGGTTCTTTGTACTTAGGTTTTTCTTAGAGGTTATTTTTAGGCATCAGCTTAAATAAATAAAGTTTCTTCGAAAGAATGAGATTGCTTTCTGGTTTTAGGCACTTGGATTCCTTGTGCATTACAGTACAATGATAGAAACATGGGTGGGGTCAAGTGACGTGTTTTTTCATACCACTGACACCTAGACAGTTTGAAAACTGTGTGTGCCTTATGGCAATGAAATAAAGTCGTCGCGTTCTTGTAGTTGTCATTACTACAAGGCATTAATTAACTGAATCTAGGCCCACATTGGGGCTGTGCATATCAAATAATGTAAGATAATCCCTAAATCCGCAGTGGGCACGCGTGGTGATTAAGCCCATACTATCTCTCTGAGAGAAGGCCTGTACCTTACAGTGGGACGTATATAGGCTGCTTATGAATCCCTAAATAGGATGTAACAAAATTTCCACATCTGTAACTAAAGGAGGGCATCAATACAAACAACTGGTGTAATGTGAATTTACCTACATATAATCAGTCCTCCAATTTCTGAGCCAACCTTTCTCTCTCTAAAAATGTTTGTTTCGCTAAAGGTAAGTGGTAAATTGAAGAACAGTGTTGGTAAATTACATGCACTAAGAAATAATTTTATCTGATAGTTACTCATACTATCTTGCCCACAGGATAACAATAATTGGAGCAGTAAATTCTACATTGGGTATCATGGCCCAACTATGAGGCTAAGGGTATTGAAAACAATAGATATTGTTGTTTGTAAATAATGCTTGACCTTTAGGTATGTAATTGAATAAGGTAACATATCAGAACCTCAGCAATTGACTGATTGCTTATGCTTTAATATAATTATGCTCCGTATGATTGTGTGAGGACGGCCAAGGACAGAAAGAAGTGATGTGCCTTTGGGGAGGCCTATGTCAGCAGTGAATGATTATAGGCTGATTGATTGATTCTCTGTGATATCTAAACTTCAAGATAACGGAACTTGTGAATAGGCTCATAATTTTATTATAATGGTGAATCCCTAGCAAGCAGTGCACTATACACCTTCAAAAGTTGATTTCAAAGTTTTAAAGGTGCAGTTCCTGTTAAAAACAATATACAGAATAATCTGTTTTCCATGAACAAATATCTTCAAAATAAAAATTTTTTGGCACAATGAAAAGCAATTTGACTGAATTTTCTTGAAAAATGTGAGCAGGACCAACAGCTTTAGTTACACATCATCGTTCAGCATCCAAAACTGTGAATGTGACTTTTATCAAATTTTACAGGAGACATTAAAAATTTACGTATCATACCGTCGTACACAAAACTACACAACAAAAATTTACATACAAAAATTTGGAAGTAATGGTTTTTATACACAAAACTACACAACAAAAATTTACATACAAAAATTTGGAAGTAATGGTTTTTATACACAAAACTACACAACAAAAATTTACATACAAAAATTTGGAAGTAATGGTTTTTATACACAAAACTACACAACAAAAATTTACATACAAAAATTTGGAAGTAATGGTTTTCACACTAACATTAAATGTTATATGTTAGTCTAAAAAGCATTATTTCGAATTTTTTGTATGTGTACGATGGTATGATTTCTAATGTTTTTAGTGTGTCCTGTAAAATGTTATAAAAAGTCATGTTCGCGGTTTTTTTGGATGCCGAAAGACGACACGTATGTCTCAGATTTAAGCAAATATTCACTAGTTCAGCAGTATTTACTAATGACAAGTTGGACAATTTGATGACAACATTCAATCATAGAAAAGGCACAGCAGTAATAAAACTCAATGAGCTACTTGACAATGTGAAAGTTGGTTAATCTGCTAATAGGCTCTAAACTTAGCAATTACCCTCAAGATGAAATGAAACTGCCAGTAATTCAAAAGTTACAAGCATTAACACAGGTTTTGACTCTCATTTACCCAGTTGCATGCCAAAGTCACAGAATACGTTAAAGTTTGGGAACATTTGGTGCGCTTTTGAATTTTGAAAGACGCTTCGTGAAGCTCAGGGAAATCTTCAACTTACCGCATATTTTCAGAGGTGCTTCTAGTTCAAGTAGAATTGGCTGTGACAAGAATATTTCCCGTGATTTTAAGCATAGCCCTTTGATCTCAATTTCGGTCAACTGTACATTCATACCAGGCTTTTCGCCCCGTACTGAAAAGATAACATTTATTTAGAAATTGTTCACTGAATAACAAAAACACTCATCACTGGCTTGTCACTCACTGCACAAAAACCGGTGTTATTATTTACTAGCTTTTGAAACAAGTTCACGGGTAATATTTCGGTTTCAAAGAATTTTATAAACATTTACCTTTAAGTAATTTTTTTATTACGTTGTCGATATTTAACTCATCTGTATCTCTGTCTGCCATTTGATATAATGTTTGTGCACGGAATATGACAATAAAGAGTCAGAAAATAGAGAAGGATCGCAAAGATATTTGCCGATTTTTATTCAGGTATCAACCTATAAAAATTCTCGGCTAAAATGAATTTCAATGGCGGAGAAGAAAACAGACATCACGCAACACACACACGCAGACAGATCAATGTTGCCAGGCCGTGTCATGCACGTATTCCCAATTCAGGAATTTAGGACGCGTCCTTCGTCCGGACGAACTTGAAAAAAACAGTTTGAAAGCAAAGTGAAAGGGTTTTTTTATTCTTTCTATTTTTACCTGTTTGTCAAACTTTTTTTATTTTTCTACCGACAAAAATACTGTTTACAATATTTACGCCTTTCGCACACTGACACAGTGAACCGCGGAAGCGAACTCCGCTTACATTCCATACATCACATTCTATGGCTCTGTGATTTCCATTTATTAGAATTAGGTGAATATTTAATAAATGCAGAAAAAAACAGCAATACCGACAGGAGCGTGGCAAGTGACAAATCTTGGCCTACCCTTTGAAGTGTCTTTTTCTTTCAAAATGGCGGAAGATGCACAAAGGAATTCTTAGCCGACAATTTGAAGTTAAGCTTTTCTAGGCCCCCCGCCCCTCCCCCACATAATATCCAAAATTTTGCCTTCTCGGTTCACATGCATTTCCAAATGTAATGTATAATGACTGGCCTACCTGCTTGGTTTGGTGTTTGGCTAGTAAGCCTGCACTTTAACCTACACTTACATTCGTGTATTACTCAAAATAATGGGGAACTTATCTACGTAAAACTTAAAATGAAGTGTCATTGCTTTTATACAATAGTGGACATAGAAAACTCAAGAACAATTAAAAAATAGAACCACAAAAATATTTTTCGGGGTTTTCGAGGTCCCAAAATGCGGAAAGTCATCTGGAAAATGAAAAATACACACTAGATTTCGTTTTTTCATTGAATTCTAAACGTTTTCTAAAAAAAAGGGTGCAGATGCATAAAAGCATATTATTATATAATATTGATTAACCCTTCATAAATAATAAGGTGTTACCTGCAAGTTGTGACGTCATAGTTTAAGTCCGATTTGTATTTCAAGACTAGAATGACTTTTTAACAGATCACATTATGAAAAGTATTAGTCGCAGAGAATAAAATTAACTACGTTTATTTATCTTTTAGCATGGCCTCTACGATTATATTAAAACATTTTGTGCAAGTTCTCCATTGGTCATCTTTGGTCACCTTTTTCTTTTAATGTCCTAAGTAGGTAGTATCGCCAGTCAAATAAGACAGTTTTAATCTGACAAGGGACGATCTGGCAACCCTGAGATAAATGACCCATAGACAATAGTTTTGTTCTTAAATTGCAACTACCTCTGTGATTGCCATAGATAAAATCTTTAAACTATTGCCAGCTAATAACGAAACAAAATCTGTATACTTTGTAAAATATCTGCCGCAATACCTGAGGCTCTGCTTGTTCTTCTCTTTGGCATCCTTTCTACAGTGTCATCGTGCGGACAGCACGATTTCAATTTAAACTAATTCTTAAATACTTACTAAGTTAAAGACTAAAATAAGTAACGAAAAGCCCGTCGCCAAGACCCGTCGAATATAAAATCAGTCATATAAACAGATAGGTCTTTTCTTTAGTCATATAAATGGATACCTACAGCACCCAATGGTTGTAACGTCGTAGTTTTATTTTAACTTGTAGGTATAATTTATAAATCCTTTTATACATTATTATTATTAAAACATAATTTCTTAGTAATTTTCCTTTGTTTTTTCCTATATAAGTGCCCATAAAAGGGGATGTCGCGATAGGTTTAATTAAAGATAGTTATAAGAACATAGCTAACTATAGTATTCATTTTCGACTAGTACAAGCGGTTACCAGTACCTACTACCTCTTGTGTAGTATAATAGGCGTTCTTTTTATTCGAGACTTGGCTGTGGTTAGCTTATCTTTTGATGAAACCTATAAAGAAATGATAATTTTTGGACCTTAATTGCTTTTAGTAATATTAACCATGTATATTAATGTTTTCTTTGCTATTTTTGTAAATCTTACTTTGGCAAATAAATATAGGTACTTACCTATGTTGTGATTTGTAATGATGCACGATGATAGGCTAGAAAACAGACTCTAAACGCAATGAAGCGTCAGAATAGACCTTAATTTATGGGGATGTCGCTGAGTATACTACCTACCTATAGGTTTTATTTTTGTGGCACATTAGAGTAATTAAGCGGAATTTATCGAGAGTAAACCATGAATTGGTAGATTTAGAACAAACAAAGATCTAAAACCTAGCATGCCAGTTTTGTATCTCAGCTTTGTAATTAAAAATACGTCGCTGGCTGAAGGTTATGTTTGAAAGCTGATCATTCTGGAACAGAGAAATTTCAAACTGCATGTAATTTGGTAGAACAAATACAGCTCTAAGTCTCCATAAGTTAGTTATCCTATATAGGACATGGTTAATCGCTAGGTACCTATTTTACCCTCAGAACTCAGAACACAAAAAGATTTCTCTGATCTGATGAATCTGAGATTTTACCATTGTTTTGTTCTTTCAGTATTGCCAAAAAATGAGATATATTTTTTGGCTGCAACACCAAATATAATTCAGTGCTGCCAGTCTTAAAATTAGCCAAATCTATTTTATTCATCATGGAACAAGGCAATGAACTCAGCGGCCACCACAGAACACATAATTATACCCGAGAAGAATGTCAACACCATAGAAAAAAAAAGCGACAGTTTTCATGCCTAGTAGCGCCATCTCGTTTGCAACCCAAAGCAACTTTATAGCAGCGGGCTTGGCGGGAAATTCAAATTTGTGGCGGCTTTCATGGACCGATAAAAATCCTTGGCCGGTCATATGGAATACAAACTTTTGCCAAAAGCAGCTCGCCTTTGGCAAAAGTTTGCATTCCGGCCACACAGAAGGGACGTGGGGTGGGAGCGTAGAAAAACGCGTCGTTCATACAAAATGTACCTACTGAAGGGACGCAGTGGGGAGAAAATGGAGCTCCATAGACTTAGGGCCGACTAAACTGAAGTTTAGTTTTTTTCATTGGAAACCGACTTATAACTATTAGACTAGACCTAAAAATACGATTAGCGACAATTTCTTTCTATTTGGACGCAGGTACCTACGATTTTTTTTAATAAAAATTATGGGAAAAAACAAAGTATTTTTTTCTCGGCTTTCGAGCGAGTGCGCCGCGCCTAACTCCCTCTGGCAGTATAAATGTATGTATTTTTTGTTATTTTATGGTACATCACACAACATGAGCAGGCGCTACATAATTCTAGTGAAAAAAAATAAAATTATGTTTTGCACACAAAATTTTTTATTTATCTTTATTTACAGTAGATATTAAAAGTATACCCAAATACAAAACTAACAATTGATTTAGAAATAATCCATAATATAACATTAATCTTAATTTAACTAATCTTCAATATGAAAGAAAGAAAGAAAGAAAGAAATATCCTATTCTGATGTATAATTAATGTTAGAAACATCACACAACTCGATATCAGGCTCTGTATCTGAACGCAAAATCAAGATCTGATGCCTCAGCGGAAAAATTAATTTTTCACCTCACTAGCTCGTAAAAGCTCTGTTTATCATTCGAAATCTGCGTGGAAAATCGCACTTTATCCGCTAGCGTGGAAAGTGTTTTTAAAATTCGAATATTTTTATTCAATAAAGGTTTCGTACAATAAATTACATATATATAGAACCTCATTGGTTTCGTAATAGTTTATATTCTCTGCAGCCAGTCCATTGATGATTGAAATGCAAATACTTATTTCATGTCATGCGCCAGCCTCATTTAAAGAATCGCACTGGCAGGCAAGAAAATTTTATTTAAAAAAAAAACTTTAAAATTTTCTTCTCTTTATTGAATTCACTTTACTTCCATTATTTTGGTTTGTTTTTTGATAAAATCGAAAGAAATCATAAAATATGAGCGAAGCTAGCAGCGACGAAGATATAAATTAACAGTAATTTAATATTTATTAAAACTGTTTTTCTTGCACCTAACATTTTCCTCGCTTTAGTGAGGTGAAAAGTTGTGTGTTGCGCTCGGCAGCAAAGTTATTTAGCGTCTCGTACCTTTGAAACCCTCGCTACGCTCAGGATTCTATATTTGAACCACTCGCTTCGCTCGTGGCTCAATCCTAGAATCCTTCGCTTGCTCAGGTTTCAATACAAGGTACTCGCGCCAAAAATTAACTTTGCAGCCTTGCATAACAAATAACTATTGTTTTGCATAGTCTGAAGTACAGGGTCTAATCGAAGAAACGCTATTTATTTATTTATTTTAATTCTTTATTGCACTAATTACATTGTAAGTGTACAAGGGCGTGCTTAATGCAAGAAGCATTCTCTTCCAGCAAACCTTTGGTTTTGAAGAGACTGACGACGGGTAGTGCACGAAGAGGATTAAATACAATAATAAACTTACGTAAACCTAGGGAAATAACTTAGACTTAGTGGGGGGGGGGAGGGGGATAATAGAAATTATTATAAACCTACATAAATGATAGTACATAAATAAATAAATAACAACAAAAATACGTACATACATATTGAAGATAATTACAATTACTAAACACGATTACTTACATACCAAAAAGCAATAAAATAAAATAACTGGTGATCGTTTACTGCCTATTCTGCAGATCAAGGAAGTGATAAAGAACTTTCTTTTTGAAAATCTCCGGGGTTGAAGCCTGACGAATGTCCAGAGGCAGGCTGTTCCACAAGCGAATCGCAGTCACGGTAAAAGAATTAGAATATCCCGCCGCATTATGCTCTGGGGTGCGGAGATGAAGAATCCGGGACGACCGCATAGAGCGGGCGTCACTGTGGAGATGAACAAAGCGTTCCCTGAGATAGGAAGGGGAGCAAGTGTTATTCAACACATTGTAGAGAGTGGACAAGATATGAGCATTCCTGCGGAAACGGATATTAAGCCACTTGAGCTTGGAGCGAAATTGGGAGACGTGATCATACTTACGCAATCCGAAAATATATCGAATGCATAAGTTGAGAAGTCGATCGAGTTTGCTTAATAGCTCCTCACCAAGGTCAGGTCAGGTCAGCATACGTCAGCATAATCGATAATGGGGAGTAGCAATGAATTAACAAGCGTAACCTTGGCTGAGAATGGAAGAAACTTCTGTAAACGCTTAAGGGAGTGCATTGATACTTTCCTACTTATCTCAGCCACATGCACATCCCACGAAAGATCGCTCTGGATGTGCAGACCAAGATTTTTCACCTTGCTGCAGTAGGGAAGTGCAATACCATTAAAGAGCACCTTGGGAAGAGAGGTCAAATCTAGTCTGGCGATGAGGGCCTTGCTACCGACAAACATGACCTGAGTTTTAGAGGGGTTCAAAAGAAGACCGTACCTGACGGTCCACTGCCGAATGGACTCCAGGTCATTAGACATAGAGGCGACAGCGGTATCGATGTTCTCCAGTTTGAACGATGTGTAAAGTTGGAGATCGTCTGCATACAGATGATGGGAACTGAAGTGGATAACAGAGACGAGAGTATTTATAAATACGGAGAAAAGAAGTGGAGAGAGCACGCCGCCCTGAGGTACGCCGGCAGTGACATCGCACCAGTCTGAAAAGGTTGTTCCCAGATGGATGCGTTGCCGGCGTCCTGAAAGATAGGATATGAACCACTGAGCCACTGGCCCCGAAATATTTAAGGATCTGAGGACAGCCAGGAGAATTTCGTGGTCTACACAGTTAAAGGCGTTGCTGAAATCCAGCAGTGTGAGAAGGGTTACACAGCGATCATCTCTGGCATGGCGGAAGTCATCGGTAATTTTAATTAGAGCAGTACAGGTGCTATGTGCTGGGCGGAAACCTGATTGGAAAGAATTGAGGAGACGGTTTGTGCGTAGGTAATATGAGAATTGTCGGTTTACAATCCGCTCCAGCACTTTCGACAGAAAAGGTAGAATAGAGATAGGACGATAATGTTTAAATTCACAGGGGTGAGATATTTTGGGGATAGGCACCATGTACGCCATTTTCCATTCACTAGGAAAGGAGTGGGAGGACAAAGAATGATTAAGGATGAAAAAACGCTAGGGTCTGAAGAGAGTAGCAGCATATTAAGTATATCTTCATTGTTTTTGACCCTACTTGACTTGCGAGCATGGTGCATTCTTTAGCTGCGGAAACCTATTGTTTACTGTAATAAAATTGTATTGCTGTGGATTTCTGTTAAATAAATAAAATTAAATCTTTATTTCTCGCTTCAGATGCTTCCTCTGAGAGTTTTCCTATTGGTACGACCGATTGATTTACTATGGTATCCTAGGGTATCCTAGTGTGGGGCCAGAAGCAATGTATGTGCCTGTATGTAAGTGTTTATGTTTATGTCAGCATCATGCATAAGAATTTTGTGCACAGTTGCTGACACGTAGCATCATGCTCGCAAGTCAAGTAGACTTTCGAGCATGATGCATTAGCTGCGGATTGTTTACTGTAATAAAATTGTATTGCTGTGGATTTCTGTTAAATATATAAAACAAAATCTTTATTTCTCGCTTCAGATGCTTCCTCTGAGTTTTCTTATTGGTACGACCGATTGATTCACTATGTCAACATCATGCATAAGAATTTTGTGCACAGTTGCTGACATGTAGTACCAATTCTACAGTTCTGGTCAATATATCTGTCTGCAGTTTTCGGGTACCTATATTCCCTAAATTTTTCCACATCTACATTCAACTGAGGATATCGCTTCAAGAATTACTCCAAATCTGCGGATAAGTTCAGCGTCTAAGCCTGTTATAGCAGCGGTTTTGTCAGGAAATTGGAAAAAAATTCTTGCGGTATTTACCGTCACTCGTTGTTCCACTTCCTTATTTGACACGGTCAATAAACATTCCTAGTTATTCTCTGAACTTGACTTGAATTTCTGTCTTTCTTTCTGCAAATATGGTTTTATTTTCACCTCTTACAGACCAAGTTTTTAAATCTTGCTTGTATGCGATATGCAACAAACATTCCATTGTGTTAATACGCACGTGCAGCGTGGACAAACCAAAGGTGAATAAATTGGTTGCCACTTATCTTCGTGATACAGTTTCTAAATCACTCATCTAGGACGGTTTTGCTACGCATAAGTAGCACATAGAGGCTGAATTTGCTTCTGAAAGATAGGTGCAGATCTTACGATCTATCATTGTCATCACAAGTTCGTAGGAAATGTGGTTACCATTGCAATCAGAGGGTACAGAGATCTTATTTATTCTTAAATTTTAGAAATCTGTTCTTGCACAACTAATTTTGATTTTTTCATTTATAAATATAAACTGCACTGAGCTGCAATACAGTGGTGAATACGGTTTTGGATTTTCACATACAACTTCATCATTAGGTACTTGAAAGTTTCAATGGGACTAAAGTCGTCATAAAAACACATTCATCACTGTTTTCTTCACCTTCGATCTTTTGTTTGTAGGCACTCTGGCTAGATGCACCATCGAATCCCCACTTACATAATATGGTCAATCTCTTCAGGCAAACTTTTCATTATTCTCTCCACCGTTTTATCAAGCAATGCTTGAAGAGAAATTTTGGCCATCACATCAGTTATCGTAATAGAATCTTTTGGAGGGTAACAACCTAGCTTGGCTTGCTGTACCTTATAATATGAGGGGTATACATCCGTACTAATAGAACAAAAAAATTCTCAGACCACACTCTCAAACTCAAAGAAGAGCGGCGACAGCTGAGGCTACAATCTTCGCGTGACGCATCAGAATATCGGCGGCTTAATGGAAAGATCTCTGGATCGTTGAAGAGAGACTTGCGACCGTATTAATGAGGCTATGAAAAATAAAAAGCGCTCTATAGTCTTTTCCAGAGATCTGTCTATTGGCCAGAGCCGACTCTCGAAGTTAAAGACAGAAGATGGTAGCATCGTCTCATCAGGTACAGAAATTTTTAGGGAGGTTGAAATAGATAAGAATATTCTTTATTGTACCAGGAAAAACACAAACATGAAATGTTTACAAAAATGCAGTACAATTGGCGGCCTTATTGCTTATAGCAATTTCTTCCAGGCAACCGACGATGGAGAGTTGTTGAAGGAAAAGTGAGACGGGTAGTAGCTGCAAATATGAATATTCATTTACATACTTATACATAATAATAATATACTTACTTATACCTTTACATACAATACAATATATCTATACCTACCACAATGAACCAAGACGGAAAAACAAAATTAGGTATAGGAGAAATCCACAAAAAAAAAGTCGCACATAACTGTTACAATTTTTATTTTATTTTCCGAGACAATGATTCCTATAAACAATAATTAATAACAAACAATTTCCTTTCTTCTTATCATAAATACTAAATTAAGAAATAATGAAGTAACAAATAATTGAACACATTTTTTGTTTTGTTCTTTAGTCCTTTTTACGATATGGATGACGTTTCCTGAAAAAAAAAGGTGAATTAAAAAGATATTCTTTTGATGTATTAGCAAAGGGCACAATAAAAAAGTACCCGAAACCGGCATGCATGCGACGTTAGTCGTTGCATACACGCACGTGAATGTTGATGAACCGAAAGAGATCTGTCAAGATCGTGGCAACTGGCAGACCCTGGGCCTAGATTCTGTTAATGCATTGTAGTAACATGACAACTGCATGAACATGGCGTTTTTCATTTCATGGCTGCTTTAAGTCTACGCGGGCACACCCATCAAACCTTCTAGGCGTCAATGGTACGAAAAAACACGTCACGTGACCCGACAGTGTACCTGTCATTATACTACAATGCACTAACAGAATCGAGGCCCAGGTCTCTGCCTACCCCTACGGGATACAGGCTTTGCACGGCCGACAGCACATCAACAACACATGCAACATTTAAGTTGCGTAGTCCCCGGTAACGTAAATAAGTAGAGTAAACGGATGTAAAGGTTGAGGTTCTGTCGTCTCTAAGTAGACTATACTCAGAGACCTTAGAGGGCGAGTGAACTTGCACCGGCAATGCAAAGATAAGATAAAATAAATAGACTCATACAATTTTAAGTGTAACTTCTAGAAAATAGTTTATACTGGCTATGGAAGAGCGGAGTGTCCTAACACAGGCATCTTTTTGTTTAAATGGAGGTTTCAAATACTGTTAAGGCTGCTCTTGCGCGTTATGTGCTGTCTCGCTCGCGCAATTGAACATTTTTTAATATTGTAATAATATAAGTAAACTTTTCATAAATGTGGTCTTCGGACATTCTAAATATATTTTTGTTTTCCTATACGTAGGTAGTTTTTAATAAAGAAAAGTCGTTTCCTAAATTATTAATTTTGGAATCAAATTTTCTCAATTAAAAACTTAGTACCTACAGGGTGAGAAAAATATGCCTTGAATGTCCGAAATTTAATTATAAGATAAGATAAGAATATTGTTTACCGGTGAAAATGTTACAGAAACAGCAATGACAAAAGAAAAGATACAATTGGCGGCCTTATTGCTAATAGCAATTTCTTCCAGGTAACCTCATATCGGAGAATTTCCCGATCTTCCATCTAACCCTCAGAACAAATTCATGAAAAGCATAACTCATTTCATTACAATTACTAAAAATGTTAAGTGGTGTGAGCGAGATAGCAAACAGTCTTCAGACAAATACAATGTACCTTACGTTGTTGAAATAAAGATTTTATATTTTTTTTATAAATAATTGGACAGTGGTAGTAACGATCTATTACAAGGATCTTCTGTGATCTATAAACACAACAGAAAGAGATTAGACAGCTATTTGCTTCTCGCTCAAGTACTATTGCCGACTGACTGCCTCGTTGGTCGAGCAATATCACGTCTGATTACCGTGCCAGAGGTCGTGGGTTCGATTTCCACTGGGAGTTGCCGTATCTTTGTACAAAATAATGGCCTCAGTCTGGGTGTATTTCCAAGTTGGTGATTCCTGGTAGCACAGGGTAGTTTGGGACAGGACAAGTGATTTTGTTGGGTGGAAGTTATTTATTAACCTACGTTGTGTGATCGAAAGACGAACAGCCGTGTAATCCGTTTTAGGGACCCTGTTATATAATGTAGCTGAGTTCTCGTTTACGTTTTGCGAGGAGGAATGGATGTACCAAGGTTGGCAACTTACGCCGGAATGGTCAGTGTGTAAATGCCAAACTTGGTGTTGACGTCCTCCAGGTGGAATATGGACTCGACGTACTCGGTGTCGGCGGGAACCGCTGGCGTCTCGAAAACGAGGTTCATTATGTAGTCCTCCACGCAACTGGAAAGATAACATGGGAATGTGCTGCAATGTACACGGGAATCAAAAGAAAAAAAAAAGTAAGTAGTAAATATTGTCAAAAGTTGGGTTAGGTAATTAGGTTATGTTAGGTGAGGTTAGACTTTTTTGGTACTATTTGGTTTAAATTTCCTTAAGTCATCGTAATCTATTGTATGGGTTGACCTTCAAGGTTCGTAAGGCTCTTGACAATTTTAGTAAAGGACCAGATTAATTAAACTGATGTGAACATGAGGAAGAAGTCTTTTATTGTTTATTGTGGGGTAGAAATAAGGCTTATTCTGTCTAAAGTCACAGCTTAAGTGAAGAGGAGAAGGGTCCGAAAGTGGTGGTACTTATATAAGCCAGCCAAGTGCGTGTCGGGCCACGCGCAGTGTAGGGTTCCGTAGAAGGAGGGGTTTTTACCAGCTTTACAGAAGTAACACCTTCATCGAAGTCATTTTCGATGAAATTTTTATGAAGCTTTCCTTTTATAAGTTGGTCGCATATTACTCGTTAAATTGTAAAGCCTACTTAGCCGTGATTTCAGTTAACGAGCTGATGATGATGCCTATCAATAATGAATAATAATCTGCCAAGTCTTGTTGTATTACGTATAAGAACTGATACTCACTAAGGCCGTGTGACGCCGGATTAAGAATAACGTCATACCGTTTCCTTCCGTGGATATCGTAGAAGGCGACTAAGGAAATAAATTACCAGGAGACGGGCAGCAGCATCTTCCTGAGATTCCAACCGCATATTGCGATCACCAACCCGCATGCCAAGCGTGGCGATTATGGCGAACCCCTTCATGGTTAGAAAACCATGAGGGCGTCAAATGGCTGATGATGATGAACTCACTAAGCGCAGGGCTGGTACGGGACTAGTTTCTCTAGCTTGTTCGGCTTCAGCTGGGTGACGTAAGGATCGGCCACCAGTTTCGGAGCCGTGGTTGGCACCACCTTCCCTCGGCCTTTGGGCGTCGTCGCAGGCGTAGGCGCTGGCGGCTGTGAAGAAAATTTCATGGGTTTGATCGCTCCTAATTATTACGCTACTAGCACAAAGCAGAAAGCTAATTCTTACAGATACAGATGAAGCTCTAGACCCTTGAGTTAGTTACGTAAGTTCTGTAGAAATCCGATGTGGATAAAAAAGGTTCTCAAACGAAGAACCGACAGACAACGTCTTTTCAATGCATTGGCTCGAGATAGAGTGGAGCCGGTTGGGTTGTGCCTACCGCAGAATGGTCTAGGCCCACCCCAGGGTGTTTGGTACACATTCATTGAAATTTGGTGGTGATTAATAGGATTTCCCAAATTCTCGTTTTTTGTTCAAACCATAAATACTCAGGTACGCGATAATGTCAGGATCTCTCTTACCTTGACAGCTCCGTAGACGACCTCAATGAGCCCCTTCACCTCGGTCTCTAGAATCTTGAGGAACTTGGTAACATTCCACTTGGTGACGTCTTTGTGCGGACCGAGTAGAGTCAGCAGCGGCGTAAGGTCGCACCTCACCATTCTGCAATACTCAGATACATGCACAGATCAGCGTAGAACTTGAGCCGTGGTAGCGCAGCGCTAGGACGCCGGCCTCACATTCGAATCCCGGCATGTATCAATGTGAATACAGAAGAGGTATCAGACAATGCTGGCTAACTACTCTACAGCACTCTGCTGGTATCATGCCTTATAAATAAAACCATTTGTTACTCTTACTCTTTTACTTGGGCTAGTGAACACTTTTGCACTTTAGCAGAACCCACAGCCTGCTTGCGAGCTACTGCGGGTACCATCTGGAAACCCTTACTTGCAAAGCTCGTCGATGCCCCGCATGACCTTGACTATGGTCTGGTTGGCGGCAACGTTGCACTCCATCATGGCCTTGGTGCGTGCCTGGCTCTCGGTCAGGTCCGCACGCAGCTGCACCAGCTTCTCGTCCTCCCTTTCGGTGCGGGACTCGTTCATCTCGCGCTGGTCCACTGCGAGACATTGTGTGATCTAATAACTGTGTCGTATAAACGCGTCACGATACCTTTTTTGTAGAAAATTTCACGATCTACGAACTTTCATGCATCATTTTTCCGGTAGCGCTCTCCGTTTCAGAGATATACGCAAAAAAACAAAAAAGTTACCTTTGACCTCGGATAAAAACAACGTACAAGTGGGATCGATGGGGACTTTTGAGATATCATTTCTAATGATGTATTTAAGACCTATATAAAAATGCAGCTTGTTGGGAATTAATGCAAACTGAGATGTGTATTTTGTCTGGACTATAGGGTCTAGAACTGTGTCGTAAACGGCATGCATTTGCGCAGTCTAGTCCGGAACTCTTTGTACTGTCTCTAATCTATCTTACGTAGTTCAAGAGAGAGATAGAGATAGGGAGAGCGGGACAGAGAGAACGAAAGAAAGAGACGAGAGAGAGAGAGAGAGAGACAGAAGTTAATTAACCGCCTTAAAAACATACATGCACTCCCATTGCGTTACGTACGGGCCACTTTGCATAACACATTTCAAGGTGAACTATTGTTAATTGTATGTTCAAGACGGGAATCGAATCATGTAACCAAGGACTCTTCGTATTAGAAGGTAGAGGAACTGTTTTATCGCTGCCCTACCACTCATTAAGGTGATACCAACTACAATTGTTGTCTCCAGCAGCGACAACAATTTCATCTAGCGAAAAGGTGCACAGCACCAGAGCTCACGATAGAGTATCAATGTGATGGACCGATCCGACCAGGTTAAATCTAATATAGGCAGGCCCTGCATGAATGCACCAGGGGCCTAATTATGCGCACCAAATCCCGAGCGATTCCAATCGCCTAACTGTCAAATTCCACACTAATTCGGCAGTTAGACGATTGGAATCGTTCATGATTTGGTGCGCGTAAAATAGGAGCATAACAGCATCTGAACGAGAGGAATGGCGCGGCATCGTGAAGCACGCAACACCAGCTCACAATAACATGACTTCATGAGCTCTACAACCACTCTATCAAAAGCGTTCCGACCAAAAAGAACGTGATATCACTTACAGATCTTCTGCCGCAGTATCTCTAGCTCGCGCCTCATTATGATGGACTCCTGGAGCACCTCGCATAGCAGCTGGAACGTGGAGAAGTTCTGGATCTCGGCGATTTGGAAGCGGTTGATGATCATGTGCACCTTGTCGCACCCGGCATACTCCTGGAGAATACTGTCACCATAAACATTAACATTGATAAGATAAGATAAGAATATTCTTTATTGTATACCGGAAAAAATGTTACAGAAACAGCAATGAAATTATGACATTTGAGTTAAATTTTGGCGAAATTTCCCTTTCTTTGCTTATCACAACCTTTGACTGGTATTGAGTGTCATCTGTTAGCGAAATCAATCAAAAACAGAAAATAATCTAAGCGACTCGATTTTTCAGTTCAGTTTAAAGATGCTAAGGATTTTCCCGTTCAGCCGTAAAGATGCTAAGCGACACTTACAAATATCTCCTCCAAGATGGCGTCGCATTCGGCGATCTGCTGCTCGCACCGCACCATTTCCTCCTGCCGCTTGATCTCCTGCTTCTCGTCAGCCTCGCAGATGCGCCGCGAGCCCTTCACTCGGAGGAACTCCTCCAGCTTCGCCAGGTGGTTCAGGTCACCCTCGTACGATTGCATCTCCTGTTGGACGACGACTGTTATTCACTTGTGTGTCCAACCGGAGACCTGGATGTGTGTAGAGGAGCAATATTTTTTTTTTAATAAATTTTCTTTCTTTCAATTGCACGTGTACACCACTGCACTTTTACTGATATCCTTTATCTGAAACCAGCCGGAGCGGCGTTTCATTCAGTCGCGTCACAGGACTCACCTTTCCCAAATACTTAAAAGTGGCGACGAGGATGGGCTGAGAATGACAACTCTAGTACGCTAATCTCTATCTAGCTTTCTTTAAAAGTTAGAGTCGTACTCAAGTTAGTTCAACTGTGTACGAATGTTACCTAATTGAGAATGAAATGTGAATGACACTTAAAGTGAAATGATACATGAGAGCTGAGCGTTTTGTGACCTACTGAGGCAAAGCCTTTTATCTGGATGTTGAAGTCATTCTAAGGCTGAAACTCGAGCCTCATCTAACAAACCCCGATTCATAATATGTTTTACGAGGATCCATAGACAAATTAACTGGAGCGCTTAGCATGTACAGAGCATTACCAAGTAAGGATATGTTCCATCTCTTACCGAGATATCTCTATTCAGTTGGAAAAGCCCCTTCCACTTCAGAGCCTCCAGCTTCCGGCAGCACTCGTCGCGGTCGCCAAACGCGTTGGTCGCAATCTCGAAGATGTCCATGAGGTACTCCTTACCCTTGACCAATTTGCCGATCGTGCGATTCCACTGAATGTTGAAGTCATTCCTGAGGAAAGCAGGCTTTTACACCCAAATATGAGTGAACTGAACGCTTAGCTTTGAACACCCGCTTAAAATTACCCTTTTGCCATCCGGACATTATATTTAGATACACTTAGTCGCTCCTTGTACCTTTGTTGGTTAAGGATGCTATTACTATTATTTAAAATACGGACTCCACAATTTGGTCTGGCTATTATACATAAGTGCTGAAATCACTAAGACACGTGGGGCTCTGTTTTACCTTTCAACCAACAACCGGTCGATCTCGTTCCGAACAATGGCGTTGCTGGCGTTGACTACGCAGAACCGCTTTGTGGCCATTTCGAGTCGGTTCTCCATCTGGCGCAGCCTCTTGTTGGCGTTCTCTATCATCTCCAGTTCCTGTGAGGAGGTTGTAGGTCAGTGGTCATAGTGCTCGCAATCAAGAGGCTATGTTTCGATTCCTGAAAATACTGAATTAAAAAATGCATTCGAGGAATACCTACATTCAGGGGATTTATCAATGTCAAAGACGCGTACCACCAAGTAAGAAAAGTTGCCCGGAATCATCACTCACCGCCTTCAATCTATCCTGTTATTCTGCACATAATGTAGCCCAGTGCTGATACACCCCCCACTGTTCATCAAGAACCAGGTCTCTTGAAATGTCATCCACTGTTTTCTGCTAACTTTTTACAGTGTAGGTAAAGAAAATTA
The DNA here is from genome assembly GCA_963969515.1 of Yponomeuta evonymella. Classification (NCBI taxonomy): domain Eukaryota; kingdom Metazoa; phylum Arthropoda; class Insecta; order Lepidoptera; family Yponomeutidae; genus Yponomeuta; species Yponomeuta evonymella. The sequence continues at coordinate 2,998,609 of OZ018363.1, forward strand.
CTGGTATCTCAGCAGTAAGTCACGTAGCTTACCGAATGTTAAAGATTACCTAACCTAACCCAACAACAAAATACCGGGTAAGTGCTAGTTGGACTCGCCCACCGAGGGTTCCGTACAAATTAGTAGGTACTTACATATTATAAATACTTCAGGAATCGAGTCTCGCAGTTTTCCCGAACATCAGACGATTCTTTTACGATTTCATGACAAATGTATAGTTTTCAGATTTTTCCCTGTACTTGTAGTGTAAGACTATATTGCTTGCCAAATTTCATAGTTCTAGGTGAACGGAAAATACTTTATAAATTTTGATTCCCTTAAGTGTCGAAATATAACGTTTTTTTTGCGGCAGAAACGGTCGTATCTTTTTTTCACTTTAACTTAAAAGTTTTATTTTTTCGCAGTTTCAACTTTTCAAGTGACTGAGTATATATGGTTTTAATTTCAACTCGATACCTCCACGCGTTCCCGAGATAAAAGGTCTTGACAGCCAGACGGACGGACGGACGGACAAAAAATATCTTATACGGAACCCTAAAAATCACCACGAAAGAGTCAAGCAACTCACATCAGCCTCCCTCGGCACAGTTTTGAACAGTTCAACAATTTGCTTCTGCGCCAAGTAGTTGAGCAAATCCAGCTCGTTTTGCTGGGCTTTCTCGTCCCGCAGGACGTTCTCGAGGCGCTCGTACTCGACGATGGACTTGCGCGTGCTGCGCTTCAAGCGGTTGTCCTTGATTCGGTGCTGGCCTTTGCGACCCAGCTGTTGATGTGAGAAAATGTGACTGTGATTGGCTTACTCGTGTCGATAGGCTTAAGAGGATCCAATTCTTATGCCGATTATCTCTTGGGGGTACAATGGTTGCTAGGTTATGTTATGGAGATGGACAGGTCATGTGGGGTAGGCATGTACGTAAAGAGTCTGGGAGATGGATTCACAATCAACCGTAAGTATTTGTTGATGAAAGTGGCCACCGAGAACCGGACGCTTTGGCCGACAACTTGTTTCTATGTGGTGCGACAATATGAAGAGAAAAGCTGCGTAGAGCAAGAGCAACTAACGTACCTAAGTATGAGATAGCTCTTGTTTAACAGATCGGCAGATGATACGTTATCGCTTCGTAAATCGTCGGACGTCGATAAAACTACATGAATCTCTCAGAAGGTGGCAGTTCCACTTAAAAGAGTTTATTTGTCACTCTCAAACCAGATAAGAGGAAACTAGGAATCAATTTATCAGCCTGTATTATCCACTGCAGGGAATATGTATGCATCCTCCAAGGAATATGTATGCATTGCAGGACATAGTCATCCTCCAAGAAATATGTATGCATTGCAGGACATAGTCATCCTCCAAGGAATATGTATGCATTGCAGGACATAGTCATCCTCCAAGGAATATGTATGCATTGCAGGACATAGTCATCCTCCAAGGAATATGTTTGCGTTGCAGGACATAGTCATCCTCCAAGGAATATGTATGCATTGCAGGACATAGTCATCCTCCAAGGAATATGTATGCATTGCAGGACATAGTCATCCTCCAAGGAATATGTATGCATTGCAGGACATAGTCATCCTTCAAGGAATATGTATGCATTGCAGGACATAGTCATCCTCCAAGGAATATGTATGCATTGCAGGACATAGTCATCCTCCAAGGAACGCCACTTCTTTCTGTCCCCGGCCATCCTCATCCAGCCGCTGCAGCAGCCACCAATTTGCCTCAGATCGTTCGTCCAGCAGGCTGGTGGGCGTCCTACGCTGCGTTTACCAGTTCGTGGTCTATACGCGAGAACTGTTGTGCCACATCGGCTATCAGTTCTCCGGCAGATGTACCTAACCTACATCATAATCAGCCATTTGACGCCCACTGCAGGACATAGGCCTCCTTCGTGGTTTTCATAAACCATGAGGGGTTTTGCCATAATCGCCACGTTTGGCAGGCGGGTTGGCGATCGCAGTATGCGGCTGGAATCTCGGGAAGACGGTGCTGCCCGTCTGGAGATAATTGATTTCCTTAGTCGCCTTCCACGACAGCTACGGAAGGAAATGGAGTGACGCTATTCTTAATCCGGCGCCACACGGAACCTAACCTCCAATTCAGAGTTTATTATAACATTTCGAAGTACATCGCCAATTGACATCATCAATTCGATCACCTTTAGTCAAGCCTGCTGCGAGTTTAGGCAAATCAAACCTCGTAGTTTCCGCTCATCAAACCTCATTATGTGTGTTGTGTTCATCTACCTATTTATTAATAATACATGTAAGTGACAGCCACTTACGTTGATGCACAGCATGGTCTCTTGGAGCTCGTTGGTGAGTATGCCGAGCTGCTTCTCCTGCGGCGCCAGCTGCGGGATACCGCCTGCGCGCTTTGCCACGCTGCACATCGGGGCCAGCTTTTGGAACTGTAGGGGGGATCAATCAAGCAATCGTTTATTAATCGTTTATCGTCTGAAGACCAGCCCCTCTACTCTCAACACTAATTTCAACTTGTGTTACAATTGAGTACATTTATTTTGCGTCAGGAGAAGAGAACGCTGGCTTCTTATTCGGGAGGTCGTGGGTTCGAATTCCAGCATGACTATGTTTTCTACGTTACGTACACTTGTGAAGTTATAAAGTAATACCACTCGCTGCGGTGAAGTAAAACATCGAGAGGAAACCTGAGGGTCTGAGGTGCGCTTGAAATTGTCAATCCGCGGTGGGCACGCGTGGTGATTAAGCCCACACTCTCTCTCTGAGAAAAAAAGCCTGTGCCCTACAGTGGGCCGTATACTAGGCTGCATTATAAGTCAGGAGAAAATTACAGCTGCTCAATGAAGCCTGCTTCAGTATCGATAAATTAGATCACTTCCAATTCTAATAGCAAAGTTTAGTTTATATAGTTACCTAGGTACCTACTTACTGAAAATTTAATTTCTCGATACTTAACAAGGTTAATGTGTACGAATAATAAAAAGATAGTCGGACTTGCGCACGACGGGTTCCGTACCATTATCTATACAACATTAGACACAAAGATCGATAAAAAACGGCAAAAAACAATTACTGCGGCAGCGCGGGGCGGCTGGTGGCCCAGGCGCCGGTCAATAGAGCTATACAAATCCGTAAGGTTGCGGAAAATATTGATACCTATATTTGTTTGTTCTTAAGTACCCAATTGTTAACATTGCTAATTGTGTTACCTAAATATTACCTATTTAGAACATAGTTACTAGAGTTTTAAAATTTAATTGACAACTTAACAAATAAATAAATAAAAAACACCTATTCAGCAGTTTGTGTTTTTGTGAGACTGTTAGCCCTTACTTCCAAAGTGCATTTTTAGGGTTCCACATCCAAAGGATAAGGGACGCTATTACTAAGACTCCGCTGTCCGTCCGTCCGTCTGTCACGAGGCTGTATTTCATGAACCATGATAGTTAGACGGTTGAAATTTTCACATATGTTGCCGCTATAACAAAAAATACTAGAAACCGAATAAAATAAATATTTAAGGGGGTTCCCATACAACAAACCTGATGTTTTTTGCTCGATAATAATAACAGCAACAGGTATAGACGCTTGAAATATTCAAATGTTGTATAGATAATGGTACGGAAACCTTCGTGCGCAAGTCCGACTCGCACTTTGCCGGTTTTTATAAGTTGTTAATACTTACTATCCGCTGGGCATTACTAAGCTCAGCCTCTGGATCGACGACCTTCTGTTCCACCTGGTTCACCATCTTGATGCACCACTTATAGGCTCAGCCTAAAGTACTAAAAGTAACAATAACAATCGAATAAAATATGTAAGTAATAATAATTAAAATTAACGATTTTATCGGTACAAATATTTTTATTAGAGCCACTTTGACAGATTAGTAAAATATTTTCGTTTATACCTGTCTTTTTCTTCTGGGTGGAAGTCTGTCAGAATGGGAAAGAGGTCTACATCAACTAAAATACTCATTTCATTTCTGCATTGAGTCTTTGATGCTGTCTCACTCTGTCTAACAAGCTAGAGCGAGATACACACACTTTTTTCCTAGAGCACGTGGTGATTTGCGAGCTCAGAGCACAATGTTCTGTGTTTGCGAGCGATTTGAAAGTGAAAGCAAGCCATTGCGCGGCGAACTCGACGCCATTTTGTACAATCGCGTCCGACAGTCTGTGGAGTCTGCCCCACCCATCCACCTCATATATGAAAGACACGAGTGAAAACGGACGAAGGTAGCATCGTTTCGTTATTATTTAACTGAAATTCAAAATCTTCCCGTTTTACGAGAGATAGGTACCATAGTAGTCACTGTCTCCCAGTTGATTACTTGACAATGGATCCTTCCAGATTGGTCTTTGTATCTGCTTTCGCGTTCGTTTCCTGCGTCTTCGAAGTATCAAACCCAGCTGAGGTGTTTCCTCGTTAGAATCCATTTTGCTGCTGCTTCGCGCAATCGCATAGCTTTCAAATCGCTCGCTAATCTCTAGTGTGATAGGCCTGTAAGGTAGCGTTCAAACTATTGATATGACATAATTTTTGTGCGTTCACCTCAGCATGTGAATCGCAGAATGGCCTTATCACTAGCGAATTGCAAGCATGCCGCGCCGACGCTGCGCCTTTTGGACACTCAGTAGCAAAATGGATTGATCTGACGAGGAAACACTACTGCTGGCTTTGTTACGCCTTCGAAGACGCAAAACGAAAGCAGATACAAGTCAACGACGAATCTGGGAGGATTCATTATCAAGTAATCAACTGGGGGAGAGCGACTACTAGGTATCCCATGTAACGGGACGATTTTGATTATATACTAGCTGTTGCCCGCGACTTCGTTCGCGTGGTAATTTTGATGTGTATTTTTCCGGGATAAAAAATAGCCTATGTGCTAATCCAGACTATAATCTATCTCTGTGCAAAATTTCATCCGGATCCGTTCAGCCGTTTTTGCGTGAAAGAGTAACAAATATCCATCCATACATACAAACTTTCGCGTTTATAATATTAGTAAGGATAAATAACTTTGTATCCATTATATCAACAACGATGGTACCTCCACGATGCTACGTCCGCTTACACACTTATCTCCTTGATATGACTTAAGTGGAGCGGGTCTAGGGCGAGTGTACCAGATGTCATCCTTTGAATTAAATGTGCATTAGAGGAAAATGCTGAAGTAAAATTTTCATATTTATTTATTAATTTCACAAACAACTTATTTGTAGGAATGTAGATTAGAGAATTAAAACAGCTAAGTCAGAATGTAATGAACCTAACTTAATACCTACAGTATCGTAAGTATAGATGATAAGAACTAAGTACACTCCATTAATGTAATTAAAATAATTAAGTACAGAATTTAATTGACTATTAAGGTAATACTCGCCATGAGGTTAAAATAGATTGTGCTTTGTAAAAAAAACTTTAGAGTATGATTAGTAATACACTTAAGTAGGTTTTCCATTATAAATTTCTTGGGAAAATAAAAAAGAAGGTATCAGTCTTACAAAATAAATTAGTAAACACAATGTTAAATTCCATTGAAAATTATTTTTGCCTTAATTTTAATTTAAGAACTACAGTTTGACTGTGCCTGTAACATACATACATAAGCAGCCTATATACGTCCCACTGTAGGGCACAAGCCTTCTCTCAGAGAGTGAGTATGGGCTTAATTACCACGCGTGCCCACCGCGGATTGGCGACTTCAAGCACTGAGGTATGTGAATAGCTCAGACACTCAGGTTTCCTCACGATGTTTTCCTTCACCGTTAGCGAGTGGTATTGCTACTATTGTGAAGTTTCACAAATGTACATAACTTAAGAAAACCAAGTCATAGGTACATGCCCGCACTGGGGATCGAACCTGGGTCTCTCGCTTCCGAGTCCGATGTTCTACCCACTAGGCTACCACCACTGTTTGTAATATTTTCTATAAATATATTTATTAATTAAAATTCAATTCAAGTAAACATTTAAAACTCCAAAACAACGTTGCACAAATATTAGGAAGGAAGGTAGGTACGTAATAAATGTTCAACATTGGTTATACAGTAAATTACTAATAAGTAAACTACACATTGGCTATCTGAATTCCAGACTCTATGCTTCAAACATAGAACGGTCCAAAGTCCAACATGTAACTTAGCTTCATCAGGCGTTTACTAGATATACGAGTACCTCTTTAGTTTATGATATTTTAGCCTTCGATTATTCCATCCTCCGAATTCAACATTGAGGACATGCATCGACACAATCTTAATGAGGTAACCACTCCTAATATCGGTCCAATCGTTTATTTAACTTTTGACAAATGCACGTCCATGAAGTTCCTTATTTATTTGACAAGAAACCATTGGCAAGTAATGTAACACTTCATGGACACCTTTATTTTTTCACAATAGTGAGGCTACGTGTTTTGCTGCAATATTATAACGAGTAGATTAGAGACTATTCAAGTTGATTTACTATAAAAATATAAACCTATCTTATTACAAAGATCTAGACTATAAGAAATTAGGTTTAAATATTATAAAAAAAATTAATATGAAAACTCGTTAGTAGTGTTTAGTTTTAGACAAACTATAAAAATATCAAAATGAAATAGCAATGCAATCAATCGATTAAAACTTCAACCTAATTCAAATCGATTATCAGACAAAATCGAATCGGTAACTTCGTAGAGCATCACTAAATTGAGCTGTCAAAAGTTAAATAAACGGTTGAACTGACTAGTTATTCCGTCACTTGAATAAAAACAAACTATTCGTAAAGATTACATTATTAAATTTGTTGTAGATAGGTATTTATGCACAATTTTCACTAAGTATTTTACTAAGATTTCGCAATTCTTCGAAATTCCGGAATTCTAGCTTGCTTTTAACAACAATGAGAAAAGGCACCGTTAAAGGCATAACTTCTATGTGTAAAAAGGCACAGTTAAATATAAATTTGATTTGTAAAAAGAAATATTTATTGTATGTCGTGTAGTTATCACTATTTAAAACTTAAACTATTCTATAGGTAAGTATTCATTATCAATTATTGTAAAATATTGCAGATCATAAATATATTTTTGTTTCTTTTTCAGTGTAAATTATTATACATATTCGGAATTGTATGGCTGCCATCTTTTATTACAAAACAGTTTTAGATATTGATTTTTTATATATTTTTACTAATCGTGTTAACACATTAAATACTACACGTTTAACGAACAAAGTTTGCATTGAAATAAAATTATTTTATTAGTGCACCATAAAATTACTTAGGTACATAGTTATCACTTTCTTAGTGAAGTATCCTCTAAAATTTACAATTTATTACATTATAATCTCATTTTATAATCTTTTCAGTATTGCATAAGATGGTTAGTGTAAAGTTGAGCTGGTGTTTATGTTAAATAAATTCAATGTTTTTCAGAACAATTGCACCGAAAACAATATTCGTTAAGTTGTTAAAGTGGAAACTACATTATATCAATCAATTTTATATTCATCTGTTGTACCGATCTTGCCTAGGCAATTATTATATTGCATGTAACGTTCTGATCTTTCAATGATATTACAATGTCTTACAGAGATCTACTCATTTCTCTAAGTATCGATTTTTAATAAAATAAAAACTCAAAAATTAAAATTTAATCTATGAAGCAAAACCTACAAACTTCAATTTCACAAAAAGCTATCCAATGGTAAGATAAAACACGAACGCAATATTACAATCAACGATTGAACAACTAAACTAAGCAGCACTGCCAACGTGTACATATCAAATTGCTTACAAATTATCAACAGAATGCATCCGAAAACTGGAATAAATGCGAACGCACCGCGACAAAACCAAATGGCGGCCATGACAGCTGCTTTCACAAAATGGCCGCCCAGAACAAGTGAGAACCCGCAAGTGAAAGTGAAAAGGAACCAATCTACTTCTTTGAAGACATACAGATATGCAATGACAGCAAACGTTGATATGGTAGGCGTTATGGCATTATGTTTTTCGGCCAATCGAAGGGTACAGCAGATCACCTCTGAAAAAATCCTAGGATCCTTGAGGCGCGCGTCGGGGGGATGGGTGGCTCGGGCAGTTTGCGGCGCTTCTCTTGCGTGGTCAGCTTATGTTTCATCTGCTCGTCGATGAGCTCTTGCATGTCCATCTGAAAGCAGCAAATAATTTAGATAAGTTATTTTTAGATCAATATTTATTCATGAACTTCACAACACCTCACGAATGCCATCTATTGAAGGTAATATGAAGTGGAAATTCCCATACAAAATTACCAATTTTTTATTTTTTTTATTTTTAGGCTCTTTTGAGTTTTAAAAATATTTAAATGGCTGTGTCTAAAATGCATAGTAAGATACATAGACAGATAATAATTTTGTTGTACTTTTTGACATACATACTAGTTGTTCACTAGTCATATTAGTATGGTAATGTCAGGTTCATTGACACTATTCGTGGTGTAGGAATCAATCGCTTTCCAATGGTATAACCCGTGCAACTTAACTCGGCGCCTCGCGCGATTCGATCTTCTTCGCGAGAGATGCCTATGTAAGTTGCGCGGGTTACACCATTAGAATGACATTGTACTGCTATTGTTTAGTAGACTACCAAATAGAGGTAAGTAACAGCTATTGTCGTGCTAATATTATTCTATTGAACAACGTGTAACACTGAACAAATAAAAATATGCTATATTATCCCTCGGGAACGCAGTACCGGGATATCAAGTATGCTATGTCTCAATCCAGGTCTTTGTCTATATGTACGCCAAGTTTCATGTAAAGCCGTTCAGCCTTTATTGCGTGATTGAGTAACAAAATCCAAACATCCAACCGTCCAATCATCTTTTCAAACTTTCACATTTATAATATTAGTAGGGTAATGGTAGATGCCTTCAGTAGAATTTGTGGAAAGGCTGGAGCTTAAACTAGATCAGTGGTCTGTATTTTAGGTTTCCAGGCCTCTCAGCTTAAAACCTAAACATGTATAAACATGTGCACTGACCTGCCACTGCTCCAGCTGCTGGCCAAGGTCCACCTTCTGGCGCACGGCCTCGTAAAGCTGGCTGTTAGCCTGCATCAGCTCCACGCGGGTCTTCGCCAGCGCCACCTGGAATTCGGACGGTGAAGAGAGATTAGAGAAAATACTTTCGTCTTGGGTACACCCAAGTGGTGGGAACACTTTAAAGGAACAGTTCAAAACTGCATTTGAGGAGTGTTTTAAGGAATAGTGTTTAATAAATATGACTATGTAAATTTACAAGGCGATATTGGGCGCTCCTAACAACTTGTTACAGTTTGCGTCCAAGACTTCTCGCCTGGTTACATTATAGAGTATTAGTTGTAGAGAAAATAAATAACTTCCACGCAACACAATCACTTGTTCTGGTCTCAAACTAGGATACGCTGTGCTATGGTAAGCAGTTAAGAACATCACAAATATGTAAACACACCCAGACTGAGGCCATTTTGACCCAAGGATGTGCCATGGTAACCATGCAAGGACATCGCAAATATGGGCGTACACCCAGACTGAGGCAATTTTGGCTCAAGGATGTGCCATGGTAACCATGCAAGGACATCGCAAATATGGGCGTACACCCAGACTGAGGCAATTTTGGCTCAAGGATGTGTCTGTCACTTACCTCAGCCGGCTTCTTCCTCTCTATAGCCTTGTCCCTCCCCTGCCTGGCACGGGCGACGGTCCTGTGCTACGGTATCCATGCAAGGACATCGCAAATATGGGTGTACACCCAGACTGAGGCCATTTTGGCCCTAGGATGTGTCTGTCGCTTACCTCAGCCGTCTTTTTCCTCTCCATAGCCTCATCCCTCTCCTGCCTGGCGCGGGTGACGGCCTCGTCGTTCTGAAGGCTACCGTAATTGGCGTCGTTAAGAAGCCGGTCGCGCTCCTCCGCCGCCGCGCGCAGCTCCACTTCGGCTACTGACAGCTGGAATGCGAGACATACAGAGTTAAGAAATGGTTTCATACTGAATCATTTATTTAACTATGTTATTATTGTTATGCACTGCACCGCAACCTACTATATTTGTGAGACGGACAGGCACTGGCTGAAAATCAGCGCTTTGGGTGAATACCCTCAGCACAATGCTGAGCCAGCTGCCTTTTCCAGCAACAGGGACACACCGCAACTTACGTTTATATAAAGTGTTTTATTGTTTTCTTTCTTTTTTACCTTTTGTATTGTAATTTAATATTTTATGTTGTAACTTGTTAATGTATGTGTGTTTCTGTTGTTGAAATAAATGTTCTTTTTCTTCTTCTTCTTGAATACTATGCTAGACCAGCGGCCCGATGGTAGGACGATGTCGTTGAGTCGGCGGAGGGTTCATGGATGCGGATGGCAATGGACCGTGAGAGATGGGACTTGAGGGAAAAAGCCTTTACCTAGCAGTGGGCAGAGTGGTCTGATGATGATGATGACTATGCTTACTTGCAGCAGCTGGATAAGGATGGCCGAGGACACAAAGGGTTGGCGTGCCTTGGGGGCGGCTTATGTCCTATGTCGCAGTGGACGAGTATAAATCTACCTTATGCTTGCTCTACATTATGTTGAACACTAACTGACTCGTCGTTGTTTTGCCACATTAATCATAATTAACCTGCGATTATTCTCAGATCTACCAAATATATTTAAAAAAAATCATAAAAATCGCTGAAGCCGTCTTGGAGGAGCTCGTTAACAAACACTGTGACACGAGATTTAGCAGCCTTATTTATAAAAAAAAAGTCGATTCCACTAAAACACTCTTAAGGAGAAGTTAAAGCCGGTTTATGGCAGGAATTCCTGTTTTACACCAGCTTTAACGCAGTCTTAAGAGTGTCTTAGTGGAATATTTTTTTTATAAATAAGACTATTTAGCCTCTAAATAGGGTTTTTAAGACTGTACAGTACAATTTATGTTAACCATTAAATTGTTTAGTGCACCTACAATGATTAACATAAAGTCTTACTACTATTATTTATAAATGCGAAAGCTTGGATGGATGAATGTTTGTTACTCATTCACGCCAGAATGGATGTACCTACGGATCTGTATGAAATTTGGCAGAGAATTTTTTGGAGGAAGAAAGTTTTGCGCTGTACCAAATTTAGTATTTAGTATCCACTGATGAAAATGGCATATCAATGCTTTTCAACCGTGTAGAAAACATTTTAGCCCTGTATTTTTAATAGGCCAACCATTTTGTGTTTTCTTCCAAGTTGTGGAAAAAAAATCGTAACCATTTAAGGAAAGTGGTAATAGCGCGTCTACCCTATACAATGTAACATCAGAAAAAGTTGATCCTACATTAAAACCGGAGGCAACGCATAATACGGTATTTGACACGATAAACAATAAATTATTTCATATGCTCGATTAAAAAAAAGAATTACAAAATATCTCGGAAAATGTATCTCTTTTAGTCAATTACTAGTTATTACAATTTTTAAATAGGTAGATTAAACATAAAAAGAGTGCTCTGAAATGTGACGTCATAAGTAAGTATTTTCATACAAAATTCCGTTTTAAAAGTAACACATTTGATATTTTGTCAAATACCCAATTGTAGCTATGTTGAGTTGGGAGTAGGGCCAGATTGGCCTCCAGGTCTGGAGGCCCTAGGGCAATGTAGGAGCGGAGAACCCTAATTATTTTCCAAATAAAAAAAAAACGGAACATGATACAAAAATGAATCGACGACGATATCTTTTTCAAATTTGAATGAGCAGACGTTAATTTATAAAAGATTGGCGTTTCATAATAGTATTGGTCTATTGTGGGGGCCCCGGAGCAGTAGCCCCGCCTGCCCTCCCCCAAATCCGGCCCTGGTTGGGAGCCAAGCCCTATGGATACAAACACTTAAGCAGAGGAACTTGGCATCCGTTCGAACACTTTTCCGAAGGAAGTGTGTACTGCAGACCTATTAAGTAATAGTCGTGGTACCAGGTATCCATTACATTTAATTGGAGGCCTTACCCGTTTGCTGGCTAACGTTTATCGATGGAACATCTGACATGCTCCTGTATGCAAAGCTCGATAATTAGGAAGTGATTTAATAATTAAAGGGAAGTGAATCTCGACGAGTAATCGCCAGCTTTCACATAACACAGTCAAGTCAGCCATGCTAGGTCTCCAAATCGTAGATCGGGTGCCCAATGTCGTCATTGGCAGGACAAAGGTCGACGACATGGCGGAAGAGTCTCGAGATTGAAATGGAAATGGGCGGGACACCTGGCGAGGCGGGAAGACGGCAGGTGGACCAGGGCAATCACAGAGGCGCGCCCGAAAACAGGACGACGGTCATTGGGCAGACCAGCGGCCCGATGGTCGGACGATTTAGTTGAGGCGTGATGAAGAGACCGTAAGAGATGGCAATTGGGGAAAAGGCCTATACCCAGCAGCGGGTAGCAGTGGGCTGATGATGATTAGCATTAGCTGGCTGGTCCCAAACAATAACACCCTATCATATGTTAACCAGGCAAGGACATCACAAACACGGAAATACACCCAGACTGAGGCGATTTTTACAAATGAACGGCAGCCCCCAGTGGGAATCGAACCCACGACCTCCGGCACGGTAAACAGACGTGATGCCGCTAGACCAACGAGGCAATTAGAATATACTGTTGACACCACACATCATACGTAGGGCTACCACCTCACCGGGCTTAACCAGGGGTCTACGCGTTCGAATGGGGCATGTCCGGCCGGGCCCCAGGTTAACATTATAATCCTCCAGGTCCAGATAATATTTTGACTTACCTTCATAGTTATTGTATGTGCATAATAATACATGTTTAATACATGTGTACACTACAATACATGTTTCAAAATGTTTAAAACTGTTTTTGTGCATTTTTTTCTATATCATTAGATGCTTTTTTTTTAATTTTAAATTTTCATCAACATAAGGAATCCCCTCCCCTTTGCTTTCTATCTCTCCATGTCCCCAACCACCTCGCACCATCCAAATAAAACTTTATTTCAGACTTATGTCTGTACCGGCAGGCAATACTTTTTTTTTTCATTAAGAAGAAGAAGAAAGACTCTTATTATACCTACCAACAAGACACAAAATAAGCAGATAAGTAACATAATATTAGAACTAATTATTAGTAATGTATGGTTGGAGGGTAGACTAGTACTTAAATTACAAGAAATTTTAATCTGGCCAATATTAACACTGTAAAAATAAATAATTTTACACAAGAATATATCAATTAGCTACGGAAAATTACGGGAAATCGCAGACTCGCGCAAACACAAAAGCCGTCTTAACGCACGTTCCAAAAACAATTATTACAACAATCGACTTTCCATTCCCAGTAAAGTTTGCCCTAAGTTGAAGATCGGAGTTAACTGCCGAATAAAAAACCAACTCGAGAAGCCGTGAGAAAAAGAAATTCTTTCGCTGACTAATTGCGACTTTTCTTTAATCACTTCCGGAGTTAACGATGGAATCAAGGTTGTTTAGCGATGGAATCGCTAAGAAAATACGTAGGTTGTAGTTGGAGTCAATTTCAAGTTTGAGATATGGTACTGGAGAAGCCTATTGAGAACTTTGGACACCAAGGAGACCCAAGGAGTTTATTTTCAAAAATTCTGCAAAATTTTTAAAATACACTTTATTCTAAAATATTTTTACGCAGTCATAGAGCATGTGCATAGAGAAACTTAGTTTATAGGCCGGGGCCGGACATGCGACCTTTTATACTTATCTCAGGTGAAGGAAGTCTCGGACGGATGCAATTAAAAGTTCATTGTGGTTGCTGCCCGAAAGAACTATAACATCATTATTATAACTGAAACCTACCTAGATGATGATGACACTCGCACTAAACGTCAAGGGATTTTTTGCATATGACAATAACATTCGTGACACAATCAGTGTGCAGAATCTAGCGACGGCGGAGTCGACAAGGTTGCAAGTACACCTTCGCGTTTCAGAGATAATTCATTTAACCCCGGTTTTTTAAATACAAAAAGCGGGTGGGGCTGTGTCGGGTTACACGGCCGTTGGTTTAACGTAAAACGTCTACAAGTAAGCGTTAATTTTAAGTTCAAATTACGCAATGTTCACAGTTAGCGAGTGGTATTGTTAATACAAATCCATAAAATAAATATATGTAACTAACATCCGCGTGGCGCCGGATTAGGAATAGCGTCGCTCCATATCCTCCCGTGGATGTCGTAGAAGGCGACTAAGGAAATAAATTACCAGGAGACGGACAGCAGCGTCTTCCTGAGATTCCAACCGCATACTGCGATTGCCAACCCCAAGCGTGGCGATTATGGCAAAACCCCTCGAGGTTATAAAAACCATGAGGGAGGCCTATGTCCTGCAGTGGGCGTCAAATGGCTGATGATGATGATGATGTAACTAACAAAGTAAAATTGTTGATACATGCCGGGATTCGGACGCATGTTCTTCCAACGTTGTAAATTAAGTAATAAAACCAATTTTATAAAGTAAGTGACCATTTCGGACTTTTGATTGTGGAAATTAAGAAGTTAATTATGTTAATAAGGAGGTAATAAGGCTGTTCTAAGTTCTAAGTTTCTGTTAGACCTAACTATAACCCTCTGGGTCATAAAATGTTTTGAAACGAAAGAGAGAGTGGTAAGTCGTACAATGCAGGAGATCTATGCACCCTACTTGTGAATCATAGAGAGGTTACTAAAACCCTTGATTTCTCGATGAGATTTTTCTGAGAAATCAGATATCAAAAATTTATTTTATGTAAGGAATTTATCTCAGGGACAGAGTATGAGCTTGATCACCACTCTCTCCCTGAGAGAAGGCCTGTGCCCTACAGTGGGACGTATAAAGGCTGCTTATGTAAAGAATTTATAATTTGTTTGTTTAATGTCAGTGTACAAAGTTATCCGCTGTTTTCGGGCCAAGTTGTAGTGGAGAAAAAGACAGCGAAAAAGCTCCACTCTGACCATCTTTTCTCAAATTATCTTATTTTCATTGGACTCTGCGGCTGAGCTTGGTTTTTCACAGCTAATTTATTAATTCGAACTCTAAATTCGACTGTCATACAAGCAAAGGAATTGTGAAGAAATAAGAAAACTTGTTGAAAAAAGTTACACATTCAGTAGTGAAAACCTAGGCGTAGGAAAAATTATTGAAGAGATTCCACCTCTACGAGTAGTTCCGACTGAAATGCATGGTCTCAAGATGGCAACCATGGATATCTACAGCATTTCGCAAGGTTCAAGTAGCTATTACGCACGATGGTAAACTGAGAAAACGCATGCTAGTTATGTTGGGACGCATTGCGCTTAACGATTTAGGCAACAACAATTTTCCAACAGCCCCATGATGAAACATTTCCCATGTCTAATAGGCCCCGTTGTAATCATTAGTTTTGTCTCAAAGTTCTCACATGATCATCATCATCATCATCAGCCATTTGACGCCCACTGCAGGACATAGGCCTCCCTCATGGTTATGAAAACCATGAGGGGTTTTGCCATAATCACCACGCTTGGCAGGCGGGTGGGTGATGGCAGTATGCGGTTGGAATCTCAGGAAGACGCTGCTGCCCATCTCTTGGTAAGGAGAAGTTCTCACCTAGGTAGGATTAAAGCTCTCCCACCGATGGGATACTTTGGTTGGTAACTTTAGTGATTACTACTAGTACGTATTAGCTGCATCTTGTAACATAATCTGAAATATCGCTGGCAAGAGGCACGTAAGCCGAAGAACAAAATATCGTCGTTCATATTGCAAAATGTCACATGTCAAAAAAATACGATTTTTGTTTTATCATCGAAATTGTTTCTGTCACACGTGCAAGACATCGTAATCCTCTGTCTGATTAGCTGTGTATACTATTACGACTTAATTTTATTCTAATTTTGCAATATGAACGACGAGAGTAGTTCCGCGACGTTTGGATTCCTGTTGTTTGCGAGTGGAAAACCAGGATACCGCATAGAGTGCAATGAATGGATGAATGAATGGTAACTCATTAAAGTCACCCAAATGTTGCCTCAGAAAAATGAAAAACCGGATCGAACCGAAGAAGTCGTTATGAATGTCAAAAGCGCTGCAGAGCTTTGAAGCATTGAAAAAGAGAAAAATTAAGAGATATGAAGATCGATAAAAATATTATGTATTTAAAAATGCCCTTAAAAATTACTTACTACAAAAAAGTTATTATACTCTACAAGAGTTTTTCGATGAGCATGGTAAAAACTAGGTTTATAGCTTTTGTGTTTGTATATCTTAAGTAAAATATATCCAATGTTAAGTAAGTAAGAGTTTAAGTTATATTTTTTATAAACTTAAGTTAGCAGCACCCTAGCAGGGTTCTTGTTTGTTCCTAAAATACCTATTTAAGACCTTATCTATGTATGTACAACAAGAAAGCTAATAAATGACTATACTATACTATACTATCGTAATTTCCACTAGTCTGAACACACCACAAGAACAAGTGGAACTGCAGGTAGCTTGAAGTTCTTTATTTTTGTGTATAATAAAAACGCTTACCAAAATAACTTTTTTGATCCTAATATTAAGCCAAATAAAATCAAATTGACTTAGAATGAAATAATTACCAATTTACAAAGCTTTGCAAAATAAATAAACGCTCACCAAATTAGATAATGTAACTTGGATGTAACTTACTTACCTAGGTACATTTAGGAGGTGTTGCTATGCCAAGTAATATAATAATAATTGAATAACGACTATTTTTCGTTTATTAATTTGATTTAATTGATTTATCTGCAATCTATTTAGGTAAGCGAATGAAAAATCAAACGAACGTTTTTAACCTAAACCCGGGTCTCTTAAATATAGAGTTGTGATTGTAACTTAAATGTAAGTAGAAGTTAAAAGTGTAAATGTCCACTTGTCACTTGTCGACCTTAGTTTT
Organism: Yponomeuta evonymella; assembly: GCA_963969515.1. Lineage (NCBI taxonomy): Eukaryota > Metazoa > Arthropoda > Insecta > Lepidoptera > Yponomeutidae > Yponomeuta > Yponomeuta evonymella. The sequence goes on from OZ018363.1 coordinate 3,015,502, forward strand.
TAATTCAACCTTTTTTATCTATTCCAAAATAAAGTATCGCAGTGGGTGACGGGCCTAAGCCGAGTTTTCCCAACAGTGGGCGGACTGTGTTAAACGCTATATCGCTCAATGGGCTACAGCACGCAATGCTCTACTTTCTTTATTTTTATTTTATGAAACACCGTGTGTTTCAAAATGGTGGCAACACTTGTTAATTTTTTTGTGAGTAAGTAATAAAATTGTCTGTATTAAAATAATTCATTAAGACATAGGGTGGGTGAAAGGGCCCGTAAGGGACGACCCAGGCGGGCACACTTTGACCAAATAGGGGATGTATTAAGAGCAAGATAAAAAGTACCCGAAACCGGCGTGCGTGCATGCAACGACTAATGAATGTCGAGTAAGCGAAAGTGATCTGTCAGGATCGTAGCAAGTGGCATGCCCTGGTCTCTGCCTACCCCTCTGGGATACAGGCTCCCCCCCTTAACGTGTGACGTACTTTATGGATGGTCGCTAACCTCTATCTCAAAGACAATAAAAAAACATAAAATCAATATTTCAACTTGAATTGGAGAAACAATCGATTATTGTCACGACCGAGCCGATTCCTATCGGTGGTTATGATTCGCGCTCTGATTATCTCCAGGCCATCAGTTCTGGTGATGGCCAGGCGAAAGTGTTGACCCTGGATTGTCATTACGTAATTTCAAAAAACTGAAGTGAAAACATATTGATGAAGCGAAAGAGGTTGGTACGGATCGTGGCAAGTGGCAAACCTTAGCCACTGGCAAACTTAGCCACTGGCAAACTTAGCCACTGGCAGGCCCTCTGGGACACAAGCGTAAGTTTACGTATGCATGTTTGACTACACACTCAACAGCGTGCCAAATTCAAGAAGAAAAGAGTGACGCATCAGCCGTGTTTATGACGAGCTAAGGTGATTGATCTCTGTAAGATCGAATTCGAAACGAGGTGATCCGACAGAGAACCAAAGTCACCGACATAGCCCACCGAACTAGCATCCTGAAGTGGCAGTGGGCCGGCCATATCATCCGAAGAACTGATAACCGATGGTGTACACGAGTTCTTGAGTGGAGACCACGGATCGGTAAACGTGGTGTAGGACGTCCTCAGACTCGGTGGAGCGATGATCTTCGCAAGGCGGCTGGCAAGAGCTGGATGAGAGTGGCCGAGGACCGTGCTCAGTGGCGTGCAATAGGAGAGGCCTATGTCCAGCAGCGGACAAGCATAGGCTGATGATGAAGGTGATTGGTATAATCTGGCGTGGGCTGGTCAGTCAGCTCCCATATTACGAGCACCAAATCTTGAACGATTCCAATCGTCTAACTGTCAAAGTCCATACTAATTGCTCTCACAAACGTCAGGATTACAATCGTCTTACTGTCAAGTTCCATACTAATTTGACAGTTAGATGACTGGAAACAGGATTTGGTGCGCGTAATATAGGGGCAGATCTGCCGAAAAACCGGCAACCGACGCGTGGTAAAAGGTTGTCGAGTAGAGACCTCGAATTGGCAAATGCGTGGGATGTAGCTGCAGCTCGCTACCGACGATTTGCCGGTAGAGGCTGTGGCTGAAGACAAGAAGTTGCGTGCCTTAGAGAGGCTACGTTACATTTTTATACCATGCATTCGAGATTAGGAATAACTTTATTTTAGAGCCACGCTTCGTTCGCGTACCTAATAAATAATCGCGATTAGACCCGTTCAATATATATTTACGTATTAGCATCGCGAGTCATTAAACAATTCTATCGGACAAGTGGTTTCGGAAATTACATACAAATTTACTAAAAAGTCAAAGTCAAATAAACGTCTAATCTTTTACTCGTTATAAATATTAGTACCTATAGATGCAACAAAGCCTAAGCTAGTAAATTGATCAGTCTTCCGACTCCCAAGCTAGAATAATCTGAATTAAGAAAGCCAGTTATCATCTGAACAACAGTAGACGTATATATATAAAAAAGAACAACTCATCAGACTTTCACAATCAGCCAATTACAACATTTCCGTCATATCCTCTGCAGAAATCGTGCCTTATTTTATCTCGATCAGCGACCGCGTGCCATTTCGTATAATAATCTTCTTCAACATTGACATCAGGTTGGTTATCTTGATTAACAAATACGTTGCTTATGTCACTATCATTTCCGTTACCCAAGTCTCAATACTCGTAGAGTAAGTTGGGTTGCGAGTTTGCAACTGCCAAGATCGGAAGGAGTTCTGTCGACCGTGTTGCCCTGCCTACATCGCAAAACCTTGCATACAAAGACCGACCGGTCGCAGCAGGCGGGTCGCAGCAGTCGGCAGCATACCACCAACATCGGAAGACCTGTGCCATTTTTCCTTACTAAGGTACTCCAAACTCTAAATCTCTTAATCGTGTTCAGTTTCAACGGTGTCATTGAGTTCGAGGCTTGAATTCATATTAGATCTGAGATAAAAGTAAATAAATACAATAAGTACGTCAGCGTTTATTTAGGGTTCCGTAAGACTTCACTGTCCGTCTGTCTATCTATGATCAGGCTGTATCTCAAGAACCGTGATAGCTAGGCAGTTGAAATTTTCAGAGATCATGTATTTCTGTTGTCGCTATAACAACAAATACTAAAATAGAATAAAATAAATATTTAAGGGGAGCTCCCATACAACAAATGTAATTTTTTGCTGTTTATTGCTCGATATTAATAACGGTAACAGTTAGACGCTTGAAATATTCCCAGAATATTTAGTTCTATATTCGCTTCAAAAATAAATAATTAAATTAAAATAAAATAAATATTTAAGCGGCGCTCCCATGCAACAAATGTGATTTTTTGCCGTTTTTTCTCGATCTTTATGTCTAATGCTGTATAGATAATAAGGTACGGAACCCTTCGTGCGCGAGTCCGACTCGCACTTTGCCGGTTTTTTTATATCTACTGACACAACTGCCCTGAAGTAGATCTTATTATTATCACAGAGATGGTACAGATAAGAATATAAAATGTTTTAAATAATCCAAAACCTGAAAACCATTTCTTTAGCATCGATAAATAAAAGCACTACAAACAAAAGTTAAAATATCTCAATGTCCATTTTTAGGGTGTATAGTATACATAATATATCCCCAATATATATTCGGGGATACCCTGTGGTGTGTAGAGTGAAAAGATCTGCTGTCTGCGAATTACCTTGATATTTAACTCTCTCGGCCCTTAGCTATAATTTGATCGTTTCCACACTTGACATTTCCCATGAAAGGTTGAACAAATACAGGTTTTATAGTCGAGCTAGCCCTATCGCCCTTTCTTAGGTCCCCGACCCCTAACATTTGCCGTCCACTTAGCGAGATTACAGATCTTTAATCATGCTAGATTTGTAAAGCCTTGGTTCGGCACATATTGTCCTTCGTCGAGGTAAAGAAAGGCTTCTTACTTGTCACTATTTTATTCTTGTTTTCGTCCACTGTTTTCTGGAATAAATGAGGAGTTATTTTTCTTCCGTATTACAAGGCCGTTATTTGCCACCATACACAGTGTTGGTATGTAAATTTTTAAACAAATTGAATTCTAAGTACCTACTAATGCTTTCGAACGTATTTTGTCTGACAAGTTTTCCTATTTCGCAAAAAAATTTAAACTTTGTTGCCACGTCTTTTTTAGGGATTCGTACCCGAAGGGTGCCAAACGGGGGTTCCTTCACTGAGACTTCACTGTCCGTCTGTCTGTCTGTCTGTCTATCCGTCTGTCTATCTGTCTGTATGTTTGTCTATCTGTCTGTATGTTTGTCTGTCTGTCTGTCACCAGGCTCTTCTGTTGCCGCTATAACAACAAATACTAAAAACAGAATAAAATAAATATTTAGGGGGGCTCCCATACAACAAACGTAATTTTTCGCCGTTTTTTGCTCGATATTATAAACGGCAATAGGTAGACGGCAATATTTGGTTCTATATTCGCTTCAAAAATAAATAATTAAATTGGTTCAAGTCCCGGCATGGGTGGAATTTTTAGCCTCTAAATATGCTTTTAAAAACACACGTGTCAAGATAATATCTCGGAAGAAAGTAGCCCTTTCTATAAGCCCTTGTACGCTGCGGCATGAGAAGGTCTCCTTGGTCACCGGGGAGCCCAGGTCAGTGACTTCCGTCACCACATGCCTGACGTCACAACATGGGTCGGACGGACGGGGCGTTTGCGTGCAATTCATAGGTACTAACTTCAACGTGGTCTATGTTGAAGAACAAATTTGAACACGCGCCGTGTGGGGACTCAGAAGAAGGGGTTTTTATTGATATTATGAACATATGAAAGGGTATAAATTAATATTTGGCAGGCGCCAACACTATTATGTAAAGCAAGCTCGCCTTTTTGCAAAATTATTTTAGTGTAAAAAGTTTTTCATATGAGTTTTTTTATGTAGCCTATATCCCACTGCAGGGCACAGGCCTTCTCTCAGACAGAAAGTGTGTGGGCCTAATTACCACGGGTGCCCACCGCGGACTGGTAATTTCAAGCGCCGAGAAACAATTCAATTAATACTGTACGTATTCTATTCCGCATCTACAACAAAATTAACCTATTAAGATAATAAATCAGCGCTATTGTTCTAGTCGCAGTGTAGTTTAAGGTCAATTACATTTTGACCAAATTTGTACTTGGGTAAGGACATCTGCATCCGATCTGAATCGTACACACAAATGTGAAGTATCGTGGGTGTTCGTGTGGGAATAATTGGTCCACAACTTTTGATGAGGAAGTTTTATAAAGAACAAGCAAAATTTATTGAGACAGAATTTTACAAATGTTGTTCAATGCAGATTCCTAGTAATTCAAAGCAGTGATATCTTATTGAATTTTGAAGAACGGTGAAGTCATGGAATGATCTTGGAAATGTTCGAACAAATCTATAAATATTTTATATCGTTAATATTCCAGACAAAAGAGACATTCCAGTTTGCATTTATTCGCATCATGCTGGAATTTCGTTAAATTTATTATTATAGTGTTTATAATAATGAAAAGGACATTCCCCGCTGTAGTTCTCCCTCATTTTCTATTGGTACGTATCTTCACACCATTAATCATTGGAAAGTATGCCAAATTTTAAACTATTTTTGCAAAATCGACTCATGCTCTCGAATTCACTCTCAAACGATTCTTACAAAGCATCCACAAACGCAATCTGCTCTAGAATGTCGTAATTCAACGCCCAACAAAAGCTCAGGTCAAGTGCATTTCATTCGCCACTTAAAGCATAACTGTGCAGCCGTGGCGACTGTAACAAATCCCACCGTTTTGCACAATCGCCGAATCAATACTTTTACCGTAACTAATACGTTGGTCACGTGGTTCGCTCACGTAGGTTTAAACAGCTAGGTTTCGTTTGACTATGAAGAAACGGTTACATCGCGAATATCACGTTTAGGGCTCTTGAAATACTTAAGAGTATAGTCCGCATCAGCTCTGAAGTCTGTAGAGTTGAGAAATTATCGTCCTTATTTCAATGACTACAAGGACCCAAGGATGAGGATTGCGCGAGCCTTAAGAATCGTGGATTATTTGTGCTGGCAAACTACGAGTATCTACTCATTTTCCAGGCTACAAACTGACTGCATCGCCCAAGTGTGCGAAAATTGCAATTAGTCGCGACTGAAATAGCTAAATATTCTAAGGTTGTCTAGAAGAGATTTATATTGTCTATGAAGCCGAAAATCGTAAATTGGATCTAAACAGTCGACCCGTTGCATTGCTTGGGGAAGCAAAATAAAAACAGTGATTTTTGCATTGAAGGCAGATTGTTTTGTATAATGTTTCATGAAAAACACGAGCATGAGAGCATACTGCCGATTGCAGATGAGGTGAGGATGGCAGAAAACAGAAAGGAACATGCTTCACGGGCAAAGGCCCAGCAATGGACGAATGTGGATAGTTGGATTAAATTGGTTGAACACTTCCACGACCTCATCGATTACAAAAATGCCCATAGAGCCATAAACACCAGGTCACCTACGGTACCTGACCGTATGAAACATTGAATTTCATTACACAAATCGAATCGATTACCGCAAACGGTATCGTTAACCGAGTGAGCTTGCTGTGAAACGACCGTGCAACCGTTTTGGCTGCATTGCTATTTAATCGTTGACCTGCGGTTCTAAAGGCGTAGTCTTGACGTAGAGATCACCAGCTGACGGTGGTGTTACAGAGTTGGATTTCTCTTGTTTAGTGGTCAGTCAACTGTCAGTAACCCTATTCAATGAGCCTCAGAATTTTGATTTTGGAAAACTTAGGGAGGTATAGTACAGCAGTTCTACAATGGCACATTTATAGAAGTAGAATGAAGGGGAGCTTGTCTTTTAAGACCACTCTCTTTCTCGCAAGTAATTGCAGGTCTTTTGAGTGAGAGGGAGGAACTACTGACAGTTCAAAAACCTGGCACATTTTTAAAATGACCTGAAATGAGTAGACAAAGAAACCGTCGTGTGACTGACCGGGTCAGCTATCAAGATTGCGTGGAATGCGCAAAGCATGTCTGAGGAGAAGTTTAGGAATTTGGAAATAAAGTTGAAGAGACGAGTCTCTTGTCAACTCTAAGGAGTTGATGAACCGGTAGAGAAACTATAAAAGATTCATCGCCCGTAGTGGGGCAACGCGAGATAAATCTGAAAGAAGGGGGCTCTACTCATGCACACCACAATTTACTGTGGTGACAATTTATTATTTATTATTAAATAATTTTATAACAGCATTCAGCTGTTCTATACGAGAGTTATCAAACACGGCATCTGCACGTACGTAGAGTTGCGCACTCGGCTGCCCTCTAGTCCTGCGTACACGATGGCTAAGCCAATGAGATAAGGGAAAAGGAACAAACGTCACGGCCAGCCGCGAGATTCCACGCCAATGTAATTCATGCTGTAAATGCTGAATCCGTCATTTCGACACAATGCGCTTGTTCTCAATTGGTCAGAAATCCTGACATCGTTCTTCTTGACTATTTGTCGCTGCCGCTCCTTAGCGTGGCGATGGAGCCGCCACGGTAGCTAGACCTGGGCCTCGATTCTGTTAGTGCATTGTAGTATAATGACAGGTACACTGTCGGGTCACGTGACGTGTTTTTTCGTACCATTGACGCCTAGAAGGTTTGATGGGTGTGCCCGCGTAGACTTAAAGCAGCCATGAAATGAAAACCGCCATGTTCATGCAGTTGTCATGTTACTACAATGCATTAACAGAATCTAGGCCCAGGAATAAAAAACTGACGCCATTCGCGTCAGTGTACCTAATTAAACATAAACATAAACATACAGGCACATACATTGCTTCTGGCCCCACACTAGGATACCCTGTGTCGTGGGAACCAGAAACAACGACATCACAAACATGTAAACATCCAAGACATGGGGTTTTTTTTGTCCCCGGCCGGGATTCGAGCCCGGGACCTCTCGCATGGTATGCAGATGCACTACCGCTGCGCCACGAGGTCGTCGAATTAAAATCGAATACTAGAAAAGAGTGCGCGTCATCTGCACATTATGCCTATGCATATGCGTACTCGCAATAATTTGGGGGGGGGGCACAATACTGATGCTCAGGATTTATTTATAGCACAAAGGAAATGTCTACGCATTATTGTCAACATAGCACAAGGACAGAGCTGCCAGCTGTAAGCCCCACTTTATACAAGAAAATATACTTACCTTACCGTCAATATATATCCTAGAAGCTGCTCTATTTGTACACAAAAATATGATTCTCATCGAGCAAAATAAAAATGAACGACGTTAAAACAAATTGACCCAAATTAGAAATCTTTAAAAATAGCCCACAATATAGATGCGTACTTATTTACAATAAACTACGGGACAAGCTTAAAAATGAAAAAAAAAAATACACATGATTTAACGCTCAACTTAAAACTCTATTAATGAAATAGTGTTACTACTCCATAGATGGAATACATGGGTGATAAAGAATCATAAAAAAAAACTAGCTTAATCTCTTAGATCTAATTCTTTAAGTTATTTAAGTACATTCATGCTTTACAATTGTATACGCCACACATGTCCATCTGCTATACAGGGTTAAGTAACTTCTTGTATCTTTTCGAAATTGGTCATGAATGCATTGAATAAATTAAATTAAATGAAATAATTACCCTCTTGAAGTTTTATAAATTTTAATGTGTCGTCATGATTGCGATTATCTACGGCATACAACGATTAATGAATGTTTGGATGTTTCACGCTGTAAAATGCCGAACGAAAGATCACCAGTAGAACATTCTCCTTATTATGTCACTCCTATTCCTCAAGTCCTAGAATTGGTAAGAAACGCATAGTAAATTACCTTGGACGAGAGCTCAGCAATGACATCATTCTTTTCGTCGATCTGCCGCTCCCGCTCCATGGCGCGGCGCGCATGCGCGGCAATGGAGTCGCGCACGCGGCTGCCCTCGAGCGCCGCGTACGCGGCCACGGCGTCCGCGCAGGCCGCCGCCAGCGCGCCGCGCCGCAGCGTCTCGCCCTCGTCGCCGTCCAGGGAGGTGAGCGAGAGGTCCGAGTGGAGGCCTGCGGGGGGAAAAGGGTTAGAGTGTTAGGCGACGGGTGGAATTAGAGGGTTAGGTCACTCTTCAAATGTATATTCTCTTACACGCCTACATCTAAACGCCTAAAGGGGATATTATGAGTTTTAGCATCACCTTATTATCCAATATGGTCCCAATTAACAATAAGATGGACTTACATCCATTGCCTAGTCGATTAAAGTCCTGCGGTTTCTCACAAAACTCTTGAATTGGAAGAGTGTCTGATAAGACATCGCATCGCCTTCGCTCCAGAGACTCGGTTACTGAATTCTTACGACAAACAATATTTGGAGAAGGTACCGTAACGCGATACGGTCATCAAGGTTGCTTGGAATTGAACGTGGTCAATTGTCTCATATCGTTTTTGACGCAATTTTGTTTTGACCAAATCTGAGAGCCCATTATCAACTAGATTACGGTAACAAATCTTTTATATCTACTCTGCAGCGCGAAATAAGGCGAAAATGAGTACAGTTTGCAGTTGGACGTTATAGGAGTTAACCTATGACATAATGAATATTTTTTATTTATGGAGCCCTTAGAGCCCACCGCTGGGCACAGACACTATCACGATTTTTGAAGAAACAACTTCTTTAGCCGTACTTTTTCTGAACAGTGAACGAAACTGAACCGTAACGCTCGGTGATGCTGAATATTATTATGTACTCGTCTCGAATTGAGCTGAATCGCGTATAGTCAGCTCCCGTCGTCATCTGCACTTAGAATATGTGTTCGCTTCTAATAAATAAGCAAACACCTTTTTTTAAATATATTTCGATTAGCGGTAATTTTTTTATTAGAAGCTTATGGTGATTTAAGAAGCAACGTTGAACGTTTCATACGCACGAAGTGAACAAAGTGAACTTGACTTACTCATCAATCTCATCAATGGTATATTCAGGTATATCAATATAAATATTCATTCGCTAGAGCAAATATCAAAATTTATGGGTAGTGCGAAACAGCTGATATTTCTTTCTTTAGTAAAAAAGGTGATTGAATTGATGAGCAGAATAACCCTTTTACGTTCCACCGGACCTTTTCCCGTAATAGTTACGTGCAGCTGTCTATTAGATGATCACTGTGGTAATTACTATATTATTATACGCATCTGAGGCGTTTGGAGTTCGAGGTGGCCGGGTGCCATACATTACTGTATGGTACCCGGCTGCCTTCGACTCTAAATGCCTTTTATTTTTGTTTTTTTGACGTTCGTGTATTTTGTTTGTGTGCCTTCCTGTTTACTTTGTGTTTCTGTGACAATTTAAATAAAGGTCTTCTTTCTTTCTTCTTCTTCTATTTTCCAACCCGCAACTTTTAAGTAGTTTTGAACTTGAATGTTCAACTCACTTCTATTGTTAGGATGTTATAGCATTGCCTAAAAGTGTAGGTACTCCGAAACTGAATTAAAGCTGCAGGTCGATTCCCACGATATATAACGTGTGTATGGTCCACACCCAAATAACGGACTTTTAAAATGAATCTTTCTTGCATATTTGTTTCTTTATAGTTTTTGTCAATGTATGGTCATTTATCGGCATGTGTTAGGAATCACAAAGTTTAAATTTTCGTCTTATACTATGCACATTTGTGAAGTTATAGTAGCAATACCACTCGCTAACGGTGAAGGAAAACATCGTGAGGAAACCTGGGTGTCTGAGCTATTCACATACCTCAGCGCTTGAAATCGCCAATCCGCGGTGGGCACGCGTGGTGATTAAGCCCATACTCTCTCTGAGAGAAGGCCTGTGCCCTACAGTGGGACGTACGAGTATATAGGCTGCTTATGATGATACTATGCTCCAAGGTAACAACTTCAAAAGTGAGCTACTTATATTTCAATCAATGAGCCCGTATTCGTCCACGTCTGGTCATGGGCTTCTGACAGGCTGAGGCACGCCACTTTTTTCCGTCCCCGGCCTTTCTTGTCCAACCGCTACCAAAAATCTGCCTCATATCATCACCCCAGCAAGTGGATGGGCGTCCTATGCTGCGTTCACTAGTTCGTGGTCGCGACTCGAGAACCTTTATTATTATTATTATTATTAAATCCTTTATTGCATATAAAACAGAAAGTTTTGCACATAGGCGAGCTTAATGCTACTTAGCATTATCTACCAGCTAACCTAAGTTTTGATGAGATCATTATCAGGTATTGCAACTTACTTAATATTAAATATACTTACTAACCTTTCTACCCCATTGGCTGTTGGTTCTTCGGCAGACTGCTATTTTAATTTGCTAATCTTAAAAGCTATGTCAATCATCTTAATTTCTTTGGCGAATTGATGTGATCCATCAAAGTGTACATCTATTTGGGTTGGTTGAAAATGGTTTATTACCTTCACAAGGTATTCTCGTATACTTTTCCAATTATCTACTCCAGTTATTGTCACAAATTACTATTCTTCTTATTAAATGACTACTGCTGTTTCTTTATGTGTCACAAAGTACGCTTTGTGCCAAAAGGGCTTAGATATAACATTAAAGATTATTAAGATGACAAAGATGTCTGAAATTAAGGTCAGTTCAATGCATGAGTTCTAGGTTTTGTAGACTCTGCTAATTAAGGACCACATCTGAAATGACTAAGTATTGAGTTTTTTTTTGTCCACATTGGTGAACCAAAATTATCTATATTTTGAAATGGACACATAGTTAAACTTATAACGTTCATTAAGTCGCAGCTTCTGTGTTATCTATCTATACTAATAATAAATCTGTAAGGGTCGGTCATGGAGTAAGTTAGTTTGTTTTCAGAGATATTGTGTTTATAGGCTCAATATATGATACTGAAACTAATTTCACGATTTTTAGAATTTTTTTCTGTATGTGTGTATGTATGTATGTTCCTCCATAACTCTTAAACCAATTATCCGAATTTGATGAAATTTGGTATAAAAACATATAGACATCTGGGACACAGGATAGGCAATTTAAATTCTAGCTCCAGTTATGATAAGACGTGACCCCCATACAAATGCTGCTTCGTAAAAATCGAAATGTACGCGAACGGAGTCGCGGGCACAGCTAGTTTTGAATAAAAACATTTCGGTTTTGATTGATTTTTCTGTGCATACTCGTAATAAAGAATATTCTATCTATCTATTCCATCTATCGTCAAAATAACTTGCCGACCGTACCTCCTCACATAGGCATATTCTCCTCATCGTTTGGGCCATCGTAAGAAGACAATAGCAATGCGGACTGGCCGCACAAAAGCCCAACAATAAGCCATTAAAGTTAACAAACCATCTACACTTGTGGTGACCTAGATGCCCAAAGTTTTACGTAGAAATCTCGACCTTAAAAAAAGTAGAAGCCTGCACTTATGCACTATTAATGCGGCTCTACGTTACCAAGTTTCTGGTGATAAACATTTCTGAGTTTTAAGTATGAAGCTCGAGTTCATCGAGAAGTGGCTAAATGGGCCGCAGGTGAAATAAAGGGCCATTACGAAGTGGGGCTATTATGTGTTGGTAAATTATCGTATGATTCGGTAACTCTGTGAATTTCGGCCTGTGATGGTCGCAGACGAAAGGGTGTCATACATTAATATTGCCACTTTATTCGGCTATTCGTATTCGCGTATAAATTTGCCGACGATTTATAATAAATTGCCGGTTTTACAAAAACAGTGCTAAAGATTCGTCAGAAAACCCAATAGGGTAGCTTTCATACCCAAAGGGTAAGGGACCCTATTGTTAAGACTCCACGGTCCGTCTGTCTGTCTGTCTGTCACGTGGCTGTATTTCATGAACCGTGATATACAAGTTGAGTACAGTAGATAGACAGTTGAAATTTTCACAAATGACATATTTCAAAAAGTACTAAAAACAGAATAAAATAAATATTTAAGGCGGGCTTCCATACAACAAACGTGATTTTTTTTGCCGTTTTTTGCTCGATATCAATAACGGCAACAGGTAGACGCTTGAAATATTCAAATGTTGTATAGATAATGGTACGGAACCCTTCGTGCGCGAGTTTGACTCGCACTTGGCCGGTTTTTATCTTGCCTTTTGCTAATACATCCATATTTGGCGGAAGTACGTCCGCTTGGGACGTCCCTTACCGGCCCTTCCACCCACATTCGCTCGATATATTTGTTTCGTCAATCTGTCTTCCTTCATCCTCTTCACATAGCAATAAATGTAGGTAAAAAGTTCAACAAGGATTGGACTCAAAAAAATAAGATTAAAATTGAACATGCTACACAGAAAATGAGCTGAGATCACTTATATTATAAAACATTGCGGTGGCAAATTATCGGTTTAGATCGTTCGTATATTGAGCGGTTCCTTATTGCTTGTTGACGTGTTGTGACATCACTAGGTAAGTATCTAGTTAGAAACAACTTTATGATAGGCACCCTGTTCTATTTATCGTATAATCTAGAAACAATCTGTCAGGTCCTAAACTAGGATACGCTGCGATATGGTAACCAGACAAGGACATCACATGTTTGTGATATCCTTGTCGGAAAACGCCCAGACGGAAGCCAATGCCACTTCTGTCATGGTAATCAAACGTATCGCCGCGCCGCTAGACCAATGAGGCAGTTAGGGGCAATCATTGTGTGTCTTTATGGATTATGTATATAACTATTATAGCCGTTCGAACGAAGCATTTGACCATCACTGAATTTGCAATGCCTGTCAACAAGGAAGCCTTTGTTTCGACAAGTTATGATGACGGCAGAGAGTCAATGACATTCCGTTGTTGTTTTCTAAGCTCTTTCAGTATTATTCACGGTCATTGATGAGTTGTTTCCGATGAAAGTGACAATAGATTTGTGCAACACCATCTGTGGATATCAAGCGCTTTCCCGGAGTAATTCACGATAATATGAATTGCTTATTCAGAGTGAAAATATTCGATATTGTCGATTAATACTCCTTAGAGTATGACGTGATAAATTATCGAATGGCGTTTTCGTCTATTAGACGTCAAGTTCTGGGTAATATGATCAATATCATACTGAAAGTGGACATCATTTGTAAACATTGTATGAAAGTAACGAGACCTGTTTAGCACGAATTAGTACGAATTCTCTTTCACCCGGTACCTTTTGCAGAAAGTGAACATCATACAATTCTCAATGTTTTTTTTTTTTATTTGTTCACATTTAAAAACCTTTACATTTTTTTACAAATTTCGCCAAACTGTGGTGCAGTTTGTTGGCGTAATAGCTACTTTTAGAATTGACAGTCTGGAACTTAGTTAATAATCTTCGTAGGCTAATAGCCTTTAGTCGAATTCCGCTAAAACGGAAATGCCTTAGTGCTAGGTTCTTGGCCCTAGGGTCTAGGTTGCAGATTCTAAAAGAGTAAATAATATTAATAAATAAAACAGCTATTATTAAGATTAATTATGTTCGCTTTTTGCAAAAACGTATTGTCAAAGATGATGTGATTTATTTTCTATTAATAGCGCTACTTAGCTCTAAGTAGTAGCTCCTTAGGCGAGCGCCCAAAAATTATCAGCAGAGTTAGTAAGTTTTTTCTCATCTACCAAGTACGTAGACGAACATAGTGAGTACACTGTTGACAGGCTCATAGTTTTTTGCCCTTAACTCGACTCTAGTAGAAAGTTGGATAGTCGAATCGAGAGTGAAAGCGAGTCAATGTCACTACGGATGTCGGCACTCTGACACGTCTTTGTTGAGATGATATCAATCTTTGTGTGTGACATAACTGCGGAAGTGGAAGGGCCTGTCCAGTACGCCAGAGGCGGACGCAAGTAGACTGAATTTTTGAATTCTTGACAAAACTAAAAGTAGTTGGAACCAGGGAGTGTGCATGTGTACGTGTGAAAGTCATTGATTAGTATTGCAGGATCGTGGAAAGTGGCTAAAATTTGTCTCTGCTAAGAATCTAGATTTTGAAATAGACACACTTTGAAGAAAAAAATTACAACAAACTCCAGCCTTAGTCTTTTCAAATTTAACAGAGATACACCATGCTACGGCCTTAATGACATCAAGATTACAAGGTGTGAGCCACCCAACACGATACCGCACACTGTAGTGATTAATCACTATAAAAATATCAGCTGGTTAATTCTATAATAACAACATATCAATATCGACATTACTAATTAAACAAGACAATAATGTAAACCAGACCGACTCGATTATCACGCATTTCCTTTACAAAGTGTTATGAACGCCTGGTTGAGTTTTTGCTCATTCGTGTATGACGTTGGCAAAAGAGTAAAATACATAAAAAGTCATTGCTTGTTTTCATGGTGCATCATTTGTAGTTTTTTGCTGACTAGAAATCTCGAAAATATTTGGATATTATTCTCTAAGGTTAACACGAGCACTAGACGTAATAAAAACTGAATATGCACGGATATTCACTCGTTTATTATTTATCGTTTTACAATTTTTCAACGTTTCCGTACTTTTGAAAGTCCCGTGGTCTCGATAGACTGAGGTGACAGGCGTCTTTTTGAAAACATTAACTGTTTGTTTACTAGCCTCAGCAAAAATTACAAATAATATTAATTAATTACAAAGGTTTATTATAAACGTTTGGATATGTTCATTATCATGTAATCATGCACAACTTATTATGAGGACTATGCAATAACTTTGTTTTCTAAACTTCGTGCATTGAATCCATCGAAGCAATACCACAGGCTAACGATGACGGAAAAATTAGAATGCAATCGAAAATTTACGCTCGGATTCAACAAAAAAGACTTCATACTAAGTAATGAAATGTGTATACACCTAAAAAAAGTAGAACCTAGCGACCTAAATATAAGCAAATACAGCTGCAAAATGTAACCCATATTCTAGCTCAATAAAATTATTATTTTCAATTAAATTTGAAAAACATCACAAAATTTCATTGACGTGTTTAAAATGTACGGCCTCTTAAAATACCCTAAATCGGTACTGCAAAACAAAACAGGAAGGTCATACAATGAGTTAGATAAGGAAGAAGCGAAGGTATATTTCGTGTCAGTCAGTACCATGCATGTGTCGGGTAAAAGGTTGCATTTACATAATCCATAAAACGAGTCATACTGATCACCTATAAAAGTCTTATTTACGAGTTTGTTTATGGAAAGGAATGTTATTTTGTGGAAGTCAAATGCCAAGTATCAGTTTTGGTTCAAAATCCAAAAGGCGAATGGCGAAAACTCTACTCAACAGTAGACTGGCAGAATTTTAGGAAATTACGTCTTAATTAAGGCCTTTTGCTTATACTAGTATAATTATGATTTGAGATGATTTTTACACTGTTTCGTGGGAATTCCTGCTTACACTAGATAGCTGAAGTGACCGCTCAGACCAAGACCCACTTCTGCATATTAACAATGGAAAAACAATACAGCTCAATTTAAGACTTTTACTCGCATCTTTACAACTTTTTCAGAGACCCTCCAAAAAGTCAATGAGTTCCCGCCAGTAACGAACACCGCAGATTAACTGCACCTTTGCAGATGGCACTTGGATGCCACGATGTTACATGCACCAAGGAGTTAACATGTGGCTCAGACGCTGTAATGCCTGGGAAGTGTTGTACCTTATATTTGCCTAGATGTGTATGTGGCTCCCTAGGATTCTCGGCTCTAGGACTCTTTAGATTTAATTATTGAACATTATTAGATTTATCCTACATAGCCAAGGACCTGTATTTTACGTCTGCATAAAAACTAATCTATCAGAAGATAATTTAATGTAGGTTGCTACAAACTGGCTGAAGGTACTCCACGATGACGATGATCACAAAAAAAAACAGTTCAATATTCCGCTCAAAGCTTTCACTCCCTATATAATAAATTGTCTCACTTTGACAGAGTGCCATAAAACTATGCAAATGTTATAGGCAAGGTTAGGTACTTATTATCCATTGAACAACTGTAGTGAAGTACTGCAGGTAAACGAAACAGCCCGAACACAACCTGAAATGGGTATCCAGGAAAAAATATGGCACCATAAACTGAGGGTGAGTAAATACGACAGCAGTAAATGACGTATGTTTGGACCGCCACCGCCACCGCCACCGCGTTCATCCTAGACACATTTGGCTCTTTCATGATGTTTTTGTTTTTGCAACATTGCCATTGCACCTTACGTGTTCTCTTACCACTACGTAAGACAAAATAATTTTAATTGTTTCTCAGACGCAAAATCAACGTGTTTATTCAAGTGCCCGCCGTATTGCGCAAATATGCGAAAAGAAACGCAAATTGATTCATTTCACGCATACGAATGGGTCGAATATTTTTCTTATGTAAAATTGCAATTTAATTCTCGAGCCGTCTACCTCATTTACGTATGAATAGTCCGAAAGTGGCTGTTTTAATAATAGCTTTGATTTGATTGCGCTGACGCGATTTGCCAATACAAAGTATTTTGACATATTTAAAGAAAGAGGTTATTTATTTAAATTGTCACAGAAACACAAAGTAAACAAAAGGTACACAAACAAAAGACACGAACGTGATTTACACAGTATTATTATTATTTACACAGCACGGTAGGTCTAAGAAGATAGCCTATTGGCAATAATAGCAACGCTTACGTGAAGAGAAGTTGTATAATTCCGATTGGCTAACGAAACCGCCATCTTAATTAAAGCTCAAAAATTAAAAACGCCTTCTGATTGGTTACACGTATAACATTTTAGTAACAAAGTAACATAGCGCAACGACCAAGCGCCGACGACTGTGTTCTTCAGCCAGTCGTCCCCCGATGCTCTCACGGACGAGTGGTCCCCCGAACCTCTCAGGAACAAGTCGCTCCCCGAACCTCTAGGAGTGTAACCTCCTGTGTAAACCAAAGTTATCCGTGTAATATTCGAATACAGACTTTTCACCTTTTAAGAAAACTTCTGATATTTTATTTGTGCCTCCACAGAACTGTAAATTATCTCCTCTCTCTTTTGGTAGTGACCCCCTCAGACCCATCCTCTCTTGGCGCCAAATGTCCTCAGTTGTCTCTACTCTGTGATGCCATCATCCATTGCTTATTTTAACACTGTTAAAATAAGAAAGGAACTGGCGTCAAATTATGAACACCAAATCCTGTTGTAATTTGACGTGTCTACGTTAGACGGTTAGAATTGCTCAGGATTTGGTGTGGTCAGGAGCTGGACAACTATTTGCCCCTCGCTCATATACTATTGCCGGCTTTATTGTGTGAGTGAGAGGCTCATTCAGACCCTTTATCATATTATCCGTGCCATAATCCCATAGGAAATCGGTGTGTTTCCGACAAATTTTAAATCGTTATGTAGTACCTGTAAACTCTACTTATCTCCCGCCTGAAATTGATAATCCTACTAATATTATAAATTTATGTGAAAGTTTGTGAAGATTTTTGGATGTTTGTCACTCAATCACGCAACAACGGCTGAACGGATTTAGATGAAATTTGATATGGAGATAGTTTCAGTCCCGGGGAAGGACATAGGATATTTATTTTTTATTTATTTCTTCACAAATTAAATGTTGGTGCGCCTGACCTGATACTTTTCATCCCGGAATTTACTTATTCCATGCGGACGAAGTCGTGGGCAAAGGCTAGTATTTCATAATTGTTTTATCGACTACACCATTTATTGTGACAATAACCCTGAAGTATCACAAAAATATCAGCTGGTCCAGTCCACACTAAATTTCGATATTTGCTCTAGCGAACGTATGAGACAGGTGATGTTATTTTTTTATCAGAGTTGATAGCTTCCACTTCCTTTTCCACACAACAACATCACTTGTCCTGGTTCCGAACTAGGATACCTTGATCTTATAATGTACAAGTTTGTCTAAATCTAACAGTTTATTTTCTGTAACGCCATGTAGAAGGTTTTTCTACATTCCAGCAGGTGTCGACAGCCAGTTAACATTCTCTCACAAATCGATACGATCGCGTGATAGGTACATCAGCCTCTACCCAGACTGTGTTACAATTGTGTTGCTTTACTTTTCTTCCAAAATGTTCAAAATTGAGGTCACAGTGGAGTATAGTCGTTTATTTTTTCACACGTTCGTTCGGAGCTGACTGGTGCGTAATATACATTCGTTCGATCGATAATATTATCGGCGACAATGAGGGTGTTGTTGCGGTCTCATTTGGGTTTAGGATTCCACACCTCGAAAAAAAGTTCTCTTATTTGGGTTCAGGATTCGGTACCTCAAAAAAAAACCGGCCAAGTGGGAGTCGGACTCGCGTACGAAGGGTTCTGTACCATTATCTATACAACTTTTGAATATTTCAAGCGTCTACCTGTTGCCGTTATTAATATCGAGCAAAAAACGGCAAAAAAAATTCACGTTTGTTAAATATTTATTTTATTCTGTTTCTAGTATTTGTTATTATAACGGCAACGGAAATAAATCATCTGTGATAATTTCAACTATCTAACTATCACGGTTCATGAGATACAGCCTGGTGACTGACGGACGGACGGACAAATGAACAGCGGAGTCTTAGGGACCCTCCCTTACCCTTCATAAGCAGCATATATATGTCCCACTGTAGGGCACAGGCCTTCTCTCAGAGAGAGAGTATGGGCTTAATCACCACGCGTGCCCACCGCGGATTGGCGATTTCAAGCGCTGAGGCATGTTAATAGCTTAGACACCCAGGTTTCCTCACGATGTTTTCCTTCACGGTTAGCGAGTGGTATTGCTACTATAACTTCACAAATGTACATAACTTAGAAAACAAAGTACATGCCCGCACTGGGAATCGAACCTGGATCTCCCGCTTCCGAGTCCAATGTTCTACCCACTAGGCTACCACCGCTTTCTTTACCCTTACCCTTACCGTTCACTTAATCACATACTGCAAGATTTCATTTCAAAACATGTTTTGTGTATCATTCCGTGACTTCTTAACTTACCTTCAAATTTTAACGTTTATCTCAAAAGTTATTATAATTTTCTCTTTCCACACAAATTAATGTTAGTTTGAATATTGTACGAAAAACAAATTGAAAATTTTGAGGTAAACTTTTGCTTTCTGGAAGTGATTTAATTTTATCGATACACAAAAAACGGTTTGTGCGTTATTATAATAAGACGCTGTATAAGGACCTACCTGAGTCATCGTCATGGCCAGTATTTAACTGCAGAGCCAACGTCCGCAGCTGTTTGTAGACCTGGACCGCCTCCGTCCGCAGCCAGCTGTCATCCGCGTCGTCATCTTCCGGTCCGGACTCCAGTTCTGAATGCAGTGACCTGCGGGAGGGAATAAGGAGAATAAGGTTCATTAAGTGCTCCAAATTTTTGGACTTTTGTTAATTAAGTAACAGTGTTAAATATACTATGTTGTAGGTAAGATAAAACTAAGACTTAAGGTGGTGATAGACCTGAGCATTCATCTGCAGAACATAGTTCTAGCACCGGTTCTAGTTAGACCTGATTTCCGCAATTAGCCTCATAGTTGGGCCATTGTATGTACCAAGGGCTAAGGTATGTAAATACCTCAGACACTAGGGTTTCCTTACGATGTTTTTCTTCACAGTTAGCGAGTGTAATTGCTACTATAACTTCACAAATGTACCTAACTTAGAAAACAAAGTAATTGGTACAGGCCGGGATGTGTCCCACGACCTCCCGAATGAGAAACCGGCTTCCTACCTCTCCGCTACCACCGCTTCTGCACGGCAGACTTATTGACCGGTATAGGCGCTGAAACTATGTAAAGACTTACCTGGCGGACTCATTAACATCTGTAGCGTCGGGTGCTCCAAGGCGCTCCGCAAGTGTGTCGTGTGACCGCTGCAGGCGCTCCAGCTCTTTGAGCGTGTTGTGATACATGTGCTCCTGGTAAAGAGACGATAGGGTGTTAAATTTAAATAAAAAGGAATGGGTGATCCGAATTTCGCACTGCCTCGATGGTCCAGCGGAAGCACTTTTGAAGATGTGAATCGTGAGAAGAATCGTGAATCGTGATTTGACTGCGGATGAACGTCTTACTCCGCCTAGTAACTCTTAAGCCTAAGTTTAGAGCCAAAAAGCTCGTTGCCACTTTGGCTTGAAAAATCTAGCACCGGTTGATTTGGACCTCGCTTCGCAATCGTGAATCGTGATGGACTGTGTGAGGACGTCTTAAATTGCCGAGTGACTCGTAAGACACTCAAAAGAGCCTATTAAGCATACTGTCAGATCTTAATCTCCTCGAAATAACGATGCAGATCGTGATCCTGACTTTGCCAGGGACTTAACTTTCAAGGTGGAGTGCGCTACAATCTACAATCATCATCGCAATTTATTCTATTGTGGACGAAAATTTACTAATGACCAATGACGGCGCTGCATTCTTAGTTTCATGAAGTTACCTTTGCAGGTTGGATGTTTAAAATGATGACCAGGGAAACAAAATACTAAACGAGAAGTTTAACTGCCCCTTGAATACATTACAGTAAGTATCAGGATACAGCACTTACGGGTTGTTGAATCTCTGTACCCCGACTGCAGATCAAACTTTCATTTTTTTATTTTAGATTATTTGTTCACTGCTTTGTGCCGTTTCTAATAGATAAAGTTTCAAAACATTATTCAAATAGAGAGCCTTGCAGTGCGGAAATTTGCTCTTATGTGAGAGGAATCGTTCAAGCGGTGAGCTACTGACGTAACCTCCAATTCTTCTAACGCAATAGTTGTCTTGACGACAAAAGACTAGATCAACACTTGTACAGCCGAAAAGGTATTAATTACTGGTGATTGTCATGCATTAGTATAATATTATTGTGAAGATTGCAAAACCTCAAGGTCTCTGCAAAATTTAGTCTTGCTAAATAGAAATAATAACGGATTTCTAGAGGAACTTCTTACATCACAGTCATCAATCGCTGCTGATTTAATTCGTTTCAGAGTCGACCTTGAAGTGTTAATCAATAACTTACAATAACAAAACTGAAGCATGTTTAATTGAGTCTAATTCAATATAATTATTTTTGTGGCAAAACCTGATTACCAGAGTAAAGGAGGTAGAGTAAAAAAAATATTTTATCTTTGTCTTTGACTTTGTCGGCGTGATTCATATGTATACACATACCAAATTACAGCTTTCTAGTACCACCGGTCTTTGCGCTAGGCCGCGGACGGACAGACAGACAGACAGACACATAGACGGACGGACAGACAGACGGACATGGTGAAACTATAAGGGTTCCTTGTCGGATTACGGACCCCTATAAATGGACATATGGAGAGGATGAAGGAAGAAAAATTTACGAAAGACATATTTCGAACGAATATGGGTGAAAGGACCGGTAAGGCACGTCCCAGGCGGACATACTTCGACCAAATAGGGGATGTATAAGCAAAGGGAAAGATATAAAGTACCCGAAACCGGCGTGAGTGCAATGCAACGACTAATATTCATTAGTCATCATTAGTTGATGAAGCGAAAGAGATCTGTCAGGATCGTGGCAAGTGGCAGACCCTGGTCTCTGCCTAACACTCGGGGATACAGGCGTGAGTTTATGTTATGTGAATAAGAATGTACGTGTAGAAAGGTCACTGTACTGTCGACTAAGTTGGGGAACCTGGAACTTCATAATTACTGAACGTATGGCATTGGACATTTTTCAATATAACTAATGGTCAGGTGATGATCGCGTATGTATACAAATCGTTAAATATCACACTTATCTAGTTTTGATGTTCCAATCCAATTTAACCTTAAGAAAATAGCACTCGGTTTCTCGTACACTAACAATCTGTTAATTTACTGTTGACAGCGGTCAGTTATTTTTAACCGACTTCAAAAAAGGAGGAGGTTATCAAGTCGACGCGTACTTAGCATTAAGTCCGCCACATTGCCATTGTATTTTTTACTTATGTGCAATAAACGTATTAATAATAATAATATATTTTAATTTAATCTTTACCGATTTCGACAATTCTTTTTTTGTCCCATTTTAATTTGGTGAAGATCTGATGAAGACTTTCAGAGGTGGAAAACGGAACTCTTCAATGGACAGCAGTAAATAAGCCCTAATGTGGCCCATCCTTTAGTAATACCCGTATGTTTCATAAACTAGCGTAAAAGTAGTCCCAAGTTAATTTTGGTGGTGTTCTGGTAAAGACTTTCGGAGATGATTATGGAAGGAGAGTATGGAGATTTTGCACATTTTTTCTCCATAACAATCTTGTAGAACTTAATTAATTAATAAATACTTAATTAGTTAATAATAATAAATTACTAATTACAGTTTCTGCGCTACGATAAATAAAAGTCTTTGATTTTAATTTTGCAAAATTGTCTATAAGTATTCTAAAGTTCTGTTTTCTACTTTAAGAGTTTCAAGAAAAAATTGTATTGTAATATTTCAAAAATCCGCTTACGTCTTTCGTATCTACTTGCTATCCAATAACGACTTATCCTTACAAGTAACGGGTGTATTATTTTGAGATGATAAGCTTCGTTATCCCTAAAGTTTGATGAAAGAGTGTCCTGCTCTCTAAAGTTTGATTCCTATTGGTCTATCGTCGACGTCTCTTGGGCCACAAGTAAGTTGCAGCTGCTTTCGAGCACATGCAATCCAGCAATGAACAATACAAATTCATATTGCAACTTTTATTTTACGAATCTGTATTGCCTGCCCTATGATGGCGGTCCGTTGAGCAGTGTCTTTTCAGCGAGCAGTGACCTGCTAAATAAGCCACTGATTTATGCAGACCCATCTCTTCAGACCCAGAAGGTAATTGGTTGAGATGTTGAGATTGTCGGCAGGTAGAGTTTTCCTGTTTTGTTTGTAAGTACACGATTAGAAGAACCGATGGTGGATGGACGGACGATCTGAGGCATGGCTGAGGACAGAAGGGAGTGGCGTGCCTTGGGAGAGGTCTACGTCCAGCAGTGGCTGAGTGCGGGATGATGGATTGATAAGATTAGACAAACCTGTTCTTTCAGCTGCCTCTCCAGCGCCGCGATCCGGTCATTGGCTTCGTCCAGCTGCTGGGTGAGGCTCTCCTTGTCGTGCAGCGAGCTGGTCAGCCTCCGCTCCAGCTCCACCTTCTTGTGGCTCAGGAGCGAGAGCTCCGCCTTCAGGGACTCCAGGCTGTGGACGTGGTCCTGTGGAGAGGTGCTGGCTCATTGTGCGTCTCAAGGTTTAACATGATAAAGATATTTATTGAGAAACAAATATCGGTATACATGTAAAATTATGACTAATTAACAAGTTTACTTAGATGTTAAGTATACGTAATTTATTTATCACGTCACAAACATCCTGTTCTATGGTTTCCAACGCCCCCCTTCGGATATCGTTAAGTCAAGTCAAATTAATTACCAAAGAAATACAGCAAATTTTGTGAAAACTACGAAAGCAGAGTGGAGGGTAGTTTAAAAGTTTTCCTGTTGTTCCAATTTTGTTGAAGCAATTATACATTTCTTTTCAGCTGAGAGATTCAGCTTTAAATACTCGTATTTATCTATCTAACCTCCCTTCTCTAGCTTCCGAAGGACAAGTGATTGTGTAGTGTGGAAGAAGTCATTTATTTGTTAATTCAATCGTTCATTAATTTACTCATACATGCATTCATACAATTGTTCATTTACTCATTCATTCGTTCGTTCTTTCAACCATTAACACATACACTAATTAATTTTGTCAGCTTCATCCACTTTCACATTTCATCTCGCTAGGCGAGGAATTCCCGGTGAGACTTTGAACTATGACTTTATGAGACACGAGCGGCCGTGCAGAAGCTTAAATGGCCGAACACGAAATCATGAGCCCAATTTCGTAAAACTAGAATCCATGGTTTACTATTCGATGTACTTTGCATAGCCGAAAACCCCACAGATTAACAAGTAAGATGACTCGGCTCCGCAATGTATATTGAATTGTCATAAGAAACTATGAATTGTAGTTTTATGAAACGCGGCTCTGACTGTACTCACCACTTCAATCAACCTGAGACTACGGAAACTGCAACGCTGCCGAAACTTCGAGAATTAAGATAAGATAAGAATATTCTTTATTGCACACGAGAAGCGAGACATAAAATATGAAAGTTACAATGAAAAAGTACAATGGGTGGCCTTATTGCTAACAGCAATTTCTTCCAGACAACCTTGTGACGGAAAGGTTTCCGAAGGAGAAAAGAGACGGGTAGTTGGTGCAAATACGAATAGTAGCTACATACGAGTACTTAAACTTAATAATAAAGTTACATAAATCTTACTTAAATAATTGTTATAAACTACTAAATAAATAAGTTACAATACCTATGTGTAAGAGGAGGATATAATGAATATAATATACCTACATAGAAAGAAAAGATAAATCATATTAACAAATCCTGAAGGAATCCTGACGTTTGCGATAGCAATCAGTATAGAATTTGACAGTTGGACGATTGGAATGGCTTAGGATTTGGTGCGCGTAATAAATAAATAAATTCCACACATCTACACCCACACAACACTATCACTTGTCCTGGTCCCAAACTAGGATACCCTGTGCTATGGTAACTAGGCAAGGACATCACAAACATGGGAAAACACCCAGACAAATAATCATCATCATCATCAGCCATTTGACACCCACTGTTTTGCAGGTTTTGCCTTAATCGCCACGCTTGGCAGGCGGGTTGGCGATCGCAGTGTGCGGTTGGATTCTCAGGAAGACGCTGCTGCCCGTCTCCTGGTATTTGATTTCCTTAGTCGCCTTCTACGACATCCACGGAGGGAAATGGAGTGACGCTATTCTTAATCCGGCGCCACACGGAACGACAAATAATAATAATAATCTCAGAGCAGATCCGTTAAATGTTTAGTTAAGTACTGACCTGTAGGCTGGTCTTCCTTATGGAGCACTGGTCCCTTAGGCCCTCGAGCTGCGCCAGCAACTGAGCCTCCGTCTCCGAAGACTCCTTCAGCTGTGTCGTGAGCCGGGAGTTCTGCGCCGTCAGCTCGGCGATCAGGCTGGCCTTTTCTTCCTCGCGCTAAGTGAAAAAGAAGGAGGTTGTATTACAAACATTTTTCTCAATTTATTTATTTGGGCAATACGACAGATATGAAAAAAGCTAAAATAAGAAGCGAGGATTTCGTGATGGTTGACTTTTTTCTAATGTAGCCTGTATGCTCCCAACTGCAGGGCTCAGGCCTGCTCTCAGAGAGAGTTTCTGAGTTTAATTGTTACGCGTGCCCACCGCGTATTGGTAATTTCACGCGCTCACCCTCTATATTACGCGCACCAGATCCTGAGCGATTCCAAACGATTGGAATGTGCGCATAATTAGGCACCTCAAAATACACGGGTTTCCTCACTACGTTTTCCTTCGCCGTTAGCGAGTGATATTGCTACAACAACCCCACAAATGTACAAAACTTAGAAAACAAAGTCATTGGTACATGTCGGGTTGTCTTCTACCTATTTATAAAAACTGTTTTGTAGACTTTATTTGACCACGTATTTGACCTAGTTTTTCCTGCGGATTAGGTGGTCTAGGCTGGAAGGTTGTTTAATGCCTGGAATATTATTATGGCTTATGTAGCGCAGGAGTGAATGCTATCTAGTATGATATAGATCCCACTGGGACTTTCCTCAGAAACATTGGAGTTTTGGTAATCAGGATTGCTGATTAGTAAAATACATTTGGACGATTATTATAGATAGATAGATAGCGAACACTTTATTATATTGCCCGTATAAATCATGCTATATATAAAGCATTTCAAACCGCTGAAATCAGCGGTCTACTTATGCGTACCATATCCCGTCGGAATACTAACGTTTGCTATAGCAATTTGACAGACGGTTGGAATCGTTTAGGATTTGGTGCGCGTAATAATGATTTGACATCGCCAATCCGCGGTGGGCACGCGTGGTGATTAAGCCCATATCTCTCTCTGAGAGAAGGCCTGTGCCCTACAGTGGGACGTGTATAGACTTATATAATAATGATTTGATTAACAACAAGCCAAAGGCCTGTAGAGATGGGATTTTTATACCTTCCTCGCTGATCACAATTATAAAGACGAACCATCGTCATACCTGTGATAACAATATGCAATAATGCCAGACCTGAAATCATGACCAGACATAGCTAGCCATGTCAATTATTCTTATGGGATTATAGCACGGATAATTTTATAAAGGGTCTGAATTCCCTCTCACTCATACATTAAAGACGGCAATACTCTATGAGCGAGAGGCAAATAGTTGTCCAGCTCCTATATTGTGCGCATCAAATCCTGAGCGATTCCAATCGCCTAACTGTCAATGTCCATTCTAATTCGCAATGTAAAGTTTTTTTTGTAGGGCTGAATTAACAACCAATGCAGCCAATATAGTTTAAATAACAATAATGCCCTTGTTAAAGCTAGGAAATATTATCATCAATATTGGCATTTTGAATAAAAAAAATCACGATATATTTGCCTTTCACTGTGACCGACTGTGACGTCATTTGCAAGATAGTATATTTGGCAGCCAGATCAACATAGAAATCAGTGTGAACCTTATTCCATCGCGCTATGACCGGTCAACACAAAAATTTTCGGGCCGAACTGTCGATCTTTCACTCACAGATTACCCACATCTATATCGTCTGAATGAATGAAACCAAAACGAACGTCAGTCTGACAAGTATGACAGGTATTCACATCGGATGCATTATTTTCAAGTCAATCTCTTGCGCCTACTACAAAAATTTAAGAAACAAAGGCATGCATCAGTTGAGAAAAAGCCCTCGCAAATGACGTCACGAGGAGTGAATTTTATTTTTAATTTTTTAAGGTGCTTAACAATAACTTAGAACAACAAAAATTAAATTAGTCCTAACAAATTATGTCTACTTTCGTAAAAAATAAAAAAATATGACCCTTAACCAAACTTTACATTGCGAATTGCTGTCGCTAACGTCAGGATTCCGACAGGATTTGGTGCCCACAATTGGGCACCTGGTCTGGCTTTATTGCATATTTTTATGGAACTTAATTGCAAGCAGTCCGAATTTGACCCCATCAGTCAGCCAATTTTTTTAAGAATGACTTCATCAAAGTTACCGAGAATCATTGCTTCACGCATGCCTCGATTTGCCTAGCCTACTTACGTCATTACTTGTAACGATTCGTTCTGCGTGTTACCTTTAACTTCCCTTTAGACCGAGGAAAAAAATTGCAAACATGCTCTACGACGTATAGCAGGCAATTTCAAACCAAACCTAATCTCAAGCGTAGTTAATCGTATTAATGGGTGTAACAATGCCTTTGAGATTACTCTATAACCTTAAACCGAGCAGGTTAGGGTCCAAAATGGAGTGGCAACGCCAGGTGACCTAAGAAGGTTTTTTATCCAACAAAAAGATGTCAGAAGGACGTCACAAAGCGTGACGTTTCGACATCCGACCGCCCGCTGGTTACCTACTATAGTTTTGGGATATCAGATAGGAATAGTCATGAATTTTCTGTAATTTCAGAAAGCTCGTCTGGAAGTGACCGCTTGCGGCGATAAGACCACCGAAGATTAATTGTTAAATAAGTTTCGGTGTACAAGAAAGATGTATCTAATCTAATAGTGCATGGTCTAAAAGAGTACATTGTATCGTTTATGGCATTCATACTATGATCGACGGAGTACTAATTTTTTTAAAACGAGTAAATTCTTTTAAAAACCCTCGTAGGTATAATCTTAAAAAATCGTGGTAAGAATTCCGAACGTCCTGTACACGTCCAGACGCTTGAAACCAATATTTCAAGCGTCTACATGTTGCCGTTATTAATGTCGAGCAAAAAAATACGTTTGTTGTATGGAAGCCAGACTTAAATATTTATAGCAGCAACAGAAATACATCATTTGTGAATATTTTAACTGTCTAGCTATCATGGTTCATGAGATACAGCCTGGTGACAGACAGACGGACAGTGGAGTCTTAGTGATAGGGTCCTTTACCGTTTGGGTACGGAACCCTAAAAAAAGAAAATTATAGTGGCTAATATTATACGAAACCTGGCTGGGCTACAGCCAAAACTCACTTTGGGAGAATTTACTTCACTTCTGCGTGACCAGAGTGGGCGCCCTTGGAAATGCTTTCACCTTTCTATGAAAATACGAGAGACATAAGTGTTTTATGACACGCAAACGCGGGACATAAATCACACGAGTTTGGCCTTCGGGTAGCGTCATTTTGCATGGATTCCACAGAATTTAGAAAGCTTTTGATGGTGTGATCCTTTTCTAGATAAGACAAGACCAATTTGAGCTAGGTAGTGTCACTGGGACACATCATCAGTTCAGTGATACTGAACTTCGTTATAGAGGAAATCATGATAATCAGGAAAGTTTGGCTGCAGTCAGACATTAAAAAAGTTTTCAGTGTCTTTGTAACTTCTTGTCAAGGTACTCTAATTGTGGATAAAAACTTCAAAACCCCACACAGATCTCTTAAAAAGGAAAAAAAACATGGTAACAAATTATCGTTGAACCTTAAATGCGTCTGTGAAGAAAACCATCGTGAGGAAACCCGCGGCTTGGTTGGCTCCGCACGTATTGACTTGCTTTTTCTACAGGCTAGGCTGTCTAAGCTGTCAGGATGGTATAGGTGCTGGGCAAACCTACTCCATCTAAATACAGTGTCCCAGGCACTGCAGCGTCCGAGTGGCCCCTTCACCCATCTGTGTGAGTGAAGGTGCCATTGGACATTACGTAGATGCAAAGGCAAAAGTTTTTTAAATGCGTCGGAGGATCGCTGAATTCCGTAATAGTTTAGATTAGCAATTGGGACCAGCCTAGATCCGAAGCGTCCCTATTAAATAAGCTTTTAATAGAAAAAACCGCGTTGAAATCAATCTATCTACATAGAACAATCGTTTCATGTACTTTTCATATTACGTATGGTATTTATTATTTATGGTGTGCAATATAGAGTTCTAATCTGTATCTTGTTGGAATTAATTATGCCAAGCAACAGGCCCACGGAAATAAGCTTCGAACAGCCGTCGTTTTCCAAATTCGGGAGTTTGTAATAGTTGGAAAGAAACCTTACAAAGGAGATAGTCCGCAGCTTAACAGCAATGTTGTATGCTAAACCAATTTTCGTGCTCGCCGTGCATCATCTAAATCCAATTTGGCAGCGCACGTTTTTGCTCACACGAACACTTCTTCGTATCACCATCACATCTACCTAGATATTTGACTTCATACATCATTATTGCAAAAGTGCCCAGAGCGTAATTGAAGACTGTGCAGCCGTTAGCACATCAACCTTTACTTGCGTGCACTCTACTCAGTTACGTTATGGGCGAATTTGCAATATAAAAGTTGCACATAAACTTTTAAAATATAAAAGTTGATGTGTTGTCGACTGCACCAGCTTAACGAGGTAAGATAAAGCCACTAAAGCTTAACGAGGTAAGGTCGAGAATTGGACGTTCAGTGGGTGGGCCAACAGCCCGATGGTCTGACGGTGTGGTCAAGACGCCCCAGAGGGCGAAAGGCTAGATAGAGACCGCGAAATTTGGCGTGATCGGTAAAAGGCCTGTAGATACCCAACAGAGGGTATATATAAGTGGGCTGAAGATGATGATGATGATGTTAAAATGTTTTTTTAGGGTTCACGAAGGATGGTAAATGCCATCCTCCGTGAACCCTATTTATACGCCTGCGACGTCTGTCTGTCTCTCTGTTTATCCGACTGGACTGGCTCTAACCTTACCTAATGGGTATATCGTTGAAATGACCATGGAATATGCGTTATTATGGCGGATTAACCAACAAATTAAAAAAAAATAAGGAACACAGAAAGCGTGACCTTTTACTCTTTTTTCTTTTTTAATCAACATTCGTACTATGGTCAAACTCCATGGAATTTGACGCACTGACATTGCGTTTTTATTATTTGTTGTAATGTTATAACCACATTACGACAAATAATAAAAACAGGACATGCGTGATTCGAACACCCGCTAAGGGTTCCTGAAAGAAAGAATACAAATTTTGCTAAATACGTAATTATAATTTATGGAGGTACTGAACCCTCGGTACGCGAGTCCGACTCGCACTTGCCACATTGTTTTAATTAGCAAAGAGACTGTTTATCGGATTATATCGTTATCGAGTCGTCGCTCTGTCTAAATGCAATTTCAACATTTAATCGCTTTTCGCCATAAGATCATATCTTTACTCTTATTGGCCTGATATGGTGATAATGACCAATTTGTACCTACTTGTCGATGGCATCATCATAAGGAAGGTAGGTACGTCAAACATGAATATAGAGATCAATAAACACGAAAGGTAACGTTAGAAAGTTCACAGTTTGTATTCCATGAATACTCGAGTCTTACACCAACGCTACATAGATGAAATAAAGTAGGTATCAATCTAGAGATCCCAGAAAGCAGTCTCCGGTAAATAATTGTCATAATTGAAGACTGTCCATTTTATCTAAAACATATGCCTTCAGGCATTATCTACCAGGCAGCGCTACTACAAAGGAGAAAATTCCGCCCACACAGAGAAAAAACCGGCCAAGTGCGAGTTGGACTCGTGCACTAAGGGCTTCGTGTCGTTATCTAGACATAATGGTAATATTTCAAGTATCTACCTGTTGCCGTTATTAATATCGAGCAAAAAAAATAAATTTGTTGTATGGGAAACCCTATTCAATATTTTTTATTTTGTTTTTAGGATTCCGTACCCAAAGGGTAAAAACGGGACCCTATTACTAAGACTTCGCTTTCTGTCTGTCCGTCCGTCCGTCCTTCCGTCCGTCTTTCTGTCACCAGGCTGTATCTCAAGAACCGTGATAGCTAGAGAGTTCAAATTTTCACAGATTATGTATTTCTGTTGCCGCTATAACAAAAAATACTAAAAACAAAAAAAAAATATTTAAGGGGGGCTCCCATACAACAAACGTGATTTTTTTGCTGTTTTTTTATCTTTGTGTCTAATGTTGTATAGATAATGGTACGGAACCTTTCGTGCGCGAGTCCCACTCGCACTTGGCCGGTTTTAGTATTTTTTGTTATAGCAGCAACAAAAATACATCATCTGTGAAAATTTCAACTCTCTAGCTATCACGGTTCATGAGATACAGCCTGGTGACAGACAGACCGGACAGTGGAGTCTTAGTTGACTCCGTTGATTTTTAGGGTTCCTTACCCTTTGGGTACCATTTGTGTACGGAACGCCACGCGCCACCAATGCCACCACTACCGCGTTAGTGTGTTTCACCCTTTATGAATGTTGATGGCTTAAGAGGCTCCAGGGAGTAACAATAGCGCGCCGAGGAAAAAAAAATCTTTTTTTACAAATCAAATTTGCAAAAAGTGTCACAATCTCTCGAACATGTTAATAGTGATTTTTAGGACCCATGGCCGTGATGAACCTAAGGCAAAAAACCTAGGAACAGATAGCACTAACGCCAAAAACGGCCGTTTTAGCATAAATGCTCATCAGAGGTTCTTTGTCGTGGGTCCCAAAAATCACTGTTAACATGATTCAGAGACTGTACAGTGCAGACACTTTTTGCAAATACGATCTGTAAAAGAAGATATGCTATTTTTTTGTTGGTGGTGCTAATTAGCCCCCTGGATCCCGTTAAGAAGTTTGTCAGGTTCGCGGCTAGTGGCAAACACTGGCCTCTCTCTGCCTACCCCTCCGCTAAGTAAATAGCGCAAAAGTTTTAAGAGAAGTGTCTCATTGTAGTTAAAATACTGGGTTTCATACGGCGCGTACGGCCGACCCAAATATTACTGCAGCGGTCATCATTTCGCAAAAGTCATTACCACTGAACTAATTACCGCGCATCCCACTGACAAAAGAACGAATTTGACGGCCAGATGAACAGCGGCTGCCAACCTACGGCCTTGGGAGGCGTAATCTACCATATGATATAATGCCTAGCAGAAAGACCATTTTCTGGGAAGAACCAGTACCTTCTAACCCATTTTTCTCGCCTCTCCCTCTAATGCAGCATTCGATGTAATCATAGTCATCATATGCAGCCTATATACGTCCCACTGTAGGGCACAGACCTTCTCTCAGAGAGAGAGTATGGGCTTAATCACCACGCGTGCCCACCGCGGATTAGCTCAGACACTCAGGTTTCCTCACGATGTTTTCCTTCAGCGTTAGCGAGTGGTATTGCTACTATAACTTCACAAATGTACATAACTTAGAAAACAAAGTCATAGGTACATGCCCGCACTATGAATCGAACCTGGGTCTCCCGATTCTGAGTCCAATGTTCCACCCACTAGGCTACCACCGCTTCTCTGGTAGCCTAGTGGGGAGAACATGGGACTCGGAAGCGGGATGTATGTATTGAAACATTTAAATTAATTTGAGTTACCGTCTTCAGGTTGGTCGGTCTGTTCAAAGACCTGGAAAACGTCCCATGAATATCATGAATCTGATGAATCGTCGTCTCTACTGGATACTTTCGTGATTTCTGTCTTAACTTGTTCTGTGCCATTTACACAACTTACGAAAATAATTTGATGGACTTTTATGGAACCAAATATAATAGATGATTAGGCCGTTGGGAAACGGTATCCTATTACAGTCGATTGGTCTTTTTATTGTGTAGATTGTTACAAATGCATTGGCAGCATTGATTTTCGTGTATTTCGTATTGAGATATGAGAACTATTGCAAGCTGGTTAAGACGAATACATATTCTTTAAAAATATTCTAGGACTATCTCTGGTACCTGACTTTCATAAGATCGAACATATCTACAGCGGGTTATTGAGACGTATCTTCAGATATGAAAACGTATCTGCAATTATGTATGTATTACATAAACTCACGCCTGTATTCCAGGTAGAGGTCTGCCATTTGCCATGATCCTAACAGATCTCTTTCGCATCAACAAAATTCACTAGTCGTTGCGCACGTACACCGGTGTGTGCTTCGGGTACTTTTTATCTTGCTCTTCGCTAATACATCGTATCTTCAATATTGATAAATTAAATCACTTTAAACTTAAGCCGGTCATGCGCTATGTTAAATGAAAAACAAATGGAAATTGAAATCTTTCGCTCATTTTAAGCCTTGTGTTATTTAAATAACACGCTGCATGTGATGTTAAGAAAATACAACAGGAGATACGAGTTAGTTGTGCGAGTAGAACTGTTTTACACCTTTTATACCATAGGCACTAACTGACCTGGCAAACGTTGTTTTGCCATATAAATTAGCCTACTACCTATTCTTAGACCTAACAAATATTCACAAAAAAATCATGAAAATTGGTGAAGCCGTTTCGGAGGAGTTCGATAACAAACACGAGATTTAGAGTAGCACGAGATTTTTATATATTAGAAGATGTAATTTTTTTCGACGCAAATTTCTTTTGGGTTCGATGCCAGCATGTTCCAATGACTTTGCTTTCTAAGGTATAAAAATTTGTGAATTTATAGAAGCAATACCACTGGATAACGGTAAAGGAAAACATGGTGAGGAAACCTGAGTGTTTGAGGTGTTCACATACCTTAGCGATTAAAATCAATACTCGGTTATCGATACTCTCTCACTGAGAGAAGTTATGTGCCCTGCGGTGGCACTTAATGCTTATGTTTACACATTTTTGGGGGGTCCGTAGTCGACAAGGAACCCTTATAGTTCGGCACGTCCGTTCGTCTGTTTGTCTGTCTGTCTATCCGCGGTCGAGCTCAGAGACGATTAGTACTAGAAAGCTGCAATTTGGCATAGACATACATATTAATCAAGCCGACAAAACAGTAGAATAAAATAAAATAAAAAAAACAAATATTATAGGTTACCTCCCCTACGCCTAAATTAGGGATGCATTTTTTTTAAACTATCACGGCTAAGTAGGCTTAACAGTTTACAAGTTTAGTAAGCTTTACGAGTAAAAGGCAATCAACTAACAAAATACTTATACGGGCTACATACATCTATGGTCTTGTTTTATTTATTTGTTTTGTCTGTTGTGTATTCAGTTCTTTTTTCTGGTTGTGCATATTATGTTACTTATCTGTTTATTTTGTTTCTGTGGTGTGTCTTGTTGGGAAAATACACGTCTTTCTTTCCTTATAAGGAAAACTTTGTACAAATTCCATTGAAAATTACTTCGATGAAGTTGTTAGTTCTGTAAAGCTGGTGACCCCTCCTTCTACGGAACCCTATACTGCGCGTGGCCCGACACGAACTTGGCCGGTTTTCATTTATAGTCTTTACACTTGAGGCTTCACTTAGTTCGCTTCAAGGTCTTTCATGTTAAAGTTGTAAAAGAGTTGACATGAAAGAAGTCTTCACCTGTTTAACAGAGTTGTCCTTGGAGTCGATCTTGCTGGTGAGCACTTTGATGTCATTTTGCAGCTCCAGAAGTCGGGACTCGTACTCGCCCTGCGTCGTGTCCAGGCGCCTGCGCAACAGATGCTTCTCCTGCTCCAACTCCTGGGGGGAAAGACAGGGCAATATTAGGAAAAGAAAAAAAAATCGATTTGTTGTGAACCAACTTTTATAATAAAGACGTAGATATCGTGAACTATCTGCTGTGGTCTCCAAACAAACAGTATGTCCTTGTCTTCAACTATTCGTAAAACAACAAAATAATAAATGCTATTCGAGTAAGTAAGTTGGACGAAGGCAGTCACAGAGTGGTGCCCGAGAACTGGCCGTCGTTCGGTGGGTAGGCCTAGGGGGCCAATGGGTTGATGACATTAAGAAGGCGACAGAAGGACAATAAACAAGATTAACAGGAGACCGGCGAGGTTGGCGTGACGGTCAAGAGGCCTATGCCCAACAGTGGGCGTCTTTCATGGGCTGTATAGATAGATAGATAGATAGCAGTAACATAAAAACCAAATCGGTGGCTATCGAAACCACTGGTGTGTGGGGGACTCAGGGCAGATCTTTCATTCGGGAGCCGGGCCGCCGATTGAGGGACCGTGAAATGGACGTTCGCTCTGGGGCGTATCTGAGCCAAAGGATTTCCCTCGCTGTTCAGCGCGGCAATGCGGCCAGTATCATGAGGACTTTTGGGCCGGATGTGGCTCGGGGCGATTTATTTGCTTAGGTTATATTATTTATTTTCAATTGTGTTTTAACATTGTATTATTTCTTTTTTATTTCGCCATTTTGACTGACGAAACCTGCGGGTGTATTTTGTATCGATTATTATTGTTTCTTTGTTTGTATTTTAATGTGTATTGTCTTTTTATGTGTGCAATAAACAGGGCCGGATTTAGGGGAGAGCAGGCGGGGCTACTGCCGTGGGGCCTCCACAAGGAAAGGGCCCCCACAAAAGGCTAATATGTACTATCATTAAACGCCAATCTTTTATGAGTACTTATAACGTCTGTTTGTTTTTCAAATTTAAAAAAAAATTGTCGTATTCATTGTAGTTTTTCTTTCGTATTTTTTATTTGGGAATAATTAGGGGCCTCCGCTCCTTCGTTGCCCTAGGGCCTCCAAATCTCAAAATCCGGCTCAGGCAATAAAACTAAATTGACATCATGGTCATGGTCATCATTTGGTTCCGGCCGATCAAAGCGGAGGTGGCGGGACGACTCGAGACCTTTCTGTCGGGTTAGCAGGAGGTGGCCCAGGGTGGCCACGAACAGAAAGTAGCGGAGACCTAAATTGGAGACCTTTGCCCAGAACCCTACACAATCAACGGGACAGAATTACATAAGCAGCCTATATATACGTCCCACTGTAGGGCACAGGCCTTCTCTCAGGGAGAGAGTATGGGCTTAATCACAACGCGTGCCCACCGCGGATTGGCGATTTCAAGCGCTGAGGTATATGAATAGCTCAGACACTCAGGTTTCCTCACGATGTTTTCCTTCACCGTTAGCGAGTGGTATTGCTACTATAACTTGACAAATGTACATAACTTAGAAAACAAAGTCATATGTACATGCCCGCACTGGGAATCGAACCCGGGTCTCCCGCTTCCGAGTCCAATGTTCTACCCACTAGGCTACCACCGCTCCTCACAGAATTTACGCTACGAAAAAATTCACATTCTACATCTCAACACAGACAATACGTCAATTTCAAAACCGAAATTTATGTGGAGAAGGAATTAGCAAACTCATGAAATAACCTAGACTTAGTCGGCAGCCCCATTTGCTTCTTCTTAATAAATAAATAAATAAAAAACAAGTTCCACACAACACAATCACTTCTTCCTCTTCTTATGCTTCACCCGATAAATTCGTGAAACATGAGGTTGGTCGTAGTAAAAAAAAATATTTCGTCAGCAAATAATTCTTTTGATATGATACCTTTTAACATAACATATAGATTGATAGTGTCCAATTGGAAGCAATTATAGCATCATAAGCAGACTAAATACGCATCACTGCTAGTCGATTTTGGGCACAGGCCTTCTCTCCCTTAGAGAGAGGCTTCATCACCGCGGCGGGCACCATCATTACCTTATTGCTTTTTTTACAATTTTGTCCAGTTTGGGTCCTTTGGTGAGTCGAGTCATCAAAAAAAAATTGGACAAACTGGTATAAAAATCCTAGTCAATTTTGAGGAATATTTGGTTTGTTGCAGAACGAGCTCCAGATAACCACCGCGTTAAAAAAAATCAGCATCTTTAAAGGCATAGGTAAAACCCATGCAAATAGAGCTGACAGCAAAAACAGTGTTTTTCTATTTACCTCAGTACAAAGGACAATTTCCACAACATTTTGGTCTGGGCGTTGTCCATATTCAGGACGGCCTTGTCTGCGGACCATAACGTAAGGTCACCGTGTTGGACGGCAATTATTTATCATTCTAGGACAGCGTCGGCATTGCCGGAAGGTGATATATTACTGGCTGCGAATGGTGCCAGTGGTACGGAAAGAGGTACAATAGGACACCCAATTTAGTAGGCGAGGTGCTAATACAGCTCTAGTTCATTCTTGTGGAAGAAACGGGATATTATCATCAACATACTCATCGGTTCCTGTTATGCTTAATTAGGGATATAGAGGCTCTCAAAACAGACTCCCATAGAGGCCTAATCATGCTCATCCATATTTTTACCGTTACTGGTAACTGTGTCTCCAAGTGGTTTCAGGACGTCCTGCCTTTGACGTTCCAGTGGGCGACCATTTAAGACCAATTTTGATGTATGGCTATTGGATCTATTCATTTTATAAAAGGATATTATCATAATTGATCATTTACTTAATATCCCGATAATTCAGCTAGGAAACTTCATAGTTAACCTGGTACATTATGTGATCTATCAAAGAGTCTCTTGAAGATCCATCACGCGACTCTTTCATGAATCACATCAGAAATGAGAGAATTCGCCTAAGAAGTAAGTTGATTGGTGATAAGAATTGGACTGGCCACATCTACCGAAGATCAGATAACCCACAGAACACATTTTCTCTGTTCTGTGAGATAACCGATGGAGTAAAAATGTTCACGAGTAGAGATCACGAACTAGTAAACGCAGCGTAGGACGTTCACCAGCTCACTGATCCGACGATCTGATGCAGATTGTAGGCATTGGCTGCATGAGGATGGCCAAGAGGCCTAAATAGGGCATATGTTCAGCAGTAGACGAATGAGGGGCTGATGGAAATAATTCAATTCAATCCGTAGACGTTGAGGACCTTGATAAGTAACCTTGTACATTTTACGTCCCCCCAAATTAGCTTTTTTGTGAATGATTTCTGTAGTGACCTACACCCCTCAATAGTAAATAGACAATACTGAAAAATCATTGTGTGAAAAGCAGTCAGAAGCGGAAAGTACGTCGCACGCGCGTCACGATACAATGTTGTTTCTTAGATATTAAGATTTTGTGTGATACTTTTATTCTACTGGTTTTATATCTGTCTATACAACCCAAGAATGAGACCCACTATCGGGCATAGGCTTCTTCACCATCACGCGAACTTCGCTGGGCCCCTGCCAATCTCGTCCATTGCATTCCTGCTGCCTTCTACTGGTTGTATAAGTTAACTCTCATCAAAATACTTTTTTCCATACTACAGGTAGTCAAATAAAATATAAATACTTTAGATCAATTATAAAATACTTTCCAAAATTAAAATATCTGGATTGATGGTAATGGATGTAAAAGCTTATAAACACCGCTTCAGGCACATGAATTCTCTCAGAGGCAAAGTACAAGCGAGCCCACCGTGGATTGGTGATTTCAAGCGCTGATGTATCTGAAATTTCAGACACTCAGGTTTCCTCACCATGTTTTACTTCACAGTAAGCTGAGGGATCACTTCCTCAGCACAACGCTCAGTCAGCTGCCTTTTGTGGCAACTTAGATACACCACAGGCTACATCTATGGTCCTGTTTTATTTATTCGTTTTGTCTGTTGTGTATTTAGTTTTCTTTCTGTTTTTGTGCATATTATGTTACTTTTCTGCTTATTCTGTTTCTGTGATGTATCTTGTTGGTATAATAAATGTATTTCTTCTTCTTCGTCTTCAATTGGTATTGCTACAATAAATTTTTATAAGATTTTAATAATATTTATTCTTTTAATTCAGTGAATTGTGTATGCTCCATGTAATGCTCTAATCAAATTGATTTATAAAATTATGCATGCTTTTTCTCATTGTTAATAATTATATTTTTCATTATTTCCGCTTTCATAAAGCAAATAATTCTTATAACATATCCGTGAATTAAGTAGTGGGTAGTACATTTGCAATGTTTAATTAAGTCTGATTTAAGCGAATACTTTAATGTACTACTGTTTTTAATCCCAAATAAATAAATAAATAGGTGGGCGAGACTTGTCACCGAGTGGGTGCCACAAGGCGGTCGTCGCAGGAGAGGCAGGCCAAGAAGACGTTGGCGAGACGACCTCGACCGACACATGCCGGAGTGGCCTGAGGTGGCACAAGACAGAAAAATCTGGTCTGAGTTGGGGGAGGCCTTTGCCCAGCAGTGGGACACAAACGAGGCTACGTAAAAAAAAAGAACGTCAGAAACGAAGTCATTGTTTTCTGATTGCTACAAACCCACGACCTCTCGGTACGAGTTCTACAGTATAAAATACATTAGATATTTTTTCAAGAACTCTTCATCTGCCACGAAAACTTCCCACCCTAACTACCTATAGCTCTAACCGGCCATTTACACGTTGTTTACAGTGTAGGCACAAATATTAGTCAAGCCTAGAGAACAATATTGAAGCCTAGTCCAGCAGCTATTGTTCAGTTCTAAGGCCATAGACTGGCATAGAATCTAGATAGTGCCAGGGTCTCAGAAACATCGATAAAACGTTGTAGAGTATTGCCCTGGCGTGCACTGAATAATAAGTATTCAGTTTTATAGCTGGGTCGCGTTTAATAAAACTAGAATTTATAGTCTATTCTGGTAATTCGATGTAGTCTTTCGACTTGTTAATCTGTGGGTTGATGTACATCGATTTGACATATTAAACCACGAATTGTAGTTTTATGAAACGGGGCACAGGTGTACTGTACGTTGCCTGAGTGCTTTTGATTACTGTGCGGTTACTCTGAAACAACCGACATTTTCATACATAAATACATGCATACATAAACTCACGCCTGTATCCCAGAGGGGTAGGCAGAGACCAAGGACTGCCACTTGCCACGATCCTGACAGATCACTTTCGCTTCCTCAACACTCATTGGTCATTGCATGCACGCAGGCCTGTTTCGGGTACTTTTTATCTTGCCCTTGCCGGTAAATGTCATGTTCTTTCTATTTTGTATAGGATAGCAGGTATTATAATATTGATTTTTACTGGACTGCGAAAGCATTTTTTTAGGTTTATATGATATGGTATGATTGTGCAATATTCCCGTATGACCAGGCAGATGACAAAAGACTGAAGCGATTTTGAGAAATCAGGTGTCAAGTGACAGGTATTGACGCCGCAGGTGGTACTGGCGATATGACGTCACGAAACAAAACAAAACGTCCGCTGTGCTGTATCGGTAAAAGGTCTGTTAAAAGTTGAAAGGTTTCATATAAAAAAAAAACTTAAAATTAACCAAACAACTCGACTGCTACATACTTACCTACAAGTACAATAAAAACAATGAGAGGTCCTAAGGCCGCCGTTTGCAAAGGTAACCGCAAGACTATTTGTTGTAATGTAACCACTATGATCATCTTCATAAAGTGTCGGTGATAAAATTATACAGATTTTATTGGGCACGAACTCCTGTGACGTTATAATGCCTAGATACCTTTCCTATATAGAAACATTACTTCATTCGAAGCCAAACAACTACCAGCCATATTTGCTTCCACAAAAACAAAAGACTGCCTTAACGTACCTACGTCAGTTTGTTCACGCTGCACCTGTGTCAACTGAAATAGTCTTTTTTCAATGTAAAATTAACGGCATTGTACTGGTTACAGACTAGACTAGTAACAGACTAGACTAGGGAAATCGTAAAATTTAAAATACTGTTTTGCCAATTGTATACGGCAAAACTTAGACATGTAAGCCTTTTAATGTATGTATTTCGTTTTCTTGTGTGTACAATAAAGTGTGCTAATCTAATCTAATCTAACCTTTTCACCAAGGAATTGTATTGTTAAGTACTTATATACTTAAAAATCGGACTGTTTCGTTCCTTTTTGGTAAATCTAAAGTTGTAGTAATTACTTAGTGAAGTTTACCTTTCAGAAACCGGCGGTGTATCACAAAACCATCATTATCTTTACTAATACTGTAAACGCGAAAGTTTGTATGTATGGATAGATGTTTGTTACCTACTCTTTCACGCAAAAACGGTTGAACGGATCCTGACGAAATTTTGCACAGAGATAGATTATAGTCTGGATTAGCACATAGGCAATTTTTTATCCCGGGAAAATTAATCAAAATTACCACGCGAACGAAGTCGCGCGCAATAGCTAGTCTTATATACATGTATTTAACGTACATGTATACTAACCCTGAAAAAAAGTCAAAAGCAAAGGGGATTCCGACCGTCGCGTTTGTACGTATCCTTTAAAGTGAAGGCGCATGCAAAGGTGACTTTATTTTTCCGTTTTTAATTCACAATTCACTCCGAAACTCATTCAAAATTCAGCCGAGTAGGTATACAATATGTCTATCACAACATAATCTACCAGTTTAGATAAGCCATCTGTACATTGATTCTTTACCGACCATAAAACGACACAATACAAAACTTTACCCAAATCGTCAAAGCAGTACGCGGATATGCTCTCCGATTCTCGACCCATCCAGATGTCTCTGGTATTCGCTACAGTCAAGTAAAACCACACTTGCATATTCGCTTTTATGCCACATGTGATAAAAGCTACTCTAATATCTGTCTACTCTCGCAGGCTTTACCTTTCTCGTCGGCAACTTATGTGAAGCCGTGAACCATAACCTCCAACTACAGGTAAGAAACTGCGGTAGAGCTTGTGGTCTCTCAAACTCAAAGAGATTTGGAAGAAATCGGAGGTCAAAATGGCTGGTTTGGAAGGAAACTGGAGCATTTTCTATTCTCTGCACTTTAGAGGAGTATCTTTTTTATGAATGTCAGGCACTTTTACTGTCTCCTTTGTTGTTGTGCGTTGTGAGAACTGACAATTGATGGGGAAGGTGATATGAGAAAGATGGTGATGGATTAGCTTGCTCTGTAGGTTAAACATAAGTTACTGTAATGTCAGATGAACTTTCTGATCGAGTTCCGTGCTAAGTCACCGTGGCAAAATCTACGGATAAGTTAGTTATGCTAATGAACAGGCTGTAACAAAATTTCCATCAATCAATCCGTCAGCAGTAGCGGTGGTAGCCTAGTGGGTAGAACATTGGACGCGGAAGCGAGACACCCAGGTTGGATTCCCAGTGCGGGCATGTATATTTGTGAAGTTATAGTAGCAATACCTCTCGCTAACGGTGAAGAAATACGTCGTTAGGAAACCTGAGTATCCGAGCTAGTCACATACCTCAGCGCCTGAAATCGTCAATCCGCGGTGGGCACGCGTGGTGATTAAGCCCATACTCTCTCTCTCTGAGAGAAGGCCTGTGCCCTACAGTGGTTGACTGTTGACTTGGCTGTTGGCAATTTTAAGTAATACATAGAGGCTTACTTAGGACAGGCAGGCTCTACTGATAGGATTTCGAAATACTGTACGCTTGTCAAAGCCGTTAGGACCTACGCTTCTAATATTATGATCGATGTTACAGCACAGCATGTGGGTAAAGTCAGCCTCAGAGAGACAAAGATATTTTTGTTCGATAAAAATACTTATGCTGTACGCGTAACAAGAGATTTCATACGATATCCGACTGTAGTTGGGTTACAGGTCAACTGCGATTTAGCTACACTCGATGAATATAGGTACAATGCGGTGGGCACGCGTGGTGATTAAGCCCATACTCTCTCTCTGAGAGAAGGCCTGTGCCCTACAGTGGTTGACTGTTGACTTGGCTGTTGGCAATTTTAAGTAATACATAGAGGCTTACTTAGGACAGGCAGGCTCTACTGATAGG
This sequence comes from Yponomeuta evonymella, assembly GCA_963969515.1. NCBI lineage: Eukaryota > Metazoa > Arthropoda > Insecta > Lepidoptera > Yponomeutidae > Yponomeuta > Yponomeuta evonymella. The sequence goes on from OZ018363.1 coordinate 3,058,450, forward strand.
ATTTCGAAATACTGTACGCTTATCCGACTGTAGTTGGGTTACAGGTCAACTGCGATTTAGCTACACTCGATGAATATAGGTACAATAAATCATACCGACTGGTTCCTACTTTAATGTCTTTTTAAGCACGTACGTAGTTAGTCACCTGATCAATAAGTAAACACTATCTAAGTAAACTCGACAGCTGATCAACCTTTACGTTTTCCGACACGAAATCATTGAGTAGAGTGCACGCGTTCCCTTTTGGTCGAATGTATGGCCTGGGACGTCGGGCAGTCAATTTATTGGCTTCTAATTTTTGTACCCAAAAATTTTGTACCCTGTATAGGGTTATCTATAAATTAGCGATACTTGAAAAAATAAAAATAAAAGAAATTATAATTTACAATAACTTTTATTATTATTAGTAAGTAAAAGTGGCAGTGGGCGGGGCACATAGCACGCAGAACTGATGGCCGATGGGGCCGAAAAGTTCTCGAATGGAGACCACATATCGGCAAGCGCAGCGTAGGACGACCAGCCACAAGATGGACAGATGAGCTCATCCGAGTGGCAGGAAGGCGCTGGATGCAGGCCGCTTCCAACCGGTCTTTTTGGAAATCCATGGAGGAGGCCTATGTCCAGCAGTGGACTTCTTGTGGCTGAATGATGATGATGATGATGATGATTATTATTATTATTTAAAATCTTTTTGCACTTATAAAAATAAAAGTACATAGGCTAACATAATGCTAAAAGCCTTACTTTCCAGGTAACCTTGGTTTTTTAGAGATTTTAATATAGGTAGTGTTTATAACCCTAAATATAATAGACAAACAGATTACTTTAGGCGGCTTATGAAGTTACTCTATAAAATTTTCCATTTTCCAAATAATTTTTCATTTGGTTTCAAGGTTTTTCTTCGTTTTAGTGGCGTCTTTTTATAGACAATGTTTAAAAGCATTTGTAGGATAATGATTAACCGGAAATACCGTTGCAACATTGGTATAGCACGTAAAGCGCGATTTTAATAAAGATATGTTGTACCGAAATTTCAAAATAATATCAATCTGAGAAAAGTCTTATAGAACAAATGTTGTTGTTTAAAGTTAGGAAGGTGTAAGTTACAGACCTCTCACAGAAAGAGCGTGGCCACTGTGGATTTCTACTGCTGACATTTGTAAATACCTCGGACAGTAAAGTCTTAAGTTTGATTTGCTGTGATTTCCCAATTTCCCAACTGCGTCACAAATACACACTTTACTTGTCTACACTTTACTTGGCATAAGCGTGAAGGCAAATTACGCCGCGTTAACTTACATTTTTCTATTGACAGATGAAAGTCCCGAAATAAAAAGTTGCAGAATTATTGTAACAATGGCTACATCATTGTCTTAGCAGTCGTCCCGGAAACCACCGAGGAATGACAAATGACATGAGTACGAAAAACTTGCTCATTGTTGAAGCTTGCGAGTCTACATGTCAAGTTTAGATGTAGAAAGCGTAGTTCAGAATAGGCATCTAACCCTGTTACCCCCGAGCAATCACCTCTGAACTGCACATTGTTTTCGAGATTTCTTTCTAGCCGTCAAAAATATTAAAAATGCCATTTCTTTTTACTGCATAGCTCCATGTTAATCTTTTTCACTATCAAATAAAACAATACGATCGAATGAGGCATATTTTGTCAACACGCGGATTCCAATTATTAGATGATGGATTGACGGCAGAAGGCCAGTGGATGCGGATGGCAAGAGACCGCATGGCGTGGTGGGTATGAGGCTTATAATAATAATAATAATAATAAAATTTATTTCAGAAAATAATGTTTCCATAGTTACATAATTATTATAAAAGATTATAAGGGTCTACTACAACTGTGTGTAGTTGCATCCAATGCCCCATCATCGGGGAGTCCCATTTAGCAACAAATGTGCTCAGGATGGTGCTGGTGGTGCCGCGGAGGCGAGCAAGTAGCGATGCGCACCGCTTTCGAATAATGGCGTGAAAGCCGTCAGTGCGGCGCTCGGCAAACATGCCTGACGCGCTGCACCTTCGCGGCAGCCCAAACAGCACCCTGAACGCGTTATTGTACTGGACGCGCAAGGCGCTGTACGCTCGCTGCGTGTACTTGGTCCACAGGCTGCACGTGTAAAATGATTGGCAGAAAGCTTTGAAGAGCGTCACCTTTACCTCTTGTGTACAGCGTGCGAACCTGCGGGCCAGCATGTTACAGCGAACAGACAGCGCACTGCGCTCCCTCTCTATATATATATATATATATATATCAGCAGTGGACAGAGTTCGGTTTAATAGGATACTAGCAAACGTAGAAAAAAATAGTTATACCAGTTTTGGATACTGGTGATGCAGAATTAGCAAACAATGAAGATGATTGTCCTCAATACAAAACCACCCTTATGCGTGATGACATGCATAGAGGAGAAGCTCCGCATAATCGTGTCGGTCGGTGTCACACGCAATAAATATACCGATGATGGTTATTCAATAAGACTCTGTTGCCAATTGACTGCCCAATTAGGTACTTAAGTTGATTAAATATAAAGCTGTGGATTCACGAGGAGCATTCGTGTAAAAATACTTTGGTGTTTACACGTGTATAGCAAATTGAAACGTAATGCGCAATGGATTGTAGGAGAATTGTGGTTTTTAGGGTTGCGTATCCGAAGGGTGCCAAACGGGACCCTATTACTAAGACTTCACTGTCTGTCTGTCTGTCTGTCTATCATCAGACTGTATCTCATGAACCATGATAGCTAGGCAGTTGAAATTTTCACAGATGATGTAGGTCTGTTGCCGATATAACAGCAAATACTAAAAACAGAATAAAATAAATATTTAGAGGGCTCCCATGCAACAAACGTAATTTTTTGCCGTTTTTTCCGTGATATTAACAACGGCAAGAGGTAGACGCTTGAAATATTCACAGAATATAAAGTTCTATATTCGCTTCAAAAATAAATAGTTAAATTAAAATAAATAGTTAAGGAGGGCTCCCATACAACAAACATGATTTGTTGCCGTTTTTTCTCGATCTTTGTGTCTAATGTTGTAGTACGGAATCCTTGGTGCGTGAGTCCGACTCCGTCCGGCCGGTTTTTTAAATTGTCAAATGTCAATCCTACGCAAATGGACGTTAAAGAGAGCAACTGATGTGAGAACACTCTGCAGACCTTGCAAATTGTACCTAATAGTCTATAACAACACACTGGTTTGATGCACGCCCAGCAAATCTTATCATACGCGAATATGCGGCAGAGATTTAATTGACGCTGCAAAAAACTTAATGCGAATGTAAAATGGGAAATAAACATGAGATTTCCATCGTGTTTTCTCACGGCTTTTCTTTGTATTAGCAAGGAGTTGGCCTTATTGTTACCTGGTTATTACGCTGATTACATTCCCGAAGACAAGTGAATGGTGACAAATATTTTAATGTCTGCTGCTTCATTATATATTCCGGGTGCCATAGAGAGCCCCCGTGCACAAAACAGCGACACGGATTGCTGCGATGCGATTTCGTGCGGCCTTCCACACTTCGGGTATGTTAGTGAACTAAGTATATCATTTTCCAGCATATCAAAAATAAATGAGAGTTCTTGTCGCATGCAGCAGAGTTCTATAGTTCCTGATACTTTTTAGAAATAGTTCTGGCGTTTTTAAATTGAAGAAAGTCAATTAAAAAAATTATAATATGATATCTTACCGTAGCATATCACTTCTGAGAAAATCGAAAAAAAAAGTAAGTTCTTATAGCATGCAGCTGAGTTCTACAGTTCCTGATTCTTTTTAGAAATAGTTCTGGCGATTTTACCCCAAAAAATCTGATACAGATCTATGACAAACAAAAGAGTTCTGTGTTATGATATGAGCTTGCTAAATTATTTTAAAAATATTATTGTTGTATTTTTCAATTTTCAACCAGTTTAACGTGATATGCTGGCACTATAACGTGAGTTCTAGTTCTAAATTGAGATGTATGGTGCAGATTAATAAGGTTCTTTCCTTCCATTTCCGTATTTTGTAAACCAGGTTGTGACATGGATCGTAAAAAGAAGTGCTCACTTCTGTTATTGCTAACAAGATACAGCAAAAAGAAACAAAGAAGATTTTGGGCTCATCCATTTATTACTCGTCATAATTACTCGTCCGAATCAATTCGCAAGTTCTTGCGATGCGTCGCGCGAGCTCGCATATTTTTACGATGCGATGTCGCATCGCAGTTTTGTGCACGGGCCCTATGTCATTCTTTTCTAAAATTCTTCTTCTTCTACGATGAGTAATTTCTCTCATGGTTCTTTGGAAACTTGATTAAATATTCTACTTAGTTATTGTTAGACGATAAAATAACCGCGATATTGTTTTTATTTGAGATTAATAATTCAAAATAAATGATGAATTCCTGATGAAGAAAATTTTGCAGTAGATTGATCCGACTATTCTATTATTAAACTATTTTAAATTGGAAGTTCACTGAAATAGACTACGTAACATAGAGGCGCTTGTCCAAATTTAACGAATTTCTGTTTTCGGCTTTGGCAACACTGCTCAACAAGCTGCTTTAGGCTCACTAATCAGTTTTTACAAAACCATCCTATGTCCACACTTATTCCATCGAAAAGTTTAGTAAATTTTACAAAAACCACCAAGGTTTGCTTGTAGGACAATTGTTTTGGCCAAAAGGCACCAAATTTACTCTGGGGACAAAGGTTGTTCTTGTAAAAAGCGCCTCTGATTACCATGGCAGAAGTCGTGGGTATAATTACCACTGGAAGCCGCCGTGCCCTGAGAATCAGTCTTTTTTTTAACAGACTTCAAAAAAGGACGAGGTTCTCAATTCGTTTTATGTATGTTCCCCGATTACTCGAACAGCCTGTACCGATGTGAAACATTATTTTTTAAAGAGAGAATACATATCTAATAGGCCTGGCAACTCATCGGAGCGCGGTCGGGCTCGCTACTATGCGTCAGTCCTTGTTAGGCGATTTAAGGCGTTTTCCACACACCACAAATTATTTTCCAACGTCCATAGGGCGAAATTGTTGCGAAATGTTCAGTGTGGCGCCGGATTAAGAATAGCGTCACTCCATTTCCTTCCGTGGATGTCGTAGAAGGCGACTAAGGAAATACATTACCAGGAGACGGGCAGCAGCGTCTTCCTGAGATTCCAACCGCACACTGCGATCGCCAACCCGCCTGCCAAGCGTGGCGATTATCGCAAAACCCTTCATGGTTAAAAACCATGATGGAGGCCTATGCCCTGCAGTGGGCGTCAAATGACTGATGATGATTATAGGGCGAAATAAAACTCGTTGGCATATTTAACGTCTTCAACTTTGAATGATTGAATATAAAGCACGAAAAAACATTTGAATTTTCGCACGTCGCCGATAGGGGGAGCGACGATCGCGTGGAAGGCTCCAAAGCGAGTAAGTATTCAGTTTAGATCACGGATCGCTACCACGCTGAATAAACTTTTATCGTCTAAAATACGCGAATCATTCCAAGATGTGTCGTGTGTAAAAAAATAGTTAAAAGAGAATTTAAAACTCGTATTACAGTACAAAACACTATCTTTGTGATATCTTTGTCTAGTTACCATATCACAGGGTATCCTAGTCTGGGACCAAGTGATTGTAATGTGTGGAAGTTGTTATTATTATTGTTGTGATGTAAATGCATTCATTATGATCGTTGATTATAGTATTATTATCATTATGAGGTAACTATGGTGTTTCTATTAAGGTTTGTCAAAAAACCTGTCTCAGAAACCGATAGAATTCACCTGACTTTTAGGTTCCACAACAATAATGCCCTCATATGTCACGTAAGACATATTACATTAGACCAGACAATAGTAAAGATTGACAGCACAACGGCGGGCGACTCTTGCGCATGTAAGGCTGTAACAATGGCTATTTTTTGCGGAAGCCGATTGGCTAACGGCTTACGGTTTCGAGCCTGCATCGGAACATATTTTGTGTGACGTCATCAGCATTTAACGGCACAGAATCCGACTTGGATTGAATTTGGACCAGAAGACCCCTACGACGTCATGATCAGGACTCTACTGAGCGTCCCATGGCGATGTGACTTTTAAAAATAAGTGACTTCAGAGTTTACTATACCACACCATCACTTGACCTGGTCCTAAACTAGGATTCCCTGCGCTATGGCAACCAGACAAGAACATCACAAATATAGAAATACACCCAGACTGCGGCCATTTCTACAAATGTACGATGACCCCCAGTTGGAATTGAATCGACGACCTCCGGCATGATAATCAGACGTGGTACCGCTAGACAAACAATGAAGTCTAGACTGTGTACTATATCTGTGTATGTGATTTTTTAGCAATAAATAATATGATTATGAATATATTGTACGAGCATGGCGAATTATCCAAAGTTACCACCTACAAAGTTAAAGCTACGTCACCCGTAGAGAAACCTATCCAGTCAGTAATAATAGTGATTAATGTCTATGTAATAACCGATCAATTACAATGTTCCAACGCATTAGTCAAATGAAGCATCACATAGTAGGAAATCCGGGAGCTCTATATCGAAAGCTAGTACGCGATCTCACTCTGTTTAACCATTTAGAGTGGGATAGACTTCAATTCTTCATCGTCACTAGCTCGGTATGGACAGTAGAGGAGCCGATCTGCAAGGCTAATGTCGGTGAAAGTGTCAATACGTGCCTTGTCAAAGCTGCAGGCAATTTGTCATTCGTATGCAAGACGGATAATCTAGTTGGATAAGGCTGCCGTTACGCAGCGAGCGACTTAACACCCTAGTACATCTCGCCTCTATGAACCTAACTGCATGCTGACTACATAAGACCGGGGAACTTAGTAGCTTCTGAATTAGGAATTTACGTACATACATAGAACCACGCCTGTATCCCAGATGACCAGGGACTGCCACTTGAAACGAACCTGACAGATCACTTTCGCTTTCTCAACATTCATTAGTCGTTGCATGCACGCACGCCGATTTCGGGTACTTTTCAGGATTTAGAAATGTCATGTTAAAAAATCTATTTTTTTTTTTGTTTATTAAGAACACTAACAGCAAGCACGTCAACATGATAAAAGTTATAGTAAATATGACTTAGGGAGGGCGATTAATGTCAATTAAAGGTATACACAGCCCTTTTAGAATCTACTTGCACGAAAACAGTCAGTATACCTATAGAATTTATTTAGAGTACTTTTATGTATTTCGCTAACCGTGAAGGAAAACATCATGAGGAAACCTGAGTGGCCTAGGTGTTCACATACCTCAGCGCTTGAATTTGCCAATCCGCGGTTGGCACGCGTGGTGAATTGGTGATTACGCCTATACTCTCTCTCCGAGAGAAGGCCTGTGTCCTACAATGGGACATATATAGGGTGCACTATATTATTATGCAACTCAATAATTTTATGTTTTTTAGACTTTGGGGTTTTTTAGAAAACTACATAAATATGTATAGTTTTGCTCCTATATAAACATAAACATTACATACAGGCACATACATTGCGTCTGGCCCCACACTAGGATACCCTGTGTCGTGGGAACCAGAAACAACGACATCACAAACATGTAAATATCCAAGACCTGGGGTTTTTTTTTGTCCCCAGCCGGTATTCGAACCCGGGACCTCTCACATGGTATGCAGATGCACAACCGCTGCGCCACGAGGTCGTCATGTAACGCGCACCAAATCCTGAACATTCCTGTCTGACTGTCAAATTAGCAACGACATTTCGTCAGCAACATTTAGTTACTTGTTTAATTATTATGTTAAACTCTCCCATTAAATGCAGAAGCTCTAACACACATAATTCATATTCAGAATTTTGTTTTCATAAACTAAGTACATCATCTACGTGGTAAGTATTTTGTGTCATCGCCCGACGAAACAAACATAGGTACGCAAACGAATCGATTCACACCAGATCGAGTTTAATGTAACAGTTCTGCTAAGTCGCACGATAAATCGTATTGTTTTGTCTAATGAGTGCTAAGTAACACTGTAATGTTTCTTCGATCTGTTGTGTCATAAAACAGTAATTATGGTGGAGTTGTTGCAAAGCGCAAGATGTTTCACAACGCAAAGGTCGTGGGTTCTGTTATCTAATTACTTAGGGGCGCTATTTACTGATTTGCACAAATGGCCTCAATCTGTATAGGTACTTTTGTCTGAGGTACAGAGTTGCACTATGACACCCGAGATTAACAGAGAAAATGCAAACACTGTCAGCAGACTCAGCAGACAAAAAAATAACCTCTCTTCCAACAAAATAATTATAATGTCTAGTACCCATCAAGATTCCTGCCTAAAGATGAAGTCGAAACGAAGATACTACAAGAAGGTAAAGTTATAACTTGCTCAAAGCTAATATAATTTAACTCCTGCTAGCTGCAGGAGTTAAGCTGAAAGTGAACCACGAGTAGGAACTGTTCATTTAATACTGTATTTAATAATTAACAAGATTATAAAATCTAGCAAGAACCACAAAAAACCCTCCTACTGATTCTAACGTAACACTACAACACTTTAATACGCGGCTTTACCCAGAACTCAGTACAAGTGTACATACAACCATTGCTTTGCAAACAAAAAGCCTATGAAAGGCGGGAAACGTCTAATTAGCAACAAAACTATGCAAGCCCAGTATGTAAACTACAATGGCGCGTGTGAGAGAAAAACAAGAGTAATCCGACACGTGTAGATAAGTTGTAATGGAATTTAAGACACGAATACAGTCTTTTTCTAAACAGTACAGTCTAAAACCTGGGTCTTAACAGAATGGATATAGTTACTCACTCACCAGCAAAATACGAGTAGCTTTAAAACTGTAGGTAGGCAATACAATGTAAATACTATAAATAAATATAAACCATTGTTCCTAAGATTGAGGCTGGCAAATGATAATGCATCCTTTATGGGGTGTTGTATTTGATTCTTCAATAAGATCCCATATGATATGATAGGCTAACCAGAAATGCGGTTCAAAAAATGTGTTAAAAGCTATTTAATAAAGCCAGTTGCATGAGTTCTAGGTTACAGAGCCGCAATTTAAACTCTGTTAATTAAGAAAAAAGGTGTTATTTATAAAAGCACGATTCCTCCAAAACACTCCTCAGAGACAGTTTAAATAATTTGTGGTTACGTCTTTCCCTTTATAACAGACAATTTAAACTGCCTCTGAGTAGTGTTTTAAGGAATCGTGATTTTATCAATAACACAACTTTTTTTACACATAGTTTTGGGGCCAACTTCAGCAACTTTAGGTAGAAATGTAGATAGGGTAGAAATGTTCCATAGTATTATTTTATAAATAAGATCGTAAGTTTGTAGCTTTTTTGTAGGTATTTTTTTTTTTCTTAAAACCGCTTGGAAACATGCACATCTCGATACTGTGCAAAACTGTGAAGGTAACAGACCGCATCTAAACCAAACAGATAACAATACATCACTACCGATCTAGACCGCTGTTCACACCTAAATAAGTATGCTACTTAGACCACCATGAAATAGGACTAATGTCCAACACGAAGTGAAAGCAAGCCAAAAGCAGAAAGCATGCGGAGCAAAGATCTACTCAGTTTTAAAGAGATTGCGAGCAGCGCTAATTACTTACGTACACACGTGATAAGCATCGAAAAAGGTAGTGTTTGCTAGTCTGTTTCCACCGTAGTTTATCTAAGGCGACACACTGCGATTTTGCGTTTGAGATTAGCTAGACTCAATGGCATCTTGTCATAATGTTCCTTAAATTTACGTTCTCATGTTTTGTAAATGAAGCTTCGTTACAAAAAAAGGATGTTATTTCAACCACTGCAACCTCTTCATGTCCATACTAGTTTTCACGATTCTGTGCCATATTCAACCACTGTTTGCCGGCCTGGGCTATCTATGGTCAAACCGCCTAGACCTGGCTGCGCCGTCTGATCATACTTATCTCCTCTGACGCGGCATATATTGTTTGCTTGTGTTCCTTTAAGACGTGCATGGGTAATACATACCTATTGTTTTGCCAATATAAATTAAAAAGAAATCCAAAATGTTTTCGGAACGTAACTTAATATTTTTTTGCCGAGGGTGGTAAAGAAACAAAAAGACGCCTGTCACCTCAGTTTACGACAGTCGATTTACTTGGCCATCGCATGAAAACACAATGAATCTCACAAGTACTACATATTATATTAAATTAGATTGTTTAGTGCGATTGCTAAGTCAATCTATTTATTTAAAACATATTTTTTTTTTATTATTAATTATACTAATAATATTGTTCCTCTATCAAAGAAACTCTCTAGGTCTATCTCGAAAACATAATAGACGCATCACATCTAGCAAATTACGGAGTTAGAGCCAACTATCGCTTTTTGCACCTGAAACAATGTAGAAAAATAACATAGGAAAACAGGAAACGACTAATACTAATCGTTTTAACAAACCCAGTTCACATTACCTAGTTTTTAAAACGTAAACAATATAGAAACCCATTGATGTAAACTAGATCACAGAAGAAAAATGAACAGAAGTTCGTAGTCGGAGTAGAGTGGAGGTTTGGAGAAGCATTTAGGTGTTGAAGTTATCAAAGTGCCACGGTAAAGGTTGTAGCGTGGCCTTCTAGTATCTAAAAAAATCAGAAACTCGTCTCATGCGATATTGCTTAATAAAATTAGCCAAACTACGTATTTAGTTTGGCTACCAACTTGTGTTAATAATACGTTAAAATCGCGAAAAATATTAGATGTTCAAAATCAGATGTTCAAGGTCTTTCCTACTAATAATATTTTGTAGCAGAGACTCAATACACTTTCTTTTAAAACAAATTAAGCAAGCGTCAATCCGCGGTGGGCACGCGTGGTGATTAAGCCCATACTCTGTCTCTGAGAGAAGGCCTGTGTCCTACAGTGGGACGTGTATAGGCTGCTTATGTAAGGCAGCGTTACATTCTTGCACCGTACAATCTGGCATCCATTTAGATTGCGATTTGTTTAATATTAGAGTGTTTTCTTTTAAATTAAATATAGCGAAGGAACTATGTTAGTATTGAACAGCTGATACTTTTTCTCGATTCCAATATTTTCTCCATAGCGAAAGTTGTTCATACTGACGAGCCGAACCACCATTGTCGTAGATAAATGAGGATTTGGCTACTCGCGGTATGTAAGTGTTTTTAAACCGTTAACACTTTCTCTCTTCTTCAACTTATACCCACTGTTGCATAAACTAACGTTTGGTTGATATTTTATTGACTTTCACCCAGAAACAAATTTGAAATAAGGCCGACTAAAAGGACAGGGTAGGTACTTACAGGTAAATTGTGCTTGCTGCTACTTTCCGTCCCCGGGGCACTCTTCTAGTAGTTCGTAGGTGATTTAGGATGTATTTAACACAAATTCACGTAACAGTTTTTGAGAAAAACCACGGATTTTGATATTTTAGTTTTTTTTCTTTTGCACACACGCGCGCGCTCGCGTAGCTTCGATTTTGGGTACGTACGGTGTAGTTCTCACACCGACCGATAGATGGCGAGGAACGATAGGAAGAGATAAAAGAGATTTAGGCGGTTTCCTAACACCCACCAAGTTTACATCTCTTCCAATGCACGCCATTCGCTACGGCCTTGGGCTTTCCGATTCCAGTCATTTGCTTTCGATTCCTTTCTAGGCTCCAGCGAATCCGGAGTCGTCAATCTGTTGTTAGTAGTTAGTGACTAGACGTTGCTTGCACCGTTAATTAAGTTGCGGGAACAGCGAGCTTCCTTCCACATTGTCTGTCTCGTCTAGAAAGTTGGACAAAAACCTGCACTTTATACACAATGTAATCGAAGTTGTTGTGATCGCTGGAAAGGTAATCGCATGACAAAGTGATGCCGTTAGCGTACAAGAATCGATTCCTACCTTGAGATGAGCCAGGGAGGATGTTTTCCGAGAATGTAAACTTCTACACAACACAAACACTTCCCATCTCGTCTTACCCTGTGCTATGGTAACTAGGCAAGGACATCACAAACATTGCGGCTATGTACAAACGTCCGGCGGCCCCCAGTGCGAGTTGCACCCACAACCTCCAGCACGGTAATCAGACTTGATACCGCTAGACCAACGAATCAGTCGAGAAATGTGCTCGCATGACGAGACCATACAAATTTACAAATGAAGTCTACGTTCAATTCACACCTTTCAGTTATTCATTGTAATCTACAAGTACACTGTGTTCACTGTAAATTATTTCAATAAAGATAATTCACACTCTAGGTCTTATCCAATTTGAAATTCTCGTCTAAAGGTTGTCTGGAAGAGATCGCTCTAAGCGATAAGACCGCCAATTTTATACCACTACTTAAATATAAGAAACTATTTGTAATATCTTTCACCTGGTTGTGCAATAAAGTGTTCTCTATCTATCTATATATCTATCTAAAAGCTCTTATCTTACGTTTCCTACTTGACTTAGTCAAGAGATACTTAATAATGTGATTGCTCAATGGCGAGTCCAATTAGAGCTATTACTTCGCCTGGTTGCTTACTAAAACTATATGTTATTAGATCATAGTTCAGACCTAGTAACTTTTAATGCCTCGTTGGTCTAGCTGTACCACGCTTGCAGGTCGCCGTACTTGATTTGTACAATCGGTCTCAGTCTGGGTGTCTTTCCATGTTTGTAATGTCCTTGCCATAGCACAGGGTATCCTTGTTCGGGACCAGGACAAGTGATTGTGTTATGTGTTATTATTATTAATATATCGCTCTCGTTTATTTGTATGTGACTGCAATAATGGGGATTGTTAATTTTTTTTATATTGTCGTTTAGTGAAAACCATTTCGAGGAATAGGGTTACTGATCACTTCTATCGATTTATTTAAGTAAAATAATGACGGATTATTAGTATTTATCGCAAAAACTGTATAACCTTCATTTGCACTTCAATGACGTCACTATCGTCATCATTCGGCCTAGATCCATTGCCATAGAATAAAAAAACTTAAACAACTGTCAACTTGACAGTAGAGGTGAGTCTGACGTTAAACGTCAACGTATTTAAGCACAGATTACTTACTGTTTATGCATGAAAAACGCAACATAATGCCATCAATGACGTCATCCTTACCAAACTCTTAGAATTTTTAAATAATTAATAAAAAAATTATGGTAGCAAAAATTTTAAAAATATTCAATTTGGTATCTTAAATTAGTCTATATTTTCGATATCTGGAATAAAAAATAGGGGTAAAAAAAAATGAACAATCCCCATTGTGTAGAGCATTGACAGTGGCCAAAAAACTGCAAAAAAACCTCAATGAAACTCTGATACACGTGCTAAGTAAACGACCTTTATCAAAATGTTATAAAAGACTGATAATAATACTTGGCTCTTGGCGTGTATAGTTATTTTTATTGGCATTGTTACCATTGCTATCAAGCAATCGGGCAACGAAGGTGCGTTTTTGTTAGAAAAATACGTCATATCGCGCACGCATTGACGTCATATTTCCTGTGAATTAACCCCCAGTTTCTCGTAGACTAACTATCTGGTAATCTACTGTTAACAGTGTCAGTTGACCAAAGTGCATACGTAAAAAAAACAAGTGACCGTTGTTAACAGTATAAAACAGATTGTTAGTGGACGAGCTGAGTTGAGCAGAGTGTATGGTATAGGCATTGGGATAGCATATTTAACCTAAAACATGCCCTAGGCACTGTATCGTCAGAGCGGTCAATTAACCTATGTTTTATAGGTACTTGACACTATAGTTCATTTGTTTAGGTATATAACTAAATGTAACAAATCTTCTCTGTACAACAAATACGTGTTTTTATTGAAATATACACTTTATAAATCTAAATATTTACATTTTACTTGAATTTCATGAAATTTTACGTAATTTCACATTGAATTTTGTAAAGTGTAAAGATTTAGATTTATAAACTGTATAGTCCAATAAAAAGACGTATCAAGATTGTTTACATTTAGTTAAATACCTTAACAAATGAACTATAGATAGGTACCAAATGTAATAATCTTCAAACATAGATGTAAAAGCTTTATTACGTTGAAAATTTGGTGGTGGCTGATTCGACAAGCTTGGATTTTTGAGGTTTTGAACACTTAATTTATAACTCAAGAACGGCTGGACCTACGTCTCTAAACTTCGATTGGTTGGATTTGTCTCCACTTCAATTAGCAGAATAACTCTTGTACACCTACTGCAATGTACACCTTACTGCACATGCATACTTTTATTGCAATAACCAATTTATTACTTTTTACATGGGAAACACGCACGAAAAAAATATGATTACTAAATTTTATTTTCTCACACATATTGTACAAAAAGGCATTTTTTGATGATAACATTTACTGATTTTGAGGCGGTACGAAGTTTTCCGGGGTACGTAGTCTTTGTATATAGTATATGTATTATTTTAATTATTCTACATGTTAGTATCTTGTTTAATTTGAAAACTAATTAAGTACTTTAAAATATCATTACACCGTTTGGCACTACCCCTACCCTTTCACGTCACCTATTGGTTGGCTAGAATATAATACTATTTAGTATTAAGCCCGAATTTTAGTATTAATTTAGTATTAAATTTAGTATTAAAACCGATTTTTGGTACAATAATTAATTTTAATAATAATAATATGTATGCATGATGTATGTTTTGTATTTTCCTCAAGCTAAAGTCACAACAAATTTGCAATCGTCAATCCTGCACCTTTATTTTGCGAACAGTGTCCCGTATCTAGGCCACAGACCAAGTCTGTTTAGTACTAAACAAGTTTGCCTAAGCCCCACTTTAGTTACTTAGACCGTTTAAGTTGGAATTTGGGTGAGGTCTACAATATAATTGTAGATCTGCGATTTATCGTCGCAGTACACTGTGCATTATGGCTTCAGTAAATGTTACTTGAATGAATTAAATTGTGTCACTGAAATTGTCGAATTTCTCGAACACTAATAGAGCTTTACTGTTTTACACTGCGATGAAGACAAGTTAAGCAATGATGAAGAAATAAAAGCTTCCAGTCAAAGAAACTCTGTCTGATTATATTAACAGCCGGAGAGGTTAATCACGATAGTACAGATTATATTGCAATAAGGTAAGGTTTATTTTGTATTGTTATTTATAGTCAAAGTCAAAGTCAAAAATTTTATTCACTATAAAAAACAAAATGTTTACTTAATGAACGTGAAAGCTGTTAGTTTCACAATTAATAGATTATGCGGAGAAGAAGCTAACAAAGAAACTCCACATTTATTCTTTTCAAAACAGGTTTGCTTAATTAACAGAGTTTTCAACTTAAAGTTACACTACACTAGATACAATCGTTCCTATTAACATTATTCAAATGACATCCTTGTCTTCCAAATAACTTTTAACTTTACATAACTTTTCAAAATACTGAAGAAAAGTTTTATACAGAGCAGGAAGTAGTATTACACTCGTGTCCCTTCGGCGAAAACCGAAGCCTACTCTAGAGCCCGAGGTATATTCTAAAAGCTAACAGACTGTAGCAAGTTGAAAAAACTATGTTTGAAATTTTTTTTTGTCCATTTGTTCTCCAACATGATCTAGATTTTGAAATGTTCACCTAGTTTTACTTGTAACGTTCATTAAGTCACAGTTTTGGTTTTATTTTGAATAAAAAAACTTTGATTTGATTCATTGATTTCATTTGACCTGTCAGTCACCAAAATGCATAGTTGTTCAATAGAGCCACATTAGTACTTTAATGGATGTTTCATTGACACTATTGGTAGTCTAGTAACCAATTGCACCCTAATGGTATAACCCGTGCAACTTTACTCGGCGCCTCTTCGAAGAGATGCCTATTTAGTTTGCGTTGAGTTATACCACTGGAATGTCATTGTACTGATATTGTTTAGTAGACTACCATAAAGAGGCAAATTGCAGCTATTTACATGCTTATATCATTATATCGAAAAACTATGTGTGTATTAGACTCTAGGACCTGGTCTCTGTCTACCCCTCCGGAATACAGGCGTGAATTTATGTTATTTTTTTAGGGTTCCGTACCCAAAGGGTACCCTGCTGTCCGTCCGTCCGTCTGTCACCAAGCTGTATCTCATGAACGGTGATAGTTAGACAATTGAATTTTTCACAGATGATGTATTTCTTTTGCCGCTATAACAAAAAATACTAAAAACAGAATAAAATTAATATTTAAGGGGGGCTCCCATACAAAAAACGTGACTTTTGCCGTTTTTTTGCTCGATATTAATAACGGCAACAGGTAGACGCTTGAAATATTCAAATGTTGTATACTTACTGGTACAGAACCTTTCGTGCGCGAGTCCGACTCGCACTTGGCCGATTTCTTATTGCATGTTATTATCGGATAGAAGATCACCTAATGGCATAATCCGAGGTCCGCGGCCAAAACTGTCACTCTCACGAGTCTCTCTCACGTCTGGCAATGATTGCATATCATTTGAGTTTCGAAACGAACTCGCTGCGTGCGCGCATCATACGGGCACTTTGCGATATCGTCGGCGTACGTGACGCGATAAACATAAAACAAATAAATATGGACATAAGGCTACGTTAGGCTCAGATTTAACAGTAGAAGGGTTAGTGAAATTTTACTAACCTTCTACTGTTCAAATCGGCAAAGCTTAGGTGGAAGAAAATACCAATTAATTAACTAATCATGAACGAATGATCTTTCTCGAACGACAGTATATTAATAAAATATACGTATATAGCAATCGTGTCCGGGTGGAACGGAGAACTTGCTCTAAAACATGTTTTAATATAATAGGAGAGCCCATATCAAAATATAAATTAACGTGGCATTTTTTTTCTCTACGACTAATACTTTTCATAATATAACCCTATATTCTTTTTGTTGTTCTAACCCGTGCTGAGGACAATTTTAAAAGATATTAAGGCGCTAAAAATTCCACCCATGCCGGGACTTGAACCCGCGACCTCTGGCTAACCGTGCCAGCGCTCTCCCAACTGAGCTAATGGGACAAACATCGATCCATACTAACAAACTTTCGCGTTTATAATATTAGTAAGGATTTTGTAAGTTTTCCTAAGTTTTCATATGTTTTCTATGGTATAAAAGCAATGTCACTCCAATCTAAGTTAGACACAAGTTCCCCATTGCCGGTAAAGGATGTCCCAGCCGGACTAATGAATTATTTATAGAAGCAGCAGAAGGTATTTGGTGATATTAGCCACTTTTAATGGCCACGTGAAGAATACCTTTTACTGTATGTATATAAAAGCTTCAGTAATTTCCCTTGATATTGTAATTGAAAAGTCTAGCGCCGGATGAACGGATACAGCTCGACATACCTAAAAACCGCTTAAGAAAAACTACATATGGATGAACGGAAATCCCGCCACCGAGCTGGTTTTAGGGTTCCGTACCCGAAGTGCGCACACCTATTCTTATGTTTTCGACGTCTGTATGTTTATATAGTCCGTCTGACTTATAAAGGAACCTAAGACCCACGAGTATGTTCTAAGGCTTCAGGACCAGACACCACATACACGCGGCAGAGAGTGCAGAAGACCGAAGAGTATAACTGCCCCTTTTGTCTAGCACTTGTAGACTGAAATGAAAATTACTAACCCCTTAAAACCCTTCACTCCGATGACAGCTTAAGCATATTTTACTTGACGATAATGGCCCAGAAAATCAGTAACTGATGAGTTTGTTAGATTGCCCCTTCTGCTAGAGGTAGCGTTAAAAATTGGTCATAAACGCCTATTTTGTTTAATATTCGAAAAAATCGAATACTAAAAATTAAAATATTAGAATAGTACATCAGGCGAATATTGGAATAAAACGAATATACTAAGTCCAAGCCCTTATCTCGAACTGAATGAAAGAAAACTCATTTTTCCTAAGTAAATACGGAATATTATATTTATGGTGGTGTGGAACCCTCGACGCGAGAGGCCGACTCGCACTTGGCCGTTTTTTAAACAGTAAAAAAAGGTAGCACCAGCGAAGGCAACGCATTAGCTCATTCCTAGCTGGCAAGGAAAGCAGTGGCCTATAACTGATGTAGATGCGTCTAAACCCGTTGTACTAGGTGACTGGGCAATTCTTTCTCGGCAACATCATGTATCCTGCCTGTGACAGGCTTTCCTCAGGAGATGTGAAGTTGAGATAACAAACTCGTACTAAGTTGTACAACTTTCGTTGCGTGTAAAAAGGTATATTAATTGCAAATTGTCTATCTGTACTGTTGAGTAACAAACATCCAAACATCTTCACAAACTATATAATATTAGTAGGATATTTTATAATTGGGTTTTTTTTTATTTTTTATTTATTTTTTGTATTTATTTTATTTATTTATATATATATAATATATATAAATAAATATAATATATATATATATATATAATATATATATATAATATAGTATATTATATATAATATAATATAATATAATATATATATAATATAGTATTTATTGTATGGGCCTAATTGCCTGAACTAAATTAGTAATAATAAAATAGACATCTTGATCAGAGCGTTGGTAGCTCAGAACACAAGGTTCTGTGGTTGGTAGCCTAGTGGGTAGATCATCGAACTCGGAAGCGAGAGACCCAGGTTCGATCCCCAGTGCGGGCATGTACCTATGACTTTGTTTTCTAAGTTATATACACTGACCTGCAAAAGTAAGTATCACACTTTTCATTTTATATTTTTTTCTAAACTATAGAAGTTAAAGATTTAAAATAAAAAACGTTTATCAACTAATTTTATCAGCTTTCTTTTAAACTATACTGCAAAATAAAACTTTTTTTCCAATCTTTTTTATTTCTAAATTATATCTTGTGTACATAAAAAGTTATTGCAATTTTAAAAGTGTGATACTTAGTTTTGCAGGCCAGTGTACATTTGTGAAGTCATAGTAGCAATACCACACGCTAACTGTGAAGGCAAACATCGTGAGGAAACCAGAGTGTCTGAGCTATTCACATACCTCAGCGCTTGAAATCGCCAATCCGCGGTGGGCACGCGTGGTGATTAAGCCCATACTCTCTCCCTGAGAGAAGACCTGTGCCCTACAGTGGGACGCATATAGGCTGATTATGCTATTATGCTTGATCAGAAAGCTTAAAGACGAATTGTCTTTAGACTTTTTCGGACTTTAGATAAGTGAAATTAACAACTACAAACAAAATGCTCTTGTGTGTCTATTCAAAACTCATCCCACCGGCGCGTTTGTTTGATTTTTGTTCAAGTTATTTGTCGGGCATCATACCAGCTGTTCGGCTGTACACAATAACAAGGCGTTCAAGGCACGTGCGTCGAAAACCTTGTTATTGAAATCACGACGGCACTCAGCAGCGATAAGGTTTATCGATTTTACAGCTGACTCGACGCTAGTTTACCGCTGACCGGCTTGTAGATAAATGATTTTATTCTACTGACGCACGAAGCACAAACTGGAAAAAAATGACTACAATGAACTACATTATGTTTATAAACAATTGTATATGGGTCCAGTTTTGCAAAAAGTAGAGCCTCCGAATGACTGGTAAAAATTACTATAATCATCATCATCATTAAGCCACAAGAAGTCCACTGCTGGACATAGGCCTCCTCCATGGATTTCGGCTTGAAGCGGCTTGCGTCCAGCATCTTCCTGCCACTTGGATGAGGTCATCTGTCCATCTTGTGGCTGGTCGTCCTAAGCTGATCTTGCTGATATGTGTTCTCCGTGTGGTCCCATCGGCCATCAGTTCTGCGTGCTATGTGCCCCGCCCACATCATCATCATCATCAGCCATTTGACGCCCACTGCAGGACATAGGCCTCCTTCGTGGTTTTCATAACCATGAGGGGTTTTGTCATAATCGCCACGCTTGGCAGGCGGGTTGGCGATCGCAGTATGCGGTTGGAATCTCATGAAGACGCTGCTGCCCGTCTCCTGATAATTGATTTCCTTAGTCGCCTTCTACGACATCCGAAGAAGAAAATGGAGTCTCGGATGGAGAATGGATTCTTAATCCGGCGCCACATGGAACGGGCCCACTCACAAATTACTATAATGGATTCTTATTTCGTATTTTCATTCTACTGTCACACGAAGTAAAAACTCCAAAAAATTACGAATATAAACTATTATGTATATCCTCCTCAGTCCTGGCCTTGAAAGTAACAATCGAAATCCACTGTTATTTTCAAGGCCAGGACCGAGGAGGTTATAAACAAACTTAGCCCCTGTTTTGCAAAGGCATTGGAAATGGGCCGTGGTATGGAATAAGCTATAGGTAGAACAGTCAGAGTAGAGCCTGTGAATCGATTGCAGATATGTAACAGTTATGTACAAAAAAATACAATGAATTTTTATTCTATGTAGTACTACTAAAGGCAGAAAAGAAGCATTGGCGTACCAATCTCGAGTGTTATTCTTCAGGGATGGATCTTCTGAACATTCTGTGTTGGAATGGGCGCAGAGAAAAACGTGTGAACAGTGGAAAAATTGTTTTATTAATTTTTACAGTACCGACTAGCGGCCGACATTTTTACGAATGAACGATTGAATGATTGAAAGTAAAAAGAATGAATCTGAACGAATGAATGGAAGAGTGGACTGGGATTTTTGATTATTCCAATAGTCCCCCTCAAAAATTCTAGTCTTATATAATGCGATTAGGCAATAATTATCACAATATGTATTTATATTATTAAAAATAAATTATACATTCTGCTCTCAATATTCTGTTTTAATTATTTTAGTACCTTTTAATCATTAGGTATATTACAAACATTATCAAATTCAATCAAGCTTAGCTTTGAACTTAATTGTAGAAATTTCCCCGATGGTATCATTTTCGTGAAGATATCAGCTAGTTCATGTTCTATGGAAATATACTCTAGCTTTATTACTTTCTTAGTAATTTGTTCACGTGTGAAATGATATTTTATATCTATGTGCTTAGACCTTTTATGGCTAGTGGGATTGTTTGCAATGCTTATACAGCTGTTGTTATGTTCATATAAAGGGATATGCAATGCATTGGTAATTGGATTTTAATACTATTTAGCAATGATTTTATCCATTTAGCTTCTCTCACAGCTTCGAAAAGAGCCATATATTCAGCTTCGGTTGAGGAGGCGGCGACTGTGTTTTGTTTGCGAGTATTCCATGACATTACACAGTTATCAAACACTTGGAATACGTATCCCATTGTGCTTTTACGATCAATTTCGTCGCCTGCCCTGCATGGTAATCTGCATAGCCTTGAACTATTTGATGATAGTCGCACCTTTTGTAGGTCAACTTTAAATTTATAGTGCCTTTTATGTATCTAAAAAGATGTTTTAAGCATTTCCATAGTTCATTATAATTTTTTTTTTTTTTTTGCTTTGATATCTGCTCAGAATACTAATTGCTGAGCAAATATCTGGCCGTGTGCAAAGCATTGCGTACATAGGCATCCTATGACGTTCCTGAAAGGAGCGTCAAAGTGTGTGTCGGAATTAAGAGCCAAGTGATCTAATTTTGATGGGAACGGTGACTTTGTCGGATTGCAATCACTCATGGAAAACTTGCTTAAAACATTGTTCAAGTAGAATGACTGGTTCAAAGTTATTGTAGCTTCTGTTATGTTTAGGTACTCTAATGCCCAAGAGTAGTTTTATTTCATTCAAATCAGTCTTTCAAATTTGTATTTCGGTTTGTACATAAAATTAAATCATCATAATTTTTTTTTTTTTTTTTATCAAGTATGTACAAACAAGGATCTACCTCTGAATTGTTAAAACCAAGTTCTTTAAGAGCGTGATCAAAACGCTTGTACCAGCATCGAGAAGCTTGTTTTAAATCGTACAAGGATTTATTTAACTTGCATACCTAATTGGTTTGGTTCTGCAAAAAAACACCCTCAAGCACCTCCATGTAAATGTCATTCTCGAGAACTCCGTTCAAAAACGCAGTTTGGACTTCCAAGTGATGTACTTGCAAGCTATGCTGATTTGCAAACGCTAATATAAATCTAAAAGTAGAAATACGTGCCACGGGTGCAAACGTTTCATCAAAGTCTTCAAGGTACTTTTGAGTAAAACCGCGAGCAACTAAACGCACCTTGTAACGAGTTGGTTCTCCTAACTCATTAATTTTTATCGTGATGGGTATCCATTTACAATCAACAATATTTACATTTTGGGGTCTTTCCATTAGAACCCATGTTTGATTTTTATTTAGCTTTTAACCATTTGTCACTCTCATCCCTGTTTGAAATATCACTATAGTTACTAGGTAACGGCTGAGCAGTCGTGAGTGCTAAGTAACACAAATCTGTATCGCTCATCTGTTTATAATCGACTGAGGGTAGTTTTTTTTTTTTTTTCTTTTTTTTATTCTTTCACTTCGCCTTATTTTGTTTGACGAATTCTCAGCATCCGATTGGTCATCGGGAAGAATCTTGTGTTTCGTGCCTGCTGACTTATAATCACCGATAGGCTTGTCAACTTTGGCGGGAATTTGTCCTTTTTTTTTTTTTTGGTTTGTCGGCCTTGATTGAACAAAATTTGACTCATCGAATATAATATCACGGGCAATGAAAAATTGGCCATTTTGAACGTTGAATAGTTTATGACCATTGTTGTCGTATCCGACTAGTATTGCTTTAAACTATTTACTGTCAAACTTTGTTCTTCTCGTTTTGTTATGGACATAGGCCGTTGCACCAAATTTTAGGTTTGTTATTATGCCACATTTCGTATGGTGTTTTTTTTGCTGCTCAGAGCTTTAGTAGGGAGTCTATTTATTAGGTAGGTAGCTGTCAGTATGGCTTACCACCAAAAAGACTTTTCTAATTTCGAACTTTCAACCATGGTTCTAGCCATTTCGGTTAACGTGCGATTCATAGGCTCCGACACACCATTTTGTTGCGGCGTATATGGTACCGTTAGGTGGTACGAGATACCCTTGGAAACACAAAACTCGTTAAATTCTGTTGAAAGATATTCTCTACCATTGTCGCAGTACAGATTTGTGACTTTCGTATTGAATAAGTTGTCACTCCTAGCAACAAAATCTTTAAGATATTTTAGCACTTCGATTTTGCATTCATTAAGTAGGTCACAGTAGAATGAGTGTAATCATCAATAAAAGTAACAAAGTAGTTTTTGTCATCAAAGGTAGTAGGCGTTATCGGACAACAAACGTCCGACTTAATAATATAAAGCGGTCGATTCTGGTGTTTACTATTGTTATCTTTAGTTTTTGCAAACGGGAGACATGATTGTTTACCAAGAATACAAGGTTCACAAATAGTATCGCTGGGGTTTATATTGTTTATCAAAGACTGGTCACTTTCATCTATTTTATCCTTTAAAATTTCAAACCTTTGTTTGTTTACATGTCTGAGTCGGCTATGCCACAAACTATAGGCGTTAGAGGAATTTTGAGTCAAGTGAATATTAAGTTTATTTACTTTAACCTAAAAAGGTTGTTGCAATTCTCCCCGGTCATGATGCACTTGTCTTTATAATGGACTTGAACACCGTTTGTTGCCAAAAACCACTGTCATACCTGCACGTTGCATCTTACTTACAGAAAGTAAATTATGACGTACCTCGGACGAAAACAATACATCATCAATCGAGCCTTCAGTACCTAAATCTGTTGTTAACTTTATGCTGCCTTTACCGTAGGCTTGTATGGACTCGCCGTTTTTCGCAACTCCGATCTTGAGAGGCGTCGATAGTTCGTTGTAAACACGTCAAGTGTATTTATAATATGATCCGTGGCACCCGAATCTATGAGGAAAGAAATTTCCATATTAGTAGAATTACTAATAGGGTCAGATAACTTATAATCGGGTGAAACCATAAAAGCGAAACTGCCCTCGTCATTGTTGCACAACGTGTGGTGCGCCGTCCTCTTGTAGCCGCTGCCGCTGCTCCCAGCCCAGTCTTGCTGGATCTTCTTCAGGTAGCGACAGTCATTCTTGAGATGATTTCGGCACCCACAGTGATCGCAGTACATTTTTTGAAATTTTGTGAGTTGAATTTCCGGTATGAAAGTTTTTGTTCGGTTGAGGGTAGTTTTTTTTTTTTTTTAGAAAAATTTCCTTGTGATTTTGGAAATGAGAAATTCCTCGGACCTGTATGCAAAATCTTGAGCTCTGTTGTAGGTTCACCTTTCAGCTTCACTTTGTGGTCAAGTTGGAGCAAGGAACATTTGGTTGCAGTTTAAGCTTCAGCAATTGCTTGCGTAGTGCTAATTGCGTGGCCAGGCTTCGTCTCTCGTAGATTTTATCGAGGTTATCGAAAATGGATTTGGCCGTTGCAGCGTCTTTCGCGAAATTTAAATATTCGATAATTGTACCTTTTGCAGTTTGGTTTTTCTTTAGCCACATTGCGTCTGGATTATCCGGCACTGGTTGTTCAACGACGATGGCCACTTGCAGTTCTTCTAACAAAGACTTGAAGACGTTCGCCGTTAAATTGCTGGATGTTTCGTTTGCCTCGTATCTCCATTGTTCATATCCGTATTTTAGACGGATAG
The DNA here is from genome assembly GCA_963969515.1 of Yponomeuta evonymella. Taxonomy (NCBI): domain Eukaryota; kingdom Metazoa; phylum Arthropoda; class Insecta; order Lepidoptera; family Yponomeutidae; genus Yponomeuta; species Yponomeuta evonymella. Next base: position 3,082,988 of record OZ018363.1, read on the forward strand.
CAGGAACTTAATTATAACTTATTTAAATCGTGCCCTGGGCCCATAACCTGTTGGAATGGGCGCAGAGAAAAACGTGTGAACAGTGGAAAAATTGTTTTATTAATTTTTACAGTACCGACTAGCGGCCGACATTTTTACGAATGAACGATTGAATGATTGAAAGTAAAAAGAATGAATCTGAACGAATGAATGGAAGAGTGGACTGGGATTTTTGATTATTCCAATATTCTGGATGGGAATAGCCCACCCGGCTATCCCTTAGTCGCTCGATACATTTGTTTTGTCAATCTTTCTTCCTTCGTCCTCTCCACATGTCCAAACCAACGCAACATTCCTTTCTCAACTCTAGTCAGTACATCCTAGAAGTCCATAGTAGATTTGACAGCTAAACTCAGTTAGGAGACTAAACAAAAAGTAAACTTGGTGGTGGCAGCACTAGGAAAATATCGCGAGGAAGGGTGTTGATGACATTATGTGTGCGTCACGTCAAGTTACCCCAAAGTCAAAGGAGCTTGAGGAGAGAAGGAGAGAGAAGAAGAAGATCGTTGATGCTATACGATGTTTGTGCTATTTACTGGATCTCCGCTTGGACAGATCTTTTCCAAGGACGGCTCCGGTCGACGTGGTCTTCTTGAGCCACCTAAGAACCTACTAATGCAATTCGTAGCCCCGGTTTCTCGTACTAGGTATTAACATGTGTCACTTGTATTTTTTGTATGCACTTTCGCCAATGCAGCTGTTAACAGTAATTTACCCGATTGTTAGCGTACGTGAAAACGGGGCATTCGAACAAAAAGACGGACAGACTAGTCATCGCCCGATATCACTGACTACCAAGCAGCGTACAATACGGAACGACGAAACGAGAACAATCATGAAAGAGCCAGCGGCTCATCGAGATATCGTGACAGTTTTAAGATGCACGAGCCGACCGAATCGCGAGCCGCATTGGCGTTTTCGTAACCGCTACGTTTTTATAATCTCCTTGGTGCTGTTAGCTAATAAAACGGGGACAGTTAGGCCGGGCTGGTCGTGCCGAGAATGGTTTATCTAGCGTCCTGATCGGCCACGGTTGCCTGGTACTCGGTACCTGATGCTTTTGTGCTGCACGAATAGAATAGTGGGCTTTAATAATGGTAGATAGACATACCTACATATATACATACATTCTCACGCCAACTCGTCAACGTCAACGCACGCCTGTATCCCAGAGGGGTAGGCAGAGACCAGCGACTGCCACTTGCCACTATCCTGACGACACTTTCGCTTCCTCAACATTAATTAGTCGTTGCATGCACGCACGCTGGTTTTGGGTACTAGATAAATAGATACATAAATTTATTTACATAAGACACACACACGACACAAGGGTTTAGAAAAGTAATTGCAATTTAAAATCCTTAGTTTTTAAACTCTACACGTCAATATAATAATTAATAATAGAGAAGAAGAGGAAGGAAGGACCAATGAATTCACGTGACTTGCCAGTTTTTACTGTGAAGAAAGTCCATTTATACTTAAATAGAATCACGTAATCTAAACGTTTTAATTACACAGCATTGCACAACCGTAAGACAATGAGAGTAACCGATGCTTAATTGAAATTGTTACTATATACTCGTCGTACGGACGTTTAGGTTCATTCAATACCTTTTTAGGGTTCCGTACCCAAAGGGTAAAAACGGGACCCTATTACTAAGACTTCGCTGTCTGTCTGTACGTCCGTTCGTCCGTCCGTCTGTCTGTCACCAGGCTGTATCCCAAGAACCGTGATAGCTAGAGAGTTGAAATTTTCACAGATTATGTACTTCTCTTGCCGCTATAAAAACAAATACTAAAAACAAAATAAAATAATTATTTAAGGGGGGCTCCCATACAATGAACGTGATTTTTTTTATCTCTGTGTCTAATGTTGTATAGATAATGGTACAGAACCCTTCGTGCGCGAGTCCGACTCGCACTTGGCCGGTTTTTTTTTAAATCACAGACCAATCTTGCTCAGCGCAATATCAGGTTTTTATAGCATAAAGCAACCACGTTTTTATAGCAGTAAGGAAGCGGCGGCTGATGGATGATTGTAAATTCCTAATTCTGAAACCAGTGGAAAGATTACTGATTTTCACTAATCGTGCAAATTAGCATCGACGACATCTAAGCAACTTTTACGTGGCTATCTCAGTGCGAAATAGTGCACCCGCCACAACCGGCTGGCCGCCAACAATGCAACTGTTAGCTCAGTTGGGAGAGCGCTGGCACGGTTAGCCAGAGGTCACGGGTTCAAGTCCCGACATGGGTGGAATATTTAGCCTCTAAATATGTTTTTAAAAATTGTCCTCAGCACGGGTTAGTGCAACAAAAAAAAAAGAATATAGTTAATAGCCGATCTAGCAAGGAAACTATCATCATTGCTAAAGGAAATGGCAAATTCGAATATCTTCTTCTTTTTAATTTCAATTTTTCCTGCAAGGAGGTTGGGTCAACAACGGTTTCAGCTAGTTGCGAATATGGGAAGAAAAAAATGCGTAAATATTAAATTATTATGGCGCCATTTTTGCTTCCTCTTGCAGCAGACAAAAACAAAACTGATTTCCAGATGAGATATTTTAAAAAAATTTTCATTAGCTTAAGGGCTTTATGGGCATGGTAGTGCAACAAACCAACCAACGTACCCTTAAGGGCACCAAATTATCACTGAGGTACTAAAATGATCAATTTTATTCAAACCAAAACACAGGCAGTTATACAAAAAACAATATACTCGTACAAGTTTGATTTATTAAAACAATGGAAAGAATTCTTTGTTATGTAATCCTAACTCGCAATAGTTTTTCACTATTTTCAAGGTACTTTTGTGTTAATCATCAACGGTGGAGTATCATGTCCTTCATTCTTTATAAAACTCCAGCAACAAAACTACTATCTGTGTCAATCGGGCAGGTTCTCTGGCCCCCCTGCCATTTACTAATTACTTAATCACATGCATTGAAAACGTCACAATGATGCATTGAAAACGTCACAATGTCAGTTCATAAGACACGAGGTCGAGCGACAATCGGGCCCAAAAATAAAACAATGATCATTGAGTGCGATAAACCCACAGAACAGAGATGTTCTGTGGATAAACCGCTCATTGCCGTGGGCTTGTGTGAAAACTACATAATAGCCATTACCGCAGTTCTAATTCCTTATATTGTACTGTACCACGGAAACCAGAGGGTTATTATCGAAAATATTCGGATATATTTTCAGAGTCCGTCAGGACCGTGGTAAGCGGCAAACCTTGGTCTCTGCCCACACCTCCGGGATACAGGCGTGAGTTTATGTAATGTAATGTATGTTCGGATAAAACTATCATGTGACTAGCTGTCCCGGCGAACTTCGCACCGCCACAGGATCCGTTTATACCTCAGAACACATTTGTGTTCTGAGGTTTATACGATTCTTGTTACCATGGCAACGTAATAAATAAATATCTTACAGTTTGGCTTGAAAAAGGGTCACGGTTGCAATAAAATATTATCCCACGGGAACGCATTACCGGGATATCAAGTATCCTATGTCTCAATTCAGCCCTTTGTCTATCTGTATGCCGAGCTTCATGTAACTCCGTTCAGCCGTTATTGCGTGATTGAGTAACAAACACCCAAACATTCTTACAAACTTTCACATTTATAATATTAGTAGGATTATGATAGAACTTCACTTACAGGTAAGTTCGTTTAATCATTAGGTAATTAAAGTGTACTAGGACTCTATGTTTTCTATCCCTTCAAGCTTAACCTCATTCGTCCACTGCTGGGAAAGGCCTGCCCTAAGATGGACCTCTCCTTTCTGTCCTCACCTATCCGTATCCAGTCGCCACCGGCAATCTGCTTTAGATATTATGTTTTCAGTAGGAGTTAAAGATAGATAAGATAGATAATTCATTTATTTAACGGCACAATACTGGAAACACAACATACAATACAACAACATGAATTAACAGCGACTCAAATATTAAATAAACACAAAATGATTAAATAAACCGAAAAATATATAAATTTACTACCGTTTACATTTTCAAGTTCGGGTTTTTAAAGTATTGATGGCCCCGACTCAGCATGACGTGTTGCAGGAGCACCGAGATACCTACCTACAACGCTGATAGTTACGCAAGCATCAATCTAGGACTCCACAACACTCAACCAAATATCATAGTGTACCATAAAGTGTTATTTTTTATGTAGCCATTACGTACGTTTATGCAGCAACTAGCTGTTGCCCGCGACTTCGTTCGCGTGGTAATTTTGATGTGTATTTTTTCGGGATAAAAAATAGCCTATGGGCTAATCTAGACTATAATCTATCTCTGTGCAAAATTTCATCCGGATCCGTTTAGCCGTTTTTGCGTAAAAGAGTAACAAACATCCATACATACATACAAACTTTCGCGTTTATAATATTAGTAAGGATTGCTATTGTACTTAACAGAATCTAGGCCCTGGAACTCATATCTCTAATGAAAAATGTATTTAATTTAGCTTTTTCACAATTCCCTATGTATATCATTTATACTCATTCACCTCCTGCGGTTGACTGGTAGACAATGCTCGTAGCATTGAGTCCGCCGCACTGCCATTGTAATATTTACTTACGTGCAATTAACGTATTCATCATCAGCCATTTGACGCCCACTGCAGGACATAGGCCTCTCTCGTGGTTTTCCCTAACCATAAAGGGTTTTACCATAAGCGCCACGCTTGGCAGGTGGGGTGGCGATCGCAGTATGCGGTTCGAATCTGAGGAAGACGCTGCTGCCCGTCTCCTGGTAATTTATTTCCTCAGTCGTCTTCTACGACATCCACGAGAGGAATTGGAGAGACGCTATTCTTAATCCGGCACCACACAGAAAAATTGGTTTTATTGATTCAATAAACGTATTAATTATAATAAAACCCCTTTCAGTCCCTTCTCAATCTCGTCCAATCATTTCCCAAGGCCTTTAGTAATGTCATCGAATCATAGGGTCGCTAATAGAAGAAGAAGAAGAAGAAGAAAGACTTTTATAATACCAACAAGATACATCACAGAAACAAAATAAGCAGATAAGTAACATAATATGCACAACAACAGAAAGAAAACTAAATACACAACAAACAAAACGAATAACTAAAACAGGACCATAGATGTAGCCTGTGGTGTATCTAAGTTGCCACAAAAGGCAGCTGACTCAGCGTTGTGCTGAGGTAGTGATCCCTCAGCGCTGATTTTCAGTCAGTGCCTACGGTAACCCTTAATTGTACTACGGAGTGCGTGCCGTGGTGCAGTTAAAAGAATTAAATCAAATTCAATAACATACATACAATAAAGTAAAAAAATAAAATATCGTCATAAAATACTTACATATATTATTAGTTTTAAGTTAATATGGGTGATCCGACAGAGAACCAAAGTCACCGACATAGCCCACCGAATTAGCATGCTGAAGTGGCAGTGGGCCGGCCATATCATCCGAAGAACTGATAACCGATGGGGTAGACGAGTTCTCGAGTGGAGACCGCGGATCGGTAAACGTAGTGTGGGACGTCCTCAGACTCGGTGGAGCGATGATCTTCGCAGGGCGGCTGGCAAGAGCTGGATGAGAGTAGCCGAGGACCGTGCTCAGTGGCGTGCAATAGGAGAGGCCTATGTCCAGCAGTGGACAATCATAGGCTGATGATGATGATGATGTGTGAAATATAGAGGAACACCATAATAAACTAAATTTAATGAGTATCTGCCGACCGGTCGTTTACCGAACCTCGGCCACCACTTAAAAAGGTATCTACATAATATATTTTTTAGTAGCCCATAGACGTCCCACTATAGGGCTCAGGGTAGACTTCTCTCTGAGAGAGATTATGGGCTTAATCACCACCGTGCCCACCGAGGATTGGCAATTTCAAGCGCTGAGGTATATGAACACTTCGTGTACTCACGTTTCCTCACGATGTTTTCCTTTACGGTTGGCGAGTTGCATATAAGTAGGTACTCTTAATAAATTCTACATAGGTACTGTCTAAAATATCTTAGTTTTCGTACATGTAGATTCTAAAAATGCTGTGTATACCTTTATTGATATAATCGCAAGCTCTAAGTCACATTTACTATAACAACAACTTGACAAATGTACATAACTGAGAAAACAAAGACACGAACGACATTCGAACCCACGACCTCAATTATTTCAGAATATTTGTCCATATTTATTACAAGTCAATTTCACTTTTGTTAAAAGTTTCGAAGAGAACATAAACCACCTTATCTTGATAACCTCATACAGTTTCACTTGGATTAATGAATTTAGGAAGAACTTATTTATATTATCATTGTGTTGTTTCGTGTACTCGCATATCTGAGATCTAATGGTAATTAAAAATAATGATGAGCTACAGACTGTAGAAACACATATTTGAATGTGTAGTATGCCAGTTTACGTTTGTTGCATTACATAACAATCTATTGTAAAGACCCAAATTATTTTTGCGCAACAGATTTACAGAGTTTCAGTAAAATTCAATCAGATCTAGAACCCAGTTCAGGTGCAGAAGAGTATTGTTTATAACCGTTTATTCAGCATCGATCGTAAAATCGCTGACAATAAGCAAAAGCTTAAATTTTTAAAACATTTTTAAGTCGAGTTTCCAGACTGTATATAAAAAAAAACGAAGTATCTAAAAAAATATAATTTGAAACTTTTTTTTTCTTAAAAGTGTTTTAGTTTACCGAAGAAACGGTTTTCAGATTTTGAGTAATTTCAATAACCCTTTGTATACGTCTATGCCTTAAAAATTGTAGTACCTACCTCCTAAAGTAGAATCAAAACAAATTTTACAATAATCTAATAAACTGTGCTTTACCGATGATGTTCAATCTACAATGAGTAAATAAGTTAACGACCTTTCTTTCCATTGTGTAGGTCTGTCCCATGAACTTTTCTCACATCTGTCGGCAGATGTCACTTACAGATGTTTATTTTAATTAGCTATTTCAATTGTAAGTTTGACCTTTCCACAGCTCGAGATGCTAGGAAAGGCAAAGGTTCCTTGAGAGACAGGTTACCTGTTGATTATTCGAAGAAATGCGACTGAAGGTAGGGTGCTATGTCTGCTATGTATTCATATTTTTAATTTTACTTCATTGGTATGTAAAACAGGTAACGAACAATCAATAACATACAGAATAGGCTTAACAGTGCAGATCTAGAATTTCACCCAAAGCATACCACACGTCTTCCGTGGATGTCGTAAAAGGCGACTAAGGAAATAAATTACCAGGAGACGGGCAGCAGCGTCTCCCTGAGATTCCAACGGCATACTGCGATCGCCAACCCGCCTGCCAAGCGTGGCGATTATGGCAAAACCCCTCATGGTTATGAAAACAGCGAAGGAGGCCTATGTCCTGCAGTGGGTGTCAAATGGCTGATGATGATGACGAAAGAACAAAGAAAGTCGAGATATTTTATAAAAAAGCCCTAAAAGGCGACAGTTTATATTTAAATTAGTAGGTAGTGTTTTTTAATAAATCGCGATCCTCATTCATTTTACCTAATAAATAATCGCGATTAGACCCGTTTAATATACATAACTAGTTAGTAGGTAGTAAGTCTAAATTTCTTACCAAAATTAGAATTATAATTCCTTCGTTAGTTCCGAGTTCTAAAGAGGTCAGTATCATCCCACACAATATCAGTATCATCACACACCCAATTTTGCTAATGGATTGACCCAGAAAAATCTAGAGCAATTAGCATAGAAATAAAGTTGAGGAAGCTGATGATGCACTGAAAAGAGTGCCAATACTTACTTGTTACCTAAAATTGCTGTTACCAATCATTGTACAATTTTTTGTTCACCCGAATAAAATAAAATAAATAAAATACTTTTCTACCTTTTTATCTAGATAGTCAGCCCACGTATAGAGCCCACTACTGGGCCTCGATCCTGTTCGCACATTATATTATGTAGTACAATGACAGTAGTTACACGGTTTTAAAAAAGACGTGTTTTTTCATACCATTGACGCCTAGAAGGTTTTGACATCGACGCGATCATGCAATTGTCACTGTATAACAAAACTTAATAGAATCTAGGCCCTGAAACACATCCCTTTAATGAAATTCCTTTCAGTCCCTTCCCAATCTCGTCCAATCCTTTCCCAAGGCCTTTAGTAATGTTATCGACTCGCAGAGTCCCGGTCTGCCGACCGGTTAATTACCACGCGTGCCCACTGCGGATTAGCAAATTCAAGCAGTGAGGTGAGGAGCTAAGCGGTGAGGTGAGGAGCTAAGCGTAAACTGAGCACCTCACACACTCAGGTTGTGTTGTTTTTCCTTCACCGTTAGCGAGTGGTATTGCTACTACAACTTCAGAAATGTACGTTACTTAGAAAACAAAGTCATTGGTATTAGTATCTAGTACAGTCTACATAACGTAGACAATGGATATTATTTTCTTTCATTTTTAATTTAAAATTGATATTGTTACAATTATGTAAAATTTGACATTATTCTTGACATTTTATATCATTGACATTTTTCTGTATTCAATTGAATTAATGTTATTTCTATAGCTATTAATGTAATTATTACCTCTCAATTTGACATGTAATGAATATTACCAATAAATTATGTCTATGTCGATGTCGATACCAATACAATAGAAACTATCTACATTTACCAGCAATAAATACACCGATGTTGCTATTAATAACACGTTTGCAAACAAATTGTTAGGTACACTCAGCCTATCCTTAGTTACGCGTAACTGTACCTTTTACCGAATATTTTTTCTGCCATTTAATAACAGGCAACCTGTTCGGGTCCGACCACGGTAAGTATACATCTGTTTATGCAATTATTCCAACAAAATACGAGTTTTCACTGTAACTGTGACTGCATAATACTATGCAACGTTTGTACCCTACTTGTCGGCTGATCGATGAAAGTTGCTGAGGTTGGCCCCAAAATTTCTGGGCCGAAGTTGATGAGAGGCCTAATTATGTGTAAAAAACCGGCCAAGCGCGAGTCGGACTCATTACCATTATCTACACAACATTAGACACAAACATCGAGAAAAAAAGGCAAAAAATCACGTTTGTTGTATGGAAGTCAACCTTAAATAATTATTTTATTTTAGTTGAATTATTTATTTTTGAAGCGAGTATAGAACTAAATATTCTGTAAATATGTAAAGGGTCTTCCTGTCGCCGTCATTAATATCGAACAAAAAACGGCAAAAAAAATTACGTTTATTGTATGGGAGCCCCCCTTAAATATTTATTTCATTCTGTTTTTAGTACTTGTTCTTATAGCGGCAACAGAAGTACATCATCTGTGAAAATTTTGAACTGCCTAGCTATCACGGTTCATGAGATACAGCCTGGTGACAGACAGACAAACGGACAGTGAAGCCTTAGTAATAGGGTCCCGTTTGGCACCCTTCGGGTACGGAATAAAAATATTCTGTGGTAAAGACCATAAATTATTTAAACTGCCTCTGAGGAGTGATTTAAGGGAATCGTGTTTTTTATATAACGCTCTCACGGTGTTATTTATAAAAACTCGATTCCTTAAAACACTTCAAAAACGGAAAACGGTGGAGATTTTACAAGGAAAAGATGTCATTGTAGCCAAGAATTATACCTCTAAGTGAATACACAAAGATGCTAACATAATAAGTGGCATTAGCTCATTTTATAATGTCAGAGGATGAAATAATTCCTATCTATAGGGACACGAATGGTTGAGTCATACACTCTGGTGATCTTGAGGATCACACAGTATCAGCAAATCCGGTTCGCGGCTGGCCAATACACACCTTATACAGTAATACAGTAGACAAAGCTGATCAATCTTTGAATATCCGTCGCAAAGTCGCCCGTATAGTAACTGAGGAGAGTGCAAGTAGGTGTGTTTAAGTGTTGTAGACTGTACAAGTTTTTGCAGTTGTGTAAAAAAGAGTCTCAGACACCTCAGATGAGGTTATGATGACTACATAAGTTAACAGAAAGAAGACCAAACAAACACTTTTACTTAAACTTACGTAAGTCGTTTAACAAATAAAAATACAGGAATGTTATCTCGTAGAAACTCAATAAACTCGATAGAGGACGACATAACAGAAAAAATACATAAATGATACAGGTAAGTACTAACAAAAAACAAATATTTCCATTGATACGAAGAACATCTTATTGCAGTCACTTTAAAAGTAGGTTACGCCAGTGTCGTACGCTTTTATCACCGATATCAAGCAGATATCATCTGTATTGCAGAAACATCTCTAATCTAATTACCACATGAGCCTCGCCTAGATGTTTATCCGACCTAACATTAATCTCGATAACGATTGATCCATAAGTTATTTTATTAGTCAACGACATCTAAGAATAACGCAATAAAAGTAGTTAGCGAGGTCGAGGTTGGAATTTCGTCTTGGAATTTCGGAAATACATGTAAAATGTTTGATGATGTTTAACTTCGTTTTAGGGTTCCGTGCCCAAAGGGTAAAGGGACCCTATTACTAAGACTCCGCTGTCCGTCCGTCCGTCCGTCCGTCTGTCACCAAGCTGTATCTCATGAGCCGTGATAGTAGACAGTTGAAATTTTTACAGATGTATTTCTGTTGCCGCTATAACTGAATAAAATAAATATTTTATTTTTAGACAAATATCTCAAATTCAGTTCTGGACTGCAGACTGTCAATTAATTTGTAAATAAAACTTTTTCTATTCTGTTCTTTTCTATTCCATAATTAGATTAGTCATTCTAAGCGAAAGTCAATGTTCAGAATATTATTGCATTGAAAATTTGGAAAAACGGTGGCTTTTAAACACTCAAAGATTATCTTGCATACTGCTCAAACAGCCTTTTAGTCATTCCCCAAAACGATCAGAGGTGACCTACATTCCCAAGTTCCGCATACGATGCAGTCATGTCCAAAACATACCTATCGGCCTGACCACAATACGGCGAGGCTGTTCGGTTCCGTACACAGCCCAGAGCAATGCGGCCGCAGCCTGCGGGGAATGGGCATTGTGACTAACCGCTGATGTCAGTGGCCCGCGGGTGAGTCAATGGTGAGGATGTGGTCCAGACTACGAGCGCAGAAATTAGCTGAAGACTTATCATGGAAATGGAAACTGAATTGTGCCTCGAGTTGAATTAAAAGCACTGGATGGGATGGCGTGAAAGAGAAGAGGCCTATGACCAACAGTGGGCTCTGTTTATGGGCTGATTAGATGGATTAGATACAAATTAAAAGTTTTTACCAAGCGAAAATCATAAGAAGCAATGGACAAAACTGACGTAGTCAACGTTAAAAATGAAAATGTAAATAATAATTTCAAGTTACATCGACTCATAACTAACTAAGCAAATACGTTACGTATTTGTATCCAATGATTAATGCCCGGTTCCTATATTTAACAAATCGCTATTGGTAATCGGTAACTAATCCTTAACAAGCGTGCAGTAACTTGAGTAGCTGGTTGACGTTTAAAAAATTTTTAGGAACTTTACAAATTGTTAACTCCATACATTTATCGTACGGTACGTTATTCAAAACAGTTTTTAATAGGAATACTTGAGTAGCATTTTAACCATCCGTAGGCAAAACGAGTCGTTCTTGAATATAGGAACCGGGCATAAACAGACTTACTAAAAAACTGAAGCTTCTTAAGAGAATTTACAAAAAAAAATTAACAATTAATCTTTCCCGAACAAAAGACTTCAACGCCCAGAGTCCCGAGTGTTCGAACATCGACGTGGCTTAAAGTAGCATCGCGGGATACGGATAGCCGATTACGGATAGCGGTTGGAAGACGATGGCCCAGGACAGAACTGATTACGGTCAGATTAGAGAACACTACAAATTCGCAGATGTACGAAACTTTGGAAATAAACAAATTAATAGGTACGTGCCCGCACTGGGAGTCGAACCTGGGTCTCCCGCTTCCGAGTCCATTGTTCTACCCACTGGGCTACCATCGCTTCACGCTAATGGTGAAGGGAAACATCGTGAGGAAATCCTCGGCTTGGTTGGCTCCGCACGTATTGACTTGTCTTTCCTGTGGGCCAGGCCGACTAAGCTGTCAGGATGGTATAGGTGCTGGGCAAGCCTACTCCATCTAAAACACAATATCCCAGGGACTGCGTGCAGAGTGCTGAATAAGTGTTACTTACTTAAGATAAAATAAATATTATTATTATTATTACTGCACCCATTCACTTCACCCATCTAGAGTGAATGCCACTCGACACTGCATAAATCATCTCGATACGAAAATGCAAAGGCCCAAGTTTAAGTTTAAGAGAACACTACTGTTCCGAAGCCGAAACATGTCATTCTGTCTGTACTGTAATTTTTTTCTGCGCTCACCCAACAGAACTCCATACGAAATAAGTGATATGTCCGCGGCGAGCGCAAACAATAGGCCTGCTATGTCAGGTTGGCCACAGTAGACGAATGTGAGAAGGTGGATTGGATTAGAACAGGATTTCTTTATGGCTCCATGTACCCCTGTTAAGGTTTTTAGATGACAGCGAACCCCAGTCTAGTTTGAGAATATTGGAGATGCACTGTAAAAATTGGATGATTTTTAAAAGCAAAATCGGTATATCGATCTGTCCTATAGCATTAAGGATTATTCAGATGACAAAGATGTGTGGAATTAAAGCCAGTTCAATGCTCCTAGTACTAGGTTTTAGAAGAAATGACATGTAAACTCTGTTAATTAAGGAATATATTTGAAAAGACTAAGTTTGGTGTTTTTTTGTCCATTTTTTCTACAAATGATCTGGATTTTGAAACGGACATCTAGTTTTACTTGTAACGTTCAAAAAGTCACAGTTTCTGTGTTACTTTGAATAAAATTTTTTTGCCTAGACTTGACTTGACTATAAATATAGGTCAGAAGATTTCAATCAAAATCAAAATCAAAAATTTTTTATTCAAAGTAGCACAGAAACTGCGACTTAATGAACGTTACAAGTTAAACTAGGTGTCCATTTCAAATCTAGATCATTTTGGAGAAAAAATGGACAAAAAAACTCCAAACTTAGTCTTTTCAAGTCCTTAATTTACAGGATTTATATAAATGTTCTAAAACTCATGCATTGAACTGGCTTTAATTCCAGACATCATTGTCATCTAAATAATCTTTAATGTTATAGTAGCTTTTTTGGCACAAAGTGTGCTTCACACATTTGTAAGAAAAGCCCGTAGCAAATCCAATACCGTCGAATGGCGAACCCCTAGGGGCTCGCGTACCCCAGTTTGCGAAACCTTAGATTTATGTAGAACACAAAAAAACGCTTCCGCTTATGCCAAAGACCGAAGTCGAAACACCAACTGTTCGCCAACAGCGCGGGAATGGTCAAACCGCGGAGGCGTATCGGATCGCTGTTTATGGTACCACCAGAGAGTTTATAACCTCATTCGAGTCACTCAGTGTGGATGCTATTTACATAGGTTTTGCCAGTGCCTAGTTTACGAAGCAGACATTGGCGATGATAGCACTTTTATTTTGGACCATCCTCATGTTGAAAGCGTAGATTCGAATTCGGTGTTAACTGTGCCTATATAAAACGGGCTCTGTTTTTTGCCTTCCAGAAATCTACATTTCATAGTTTAATAAAAACTTAATTTGCGTATTTACTCGTTTATTAATATCCGTATTTACACGTTTATTTTTCCATTTACAATTTTCCGACGTTTCGTTTCTCGGTAGACTGACAGACAGTCTACCGAGACCACGGGACTTGCAAAAGTACCGAAGCGTCGGAAATTTTTAAAATGAAAAAACAAACGAGTAAATATCCGTTCAAATTCAGTTTTATTATGTCTAGTGCTCGTGTTAACCTTAGAAAATACTCTTTCATAGTTTATTATGACAACTCGACGTACAGTAGTCGACTAGTACAATCAGTCTTCCTACTTGTTAGTCAGTGGGTCAATCGGCTACGCATTGTACATCGAATTGTCATAGTAACACGCTTGTAGTTTTATGAAACGGGTCCCAGGTATTGTGTGAGCCGCACCACCGTGACCGTGTTAGTGTGTGACGGGCTTTAAGGTTTTTGTGTGGGAGGAAAGATACTGGTGAAAGATAGCTGTGACACTTCTGGTTGCCATCTCATTCATAAAACAGAAATCTAAATATTTTATGGTTTCCTCGACTCGTGTTTGCTAACTGGAAACGTTTTATTAGCTTCAACTCGTTTTTGCTAACTGCAAACGTTTTATTTACATTTTTGCTGCAAAGTCGCCCTTAACGAAATAGCTTCGAGTGTACGAAGTAAAGTTCTCACCAGGCGACCGCGGACCGGACAGGCCCGTGGGCAGGCCCCCACCAGATGGTCTGACGACCTGGTCACGGTGGCGGGGAGTCGCTGAATGCGGGCGGCACAACACCGGGAAGCTTGGAAAACCATGAGGGAGAGTTTTCCAAGTTTCCCGGCAGGATATAGGGTGTCCTGCAGTGGGCGTCAAATGGCTGATGATGATGATGTACGAAGTAAAAGTTGATGTGCAGTCGACAGTGCTTGGTTGCACTGATGCACAGGCCTCCGGAGAGAGAAGTATGGGCTTACCGACGGTTTCTCAATTGAGAATTTCACGTAGTAAACACGTAATCAGTACGCGGACGTCATTCTTTTTGAGATATCTGAAGAGACAGACTGATTGATACTTACATAGTGAATTTCGTATTTACATAGTGAATTTCCTTATTCAGAAACCCGCTGTGATTGTACTGCGCTTTGGCGATTTCATAATCTTACATAGCTCTTAAATCTTTAGCTCTTTTAAGATAAGTAAAGATAAGTATAGTCTTTATTACACATAAGAAACAAAAAATGCAGAAATTAAAGGTACAATAGGCTACCTTATTGCTATTAACAATTTTTTCCAGACAACCTTATCTGGAAGAAATTGCTACGGAAAGGGGGGGTTTACCTACCCCTTTCAGAAAAAGGGCGTAAGGATACCGTTTGTAAGAGGTGCTTGTGGAATACTGTAGTAAACTCAAGTGCCCTCGTGATATTTATAATCATAAAACCCTCAGCCCTCGAGATTTAACAGCCGGAAGTGGTAAAAAATCTCAACACACAGCTACCGGAACCGGAAACCTCGAGGGTGGTTTAGATAAAAAGCATCTGCCATGCCGTTAGGAGTCTCACATTTCCTGTTTTAAAATTGAAAACACATGGTTAAAATGACGTGGTAAAAAAAAACGTAGTGGCAACGCCTATTTTATTCCTTTGTCATCGGTCTTGCTCACACATTACAACATTTGTAATGAGTTTAAAAGAGTTAGCTTACTTTAGCTAGAATTGGGTATTTGACAAAATATCAAATGAGTTACTTTTAAAATGGAATACTGGCTTATGACGTCACATTTTAGAGCACTCTTTTTATGTTTAATCTATTTAAAAATTGTAGTAACTAATAATTGACTAAAAGAGATACATTTTCCGAGATATTTTGTAATTTTTGTTTTATTCGAGCATACGAAATAATTTATTGTTGATCGTGTCAAATACCGTATTGTGATAAACTCACAGACCTTTCACACATATTTTTGCTCTCCTATACGTATCAAGTTGTGATAAAGATAATGGGTAAGAAAAAATTCTATTTATCTATCTACGCATGGTCGACGGGGTGCAAAGGTTCTCGAGTGGAAACCACGAGCCGGGAAACGCAGCGTAGGACTCCCACCAGCTCGCTGGACCTACGATCTGAGGCAGACCGCTGGCGGCGGCTGGATGACGATGGACGAGGACAGAAAGATGAAGTTTAAACTACTGCTTACTAAAACTATCTTTCTCTGTCGCCTGTTGGCTGACTGGAAGAGAAGCTGTCTTCTTTTAAGGCGGCTGTCTCTTAGATTATGAAAAAGCCTTTAATTTCCTTTTTTGTTCAATAAAATGTCATCTCTCTATCTCTACTGAATTGACTGTCGAAACCGACTTAACCGAAGAAACAGTTATCAGGTTGTACCTATTACACGCTGTATACAAGTCTACCTATGAGGAATCGGACACTTGTGCTCACCCTTTATCCCGATAGTTAAAGAAAAAAACTCATCTATTCCCGTTCCACAGCTCTTCACGCAGCGCGCGCTACGAAAAGGTGTAAAGGCGCGTGCGACAGTAGATTAATAAATTGTTGGTGTACGAGAAACCGGAGGTCAGACACTTCCAACGAGCAAAAGTTTCAAATTTTTTTTTTCTTACATTAAATTGTCCGCGTCAAGTTTCAAAATTGAGAATTTGAAACTTCTGCTTACCGAAACAATGAAGATACTATTTCAATAAAACACTGTGGGCCGGTTTCACTACAGTTAACCATTTGCTTAGCGAAATTCTCGATTCAGAAACTGGCCATGTATCTATTAAAAAGCGGCCACTATTATCCGGCTTATATCGATTTTTCTTATGCACCCTATATACGTCCCACTGCAGGGCACATTCCCTCACTCAGAGAGAAAGTATGGGCTTGCTCGGACATTTGTATTTCCTCACGATGTCTTCCTATACCGTTAGTGAGTGGCATCCCGATAATTAAAGAAAAAACTAATCTATTCCACATGTTGCCGGTCCACAGCTGTTCCCGAAGCACGCGCTATGAAAAGGTGCGCAAGCGACATTTACCGGGTAGCATGTGGACAACGAAGAGGATGTAGACAGCCCCTCATCTGCCGGCTTGAGATGAAAGGTGTTGCGTTTTTTCTTGGTCCAATACTCGGTGTTATTAAAAAAGAAGTTTTCATTAACAGAATTTAACATATTTTACGGTTCGTTTAAAATAAATTATACTAGCGCAGGGCTTCCCAAACTGCGTCGCGGAATTATACCAGGGGGGGGGCATCGCGAAGCGATCCACACAGATTGGCTATTGCAGTAATAAAGAACCAATACAAACTTTTGCATTTATAATAGGAAGTAACATTCTACGCAAGGACGTTGGGTAAAACGTTCTTGATTCTACGTCATGCAAGGGTACGGCAGAATTTTTCTGCGGTATCTATCCAAAACAATGTCTAACTGTCTTATTTATAGAAACAAGAATCCTCAAAACACTCCTCCGCGGCATTTTAAATGATCTGTGGTTACATCATTCCTTTTACCTATTATTTAAAGTTTAGGTAGTCTGCAGTCAATAATAATAACTTTGACACAACACAATAACTTGTCCTCGTCCCGAATTAGGATACCCTGTGCTATGGTGATGACATTAAAAACATGGACACCCATACTGAGGCCATGTGTACAAATGTGCGGCGGCCCCCGTGGGAATCGAACTCACGACCTCCGGCACGGTAATCGGTCGCGATATAGCTAGACCAACGGGGCAGTCATCATCATCAACCCATTGACACACAATCGCCGGGTAGAGGTCTCCGATGTTTACGCCACTTGTGTCCTGATACTAAAAGTATTATTAAATAATTACAACAATTCTATTGAGAACATAAAAATGTTAGGTTTCATAAAGTACCTAACTTCACAAGGGAAAAAAGAAATTAGGCAGCCAAATTAGCTATTGGGAATCTGCAATTTAAGTACCTCAGACCTTCAGTCTTTAAAATTTAAAAAATGGTAATTCGAATCTTTTTCTTGTAACCTATATACGTCCCACTGCAGGGAACAGGCCTTCTCTCAGAGAGAAATAATGGGCTTTATCACAACGCGTGACCACCACGGATTGCCAATTTTAAGCAATTTCGAATTTTTATTGTTTTTTAATCAACTTTCAGCATTTCTGTAATCTGAAAACTGTTTCTTCAGTGTGATACTTCAATAGGATACGTACGGATTTACCGAAATCACGACAGCAAAACAAATGTAAAATTGAAATAACGTCATTCTTGAAATAGCAACAAAATATGAAAAGGTACCAAACCGGATTTGAGCAAAATTAAATATTCAAGGCTAGCCGAACCGTTCGGCAAGCGTGACTATTGTGTCTACATAGATGTAAATGCTGATAGGATCAATTTGGTAATGCGAAATGATACTACTTCCTAAGAAGCTCATGCTAATGGGTAATCGATTAGCTAAATCACTCGGGGAAGCTAGTATGTAGTTGTCTTTTCACAAACTTGTTTGCAAAACATTAAGGCAGTCAAAATAATGAACTCAATCTAGAATTCTAGAAAACGGTCTACCGATGTATATGTTTGAGATGCGTGGGCTTTGGTGCAGGTTTAAGCTTTTTTTAACGATGATCCGCGGAGTTTCTACTTTTCCACATATAAAATTCCCGCTGTCTGTCTAACAACCTAAACGTCAAGGCTGGCTGGAAGAAATTTCTCTTGAAATAAGTCCGCCCTTGCTCATAATCTAAGACATTCGTGTTTTTTTAAGTGCTAAATTTTGTATTTTGTGCAATAAAGTGTAACAAACAAAATTATTTGTTTGCAAAATTTCGGCTCCTAACCACGCCTAGCGCCAGGGCAAATTAATATTTTTTTCTTGAACGTCAGTTCAGTTTGTCTCTTTCGTGAACAAATAGATTTGAATTTAATTTACAAATCTTTTAAAGATCTACTGTATGAGAGAATGAAGATTTTTATTCAGATAAATACAGAAATATACAACGTTGTTTTGTAATGTTGTAGAAATAGACTTTGTATTCATAGAGCATCTGTTCGGAAACCGACATTAAGCTCCGCATTGATTGTTCTAAGCACATAAAGATAAAGAAGTATTTATTACCTCACGTGACGTGTTTTTTCGTACCATTGACGCCTAGAAGGTTTGATGGGTGTGTCCGCGTAGACTTAAAGCAGCCATGAAATGAAAACCGCCATGTTCATGCAGTTGTCATGTTACTAC
The DNA here is from genome assembly GCA_963969515.1 of Yponomeuta evonymella. Taxonomy (NCBI): domain Eukaryota; kingdom Metazoa; phylum Arthropoda; class Insecta; order Lepidoptera; family Yponomeutidae; genus Yponomeuta; species Yponomeuta evonymella. Next base: position 3,101,850 of record OZ018363.1, read on the forward strand.
AATGCATTAACAGAATCTAGGCCCTGGTGCTGATCAGGATCAGTCCCGGGCAGCGCTGGTTTTCAGCCACTGCCTTCTCCCTGAGATGTTGTGCGGGAGTTATGTTCTCTATTCCTTCTCCGAACATTTCTGCCTCAGCTTTGACACAGGTTACCGGTCAACTGTTGCGCAACCGTAAAAGTTTTGATCCTCGAAACTTGCCCTCAAGTCTAAGTGCTCATTAGCCGAACACCTATCTGCCCTTGTACTAGAAATTCCTCCTTTTTCGTTACATAATGCCGTCTCGCTCCAATAAACGTTATTGCCGAAAACGGCGCGAGACGAATATAACTATGCGATCTCTAGCCGCAAGGTCTTGTACACACCACTTTACAATCTGAATTCAACTCTGACTCTACTATCAACCAACCTTTGGTTCGAGGTCCAAGATGTTAAAGTTGACCATGGGGGACCTAATTCGTAATCTTTGTTGGAGAAAAGAAGCACTATTAAAAAAAAACCGGCCAAGTGCGAGTCGGACTCGCGCACGAAGGGTTCCGTACCATTATCTATATAAGAGACATTAGACACAAAGATCGAGAAAAAAAGGCAACAAATCACGTTTGTTCTATGGGAGCCCTCCTTAAATATTTATTATATTGAATTTTTTATTGAAGCGAATATAGAATTAAATATTCCGTGAATATTTCAAGCGTCTACCTGTTGCTGTTATTAATATCGAGCAAAAAACGGCAAAAAACCACCAATGTTGTATCGGAGCCACCTTAAATATTTATTTTATTATACTTTTAGTATTTTTTGTTATAGCGGCAACAGAAATACATCATCTGTTAAAATTTCAACCGCCTACCTGTCACAGTTCATGGGATATAGCCTGGTGACAGACAGACAAACAGGCAGGCAGACAGACAGGCGGACAGTGAATCTTATTAGTAGGGTCCCGTTTGGCACCCTTCGGGTACGGAACCCTAAAAAAGGTGACTTCTGCGGATGGTTTTAATACATGAGCGCGGTATGTGTGCTGTTATGATACAGAATATAGGGCTAAGTTATTTAATTTGTTTCGACATTAGCACTTATGCCGTGCTTAATATTAGAAAAACCACTGAATATCGGACTAAAGTGTTACAATTACGAGTAGGTGCCACATTCTTACGACTAAATGCCAGCTGGAGGTTGAAATTGAGCCTCCAATATGTACCGTGTAGTTCATTAGCTATATAGTTAAGTTTAACTTAAATCATTGTTAACTTACTCTTTTCTTAGCAAATAGCTTTAATTGCGAAGACAAAGCGCTGGCCAGAGTTAGAAACGGTTAGCCAGAGGTCGAGGTTCAAGTCCCGGCATGGGTGAAAGTTTTTGCCTCTAAATTCTACAAAGAATGTAATCATACGAATACAAAGTTTCTAAGAGTTATTAAAAGTGTAGCCACTTTATTAATACCTAACTGAGGTTAATCTAAAGATGGAGAACATTGATTCTTACCAAAGATCATTGATCTGTAAGTGACTGTGTCTTACCTGAAAATAATAAAAACAATTGGTTAATTAAATTTTCCACAAAATTAAGGCCATTCATGTATAACCTAAGGACTACAGGGGGGCGGGGGATCTTAGCTTTGCTTATTTTTTATGACATGGGGGCGGTGGGGGGGTCTGGATGACGCGGTAAATAATTGTAACATTGTAACTGCTTATGTTATACTTGAACGGCCCCTTACTCGTCCATTAATTCATCTCCCTAACGCTCCACCCTGTAGGATTATTTTATAAGTCACGTTTTAGAGAGATCCTGATTTAATAACCGCTTTAAATCCATATCAAGAGTGTATTTTAAGATCTTTACCTATTTACCTGAGAAGCAAATAAATGAGCAAAGCATTATTATTATTAAATGCTTATGAGGCAGAGAAACTCAGTGGCTAGACGAGAAACGGACTGATATCAGAAGCAGGATCTTTAGCAGAGAAACGGACTGACATCAGCAGTGGGATCATAGTACTAGCCGAGAAATGCCGCCGCGCCGCTGGCCGGATGCGGTCCGCGCGCCTCGTGCCCGCGTCGGCGCGCACCATCACTACCATAGGCTGCAGGTGAGTGCCTAGATCGTTTCTATCAATAAAACAATACAGAAACGTGGTGTAAGAAGATCATAATTCTGCCTAGGAAGGTAAGGCTAAGGTTCGTGTTACCGACAATTGTCAGTTTATTATTAATCGTCACTTTATGAAACGACCACTACCATAGGCTGCAGGTGAGTGCCTAGATCGTTTCTATCAATAAAACAATAGAGAAACATGGTGTAAGAATATCATAATTCTGCCTAGGAAGGTAAGGCTAAGGTTCGTGTTACCGACAATTGTCAGTTTATTATTAATCGTCACTATGAAACGACCACTACCATAGGCTGCAGGTGAGTGCCTAGATCGTTTCTATCAATAAAACAATACAGAAACATGGTGTAAGAAGATCATAATTCTGCCTAGGAAGGTAAGGCTAAGGTTCGTGTTACCGACAATTGTCAGTTTATTATTAATGGTCACTTTATGAAACGACCACTACCATAGGCTGCAGGTGAGTGCCTAGATCGTTTCTATCAATAAAACAATACAGAAACATGGTGTAAGAAGATCATAATTCTGCCTAGGAAGGTAAGGCTAAGGTTCGTGTTACCGACAATTGTCAGTTTATTATTAATCGTCACTTTATGAAACGACCACTACCATAGGCTGCAGGTGAGTGCCTAGATCGTTTCTATCAATAAAACAATACAGAAACGTGGTGTAAGAAGATCATAATTCTGCCTAGGAAGGTAAGGTAAGCATTCCGGCTCATTATTCTGATCTCTTGGCGTCCTTTAGTATGCAACGCATAGATGCCATTCTTGTTTCCGAGTCGTTTCTAAAGCCGTCTTTACCTTCTACTATGGTCTGTTTGCCTGGCTTCAGACTGTTCCGTAACGACAGAACTATTCGTGCCTGTGGTGGAGTTGCAATTTATTTGCGGTCCGACATCCCGGCTAAGGTTCTAGATCAGTCGGTCAGTCAGGCAACAGAATGTCCCGAATATCTTTTTTTGGAAATCTGTCTCTATCACACTAAATTGCTTCTTGGCGTATACTACAGCCCTTCCCTTCACTTAAACTTCTTTAATAAATTTGAATCCCTTTTGGAAACCTTTTCTCCTCTGTATGACGACTCTCTTATCTTAGGTGATTTTAACACTTGCCTGATCAAAAACGACACGCGCTCTGCTAAGCTTCAGTCTGTTATTTCTTCCTGCAATTTAAACATTCTACCTCTCTCTTCAACTCACCACGCTCCCAACAGTAATCCATCCCTTCTTGACCTCATTATTGTGTCCAATCTGTCCAAGGTGGCCAATCATGGCCAGCTTGATGCCCCATTCTCGCACCATGACCTCATCTACCTTTCTTACAAAGTTCGTCCCCCCAAGCGGAAGGCGAAATTTCTTTTACTTCGCAGCTTCAAGGGTGTCGATCTGAATGCTCTTGCGGTGGATGTTGCTGCAATGGACTGGTCGCCTGTCACCGACAGCATGACCTGCGATGAGATGGTGACCCACTTCAACTCCATTGTGACGGCCCTTTTCGACAAACATGCGCCACTCAAAAGAGTTAAGGTCAAGCATTTACCCGCTCCTTGGCTCACGCACGCTATTAAGCAATTAATGGCTAAGCGCGATCAGGCCAAACGAAGGTACAAAAAGGATCCAACAGACGAAAACTTTATCTGCTTCAAGGTGCTGCGTAATCGCTGTAGTAGAATGTGTAGGGATGCAAAGAGAAGACACATCCACGAGTCAATTGAAAAGTACAGTCCAGCTGAAGTCTGGAAATTCCTCAAGACGCTCGGTATCGGTAAATCTCCTAACTCTAATCCTACACATATTGACTTTAATGCCCTTAATATGCATTTCTCCAAGCCTCCTGTCACTTTAGAAGACAGCATCAAAAACAGCACACTTCATAATCTTTCTTTACAGCGAAAACCCGACTGCGCTCCGTTCTCTTTCAAAACTGTCACAATGACTGACGTTAAGAAAGCTATCCTTTCCATCTCCTCTAAGGCAGTTGGCGATGACCAGGTCAGCTCACAAATGCTACTGCTGGCCATTGATGGACTGGTACCAATTATTACACATATTTTTAACTTCTCCTTGGTCACAAGTTCATTTCCTTCTATCTGGAAAAGGGCACATGTAATTCCGCTCCCCAAATCTACCAATCCCACCTCGTTCTCGGAATTCCGCCCAATTTCCATCCTTCCTTTCCTTTCCAAAGTCCTTGAATCCCTTGTCAACATCCAGCTTTCGTCATTCCTTTCCACAAACAATCTTTTTAACCCTTTCCAATCCGGGTTCCGCTCCGGTCATAGCACGGTTACGGCACTGCTGAAGGTAACAGATGATATACGTCTTGCCAGAGACAACAGGCAGCTCACTGTGCTGACGCTGCTTGACTTCAGCAGTGCCTTTAACTGTGTTGACTTTGATATCCTTTTAGCCATCCTCAGCTCTCTTAACGTATCTCCTCTTGTGATAGAATGGTTCGACTCCTATCTCCGGGGACGCCAGCAGTGTGTGCGCTCTGATGAGACATCCTCTGATTGGTGCAAGCTCACTGCGGGCGTACCCCAAGGAGGAGTCCTCTCCCCTCTCCTTTTCTCTGTCTTCATTAACTCTGTCACGGAATCACTGTCATCCCGCTACCATCTCTATGCAGACGATCTACAGCTTTATAGGCACTTTGGAGTGGATGAGTTTGATTCTGCTGTGGACTCCTTGAATGCCGACCTGCTTCGGATTCTAGATTGGGCTCGTCACTTTGGTCTTCTGGTGAATCCCAAGAAATCGCAGGCGATGTTAATTGGCAGTCCGCACTTCTATAAGTTGCTTATGAAGCATAGAGTGGTCCCCACGGTTGTCTTTGATGGCATACCTATTGCATACTCAACCACCGCTAGGAACTTAGGAGTGCTCTTTGACTGTCATCTCACTTGGGCTGCTCATGTCGGTGAAGTCAGTCGACGAGTCTTTGCAGCTTTCCATTCGCTCCGCCGTCTCCAATTCTTCCTTCCCCTTAAAACTAGAACTACTCTTGCTCAGACTCTCCTACTTCCCCTACTTGACTATGCGGATGTCTGCTACTTGGATGCCAACGAGGAGCTGCTAGATAAACTCGAACGACTCCAAAACTTGGGTATCCGGTTCATATACGGTTTACGCAAGTTTGATCATGTATCCAGCTTTCGACATGAGTTAAATTGGCTCCCCATTCGTCTTCGCCGGAATGCACATATCCTTTCTCTTCTCTACAAAATCCTGCACAGCCCATCCTATCCTCTTTACTTAAAAGAGCGTTTCCAACTATTGCACTCTGGAGTGAGACCTGTAAGATCAATAAACTCTCATCTTCTTCACATTCCTGTCCACAATACTGGGGCTTATGGGGATTCCTTCACGGTGCACTCAGCCAGGCTGTGGAATTCACTGCCGCAGAGTATTCGTACTAGCCCATCACTTAGTATTTTCAAAAAACGGTTGAAAGAGCATTACCTATCAATATCTTAACTCCCTGATAAGTAGGTTGTCATTAGGTATATATTTTAAGTAAGTACGTATTTTCCTTTCATTGTTTATGTAGTTTATTCTTTTCCTTATTGTCATATATATATATATATATATATATTGTATTTTTGGGTAGGTATTTATATTAATATTATTTTGTTATTTGTGTAAATATGTAGGTATGTAGTATATTATATCATGTGCACGTGCGTAGACCCGTTTCACACCTCCGCTCCGACTCCCCAAGGTTTGCTGGAAGAAATCTCTCACAGAGATAAGCTCGCCTTTGTACATGTACTTTCTTTTGTTACCTTTCCTGTACTCTATTCTTGTGTGTGCAATAAAGTATAATAATAAGGCTAAGGTTCGTGTTACCGACAATTGTCAGTTTATTATTAATCGTCACTTTATGAAACGACCACTACCATAGGCTGCAGGTGAGTGCCTAGATCGTTTCTATCAATAAAACAATACAGAAACGTGGTGTAAGAAGATCATAATTCTGCCTAGGAAGGTAAGGCTAAGGTTCGTGTTACCGACAATTGTCAGTTTATTACTAATCGTCACTTTATGAAACGGGGTCTAGATGTAAAATCGGCCTTAAGTCGGACATAAAGACACACATGAAATGTGTCTACCGCAGCATTTGCGAAACTTTCCAAATGTAATGTGAAACAATACAATGTCACTGAATCGGTTAACCGCATGGTATACTCTTTACACGCGCCAGATTGAAAGAGAGCCGTTTATGAACCACCAATATGCAGCAATACAAAATAACGGCTTCAATTCAATGTGCCAATGGCACTGATATACGGCGAGGCGACAAACTTTTTTTGGTGCAATCGACAGCACATAACGGTTTATTTCGTGCACCCTATACAGTAAATAAGCAGAAGCAGTCTGTTACGTCCACTGCAAGGCACAGGCATCTAAGAGAGAGAGAGTATGAGCTTTACCTCCACGCGTGCCCACCGCGGATCAAGGCGATTTCAAGCCTAAGGTATGCCTCGCACTGCCGCGTGCCGATTTTTCCTCAGGATTTTTAGGGTTCCGTACCCAAAGGGTAAGGGACCCTAATACTAAGATTCCGCTGGCCGTCCGTCTGTCCGTCCGTCTGTCACCAGGCTGTATCTCATCGAACCCAGGAACCTTTACAACCAATGCACTACCGTGCACCGCAACAATTTTTTCGGTGCAGTTTACAGCTAATCACTCGCCCCCCAGTCTCTTAAATGCGTAGTTACTCAACAGAGTGATACTGGTAGGCTGATGGTTGTTTCATTGACACTACTGGCAGTCTACTAACTAATCGCATTCCAATGGTGCAACCCGTGCAACCCAGGTCGGCTTCTCGCGCGATTCGATTTCCTTCGCGAGAGATGCCTATTTCATTTGCGCGGGTTATGCCATTGAAATGAGATTATAAAGCTTTTGCTTAGTAGACTACGGAATAGCGTCAAACAACCGCTATTGTCGTGCTATTATCACTCTATTGAAAAACGATACGTTTATTAGATTCTAGGCCTTGGTTTTTCATAAAATCTCTCCTAACAGTACTTGGTGACAACTAGAATGACTCAGCATTATTTTTTGCATTCCACTGACTAGAGTTAGGTCGTGGCCAGTTTGTAATGGCTTATTTTTGACAAGCAAGCTATAAACACCTATATTGCTATGTTAACAAAGTCCATTAAGGGTCGAAACAGATTTGAGCCTTTTCCAATGGCGTTGACCTCCGATACAAAAAAGCGACGAAGGTTTTTGTGTCATTAAAGTTCAGTTTCGTGTGTGAATCATTGTTATTTTGTGTTTTCGGAGGATTTATTACAAGTAGTTCCTAATTCACTCAAAATTATTGTTAAATTGATTAATAACAATATTAATAATAAATATTTTATTTCGTTACGTTACGAAATTATTTAAAAATACCAATTTAATTTAAATTAACTTTAAGCACACGTCTGTGTCAAAGCATATCAAAGTAACTTAATTAATGCCAAACAATGTTGGTCTTTCTATACAAAACCGACGTAAGTACTTAGTCCTGGAAAGGAAGAGCCGAAGATCGTGCTGAGTGGCGTGTCTTGGGAGAGGCCTATGTCCAGCAGTGGACCGACGCCGGCTGACTATGATGATGATGATGATGACTAGTACTTAGTGAAAGTCCGACTCACACTTGGCTGGTCTTTGTTATTATTTGTTACTGGATGACCCCTTAAACCTTTTAAACCTTCCCTGTCCTTCCACAAATATAAAAATAGAAAAATTTGCGGGTAGAACATTGGACTCTGAAGCGAGAGACCCAGGTTCGATTCCCGGTGCGGACACGTACCTATGACTTTGTTTTCCAAGTTATGTATATTTGTGAAGTTATAGTAGCAATACCACTCGCTAACGGCGAAGGAAAACATCGTGAGGAAACCTGAATGTCTGAGCTATTCACATACCTCAGCGCTTGAAATCGACAATCCGCGGTAGGCACACGTGGTGATTAAGCCCATACTCTCTCCATGAGAGAAGGCCTGTGACCTACAGTGGGACGTATATAGGCTGCTAATGTATAACATTAATCGCATCAAGTTGGCCACTTTCATTCAGTCGGACCTTCCCCTTTTACAATAGAGCTAATAAATGAATAAAGAACGTAAATCAAACGATTCTTTTACGAGGACCCCCTTATTGTTTGACATTGTATTTTTCATTATTGAAAAATCCGCCATAATAACATATACTCTGAAAATTTTAACTATCCACCAACCACCGTTCAAGAGAAAAAAAGCACTATAGACAGACGTTATAGGCGTAGAAACATTACATAAAATAATCTCACGCCTGTATCCCGGCAGGCAGAGAGCAAGATTTGACACTTGCCACGATCTTGATAGATCTATTTCGCTTCATCGACAACAGGCATAGTAAGTAAAAGTAAAAGTAAAAATCATCATAAAAATCATCATCATCATCATCATCATCATCATCGGCCTACACTTGTCCGCTGCTGAACATAGGCCTCTCCGATAGCACGCCACTGAGCACGGTCCTCGGCTACTCTCATCCAGCTCCAGAAGAGCTGGAAAGTAAATAATTTTAGGTAATTACCAAAAAAATAACTCGCAGGTATCTAAAAACAGGAAACCGCACTCTAATTCAGGAAATAGCCATTATCCACTAAAAATAATCGCGATTCAAAAGGTCTTTGACCACACCGAGCCGAGATTTTGTGCCGACAACTAACTCGGTGAATAATTACTTTTTGCCATGGCCTTAGCTTTTTAATTCCACTTATCTTGCATACAATAAGTTTTAACAGAAGTACAGTAAGGATGTTGTTAGGCGTAACACCTTAAAAAATGTTTGAAACTGTTAAAATCAAATATATAAAAATCTCGTGTCACAGTGTTTGTTATCGAACTCCTCCGAAACGGCTTCACCGATTTGTACGATTTTTTTGTGTATATTTGTTGGGTCCGAGATTAGGTCGTAGGCAAATCATATGGCAAAACAACGTTTGCCGGGTCAGCTAGTAATAAGATTCAATCGAAGGGCCCCGAAGGGTGTCTGGCTACACTGTTATCAGGAGAGCTCAAAAATTTCAGGCTACGCTGATAACTGAATTGTCCCTGGTTTCATCTATTGTCATATTCTGTGGGTGTGAGGTCTCTGTATGAAAACCAAAGATAAGAAAATAATTATTTGCTTGTGCCGGCTCAATTGCAATTTCTATGTGGATTATTTAGGAATTACTGGGCCCTTATTACGAAGCAGCGATATGTTCGGAAGGGTCACAACGTCGCGCTTGAGCCCGACAATTCGATTCGATTACGAGTTTCGATTAAAATTATTAACTCATTTAAACTATTCAAAAAAGAACCGTATTTTTCACTAGATTCGAGTGAATTGTGTAGCTCAAGCGCGACGTTGCCATTCTTCCGAACAAATCGCTGCTTTATAATAAGGGCCATTCCATACTAATTTGACAGCTAGACAAGGATGTTAGACGATTGGAATTGCTCAGGATTTGGTGCGCGTAATATAGGGCCTGAACTCCGTAAGACTGTTTTGAAAATTTTGAAATCATTATGAAAGCGTCTTAAGAAGCATTTTCGCTTCGTACTGCTCGTCTTTTTTCGACAGAAGAGGCCGCAACAAGAACAGTAGAGATGTTGCAATGGAAGATGGAGATGTTGCAAGGGCCTTTTTATGGTCTTCAAAGCGGTGGTAGCTGGTAGCGGAGCGATAGGACGTCGGCTTCTCATTCGGAAGGTCGTGTGTTCGAATCCCGGCATGTACCTACCAATGACCTTGTTTTCTAACTTACGCACATTTGTGAAGTTACAGTAGCCATACCACTCGCTAACTGTGAAGGAAAACGTCGGGAGGAAACCTGAGTGTCTGAGCTGTTCACATACCTTAGCACTTGAAATTACCAATCCACGGTGGGCACGCGTGGTAATTAAGCCCACACTATATCTCTGAGAGAAGGCCTGTGCCCTACAGTGGGACGTATACAGGGCGTCCCAAAGTTATGGGACATGAAGGAAAGTACCTTAAATATCGTAGATAGGGTATTTTGCTGAAAGAAGACTTTATGTTATTTTTAAAAGTTAGCAATTCTGCATTCAAAGATTTTCTAAAAATTACTTGTTTCGTCTAGGAATCGAACCGACTTAAATGTAAAATAAACACCCCTAGTTTTATCGAGTATTCACCATAAAAAGATAAGAAAATCAACAGGCAGCGGACTCATTAAAAGATTGCCAATTTGCGTAAGACAAGAGGGATCACATTTTGAGCATTTAATTAATTAATTTACAAAAAAATACCCACTTAATTGACTACGGCAGTCTCATGTATGTTTTTAATTTGATTAAAATTATTAATTTCACGCTGATTTTTTCTTTTAAAATACTATGTTACTTAAGAAGAGTTATTAGTTTTTGGCCATTCTTTCGATTAGCATCATAAAAGTAAGGGTGTTTTTTTTTACATTTAAGTCCGATTCCCAGACGAGGCAAGTAATTTTTAGAAAATCTTTGAATGCAGAATTACTAACTTTTAAAAAGAACATAAAGTCTTCTTTCAGCAAAATGTCCTATCTACGATATTTAAGGTACTTTCCATTCATGGCCCATAATTTTGGGACGCCCTGTATAGGCTGCATTATTATGGTCTTCATTGCGTCCTTTTATTGCAATTCGTTTGTCCTTTAAGGCGAAAATATCACCTTTTGTCGGTTATTTTGATCCGGCACCGAAGGCCAAGTGAATGGTGTGCAAAAGGCTGTTTTAATGACGTTTAGCGTTATTATATAGAGCGGTGGATTGGATAGGCTGTTAACTGAGTCATTGTGTGGCCATGGCTAAAGGGTTTAGGTAGTTTACTAGAAGGGCAAGTTAAATTTTTTAACCCTTCAATCGTCAGTCAACGAATAATCCCCTGATTGAACAAAAATCCCCGCTGACGGGATGATTTTTTTTAATTACTTATAACTTCGTTAATTTGGCTAAACTGAAGTCCAAGGAAACGCGCGTCCTCCCCCAATAAAAACGTGAAATACGTGCAAGTGAAGTCGGAGTCATTTGTTCAATATAGTATTTTCTAAGGTTAACACGAGGACTAGACATAATACAAACCAAATTTGCATGGATATTTCCCCTTTTCTTTTCATTTTACAATTTATTCGTTTAAACGTTTAACGTTTCGGTATTCTTGCAAGTGCCGTGATCTCGGTAGACAGAGGTGACAGGCGTCTTTTTGAAAGCATTAACTGTTAGTTTACTACCCTCGGCAAAAATTACAAAAAAATATTAAGTTACTTTCCAAAAACATTTTTTTTTAATTTAAATTGGCAAAACATTTTTTTATCATTTGTTCAAATTGTTCGTCGGGCATTATACGTATACCTCCACTTCTAGACATGAGATCCCGAGAACTTGCCACAAAGACGTGCTAACCATGGGCAAGGTTTACCCGTAATCACCACGCCTGGGCGGGTTGGTGACAGCAGTTAAATGTTTAATCTAGTATTACAATCTTTTTAGTGGCACAGTGTCATTCATAAACGCTTAATACATTACAAGGCGAGTGACGTAATAGTTTTTTATGGCACTGCACGGTTAGTGCTTTTGCCAGAACTATTTTCAGAACTTGCTTCGGCAGTACAAATACTAAAATTGGAACGATACAGAGAAGATTAGCATGGCCCCTGCGCAAGGATGACACGCAAAATCGTGAAGCGTTCCATATTTTTGCAAACACTGTTGGAATCTACAATATTGTAATTATGTAATGTATGTTTCGTGTGGCGCCGGATTAAGAATAGCATCACTCCATTTCCTTTCGTGGATGTCTTAGAAGGCGACTAAGGAAATCAATTACCAGGAGACGGGCAGCAGCGTCTTCCTGAGATTCCAACCGCATACTGCGATCGCCAACCCGCCTGCCAAGCGTGGCGATTATGGCGAAACCCCTCATGGTTATGAAAACCACGAAGGAGGCCTATGTCCTGCAGTGGGCGTCAAATGGCTGATGATGATGATTTTCAGAAAAATCCGCCCGCCAATTTCGAAGTTTCCCCGCGCTTTTTCTACGTCATAGTTTGATCCCGATCGTATGGCCCTATATTATGAATATTATGAAGAATATTAGTCGTAGAGAAAAAAAAACCACGATTATTTATTTATCCTTGAACATGGCGTCTCCAACCAGACTGATTTTTTTTTTAAATCCCTCCATTGATATCGATAAAAAAAATAATAACCATGCTTCCCACAGTAGGGCACAGACCTTCTCTCAAAGAGAGATCCATAATCCTTACTAATATTATAAACGCGAGAGTTTGTATGTATGGATGGATGTTTGTTACTCTTCCACGCAAAAACGGTTGAACGGATCCGGATGAAAGTGAAAGTGAAAGTGAACTACATTTAATTTTGCACAGAGATAGATTATAGTCTGGATCAGCACATAGGCAATTTTGTATCCTGGAAAACTACACATCAAAATTACCACGCGAACGATGTCGCGGGCAACAGCTATTTTGTTATTGATAAACTATATTTTATTGCCACGCTTCTCTCACGGCCCCACGTCGACAATGTGGGAAATGTCAACTATCCTATTATAGTTTCCTTAGCCGAGCCGTGCGTTGAAAGACAGCGAATGCCTGAGTGATTAGTTTGCGCAACCAACATGTCACAATAATTATTACAACTGCTTACAACAGCTTGTGAGAATGTGGGAAAAATTAATATTGTCCTTTCGCAAGTGTCGACTTTCTAGATATTTTCTATTGAATTCAAGAAACCCTCTAAACCCCCTTTTTAGGGTTCCGTAGTCGACAAGGAGCCCTTATAGATTCGCAATATCCGTCCGTCTGTCTGTCTGTCTGTCTGTCCGCAGCCTAGCTCAGAGACGATTAGTACTAGAAAGCTAAAATTTGCCATAGACATAGAAATTATTCACGCCGACAAAACGGTAGAATAAAATAAAACAAAAAAAAATTTTAGGGTTCCTCTCCTACTCTTAAATTAAGGATGATTTTTTTTTTCTCGCCTACGCCATAGTGTGGGGTATCCACAGAACATACTTATTTTCTCTGTTCTGTGGGGTATCGTTGGATTGGGCATTTAAATATTGTGAGTGTAGGAAGTCCTTTTTCGATTTAGGGTTCCGTTTGCGAAATATTAAGCTTTAAAGCGAAAAATGTTGCCCGAGCAGGGCGTCCCCCCCCTCTCCCTCCACTCCCGGCTAAACGGTTGATTGTACAAACGTGAAAAATTTCAGGCCATCCTAGCCATCACTTGGTGACCGTGTGGGAAACATCGATATTCGGCATAAAACCAAAGTCGAAGATGTAGGCACACGAATCATAAGGCTAAAATGGAGATGGACGGGGCATTTGGTTAGACGGGAAGACGATCGGTGGACTAAGGTAGCCACTGAGTGGTGGCCAAGAACGGGTCGACGGTCGGTGGGCAGACAACCAGCCCGATGGGCCGGCGACATAGGCTAAATAATAAAAAAAACAATAGTCTAATCCAATCTCATCGCGATTGCGCGGATTTTTGTTGAAGTTATCTACCGGGAATTTGTAATATAAACAAAGATTACGATCTTCACATTGGATGCCTCTAATTTTAGCCGAAGGAAACGGTCACCCTAGCAGCCTCTATTAGAAGGGATTTAGTTTAAACAATGGACAAGCCGAGTACCTAGCGAGTGACCTTAAAGGTTTCCGTTGTTTGTACCTTTTGAAATCATGTTTTTGTTTGTGTTTATGTTATTTAAGTAGATGGAACAGCTAAACGAAAGAGAGCTATAAAATAGTATTATGTTTTAACGATTTCCAGATGAAGTAAAATCAGTTGCCAACGTTGTTTCTTGGGGTTCCGTTGGCAAACGGATGCGATGGCTGTATGTTCGTCTGTCTGACTAACATCAAAGGGGCTGTTTATCAAATCTCTTGAACAGTATTTTATAATAATACTTTAACGGCCTTATTTATAAAAACACGATTCCTCTAAAGCACTCCTTACCCCTGGTTTCTGGTACACTAACAAGCTGTTAATCTATTGATACTGTTAACAGCTATCAGTGGTTTTTTTTGTACGCACTTTGGTCAATTGACAGCTGTTAACAGCAGATTAACAGAGTGTTAGTGTACGAGATACTGGGGCTAAGAGGCAGTTTATTTAATCTGTGATTACGACTTTTCCTTGTAAAATCGCCACCACAGACTATTTAACCGACGTTTTAAAGTCGTATTTTTATAAATATTACCGTTCTGTTTAAGTACATAATATGATATTATTTCGCGGATTTCTGGAAAAATAAAAAACGCTAAAAGTATTAAGTTATTTTTACATGAATCGTATTCTCCGCACTTGACCAGTTTTATCATTCGACAATTTGCTCATAAAAAAATCACCCAAAGCGCGTTTCCCAAAATCTGCTTTAACATTAACTTTAATATCACTTACCCTCAAATTTTCAGATAAAAAACCGGGAGTAGGGCAGTATACGATCACTGCTACCTGCTATAAACCCACGACTCGCTAACAGTAAAGAGCAAGAACCGTAAAGCAACTTCCAACTCCCTGTGGAAATATGTGGAAAAGCTTCGATGATCAATATCACTAAAGATATGGACTGAATAAACAGAAAGTTCCTTCCATTTTGCGGTAGCATATGGGCCACGTACCACACTCGGCGAGTTCTTATACCGCTTGGAATAAGGACTGTAATACTACGGAGCTACTGGCATGAAGAATTCATACAGCCTTGGCTTTGAAGGCAATTGAAAATCGATTCTCCTGAGTGACTCATTTACTTAGAAGATTATTATTAAATCAATTGTAGACGTTTTGGTAAAATATACTTCAATAAGGTAGGGCCTCTTTCCCGACTACAGCAGAGCCAAAGGAGGTGTTATGATTTTAGCAGTCTTTATACGTCTGTATTTCTGGTGTTCGATCTTTATAGGAAATCTGATTTAGTTTTTCAATTAATAATTATGAAAAAGTAAGACAATGTTGCCGTTAATGAACAGCCTCTTAGTGACTCGAATGGGGAGGGTGAGGGGATCCGAACGAGTCATACGGTGTTATTTATAAAAAGTCGATTCCTAAATCACTCTTAAGAGAAAGTTAAAGCCAATTTATGAGAGGAGTTCCTGTTATTTATGTTCTATTTATAAAAACTTGAAATAGACTTCTTATAAATAAAACCGTTACTTTTTCATATCGTGGGCAGGACTTACTTTTCTTAACTGCTAAAACCAACTAGAGATTCCAACCCCTGCTGCTTCGATTGAGTTGAAAATAACATAAGAAAGATAAGCCACGCCAACGAGGCAGTCTGTACGAAGTAGGTATCGCTTACTGGTGCATTCCTGACGTCACGATAGCATAGCACTGACACGCGCCCACTTATTACGAATTCGGTGCGCGTGCGCTGCTTTTCTAGCAGTTTCGATTCCGCTCGAAACTCGAACGAGGTTACGCTCCTGAATCACGCTACTGAAGGATTCTCCTTGTTGATTCGTTTAGTTAGATAGAGTTTTCGGCAAACGTGGTGGGAAAAAGAATCTACATTTGGCTGTGGACGATATCAGCCTTTGGATAATACATATCAGCATATGGGGATATCAGCCTATGGAGCTATTGGCCTATGGAGATACCATAAGCAGCCTTTAAGTGCATGCCCTCTGTGGGTCGGCGATATCAGTTCATAGCACAGGGACTCAGGATTCCTCACGACATTTTCCTTCGCCGATAGCGAGTAGTTTTATTGATTGATTGATAATCCTTTATTGCATATAAAACAGAAAGTTTTGCACATAGGCGAGCTTAATGCTACTTAGCATTATCTACCAGCTAACCTAAGTTTTGATAAGATCATTATCAGGTATTGCAACTTACTTAATATTAAATATACTTACTAATTATTATTCAGACCTAGATATATAAAATATAATAGGGGGGAGATATTACACAAATACAACATAATAATAAATAAATACTAGATAAAAATAAATAAATACATAAACCTACAGATTTAGGAAAGATATTGTGAAATACTTATAATATAATAAATTAAGACAAATGCTGGAGATTTAGGTAGTGGCGATAGACTTTGGTTTTGAATATTTCTAGTGATGGGGCCTGTCGGATGTCTAGAGGCAAGCTATTCCAAAGGCGAATTGCTGTCACAGTGAAGGAGCCTGAATAACCAGCCGTATTATGCTCGGGGGTACGGAGATGCAGTGCTCGGGAAGGTCGCAGAAGGCGACCCTCACTGAGGAGGAACTCGAAACGTCCTCTGAGGTAAGAGTTTATTCTCAGAAATTGCAAATAGATATGGCAGGAATCGTTACAATTGGCATTCTTATCAAACCCTTCGGGGGCACAAAATAAACTAACACCCTTCCCAAAAGCTACGTACTCTCTGCGGCATTTCGAACATTTTTAGGGTTCCGTACCCAAAGGACCTATTACTAAGACTCCATGTCTGTCCGTCCATCTGTCACCTGGCTGTATCCAGAGATGGGTAGTGGATTATAACCCAGTAGTTATAATCCAGTTTTAATCCGGGTTATAACGTTATCGACCAGTTTTATCCCATTAACTACTTTTTTGGTGGGTCAAAATGAAAGACAGGAGCGATACGATTTAACAAGAACAAATTACAAGTAAACAAATATGCTTTGGGTAATCGGGAGTTTTGCTTGACATTATAGTGCCATAGTGATTTATTTTTGCACCACTGAAGTATTTTTAAGTTTTAATGAACTGCATACACTTTCAAAATACTATGTTTTCTATGAATAAAAGTACAAATAAAAGCGTGTCGGGCCACGCGTAGCTTAGGGTTCCACAGACATCTAGTTATTACAACCTATTACCTAACATAATCACAAAATTCAGCTATCAAACAAAATAAGAGGCTTTTTTACTAATCTCATTTATGTAATCGACCATTAACCTGTAAAGCCTAGTCAGCTGTGATAATTTTTCTTTTAAATTTATTATATTTGCTACTATCGTGATTTTTTTTAGATTTTTAAATGCAAAGGTTTAGATTGTAGAGGGGGGGGGATACAGGTACAAGCTAAATATTTTGAAAATGGATGCCTGATCTTAGTAAACTCCCAATGTTTTTAAAATAGCTATCCAACGATTCCCCACATGGTGGGGTAGAGAAGAAAAAAACGCCCCACCCCCCTTTTCATGTTAGGGGAGGTACATTAAAAAAAACTTTCTGACATTTTATTATTTAACTTTGTCGGCGTGATAAATATGTATACACATACCAAATTACAGCTTTGAGCTAGGCCGCGGACGGACGGACAGACAGACAGACAGACAAGTACCACCGGTCTTTGCGCTAGCGGCCGCGGACGGACGGACAGACAGACAGACAGACAGGCGGACATGGCGAAACTATAAGAGTTCCTTGTCGGACTGCGGAACCCTAAAAATGGAAGATTTAACCTAAGTAACATGTTGTAAGATTAGGACTAAGTGACACGCTGCACTAAGTGCCCGTGAAATATTTTCAGATAATGTAGTCCTAATAATGATTCTGCATCTATACTTTCTAAATAATCCAGAAATATTTAAGTAAAACGCCAAGTGCATTCAACACAGGCGGGCATCATCACTTCATCAGGAACTGCAGTGAGTGACTGAATCCTTTACACTATGAAAAAGTGCATAAAATATCGCGTTGGAAGTTCAGTCAGCATTCAGGCCAAGGTCATTCAGGTAAACAGTGATCACAGTAACAATAAACAATGCCGGTTCGATAAAAAAAACACGAAATTATACCAAAAATCGCTCGTGCGCATTCTAAGCAACAAAGTACCTACTGGAGTGAGTGCTGTGCCGTACGCATTGTGCACGGCGCAAGTGCGAGCGAGATTGACGATGTCGTTGTCCCACTCGCTCACGCCCGGGGATTTCCAGCGCAAAGGTGGCTGTGTGTCTTGCTTGATATACTTTATGAGATGCATTGCCTGCAATGCTTAGGTTTAAATGTACTTAGGGCCACTTGCAGATCTCGCAAACTAGAGTTTAAGTCAAGCATTTGACAGATAATGCACGAACTGTCAAAATCTCGACTTAAACTCCATTTAGGACACTGGGCCTTAGTACAATGCGAGCGCAAGAAATAAAAACTAAACATCGAAGTGAAATCCCAACCTAATATTGTATTGTATGGAGAATTTCCTGTATATTTTTGCGTGCATAATTTCATAACGATACATGCAGCTTACAACTACAACGCCGTGCACATTATTCGACGTATCCCGTATTACTATTGAACGAAATCATTATGAACCGCCATAATGGGTTATAACGGGTGCATAACTGGGTCAAAACTGGATTATAACTCACCAGTGGTTTATAACCTGGGCCATTACCCATCTCTAGCTGTATCTCATGAACCGTGATAGGTAGACAGTTGAAATTTTCATAGATGATGTATTTCTGTTGCCGCTATAACAACAAATACTAAAAACAGAATAAAATAAATATTTAAGGAGGGCTCCCATAACAACAAACGTGATTTTTTTGCCGTTTTTTGCTCGATATCAATAACGGCAACAGGTAGACGTTGAAACATTCTAATATCGTATAGATAATGGTAAAGAAACCTTCGTGCGCGAGTCCTACTCGCAGTTGGCTTTTTTTTTATTTAATCAACGGCTTATGAGATATTGTGTTTAAATTTTTTTATTGCATTTTGTTGCAGTAATGCATTTTGCGTCGTATACCACACATTTCTTCCTAATTAGCCTTATCGAATGTCGTAAGCTTTCCTTTAGAAAACAAGTTGGAAATTACAACATAACGCTGTATTCTAAATCGTAGACAAGCGTAGCGTTGGTTTATTCACGCTCCGTGCTATATAACGCTGAAAATTAAGTCAATTGCGTGTTAACATTTTTGTGAAACTTATCTACAATATTACATTGTCAAAATGTAATACAGTTCTTACATTAAATACTGTAATACAGTAATTACAGCACCGGTGTCAACGACCCTAACCCTTTTATTACCAAATCATGTTGGTGATTATCATAAAAAATCGATTCAACTCTTGATTGATTGTAAATACGACTCTTACTATGAACAGTATTTTTTTTTATTCATTTCCCAGCAAAATGTTTTGAATAGGGAAGATTTTTTTGGCGTCTAGTATGCGAAGCTATCGGGCCGGGTGCCAGTATTTTAACAACCTACATGTGCATCCAAATAAAACACCCCACGGCCCGTACGCTCGCTAGGAAACAGATGGTCATTTTCGGTACGTTACATTCAAAGTTCTAACGCATACCCAGTAGACCATATCACACGTGCAATGGACTCAACAACCGGGTTTATTCAACACTCGCCCTTATAACGTGCGCGGTAAGCTGTTGCAGTGAAGTCAGCGGTGAGGTAGAGCCGAGGGAGAGCGTACACTCTCACGCTACCGAATTGCGGCTGTTTTACAAACAGAGGACAGTCAGTCTGTTTGAATAACATAATTGGGACTGGACAATGAGTAAGTACGTTTATAAACGGATTTTATTTCACTAATAGGTCATATTATGGTAACTGAAAGTTGTTGTGATGAAAAACAATATTTTTTACCAAAACGTGATCACCACTGCCGCTTTATGGAAAGTCTGTGTCACTCTGGGTAACACAATGGTTCTAACAACACACTTTTAAATCGGTTCAAGCGTTTAGAAGATATACTAAAATAAACAACGGACAAACGTACCGATGATGATGAAACGTACATGAACTTGAAAACATTACACGCGTTTTTTGTTTGTTTGGACATTCGTATAAAAACAAGGCAGTATTGCTTTTACATATTACCCAAGAGTTGTGTTAAGTAAGTCGATAACAGCATCTGCCCAATACTTCATGAGGAATAGAATACCACAATCGCTTTCTATATAAAAAAACATAGTGGTTTAAGATGGCCCAGCAGCGAAAACAATCAAGCTAATGTAATAAAAATATGAGTCTCATCATCATCATCATCATCAGCCATTTGACGCTCACTGCAGGACATAGGCCCCCCTCATGGTATTCATAACCTTGAGGGGTTTTGCCATAATCACCACGCTTGGCAGGCCGGTTGACGATCGCACTATGCGGGTGGAATCTCAGGAAGACGCTGCTGCCCGTCTCCTGGTAATTTATTTCCTTTGTCGCCTTCTACGACAGCCATCCAAGGAAATGGTGTGACGCTATTCTTATTCCGGCGCTGCACGGACAATAAAAATATGAGTCTATCAAACATAATATTTGACTTTAAATATAGGCACAGAGAAAACTTGATATTTGACTTTAAATATAGGCAAAGAGAAAACTTGTTAGTGTTATTTTATTAGTACACAATTTTACCTATGTATAGTTAATAAAATGCTGGTGAAAATTAGATTCCAACCGCATACTGCGATCGCCTACCCGCCTGCCAAGCGTGGCGATTATGGCAAAACCCCTCATGGTTATGAAAACCACGAAGGAGGCCCTGTTCTGCAGTGGGCGTGAAATGGCTGATGATGACGATGATGATGATGATGAACATTAGGTTTTCGACATTCAATCACAATAATAATTATCCCTGTATCCATACAGACTACGTTGGACTGACATGGGCAGGCCTCTGCCCAGAAGTGTGTAACACGAAGAAACAAGCAATGGTTAACAACATCAAAGATCTTTTATCTTGCAAATCAGCGTTTGTCGACTTGATAATGAATTGTATAGTTACACCACACTTGACCCCAGTCAGAACGAAAAGCCGTCACCAATCGATGGACACATTTTTATCATATTGCCAAAAGCGTTACTAAAGGTTCCATCGGTCCACTTCACAGAGATGGTAGATTCAGAAGACTGGTGGAGATATTAAAGTTTTTATGTGTAATCGAAAATTAGATATGTTGACGTTCTAGGCATTCAGGGCTGTACACAAAATACAACAGCTTGTTAAACCGTCCCTGCCATTAAACAACAGAGGTGTAGCAAAAGATCCGGTAAGTCTTATCAACTTTTATTATGGTTCTATCTCTGAAAGCCGAAGCCGGCGTGCGTGCATGCAACGACTAATGAGTGTTGAGGAAGCGAAAGGCATCTGTCCGGATCATGGCAAGTGGCAGTCGCTGGTCTCTGCCTACCCCTCTGGGATACAGGCGTGAGTTTGTGTATGTATCTATGAAATCGCGAAAAAAATATTAGGTGTTTCATATATTCGGTTGAATATTTTGCATAAAAAATCTGTCAATTTTCTCGCGATTTCAGCGTTGCCCTATAGTAAAAAGTTTTTTGTAATGCTCAGCAGGATAGGTAAGCCCTGTAATTTCCATCAGACCTTTCTGCGACAAATTGTACAGTAAATTTACACAAAATTATACTTGAAACAAAATTATTTCTTAATTGTTACTTGCCATGTCAAATTTTACGTGTGCAATAAAGAATAATTAATTAATTGAAACAGGTTTCACAAAAGTAACTTTAACACTGAAGCTACTTTATAGAATATTCTTTTATGTAGAGCTCTTCATCCACTCTCTTGTTCAGTTCTTTATAAAGGCAGCCAACCTAGCCTAACTCTAGGACACAGCAGATTGGACTAATCTCATTTTATGATCTGACAAAAGGGAAATTATCAAGCTGCAAATGACTGTGCAAGTTACAACACTGTCACCTCGTCAAGTCGTCATTTCATCACCGACGTCAAGGCACGTTGCGACACCTTTAGGAAACGCTGATTAATCGTAAAGTTATTGAGGCTTATGATATAGACAACAAGTGATGTATTAGGTTTAAGATGATTAGAGAAAAAATGGTCAGAGTGCAGTTTTTTTTTCTCGTTGCCCTTTTCTTGTCTATAAAAACGGCCAGAAGGCAGCGGCTAACATAATACATCGATATTCACCAAACAGAATGTAAATTCTTTGCGTTGAAATAAATTTTTGATTTCTGTGTTCAACATAATTGCAGAACGAGTAAGTTCGAACAAAATTTAACTATCGCGTAAAGAGCGTTTCTATTTATTGACATCAAAGAAAAAAGTACCCGAAACCGGGGTGCGCGCATGCAACGACCTACCCAATGAATGTTGATGAAGCGAAACCGGTCTGTCATGATCTTCGCACCCTGGTCTCTGCCTACGCTTCCGGGATGCAACAAACAAAATTCAAACTGTAATAGGTTTATGTTTTTTATAAACATAATTCTTCTATAACACTCTTAAAATGCAGTTGCAATAGCAATGATAGATAGATAGATAAAACATTTATTTGCGCAATGACGGATGAGAGAAGAGTTTTAAGGAGTGTTTAAGGAATCGGGTTTTTATAAATGTCATTCTTACTAGCTGACTCAGAAAACGTTGTTTTGCTATATTAATTGGTCTACAAACTATACTCAGATCTACCAAATATACACAAAAAAAATCATAAAAGCCGAAGCCATTTCAGAGGAGTTCTATAACAAACACTGTGACACGTGTTAGGGTAACATAAATATTAGTCTACTTTAAAAAAAGGTAGGACAACACCTATGAACATTTCTCTAATGGCATCGTGCACTTACGACCAAACATCATTGAGACGTGGTTTTTCAACAAAGCCTTTTTGCGACAGGAAAGGTGTTAGGTTTTATGCCTTCCGTGGCATCGCGGAAAGGCTTAAAAACAAAACTACAGTTCCTGTTTAATTACATAAAAAGTTCGTTTGACGCTGACGACAATGCCTAATTAGATTGGCAGTTATAGCGTTACTTCCCAATTTTCTGGTTAACAATGGAAAGGGTAAGATAGGATAGAAAAAAAACGTGGGTTCAAATTTGTAGGTATTTATATATTAGGTATAAATAGTTCAGGAAACGAGTCCCGCAGTTTTTTCTGAGCTTTTCCCGAACTTCAGACAATTTTTTTTAAATTTAATTACAAATGTACAGTTTTCAGATTTTTGCCTATACTTGTAGTAAGTATACGGCGATATTACTTGCTAAATTTCATAGTTCTATGTCAACGGAAAGTACCCTATAAATTTTGATTCAATTGAGTGTCCAAAATATACCTTTTTTTTTGCGGCTTAAGCGGCCGTATCTATTTTGTAAGTTAACTTAGAAGTTTGATTTTTTCACAGCTTCAAGGGACTGTAAGTAGCCCTGCGTTTTGATTTCAACTCGATACCTCCACGCGTTCCCGAGATAAAGGGTCTTGACAGACCACAGATCAGTGTGACAGACAGACGGACGGAGGGACTAATAACAAAGTGATCCTATAAGGGTTCCGTTTCTTCCTTTTGTGGTACGGAACTCTAAAAACATATCCAAGACCTCCATCAATCAACAATCCACAAGTAAGGGTTATCTTACTGACAAATCACCAGTAACGACTAGTTTGTCTGAACGATTCACATGCCAATCAAATAGTGAAAGTGAAAAACATTTATTTCCATTGTAACACAAAATATAACAAATTTACGCAGAGACGTACCCAATACAATCATACCGAACACAAGTGCTACAACAGAAAAAGGCTGCACCTCATCAAAATGCTAGTCAAAGGCGACTAGCGCTGGTGTTCTCCTGGTGATGGATGATGTACTTACTCGTATTAACGAAGGGCAAGATAAAAAGTAACCAGCAAGCGGCCGTGCTGAAACCGATGAAAGTGGCCGAAGCCAAAGAGGTTTGTCAGGATCGTGGCGTGTGGCAAACACTGATATTTGCCTATACATCTAGGATAAAGTCGAACACTGCAAAACTACAAACTTTACAAAATAGTTATTTGTTATGCAAGGCTGCAAAGTTAATTTTTGGCGCGAGTACCTTGTATTGAAACCTGAGCAAGCGAAGGATTCTAGGATTGAGCCACGAGCGAAGCGAGTGGTTCAAATATAGAATCCTGAGCGTAGCGAGGGTTTCAAAGGTACGAGACGCTAAATTACTTTGCTGCCGAGCGCAACACACAACTTTTCACCTCACTAAAGCGAGGAAAATGTTAGGTGCAAGAAAAACAGTTTTAATAAATATTAAATTACTGTTTACTTATTTCAAAAATTAAAAGTAAAATTACTACAATTGGTAATATTGAAAGTTAAAG
Organism: Yponomeuta evonymella; assembly: GCA_963969515.1. Classification (NCBI taxonomy): domain Eukaryota; kingdom Metazoa; phylum Arthropoda; class Insecta; order Lepidoptera; family Yponomeutidae; genus Yponomeuta; species Yponomeuta evonymella. Next base: position 3,126,065 of record OZ018363.1, read on the forward strand.
AAAATTTTAAAGTTTTTTTTTTAAATCAAATTTTCTTGCCGGCCAGTGCGATTCTTTAAATGAGGCTGGCGCATGACATGAAATAAGTATTTGCATTTCAATCATCAATGGACTGGCTGCAGAGAATATAAACTATTACGAAACCAATGAGGTTCTATATACCTATATGTAATTTATTGTACGAAACCTTTATTGAATAAAAATATTCGAATTTTAAAAACACTTTCCACGCTAGCGGATAAAGTGCGATTTTCCACGCAGATTTTGAATGATAAACAGAGCTTTTACGAGCTAGTGAGGTGAAAAGGAAATTACACAGATATTTCTTAACCTACGAGTATAGACGTTAAGTAAGTCGATCTCAATCTTAATTCTCTTAAGTTAATGTATGCATTTATGTAGCTGATTGTAACATCACTCTGCTCACAAAATGAGACAGTGCTGTGTCCAAGATCGGAAGGGTTAGTCTCGCTCGACGTCTTTTTAGAGAATTGAATTCAATAGGACATGCACATCTGAAAAACTAAATGATGTTGGTAATGAAGTTGTTACCAACCGTAACAACTCATCAGTAGGCTATGAGCAGAGTAATGACCCGGGCAGCCAACCCACTATTTACTGTGACATGACTCATAAACCTGCCACATCATCTCGCTAAAGACATCTTACGTAGTTATGACGGTGGTCGAAGCTAATATTGACATTCTGGTAACTCTGGTGCCTTTGAACTCACTTGAAGTGCTAGGTCACTGGAAGCAACAGCTTCTGGTTGTGATTACTATAGTTTTGCGGTAAAGGTTACGGCATTTTTGTCTGTCACCTCAATGCAAATAGTGATAAGTAAGTCGGTACATTATCACCGTTGTTTACGTATTCGTCTTCAACTTGAGACTTATGAAAACTATCGCAATGTCCGCGTAATTCGGGAATGACAAATGTTTATGGGAATGACCGGGAAGCTTGGAAAACCATGAGGGAGGCCTATGCCCTGCAGTGGGAGTCAAATAGCTGATGATGATAATGAAATGATTATAGATAGATAAATAGATAGATAGAATATTCTTTATTGTATGTACACTAGGAATTACACATCTAAATTAGTCGTGAGATTTTGAATGAACTTGACGTTTCTTTTGATCCCAAATATTACCTACTTGTTTTGTGTTGTTTTAATCTTTTGTCAAATAAAAAAAAATACTAAGCACGGTTACAAATCCAATAGTTGTTTTGCCTCGGTTTGGTAACAGTCTGTTAATCTACTGTTAACAGCCGTCAGTTGGCCAAATTTCATACAAGAAAAAAAACCGGCCAAGTGCGAGTCGGACTCGCGCACCGACGGTTCCGTACTCGCGCTTAGGCGATTTTTATTATTTGTCGCGTTCTATATCTATCTTTCTATCTATATAATAAGTCCCACAATCACGCAAAGTTCGATGCCTTATGCGTAGGTATTACCGTTATTACGATAGAGCATACACAAAATAAAGACTATATTTTTATGATTTAATTACAAGTGTATAGATTTCAGATTTTTCCCTACACTTGTAGTAAAATATGGTATTACTTGCCAAATTTCGTAGTTTTAGGTCAACGGAAAATACCCTATAAATTTTGATTCCCTCGAGAGTCTCGAAATATACGTTTTTTGCGGCATAAACGGCCGTAACTTTTTTACAGTCTGTTCATCCTTACTTGTCCAATTGACAACTGTTAAAAGTACATTAATAGTTAGAATACGTCGATGGTTAAAGAAATACCTGTGATTTTCATATATGGTTTATAAAAAGAAATCTAATTAAGGAAAGTATTTAATTACCTAATGTCTCCAGATGTTTAAAAACATAGTAAGAATTTATGCTCTATTTTAGTAAAAGTTGCCATGCACCACCTTACCTGGTAGACTGATAGGAGTCGATAGCACACCAACCTTTACGCGTGCAGTCTTGCACTCAGTTAAGTTACGGCGGCTTTTCAATAAAAATGTGCTCTCGACTGTACCTACCCCATGTACTAACCTACCCTTAATAGTGCAATGGCATAATATTACCGCTATAAATTGAAGTTTATCACCTTGAAATAAACTCCAAAACCATTGAGAAAAATACTCAACACCTCAGGTCATATTTTAACATAGGGTTAAAATACATTTTGAGGCATAATTATGCGCGTGGTAGCCTAGTGGGCAGAACATTGGACTCGGAAGCGGGAGACTCAGGTTCGATTCCCAGTGCGGGCATGTACCTATGACTTTGTTTTCGAAGTCATGTACATTTGTGAAGTTATAGAAGCAATACCATTCGCCAACAGTGAAGGAAAACATCGTGTGGAAACCTGAGTTTCTGAGCTATTCATATACCTCAGCGCTTGAAATCGCCAATCCACGGTGGGAACGCGTGGTGATTAAGCCCATAATCTCTCCCTGAGAGAAGGCCTGTGCCCTGCAGTGGGACGTATATAGGCTGCTTATGCAATTATGCGCGTAATTACGCGCACGAAATCCTTGCGGAACTCTGACCTTTGCGATAGCAATTAGTACCTATGGAATTGGTCAGCAAGTCGATTGGAATCGTTCAGGGTTTGGTGCGCGTAAATATGCCTCAAAATGTATTCTAACCCTATGTCAAAATAGAGAAAAGAGGAGTTGGCCGACCTTCTAAGCGACAGGCCGACGATATGATAAAAACTGCGGAAAAAGACTGGAGGGAGAAAGCTCAAGACCGAGAACTATGGCAAAATCTGGAGGAGGCCTTTACCTAACAAGGGGCATCAAGTGCTTAATTTTTTTTTAATATAGGCACTTGGGGCCCAGAATCGCGCCTGCTGTTCAAAGACTTAGCGGCGCGCCTAATCGACGCATCGGGAGACCAGAGGGCTGGCGCGTACCTCGGCCAGAGGTTAAGCCTGGCCATCCATAGAGGTAACGACGCCAGCGTCCTGGGCTCATTACCGCGGGACAGTGACCTGGGGCAGGTGTTTTATTTGTAAATATAGAATTTATGTAATTTATATATTTTTATCATTTATATATTAGTTAAGTCTTGTTTCTTATTTCAATTAATACTTATTTATTTAATTTATTTGTCTCTTGTAATTTTTAGTTTCTTATGCTCGTACTTTGTTTGCTTAAGATGCATGAAAGGCTATTTTATTACTTATTTATTTTATTTGTAATATTGGCGCAGGTCGGGCTTAGTTCATTCATTGTAATCTAATAAATAGGTACAACTGGCTGCCTACTCAAGCATACGATACGGCTTTATACTCTTGCGTATTGGAATAAGTAACCTACGTCCGTTAGTCGACAAGATAGAAGCCATTTCCGCGGTATCCAATTTGTGTGGTGTGGCGTAGGGTTTATTATTTAACTGCGTGTCCAGGTTATGGAGTAACTTCCTACTAGTATTTTCTTATGTTTCACAGTTGGTACCCTACTGTAAAGTAGTGCTGAAAAGAAAACTTTGGCCTTTGGATCTACACCATCACTCACACTAGATGGGTGAGGGGACCACTCGGACGCTGCAGTGCCTGGGACATTATTTTACATGGAGTAGGCTTGCCCAGGACCTATACCATCCTGACAGCTTAGTCGGCCTGGCCCATAGGAAAGACAAGTCAATACGTGCGGAGCCAACCAAGCCGCAGGTTTCGCAACACTTTCGTTTCGTTTTGTGGAACAAATAGCAAAATAAAATATGGCCTACGTGACGTAACGACTTATACCTTTAAATAATTTTAATTTCAAGTTATTTTAATAAATCTTCTTTCCTGCATGATTAGTGATTCGGTGATATTGCACGGCTAACTTAAGAAAGGGACTGAATTTAAAGAAGAAAAGAAGAAAGAAAAAATGGTGTTTATTGCCAGACATAAAACAACATAAGAAAATTAAAACTAATGTGTGTATCTAGGTGTACGTGATCAATTCAGCTCTCGTTTTACAAGAAATGAAGAAATACATAATTTATTTGCATACATTCATACATACATAAACTCACGCCTGTATCCCAGAGGGGTAGGCAGGGACCAGGGACTGCCACTTGCCACAACATTCATTAGCGATTAGCGAATTTTATTTGCGACAGCAAATAAATACATTGAACATGTTTACACGAATGACTTTGCTTCCCTCCTTACCTATTGCAGTGAACACAATGTAAACGGGCCACAGCAACTGTACGTACAGTCGACAAGATATCAACCTTTACATCCGTGCACTCTACTCAGTTACGCTACAGGCAATGTAGTAACATTAAACGCAAAGGAAAAAATCATATTTTTTCATCCCGACACGTACCAATGAGTTTGTTTTTTAAGTTACGTATATTTGTGAAGTTATAGTAGCAGTACCACTCGCTAACCGTGAAGGAAACCATCGTGAGGAAACCTTAATGTCTAAGATCTATCCGCGGTGGGCACGCCTGGTCTCTCTCTGAGAGAAGGCCGGTGCCCTACAATGGGACGTATATAGGCTGCATCATTATTAATTTTTTTCTTTTACACAGATCATTTTTGGAAAATGTGTCTGGATATTACCTGACCAATCTCACAATCACGTTAATAGTGTTTTTTAGGACCCATGGCCGTGAGCCTGAGGCAAAAAACCCAGGATCGGATAGCATTAACGCCAAACGGTCGTTTTTGGCATAAATGCTAACTATTCCCAGGTCTGTCATCCTAGGTTCTCGGCTATGGGTCCTAAAAATCACTAAAAAATCATTGAGAGATTGGTATGACACTTTTTGCAAAAAAAAAAGATTTCTTTCCTTTGGTGGCGCTAGTGTTTTTGTATGGAGGTTGATGTACTGTCGACTGTACTTGTATATTTAAACAGCGAGGCAACCTTCGATGTCGCTGCACCCTTGTCCGCGACCTTTATTACCTCACCCTGTGTTATACTAGCAGGGTTTTTTCCGTGTTTTTCTACTTGTGCGTGTTGGTTTTCCGACGCCGATGTTGACTACACTAATCGGGTTAGTTACAGAGGAGCATCTTTTTGAGATCGACAAATAGTTATAGGGTTACAGACTCATTGAAAAATCTTGACAAAAAGTCGGACATTTCGAAAGTACGAACCTTTTTCTAAATAAAGTTTTTTCATTTTTTTTTCATTTTTTTTAGCCAAAAAATCAAATGGTTTGTGCGTACGGGGTACAAATTTCGGAATAATTGTTATTCTTCTAACTAAAACAAGCCGCAAATGCGGCTTAAATAATAGTCTGTCTTTCCTTTTATTACAAAGTATTTAAACTGCACTTGAGGAGTGTTTTAAGGAAACGTGTTTTCATAAGTAGTAGATTGTAATGTGCCCAAATCAGTCACATTATAGAAAAGTTTACCTCGACTCAGCCTAAGTAAATGGTACATTCTGCAACATGTCTTAAAGGCCAGATTTAATTTCCTTTATCAGGCAAAATAAGCAATTACACGTTGCTTTCTTAATTGTTGTTGCACAAATGTTAGGCTGCTTCAACCCACATAAACATCTCCTATTACTTTATACCTACTTTGGTGAACATAATTATTCTGATGCGTGTAATACATACGTCAATAACAATTGAAGATCATCATTACACTTTTTCAAGATTTTTAAATTATTCTTTCGCAATTTTACGTTTATTTTGCTTGACGTGGTAGTGTATGATAGAAAATGTTTACGCCATCATCATCATCACCATCAGCCATTTGACACCCACTGCAGGAAATAGGCCTCCTTCGTGGTTTTCATAACCGTGAAGGGTTTTGCCATGATCGCCACGCTTGGCAGGCGGGGTGAACACCAACATTCCATACAATTTCAATCTGAGAAAAATTTAAAGAAGAATAAGAATAAACTATATTTAACAACAAACGTTGTTGTAAAATACAAACTCTAACTGAATATTTTAGAAATTGCGTGTTTGAAAAGTAACCCTGTACAGAAAATGTATTTGCGTACCATTTAGCCACTTTCTAATTACTTACAGACATAAAGTCAAGTTATTAGGTGAAAACGAAAGTCATTTTGTGGTTTGCCCTTTGAAATGCCATTCTTTAATGTCTATATCTAAACCACGAATTCACCCAAAAACCTTCTGCAACCTTTAGTACTAGAGGTGTTAAGTTCAAAATGCTTTAATGCTGACGATCAACGGAAGCGCAGAAACGTGAAATTGAAATATAATAACTACATTTCGCGATCGGTGATTTTGAAATCGAAATAAGCATTGTAGATAAAGAATGTGGAGCAATGAAAGTGCGAAATCGTTTGAGAATGCACAGATAGGCAGAACAAATAATAGCGTTCCTAGTGCGTAGGAACATAAAATATTAGACTATAGACATATTACGTTTGAGAATGCACGGATAGGCAAAACGAATAAAGCGTTCCTCGTGCGTAGAAACATGAAATATTAGACTACAGACATATCACGTTTGAGAATGCACGGATAAGTAAAACGAATAATACCGTTCCTCGTGCGAAGAAACATGAAATATCATACCATAGCCATATTACGGAAAGACAAGTGACTTTAGAACAAAATACTGATCAAAAGCGAAGGAAGCCATACGCACACATTCACGCAAAGAGTGTGTGCGTAACGTAAACAGCATTGTATTAAGTGACGTTCGCAGATACGCAAACCTGTTCATTACTAGTACAACACTGGCAACCGACTTAGATAACATCCGATTTCTCGTCAAATAAAAATCTGTTCTACTGTTAACAACTAACAGCTGAGTGGTTTTTTTTATGAATTTTGGCCGCTCAACAGCTTTAAAAGAAGATTAACAGGTGATAAAGTAAAGTAAAAAAGTTCTTTATTAATAAAAAGGTGACATATACAAACAGTTTACTGTGGTCGCCACGCTAGGTCTAGCCTGTGTTGTGGAAACCTTCGTATATGTTAACATAAAGAGGATTGGCGCATGTGTATGAAACATAATAGGCAAAATTTGAAAGAACTTGTTTAGAACTTAAGAATGTACCTAGGTACATACAGGTAATAACCTAAATAAGTATGTAGTTAGTTAAAAATAATAGAATAATAGAAACAGTTCTATAAATTAGACAGGAGATTAGATATTTCTATTAAAAGTAAAATGCGTCCTAACTGAGAGTCGTAAGTTTATGTTTAACTTAAACATAGATGGTTAATTAAACAGGTATTAAGGTTAGATTCCACGATAAACAGTTTTCAGCTAAGAGACAAAAGTATGAGTTGCTCATAATTTTAGCTCTACCATTTATGAAAAAGACAGATACTGAAATTACATGTCTAGCTTAAAGAACATGATAGTAAAAACTATGCTAACAATAACAATAACTTATATGTAAGATCAGTCTTTTCCTTAAATAAGTAGGCCAATTTGGCTACTCTTTTAAGGCTTTAATTTGAGAGCCCGGATTGCGGGTCTGTGCCTTATAACTCTATGTATCAGAACGTTATGAATATGTGAAGATTCTCATTTGGAGAAAGAACTGAAATACCTACTTTCGGTTTTAATTGCTCATTATATTATGAACATTTGAATATCATTATAATTTGTGGGCACAACTAACAAAGAGTTAAAACGTTTTAACTTCTTTCTAAAAATAAGTACCTACATACACAGAAGAAAATGACGTAGTTTGAGATTATTATTTCATTGCTGGGTATGAGTGTACAGACAAGACTGTCTCGTTGATCTAACAGTATCACGCTTGATATCAATCAACGCAGAGCTGTTCTACTGTTCTACCAAAGTGATAGTAGAAGTACCGTCAGTCTACGTGATTTTCCATGTCTGTGTATGATGTCATCATGCCGCAGAATATTCTGCCAGGAGTGTGTTAAAGTCTAAAAATCAGACTTTAAAACACTGCAGGACTAAAAACACAGAAACAATATAAACATAAATATAAACAATATAAATAGGTAGGTATAGTAGTGGTACAATTAAAGTATGTGACCAGCTTTACAGTTTAATTTTTTTAATAAAAATATACACATTCTTAAACGTGGCTTAAGCAGCATTTAACTAAAATTCGTCATCCAAAAGTCGATTTCAACGGCGACTAAAGTGACATTTAAGAAGGTGATGCAAGCCAGCCTAAGTTTGGAAATTTTTTCGATTAAGATTTGATGGCGTTATGTAGAAAAAAACGTACGCGTCAAATTGAGAACAACCTCGGTTTAAAACTGGGTGTAGCCAAAATACTTTGATATGCCGCTAGTTTTTCTAAAAACCACTTGCAATATGCCGACCCCAGTTACAAGCCAGATACAATCTCATTTGGTACATTGCGAAACACGATAAAATACCTACAACATGATATTGCCACGCTCTTGTCACTCGATCGATAATGCGATTGTTTATTTATCACTCCGGCGATATCCAACACAGGTTGGATGGGTCTGATAGTTGTAGCCTTCGTAGGTAATTTACTGCAGTATGTATAACTTAAGGGGGCTCCAGTGGGCTCACGAGCGCCACCAATAAAAAAAAAACATATCTTTTACAGATTGGATGTGCGAAAAGTGTCTGTACCTACATGTTGTTAGCACGATAGTTCATCCCACACAGTGAGTTTGGGACCCACGACAAAGAACCTAGGATCGCGAACCTGGGACTAGATAGTATTTACACCAAAAAAACTACTGTTTTTGGCGGCAATGCTGTCTTGTCCTAGGTTTATTGTCTTAGGTTCACGGCCATGGGCCCTAAAAATCGCTATTAACATGATTGAGAAATTGTACAGACACTTATTGCAAATTCGATCTGTTTTTTTTTTTCCCCGGTAGCGCTAGTGTTATCTCTCTGGAGCCCCTTAAGCCAGAGTATGTAGCTAGATACCAATTTGTGGACAATGTTTTTTAACTAAAACTCTCGTAAGCACAACAAATTACAAACTTAATTCCGGATTTAGAGCGAAACCTCTCGCACTCTTCCGCCCAAGAAAGCAAATAAGTGAATCCGGAATAAAGTTTCTTTTTTGTCCCCACTGGTGAGAATATCTATAAGGGATTAGCGGAATAACTTGTATCTGTTTACAGAGTGTTAGGTTAATAGCACAGGATAGAAATAAGTGGTGTGCTTGAGGAAGGCCGAAGTTCAGAATTAGGCGAATGTGGGAACGGATGGGATTCAGCATCATCATCATCATCATCATCATCAGCCATTTGACGCCCACTGCAGGACATAGGTTTTCATAACTATGAGGGGTTTTGCCATAATCGCCACGCTTGGCAGGCGAGTTGGCGATCGCAGTATATGCTTGGAATCCCAGGAAGACGCTGCTGCCGGTCTCCTGGTAATTTATTTCCTTAGTCGCCTCCTACGACATCCACGGGAGGAGATGGAGTGACGCTATTCTTATTCCGGCGCCACATGGGATTATATTTTGTTGGAGTATGTCCCCGGTATTAATGAAATGATAAGGTTATTAAAGAAGCAAGAAAGTAGGATTAATGCAGTAGAAATGAGGTCCTTGAGAAGTATGTCTGGTGTTACTTTGAATGACAGGATACGCAATAGTTTGATTAGAGAACGTGGTGGACTGAAAGAGGATGTAGTGACAAGAATTGAGAAAGGAATGTTGCGTTCGTTTGGACATGTGGAGAGGATGAAGGAAGGAAGGTTAACGAAACAAATATATCGAGCGAATGTGGGTAGAAGGGCCGGTAAGGGTAGTCCCAGGCGGACATACTCATATAGGGGATGTATTAGCAAAGGACAAGATAAAAAGTACCCGAGACCGACTAATGAATGTTGAGGAAGCGAAAGTGATCTGCCAGGATCGTGGCAAGAGGCAGTCCCTGGTCTCTGCCTACCCCTCTGGGATACAGGCGAGAGTTTATGTACGTATGTTTGTTGGAGTAATTAGTGAATGATACAACAGCAGATTTTTTTCGCCTTCTCACAGGGTTCCATCGACGTCAGTCCGATTCGGTTCAGTGAGTTTACCTCACCATCTAGCCAGCCGAGTTCCACAACACACGGCGTCGGCAGAATTAGGGCCGAATGCGCCGGCGCATGTGGGTTTCAAGCTGGCTGCGCATCGAGGAACTTTGTGAAACCGACTCGCAGTCACGCTAGACGTACGATCTACTGCAATGCAATTCTTATTCCTATCAGTTTAAGCGTGAAAATGGTCCAGCAATTAGCATTAATCTTTTTAGTCGATGTTGACTGTGCTGTGACTGCCAACTAAATACGTGTTTACACGCCGCAGTTTTTGCTGCGTCAATTCAGATGTATGATTAATCGATTTGTAATTAATAATACGAAAATGCGTATTAATCAGAGGTTGAGGCAGTACTTGTGTGTACCGGGGTACCTGGTACTCCTTTTTTAGTCTTTGATAGTGTTTTAGTACTAACTAGATGACTTCGTATCACCTAGAGCAATCTTTTTTTTCTTCTCACCACTTAATCACCGTACTTCTACAAATATAAAAAAAAGGAAAATTAGCCAAATCGGCCCAGCCGTTCTCGAGTTTTAGCGAGACTAACGAACAGCAATTAATTGTTATATATAAGAAAGTAGAAGAAGATAATAATAATAATAGCTGATTTACCTAGGTACTACTTAATAATTTTTTTATAACCTGGGTATCTTTCCTAGTCAACGTTCCGGAGGTCAGACCAAAATCCAACCAGACAGGGCCTCTTGTGGCAGCATTCGGGAAGGAGAAAAAGGGGGCGCCCAAAAACCACCTGGCGCCGCGGATCAGTTACGTTGGAAGCGAAAACACTTGGGTTGGGGTGAGAAGACCTCGAAGTTACCGCTTAAGCCCGCAGCAAGTAAAGATCTTTTATACAGGCTCTATATCTCTGATGAGGGACATCAGGATATAAGTAAAGTAAGGATATAAGTCAGGTTAAAGAGAAGCTTAGAAGAGAGCCACCTACAGATCCCTGCAGATGTTCTTCATACGAGTATGATCGAGTTGATGAGTGTGTATTTGTCAGATAGAGGCTGACTGACATGGACAAACTGACTGATGGCCATCGAGTTGGTGGTACACGTGTTGAGCTTGCAGTAGACCCCGTTTTAGTTTAGGTACCATCACGGGCGAAACAACGGTACTAGCGAGATGTAGCCCAAAAGCAAAACATAGACTCCATTCGCTAACAAACGTAAATCAGCCGCAAATGAAATTCACGTATTTAATTGGGAAAAATTTAATGCCGCGCACCTAGTTAACCAATGCAGTTTATCGCTCTTATTACCTACCTATTAACAGATAGGACCTTAGAGGTTCGGCAATTAAATAGCCATAGCTCACTATTTAAGTAAATTCTTAATTGAATAGGTGAGTAGAGGATTTAAAAGTTAACATACGTAGTCAAAATATACCAAAAGCGATGTATAGCGAATCAGAATAACAACTAATGAACTCAAAGATATCTATGTCAAGCCTTATTCATTACAAACTTACCTTCAACCAAGAGGCGAATGTAGAGCGTGATATAGATTTCTCATCGTCCACTTAACCTTAAGCTACATTTAAGGTCGTCCAATTCACGACTCGCTAAGTACGCTTTAGTTAATTTGAGCACTAACTTGTGCTTCGTGATTCCAATGACGATTGCGGATATGAGATGGATGATGATTTAGCGTTAAGGAAGTAGACGAATCAATTGCACTTAAAATATAAGGAAGATGATGTCTGCACTAATATTTCATAAAGAATCCTTTTGTTTGTCTTAGGATAGTATTGGGACAAATTTCAAAAGCGTAGACTGAAGATAATCAATGCTCAACATTACAGACAAGGTCGAAATGAGTGGGCCACATTTTTTCTGAAACTGGTCTCAGAAATTTTGGCAGGCAACCAATGATGTGGACTGAGAACCTGTTGAACGGAGAGTATTGGACCGACGAGATTGGCATGCAATGCAGGAAGCCTATCGCCATGAAATATAATCTCAGAAATAATTACGTCACAGCAACATCTCGGTATCTAGCCTATCTATTTAGAAATTAACTGTTTCTAGACAAAACATAAAATATATGAGAAGAATATACATAAACATAATCTAAACAAACATCAACAAACAAGTGACCACCCCGTGACACACATCGGATCCAAATGTCCCCTAAACGTTGCCAGCTCTAGGTACTACGCCGGGAAGCAGTACCTAGTCAAGATTCCCCAAGATTGACTCTTGATATAAGGTGCTCATCATCACCGCACACTCTCCGTGTGCTCCCATCACCGCTCAGTTCCTTCACAGCCTGGTGGGTACATTACGCACAACGTCCACATTCTCTTTAATTTGGTCAAAATAGCTTCTCTTTTGGACTCCTCAAAGTCTCTTTTATGAAATTTTGGCGGTGCGAAATAAGCGACCAGTCAAGGAAAACAAACATTTTCGAGGGTTTTAACAAATAGTCCCACTTGTTTCAAGGCAGACTAATGGTAAATCGATAGCAAAGGTCGTGGTGTTTTATTACTAGCTGGACACTCCTGTTGCTTACAATTAACGCTGTAGGAATATCGATCGGTGTTACGTAGGTAGGTGGCTAGGTGGTCATCTAAAACTTGGTGTCGCTGAATTTATTGAATTACGATTTCTTTTACCTAGTTCACTTTTTTTAGTAGCCTATAAACATCACACTGTACGGCAAATGTCTTCTCTCAGGAGTTCACGCTCAAATTCACGCTTGTATTCCGGAGGGGTAAGCGGACACCTAGGTTTTCCCCTCTGACATACTCATTCGTTTCATTAGTCTCTGAATGCACGCTCGCCGTTTACGATTACGGGAACTTTAACTAAGAGACCCCCCACACTAGCGTCTTTCGAGCGTCGTCGTCGTGTCAGCGTCCGCACAGCGTCGACGCAACGCCGACGCCGCGGCGACCGTCGAACGCCGGGCATACGCAGCGCTGGCGCCGCGGCAACGCGACGCCAGCACAACGTTTTTGGCGATCAAGTACAATACATAACACAACGCACTCTTGGGTATCTTGATATTTTATAGCGTTTTGAATCAGTTGTAACAGTTCGTCAAATGTTTGCTTTGGCATTCGTAGATAATCGTAAAAATGTTTTTTATTGTTATTTTTTATATGTTCACAATACAATACGTAATAATCGCTTTCCTGAACACAACAACTCCACAGAGGATCTTGCCAATATTGACGATGACGTTTCTTTTTTCGTTTACTTAATTTTCGTTTTATCAGTAATGTCAACAGCAGTGTTTCTTCGTCGGAATCCATATTCACACTGACTGTACGCGACAAGCGCCGCAGTGCCGCGACGCCAGCGCTGCGTAAACCCGGCGTTCGGCGGCCGCCCAGCGCTGGCGTCGCGTCGCCGCGGCGTCGGCGTTGCGTCGACGCTGTGCGGACGCTGGCACGACGACGACGCTCGAAAGACGCTAGTGTGGGGGGTCTCTTATATTGAGAAAATGTTTGGATTGCCGTTGGCAGCTGGTTGAGGATAGCTCATAGTATATCCAGCTGTGGCTGGAAGTAGGATGAGACATCGGATGTTTTTTACTTGAATTGTGCCTTGTATTTGAGTTAAGTTGGAAATAATTGGAGATCTTGAATTTGAGTAGGTAAGTACGAGGTATAAGCACAGTGCATATCCAATTGTCCAAATACTATAGACAGCAAATCAACCATTACATTCGTGCACTTTATTCAGTTCTGTTACGCTTATATGCTTATCTTGTTTTTTAGACTACGTTTGACCATATCGTGTTCGAGTAAATCTACTAATTATTTAAAAAAAAACTGTTCTGAAAGTATTTCCTCAGGGAAGATGAGAAAGTTTTCTTCGAAACCAAAACAAAAGCAAAGGTAAATTGGCCATTATTGGGCACATGGTGATAGTCAAAGTAAGCTAGCGCCCCGGGCTACGTTGTTAAATTGGCATCCGATGCCAGCTTCAAGCGAGACAGCTAAAACACTTCAGAAAACCCACGTTCTATCTAAGAGGTAGTACTGAATAGTTTTTGGATATTTGAATCGATCCGAAGTACATAGACACTGAACAAACCGAATGCAAATTGGCAGTTTATTATTAAAGCACGCCTTCGTTTCGCGTGCAATTGAGGCTGTACACACACAAGTGAATCAGCTGTTCTTCCCCAAGCTGCGGTTAGCAACCGGCCCGACCGGTTCCACAACAAATCCCGAGGTTTGAGGTCAAGAGCTGGGCTTTAGAGACTATAATGGCATGAACTGATTACGGAAGTGAATAGCAGACACTCCTGTCTGGCTTTCGATGAAGAATGGTTGCTCGAGTATTAACAGGGCGATGATGTAATCGATTAAGTTTACTAATTAAATTACAAGCTGTATATAAGCCGTCGTACCGGAGTGAAATTTTATTTCTTTTATGAAACTCTTTCTAGTAAAGATAAAAAGATAGACCTATCTACAAAGTGATATTGAAATAACGGTCCTGAAACCCGCTTAGTACGTACAATTAAACCACGTACCTAGTTAAGTTCGTACAATGTTCTTTCTTCTACTTGGTACCTATACTGTCACAAAAATATACACGCATTGTAGGTACTGCACTTTTCATGCGAATTTAAATATGCTTAATATGCATAAATTCATGCGAACATCACTCTCGTTTATGTTAATGTACAGTCAGTCTCCTCTTGCCTTTTTGTGCGATTTCCTTTTTTATTTCTCACACAATAAGTGCTGGGGCAACGATTACGATTTTCTTGGGATTTGGATTAAAACGGAGACATTGGAAGCATGATAATAATGCAATGACAACTATTTTCGGTAGTTTCTGGTCTAACATATAACATAAACTCACGGCTGTATCCCGGAGGGGTAGGCAGAGACCAGGGTCTGCCACTTGCCACGATCCTGACAGATTTCTTTCGCTTCGCGCACGCACGCCGGCTTAGGGTACTTTTTATCTTGTTTCTGGTTTACTTACAGAAAATAAAATTCTACATTAGACCACCAGACTATAGTCTTGTGTTATGGACTGACCATGTTGAGTTAGTACCATCATCAAAACACCGTTATTTTCACCCGAACGGGCCACAAATGAATATTAACCTACTTCCGTCCGCGACAACCCGTCATAAGTGGGCATTTTGCATTTCGCGTTGATCATCAATCTCGCCGGAATGTGTGTCGTTGATTTAAAGTTGGTGTTATGCGAATTTTATGATCATTCCGTGATTTGTGTCTAGGACGACATCGAATTGCATAACAAAACATAACTCTAAACTAAGAAGCCTCGAAACACCAGAGCCGCATTTTGTAAAACTACAATTCATAGATCAATAATGACAATTCAATTCGATTGCGGCCAGCTGATTAGCTGATTAGTTAATTAGTTAATGTGTCGGTTAATCGACTATGCAATGTTCATGGAAGTGTCATAGTAAAACATGAATTGTAGTCCTGTGAAATAGGGCCCAGGTATTAATGAAATAATAAGGTTATTAAAGAAGCAAGAAAGTAGGATTAATGCAGTAGAAATGAGGTCCTTGAGAAATATGTCTGGTGACACTTTTGAATGACATGATACGCAATACTTTGATTAGAGAACGTTGTGAACTGAAAGAGGATGTAGTAACTAAAATTGAGAAAGTAATGTTGCGTTGGTTTGGACACGTGGAGAGGATGAAGGAAGAAAGATTGACGAAACAAATATATCGAGCGAATGTGGCTGGAAGGGCCGGTAAGGGACGACCCAGGCGGGCATGCTTCGACCATATAGGGGATGTATTAGCAAAGGGCAAGATAAAGAGTACCCGAAACCGGCGTGCGTGCATGCAACGACTAATGAATGTTGAGGAAGCGAAAGTGATCTGTCAGGATCGTGGCAAGTGGCAGTCCCTAGTCTCTACCTACTCCTCTGGGATAGCTTTGTAAAGTATCTCCTGATATTGCTGTCTGTACTAGTAACCGTATGATTTAAGTAACTGTGTAATGTTTTCACTTTTTGGCTCGTGTTATATTATAGCAGTTACATGACTCATCTGTAGCAGTTTGGTCCGGCACTTCAGTTATTACTCTTCTTGCGGAATTCGTGGAACTATTACGGGGGAGAACGTCACATAATGTGAAATAAATCATCTATTCATGGGCTTCAATAGAGCCCATTGCTGGGCATTAGACATGTGCGCCGATACGATTTACTTCGGCGGCGACGGCGCAATTGGCGTGAACGGCGCGTACGCAATTCTAGGCATTTGAAAAGATATCATTAATTAAAAGATGGTCGCACACTGATTTATCAATCGTACACTTTTTTTGCAGCGTATTATTGAAATAACGCAAAAAACGCATGAAGCCGTTTCTTTCATATCGATAATTAAAGTACTTACATAAGTATTTTTATATAATCATGATTCATGAAACATAGTGGTCTATTTGGTCATTATTAACTTAACCCTTAGTGGTGCAAGCAACCCTTCAGCAAGTCATGGTGTAATAGATCCCACTTTAAATTGAGCCATATCACCTTGGATAAAGTCCAAAATCACTGAAAAATTCTTACTACCCCAAACCCATGCCTGGTAAAGGGTTAATCTAGAAAAAAATCACACCGATTGGATGCCAGGTGTATACAAAACATTCGGCGTTGCTGGCGCGGCGCACATGTCTAATGGACATAGGGCACTTTACTTACGTCCCCCCCCACAGCCTCTGACAGGTAGTAACACTACACTCCTTCTCTAATTTAATGGGAAAGATGGCTTGGTGAATGTGTTAAGAGACAAGATGGATGTCAAATAGTGAAGATGGACAAGCAAATTAAGTTGTATTTTTGGGACAACCTTAAAAAATATTCGCGGTTGAACAGCTGAGATACTTGAAAATATTAAACTATGTAGGTACCGTCCCGAGATTCCTTTATTTCTAATCAACAGCATGTATAATAAAACCAAGACCGTCCATTGTACAACCTTCAAAGATATCCTTTCAATAATGACGAAACCGTCACAGTTGCTGAATACAAATTGTTTTTACACCCGTCGATCTGCCTGCGAGGCATTGCTTCGGAATAATAATTGTCTAGCCGAAGAACTGAGTGATTAAAATCTAGATACAGAGGTTCTGCAAGCTGAATCGGCAATGACTTGGTGAAGCGGTAGTATTGTGGTCGGTAGAACGCTTGCCTCGCATTCAAGAGGTCGAGGGTTCAAACCCCGTTGTGTCCTCATGTACCTAACCAATGACTTTGATTTCTAACTTAAGTACATACATTTGTAAATACGTAAAGGAAACCTGGGACCCTGTGGGGGTCACATACCTCGGCGCTTAAAATCGTCACTCCGCAGTGGACAAGCCCATACTCTCTTTCTGAGAGAAAGCCTGTGCCCTACAGTCGGACGAGTTATTGATTTGGTTGGTTACGTTTGCTGAAGAACAACGAATGACACAGAAATGTCTTAAGAGATCTAGAAGACCACGTATCGCTCGCTCGTCAGTATATGTTGATTTCTGAACATAGACAAATCTGGTGTGGTGTGTCTTGGTTGAAGGATATGTCTATTTAGAGACATCCTCGCATCACACGCATGGAAGAGAATACACCTTCTAAAGATAACTGTGTCGGTATGAATCATCTTTTGAAAATGTAAAGGTCAATAGTATTGAGAGATAGTAGGATGTAGGTCAAAGAGATTGATCAAGATTGGACGCTAACTCTTAAGTAAAGGTGGTAGCTGACACAATGATATTTTTGGCGAACTACTTGTCAAGCCACCAGCATGAAATTGGAGATCGCCACAACGCAACTTATTTACGTCCAAATCGTGATACATCTTGCTTACAAAGACCTATTGTTCTTAGTGAAATAGACGAGTGTTATTAGAGTAGGCTGCTATGTATTATTTTACTTGATAGCCCAGGATGTCTCGAGAATACTATTGAAGAGAAGACCACCAGATGTTGTAGGTACTTTGGCAAGGATAGTTAAATGTCTAAACAGATAGAGACATTTGGGTTTTTAATTCGTGACCTGCGTAATAAAAGATGAATTAAGTAGCAATCCGGACAACAATGAAGATTTTACTTTTCGGTTTCTTTTGTCTTTTTGTCTTTTGGCTTTTGCGTAGCCTAGTTTTGCTTCTGAAATCAAGATGAGAGACCTACTGGAGAGTAACCTAAGCAGCGGCGTTTTTGCCCGGCTGTGTCAGAAGGAACCCTCCTTCTGTGTTTATGTGATTGCATTCAGCTTTGGTCCACATGTAAACAAACCGTTGACAGAAGTCGTAAAAATAAGGGAAGGAGTAATGTCTATCAACTTGTTTGCTCGTCCTAAGTCATCCACTTATCTCATTAATTCATCATCATCATCATCAGCCATTTGAGGCCCACTGCAGAACATAGGCCTCACTTATGGTTTTCCTAACCATGAGGGGTTTTGCCATAATCGCCACGCTTGGCAGGCGGGTTGGCGATCGCAGTATGTGGTTGGAATCTCAGGAAAACGCTGCTGCCCGTCTCCTGGTAATGTATTTCCTTAGTCGCCTTCTACGACATCCACGGAAGGAAATAGTAATCCGGCGCAACACAGAAAATCTCATTAATTCAAGAAATATCAACCCCTATTATCAAGTTCTTGACTCAGATAGTATTAAAAATTTTTTTTTTGGTTACACTCAGAACAAAGGTGAATGAAACAAAATATACATTATAAGTTTAAATTTGATTAGTTAATAATCTAATGAGAACTAGGCAAAACTATAAAGAATACCCCTCCGAGACACAAGCGTGAGGCACAAGCAACCACTTATGATATTTCAGTTCCTATCATAGGATAAAAATAATTATGAATTTTGGCAATAGCGTGTAGGAATTCAATCTAAAAAAAATAATACTGTCTGTAATTATAACTACACAGAAGAAAGCCCCCATATCCGCGTTGCCAACAAAGAAGTTAACCAACATCTCTAAAAGGCAGCTTTTAGAGCAACAAAAAACCCAACACGTTGAATGCTCAGATTTCATCACCTTGAGAATTAGACTTGAATGAAGAAACTTATTCTATTGTTGAGACTACTATTTTGAATAGACATATAGTGTTGCTATTCGTAGGAAATAAACGTAAATTTTATGAAGGTTGAAGACCGGGAAGCTTGGAAAACCATGAGGGAGGCCTACGTTCTGTAGTGGGCGTCAAATGGCTGATAATGATGAAGGTTCACTCAAATTTCAAACATTTTCTTCGCATTAAAACGGTATTTTAGTTCCTATCTGTATTCAGCTAGTTACTTTCTAAGGTAATAACCTCGAAAAAGAAATATCTCGGCAAAGAACCAATAATAATAATCGCACAATGCACTTTGAGAAGTCAAAGATGAAACTTGTTCCAGTACATCCGGCTCGAGGGCCAAAAGGTCAATATCAAGGATTATTATAAAAGTACTTGAAATCTACCAACACTCACTTGTTAGGGTTCCGTAGTCGACAAGGATTTTCGATTTAGGATTGCGTTTGCGAAATATTAAGGTTTAAAGCTCCAATTTTTATTCGAGTGGAGAGTCGTCGTCCCCCCTTCTCCCGTCTAAATAGTAGATCGTAGAAACTTGAAAAATTTCAGGGCAGTAGCGCATATAAAGAACTTAATCTATCTAGAATTCTAAAGGACCGATCGCGCCACCGATTAAAAGAAAAACCATCACAGCTAAGCAGGCTTTATAAGTTAACGAGTGATAGGTGATCAACTTATAAAAAAAAACTTTGTACAAAATCCATTGAGAATTACTTTGGCGACGCTGTTAGTTCTGTAAAGCAGATAAAACCCTCTCTTTCTACGGAACCCTACACTACACGTGGTCCGACACGACACTTGGCCGGTTTATACATTACATCCGGTTCGAAGGACCATAAAAAATGCAGTATTTAACTTTTTAGTAGGTTTTGGTAGTATTTTGTAAATCAATAGCTCATTCGGTTAACGTTGTATTTTCTAATAGCAAACGTTTCATTTATATCAGCGTGGCGCGATAAGGAACTCGAGTGATCAGATAAGCGGAGAGGAATGCTGATAAATGAGGAAAACGGCGAAAGTGTTTTCCCTAGCTGGAATTAAACTTATCTTTTAGGCTTTTTACATGTGCCAAGTATGTTATAATATATTGTGTTGATAAAACGAAATCCAAACAATAATACCATATTACTCATCAAACGTTAGCACAAGTTATTTGTTCAAGTCACAACAAGACAGTGTAAAATGTTGCGATGGAAATATACAACATTTCAGGATATGAATAAAACAGAAACTATACCTAGAAAGAATAAAGGAAGGGACAGAGATGACAAAGGAAACGAAGAGCTCAATATGGCCTACCATCTTGCATTCTGTCCGATTATCTTTAATTAAACAGTGGGTCACAAACAGTAATGCCTTTATCTTAACAATATAACGCTTGATACGGATCTTCTTTCCACAGATACTCGAAATTATATCGATTGACCTCAACAATATCCAACCAATGACGAACACAACAACACGTTACTAACAAGATACTTATTAAAAACTGAACCAGTATCTCTAATTAAATTCACCTACCTCTTGTAATAAATTCAGCAAGCTGCTTGTTAAAAAAAAAAACAATGCTAAAATAATAATTAAAGTACACCGACCAACGGCCTCGCGGACCAACAAAAACCGAAGTGAAATTTCGACACGCACTCTAGCATAAAACCCCTAATGTCTGGCAAACTTACCTCGACCTTTTTGGCGTATTCCTCCGCTAGTCTTTCTTGTTCCTTTGTCAGTTCCTTGTTTTTATCCAAGAGAGCTTTTCCCAGCTCAGCTGCAAGGAGAAGGTCCGACTCCTTCTGCTGCAGCTGTGTCCACACGTCGGGTTCACCTGGACCTGCCATTGTTACGTCCGTGTCTCTAGCTGTTGACATCTCTTTGACGTACTCCTCTAGATCTTCGTAGAAATGTTCATCAGACACGCTGAGGTTGGCTGGAGTGATGCGTGTACCGCTTCGGGATCTACTTCGTCTGTGCTTCAAGTTCCTGCTTGAGGGTTTGATGTCTCCACTTCCTATGAATTCGGCTTCGTCGGGGAGGAATTTCGGACTGTTCTTACTAATGTCGGGTGGCTGTAAGTCGGCGATTTCGGTGCTTTTACTAACAAAACTACTTCTACTACTATTAGCTTGAACCTCACCGGCCATTTAATCTAGATTCCTAGGGTGCGCTACAATATATAGTGTTCTAACTTTGCACTATTTTGGTGTACTGGGTACGCTTGAAAATGCGCTCAATGGCCTTTTGGATTTTGGTCGAGTTCGGCAGCTTGACACTTTTGAAAATGTTCTTTTGCGCATCGAAATCCATTTTGGGTGCCATCGCAACACTGTTCACTATATCATTTCACTGCACACGTTTCGGGCACGAGTTCACCGCACAGTTTCACTTGGGTACTGAGGTTTTTCGCGTTCGCGTGGATAGTTTACTGTCAAGGTGCGCGAATGGCGTTGCCTCGACAACCGACGGATCAAAACAGAGCTCGTCGCAGGCTGTTCAGGTAGCGCGGCACGGTGATGCCAAAGATTAAGCGACCAACCAGACGGTATAATGCCCGACAACATAATTTAACCAAATGACTAACTTCGCATGCATAAATTTCGGGTCTGAAAAACAAGTAGAATTACTAGCAACATCAATGTTTAATAGAATTGACGGTTGTTTGTAGTGTTTGCGTATTAAATAAAAATGTGTGTTAAATAAAAAAAAAAACAAAATTAAATTAAATTTGCGGACAAGCGAGGTATGACTTTAGTTTAGGCATTAATAAATAGTATAAAAAAAATGCTTTTATGTGTCGCAAACTCATTCATACTGCGCCGATTTTTTTTTTATTTATTTGCCGGGCATCAAACAACACAGGTGTATAGAAATATCACGCGCAGATGGGGCGGAAGAGAAATTAAATAAAGATAAAGGCAATACACCGAATGGTGGTGTATCATCCTTTTCTTTTCTTTTTTATTCTGTCCATTGTGCGTAAAGACCAAGGGATGCATATTGTGCATATCTAATAGGGTAGTCAATTTAGTAATTTTTTTTTATTTAGGGACTACTTAACGACACTTCAGTCGATAATTCAAAGGGGTTCAAAAAGATGTAATGTGATTGCGCACCAAATGTCGTTATGTAGCTGACTGACGTATTCACATGGATTTGTATCTCAAAGGTAGGGCTTAATATGCCCGTGCGTATAAAGGCTAAAGGAAAAAATATATTAATGATAACACCAAAACAAGTTAACTGTATTTTTTCAAAGTAATACGTAATTTAAGGGTCACCAATCCTTTATAGAACTATTGCAAACTTTTCCCTGACCTTGCAACCGTCTCTCAGAGAATTTTACCACTACCACATCTACACAGTACAACAAACATTACTGTATCTTTGACGCTCATGCGGGTGAAAGAGATAGCACTATAATTAGAGTGCAGCAAGAGAGGGACAGCTAGCGAACAATATCGTCAAGGTGCATTCGAAGAGAGCGGTCAGCATTAAGAAATATTCTGTAGTTAGTTAATCCCAGGAAGTAGTTATGACGTCACACGTTTCTTTGCTATTTTGGTTGAAAAATAAATTAGGAAGACAATGAAATAAAATAACTTAAGAATTCGGGCGGTCGTGGGTTCGAATGCCGGCATATACTAATTTTCTAAGTTACGTCATTTATAAATTTATAGTCGCAATACCACTCGCTAACGGTAAAGGAAAACATCGTGAGCAAAGCTGAGTGTCTGAGGTGTTCACATACCTCACTGCCTGAAATTGCCAATCCGCGGTGGGCACGCGTGGTGACTAAGCCCGTACTCTCTCTCTGAGAGAAGGCCTGTGCCCTGCAGTGGGACGTATACAGGGTGGAAACTTTTAGCGGGGCAGCAAAGGGAGGTACCTTATCCGTTGTAGCTACACGAAAATGGTGTTAGGAAACTATCCATAATTTTTCATGAAATTTTCATCCCCATTCATAGCTGCAACGGATAAGGTACTTCCCCTTACTGCCCCGCTGAAAGTTCCCACCCTGTATATGTAGGCTACATAATTTCTTTTTTAAATGCCTTACTGTATGCTTTTTTTAAAGGCCAACTGTGTCGCACATTTAGCGCATAGTAAAAGATGTATAGCTACGTAGTATACGCAAATCGGCCTTCATTGATCAAACAATTCGACGGCAACCTGCTTCACTCAATGAATTCAGCACAACTTTCTCTAGCTTTAAGTTCTGCCGCCCAAACTGCTGAATTTAACTCACTTTATAACACAATAAATTAATTTTGTTTCAGTTAGGCGCACAAAGAATAGTGTTGATTAGTGTTTGAGCCAAACTAGTCCGAGATGGCGGGACAAGTCAGCAATAATGATGATATGGAGATGGAAAAGATTGCGGAAGATGAACTGTCCAAATTACAAAGACAGGTACGAACAACCGATATAGGATTATATTCTTTTTGTTGCACTAACCCGTGCTGAGGACAATTTTAAAAAACCTATTTAGAGGCTAAAAATTCCACCCATGCCGGGACTTGAACCGCGACCTCTGGCTAACCGTGCCAGCGCTCTCCTAACTGAGCTAATGGGCAAGTGTAGGCATCGGCGAAATTTCGAGTCTCTTTACAAACTTCTCAGCCGCGATCTGGCCGAAGCAATTTACATCACTTGCAGCCCCGAGTAACCCACTTTGCAGTTAGGTTTTAACATCAGAATGATAATGCTGTACCTACATGATTATATTCTTTTTGTTGCATTAAACCGTGCTGAGGACAATTTAAAAAATCTATTAGCTCAGTTGGGAGAGCGCTGGCACGGTTAGCCAGAGGTCGCGGGTTCAAGTCCCGGCATGGGTGGATTTTTACCCTCTAAATAGGTTTTTTAAAACAGATATAGGTACAAGCTGCGATACATCCTATTTGTTTCCCTTTGCCTGGAGTAAAATGAAGCTTTAAAAATTCCATGTTATTTTAAGGAAACTAGAATAAATATAATTTCGTGGGTTTGCATTGTATTAAATTACATAAACTCACGCCTGTATCCCGGAGGGGTATTCCCAAGATCCTGACAAACCTTTTTCAAACCCTATTAATTTTTATCATTCTGAACAACTTTTGTTATACAAGTTTTCTTTGTGAAAAAAAAATTAAACTTTTTTGCTTACATTTTTCACTTTCACTGATGCTAATACAACGTTAAATACACTTACGGTTATCGTTCCATGTGAAACCTGCTACACACTACTCTTGATGCAATTTCGACAACTTCATAACGTACAGTCGTCAGTAGGTCAACATACGGGTACATTTATATTACCGAGTCACCCCATCCACCACATTCTGAAATCTGCCGATTCAAAAGAAGTTTTGCTTCAACTTGGTTTCAACACTTCTGGCCCTAAGAGATGGTTTTGGCAGATGTTTCATTCCACTGCCGCTTCAAGTAGACAGGCTCAAGCATACCAAGTACAAAGACTTGGTGTGTTTGAGCCTGTCTAAATATTTGTGAAATTCGTGTCTTGGTCAGCCACTCTGACTAACAATCCATCAGCACATATTCGTCCACTCCTGGGCAGAGGCCTCCCCAACGCACGCCACTTATTGTTGTCCCTAGACATCTTGATCCAGCCGCTGCCAGTAATCTGCCTGAAATCAATGAGCTGGTGGGCCCAGCTGCTTGTCCGCTCGTGGTCTCCACTCGAGAACCTTTTTACCCCATCGATTATCGGCGATCTAGTCTGGTTAAGATAGCATGAGACCATAACCAATAAAAATCTATCTAACTATCTAATCAACCCATAAACAGAGCCCTCTGTTGGGCATAGGCCTCTTCTCTTTCGCGCCAACCCATCCGGTCCCTTGCTAGTCTCGTCCAATGTTTCCCAGACGCGTTTATAATGTCGTCGGCCCGACGACTTACAGATTGTTGGAATATTGTAACAAAAACATAATCAAACATAATTCGCCAATGTCGAGTTTTGGGTAGGTATAGTGTTTTTTTTTTTATATTTAACACAACCCCGTAGGTTAGTTGGGTGATGTAGTAATAACAAAATAGATACAATACATAAAAAACCAGATACATTAGTAATAGACAGACAATCACAATCGAATTTTGTTACTTTTTATAAAATTACATAGATCTTTAATAAATGGAGAGAATACCAATTGTAACAGAGAACGAAAATTTGTGGGAAGAGGGAGATTGGAAGGAAGATAATTATATAGGGAAGAAGATAATTTTGAGCAGTTAAAAAAGATATGATCCGGAGTCCCGTCGTCCAAACCGCACTCACACACAGACCTTTAAAACGTTATAAAATATAGCGCTATTAAATGTTATGTAACGTTTAAATCATTTCGTTCTGTTATTTTAGCGCTATTATATCGTTATGATAACAAAACTCTACGAGAAACATAACGAAATCATAACTAAATCATTAACAGTGTAATAACGTTATTAATAAAGTTATTGCGCTGTTGCCGCTCCGCTCTACCGGGAGGGCGTGGCGTGGCGGACGAACGTGTCCGGCGGCGTTGCCGCACTGAACGTGGCGGGGAATCGCCCGGAGCAAGCAACGAAAGTACTTACAGACAATAATACTCGTAAATAACACAAACAAGTTCGCGCGTTCCTCTCTATCCAAGCGCACAGTGTATTATGGGAGCCATGTTTCGGACGTCTGCAGGCTTATTACAAAAACTGATACAAATCATCATTTAAATTGTTAGAGTAGAACTCCCGTGCAGCAACAGTTAAGGAAAAAATAAAGTTAATTTACCAAATTTTAGGTACTTACAGCTAAGAAAATTTCTGCACTGAGAACAAAACGAAATACTATTTAATTGCTTAGGCAGGTTGAAAGCACTTTAATGATTCACCTTTCAGAGCTTTAACGAATCGCGCAACTTGCTTAGAACAAGAGATATTAATTTAATTTAATTTTTGGTTATGATTTATTTTCTCAGTAACTCCACCAAAGTGGGAAAAGTTATATAGATGAAAATTAAGATCTTTTATTACTGTATCCACTATAAAAAACCCAAATACCATTCTCGTGGAGCCTTTTTTAGTTATATCCGGATTTTTTGTCGTCAGGGTTGTCAGTCTTGCTTTCGAATAATAAAATTATCCGGGTATGTTTTTTTACGAAGGTTATTATAGATAGAGTTACAAAATGAAACTGAATTACATAGTATAAATGGCGGTCTTATTGCTAAAAATTTCTACAAGGCAAGATTTCGAAGGAGAGAAATTATAGTCAAAGGGTGATCTTTGAGATCAAAATGGGTGCCAAGTTTTTTTCCAAATGCCATATTATAAACTCAAGCGATCTTTGCTCCTTAGCGCCCTCGCCCACGGCGACTTTTTGTAGCGATGCAGTAGCGATGCTGTCGCGTGTTCGCATCGATACAGTCGCGTTGCGATCGCTAGCTGTGTGTCCTCGCCCACTGTAAACACGATTCAGTCGCGATGAAAACGCGATACCGTCGCGCTTCTGTCGCGATGCAAATGCGATTCAGTAACGGTACAAAAATGCCTGCGATCGCTACAGTTGCAAGATAGACTCCTTATCTTTATCTTTATGCTGTACCGCGTTAGTAGCGCATCGGCATCGCTTCTGTAGCGCGTTGGAAATGCGACTAAAGCGCGTTCGTAGCGATGCATTTGCGTAAACGCGCGACAGCATCACTACAAAAAGTCGCCGTGGGCGAGGGGCCTTAAACATCAAGTTTCAACAAAATTTAATTTAACCGTCTTAGAATCTTACAAACAACTGAAAAACTCGCCAATTTATATTTAGAAGCAAAGATCGCTTGAAGATTTGTAATAATCATTTGGCATTTTGAGAAAAACTTGACACTCATTTTCTTCAGCCTACGACTTTTACATTTATGTTTCTGATGAGATATAATATACTGAAATCAATGTAAATTCATTCCAGTGATTTGTTATGTGTGGCATGGGAATGGGTCCACCCTCTTAAGGTATTTTCCTAAAACCCCATGTCGATACATATAGCGTTGAGGAACGAGGGTGCGGGTGAGGGTTAAGATGTGGAGAATGACTCAGAAGTCAGAACAAAAGCGGCTCATTGATGCTAGAAAAAAAGAAATTAAAAATCAAGTAAGGGTAAAATTGGCTTTACTAGTAGATGTTGTTCGTCCTAATTCTGGCACGACTAATGACGGAAACACCACGCGAATTATCTGACAAAAACCGACAAACTTTTTCCGAAATTTTGGATCTCGAAAAATGGCTGCTTGATGACTTGTTATTTTAAGTGTTTTATCTAGTGGCTTACCAATAGATTATCAAAAATTTGGCGAGTTTTGTAAACAAGTTGCTTACCAATACGTCAACGCTCTCTGAACAGGCCTCGGAATCAAGAAACAAATGCAGTAGAACGTCGATTATCCGAACGTCGGTCATCCGAACGACCGCTTAACCGAACTAGCTACCAACCTCAAGGTCCGTTTCTCCCCACTACTTGTGCCAACACAGAGGTTCAACAATGGATGAATGTCAACGATTGAGATAATCTGGGATAGTGAAATGGTAGACCTCGTGACTGATGCCTCTAGTAATTGATGAACTAGTGAGGCAGATCATGAAGAAGAAGATACTCAAAAAGTGCGTGACCTTGCTGCGCTAGGTTTTTTGTATAAGCGGGTGAGCTTGCTTTGACCACCGAAGATTAAAGATTTTTTCAGACGTTGATTGTACCTATTATATTATTAAAAATAGGTTTTCTTGGTAAATAGGTAAATTATATTCTTTTTGTTGCACTAACCCGTGCTGAGGACAATTTTAAAAACAGAAGCCTTTTTTTTCTACTTTGTACGTAATGCAGAGAGGTTTGTACAGAGGCTCGAAATTTCGCTGATGCTTGTACTTGCCCACTAGCTCAGTTGGGAGAGCGCTGGCACGGTTAGCCAGAGGTCGCGGGTTCAAGTCCCAGCATGGGTGGAATTTTTAGCCTCTAAATAAGTTTTTAAAGTAGGCAAATAAAAGAACATAGTTCGATTATCCGAATAAATCGGTTTTCCGAACACCCATGTCCCCCAATTAGTTCGGATAATCGACGTTCTACTGTATTGGAATGGAAGGAAGTGATCGCGAGCATCATTATAGAAAAATGGATCGCTTAAAAACAGTGACAAATCTGTTTCATAGGGCTTTGGAATCTTCAGATCGTTTGATCTCAAATGGACGGCTAACCAAAAGACAAAATAAACAGCTGAAGATACCATTACCTGCAGCCGCAATAAAATTATTAAAATCTGTAGCTGTCCCAGATTTTAACCAAGATAATCCTAGTATTACCACCGAGATAGAAAACTTTGATTTTACAGTATCTTCAGTACTCCGCGTAGAAGACGATTGAAGAAGAAGAGAAGATTGCATTATTTTGGTTTAACTAATAATATGGTTGCTAACATCTTGCATTTCTAGTACGTCAACTTTTCTATATAACTCATGGTATCAAGATGAAGCTTTATAACACTAAGTATGTACTTAATTTTTTCCAAATTGTATTCATATTATATTTTTTTGGGTGGTTGGCGTGGTATGTAACCCTTGGTACGCGAGTCCGACTCGCACTTGACCGGTATTTCTACATCCGGATATCCGGATATTTGTGACAACCCTTATAAGAAACAAATAATTTACTATTACTCATAGACTCCACGAAAGTGGGATGTGGGTTTTTTATAATGGATAGAATAATAAGAGATCTAAATTTTCATCTATATAACTTTTCCCACTTTGGTGGAATAATTGAGAAAATAAATTAAAACTAAAAATTTTCAAATAATTATATCTATGGTTCTAAGCAATTTGCGACTATCGTTAATACTGTGAAAGTTGAAGCTTTTAAGGTAGGTACTTATAAGCGTAGATTTTTTTTTTACTTTAACCGGATAAATTTTTCAGAAATTTCAACAATGTTTTTTCTTTAACTAGGCTCATTTGACCCACGGGAGTTCTACTCTAGTGTTTGTTATGATGATTTGTATCAGTTTTTGTAATAAGCCTGCAGACGTCCTAAAAATGGCTCCCATAAAACACTGTGAAGCGTTACCAGCTAAACTTTTGTATTGAAAAAGTGTAAGTAGTTCGTATAAATTATATAATAGTGTAAATACATCGTTCCTTTGGTTTACATGTTTATACCTATTTGATTCTGCGCAAAAGACGTGTCGGTGTAAATAACCTCTAACCTACTTGGCAATACTTGAAGAATGGGAAGAAAAAGGAATAATGCTGTATTCAGGCATGTGGAATTGCTGGAATGTGGCAAAAAATCAAAGTGTAAGGTGGAGAAAAAATTGTGGAAAGATTTTACATGTAAATTCTTCGTATTTATTTCATATAATACGATGTTCTAAATTCAATTTACTTTATCCTCTAGCGGATAAAAACGTCTTTTGCACTTGGATATCGAATAGCAAAAATACTCTTTCCGAGATTGGGGGATGAAGAAAAATTACTTAACCAATTTCTAAGTAGTTTAAGATTTTTCTGTTGGAGGAAAACTGGAATGATCTTTGTATATTACCCGCTCGTGCACCCAGATCCACAAGGGAGGGAGGGATGCTCACATAACCACGCGCGATGCGTGAAAAAGATAGACTATAATGATGGCGGAATGTGTGTGAAAGAGATGCCATATAACGTTATGTTAAGTTACGTTAACGCTATTATAGCGCTATTTATAAAGTTAAGTCGGGCATAGCGCTATTGGAATAGCGCTATTCGACCAATATAATAACGTTATACCCCGTATAACGTTTTGAAATTATAACGTTTTAGGAAGCTTTTCATAGCGCTATGACGCATAGCGTTAGGAGCATAATAGCGGTATTTTAAGGTCTGCTCACACAGCGAATTGCCCCTAATCCGAATTGTCGTGAGGAAGGCTGGGGTGCAGGCATGGCCCAGGCGAAGACGACATATTGTCGAAGTAACATTTTTATCCGCATTACGGAAAAAGAAAAACCATGGTTTCGCAGGAATTGATTCTTGGATGGTGCTGTACTGTGTTCTTTTAGACTCACGATAGGATTTCCATTCTGAATTCCAGGAGTTATGTAAATCAACGGCCGAAACATAATCTTAGTGACTGCCTTCTCGGTTGTCACTCTTGTCTGACAGATGACTTTTCATTCGTTCTTATGTTTTGCGCCATTCGGAGCTCGCCGCCGATGTAAAACCCTCACTCACTGCACAGCTTTTATGTTAAATCTTCGTTGTGAAATTATAAAAAAGTTAAAATTAGTGTTGTAGTTTTACTGCGCCCATAGTCTAATTTCCAATAAAGATAAATTTTATTTACTGTTCGAAATAGAAAATAATGCGGACTGCAGTATTTACACTAGACTCAGTCTGTGCCGCTGATAATTCAGAGATTCTTCTGAAATGAAATTGCAGTTCA
Organism: Yponomeuta evonymella; assembly: GCA_963969515.1. Lineage (NCBI taxonomy): Eukaryota > Metazoa > Arthropoda > Insecta > Lepidoptera > Yponomeutidae > Yponomeuta > Yponomeuta evonymella. The sequence goes on from OZ018363.1 coordinate 3,156,446, forward strand.
GGATAATGGAGACGGACCGAGCAGCGGTGACCATCAGCTTTCACCCAACGCTGAGGGTACAGAGAAACATCATCAGCATTCTGAACGATGAACTGGACAAGATCATGTTGGAGCTGAAGGTATGACACTTAGCTGAGTCCGAATTTCAGTTATTTTTGTGGTAACTAATAGGTAATATGCTCAAAACAAAATAAGTAACGACGAGTTTCCTACGTCCTCGAAACCATAACCATTAAATGACACAATTTCTTAGTTCTAGTTAGACCAGGGCCTCGATTCTGTTAGTGCATTGTAGTATAATGACAGTTACACTGTCGGGTCACGTGACGTGTTTTTTCATACCATTGACGCCTAGAAGGTTTGATACGTGTGCCCGCGTAGACTTAAAGCAGCCATGAAATGAAAACCGCCATGTTCATGCAGTTGTCATGTGACTACAATGCATTAACAGAATATAGGCCCTGAAATGTCCGCACTTAGTTGGGCTATTGTATGTGCAAGCGCTAAGATACGTAAATACCTCAGACCCTAGGGTTTCGTCACTATGTTTTCCTTCACCGTTAGTGAGTGGTATTGCTACTACAACTTAGAAAACAAAGTCATTGTTACATACCAGGATTCGAGAGCCCACGACCTACCGAATGAGAAGCCGGCGTTCGACCGCTCCGCTCACTATTTCTTAGAGAGAAAGAGTGTGCCCCAATCACTGTCCTGACAAGCAGATTAGCTTGGTAATCTCACAGCTAGTGCTATAAACTCTTACAGATCATCTCGTAGATGACGACCCTGTTAGCTATTAGGCCATGCGGAGAATTGTAGCTACGTCATTGTTGAACGTATACTTATACGCTATTTCGGTGTGACAGCGCATCAGGGTGTAATACTAAAGCAAAAGAAATAAAAAACCGGCCAAGTGCGAGCCGGACTCGCGCACGAAGCGTTCCGTACCATTATCTATACAAAGGAATATTTCAAACGTGTACCTGTGGCCGTTATTAACAGGGCCGGATTTAGGGGAGGGCAGGCGGGGCTACTGCCCTGGGGCCTCCACAAGGAAAGGGCTCCCACAAAAGGCTAATATGTACTATCATTAAACGCCAATCTTTTATGAGTACTTATAACGTCTGTTTGTTTGCAAATTTAAAAAAAAATCGTCGTATTCATTGTAGTTCTTGTTTCGTATTTTTTATTTGGGAATAATTAGGGGCCTCCGCTCCTTCGTTGCCCTAGGGCCTCCAGACCTCAAAATCCGGCTCTGGTTATTAATATCTACCTACTACTTCTTCTCCTTTCGGTGGCGCTACAACCCTTTGTGGGTCTTGGCCTCCTCCACAGTTTATCACGAAGCTTGGCGACCTTCTTTCCGTTGGTAAACTTCCCCATCGCACGCAAATCCTCTTCTACACAGTCACTCCACCGCTTCTTTACTCTGCCTCTAGGTCTTTTCTGCTGGGGCGTCCATTTTGGTCATTATTTTTGCTGCCCTAGAGCACGGCATCCGCTCCAAGTGACCCGCCCATCTTAGTCTCTGTGACTTGCAGAATCTCACAATGCTTTCGTGGTTAATACGTGCTTCCAGTTCATGGTTCATAAGCTGGCTGTATACCTCTTCGCCTTCTTTGACTGGTCCGAAAATTTTTCTGAGTACTTTTCTCTCGAATGCTGTAAGTCTCTGCTCGTCTCTTTGAGTTATTAATATCGAGCAAAAAACGGAAAAAAAAAATCATGTTTGTTGTATTAAATATTTATTTTTCTCTGTATTCAATATTTGTTGTTATAGCGGCAATTAAAATACATCATCTGTGAAAATTTCAACTGTCTAACTATCACTGCTCATGAGATAAGGGCTGGTGACAGACGGACGGATGAATGGACGGACGGACAGCGGAATCTTAGCAATAGGGTCCCTTACCCTTTGGGTACGGAACCCTAAAAAACCGACTGCTGAAGTCTTGAATAAGGGCTAGGCGAGTATGTTGAATTTTCATCCTCAGTAGCGGGACTTCTCATTAAGTTTATTGCAGGTTATGTAATTTGGTGTTCGTTTTTATTTGATAGGTACATTAAGGCTGTCGTTTAAAATTCTACATTATTACGTTACATAAAACACTAACAATTTGACAGCTGACGTCCGCCATTTTGTTTTTATCGTGACGTCATACAACCAATGAAACTCGCGGCGTCGATACATTTCAACTAACACCTCATTTGTCAGTCCGGTCCAGTCCAGACCAGACGTTTGGGCTCTGCATGGTCACATAGAAATATTAGATACATAGGTACATGCAATATATACACGCGAAAAACAAAGCAAAAATGAGGGTCACTCCTTTGCTCCCGCAGTCTGGTAATGAGGGTGGCATTTTGCACTAACCCTTTAGACCAAAACCAAAGCCTTCCCCCCACAGCTAACAAAGAGCACATCCAATGTCCTGGAGAACGCCCGCTCTCGCGAGAAGCTCATAGCCCTGCTGAAGGATCATGAGCTGTATTCCTCAGAGGTTAAGGAGCACAGAGCCAACATCGCTGAGCTGGACTTCCTGCTGAGACAAGTGCAGAAGGAGATCAAAAGTCTGCAGTCCAGGGGATCGAGGAGCGAAGAGGTGAGTAACCTCCTGTTTCTCGTACAAAACTAATGAGTGCAATAAAAGTATAAAAAATTAATTAACGGCTGTTAGTTGGCCCAAGTGTATACAAAAAATAGACAATGATTATCAACAATATTACCAGATTGTTAAAGTACAAGAAACTGTATTTTTAACTTTATAAGGCAGCTTGAATAAAGTAGAAACATAAGCCTACACTTAGATCAATATATTGAGATATCATAAACATAGGTCTAGGTATACATAATAATCATCATCAGCCATTTGACGCCCACTGCAGGACATAGGCCTGCCATAGACATTGCCATAATCGCCACGCTTGGCAGGCGGGTTGGCGATCGCAGTATGCGGTTGGAATCTCAGAAAAACGCTGCTGCCCGTCTCATGGCCTGGTAATTGATTTCCTTAGTCGCCTTCTACGACACCACGGAAGGAAATGGAGTGACACTATTCTTAACCCGGCGCCACACGGTAGATAATAATAATATATATAACAAATATCTACATCCCAATTTGAAGACCACAGGGATAGAAAAAAAAACATAATTCCTCTAAAACACTCCTCAGAGGCAGTTAAATAATCTGTGGTTACGTCTTTTCCTGTAAAGTCTCTCACAGACCACAGACTATTTTATACAGCGTTTATGGAGTGTTTTAAGTAATCGTGTTTTTGTAAATAAGACCGTTTATTTATAACCGCTTGACTTGATTCTAAGAGATAAGATGTAACTAGTCATGAGTCAGGCTAAACTAACTTCCTAACTAACTTAATAAGGCTCTAAGGAAATTTTCTCAGTTTTAAATCACCAAAAACCACTATAGAGTACGTCCAAAAGCAATCTGGATTTGTCGATCGTCTGAAAAACTTTGCTGCCACGAAATTATTCTCAGTTTAGCCAAAAAGCTGCTGCAGATTGCCTAAATATACATAAGCAGCCTATATACGTCCCACTGTAGGGCACAGGCATTCTCTTAGAGAGAGAGTATGGGCTTAATCACCACGCGTGCCCACCGCGGATTGGCGATTTCAAGCGCTGAGGTATGCGAATAGCTCAGACACCCAGGTTTCCTCACGATGTTTTCCTTCGCGGTTAGCGAGTGGTTTTGGTACTACAAGTTCACAAATGTACATAACTTAGAAAACAAAGTCTTAGGTACATGCCCGCACTAGGAATCCGCTTCCGAGTCCAATATTCTGCCCACTAGGCTCTATCACCGCTTATTATGCCTAAATATGCCAATACCTAATTCAACGAGTTATAGTTTGTACTTAATCTAGAAATGGGAATCCTCATAAGAGTAGGAATGTATTGCCCGGCCGGCAGTAAAAATACACGTGAAATAGCTGACATGGCCTAGCCACAATTCGTCAACTTGTGCGGTCCTTAGAGCCTGCCAACGCAATATCTCACGACTTCTCTTGCACCTAACACGTTTCCACGACGTTGGTTCTCAGTTACGTGATAAACGGTGTAGGAAGGAAGCCAGTGAACCGACTATGCTAACTCCAACACTGAATACACAAAACAGAAGGCCGTCGGAATCGCGCTATTGGCGACTCAAGTTCTCATGTACAGTACAATCTATATTTGGCTGTGGAAACAATGGGAGTATGGGGGGACGCAGTGGGCGTCACATGGCTGATGATGATGATGGTGGGGGGCTGAGGGAAATCGGTCGGCGCCTGAGAAGTCGTGGGTATGACCATCGTTCTGGGCCATACCTGATGCAGAGGATTTCCCTGGCGGTGCAGCGGGGGAACGCTGCTAGCGTCATGGGACCTTTTGGATCGGGCGTGTCCCGGGGCGGTATATTTGATTAATTTAATTTACTGTTTGTTTTAATCTTAAGTAGGCTGTAAAATGTATGTGTGGCCTGGAATTGCAAAAACACATATTAAAAAGAATAATGTTAAAATTTTTAATAAAATCTATATTCATCATCATCATCAGCCATTTGACGGGCACTGCCGGACATAGGCCTCCCTCATGGTTTTCCCTATAGGGAAGGTTATAACCTTGAAGGGTTTTGCCATAATCGCCACGCTTGGCAGGCGGGTTGGCGATCGCAGTATGCGATTGGAATCTCAGGAAGACGCTGCTGCCCGTCTCCTGGTAATTGATTTCCTTAGTCGCCTTCTACGACATCCACGGATGAAATGGAGTGACGCTATTCTTAATCCGGCACCACACGGATCTATATGCGTCATTCATTATTCGTCTCCTACTGGACTTATGTCCAGTAATACAGCTTGGGAACGATTGATTTCTATGAAAAACAGACTTAAGATTGACCCCCGGTTTCTCGTACACTAACAACTGTTAACAGCTGTCAGTGGTATTTTTTGTATTCACTTTGGTCGATTGACAGCTGTTAACAGTAGATTAACAGCGTATTAGTGTACGAGAAACTGGGGGTTAGGCGTTCTGCAATTTCTTTATCTACGTCTGCACAATGCGTTTTACGGATATGTGACGTCACGTAATCGCACGCGCAGCTTGCCGCTCGCTATTGTGTTTCGCCATTGATGGGTTTAGACAATGCCTGTGTTTAGATTTTTACTAGGGTGCGAATAATAAACATATGGGGAGCAAAGTATCGCTATGGTTTACAACTGTAAACACTTCCGTAAACGTAGGTTTTCTTAGACGGGCATACCTTGGCCAAATTCAGGAGGTATTGACAAAAAATAGAACCGACAAACCGGCCAATTTCGATAAAGCGAAAGGCATGAAAGGCGTATCTGCTCATCCAATCGGAATGCAGGCGTTTTTATCCTTATGTAATGAACTGGCCATTGCATAAGGATAAAAAACACTAATACCTATTGGTAGGATAAATATACTCCTGGATCCCGTTTGGGTGAGCAGATACTCCTTTCATCAACATTATCATCAACCCACAGCCGCGAGTGTAGCTGAGGAATTTCCCCCTAAACGCCATCTCTCACGGTCCCTTGCCATCCGCATCCATGGCTCAATAATATCGTCCGACCATCAGGCTGCGGGTCTGCCCGAATACTGTACCGAATACCGAATACTGACACGTCGTGATTGCCCTGGTCCACCTCCCGCCTATCCCGCCCAAACTGTAGACTCTGCGAAATGTTGCACCTGCCTGCAACACTGGTTTTCAGTCGGGTCCAAACTGCGGTTACTAGGTACTGTAACGATTCCTCTTTATAGAAGCTGGCTAGCAGAGCCTTCTAGTCATATTTTGAATATTTTGAAGGGAATCGTTACGTTTTGTTTTAGATGTCAGTCGATCCCCAGCTAGGCTAGGGAATCGATGAAAAAGAGTAATACAAAGATATATAATCCCTTTAATCTGGGTTTTAATAAAATAGCGTATTACATATTGGTGGAGGCGCCGGGTATTAATAAAATAGAGATTTTACAGTACACACAAAACTCTCGAATGTGTCCCGAAGCTATGTATAAATTGAATCAACTCAATGTTTCTAGGCGTTCGCGAACACACTAACAAACCAGACCCTGATCCGGCAACTGGACAACCGACTCGACACGGCAATGAAGAAGTTTAACACGGTCAACAGCGAGAACTACAAGATGAGACTGGAGATCGACAGATTGCTGAGAGATCGGTGAGAGAGGTTTGGACATGCGGAGGGAATGAAGGGAGAAACAGTGGCCAAAGAAATGTATAGGGCAAATGTCGACACGTGGAAGGGATGCCCCAGGCGGACCAGGGGACCCAGGTCCACGCGCAGTGTAGGGTTCCGTAGAAGGAGGGGCCACCACTACCAGCATCACTGCCACGACTTCATTAATGATTTCGTACTACCGTTTTGCGGCGCCATGTATGTGTATGTCAAATTTTGGCTTTCTAGGACTAATCGTCTCTGAGCGAGGCCGCGGACAAACAGAAAGACAGATAGACTGACGGACGGCCATGGCGAAACTATAAGGGTTCCTTGTCGACTACGGAACCCTAAAAAGCGAGAGGTTTGTCAGAATTGTGGCAAGTAGAAAACCCTGGTCTCTGTATTGCACACCTCTTCGGTATACAGGCGTGCGTACAGCACCTAATGAATGTTTATGAGGCTTAAGTGGTTTGTCAGCAATTGGAAAACCCTGGTAGTGGTCAGGCATAGCTCTCCAGTATACTGGCGTGCCTTGGCCTTTGCATCTACGTAATGAGATGATTTATACAGCGTCCAGTGGCACCTTCGCTAACAGTAGATGGATGAAGGGACCACTCAGACGCTGCAGTCCCTGGGACATTGTTTTTCACATGGAGTAGGCTTGCCCATCACCTATACCATCCTGACAGCTAGTCGGGCTAGCCCCTAGGAAAGACGAGTCAATGCGTGCGGAGCCAACCAAGCCGCGGGTTTCCCCACGATGTTTCACAGGCGCGCATGCAGCGGCTGATGAATGTTGATGAAGCGAAAGTGGTTTGTTAGGACCGTGGCAAGTGGAGTACTCTGGCATTCCTTCATGACACCTGCCTACCTCTCCGGTAGACAGGCGCGAGGTTATGTATGAGTGTATGCCCAAAACCATTTTCAAAAAATCCTACCAACTGGTGGTGACTACTTGTACTGTACACGTGGGTACTAAAGAAAGATGGTATTTTCCAATGAATCGTGATGCTCATAAATAATGGAGAACTTACACTAAGATTTTTTTTTAAATTATCGGAGAGGCCATGTTACACGATAAATGAACGTGGTATTTTTTTTTCTTCACGACTTATAATTTTCATAATATAACCTGTCAAAATGTCAATATAGTCACTTGGTACAAAAACGCGCCATACAAATCCGGCTCAAACTATGACGTCACAACTTAAACGTAATGCCTTATAATGTATGATAGATAGATAACACTTTATTGCACACCAGCAATTTGTGATGGAAGCGTTTTTCAATATTTGAGTTATCCCGTAAAATAATGTAAAATAATAATTTTGCATCTACACCCTAATAAGAAAATATTTAGAATTTAATGAAAAAAGTTTTTTTTAAAGTATAGTAACATTATTTTTCATATTCCCCTGAAAACCCTGAATAAAAACATGTTTAAGGTTTCATTTTTTCCTAAGTTTCTACATGTTTTCTATGGTATACCTAAAAGCAATGTCACTCCAATCTAAGGTAGACGCAAGTTCCCCATAATACATTTAACGGGTCTAATCGTGATTCTTTAGTAGGTAAACTTAATTACCTAACTTTATTATTATTAATAATTAATACGTTCATTGCTCATGAGTAAAAAATACAATGGCAATGTGGCGGACTCAATTACCTTAATTCCCAATGTTAAAAATACTCGTATAACTACTAAGAAAGATGGTCGAATATTCCAGCCAATCTTTCAACGCGCTATGGAAGAACCAGATCAAACGCCTGATGGACGGCAAAGCGCAAATACTCGAGTTGGTGGAGCAAGCTATAAGCACTTACGATCAGAGGGAAGAATGGTGCTCCAAGCTTGACGCGCTTAAGGAGAAAGCTAACATCGACTACAGGAAGCATTGCTTGGTAAGTTAAAGGGGATTTTTGTAAATAGTTACCAAAAAGGCGAAGAGTCCTTTCTGTTCCGAAGAAGTTACGATACATGCACTGTCATAATTTCACGACTTTCAGGCAGACCTGGATAAGGCAATTATGTTAATGTGTCTAATGATGACTTAGGCACCTAAATATAGAAAAGTCTGCATTTGCCAATCAAATGGAAAGAAAAACGATACGGGATATTTTCAAATATTGAAGTCCGGGCTGAATCCATGGGGGATAGGAGGAAATATACTAAACTTACCCCTAGTTTCTCGTACACTAACACGCTGTTAATCTGCTGTTAACAGCTGTCAATTGACCAAAGTGCATACAAAAAAAACCACTGACAGCTGTTAACAGTAGATTAACGGCTTGTTAGTGTTCGAGAAACCAGGGGTTAGCCACGATCGTGTCACACATCAAACTGTTCTTCGGTTCGATCGATTCAGTGATCATAGTTATCAAGGACATTGTAAAGGCGGCTAGGAAGAACGAGACTAGCAAAGGACCGGTCGGCGTGAAAGAGAAGAGGCCTATGTCCAGCAGAGGGCTCTGTTTGTGGGCTGATTAGATACATAGATAGATAGGTAGCAAGGGCATGGTTGTGTTTCTGTTTGAAGTCACACTCACACAAGTCACAATCCCACAGGAAGTGCGTGAGCTGCAGCGCCAGCTGGATCACAGCTTGAAGCTGGAAGAGTTTCTGCGCACCAAGGGCACCGTGCGCCTGACAGCGGCCGACGCCAAAGCTGAGGCCAAGCGGCTGGAGAGACAGGAGGAGGAGTTGAGGACTTACAACAACTACGTCAACATTTTGGAGGCGCTCAAGGTTATCATTTGGCTGGAAATGATCATTTGGATATAAACTGACTGGAGCTTTCTACCCTAGTTATTGGTTTTGCCAACAAATTCCCAAAGGGGCAGCCGTGGTAATGTTACGTTTCACGACGTTAATCTGGCATACATACATAGGTACATTCATACTTAAACTCACGCGTGTATGCCGGAGGGGTAGACAGAGACCAGGGTTTGCCACTAGCCACGATCCTGAAAAACCTCTTTCGCTTCATGAACATTCATTAGTCATCTTAGTTGGCCTAGGTACAATAAAATTGATGGGCTACCGGTTGGACCGTTTGATAAACGAGAAGCAAAATGTAATAGTTTAATATAACGGAATATCAAACCAAGTCAATGCTTTTAGGTTTGTATGTATAAGTACTTTGTCAATTTAGTGTAGAGAACGTCCAATTTCCGACACCCACAAATACCCTCACTCTCCCTCTGAGAAATAAGGGCGCCTTTTCCCCCCACAGGAGTTCACAGGCGACGATGACGTGGACAAGCTGGTGCAGGAGTTCACCCGGCGCGAGGAGGAAAACTACGCGTTGTTCAACTATATCAACGAGGTCAACACTGAGCTGAAACATCTGCACGACAGTGTCAAGACTCTCCGGACCAACATCGGTGAGCAATCGAGGTCAACACCGAGCTGAAAGATCTGCACGAGAGTTTCAAGACTCTCCGGACTAATATCGGTGAGTAAATGAGGTCAACACAGAGTTGAAAGATCTGCACCAGAGTTTCAAAACTCTCCGGACTATTATTGGTGAGTAAATGAGGTGAACATCGAGGTGAACCATATGCATGACATGACTCTCCGGACTAATATCGGTGACCAAACGAGGTCAACACCGACTTGAAACATCTGCACGACACCGTCAAGACTCTCCGCCCCAATGTCGGAGAGTAATCGATGCACGAGAGTTTCAAGACTCTCCGGACTAATATAGGTGAGTAAACGAGGTTGACACCGAGGTGAACCATGTGCATGACATGACAAGGCTCTCCGGACTAATATTGGTGAGCAAACGAAGTCAAAACCGAGCCGAAACATCTGCACGACAGTGTTCTGACACTAAAATAAAAATGATAATTCGCATTAGATCTGTAAAACCCAGAAAAAATATGTCAATGGTTTTATTTTTTCATTTTTCGGAGTTTTTCTGTGTTCTGTGTATAAAACATTTTCACTCCAATCTAATTCTTCTAGACTACTTAAATTTACGACCGATTATAATATGCCTTGGGCTTAAGCACCACGCGTGCCCACCGCAGATTGGTGATTTCAAGCGCTAAGGTATGTGAGTAGCTCAGATACTCAGGTTTCCTCACGATGTTTTCCTTCACCGTTAGCGAGTGGTATTGCTACCTGTATCGCGTGGTGATTAAGCCCATACTCTCTCCCTGAGAGAAGGCCTGTGCCCTACATTGGCACGTATGTAGGCTGCTTATATTAAACAATATGCCTTTACCAGCTGATGAGCGCGAAAAGCACGAAGCTAAAAAGGAGAAGGAACAAGACAACATAGAGTCCTTGGAAGCGACGTTGGAGCAAGTGCGCGGAGGCAGCACTGCAGCGCGGATCGAGCTGGAGCGTTCTAGAGAGGCGCTCAATTCTCTGTTGCGACACGTCCACGGACTAGCCAGGTAAATGCAAGGAAGCGGTGCAGTTAAATGGCCATCGTCCTACATATTCACAATAGTTACAAATGATACGGCATTTTAGAGGTAAATAAGCTCATTAAATTTAATGAATGCTACAATCATAGAATAACTTTCAATTCAATTCTACTTTATGGACTCACTGCACTGAATATCCAGTACAATTTCGCCAATGTCACGTGTTAGGCAAGAAATGGCTAATTATAAGAATTAAAGTATCCAAATATCAGAAATTAAAATCTATTAAAAATATTTTTACAAAATGCCCGAAGTCAAAAAACTACAACCCTAGAATAACAATATTCACAGATTTCTTGTTTTTTTTTTTGTGAATAAGTGTATGACTTTCATTCGAACTTCTAACGTTCACCTCACACGTGAATGAAAGAAGGTCTAATACCTTTTTGTAAAAAATACTCAGACCACATCCCAGTATTGTGTAAAAGTAAACTGGGGTATCATTGGATTGGTCGTTTAAAAATATTGTGGGTGTAGGAAGATAATTTTTAGGGTTCCGTACCTCAAAAGGAAAAACGGAACCCTTATAGGATCAGTTTGTTGCCCGTCCGTCCGTCTGTCAGTCAAGACCCTTTATCTCAGGAACGCGTGGAGATATTGAGTTGAAAACTTGAAATTAAAACCATATACTCAAGTCTACAGTAGCTTGAAGCTGTGAAAAAATCAAACTTCTAAAAAAGTCTTCTTCCGTTTGCAAAATACTAAGCTTTAAAGCGCGTCCCCCTCTGCCCCCTCTACAGGCATCTAGCTCCAGCTGGAACAATTCAGAGCAGTAGCACATATAATGAACTTATGAGGAACACTATCATGGCTAAGTTAACGAGTAATAGGCGACCAACTTATAAAAGGAAAACTTCGTACAAAATCCTTTGAAAATTACGTTGATGAAGTTGTTAGTTCCGTAAAGCAGATAAACCGCTTCTTTCTACAGAAACCTACGCTGCGCGTTGCGTATGCGCACTTGGCCGTTTTTAGTTTTGTATGATGTTCTTCCGGTTTCGAAGACTTGACTTCTTTTTTTTCGCTTTAAAAATTGATTAAGGCAGATAACGGCTCAGGCTCCTAAAATTCGCGACAGAAAGCATAAAAACAGATTTTTTAGGTCAATTCCCATCACACCTTCAGTTTAAAAGCAAAGGTGGACATTAGATTCGAGCGTGGTATTGACAGATTTTTTTTTGTTAAGACAAAGCATTGTAATACAACGCGCCCCCTGGAAGAAAACCCTAGATACGTGAATGGTAAATGGTACTCATTGCTAATAGCTATAAGGTCACCAATTGTACTGTATATCTTTATATTTGAATCGTGTTTGAATTGATTTACATTAGAAAAAAAAATTGTAGTTTATTCATACAGAAATCAATATAATATGCTAAAATATTGCTGTTGTAGATATTAGTATTTTAATAAAACAGTTTTTTCTATTTCCTGCAAAGTTGTAATGAAAGGACATGTGTCGTTTTAAAATCACACGATTCATTTGTCTTATCTTATGTTACTTTATTGCACACGCAATTGTTAATATAAAATTTTATTGCAATGGTAGTGGCAAAGTATGTTTATTACTTTGCAGAACGTCCGACTGCGATGCCCTGCCATTGCTGAAGTTGCTGGGGAAAACTGTGGACATCAACGTGAGCAACGCGCGGCTCTACATCAAGAGCTTGGAGAAGAAAATCGTCGAGCTCGTCGATATAATCAAGATTGATGAGGTGACAATCTCTCGCGCCCGATTTTATAAGAAGCGGAGTGAAGCGGGTGAAATTGGCTGCGTTTATTTAGGAAGCCGTCGTCTCGCGCCAGTCCAGTTGGCTCCAGAACCTATAGCATTATACTAATACTATAGATTACTATAGACTATCGAAGTATAGATTAGTTCAGACTAGATCGCATTAAATTCAGCGTCTATATTATGTATAGTTTCAAGCTATTAGCTTCTCCGTACTGGACCCTGTTTCATATAGGTAACTCAACTTGACAGACATTTGTCAGTAAACAATTCACAGTCATAGAAATTAATGCAATACACAAATAACTTGCAAATGTCGCATAATATGTTTCATAAAACAGCAATTTTGACCGGCAGTCACGTAAAGCACTATGAAATGTCACAATTTACATTTAAAATGTCGCCTATTTGGTCGAAGTATGTCCGCCTGAGACGATCTGTAAGGATCTTGGCAAGTGGCAGTCCCTGGTCTCTGCCTACGCCTCTGAGATACAGGCGTGAGTTTATGTATGTGTGTATGTATAAGACTCTTATAGGGTAGTATAGCACTCAGATATTAAGGAGAACCTAGTCGGATGGTAATGGGCATTGTCCTAAACATATAGTTCTGTTTTAAAAACCTATTTAGAGGCTAAAAATTCCACCCATGCCGGGACTTGAACCCGCGATCTCTGGCTAACCGTGCCAGCGCTCTCCCTACTGAGCTAATGGGCAACTCGGGGCTGCAAGTGATGTAAATCGCTTCGGTCAGATGTCGCTGCCTGTACGTAATACAGAGAAGTTTGTAAAGAGGCTCGAAATTTCATTGACGCCTGCACTTGCCCATTAGCTCAGTTGGGAGAGCGCTGGCACGGTTAGCCAGAGGTCGCAGGTTCAAGACCCGGCATGGGGGGGAATTTTTAGCCTATAAATAGGTTTTTTTAAATTGTTCTCAGCACGGATTAATGCAACAAAAAGAATATAATCATATGTTTCGTGTCAATAAACCATTTGTAAATGTATTAGCCAACGCCTAAGCGACCGTCGTTTGCTCACAGATCCTGCAGCGCTCGGCGCAGTCCAAGGAGCGCACGCCGCCGTCGTCGCGCCGCCGACCGCGGGCCAAGGGCCGCTCCCCGCGCCCCCCGCAGCGCGCCGTCGCCGCCCCCTCTTAGTGGCCGCCATTTTGAAATGTCCGCCATCTTGGTCTCGCCACATCAGACACTGACATAGCAGGCCCAATATACTGCTCAAAACAATTAGGGGAATAAGATTTTATGTGGAATAAAAAAGTCGTTTGTTTTTTTATTATACCTGCCCACCAAATGTTGAAGTGACATTGTTCATGAAAATAAAAAAAAACATCGAAATAAAAAAAAAAAATCAAAGAACATCGGCGTTTTTGTTAGCATTCCGTAATATGGTGGTCAAGAGTCGATGTACACCTAAAAATAAAGTGACGTCATCAGAATTTTCTTAATTTTTTAATTACCTACAGAGAAATTCTCTCATTTTGTGGCCTTTCAAGTCTTCTGAGTGTTATTATTATTTCTTATTTTTAGTGTGTCGCTGGCAAAACAATTTTCGTCAGTATTTATTAAACACTTGCGGCCCAGAACTTGTTATTGATTGAAGTGAGTGTTAATTTGGTTTTCAAGGTCACAATGCCAGATCTGATTGAAATCCAAGTATTCCAAGCTGTCACTCTGCTCCAAGAGGGTCGAACTATTTTTGGCATGTAGAAATTAGAGATGGAATTTCTACTCATTAGATTAATCTATCTATTCTATACTAATAATAAATCTGTAAGGGTCGGTCATGGAGTAAGTTAGTTTGTTTTCAGAGATATTGTGTTTATAGGCTCAATATATGATAATGAAACTAATTTCACGATTTTTAGAATTTTTTTCTGTATGTGTGTATGTATGTATGTATGTTCCTCCATAACTCTTAAACCAATTATCCGAATTTGATGAAATTTGGTATAAAAACATATAGACATCTGGGACACAGGATAGGCTATTTAAATTCTAGCTCCAGTTATGATAAGACGTGGCCCCCATACAAATGCTTCGTAAAAATCGAAATGTACGCGAACGGAGTCGCGGGCACAGCCAGTCAATCAATAAATCGCCAATCCGCGGTGGGCACGCGTGGTGATTAAGCCCATACTCTCTCTCTGAGAGAAGGCCTGTGCCCTACAGTGGGACATATATAGGCTGCTTATGCTTATGCATCAATCACTTCCAAAAAGAAATAACAACAATCAGAATACTAGAAAGGCCACTTTCAAGTCTTCTGAGTGAGTTTTCTGTAATTAAAAAGTTTAAGAACAATGGCGTCACTTTGTTTGCAGGTGTACGTAGACTCTTGGCCACCATATCAAGAACTGATAACAAAAACGCAGATGTTCCTTTGTTTTTAATTTTCGTAAATTACTTGAATACTTAGTGGCCAGTTATAATTAAAACCTAAGCAAAAAGTTTTACTCCACTTAGAAATCTTATTCCCCTAATTGTTTTGAGCAGTATATAATGATCTTATGATGATACTGACTGTATGGGAAGGTCTGTTTGTTTGTACGTAATCGTACATTGACTATGATAATCAGACTGAATATCCTCTCAATTTTTGGCAACACTATAGTTTATTTAAAGCAATTTACTAAGCACGGTTAATAGTAATAATAAGAGTTTTATTTTATTGCTTTTCTATGCTTTTATTACACCTTACAACTACGTACTATCAGTCTTATTTATAAAACACGATTTCCTAAAATACAATTCAAATAGTCTGTGATACAGGGAAAGACTACCCTCGACTATTAAAACTGCATTTGAGGAGGATTTTCGAAAATAACACTGTTATAATCTAACCAGTCGTCTCAGCCATGCAACCGTCCTGCGGTCTGAAAATAAAGCAAATCACTTCATTAATCAACTTCGTTTTTTTTCTCTTCAAGTTGTTTTATTTTCAGATATTTACAATCTTTTCTACATCTACACTACACATCTATACTAATTAAAGCTTTATACTTGGACCATTGGTCAATGTAGATGGCATTTACTATACTAAATGTTAAGAAAATTAGTATCAAATTGTATGACTGACAAACCCGTCAATCAGCTATATCTATTCCATTATCCCTGGATACGTATTTATCTAGTTACCTACTTATGCAGTGACTTGGCGTAAGTCGCCCTTAATGGGCTAGATAATATTATCAAAATTCACCTGTCACTGCGTCTGTCAGGATTTTTGACAGGGGGAGGCCCTGTCAAAAATCCTGACAGACTTCGCGCCACCCTGTTACTGGCGTCTGACCGGGATCTTTAACTGCTACATCAAAGCCTTAATAACTTCTAAAGGGTTATCAGGGCTTACCTGTCACTCCTCTTCACAGTCGAGTATCCCGACAGGCAGATTTGACGCCACCCTGTTACTGGCGATCATCACCGGGATTTTTAACTGGTAAATCAAAGTCCTAAGAGCTTACAAAAGGTTATCAGGGCTCACCTGTCACCCTCCCCCCCGTCGAGTATCCTGACCGGCAGACCGCGCGCCACCACGCTGCTGGCTATCATGACGTAACTGGAGGATCGGCGCGCCCTCGCCACCGCCGCGAGTAAGTTGCGTTCGGATGCGGGCCGGCCCTTCACTTCGACGTTTGTGTCTGGAAATTGGAAAAAGGTAGATTTAAGACCGCAGGAGAGAGTAAGGAGAGGTGTGGCAGCTTGATGAGGATCAGGAGTGACCCAACCAGTATTTCTAATAAAGTAATGCGAAATAGTGAAGACATCTGAACCAAGTTTATGATTACGGAAGGCCAATGAGAGAGAGGAGAGGGAGGGAGAGAGACAGAAGAAACTTGGCTTTTCCCATGCTCTCTAAAGGGATAGATAGTCTGTGCGTGGAACGCTGAGCGCTATCAGAGAACAAAGAAAGATACAAAGAGATAGAATGAAAGAGAGTGAGACCGATATACAGAAAGATCTCACCTAGAACGCCCTGGCTCCACTTGGCTTTCCCCACGCTCTCCCAGGGGACGGTTTGTGTCGATGGGATGCTGAGTGCCATCAGTGAGCTGACTACTTTGTCCACTTCCAGGTCGGTCACTTCCCACAACATGCCGATCACCATTGGGCTGCGGAAGTAAGACATTATTTAAGTTTTCATACGAATAAATTAAATAAATCATCATCATCATCATCATTCAGCCACAAGAAGTCCACTGCTGGACATAGGCCTCCTCCATGGATTTTCAAAAAGACCGGTTGGAAGCGGCCTGCATCCAGCGCCTTCCTGCCACTTGGATGAGATCATCTGTCCATCTTGTGGCTGGTCGTCCCACGCTGCGCTTGCCGATATGTGGTCTCCATTCGACAACTTTTCGGCCCCATTGGCCATCAGTTCTGCGTGCTATGGGCCTGCCCACTGCCACTTCAACTTACTAATCCGGTGGGCTATGTCGACGACTTTCGTTCGTCTACGGATCTCATCATTTCTGATTCGATCTCGTAGAGAAATTCCGAGCATAGCCCTTTCCATAGCTCGTTGCGTGACCTTGAGCCTTCTTATGAGGCCCATAGTGAGAGACCACTATGGGCCTCTAAATTAAATAAATAGGTCATTGGTAAAAGCAAATTAGATTTTAAAGATAAGCGCGAACCGCAAGTAATTTGCTAGCTTAGAGGTTATTTTTGATGCCTACTCATAATTTGTTATTTAGGTCTTATTTGGTCTCTTTTTGAGTTATTTGTAACAATGATTTGTATCTCCTGGCACGGTGTAAGGATTCCACTTCTGATGTCCGTCCTATATACGGACCTGCAGCCTATACGGCAGTGGTGGCGTAGTTCTGTGAAAGGATCCCACTTCTGATGTCACTCGATTTACCCCATTCACCTGCAACCTACGTGATAGTGGTGGAACGCGGAGGTGGACAGCGCGCGGTAACTAGGCCTCTAGCAACATAACGGTGTGATTCTGTGAAAGAATCCCATTTTTGACGGAACTCAATTTAGTCTATAGCCGATGTGACTAGTGGTAGGCGGCGGCCAGCAGCGCGGCGGCATGTCTCAGCTAGTACCGCGATCTCACTTCTGATGTCAGGACGTTTCTCTTCTAACTGCAGCCGACGTGTTAGTGGTTTGCGTTCTAGGGTTAAGAATCCAATTTCTGATGTCAGTGTTTAACTCTTCTAGCCACTTACCTGCAGTATAGGGTTTATTAGCTATATGGTAGTGGTGGTGCACGGCGGCCAGAGCGCGGCGGCATTTCTCGGCTAATACCGTGATCTCACTTCTGATGTCAGTCCTATAGATACATAATTGACTGACCTGCTTTGGTAACTATGGTGCGCAGTGCCCTACCAGCAGTTCTTGGTTCTGTATGAGGATCCCACTTCTGATGAGTCCTATAGGATAACAGAGAATCTCACTTCTAATGTTCGTAATTTAGTTCATTCCAGACTGATCTGCAGCCTATATCGCAACCGACCAGCAGCGCGGCGGCATTTCTCAGCTAGTACCGTGATCCCACTTCTGATGTAAATACATTTCTTGGCAGTACCTACGTTTCTCTTCTAACTGCAGCCAACGTGTTAGTGGTTTGGTTAGGGTTAAGAATCCCACTTCTGATGTCAGTGTATACCTCTTCTAGGCACTAACCTGCAGCCTATATGGTAGTGGTGGTGCGCGCCGGCGCGGGCGCGAGGCGCGCGAAGCCGCAGCCGGCCTGAGCGCGGCAGCATTTTACGGCTAGTACTGTGATCCCTGCTGATGTCAGTCCGTTTCTCTTCTAAAGAAGTAGGAACTTCTGGTGTCAGTTTCTTTGTCTTCTGGGCACTAACCAGCAGCCTATATGGTAGTGGCGGTGCGCGCCAGGGCGCGAAACGCGCGGACCCGCAGCCAGACAGCAGCGCGGCGGCATTTCCCGGCTAGTACTGTGCCATCCCACTGCTGATGTCAGTCTGTTTATTCTAAAGATCCTACTTCTGGTGTCAGTTTCTCTTCTAGGTACTAACCTGCAGCCGATGTGGTAGTGGTGGTGCGCGGCGGCGGGCGGCGCGCGGGCGGGCGCGGGCGCGAGCCGCACCGAGCCGCAGCCGGCCAGCAGCGCGGCGGCGGCGCGCGCGGCGGCCTCCACGCCCGCGCCGCCCGCGCCGCCGCGAGCGTACTGGCAGCCGTCGCCGTGGCCGCAGTACCTGCGCCCGAAACGACGCCGCTCCGGTCATGCGCACTAGGGATATTCTTATGTACTTATTTGCTACGTAAATTTTTGTTTTTTAGTTGTTTGTATTTTAATAGTTCATTGTATACCGAGGGCAGAAAACGGTCTATTTCTGTTCGAGAGTATGTTTAAGAACGACGCGCAGCGGAGGCGCAGCGAACTTTTTCCCGAGTGATACATACTAAACCTACGAGGAAAGTAAAATAATCTACCCGCAACGCGTGACAGCACTATGAAATATAAAATCACTAGCGCAAGGCGCTATCTTGTTCTACCCCTTTTTCTTGTAACAAATTACCTATCTACCTATCGTAAAACGTGTGGATTAAAGCTCAATCCCCGACAACAATAATTAAAAACGTACTATAAAATTATCAATTTAGTAAAAAAACTAAATTTAAGAAAACAAAACAAACTGCCGCGTTTGTTTTTTTTTTTCGCAGAGCAGAAAAAGGTCGCCAGCCTCCTTTCATTGAAAATCAAGTACCAAAATTCCCATCGCTTTTTTTAATTATTTGATGTCGCGCTAGGTTCTTACTGCAGTCGGTAGAGGGAGAAAAAATAACAACCGTGGACAGTACGACACAAATTTATTTTTCGTGGATTCACTGAATATAATGCCTACACCCGATCAGTCACTTTCTGGTTAGCACAGATAGGCACTCTCCTGAAGTCGAGGTGGGTACGCAGCGTGACCCGTGATAGTGCAACCCGCGGGATAGGATTTCCTCCGTAGTGGCCGGTTACTTGTAGTCCAAGGCAGCGCGGTGTTAGTGGGCTTAACCTCGGGAACGGGACGTGGTCCAAGTATGTATGGCCTGGCAGGTGTTTGGCCCGGAACTTAGGTCCCAATAGCGGGAGATAAGTTTACTCGATTTTGGACTATAGTAGTACTTAATCAATTTAATGGTTTATAAAGTCATCCGACCGTTCAGAGCGGTCCAGGAAATATTGTGAGCCAGCAGAGGCGTGTACGCGCAGCTCTCAAAGCGGTCCGTGATCGAATCATCTGGTGACGACGCGCAGCAAGACCATGGCGGCTATCGCTAGGCAGGTTAGAGAACAATAGCCTTCCTAACGACTAGTGATGTAGGCGCAGTCGATAATTGTAGTTTATCGATTGTCGATAATTTGTTATCGATAAGTCGGTAACCAATCATCGGTACTTGCTGTTTTATTAGGCTTATTAATTAATAGATTAAGGTTTAGATTTAAGTTGTAAAATAGTATGAAGTTTAATCTTGATTAACTGTTTCTTTGTTATTACATTTTTATTTTTTTTTTCTTAATTTAGTCTCTTATTTATTATTGAGATAATAAATAACGCTACATTGATACAAAATATTTTTGAGATTTGACGTTTACATATTTTTTATTTTGTCTTTGAAATTCGAGAAAAGCTTGGGAAAAAACTTCGAGACTCGATTCCTCAACAATTTATAACCTAAAAATTTGTACGGAACCCTCGGTGGAGGAGTCTTGCCCTGATTTTTTATCTGTGTACTGTTGGTATGTCTAATATCAATACATCCTAGTTATTTGGTGTACTCACAAGAATATGTCTACTTCCCGCAAATAATCCACCAGCAGGTCAGGCTCAGGAGGCTTCCCGACGTCGCCGCGCCACTGTGGACACCAGTATTGGACGAACGAGCTCATCCGCTTCTCCATACGCTCCAGATTGCTCTCTGCGGAGGTAAGATAAGATAATAACGCTAGCTGACCCGGCAAACGTCGTTTTGCCATATTAATTAAGGTTACCTGGAAGAAAATACTTATTAGTATTAAGCTCGCCTATGTACAAATATCTTTTGATAGTCCAATGAAGGATTTTCAATCGATCAATTAAATTAGCCTACGACCTATTCTCAGACCTACCAAACATACACTAAAAAAAAATATCATAAAAATCAGTGAAGCCGTGTCGGAGGAGTCCGATAGCAAACACTGTGACACGAGATTTTTATATATTAGAATTCTTTACTGTGCACCGAAACAAAAACTAATACAAAATATTCAATTAAATTCAAAATTACGTCACAGAAACTGTGACTTATTGAACGTTAAAAGTAAAACTAGGTGTCCATTTGGAAATCTAGACCATTTTGGAGAAAATTTGGACAAAAAAACTCTAAACTTAGTCTTTTCAAATATGTTACTTAATTAACAAAGTTTACATATTATTCTAAAACCTAGTGCTAATGCATTGAACTGGCTTTGATTCCAGACATCTTGGTCATCTAAATAATCTTTAATGGTATAGCAGCCCTTTTAGTACAAAGTGTGCTTTACACACTATTTACAAAGGTACACAGTACAAGATAAAAAGTACCCGAAACCCGCGTACGTGCATGCAACGACTAATTAATGTTGATGATGCGAGAGAGATCTGTCAGGATCATGGCAAGTGGGAGACCCTGGTCTCTACCTACCCCTCCGGGATAGATAATGGTACGGAACCCTTCGTGCGCGAGTCCGACTCACACTTGGCCGGTTGTTTTATTTGTGAATTTTCATATGACGGAAAACTTGCGATAATATACTTTTAAATCGACATCAAAAGGACGAAATCAGGGGCAAATCTACTAACCTGGGTTTATCACATAGCGCCCATCCTCAGCCTTGGCCAAGAAGTAGCCATCTTTGATGTTAGCCTCGTGGGTCTTATAAAGGAAGTACAAGAAGTGAACGTTCTCCATCCGAGAGACAGGGTGAGTGTTCAACAAGGGAAGCGACTCCCAGGGAAACGTGTCTATCATCTGTGAAGTGGAGAAACGGCAGAAGTTGTAATCGTTACTATTTTACATAGTCGTGCATACATACATACATACATAAACTCACGCCCTGTATCCCAGAGGGGTAAGCAAACACCAGGGACTGCCACTTGCCACGATCCTGACAGATCACTTTCGCTTCCTCAACATTCATTAGTCGTTGCATGCACGCACGCCGCTTTCGGGTATTTTTTATCTTGCCCTTTGCTAACATAACATAATATAAACTCACGCCTGACACATCCTCTATTTGATCGAACTATGTCCGCCTGGGACGTCCCTTACCGGCCTTTCCACCCACATTCGCTCGATGTATTTGTTTCATTAATCTTTCTTCCTTCATCCTCTCCACATGTCCAAAACAATGCAACATTCCTTTCTCAATTCTAGTTACTATTGTGTGTAGAAATGCGGCATTTTCTTTATGTAACAATTTATTTTTCTATGTAAAATTGTATCACTTTTAAGTACTTTTATGGCAAAACCCCTCATGGTTATAAAAACCACGAGAGAGGCCTGTGCCCTGCAGTGGGCGTCAATTGGCTGATGATAATGATAAAGTAATAAAATTCTAAGGGCGAAAAGCCACGCAAACCACGTGTATGACGTCGTCGATTGAATAAACAATATGGTGATTGAAAAATCCATACTTACTCTTAGTCCTTAAATGACTGGTCCGGTTAAATAGAGCCACTAAAGTCGTATGAACTCTGAAAGTAATTACTGAAGTTTCCGATAAGAACAGCAACTCACCCACATAAAGGAAACCTCACGAGAAAACCAGATTGCCGAATTTAGCCACGTATGTACGACGTACAATGTAGATAATGGCGGCTCTTCATTATACCTTTTAATAAAGGCTAGTTTTCGGTCAGCCAAATAGTCAAACGTTTTAGACGATGCATAGATAAAAGGCTAGCCGTGTAATTGAATGCCGCCGCCCAATAAACTTCCTAGGCGTTGAATTGGACGGCTGATTTGATGAGATGGCGGCGACGTAATTATACACAATTTTTGCAAGCCTAAACTCTGTCTCCCTCCCTTTAAATGGATTCCCATGGATTCTCCATGTTCTCAGCATCATGTCAAGCATAAACAATAATAAGGTACACTATATACGTCCCACTGCAGGGATAAGGCCTGCTCACAGAGAGAGAGTACGGGCTTAATCACCACACGTGCCTTCCGCGGATTGGCAATTTCAAGTTGAGGTATGTGAACACCTCAGACACTCAGGTTTCTGCACGACGTTTTCCTTTACAGTTAACAATAACAATATATAATCAAATAAAACATAATTAAATTATCTACAAACCTCATCCACAATCAGCACTACCGGATGACGTTTCGCCTGCCTCAACACCGCCCACTCCTCGTGCTCCCTGACCCGTATCGCGGCATGGGAGAACGCCTTTATACCGTCCACAAGCGTAAACTTATGTATCGCCTCGAAGCACCCTGATAGACACTTCAAACACAGCTCAGTGGCAAAGTTGAACTCGGTAGAACATTGCCCGCAGGCTTTTGTGGCTAGGCCTTGGCGTACGTCGTCCGGGTGGCCGTTTTCGGTTAGGATTTTGCGTATGCACGACTTGATCTGGCCGGATTGCAGTCCGGGGGAGGACTCGATGAGGTTGTAGAGTAGCGTTTTCTGTTTTTGGGTGAGGCGGATGAAGCTGGAAGGTCAGAGATTTGTGAAGGTTCAACATTTGAACCCATCATTTCGAAAAGGGCACGAGTCACACTTTTCGTCAAAACCATTTTTTGGCGCCACTTTATTTATTGAAGCGTTTTACATATTCCCTGTGAAAACGGCACAATCTCATACATCACAAGTCAACTCAAAAGGCAAACGAAAATCAGAGTCTGTTTGAAAACGGCACGAGTCCTAAACTCATGCCCTTTTCAAGTGACCACACGAGGTCTTGTGACAACACGTGATTCGATTGATTGTTTAGTCAGTCAGGATTTCCAGCTCTTACAGAAGATGGGTACCAGGCCGCCCTTACCATCAAGTAATACTCCTGCATATGCTGGTAAAGTGCCAATCAATGAGAAGAAAATGGCAGATTTGAAAAAACTTGAAAAATACAGTCCAGTAAAATACCAAAATTTTTATACAGAGGTTTTTGCATGGCCAACTACTTCAGCAAATAATGAATATCACGAAAATGAAGAAGACTAATATGAAACGGCTTTGATTTGTAGGAACATAACAGAGGTCGTTTCGAAAAGGGCATGAGTCCAGAAATTTAAATTAACAATATCAGTATGAAAAGTGTTTTTTTTTATGTACAAAATAAAACTCAAAAATTATGTATGTGTTTTATTACTCTACTCCTGTATTCAGTTTCTATAGCACCATAGACTTTTTTTGTAAGACATACATTTTTGTTGATCCTGAAAAGTTTTACTTATTGGACTCATGCCCTTTTCGAAATGATGGGTTCATTTGTGTGCGTGTATGTGTGTTTTATATTTCTTATGTGGCTTATTTAAATTTACTTTCAAATGGAGTTTACTATAGCTTGTGATCTTTAAAATTTTATAATTTAAAAATAATCTAAAAACCTATTTAGAGGCTAAAAATTTAATTTTTTTATGGTAAGGAGACTCCCTTATTGTTTATTATTTTTTAATTTGATTATTTGTTAGGTAATCCGTCGTAATAAGACATAATAAGTAAAAATTCAACTGGCAACCTATTACGGTTCCAAAGGTAGAGCCGTTTAAAAGTCGGACAGACGGACAGACAGCGAAGACAGAGTAATAGGGTCCCGTTTAGCACCCTTCGGGTACGGAACCCTAAAAACGACTTACCCCCAATCGGCGATAATGCTATCGACTAACGCCTTTACTCTGTCTCTGAGGGCAGAGTCGAGCAGTTTGCCTGTGAGAAGGCAGCTCCAGCCGCCGAGCCACTCCTTGTCCATTATGTGGATCACACTCTGGAACGGTGAGGAGATCAAGATTATAAATTGGTGACTGGATATAAAAATACGTTCGAAGTGCGTCCTACCCGTCATGACATACGGTGCTGAAACGTGGACACTCACGGTGGGGCTGGTCCACAAATTTAAAGTCGCTCAGCGTGCTATGGAAAGGGCTATGCTCGGGGTTTCTCTGAAAGATCGAATTCGAAACGAGAGGTGATCCGACAGAGAACCAAAGTCACCGGCATAGCCCACCGAACTAGCATGCTGAAGTGTGTCAGTGGGCCGGTCATATCACCCGAAGAACTGATAACCGATGGGGTAGACGAGTTCTCGAGTGGAGACCGCGGATCGGTAAACGTAGTGTGGGACGTCCTCAGACTCGGTGGAGCGATGATCTTCGCAGGGCGGCTGGCAAGAGTTGGATGAGAGTGGCCGAGGACCGTGCTCAGTGGCGTGCAATAGGAGAGGCCTATGTCCGGCAGTGGACAAGCGTAGGCCAACGATGATGGTGATGAAATAAAAATAATCGGGTTCTTGTTCCATACTCAACTTTGTCAAGAAAAATAATAAAAACTGAAAGAAAAAAAGCCAGGCGGCTAGGTCGGTACCACCTATTTATTATCCCATATCTTATTTCAGTTTCGGTCCCTCGCAACGACTCAGAATCTGGAATTTGGGTCCCGCCTGTAGTTTTTTTTTTTATGTTTGCTACCCAATAACGCCAGAACGGCTGAACGGATCTGGATGACATTTGGCACAGAGGTAGATTATAGTCTGGAATAGTAAACAGGATACTTTTTGTCCCTTTTACGCGGTCGAAGTTGCGGGCAAAAGATATTATTCTATACATTGCGAGAAACCGAAACCGGCGTGCGTGTAGCCATACAACGACTAATTAATGTTGAGGAAGCCTAAGTGATCTGTCAGGATCGCGGCAAGTCGCAGTCCCTGGTCTCTGCCTACCCCTCTGGGATACAGGCGTGAGATTATGTATGTGTGTATTGCGAGAAGAAAGTATCTTCACCAGAAATCCACTAATGAACTATCCTCATAAGAAAGTCTCCTATCAACTACCTCCACCGGAAAGTCTTGCGGAATGGAATACAATACTAAGTGGCCAATACTAAGTTGGACACAGATCTGTGTCGCGGCAGACGAGTGGTTAATTAACTACCTTCGTAAGAAAGTCTCCAATTAATTTGATTGCCCTCATGGGATCTTGTCAGACAGGAGCTCGTACTCGTACCAACTAATATGTATGACACTTGATATGATTTGAGAAAAGATGGTCAGAGTGGAGTTCATTTTTCGCCCCTTTTTTCTCCACTACCGAAGGCTAACATTGTATAGTACGCACAAATATTTTTGGCGGTAACGTGAACATAGTCACACACAGATCGTTTGCACATCGTTTACTGTCTTTAGTGTTTGTGTGAATAATTGTCGTAATGTGATGCCTAATAAATTAGTCAATTACTCACACAAACACTGTAAAGATCGTTTGCACATCGCTTACTGTCTTTACAGTGTTTGTGCGAGTAATAATTGACTAATTTACTACGCATCACACTACGGCAATCACTCACACATACACTGTAAAGACAGTGAGCGATGTGCAAAAGATCTAAAAAAAAAAAAAAAATTTAAAATTTAGGCTGTTCATTTCAAAAAAAAAATTATATATATTACATGGCATGTACTTAACTTCTAATCTTAATATTTAAAGATTTTTGAGTTAAGGAGCTGCTTATTCATAAATTTACATATACATTATATGTGACTATGTTCACGTTACCGCCAAAAAGATTTGTGCATGCTATACATTGACTTCAACAAACATAATGTAAATTCTTAACATAAAAAAATGTTGATTTCTTATTTATACCTTCATCCTCAGGTCGATGTCCTCGCGGCGGTTCCAGTAATTCTGCACCAGTCGCTTGTTGTTGAGCAACTGGGCATTCTCTATAGTCTTGTAGTTCTCTTCCAGCAGTGAATAGAGCTCCGCGAACACCGGCTTCTCGCCCTCTGTAAAAAAAACTTGGGCTTTGACATGCACGCCTATTGATTCTAGTAATAGGTTAGGTGCAGGGGTTCCCATATCGAGGAGACGCAAGGCTGTATGTATAGGGCACCTGGTAGACCTACGCGTATCTTCTTTTATCCTCTCCTTTTATCTTCTCAACCTCTACAACTAAAATGTAGAGGTTGACGTGCTGTCGACTGTACTACGAATGAATGTAAATGTACCTATCACGTAATCTATGAATCTGGGTATTATTAACATTACAACTACCTACATTCATGGATTAACAAAAATCGCCTTTTAATGTTTGTTATTAATCTTTAAGCCGTTGATTTTTGGCATTATCCTTTGTTAGTAACGTAACTTTATAACTTCCTTATTATACCTGCTCCTATGATATCAGTACAATGAAAATCAATATAGCAACTGTCTCCCCGACTACCACGATTCAGGCTCGACCTTGTGTGGTAGTCACTGTGTAAACATAACTATTGTAATAACTATTTTATGGCAATAAATGTAATTTATTTTTTTTTTATTTATAAGAAAGGGTCTGGATGTACCTCCATGTTTGTGATGTCCTTGCCTGGTTACCATAGCAAAGGACCAGGACAAGTGGTTGTGTTGTGTGGAAGTCAGTTAGTTTTGGACTCACACTCCGCAGGTCTTTTCTTTTCATGTTTTTAAAGAAATTCTCAAACTTACCTTTGACCACATTAGCTGGTACGATCACATTCAGAGGTCCAGTCCTCTCGTCAAAGTAGTCATTAGTGAGTACACTCAGGTACAGCGAGTTTATCTCGCTTCTGAAATCCGTCCATGGCTTCAGATTCTCATTTGGATTGTACGGGGCAGTTATTTGCACTATTGTCCATTCTGGAAGAGATGTGAGGTGTATAGATAAAAACGGTTTTTTCTACAATACAAACAAGGAGTATTTTGATCTAAATCAAATAAAGCAATCATGTTTTTATTCAAAATAACAAAGAAACTGTGATTCAATGAATGTTACAAGTAAAACAACAATTCAATTTCAACATCTAGACCATTTTGGAGAAAAACTTAACTAAGAAGGAATTCTAGGAGTAGGATACTACAAGATTGTAGAATCATTATCATGATCATCACCCATTTGACGCCCACTGCAGTACATAGGCCTCCCTTATGGTTTCCCAAGCTTCCCGGTCTTGTGCCGCCCGCATTCAGCGTGTTAAGATGCGTCGCCGGCTAAAATATTTACACGAAACAATAGAAGAAAACAGAGATCCAAAGGATGGATCTCCTGCCCCTGTTTTTCATGAAATATACACATACATACATAAACCCACGCCTGTATCCCAGAGAGGTAGGCAGAGACCAGGGACTGCCACTTGCCACGTAAAACATTTAATTTTTTATTGAAAATATTTCATGAAAAATGCGATTAGGTTTTTATTCTTTGCAATGTTTTTTACAAGTGGGTAAAGGCACCTTTACATACATAAAGCATAGTCAAGAGTTGTTAGATTTTCATCGTTTTCTCATTTTCTGACTATACTTATAAATAGTTACGTTTTAACAATAGCGACCCAGTAATTGCAGAACTACCTAGTTTTATTAGAGTTCGAAGATGTTTTCGCATACCTTTTGGCAGTTCCTTCAGGATCTTCTGAAAGTTGTCAACATTATTATCTGGGGTGAACCTTAAATACTTCTTGTACAAGGGCTCTTTTTCATCAATCTCATACTTTTTCAGTATGTTGGTGATTTTATCAACTTTTATTGGAAATGTTATGTCTTCTTTTCCTTTGTTGCTAGAACCAATGATATTTATTACATAAGAAGTAACTGCAGCTAATTAATACGATGACAATTAGAAATCAGTCTTTACAATGTTTTATCGAAATAATACACAACTAGAAAATATTTCCTTCATATGTAATATATGATTAAAAGTAAAAAATAATTAAAAATTATCTTGACACTTGGCACATTAAATTTGTGAGAAAAGAAAAACAAAATACTTTCAGTGAGAGTATTGGCATAATCACCAGGCATGCCCAAAGCAGACTGGCAATTTCAAGCACTACGATATGGGAACACCTAAGATTATCAGGTTTCCTCTTCACTTAGTTAGAGATTGTGCCAATTTGACAAATGTACATATATAATATGTAACTTAGAAAACAAATACAATTATTTAACTAAGCGTGTAAAATACTTACCCATTATGTGTCTCAGCAAGTTTTTGCACTGGCTGAATAAAACTTTTAATCTTGTAAAGTTTGTCTGAAAAATAAAAAAATAAACTGTGAAGTACATAACTAACAGAGGGACTGTAGAATATGGGGCCCATGAATTAAATCCTCAAACTAATATGACAAATATTACAGCTAACCAAATTGATTTCGATAGAAATTTGTAAAAGTAATGAATATGGTACTCCGCTGCATGAGTTGACAAGCGTAACTTAACTTCAGGTCTTGGGGTGAAGTTTTTTATATGGAGCGAGGCTCAGCCCTTGAGCCCCACTCGCATACCTCAGCGCTTGAAATTTCCAATCCGCGGTGGGCAAGCATGGTGATTAAGCTGTTACTCTCTCTCTGAGAGAAGGCCTGTGCCCTACAGGGACGTGTATAGGCTGAATACAATACAAATTGAATATTGAATTGAATGAGAATATTCATTTCCTCCGGCAAATTTCGGGAAAGAGTGGCCTCGTATTGTACATTATACCCAGAATTTCTTTACTACTGAGATTTATCTCAGTCAGAGACATTAACCTAAATGTTAAAAAAACGACTCATGTCACACAAATAAAAATCATTCCAGAATCCTTAATAAGAAAAGTAATAAAGAAGCATGCAAGTTTTTTCGTTCCCAATTTTTATTGCAGAACTGTTAGTCCAGAGATTGTCGGAGTACAGTAAGCGTGTCTATAAACACCAGAGGTTGTGTTGGGCCTTCAATGTGATGTATGTTGATCTATATGAATAACCAGGGAGGTTTTAAAAATATTTACAAAAGCATAAAATATTTTTAAATTTTATAAACCTATTTAAGTACAGACTAAGAATTACACCCATGCTGGGACTTGAACCCACGACCTCTGGCTAACCGTGCCCAACTGACCTAATCAGCAAGTGCAGGCATCAGCAAATTTCAAGCCTCTTTACAAACTTCTCTGTATTACGTATAGGCATTCATTCAGTCATTTAAATCACTTGCAGCCCTGAGCAACCCACTTTGCAGTTAGGTTTTACATCGGAATGATATCCTCAGCAGGGGGGGTTAGTGCAACAAAAAGAATATATTTTTAAATGTCCTTGTCTCATTACATTAACACAGGACAAGTTTCAGCACTTTACAAGTGATTTATAATGTAGTCTAAGACTGACGTATTCATTGCAACTTTTTTGATTAAAGAATGTTGATTAAAGAATTTACATAATGTATTTGGTTTTTTTTTTCGTTTCCTTCAAGGTGATAATATGAAGGCATGTTTTTGTCATTTTTTGGTGTCATGTTTGGCAGCTTTATTCTCCACTTTTGAGATGGTTACACTGGTAGTCTTACTCCCAGTTTCTCGTACAATAATGTGCTGTTAATCTACTGTTAACATCTATCAATTGACCAAAGTGCATACAAAAAAAAACTACTCACAGCTGTTAACAGTAGATTAACGGCTTGTTAGCGTACGAGAAACCGGTGGTTTATAGCATTATTATGTAGCCCTACTGTCGGGTACTGCAGGCTCTTCTCTCTGATAGATAGTGTGGGCTTAATCAACATGCATGCACACCCACAGTGGAGTGGAAATTTCAAGCACTGAGGTATAACACCCCGGGCATTCAGGCTTGCTCACAATATTTTCCTTTAACGTTAGCGAATGTATTGAATTTTAAAATTCAATGGCGAGTGGTATAGATTTTGTTTTGATAACCCATTTATTTATTTAAGTACCTGAGTTAGCTTTCAGCTGTTCCTCCCTGTACACTGCCATCGTTCTGAGAGAAGCAGAAACAGCCTCACTGAGATGAAAGGCACATGCCAAGTCGTCGTTATCCGACATACACTCCTCAGCTTGCAGCTTTCTTGCGCCTAAGATAAAGTAGAAAAAGCTGTTTGAATTAATAATAGGTAGGTTATCAATAGATTGATTTATTCAGCTTGAGATTAATTTAAGTACTTAAATATGGCATTCTATAGAATAATCGAGGTCACAAAGATACGTACTCTGATAATTTGGTCCATTTGGCGTCAACGGAATTTGTTTAACGAATTTATTCAATATGCTCGTGTAAAGAGGCTTCGTGAAATCAATTTCATTCGTGAATACATCGAAGTCTTCCATTTTCTAAATACCTAATTGGTATTCTTTACACAAATTAGAAACTTTTTGGGCCAGAATTGTTTACACGAGAAAGAAAAGACAGTAAAACACGTAACAAACTTCGTCAAGTTTGAATTTGACAGAACAACGGACGGTATAAATAACGTTTAGTGCATGCTCATACTATTTACATCACAGATTAAAAAGAAAAAAAGACAAGTCTTGTACAGTACATATCGTCGCTTAGCAAACAACACACCACCTTTTTAAAACACAAAACTTTTTAATTTTGTAAACAGTTTTTACGGTGTTCCATAGAAAAAAATATTTGTGCGGTGTTCCAATTTTTTTAATAACGGCCGCTGATAAGTCAGATTCTGAATGTTTGAACTTGAATCCTATAGGTAGATCGATTCACGCTTAAAATCTGCACCAATGGTATTCAAATGTCAAAACCGTCTTTCGACTTGAGCGTTTGCTGAACGACGATCGTTTTTGTTGAATCACTGTCGTCGGTCGGTCACTGTTCTGCTGTTTCCGTTTTAAAAAAAATACGGTTTTTTTTGTGGTGTAAGTACAGCTTAGATAAAATAATTTATATCCTACCTACGCACTCACTATAGTTGGTTGGTTCCGTACCTCAAAAGGCAAAAACGAAAACGGAACCCTTTGAAGTGATCCTTTAAATAGGATCACTTTGTTATCCGTCCGGTCCGTCGTTCGACCGTTTGTCTGTTAAGACCCTTTATCTCGGGAACGAGTGGAGGTATCGAGTTAAAATTAAAACCATATACCTATTCAGGTCTACAGTCCCTTGAAGCTGTGAAAAAATAAAACTTCTAAGTTAACATAAAAAAAGACATGGCCGTTCATGCCGCAAAAAACGTACCTACATATATTTCGACAATCAAGGGAATCAAAATTTGACCTAGAACTATGTTTGGCAATTAATATCGTATTCATACTAAAAGTACAGGGAAAAATCTGAAAACTTCATATTTGTTTTGTTTGTTTGTTACCTACTCTTTATTGCACTTAAAACATTAACAAAAATAAAACTTGTACATACTTAATTAAGTCGTAAAAATATAGTCTTTGAATTTCGGGAAAAGTTCGGAAAAAGCTACCTACATATTTCGACGTGTTATGAAGTCCACTGAAGTAAATGGTTTGACGTAAATGTATAAAACCAATCATAAGTTACGCTGTCACTCCGCGCCCTCCTCGGCACCGAGGTGGGTCGCTCACGATGTCGGTTTAGGGGTCCTTAGGACCAAACCAGCCCCCAGGTGGTGTTTGTACATTAGCAGCACGGCCGGGCCCGTGCTGTTATGCATGAGCATTCACCACCTCCCTCCCCCGTGTCCTCCGGAGGGTGCCCTTTTTAGGGCTAAAAAAAAAAAACGCTGTCACTTAGGTACTATCGCTCAATCCGTTTCTTACCCGTAGCACAACCGCGTGACACTACTAGTAGTGTCTTGGGGAACTGCTATTCCCTTTAGCACTACTTTAAAGACATTTGTAATCCCAGTAAAACAACCAAATAAAACAAACAACCAAGTGATGCCAAAGCAAAGCAAATAATAAACTACGAATTGTAGTTTTATGAAACTCGGCCCTGATTGTTTCACTGGGATTACAACTGGGAGGGCTGAAGGTAATAGCAATTCCCCAAGGCACTATACTGGCATCGCTTGGTTATTTCACTGGGATTATAAATGTCCCTGGCACAACTGGCAGTGCTGAAGGGAATAGCAGTTCTCGAAAGCACTACTAGTAGTGTCAGGCGGTCCTACTACGGGCATTGAATTTTAAGTAGCTACGGGTAAGAAACGGCCCAATCGACGTTCATGGTCGTCACGCATGGCGCATGAATGAACCAATGACAGAGTAATTTACTCTACAGCACATATTGCGCTCATTTCATTGGTACAGACTGATCGAGAGGACAGGGGCCGTTTTTGAGAATGAATTTTGTAGGAAGAAATTAATAGGTACCTACTTACTTCTTCAATTTTTAGCCCCTAAATAGTTTTTTAAAAATTCTCCTCAGCACGGATGCAACAAAAAAAAAGAATATACCTAATAATACTTTGTATGGTTCTTTTATTCGTAGCTATTAACTTCGTGGGTTAATTGGGCGCAATGTATTCATCGGGATCTCATTACCAATGATGATTGATCTCATTATTGAGATATCGATGTTTTTAATACATTGCGTGTAAAAATTTTAAATTCGTTAACTTTGCAGAAGAAATGTTCGCTATAAGATATTAGCTGCATTTCTGAAAAAAAAGGACACCATCCACCCTTTCATCCATTAATTACTCAGCCATGGTTCCTTTGGAAGAAATGTTCTTAATGATGCAGAGGTACGCGAATTTCAAGAAGGGCATTAGTAAATTAACAGCTAGTGTAATAATAATACAGACCTTCGACAAACGTTGCACGCTTTCACGTAACGAATTCACAATCTTCGTAACATCCCTTAGTATGGTCATTTGGAGACTGCCTCGTTGGTCTAATGGTTAACACGTTTCTTTTATAGATCGTTTTATAGAATTAACGCCAAAAACGGTTGTTTATACGCCATTAACGGTTTTTGCCTTAGTTTCACGGCCATTAAAAATCAAAAACGATCTGTATCCTACGAATAAGAAAAATATAGAAGTAGGTAAGTATTTCTCCCTATAAAATTCACACAAAAAAAGGTCCCAGTATCTACTTATATTACTCTCTACCAATGAAATGAGCGGATGTGCTGTAGAGTAAATCACTCTGTGATTGGTTCATTCTGTGCGCCATGCGTGACGATGTGAACGTTCATTGGGCGATAGTAAGTGACAGCGTAACTGATGATTGGCTGTATCCAAAAACGTCAAACCATTGGTGTAACCCGTCGAAATATCTATGTACGTCTCAAGATGGCGGTCTGGCGATGGCAGGTGCGTAGCTATTTTTCCGGGTAATACCTACTGAATGCGCTCCGATTGGTTACACAATTGACAAGCCCCGCCTGCCTTCCCACAATTTAACTTGGGGTCATTTTTTAGCGCTAGTTACACATCTATGTTTTTAACTATCACTGTCTGTATCAGACATGAGGTATTTTTTTCCATTAGCGGTGCTAGTGTTACGTCGTGGGCTAACTAGTGCCACCAACGAAGAATAAATCATATCTTCTTTTACAGATCGTACTGCAAAAAGTGTCTGTACCTACTATCTCTCAATCATGTCAACAGTGGTTTTTAGGATCCAAGACAAAGAACCTAGGATCACGAACCTGGAACTGAAAAACGGCCGTTGTTCCACAGAGGAAGAAGGAAGTTGTTCCTATGTTCTTTGCCTTAGGTTTATGGCCATGGGTCGTAAAATGATTGAGAGATTGTACAGACACTTTTTGCCAATTCAATCTGTAAAAGTTTGATTTTTTTCCTCGGTGGCGCTAGCGTTACTCCCTGGACTGCCCTGGAGCCCCTTTGTGGAATTAGGCCAGAGATGATCTTTTTAATTATAGTAGGGTTAAGACTGATACTTTTTGTGTGTGCATTTTTTTTAATTTTCTAACGTTTTAGTTAAGTTATTGAAACTTCAGTGCAAATAAATAAATGCACTCGATTGAAACGCAAGTTGGATAAATTAGAGTCGAGAGTAGAGGGGCTGATCGATAGGTACCGCTCGGCATGAAATAGTAGAAAGTTAAGAGAACGTTTCTGCTATCTTTGTATCCTTGTCCGTCAATAACATTTAATTACATAAGTTTGGTGCAAAAATAAAAATCGAATTTCAAACCAAAAATTGTGTGGCGCTCGTCTCACTCGCCACTCGTCTGCCGCGACACAGATCTGTGCCCAACTTAACTAGTATGGGCCATTCCATTCCGCGAGGGCAGTACAGGGGTTGAAGAAGGAAGTAAATTATCTGAATTTACCCGAAACCGGCGTGCGTGCATGCAGTCAGAATCGTGGCATGTGTCTTGTCTCTGCCTACCTCTCTGGTATACAGGCGTCTGTTTATGTACCTATTTATGATCTTAATTTTTGGTAAAATAATTAGTAGTTTCAGCCCGATTTCTACAATTATTGGCCAAGCCTTACTTTGAAAAAAAAAATGCGGTATATACATTACACTTTTTAATTATAATAAAAAAACGTAAACAATGTGCAAATTAGTACGGAATAATTTGCAACATCTAAGTTAAGATTTTTCGTTGACATTTTAATGATTTTCCATTTTGCTACTGAAGGTTTAGTAGGTACAAATATTTAAAATATCAAATGAAAACATTGTTAAGCTTATATTGACTAAAAATGCTTTCTAATTTATAATAAATAGTACAATATTATAGTGGCACTGAAAAGAACGTCGCATTAGACTGTTTATAAAATGTTAAATCTAGTTCACTATTTTTACCCATTTGTGGTAGGTAATTGTGCAAACACTACATAATAATTTATCATATTTTTAAGGCACAAATTTCAAAATAAATAAAGTACTTAACAATGTAAAAAACAAAACTATTACTTACTTTATTGACTTATGGCCAGAACATTATCTCTTAACAATTATTATGCATGATTTTATGGAAAAATGTTAAATGCCAATCGGTTTAAACTTCATTAACTAACTAGTTATTGATAGCTTTGATTTAAATATGCAAAATGAAGACCTAGTTTGTCTACATTGCAAATAACAAAAATTCATGGTTTGCACAACATTATAAAAATACAGGTTTGGATACAATACTGATAGATTAATAATACATAGGAGCTATTGCCTTAAAAGCAATAATAGTACATACAAAAAATATGTAAATAACATGAAATAAACTATGCCAAAACAAATCAACATGATTGGAATTCTTCTTACTTTATGCAAGTATTTTACTAGGTAGATATGATGAGTGTATACTGATTTTTATACCATTTATTTAATAGTATAAGTAATACATTAGTTATTCGACTGTGATTTTACAAAAAGGTGACCTAATATAATGTTTAAACAACATTCTATCTATATCAGCTATTTGTGATCATAAACCAACTAAAACACGTATAAAAACTTCTATAATTTTCACAATAATACAAAGGCAGCAATAAGATATGACTCGAAGGCACAAATAGTTTCTTTGATTAACATAATTGATAGTAAAAACTCTCACAACTTTTTCACATAAGTTAACTTATATTTCAATTAAAGTAGTTTTAAATACTCACGTTTTTCTAATGTAAGTATTGTGAATAACTTCAGCCAGTATTCAAAGTAACTATTATCCAAGCACCACTTTAAGCTATGTTAAATCATCTCGTTATAGACATCTAAATCTAACCTACATACTCTCCTTAAGTATTAAAAAACCTTATACAATTCTAGAGTGTTACTAAACAATACGAACGTGTTAAATACATATTTTCTTTTTCTCACAATAAAAAGCTTTATTGTGCACACATACCCTATTATTGCCATTTTTTTCGATGAAAAACCTCTGTATATAGCTCTAAAAGCTACTGATTCGAAATATTACTAATAAATAAACGTAGTTTCCTATGTACATTGCACTTCATAAGTATTATTTAAAAACAAACCATCTACGATCTACGTTATCTCGTGACACGATTTTTCCGCAAAGATGAATAAGAGATATCAGATAAGCGAAATCTAGAAAGAAAAGAAAACTGATCAACTTTATCTTATTTACACTTCGAACGACGCGAAAAATATTGAGGGTATAACAACTCTATCACAATATAAAAGTTCATTTTTCTCTACGAGGCAATAGCCAAAAGGATACAATATAAAAAACTGCATATATACA
Organism: Yponomeuta evonymella; assembly: GCA_963969515.1. Classification (NCBI taxonomy): domain Eukaryota; kingdom Metazoa; phylum Arthropoda; class Insecta; order Lepidoptera; family Yponomeutidae; genus Yponomeuta; species Yponomeuta evonymella. The sequence goes on from OZ018363.1 coordinate 3,192,901, forward strand.
GATATATTCAATTATACTGTTAAGTCCAGATGAATTAAGTGGTTCTCTATTATGCGTGCTAGTTGTGTTCGCATTCGCCGTAAGCGTTGTCTAGATTCGCTCAAGTGAGCAATAGCTAGTCATGTAGGCGTCAATACACATTGAAATGCGACCTCAACTGCTAATGTATTCCGTCTCCACCTGCACCGCTATTTGCGGCAGTAGAAAACTACACACGAGAAGAATGGTTACGCGCCCAATAAAATATTCATCAAAACTTAACTTACGAACTAAAACATCCATAAACGCTCTAAAAAGAATTTGATCACGATAAAACACGTATCGAGTTTCGGGCGAACAAAAACTAAACTGTGGCACTTAGAAAAATGGAAGTTATGTAACAGTACACACATAGGTGTGGACATCAAGAGGTGTGGTTTATACCAAGCCGTTTGCTGGCGGGGGAAGCGTCCAGCACCCTTTCGGTCAACTTGTCTTCTTCCCTAAAATGGATCCTAGTGATCACGATATCGCCCGTGCTAAGAGTCTGGGAGGCGACCTCGCTTTTCTTATACTCATTGAGATCATTACATTTGCCGTCCTCCAACGAGCTATTATGGCAGCGACAGCAGCAGCTTTTACGATCCGCGGTATCTATGTTGAGAATTTGACTCAGGTTGGACCAGTCTTTGTTTTTGAGCAAAGGCAAAGTTTGTTCCATTGTCTGAGAGAATTTGTCTTCTAGCTCACCGCTTAGCGGTGCGACGGCGGAAAGAATCGCTTCGAGACGATTGATTTTCTCCACTCTATCCATTGTCGCGTCTGAAAGGATCTCGTCCATCATTTGCATGGACTCGGTCAAGCTTGGCGGCTGCGTCGAGTGGGGAGACGAGATCGAATCGGAAGGATTCGATTCTAAACTCGCCATCTCGTTCTCTCTCTCGTCGTCTTCGGAATCGGAGTCTTTCTCTTGTCCGATTGCCTCCAACTTCTCCAGTTTCTTTGAGATTTTGTGGCAGCCTTTTAGTTTCTCCTTCTCTTCCTCTGTCAACTCTAAATATCTGAGCAGTCTTATCTCCCTGTTGCTCAAGACAATGTTCTTGGTCGTCTCAGCCAACTTCTGTTTCAGTTCGCCGACTTCCGTGTTTATCTTGCGCTGTCGTTTGCGCATTTTGACCTCGGTAGGTTGAATGTGCATGAAGACCTGCTCATTGCTCAGCTCTTCGAAAAGCTGCTGGTTTTCTGGTTTTATGTTGCTGGACATGTAGGAGTAGATGGCTGGGTTGACAAGCGACAAGACATCTGAGGCCGCATATATAATCATGTCTTTGGAAAGAGGTCTGCGAGCCCAGTAGCGCTGGTCACGACGGTACACATTCTTTAGCTGCTCCTTCATAGGATTCATGGGTGCATTGTAAAGTTCACAAAGTGCATTCAAGCTCAGATTTTTCACCTTGTACACAGGCACTCCCTGGTGCTGTAATGATAATACAGCGTGGGCTGCCTGAGTGTCAAACACACTCTTCAAGGTGATCTCAAATTGATTATGAAGGTTGACTGAGTCATTCCTGCAATCATGGATGATTTTTATAACAGTTTCGCTTTCTAGTAGCTCCTTGATTTTACCCTCAATGATCATGCCCGGAGCAGCTAGAATGTCTAAAATAAAGACCTCACCATTGATTGTGGCGATTTGGCAAAGTGTCAGGACTCCTTTCAGGCCAAGATTAATGCCTTCGCAGTCAAAGGAAACAATACTTTTTGTGTTTCGTTTAGGATTCATGATGCTATCAATCAATGTGGCACACTCACGGACACTTGTGATGACTGTGGTGCATTGCAATATCTTCTGCCGCCACGCTTCACCCATGACTGTGTTTCTCAAACTTGGAGTGCCATTGGTCTCCTCAGAGTTCCTAGCATTCAAGTGATTGTTGACCCGGTCACGGACCATGTTTTCAGCCAAATTCTTAATGACAATAGAGTTGATCCTCTGTTTTAGAGTTTGGTTTGCAATGTTGGCCTGAGGACCACGTGGAGATTCAACTGGACTGAGTATTCTGTTAGCAGGACTGTTCTTGCCGTCTGATGGTGTAGGGCTTAATACCACAGGGGGGACAGGAGACACGGGCTTTTCCTCCGGCAAAGGCTTTGGTATATCAGTCTTTATCTTGGCTTTTGCATTAAGATACATAACAGGGATTTTTGGTTTACTTATTAGAGTTACAAGATTGGATTGCACGTGAAAACTGTCAGAGAACAATTTCAGAAAAGCGGACAGATCAGCTGGCGACTTAAACATCTGATACCAGTATTCCTGTGGGAACCTAGACACAATTAAATGGAATAACTGATCAACCATCACAGGACCCTTAGCCTCGATACACTGAGCTACATAATCTAACAACTGTTGAGCTGTGTCAGTATTAATATTAGCGACGGGTAGATTGTGAAATTGTTCAGAGTTACCATGCGAGTTGCCCCTCCGATGATTTTCACTGACTAGAATGACATTGTCCTCGACGATCTGGAACGTGTCTGGATGCTTGAGCAAGAAGTCTTTGAACTCCTTGATGCGCTGGCCCGAGATGTGGCGCACCTGCGGCGACGCTTGGCTCCTGTGCCCCAACAGACTCTTGATCGGGACCTCCGTACCTTCTCCGTACTGTACCATCTTGCCCGCGAAGTACTCTTTAGCTTCTTCGATGTAGTCGTTGTTGCTCGATGCGCCAGCGTTGGCATGCTTCTGGAACGTGTTGATGTCAACATAGTCCCCGTCTATGCTGAATAACGCGGGGTACTGAGCCAGGAACTTTTTGAGTCCCGACTGCGACCCGCCAGCGATCTGACGCATCTCCTTGGTGAATCCTTTGGCACCGAACTGGCAGGATAGGTCGTGCAGCGTTCTCGGCTCGCCTTTGTCGAGCAGGCGCTCCACGAAGAACAAAAGAGTGAGGTTTCTAGCAAGCTCATATTCCATTGATTCCATTTCTCCTGCAGTTGGTGCCAAATAAGAAATCTTATTCTAAATTTTTCTACGTATATGTGTCACCCTCCACAACACCATGAAATTTTTCTTTTTTTTTTTTGTCAAAAAAACCAAAGATGGAAGAGGAACGTAAAATGTTGCCATTTGTAAAAATACAAAGTCAAAAATACAATCAAATCTATCGGGTGCCTAAAATGGCGCCATTCTACCATTTTGGCTGCTTTGCACCGATTTGTCAGGAATGGTCGGTCGGTCGGGCGCCTACTAAATATTGACAAAGAAAACACATCTTGTCCCTTTAGTCGGTGGTCCGATTTCTTCTTATCTGTGGTCTTGTCAATTTTTGTTTCATTCATTGGGTTTGATTGAGTTGTTGTTGATGCTTGGAACTCTTGTTTCATCGAAGATATCTGTAAATCGAGATATTTACGAATTGTTTTCATCCTATTTAAAGTCCCTGTTCCATATTTCATCTTATTATTTGCTGAGCGGCTTATCTACAGTACAAAATGGTATGATAAATCATCCTATTTCCTGGTCTCACCTCCAATTAGACCAATAAAAGTAGTCAGTCCACTACCTAAACGCCCCCATATTTATACAGTTCACAGAAAAATAACATATCTGAAATCATGGAACAACGATAAATAGTTCGCAAAGTCGTTGGGCGTAATCGTTTTTTGCTTTTTTCAGTTGGTTCTGGTGCTAGGCGACATTCACATTCCACACCGGTGCAGCAGCCTCCCGCCAAAGTTCAAGAAGCTTCTGTTGCCGGGCCGTATCCAGCACATTCTATGTACTGGGAATCTTTGTACGAAGGAGTCTTACGATTACTTGAAGACCCTTGCGAGTGATGTGCACGTCGTTAGAGGCGATTTTGATGAAGTAAGTTATCGTAGGATTCTACCATTTAGTTTGGAACCCTGAAGATACAGAGAAATTAGGTATTGCAGAGCCCTTTAAGATAAACCGCAAGATAGTTTTGTAAAGGTTTATTTGAATTAAAATTCATTAATATAACTTTTTTATATTATCTCTTTTTATCGATTCCCTAGCCTAACTCGGAATCGTTGATATACTAAACAAAACAATGATTTCCCTTAAAACAATTCAAAATCCAACTAGATAGCTGTGCCGGCTAGCTATTATAATGAGGTGTTGTTATAGTATTTACGCTCAAGTTGATATGCTGTTGTGTTCATGGCATGGTTGCTTTAAGAAAGGGACTGAATAACTATAAGTAAGAAGTTATAATGTAGGTGTAGTTGCATCAAAACTTTACATTATTTGGATAATTTAACCTTTTCACTCATTGAACAGCTGTCAAGTTATACAGCTCGTGTATTCATGAATATGCTTCTAAGAATAAGGGTTAAATCACAAGCAAATAAAGAATTGTCTATGAATTTCAGAACTCAACATATCCAGAGCAGAAGGTCATTACTGTGGGCCAGTTCCGCATAGGGCTCATCCACGGTCACCAGGTGGTCCCCTGGGGTGATGAGGAGAGCCTGGCGCTGATCCAGAGGCAGCTGGATGTGGATATACTAATCTCGGGCCATACACATCGGTTTGAAGCTTATGAGCATGAGAATAAGTTCTATATCAACCCTGGTTCGGCCACTGGTGCATACAGTCCTCTGTTTAGGTGAGCTAAAGACCACTTCAGGTGCTTTCAGGGATTCCCGGGAAAGTGGTCCATGCAGTGGTTCTTAATCACTGGGACTACTTGTAGAACCATTGCTTTAAGAAAGCCCCTGACAAAGCAATTCTCATACAAACATACTTTGGATTTTCATAAAGCAGAATTGAATACTTGGCTTTAATCTACAAACAACATTCTGGATTGCAATGAAACTACCAATATGTTTAAAGGACACACAAAGGCATTTGGTCGTGCTTAGAATTGAGAATTTATGAATAATAACCAACTTATTCATGCCATTATCTACACATTTGAATCGTCTACCTGTTGCTGTTATTACTATCGAGCAAAAAACGGCAAAATATCACGTTTGTTGTATGGGAGCCCCTTAAATATTTTTTTAATTCTACTTTTAGTATTCGTTGTTATAGCGGCCACAGAAATATATCATCTGTGAAAATTTCAACTGTCTAACTATCACGGTTCATGAGATATGGCCTGGTGACAGACGGACGGACAGCGGAGTCTGAGTAATAGGATCCCTTACCCTTTGGGTACGGATCACTCTCATGCAAACTTCTTAAAAAGCTCTAATTTCTTTTTAATTCATTTATTCGTAATTCTTGACATGGTCAAATCTCTATTTGTGTCAGAACATATTGCTAATGTTTCATTGCAATCCGTCATGTTGTTCGAAAATTAAAACCAACTTATATTTGTATGGGAATCGCTTTTCGAGGGTCCTTCTTAAGCAAATATTTTGTGTCACTAGCTTCACTTGAGACTCGCCTGTGGGTACTGTTCACGTCTAAAGACAATAATACTTTTGTTTTACAGAAATCCAACACCCTCATTCGTGTTAATGGACATTCAGAGTTCAACTGTCGTCACTTACGTGTACAAACTACTCGGAGATGAAGTGAAAGTTGAGAGGATCGAGTATAAGAAAGCATAGTAAAGTTTTATAAAGTATAAATATCGTCGCTTAACAAACAACAGCGCACAAGTCGGTTTTCCCTACTTTACAGGAGAGACAAAAACACTTTACGTATACAAAAACACTTTACAAAAACACGTATACAGTTTCTATGGTGTTCCAGAGAAAAAATATTTGCGCGGTGATACTTTTTTTTTTAAGCGCGAATTGATCAACGTATAAGATTCAAGGATGCAGACTAATAAGCGGCCGTTATTAAAAGCATGTTGGCATTCAAATGTGAAAACTGACAAATTTCGACTCAAGCAGTATTGTTTGCTAAGCGACGATATAGCAACAGTATATTTAACTTGTTGGTTCAGCAAGACAATGTTGAAGATGTGAAGAGTTGTTGGCATATATAGTGTTTGCATGTTTTATAATAATTTAGCTGGTTTTGTTAACAGAGAAATAATTTTTTATTGATAGGTGATAGGTAAAGAACCAATTTATTTGATACATTGCAGGTTGTTGAGCCTGGGATGGACTTTATGAAACTGGGCTGGAATAGTTCAAAGATGTAGACAGAAACTATTCCAGCCCAGTTTCATAGTTAGAATTGGCAATACCTCACAATTGGTTGATTGGGTGAAAATCACTGAATTGGAAGTTGTATACTAATTACATAGCCTTGCAACCGCACTCAGGTTAATCGATGGCTTTTTCATAGTATTATCATATCATAATATGAAGTTCCCAAAAAAAATTTAGTTATTTTGAATTGTATAATCAATCATGGTGTTTGAATAAATCCACAAGACATTAAATACAAATTTTGTAAATAGATCTGCCATGTAAACACAGCAATGTATGGTTTATTAAAATAAGTCTACCTAAAGTAATTTTTTACTTGAATAGCTTTTAGTTAAAACCAGTGTTTATAAACATTTCCATTTTATTTGTTTAAGTACTGTAAAATGTATATTTATGTATGTAAACTACTATGTTTTTTTTTTTTTTTTTTTTTTTTTTCGGCTGGCAACCCAGACCGAACAGCTGACATTGAAAATAGCTCTGTAGTTTTATCAGATTAAAATCAATTTAAATTGTGTTTCATGCTCATTATTACACGTTTATTAGTTTATTAGAAGTATATGAACAAAGTGTATACGTGAAAACCACACCAGTCCAAGAAATACTTGGATAATCATACCGGCCGGCTGAACTGTCAAAGTTCAAATTCCAACGACGACAACCGGGGAAGTATTGTTTTATTTTGTATTTGCACTACCTATTTATAGTTTAAACACCACATACTAACTGCACAATAACTCACACACGTGAGCCACGTCCCGCACATACACTCAGGCACCGTTTTGGCTCTCTTTACTTGACAAAAGTGGAAGCAAAGTTGATGACAAAACACTTAGCCTCAGCCAATAAAAACACATACTATACAGCTCTCAACTTACAAAGAACACGTTCACACTCGATAACATCCTGCTTGGTCAGATACTGACACCGATTCCCGGTCTTTTGCAGTAAAATGATGACCAGGGGCAAGTCGAGTGCACGAGATATGGAGCTGAGGCTGAAGGCCACCCTGATGGAGCTTAAAGCGAGCAAAGAACTTTGCAACACACTTCTACAAGAACGGGAGGAGAGTGAGGAGGAGATCCAGAAGCAAAACAAGAAGACTTTGGCACTCAAAGAAGAACTGAATGAGTTAGATATCAAGTGCCAAGATCTCACTGGTCAACGTGATGAGCTACAACGACAAGTCGACTCGTTTTACAAGTGCCACAACACTCACGACTTGGCCCTACAACGGATCCGCTCGCTAGAACATCAGCTCGGAGAGGCTCATCATGAGCTTCAACTAATCAGTGACCGGGAAGAAAAACAAGAACAAGCTAACACCATGGCTCTCTATAAAGAGGTAATGAGCGACGCCGGCATACTGACAATAGACATCACCTCAACCAGCGAGAAGTCCTGCCATTCAGACAATAAAAGTCATGTGACTATGAGTAGTGCAAATAAAATAAAGAAATACATAAAAACCAACAGATACATAAAGAAGGTGCAAAAACTTGTTAAGAAAGGCCGTAAAAGCCTTAATAACTTGCCCATCCACTATCAAAAAATCCAACTAGCAACCCAAGTGGCTGATTGTCAGAAAGAACTTGTCACTAGCAAAGTTGACCACGAGCTTGCTACAGCGGAACTACAATCTCAAGTTGAAGACCTACAGTTACAATTAATTGATATCACATACAAGTATTCGGCTCTACAAACACAATATGATGACTGCATCCCGATGATGAATGGTTTGATTGCGCTTAGCAAGAGTAATCTGGAACGTGTGGAGTCTAACTTGGACAACTCCGAAGAAGGACTGTTGCTGCCGTCTCTGTCACCAGTGTGCAACGTATCTGGAGATGAGGCCTCTCTACAGCCAACCTCCATGGAGACACGAAACATCGAGGCAAGTGGGCACTCATGCCTGATACCGTCCCTGGGCATCGCTGACCAACCAGCTACTGTACAGCTGGATCCTGCGTGCTGGCATGGGGCGGAGCCAGGCAGTCTGCCTGCAGCAGTAACTGCACCAGAGCGGAGCAGCACCACACCGACCCCTGATGCCATACTAGATGGACAGCCGCAGTCTCAACCTACCAGCTGCAAAGTTCCTGACAATAACACCCAGCACAAAACAGTTATCTACTCAGATAAAATAGGTGTAGGCTTAGGCAGTAGAGTGCAAAACAATTTGAAGCAACATGTAGAGAATATATGTATGCCCTATGCATCTTACATGCAGATAGTGAACTGCATGCTGCGTAAGGAGTATAATAACAATACTACTGTTGTGTTATTAATAGGGGACAGTGCAGGAATTAAGAGAGATGAACTGACAAATTATTATGATTCTATAGCTGCTCTTCAAGCAAGGAAAATTATAATCTGCGCTTTTCCTTATTCTAAAACTCTATCAGAGACACAAAATGCCCGGATAGATAAGCTAAACCGGCTATTATATAATATGACCTTTGGCCATCGAGACAAAGTATCATATTTTGATACGAATAAATTTATTCAAAACTTTATACTGACTAGGGACACAATGCACGTGCCCTTGTCTTCAAAGCGACAGATTGCCAAATTGTTGGCATTCAATATTTATGACCCTATTATTGTTAAGACAATAAAACAGGGACCAGTTAACAATACAAACTGTAGAATAAGTTCTACTAGTAAACCTCTTTACTCTGAGGTTATAAAAAAACCTAGCATAAGTAGGTTACCCTTGACCGCTGATTTAAACTGTCAGCGCAGACAAAAGAAAAGCCCCCCTTAAATAAATTAATTTTAGGTAATCAGAATATACAGGGTGGCTTTTCTGGAAAGTTATTAGAACTAGAGTTGTTCTTAGAACAATATAGAGTGGACATACTTTGCGTCACAGAGCACTGGCTACCAGAAACACAAATGAATTTATCTGTGAATAACTATCAAATAGCCAGTTGCTTCAATAGAAAGTCTGCAAGGCACGGGGGATCCTTGATACTAGCAAAAAATTGTTTGAAATTTAAAGAACGGAAAGACATTTGCAGACTTTCTGTTGAAAAAGTAATTGAAATATCATGTGTTGAACTGTCTAGACACATTGTAGTAGCCATATACAGGCCCCCTACCAGCGATTACAGTTCATTTGAATCCATATTAGAGGATGTTTTGAAGGTAGCCTCTAGCAGTAATAAGAAAGTCATAGTCTGTGGTGACTTCAATATCGACTTATTGGTAGACTCGGCTTTAAATACCAAATTGACAATAATTTTCAAGTCGTTTAATTTAGTAAATATTTTCTTGGAGCCTTCTAGAATAACCGAAACTACTGCCACCTGCATAGATAATGTTTACTGCGATTGCGACTTTTCAGATAATTCTACAGTAAATTGTTTGAAGTCAGACCACAGTGGTCAAATTGTTCATTTTGAAATAGATAGAAAAAACGCAGAACAGGTTATCCTCTGCCGGCCCGTAACAAGTAAAAAATTAGAGTCATTTAAAGTAGACCTTGAAAGTAGCATAAAAACTCAAGAAAATTACCAAAATGCTAATGCTCATTATGTAGACTTTTTCAAAGTCGTGTCGGGTAGTTTTGAAAAAGTTTTTAAATTGCGGCAGCTAACAAATAATGAGAATAAAGTAGGATTTAGTGAATGGGCAACCTCGGGTATCCGGAAAAGTAGAGACACACTTTATGAACTGTATGACAAAAAGACTTATACATATGACACCAAATTCATACAGCACGTCAAAAAATATTCCAAGTTATTTAAGGCCGTCTGCCATAAGGCTAAATGCGATCATATAAAGAATAAAATCTTACAGTCACCGAATAAAATTAAAACAATTTGGACAATAATAAATAGAGAAACGGGTAAAACAAAATTAGGAGACCGAGATATTTCGCTTAAGATTGACGACAAAATAATAACGACAAATGAAGATATCGCTGCAGCATTTGAACAGTTCTTCACTAATGTTCCAATCGTGACTACAGCTCCGTTAGACTCGTCACCTGATCGTGCAACAACATTACTAAAAGACCATGTCTCCTCGTGCGAACACGATTTCTCATTTAATTACATTGAGCCCCATAACGTTCTTAAAAAATTTAAATTATTGAATCTTAAAAAAACCGAGGACTTGTGGGGTATGTCGGTAAAAATTGTTAGTTCAGTGATCCATGTCCTAGCTTTACCGTTAGCAAAAATTTTCAATAAATGTGTAGATGAGGGAGTATTTCCGGACCTCATGAAATGTAGTAGACTAGTACCCTTATTTAAAAGCGGTGATAAACACGATCCAACCAATTTTAGGCCCGTCTCAGTACTACCAGTATTAAGTAAAATATTTGAGAAGATCATCTTAGATCAATTACTTACGCATTTCAATAATTACCAACTCTTTCATAGCCAGCAATTTGGTTTTACTAAAGGGCGGAATACAACAGACGCCGGAGTTATGTTACTTAAACATATTTTCAGCGCGTGGGAGGATCGCAAGGATGCAGTAGGCATATTTTGTGATTTATCAAAAGCATTTGATTGTGTAGACCACGAAACGCTACTCCTAAAGTTAAAACACTACGGAATAAAGGGTGCAGGTTTAGATCTTTTAAGATCGTATTTAGAAGGAAGGGTCCAAAAAGCAGACGTAAATCGTATTAAATCCTCGGGTTCACTTGTAAAAATAGGAGTCCCGCAGGGATCTATCTTAGGGCCGCTCCTTTTCCTAGTCTATATAAATGATTTACCGTTTATGGTACAAAAAATGTCTGAGATAGTGTTATTTGCTGATGACACGTCACTTATTTTTAAAATAAGGAGACAAGAAAATAATCTTGACGATGCAAATAATGCTCTCTCGCAAGTACTAGATTGGTTCACAGCAAATAATCTGCTGCTAAATTCTAAAAAGACAAAATGTATAAAGTTTTCCTTACCTAACGTACGAGTAGTTGAGAACAACATAGTAATTGGACATGAAAAATTAGAATTTGTAGATGATACTGTATTTCTGGGCATCACAATCGATGCAAAACTACAATGGGGTCCACATATTGTAAAATTAGCACACAGACTTAGCTCTGCAGCATATGCAGTGAAAAGAATTAGGGAACTCACTGACGTTGCAACTGCTAGGCTTGTTTATTTTAGTTACTTCCATAGTATTATGTCCTACGGTATACTACTATGGGGCCGGGCAGCAGACATTGAGACTATCTTCATCTTGCAGAAGAGAGCCATCCGATTTATTTACAAGTTAGGTAGTAGGGATTCGCTAAGAGATTTCTTCAAAGAAACCAACATCTTAACAGTTGCATGTCAATACATTTATGAAAATATTATGTACGTTAGAAAAAATATCAAAGACTTCGAAAATGTTGGTGGCCACCATAATGTTAATACTAGAAATAAACATAAATTGTCATTTCCACTATTTAGACTTGCAAAAGTTAACACATCCTTTATGGGGCACTGTATAAGGTTCTACAACAAAATTCCTCAAGATATATTAGAGTTACCTCCAACGCGATTTAAAAAATGTGTTAAGCACATTCTGTGCAAAAAGGCTTACTATAACATCAAGGATTATTTAGAAGACAAAGATGTTTGGCATTAAACAGTAGATTAATATTATTTAAAGGACGATTGTGACTAGTGTTCAACACATTCATGACTAATATTTTAAGTTGAAAACTCTGTTAATTAAGTTAAAACGTGTTTTGAAAAGAATAAATGTGGAGTTTCTTTGTTAGTTTCTTCTCCACATAATCCATTAATTGTGAAACTAGCAACTTTGACGTTCATTAAGTAAACATTCTGTTTTTACAATGAATAAAAATATTTGAATTGAATTGAATTGAATTGAATTATGTGTAAATGGTTAGGTAGAAAATACATTTTCGTTATACTATTCTAAATGCTATTTTAGTATGCACTCTCAAAAACCATTCAAATCTTCCGAGGGCTATCTCCACTAAGCACACATTTCTTATGAAAGAGGACTTTGTATCATGGAATAAGTAAGTAACAAAATACACCTTGCATTTATCAATATTTATTTACTCTATGTAACAATATTCTTCTTACAATATCTCTTACAGAGATAAGCCCGCCTTTGCAATATTGTGTCCATATTTTTAAAACCTATTTAGAGGCTAAAAATTCCACCCATGCCGGGACTTGAACCCGCGACATCTGGCTGACCGTGCCAGCGCTCTCCGCTCAGTTGGGAGAGCGCTGGCACGGTTAGCCAGAGGTAGCGGGTTCAAGTCCTGGCATGGGTGGAATTTTTAGCCTCTAAATAGGTTTTAAATTGTCCTCGGCACGGCTTAGCGCAACAAAAAGAAAATGGCCATATTTTGTGAGTATGACAATAAAGGCAATACTAATTACACAACTTTACCTCTACCGTGGAGGGTAGCCAGAGCATGTTTTGTTTTCCCGTGCCACAATGGGAATCCGCAAAACGAATCGCAGATGGCGCTAACAGCGATCCGGCCATGTCGAACTTTGTTGTGATTTGACAAGAAACAGATATTTTGCTGTTTATAAAGTTCTTTGTGGGTGCAACATCTTGTTATTCAACATGTACGCAACATGGAAGTTAACAAAATTAAAAGACGAACTTAATAAACGAGGAGCAAAAGTAACTGGAAAGAAAGCTGACCTTGTGAAAAGTTCGGTTAAGTCGACTTCTAATTTTTTTTTCTTTTCTTAAGGTACTTGTAGATTCGGTCTAAATTCGTACAAATGTTGTGCTTGCATACTTTAATAATACCATATTATTGACTCATATTTTTAGGTTACAATTAGAACATTCAGTGTGGCAATCAAGGAAATAAGTGAACACCATTTTTTATTACAACCTGGTACGGCACAAAGACCAACAATATTGTATGAGAATGACAGCACAGCCTGGCCGTATCGATGATGCGCCCTCTACAGGGATAAATTGGCAGTGTGGATCCCCATTGGACATAATTACCTATTTCGCGTCAACCATTATTCTCTTATGCGAGCCACGAGTTCGGATACTGCGCTAAGATGTCCCTATTAAGAAAGAAAGAAAGAAAGAAAGAGAAAGAGGATATTTATTTAAATTGTCACAGAAATTAGGTGAAGTCACAACAGTGGATCCCGCAGTGATCTGCCGGAATTCCTGGTTCATTGCTAGTTTGCGTGTGGCATTTACATCTGTCACTTTCAGTTCAAGATTTCCTCCAGACTGTGATGACGATCGCCGTGGCATGCTGCAACTATCTTCAAAACTTTTAATACCAGATTCAAGTGGTTTTTATTGATGCATTAGCTATTTTTTCTCGGTCATTGACGACATTAGCTCCTATTTCATGGTATTCCACATCTATTGCTTCATAACTAAGGTCATTACATTCTTCCTTTATGAACCATGCACATTCTTGTGCACCCTCTTCGTCAGACTCAGTACTTTCGATAACAGGACTTTCTCTGTCATAGCAATATTTTTCCTCGCTGGAGCTTGTAGTTTCATTGGGGTTTGTAGTAACTGGTTCACACTTAATATCAACTGGCAACGGATCGAGCTGCTTATCTTCATCGGTTCCTGCAAAGAAATTGTATTTTGGTATAGAATATATTTTGAAACAATTTTGGAATACAACAGCACCCAGAGATGCTGAATGAGAACTAGACAGGCTAGTTCTGTTTGTCAACTTTTGTATGACTTCAGTAGAGTACTCTTCAAATACAGTTCAACTAGTCAGTCTGTGGTAAAGAGAAAGCCTTAGTAATTTTAGTATCTTGCCTTTTGCTAATAAATCCTATATTTGTATGAACGCCTGGGTCGTCGCTTACCGGCCCTTCCACCCACATCCGCTCGATATATTTGTTTAGTCAATCTTTCTTCCTTCATCCTCTCCACATGTCCAAACCAACGCAACATTCCTTTCTCAATTCTAGTCAATCCTCTTTCAGTCCACAATGTCCTCTAATCAAATTATTGAGTATCCTGTCATTCAAAGTAACACCAGACTTACTTCTCAAGTATCTCAGTTCTACTGCATTAATCCTACTTTTTTGCTTCCTTTGCCATACTCAAGTCTCGCCTGTTTCTGTTTCGTGGTTTACTGTTACAATTTGATGTACACTGCAAAGTCGATTAACCCACAGATTTACAAGTAGGAAGACTGCTACTCAATGCCCATCGAATTGTCATAATAAACTACGAATTGTAGTTTTATGAAACGGCCCTGGCTATGCTTGCTGATAAGGTAGATTGTCCATGTCCATACATAAACCATTGTTGCCATCGTCAAGTCGCGTGCACTGTAAACATCTACTAGAATAAGAATTTGTACTAACACTAAAATAAGATCACTAACAACTGTAAGTATATAAATTTTTATGTTTGAAGTAATTGAATTGAATTATTCACCTAGTTTATCCAAGATACCGTTGACAGCATACACTTTTTTGGGTCTATGTGTCCTCACAAGTTCAAGCAATTGCTGCTTGGAGGACTCCGTTGAGAAAGAAACGCCACTGTTTCTTAGCCATCCCACAAGCGCATCTTTTTTAGATTTTTTGTTCGGAACATTTTGTGTATTAAAGCAATTTTTTTGTGTTCTTAGCAGTTTAGGGCTGGCTGTGTTTGGCTTTGGCTGTGAAGCGTCTCCTGCCATCTGGAAATTAATTTAAACATCAGTTAATTTATTTATGGTTAGGGCCGTTGGCTTAGGGTCGGTTTCTGAATAGAGAATTTCACTAAGTAAATTCTTAAGTAATATTCTGTCACGCTCTTTTCTAAGAAATTCTAAGAGACAGCACTACAGTTAACTATTTACTTGGCGAAATTCTCAATTCAGAAACTGGCCCTTAGAGTCAGAATACTTTGTGGCCACATAATACGTACAGCAGAAACAAAAAGGTTACTTTGTGTTTGTGCTGGGCTGGAATAGATCTATTCTGAGTAGGCACTAGCTGATAAGTAAAGTAAAGTAAAGATTATTTATTACCAAATGAATTATGTTACATGCATGTGGATTAATAATTATTAATGAGTGAGTGAATAGATCTATTCTCCAAGTCTTACTCTGTGGATATCACATTAGTACTGAAAACCGGCCAAGTGCGTGTCGGGCCACGCGCAGTATAGGGTTCCGCGGTAAGAGGGGGTTATCTGCTTTACAGAACTAAAAAGTTTATCAACGTAATTTTCGAGTACGAAGTTTGCCTTTTATAAGTTCGTCGCCTATTACTCGTTAACTTGTAAAGCCTACTTAGCTGTGATAGTTTTCCTATTAAGTTTATTATATAATGCTCACCTGAATTTTTTCACGTTTCTGAGAGCCCCCCTCTCCTGGCTAAACAATGTACTCAGACAAAAATTTGCGCTTTAAAGCGTAATATTTCGTAAACGGAACCCTAAATCAAAAAATTATCTTTCTACAGCCACAACATTTTGAAACGACCAATCCAATGCACCCAACCCACACTATGGTATAGGCGAGAAAAAAAAAATGCATACCTAATTTAGGTGTACGGGGGGGATCCTGCAAAAACTTTTTCGAAGATTTTATTCTACCATTTTGTCGGTGTGTTTAATACCTATGTATGTCTATGCCAAATTTCAGCTTTCTCGTACTAATCGTCTCTGAACTAGGCTGCGGACAGACAGAGACAGTCCTTGTCGACTACGGAACCCTAAATATCTGTTCGTTTCAAATAGAAAACTATATTTTACATTTAAATGGAATAGAAAATTCATGTTTGCATTTGAAGATATGGTTACATTCTCTATCGCATTAGACGTATCTATTAATCATCATATCAATTATCATTAATCTAAAATATAAAAATCTCGTGTCACCGTGTTTAATATCAAACTCCTCTGAAACGCTTACTCTGCCTTTTATGAATTTTTTTATGTATATTTGGTAGGTCTGAGAATAGGTCGTAGGCTAATTTATATGGCTAAACAACATTTGCCAGGTCAGCTAGTAACAAATAAAAAATAAAAATATATATATTTTACAATTGTGAGCTTGGAAAGAGAAAGAGTTGAGCCCTACAAGGAGCCACAATTATTTAAAACAGCATGATTATATATCTAATAGCTATCAGTTAAGTAAAAAAATAATAAATACCCTCTTAACAAATCTCCTAAGTATTTCTTGGCTGCCGGCAAAGCTTGTCTCTTCCTTGACTGCTTTCAGCAACTTTGAGACGCTTGGCGGTTCATTATAAATAGCGATATGTTCCCGAATTGTCTTTCGGATGACATCGCGAGTGAAATCATCCATTTCCATTTTGTCCTTCCTTGTTTTTCTTATTTTACCAAAGCCGGGTGTCAGTATTTTGGTACCAGTTGCTGCAGCTATTCTGCCTTCTTTCACGACAATGCTTACAAGTCTTCGAGATACTCCTGTAACATTGTTAGTAACTATCTTTTATAGTGTCCGTACCCTGGCATTAGGGTTGCCAACTTTTTTTGTAAGAAATTACTATAACAAAACTATTACCTCTAAAAATATCATCATAAGCAGCCTATATACGTCCCACTGTAGAGCACAGGCCTTCTCTCAGAGAGAGAGAGTATAGTAGTATAGTAGATAAAAATATAGTAGATGGCAAAAAATGGTAAAAAATAGTGGCAGTCGTGCCACTCAATTCACGGACTTAGACTTGATGAGCGAGCTTTAGAAAAAGATTAAGGCTGGATTCCACTTTACGCAAAATATAGTAGTTTCGCCTACTATATATTTTTTTAGAAATATAGTATTTGAGCCCCTAATATAGTAGGATAATATAATATATAGCGCCGTGTGGCGCCGGATTAAGAATAGCGTCACTCCATTTCCTCCCGTAGATGTCGTAGAAGGCGACTAAGGAAATAAATTACCAGGAGACGGGCAGCAGCGTCTACCTGACATTCCAACCGCATACTGCGCCAACCCGCCTGCCAAGCGTGGCTATTATGGCAAAACCCCTCATGGTTATGAAAACCATGAGGGAGGCCTATGTCCTGCAGTGGGCGTCCAGGGGCTGATGATGATGACTATATTGTATAGTAGGGTTGGCAACCCTACCTGACATATATGAATGACTTTAACTTCAAGCTTGTGTTGGTGGTAGAGGGCTTATTTTGGTAGGTAGGTATATTATCCGAACAATTGGAACGTAATAATACGTGAAAAAATATTTGAGAAGGCGAAAGAGGTCACAGGCAAAGCTGGTGTTCATAACTGGATCAGACATATACATATGCAGACTCTAGGGACACCAAAAGTACTATAGTATATAGACCGCCAATTGTATACGGCAAAACTTAGACATGTAAGCCTTTTAATGTATTTTGTTTTCTGGTGTGTACAATAAAGTGTTCTAATCTAATCTATAGTGGCAGGCACCCTAAAATGGGTGAAATAATCTCTGTACAAAGTTTTTTAGTGTTTGAGAAATGTGGCGAATAAGACTATTTACCGGTCGCCGCGGCCACTCGTTCCTGAACTTTCTTGACTGAAATGACGGGGCCTAAGTTATTTTTTTCCTGTTCAAAATAGTCTCTTACTCTCAGTATAATTTCTCTGACATCGCCAGAAATTGTTTTCGGCATGTTTTTATGGATTTCAATTCATTTCGGGCATAAAACAAATAGTAAACAACGAACAGAACAGACGTTTGCTGAAAAAAAAACGAATATAAAACGTCAAAAAGAATTAATTGATAGACTAGACCACAGATTAGATTTCTTTTTTTCCGAGCAGCAGCATTTTATGTTCCGTTCACAAACAGACGTTTACTCGACGCGCCGCGTGGCCCATCCTTGCCAGAGTTTGCGAGATGGAAAGTGTGACACCGTTCAGACGCTGTCTACATTGCCGAGCTATTAGGTAGGGTGACGCCTGAGGGTGACGCGCACGTAACTTTTTGATAGCTAAAAAGCATGATTACGCGGCACGCAAGTCATTTGAGGTGCGACGAGTAAACATTTGTGTGTTGTGTGAACATTACAAACGAGACCCGTATGGTCCACGTGTGGTGTGTGTAAACTGGTATAAACTCTAACTAAAATGTACCTACCATAAAAACGCTAGGAATAAAAAATATCACTGAAAGTGAACCCCGTAAAAAAAAACTGCCTCTGGCTCTTGATGGTGGAATGGAGTTCATCCCACATAACAACATGTTTATCCTTGGTTTAGTCACTAAATAGATAGATAAAAAAACTGGCTAAGTGTAAGTCCGACTCGCGCTCCGAGCATCCGAGCATCCGAGCTCCGACATCTAGGTAACTCTTATATGAACAACTTTTACTACGGGAAAATCTTCCAAATCGCGAAAATATCAACTGTTCAATACATTTCAAAGCATGTGGTAATAATAGTATGGAACAAGATCCTGTCTCTGTGAACAACTGATATTTTTTTCCGATTTTGATGATTTCTTATTCCTGTATAGGTAACAAATGAACATAAAACACTTATTAAAAAAAATGTAATAATAACTTCCACAAAATACCTTGCCCGGTCCCAAACTAGGATACTCTGTGCTACGGTAACCGGGCAAGGACGTCACAAACATGACAATACACCCAGACTGAGGCCATTTCGCACATTGAAAACATAAATGGCACTAAGCGAAAAACTCGATTTTACAGTACGGCCATTTTAAGTTTTCCAAAATATTGTTTGGGTTATATAGAACCAAAAAATTTACAATAAAGCTTTGCAATTAGATTTAAAAAATTGTTTAGCTAACGCTCTTTCAGTATCTAGATGTATAAAATGAAATTAATGAATAGTATTCGATAGAAATGCATTTAAAAAAAAAGTTCATCATAGTGTCGGTTTTCTATTCACAGATTATATTAATTTTTCTTTAATGACTCCCTAAATTGTTATTTTGACAATATTTTAATGATAAAAAAGAGAGAAATAAAACAATGAAAATCCAAAAATATTAAAAATACTGTTTATTTAGCACAATTCTCACAGTTTTAACTTAATAGTAACACAAACATCCATAATTAACTAGTCTGTCTAGAGAGATCAATAAAAATAGCATCAGAATCATTGAATGTTTTAGATAAAATTCGTATAACAATATTATAATATTTAAGATAACAATATGATAATGTTCTTACTACTTACTAACCAATAAAATTATTAGAGGTTTAAAAGTATTTCAAAGTATAACTGAAAAAGCCAAGTTCCAACTTGTCAGCGTATAGACGCTGATTGGAACTTGGCTTTTTAAGGTTTAAGGTTTTTTTTATATTTTTGTCACTCGTTAGGCCTAAATCAAAAAACATAAATAGCATCCTTGCAGTAAATAAAAAAAGATAGTTTTTCTCAAAACTTCGTAACATAACATCATTAACATTAATTGGACCAAAATTTTGTTTTTACTACCAACTAATCAACAACATCATCATCATCACAACAGCGAGTACATCACGCACCTTCGATTTGCCGACGATATAGTAGTCATGGCAGAAACGATGGAAGACCTCGGCATAATGCTCGACGACCTCAGTAGAGTTTCCCAACGTGTGGGCCTTAAAATGAACATGGACAAAACGAAGGTCATGTCGAACGCCCGTGTTGTGCCCACCCCAATAACATTGGGGAACACGACTCTCGAAGTTGTAGACGAATACGTCTACTTAGGACAAACAGTCCAACTAGGCCGGTCCAACTTCGTGAAAGAGGTCAATCGTCGAATCCAACTCGGCTGGGCAGCTTTCGGGAAACTTAGAAAAGTCTTTTCGTCTAATATACCTCAATCGCTCAAGACAAAATTATACAACCAGTGTGTGTTACCAGTGATGACTTATGGCACTGAAACGTGGTCTCTCACTATGGGCCTCATAAGAAGGCTCAAGGTCACGCAACGAGCTATGGAAAGGGCTATGCTCGGAATTTCTCTACGAGATCGAATCAGAAATGATGAGATCCGTAGACGAACGAAAGTCGTCGACATAGCCCAGCGGATTAGTAAGTTGAAGTGGCAGTGGGCAGGGCACATAGCACGCAGAACTGATGGCCGATGGGGCCGAAAAGTTCTCGAATGGAGACCACATATCGGCAAGCGCAGCGTGGGACGACCAGCCACAAGATGGACAGATGACGTCATCCAAGTGGCAGGAAGACGCTGGATGCAAGCCGCTTCCAACCGGTCTTTTTGGAAATCCATGGAGGAGGCCTATGTCCAGCAGTGGACTTCTTGTGGCTGAATGATGATGATGATGAATCAACAACATTGAGGCATTTCAACTTAACATACTGACTTAGAAGTCTGTCAAGACAGGAACTGTAAATATTACCTACAGATCATTGTTTAGTATAGTATTCACCAAGTTTAAAACTTTGTCATAGTACGAACTGTAAAAGTTAGGTATCAAACCGGCATCTTTGAGGCTTTTCACGTCATTCTTATATCTTTCGGATAAATCCAATTTTTCGTTATACAGCTGTTTCAGCTCTTGAGACCGATTGCTCCTTGTATTGGTTCTTTTAGTGTTTATGTCAAGTTCTTTGAAATCGTCAAAGTAGGATGTCTTGTAGTATATTTTTACCTTATCATCTTCAATTTTCTTCACTTTGATAACTTTGATATCAGATAATTTTACAACTGTGCCTTCAACACTTTTGTTCAATTTAGGAACAGGCAGTTGTTTGATATCCATAAAATCGTTATAAGCCACTTCGTTTACTATGAATGGTGTGCCATGTTTCTTTGCATATCTTATCTTGTCTGGTTTTATTCAAACCGAAATTCTAGAAACGTTATTGAATAACGAGCTCTTTACTGAAAGTGTCATTTAAGAAATTACACAATGCCACAATTCGAAAGCAAATTTATCAATTAAATGGCACTTTACAGAAAATGCCCTTTATCTAGTTTGTCTTAATGTAAAGTTCTGTTAAACGTTATTGAATAACCAGCTCTTTAATCAAAGTGCCACTTAAAGATTGATTCACTGTGAATATTAGAAAGCAGAAATATCAAAATAAGTGGTGTTTTACACAAAATGCCAGTTGTTTACTCACCTCGACAAAGATTCCCACCGGTGACTGTTTCCGAATTGGCGTAGGTAGTGCCGGTTTATCAGTTACTGACAGGACTCGTTGTTACAAAGTAATAAGTGACACTCGCGACATCTAGCGAAAGTTTTGCGCGTTAGAACAACGAGGGTCTTTGCATTGGGTGCGTTCCGGTTTTCGCATTTTAACTGTATATTTAACTCAAAATTGCCATTTTTCGTAAAGCGCCACTTATGTTTTCAATGTGCGATTTGTACAAATGTACGGCGGCCTCCAGTGGGAATCGAACCCACGGCCTCCGTTTTGGTAGCTAAGCGCCTAGGTACGGCGCCAAACCGCTAGACCAACGAGGCAGTCGAGGCAGTGTGTTTTCTTTCAGTCAGTTTGAGACCCTTAGCGGACGTTCAACTCGTATTTGGCAGGTTTCTCTGTGGCAAACTTCATCCAGATCCATCGTGCCGTTCATCCATTCTGTCGCAATGGAATGACAAACATCCGTGATCCATCCAAACTTTAGGTATGCATCAATTGCAATAGTAGGTAGGTAGTAAGATAGTAATATGCAGTAACCCGCATGAATTTTCCATAAACAATTAGTAAAATTTCACTTCCGCTTTCTAGCCTTTTTGACAAAATAGAGTAGGTACTTACGTCAACCGTCAATAGCGTTCAGTGAGCTCGTCCACCGATACTTTTATTAATTCCGCGAGGTAACTATGTATGTACATACCTACCTACCATGCCCTTAACTTACTGTAATTAAGTACGCAGGAGCTCCGCACTTAGCCAAAACATTCAAGGCGAAAATAACAAGGTCACAGTTGTTTACGTTCTGTGCCGCTCGGCTTTGGCGTGATTTCTGCGGTTTTGTGCCGGGCGGCACGTAAGCCATGCTATTGCATCCACCCAACCATTCGTATCATCCAACACTGTCGTGTAAATAGCGGATGGGGAAAAAAAGTAACTGAACCACTGTAAATGGCAATGCACTTCCAAAATGGCGACTTCATCGGCCATGATTAAAAAATTTCAAAATATATACAGGGTCACCTATTTTTAAAGGCCGTCAATCGTTGTCCTACATAGAAGGATGTCCTTTCTATGTAACACGTAGGACAATTTAAGCATCTATCAAACAGCGCCACTACAAAGCAGAAAAAAACACAATTATTAAAAAAAAATACATACATGAACCGAATATTGCAAAAGTCGTTGAACAAAAGTTGTTGTAGGTAAATGTCAAAAACTCGAATGTTTCAGTAATTTTTGCGCATATTAATTATTCAAGCACGTGTACACACAACCGAGTGACTTGAATCTTTAAGTAGGTAGGTACCCAAGCTTGTGGACAGTCACCCTATCAGTTAGTTAATTAGACCTAAGATTTCCGCACTCAGCCTCATTGGCCTCATGGTTGGGCCATTGTACCTAGCAAAGCTTTGAGTCTATTCCAGCAAGCCTATCTCTTTCCAGAAAGCCAGCAGTGCTCCGATGTCACTGCAGGCCTCCCGAAGGATCCCAGCTTCCCAATGATGGCGGTCCGTTGCTTTTCCACGCATTCACAGTGAATGGTCACGTGGGCTGGTGTTTTCTCTTTGAGGCCCTGTCATCATCGATCAAACGTCAATCGATGTATTGTCATTCGATTTGGCGAGGGGGATCCTTGATAAAGGTAGAATTATACCTCTGTTATTGTCCTATCTAAATCAGCCCATAAACAGAGTCCACTGTTGGGCATAGGTAGGCCAGTGATAGTTAAAAACACAGAAGTCTAACTAGCGTATAAAAACGACCCCACGTTCAATTGTGTTACCAATTGGAGCGAGTTCAGTATTACCCGGCAAAATATCTATGCACCTCCCACCGTCAGACCGCCATCTTGCGAGGCACCTAGGTATTTCGACGGGTCATATTCATGAAGTCAATGGTTTAACGTTTTTGTATAAATCCAATCAAAAGTTACGCTGTCATTTATTATCGCCCAGTCACGTCACGCATGGCGCTCAGAATCAGCCAATCACAGAATGATTTCCTCTACAGCACATTACATCTGCGCTCACTTCATTGGTACAGACTAATCGAGAGGACAGGGGCTGTGTTTGAGAGCGAATTTATTTGTAGAAATACTTTATGGTCTTTTTATTTGCTAGTCTTGTCGAATATTTCCCAGCCGCCGTCACGGTTGGCCTACCGGGATGGTTGTCTGCCCTCCAACCAGATCAACGATTTCTATTACCATCGACCTATCCAACAAATACAGGAGGGCCAAAAAACTGTTTGGTTACTCTACCCATTGGCCTAAACGTCACATAAACGGTGTCCGGTGAACGTGATAAGTCGCAGGGTGTCACATGGTCGTGCGTGCGTATGCGTTTGTAATTTAGCAATTGCGCTCAGCAGACCGGCTCGCCGCCGGGCAGTTCAATTATTTTATCAATAGCTCTGCTGATTAGGTTCCTAGGACAACGGTTTTCCTGTTATAAGGCGCGTCCATAGCACTAACGCGGCGCGACTTTCCGCGCGTTTTCTAAGTCGTTGAAAATGTAGAAGCGTATTTACAGCTTGTAGATGAAAGTTTGTATGGAAAGACAAACGCAGGGAGCGGTTCGAGCTAAGAATAAAAATAATCACTGGGTCCAATAGCTTATTGGATAGAACGCTGGCACAATAGCTTAGAGGTAAGGGTTCGAATTCCACTTGAAACCAAAATTCCTCGAATTGTTATTGTTTTTTTTTGAGTTTTTTAACGTACTTATTTTGTTCTCGGGTGTGCACCCTCGGTACCATAAAGAGTTCTAATCTAAGCTCTTTATTTTCTTTGTTGGAACCTACAGAACCTACAGAACAGATAGACAATTCGCCGACATCCCATTGGTCACATTTTAATTTGGTCAAGATCTAATGAAGATTTTCAGAGATGGAGAACGGATCTATTCAATGGACAGCAGTAAATAAGGCCTAATGGGCCCCATCCTTTAGTAATATGCATGTTTTATAGAATATAGCGTAAAAGTAGTCCCAGGGTAAATTAGTGATGTTCCAGTGAAGACTTTCGGAGATGGAAATTGAGAACTTTGTTTCGAAGTCGGTTTATATTTTTTATATGATTATTTTTTATTCCAAATCCGATATGTCGTTCAAGACCGACTTTCACCACTTTTTAATGATATTACTAAAATTATTCATCCAAAATTCAATGAAAATACGAGTAGCCCCTTTAGCAGTTATAAAAAATGTAACAAAGTACTTATTTCAAAGTTTCATATTTATTTAGTTGGGATAAAAATGATAGGTACTTCTTTTCTTTTCCTCAAAATGGTCCAAGAGACGTTCTGGCACCTTGCAAAATCTCTCCGAAACTAAAGTTAACAAACATAATCAAAAGTCAGAAAGATACCCATATTTTATTTCTATTCTTTCTTTCTTTCTTTCGTATCCTTATTCTTTCTTTCTTTCTGAACAAACAATTACTTACTTGAGATTGGTAGGTACCTACTTACATCAAAGACAACAAACTTTAAATAAGCTTGGATATTTCTTGAATTAAACGAATGAATGGAATGAATGACCGTTCGGACATGCAAACAACTTTATTGCATTCCGTATTTTAAAGTGTTTTATCAACTATTTGTTTACCTCTGAGCTGAACCAATTTTTTAATTTTGTTCAACTTTTCCCTGATGCAAACATATTATGTAACATAAAGACGTATATTTATATGTCTTTATGCAACAGACCCTGCCTTACCGACAAGAGTTACGTAAGGCCGAAGTCAACGTACGGAGGCAAGGTTTTGTAGGTAGGTATATGCCGTTCGGTGCCAAATAAACCTTACTTGAATGTAAACACTGAAAAGAGGCTATGTTTAAAATGTAGCCGTGATTCTGTCCCACTGCTGGGCAAAGGTCTCCCCTTTAGACTTCCTCCTCCTTGTCTCGAGCCAACTCTTACCACCTAGGTAAATATTTGGTCAACTCATCACACCAGCTCAGCCTCGGTCTACCACGTGCGTCGACAGTGGCCATCGTACGCCACCCAGTCGCTGACCATTTTTGCCCACCTTTCCGGTTATAATTATAACTTCAATAACCTTTAAAATAAATGGGTTGCTCTATAATTTTACGTATAATTATACTAACTATAAATAATAATAGTCGCCTTTACAATTGCTGCATACTCTTAACTTAAAAATATTCTATTGACTTTAATTAGTTTTTTTTAATTGTTTACGCATTTTGGACGACAGACTCTTAAGCGTTTAACATATTAGAAAAAAAATCCAACGTTACGGTACTTCCTACCACTTCGAATGTCGATTCACAGTATGGAGCCAAAGCTCGGAAATCTACCAGAAATATACCATCGTTATAAGTCATTAATACTGTTTTTGACAACGAAAAAAAAAACGTTAATTTCCTCAATATAAGGTGAACGAACTCAAAGTCACCCTGTAGCAACCTAGGACTTGAGAGCCTGATGACGATCAGCTCACCTTGATCTAAAAAAATAAATCAAAATTCCCGATAAAACCACTAAAAAGAAAAAAACATTACAGTATTATTATGGTTAACGCTTAAATGAGTCGGGGGTCCACTTCACAACTTCCAGCTTGACTGAACGTTCTAAACACTTGTTATAAGTAATGACAAATAATAAATAATGGCAAGTCATGTTTCATCAAATGCGAATTGTATGGGAGGTATAATGCCAGACAAAAAACTTGAACCAATGACTTTGACTTCGCATGAACGTACGTAATTCGGGTCTCTCGGGATATGACTTAGATTTTTTCGGACTTTAGTTTAATCATGTTATCAACTGATTAAAAACAATTGCTCTTGCGTGTCAATCGCAAGCTGGGATGAGTTTACGCTGGGACTGCGCGAATTTTTGTTCGAGTTATCTGCCTACATAATATATTTTCTTTTATAATACGATGGTGATAGACAGAAAAAGTGCAAGTGTGAATTTTTCGAGAAAAAACCGGCCAAGTGCGTGCTGGACACGCAGTGTAGGGTTCCGTAGAAAAAGGGTTTTTACGTGCTTTACAGAAGAAACAGCTACGTCAAAGTAATTTTCAATGGAATTTATACTTCCTTCTAAAAGTTGGTCGCTTATTACTCAATAACTTGTAAAGCCTACTTAGCCGTGATAATTTCCTTTTAAGTTTATTGTAGGTATGTGCACACTAACCTGATTTTTTAACACTTTTCTACAATCAACCATTTAGCTGGGAGATTTGTTTTAAAGATTTTATTCTACCGTTTTGTCGGCATGGCGAAATTTCAACTCTAAAGTACTAATCGAATCTGAACTAAGCCAGACAGACAGACCGACGGATGGACATGGCGAAACTATAAGGGTTCCTTGTTGACTACGGAACCCTAAAAAGTATTTCTTACGAGGTTTTAGTACTTAAAAAAAATTCTACACAAAGTGCTTTTAAAATTGCAACTCTGTATTATGCAACTTTGGACAAAATATGTGACTCTACCTATCGCCTCGAGGTCTATTTGTGAAAATAAATATTAAAATGAAAATTATACTTAGTAAAGACAAAGTGTGCGCTGACCATGTTGTTATTTTGTCGACAACTCTGACAAATTTAATAAAGAATTGGTTAATCGTTAGTTATTTACAATCCAGAAAACGTGTTGTTTTTTTGAGCTAATGAGCGCCATCTGTGGAATAAATCTGATCTTTTTCTTGTGAAGCGTTTTTGCAAAAAGTTAACAGCATAAATAGATTACATTGTTTGTTGCACTGATCCGTGCCATTATGTCCGTGCTAAGGACATTTTTTAAAAACCTATTTAGAGGCTAACACGGTTAGCCAGAGGTCGCGGGTTCAAGTCCCGGCATGGGTGGAATTTTTAGCCTCTAAATAGGTTTTTAAAACTCATAAATCATAAATTTCTAGAACCTATAGCCTAGAACCTAAGCCGAAGCGGTCTTAGGTTTTTAAGCGAGCTTAGGACAAAACTAGCGGTATTGTTTATTAAAACACGATTCCCTTAAAACACTTCCTAAATGAAATCATCATCATCATCATCATCAGCCTATGATTGTCCACTGCCGGACATAGCCCCTCCTATTGCACGCCACTGAGCACGGTCCTCGGCTACTCTCATCCAGCTCTTGCCAGCCGCCCTGCGAAGGTCATCGCTCCACCGGGTAATGCAGTAGGTATTGTCAACTTGCCTTGTCAAGTCTCTACCATAGACCACTTATACGGCGTTTATGGAGTATTTTAAAAAATCGTGTTTGAAAAATAACACCGTTGGTCCTCAATCGATTTCTGCTAAATACGGCCGATTTTGGCTAAAATGCTCTCAGTGTACCTAATTATTACAACCTTTTCTAAAGCATTCCTTACTCTAAAAGGAAATAGGTGAGTAGACTTTTTGTTAAGGCATATATACAAAACCGGCCTTTATATTTTGTACCGGCTTCGTTTGGTTTGTATCGCGTTTTTATTGGTTTTTACGAGTAGATATTCAAAATTTTTCTCTACTGTATTTGTTTGTTATTCTTTTTTAATTAGTATTTGGTATTTGCCCGTTTTTGCACGGACACTGGCTGAGTCCGAGTTCTTTTCATGTACACGATTTTTCCTTGATTTTTTTATTTAATATTGCGAATATCTTTCGCTCTTACAGAGTTCGTATTCTTAATTTATAAGTTCTATTTTAGTTTTTTTTTCATTATTGTTGTTTTTTCCAAGAAAACAAAAATGGGAACAACAAAAATGTTTGCGGTTGAATAAGACCAACCGCAAACATTTTATTAGAACGTGCATATTTCCACGTCAATTTCCAACAAATAATGAACGAAAACAATAATCACTTGATCGATTAACCACCGACAAAAGTAACAAAAATCGCATTCAAAGATAGACTAGTCGTTAACCTAATTTGGTCCATCACTTAATAGAGCCTAGCCAGTGGCGTACGTGGCCAAGCTAAAAGATAAATCCCAAGGTACTGCACAGTAAACAACAAACTGATTTTTGTTTTATCTGTTCTCAAATAGTGCAGCCGAATTCGAAAACCACAAGATCCAGATACCGGTTGAAAACAAACTCCCACTCTTCGGCCGGCTACGGGCGGTCGATCGTCAGAAGAATAAAAC
The DNA here is from genome assembly GCA_963969515.1 of Yponomeuta evonymella. Lineage (NCBI taxonomy): Eukaryota > Metazoa > Arthropoda > Insecta > Lepidoptera > Yponomeutidae > Yponomeuta > Yponomeuta evonymella. Next base: position 3,221,164 of record OZ018363.1, read on the forward strand.
CAAATGTGCGTTCGAATTTCAAACCAGTCGTGTCGACGTTTCTCTCGGAGAAATACCAGCCAGTTAAAAGTTTAGTAGAAAGAACCAGTTTTAAAAAGAGACTCGATGTGTGAGGCCGCGTGGCGAGAGTTCTGACGTTTATTTTTTTTTACTTGTTAATAAAGTGTTTTTAATTCAAAATGGCGATCTCACTGATGAGGATTGGATTCCGTTCGACGGCGATCAGCTTAGAAAGATGTGCTGCAATGTTAACCACTACCAGTGTTCAGAATACTCAGTTTATGGTGAGTGGCTAAGCATTGAAGCAGAAATAATGGTGCCAATGACCTATCAAACAACTAAAGCAACAATGAGACAGTGAAGAAACCAAAACTTTGCTCTTTGATGGATTCTACACACTTGTTTTATGCATACTCTTGGTTTTATTAATGTAGATAGTACCAATCATAACAGAAAATATTGACAAAGCAACTTTCATTCAATGACCTTTATAATCGCTAATGTGTGGACTCTGGACGAGAAAAAGGACACCAGTTTTTTTATTAATAAAAAAAAATCTTAAAAATTTCACACTTAACTTTAAAACTGTCACGGTTTTGTACAATTTTGTGACAACAGTACCAGTGGCATTTACACACAATTGAATAATAAAACATTCAACTTTACCAATTTTGGAAATCACAGGAGTTTGTCCCTTACTGATTCTTCAGCTAAGACACAAAATGGCCTGAAATGTTAACTGGAATCGTAAATAAAGATGGACAACCTATTCATAGATAAATTAAGGTCGGGTTATCTAAATTTGGCTTCTGTATGGTAGGTACCTAAATTGATAGTGAATTGGATAATAGTCGTTACATAAAATTAGACGTAAAGGTAATAATGTAAGAGGTCCATAGATAATTTGTATATCCATACAGTCTAAAGCGGCCATTAAATGGAATAGGTTATTCGTAAAGGTACAAAGACTTACATATTCTGATTAGTTGCGGCTAATCACCAGTAAAAATAACACGAGCAAGTCTATTACGATGGTAACTGAAGAAGTCAATGCTAACTACAAAATAATAATACAAGTTAAGTTACAATGGTCCTGCCTTGGGAAACTTGCGAAATAATTGGGAAAGGGGAACATGGCTGAAAAGATAATGTTGTTGCCATAGAGGAAGGAAAAAAAAGTTTCAGATTGTCAGTGTGCCGTGTAGATAGATTTAGTATTTATGGCCAGACTGAAAGAGAATAATTACTGTATGTAGATATTTATTTAACCAACTTAAATGAACAGGTGTTTCTCAAACAAATAAATTTGTATTGAGTTCCCGATAATAATTTTCACTTGTTCAACCTCTTGCAAAGCGAACGACTGTCCTATTGTTTCGTAAAGTTCACTTACACAAGGAAGAGGGGCCCGCAGCGGATGCCCAAATGGTTTCGTCAATTCAAGGTCACAGTGTGAATTTTTAATCGACTTGCCTCTGCTTAACAAGTTGTTGTTTATGCCTTTAGACGTGGAGGGAGTTATATGATTCTTTAATAACAATTGTTCTAAAAAAATGCGTCCAACAAGCGTTGGTTGTTTCTGACGCAGTTGGGTGTCACGCTTTCGATTCTCATTAGATATGATTTTATAGAGAGGCTTGCGCTAATCCAGTGGATGTCCATACCTGTGCTTAATTACCATGTAAAAGTAGATTGTACACAGGGCTAGCTTTCTAATTACAGTTTTTCTCATGTTAAATAGAATGAGAATAAAGTCCATTGGTATGCTAGTTTGGGACAAAGACAAGTTTTGGAAGTAGGTGATTTGAATAGCATAGGTTTTGAAAATTGTTGATTGCATGAGCAACAATCTGCACGAAGGCGAGCTACAAAGTGTTAAGCTCGTTGGTAATGTAGTTGAACTTGTGATGAACTTTTCATATCACCGTAACAATTTCAAATACCCTAGTTTGGAACCAAGACAAGTGTTGTATGGACGCAGACGGCATTATCACACATAACAATTTATTATTATTATGTGGGCAATGTAATTTTTATGTGTACCGCATGTGGGCTTGACCTCAATAGGTACTGCCGCGCGATTGTCGATACCGGCCTCGGGTTTACAATGTTTACGCCGCTAGTTCTTTGCTGCACGTATTTGCCGGCCGTTTTTGTTTGTGATGTTTTTGTTCTTTGACCATCACTATGCCATTCATCCATAGATGCATAGTCCGACTACTAGCCATGTCATCAGCTTTAGATAGGTAGGTAGGTCGATTCATGAACAAAAGTAAGATATTGTTCAGGTATAATCTGGTTGCTTTCTAGTGAGCATTTCACGCTTTAGCGCCCCGGCGGCGGCATATGGTCTTCGCAAATTGGTGATATTATCTGGGTTCGTCTAGATAAAAGGACCTCTAAAACTGTAGGTACGCGAAACACAATATTATCTTTATAAAAGAAGGGGTTAAGTACCTACAAATCGATTAGAGTTGATTTTAAAGTTAAGGCATTTCAACAGCATCAAGTTATTGAAGTATTCGAGAGTGTACAGCAAAACTAAGGTCGTGATTCTTACTTATTTGCATCGGTGGCAATGAGTTTGGCAATGAAGTTAAGCTGATGGATTTGAGGTTAGAAATAGGTATATACCTAAACCAATATGTATGTAAATGTAGGTAATATTCATATTTGCACCTACTACCTGTCTCACTTTTACTTCAGCAACTCTCCATCGTCGGTTGCTCGGAAGAAATTGCTATAAGCAATAAGGCCGCCAATTGTACTGTTATTTTGTAAATATTTCATGTTTGTGTTTTACCTGGTGACAGACAGACGGACAGACAGACAGACGGACAGGGAAGTCTTAGTAACAGGATCCCGTTTGGCATCCTTCGGGTACGAAACCCTAAAGAGGAACTCCGTATCTAACTACTTTTACACATAAAAAGTATGTCAAGTTAAAAAAATTAAAATTTTTATTATTATTATTATTATTAATACGTTTATTGCACATAAGTAAAAAATACAATGGCAATGTGGCGGACTTAATGCTATAAGCATTTTCTACCAGTCAACCACAGGAGGTGCAAGAAATTAACTGGTAGGCATACGAAGTAGACGGATAAAATTCAATTAGGTATATACATAACCGATCAAATACCTAATAATAAGTATATTTTTTGTGGTTAGGTTAGGTTAGGTTACTCTCCATTTAAGATTACAAATTAATGAATTTGTTAACTTTGTTGGCTGGCGAACAGAATCTCACTTTCCATTTAATTTTATCTATTAACATTCACTCGTTACCATGTACCTAACAGGTATCTCAGTTAACGACGGCGTCAGTAAGTTTACAAACCTATTTTAGCACGCGTAAATAAACAGGAAACTCAAAACTTTACGGTAAGGTTAACACTTGTTTTGTAGGGGAGACTGGGGTCACTTGATCCCCCCTTTTATTTTTTGACCCTAGCTCCTACAATATAAATCTTATTTGAAAAGTAGTTTAACTTGACAATTCAAAATGAACCAAAATATTATCCATAATGGTGATTGTTGGAATTGGTGCACATTTTTTCAAAATATCTTGATTTAACTGAGAACTGAGATATGTACCATGTGTCCCCTATATGTGGGAGACTTGATTCACCCCATAAGGATGACTTGATCCGGGGGGGAACAAATGACCCTTATATGGGAGACTAGTTATTACTACTAAAATACTTAGGTAAATATACCTACGGCACAAAAAAAAACTGTAATTAATGAATGAGAAATAATTTTTATTCTATAAATTCTTACATTGTTATAATTAAGACATAATAAAAATACTTTGGCACTTAGATGTCGAAATAACATTTTTTTTAAATAAGGCATCAGTTTTGGTTAAATATAAAACTAATTGAGTGTTAACTATCTCGCTCTTTCTAATTAAGTACCTATTTGACTTTCATGTTTCTATCAAAAAAAAAAACTGGCCTTTGCATCTACGTATTGAGATGATTTATACATCGTCCAGAGGCACCTTCACTCACACTACATGGGTAAAGGGACAACTGCAGTGCTATCTATTTAAATATTTAATAATACTTATTATGTGTATTATAATCTTCCCTCATATGGGACACTTGTTCAGGGGTGATCAAATCTCCCCTAAGTTTTGATACCAAGTCTCCCCAATCGGGTTGAGGGTAGAACACAAAAAATATAAAATAAACATCCGTAAATACGAAACTCACATTTATTGAAACACACAGTTTAATAGACAATCTCTCCATTGAAAACGTTTATTTTACATTTATTTAACAGTATGTAACCACAAAATAGAATATAAAACTTACGAAAAAGAAGTTTCGGCTGCAGCAAAAACGAATGTGTCCGCCATCAATGTGAAACGTCAAATTTGACTGACAAAAGTCATAGAAAAAGTTGCTGTCAACCATAGACAATTAGTGTAGCCAACTTAAAATGTAAAAAGTCTACCCTAATATAACCTAAATCTCGTGGACCATGTGTCCCGTAAGGATCATGTGTCCCCAGTCTCCCCTAAATATTGGTGAGCTCGAGGGATGGTTTTGTTATAGGGTCTAATTCAGTGATCTGTTTGGATCTCACTCGTATCCTATTCAGAAATAGACAACTTATTTAGGTAGGTACACATCCTTAATTTAAGATAGATCTAAAATACAAATCACCATAAGAATTATAAGAAGCTGAGCGCTCTTATCATAAAATAAGTATTAAGCATAACCTAGGAACTAGATATTGACATGATGAACGTGCTTAATATTTCGTTTAAAAAGCCAGACCATAGATTAATTGCCGGAACTCCCATCATCAAAGACAAAAATAATTCTGCAAAAAAAGTTACACGATTTTGACTTCGTGAACTTGGCTTAGGCGCTTATCGACTTTAAACATAAAAACTCACCAATGAGCTTTGATTACGAATAAAAATATCATAGAAGTAAGTATTTCTTCCTACAAAATTCACTCTCAAAAACAGCCGCTGTCCTTTCGATTAGTCGGTACCAATGAAATGAGCGCCAGATGTGCCGTGGAGTAGTTACTCTGTGATTGGTTCATTCTGTGCGCCATGCGTGACGACGTGAACGCTGATTGGGCGATAGTAAATGACAGCGTACCTTATGATTGGTTTTTTACAAAAAAGTCAAACCATTGACTTCATGATTATGACCCGTCGAAATATTATAATATCTCTTTCTTTCTACATTGGTTTCTTGTATATATAAAGTAGCGTGTACCTTTCACAACGTGACACTGGCAAAATCCCTGTGCACCCTATAAGCACGGGGCAAAGTCCAAATAAAAAAAAAATGGGCTTAGACGTCAACTTACACTCAGCTAAACTCACCCTAGGGGTGAGTTGTCACCTTATAAATTTTGGAGTGGTAGATTCACCCAGTGTGCTTACCGAGTGTAGGTGAGTTGTCAGCTGCAAAGTTGCCAACCTTCACCCAGGGTGAGTTTAGTTGAGGGTGAGTTGACGCCTAAGCCGAAATATCGTCGCCTAAAAAAAGTACAAATTTTCAGGAGACAAATAAAAAAATCCCATTTTTACAGGCAATGAAATGAAAAACTGAAAGTTTTCGAGGAATAGTATTTATTTATTATTTAAACTACAAACAACATAGGTACTGACTTGTATTTTTATAAAGTTATCGATAAAAAAGGAGTTATAGAAATTTCTCTTTATAATATGACCATGGAGAGCAGCCGAGATATGGAGTTATCGTTTTTTTTATTTTTTACAACAGTTGAATTAAATTACTTTGGTATCACAAATTTTACTTAAAAACAACATTTCTATAACTTATTTTACGATATAAATTTACATAAAAGCTTTCTTTTCAGATCGACTTAAAATATTTATATAACCAAAGCCTAATGTGGCAGATTATCATAAAATTCACGGTAGTCTTCCGGAAGAACTAATTTGATCTCCTGTAAGTCCTGGAACTTGCGATCTTTTATGGGGAATCGATTTTCGTGTAGATTTTCCAATTCATGGTAGTATTTAGGATTGACAGTGGTTTTTTTTTTGTGGCAGCTCTGACCACGGTTCAGCAAATCGTACATAATTATTATGTAGGTACCTACCTCACAAGATGGCTGCCTGATGGTAGCAGCTGCATTAGGTAGGTATATATTGTGCCGTGTAATACCGCTCTCTCCGATTAGTAACCAGCCCCGCACGCCTTCTCACAATTGAACGTGGGGTCATTTTTAGCGCTAATTAGGGCCAGTTTCTGAATTGAGAATTTCGCTAAATAAATAGTTGGCAAACACGGTTGTCAAACAGAATCGGACCAAACTTTTACGGATTTGATCAATAGGACTTAGGGCCAGTTTCTGGATTGAGAATTTCGGTAAGTAAATAGATAACTGTAGTGCTGTCTCTTCAAATTTCTCAGAAAAGAGCGTGACAGAACGTTATTTAAGTATTTACTTAGTAAAATTCTCAATTCAGAAACCGGCCCTTAGACATCTATGTTTTTAACTATCACTGGGTTTTTAGAAAGAGTACCTATACTTGAAATGTACTTATACTTGACTTTTTGTTGGAAGAGTTCGACCTGCGGGCTCATTATGTAATTTTCACAACGTATTTTCGTACGTACAAAAAAGTCATGTCTAAATTAAAACCGAATTACAGATTAGCCATAATATATGGGAAAAGTACAGTGGAAGTGGCCTAGGGTTCAAAACGATGTCGATAATTGTTCGTATGCACACACTCGCCGGAGCACTTGTGCCCGCTTTGCACGGCGAGAGTGTGCACACGAAAAATCATCTGGCACAAGCGGTCCGGCGAGCTGGGGAGCGTGTCTCTAAAACGCATAGGTGTGAGTCACATTAGATCGCTTTTAGCGATAAGACCGCCAATTGTATACGGCAAAACTTAGACATGTAAGCCTTTTAATGTATTTTGTTTTCTGGTGTTTCTAATCTAATCTAATTAGTATGGTAATAGTGTTCCATTAACACTATTGGTAGTCTATTGACCAATCGCATTCCAATGGTATAAACCGTGCAATTTAACTCGCGCGATTCGATCTTTTTTGCGAGAGATGCCTAGATATTTAATTTGCGCAGGTTGTACCATTGTAATGATATTGCACCTACTGGTATTGCTTAGTACCTACACTACCAAATAGAGGTAAATTAAAATTGCGTCGTGCTTTTATACATTCTATTAAAAAGCTATGTGTGTATTAGACTCCAGGGCCTGGTTAATAATTGAATCGTGTGATTTTAAAACAACACAAGTCACATGTGTTTTTAAAATAACACTTGCCCATTTTTTTTTATTAAATTATTTACACCTACCTATTGATTTACATTAGAAAAGAAAATTGTAGTTTATTCATACAGAAATCAATATAATATGCTAAAATAAGGCTGTTGTAGATATTAGTATTTGAATAAAACAGTTTTTTTCTATTTCCTGCAAAGTTGTAATGAAAGGACATGTGTCGTTTTAAAATCACACGATTCAATTGTAAGCAACGAAAGTTTTAGTTTGAAAAATGTTTGTCTTCCGCAAGATATATTTCTTGGTCTGTGTTTTCGTCCTACCCACCCGTCAGTTTTGTAACCGATTCCAACGGATATTGTTTGCGTTTTGAAAAACGGATCGACGATACGTTGTCAGATTGTGTAGTGCTCGTTTCAGGATCATTTATTTGCGGTTTAGGATTATTTGTTTGTAGATACTTATTTGCATACAGAATTAAAGTCTTGTTTGTCAAGCAGTGTGATGGCCCGAGTGATAGTAAGAGAGTTTCCTGAAAGGGCCCCGATAAAGATAATTTTACAATTTTGGATTGCCAAGCAAAACAACCCGGACGACTGGCGCGTCTTGAAGCGGTTGGGGCGCTGCCGTGGAAGAGAAGAACGGGTTCGGATACCTTCGCTAAACCCGCGTCTTCACGATCATAGTACAGTCGACCTCAAACTACACATACATTAACCTTAACAAACGTGCACTCCGATCAGTTACGTTAAGGACGGCTTCGCAACTAAAATGTAAAGGTCGATCCGCTGTCGACTGCACACTCGGACCAAGGGACCTATTTTACGACTTGGGAGCTACTCGTATCATGTACACCGGCGATCTCGGTGCAAAGACTGTACTAAGATCATCGGTATACACGATACGAGTAGCATCTTAGCATAAAAAATAGGTCACTCTGTCCAAGCTAAGATTTTGAAAATCCGGCTTTAGCACGCATACCCCCAGTTTCTTGTACGCTAACACGCTGTTAATGTATTGTCAACAGCTGTCAATTGACCAAAGTGCATACAAAAAAACCACTGATATTGTATATAGGTATACTTTGGTCAATTGACAGCTGTTAACAATAGATTAACAGCGTGTTAGCGTGGTAGCGCGCCGTAACGTATGCATATCTGACAACAAATTAATATGTATATAATATTAATTTGTTGTCAGATATGCATACGTTACGGCTACGGCGGCTGTCCTTTAACACCCTGTATATACATAATATAATATACATACATATTTTGAAGGGAATCGTTACGTTTTGTTTTAGATGTCAGTCGATCCCCAGCTAGGCTAGGGAATCGATGAAAAAGAGTATAATAAAATAATATATTTTCCCTTAATCTGGGTTTTAATAAAGTAGAGCGTTACAATATATATAATTTAATACAACTTATTAAATACGGGACTCTCAGGGGCATAAAAATAGTAACTTCGGTTCTAATACGATTTTGCAAAAAGTGGAAATCTCATTAATATTAATAGCCAGTGTTACCTAGACCCTAAGGGCCAATACGCTAATATATTATTGTTGATTCTGTTTCCGCTAAAAACGGCCATTTTTGGCAAAAACTTGTCATTTTACCGAGGCACACCAACTAATGACCACAGTATTTTTTAACGTCTCGCGATGCTCATACATAGTAATATACTAAACGGGTGTAACCGCGATTGTAAATTTTAACTAATAAATAATCGCGGTTACACCCGTTTAATATATTACCACTAATGACCACGGCAAACCAGTGTGCCGAAGCACACACTTTGAACACTGTTCTAGGTTTTTTGGTCTATGGTTCTAGACAGGAGTCGCCCCATCCCGCTTACTTAGCTGATAAAGCGAAAGGGCGCGAGACTTTCTCCGTTCTCGCTTTTTCTGCGGCGTGCATGATAAGATAAGCGTACGCGATATAGTAGGTACCTAACTTTAAAAAAAAAAATACACAGACCAAAGCTGAATGAAACGAAATATGGTTAAGTTACTGCTAAAATGGTAAGATGTGCTCTGTGCCAAATTTCATCCAGACCCGTTCAGCCAGCATGTTCGAGGAACGAACATCCATTCATCCAGACAATCACATACTTTCAATTCAATTCAATTCAATTCATTGTGTTTTTCTGTAATTTATAATTTCTACAGTAAATTGTTTGAAGTCAGACCATAGTGGTGAAATTATACATTTTAAAATTTATATCCTTCTTCTTCGGCGGACATACTTCGACCAAATAGGGGATGTGTTAGCGAAGGGCAAGATGAAAAGTACCCGAAACGGGCGTGCGTGCATGCAACGACTAATGAAGCGAAAGTGATCTGTCAGGATCGGGGACGATGGCAGTCCCGTCTCTGCCTACCCCTCTAGGATACAGGCGTGAGTTTATGTATGTATGTATGTATGCATATCCTTCTTCTCCACTACTGGACGTTGGCCGTCAGCTCTGCATATTCCACCCTTCTCTTTGCCAAGCGAAATTGATCTTCGACGCTGGCAACTCCAGTCGATTCTCTGGTGTTAGGGAGCCATGATTAATATCCTAATAGGATCCAAAATGTCGAAGTTTCTGCGATATCACAGAGTTGGCAATATTCCGTGCGAATACTGAATACACGCCAACACAAGTTCGCAAACTAAGTATATGTATATAGTTGCAAATCCAACTTATAGCAACGGCGCACAGTGGCTTGCATACATTATCGGCGCATTATCTGGTCACTGGCCCTGCGACCATTGCGTCTTCTACGTTGCCCTTATGTTTTCTTTTGCATTTTATTTCAGAGTAAACTTCGGAGTAGGAAGTTCAAATTGCAATTTATATCTGGGTACCTGCTTAGTAGGTACAGTAACAGTCAATTTTGGTAGGTAGGTGCATTTAGTTTCATGCCGCCTTCTCTATCTAGGTACAGTTCGCCATTTCATCCTTTGACTACGACGACCTTAGAAAATAGGATGGTTATTATTGTAAGTAATGATCTACCGTCGTTACTTTGAGTGGTATTTTCTTTCTCTGAATAAGCAATTTTCACATGTACTACACTTGACAATTTAATTTTTTTTTTTTAATCAAAACCGTCAAATTCGGAGAGAATTATCACTTTTTTTTATATATTTCCGTTTGAAGGATTAATCGAACCTAGGTCTCTCGCTTCCGAGTCCAGTGTTCTACCAACTAGGCTACCACCGCTCCCTAGATTTTTACTCCCTTAATATAAGTGCAAATCATAAAACATGCTATAAAACGCACATTCTGTCAGTCTTGACATGCAACATATATGTATAGCGCTAATTATAAATCTCCATTTAAAAAACAACAAAGAAAGAAAACAACTTTAACTCAACATGATTTTCGTCACAGAAACGTTTAAAACTAATTGCATAACAGGGCTTTTCCACACGAACGTGCCTTGTAGTTTCCTCAGATTCCACTAACTCCCAAACCTCGTCTATTCCAGAGTCGCATCCACACGAAGCCCCAATGTAACGGCAGCGTCTGCTACCTGACGCACGAGGAGAAATCAAATCGGAGGCCGGAGAGGACCACCGCCAGCGCTGCCCTCTCGCGGCAGTACAGCAAGCAACACGGCCGGCCCGAGGAGGGCCGGAGGAAAAGGGAGCAGAGTTCCTCCGATTCGGACTCTGATACGGAGTGCAAGGGGTTTGATCGGGTGAGTGGATCCTAGTCCTCGGCCATATTCAATCCACAGAACGCTCTGCCTCTCACTATCGACACACTACTCTCGACGCTCTTGTTTTTAAATTGCGCCACAATTGAATGCAATAAGTCAGAAATAATGACCGAGTAAAAGTTTTGGTTGTAAGAAATAGCATTAAAGTTATTGAAACTTCGGAGCGCATCGGAAACTGAAAGTATAATAATAATAATATAAGCCTTTATTAGATTCTTATAAATTTATTTTATTTTAAACATTTCTTATCAGTTTTTTTTCAGCACAATTCATGCATGTGTGATTACTATACCCCTACAGGACATGCTCGGCCTCCCACAAGCCATGTGGTTGGTGGGGTGTGGTCTAATCACCCTGGCTGACCAAGCTTCACTGGGTGATTGTATATTTTGACTGAAAGTATATTTTGGCTAAATTAATTAAAAAAATGCAATAAATTGTAACGCAAGTTGGCTAAATTTGCGTCGAAAGTTGAGGGACTGTTGTGAAATAAGTGGGATTCTCTTCCCGATTTATTTATGAGTGTAGGTACTTACTTTCCAAAGTAAATAATATATACTATGCTCTCCAAAACAATAAATCCATATGAAAATGGATACCTAAGTAGAGGGTGGTGTTTGTGAGCATTTTTAGGGTTCCGTGTTTAACACTTACAGTTTCGCCATGTCCGTCCGTCCGTCTGTCTGTGACAGAGACTATAAGTACTAGAGAGCTGAAATTTGGCATAGATATACATATTTATTACGCCGACAAAAATTGATATACCTAGATGATAGTCTTTTTTTTTTTGGTTTGCCAAATTGACCAAAATAGTCTCATCGCCATACTACGGCTGGTCAAATGATATCTCTTCTAACGCTGTAGTTGACCGTTGACCTACTAGATAACGTTTTGTAACTTAGTAAAAATTATTTCAAGTATTACTTTGTAGATAACGATAATGTGGGGAAGTAGCGCTTAGGTAGAACGCTTGTCTCGTATAAGAGAGCTACTAAGTTTGAATCCCGCCATGTACCACAATGACTCCGTTTTATAAGTTACATTAGGTACATTAGATAAACTCACGCCTGTATCTCAAAGGGGTGGGCAGAGACCAGGGCTTGCACAGCATTTGGGGAGTGTTTTACATTTTTTATCCGAATTAGGCTTGGGACGACATAGACCAGTATGTGATTTTCAATGCTCTTCATACTTATAGTTCGAAGTAAAGAGGAAGAACTCACTTAACCGTTCTTTTATTTAACCCAATAAATATACCTACGTACACAAACTGCCCCATGTTAAGTTAGTTTAGGATTACCGCGTGTTAGGTTAGGTTGGGTTAGACTAGTCATTAGTACTAATCCCCCTACTTTCATCCACAGGCTAGACTAGTTAGTACTGACGGCCCTCTTTCATCCACAGTCTGAGTTCTAGACAAGATAGTACTGACGCCCCTCTCTCATGCACAGTCTGAGTTCTAGACTAGTTAGGACTGACGCCCCTCTTTCATCCACAGTCTGAGTTCTAGACTAGATAGTACTGACGCCCCTCTTTCATCCACAGTCTGAGTTCTAGACTAGTTAGGACTAACGCCCCTCTTTCATCCACAGTCTGAGTTCTAGACTAGATAGTACTGACACCCCTCTCTCATGCACAGTTTTGAGTTCTAGACTACCTAGATAGTACTGATGCCCCTCTTTCGTCCACAGTCTGAGTTCTGGCGACGCAAGATGCGCACGGTCCACAATATCCTCGACGTGGACAAGGATGGCCTGATCTCCTACAACGACTTCCTGCTCTTCGGGGAGCGGTTCAAGTCGCTCGGCCACCTGGATGAGAAGCACGCCAAAGAGTTCACGGAGATTATTAGGGTGAGTGTCGAAGTCCTTAGTACAGTCTACAGCACATCAACCTTTACATACGTGCGCTCTACGTCAGTTACTTTAAAGGCGACTTTGCAATTATAAATATTTTGGCACTGGAGTTCACGATGTCCGAAATTTAACTCGTTGCTCTGCTCACTTCGCGAAAAATTAAAACGAACTCGATACACCGATACGGATAGAGCTAGGTACTTTGAATTTACGTAGAATTTTAGAATTTGTTTTCTATTGTATTCTATTCTAAAAGAAAGTGAGTGAGGTAGCGCGACCCCGCATCGCTATGAACAAAGGTCAACGTTGGTAAAACTAGTACGTATTCAATACAGTTTTCCAACGTTGAAAAAAATGAGCCAATATGTTTTGTTATTAGAAATATCAGAAATACTTACTAGCAAGCATACCTCATAGGTATATCCATGGTACTCATCCCAGCTGCGCGGATTTATCTCCAAGTTATTTGTCGGCCATAATACTAGGATCGGCGGATAAAAGCATGTAAGTAATATTGTCATTAAATTATTGTTCACGAGCGGTGGTAGCCTGGTGGGTAGAACATTGGACTCGGAAGCGAGAGACCCAGGTTTGATTCCCAGTCCGGGAATGTACCCATGACTTTGTTTTGTAAGTTATGTAGGGACATTTGTGAAGTTATAGTTCACATACCTCAGCGCTTGAAATCGCCAATCCGCGGTGGGCACGCGTGGTGATTAAGCCCACACTCTCCCTGAGAGAGAAGGCCTGTGCTTGGCCTGTGCCCTACAGTGGGACGCATATTATTATAGGCTGCTTATGATACCTACTTACTTAGTAGATGTGAGATTCGATGCAGCGATATGATGCGTCATCTTGATCTACTTACGCAGTAACGGAGCTACTACGCAGCAACCCCAAATCCTAAAATCTGTGATCATATGGATTATGATAACCTAACCTAACCCAACCCTTCATCCACAGTTGACATGGGAGGAACAGTGGGGTGCGATCGACCCCTACAACTTCGTCACCGTGGAGCAATATCTGGAAGACATGCATCACGTGCTCAGTGACAAGACTTTGAAGAAGAAGGCGCATCGCTGGCTGCCTTACCTTTTTAAGGTGACTTACGTTTAGGTTACCTATATTGTTTTCTTGTGTTCTAAACAAATAGGAATTAAATTAAGACTTCGTTGACTGGCAAAAGTAGCGAGGATGGGTAGGCCTATTAGCTCGCTGGACACACGAGCTGAGGCAGATTGTTAGCAGCGGCTAGACGGATGACCGAGGACAGAAACACAAGTGTCTATGTTCAGCAGTGGACGAATACGGGCTATTGATGGATAAGACTTCGTAATAAGTAAAGAACTTTGAGCAGTGAAAAATATCTGTCTTTGCAGTGTACCTGGCTAACATGAAGATGACAGGTGATCAGAAGTGGGATAGTCTGATACACCGCGAGCCTCTTTTTCCGAGGCCTGTACTGACCAAAAAACAGATTTTGGCCCAGGAAATATATGGGCCAGTTCCACTTCATTCCGACGGCTGAAGCCACAATTGACATGGTTCTTTTTACTTCCCAGGCGGTGGACAAAGACAACTCGGGCTTCATCTCAGTAAAGGAGTTCAAGTTGTTCTTCCAATGCCTGGGCTTGGACAACGAGCACGCAGCCGTCGCATTCGCTGTCATTGACACCAATGGGGTAAGTTTACAAGGCACATAATGTTTATGGCTAAAATCATCCGCCTCTTTTTCGGTCCTTTAATTCTTAGTGGAGCGTAGGACCTCAAAAACAACGTTGGTTTGAAATGTCTTTTGAAAGCAGTCATGCTAAATCGTTAAAAAATCAAAAAAAGAGTTATTCTTCACTCGCTACTTACTCACGCCTGCATCCCCGAGGGTTAGACAGATACCAGTAGCACTACTAACGATTATATTCTTTTTGTTGCACTAACCCGTGCTGAGGACAAATTAAAAATCTATTTAGAGGCTAAAAATTCCACCCATGCCGGGACTTGAACCCACGACCTCTGGCTCACTGTGCCAGCGCTCTCCCAACTGAGCTAATGGACAAGTGCAAGCATCGATGAAATTTCGAGCCTCTTTACAAACTTCTCTGTATTACGTACAGGCAGCGACATCTGGCCGAAGCAATTTACATCACTTGCAGCCCCGTGTAACCCACTTTGCAGTTAGGTTTTAACATTGGAATGATATCGCTGTACCTACATGATTATGTTCTTTTTGTTGCACTAACCCGTGCTGAAGACAACTTGAAAACCTATTTAGAGGCTAAAAATTCCACCCATGCTGGGACTTGAACCCGCGACCTCTGGCTCACCGTCCTAGCGCTCTCCCAACTGAGTTAATGGGCAAGTACTAACGATGTTCCTTCACAATTAAGAATGATACATGCCGGGTTCGAACCCAGAATTGATTTAAATCAACTTCCGGTCGAATTCAAAAAAGGGGGAGTTTCTCAGTTCATTTATATATATTCTTTTTTATGTATGTCACCTCAGGGGTGGTCCCATGTAAATTTTGATCAAGACAGGATCTGTTGACGGGATCAACATAATAAGAATAGATAAGAAAATCATCAAATAAAGTCATTAGGTGCAACCTTCACGGCATTATGGGCACAACAATACCGTCAGCGCCACCTAGTGTTAACACTTGCGAACTATAAGTTCCATTTTAATTTCATTTGTATTTTGAAGGCGTCTTTTGTCCTTATCGACTTGCTACGGCGTCTCTTGGCAATCTGCTCTGCATATTTCTCTCTGTCTGGCGAAGCGGAACAGTTCGGCAGCATTTGCGACTCCAGTTCATTCCCGTAGGTTCCGCAAACAGGATTTCTTCCTTTAGCCTGCGGGTCTCTTGCCTGCGACTATCTCCATAATTTTAGATTAAACATTCGACATTACAGTCAATGTGAGGATAATTTCGTTCTATCGTTTGTTACAGGACGGCAAGTTGTCTTTGAAAGAGTTCGTGAAACTTGGCAAAGACTTCTTCTTCACCGAGGATGAAAGCCGAGTGTCCAAAATGTTCTGGGGACCGCTCATTGACTGCTAGCAGCTTTAAGTCTAGACAGATCTACGAATTAGCCTATGTTTTGCAGCAAGGTCCGGTGAAACTTAAGAGGCTGACACAGAAGATTCAGCCTTATTGTCTGTGTGAATACGGACGAAAGAGTAAAAATGAACTAGGTTAATTTTACTAAAAAGTTCGTCGATTAATTGAAACCAAACCAACAATTATTAGTTAAACTCCGAATTCACTTATCTACTGGATTTTTTGTCGGAAGAGTCCGACCAGGTTAACCAATCCTGCTAGGATGGGATTAACACTAGTATAGGTATTATTTGTTGCACTTAATCTTATCGATAAGGTTAAAGAGATATAATATATTATTGTTACATGGCTATTTTGAAGGCTAACTCAGGCATTTTTTTTATTAAGTCAATACAATCGTGTGTTTCGGAGATAAAGATATTCTCAGAAATATCCTCAAGAATAACATGTATTTTTTCACTGTTATGTACTATTATTACTATGATAATACTAACTAGGTTTAGCAATAAACTCGATTAAGTAAGGCTCAACAATTCGATTAGCAGAGCTGTTAGCGCCTCAAGAGGGTCATTCTAATAACAAGTTTTATTATGGGGCAAACCCTGAAATGGGCAAAACTGAGCGAAATGAGAGGGCTAATATTTTTTTCGCGATTTGAGAGTCGGCCCCATACTAAAACTTGTATTGATGAGTGAAATAACCAACAGGTGCTACAGGGACTAAAACTAGCGCCACCGTGGAAAAAAATCATATCTTATTTACAGATCGAATTCGCAAAAAGTGTCTATGCAGTCTCAATCATGTTGACAGGCTCCAGGAGTTAACACTAGCCTCACTGAGGAAAAAAATCATATATGATTTTCAGATCGAAAAATCTCTCAATCATGTAAATAGGGATTTTAGAAGGCAAAAAACCTAGGACAAACGCAGACGGCCGTTTTTGGTATAAATGCTATCTAGTCCGGGGTTCGTGATCCTAGGTTCTTTGTGTGGGATCCTAAAAATCACTGTTAACATGATTGAGAGATTGTACAGACACTTTTTTCAAATAGGATCTGTAAGAGATATCATTCTTTTTTTATCGATGGCGCTAGTTAGCCCACTGGATGCCTGACCTGAAGCCAACTAAAGCCACAATGGAGACTGGATATGATTTTTTTTCATGGCTGCTTAAGATTCACCGGACCTTTCTTCAATATACTGTAGGACACACAGAGGAACTAAAAAGCTATATATTATAGTCACAGTTTTGATTCGGACTCCAGAAGTTACAGCTGGGTTAGTTGATTAATTTATATGAGTTGACGTAAACCTATTTAGTTCCTCTAATTCTTATTAATACTAGTTATTTGTTTTTAAAAATACTGTGAGGCAATGTAGGTTAGTTCGGACTTTTTACTTCGATTATTCGGTGTGCAGAGGATATAATTTTTATCGAATTTTCGCTGTAAATAAATAGGTTAGTTAAAGGCATTGTTTTCAAGTCTAGAAGGACGCTCAATGTGTTTCTGAGTGCAGAATTTAGACTTGAGAATGTCAAATATTGATGCTTAGGATTGGATAAATCCTATGTGTCTTAAAAGTCATATCATTCCTAAAACTTAGCAGATACGAGAGGCGTTCAATGTATTCTCGGTAGGTACATGAAATAATTCTGAAGTCATGAAAGAATTCTGAATTCTGAATATCATTTATTTTTCAATGTAGTCCCCCATCACCTCGATACACTCACTTGAGCGGGAAAGTAACCTTTAAATACCCTCTACAAAATATTTTTCTTCCTTGACTGAAAAATTTTCATTCAACTCTTCATCGTCGGATAAATGCTTAGGTACCTCGAAGATCTTTCTTAGGGTTGGGGAACAGAAAATAATCACTAGAGGCTAGGTCCGGGCTGTAGGGTGGATGATTGATTTCTCCAAATCCGCAATACCTCACAGAAGCCTTGGCAACGCGCCCTTTGTGAACCGGCGTGTTGTCGTGAAGAAACAAGACACCTGCAGTTAATTTTCCACGTCTATTTCTTTTATTACCTCTTTTAAATTACGTAAGGTGGTAACGTAACATACGGCAGTAATACTTTGACCTTTTTCTGTGTACTCCCTTAGAATCCCAAAACACTGTAGCCATGAGTTTTCCGGCGGATGGGGCGATTTTAAACTTGTTTGGTGGTTCTGTTCCTTTTCTATGCCACTGCATGGACTTCGGCTTGCTCTCAGAATCATAGTGTTGAACCCACGTTTCATCACCGTTAACGATTCGGTCGAAATTTTTCACCACAGAGCTCCAAAAACACCTTGCAACACTCAACTCGCATTTGTTTCTGGAGCACCGTAAGCATTCGCGGCACCCCCCTTGCACTGACCGTTGACAGACTCAGATGCTCAGGAAGGATAATGTGAATGGTACCCACGGATAGCTTAGTCATTTCTGCCAATGTTTTCACTCTTACATGGGCATCTTCGAGTACAAGTTTCCCAACGATTTTGACGTTTTCTTTAGTAGTGGAACTAATCGACCCACCGGCACGCGGGTCGACTTCAATACTCTCTCTACCCCGTTTAAATTCACTAGACCACTTTTGAATGAAGGAGCAGAATTCTGGTAAACAGTCACCATTTCTTCGTGAGTAACTTTTTGAGGCTTTCCTTGTTTCGTATGGAATTTTATAACAGCGCGATGGTCGATATTTTTCAACATTGTCGTATCAGTCATCGTAGTTGCCTTCTCGTAATGATATCTTGAATACTAATGGTGGAAATTAAATAACATTTAATATTTATACCCTCATTCTTTAGCCATTCTTTATTCTTTTCCTCTAGTCTTTAACTAACGAGATAATTTAATTACCCTCGTCATTAGTATGTCACCCCGATACCGAGAATACATTGCATATCCCTCGTAAGTATTAGGTACATTTTGATGTAAGTAACAACATACAAGTACATTATATTTTTAAATGTATGAAAAACATTATCTAAGAAATTATGAAATGAATCTTAAAATAGAATCTCATTTATTAAAAAACAGATACTCAAAGCGCGTGTTTTTACTGGTGTTTCCTATTGCCTGGATATTAAAAAGAAATTTAAATTGAATAAGTTTAATTAACTTTGAAATGAATGCAAAAAAAATCAAATCTGTTACATTTATTAACAGCATAAGAGAAACCAGGCCTTCTCTCTGAGAGAGAGTATGGGCTTAATCACCACGCGTGCCCGCCGCGGATTGGCAATTTCAAGCGCATTGAATAGTTTAGGGTTCAGGTTTCCTCACGATGTTTTCCTTCACAGTTAGCGAGTACATTTGTGAAGTTGCTACTAAAACTTCACAAATGTACATAACTTAATCTCTCTCTCACACACTCTCTCTGAGAGAAGGCCTGTGTCCTACTGTGGGACGTATATAGCCTGCTTATGATGATGATGATACGCCAAAACCCGCACGCATTACATATTATCCATCCGCATCATCCGGAAATCTATCCACTGGATTCTGAATAGAATATTAGTACCGATATTTTAACCGTTAGTAACTTTACTGTCCATGGATTGTTTGTAGGAAACTATCATTAGTCCCTTTACATACCGCAGCTTTCTGAATTTCCAATTCGACTAAGAAAATAGTCTTTGTCCCTTTCGTTCGACATCTGAAGAGGCAGAAGTATTCATTTGAAGGGGGTTCCTCAAGCGGCAATGACCAAACACACGTAGTTCGGTTTTAATTTACATGCGGCATGCCAAATGGACCGGACGCGGACCGGACGACGCAGCGTGGGAAGGCCCCCCACCAGATGGTCTGACGGCCTGGTTACGGTGGCGGGGTGTCGCTGGATGCGGGCGGCACAACACCGGGAAGCTTGGAAAACCAAGAGGGAGGCCTATATCTTGCAGTGGGCGTTGAATGGCTGATGATGATGATGATGATGTCAAATGGGAATGATATTTCACCCATATATTAACAGGACCGTGTGGCGCCGGATTGATAATAGCGTCACTCCGATTCCTTCGGTGGATGTCGTAGAAGGCGACTAAGGAAATCCAGTCCAGTACCAGGAGACGGGCAGCAGCGTCTTCCTGCGATTCCAACCGCATACTGCGATTCCCAACCCGCCTGCCAAGCGTGGCGATTATGGCAAAACCCCTCAAGGTTATGAAAACCACGAAGGAGGCCTATGCCTGATGATGATATTAACAGGACACAAATCGACGTTTGACCGTGCTTAGAATTTAGAACAAACGAATAAGCAAGAAATTAGAGCCTTATGAGCCATTCCATAGAGACTAGCTTGCATAGCAAGGCTCAAATAATTATTCACAAGCACAATCGAGCCTCGATTTGTGTCCTCTAAAATTCACTGCTAATTGGCTTGTCGTTTGTAAATTAAAACCGAATGTCTGAGAATTGCCGCTTGAGGAAACTGCTTTAATGAATACTTTTGCCCCTTCAGATTTGGAATGAGTTAGACAAACACGATTTACTTAGCGAAATTGGAAATTCAGAAACCTGCGGTAGGTGAAGGCATTACTAGACTAGTGGTAGTTTTCTATCAATAATCCATGGATGTAATAAAAAATGAATTTTAACAGATATTTATTCGTTCACTTTTCATCCACGGATAGACAAGATAGTCACTGCCGGTTAAAATATTAAAATTATCAAGTGTCTTCCTGTTACATTATGGACCTTGGAAAAAACAATTTGATTAAAGCGGTGGTTGCCTAGCGGGTAGAACATTCCACTCAGAAGCGAGAGACCCAGGTTCGATTCCCAGTGCGGGCATGTACCTATGACTGTGTTTTCGAAGTTATGTACATTTGTGAAGTTATAGTAGCAATACCACTCGCTAACTGTGAAGGAAAACATCGTGAGGAAACCTGAGTGTCTGAGCTATTCACCTACCTCAGCGCTTGAAATCGCCAATCCGCGGTGGGCACGCGTGGTGATTAAGCCCATACTCTCTCCCTGAGGGAAAGCCTGTGCCCGACAGTGGGGCGTGTATAGGCCGATAATGACAAAGAACAATTAAAAACCATTGTTATGGTGGTCCGATCGGGCCATTTAGATTTCTACAGATTACTATTTTAATGAAGAATAAAAAGAAACAAATTCTGCCAATACTACATAATACATTTAAATTTGGATAGTAAATAAAAAATCGAGGCTGTATTCACCACGAAGTACAAGAAGTTTGAAAGAAAAACCAGCCAAGAATTAACCGTAAACATTAAAAATTAAGTTGGCCACAACCAGCTTCCCTCCATCTATCTCACTCACCCCCGGTTTCTCGTACACTAACAAGCTGTTAATCTACTGTTAACAGCTGTCAGTTGTTTTTTTTGTATGCACTTTGGTCTATTGACAGCTGTTAACAGTAGCTTAACTGCGTGTTAGTGTACGACAAACTGGGGGTAACTCTCTTAAGTCTGTGTACAGAAAGGCGAGTTTTAAAAACCTCGGCCATTAAACAATACTGAGTTGGTCTTTTAGCAGCTTGGTTTCTTCGATCAGGGTTGAGATTTGCGTCGTTCTGCAATTGAAATAAGGTTTATTTTAGTGAGAGTCGTTCAAATAGAATAACAAAATCCCCACATCCAACTGAAAAGGAAGGATTCTACTATGTTTACAATCGTCGTTCATATTGCAAAATGTCACATGTCAAAAAAATTAGATTTTTGTTTTTTCATCCAAACAATGTGAAAATTAGTAAATTAAAAGAAAATGAAGTCGTAATAGTATACACTGCCAATCAGACCGAGGATTAAGATGACACAGAATCCATTTTTTATACAATTTCGAGGAAAAAACAAAAATAGTTTTTTTTTACATGTGACATTTTGCAATATGAACGACGCAATATCAAAGCAAGCAACGAAAATATCAGCAACAATTATTACACCTACGACCTGCGGCATTAAAATGTCAAAATGTAAAACAAAACATCTGATAATTTTTTCGCCATTTTGAAATTTTCCCCCCAGTTCAAGTTTAATTAGCGCAGGTCGCCCTGAGCCGAGTCATTGGATAAACAATTAAACAGATGAAGTGGAGAAAAAGGCAGCAAAAATCTCCACTCTGACCACGTTTCCTCAAATCATATTAAACATTATACAGCTGTGCAGCAGTCACTACCTACCTGGGTAAGATTCAATGAGTGCCATGAATAGCTTTAAATGCCAAAAAAACAGGTAGGAAAACAATAAAGCTGCGGCCAGACACACGAACAGCACCCATTATATTAGAAAAATCTAGACCCAGGACAAGTGATTGTCTTGTATTGAGGTTTCTTTTTTTGTTCTCACCATTTAAACTATCCCTCAACTTCTACAAATATAAAAAAAAAGAATTAGCCAAATCGGTCCAGCCGTTGCTGAAATCTGGGTGGTTTGAAAGCCGCGGTAATGAGATTAGTAATTAAAAATGGCATCTATTTAGACTATTATTTTTATGTATAGACGTAAAAAAAATTAGGAGATATTTTTGAAAAGTGCGTTTTTTTTTTTAAAAACTAACTAGCGTAGACGATAGCTATTGTTAATCTGTGTTAATTTTTCTATGGATGTCAAACCACCCAAAATTCACGGTGTATATATCGATGACTCACTGTTGCTGAAGAATGGAGGAGATGGTGTCGCTGTGAGACTTGCCAAGAGCGATGTCTTTTTTCTTATAATCCTCTTGCCATTTCTTGATCTGAAACATAATGATGAAATCTATTGTAAACCCCACTTTGGGAAGCTGTAGATATTAGCGGAGCGGTAATACATCGGCTTCTCATTCATGAGGTCGTGGGCTCAAATCCCGGCATGTACCAATCACTTCGTTTTCTAAGTTACGTACATTTGTGAAGTTGTAGCAACAATACCACTCGCTATGGGTGAAGGAAAACATCGTAAGGAAATCCTAGTGTCCGGGGTATTTACATATCTTAGCGCTTGCTACGCACTAAGTTCCAACTATGACGCTAAGTGCGGAAATCTTACATCTAACTGAAACTAGAACCCCATTACCGATTCGTTGAAAGTTTAAATACAGGTTTAAACCCAATAAATAATCGCGACTGTTTAATATATAACATAAAAAAAATACTAAATACAGGTTGTAACAAAATATCTAAAATGCGGGTTTCTACTTACGAGTATCAATAGTAACAGCTTTTTCTACGGGCATTTTATTACACGTTGATTAAATAAACAAGAATAACGATATTCCTTAACAAGAATAATGAGTCGACTTCAATTTTCGGAAAAGGAACCTCCATAGATCATAGCATCCATTTTGATCCCATGAAAGTAATTAAAGAGCCGAGTTCCTCACAAAAAAAGTGGATTTTAAGTTCTAGATAGGTTTCCTGTGCTTGGCATTCAATTAAATCATTTTTTTTATTAGCAGAGCCGACAAGGCCGTACTCATTTTGTACCAAACTTGGCCTCTTTTTCACATTAACGATTCGGTGGGATATTGCCTCACCTCATTGCTCTTAGCGGCGGCGCGTTCTTTTAGTCTCTGCATCTGGTCGGCGAAGGTCTCTCTCATCTCCCTGAACCTCTCCAGTTCCCGCAGGAGTTCCAGCTCAGCTGGAGTGGTGGAGGAGCTGGCTCGGAGCGCTCGGATCACGGCTGAACATCTGGATTACGGTATTTGACTTGAAATTAGATCAAGGTGAAATTGTAATCATGGACATCAAATAATACATACATACATAAACTCATGCCTGTATCCCAGAGGGGTAGGCAGAGACCAGCTACTGCCACTTGCCACGATCCTGACCGATCGCTTTCGCTTCCAACAAAAGAATTGAAAAATGCGTAAAATTAAGTTATCTACTACAACAATAAATTCTGAACGTTTTTAATAAGGGTATATTTACATAAAAACAATTTTTTACAAGATAACTCAAGTATTGCAAACCTTCTTTGCAAGGACTGACGTTAGATGAGGCAGAGATCCTCCTGAATGTTGTAAGTTAAGTGTTTTATGTGACATGTTTAATTCTAGGCTTCCTAACTGATTCTATTGATTCATATCATTTATTTCCTGAATTATTGTTAACTTTTATCGTTATAATAATTGAAGCCGGCGTGCGTGCATGCAACGACTAATGAATGTTGAGGAAGCGAAAGTGATCTGTCAGGATCGTAGCAAGTGGCACTCCCTGGTCTCTGCCTACCCCTCTGGGATACAGGCGTGAGTTTATGTTATGTTAACAATGAAGCTCCTACATAGACAGCTTAAAATACAGGTTTATTCCTAGTTAAGGCTACGTACTTACTCTTATCTATGTTAAATTTAATTCTTATGTATACTTTATACCTACGACTCTATGAATAAATTTTAGCTTATCTTAAGAAAAAAAAAAAATTGGTAAAATCTTCACACATTATAAGACGCCACACGCAGCTTGCCACTTGACAGTTTGCGCTCGATTTGTATGGATCGTTTTTGTACCACGTGAGCGGAACTTTCGATAGGTTACATTATAAAAAGTACCTATTAGTCGTAGAGAAAAAAAAACTACGATTATTTATTTTTTAACGTGGCCTGTCCAATGAAATAAAAAAAAAAAAAAATTGGACAAGTTCTCTATTCTAACTCTTTGGTAAAGTCTTGTAAAGAGATCTAGTAGATTTGACGCAAATACAGAATGTGTGTACTTCTGACCTGTATTTAAGGTCGTCCTGATGTTTCTCCGCTAGGCAGCACTTCTCTCTGAGCACCATAGATTGACCCTGAGCTTTGGCGATTTCATTCTGCAAAAAAAAAGTGTTAGGTTTTAGGTTTAGTAGGTAAACAAAGGTTTTTAATGTAATATGTTTTTTTGTTGTGTAAGTTTAGTTGAATTTAAATTTAGTTGAACAAGAGTATATATTGTGCGTGGGATTAGAATAACACGGGGTATATTTAAAGATATCTTAAGATAGAGGGTACCAACTACAACTTATGATCTTAAAATAAATGGTTTGTTTCGCTCTATGATAATAGTAACTATAAACAAGTAACAATAATAATCATTTCCACACAACACAATCACAGCGGTGGTAGCCTAGTGGGTAGAACATTGGACTCGGAAGCGGGAGACCCAGGTTCGACTCCCAGTTCGGGCATGTACCTATGACTTTGTTTTCTAAGTTATGTACATTTGTGAAGTTATGTAGCAATACCACTCGCTAACGGTGAAGGAAAACACCGTGAGGAAACCTGAGTGTCTGAGCTATTCACATACTTTCAGCGCTTGAAATCGCCAATACGCGGTGGGCACGCGTGGTGATAAAACCCATACTCTCTCTCTCTGAGAGAAGACCTGTGCCCTACAGTGGGACGTATATAGGCTGCTTATGATTGCACAAATACACACATGCCAACCGTGAAGGAGAACATCGCGAGGAAACCCGCGACTTGGTTGGCTCCGCACGTATTGACTTGTCTTCCCTGTGGGCTAGGCCGACTAAGCTGTTAGTATGGTATAGGTGCTGAGCAAGCTTACTCCATCTAAAAACAATGTCCCAGGCACTGCAGCATTCGAGTGGTCCCTTCATCCCCTTGCAAAGGCCAAAGTTGCTATTGCACAAATACAGGGTAGAAAAGGTGGACTTAATGCTAATGGCATTTGCTACCAGTCAACCCTGACCTTCAAGTCATCATGCCACTCGGCCTGCTGTTTCTTCAGCGCCCGCAGCCCAGCGAGCTTCCTGCCGATAGCTTCCATACCGCGCTGCTGCCGCGCCATGTACTCCTGCCGCAGCTTAAGCGTCGCTTGCGACAGGAACTGGGGGATTTAATAAGCCATATTTTAGTACCTGGATGACCGAGCTTTTTATTTTGTATTATTTGGTTTTTTTTTTGTTTTAATTTTCGGAAATAATATTTAGATACTGTGAAAAACAAGAGGAAAAACCGGCCAAAAGCGAGTCGGACTCGCGCACGAAGGGTTCCGTACCATTATCTATACAACATTAGACAAAGATCGAATTTTAGATCAGCGCCATCTATAGAAACCAACAAGAAGCGTGAACAACGACATTTAACATGACATCGGCACTGTGAAGGTTACATAGATGGCCGCTAGATAGGGAGCGCTGTCTTTAGACAACGATTGTTGTATGGGAGACCCCTTAAATATGTATTTTATTCTGTTTTTAGTATTAGACGGACAGTGAAGTCTTAATAATAAGGTCCCGTTTGGCTGTAACCTTCACAGCGCCCATGTCACGTCGTTAACGTTAAATGTCAATTTTTTATTTATTTATTTATTATTAGGAAGACTAACAGCACAAAACAATGAATAACAGAAACTTTAGACATACCGAAGGCCAGTTATAAGTCTCCACTTATAGAAATATTTTAAGACGTCGTTGAGCTCTTTGAGCAAAAACACAAAAGACAGCATACGAAACTACCTTAATAATATAACTTATTCTAAACATTGAAGAAATCTGCACTAAGTATTTCCCTCAAGCTTTGGACTGATGAATTAAACATATCAAGATCACCTGTCTTCGCCAGTTTATTAAATTGGTTACAAACCCTCCATAGATATGAATTTTGCCTATACCTTGATGACACTTTTTCCAGATGAAATACTGGATTTACTCGCCTTGATCAATGTTAAACGCTTCTTGTTGGTTTCTATAGATGGCGTTGTTCTCAAATTCGATCTTTGTCTACGGAACCCTCGTGTGCGAGTCCGACTGGTACATAGCCGGTTTATATTCAAGGCTTTACGTGTACTTTCCCAAGCAGTGAGTTTTACGATGAAAGTATTTTATGAAGATAAGTGATCTAGATATGTTAATTTTATCAGTCCAAAGCTTGAAGGTAAAAACTTAGTGCAGATTTCTTCAATGGTTAAAATAAATTGCATTCATCATCAACCCATTATGTCCTCACCGAGGGGCACGGTTCTCTTCCCTGAGGAAGGTATAGGTCATACTCCACCACGGGGGCCAAGTCCGGATTGGTGGAGGCTTGTAGACTAGTGGCTCGTCTACTGTCAGAAGTTGTCAAGCCGCCCTAAGGCCTCTGACTTGGCTTAACGACTGCCATCTATCGACGGCAGCCGGCACCAACAGCTTAACGTGCCTTGCGAAGCACGGAACCGCTCGGAAAAATGCCACTAGCGTTAGGCATAGACGGCGACCCATCCATGCACTGAACGCGCCCAGTGTTGCTTAAACTTCGTGATCGTTTAAGATCACTCAGGCAGCCGGGGCTACGAGCGATTCAATTGCATTATTAAGGTGGTTTTTAAGCTGTCTTTTGTGTTTTTGCTCAAAGAGCTCAATTAAGACTTAAAATATTTCTATAAGTGGATACTTATAATTGGCCTTCTGTGTCTCTAAAGTTTTTGTTATTCATTGTTATGTGCTGATAGTCTTCCTAATATTAAATAAATAAATAAATGAAAATGACCCTTACCTCTAACATCTCTTTGGGATTGGGCTCCGCTTTTTTGTCTATCTTCAGCAGCGGCTGAGATACATCCCTGCCCAGGATTTCTTGTATTATTGATGTGAAGGACAGGCGCTGTTTCTGTAATAGCCGTTAAAACTTTGTTACTTTCAACAGCCCTCGCCTAATTCGCATATTTTGGTAGAACGGTAGGAGAAGAATGAAGAATGTCTTAAACAAATTCCTGAAAAAACTTGACACAACATTTTAACCGATTCTAGCCGACACTGTGTGCAGTATAATATTATATGAAGTAACCGATTAACTACGAATTTTTAAAATTAATGAATTTTTGATGGTGAAACCAATTACTAATTTTAAGTTTATAGTGATCATCGTGATTTTTATCTAGAAAGAAAACAAAGAAGAGAGAAAGACATTTATTGGGACAAATTAACACATCACAAGAAAAAAAGGCATAACAAGTAACACAAACAAATACAAAGGAAAAGCAAGTCACATAAATACAACATAATACAAGACAAAGTCAGAGCGTCAGAGTGCATCCTGTGGTGTGTCAAAGTCACCACAAAGGGCATCTGACTCAGCATTGTGCTGAGTGTGTGAGCTCTTAGCGCTGGTTTTCAGTCAGTGCCTACGGGAATAGACGCGTATATTACAAGTTGGTGCCAAACGACTGAAATATCTCGTATCTATGTCAGGTTTATGGTCAGGTATGGTCTTCTATCCAATCCAATCGCAAATAGACCTCGTGCCCTACCAAAGCGATGATAGCGTAGCGGTAGAACGCCGGCTTCTCATTCGGGAGGACGTGGGTTCAAATCCCGGCATGTACCAATATGACTTTGTTGTCTAAGTTACGTACATTTGTGAAGTTATAGTAGCAACACCACTTGTTAACTGTGAAGGAAAACCTCGTAAGGAAACCAGGGACTGCCACTTGCTACGATCCTGACGGATCACTTTCGCTTCCTCAACATTCATTGGTCGTTGCATGCACGCACGCCGGTTTCGGGTACTTTTTATCGGGTACTTTGTCGGGTACAAGTAAGAAGTTAGCAAATTAGCAAAGGTGCCTAAATTAATTAAGCTGTAATGTAATTCCCTGTTACATTTATGTGCAAGGCCAGCACGGAGCTTTTCTGTCCATTTTTTCACCGTAACAATCTAGATCTTGCTTGAAATGGACCCGTATGTTTCATTTGTATAAAGTTACAGTTTCTGCGCTACGATGAATAAAAATATTTGATTTTGATGCAGCAAATCAATATCAATATTTAAATTAGATTATAGTGCCAATTACTATAAAGTGTTACCAACGGTTGTTGAAAACTGTCAATGAGTGTTACCTCCTTTAGTATTTTGTTGATATCGTCCTGTTCCAAAGCTGGATTCTTGAGTTGCAGCTCTTTGTAAAGCTGCTCCTCTAAATCGTAGGGCTCCAAGTATCTGTAACAGAAAACCGAACTTGAAGCTCTTGAAGCCGGTACTGACTGACCGATCGATCGACCGACCGATTGATTGATTGACTGACTGATTGATTAATTGATTAATTGTGCCCTACTTCATTGTCTGTCGTATTGGACTCACCTAGTAACGGCACCTAGTGGCGGGCAAAAGCGGTGCGAGAGCGGCCAGGCCGCAAGGAGACAAGTAAAAGATTCTCATGACTAAAGCAGACTTAGAGTAGTTACACAGCCTTGCTACGTTGAATGGGTCAAATGGTACAATGAAGCATAGTAACGAATGTAACTAGCTGGCTTGGTGGCTGGCTGGCCGACCTGCTTGCCGACTAGCTGGTTGACTGACTGATTGACTCACCTAGTAACGAGTGTAGAGCCACACAGTGTACGTGCAGCGGGCAGGGGCGGTGGTAGGGCGGCCAGGCCGCAAGAAGGCCGGAACTCCGTGCCGTCGGGTGAAAGATACTCGAGATGACTGGCTGGATGAGTGACTGATTGGCTCACTTAGTAACATGAGGTGGAGCCACACAGTATTAGAGCGGTGGACAGCGGCGATGGTGAGGAGACCACTGGCTAGCTGGCTGGCTGGCTGGCTGGCTGGCTGACTAACTAACTGCCTGGCTGGCTGGCTAACTGATTGACTCACCTATTAAGAAGAGAGGTGTCAGACAGTATGACCGTGGTGGGGAGAAGCGGTGGTAAAGCGGCCAGGCCGCAAGGAGGCCGGAACTTCGAGCCGATTGAATGATTGATCAATCGTTGTCTGGTTGTGTGAGTGACTGATTGACTCAACTAGTAACAAGTGTGGAGCCGCACAGTATAAGCGCGGCGGGCAGCGGTGGTGGTAAGGCGGCCAGGCCGCAAGGAGGCTGGAACTCCGAGCCTCCTCCGTGGATGCAGATCAGGTAGCGGGCCGTGCTCGGTTTGGAGGTCTGACTTATTCACTAATTGACTCACCTAGTAACAAGTGTGGAGCCGCACAGTATAAGCGCGGCGGGCAGCGGCGGTGGTAAGGCGGCCAGGCCGCAAGGAGGCCGGAACTCCGAGCCTCCTCCGTGGGTGCAGAGCAGGTAGCGGGCGGTGCTCGGCTTCGAGGTCACCGTGGATAGGACAGTCTCGATGTCGGCTGAAGACAAGTATATTCAATTAATTTATTTAAAACATAAAAATTGATATAACGTTGACAGTGATCTTATTCTCGTGTTGATATTGTTATTCTAATATTTACAGCGCACTGTCATTGCTTGCCACTTGAAGATGGCAACACCGGTTCATGTAGGCACCATCTATCTACCTTATCGGCGAGCATAGACAGGATGGTGAAATGAATAACATAATAAGCAGCCTATATGTCCCACTGTAGAGCACAGGCCTTCTCTCAGGGAGAGAGTATGGGATTAATCACCACGCGTGCCCACCGCGGATTGGCGATTTCAAGCGCTGAGGTATCTGAATAGCTCAGACACTCAGGTTTCCTCACGATGTTTTCATTCACCATTAGCGAGTGGTATTGCTACTATTATTTCACAAATGTACATAACTTAGAAAACAAGGTCATAGGTACATGCCGGTTTTTTCGTTCAGCTTTATATGAAACGTGAAATTGTCTCTTTTGGGTTTAAAAGAGCGGCGATACGATTCACCAAGAATTGAGACTTCGCAATTTCCCCACTTAGCCTCATTATTGGGAAATTGTTCGTAACAAGCGCTAAGGTACGTGAACATCGCACTCGGGTTCCTACACGTTATCAATCGTATACACCTATTGAAAAATCGGCACAAATTCTCACAATGCTATGCGATTTTCCAATATTTTCATGGCAATGGGGATTGTCCTAAAAATTATAATAGTTCTAAAGATACTTCATTTTAAAGGTAAGTAAGTAAATATAGTACTTATAAATTAGTAATATTCACTGATTTAGTATTTTTTAATCTCGCGATGCTCATACATAATTATAATGAAACAGGTATAATCGCGATTATTTATTAGGAAAAATTTAATAACTAATCGCGATTAGACCCGTTTAATATATAACTATTCACAGATTTCGATTCGACCTTCTAACGTTCGTTTCACACGTGAATGAAAGTAGGTTTAATATTTTTAAATGCCAAACGCCAATATTGACATCTCGGTATTCCGTAAAAAAGTAATATATCTTTTACATTTGCGCAGATCAGGAGTCTTTTTAGTTTTGTTCATTCAGAGTTGTATCCAGTCATGGTATCACAAGAAACTGACAGCTCGTAGGACCTCAGTTGATGACATATTTCCCTTCATGACGTACTTCCGTTCATGACGTACTTCCGGTTTCGGAGAAACTGGTTCTTTTTTCGCTTTAAAAATTAATTAAAGCAGCCCAAATCCAAATATTCAGCCCAGGTTCTCAAAACTACCTATTTATTCAAAAAATTAAAATAAAAACAGCACTATATGTTTAGGACATTGCCCATCACCTTGTGACTAGGTTTTCCTTAATATCTTTGAGTGCTTTACTACCCTATAAGAGTCTTATACATACATAAACTCACGCCTGTATCCCAGAGGGGAAGGCCGAGACCAGGGACTGCCACTTGCCACGATCCTTACAGATCGTCCCAGGCGGACATACTTCGACCAAATAGGGGTAGTAGTGTATTAGCAAAGGGCAAGATAAAAAGTACCCGAAACCGGCGTGCGTGCATGCAACGGCTAACGAATGTTGAGGAAGCGAAAGTCTTATACAATGAGTATGTAACTTCATACCTTCATCTGCACTCATAAACTCCTTGAGCTTGGCGATAATCGGCAGCGTGACGGCGTGGACTCCCGCCGCGTGGAGACAGGTGTAGGTACCACTGTGGCCTAGACACTGTGATAGCAAAAAACAGTACAATAATACAGTCTATACACGCTCATTTCTGGGTGGTGGTAATTAAAAATAGCATCTATTACCTTTAAGTATATAAGCGTAAATATAAAAACAAAGGGCGGGTTTCTTAATTGAGAAATTCACTAAGTAAATACTTAAGTAACGTTCTCTCACGCTCTTTTCTGAGAAATTTAAAGAGACAGCACTACAGTTAACTATTCACTTATCGAAATTCTCAATTCTGAAACCTGCCCAAATGTTTATAAATATTATTTCTAGTTTAGAAATCTTGTTTAAAAAAATGCGCCATCAATTAGTACCGCCTCTCCGTCTAACAGAACCCGCGAACCCGCGGCATGTACGCACCGCTCTGGCTGGCTACTAATGGCTGCAAAAGATTCGAGTTTGTGTCGAGATACTTTTGAAAAGAGTATCTTTCACGCAAAAACGGCTGAACGGATCTGGATGAAATTTTGCACAGATATAGATTATAGTCTGGATTGGCACCTAGGCTATTTTTTATCCCGGTGTGTGGTTACAATGTGGTAACACGGACTTGAGAGCGAAGTTAGACGTGATGCCACATTGGGTCCACTGAATTGTGAACAAGCTATGAAGTACCGTCAGTGTATGTTATTACGGTTCCTGGCAACTTACAGGGTACAGATGCACTGGGTACGAGTACGGCATGACCTCGTCCTGATTCAATACGATGTTCAGCTCGACAGCTTCAACTACGTAGAGGGCGTAGCTGTTCGTCTCTCTCCTGTCAGACGTACTCTGGAACAGAGAAGCGGAAAAGTTGTAAAAGTAACTCTTTTGCAGGGCTTCCCAAACTTATTTTGACTCTGACGCTATTGGGAGTTTCCCATTTCTTTGGGACGTCCCAGGACGAAGGAAGTGCTTGCAATCTGCGTAGATCGCTTCGCGACGCCCCCTTGGGATAGTACCGCAACGCTTCTAGGCGTCGCGATGCACAGTTTGGGAAGCCCTGTTATAATGGGATACATGACAAATAACGGAACTCTCCGATGCTTATGAGCATATAAATTTCTTTTCAGCACGCAGTTCTTGCAGTCGGTTTTTTTAAATTAAAAACGGAAAAAATACATATGACGCCAAAACGCATCTTCCAATGCAAAAAATTTAATCAATGACATCTGCATAAGCCTGAGCAGACCTACCGACCGACTTAGGTATTTTGATTGTATCAATTAATGTTTGACCCATTAACACTCCTACTAATGTAACAATAATTATGCAAATATCTTTGCATGATTGTTATTTAATCTTCCGAACAGTAGCAAAATTCTGCGTCTATTAATTCTCTTTGCGAAATACTCCTAAGATACAGGATACATTAAAGTAACCTACTTTAGGAAACCCTTGTTTTATGCCAGCCTAATTCATTGTAAACGTACTGTCAAATATTTTAAGCGCTATTAATCAAAACTAAACAATTATTTTAAAAATATTTAGAGGCTAAAATGGTGGTGGTTGTGGTGTCCTCAGCACAGATTAGTGCAACAAAAATAATATAAACAATTATTATTATTATGTAGGTACATTTTAAGATTCACGGGTCCATAGGGACCCGGTCTTTTGAGGCATGCGTGGGGATTCCAGCAGCATTCTGCGATCGCCAACCCTCAACCTCACGGCTATGAAAACCACGAAGGAGGCCTATGTCCTGCAGTGGGCGTCAAATGGCTGATGATGATGATGATGTGGGGCCAAATCAACAGCCTTTTATACCATTTATTTCAAATGTGATGGGTGCATCTGCCGGAGGTTATCTCTGGATAATTATTATTGTGTCTTTCGTCATACCTCGTCAAGCGCCGCAGCTTCGGGCAGCAGTAGGCAATGGTATAGCACAGTGGAGCAGGTGGCTATGACGACCACGGTGGGCTTGGCGCCGCCGTCGACCACGCAGATGCAGCACGACTCCTCGCCGTAGTTGTCATCCGCTGGAGGGTACATCGTCAGCGGGCCGATTAAAGATGGCTGCGTTGGGCTGGAAATGTGGGGGAAATGTTTGGCAAATAAACACCAGAGATTAGCAGAGGACCGGCGAGGAGAGCGTAAGTGGGCGTATTGCACGGGCTGTATAGATATACAGCAACACCAGACATCCCACTATAACATAAGCAACCTATAAACGTCCCACTGTAGGGCACAGGCCTTCTCTCAGGGAGAGAGTATGGGCTTAATCACCACGCGTGCCCACCGCGGATTGGCGATTTCAAGCGCTGCGGTATGTGAATAGCTCTGACACTCAGGGTTCCTTACGATGTTTTCTTTCACCGATAGCGAGTGGTATAGCTACTATAACTTCACAAATGTGAAAGAAACTTAGAAAACCAAGTCATAGGTACATGCCCGCACTGGGAATAGAACCTGAGTCTCTCGCTTCCGAGTCCACCCCCTAGGCTACCACCGCTCCCAGGCCTTGTCTCAGAGAGAGAGGTTATGAGATTTTAGCACGCATGCCCACCGCGGATTGGAGTTTTCAAGCGCTGAGGTATGTGGACATTTTAAGCAATCGGGTTTTGTTAGTACGTTTTGCTTTACATTTCATAACATAACATAAACTCACGCCTGTATCCCAGAGGGGTAGGCAGAGACCTGGGACTGCCACTTGCTATAATCCTGACAGATCACTCGATCGCTTCCTCAACACTCATTAGTCGTTGCATGCACGCACGCCAGTTTCGGGTACTTTTTATCTTGCCCTTTGCTAATACATCCCCTATTTGGTCGAAGTATGTCCGTCTGGGTAGTCCCTAACCGGCCCTTCCATCCACATTCGCTCGATATATTTGTTTTGTCAATCTTTCTTCCTTCATCCTCTCCACATGTCCAAACCAACGCAACATTCCTTTCTCAATTCTAGTCACTACATCCTCTTTCAGTCCACAACGTTTTCTAATCACACTATTGCGTATACTGTCATTCAAAGTAACACCAGACATACTTCTCAAAGACCTTACATTTCATTGGTTTTTTTTACTTTTCATTGGTTTACTAATGAAACTACTGATACAATAAATGCTGCTACGTAATGAAAAATTACTCATTCATATCACAGCCCACAAGCTGAGGAGTAAGCCCTGGTAGCATTTATCGTTGGGACATAGTTCTGGTTCCCTCGCAGAATGAGCTGTTGAGCAGGGTGCCGGTGTGGTGTACGGGGTTAAACCCGCGCGATGCCGCTGAGAATGTCTTATATGCGAGCACCGGAGAGTACGCCGCTGCTGAGTTTTACTTTTACAAGGCTCACTTCAACCGGTTTATATTGATTTGCGGCTCGATAGTAGACCTTTTTTTCTGCTGTAAGTCTTTAGCCTTTAGTTTCAAGGCTTAGTCAAATCTATAGCTTTTAATCTTAGTCACAAGAACTAAGACACTAAGACCCAGTTTGTTATTAGAACTCTCAATTTGAAAAACGTAAAAACATTTTGACGACCAATTCCGAGTAGTGGGTCTCCTAAAACGCGATCGAAGGAATCGTCCAACTCACTGCTTGGCCGCCAAAATGCAGTCGATCATGTAGACGTCCCCGTTCCCCCGCAGTACGAGCAGGGTGTCGGTGTGGGGTACCGGGGTAAAGTCCACCGCGGTGCCACCGAGACTGTCCAGAATGCGAGCGCCGGCGAGCACGCTGCTGGGTTTGGGCCCGATGTTCAGTATCTTGACCAGTTTCGGGCCAGTCTTCAGGGCGATGTTGTAAAGTCTGGAATGGGAATGAGAATATTAAACGTGACGGAGAATATTAATAATAATAACTTCCAAACAACACAATCACTTGTCCTGGTCCCAAACTAGGATACCCTGTGCTATGGTAACCAGGCAAGGACATCTAACATGGAAATACACTCAAACTGAGGCCATTTCTACGGGGGCCCTAGTGGGAATCAAACCCACAAGCTCCGGTATGGTAATCAGACGTGATACCGCTAGAGTCGCTAGACCAACCAGGCAGTCTAGGAGAAGAATTGGTGGCGTTAGTGGCTGTTCGGGTGCTGCCTTTACCTCAGGGCATCAGTCTGGGTATAGTTCCGTAGTATTTTCTGAGGTTAACACGAGCACTAGACATAATGAAACTAATTTTTAACGGATATTAACTCGTTTACTTTTCCATTTTACAATTTTCCGACGTTTCGGTACTTTTGCAAGTGCCGTGGTCCCGGTAGACTGAGGTGACAGGCGTCTTTTTGAAAGTATTAACTGTTAGTTTACTACCCTCGGCAGAAATGATTAAGTTACGTTACAAAAATATTTTGGTAAATTTTTAAATATAGTTCCATGTTTTTAATTAATTAACGTTACTATTTAAGCATACGTGTCTATTTCAAGCAAAGTATAGATTGTTGTAGAGAAAAATGGACAGTAAAACTCCAATATTTCGTCTCTTAAATTATTGTTTTATAATCTAGAACTCGTGCATTGTATGACCTGATTTTTTTATGTCAGACATCTTCATCATCTAAATAATCTTTCATATTTACCCTCGTTGCAAAAAGTATTATACACTTTTTGAAGCGCGTTGCTTTGTAAGTTCAATACGGTCTTGAAGGACTTTATTGTAGAAGTAGTGTATGCAATGCCCCATAAAGGATGTATAAACTTTTGCCAGCCTAAATTGTGAGAACAAAAGTCTATGTCTATTTGTGGTATTTACTTGGGTTAGCTACCTACAGTTGCAACGTTACAGATAATTTTATAGATAATATTAGTATAATGCCCGACAAATAACTTGAACAAATGACTATGATTTCGCATGGGCGTATTTCGGGCCTCATCGTTGGGACATGCGGGATGTGACCTCAATCTTCAGTCTTTAATTTACTCAAATTGTAGGGATCAGCTTACGCGTCTAGCGCGATTCTATTGCCTAGCACCCTACTCTTTCTATCAATGCAAAAAAGACTTACGTTTTGTCCAAGCTGAATCACTGAAATCCAATTTCACAACATTTTCATGTTATCACGAACGAAAACATAAGATTAGTTCACTATTATTTCAAAGCTAATACGTATTTCTAATTATTTTTCCACTTTTCACATTGCAAATATTGTATTTTGCTTTACTGTCAACGATTCAACTGGTAGTCAGATAATTCTTTTATTTGAATATTGTTCTTTATTTTTCTAAATTATGTCAAATAATCGTCATACTAAGAAGGTCGAATGAGGAAACTTCTGGCCTATGGAGACTTCTAGAAGACTACTCGCATTCTAAATCGAAATTATGAATTTAATGCAAGAAAGAGAAAGAAGATCTACAATTTGAAATTATGGATTTGGAACAGGATCCAGAAACTTCCAGAAGAATTCTGACGCAGATTCAGATCAAATTTGAATATTGGAATCGAACTATTTTTGGGGTATAAAAGCCGCCCAAGAAGGCTTTCCGGGTCAGTCTCACTTCAGTCCTACTTGAGAGTCTTACTTGAGCCCTACGTCAGTCTCACTTCAGTTCTACTTGAGAGTCTTACTTGAGCTCTACTTGAGTCCTACTTGAAGAATCTTACCTGAGTGATACTTCAAGAATTACCTGAATTCCTGTCTTACTCTCCTCGGTCTGTCTCCGTCACTTACCTGCCCGTCTCCACGGCCTGCCTTCGCAACTTGCCTGCCCGTCTCCACGGCCTGCCTGCACAACTTGCCTGTCCATCTACACGGCCTGCCTTCGCAACTTGCCTGCCCGTCTCCACGGCCTGCCTTCGCAACTTGCCTGTCCGTCTCCGCGACCTGACTCCACGGCCTGCCTCTCCGACCTAAGGTTGCTTTTGTACATATTTTTTGATGTTTTTATTATTATTAAGTTTTTTTGTTTAATTATAGGTTGTAGGGATCAGCTTACGCGTCTAGCGCGATTCTATTGCCTAGCACCCTACTCTTTCTATCAATGCAAAAAAGACTTACGTTTTGTCCAAGCTGAATCACTGAAATCCAATTTCACAACATTTTCATGTTATCACGAACGAAAACATAAGATTAGTTCACTATTATTTCAAAGCTAATACGTATTTCTAATTATTTTTCCACTTTTCACATTGCAAATATTGTATTTTGCTTTACTGTCAACGATTCAACTGGTAGTCAGATAATTCTTTTATTTGAATATTGTTCTTTATTTTTCTAAATTATGTCAAATAATCGTCATACTAAGAAGGTCGAATGAGGAAACTTCTGGCCTATGGAGACTTCTAGAAGACTACTCGCATTCTAAATCGAAATTATGAATTTAATGCAAGAAAGAGAAAGAAGATCTACAATTTGAAATTATGGATTTGGAACAGGATCCAGAAACTTCCAGAAGAATTCTGACGCAGATTCAGATCAAATTTGAATATTGGAATCGAACTATTTTTGGGGTATAAAAGCCGCCCAAGAAGGCTTTCCGGGTCAGTCTCACTTCAGTCCTACTTGAGAGTCTTACTTGAGCCCTACGTCAGTCTCACTTCAGTTCTACTTGAGAGTCTTACTTGAGCTCTACTTGAGTCCTACTTGAAGAATCTTACCTGAGTGATACTTCAAGAATTACCTGAATTCCTGTCTTACTCTCCTCGGTCTGTCTCCGTCACTTACCTGCCCGTCTCCACGGCCTGCCTTCGCAACTTGCCTGCCCGTCTCCACGGCCTGCCTGCACAACTTGCCTGTCCATCTACACGGCCTGCCTTCGCAACTTGCCTGCCCGTCTCCACGGCCTGCCTTCGCAACTTGCCTGTCCGTCTCCGCGACCTGACTCCACGGCCTGCCTCTCCGACCTAAGGTTGCTTTTGTACATATTTTTTGATGTTTTTATTATTATTAAGTTTTTTTGTTTAATTATAGGTTAGGGGGTTTTGATGATTACATTTTTACATTTCTAAATCTCTCTTTTTATTTCTTTAGCTTCCGTTACCAAGGGTTATGCCTTCACATAACCCTCGGTAACGTGACAGTTTTGGCGCCCAACGTAATAATCATCAGAACCACCTTTTCAAAATTCTAAAGTAAAGCTTTTTTTGGCATATTCCTTTCGGCCCCACTAATCTTTTTATAATTTATTTTTCTTTCTGTAAAATGTCTCGAACTATTAATTATCTTAACTTGAATAAGCCTGAATTGGAATAAAAAGAGCTTCCTTTCTTTCCTATAAAAAGAGCTACAGCTTCTAACATTATCTTCTACTTAGAAAACCTTGTCTTTCTTGTACATGGTGTACCACAAACTATAATCATGGATAATGGTCCACAGTTCCAATCCAGGGAATTTCACAACCTGATAAGAAAATATAGCGTTCCTTTTGCTAACTTTAATCCTAACTACTGCCCGCAAGTCAATCCTACTGAAAGATATAACAAAACAATACTCACAGCCTTAGCTTCTCTTGTTGGTGAAGATCATAGATCTTGGGACTTACATTTACCCGTAATACAGTCCGCTATGAACAATTCGGTAAATGCCGTAACAGGTTTTACTCCCTCCTTTCTTGTTTTTGGTCGCGAACCAGTAACTTCCGGTACATTCTTTTCACAAGCATATGATCTAAATGAAATTACTTTCATGCCAAGAGACATATATGCAAATAATATTGGACTACTTGCCTCAATATACGACAAGGTCCAGGTAGCTCTTCACGCAGCCCATACTAAAAATGCGGCTCGCTATAATTTGAGACATTCCTTTAAAGAATTTGACGTCGGTGATACGGTCTGGCGGAAAAATTATGTACTTAGCAATGCAGGCAATTACTTCAGTGCCAAACTTGCCCCTAAATACATAAAATGTAAAGTTGTACAAAAATTATCTCCTTTAGTGTACATATTAGAAAACCCCGATGGTACTCAAAGCCGTTGGCATATAAAAGACATTAAAGTGTAAATAGTAGCTTTATTCAATTTTTAATATTAGTTTATTTCTTTAAATAAGCTCTTTAGCTATTTAAAGCTCCTTATCTTAAACTTAGTAGTTAACATCTAAAGTTAACTACATATTCCTAGTCCTCCCTATACTAGAGAAAACTCGTATTCTACTCTAAACACTTTGGTGTTTCTTTTCTCTTGAGGTTGATTCCTCTTAATTGTAGCTCGAGTCTTCAGATAGAGCGGATGACGACTCTGAAAATAAGCCAATGTCATGAGAGTGTGACTCAATAATAACTTCTCTGGAGTTTGTGTCATTGAATGTGAACCCTACCCCAACGTACGTTTGCGAGATGTATGAATGATAGAACTATGATAGATGCGTTGAATGTGTAGAGATAGTTATTATCTGATTATTTGTTCTTTATCAAATTAAGACAAATAAAATGTAAATAATTTAAAAAATTTAAAATAAAAAAAAATAAAATTTTTTTTTTTCGGGGTTTTTGGGGTATTGTAGGGATCAGCTTACGCGTCTAGCGCGATTCTATTGCCTAGCACCCTACTCTTTCTATCAATGCAAAAAAGACTTACGTTTTGTCCAAGCTGAATCACTGAAATCCAATTTCACAACATTTTCATGTTATCACGAACGAAAACATAAGATTAGTTCACTATTATTTCAAAGCTAATACGTATTTCTAATTATTTTTCCACTTTTCACATTGCAAATATTGTATTTTGCTTTACTGTCAACGATTCAACTGGTAGTCAGATAATTCTTTTATTTGAATATTGTTCTTTATTTTTCTAAATTATGTCAAATAATCGTCATACTAAGAAGGTCGAATGAGGAAACTTCTGGCCTATGGAGACTTCTAGAAGACTACTCGCATTCTAAATCGAAATTATGAATTTAATGCAAGAAAGAGAAAGAAGATCTACAATTTGAAATTATGGATTTGGAACAGGATCCAGAAACTTCCAGAAGAATTCTGACGCAGATTCAGATCAAATTTGAATATTGGAATCGAACTATTTTTGGGGTATAAAAGCCGCCCAAGAAGGCTTTCCGGGTCAGTCTCACTTCAGTCCTACTTGAGAGTCTTACTTGAGCCCTACGTCAGTCTCACTTCAGTTCTACTTGAGAGTCTTACTTGAGCTCTACTTGAGTCCTACTTGAAGAATCTTACCTGAGTGATACTTCAAGAATTACCTGAATTCCTGTCTTACTCTCCTCGGTCTGTCTCCGTCACTTACCTGCCCGTCTCCACGGCCTGCCTTCGCAACTTGCCTGCCCGTCTCCACGGCCTGCCTGCACAACTTGCCTGTCCATCTACACGGCCTGCCTTCGCAACTTGCCTGCCCGTCTCCACGGCCTGCCTTCGCAACTTGCCTGTCCGTCTCCGCGACCTGACTCCACGGCCTGCCTCTCCGACCTAAGGTTGCTTTTGTACATATTTTTTGATGTTTTTATTATTATTAAGTTTTTTTGTTTAATTATAGGTTAGGGGGTTTTGATGATTACATTTTTACATTTCTAAATCTCTCTTTTTATTTCTTTAGCTTCCGTTACCAAGGGTTATGCCTTCACATAACCCTCGGTAACGTGACAAAATAAACCAAATAATAAAAAAAAAAAGTTGCTCATAGGTATCCATGGCACTCATCCCGGCTGCGCGAATTTTTGTCCAAGTTATCTGTCGGCCATAATACTAGGGTCGGCGGATTAAAGCACATAAGTCATATTAACATTAAATGATTGTTCTATAGCAATTATTGTTCATGAGCGGTGGTAGCCTAGTGGGTAGAACATTGGACTCGGAAGCGAGAGACCCAGGTTCGATTGGCAGTGCGGGGATGTACCTATGACTTTGTTTTCTAAGTTATGTACATTTGTGAAGTTATAGTAGCAATACCACTCGCTAACTGTGAAGGAAAACATCGTGAGAAAACCTGAGTGTCTGAGCTATTCACATACCTCAGCGCTTGAAATCGCCAATCGGCGGTGGGCCCGCGTGGTGACTAAGCCCGTACTCTCTCCCTGAGAGAAGGCCTGTGCCTTACAGTGGGACGTATACAGGCTGCTTATGTTGACACAACGTTCGCACAACGTCCTTAGTAAATGTATGAAACTATGTAACCGATTCTCCGTTTATGTAATAGAGATAGGTACTAAAAATTTTATAGAGTATTTTAAAATAGATTTTTTTCATTGTCTCAAAAAATTGTGTTTTCGAGTTGTGCTTTTGTTCCGCCGACCCGAGTAAATAATATGTCTCGTTTATACCTGATGGTATTATCCGACACTAGTACGAGAACATGAGACAGGGAGCTTGGGTGCCAGTGGACACGCCTGACGTCCCCTTGGGAGTACAGGAACTTCTCGTCGACGGCAAAAGACCTGGAAAGATGAAAAAAGACGGGGTGAACTTCACACAACCAAATGAATCAGCCAAATTTTCGGGATGTTTTATAGATCACAGGACTTTGCTTGTTTTCATTGTCTCTAACTCTATGTTACTACGTCTGTGAATTTGCAGAAGCAATACCACTTCGTTAACTGCCTAAAACAACGCGAGGAAACTTCAGTGCCTAAGTTGTTTATATACCTCAGCTAGGTTAAGGTCGATTAGCAATTCAACGAATTCGTAGAAAAATACGAATGATAACTCATTTATTGTTATAAAAACTGAATGTGAACGGATATTTCCTCGTTTACTTTTTCAATATAACATAACCTGAACTCACGCCTGTATCCCAGAGGGGTAGGCCGAGACCAGGGACTGCCACTTGCTACGATCCTGACAGATCACTTTCGCTTCCTCAACATTCATTGGTCGTTGCATGCACGCACGCCGGTTTCGGGTACTTTTTATCTTTGCTAATACATCCCCTATTTGGTCAAAGTATGTCCGTCTGGGTCGTCCCTACTTTACTTTACTTTTTCATTTTACAATTTTACGATACTGTGCACCGAATTTTAAAACTTCACCTACCTACTCAGTGCCATACTAACTTTCAATCTACCCATTTACTCAGTCTTCTCGGATGAACTCATCAAGCTGCAAATATTGGCGAGCACTTTCCCACATAATTTGGAGATCAAAACAACATTTCCACGTGTCTGTTATTCGTTATTCTGTTAGGTACCCTGTAACGTCCGCTTCAAACCCGTATTGCTCCAGTGAGATTTCACATTTCAAATTAAGAATACTCGGACCGAAAATCCGCCAGTAGTGGCAGCCTCGACGTATGTTGTGTTGCAGTGCACCTCAACGTAACAGTCGGAAAATAATGCATTGAGGATGGCAAAATAAGTATTTATGTACTATCTAGCTTTTGCCCGCGGCTTCGTCCGCATGGAATGAGTAATTCCCGGGATGAAAGTATCCTGTGTCCTTCTCCGGGACTCTATCTGCATACCAAATGTCATCTGCAGTTATTAAGTGATTGAGTAACAAACATCCAAACGTGTTCACGAACTTTCACAATTATAATATTAGTACGATAATATTGCTGTGGAATGTTACGTTGGTTTGCACACATGGAGAGGTTCATCCTCGGAAAGGAAGATTGACGAAAGAAATATATCGTGCGAATATGGCTGGAA
Source organism: Yponomeuta evonymella (assembly GCA_963969515.1). Classification (NCBI taxonomy): domain Eukaryota; kingdom Metazoa; phylum Arthropoda; class Insecta; order Lepidoptera; family Yponomeutidae; genus Yponomeuta; species Yponomeuta evonymella. Next base: position 3,264,252 of record OZ018363.1, read on the forward strand.
GGGCCGGCAAGGGACGAATTAGCAAAGGGCAAGATAAAAGTACCCGAAACCAGCGTGCGTGTATGCAAAGACTAATGAATGTTGATGAAGCGAAAGAGATCTGCCAGGATCTTGGCAAGTGGCAGACCCTGGTGTCTGCCTACCTCTCCGGGATACAGGAGTGAGTATATGTTTTTGTTGTTACTATTGCTGTTTCTATTTATAAGTGAGAAAGTTTGGCTCAGTGTTTTTAGTTTAAATTCCTAAAACTGTCGCATGCTCACGCTCATACTTATCGGAGGATTGTAAAGTGGTTCAAATTGCACCGCCAAAACTTAATAAAAGCAAAACTCTGGTTTTGGCATAGAAAAGAATATTGTTATCTGAGTAACCTACATACTATTTCATCATTGCCGTTAGCGAATTGGAATACAGATTATTTGGCAAAACATGGAATTGGCTTAATGATGATAAAAAATTAAGTTAATAAAAGCCAAAATCTGGTTAAAAAGCTTATGTTCGGCAAATTCTCCGATATGAGGTTGCCTGGAAGAAATCGCTCTTAGCAATAAGGCCGCCAATTGTATCTTTTCTTTTGTCATTGCCGTTTCTGTAACATTTTTTCCGGTATACAATAAAGAATATTATCTTATCTTACGTTTAGCCTAAGGTGCGGAACGCGTTGTTGAACTATTGCCAACGTCCTTAGCGAACAGGGACCAGTCAAGCACCCAATCGAATCCTAATTTCAAATCATTCAAAGTAAGTATTAACAAATACAACAATCAAGTAATAGTCCAAACGGGAGCGGCTCCGTAAGACCCCATGGGAACAAAGGATGCACAGACACTAATGCGGGCTGAACCTATAACATCATTAACCTATAACGCGGCTAACATGCAGTTACAGTTTGACCAGCAATTTTGGACAATCGTCCGGGGATTCCCCGCGCTGGGTCTAAGTTAGCACAATTAGTTGCGGTCCTAAGCGGCAACCTTCACCTTAGTAATATATTAAACGGGGCGAACCGCGATTGTTTATTCGATAAATTCCCGACGTTTCGGCAACGTTGCAACGGCAACGGTCACGGGTAGACTGCAGTGGCGAGTACAGTCAATACGGTATTTGACACGATCAACAATAAATTATTTCATATCCTCGATTAAAACAAAAATTACGAAATATCTCGGAAAATGTAAGTATCTCTTTTAGTCAATTACTAGTTATTACAATTTTTAAATAGATTAAACATAAAAAGAGTGCTTTGAAATGTGACGTCATAAGCAAGTATTTTCATACAAAATTCCGTTTTAAAAGTAACTCATTTGATATTTTGTCAAATACCCAATTATTGTAGTGAGGGAAGGTGGTCTACCCTCAAGTCACTCGTAGTTTTCGCATCGGGCCGACACAACACCTTCCCCTTCACCTACTTTGATGTTGACCTTGGCATATTTTTTTCCGAAAGGAGAAAATCTCAAACCTCAAAATCAAAAACAACCTTTACGAGGTGGCAAAATTTTTAATGAGCGAAAAAAAATATCAACTGGTCCAAATATTTAAGGCTCTAGGTGGTAACTTTAGTATGCAATAAATTTTTTCATAATTTTTATTTGCTATTTTGAAGTTCACTGCCACTTTACGAAACATTGTTCGTATACACGAGTAGAAGCCCCTCATTTTCGAGGATTTGGTTTTGGTACACCATGTATAGCGCGAAAATGAAATAAAAGAGAATAAAAAGTTGAAAAATAAAAAATTGCTTCAGGAAAACATCGTGAGGAAACCTGAGTGTACGCGGTGTTCACATCTATCTATCTATACAGCCCATGAAAGATGCTCACTGTTGGGCATAGGCCTCTTCACAGTCACGCCAACCTCGCCGGTCCCCTGTGTTCACATATCTCGGCAAAGAAAATAAAAATCTGAATGTTGATAATTTTTTTACCCACCCAATTAATTAACTAAAGGTTAAAGGTCTACTTTCAGTTCCTCGTAAACCACTGCCTTGCTGCGACGTACATTCGCTGTAACGTAATTCGCTGCAGAGAACATTCGCTGTAACGCACTTCGCAGCTATGAACTTTCGCTGTTACGTACATCGCTGTACCGTACTTCGCGGTAACGTAATAGAGTCGAGAAACAGATGCTTTCGACAAGAAAGAAAAGAGGAAGTGGGAAAACGCTATTCATTTGACGCCTCCAGTGAACTTTGCGGTGTCAAAATAATGTAAGGAAACACATATCAACTAAGGACATAGCCAGGAAGATTAGCAGGTTGAAGTGGCACTTCACATCTGCTGAAGAACCAAAGGTCGATGGGATGGGGTATTAGATCGAGCACATTTTGTACCCTATTTGTTTTTTTTTTTACATTTGTTTTGGTTAATATTTTGTGTGCGTTGTTTTTTCCGGGGTAACACACAAAAAAAAATTGTTATCTTATCTTGTCTCACCCCATCGGCAATCGGCTCTTCTGGAGCCGATAACTGGAGATCACGAACTAGCAAACGCAGCGTACGACGCCTACTTGTTAGGTGGGCCGACGATGTGCGGCAGATAGCTGGTGGCGGCTGGATAAGGATCTATCAATCTATTTAATCAGTCCATAAACAGAGCCCACTGCTGTGCATAGGCCTCTTCTGTTTCACACCAACCCATCCGGTCCCTTGCCAGTCTCGTCCAATGTTTCCCAGCCGCTTTCACAACGTCGTCGGCCCACCGGGCTGGTGGTCTACCAACCGACCGTCGACCCGTTCTTGGCCACCACTCAGTGGCTACCTTAGTTCACCGATCGTCTTCCCGTCTAACCAAATGCCCCGTCTATCTCCATTTTAGCCTTATGATTCGTGTGCCTACATCTTCGACTTTGGTTTTATGCCGAATATCGATATAAGATGGATAACGATGGCCAAGGACAAAAAAAAAGTGGCGTGCCTCGGGGGAGGTCTATCCAATTCTGTCCAGCAGTCGACAAATACGAGTTGATTGATAATAGTTTGGTACACTTTTATCGTCGGTGTTATGCCCCAGTTAGGACGATGGCGGTATACCATTTGTACAGCGAGCTGGTATCGGGAAACTCGATTAACGGCCAACTATTGGGCTATTCGTGGTTAGCGTTTATTTATTCAGTGGGGCAACTGCAGTTTTCTGCCCAGAGGGCGTCGGAATTGGATCTGGTGCGGAATTTAAAAAGCTTCGTTAGGGAGTTGATCAATCTCTTGTGGTCTACGGCCGTCCGAATTAATAAAGAGCTCTTGCCTCTGAGATTGGTCGTACAGTGTAAAGTGGCTGTTTTCTTTCAAGCTGTTTTGTTTGAAATTGGCACTCAAGATCGATCTCAGAGGTAACAGCGCTTTATTACAGTATGCTGGCTGATGAAAATCTCCTCCGTACCATCATCTTGTAACGAGGTAATCGCCTCGTTGCTTTTTTTATCATTTTCGGCCATCTACTATTCCAAATTTAACTATTTTATGACATGTGCCGCAGTGTTCGGACGTATTTAGGCAGATATTCCTCAGCCTCCGAACTAAGTGGACGTAAACGAGATCCTATCTTTATTATCAAATTTTATTATAACACGTCTGTCACCTTATCCTGCGTATCCTGTATCCTTATCTACGAAATTAATAATAGTCTAAAAAACATTAATAAAATTAATGTGCCTTTCCATTACATTATAAATATACCGTGCCCTTGGATACCCTCTTTTATTATCACGGATCGCACCCCAACCTAACCTCCTGCGACAATCTCACAATTGTTCTTGTGATTCTGGCTAGATTCATAGATGAGCTTAGTCAACTTGAGTAGTTTGTCTTTGTCCTTCTTTAATTAAAAAGTAATTTAAGACACCTCTGTACCTTAAAGCAGTCTAACTCTATTAAATAAGTTGGTAAAGTTAAGTTCGTACAACGCTTCGATCGGTTGCAACATAACCAATAACTTTATTTCTAAGTTACACAGTGAAAGTGAAAGTTACATATATCTATAGATAGAGAACACTTTACTGTTTATGCTTATGGCATTAAGTCCGCCGCATTGTACGATTTTTTTTAAGAGCAATAAAAGTATCAATAAATAAATAAATAAATAATGAACACAAAAAAGGAAATGAGAGATATTTCTTAACCTAACACGACAGACGTCACCCGTATCACTAAAAGTGATCTCATACATACAGTGTGAAATGCAGTAGCAATAGCGCTCGATAAGTGTTAGCGCTCAAAATCGGCATTCTACGATGGGCATGCGCGGTGATTAAGCCCATACTATCTCTCCGAGAGAAGGCCATGTGCTCTGCAGTGGGCACCGGCCTAGATGCACATAGGCTGCTCATAACTTGCTATAATTTTTTAGTTCTAAAACGTGCCACCAGGAACGTGCCTAATACAACAAATAATAACTGTTACATTTCGCGAAAGTGAGTGGGTAATTTCATATGGGCACGGCAGCTTATCAAAACAATTTCCAAACTTAGTCAATTCGAGCAAAAAAAACCAAGAGCCGCATTTCATACTCAGATGTAACGAGGGAGTAGCTAGCCGCCCGTAAGCCATACAAATGACACGAGGAACAATCATTTAATAGGAACGACGTTTTTCACGGACGATTACGCTGGCCACAAGGACCGCTCAGAAAATGTAACAGAAATATGAAACGCACGTTTAAATATGCATTTGACAATAACTCAAGGGAAGGAGGATCGCAGAACGCCGGCTCGTGAAGGATAAGTCAAACGGTGAACGAACGTGCACCGTTGCACCACGCTAGGTAGTCTCCATAGAAAGACGCGAGCGCAGCCGCACACACACACAGCCTCACTCCGTCCCGCGTTTGTACACGCCGCCAAACGCACACACAGGCGAATGTCGACCGGTACAGGAGGTATTGAGACGGGTTGTCTAATGCGCCCGGCCAGCCCGTCTCGCCGAGCTTGATTTCATGCAACTTGCGACTTGCGCATGACCTGCACGCACGTCGCTCAAGACTATTGGCAAGATGGGACTAACATATTGTTATGTGTATGGTTGCGTCAACAATAGCGAGAACAAAACAATATTCAAGGTACCCCGAGGAAAAGAAATGTAAGTACCGTAGATAGTTGTTTGTAACAAATTTGTAACGTAATCTACATGAAGGTAGAAATAAATAGGTTAATTATCAACTTTAAATTACAAATAAAAAGAACGGTTCTAACATAAATAATGATACTTCGCACTGTGAAAAATTGTTACACTGCAATAGAATAATTACTTCAAAGTAATTGCCGTTGCTATATAAATTTATTAACAGCTCTAATAACAATGCATGTTTTCCACTATAAATATAAAGTGGCTCTAAAATGTGTTGCTTAATTTCTTAGAAGTGTCATGTCTAAAATATAAGACTTTCTATTTTAATCGCTTATTGATTTTTCTTTCAAGCCTTGATACCTTCAATGTTGTAAATAAACTTATTACATATATTGCTTAAAGTAAGATTACGAAACGATTTACGCTGTGCAGAAACTTTCTCCACTCCATTATAAGTAAACTAATTTGATAAAGATCGATGAAGTAGCCGCTTGCCTATTAAGGGTTCTATAGAACATTAGACAAAGATCGAGACAAGACAGATTAGGTACACTGAGAACAGCGCCATATTTAAAAACCAATAAGAACCATTTAACATTGACATTTAACGACATGACATCGGCGCTGTAAAGGTTACATAGATGGCCGCTAGACGGCGAGCGCTGTCTTTAGACAACGTTTGTTGTATGGGAGCCCCCCTTAAATATTTATTTTATTCTGTTTTTAGTCTTTGTTGTCATAGCGGCAACAGAAATACATCATCTGTGAAAATTTCAACTGTTTAGCCATCACGGTTCATGAGATACAGCCTGGTGACAGACAGACAGACAGGCGGACAGTGTAGTCTTAGTAATAGGGTACCTCTTTGGATACGGACCCCTAAAAAGACACGTAATGATCGACAATACTTACTGTGGTTTACCAGTGAGCAAGGGGGCATCGTAGCTCGGATTACTTAATGCATCAAGAACGCTTAATCCGGCATTGCTAGCAAAGACGACGCATTAGCCAGTTTATTGCTTAGCATAAGCAGCCTATAAATTTCCCACTGTAGAGCACAGGCCTTCTCTCAGGGAGAGAGTATGGGCTTAATCACGTAATCACCACGCGTGCCCACCGCGGATTGGCGACTTCAAGCGCTGAGGTATATGAATAGCTCAGACACTCAGGTTTCCTCACGATGTTTTCCTTCACAGTTAGCGAGTGGTATTGCTACTATAACTTCATTGCTTTTTTATTGCTTGATTAATCAAAATTGTAATGTTATTGAGTAGTTTAAAAAAAAAAACACGTGGAGATTTATCGCCGCGTTCTCTTCCTTCGCTAGTCAGAGAAGCACCATAAGGAGAAAAGATCCCGTTAAATCTCGAAACTCCAGCTACAACTCCCTATTTCACAAAAGCCCTGCCCGGCCGGCCACTTTTCCCATCCGCCAACCGCGGCCTGACCACCTGAAGGGGACCACTGGGCCGCGCAAAGCCGCACGCAGTAAAAAAAGCCAAGGTCCGCGCTATCCTCGCCGCGAATTTATCGCTGGAAATAATGAATTAAGCCTTTTTTCGGGACCGATAATGGCCGAGTTTTTAGGCCCGCCACCTGGACACAATGGCCCCAGGCGCTTCCGGGGCCCGATGGACCCTAAAAAAAGTGATGAGTTTCTCCCGAGGTCGCGGCGATAAAAAATGTGTCTTTTGTTTTTTCGGGAGGGCGGTCGGTGGAGGTTGCGATCGTGGGGTTAGTGGTGGGCCTGAAGGGAATTTAGTACATATCTCATTTTTGTTACTTTACTTCATCTCGCGCTAACGCCTCGTCTTGCACAATGCAAAAATGCAACTTTGTCTGAAACAGGTGCGTAGGCACTTGATTTGGTGTTTCGCTTACGAGACCTAGGTGTAGTGGTTAAATTCCGTCTTATCAGACTGTGTGACACGGTCAATACATAAATAGATAGATAACTCTTGATTGCCCACCATTAATTAAATAGACTGTGTTATGTTGGCGAGGACCATGTGTTATTGTATAGGTTACCGTTAATTTATTGACTGGAATGAAAGAAAAAATATATTTTAACAATGTCAAAATTAGAAAGAACATAAAGAGACAAAATAACGTAGGTATGGTTTACGGGTTGCGGCGTAATGAGCTCCATACAACTACCGAATGAACAGGACTCATGAAAAAAAATCTAGAATTTCAATGGCAAGGTCAAGTTTGGGTTATTTAAAAGAAAAAAATGGTTACTTCGTTTTTATTGATGGACCAACTTTATTTCATTAGTGATGCGTCAATAGTCACATCACACAAACAGTTCTTTTTTGTAGTTTTTTATTGCACTCATATCGGTGTTATGTAATAAGCATTGTACGAATATAATTTTAGAAGGAAAGAAAGAGTTTATTTTTTATTTTTCCCAGTGTCATGAATCTTCCCTTAATAAAATAAAGATGCTTTTGAATTCCAACCCGTCGACCTAAGGGTTAATGTTCGGACGCATGTCATCTTAAAAAAAAAACTAAAAAGAAATGGCCGCCACGCGTCACCCGGAAAAATTACAAATGGCGGACATTAGAACAATCGGGGTGACCACAAAACCGGCCGCGGAGTCTCCGGAACAGAATGCAATAAAAACCGGACCAGTAAAGGTTACGATTTCGAAAAAATAAGAATTAGACAAAGCGAGGCCCGGACACAAGGTTCAGGGGGGATACTCTTGACTCTGGTCGTACTGGTAAGATAAAAGAAAAAGGAAATCATGTGTTAAGCTGAACTAACCGGCGGCCGAGTAGCCGTGTACAATAAAGAATTTGTATTCTATCTATCTCTTTCTCTGTCTCTAGTATCGTACAAATTATTTTTAAGTTTCTTTACGAAATTCCTAGTGTACAATCATATTCTACTCTACTCTCCTTTTCTGCCTCAGAGAGATGTAAACGGTTATTCAGGACGGCCTTTCATAGAACTAGTCACAATTCATGGTTTATTATGACGTTTCGATGTGCATTTTAAAGTCGATTAAGCCACAAATTAACAAGTAGGAAGACTCGGCTGTGCAATGTACATAGAATTGTCATAATAAACTATGGATTGTAGTTTCATGAAACGCCGCCCTTAATAACCTTAAGTTTTACTGCTCTCTGAGACAGGAAGAGACAGTAGAGTAGATATTATTGTACACTAGGAATGTCGAAAGGAAACTAAAATAGTATATTACATCACTAGGGCCGTTAAATAAAGCAAGGCATATATCGCAGAAGTTTAAGGCCCGAGCCGCAGGCGGGGGTCATAAATATGCGATAGAAGGCTTTCTATTTGACAGTCCATGTTGTGTACACAATTTTGTGTCGTCACATGGCCTCAAAGTGGGTCTTCCCGTACGCGTAGAGTGCGGAAAAAACCCGCTTTTTGGCCAGGTATGGCATAAAGTAATTTTAATAATTCGGGTATTAAAAAAAAATTGCTATTAGCAATAAGGCCGCCAATTGTATCTTTTATTTTGTAACTGCTATTTCTGTAATTATTTTTCCGGTATACAATTAAGAATATTCTTATCTTATATTACTCGCTCTCTGGTACCTCAACCTTAACTCATGATAATTTTTTTGTTTTATGTTACTTCAACTCTTTGGAAAAAATGGAAAAACCAATGTTTCTACGTGGTGTAGAGGTGGAATCTCTCAATGAATTAAAAATGTTATCTGACATGACATTTTTATATTTTTTTAACAATTTTATTGTATCTCTTGTATTGTATCTCTATGTTTGCACCCAAAACAAAACTTAAGAATATACCCCCATCTTTAAATCAATCGACGACTACGCGGCCAGTTACACACCCTACAAGAAGGTATCACTACATTACATTAAAGGATAACCTTATTGTAAAGGTCTAAGAATGGATGAATTTGAGACGAGAGCTCCGAAGAAGAAGATTCTTAAGGCGCGAAAAAGAGTCCATGAACATTTTGCTCTTCGCGACCTTCAGAATTCGGGATGGAAAATGGAAATTAATATCTACGTCCAGAGTAACCCCTGCCGGACGTGGTCTATACGTGTCCAGTTTTTTTACGAGCCAGCCCTTTTGTGCTTCCGCCGGGCCTCTTTTTTAAATAGATCAGGGAGGGCAACTGAGACAGACCAAATGGCCCAATAGAGCCGCTTAAATAAAGAAGATAGCATAAAACCAAAGTCTAACAGTATTTTTTTAACTAAAACATTCGTAACACACTTAACTTAACGTGATTTTTGTACTCATTCTCGAGACTACTTATATATAATAAAAATAAATAGAACACCAGCCAAGTGCGAGTCGGACTCGCGCACGTAGGGTTCCGTAACATTATCTAGACAACATTAGACACAAAGATGGAGAAAAAACATCAAAAAATCACGTTTGTTGTATGGAAGACCCTCTTAAATACTTATTCTATTTTAATTTTATTATTTATTTTTGAAGCGAATATCGAACTAAATATTCTGTGAATATTTCAACCGTCTACCTGTTGCCGTTATTAATATCGAGCAAAAAACGGAAAAACAATCACGTTTGTTGTATGGGAGACCCCCTAAATATTTATTTTATTCTGTTTTTAGTATTTGTTGTTATAGCGGCAATAGAAATACGTCATCTGTGAAAATTTCAACTGCTTAGCTATCACGGTTCATGAGATACAGCCTGGTGACAGACAGACAGATTGACAGTGAAGTCTTAGTAATAGGGTCTCGCTTGGCACCCTTAAGGTACGGAACCCTAAAATATCATACGATGTGGAAAATTGTAATTGAGGTAAATTGAATAAAAGTGGCCATCTTGCCATATTTAATTTACCTCTGTGTAGACGTGAAATTTTGAACAGTCATGTAGTTGTTGTAGATAAAATTATAATTTTACAGCGTAACTTAACGTGACGTAGTAAATATTAATGCAACTAATACAGCTCCAAAGATTTACCTATCAATAAAAGTTGAAGGTATTCGTAGCGACTGCCATCACTAGCTGTGCAACATGATGCATCTAGTAAAAAATATTTTCGTATTTAAAAAAAACACCTCAGAATCGATTAAGTAGACTGTAGAACATAACTGCACAACTCACCCTAGCCTATCTCTATTCTGCTTTTCTATCTCTAGCCTCTTTCTATTCTCGAACTAAAACTTTCGTAAGCACTACACATTGTTGACTTAATTCCGGATTAACTTACTTGCTTTTTTGTCAGAAGAGCCCGACCAGGTTTCGCTCCGATTCGCAGAGCTTATCTCTATTCTATTTGTCTATCTCTAGTCTACAACATTTTCGATAGAGCGGGGTCTACGGCATATGTTGTCTATGGCAAGTAGGTAAAGACCACGCCGGACACCCATTGAAATATTATTGTGGATTTTTCTACTCCGTATTCATAAATATTTTGGCCCAGGGATGAGCCCGCCGGCCGCCCGTGGGATTTACTCGAATCGGTGTAGAATTATAAATTCGGTTAATAAAATATGATACGATAAAGCCGCTTTTTTCTCTGCCCTGACCGTCCCATTATATTTTGTTTAATTTAAATATGAATAAATTAATTTAAACGGAATCTCGGGGCTAATTAAATTTTTGTTTTCGAGATAATGAATTGAAAACACGTGGCCGGCCGGCGCAGGCACCTAATGTTATTTTTTTCTCGCCTCAGCCTCATTCAAATTCCACCTTCGTATTTCAGAAACCGCGAAAAAATTACAAAAAATCTCATACATAACATTATTATCACGATGAATTTATTATTTTTGGCGTACGTATTTATCTTGAGCGTTTAAAGGGTACCATCCTTCACACACGCTGAGATTCAATTTGCATTTTCCCAAAACACGTGAAGCGTTCGCGTGCATTAAACACGTCTCCGACGTCCGCAAAAAGTCACTTGGACCAAGCAACGAACCCCAATCGCAGAACAAAACGCAAATAACAAAATCCATAAGCATTCGGCCTCTAATCAACGAAACAAACCGACTCAAAGCGACCGCGATCAAAACCGCCAAATGCAAAAAACAAGTGGAAAAAAAAAACGGGAGGAGGCACCAAACGAGCCTCGGAAAATATTAAACAGCCCATCGATCCAGACGTCGGGCCCGGCCGCGAGGGATTAAAATCGTAACGAACGCCATAACAAAAATATTCAAATACAATACAATACGTACAAATTGATACAAACACTCATTAGGCGAGCGGATCGCGGAAGGCGATTCCCCCAACGAAAGGCGGCCGTGGAGGCGCCCCCCACCCCCACACGGGGGTTGATCTCCGGCGAACATTACAATCCACATCCAGCGTACAAATATTATCTAAAATTCCTTCTCATTTATAATCCTTTTGTGTCCTCGGTGCGGCGGTGTCCTCCGTCAAATCCGCCCCCTCGGGGGGAGTGCCCCCCCCGTATTTTTATATTTTTAATCGCGTCGGGCATTATCCAAATGGACATTGGCGACGGTCCGCGCCGTCGCTGCCTCCGAGATGATAAATATTCCTTTCGTTCGACACCCTTCCTGGGTCACCGCTTTGTTTCCCGACCGCGTGTGTTATAAAAACATTTCTTTTATTTATCCCGCCATCGGGAAAAAAGGAGGAATACCATTAATTATCGCCCGATCCGTCTGTGGTTGACTGGCGAACATTCTTCCCGCTATAAAGCATTGGCGATTAAAAATTGCCTTCCATCTGTGGCCCTTCGTCTTGGCTCGGTGTTTTTTTTCCCCGCCCAACTGTTATGGCAAATGAAAATTGATTGTGGCAATTTGCCGGCGATCGTTTGATGCAGATCCGAAAGTCGTTTATTGAATTTGCCGGACGCTTTTATTCTGTCCGCTTGATCGATGTCTGGTTGCCTTTGTTGGTTCCCATCACTAATTAACCTTACATTTTCGCTGTGACACGAAAAAGAAAATTCGGGACTGGCTGGCAACAAAAGAGAAAAAGAAACGTCGCCAATATCTTCCGTAACATAAAATCGAGAAGAGAAAAAAGTAAAATAGACACAAAATCCTGGCCGCCGATAAAACACAAACCAAACCCCTCAAAAATGGAACATCCCGAATCTCTCTATAAAATAATAGATTACCTCTAATCCCGTTATTACGCCCAAACGAACATCGCTAAGAGAGATCCATAAAAAGTCCGGGGAGAGACGCAAAAATGGACCCTGCTTTGCATATAGAAAACCTATTCATTTCGCGTATATGAAAAACGATGGAAAAACTGCAGTCGACCGCCGTAAGAATTAATGGCGCGAAACTTGCTCGGTGGGATATTCTGAGCATGGACGGTTCTACATGAGGGAAATTTATGTATATGCACGCCTCGACGCTGCTCGAATGGTTTTTTGTGACGTTGCGCGCTTGCGGAGAGAATAGAGAGAAATTGTCACTAAATGTTTTATAGTTTCCTTTGCTTTCGTTGCTCGGGAAAGATGGAAGTGTGTCTGTTAAAAGATTTCGTACTCGTCGCGCCCTGTTTCTAACTGAACTTTAGGTTCCAGCTAGTTGCGTTTCAACGAAAGGATTGTGGTCGAGAATACACAATAATGAATGCAGGTAAACGCACATAGTGTTCTCAATGTCTATTAAATTAATATAGGTATAATATATAGAGATTAAGCTCTTCGCCAACAAACTGCTTCGCTGTAATTGTGTACTAATATTAAGGTTTTTTATTTTGAATAAATAAACGTACAAAAAAAATCTATAATTTATCTATCTATCTGTCCGTTCGTTCGTCCATCCATCCAGGTGGTAGCCATGTAAAAACACCAGTTGCTTCCCATGCGTGAGGTTGCGGGTTTGAACCGGCACATAACTAGGATAAGGATTTTCTAAGTTACGTTCATTTGTAAATGTGTAGTAGAAATGCCAATACACTTATTTAAACGTGAAATCGGCCAAACTTAGACATGTAAGGCTTTTAAAGAGTTCAATCATCATCATCATCAGCCATTTGACGCCCACTGCAGGACAAAGACCTCCCTCATGGTTTTCAAACCATGAAAGGTTTTGCCATAATCGCCACGCTTGGCAGGCGGGTTGGCGATCGCAGTATGCGGTTGGAATCTCAAGGCAGACGCTGCTGCCGTAGATAAGTTGCAGAGTTTTCAATTTATTCGATCCTGTCACCGATCACCCTAATAGCCATTCTTTAACGGACCTAACCACAAAACCGGTCCACACCGGTTTGTTTTTTTTCCGCATATTTGCCACTGTTTACCTTGGCGGGCGATAGGCGCGCGTGAAATGTGCAAAAAGGCCAACGGTGCCGTGTCGATGCCGCGAAAGCCTGATGTGTGGTAAAGGGTTCGTGTAGCGGGAGCTAATTGATTTGATACTTGATGCAAATCAGTCTGTAAGCCTGATCTGTCGAACTATGCAGTCCGGACTGACTCCACATCCTCTCCACAATAACTTCCCATGCAATATTCGTCTACCAGGAAGACATTTTGTACAGGAGCATTTCTATGTATGTAAATTACTTTTGAGGTTTAATTATGTCTCACACATTATACACTTATTTAATTTAATATTACCGTGACAATGTAGTGTATGTAAGTATTAAGGGTATTAGACTTTTATTATATATTGTAAATGTTGAATACATACATACGCCAGCCATACCAATCAGGGCTCAGGCATCATTTCAAAATTATTTTTTTTAACTTTTACGATAAATTCACATTTATAACTAACAAAACTATTGTACTTAATTTAGAACCACCTCCCACCCTCCTTTTTCTCCCTCACGAACCTCCACGCTCACTAAGTGGCTGAAACCCGATCCTAAGACTCCGCTTGTAGGAATGAGCAGAGCTAAGCAGAGCACCCACATTCATACATCCACTTTCGTTCCCCAATATAAAATCAGACGTACACACACACACACACTTTTGGACTCAAACGTCCAGCATGTACATCATCATCATCATCATTCAGCCACAAGAAGTCCACTGCTGGACATAGGCCTCCTCCATGGATTTCCAAAAAGACCGGTTGGAAGCGGCCTAGATCCATCGCCTTCCTGCTACTTGGATGAGGTCATCTGTCCATCTTGTGGCTGGTCGTCCTACGCTGCGCTTGCCGATATGTGGTCTCCATTCGAGAACTTTTCGGCCCCATCGGCTTTCAGTTCTGCGTGCTATGTGCCCCGCCCACTGCCACTTCAACTTACTAATCCGCTGGGCTATGTCGACGACTTTCGTTCGTCTACGGATCTCATCATTTCTGATTCGATCTCGTAGAGAAATTCCGAGCATAGCCCTTTCCATAGCTCGTTGCGTGACCTTGAGCCTTCTTATGAGGCCCATAGTGAGAGACCACGTTTCAGTGCCATAAGTCATCACTGGTAACACACACTGGTTGTATAATTTTGTCTTGAGCGATTGAGGTATATTAGACGAAAAGACTTTTCTAAGTTTCCCAAATGCTGCCCAGCCGAGTTGGATTCGCCGATTGACCTCTTTCACGAAGTTGGACCGGCCTAGTTGGACTGTTTGTCCTAAGTAGACGTATTCGTCTACAACTTCGAGAGTCGAGTTCCCCAACGTTATTGGGGTGGGCACAACACGGGCGTTCGACATGACCTTCGTTTTGTCCATGTTCATTTTAAGGCTCACACGTTGAGGTCTTCGAGCATTATGCCGAGGTCTTCCATCGTTCCTGCCATGAGTAGTCATGGCAGAAACGATGGAAGACCTCGGCAAATCGAAGGTGCGTGATGTACTCGCCATTGATATTGATGCCGCGGCCCTGCCATTCCGGAAGCTTGAAGGCATCTTCCAGTGCGTTCGTGAACAGTTTCGGAGAGATAACGTCTCCCTGTCTCACGCCTCTTCTCAATGGAATTGCCTCCGAATTCTGCTCCTGTACTCGGACCGACATGGTGGCGCTGTTGTACAAGCACTTCAGCACCTCGATATACCGATAGTCAATACGGCAACGCTGGAGAGACTCGAGCACTGCCCATGTCTCGATCGAATCGAAGGCTTTCTCATAGTCCACAAACGCTAAGCAGAATGGCAAATTATACTCCTCAGTCTTCTGTATAATTTGCCGCAGCGTGTGGATGTGGTCTATGGTAGGTACTAAAGCCCTTTCGGAAACCGGCTTGTTCGGGAGGCTGAAAGTCATCAAACCTGCGTTCGAGACGATTCGTGAGGACCCTCGAAAACAGCTTATAAACATGGCTCGTATCAAAACACCGCAATCCACGCACAGTATTATCGGTGTCGAAACAACGATCACTTGAAAGCGGGCTGTTCGCAAACCGCGGCACTTTTTCTTTTTTCGAGTTTTATTTTTATTTTCCGGCCAGCTTTTCCTTTTTCGCGCAAACTCCCGCAAGCGGCCAGTGCGGTCGAAACAGTTTAATGATTTGAAAAACGTGTTCTATCAACCTTTGCCGCGTGCCAGTGTGTGCGTAAAAAAAACGGAAAACGGTCAATGTCGTTTTCCGCACCCCGTTCGACTATTGCCGTTTGGTTTCGGACTTGCGGTCTATGTGGCGGTTACGTGTTGGAAATGGCTGAATTTATAAATGCTAAGGTTCTAGAACTTAACTTCACTTAATTAGTGCAATTGATACTTAAATCGTATAAGTATAATCGTTTCAGGTTTACCTGAAAACATGATTTGATAATACCCAACCTAAGGATTCCATCAAGAAATTGTCTAGCTGTGATATGCGCTCATAGTACTGAAATGTGTAAGATAATTATTAATTTATTGGAATTAAAATATAGGTTTAACCTTAAATTTTCAACGGTTGAGGTAGCGATAAAATGTGCGCGGCATGTGCAAACACAAGCCGCGGCCATCGGCAATTTATTATATTTCCTCCCGGTTCGAATTTACGATTATTCGAAATTCAAACAATGGTTGTCATTGTCACCGATTGCGGTGCATTGTTCTAACGCCAATAAATGTGTGATTTAAAAAAAGACACCGAAAAAAGGTTTGAATTACGAAGTTTTATCGGGTTGTTATTAATGCTGGCTGGTTTTCAATGCTTTCACACCGGATATAAAAAAGAATAATGTTGCCATTAAAAAAAGTAATTGTGAAATCGATTGTACGCAACTTTGTTTCGTGTCCTTTTGATTGTTGATTTTTATTTCTTGTTTTGTATGTCCTTTTTTCTTGTTGAGTAGGTAGCTTACCTAATATCAAACATGGCCTCACAACACAATTGACGTTTGTTAAGGCAAACTCCAATAAGTACAAAAAAAATAGCGAAAACAGATGACTCGTTACGATAACAAAAAAAGTTCAAACACGTTTCAAAATATTATATTTGTTTAAAACCCAAACAGAGAGGAAGGGGTGAATTGTTCCTCGGTATATTATATCGAGACAGACTGCATTACCAACAGAAGTTACATGGTTACATGTGAATGCGCTTTAAAATTGATGTTACAAACTTCACATTATAATCTTTAAAATATATTATTTGCACTATAGTTTTACTCATGACAGTTATAATCAAGTCAGCTTTGAATTTTTTTCTTTTATCCTACAATTATTATTTACTTCTCGTAATTGTAGGATAGTTTCGTAGAATAGTTTGCCATTTAACAAATTCAAGAACGGGGTAGTAGCATTAGATAATAATATTATTGATCGTACACCAGAGCACAGGACCCTGTAAGGACAAATTTATTTAAACTACAATAAACAGTCTTGTAAACTTAATCAGTAAACCACCAGCATAAAACAGTTGACGCCATTCTATCCCGTCCATTCAGGCTCAGGATTGTATTTAGGATAACGGCACGTTCTATTTTGTTTCGTTCTATCTTGGCTATTTCCATATATTTATTTTTCTAAGTATCACGTGAGATATGCCAAGCATAACCTAAGCGCGTTAACAAAATGAAGCTTCCGAGCTTCATAGCGGAAACCATATATTTTGAAGCTGATGAGACTATGTGCTAACGAACATCCATTGTTGTTGAAATAAAAATAAAAAAAAACACGAACTTTCATATTGTAAAATCAGTAGGACTTGTGTTTCAACGTTTATAAGCTGCTATTGCTATTTGTGTTGTTTCCTGTAGTCGTTACTTACGTTACGGTATAAGCACGTTTAGCTATTAGTTACTATTGTAAAACACATACTATTATGTACTTTGGAAATAGGATGGCTACCCATAGCACAGAGAATCCTAGTTTGGGAGCCAGTAACCATTGTTTTGTAACCTTGTTCTAATTTAAGTTTTTTCATTTTTCATATGATTTCATTTGTTTAATTTCTTAATTTAATAACTTAATTGGTAGACATGGAACGTATTTTAAAGTTGGATATTTTACGGTGTTCTACGGAGATTATTTATGTTAGTGCTATTATTAATAATAATTGGTCGCATTAAAAAGACAAAAAGTACCCAAAAAAGGCGTGCCTGCATGCAGCAACTGCTGAAAGTTGATGGAGATCGATATCACAAAATATATTTTTATTCCCACAAAACTGTATCTGTCCTTCTTCATAGATTTGTTCTACAATATCGGCGCTTTGTTGTTTTAATTAAACATACCAATAAAATATAAAATATACGCGGCCGCCATTTTTAATTTAATACGTACTGAGTGGTCGTCGTTGACTATGAAATGAAACATGGGATTTTGGTAATCAGGCGCGGTTAAAGGGGGATCAGCAGAGGTTACGAAATTAAACAAATCGTATAAAATTGCATAGGTAACCCAGCTAGTAAGCGAATAAAGACTAAATGTTTACAAACTCCTGTAAGAAAGACAATTCATCACCACTCGCTGTCTGTGAAGGTAAACATCGTGAGGAAACCTTAGTGTCTCACGTGTTCACATACTTTAGCGCTTAAAATCACCAACACGCGGATACAATACATATTTTTTTCTGCACAACAGCTGGCCTTAACAGAAATTTATTGCAAGTACCTGAAATATTCACTTTTAGCACATAAAGACATTGTTTATTCATACTTGCACACACACATCCACATACACATATACGTGTGTGTACATAGGTTTTTTTGCTTTAATTTTTGAACAGCGAAATATCATCATTTGATCATTAATAATGTCAACTGACCCCTCTCAGAGCACTTGTCGGTTTTTAACGATCACGCTTAGCACTACGATAAGTTTAAAAAGAAAGAACTAGCAAATTAAAAAAACCGACCAGGTGCTAGTCGGACTCGGGCACGAAGGGTTCCGTACCATTATCGATACAAAATTTGAACATTTCAAGCATCTACCTGTTGCGGTTATTAATATCGAGCAAAAAACCGCAAAGAATCACGTTTGTTGTATAGGGCCTCCCCTTAAATATTAATTTTATTCTGTTTTTAGTATTTTTTGTTAAAGCGGCAACAGAAATACATTATCTGTGAAAATTTAAACTGTCTAACTATCACGGTTCATGAGATACAGCCTGGTGACAGACAGACGGACGGATGGACGGACGGACGGACGAACAGACGGACAGACGGACAGACGGACGGACGGACGGACGGACAGAAATACATCATCTGTGAAAATTTAAAATGTCTAGCTATCACGGTTTATGAGATACAGCCTGGTAATAGACAGACGAACAGTGGAGTCTTAGTAATACCCTTTGGGTACGGAACCCTAAAAAGACAAAAGTGCTCCACGTCGGGCGCCAAGAAAAAGCTGGCGCCCGAACGGGGCCAATATAACTTTCGATTTGTTACAATTCAAATCAGGTGATCTCATTTGTGCACTGCATTACCCCGGCTTACTGGCGGATTAAGACGCGGAGGGTGGCTGTGTCTGGAAGGGTTGCAGCCTCTTACAGGGATTAGCCAAGTCTCACAATTTATATGACGTTCGTGATTTTTCGGCCGAAATGCTCTTTTCTTCGGAGGGATTTGGCAAATTATTCCTGTTCACCCTCTTATTTAGGGAAAACCTAAACAAAAGAGTAGACGTTTTATCAACATCTATTGAGACGAACTTAGAAAATCTTCGCTAAAATCACTCGTCCCATAGGTGAACGTACAAGATCTCATTTCGCGAAATAGGTGAACTGGGTATTGCCTTGAAGCTCAAGAACGACAAAGTTCGAATTCTATAAGTAGCTAGCAAATTTTTAAACGTTTAAATATTTTTGTGCATTAAGACAGTCCATGCGAATGTTGAAGCATTTTTCAATATACGATCACACCCATCCAGCACAGAGGCACAAAGATAAGAGAGACAAAAATGGCGTAAACAATATAAAGAAACGGAGCTGTGATTACCATCCAAACAACCACTAATTCGTACAAAGGAAGGGCAAGCAAAGCAATCGAACAGACTGTTTGTCGAGAGAGTGGATAAAAAGTATCACGAAGCGACGGCGTTAAGTGGGATCACCCAAGGCCGCAGATTTGCGGGTGGATGCAACAAGAAGTCGTTTTTATCCTTTCACCTCGGGGTCCGGAATACTCCCGGGAGTCTATTACCGGTATTGATACCGATTTGCCGATTGTTTCCATTCCTTTTTGGTAAAAGGGTGAATTTATTAGAGGGCAATGCAAAGAGAATACAATCGGGGGAGGGCGACAAAGTTAGCTCAGCTCTTCCAGTGCATTTGGCGCTTATGCAAAATTCTAGTGTTTATTCTGAAAAGGAATTCGGAGAGATGAAGGAATATTCAATTAATTTTATAGCTCCTCGCATTCCGGCGGCGGCCGTCGACCGGCGACCAGGTAGAGAAAAACAGTTTTGTAATTAACAGATACGAATTCCGCCGCGGCACAGTTTAATCCCGAATCCTGGCGGTCGCGCAATTAACAAAAAATACGACCTGGACAACTGTACCGTGAGGGTATGTGATGAAAAACCCGTAGGTCCAATGTCCCTGCGCACACTTGAGGAGGCCGCAATGAAATTACAACCGGACCACGGCCGGTGCGCCGTAATATCATTCCGCGCGAGTCTTGAAAACGAAATTAAATTTTGCATGAAATGAAACAAAATACAAAGAAAGCTGCAACAAAGGGAAAAGTGGCGCCCGACGTGGGGCCGCGGTTAGTTAGCCCAGCGGCAACTCAAGCCGGAATACGTTTCTAATCGCGTCTAATTACATTCTCGTAGCCTTTGTTGCGCAACACGAGTGTTGCACGTCAATTTTTCATCCATAAAAACGGTCGGGTTCGCGCCGGAGAGCAGGAATCCGTTACGCGAACTGGTGTCCATTATTAATCATACTCAGTGCGGGCGGTTAATTAACTCCTTTCATAATGTACAGACGGTCTCGGCCGCTATCCCTGGTCGAATGTGCCCGCCCATAAATACGCCTTCCCGCCACGCATAGAATGATCTCCGTGTAATTTTGCAGTTTTCGGCAGGCGCCTTAATAATTCACGCCTTGGACCGTGCGAAGCTCAAAAATGAATTCGCTAATGTGAATGGAACTTAAAGTGCGAGAGTCGGGACGCTCCGAGCAAAATAATTAAAACATAACATTAAAAATTCTTCCAGTGAGCTCTGGGCAGGGCCGGATATGTGATAATATTAATACGCGGCGGGCGGTCCGGCTTTGGCCGCTCTTTCAGTAGCGGGCAACGGCGGCGAGTGTGGTTTTCTTGAATTTTTTCGTAGTGTCTGTTTGATTGTTTTTCGCGGTATCGCTTAAATATTTCAGACGCGCACTGAAATCTCGTTTGGAAGTGGATTTTGTGGGTAAGAACTCAACGGAGGCGTGAACATCGGAAAAACTAGTTTGGATATGTAGTACGGATGGCAAGAAATCATTAACTGCTAGACGATATCCAATTGGCTTCATCAGTTTGTAATTTTATGACCATGACTTTCAACCAATCGCTATCATTGATCGGTAGTCAATTATATCCGATTATAAGATAAGATAAGATAGCCTTTTATTTCTCTTTACACCTTAATACATCAAAATACAATTTTACATGCACATGCACTTCTTCGTACCTACTATTTAAATAATACAATTTATTCCTATTTCCTTTTTGTTACATTATTTTGATTTCTCCAATTAACACATTTCACATCAATTAAGTTAATATATATTCTAATCATGTTAGATATTTAAATAATCCAGATATATTCGAATAATTTCAATATTAAATTTCTATAACATTTCAACATAAATAATCATGTTCACATTTCTCAGTTTTACATTTGTAACTACATGACTTCTAGGGACTCCGACTTTATTGTTGCATTGCAACTTTATTGTTGGAGTGGCATCGTGATAAAACTTGAGTACGTGAGTCGTTCACGTTTGAACTCGTCATCCCGCGGTGGCCACACGTGCTCATGAAGCCTATTCTCTCTTTCTGAGAAAAGGCCATGACCTGCAATGGGACATATGTAGTCCTTTGAAATAGTCATTTCGCGGTGACCACACGTGGTTGTAAAGCTAATTCTCTGAAGGCAAGAAGGCATGTGTCCTGTAGTAGGCCGTACGCAGGTTGATATGCTATGTCCCAAACAACAAAAAAGCAACTAAAAAAGGGTCAGCCACACAGACTGCGTCGCCCGAACCCCGTGACTCCAGCGCTAAACATCTCCGAGCTGAAATCGCCTAATGCCGCCGTAAACAACGTTATAAAGCTTCGCAATTGCGCCGTTTAATACCGCGGAAGCATTGTAAAACTGGACCGAACCTGAAGTCTACTAAGTTCAATGGCGGAAATATCTGTTTTTTTTTAGTTAATACGGAAATTCGGAAGTTTCACGTTGGCACTACCATGTCTACTAAACAATCGCATAGCAATATAACAATATTGTGTAAGCAGATGGGAACAAGCCAAACAGCGGTGGTAGCCTAGTGGGTACAACACTGAACTCGGGAGCGAGAGACCCAGGTTCGATTCCCAGTGCGGGCATGTACCTATGACTTTGTTTTCTATGTTATGTACATCTGTGAAGTTATAGTAGGAATACCACTTGCTAACGGTGAAGGAAAACATCGTGAGGAAACCTGAGTATCTGAGCTATTCACATACCTCAGCGCTTGAAATCGTCATTCCGAAGTGGGCACGCGTGGTGATGGGTATGGGCTTAATCACCACGCGTGCCCGCATTGACTGGTAGAAAATTCCATTAGCATTAATTCCACCTTTTGTACACTGTCTGTGTGGAATAAAGAATTAATAATAATAATAATAATACTCTCTGCCTGAGAGGTGCCTGTACCCTACAGTAGGACGTATCACCATCATCATCATCAGCTATTTGACGCCCACTGCAGAACATAGGCCTCCTTTGTGGTTTTCATAACCATGAGGGGCTTTGCCATAATCGCCACGCTTGGCAGGCGGGTTGGCGATCGCAGTATGCGGTTGGAATCTCAGGAAGACGCTGCTGCCCGTCTCCTGGTAATTGATTTCCTTAGTCGCCTTCTACGACATCCACGGAAGGAAGGGAGTGGGACGTATATAGGCTGCTTCTGTTATGTCATAGGCGGGACCAACCTACACAGATAGAACATTCTTTATTTGGGTACTTCGCAATGTGTCACAATGTTGAATTTGGTTCCTGCTGTTTCTGTAATTGTTTTCTGGTGTTCAATACAGAATATCCTTATCTACCACCGCAGTCTGGTAAAAATATATTGCTGTGACCATTGAACAGCGATGCGTTTAGTAGACTCGCGGCACGGACTGAACTAGCAACATTTTCTATCGCTAAATAAACATTTAATACGGAGCATGCCCGCTGTACGGATTTAGCCCGTATTTCGGACGCTAGCGAGTGGTCAGCGTCATGGAGCAAAACTGGACAGACGTACTGTCCAGTCTTAATAAAATTACAAATAGTGGTCCATGGGCTACTTTAACTCGGGCTCGAAGGACCAATTCCGGTGTCACTCGCTTTTACAGGGTGTAAACAAAGCCCCAGATACGTCTATCCTCAATACAAACAACTTTTCCTAAAAAAATATATCAGTTGCTCCATACATGTTTACGGCGTGGGTGATGGTACATTTAATATAGAAGAGGTATTGTATCCATTACGAGCGCTGATAAATTAAAATCAATGATTTTTTTTTGCTCTTTCGAAATTGTCACCATAACGTCACTTAAACTTGTTTTTTTGACGAGTAAAACTCAAACAGGGCGAGTCGGGCGAATGTGTGGGTGGAAGGGCCGGTGAGGGACGCCCCAGGTGAACATACGTCGAGCAGATAGAGGATGTATTAGCGAAGGCCAAGAAGAAAGAACTATGAATGTCAATGAAGAGCGAGAGAGGTTTGTCAGGGCTGTGGCAAGTAGCAAACCTTGGTCTTTGTCTAGCCCCCTGGGATACAGGCGTGAGTTTATGTATTTGTGATACTTAAAGTCCATGCCATTTATTTATTCTTCTGTCTAAACGGCTCATGCTGAAAATCGGCCCCAACTGACGGAGCCCCCCCTCCGGACCATGGCTGAGCATGGGTCCATTTGCCCGAACCTTTATCATCGCAAACGGAAAAAAATGCGCCTTAGTACTTTCTGAGCATACAGTTCTCCACGCACTTCATTGTTGGGTAACTCGCTTGGCTTTAGGGGGGGGGGTACACTTCGGGTGCGAATTAATTTTTTTTGCGGGGCCCCCTACACTAAATGTGGCAACCTAACTATTAAAACGGATTATTAGAAAATAAATAGCTTTTTTATTATATATTTTCAATATCTCATCGATTTCCTAGCTTGGCTATCATCGACTGACACTGACACCTCAAACGAAAACGTAACGATTCCCTTTTAACTTAAATTCTAACCAGACGGCTGTGCCGGCCAGCTCCTATAAAGAGATATTGTTACGGTACTTTATTTAATTACTTTGCTACATAATTCTATATCACACGTTTTTAGTTATGTCATTTATGTCTATTTGTGTGTTTCGGCAATAAAGTTTTCTTTCTTTTTCACAGTTTTTGGACTTAAAAGTTGAAAAATAGACGTGGCAATAATCCTGGATTATACTTTTGGCATTTTCACATTGTAGTGGGAGTAAAAGTAAATTAATGCAATGCTTAAATCGAAACTGTTCGTCGAAGAGCGTAGGTGGGCCCTCGAGTATGGTATGTTTAGACGGTGTAATTTGTTCTGGACTGGAATTCGAAATGTCAGAGGTTAAAAAGAAAATTGAATTCGGATCCAGTTTTGGTTTTAGTAATTGCCTACATTTGACTACCTAAATGGCTACCTATTTTAGTTTACTTAAGAAATTAAGTCGGGGTTAGACCAGATAAATGTTAAGCTAAATATCAATTTAACTATTCCATGTAATATCATATGGCTGTCATATCATATCAGTGGAATACCACTGGATCGTCACCGTAATTCTCTGGAAACGTCATGGTTTACTAAACTACTAATACTGACAAAAACTGCCATTTTTATCTTATTCACTTCATTACACTTAGATAGATAGATAGAGAACACTTTATTGTACATAAAAACAGATATTTTTAATCTAAGTATAGAGGCGTTATCACTACAAGTGGCCTCTTCCAGACAACCTAGTAGACTTGAGACTCAATTCTTTGAACTTACAGCGAACTAGCAAAGAAGGAATCCATAGTCTCCTGGATGAACACCAGTGGATTAACATTTCAGCCAAAAAACGTACAAGAACAATACGTTCAACGTTCGACGTTGAGATTCCACTTTCATTAAAAACAAGAGCCAAAGCCACTTGGAAAAGGCCTTCGTCCTTTACATGCAAATGCAAAAATGCATATGATGATTGAAGACTGTCAACACTCGCCGCCCCTTCCATTGAAAATGAAAAGTCAAACAGAGTCAACATGCTATCAACTACCCTCAATGTTTGTCGTTAAACGTCACTGGAGTTTAAACGTACCCTCCGTCATTTGAGGCCAGATTTTGTTTGCTACAGCTAACATTGGCCTGTTGGCTTGAATAGATTGCTTAAGAAGATCTTGCAGTAAATAACAAGGTTGTCCTCTAAAACGTATAACTACCCTCCTGTTCATCGGGGGAAAAATATAGCAAAATTAATTTTATAGCCTTGCTGTTATCGAACTCCAAATCTAGGTAAAAAAGTGTGTCAAAATTTCCATACAAAAGTGACATCAGGCAATGGGATCTAAATAGAGCGGAAACGTAGATACTGCAAAACTAAACTAAAATAAAAAATAAACGAATCTCTCAATAATTTCACTGTTTATCTTCTTCTTATTCCTCCATGGTATCTGGGGCTGTTATAAAACATTTATGTGCCTCTCTATCTACAAATTCAGAGGCCTGGAAAGTCACCAGGCTTCCAGGAAAACCCGTCCTACAAGAAACCAGAGAACAAAAATAGCGGCCAGGCCATCCAATTAGCTATGCCAATGGCAGGATGCGATGCACCGACGTCACAACACGAATCTCGTTCAAACCAGGCCCTCGTCACTCCATACAAAAAATATTATGAACGTACTTTGTGCCAACATTGAAACAAAAAATATAATCCTGCTAAAACAAAAGGCATTAACTCCGCAGTGAATCACGTAGATGTATCATGATTTAAAATTAAGTCGGGTTATATGTGAAATCTAATGTTGGTAATGTTGGTATTACGTATTTTGCAAATGGCCGGTAATTTTGTTCGTTTGTCGTTTTTGTGTGGCATTATTTTATTTATTTTAACTTTAGCAATAGGTGTAGTGCGTGAAAAGTGATTAAACAAGAAATATGGGAGGAAAAGCATTGAGGAAATGTGAAATTTGTGGCATTAGAAGAGTCAGAAATTAATGTACGTCTGGCATATTCTTAACCAGATATCCACTGGAGCCAAACAGGTAAAATTAGCAAGTTTATCATAATAAATGTACGCAAATTTTGATATTTATTTAATGCGCTTGGATAAAACAACTGAATTATTTAGAACAATTTACGATTTTGACAAATTTAAATTAACGCCGGTTGTAGTGCGGTACCCATGTGGTACTTTTTTTTATCGATATTTTGGACGATTGATTTCTGCCAGATATTTCTACATGCTGTCTAAAATTGATCACAACTACTTAATTTTAAACGTCGAACACCACACAGCAAGAACAGAAATGATTTATTTTGTTTTATTTTGCTCAATTTTGCGGTATAGATAATATATTTTTTGACTTATTGTTTTGTTTGTTGCAGACTCCAAAGATCTGAAATTCGACCAAAGTGCAAAGTTTTGATAGCGACGTGACGCATTGGTGATATTGTTTTCTACACCTGATGCTAAATAAATGATTTGATTTAAAAAAATGCCTTTTTCATTATGAAAGTAAGCGATAATCCATTCACACCATGTCATACTCGAAATAATTGAGTTGACCTACTGTGTTGGGATTTATCGCCTACTTTAATTTTCAAAGCATGAAAATGAGGTAAGGGGAGAGACGTCTCGAATTTTTTTTATCGATATCGATAAGCAGTCCATCACTAATGTTTTGCAATTTCATTCTCATGTTGGTATTATACTATTTTTTGTTAGGTTGGTACAAACTACGTTCATAATTTTGAAAACGTGTTGTTGGCAAGTGCCGACTCTTATAACGTAGTGATTACATACTCTTTGGTTCAAACGAGAGAGACAGCAAGGGTCGACGGCACTGAAAGAGGGCGGCGGATTGGAATCGACGTCTCGCGTAAGAGTGCGTCGTAAAAACCGGTACATTCCGGTTGATGCGTGTGAATTATTTAGGCTGGCAGCCCTTTAGGGTATGTGGTGGGCGGCGCAAGGGCTGGGCTGTTGGAGTTTGTGATTACAATCCAAACCACATTCAGCCGCACCTGGACATCAGTTTTTATTATCTAGAAAAGCCTCAGACCGCATTTTTTTATTTGAATTATTATTTTTATCTTTCTTTCTTTCATTCATCGAGTTTTTTAGGGGACCCAACGGGTAAGGGACCCTATGACTAAGATTCCGCTGTCCGTCCGTACGTCCGTCTGTCACCAGTCATGAACCGTGATAGTTAGACAGTTGAAATTTTCACAGATGATGTATTTCTGTTGCCGCTATAACAACAAATACTAAAAACAGAATAAATATTTAAGGGGGGCTCCCATAAAACAAACGAGATTTTTTTGTCGTTTTTTGCTCGATATTAATAACGGCAACAGGCAGACGCTTGAAATATTCAAATGTTGTACGGAACCTTTCGTGCGTGAGTCCAAATCGCACTTTATTTTTTTTACAATCAATAATTGATAAATTTTGAACGTGCAAGCGAGACGAATGCCCGACGTAACGGCTGCCTTAAAATTTCCTTTAATCTTAGCAGCATTTTTCGCCCGCGCCTTTCACTTGCGCCCCGGAACGGTGATAGTATGCAAAACGGCCTGATGTACAACTGATGTCTAATAATATGTTTGCGGAGGCTTGGTTACAATACGTAGCGAATGTTGATTTCCTTTTTCGCGGCTCTCGTGAATAATTTAATGTCAATATTCGTTTCGTTCCGTACGATACACGGAGTAAAAAATTCGATCAGAAGGACGGTTGAGCCCAACTGCGAGTTTCCAACATTCGGTTGCGGAATCACGCGCAGTCTATTCTACCGGGCGTGATTAAATCCCCATACATCCTGAAATAGCAAATAAACATACGATTCGATACATTTTAATATCGCAGGTTGTAACTTTAGCATGGATAAGTAAAAGTTCTTCATATTGAGGGGCCAATCCGCGGTGGGCACGCGTGGTGACCAAGCCCATAGTGTCTGAGAGAAGACCTGTGCCGTACAGTGGGACGTTTATAGGCTGCATTGATATTGACGAGGAGAGCCCCTCATTCTTGAATAAATTTTTTGAACTAAAACTTTCGTAAGCAATACAAATTATTAATAATAAGATAATGCAGCTGATTACGGTAAGTGATTCCGGAATTAAGTTAATAATATTTAGGAATGATGACGATGAAAGATTTACACAAGTGGTGTGTGTGTGTGTGTGTGTGTGTGTGTGTGTGTGTGTGTGTGTGTGTGAGTGCGTGCGTGCGTGCGTGCGTGCGTGCGTGCGTGCGTGCGTGCGTGCGTGCGTGCGTGCGTGCGTGCGTGCGTGCGTGCGTGCGTGCGTGCGTGCGTGCGTGCGTGCGTGCGTGCGTGTGTGTGTGTGTGTGTGTGTGTGTGTAATAAAATTGTTACCTATTGGTGCCATTTTTTCACATAGATCGATCAGGATTTGCACCATCACCATTTTTAGGCTTCAGAAAACTCAGGATCGATATCAACTAAGCTGCGGGTGACTTCACGAGGTGATTTTGCTTCAACCACAGCTGAAGCTAACCTACTAGGCACTTCTTTCTGGCATGGCATGATACTCGGGTCGCGTACGTGTTTCCAATCGTCTAAAAGTACGAAGGGTTTGTTTGTTTGTGCAATAAAGCTTTTAGTCTCCGCATTAGATTATTGCCGTCTGTGCGGGGCTTTATGACCTGTGCTTTCTACTTTCCTCTGAATGACATATTCGTGGTTTATGGTGATACCTTCTTAGTCTCATCGCCGGTTTCTGAATAGAGAATTTCACTATTTTAAATCCAGAACTTGAACATCGTGTTCCTATCCCTTTTCTCCTTTACACCAGCACGCACGCACGTAGCGCCGTCTCTCTCTGACGGCCGATTTTCTACGATGCTCTCACCGAACCAAGAAACCGACGCTTTCCTACCGTGCCTGAGGTCAGATTGTATCCGCTGCGAGTGATTAATCGAGTAATCCTACATTAAATAATCGCTATCTTGTATAAGAAGCCTGTATTGTGTGACAATACTCGTGAAATGAGCAGAATTTAGTGCCGTTTACCAACTTCTGCGCTGCCATGTGGTGCGCCCAGGTCAGAACTGGATCTAGGCGCTGATTCCTCAACTCCCGGCCTTCGGAAGACACCAGATACGTGCGATAAGGCCGCTGTAATATATCCCGTGTCACTCCGCAAGCAGCAGTCGTTCGCCTTATCCATTGGTTTACCACAGCTAGGCCTAAGTAATATCATTTTAATTAGCCGCAAAATTACAGCTTACTCTAGCCCTCACGTTGAGCAATAGTTAAAACCTTGAGAACCCGCACTCCCCACTGTGGTGAGAAAGGTCTGAACCAGCCCGTAATTTTCACCAGCCATCATCGGGCAGCGGTGAGCTGACGATGATGATGATACTCATGAATATTATTAGTTTCGCGCTACAGATTACAATAGATCCTATAGTATCATTCAAATAATA
This sequence comes from Yponomeuta evonymella, assembly GCA_963969515.1. Lineage (NCBI taxonomy): Eukaryota > Metazoa > Arthropoda > Insecta > Lepidoptera > Yponomeutidae > Yponomeuta > Yponomeuta evonymella. The sequence continues at coordinate 3,293,486 of OZ018363.1, forward strand.
ATCTATAGGATTCACTGGTGGGACTGGGCTGGCCATGTCTATCGTATGATATCAGACAGATGGGCCAAAATTGCAGCCGATTGGGTTCCGCAAATTGGACAAGCAGACCAAGGCGAAGTTGACAGGATGGTGCGAGGTGGCCTGGGACAGATGGAAAGCAGGAGGGGGGGGGGGGGGGCGATTTCAAGCGCTAAGGTATGTGAATAGCTCAGACACTGAGGTTTCCTCGCGATGTTTTCCTTCAAGGTTAGGGAGTGGTACTGCTACTATAACTTCACTAATGTACATAACTTACAAAGCAGATTCACAGGTACTATGCCCGCACTGGGAATCGAAGCTGGGTCTCTCGCTTCCGAGTCCTATGTTCTACCCACTAGGCTACCACCGCTACCGTTTCAATGATTGTAGCATTACTGTTTCATTTATTAAAATTACATTACGCTCTTCTCGAAGCGTGTAGCCTTTTAGAAGGCTTACAAATGGAGCCAGTTTCAATGACACTATGAGCCATCACACACATTAACTAGTAATCCTCCACAATGTTTATTTATAAGCGAATTATCTTTTTGATTACGCACCAGCGCTGAGAGTCTGTGTGAACTCGAATGACGTCGCTACTTAGCATATTACTTAATCAATTTTCATGGGCGCACCTTTGGCTGGATATGATTACCATATTTTTGCCGCGCATGCTTTTTCAAAGGGCTGGAAATTTCAAAAATACGGAGCCGACACACGTTCTCATTAACTTTGTAACATATAAGGAGCGAGTCGGAATACTAATTGAGAGGATCCGTAGGGCGGCGGCGCATTCGCGACTTGATCAAACTACACATTCGTGTTATTCTCAAGCCTGTATTTTGGAAAGGTAAGCTGAAGGGTGCATTCCCGAACGATGTACCTGTTGAGCCCTATACGCCTGGTACATTCAGTGCCAGAATTAGCACTAACGGCATCCCTGGGTGGGTGATCCCTTGAACGCGGCCGACTTTCCCCCCAAGAAAAATTCGAGGCATAACATGATATTACGTATACGGTACTACCTTCTTCTGCCTTTTTTGCTCGCCACCTCATGAGATCTGCATTATCACGTGAAACAATGTGAGCTGCTTGTAATGAGATAGACACTACAGACACGGTATGGGATTTCGGGCGGCAATTTAGGAAGGCGCCAGATACATGTGACTGCTCTAAACGAGCTAGCGAACGGACGCGTATTCGGCTGTATCATAGTTATTTTTTACGTACAATAAATGGGTACGAAGTGTGATGGCTGTGAGTTGGCTATTTACGACATATTGTTCATGGAGTGCTCGCAAGAAAAATGCAGAAAATTATATCACCTAAAGTGTCTTAGTTTATCAACTGAGCAGTTTGAAGAGCTAAGTCTCGAATACAGGAGTACCTGGGTATGCCCCGCGTGTAAGTGCAATATTCCTAAGATGGGCAACTCGGAGACCCCCATTAGAGGAACTGTGATGAACAAGACCTTCACGCCCAGCAGCTACGTGAACATTCAGCCCCGAGGCTCTCACAAGATGGACGAAACAACGGAGGCTGATAATCAGGCGGAGATACTTAGTGTACTAAAGGAGCTTCGACTGCAGATGAACTTTCAGCAGGATGAACATCTAAGGAATTTTAAACAATTACAAGAGCAATTAAATAATATCCAAGTGGAAATGGAAGGTATTCGCAAAAACTTGAGTGTAATTCAAGAAAATACCAAAAAATTGGATGTTATTGAAAACCTGATAAAAGAACAATGCCACAAGGAAGTCCCCCTGGAGAGCATTTTATCGAAGGATCTATCAAACAATGTAACTAAGGGTCCAGTAACATTTGCATCAATCGTAAAGCATAACAAGCCGGAGGTAGTTGCGAAAAGTTCGCCTACTATGGAGAGTCGGGCCACGAAATCTACGAAAGTACCTGAGAGGTCGAATAGCAATGGTCGGAATACCGAAGAAATAGAACTAACCCAGCAAGGAGAATGGAATACGGTTAATAGGTCGAAGAAAAAGTATCCAAGGTCAGAAGTAAAAAAAGGAGGAAGTACAAATTTGGCGGATATTCAAGGAACTGAGCGGAAGAAATTCCTGCATGTATGGCGGGTGAAAAAAGATACGTCAGTTGAATCAATGGAAGGATTTGTCAAGAAAATTTGCGGAGAAAGTACCGAAATTAAAGTCGACAGCATAAAACATAAATCGGAAAGGGACTACGCATCATTTATTATAGCGGTTCCAGAAAAGATGTATGAAAAGCTGTGTGAATCAGAAAATTGGCCAGTAAATATAGAGTATTGTGAGTGGGTGTGGTTTCGGAGAGATAACTCGAGAACCATCGACCAGAAATGATTTCACTATAGATTACACAGTATATTATCAAAATGTAAGAGGATTGAGAACCAAATTAGATGATTTGTACGCCGGCTTTCATTCATCGACTGCGGAATTATTTGCATTTACGGAGACAGGTTGTACAGAGTCCATCCAAGATGCAGAGATAGTTCCGCATGGATTTAAAATTCTTCGCTGCGACAGGGCGGACGGCCGTAAGCAAGGAGGAGCGTGTCTCGTGGCCACACCTCGATTTGAGATCCGCCAGGTCGCAACACCCGGTAATGTAAATATTGATCGTCACGCATTCGAACTAGTGGCTGGTGCGGTGTTTTTGCAAAATAGACTGTTATTTTTATTGTGTACTGTTTATATCCCACCGAATGCTAACGAGTCCGAGTACATGGTAATGTTTAGGTTAATAGAACAATATTGTGATAAGTATAGTAGGGTAATAGTTATAGGTGATTTCAATCTTTATTCCAGTACGTTGGAAACTCGTAATTATTACGAATATTTTTTAACATATTGTGGGTTCATTCAGAGCAACATGATAAAAAATTGCAACGATCGGCAACTAGACTTAGTGCTTAGTAAGTTTGCCGAGGATGATTCGAGTGTGTGTGTGCGCGCGGCGGAGGCGCCGCTGCTGCCAGTAGACGCGTATCACCCCCCACTGGAGGTATCGGTGTCGGTATGCGGCCGCGCTCGGGCCCGCCCGCGCCCGGGCCCGCCCGCGCCCGCGCCCGCGCCGTCGCGTCGCACTGATGGTGAGTTATCACCGGGCGACAACGCATGTCAAAACGCATCACGCATTGAGACAACCGGTTGGAATTTCAACAAAGCAGATTTCTTCTTATTATACTCGGCTATAGCAGCAGTGAACTGGGCGCCTTTATATAGTTTGGAGAATATCGAAAATTGCTTAGATTATTTTTACAGTACACTAACTAGTATTTTTGATGACTGTGTTCAGAAAAAAAAGCGATATTGTATAAACTCGGAGTACAATTATCCTGAGTGGTATACAAAAGATTTGATTCGCGACATTAAACTAAAAGGAGAACTCCATAAGAAATACAAGGCTAGTAAATTATTATCTGATTATGAGCAGTTTTCAATCTGCAGAGCGAGGGTTAAAAGTTCTATTATGTTAGCGCAAGAGCAGTACAGAAATCGAGTACAAAATCATTTAATTGAAGACCCACGGGCATTTTGGAACTATGTACGATCAATGCGGGGTGCTAGATGTCCGCAAAAGATAATTAAGGATGAGGTAGTGTTGTCCCCAGACGAGTGCGCCCAAGAGTTTGCGAATTACTTTCACTCTGTGTATAGTGCTGATCGAGCTCATCTGGATATCACCGCAGCTATGGCGGAGGCAGAGGCGAGCGCAGCACGCGTGCAGGTGGACCAGCTGCAGACGGAGGAAGTAAGTAGTGCTTTGGCACGGCTCAAACCGAAACGCTCGGCGGGACCAGATGGCATTCCAGCCTATATCTTAAGAGATTGTCGTTTGGTTTTAACAGAACCTTTGACGTATATTTATAACAGATGCCTGGCAGCCGCAGTTTTCCCAAAACGGTGGAAAGTTACACGAGTTATACCAGTCCCCAAGGGTAGGGCTAGTCCAAAGATTGATGGATACAGACCGGTAGCAGTACTCTCAACGGCAGCTAAAGTACTAGAATCGGCAATACAGAAGGCAGTTCTAGCCCAGGTTGAGTCACAAATGTCGGATGCTCAGCATGGTTTTCGGCCAGCTCGTAGTACGTCAAGCAATCTTCTGAGCTTTATGTCAAAGGTAATCCCAGCAGTGGACAGTGGGGGTCAGGTAGATGCGGCATACTTTGACTACAAAAAAGCATTTGACTTAGTGGATAATGACATACTACTGAAAAAGTTGGCTAACGTGGGTTGTACTCCACATCTACTTAGATTCTTCGGTAGCTACTTAGATGACAGAACACAATATGTGGAGTACAATGGATATCGGTCGCAAACATATTTTACTAGGTCAGGGGTAAGCCAGGGTAGTAATTTGGGACCCCTCGAATTTGCAATAATGATAAACGACCTGCCAACGGTAGTAAAAAATGCAAGTTGTTTGTTGTTTGCGGATGACCTCAAACTGTCATTTCCTATAAGTAGTTACTTGGACTGTGAGAAGTTACAGGACGACATAGATAGGGTAGTACAGTGGAGTACAAGCAATAAGCTGGAATTTAATGTATCCAAATGTGCACTTATCACATTTACTCGAAAAAAAAACCCAGTAATCAATAACTATAGGGTAGGAGATAAGCCAATTCAGCGAGTAAGTGAAGTCAGAGACCTAGGGGTTAGATTGAGCTCAGACCTAAACTATCGCGAGCATATTGAAAGTATTTGTAAAAAAGCTTACAGGAATCTGGGTTTTATCCTCCGTAAGGGGCGAGTTTTTTCACGCATTACAGCCATTGTAACCCTGTATAATGCTCTAGTAAGAAGCCAACTGGAATCGAACGCAGTCATCTGGGCGCCACATGAAACGAAATATCGTCTCATGCTGGAACGCATACAGAATAAATTCGTGCGGTACATATATTTGAGGCAGTACGGGGTATATCCGTTTTACCCATTGATGTACCCTACACTATTTATACTAGGTATGGTAGGTTACAACGAACTTAGGGTAAGGAGGGACCTCGCCCTGGTATTATATATCCATAAAGTGCTAGTGGGTAGGGTTTGCAACCCAGTGGTGCTGGAGGCACTGTGCCTGTGCGTGCCGGACGAGTACGTGGGGCGCCGCCGCCAGCCGCCGCTACTGCGGGTGCCGCGCGCGCGCACTAACCTTCTAGCACAGGCGCCGCTAACGCGCGCGCTCCGCACCATAAATCTTATCTCGGACCAAACGGACCTATTTCATGTTGCTCTGGGTGAGTTCAAGAAAGTAGCTCTGTTTGTGGTGTGCTATATGGAACACATGTTGTAAATTTTCTTTATTTTTATTGCATGTTAATGTTTATAGGTAACTATTAACTAATAGTAATTATTGTGTACGTATTATATTAGAATTAAGATTTTACTGTTACTTGTAGCATACATATCGAATTAGGTCCACCCTGTAATGGTATGTATTTTGTGGAAATAAATAAATAAATAAAATAAATGTGTTTGAAAGGGAAACATTGATTCACAAAAGGGTCTACCATACTTTTCGCGTCGTAATCAGACTGTTCATTTCACACCCAGTGAGTTGTTTTGTGACATTAAGAAAAATCATACAAATCCTAATTTCAGGAGCTTATAACGTAAAGCACCTGGCTGGTAGTTGCAGACATCGTAAGCATGACCGACCCAACGCAAACACACTGCTCGCCTAGCTCCACACTCATCGGGCGACCCCCCTCCCCGTGGGCAGCCCGCGACACCCGCACCCCCGTGTTAATTATACGATTTTCTTTGAAATAAGTTAATAAATATTGGATAAGTCTCGTCCCTGGGCAAGACAGAACGCCCTAGTACAGGATATTATTGCCGAATGTAATAAGCTATTCCTGAACGATTCTAATCGTCTAACTGTCAAATTCCACACTAATTACTATTGCAAACATCCGGATTCCGACAGGATTTGGTGCACATCATTAGGCCCTAGAAGTGGTATATAAGTAGTGATACGCAGTTAGATTTCATGTTAAAACGAAATTTTTGGGAAAAAAATTAGGTTGTTTTTTCAGAAAGCAGTATTTTTCTGAAAGAATTATAAATAATGCCTGGTAACTCAGTCAAATGCGTAGAAAATGGGGCGAAGTGTGGGCGCAGGCACGTGGTGACCACAAACGTAACTTGTTAATACAACTTTGGACAGACATGTCTCAGTATTTTTGTACTGAGAGATAGACACTAAAAGGAAAAAAATAACCACTTGCCTTATTATTTTCAACAACGATTTTTTGTGGTGGTTAAGTATTCACCCAATACAGAAAGAAGAAAGAAAGAAAGAAATAGGATATTTATTTAAATTGTCACAGAAACACAAAGTAAACGTAAAGGTACACAAACAAAAGACACGAACGTCAACAAAATAGAAATAAAACAAAACAATCGTGAAGAGAACATGCGATGCATATAGAGTCAAAGGCAGCCGGGTACCATGCAGTAATGTATGGCACCCAGCCACCTCAGACCCCAATCGCCTCAGGTGCCTGTGTCTGCGTTTATGGATGTCATGCTGCGCGGCATCGCACTTTACTATAATATAGATCTTGTCTATGACGAGCTAAATCTTCTGTTCCTAAATATTTGTGCCCGTGCCTTTGGTCTTCAAGCGCTTCTCGGCTGGTCCCCGTTTGGGATATTTTGGTAATTTGCAAGTGATAATCACGTTGTGTTTAATATGCACCCGTATGTGCGGATTAAATATTAACTCTTTATCTCACCTTGCTCTTGAGGGAGCAGATATCAGAAATTAGGTTAAGACACAGATTTCCACCTGCTTTACGGTTTTCGTGCTACTTAACCAACTGAATAGTAACTGGTTAACGGTAGAATGTCCATTGTTAGTCGATGTGCCAAATTAAGAAATGTAATAGGGTTCATATGAGTTAAAAACGAAAACAGAAACAAGGATACGGTAAATTTTGTACTAGACCGACTTACACGACTCTAAAAAGTTTCATATCAAAAATATATTCCAATAATCATTCTTTCTACATGACCTATGTAAAGAGGGTGATATTAAGAGTCCATTCCATAAAGCGGAAAAAATATTCACATTTCTTTGGTAGCGCACCAATGGAAATTGTCAAATATGGCCAGAACATGAGAACGTAAGTATTTAAACCGCTTAAACGCTATTGAATGTCACAGCAAAGTGCAGAAGCTTCCCAAAACGACCCGAAAGCAACAAACGCCAACAGTAATGTCGCCAGCGACCAACGTCATCACAGGGGGCCACCGCAACGTCTTGTTAAGCATTCACCACCGACCGACCTTTGCAGGACAGACACCTTTTGCACCTTGTATTTACCACATAGTATAGGATGGAAAATGCAAGTACACTTCAATCCCGTCCCTAGATCTAGTTATTTGATTATATTTTCATTACATATCTACAGGTCCACAGGGATACATTGTAAGAGAACGGGATGCTTACAACTATTTATTTTTTTATTGCTTGCTTATAATAGTTTAGGAATTGATTTCTTTTTGCCACAATTGTTTGTGCTAACATGCTAATTTAACAATAATAGTAATTGTAGAACAGAAAAACCGAAACCGGCGTGCGTGCATGCAACGACTAATGAATGTTGATGAAGCGAAAGATTTTTGTCCGTGATACAGGGTTTATGTAAGTTTATGTAACGGAGGGGTAGGCAGAGACCAGGGTTTGCCACTTGACACGATCGTGAATAACCTCTTTCGCTTCAACATTTATTATTAACACATATGTAATATTTAATCTACTTAATAAAACTTTTGTAACACTCTCCAGCGTTACGACGCCGTTTCTGATTGAGTTTTTGTCAACCTATTTTTTTGTCTTAATGGCTCATGCTGAAAATCAGCGTCGACCGGTGTTGCATGCATCTCTGGGCGGCATATTGCTGAGCATGAGTCCATTTGCCAAAAACTTTAATAATATAATAAGATAGCCTAAGAATATACCTTGTTGTACACACCATAAAACAGCACCTTTAAGTTGTAATTGTTTTTTATAAAAGAAAAAAGTTTTAATTATGTAAGCTTATGTCTATATTTATGTACAAAGTATGTTTTTGGCAATAAATGTAGTTCACTTTCACTTTCACTTTTTTATTGTTTTATTTAGTCTGTCTCCTAAGATACAGGTTGCCCTAGTTTAGGAGTCAGGACATTACGTAGTATTTTAAGAAATCTGTATACCATTATATATTGAAACTTACACTGTATGTATTGTCAAATAAATTACTTACTTACTTAAATTACTTACTTACTTATTTCAGAGATGGTCTCATAGTAATAATTGTTTTTCTTGACGATTTGAATACCATTTCTGCGTCACGCTATTCTTATGTACGGAAGAGTGTCAGATCCAACAAGTAACTAGAGAATAGCAGCACGCAACTAGCTTTGGATGCAAAAAGCGTCAAAAAGTAAAAGTTCAATGTCATCTTCACAGAGGCAAAAAAAAATAACTTGAAAAAATGTTGCTTGCATACAACATGCAAAATAATTCATACACATATGCAGCTGTGCGAATTAAATCAAGCTGTCCGATTTAGTGCACGGGTTATACGATTGGAAAGACGTTGAAGTGAGATTGTTTAGTAGACTACACAATATTGGTGGCATTTTTATCCTAATTAATAACTATTGGCGATGTCCTAATAGTCCAGTCATCACGTCGAAAAAAAAAACCGGTTGCAATGCATGTGAACCGAGAAGACAAAATTTTTGGATAAATTAGGTTCAAATTGTCGACCAATATTTCTCTTGTGCATTTTCCGCCATCTTCAAAAACCCTTTATTTCACAATAACTCGGTTTTCCGTTGACATACGAAAATTTTGATGCAATAAGTAGTTTATTGTTGCTTTTTTACGATCTACAATTAAGGTCCTTTACATTTTTCGTTGTCCATCGTTCATCGTTATTGAGATAACTATCGATCGATTAGTTGAAAAACCATAAATTTAGGTAGTGAGTTGTAAGTATATAATGACTGGAATATAAGCAAGCATTTAATAGACTCTAGACACCGATTGACAAAGATGGATTTCGATTACCCAGTGCCGTTGCCATCAGTCTGTCCCGTAGGGCATCGGCTTATAAAAAAAGGCGCAACAAATCGCCAAAGTTCCGCAACCTCATTGCGTTTCATCCGGGTGAAAAACGACTCAGATCGGCCTCAAGTAACATTGCCACAACTTGAACCCCCATCAAGCTATCCCTAACGAACTCCGAGCCAACTACCACCCATCGCCCGCTGTCGATCGGCGCAAGACATTCTTCCACCGCCGCCGCTCGCTGTAAATTAAAATGTGAATAATTAACTGCACCGCCCAACCGCCCACTAGCCGCCCACCACCCGACGTATTAGTTTTAAGCTCAAACGTCGGACCGTGTTTGCGGACGTCGCGTGATTAGGGTGCCGCCAGACTTAAGAACTCAAAGAAACGCGAAAGGTGGGTTTTGGGCGTTTTTTCTGCGGGCTAATTAATGAAAGCGGGACAAGGTGAGTTTGTGTCGTGTCGTTTGAGATGGACAAAGGAACAGGTGGAAGTCATTGTGCAGTTGAGGACGATTGTGTAGACTAATTGATTGATTAATATGCTACTGTTTTCGGACCGTGCCACAAACATGTCAAGTGATTAGGGTGCTGCCAGACTTAAGAACTCAAAAAAACGCGAAAGGTGGGTTTTGGGCGCGGAGAGGTTTTTGTTTGATGTGCGTGCGGCTTTTTCTGTAAGTTAATTAATGAAAGCGGGACAGTAGGCAGGTTTGTCCTGTGTCGGGTGGGGATGGACAAAAATCGGAACCTGTTCAGGTCATTTTACTGTTCTAGACGAAGAGTAGACCAATTGGTTGATCGATATACATCTTTTTATCTATTGCGGATGAGCCGTAGAGCGTTGCAACCATTCACAGCGACCGAGGAACATGTGAAGGTTTTTGTCCAGTTGTGAACGTATGACCACTGATTGATTGATAGAATAACAATAAGTTAGTCAGCAGGCATAACCACAGCATGGACAAATTTATTCATCCCGCCTGAGCTTTAAAATTCAATAGAGCCTTAATTAAAAGACTTTTTAGCAGTTTGGATTGTTTATTTTATACTAAGTTTTTTTTTAATTCTTCGTATATTCAAATCAAACCCACTGAGTTTACAGTGTTCCGGCATTGTCCTCGCGCGTTGATTGTTGATTTGGGACGAAGGTGATCAATATTGTATCGCTTGGGCCATGGAGGTAGGAGTAACTTCGCGTTTGCGTACCTAGAAGCACTAAACACTTTTCAGGGGCCTAATTATCAGTTGTATCCAACACTGTTATAATAATAATAAGTTTCATACAACACAACGACTTGTCCTGCAAAGGTAGCGTAGCGGCGCGAGTTTTGTCGTGCTAAAATGTCAGAATTTGACAAAAAATGTACTGGAGTATGGGGACTACTGGTTACCACTAACTTAGACTTTTGACTTCGAAACTCGAGCCCACGACGGTTCCTACCACAGACATGAATCTTCCTAGACAATGGAAGCACCGCAATTTGTTTGAAAAGCAAGCGTGCTTTTTTTCACTACCTGCTATGACAGAAAGTGGCAGGAAATGTCTCTTCTTCTTTGGATGCAGGACCTTCCTTGCATGTTTACAGTTTATCACTATGCTATGACGCTTTCAAGGAGAAGGATATCATCGTTGTGCAACGTCGAGGAGTGGACCGGTGTCAAAACCGCGGAGGAACTGTTTAGAATTGCACTGAACAGAGACCGTTGTTGTAAAGAGCTGAATGCCAACGTCCAGTGATGGAGAGGCACTTTAAGAAGAAGATGAGGCATTTTGTCATATTTTGAGGTGTTCCGACTACGATGGTTGATAGTAGCGGACAGCCGAGCGCTGATTGATAGTAGCGGCCGCATGGCCTGGCCCTTTTGTTTAGGGCTCCGTACCCAAAGGGTAAAAACGGGACCTTATTACTAAGACTTCGCTGTCTGTCTGTCCGTCCGTCCGTCCGTCCGTCTGTCTGTCACCAGGCTGTATCTCAAGAACCGTGATAGCTAGCGAGTTGAAATTTTCACAGATTATGTATTTCTGTTGCCGCTATAACAACAAATACTAAAAACAAAATAAAATAATTATTTAAGAGGGGCTCCCATACAACAAACGTGATTTTTTTGCTGTTAGTTTTATCTTTGTGTCTAATGTTGTACAGATAATGGTACGGAACCCTTCGTGCGCGAGTCCGACTCGCACTTGGCCGGTTTTTTGGTAACGTCAAGTAATGTGCTTGCGTAGTCTGGCTAGATTTGTGGTTCCTACCTCAACGCATCCATCGGCGATACTCCAGATCCGCGGCTTCGGCCGGTCGGAAGGCAAATTGAATTAGTTATGGAGTTTTGATTGGGTCGCCCCAGTTCCGGGCAGCGCGACATTATTGCATTGTAAAGGCCGTTTTTTTGCCGGAGGCGCTGATTGCCACTGAATTTGGGAATAACTTCGTTTGGCGGCCAATCAAAAAGTTCGTTACGTGTGAGAGTTATTGGATGGATTAGGATTTGTTGATAGGCGTTTGTTTCTGTGAACTCGATTGCATTTTTTTTTCTGCTATTTTGTTCGGCCTTATGACCGAATCGGCTTTCGGCGTAATAACGTCATATAAAATGAGCAGCTTTTAAGGATGCCACGGATCTTCTCTTAGGTAAAGAGATAGTGGAAGAGTTCCGGCTTTGGCGATGGTTCGCAGCAGCTTTCTATTCAGGTAATGCCAATCGACTTTGCCTCTTGGGCTACTCTTCTTCATCTTCCCTTTCGCTTGCCAAAGGAAGTAAGTATACGCGAGGGCTTGTCTTGTCTGATAAAAGCAACCTGTGAAAACTCAAATAGGACTTTTCGGTGTCCGAAAACGGCCCATTAAATCAGCTACAACATTGTCAACACATCCAAACGCCAACTAACTGTAACACTTGCCCAAACATAACTAAGTAATCAACCGTCAAAGTACCATACGCGGCGAGCAAATAATCCTTCCAGATTATATGGATATTGTGGTCAACGTAAATATCGACCGGCGATGTTTGCTTAGGTCCGGCACCAGGTAGTGAGTGGTCAATCCAAACAACTTGGCAAATCCACTTGAGTGTGTGCTCAGGCTAGTTATTGACACTATTTGTTTTATAATAAGGAGCGGTTTATAGTCAACAAAATTATTATTCTTATTTAAGTAAGCACAAATTCGGGTTAGAAAGTAATGCCAGCGCCTCACTTAAAAACTAATATTTGCGTATTTGACAATAACCATCCTATGTCGGGTTTTCTGACGAATCCGAATGACGAAAAATAATCGGCAAATACGCGAATACGAATAGCCAAGAGAATTGCCAGCAAAACATTATTAAAAGTAGTACTTGCACAGATAAAATAGAGTTATCCGTTGATCCATTTCCCTCCGTGGATGTCGTAGAAGGCGATTAAGGGAATAAATTACCAGGAGACGGGCAGCACCGTCTTCCTGAGATTCCAACCGAATACTGCGATTGCCAACCCGCCTGCCAAGCGTGGCGATTGTGGCAAAAAACACTCATGATTAACCATGAGGGAGGCCTATGTCCTGCAGTGGGCGTCAAATGATGATGATGATGATCCGTTGATCCGTACTATCTCTCTGAGAAGAGGCTGTGCCCATATGGGTCGTATATAGGCTGCACTATTATATTCATTGGTCTCCACGCTATATTTTGATCAGAAATCAACATTTTATTTCATTATGTGCTTCAAAAGAATTTACATTCTGATAAATGAGAATGTCAATGTTTGTAAGTTTTCTTTCTGTTGTTGTGCATATTATGTTGCTTGTGTGCTTGTTTTATTTCTGTGATGTATCATGTTGGTATAATAAATGTCTTTCTTCTTCTTCTTCTTCTTCTTCAATGTACAATGTAAGCCGCTGCCCTCGGATCGATTTGTAGCGGAGGAAAAGGCAGCGAAAAAACTGCACTCTGACCATCTTTTCTCAAATGAACTTAAATGTAATCCATCAGCTGCTAGCTACCTGATAAAGATTCCATGAATGCCGTCAATAACTGTAAATGGTATTCAGTTACTTGTCTTACAAAACTAGGAAAAACATTAATGCTGCGGCCAGCACCCGTTCAGGGGCATAACGCAGGGATCTGAGATAGAGAACACTGTATTGCACAATAAAAACCTATAGTTTCCAACCAACAAAAATTTATAGTTTTCAGTTTTTTCCCTGTACTTGTAGTATAAGACGATATTTCTTGCCAAATACCGGTTAACTTAGAAGTTTGATTTTTTCAGCTTCAAGGGACTGTAGACCCGCGTATATAGTTTAAATTTCAACTCGATACGTCCACGAGTTCCCGAGATAAAGGGTCTTGATAGACAGACGGACGGACGGACAGAAAACAAAGTGATCCTATAAGGGTTCCGTTTTTCCTTTTGAGGTATGGAACCATAACAAAAAGAATTTTAAGTGATTTCTTATGTAGATGATTTAACAATTCGGTTTGGATGGCACGTCAACGCGATAAATTTAAAGGAAAATGATAGAATATCTGATGCTCTATTCGACTGCCTTATTGGTCTAGGGGTATCACGCTCTGTTATCAACACAGAGGTCGTGAATTTGATACCAGATGGAGGCCGACGTACGTTTATTTGTACAAATGGCATCAGTCCGGCTGTTTTTCCTTGTATGAGATGTCTTTGTCTGGTTTCCAAGGGCACACATACATTTCACACATTTAAGTTTTTTTTTGTGTAATATAATGCTTAACGCCGTTGTTTTTAAATCCGCATGTGGTAACTTTATTATGGAACAGCTGATAATATAATCTTTTTGTGATTTCGAAGTTTTCCCAATAGCAAAAGTTGTTCGTATTGACGGGTAGAGCCCCCATTTATTTATTTATTTACTTATTTAAACCACGCCAACAGATAACATGCAAGTAATATACAATAGCTTAGTTATAACAGGGTCTATACTAGTATCTTTTTTTTCCCGAGATATAAGGATTTTGTTACAACCTGCATAAGTTGTCAATAATATCAAAAATATTAATTTTACTTCAGGTAAATAACACTAATTTTAGTTAGCAGGCTTAAACTATATATGTTAGTGCTTATAGCTAAAGAAATTACTGAACTGTACTGAACGGCTTAGCAAACTGAAGTGGCAGTGGGCTGGTCATATCCGCCGCAGGACCAATAACCGTTGGGGTAGACTGGTACTAGAGTGGAGACCGCGAATCGGCAAACGTAGCGTAGGACGCCCTGTGACCTGGAGCTCTATTTTTGAATCACTCGTATCGCGTCGAGCGCTCGATTTCTACTGATTTTCGTTCGACATCTGAAATTCCGTATTTTTGAATCACTCAACTGCAACGAATGGTCCTTACCACTCGTCTCGCATGGCGATCGGTAGATTAATTGTCAAAAAACGATAAATGTGTGTTGGTACTGTTTGTCATTCTGAGTGTCAACCCAACCTTTTACAAAATAACCAATAATTAGATAGATTCTTTGTTGCAATCGATACAATGCATTTAATGACTCCAACAGAAAATACGTGTATAACTATAGCCTATAGAGTAGACGGCTATCAGATTTGCCAATTGAAATTAAGGTTAGTCTTTTATTACCTATGTTGATGATATTGCTATTTCTAGCTTCCAAGCACGAAGATTTTATGTAACACCGTGCATACTAAGCTAGGTCCCTTGTATAGTTGCATTTTGAGCATCTTTGTGCGTAAAGTGATTGAAAGTTTGCCGGAGCGTAACTGTGGCTTGTTTGAAAGCAAATCCAGCAGTTTGTGTTTTTGTGCGGAATTAATTTTTTGTTTCGACATTTTCGTTAGAACAAACACAAACCAAAATGACAGTAGTGTTTTGTTTGTAACAAAAGACAAAGATTTTTTATTTAAACAGCCAATAAAACAAAGTGTTTTACGTTCCGTTTCTGTTACGGTAGTTTCCAGTTTTTTTAATTTCTGCGTGGAATGGATAAAATACAATACTTCAAATTGTACTGGCAACACTTCAGGCGAACGATTCAAAAATACGGAAAAACGACATCATGCGACTTAGAAGACGAGTGTGACTTAAGTCGCATTCGACGATACAATTTCATACGAGTGATTCAAAAATAGGTCTCCAGGTGGAGCGACGACATTCGCAAAGCGGTGGGCAGTGACTGGAAAAGAAGAGCCGAAGATCGGGCTCAGTGGCGTGTCTTGGGAGAGGCCTATGTCCAGCAGTGGACTGACACCCGCTGATTATGATGATGATGGCTAAAGACACAATATATTATATTATAAATTACATTTAACAGTATACATGCAGGCTGGCATAGTGACGCATATAGGGCGAATCTAGGCGGCCTGCTATCATGCTCAGGATGCTGTTAGAGCTGGCCCGCACTCGATAAATCTATGTGTGACATACAGAGGTCATGGGTGTCAGAGGCCCCTAATAACGGCCGTACCCCGTTCCAAGAACACTTTCCTTACACATGTCCGCGTCAGAGCAAACAAGGGTATCCTAATCCGAACAAACAGGCACGCGATCAATTGATTGAGATAGTAATACATTAAACTAACCTAATCCTTTGACCGGGAGAGCTGAATGCGTGACGGAGGCGTTTACACTCCGCGCACTGCAAGTGAAGTGCTTTTTCTTCTTAATGTGCCGTTGCAATACTCAATATTTTATTGCATTTCACAAGTATGGCCAGATGATATTTGATCTTATATGGATCTTCTTTGGTCTCTTATAAATAGATAGATATAGAGAACACTTAATTGTACATAAAAATGGAAATTACACTGATATTTCTTAATCGATATTATTTCGAGTCTGCCAATACAAAAAGGTGATAGAACTCTGATCAAGTCAAGTAAAGAAAATAAAAAAGTTTTCATGCATGACTAAATTGTGTTCTATTTAAGCCTGTTATGTTTATATAAGAATTACCCCATCTGTTACAAGTTTTACAACACTAAAGTTAACTGGAAGATAATGCTGTTAGCGTTAGGTTCGTCTTAGTACTTCTAGTTTTTAAAAGTGCAAGGAACAATTTTAATATTAATAAGTTATGATCACGAAGGTTAAGCAACACAGGGCGCGTTCAGTGCATGGATGGGTCGCCGTCTATGCCTAACGCTAGTGGCATTTTTCCGAGCGGTTCCGTGCTTCGCAAGGCACGTTAAGCTGTTGGTGCCGGCTGCCGTCGACAGCCTAACGAAGCTTAAGCTTAACGACAGTAGACGAGCCACTAGTCTACAAGCCTCCACCAATCCGGACTTGGCCCCCGTGGTGGAGTATGGCCTATACCTTCCTCGGGGAAGAGACCCCGTGCCCCTCGGTGGGGACATAATGGGTTGATGATGATGATGTTATTATTCACAATTTACAAAAGACTTTATTATTCGAAGGATAATAAACTCTCTTGTGGATTATCCTCCTCTCTGAATTGACTTTCCTTCTTTTTTGACGTCGGTTAGACTTAAAAAACCGGCCAAGTGCGAGTCAGACTCACGCACGAAGGGTTCCGTACCATTATCTACACAATATTGCAAATAATGGCAAAAAAATCACGTTTGTTGAGTGGGAGCTCCCCTTAAATATTTATTTTATTCTCTTTTTGGTATCTGTTGTTATGGCGGCAACAGAAATATATCATCTGTGAAAATTTCAACTGTCTAGTAATAACGGTTCATGAGATACAGCCTGGTTACAGACAGACGAACAGTGGAGTTATAGTAACTTTCCCTTTCCCGTACGCACCCTTTGGGTACGGAACCCTAAAAAGGAGATTCTGGAGCAGTTTTTTATGCGCTTTTAACGATAATTCTTTACCACGCTGTCTGATATCTTATTTCCTTAAAAAGGTGGTACTTCCAGGGTGGTCCCATATAAATTTGGCCAAGATCTGTTGATCAGATCAAAGAGAAAGTCATCGAAATCTTCGTTTTAGTGAACGTTTTTCGTGATATCGTTTTTTTTTTTATTAAACAAGTACGTGCAAAAGTGTTCTTTACACACTATATTTCTATGGCGATAGTGCAGCAGCAACCGCAGCGCGAGGGCCGAGTGTAAACGGGGCCTGGCCCATCCAGAACCGAACGCGTAAGACTCAATTACTGGCGGGCACACGACCGAACCAATTTGTAAACGGCACCCGATCGCGGAGGTGGTCCTGTTGGTCTTAAGAGGTTGGTTAAGGTCACTTTTCTGTAGTCACTTTTATTTAACAGGTAAGCATGTAACATTTTAGACCTCGTCTTCGTTTACCTACAGGCTTGACTATGGTCAAGTGCCAATCTGTACTAATAAAAAAAAAGTGTTTACATACATACACATACATAAACTTACGCCTGTACCCCAGAGGGGTAGGTTCCAGGTAGAGACCAGGGATTGCCACTTGTCACGATCCTGACAGATCACTTTCGCTTCCTCAACATTCATTAGTCATGCACGCACGCCGGTTTCGGGTACTTTTTACCTTGCCCTTTGGTAATACATCCCCTAAAAACGTGTTTCTTTCTCTGATTTACAAGAAACACAGCGTTAATTCAAAAACAGCATATTTTATACACTAATATTATTTTAACAGAACAAAAGTTACTCTAAAACACAAATTAATAGAATTATAATTAATGTTGTTTTATGACAATTTCGGTGTTCATTGTGTAGCCCGGGGCCTGTTTTACACAACTACAATTCATGGTTTGCTGTGACAACTCGATGTACATTGCGGAGTTGAATTGAACCGACAGATTAACAAGTAGACTCTGCTACGCAATGTACCTTAAATGGGAATAATAAACTACGAATTGTAGTTTTACGAAACTCAGCCCAGGGCTTCCTAAGCTGTGCATCACGACGCCCCGGGGCGTCGTTTCAAACACAGGTTTCCAGTTGCAGTAAAAAGAACAAGAATAGGTCGCAAATAAATGTAGAGAATGAGATGAGAGTAGCAATTTCCAAACTTTGGCCCCGTTATGAGGAGTAAAGTTAAATATCTCTTTCATCATCATCATCATCAGCCACAAGAAGTCCATTGCTGGACATAGGCCTCCTCCATGGATTTCCAAAAAGACCGGTTGGAAGCGGCCTGCACCCAGCGTCTTCCTGCCACTTGGATGAGATCATCTGTCCATCTTGTGGCTGGTCGTCCTACGCTGCGCTTGCCGATATGTGGTCTCCATTCGAGAACTTTTCGGCCCCATCGGCCATCAGTTCTGCGTGCTATGTGCCCCGCCCACTGCCACTTCAATTTACTAATCCGCTGGGCTATGTCGAAGACTTTCGTTCGTCTACGGATCTCATCAAACTACGTGCCTGCGACTCTGTTGGCATTGGTGTAGAATGTCAGCGAACACACGAATATGACCCACTGCTGGCCAATGGATGGGTAGAAGCTTTCTGTGCAAAACTGGACAAACCCTAATCTCGCGAACCAAACCCCCGGAAAACCAATGGACTTAAAGGAAACTCAACTTTATCCCCAATCGAGCAAAGGTCAATTGTTTCGCTGCAAAACGCGATCGTCTTCTGATGTCTAGTCATGCGTGGGATCACTACTGACACCTGCTTCCTGGACGCAATATAAACCTTGGGACTTAAAGGTTAGGGGTTACATTGTGGTAGCAAGGGCGGTGTGACCTGAAAGCCACAACTATTTTATCTTAACACCAAAGCGACAACACTAATCTTATTGGAATCAATTGGAATTGAAAGGGTGGAAAATGCGGAAGGGTGTCAGGGATACATAGTGCGGTTTTTAGGACAAAAAAGAACAGTCTTTGGTGTTACGCCCACAACTATTAAGGTGACCATTTTAAGGTAAATATAGATAATTTAATTAATTTAAATTTCCAGCAGCAATAACACGCGCTAGCGATGAAACAAAACATCATGACGAAACCTGATCTGAAGTGATCGCAAACATCAGCGCTTGAAATTTAAATATTATCTCTCTGAGAGAAAACCTGTGCTAGTGGGACGTATATAGTCTGCTTATATAAAATTAATAATATTTTGGTTACAAATATTCTGCGTACTGATAACTGTAACATTCTTTTTAACCCTCAAGTAGGCTAGCTCGCACCGACGCTAACTGACAGCACTATCTATCCGGTTAACCATGGGTAAGCTCTATCGAGCGACATTAGTCCAAAAACGTCACGCACCATGACATTTGCAGAGTTAGATTCAGATTCTGATTTCTTTATTGCAATAATCATGTGTCATTACAGTTCTTATATGTAATTCAAAAGGTACATGACACCCTGTAAGGGCACTACAATATAACTTAACGAATTCCTTAATTGTTAGCTAATAATTGTCTATTACTAGTATTCTTTAAATTTTTTTTTTTTTCTATTGTGTACTTTAACATTTACTCAACATTTACACAACACTTTCTGGCCCAAGTATTTATTGAGAGTAACTTTAAATGAATTAACGTCTTTTATATTTTGTATGTGATAAGGTAGAGCATTGAAAACTTTTGCTGCCATTGACTGGGGACCAGAGTTTATGATTTCTAGTTTAGCAGTCTTAGTGGCTAGGCGTTGTCGACCTTATTTACAGATAGATTGTAAGACTGACAACCCTGTCAACCAGCAATTTATTCGTTTATCCCTGGATAACTAATTATCTATTTACTTTCTTATCCAGTGACTAGGTTTAAGATTTGGTTTCTCTGTAACTACCCTCGAGTTAAAGAGAAGCCGTTTCTGCCCAACCCCGTGCCGCTTCAATCAGGATTGATTCGTCGGTGATCCGGCGGTTAAAGTCAATTTGCTGGATAATCCGGGGCCCGATATATCCGGACGCCTCAGTAGGATGCCGGGTGTGACACCCTTTCCTTGATGCGGTTTACGGCTTGGTATATTGTTTAAATACTCGTGTTTGGTAAGGTAAGAAAGTTAGGCTTTATTATATTATTTTTGTTGCAGTAATCCATGTGTACATAATACAGAGTAGTTTGTAAAGAGGTGCGAAATTTCGCCTGCACTTGCCCCTAGCTCAGTTGGGCGTTATTGCACAAAAATCATTCAAATAATATTTCAGTCCAGTAATGTCATAAAATGCGGAACTTGTGCACTATATAACATACACTACCGGGTTAAAATTCGAGTAACTCAGAATTAGGGTACGTAATTGTTTAGTTTTTTACGCATTTTTGGGGACTTTTTTGATCCGTCAACAAACTGCTAACTGGTAATTTTTTTTTGATAAAACATAATACCTGCTGTTTTTTCGCCTGAAAAAACAAAAAAAGGACCAAATCTGAAAAGACTGAGTTTGTCCTTTTTTCCTCCATAGGGATCTAGATCTTGCTCAAAATGGACACCCACATGTAATTTGTAATGTTCATTAAGACACAGTTTCTGCGCCACATTAAAAAAAAAAACTTTGGTTTTAATACAGAAAAATACAATATAGCAGTGTTAATATTCAGTGCGTGCATGCAGCGACTTCGTGGCGAGTGGCTAACCCTGGTCTCCGCCTACCCCTTTGGGACACAGGCGTGAGTACGTTCAAGTGACTACATCAGAAACTCAGGATTTCTCAGACCAAGGAGACAAATGGAGAACTTGCGTCTGACTTAGATTGGAGTGACATTGCTTTTATACCATAGGAGACACGTAAAAACTTAGAAAAAATTACAAAATAAAACCAAAAAAAGATTTTTTTCGGGATCACAAAAATAGCCAAAAATAAAATTACTCAAAAATTAAAAAATATTCGATTTTTTTTTTTGTTGAATTCTTAACGTTTTCTTATAAGGGTGTAGATGCATAAAACATGATTTTACGAGATAACTCAAATATCGTATAAACGATTTATACATTATAAGGCGGTTCGTGCAAGTTGTGACGTCATAGTTTGAGCCCGATTTGTATGGCGCATTTTTGTACCACGTGACTATATTGACTTTTCGACAGGTTATATTTGGAAAAGTATTAGTCACAGAGAAAAAAATTCCAGGTCTATTTATATTTTAACATGGCCTCAAATTTTTTTTAGTGCAAGTTCTCTATTAAAATGACTCTTCAACTTTATACTCATCCTGAGGCACGGCTCTTTAAAACCTATCGCACATAAACATTATAACCGCGCGATCATCATAAAATTATCAGCCGAGTCAGCCAAGCGTCTTATGTTAATAGCGTTTTAAAGCCAACTAAGTGTGCTCCAAAGATAACCACTCAACTTGTGACCCTCAACTTCATACTTAACGTATAGGAGTTTAGGTCACCGAAAATCCAGTCACCAATCTCTGTGACTTCTAAGCATAAGTTTGGTGGAGATCTAGAGATTGACACAAAGAGTATTGGAACAGAGGCCGCCAGTGTTGTTAGCCGGCGGTATAGTTTGGCTCTAAAATGGTTAATATTAATCCGGACAACTAATATTTGGTATAAACATCGCCATCTTCGCTAATTATGCGAAGTTCTTAGCCGGCGGGGCTCAGCTTAACACAGTTGTTGTCAGTGGATGCGGTTTTATAGGAACTGTAGATGATTGTGTTCTTTAGCGGTTCCTATAGGATAAACCTAGTCTACCTAATATGCTCCAGGAACTTCGCTTAACTAGTCTGGGCAGTTTTATTTTAACAGGTTTACAGCAATAATCCAGACCAGATCAGATTGAGTAACAACTGTACAATCCATCCAAACTTTCGCATCTATAATAGTAGTAAGACGAGACCAAAAGCGGTGGTAGCCCAGTGGGTAGAACAATGGGCTCGGAAGCGAGAGAACCAGGTTCGATTCCCAGTGCGGGCATGTACCTATACATCTGCGAATTTGTGGCAGCAATACCACACGCTAACGGCGAAGGAAAAACCTCGTGAGAAAAGTCGCGGCTTGGTTGGCTCCGCACGTACTGACTTGTCTTTCCTATGGGCTAGGTCCACTAAGCTGTTAGGATGGTATAGGTACTGGAAAAGCCTACTCCATCTAAAAACAATGTGCCATGCACTGCAGCGTCCGAGTGGTCCCTTCACCCATCTAGTGTGGGTGAGATTAAAATATTTCCTGCTATAAGGAGTCGCCAGAAGAAACTGTATAAATCATCTAGGATAGATGTAAAAGGCTTATGATTCGCGCTAAATATCACGTAATACTGAGATCTCACCAGTGATGGGAATAGGCAGAATATAAATGCCTGCAGTTGACAAAGTCTTAAAACGGAGCTGTTAAAACTTTTAAAGATCTTAGGATTTAGCCGGGAAATACCACCAATTACCTACCAATTACCTGAGACTAAATATAATTTATGGCAAAACCAGCGGTTTTTAGCGATAATGCTCTTTGCTAACTATTAGTAGGCATTTCGATCAGTCCGCTGGACATAGGCTTCCCCTTAAACCCGCCATTTCTTTATGTCTTCGGCCATTCTCGTTCAGCCGCTGACGTTTTTCAGAGATGCACTCGGGCTTGCAGCCCTCATACTGTTTTGGCTCGCGCCAGCAACCACACGCCCACACATAATAATAATAATAATTATTAATACGTTTAATGGCAATGTGGCGGACTTAATAATAACTGTAACTTGTGAGAACGTATCAGTAAAACCCTGCGTTAAAGCTACTTACATTATTGACCACCCGTTTCACTAGCAATTAAGGCATTCATAATCTACCTATTCCAACCTCCGCTCATTACACTCTTTCTACCCCTTTTCGCGTCGGAAAGCGTCATTCGCGTCGCGCGCGTGGCGTCAGGAGTGTCACTTGTCAGCTTGTCAGATGGCGTGGCCATCGAGACGGTAAATGAAGAGCCAGCCGGCTCTGAACTAGCCACTTGATGTGCTGAACGCGATGTTTATACTTATCGGATGGGGGGGTTAACCGCGTTGCATCTAAATGCGGGGTTATTTATTTATTATCTGGCTGCAAAAACAAAGGAGGGTTTTTTGCGCGTATGGCATGTTCATACATAGAATACAATATTTGCATCCTGAATGCTGACCAAGCTGAATGTCATATTTTCAGGCACTGGATCTGCACGCTCGAGCACATGTACATTATCATCATCATCATCATCATCATCATCATCATCATCATCAGCCATAATGAGCGGATGTACATTATGCCTCTTACTTAGGTTTAGCTACTAATATAGGCTAAGTCTTCTTATTAGTAATACTTATATGGATATATTAGGGGTTAAAGTGTGAAATTGCCGTTTTATTCCAATAGGTTCTTTGAATTGACATAGAATCTTCATGGTTTGAGGTTTTCGAATGAAACTTTTTTCAAATGGTTTCTATGATGTTCTTTTTTTAAAAAATGTGAAACATTTGAATATCGACTTTCAATTGTTTTTGTTATTCAATTTAGACAAGAAAGATGGATACTGCGAAAATTCGAGTGATTTTTGAATACGAGTTCCGACGCGGAACTAACGCGGCAGAAACAGCCCGCAATATCAATGCTGCGTTTGGAGAGGGGTCTACTAATGAACGCACCGTGCGATTTTGGTTTAAATTCATAGCTCATTACAGTTAATTCTTTACTGTTGGTTGTGAAGTTAATTCCCGCTATTAAAGGCTATTATCATAGCAAATATTTTTAAAACCCCGTTCACACAAGGAGCATAAACATAAAGGCGCGGCGCAAACTCTAAGGGTGGTCATAAACAATGTAGCGCTTAAACTAATGCTTCATTAATAACAATGAACGCTTCGCTATCGGATGTGAATGCAGCCTAATGGCACAAAATAAATACGATAGAAGGCCACGTTTTGAGTATTAATTTCCTTGAAATGTTTTAAAATAAAATAAATACATTTTTGGAATCCAGATGATAATAATTAATTCCACACAACAGAACCACTGGTTCTGGTCCCAAACTAGGATGGCCTTTGTTATGGTAACTAGGCAAGTGCAATTCAAGTACGACGGCCTCCAGTGGAAATCGAACTCATGACCGGTTTTTGGTAGTCAAGCGTGTTAACCGCTCTACCAACGAGGCAGTCAATTGTGCGAAGCTGTTCTTTTGTTATATCACATTTTGTGCTAATGGCTCTACGAGCTTCCATACTTAACTGCTAAGCCCCACTTAGGTATTTTGTGGGCTCTATTAATGGAGGAGGAAGGGTGGTTTTGGCTTGGGTATCTTTGGCGAACGCTGAATGGGGTGACTGATTTTTAGTTTCTGAAAGTTGGAGATTTTCAGTTTACCATGTTTTAAAACGTGCAATTTTTGTGCAACAATAATGTCTAACCTAAAATACAATACAATACAAATAAACTTTATTTCTCACAAATTAGGTTAGGTTAGGTGACACAAAATGGCAAATAAGAGCCTTCGGTTGATTTATTGATTTATTATGTGATGTCAGATGTGACTGGGGTCAAGTGTCAACCTGTCCTCATCATCATCATCATCAGCCGTTTGACGCCCACTGCAGGACATATAGGCCTCCTTCGTGGTTTTCATAACCATGAGGGGTTTTGCCATAATCGCCACGCTTGGCTGGCGGGTTGGCGATCGCAGTATGCGGTTGGAATCTCAGGAAGACGCTGCTGCCCGTCTAATGGTAATTGATTTCCTTAGTCGCCTTCTACAACATCCACGGAAGCAAATGGAGTGACGCTATTCTTAATCCGGCGCCACACATGTCCTAATAAAAAAAAATTAGGTAGGTACCTACTGTGTTGAATTCTTATCAATTTGCTAATGTACCTACTGTGTGTAGGGTTGTCAAATAATATTCTTCTCATTTAATACCGATAAATTATTTCGTCTATTTTATATCTAACTCTCTCTCTCTGTGAGATAATTCTTTAACTCTCCAGAGGACTAATAAAGTATAGGAAGCCTATGTTTTTCTGTTGGAAAAAATAAAAAATTATAATATTGAAAATTACAAGAAGCTAACCACGTGACATCTTAGACCCCGTCTTCGTTTACCATCAGGCATGACTGGAGTCAAGTGTCAACGTGTCCTAATTAAAAAAAAAAAGAAATTTAATACCGTCCATCAACTGTACATAACATTGCCAATACAACGAAGATGTATGTACATTGTACATTTCATTCATTTAATTTAATAATATCCTTCTTATTCTTCTTTCAGCACCTCTCCACTACTTAAGGTTGGTCGTCAGCTCTGCATATTCCTCTCTTCTCCTTGCCAAGTGAAATAGATTCTCGACGCTGGCAACTCCAGTCCATTCTCTGATGTTACGGAGCCATGATTTTCTTTTTCTACCAGCGCGCCTTGTCGCCTCAATTTTGCCCATCATGATAACCTGAAGAATTCTGTAAGCGAACGGCTTCGAAGCACATGTCCCAAGCAGCTTATCTTCTTCTTTTTGATGATCAATGCGAGTTCTCAGGATTGATTAACACTTATAAACCCAACATATGGAAGCATCCTAATGCGAAGGGATGTGCTGAGATCTTTGTTAGAAAGTACTTTCTTAATTAATTAATTTACAACAAATGCCTATTTCCTATAAATAAATAATGCATGCCTATACTTGATAAGGTCTTGACTTGATCTACTTAAACTAGTGGCTCAACTTAATGTGTTTCCGTACTTACGTTGGCGTCTGTACTAGTTCGTTATTAGAACTGCATTACAGTGATTCCAGAGTACCTTAAGAAATAAAACATGATTTATAGTACATATGGTGCTACATTACCGCACTAGTGCGATAATAAGCACTTTACGTGCCTATGTCGAAACTTCAAAGGGCCATATGTACTATAAAACGTTGTACGATACACATGCGAATAGGTAATTCGTAACTCGTGTCGATATAAAACACTCCCTTCGGTCGTGTTTTAATTTATCGCCACTCGTTGCGAATTTCCTACTTTTCGCATTATGTACTATTTTCAATACTGGACTTAGTAATAATAATAATAATTATTATTATTTTCATTACTTAAATTAGAAATGATAATTGCCTAGATTCAGATTTAAAATATCTCTTGCAATCGCGCCTCTTGTCGCCCACTGCGCTAAAACAAAACAATCAATAAAGAAAACCAAAAGCATCCCTATCATCGACATCCTCCAGTGGCGGCTCCCGCGGCAAATCTTCGAATTAATTCTAGCGCGAAAATATGCAAATGCCGAGATACACCCTCGCCCCGGCTAATAACATGTACGAAAGAGTGGTGACGCGGGTGTAGGTGATGTAGAACGCGTCTGATGCAGAGGTGACAGTGTCGTTTTCGAAACATTGCATTTAGTTGACTATTCTAAAGATTGATTCGATAAAAATTTGTGGTTGTTAATTGGCATTTACAGAACACTTTAGTAGGTAAGTATTAAATTGTTAAATTAAGTTAGTTTCTTTTTCATATTTGTTTCGTTTCATCTAATTAAAATATGACTATAACAACGGTGTCGTCCACAGTGATTCCGATGACAGCGACACCCTGACAAGGACTTAATTCAGACCTTATTTTTCTTAAAAAAACAGTCCACGATTTAAAAATAAGAAACTGAACTTTACCTATGTGCACAACTGCAAAAGAAATCTCAGCCTGCTCTAGTCTATGCCTTAATCGCCACCTCAGGCAAACAATATGGCAGCTCCTGGATCTTAATAGGTAACAAAATTTACCGCGATAGTAGAAAATATACAATGTTTACGTGAGGCTTCGCCGGAGAAACTTTATCGGTGTAAAGTCTACACTAGCAACATGCCGCGGGTTGCTTCGCATAGTGAATCGGTTCCTGGTAGAAGAACGTTTAGAAAAAAACGCTTTAACCTTTATAATAATAATAACTTCCACACTAAATAATCACATGACCTGATTCCCAACTATATCCTAGTTGGGAATCATCATGCTACTATTGGGTAGAACATCGGACTCGGAAGCGGGAGACCCGGGTTCGATTCCCAGTGCGGGCGTGTACTTGGTTTTCTAAGTTATGTACATTTGTGAAGTTACAGTAGCAATACCACTCGCTAACGGTGAAGGAAAACATCTTGAGGAAACCTGAGTGTCTGAGCTATTCACATACCTCAGCGCTTTAAATCGCCAATCCGCGGTGGGCACGCGTGGTGATTAAGGCCATACTCTCTCCTTGAGAGAAGGCCTGTGCCCTACAGTGGGATGTACATAGGCTGCTTATGTATACCCTGTGCTAACCAAACAAGGACAACACAATAAGATAAGATAAGAATATTCTTTATTGTATACCGGAAAAAAATGTTACAAAAACAGCAATGACAAAAGAAAAGATACAATTGGCGGCCTTATTGCTAATAGCAATTTCTTCCAGGCAATCATGGAATTACACCCAGACTGAGGCCATTTGTACAAATTAATCAAGTAGGAACGGCGGCCCAAGGTGGGAATTTGTTGATAAAATTTAACACAATAATAATTCAAAGTGAAATTACATAAATATCTAAAAGTGCTTTATTAGCTACGTGTTGATTTTTAGGGTTCCGTACCTAAAGGGCGCCAAAAGGGACCCTATTGCTAAGACTTCACTGTCCATTACGCGGTGAAGTGTTGATTTTTAGGGTTCCGTACCCGAAGGGCGCCAGACGGGACCTTATTAGTAAGACTTCACTGTCCGTCTGTCAGTCTGTCTGTCTGTCACCAGGCCGTATCTCATGAACCGTGATAGCTAGGCAGTTGAAATTTTGACAGAAACAGAAAAGAAATGAAAAGAAATACATCAGTATTTCTGTTGCCGCTATAGCAACGAATACTAAAAACAGAACAAAATAAATATTTAAGGGGGGCTCCCATACAACAAACGTGATTTTTTGTCGTTTTTTCTCGATCTCTGTGTCTAATGTTGTATAGATAGTGGTACGGAACCCTTCGTGGGCGAGTCCGACTCGCATTTGGTCGGTTTTTTTTACAACAGGAGCCCAGTTTAGTTCTGCGATCAGTGAGGAAACTCGCGGCTAGGTTCGATCCGAACGTACTGACTTGTCTTTACTGTGGGCTAGGCTGACTGAGCTGTCAGGATGGTATATGTAGGTGCTGGGCAAGCCTATTCCATCTAAAACAATGTCCCAGGCACTGCAACGTCAGAGTGGTCCCTTCACCCATCTAGTGTGAGTGAAGGTGCCACTGGACGCTGTATGAATCATCTCATTACGTAGTGCGAAGGCCAAAGTTAGTGTAGGACCTGATAGTAGACCACTTACCCGCAGTACAATAAGTGACCGACTTCAGTCTTCCCTTGGCCACGGTAACTGTAACCGTGGTTAAACATAGTACCTAATAAGCAATCGCGATTAAACCCGACAATGTATAACTTTATAAATACGTAAGTATCGCGAAATAATACTAGAAGTCTATAGGCATCTGTCATTCGTGGTGTAGGCAGTATCTTATATGGTAGTATCACAACTAGGTTATTGTGAATACTCTTTAAGTTGTCGGTTGGCTTTGGTATGAAAAATTACGTGTAACTTAAATATGGAATGGTAAACGTAAGAAAATGTATATCAAGTAAGTTTTCCTAGGTTGACACAAATGATGGCGAGTTGTATAATTTTTTGTATGGACAAACAAACTTTATTTTCCATATTAATATGCAATGTTGTGAATTAGAGCGAGTTTTACTAAGCGTTAAGTTTATTTATCGCCGGCTGTTACAACTTGCCGGTACAGTCGACGGCACATCAACCTTTACGTCCTGCACTCTACTCTGTTACGTTACGGGCAACTTTGCAACAGAAACGTTAAGGTCGTTCTGCTGTCGACTGTACCGACGTGGTTCGCGTTAAGTGGTAATTTCAAATATTTAAGGAGCATGTAAAGATAATAGTCACAAGTGGCACTTAATTTCATAAAGAAAAAACCTTTCAGAAATTATAGGACTCACTCAAATTGAAATCAACACGAGAGAACAGGATACAAATCGTGTGGTACGAGAAACGTTGAATTGGATAGAATTGAATCATCATCATCATCAGCCATTTGACGCCGCAGGACATAGGCCTCTTTCGCGGTTTTCATAACCACGAGGGGTTTTACCATAATCGCCACGCTTGGCAGGCGGGTTGGCGATCGCAGTATGCGGTTGGAATCTCAGGAGGACGCTGCTGCCCGTCGCCAGGTAGTTGATTTCCTTAGTCGCCTTCTACGACATCCACGGAAGGAAATGGAGTGACGCTATTCTTAATCCGATACGATTGAATAGGATACGTTTTAACGGACAGCCACATACTTGCACAGTACTGTGTCCTTTCCGTTGTCGAAGAGGCCCGGGCGTCCCCAGCGGGCCGGCAGCTCGGCGACCACCGCGCCGCGCGGTCCCCACAGGCAGAGGCGGGTGCCGCACGCGCCGCCCACTATGCGCTCGACGGGGAACAGCGGCGGGGTCAGAAGGTGGAGTTTCTGAAGCAAAAAGTTGGTGGTTAGATCTCTGCTTTCGAATTAGCAATAATAATAACTTCTGGACATCATGGTGATGATGGCCTCCGCGTCGTGACCGGTGACAGAGACCGTCACTGCTTCCCGGCGAGTGCTCTAAGGTGGCTGGAACATCTGAACTTCGTTATATAAGATAAGATAAGATAAGAATATTCTTTATTGTAACAGGAGACACAAACATGAAATGTTTACAAAAATGCAGTACAATTGGCGGCCTTATTGCTTATAGCAATTTCTTCCAGGCAACCAACGATGGAGAGTTGTTGAAGGAAAAGTGAGACGGGTAGTAGGTGCAAATATAGGTACATGTATATATATACATATATACATATATATACACATATATATATACACATATACATATATATACTTGTAACGCTAGCGTGAAGGAAAACATCGTGAGGAAACCTGAGTGTCACACACCTCAGTGGTTGAAATTGCCAGTCCGCGGTGGGCACACGTGGTATAGGTGTAGGAGGGTTGCCCTCGTCCCAAGTTGGATACCGTGTGGTGTGGTAACCAGGCTAGAACATCACAAACATGGACATGCACTGGTAATAGAGCGCCGGTAGCGCATAGGTAGAACTCTGGCCTCACATTCGAGAGGTTCTAGGTTTGATGACTATGTTTTTAGGGTTTCGTACCTCAAAAGGAAAAAAATTCTTATACGGAACCCTTATAGGATCACTTTGTTGTCCGTCCGTCTGTCAAGACCCTTTATCTCGGGAACGCGTGAAGGTATCGAGGTGAAATTAGGACCATATAGACAGTCCCTTGAAGCTGTGAAACAATCAAACTTCTAAGTCAACGTAAGAAAAATATAGGCCCGTTTATGCCGCAAAAAACGTATATTTCGACACTCAAGTACTTTCCGTTGACCTTGAACTACGAAATTTGGCAAGTAACGCCTTCTTATACTACAAGTGCAGGAAAAATCTAAAAACTATACATTTGTAATTAAATCATAACAAAAAAGGTCTTTGAAGTTCGGGAAAAGCTCGGAAAAAACTGCGAGACTCGAATGCTGAACTATTTATAATATTTATGTAATAATAGCCCAACCTCAGTGGGCTAGTCCGACTCGCACTTGATTTTTTTTTATGTTACGTACATTTGTGAATAGTGTAGTAGCAATACCACTCGCTTTTCACGATAAATCTAAGACAAACTACTATGATTTTTATTAGTATAACTTATTACTAGGAAGTATAACTTATACAATTAACGGCGAAAAGCTCACCACTTGCTGAAGTTTCATTGCGAAGAAAACTAACCTGACAAAAGTATAATTTGATCAATATAAGCACTTCCAAGAGCGTTGTAAATATGCACTAAGCTAGATAAGTTCGCCATCCGACGTTCGCTTCGGACGAAATACGATTATGGAAGTTTTTAATCAATAAAAGGTATAAAAAAACGCTCGAAGGAAGCTAGAGGACGCTCTCCGTCACTTCTTATTGAAGGTGCAGTCACCAACTTCCACTTAAGCCTTTTAACATACACATTTTCTTATGTAACATAAAAATGTCGCACTGCAGGGTATAGGCCTTCTCTCAGAGAAAAAGAGTATGGGCTTAATTACTATGCGTGCCCACCGACGATCAGCAATTTCAAGCACAGAGCTATGTGAACACCTCGGACTCTGAGGTTTCCTCACGATGTTTTCATTCACAGTTAGCGAGTGGTATTGCTACAACAACTTCGCATAGAACCAAAGTTATCACATAACGCAAAATCTAAATGAATTGTTTCAGGAAATGCGCAGGAAAAAGTAACCCTATAGATGATGATCATCATCATCAGCCATTTGATGCCCACTGCAGGACATAGACCTCCCTCATGGTTTTCTAAGCTTCCCGCTGTTGTGCCGCCCGCATCCAGCGACTCCCCGCCACCGCAGCCGGTCGTCAGACCATCTGATGGGGGGCCTGCCCACGCTGCGTCGTCCGATCCGCGGTCGCCAGGTCAGAACTTTTTTGCCCTAACGGAAATCAGTTCTCCGAGCTATGTGCCCCGCCCACTGCCACTTCAACTGAGCAATTCTTCGATATATATTAGTAACTCGGGTTCTTCTGCGGATGTCTTCATTACTGATTTGATCACGCAGTGAAACTCCTGCTCTCTTTATAGATGATAGGCAAGTCTTTTTACTTTTGCTAGCTGAATAAGGGCGACCTGGGCCATGTCACTGGATAAGTAAATAGATAAATACTTATCCAGGGATAACGTAATAAATAGCTGATTGACAAGATTGTCAGTCATACAATTTATCTATGGATAGCTCTGCAAATGTCATGGTGCAAGACGTTTTTGGACTTATTCACTGGATGTAGTTTATCCATGGTAAAACAGATAGAATTCTGTCACATAGCGTTAGCGCAACTCAGCCTCAGTATGCTTTGAACAACTGATAAGCCCCACATGACCTTAGACATGACTGTCGGAGGACACTGCACCTTCTCTCCACGCCACTTGGGTAGCTTTTCCTTATTTTTCATTACCGGGCCGAGTCGGCCGCTTCCTGTGACGTCACAGCTATAATCATTTACCGTTTGATGCCGCGGATAGTTCGCGGCTCCTCCGCGCGAAGGGAAATTGAAAAAGTTTACCGAAAAATCGCCTCTTTAATATTTAATCTTAGCGCTTATTTATCGCTGCCCTTTGAGCGCCGATGGCGGGCGGAGGAAAGTTGGAGGCAGGGGTGAGTAGTATTACGTATGGCTGGTGAACTGGATATGTATTCAACCTATATACGTCCGATATAATTGAGAAAGGAATGTTGCGTTGGTTTGGACATGTGGAGAGGGTGAAGGAAGAAAGATTGACAAAACAAATATATCGAGCGAATGTGGATGGAAGGGCCGGTAAGGGACGACCCAGACGGACATACTTCGACCAAATACAGGATGTATTAACAAAAGGCAAGATAAAAAGTACCCGAAACCGGCGTGCGTGCATGCAACGACTAATGAATGTTGAGGAAGCGAAAGTGATCTGTCAGAATCGTAGCAAGTGGCAGTCCCTGGTCTCTGCCTACCCCTCTGGGATACAGGCGTGAGTTTATGTTATGTTATACGTCCCACTGTAGGGCACAGACCTTCTTCCAGAGAGTATGGGCCTAATCAACACGCCTGCCCATCGCGGATTGGCAATTTCAAGCGCCGAGGTATGTGAACACCTCAGACACTCAGGTTGCCTCAGGTTTACTATAACTTCACAAATGTACGTACCTAGCTTAGAAAACATGCCGGGATTCGAACCCACGACCTCTCGAATGAGAAGCCGGCGTTCTACCGCTCCGCTACCACCGCTGGATATAATGTTTTCTAAATCATATTAAAGTTGTTACATTTAAGAGGTATAATCGAGGTTATTTATTAGGTAATATTAAAGTTAGATATCCGGAAAAATTAAAACTAAAGTAATTGCAAGAGAAATCATTTTGGTGTACTTGGTTTTGTCGCACACTAATGGCCTAATTATGCGCGCCAAATCCTGAGCGATTCCAATCGTCTAACTGTCAAATTCCATACTAATTTGACAGGATTTTAGGATTTGGTGCGCGTAATATAGGGGCAGATAGCTGTTAGTTGGGAAATGTATTAATAGTCAAGTGGATTTCATTGTAATAACAAGTTAGAGACAAAGAAACCTCCTTCAAAATAAGCACTAAACAGAAACTGCACTAGGCTTCTTTGCGAATGTTCGAATCGGAAGCACACGTATCCATGCGCTCCGTATAAATTAATTCAAGTTAAAAAGGTTGATTGTGAGTGTCAAGTGAACTTTACTGCAAAGGTGGACGATAAACCTATGTGGTAGTTAAAACCCTATCCTAATCCGACCAGCGCTTGCCGAGTTACAAGCATTTCTTTGGAAAAAAAATCGAACCATTATGCTTACCTCTAGTATGGTACCCACGATACAGGCTTGCCTAGTGTGGGGCCGCAGCGAAAATTTATATCGCTGGATATTGTTTACCTGTTATTTTAAGATTGTGTACATATAGATAATTTAAGGTGTCATCTACAGTAAATGAAGATTCATTATTATTATTTTTGGTACTACACTAAACTCATTTAAAAATAATATTCTTCAGTTATTAGGCTGAAGTTAAGCTACAGACTTATTTGTTTCTTGTAACTTTTTTCCTGTAATTTTTATTGTGACTGACTTAAGAAGTCGGTTAATTGAGTGAACATTGCAGGCATTGGTTATAATTTTTAAGGATTTATATAAAAATTGTAAGTTCGGAAAACTATAGGTCTATTCATTTTTAAGACTACTGGACATGATTTTTGTGAGACCGTTTGTTTTCGTTTAAATAAAAAAAAAATAAAAAATTACTCGCAGTTAGCCAGTTTTGACAATACAATAAATACGATGGCGCTGCAAGTATTATTTATAGCGGTGTTGGTGTATTCATAATGCTGTGAAGATGCCTTTGTACATTGAAGGGGTTTGATGATTTTCTCACTGATCCCGCCAACAGATCACGACCAAATTTATACTGGCTGATTTCTGAGTGGTTTGAAAGCCGCCGTTATGTAATTGGTAATTGAAAATGGCATCTATTTAGACTATTACTTTTAATTATAGACAAACATAAACATAACATAAACATAAACTATTACATACAGGCACATACATTGCTTCTGGCCCCACACTAGGATACACTGTGTCGTGGGAACGAGAAACAACAACATCACAAACATGTAGGTAAACATCCAAGACCTGGGGTTTTTTTTGTCCCGAGCCCGGATTCGAACCCGGGACCTCTCGCATGGTATGCAGATGCACTACCGCTGCGCCAAGAGGTCGTCGGTCGTACGTCAGACGTAAATAAAGAAATAAAAAAATTCTTTCGAGTTGAGAAATCTTGTTTAAAAAATGCGCGTACAATTAGTACCGCCTTTCCTTCTAACAGGACAATGACCCGCGGACCCGTGGCTCGCACGCACCGCTCTGATTGGCTACTAATGGTTCTAATAGATTCGAGTTTGTGTCGAGATATTTTTGAATAGTGCGTCTAAAAAAACAAACTAGCGTATTCGATAGCTGTTGTCAGGCACGTTCATTTTGCTGTATATTTTAAACCATCCAAAATTAATGGTGTTTAGTGAGTAAAATAATACTTTTTTGATACAAAATCATTATCGACATTATGAACTTGCAACTGCCCATTGCTAGTGACAGGCATTTTTACTCTTACCATAACCTTTTATCATGCTACTTCACATTCCGTAACACGCCTTAAGTATAAACGTCACTATTTAGGAAACAATAGTCACAAAACCGCTTTTATTTTCACTGTTAAAAATTTACATCTGAAGCAAACGTTCAATAAAATAAAAGTGCAGTTCAGTCAGCATAAGAATGCCGCTAACGTTCCATTTTAATTACAAAACCTCAATAAAAAAAACAGTACAATGTGTTCTTCAGTGTAGAAGTAAAACAGATACACAATTGATTAAAAGTTGTAGAATGTTACGTTACATAATTTTTTAAAAGCTTTCATTCATATTCTTTCAACTAGCCAGCGATAATAAGTACATTTCGTAGCACTTACTACACGATAGCTACGCCGTAGCAAAGCTACGAATCTTCGTAGCACCGTAGTGACTCCAGATATTATAATAGGGGTTAAAGTATGAAATTGCCGTTTTATTGCAATAGGTTCTTTGAATTGACATAGAATCTTCATGTTTTGAGGTTTTCGAATGAAACTTTTTTCAAATGGTTTCTATGATGTTCTTTTTTTAAAAAATGTGAAACATTTGAATATCGACTTTCAATTGTTTTTGTTATTCAATTTAGACAAGAAAGATGGATACTGCGAAAATTCGAGTGATTTTTGAATACGAGTTCCGACGCGGAACTAACGCGGCAGAAACAGCCCGCAATATCAATGCTGCGTTTGGAGAGGGGTCTTCTAATGAACGCACCGTGCGATTTTGGTTTAAACGCTTTCGTGATGGAAATTTCGACTTAAAGAACGAGCCACGAGGAAGACCGCCCACGCAGGTGAATAACGATGAATTAAGAGAGATAGTGGAAGCCGACCCTAGTCAAACTACCCAGGAATTAGCGGCATGGTTTAACGTTACCTAACCCACAATATTGACTCACTTGCGTCAAATCAATAAAATAAAAAAATACGAATAATGGGTGCCTCATAATCACTCGAATTTTCGCAGTATCCATCTTTCTTGTCTAAATTGAATAACAAAAACAATTGAAAGTCGATATTCAAATGTTTCTCATTTTTTAAAAAAAGAACACCATAGAAACCATTTGAAAAAAGTTTCATTCGAAAACCTCAAACCATGAAGATTCTATGTCGATTCAAAGAACCTATTGCAATAAAACGGCAATTTCATACTTTAACCCCTAATATAATAATTCCTTTCCGCTCCATCTCTTTATAAGGCTCAAGCATTTACTGCTAAAATGCTACATGCTTTATTTTGCATGTAGTTGCATCTCCTGTCTACATGAGATAGGTGAAGTGATCGCTCAGATGCCGAAGTTCTTCGGACCTATTAAATAGGCTTATCCACGTATAAAATCCTCCCAGTTTAGTCGGCCTGTTGCTTAAGTAGTCAACTACGCCACGGGCTTCTTTACAATGTTTTCCTTCACATTTATCAGTTACATAGTACCAATGAGCTATTTGGGTACACTTAACGAACGGTGTTGTTGAGGGTGCAAGCCATAACCCAAAAACACCCAAACAATTAACAGTGGCCACAAAAGGCACGGGCGCATTAGGCCGGTGGTGATTATAGGAAAGAATCAAAGAGTTAACCCTCCGGTGGGCGAGGGGTCGGGCGGGCCCCCGCTGCTTGCGGTGACCTGAAGCGGAGGTGGCGTAGTGGAGAGAGAGATTAGAGTTCGATCCCGGTTAATCACTGTTCTACTCGAGAATTCTTCAACAAAAAATTACAAGGAAGTGTACAACTAAAAGAAAAACTATATTTCAGTAAGAGGTTTCAAAACATGATTGAATTTCACTAAACATACTTGGCGCATTTTTGTTTTTGATGGAAATTGAGGAAAAAGGCCGATATCCAACAGAGGGCAGTGGTGGGCTGATGGGGTTAAAAAAAATAGTAATGGTATTGTTCTGACGTGATTTTTTAAGATTTTGATCTTCCACCAACTCACCGGTCCATCTCAAAATCAATGACACTCGAAATCATAACTATTTCATTTTCGCGGTACGTATAGAGATAAAAATTATTTAGGTATTAACTAAGACAAATTTTCACAATATTTATGATATCTGCAGACCTGATTAAACTTACTAAGGTATTGGTCAAAGGTTTGGTAACTCAAAATAAAAATATAAGTTTAAATAACACAACACAGCAATACCACTCACTAACAACGAAGGAAAAAATACCTCAGCGCTTGAAACTGCCAATCCGTGGTGGGCACGCGTAAGAATAGCGGAAAATAGCGGAAGATTATTCACTTTTGCGGATGATACATCTATTGTTTTTCATGGTAGAACTTGGGATGAAGTAAAGTCAAATACAGAAACTGGATTAAATAGAATAGCAAAATGGCTTAACCATAATCTATTAACGCTAAACACTACCAAAACGAAATTCATTCTCTTTGGGAATACAATACGATCGTTACCACCTGAAAATAATTTCAAAATTCAACTACACACCTGTCAATACAACAACCAAAATAAATGCAACTGCACATTTCTAGATAGAACCAAAACAATTAAATACCTAGGAGTGCTCCTAGATGAAAAATTAACATGGGTCCCACACATTAACTTACTAGCGGAGAGAACAAGGAGACTTATATATATTTTTAAAAAACTGAGGCACGTAGCGGATTACACACTACTAAAAAATGTGTATACTGCTCTAGCAGAGTCTATCTTGACTTATTGTATCTCGTCATGGGGCGGTGCTCGAAAGACGCATCTTATAAACCTAGAAAGAGCACAACGTGCCTTACTCAAAGTAATTAAATTTAAACCTTTCAGGTACCCTACAGTCGATCTTTATTCAGAATGCGACGTCTTAACAGTCAGACAACTATACATAAAAAATATAATTATCTATCAACACAAAAAAATAATTTATGATGATGCCATCGCAAATAGACGAACACATAAAGTCTGTCCCACTATTCGAATTAAAACAAGTTACATACAAAAATTCCAATGTTATACAGGCCCCATGTTGTACAATAAGCTGAATAAAATCCTAAATATTTATCCCCTTAATATCTATGAATGTAAAATAAAACTGGTTGAATGGCTAAAAACTCAAGAATATAATAAAATAGAAAGCTTGTTTGTTAATATTATATAAAATAATAAAATTTGCCTATTTAAAATTTGTAACTCCAGTCTTTAAAATTGTTCTAAAATTAAAAGAATAGAAAATCTTAACACTAAATAGTTAAATAAATACTAATAAGTAAATAAATAACGGCACTAACTTCATATCTCGTATTCAAGTCTCGTATTCAAGTTTCTCATACACAACACTTAAAAACTTTGTCGAAGTTCACATTTACCATGGTCTAACCAATTGCAACCACTTATATAGATTCTACCCTCATATAGCTGAATAAACATCTAATGAATCAACTTAACCAATTTGTCAAAACACTGGAAGGAACTAGCGTTTAAGATACAGGCTAGGCCTAGTTTAAGCGCTAGTGCTCATAGACTTATATTATGTATAAATAAGGTTAACGAAAATGAATGAGTGTATCCCAACGATTCGTTGGGTACCTATTGTAAGTTTACAACCTTTAGAATGTAAGTACAATATGTAATTGTTTATTCTTACGTCAAATAAAGATATTTTTATTTATTTATTTTTATTTATAATTAAGCCCATACTCTCTATCTGAGAGAAGGCCTGTGCCCTGCAGTGGGACGCATATAGGCTACATAAAAAAATACTACAATTACACATTTCAAAGAATCAAAGAGCGCTAACCCTTGCGCGGAGGTGGGGCCTCAGCGGCCCCCTGCGGCGACCCGAGGCGCGCATAAATATCGCGCAACGACGACAACCGGTTGACAGGCGGCGGGAGAGTATTTCATTGAGCCCGATAATGCAGCGCCGGTAACGGGTTAGCCACCGTGTTGTTTTATTTCTCGGTCAGCCAGGTGAGTTTGCCAATTGATTGTCAATTTAAGGGTCGTACAGGATGAAGGGTTTTGCTCTGTGAAAAACAATGACGTAGCCTTTAAAGGGTGAAGTACCTTGTAATAGAGGTTTTTAATGATCGTGGCAAGTGGCACACTCTGCTCTTTGGAAACTTTTCCGGGATTCAGGCGTGAGTTTGTATAAAAAAATACTAGAGAAACGACAGCGAGTTCGAGTGTTACAAAAAGACAAGTGACCCAACTAATTAATAACAACCAAAGGCTGCTAATCTAACCAAAGCACACACATACAATTTTCAGAAACCTAATCAAGATGTAGATTTGCAAAAACCCGACTAAATGCAAATAAAAATAGCGGGTCACAGGCGGCGGCAAAAAGGGTTTTTTCGGGGACATAATATTATTAAAATTCGACATTCGCCTACGAACACAGGAATGGAAGTTACACAGATAACCCAGTTGGGTAACATACCCATAAACATCCGAATTTAACTCGACAATAAGAATAAGGGACCATTCATTCACTGGCTACGTAAGACGACTTAGGGGGGGAGGGGGGCCGACGACGCCTTCTTTTTCTTAATTTTGTTTCAAACTTAGCAAAATATATTAGTTTTTAACTTCCCAATTTTCTCACTAAACAGATCAAAACTCTCGCTGAAATTATTTGCCAATTTGCAAAGTCTAGCAATGGCAGAGGTATTCGTAGCTCCGAGAACCGAACGACGCAGGATTCGTGTTTATGGGTTTTCGGGGGTGTTGTTTAAAAATGTTACCTCAGGTACCTCATAATTCTACCTGAGGTAGATTTTTTCAAGTAAAAGAGGGGGAGTCAATTTTATTATTTAAGATATCATGCATGAATAAATAATGGAGAATGCTCTAAGCAGTCTTTCTATATTTACGTGTGCTGTGCCAACTTCCTAGGTTGAGGCTAATTAAATGGGGTCCGTCTCAAAGGGGTGCCCGTTTCGGGGTTATTTTTCCATATCTAATAACGAATTAATGCTATGCAACGCGTGCACGGCGAGTCAATGGTGAATAATGGGGTTGACCATAAAGTGTCACGACGAATTCCCGAGACAGAAGCTGACGAGCTGGAAAATTTTTGGGAAATTCTTGCACGAAGGGAAATTCCTTAATATTACAAAACAATTTTTATTAAAAAGCAAATCACAACCATTACACGATATAAAAGTAATAATATGATATGAGTAATAAGTTGTGGTCTAAAGCATGCACACACAATATCGCCACATGCCAATTTGAGTATCTTAATAAAGTATTAAATTTTACGCCTACTGCAGGACATAGGCCTCCCTCATGGTTTTCCAAGCTTCCCGGTCTTGTGCCGCCCGCATTCAGCGACTCTCCGCCACCGTAACCAGGTCGTCAGACCATCTGGTGGGGGCCTTCCTTTTTTTTATTTGGTATACAAAACAAATCACAACCATTACACGATATAAAAGTAATAATATGATATGAGTAATAAGTTGTGGTCTAAGGCATGCATACACAATATCGCCACATGGCATTTTGAGTATCTTAATAAAGTATTAAATTTTAGGGATAATCCTGTATTAATTTACACTAATGTGAGATTGTAGTGTTGCGGCTACAACTGAATTTAATGGATGTGGGAATGCTGCAGAGTATTCTATCTGAACCTTATAGCGCAAACGCCAGTATCATTTATAAATTTGTTAAGGATAGCTTAGTAATAAGATCTATGTAGCTTTGATAATTGTATGGTTAGGTTACGATGGGGCTGACATGCTCGTTCTGCGAACAAAGCCCCTAAATAAATAAGATTAAAAAAAAAAAAAAAACTAATGTGAGATATGCAACGACTAACGAACGTTGAGGAAGCGAAAGTGATCTGTCAGGATCGTGGCAAGTGGCAGTCCCTGGTCTCTGTCTTCCCCTCTGGAATACAGGCGTGAGTTTATGTATGTATGTAACGTGAAATAATAACAATAACTCCCACACAACAAAATCACTTGTCCTGGTCCCAAACTAGGATAACGTGTGCTATGGTTCCCCGGGAAGGACGTCACAAACACGGAAGCACTCCCAGACTGAGGCCATTTGTAAGAATCAAGTACGGCGGCGTCCCGTGGGTATCGTACCCACGACCCGTTTTGATAGTCAAGCGTGTTAACCGCCAGACCAACGAAGCAATCAAGATGGAATAGTCGGATTTACGGGGTTTCCATGCGAAATATTAGAGCACTCATGCGAACACATCGTCACAGAACAATAGCCAATTACGCGCCGACCGGAGCAAGCGCCCGCGACATTTTAAAACATAACCACAATAATTATAATACTTTAAATAAAAATATAAAGTATTCCAGTGGCATCCGCGTGTATCGCTATCACTGCCGGGACTGTAACTAAACTATGGTAGAAGGATCATTCAACAGTGACCTGATGAGTCAGCTGCCTTTTGTGGCAACTAGATACACCACAGGCTACATCTATGGTCTTTTATTTATTCGTTTTGTCTGTTGTGTATCTAGTTTTCTTTCTGTTGTTGTGCATATTATGTTGCTTATCAGCTTATTTTGTTTCTGTGCTGTATCGTGTTGGTATAATAAATGTCTTTCTTCTTCTTCTTCTTAATAATACTCACGTAGATGCATTTGCAGCGGTGGTAGTCGTGGGCTCCGCGGCGGTGGTAGCCGTGAAATCAGAAATCAATCACTTATTTCAACGTAAAGGAATTGCAACGTGTTTGCTGAATATAAATGTAAATTAGCCGCCGCCTTCGGGCCGTAGTGGTGAAAAAGGCAACGGGAAAAAAACTCCATTCTGGCCATCTTTTCTCAAATCATCGCCTCTAACACGAGGCATCCTCAGGCTCCGGTGGTCGACTGGCAAGTGACCGTTACCCCAACAGCACTCCGTATTTATAGGCTTTGACGCCAAATACGGCCGTCGTTGGCATACCTAAATTCCATCTAGTCCCAGGTGTGTGGTCCTAGGTTCTCGATTGTGGGTCCCAAAATCACAATTAATATGATTGAGATATTGATCTCAACTACTTCGTCGGTCTAGCGGTATCACGTCTGATTACCATGCCAGAGGTCGTGGGTTCGATTCCCACTGGGGGCCGCAGTACATTTGTACAAATGGCCTCAGTCTAGGTGTATTTTGAAGTTTGTGATGTCTCTGTGTG
Source organism: Yponomeuta evonymella (assembly GCA_963969515.1). NCBI lineage: Eukaryota > Metazoa > Arthropoda > Insecta > Lepidoptera > Yponomeutidae > Yponomeuta > Yponomeuta evonymella. The sequence goes on from OZ018363.1 coordinate 3,335,261, forward strand.
GCGCCGGATTGAGAATAGCGTCACTCCATTTCCTTCCGTGGATGTCGTAGAAGGCGACTAAGGAAATACATTACCAGGAGACGGGCAGCAGCGTCTTCCTGAGATTTCAAACGCATACTGCGATCGCCAACCCGCCTGCCAAGAGTGGCGATTATGGCAAAACCCTTCTTGGTTAGGAAAACCATGAAGGAGGCCTGTCTTGCAGTGGGCCTCAAATGGTTGATGATGATGTCCTTGCTTGGTTACCATAGCACAGGGTATCCTAGTTTGGGACCAGGATAAGTGATTGTGTTGTGTGGAAGTTCATCATCATCATCATCAGCCATTTGACGCCCACTACAGGACACAGGCCTCCTTCGTGGTTTTCATAACCATGACGGGTTTTGCCATAATCGCCACGCTTGGCGATCGCAGTATGTGGTTGGAATCTCAGGAAAACGCTGCTGCCCGTCTCCTGGTAATGTATTTCCTTAGTCGCCTTCTACGACATCCACGGAACGAAAAGGAGTGACACTATTCTTAATCCGGCGCCACACGGGTGTGGAAGTTATTAAAATATTATTTCACACTTTTGCAAAAACGATCTGTGTAATATTTTTTTTCCATTCATTGCGCTAGTGTTTCTGGATGAAGGCCCTTGACAATTTTCTGTTTGTGGGTGCCGATCTGGAAGTCACACTCAGTGAAGACCAAAGTGAGTCTTCTATACCTGCCATTTTTCTGCCCGGAACAGAGGTTTTTTACGCCATTTTGCTCTACGTGACCGGAGACGCAGCCTTTTGGTTAGATTAGTACACCATTTCGGCATACCTTCTTTGGTGACCTTCGGATTTAGACTTCGAGTGCTGAACCTGAGGTCTCCGGAAAGTAGGGCAGTTTGAAACTGTGTGAAGGGACATACATTACTGGTGACCACTGGGATTTATGCTGCTGTTATCGAAGTACAGATCCCAAGAGAATAATTCTGAATGCTAACAGTTTATACGGATGCATGGGTACGCAAATAATTATTTCTATACGGCGTGGTATTTACAGGGTGATTTTGAAATCGTTAGCTATATTTTGAGAGAATGTTCATTTCATTGTGAAAAGCAGTATTATCAATGATTTGGTAAACCTATTTGTGAAAATTCGTGTTTTCCTACCTTTTGCTCGAAACTGTAAATCCAAATTCTAAGTGATAGGAAGTACCATGACGTGGAAGAATGTTTTCTAATATGTTAAAAGTAATTAAATATGTTAAATCTAATACGTTAAAAGTGTTAAACATCTGTCTTTCGATAACCGTTAACAATTAAAAGAACAATCGAGTTGGCCGGCGCCGACCATAAGACGCTTGACCCATACTTTTTTTTCCATTTCTATAACTTTTCGTCCTGATATTGATTGTCTATGCTTGAGTGAAGTCATTTTAGGGAAGTGAAAAAAAATTTTGACGCCCCACTTTTTTCAAAACTATCGCCATATTATTATGTAACTAAATCATGGTTAGAATATCCCCTTCAAATTGACAATCGCGTTCGAAGTCACCCTGTATTTAATTTTTTTCACCGAAGTACGGATGTAATTTTGATCTCATTGTTTGTATATTTCGTTTACGTATTAAATGTGGGCAATTACGGTATTCGTTATTATTTAAATGTGATACGTGGTTCGGCGAATGCGAGCTACGTTCGGCGTGAGCGCGAGAATAGATAATTAATGCCTCGCGTGTTTTCTGGAAGCAATTATTTTTGCGTAATTAAAGCTGTGTACATTTTAAGTGAAATATGTACAAGAATTCAGCGCCTGAAATTGCCTATCCGCGGTGGGCACGCGTTGTAATTAAGCTGGTACTCTCTCTCTCTCTGGGAGAAGGCCTGCGCCCTGCAGTGGGACGTATGGGCTACATAAAAAGTACACCAATATATAATTGGTTTATTTAGACATAGGCACATATTTTGGGTTACTTAAACTTAGGTTTGCAACAGAACAGATTAGGGATGTAGTACGCGTTAGTTTGTATAGAGAATGACATAAGTACAAAAATGAAATCGAATTCAATTCAAGTTTTTGTTTCAAGGTTTTGTTCTAACAAACAAAACTTAAAATACAACGGAACAGAAAAAGATTAATAGACAATATTTTTATTGTACACCAGAAAATAAAGTCATTAAGACGTACAGACGGTCAAGCAAACTAAACCGTACGTAAATCGATGGTGACTGAAGATGAAAATTATAGCTAGCTCTGAAAAAACCTATCCCAGAGCTGTCACTGGCTGAGGCTGATTGTTACGTAGAGGAAATGGTAGCAAAAAAAACTTTCTTTTTATAGTTTCCGCTACTCAGCACGAGATGGCGCTACGAGTACCAAAATTTAGCCGTCAAAAATTTCAGACGAATCCTCGGATGCCAGAAAAGCAACTTTGTTTCGATCGAACTTTACCTAACGGCCATTAATAAAACCCATAAAACAGGCGAAAAATTAATAACCATCCGAGACAAAAATCTTTTTAATACTTTCTCGATGGAGTTTGCTATCGCGAGCGGAGCCTATCCTTATTTACGATTGTAAAACCGACTTTTATTGCACTTTGGGATATTGGGGCGAAATTTTCCGAATGAATCGGGAAATATTCCCGATCCAAGGAGACTGTTTAAAGCCCGCCATCTTCCGGGACGTTATGCTTGTGAAATATGCGAGAGGAAAGGAAATTATTCGGATTGGCTCTATCGAACGAAATTGTACGATTAGAGCCAATGCAGATATTTTATTTCCTTTCAGGGTTCTTTATTACATTTTTTTTAAACAGACGACGCTCTTTCGTGACAAAATAAAAAAAAAGGTTTCATTACCATAAATTCTGGGTGGTTTGAAAGCCATAGCAAAATTATCGTGCCTTAACGACAGCTATCAAATACGCTAGTTTAAACTATTCGGATTGGCTCTATCGAACAAAATTGTAGGAAAATTAGAGCCAATGCAGATATTTTATTTCCTTTCAGGGTTCTTTATTACGACATTTTTTTTTTTAACAGACGACGCTTTTTCGTGACTCAACAAAATAAAAAAAAAAGGTTTCATCACCATAAATTTTGGGTGGTTTGAAAGCCATAGCAAAATTATATTTGCCTTAACAATAGCTATCAAATACGCTAGTTTTTTAAAAAAAAGGCTGTACCCAAAAGTGTCTTGACACAACCTCGAATCTAAGACGCGAGTCATTGTTCTGATAGACGGAGAGGCAGTACTAATTATTCGCGCATTTTTTTAAACAAGAGTTACAACCCAATATTTTTTATTTACGTGTATAATTGAATCGTGTGATTTTAAAACGACACATGTCCTTTCATTACAACTTTGCAGGAAATAGAAAAAACTGTTTTATTCAAATACTAATATCTACAACATCAATATTTTAGCATATTATATTGATTTCTGTATGAATAAACTACAATTTTTTTTTCTAATGTAAATCAATAGGTAGGTGTAAATAATTTAATAAAAAAAAAATGGGCAAGTGTTATTTTAAAAACACATGTGACTTGTGTTGTTTTAAAATCACACGATTCAATTAAAAGTAATAGTCTAAATAGTAGCCATTTTAATTACTAATTACATAACCGCGGCCTTTAAATTACCCAGATTTCAGCGTGAATTTAGTTTCATTTAAGCTTTGGTTTACATGTAATGGAACCGTTGATAATGTCTATGGAGTTGTTTGCTTGTCTTATAAGATGTATGTTGTATAAGATGTATGTTGTATAACATTATAAGAAATTAACTGTGGAATCAATGGTGACTCTAGTTAAAACTTAAGTCACTTAAGAAAACGGGTATAAGCACTTGCAATAAAAGTATTTAGACTGAATTTCTCAATAGTCAGATAAAACTTTACTGGAGACTACAACTGATATTGTCACTGTCTTGTCGTATGACAGTGATAGAATGCAATTTATTCTCCAGTCAATTTTATCTGAGTATTGAAAAATTGGCCCATTAATATAATAAAAAAAAATTATTATAATAAAAAAAACCTATTCTAAGTTATGAAAATAAATAGAAATAATAATAGGCGTTTCTATGGACACCGCAAAGTCATCTGCCGGCAGGTCGCAAAAAAGTGCCTCAAAAGAGCGGAACTCCGCGCAAACTTGGCACTCTTCGGGACACCTGTCCGGGGCATCGTTTGTGACATCGACACCCAGATACACAGGGCTTAGGTTCGGGACACACTACACTATCATCTTCACTTCTGTCGGTGGTTCGCGGCAGCTTCAACAGCTTGTGTCAATTGACTTGGCTTCTTGGGCTATGGATCTTTTCCAGGTGATTCTTTACCGCCCTATATACGTCCCACTGTAGGGCACAGGCCTTCTCTCAGGGAGATTGGCGATTTCAAGCGCTGAGGTATATGAATAGCTCAGACACTCAGGTTTCCTCAAGATGTTTTCCTTCACCGTTAGCGAGTGGTATTGGTACTATAACTTCACAAATAACTTAGAAAACAAAGTCATAGGTACATGCCCGCACTGGGAATCGAACCTGGGTCTCCCGCTTCCGAGTCCAATGTTCTACCCACTAGGCTACCACCGCTGCTTATGCTTCACCGCCCCCCTGCGAGGGCGGCAATCGTACACTAAGATAAGATAAGAATATTCTTTATTGTACCAGGAAAAACACAACATAAAGTATTTATAAAGACACAGTACAATTGGCGGCCTCATCGCTAATAGCAATTTCTTCCAGACAACCGGATAAAGGAAAAATTCTGAAGGAAAGAGAGACTAAAATAGTTAAAGGACAAAACATACCAACGCGATGGCGGTCCATACAAAATAGTACTGCCTTAAATTACGTATGTATGGACCGCCCACCGCCACCGCGTTGGTGTGTTTTATTCTTGACTCGAAATGAAGATGGAATTTTCGATTCCAACAGTGAAATTGTCAATTCGTAACAATAAACCGGCGTGCGTGCGCGCAGCCACTAATGCATGTTGTTGAAGCGGTCTTCCGTTTGTCAGGATCGTGGCAAGTGGCAAACCCCGGGCTCTGCCTTTCCCTCCAGGACACAGGCGTGAATTTATGATCAGCATCAGCCATTCGACGCCCACTGCAGGACATAAGCCCCCTTCGTGGTATTCATAACCATGAGGGGTTTTGCCATAATCGCCGCGCTTGGCAGGCGGGTTGGCGATCGCAGTATGCGGTTGTAACCTCAGGAAGACGCTGCTGCCCGTCTCCTGGTTATTGATTTCCTTAGTCGCCTTCTACGACATCCACGGAAGGAAATGGAGTGACGCTATTCTTAATCCGGTGCCACACGGTGAATTCATGTATCTGTGTAAATACAAAGTGCTGCGGCGTTTTAGTTTCTTTCGATATTGGTTTCTGTAACTGTGTTTTTATGCATTGAACTGTTTTTTCGTTTCCTCTCATGTGAAGTGTGTATTGCATGCAAGTGTTTCTGTAAAGTAACTTATTGTAAATGTCTTAATTTGTTTTCCAATCACCGTCACACCATGGCTATAGGGTTACGTCAACCTCAAAAGCCCTCTTTGCAATTTTACACTCCGTCCTGAAATAGTTTCCTCTTAATACCGTGCCGAGCTGTGGTAGCGGAGCGGTAGAACGCCGGCTTCTCATTCGGGAGGTCGTGGGTTCGAATCCCGGCATGTACCAATGACTTTGTTTTCTGAGTTACGTACATTTGTGAAGTTATAGTAGCAATACCACTCGCTAACGTTGAAGGAAAACATCGTGAGGAAACCATAGTGTCTGAGGTATTTACATACCGCAGCACTTGCTACGTACAATGGCCCAACTATGAGGCTAAGTGCGGAAATCTCCAGTCGAACTAGAACTAGAACTACCGTGCCAATTCGATCGCATTTTGACCGTGATTTGTATAGTTTCGACACTACTTTTTGCTCATCAGGGTAGCTTGATGTGTGCCGCAACCTACTCCGAACTCGGGCCATAAATCAAACAAGTTCCAGCACGGGTCCGCGGAAAAGCGCGTCCCGAACGCCCATTAGCATTTTTTATGCATAGAAATCGATCCGGCAGGGGCCTAATGCGCCCCGCGATACATTAATATCTTACTTTTTATGACTCTTCTGTAACAATCCTATTCTGCGCCTCCTCCGGCGTAACCACCGCCTCTGTTGACGCTCCAATTACGTCCCTATTTCGAAACGAACTAGAGTTCATTCCTCCTTAGAGCGAATGGCTGTTGTTGGAGTTCTAAGGAGTTGATAATAGGTGGCGCTGCCGATTTGCTTAACGCTTTCATTTTTCTTTCACGGGCACTTTGAGATTAAAAGTTTGGAAAATGAAATGTAAAGTTTGGTGGAGTCGCCGCCGCTCCCGACGTGTTTTCTCCTCCTATCGGACGATTGGAGGTCGTTACGGGAGTCCTATGAATAATTTTCTCCGGACTTGCTGGGGATATATTTTTTGAGTTGAATCAAAGTTGGTCGCCAACTGTCGGGTACTTAGATAACTTAGGGGTACTTAGGTACTTGAAGCGGAGAAAGTTACCTGAATCATTGAAAATGTAAATTCATCACAGAAAGATCCATGTCGCTGTCGTTCCCTATCAAATGCCAGTTATCACACATGCACCAAAATGTGTGTTTAACTACTACAAAAGTAGTGTAATAATCAATATTGGTAAACGCAGCAGGTGAGACCGGCCACACTGATTTGGCAATTTTTTGTTTAGATTGGAAAAATCGGGAAAAACTGAAAGTTTTTTCTAAGGGATTTCACAAAACGATCGTAAATTAATTTATTGAAATTTGGACAAGACAACGTCTGTCGGTTCAGACAGTTCAAAATAAAACAAAAATAAATCCAGCAGAACCTGGAAACAGCATAACATAACATAAACTCACGCCTGTATCCCAGAGGGGTAGGCAGAGACCAGGGACTGCCACTTGCTACGATCCTGACAGATCACTTTCGCTTCCAAATAGGGGATGTATTAGCAAAGGGCAAGATAAAAAGTACCCGAAACCGGCGTGCGTGCATGCAACGACTAATGAATGTCAAGGAACCTGGAAACAGCGCATAATAATAAAATGTCACAGTTTTTTTTTATTTTTATACCCGAATGTAATTTTTGAACAGAAAATAAACCGATATTTTACCATAAGATAAGATATTTGTTTATTTTCTAGTTAATATAGCATTTTGGTGCATTCGAATAGCCTGACCAAATTCTGATATGGTTTTCATTCCCTTCATTCTATTTTTAAGCGCAAACCGAGACCTTTGACTACGTTTATCTACCTGTATCTGGCTAACATTGTAAGGGAGCATTTTGATTATTGAATGATCTGCTTCTTTTTTCTTCAACCTCTTGGGGAGAATAGGGCCTCAACCACTCCGCTATTGTTGATCTACTTGGCATAGGTATATCTCTAAGCAATCATCACCATCATCAGCCCTCCTCTGGGTAGGGGCCTCCATGCAATAAATAAAAAACTTTCACATAACACAATCACTTGTCCAGGTCTGGTCCTAAGCTAGGATCACTTGTTCTATGGTAATCAAAATCAAAATCAATTTTTTTTTATTCAAAGTAGCACAGAAACTGCGACTTAATGAACGTTACAAGTTAAACTAGGTGTCCATTTCAAAATCTAGATCATTTTGGAGAAAAAATGGACAAAAAAACTCCAAACTTAGTCTTTTCAAGTCCTTAATTTACAGGATTTATATAAATGTTCTAAAACTCATGCATTGAACTGGCTTTAATTCCAGACATCATTGTCATCTAAATAATCTTTAATGTTATAGTAGCTTTTTTGGCACAAAGTGTGCTTCACACATTTTTTGAACCGCGTTTCTGGCAAGCTTATTATATCCTCAGGGATCTTATTGTAGAAACGTATACAATGCCCCATAAAGGATGTATTAACCTTTGCCAGCCTAAATTTTGGGAACGAATCGTGCAAGGATATCACAAATATGGAAATACACCGAGACTGAGGCCAATTGTACAAATTAAGTACGGAGGCTTCCAGCGATAATCGAACCCACGACCTCTGTTTTGGTAGATTAAAAGAAGAAGAAGAAGAAGAAAGACATTTATTATACCAACACGATACCTACATCACAGAAACAAAATAAGCAGATAAGTAACACAATATGCACAACAACAGAAAGAAAACTAAATACACAATAGACAAAACGAATAAATAAAACAGGACCATAGATGCCATAGATGGTCGAAGTTGAACTCAAATTTTACATCACTACCCGTCATATTCTGAACGAGCACTGAGCGCTAACGACGCGCAAAGTGGAACGTTTTCTAGCCAACAAAACCCCATAACATGGTCGAGTAAAAATTGCCGCGGCCACGTCTAAAAGGTCCAATCTCCTACTAAATATACAATGTTTTAATATCCCTCCCGTGGCAAGACATCCCCCGCGTAATAGCTGGCTTTGACTCTGTAGATGGATTTTTTAATGCAATAATTTCGATAATTTATCGCTAGATAGCGCTTCTTTGTGCCGAGAGTGGCGGTACAAATTGGTTTTTCTTTTTTTTTATCAGTAAACATTAGCTGGCCGGGTCAAACGAGCCTCCGGGGAGGTTAGGCTTTCAATTTTAAAGTGACATTTTGAGGTTGCGTCGCTTGCTAATTAAATACGTGAGCTTATTTTGCGATGGCCTCTCCTCCGTAGAGTAATTTGTGATAATGGGCAGAGATGGTGGGTGATGATAATGTGAAATGTTCTCTCGCGTTCGCTGTATTTTTTGTCGTCTGTCGTGACGCTGTTTTGGCGTATCTGCGTGAATTACTTCGGGTTCCTTTATGATTTACGCTCGCGACGATACCTGGTAATATTTGGGTCAAATGTCTTTTAACTTGCTGAGTAACGTTACGTCTACCTCTGAAGCACAGGAAACCATCAAGTCGATACAAGTTCTTAGACAAATAAGTAACTAAATTGTATCGCAAAATAGTAAGTGGTAGGTAGGTACACTTACTACGCAATGGATAAGCCCTTTTTCGATTTAAGGATCTATTTGTGAACTATTAAGCTTCAAAACGCAAATTTTTGTTAGAGTAGGGCGTCCCGGCTGCACGGTTGATTGTAGAAACGTAAAAAAATTCAGAGCAGTAGCACATCTAATGAACTTAAAAGAAAAACTATCACAGCTAAGTAGACTCTAAGATTCAAAGAGTAATAGGCGATTTCTGTAAAGCAGGGAAAAAACCTCTCCTTCCACGGAACCTTGCACTGCGCGTGACACGCATTTGGCCGGTTTTTACAAATTTGAAGAGACCTGATACTTGAGCGTTTACTTAGTGATAATCCATAACACAGAAATCGGCAGTTAGCCTCTTTCCCACAAGCCAACTATCGTTCAGCAGAATCGAAACGCGACCCCAATGCACCGTTTATCAAGTCTGCTGTCTTATTCTGTTTTTACAAATCTGAGGAAATAGACAGTTAGTTGAGTGTTTACTTAGTGATAATCCGCAGCACAGAAATCATTTAGGCTTTTTTCTTTCAAGCCAACGTTTTTCGCTCCGATGTCAGAAACTTACATTAGCTGCAGCTTCACAGAGAGAGAGAGAGAGAGAGAGGAATCAAAACGCGACCTTAATGCACCGCTTATCCGGCGAGTATGTATTGTTATAGGCGCTAAGGAGCGTCAGATAATTTGGCAATCAAGCGGAGCGCGGGCGCAGTGCCAGCGTTCGGTATCGGTGCGGATGTCGTGGATTAAAGGGCTATCCACGTTGCCACTGGCTGGTTAAATACCCACGAAGTTACAGACAACAATTCGAATGTGTAAAAAACCCGTTCCCGTGTCGTGACCAACACATCGAGATCGGTTCATTTTCACCCAAGGAACAACTGTGCCTGGCGGTTTCCTTTAATCGCATATTGGATCTAAGGCACCAGTCCATACGAACCCCACTAAGAAAGGAATTTACATTACAGTCCATAAACTCAAGCCTGTATTCCGAAGGGGCAGTCGGAGACCCCTTTGCTACTTGCCACGACCCTGACGAACCCACCTTTGCGTCATAAACATTCTCTACGGTCGTTTCATGCACGCCTGCCGGTTTGGAGTATTTTTAGGAATTTCACGCCCAAAGCAGCCGGTGATCCCCAAAGCTTCCTGGTTATAAACCGACCGGGCGGCGCTGAATGAAACAGTTCACAGAAAAAAGAAGCCTTCACAGAGAGTATGCCCTATACAATTCGATTATTTCCCAACACGATCATACACAGCGTCCTGGCAGGCAGCCAGCCGCTATCGGGCGGGCGGCACAGAGCCACTAGGATCGGTTGGTTCACTCCTGCAATCCGATAGCATAAGCATAATACCGAGTTACAATTAGATGTTTTAGGCCGACTTGCACCACTTTCTTAAATGTGGCTTAAACAGCACTTAACTAAAATTCGTCACACAAAAGTCGATTTAAATGGCGACTTAAGTGACATTTAAGAAGTGGTACAGGTCGGCCTCAGATTATGATGTTTTTGTTAGCCAACCTCTCCTTAATAGTAGTAGGTAATTGAACTTAATTAAAGTCAATGCAAATGAAGCCGCGGGTTTCCCCACGATGTTTTCATTTACTTTACCTAGTAGGTATAGCTACAAGGAATCCTCAAAACCAAATTGACTGTACACGCCGGAAATCAAATCGAAACATGGTAAAGCCATTTACTCATTAATCTACCACCGCTTATTCTACATATCAATAGCAACGAGTAAACGTTCCACTGCAGGGCACAGGCCTTCCCTAAGAAAAAGATTATGGGCTTAATCACCAAGCGATTTCAAGGGCTAAGGTGTGTGACAATCTCAGGCACTCGGGGTTCCTCACGATGTCTTCCTTCAAAGCGAGACCGGCGTGCGTGCACGCAACAACTAATGAATGTTGATGAAGCGAATGGTTTGTCAGTATCGTGGCAAGTGGCAAGCCCTGGTGTCCTTACCCTTCCGGGATACAGGCGTGAGTTTATGTTATGTTTACCTTCACAGTTAGCAAGTGTTATTGCTACAAAAAATTCACTGCTCAAACTCAAATAGCTGGAGCTGATATTCTACCTCTCCCTGTTTCATAAGGGAAGGCGTTGCGAAGGCGGACACACTCATCCTGAAAAATATTATATGACCGATGCACTCGCTTAATGGAATTACCTACCCATTCTATATGCAGGATGAAAATGCGCAATTTGTGCTAACGACTGAGGCGACTGTGATAGTGGCAAACCTCTTTTTAAAGATATTTAAGTCACTTTACATGGCATAATATGACATATCCCCACGACCAAATTTTACATTATTTATGGATGGATTGCCTGTCTCGATCGTCTAGTGGTTAACACGTTTGACTATATTTGCCTCATTGCCTATTTCAATTTTTTTTATTATTTTTATTGGTAAATTGACTACTTGTATTTACATTATTTAATTTTATTTGCAAAGATTTTAATTGTAAATTTTAACATATTATTTTTATAAATTTTAAATGCATGCTATGCGTGTAAGATATGTTTTTTTAGCTCCTGAAATATGTGTATGCCCTGTGGCCCTGTGGCTGTGGGTGAACCATAGCGTTTCAATTTAATATTATCAAGACTTGCAATCAAGACCTACCTTTATAACAAATGCTTTAATTTGACTTGATTTGGCTACTAAATCAGAGGTCGTGTATTCGATTCCCACTGGAAGCCGCCGTATCTGATATACACAAAATTAAATGGCCTCAGTACATACGTACATAAACTCACGCCTGTATCCCAGAGGGGTAGGCAGAGACCAGGGACTGCCACTTGCCACGATCCTGACCGATCGATTTCGCTTCCTCAACATTCATTAGTCGTTGGATGCACGGATGCCGGTTTTTGAGATGTCCTTGTCTGGTTACCATAGCACAGGGTATCCTAGTTTGGCACCAGGACAAGTGATTGTGTTGTGTGGAAGTTATTGTTATTACTGTTACTGGATAGACACAAACGAAGAAATGCTAAATTTATAACCGTGACTAGCTTAATTAGTAAAGGATAACTGGAAACCCCGCTCCTAAAATAAGCTTGAAACTTTACCATTCAAAATGTACCTATACAAAAGGCGGCAAAAATCGTAAAGGTTACAAACAAAACACACATACGTCATAGAAGGGTTTCGACGTTATTAAAGTGAAGGCTAGTACCACAAAACAATTGCTGCAGAAGCAAGCAAGCAATATTTAAAAATTCTACTAGCATCTTCTAGCATGAACTATAGTTTTTTTTAATGACTCGCGGTGGGTTTAATCGCGATTGTTTATAAGGTAATTTTAATGAACAATCGCGATTAGACCCGTTAAATGTAAATTGAGCATCAACTACATTTTAAGGGAACCACAAGAAGGAAAAAAACCCTTCAAGGATCACTTTGTTGTCTGCCCATCTGTCTGTCTGTTCATTAACGGCCGCTCTGTGGTGTTCAAATTTCAAGCTAGCTAGTCAACGTAATAAAAATTATGTGCGAAAGACATATGTCAGGATCGGGGCAAGAAGCACACTACGGTCCCTGCCTGCCCTTCTGTAACACAATCGTAAGTTCACACGATGCATTAAAAACCTACCTACTTACTCTCTTCATCTCTCACTTCTATCCATCTTAAGGTTGCCTGGGCCTTTAGCGATAAGACCGCCAATTGTAATTTTAATGTATTTTGTTTTCTGGTGTGTACAATAAAGTTTTATACATAAGCAGCGTATATACGTCCCACTGTAGGGCACAGGCCTTCTCCCAGAGAGAGAGTGTGGGCTTTATCACCACGCGTGCCCACCGCGGATTGGTGATTTCAGGCGCTGAGGTATGTGAATAGCTCAAACACTCAGGTTTCCTCACGATGTTTTCCTTCACAGTTAGCGAGTGGTATTGCTACTATAACTTCACAAATGTACATAACTTAGAAAACCAAGTCATAGGTATATGTCCGCACTGAGGATCCAACCTGGATCTCTCGCTTCCGAGTCCGATGTTCTACCCACTAGACTACCGCCGCTGTAAAAATAAAGTTTTATAATCTAATTTAATCTAAAATGGTCGAAGTAATATCATAAAACGATGTACGATCATAAAACTAGCCAATCAGCTCTCAAGACAAAATTGTATAAATAAAAACTATTAAAAAAAAACCTAATAACTTCCACAGAAAACAATCACTTGTTCCGGTTTCGAACTAGGACACCCTGTACTGTGGTGACTAGGCATGGAAATACACACACCTGGTTTCGTAGTCCAGCGTGGACGAGGCAGTCAACGCAAAATAGGGAATAATTTATCCGACTATCCTACATCATAGATAAACTCAAGTCTGTTCTTCCGCTCTATATACGTCATGCCAGAGCGTCGGGATCGGAAGGGATAATGATCCATATTCGGGGGACAAAACATCGGAGCATCATCAGCATAGCCAGAAGTGTTTCATTAAAAACAACAATACGCAGAGATAAAGGCTCCATCGTATTTGCGGCGGCGCGTTCCGATTGTAATCGCTGTTCTAGGCAAGAGACGTTTTGGAGCGATTTTTGGCTCCAATTTAGTACTAGGCTTGTAAGTGGGATTATACAAAAAAACAGGCAAGAGTACAGATGGGCCGAGGAGAGTGAGCTCATAAACATAGATAAATGTTCTAGCATGAAAGACGTTCTTTTTGTAGCCTATTTACGTCCCACTGCATGGCACAGGCCTTCTCTCAGAGAGAGGGTATGGGCATTATCTAAATTCATTAGCCCTTGGATGCACGACTGCCGGTGAAGGATAAAATCGTGAGGAAACCTGAGTGTCTGAGCTATTCACATACCTCAGCGCTTGAAATCGCCAATCCGCGGTAGGCACGCGTGGTGATTAAGCTCATACTCTCTGTCATAGAGAAGGGCTGTGCCCTACAGTGGAACGTGTATAGGCTGCTTGTGATGACGCCGGTTTCGGGTACTTTTTATTTTCATTGTTATCATCAGCCATTTGACGCCCATTGCAGAACATAGGCCTCCCTCATGGTTTTCCAATCTTCACGGTCTTGTGCCACCCGCATCCAGCGACTCCCTGCCACCGTAACCAGGTCGTCGGACCGTCTGGTGAAGGGCCTGCCCACGCTACGTCGTCCGGTCAGCGGTCGCCAGGTCAGAACTTTTCCGCCCCAAGTTCTCCGAGCTATATGCCCCGCCCACTGCCACTTCAACTGAGCTATATTAGTAACTCGAGTTCCTCTGCGGATCTCCTGATTCCTGATTCGATCGCGCAGTGAAACTCCTAACATAGCCCCCGCCGTTGCTCGTAGGGCGACCTTGAGCCTTCTTATGAGGCCCATAGTCAGCGACCAGGCCTCACATCCATAAGTCGTCACCGGCAACACACTTTGGTTATTATTATTATTCATTAATACACAAGCAGCTTTAAGCTGATGCGGGTTTATAACTTCCGTGCACATGTAAAATGTTTATACACCTCTGTCTTGAGACACTGAGGTATTTTGGACGCGAAAATGTAGTTTCTCGAATGCTGCCCGTCCGAGTTGGATTCGACGAGTGACCTCTTTCTCGAAGTTGGATTTACCTAACTTTTTATCTTGCCCCTCGCTAATTAATCCCCTATTTGGTCGAAGTATGTCCGCCTGGGACGTCCCTTACCGGGCCTTCCACCCACATTAGTTCGATATATTTCTGTCGTCAATCTTTCTATTAGTATGGAATATCAAAATAATAAACTTCTACTGATGACTAGTAGCGCCATCTCTTACCTGTCACATATAACTTATGTATACCGTTCTTTCTAGAAATAAATTAGTCTGTTGCGAATATCTGACGTGTTTTAATACCTTCTTCTTTCATCAGGTTTGTAAGGATTGTAGCAAGTGGCAAGCCCTGGTCTCTGCCTACCGCTCCGGGATACAGGCGTGAGTTAGTGTAATGTATGTGATCATCATCAGCCATTTGACGTCCACTGCAGGACATAGGCCTCCCTCATGGTTTAACCATAACCATGAGGGGTTTTGCCATAATCGCCACGCTTGGCAGGCGGGTTGGCGATCGCAGTATGCGGTTGGAATCTCAGGAAGACGCTGCTGCCCGTCTCCTGGTAATTTATGTAATATAGGTATGTAATATCTACCTTCAATTAATTCTGCTTATTTGTCGAGAACCCACAAATATATGTAACAAATATAACTAACTGTAAATTATGCCAATAAACCTTTTTTTCACAGTTTTTTATAATATTACTTCGTCATGTAAGAAGATTTTCTGAGAGTAATTCGAGTATTTGAAAGTAACGCAAAGACCAATATGAATGGTTTTCATTTAAAAAAATGGAGATACTGGCATACATTTTAATACATCGCTCATTCGGGATAACGATGTAGTTTTTTACATTTTTGTAAATTCAACAGGAGAACATTTCGCCGATGTTTTTACAGAAACTGGAATGAATCAGTATAATAATATAATGCATAATTTGACTGAAATTGATAGAAATTCAATTATGTCGATGTTACCTCGTGTTTAACTCCCTTTTAGGAGTATTATAACAAAATATACTTAGGTAGCCCATTTCTCAAAAGTGTAATTTCGTTGTTGTTATCCCGGATGAGCGACATGTGATACACCCTAGATTCGCGTTTTGTAGAAATCTCGAAATAGACGACTGATGGACGACTAACGGAAAGAATCGTATAATTTGAAATGTCACAAGCGCATTTATGCGATCGATTATTATCTATTATTCAACCGTACGCCAAAAAATTTCTAAGCATGTGAGCTCGCAAATGTCAGCCCGTTAATTCGGAGCCCTTCCCGGAAAGGCTCTTTCGCATCAACAGTCGTTGCCGGTTGATTTTTCATTACCTACGTCCTACATAATTTTAACGTTCCCCGCGTACTAGACATGTGCGCCGATACGATTTCGGTACGCCGGTGGCGTGAAGGCAAATATCTGCTCCTATATTACGCGTACCAAATCCTGGGCGATTCCAATCGTCTAACTGTCAAATTTCACACAAAGATACCGACAGGAGTAGGTGCGCATAATTGGGCCTCAGTGCTGTGGGCAATAAACCTGCAGCAAATACTGAGCCTGACGCCGCATGGATATAGCCCGTGTTCCTTTCTTATTGTGTTTTTGTCTCATGTGCTCTGCCTTGTTCGTATTTATTTTTGTTTCTTAGGTCTATTGTGGCGATAAATAAATGTGTTTTTTTTATTTTCTGCTTTCTTCAAAATTCGAATCGGTGTGAACGGCTTGCATGCAGCTCCAGATTTGGTGTGCTTTTTACAAGAAAAGTGGTCGCAATAAAATAAATAAATAAATAAATAAAATATCCAGCGGCGGCGTGTCAAAAAAAAACCTAGGCGGCGCGGCGCACATGTCTACAGCGTACTCACGTCTCAGAGTCGAGTGCTCACTTTGATCTTAATCTATAATTCAGTACTCTCGATCTTCCAATAAATGAGTATTCACAAACAGACGAGAGAAAAAAACATGCCCACCCCCCCGCGGCATAATTTCATTAAGTCAACGCCATCTACGGAAAATATACTCAATCTATAAAGAGACAATGGCTCGAACTTGCCATTATTGCACGTTTTTTTTGCGCAAGGGAGGCGTCTACAGGGGGAGTGAAGAAGATGTGTTTTTGTCGTGTTTTTATTACCGAAAAACAATGATGAATTAGCGAACATCCCGTTTATTAGTGACAGAGCGCTGGGTAGGTACATTTTTTTTCTTAATTTGTTTTTTAAGGCGTCGCGCGATGAGCTGCGAAAATTTCTGTATTAACGAGCGGCAGGAATGTTCAATATCAGCCGTTTCTTACGAGTTTGGGAGTCTCTAGTAAATTAAATTGTTTACGCCTCGGTGTTGACGCTACAGTGTGTATTTTATCTCGGCGTGTTAGAGATGATTATCAAGCTGTGAAAAAGTGTGTAGCCTTCGATGAGAGATAATTACGTGTGGTAATATTGAAACTCAAAGAGTTACTTATCTTTGGCTGTAAATACGTACACCGACTGCTTAGGTTAGGCTTCTCTGTTTAACAAGTTTGAACTCTTGTTCACAGGCCGTTGGTTATGAAACAGTTAAGTTTAGTACTCTCTGTACCCAGATCCCTAGAATAAAGACTTTTGTTTAACATAGCTTTTGCAACAATTTTATAATTTTAGACCTTTTGCAGTAAAATTTTGCCATCAAGATGCTTGATATCTCAAGTGTACAAATGGCCTCAGTCTAGGCGTATTTATATGTTTGTGATGGCCTTGTCTGGTCACCATAGTTCAGGATACGTTGCCTTGGTTTGGGACGAGAACCAGTAACTGTGATGTGTGGAGGTTATCATTATTAATTACTAGCTGTTGCCCGCGACTTCGTTCGCATGGTGATTTTGATGTGTATTTTTCCGGGATAAAAATAGCACATGTGCTAATCCAGACTATAATCTATCTCTGTGCACAATTTCATCCGGATCCGTTCAGCCGTTTAGCGTGAAAGAGTAACAAACATCCATCCATACGTACGAACTTTCAAGTATCAAGAATATTTATTGTGAGCTTAGACCTGGGTTACACATTTATTAGTAACAGTTGCTATTTCAAATAGAATCACCAAATGTTACCTTAACAGGTGTACTCACATTCATCCATCCTTCACATAATATTTTTTTATATTGTGGAAAGAGTAACATGTCAGACTTAGAAAGAAAGACAGAAAGATATATTTATATTTATAACAACATTTTAAAATAAGTATCCGTAACTGTACGAGATCATCTTAAAAACTAAATAGCTACATGTCGACTTCTGACATACTTACATAATAAACCTAAATAAAGCGTTTATAATATAAGGATACCAAGCAGTAAACAAATGTCGCCTGATTGTTTTTTTTTTACCCAGCAAATCTCTCAGATAATAATAAGTAACAAGTAATTTTATTCATAAAGATGATAGAATAACACTAGGATCTATTCAACTTTAATTTAGCTTTAATTTTGACTGCCTCGTTGGTCTAGCCGTAAAGGCGCTTAGCTACCAAAACAGAGGTCGTGGGTTCGATTCTCACTGGGGGCCGCCGTACGTTTGTACGAGCGGCCTCAGTATTTTCATATTTGTGACGTCCTTGCCCGGTTAGCATAGCACAGGGTATCCTAGTTTGGGACCAGGTCAAGTGATTGTATTGTGTGGAAGTTATTATTATTATTATTCAGTAGAAATAATATATGACGTAGAGCGTCTGCTTCCTAAAAGAGGGATGAGACCCTGTAGCTTAAGGGTAAGCAGTCTCTCTCTGCATAAGCGATGCCATTACCTACGTGATTCAATGAAACGTCAACAATGTAGGAAGATTCAGTAAATCGACCCTGTAACTCCAGAGCATAATGCGGCAGAGATACTCTAATTATTTTACAGTGACTGCGATTCGCTTGTGGAACAGCGTGCCTCTGGGCATTCGTCAGGCTTCAACCCTGGAGATTTTCAAAAAGAAAGTCTTTAACCACTTCCTTGATCTGCAGAATAGGCAGTAAACGATCACCAGTTACTTTATTTTATTGCTAATTGGTATGTAAGTAATCGTGTTCAGTAATTATCTTCAGTATATATGTACGTTTTTTTTTATTTATATACCATCATTTATTTAGGTTTATAATAATTTTTATCTACACTCATATCACAATCTTCAAATTAAGAATTCAAAGGTAAACACATACTGACAGGCTTAAAACAATACATAACTTTAAAGAAAATAAAAAAAAAGTGTAATATAAAGTTACATTAAAGGTCAAATTTTTCACTTTATGTTACAGTTTTTTTTTTTAAAGTGTTGCTGTGATCACGGAACAAAACTTAAGTTTTTTTTTTAATGTCAAAAGTTGACTCTATAAAAAACCTAATTCCATTTTCGTGGTACCAAAAGTGCAACTAAAAATACCTAAAATTGCGCGCGCAAAACTGAGTGCAGACGATTGAATGTCAAGATACATTTGTCGAAATTGCGCCATTTTGTTTCAAAAATTTCATTATGAGTGTAGATAAAGTAGTGTATGAGACTCCACATAACTTGGTATTAAAACACTCGCGAATGCTATTAAAAAACTCGCCAAGGCTCGTTTTTTAAAATCTCGCTCGTGTTTTAATAACCCTCATTATGTGACAGTCACATAAACTACTATCTTTAATCCCCCCCTCCCCTAAGTCTAAGTTAATGTATTTCCCTGGGTTTACGTAAGTTTATTACTATATTTCATCTTTTTCTTGCACTACCCGTCGCCAGCCTCTTCAATGCCAAAGGTTTGCTGGAAGAGAATGCTTCTTGCATTAAGCACGCCCTTGTACATTTACAATGTTATTAGTGCAATAAAGAATTAAAATAAAATAAATAAAATAACGCACAGAGACAAATGGCCAAGACGAGAGTCACCTCAAAACAGCGTCGTCAAAAAAAAAAACAATCACCACCGCGCTCTGCTCATTAATACACAAAACTGGGGACAGCCAAATGAATTGATCAATCAGATTTTTTACGGCCACGAATCAACTATGCCGTGAATAATTCCCGGGCCATTTCGACCCCAACACTCGGTGAATACAACAAAAGCTTAGCGCAAGGTGCGATCGTGATGAAATTTGCTCAGAGGGTATGTCTCGTCTTCTGTAAGACAAGACATATCCTTTACAATACAATCTGACAACACAAGAAGTCACCATTTGACTGTCCTGCGAAGTCTACAGTCACCTGATAACAATTAGGTATTCAACTAAATTATTTAATTTAGCATAACTGCAGTAGACAGTGCATTAACTTTTTTGGATGCACTCTACTAAGGTTAAGGGCGACATTGCAACTAAAATGTAAGAGTTGATGCTGATGATGATGTTGTGTTGATGATGCTATGTTTTATTTGCTACGTTCTTTAGTTTTGTTTGCAGATTATGCGGTACATACATACATCACGCCTGTATCCCAGACGCCGAGACCAGGGATTGCCACTTGCCACGATCTTGGCAGATCACTTTCGCTTCCTCAACATTTATCTCCACTACAAATACGGCCCGAAGGCAGCGGCTAACCTAGTAACATAGTACATTGACATTCAGCAAACAGAATGTAAATTCTTTACGTTGAAATAAATTATTGATTTCTGATTTCTATTTCCATTTCATTAGTCGTTGCATGCACGCACGCCGGTTTCGGGTACTTTGTGTATTACGAGTATATGGCACTTTGAAAAAATATTAACTTCGGCGTTGAGGAGTAACGTGACTGTGCGCCATTGTCATCATCAGAACACGGCTATCCACTGCTGTATACAGGCCCTTTTTCCTAAATGCCATCTCTAACGGTCTTTTGTCAGAGTTTATTAATTTGTATATCACTACCTCACTGTTTGAACTGTGTAAACTGTTGCTTATATATATTTAATTATGTATTTATTTTGTAGGTATTTATGTATATTATATACATGTAAACTGCTGCTTATATATATTTAATGTAGTAGCTATTTTTTTTTAGGTATTCATGTAAGTATATTATTGGTACAATATGTAATTATAAGTACTTATGTTCTTGTAATCTCTCGCTGTACATCCATCTACCGACTGTATTCTTGGTGCATTCCTCTCCATCCAAAGGTTGTCTGGAAGAGATCGCTCTAAGCGATAAGACCGCCAATTGTATACCACTACTTAGATATAAGAAACTATTTGTAATATCTTTCACCTGGTTGTGCAATAAAGTGTTCTCTATCTATCTATCTATCTATTATATTGTATTTAAAGATTTTATTAAAAGAAAACAACAAACAGGTTGACAAATTTGCCAAACTGCGCAGCAGTTTATCGGCAGTTGTTGACTTAAGTATTTGGCATTTTTGTAAACAATCGTTTCTCAGTTCCGTGTGGCGCCGGATAAAGAATAGCGTCACCCCATTTCCTTCCGTCGATGTCGTAGAAGGCGACTAAGGAAATCAATTACCAGGAGACGGGCAGCAGCGTCTTCCCGAGATTCTAACCGCATACTGCGATCGCCAACCCGCCTGCCAAGCGTGGCGATTATGGCAAAACGATTATGGCGAGGCCTATGTCTTGCAGTGGGCGTCAAATGGCTGATGATGATGATGATTTCTCAGAAACATGTTGATGGCAAATTATATACTTTATATGAATTACAAACACTCTTTTTCCTTATGTGACGTATCCTGTTGGAGGTTGGCAACAAAGGCTATAAATACAAATATAAAACAGACATTAAGTATGTAACTGCCCGAAACGGGCAGCAGCGTCTTCCTGTGATTCCAACCATATACTGCGATCGCCAACCCGCCTGCCACGCGTGGCGATTATGGCAAAACCCCCTCATGATTATGACAATTATGAGGGAGGCCTATGTCCTGCAGTGGGCGTCAAATGGCTGATGATGATGATGATGAAGTACGTAAGTATGTAGAAAATTAAGTACCCTGAGTATATAAAACGATCCTGGCAAGTGGCAGTCCCTGGTCTCTGCCTACCCCTCTGGGATACAGGCGTGAGCTTATGAACGTATGTAGTATATAAAAAGGGGGGGGGGGGTATTGGCTCGATCAGCCGTGTTAAGTAATCACAGCTGATCAAACCAAACCGTACTTCCATCATACTTCTGTGACCAGGCTGCATAGCCTTCGTTTTAATTTCATCCGCCCGGGGAGATCGAGTGACATCCAATCTATCTGGCGTGGTAAGGAAAAAAGTCCCCCACCCTCCCCCGCGGACCTCCTTAGGCCCCTGGGCTCTTCGGCGATAATATTTGTCTTGGGAGTGTTTAATAACAGATCAGGTTTAATGGACGAGTGCGTTCCCGGGCGAGGAATTAAGTGATTCGCCGTTGTTTTTTACTTTGGCTTTCAATTTGACATTGCTGAAGTGAAATCGAATTCTAAATTGCTATACCGAAACTTGTTAAATTTTCAACTTCTTACCTTACCTTTGAACTCGTTAAATTTAACTAGATGTGCCCGCGAGTTCGTTCCAGTGGAACTCAATTAAAAAGTACAACAAATACACCCATTAAATTACTTCAGCCAGATGTCGCCATCTGTACGTAGTATAGATAAGTTTGTAAAGAGGTTCGAAATTTCGCCGATGCCCGCACTTACCCATTAGCTCAGTTGGGAGAGCGCTGGCATGGTAGCCAGAGGTTGCGGGTTCAAGTCCCGGCATGGGTGGAATTTTTAGCCTCTAAACAGGCTTTTTTAGCCTCCAAATAGACAGTTTTTTAAAATCGTCCTCAGCACGGATTAGTGCAACAAAAAGAATATACATACACTACATAAACTCACACCTGCATCCCGAAGGGGTTGGCAGCGACCAAAGATTGCCATTTGACACTTGATCCTGACGAAGGTTCCGCTTCATCAACATTCATTAATCGCCGTATGCATGCACGCTGCACGCTTGTGTGTTAAATTTAATTTAAATTAATAGCTATTCAATTACGTAAAATATTGATATAAGTACTAAGGCCCTATTTATGAAAATACGATTCCTCTAAAACCGATCTAAAACTCTGTTTATTTTACTCATCTAAATCTTTTCCTTGTAAAATCTCCACTACAGACTATTTTAATCGGCGTATCTGAAGTGTTTAAAGGAATCGAGTTTTTATAAATAAGACCGTATTTATATAACTATGTCCTGTCAAAACATAAACCTACCGACCGTTATTGTTTGACATACATTATGTTGAATAAGTGTCAAATTATAACTGAGTACCATTATGAAAGGAAATAAAATTATTTCCACAAAAAATGTTCACGTGAATAGTGTTACTTAAGTTTTCAAAAAAATATTGTCATTAGCTGCCTACGCCAGGGCGACCCGGGCCCTGTTAAATCTATGGTTTATTTACAGAAAACGAGCATAGGCGGTATAAGCTAAAATTATGGCATACATATATATTATCTAGTGTATGTATATTATAGATAGAGAACACTTTATTGCACAACCAGAGAAAAAAAAACAATATATATTATATCCATAACAATATATCAAGTACAAGTATGATTTTTCACTAAAAACTGTAAAAATTATCTATATTTACAATTAAATTGGTTGCTTCACTAATCTAGCAGTAAGTCGTGGGTTTGATTGCCTCATTTAGTTAGAGACCAGAAGGAATTATTTTGTTGAAGAGACGTTGTTTATTACGAGTATTTATCTATTTAGTAAGTGCAGTCGATAACACAGCAAAATTTACAATCATGTACTCTACTCCGTTACATTAAGGATGACTATAACAGAAACATAACACCTGCAGTCGACTGTACATAGCTTAATATTGCTCAACCTGATACAACTATCTAGTTGTAACAGGTAGAGCAATATTAAGCTCTGGAATGAACTAATCAATCAATCCAGAAACATCTAAACCTGACACGTACCAAATGTTAATTACGTGCCGAAAACAACGCAATAATCTATTCCGTTTACGATAGCTAATTAATCAAGATCAAACGGAAATAACAATGAACATGTTATTCATCATCTCCGGCAGAGCTCTTTGTTGGCAACAATCACAAAGTCTCGGCCAGCGGTGAAATAAAAGATGCAAAAAAATATCCATAAGATAATCCGGCGAAGAAAAAAAAACGGAAAATTCAGCAAAGTCGGGCATTAAAATGGCAATCAAACTGGCAATTTGGAGGGTGTTCCAAATTTAAATCCGAAAAGAAACGGTCTTCCGATTTGTAATTCAAACGTGGAAGAAACTGGCGAGATATCCGCGATTTGAATAGGGAACCGATGGCTCTTCCGTCGGTTGAACCGGGGAAAGTGAATACTTTTGCAATTTAATATCCAACCTGCGTTAAATGTGTTATTAAATAATTACTAGCTCAACCTACGACTTCGTTTGTGTCTAATAAAAAATATATTTGTACTAAAGGCCTGTTAAAAAAATACTTATAAATTGTCACCGAATTGTATGTTCATTCACCAAATTTTTGCACCAAATTTCACTAAATTGTATGCTTGTTCGTTCAATCCAAAACAAATAATTTCTCTCTAATTTGCCTTTTATGACACCGAAATTAAAATTATTACTAATAAAAATAAAATTACTCGGAACTTAATTCAGTTTAATTAATAAACCATCGCGATTAGACTCGTTAAATGAATAACCATGTAAAGTCAATACCAATAACTTTCTTTCTAAATCCCAAATAAACTTGCAAACACAAGATAACTGACATATAAAAAAATGGCAATATTTGCTTAAACCGTGAAATTCCCAGGGGGCGGAACGACACTCTAATTAATTTGCCCCAGTCAATCTGCAACTAGTAGACGAGAAAAAGGCACAAGCCCAAAATAAGTCGTCTGCATAAATATTGCGCCCCCTTAAGAGGTCCCACCTGAAAAAATCCATCGTTGAGAGGGACTCAATAAGGCGTCGAACATTTGACGCGCATTTTGGCACAGTTCCTCGAGCGTCGGGGCGCGCTTTTTTATGACTTTTCATTAATGAAGAATGCTTTGGGGCCGATCATTGTGTGTGCAATTTTTGGGGCTCCAACCTCAAAAGAAAAATAAAAACGGAGCCCCTCGTTGACCGTCCGTCTATCTACGTGTCAGTAAAGACTCTGCTGGCATCTTCTAGCATCAATTAATAATGAGTAACCATGCTCATAGATATTATGCATTGAACGGGTCTAATTGCGATTGGTTAGCTATCGCGATTACAACCCAAGGTCTGTGTCACAGTCAGAGCTTTTTTTAAGCCTATATTTGTCCCACTGCAGGGCACAGGCACAGGTTAGAGATATCAAGTCGAAATAAATATCAAATACTAATATCAACTATCCTATCGCAAACTTCCGTAAATGCAATCAAAAGATACCCATTTATGTTAAATATTGTGGGAACTCGCAAACTCATTTTTTCACCACCCAAGAAGGTAAGAAGGTACTACTCATTGAGCAGAAAATTGACACTAAATTGTAGTTACCTTTTATGAAAAACCGTTACCAAGTTAAAACCATCATGCTTGGTCCAATCAAACAGTCTTGCCAACAAGTAGGTACAGCTAAAGTCATCGCGAGTGGTAAATTCAAACCAGCTTACTTAAATAAGTCTTAACTTTGCTGTAGGGTCGTCCGTGTGGCGCCGGATTAAGAATAGCGTCACTCCATTTCCTTCCGTGGATGCTGTAGAAGGCGACTAAGGAAATAAATTACCAGGAGACCGGCAGCAGCGTCTTCCTGAGATTCCAAACGCATACTGCGATCGCCGACCCGCCTGCCAAGCGTGGCGATTATGGCAAAACCCCTCATGGTTATGAAAACCAGGGAGGGAAGCCTATGTCCTGCATTGGGCGTCAAATGGCTGATGATGATGAGGGTTTTATGAGATAGACTTTACTACAGTAATGTTCAGTTTGTAACCGGTCACACGGAACCGAGTGGGGGTAGGCCCTACTTGCACTTGTCCAGTTTATTATAACGAGAATGCTTGTGAAGAAAGGGTACTCAGTATCATCGTTTTCTCCTCCACCTCTACCCCAAAGTTTGCATTTGCGTTGATGACATAAACTGTGCATCAGACAAGGGCGACGCAGTGAAATCGGACCTCAATTAATTGGGTCAC
Organism: Yponomeuta evonymella; assembly: GCA_963969515.1. NCBI lineage: Eukaryota > Metazoa > Arthropoda > Insecta > Lepidoptera > Yponomeutidae > Yponomeuta > Yponomeuta evonymella. The sequence goes on from OZ018363.1 coordinate 3,360,889, forward strand.
AGATTTGGCTTTGATGTTCTCGGTAGGGTTATGATAGATGCAATGACGAGGGTCCAATCTGATTGTTCCGCGACCGATATTCGAAGTTTGCAACGACGAATAACTCTATCCATAGGTTTGTTCCAGATCCGGTGAGTTTGTACAACTATTGTCCTTTCTTTTGACCTGACAGTGTATGGCGATACATCAATGTACACTGCGTACCCGATTAGTGTATAATAAGTCTTCTTTTTAAAGTTTCGTACTCAAAGGGTAAGGGACCCTATTACTTAGACTCCGCTGTTCGACCGTCTGTCACCAGGTTGTATCTCATGAACCGTCATAGTTAGACATTTGCAATTTTCACAGATGATGTATTTCTATTGCCGCTATAACAACAAATATTAAAAAGAGAATAATATACATACTTAAGGGTTGTATAGATAATGGTAAGGAACCATTCGTGCGCGAGGCACTTTGACTGCCTCGTCGGTCTAGCCGTTAAGGCGCCTACAGCTAACGGCTACTAGCTACTAGCTACCAAAACTGAGGTCGTGGGTTCGATTCCCACTGGGAGCCGCCGTACTTTTGTACAAATGGCCTCAGTCTGGGTGTATTTTCATGTTTATAATGTCCTTGCCTGGTTACCATAGGATACCATAGGGTATCCTAGTTTAGGACCAGGTCAAGTCATTGTGTTATGTGGAAGTTATTATTATTATTACTTGGCCGGTTTTTGTTAATCTGCGGGTCACTCGGCATTGAAATGTACTTACATCGAACTTTAGAAAGAGAAACGTTAATAAAATTGTAGCTCTATGAAATGCAACCCCGGGGGGCGAGACTCTTAAATGCTTTTATTGCATAGTTGTTCAATAGGGTGATATTAGTACCATAATGGTAATGGTTGCTTCATTGACACTATTTGCAGTATGCTAACGTATCGCATTACAATGGTATAACACGAACAACTTAACTCGGCGCCACGCGCGATCCGATCTTCTCCGCGAGAAATGGCTATTTGATTTGCGCGGGTTACACCATTCGAATGACATTGTACTGCTATTGTTTAGCAGACTACAAAACAGAGGCAACTAACAGGTATTGTCGTGTTAAGATCATTCTATTGAACAACTATGTGTGTGTTAGCCTTTAAGCCCTGGTCCTTTCGTAAGTCTACATCCACATTCTGGGCCATGAAATTCACACCCAAATAAACGTTATCCCTAATAGTTTTGATCGAAACCCTTCGCCGCCCCGGGTGGCATCAGCGGACCGATAATACGCTTGATCGCTCAGGATAAAGACCTAGAATGGCTCCCCAGCAATTTATTGAGAGTTAATACTGTACCCTTGGTCTGTAATATGTTGTCACTGTTTGGTGTAACTTCAGGTAGAGGTAGCAGGTTCGGTAATTCAACCGTCTTGGGGGTTAGTGTTTGCGGTGTGTTCCATCTTAGTTGGTTTACAGCCAAGGATGTTTACAGCCAGATGATTGTGATTTAAGATTGACGAAAGAAATATAGAAAAGGGACGTCCCAGGCGGTCGGGCAGCGACCAGTAGGGGATTTACCTACTAGTTTTTCAGATCATGGTCTCCAATCGATAGCCTTTTTTATTTTATTTAGAACACAAAACAGGTTACAGACACATTTACCAAATTTTACATACATTACAGATCAGACCTAGCCTATGACCCTAAACTTGTGTACCTAGCGTGCATTTATACTACTTGTAATTTTTAACCTTAACTTTTGCTCAATCGGATCGGTTAAGGGGCTCCGTAGAGCAACACTAGCGCTACCAAGGGAAGAAATAATATTTTTTTAAAATAATGTCTCAGCCATCTTTATGGTGATTTATAGGACTTATGGCCGCAAACCTAAGGCAAACAACCTAGGACTGGATAGCATTAACGCCAACACGGCCGTTTTTGGCATAAATACTATCTAGTCCCAGGGCCGTGATCCTAGGTACTAAGATAAGATAATTTATTCAAGGAACATTTTACAGTGACCTTATCACTAAGGCAGTGGTACCCTGCTCCCTAAAAAGGTTAAAACCTGTGGTTTAGGATAAGCAGTGCTCCTCTGAAAAACATTTTACATTTTCAAGGTCAACAGACTTCAATACACTAATTTACACAATTAATGTACCTTGTTAATATATTGTGCTTTTGACACGAAAGTTTATATTTAATGAAAAAACTTAAATGAGGTTAGAACTAGGTAATAAAAATGCGGTGTGTGTGTGTGTGTGTGTGTGTGTGTGGGTCCTAAAAATAACTATTAACATGATTGTAAATGACTGTTAACGACCTGTAAAAAAAGATATGATTTTTTGCCCTTGGTGGCGCTAGTGCTACCTACTCTATGGAGCCCCTTAACGGAATTATATCGTATTAATTTTTATATTGACGAAACAAGTATATCGAGCGAATATGGGTGGAAGGAGCGGTAAGGGACCGAATAAGGCAAGATATAAAGTACTGAAACCGGAGTGGGTGCATGCAACGACTAATGAATGTTGATCAAGCGAAAGAGATCTGTCAGGATAGTGGCAAGTAGCCACAGATAGTGTAAGTGGCAGACCCTGGTCTCTGCCTACCCCTCCGGTATACAGGCGTGACTTTATGTTATGTCATTTTTAGTATTAAAAGCTCGTACTTGCCCACTGTCTCACCTGACGTCAACTTAAGACAGGGCCTAAGAGTTACATACTTGCCCTGCAAGAACGTAATATCCTAGGCTGTTTTGGCTTAGAACCTGAAGTGTGCACTTTAGGATCGAGGCATAATCTCAAATCTAGGGCTTTCTTTAAAGAGTACCTCTCTCTTCCAACCGAGTCGCCCCTCCATCACACAGCCTATTAACATAACTCTAAAAGTCAAAGAGCGAAATTCCCCGGCCGCTGAAGATTCCTCACGAAATCAATTAGGTTTTATTGTACATGCGACCGCGGCACTGAATGTTGGCGTACTACAGAAGTTGTCCTTTTCGATTATGCAAAATTAAGTATGTGGTTCTTTCGTTATAGGAAGAAAAAAAAGAACGCAAAAAACATTTGTAGAGTCTAATGACAACTCTGACCTAGAGAGGTACAAGCTCTACGAGGCGTAAGCCTTTTCATCTATTTTTTTTCGTTTTTGTAAGTACGAGCATCAATAATTTTATGTTTCTTGATGATGCGGAATGTATGTTGTATTTTAAAAACCAATTCTACTTTTAGAGAGGAGGGACAGGTGGAGAGCGGGAGGGCAGGCCTTTTACCGGAAGCGGGAAACTTAAGAGGCTGAGTAAAAAAATAAAAAATAACTTTTGTGAAATCCTCCAAATCCTGTGAAAAGCTCCAAATTTCATCCATGCTTGCACTTGCCCATTACCTCAGTTGGGAGACCGCTGGCATAGTGAGCCAGAGGTCGCGGGTTCGAGTCCCGGCATGGCTGGAAGTTTTAGCCTCTAAATAGGTTTTCAAACCATATACATTATGCCATCTAGCCTTTCTATACAACACCATCTATTTTGTTAAAAAGGGACTAATATGCCTGCAGCACTGCGCCAACGATATCTTCTGTAGTGTACATTTTGTGACCGCGGTCCTATCTGCGGTAAAGTATCTCCCTTGCATTCAATTTTCTAGACCATTTCCGAATGGAATAATTAAATTTGGCCGATTTCGGGCCCGGATTTCCATTAAATTTTGCCAACAGCCTTCGGCCGTTTGCGATAGCTGATAAATCCGACTAATATTGCAGACGACGATTATGGAATCTGCTCTTTGAGCGAGAGAATCACGAAGTATTGGAGTTTCGTCCGTGTAATCCGATTCAATGGGTCTCTTGGGAATTCGCAAATCTGGTTTATTGTTCGTTTGGTTCCGAAGATTCGGTTTCTGACTCTTTGATTCGCACTCGGAAGAAATGTTTGACTGCATACTACTGCTTCATTGGCCCAGCGGTTTGGCGTTTCGCCTACCAAAACAGAGGTCTTGGGTTGGAAACCCGCGTGGGCAGTTACTGTTCCCGTAGCACACGGTATCCAAGTTTAAGACCATTACGAGCGTTGTATGGATGTTATTTATTACAAGACAGAAAACATGAATTGAATTCATGTTATTTTAAAAGCCTTGCTGTATCAGAGGTCACAGGTACAAATGCGACAAATTAGGAGACTAAAAAAACTCTTTTACTTATTAAAATCGCCGAGATCGCATTACAAACTTACGTATCTAGTTTCAATTTTTGCGTAGTCCGGAGATCGTGATGAGTGCATTATACAGCATAATCATAATCTCGCCCTTAAACACCTATTTAGAATACATCTGCAGGCGATTTCACTCTTTCTAGCCAGCTTTAGTAATTAACATCCAAAACGAGCCTTCAACCTCTTCAACATAGACAGATAGACAGTCAAGATTATGGTCCCAAATGGCAGCATAGCGGTGGCCGGCGTGCCGAGGACGCCAAGCTAGAGCCTCGATTGCTACTGAGCAACCTCACTGACTTATTACACGATTGCTGGCAATCCTGTGTGCGGGGCGCGGCTGGGAGATTGGTGCCGGTAATTTAACGGAGGCTTCTGGAATCTTCTGGAGCTGTAGAAAGCTATACGGCTAGTTGAAATGCCCACGTTCGGGCAGTAGCTTTATTGATGCAATTCTATGTTCCGATTGCAGTTATGGGGAAGAGTGATATGTCGTTATATTTATGGTACGTCATGTGAAATATTGTGCATGCGCGATGCAGGAATGTCGGAGTATATGAGCATGTGATCGCCACACAGTTTTTATTAGATAGTTTTGGGAGATTCTTGACTCCTCAATTGTGTACTCGCTAGCGCCATCGATATGTGTTTAAAGCTAATCACAGAAGACTGCAGAAACCAAACTTCGTGGTATAATGAAATCAAACAATACATGTTCAATCTTCCTAATTTTTCTTTTGTATAGAAAGCGTCCTTTTTTTTTCTTCAGATATCGTTCCCCCAGAAGCGCGTTATCTTGGGTGTACAATAATAACAGAACCAGCCTGTGTATTTCCCACTTCAAGGCTCAGGCGTTATCTTTGACAGACACAGAGAATATTGAAGACAGAGAAGGATTGCTACTACAATAAATCACAACAAATATAGATAACTTAAAAACAAAGGCATTCCGGAATCCAGGACATCTCGGCACCGACCGTACCGCAATAGAGAACACTTTATAGAGACCTAAACGTATAGTTCATACGTACGAAACTTTGAAATTTCGACTGACTGGTTGGTCTAGCTCTATCACGCCTGATTACCATGCCGGAGGTCGTGGATTCGATTCCCACTGAGGGCTGCCGTATATTTGTACAAATGGCCTCAGACTATTTCCATATTTGTGACGTCCTTGCCTGTTTACCATAGCACAGGGTATCCTAGTTTGGAACCAGGACAGTGATTGTGTTGTGTGGATGTTATTATTTTGCAATAAAATATGGTTTGTAGGTTTTCATATCATCATCATCAGTCATTTCACACCCACTGCAGGATATAGGCTTCCTCCGTGGTTGTCATAATCATGTGGGGTTTTGCCATAATCGCCACGCTTGGCAGGCAGGTTGGCGATCGCGGTATGCGGTAGGAATCTCAGGAAGACGCTGCTGCCCGTCTCCTGGTAATTTATTTCCTTAGTCGCTTTCTACGACATCCACGGAAGGAAATGGAGTGACGCTATTATTAATCCAGCGCCACACAGATCTTTTCATATCCCACAGTCGAAAATCTGTTTGTGGCTCTATAAATGATCTCCACGGCAGACCACAACTCTCAAAACCACAGTACCGTCCCAGAACCCACAACACGACAAACCAAATGAAAAATAATGCGTCAAAGCACCACCCGCGGCAGGAATGAATCAGCCATCACCTCTTATTATCGAAAGCACTTCGGAATCTGTCAGGGAACAATCACTGGCGCGAATTGAACGATGACATGTCAACAGGCTTCGTTCCTGGCAACCACGATCCATCATACAAGCTAGTCGCCAGCCTAGCTGACCCACCCAGCCAGTGCCTTCCTGAGAAACTGAGGGTCAAATTATGCTGGATAGCAACGAGGCGAAATTATTTTCACCAGTGTAGTGCAGCCTGACGTTTCGATCTTCGGTAGATGGATTAATTTGATTATAGAACAACAGATGTTGCTTGCTTCTACTTATGTACGTAGTATGTAACTTTCGAAGTCTATACGGTCTAGTGTAGTCTGTTTGATGTGCTCGACAATGTAGTAGTTTTTAGGGTTCCGTACCCAAAGGGTACTAAGAAATATTACTAAGACTTCACTGTCTGTCTGTGTGTCTGTCTGTCACAGGCTGTCCACGAACAGTTGAAATTTTCACAGATGATGTATTTCTAATGCCGCTATAACAACAGATACTAAAAACAGAATAAAATAATTATTTAAGGGGGGCTCCCATACAACAAACGTGATTTTTTGCCGTTTTATGCTCGATATTAATAACGGGAACAGGTAGACGCTTGAAATATTCAAATGTTGTACAGATATCTAATTCCGCTTCCCTCATGCGCATGTCCTATTCGCACTTGGCCGGTTTTTATTTATTAATACTTTTATCGGTGGTGATGGGTTAAGGTGGACTCTACTGTAGTCTACAGCGAGTGGACATTTCGCTTGCCTACGGAAGATAACACTTTGCATCTAGCTTAGATGTCAAAGCCTAACTTATAAAAACACGATTCCTGAACACACCTCAGATGCAGTTTAAATGAGTGTTTCCCTTTAAGCAAGGTTTAAAGGAATCATGTTTTCATAAAGAACACCGTAATTTTTCCATATTTTTGATTCACTTCGATCGCCCAGGTTGGACCAAAACAAACCCCCCACAAGTAAGTCTCACCTTCACGGGCAATATAATTTCCAATTATCTCCCTTATCCCGGTTTAATAAAGTTCTTTGTTTCTCGAGACGAGCCGAGAGGTATCGATTATTTGGCGGCGATGCTCAGTTTACAAGCAGGCCCGAACCGCGTTCTGTGCCTGGCGGGATTCACTTAGAGCCTGTTGTGGGTGTCACAGGAATTATTTTGATGTGTCACATCGGGTACGTATTGCAATGTCGAAAATAAAAAAATAAAACTAACGTAAAATAACCTATGTTCAAAATCCCTAAAATCTAAATACCTAATGATTTTAAATGCCTAAGCAACTAACACCTACCTACGAAGTATATAAGTTTAAAATACCGATTGGACTAAATACGAGTATCTAAAGATTAAAATATCAACAGTACACCCGTCACATCTAAATGGTTTGTATTACGAAGGAGTGCTCCAGCTTTGAATTGGTGCGAGATTGGAAATCAATCAATGTTTGTTTAAGAAATAATAAAAAAAAAAAATGTATTTGTGAAAGTAAGTAATAATGTATTCTATCGATTTATTCTTTTTTATTATTATTTTTTTCATCTGCTTACTCTTTTTTTATTTCAGTCACTCTGCGAAAGATGAGATCGCCAATTGTTCATAACAATGATTAGGTATTGAATGTATTTTTTGTGAATATTATTTGGGTGTACAATAAATAATTATCAAATCAAAATTTTATTATAAGACACACTATTATCTTATCTTATCTTATTACCGCTTATAACGTGGAACCTATTTATAAGTTACAACACTTTGCTCAGACCAATTTTACGGCCCTTAACTATTTAACGTAGAACTGCCGACTACATACGTACACCAGGACGTGATAACAATACAAATGTATATTAGGGCATATGACTTACTTGCAACACTTTCTTAAACGCGGCCTAACTGGCATTTAATCTAAATTTTTCATACTAAATTAAACATTTTCCATAGTATAGGGGATCCTAGTTTGGGACCAGGCCAAGTGCCAGCGTTGTGTGGAACTTATTTATTAAAATTCAAACGGCTACTAAGAGTCACTTAAATAATGGTGCACACCATCCTAAGAACACGTGTGATCAGAATCAGCTCTCTACAGATCCCCCTCATCCGTCCCGCCAGTGCGTTTTTCGCGGCGTATTATCAATTATTAAACATCAGCATGGAAATAGCACCCCCGGGTCCACGGCTTCGGCTCCCGCCCCCGGTATACATTTACACCGGTCCGTATTAAAATATTCCCCGGATTAAGATACGCGAGCGTTTGGCACCCGTGAAATTAAGTTTGGTTTCGTATTTGCATTCGGTTATTTATTCGCCTCGTCTTGAGGTGCGGCCGTCCCATGTGGACTGGATGTGAAGCCCTTTCTTTAAGGGGATCCAGTGAGCTAACTAGCGCCACCAATGAAAAAAAAACATATCTCCTTTTGCAGATCGTATTTGCAAAACGTGTCTTCACAATCTCACAATCATGTTATTAGTGAATTTTAGAAACCATGGCCGTGAACCTAAGGCAAAAAAAACCTAGGACTAGATAGCATTAACGCCAAAAACAGCCGTTTTTGGCGATTAGACAGTCCCAGGTCCTTGATCCTAGGGTCGGTCGGGGGTCCTAAAAATAACTATTAACACGATTTTAAAAACCTATTTAGAGGCCAAAAATTCCACCCATGCCGGGACTTGAACCCGCGACCTCTGGCTAACCGTGCCAGTCCTCTCTCGACTGAGCTAATAAATAGGTTTTTAAAATTGTCCTCAGCGCGGGTTAGTGCAACAAAAAGAGAATATAGTTATTAACATGATTGAAAATTACTATTAACGACCTGTAAAAAAAAATTTAGAGTTTTGTCGAAGAAGGGGTGATTGTTCTAGTCTGATGTAAAGGATTTATTCCGTAGGAAGTCAAAGTCGATGTTATTATTCAAAGCAGGACAGAAACTGAGAGTTAATGATCGTTAAGTTAAATATAATTGTGTTCATTTTAAAATATCGAACATTTTGGAGACAAAATGGACAAAAAAACCTTGTAACTTAGTCTTTTAAATGTTGGTCTGACTGTAGCCATTTGTAATAATCAAGTACGACATCCTCAAATGGGAATCGAATTCACGACCTCCGTTTTGGCAGTCAAGCATGTAAACCGGTAGACCAACTAGGCAGTAAATTTATGCTACCTCGGAACTAAAATGAAATGAAAATATATTTACACAAAATGTTTCCGCATAATAATGATGTCCGTTTGCTGCACTAAAATGATGTATAGTGTTGCAACTTAAGGAACTATTTTTTTATATTTAATTCATTAGTTGCCTACCCTAAATTTCGGGCGCCATGTAGTTTTTAAATCTGTGAAGTGTTACGCAGAAACATTCCGACCCACAATCCATAACTTGCGGGAAAAACGCTTTTTATGAATTAGATTATATTCTTTTTGTTGCACTAACCCGTGCTGAGGACAATTTTAAAAATCCATTTAGAGCCTAAAAATTCCACCCACGCCGGGACCTGAACCCGCGACCTCTGGCTAACCGTGCGTGGGTGGAATTTTTAGACTCTAAACAGGTTTTTTTATGAATTACAGTGTGTTTTCTCCATGATTTCGTTCAGACGCGTTTAATGTTCTAGTGATTACAAGTATAAAACTGAACAAAAACAAGGAAGGATTTTCTCGCAAGTTACGTTTTGTGGGCTGGAATGTTTCAGAGTAACACGGTCCAATTATGGTTTAGGTATTTTATTTGTTAACGAGCAAACAAAGATCGCTAATTTGCGGCAAATGTTACACGCGGCGGGGCAAAAATCCGGAGCAACTTTTTAATACCCCCATTACACTAGAGAACATCAACAAAGAACTTTTCTACCGTTTCCAACATATATTTTTCAATTAATTTAATCTACTTTGTCTCCTGCAGCTATAATTTTTCTACACACTCCGCGGCCCGCACGCTAAAGTTTTTAACAACAGAATTGGGCTTCTGATTAATTGGTGCCCCGAGCGATACCTTGGGGAGCCCCACTAGTAGAAATGAGGATTTTTCTATTCAGCCATTTGCTACACTAAAATGAACTCTGTGACTCAGTGTTAGGGGCGGTTAAAGGGTGTGTTCGCGACCCCGCGCATTTCGGTACCGTTGTTTTATTTAATATCATCTACGGTGATGTGATGCGTCTATTTGCATAGGCATCGATGGAAGTGCGGTCGCTTCTTCGCCAAAGATTATTCCGTTTAAAGTTCACAGATACGGCGATCGGTTCAAGTGAATAAAGTTGAGTTAAAATCGTGAGCGTGTAAAAGGAACGCATATTTACAAGAACATCGTTACATTTCTATTTTAAAATATAAGGTGGTGAAAAAAATATGACCGAATGATAAAGTGTCCATCTTATCTGACTGAAGTTACTATTAACCTCCTCAGTCCTGACCTTGAAAATAACAATTGAAAACCATTGTTATTTTCAAGGTCAGGATTGAGGAGGTTAAAGCGCTGTGGTACCAAAGCCATATTTTTACAGCACAGAGACTCCAGAGTTTAATGCAAAAATGCAGGGAACCATTAAAAAAAAATTGAAAAATATTTATTTCCAAAACAAAATTTTACAAACATATTTTACAAGGCTGAGACCTCCTTTTAAGTGTATAACACCTGTGCCAGGAGATCCCACTCTTCCACAACTATACCCACAACCATTTCCACCTGTCTATGAAAGATTTTTATTTTCTATTGCGCCCTACAAGTCTGCACGAACAAACGCACCAAGTCTTAACATCTGTTAAAGTCAGCAGTTATACTTTAACTTCTAGCGGGGCCAGTCTACTGAATGCATAGTTATTCAATAGAGTGTCATTGACACAGCAATGTTTATTTTATTAACACTATTTGTAGTCTACTAACCAATCGCATTCCAGTAGCATAACCCGTAAAAAAATACTTGGTACCTCGAGCGATGCGATCTCCTTCGCACGGGGTGAATATATAATTCGCGCAGGTGATACATCAAAAATTTGAAAGAAATTGCAATGGATCGTTTAACAAACCAAAAAATATTGTCAAAACTACTATTACCGTGTTTATACCGCCCTATGAATCAAAGCGTTTGCGTTCCGTAGACTCTAGGCCTAGAGCACCATTTCACAGAATTACAATTCAAAGTTGACTACGACAATTCGATGTAAATTGCATAGCCGATTAACCTACAGAATAACGAGTTGTATAATCGGGTCTCCAACGTACATTGAATTGTTATGATAAACTACAAACTGTAGTTTTACGTAGAAAACCCAGGTAGGTAGAAAAGGTGAACTTTTTTCTAAATACTAAATCCAGCACCAGACATATTGCGTCCTGAAGGTAGATTCACGTATCCATCCTCGTATCTTGTTTCTCGCTCGCCTCGTAACTTCACCCCTCCTCGGCTAAGGCGGGGTGGCCGCAATTGAAATGTTTATAGATACAATAATTCCACGGGATCAATTCGAGGTGGTTTAATTTATTTTTCGGTGTAGCGGGAGGCTTTGTCTTCAAGGCTTAGGGCCGATCTTTATGGTGGTGTATTTTTTGTATCTCGTAGACATGGGACGAGTAACGATCTTTATTAGAATTCTTTGTGGAGTTTGATGCGAAGCTACTTATTGCTTGAGGTCTACATAAGCAGCCTATATACGTCCCACTGTAGGGCACAGGCCTTCTCTCAGGGAGAGAGCATGGGCTTAATCACCACGCGTGCCCACCGCGGATTGGCGATTTAAAGCGCTGAGGTATGTGAATAGCTCAGACACTCAGGTTACCTCACGATGTTTTTCCATCACCGTTAGCGAGTGGTATTGCTACTATAACTTCACAAATGTACATAACTTAGAAAACCAAGTCATAGGTACATGCCCGCACCGGGGATCGAACCTGGGTCTCCCGCTTCCGAGTCCGAGGTTCTACCCACCAGGCTACCACCGCTTGAGGTCTACAAAGTTGTGGAATTGATTAAAATAATAATAATGTGATAAGCAGTTAACACAGGTCTTTTCTTTTCACCAGACGACGCAGCGTGGGCAGGCCCCCCACCAAATGGTCTGACGAACTGGTTACGGTGACAAGGACTCGCTAGATGTGGGCGGCACAAGACCGGGAAGCTTGTAAAACCGTAAGGGAGGCCTTTGTCGTGCAGTGGGCGTCAATTGTCTGATGATGATGATAGGTCTTTTCTTAGAGACTGAGAGAGAGTACGGGCATGCGTGGTCACCGCGGATTGGCGATCTCAAGCACTAAGGTATGTGTACACCTAAGACACGGTTTCCTTCACACTAGCGAGAAGTATTGTTGTTATTATCCAAATTTAGAAATATAAGTAACTTAGAAAGTCATTACCGCCCAAGGATTCGACCCCAAGACCTCACTAATGTGGAACCGACAGATATCACCAAATATTATTCAGATCCTTTCAGCTATTTGTTTATCGATTAACTAAGAACAAAAAATGTACGTCAACATTTTACATTACCATATTTTATAGCTTAACACACCTCAGCGCTTGAAATTGCAAAATCGCGGTGGGCACGCGTGGTCATTAAGCCCGTACTCTCTCTTTAAAAGAAGGCCTGTGCCCTACAGTATGACGTATATAGGCTACATTATTATTATACCTTTACATATTTCGGAAATGTGACACAGCTTTTCTGTCATCATTGATAAATCCTCCCTCGAGTATTTTACCTGATATCGTCAACCGTGCTTCCGCTGGCATTTTTTCACAACGACGCATAATCATTAGGGGCGCTGGTTTGTCCAAGAGGTATATTTAATGAGCTCGATGTTTCATACCTCGTAACTGCCGATATCTGTGCTCGCAACTCTAATTGCGCTGCTGTAGAAATGATAAAGGAGGGTTCCGTAGAATTCTACGGGAATACAAGAGGAGGACACTTGTAAATTAGATTAGAAGAAGAAGAAGAAGCAAGACATAAATATTGCAATATGCAATATTTATTATACGTCACAGAAAAAAATTAAGCAGATAAGTTACATATATGCACAATAGAAAAAAAAACTAAATACACAACAGACAAAACGAATAGATAAAAAAGGACTATAGATGTAGCCTATGGTGGATTAGGAAGCATTTAAAAAAATAGAATGCTCGTAAGCATTGGATTATGGAAATTTAAAAGCCCTCTGTATGAAGTGAAGTTATACTAGCAAGTTTACTGTTTTAATTAAGTGGTACCAGTTTTTTGAGGAATCTACGTTGAATGTACCTTACTTAATAAAAGTGCCCAAATCAGAAACTGGGAAATAGAGGAACGAATTAGAGTATTAACTTTGACGCATGTTTTCAAGATTTAAACCATAAACCTCGATAAAATACAAGACACAGAATTCCGGTTTACTCACGGCAGAATTTATTAGGTATACCTTTTAGTATTTTTTTAATGATTCGCGAATTATACTGCATTTTTGGTAATATTTCATGTTTGTGTTTTTCCTGGTACAATAAAGAATATTCTTATCTTATCTTATCTCATACATAGTTATAAAGTTAACGGGTTTTATCGCGATTATTACCTAATAAACAATCGCGTTTAAACCCGTTAAATGTATAACTAGGTAAACTTTTTCCTTGACGTTCGCCGAAAAACTTACTGATAAAAAATGATAATGAAACGTGTAATAAGTAACAAAAATATCTAGCAAAACCTTCAATTCACTGCTACTGCTCAAAGGGCTCCATCTGTAAGTAAAAATACCCTTCGGAACCCCAAAAGCGAGTCTTGCGACAGCCAAATATCCCACGTCAAATGAGATCTATCTCGTTACAATTTAATGGGAATGTTTCCAACAGAATTTGCTCGATGCGGATTTTTTTAATATTCGCCATTTTCACCGGATTGCAAAAGAAAAGGTTAGGTTACGCTAGGAGGGTTATATTTTTCGCCAGTTTGTAGGCCGATTTTGAGGTGTAAAATTGAAACGCTTGTTTGCATATAACGACTAATGAATAATGATTATGGCAAAACCCCTCATGGTTATGAAAACCACGAAGGATTCCTGCAGTGGGCGTCAAATGGCTGATGATTATGATGACTAATAAATGTTGTTGACGCGAAAGAGGTTTCTCAGGATCGTGGCACGTGGCAAACCACGGTTTCCACCTACCCCTTTGGGATACGGGCGTGAGTTTGTGTAACGTAATGTAAGCCGGTTTTACGGAACTACGGTGAAAGGGATAGTCCGAAAAGATATTCTGAAAACGAAGATGTCGTGCTGTGTCTGCGCCTTGATGGCTAGTGACATTGAAGACGAGGAAATGTCAAGCTCGGCGGCTGGCGTGCGCGGGAGTCCCCCGCAGCAGTTGCCGGCGCGCCCATGCCGCTCGCCCGGAGTCAGAGACGATCAACCGACGACGCGAGCTCCGTCTTTAATCACCAGGACTGAGCCTTGCGAATCAGAGCGAAACCTGGGGGGGCTGATTCTCGCCCGTGCGAGTTGAGAGCGTACACGCAAAATATTCGAAGGATTAGACATTTGTTGCATAAAAATCGGTTTCATGTATTCTAACAAAGTCGTATGCGCAAATTTGCTAACAAATTTCGCTGCAAAATGTATCAATAATGTCACTGGCCGCTTGAAAACATTTAAGAGAAAATAAAAAAACATATTATAGAACAAAAAAAACCGACCGATTGGGTCGTAAACAAGTCCTAGGTGAGTTCGTTCAATTTTAAACATCAGGTGGGACTAGAGTGACAAGAAATTGAATGAGAGTTCCCCGAGATTGAAAATTCAACGAACTCACGGAATACTTTTTTTATGTTTTTCAGCTGACGGTTTTTTATAACAAGTTTTTTTTCGCCCACGATATCGGTGTAGCGTCAGAGTCATGTCGCTTCTAATAAGCCGAATGTCTCTGTCATTAAAATTGTTTATTAGGTACAACGTTGGATAATGTCGCTTCGTGGAATCTAATTTTCTCGTTTTTTTGTAAATTTTTGTGATATTTCACTGGTAATTGCTCGTTAATTATATTTGTGGCTTTTTTGCGTGGCTCGAGACTTTGCAAGGATGCACGTTCCATACATTGATCATAACCAATCAATCAGCTGGTACTCGGCAACTGCTGAACCCAGACCTCCTCCAAGTCATGCCACTTTCTTCTCTCCCCGGCCATTCTCATCCACCCGCTGATAGCAATCTCCCTAAGGTCGCCGGTACAGCGAGCTGGTGGGCCCATTGACTATAAAATATACTCTAACACAGAGTTCAGAAAAAAACACAAAAGGGGCCTATTTCATAACTACAATTCATGGTTTACTATGACAATTCGATGTAAATTGATTAACCCACAGTTAAACCAGTAGGAAGACTCAGCTACGTAACGTACATCTAATCGTCATAATAAACTATGAATTATAGTTTTATGAAACGTGGCCCAGGTAGTTTATTTACAACAAACGGATATGTAATCCTGACAAAGTAAGGTAAGCACATATTATGAGTACAAATTAAATTAAACAATCTAAAACCAGCATACCAACAGCATACAGGGCGGCATCCCCAAATCACCTAACTTACCACCGTGACAATGACCAATAAAGTCTCGCCCACAAATCAGCCTCAACACTCCTGGTCAACTAGCTCGCGAACTAACTGTATGACTCCACAGAACACCAGTACAATCGCTAGTCTACGCTACACGGTAGCATTCAATGACGGTAGATACAAACACAGGCGCAAATAAACGCATATTTTAAACGAAATAATACGACAGTAGTAATTGAATCGGCCCCGGGCAAGACTTCGGAACAGCCTATGTGTATAAAGCAGCACAGTGAGGAAACAACCCTAGATAGATCAGCCGTTTTACACTCGCCTGTCTTGTTGGTTGGTGTCTTGGAGTCAACACGCTTGACAGCCAAATCAGAGGTCGTGGGTTCGACTCCCGCTGGGGCCGTCGTACCGTAAAACCGGGTAACAATGTCTCTTAGGATGCAACTTTGGCCCAAACCGAAAAAAGTTATAAGTATAGAAGTCTAGAAGCAAACCAAAACCAATCCTCAGCGCAAGGCAGCAGAATTTAAGAACATTCTGCGAAGTACTCTATCAGCTAGCAGTAAAAAAAAACACCAGAAAAACCTTGGCTGTCTTACAAAGTTTTAGTGAAGAGGATAGGTACTTTGCTGTCAACATTTTGATTTTGTCAAAGAACGGTTTTCCAATGGCAGGGGAGGATTAAATTTTTACACTAAAACCAATTAATTATAAGAAAATATAAAAGCAAACAAAACTTATCCGCCGGGTGATGAGAGGTGGGTAAGAAGGTTCATCCATCGCCACAGAGAACTCACAGTGAGTTTTGCCAATAATATAAATAATATGAGGAGCAAGCATTCAAAAGCGGACTTGTCCATGCAAAACGTTTATTTTTTTTTGCAGGTTTCTTTGAGGTTCGTTCTATGATGTATCGAAATATTTTCATTCAAATCCGGTCCTATCCTATAGAAAATGAGGTCTAGAAACAGCGATTTCGATCAAAAGCGGACTTGTCCCGTAAAAATATATGCTCGGAGAGCTCCAACTGTGAATGATATCAAACAGCAGAAAAAGAAAGATGTAGAACAAATTCTACAAAAGCAGTTTGGAGACACATGGTCAGACAATGTTGAGCTGGAGTGGTTCAAAACGATACTCAGTTCATCAGCAGCTAACAGAGGGGTAAATAGTGATGATAATGTTGATGATGAACATGAAGAATGTGATTGTTGTGAGGTTGATATTCGAGAAATTGTCTAAGTAATTCCTATTTTTTTAATAAAGATTATTATGTAAACATGTTTTTTTATTTAAACCTGATTTTTCCAGTCCATTAGCAATCATATCCGGACCTTGTCCAGGCCATTCGCAATCAAAACCGGACTTGTCCTAGCTTTTCAAGCTTTTCAATCATAACCGGAGTTGTCCATTGTTTTCAAACAAAGCCGGACAAGTCCAAAAAAAAAATATATAAAAAAAAAGCCGGCTAGTATTTTGACATACAAAAGACAGGCAAAACGTTTTTTATTGTTGTAAAGCCTTCACGTACCAAAAATTAGAGCTCTCGCTAGTTTCAGTCGCCTTTAATCAGTTTTTCGCCTCTCCTGTAAAAAACTACTAAGTGGACAAGTCCACTTTTGAATGCTTGCTCCTCATATCCAATTACTTACGTGTTTTTTTTAAATCTTGGCGATGTTGATAATATTATTTAACGTTAAACATTGGTTTTCTATGTCCCATACCATCTTTAAACATGTTTCAGTTCAGATTTCTATTGTGGGGTTAAGGGGGTCCAGGAAATAACACTAGCACCACCGAGGAAAAAAAAAATCTTTTTTTACAGATCAAATTTGCAATAAGTGTCAGTACAATCTTTCAATCACGTAATAGTGGCCCTGGCCTTATTCATGGCCCTGAACCCAAGGCAAAAAAGCTAGATCGTTTTTATTTAAATTTAATTTCATATTTCTATCAATCATAGACTTTGACCAAAATTAGATACATAGATAAAAGATAGTTACAACATTTATTTGCGATTTGAGACACACACACACACACATATAGCATAACACAAATAATTAATTACCATAAAATTATAGATTTATGACAATAATAAATCATAACAATTAATAAAAACAGAATTCTCAAATTACATTCAGCTTAGATCATAAGAATTAATAAAAATAAAATTCTCCAATTACATTCCATCAAACTACATAATTCGTCAGATTATATGGCACTACTTGGCTAAATGTGGGTGTGCCACAGCAGCCCAAAAAGGCCGTAATCTCAGCATCATATAAATACCCGCTTTCATACCATAGCATAGGATACTCTATGGTATCCATTTTGGAATCAGGGCAGTGATTGTGTTGTTTGGAAGATATTATTATTATACATAGATATACAAGGTGTTGATTTGTAAAGTAACGCCCGACTCAGAGTACTTTCTACTCATCAATACGAATAACTTTACCTCTGGGACCAACTCCCAAATTAAAAAAAAAAATCTGCTGTTCATCATACATTTTGTTCATTAGGTGTCAAATTTTAGTATGTCAAAGCGGTTTTCTTTTCGCTATGTCGAGGTCGACCCGATAGAAAAGGTTATTTGTGTTTATGAGTAGAAAGTACCCTGAGTGAGATAGAGAATACTTTATGGCATGTAATTTCTTATATCTAAGTAATGGTATACAATCAGTGGTCACGATCTCTTCCAGACAGCCTTTGAATGGAGTGCATATGTATGAAGTTAGTTATTTTATTATATGTATGACTTTTTCCCACTGCACCGAAAAGCAAACACCAACTTGGGTTTCCCGTTAACGTTCCAAGAGACGCTTATGACTCCACCGACCCTCGATATGCACTAGCTTATTCCTTTCACGAAGGAGAAGGCTGCATACAACTGGTATAGGCTAGAAAGGGACAGGTGATGCCGTTTGAAACTGTTCATTATAAACAAAGGATAGTCTTTGGCAACCCTTTTTAATAGACTATTGGGCGAACACGTTGAGATGAAACTGGTAGGTTTCTGGAAGGCGTATTCAATGGAGAGCTAAAGGCAAACATTGAGAAATTTAGTGTTAAAGTTGAAACTAAATAAATTGTTGACATTTTAACTGCGTCGAACCATAATGGATGCTTTTTAACCGACTTCAAAAAAAGGATAATAATAAGATAATCGGACAACGTTGTAAGGAATTATCGCTGAACATACATTGACAGACGAATTGAGAACCTCATTTTTGAAATCGGTTAGAAGGGATTTTTTATCACCCGGTATAATTTTAATTTTTAATTTTGTTTATTGAGGAAACCAGCCAGCTTTACAAATTAACTTAGTTCTTCAAGTGGACAAGCTTCATAGCGAATTATAGGTTACCTCAGAAAATACTATGTACTGAGTATTTACGTTTAAAAAAGACAAATTTACAAAACCGGATCAACCAGAATCAACTCACATAAGTACTTATTTTTAAAAAAACGAAACTTAGGCCGACTTGCACCAATTTCTTCATCATCATCATCAGCCTATGCTTGTCCTTTAAAACCATTTAACTAAAATTCTCCATACAAAAGTCGATTTAAACGGCGACTTAAGTGATATTTAAGAAGTGGTGCAAGTCGGCCTTAATCTCCTAACATCATTTCATCACTGTAATCGTAATGGACTATATGTTGAATTACGACATAAAAAAGATAAATAAATAAACAAGTATATAATATTTTTCTATTGTCTGTATATAGATACCTCAATGAGTAGATAAATATTATAGAAATGATTAAAATAAAACAAATGAATAAATAATAGGTAAATGTATGCAATTAAGGTCGCGTCGACATTATTGCTCGGCTCCGGGAGCGGGCTTCTTGAATTTATATTTAGTTCACAAAAACGGATCGGTTCCTTTAAGAAATTTATTAAATATATGGGCCAACCGGGTGCGTTTACGGCGTCTGATGTCTGCCGGTCCGCTCCTGGCCAGTTTAGGCCTGTTTGATCTATCTGCGGTCGGTCGGCGTTTGACCGACGTAATTAGACGACCTAATACTGTTGTCAGGCGGGATTGTTCCTGTTTTGGAGCGGACGTGTCTGAGACAAGAACTATCGTGTGTGTTTACCTATTGGCGGTCATTGACATAAGGCCATTCATTTATTACGTAAGACGATTCAGGGAGGGAGGCCAACCATGTCTTATTTTTTGTTACACGCGGGTGACCTGGACCCCCTGGTCTTGACAGTTCTTACGTAAGCTTACGTAAGCTGACAAAAATGCGCAAAGTTAAAATTCTACTCTGAAAAAGCGGGCAAGTGCCTTGTCGGCAACATGGCAACGGACCCGCGTTAATGTTCTTTCATGTTCTACTTTCCAGTGTGCACATGTTGCAGACTGGATCGCCTAATTTAAATTTAAAATATTTTAAAATTAATGATAAAAAATTCCGATGCAAATTAATAAAACATTAAAGGGTGTGAAACATAACATATCACAATATAATAGACCAACACAGCAATTTAGATTAAAAACAATCAATCATAATTGAAAAAAAAATAAATGTCAACATGTATAAATAAAAAATAAAAACTACGATGAATTATAATTCATCATCAATGAAATAATTTATATTGTAATACATTTTGTTTAATAGTAGTTGAAACAATTTCTTTCTAAAGAGTGGTCATGATAATTTCTTAAAGCAATCAAGTACATTTTAATAAATTCGGATTGCCATGGTATGAAATAATACGTTACATTATAAAAAACGTACGTCGTCGTAAAACGTCGCCCAACCTAGGCTAGGTTCGGTTAGACAGAAGTGATTGACAACAATTATTGTCACTGACAGTAGAATAGATGAAAGAATACAAAGCATTTATTAAGACAAAGGTCGAGTGAGCTTATTACTATTTGTAGCTTTATGGAAAAAGTCTAGTAGATATTTCCTTTTTGCAGACAGATAAAAGTTACATAATTAAGGCGATTTTTCCACAACAGGCGCAGCAGGTGGTGAACAGCTAGACAACGGTTCACTCGCACTTGTATCGCGTGCCCGAGGGCACGTAGACAGACAGCCGTCTACGTAGAGAAGGTACTCTAGCGACGAGAGAAAAGGATGGAGGTAAAGAGACCAGGGGCCTCATTATGCGCACCAAATCCTGTCGGAATCTTGACGTTTGCGAGAGCAATTTGTATGCAATTTGACAGTTAGACGATTGGAAACGTTCAGGTTTTGGTGCGCGTAATATAGGAGCATGGCCCCGATTGTGTTAGTGCGTACTAGTACAAGGACAGATTCACGGTCGGGTCACGTGACAAGTTTTTTTTTCCTTCAAGCCTAGAATGTTCGCAACGAAACCTCGCGCGCAATCTCCTTTGCGCTTGGTGCCAATTTGAATCGCACGGCAGAATAATATTGTAATGCGATGCGATTGATTAGTAGACTACAAAATTGTGTCAAATCACAGCCTTTGCTAGTACACTCAATAACTATGCGTTAAGTATGCCTTTATGCCTCGGCTGGGGGTTTTTGGGACGTAAGAAGAAAATTGTAACGTTGACTCCCGTTTAAAAAATATATGCCTGCATGGAAAACTTATTTTTGTAGCACATTAACTCATTTGTCTACTGAGACAAATCAGTTATGAGGCAAATAGAGAACTTTACCTGTGAGTTAGCGAGGGAGCATTTGAGCATGAAACTGAAACGTCTAATAAAAACTTTTTAAGTAATTAACAAAACAAAAACGACTTCAAGAAAAAACACGCATTAAAAAGACTCCGATGACTTTATTATGGATCTAGTCAGCAAATCTTGACCAAATTTATATTGAAACAACCCTGGAGGTATCTCCTTTCCAACAAAAAGAAAATATACAGACGAATTTAAAATCAGTTAAAAATTAAGGTAATAAATATTCAAAACACTATAAAGAAAATCCGGCCAAGTGCGAGTCGGACTCGCGCACAAAGGGTTCCGTACCATTATCTATACAATATTAGACACAAATATCGAGCAAAAGACTACAGAAAAAATTACGTTTTTTGTGTGGGAGCCCCCCTTAAACCTTTATTTTATTCTGTTTTTAGTTTTTGTTGTTGTAGCGGCAACACAAATACATAATTTGTGAAATTTTTACATACAGCCTGGTGACAGACAGAGAGACAGACAGACAGACAAACAGACAGACAGACAGTCAGACCGACAGACATACGGGCAGACACACAGACAGATAGATAGACGGACAGTCAAGTCTTAGCAATAGGTTTGGCACCCTTCGGGTACGGAACCCAGAGACGATTAAGTGGCAAACCACAATGGGCTTATCACTTGCTACAAATCAGTCTCTTTTGCTTCATTAACATTTATTAGTCGCTGCATATTTCGAGAACTTTCTTACATGCATATATATTTTCAGTAGAATTTATCAATAAGTACCTTTGAAAAAGCCTCCGGATAAAGAGGAAGCAAAAAGGAACACCCATCATCTGCGGCTGCCCTCATTAACCCTTCCGTGCATACTTCGCCGCGTGCGTTCGCGTTTCCTAACCGCGGGGGCTTAATTCTGTTCACGGTATGAGTGAACAGGGTATTCTATTACGAGAAACAGGTAAATTGACACCGGAGGCCCGTTTCACGCAACTACAATTCGTGGTTTACAATGACCATTCGATGAACGTTGCATAGCCGATTAACCCACAGATTAACAAGTAGGAAGACTAAAATATATGCTAATCGGCTATGCAATTGTCATAAAAATCTTTGAGTTGTAGTTTTATGAAACACGGTCCAGGTGGTCCGTGAAAAGATGTGATGACACATTTTATCAATTCAAAATAACTTACTCTGGAAGAAAGAGGCATATTTAAGCGAATTACGAATATTATAATTGTGGTATGGGGATACATGAAACGAGCCTCTCCGAACGACGAAACGAACGCTTTGTGGGGCGGACCCTGGGTAACAAACAGTAAGCGAGCTGGTGATGCTCATAGACACATATCCTTAAAGTTGACTTTATATGAACTTCTTAGACCGTGCCGTTTACCATCGTCAATTAGTACAAGTAAAATCTTGACGTCAGTTACACCTGTAACTGAGGTTAAGTGTTTACTTGTACTAATTACAAATAAATAAGAAATACCCATGTAATTTCCTTTTTTATGTACAATAAAGTGTTCTCTATCTATCTATTTATCTAAATACATTTCATAAGGAAAAAGTTATACAGCCAACAGCGCATGAAAAATCACTCGGTCTTTTTCCAAGTGACACATCCGGAAGAGGTAACCAAGCTTCCCCAAACCACAATTTGTTTACCCCACCGCATTGTCTTGCCGGGGCTCCCAGTTCGATTCCTGTAGAAGGCTGAATGATCAATTACCAAGGTTTTCATATGCAAATAACTGGTGGGGGCGGCATTTTAATTGCGTATTTTGATTCCATTAGGAGGGATATTGATTGGACCCATCGCGCGTTTTAGTAGGCCTGTCATTAGGTGTTTGCGTTTCCGTTTCAAACAAATTTATATCCATGGAGATGGTTATGTTTTCCACAAATCTCTGCTTAGCTTAGTTTCCCTTTCGTTTTTAGCGACAAGACTGCCAGTTGTATACGACGTCACTTATATTTAAGAAATTTTATGTACTTTTATTACGTAGGATATGCAATAAGAGTTTTAATCTAATCTAATCTTTTGCATGCATTAGATAGTTAGATAGATAGATAACATAGTTTGTACTTCTAGTTTAGTTTTAGTGTTTAAGGCTACTAACAACACTATGGATCTCTGTTCTATCCAAAATAAATGTTTACTATTATTATTATTAGAAAATTAATTTTATAACGCAGTCGTTTTATCCAAAAAACATTTCTTTGCTGTTTTCAACGTATCCTAGTTTGGGACCAGGTCGTGTGATTGTGTTGTGTGGAAGTTATTTATTTTATTTATATCTGAATCGCTGTCTGTCTCTTCGACATGAACTAGACTTGACTTTTAAGTAAACTTGTCGAAATGTCGAAACTTATCAAAACATATGCATAACCGGTTGTATACGTCCCATTGCAGAATCTACATAGCATTAAATTTGACGACGGGGAACTAGTAAGTTTTTTTAATAACAATAGATTTTAATAATAAAATAGGTACACAGTCATTCATTTAAACAGTGGTCTCCTTCACATTAAGCAAGTAGCCTTATAGTGGCGGTCGTTAGAGATTATAAATAGTACTTAGTAGGCTATGGCCGACTTGCACAATTTCTTAAATGTCACTTAAGTCGTATGAAGAATTTTAGTTACATACAAAAATACAAAATGTTTTATTAATAAGAAAGACTTTACAAGCATGGTTTGCGTTGATTACCGCACTGGACGTAAATCTGTGCGGTGGTAACTAGGTGAAGGTTTGACATTTGACGTGGTTCAAGTCGGCCTAAAACACTTAGGTAAGTTTAAACAAAAGTAAAATAAAATTTAGATTAAAAAAAAAATAATTAAATTCGATATTAATGAAAATAGCTATGTGTGGTGGTGGAGAATGTAGCGTGTGTGGTGTAATGTGGTATGTGATGCATGAAGTGTGATGCGTGAAGTGTGATGCGTGAAGTGTGATGCGTGGAGTGTGATGCGTGCAGTCTGATGCGTAGTGGTTAATACATACCTCAGACAATCTCGTTTCGTATTGTATTTTTCATAGCATTTTTTAATGACTTGCGATGACCATACACAGCTACAGATTTACGCCGGGAATTAAGGTAATTAGGTTTACCTCATAAATAATTGTGGTTAGACCAGTTTATTTTCTTCACTATTGGCGAGTATTATTTCTACAAAAAAAGTGCATGTTAAAAGTCAATCTATATGTTTAAGTCGTGTCTCCGGCCGTGTTTTAATGAATATTCACACATAATTATCAGTTTCCAACGCGCAAAATGGAGAACAGATCATTTAGTTTGTTTAGGAAGACGCGTTTTTAGATAATCATAGTTACAGGTATTCCAAGATTAGCTGGAAGAAAACAGTCAAATACAAATATTTTTTTGGTACAATAAATCGAGTTCCTAACTGTTGAATACGAATCTTGAACTTGAGCTTAATCGGTACCCACTACGCTAAAGCCTCTGTTTGTGACCTAAATGACATAAAAATAAAAATGCCATACAACAGAAGACAATGAAACGGGTCCTTAGCATATTTTACGACGTCAGACAACCAAATTTAAGCCTTCAACTAAAAAAGCCAGCCCGAATCTAAATCTTCAGACTACTCGTGACCATGGTGCTTGCGACGCTGGCGAAATATCGGCAGGTGGTGGTGAGAATACCGTAATTTATAAATGTAAAATGATCTTCAAGACTTATGTCACGGCCGGAGAGGTAAGAAACTGCTTTTAGTAAATGGCACTGTTATGTCATTTCCCTCCGTGGATGTCGTAGAAGGCGACTAAGAAAATCAATTACCAGGAGACGGGCAGCAGCGTCTTCCTGAGATTCTAACCGCATACTGCGATCGCCAACCCGCCTGCCAAGCGTGGCGATTATGGCAAAACCCTTCATGGTTAGGAAAATCATGAGGGAGGCCTTTGTCCTGCAGTGGACGTGAAATAGCTAATGATGATGATGACTGTTATGTCAACAAAATCTCCACTAGTACCAGTCCCGTTCACTCTAAGCTGATTCTCACCTCTGAGGCCGTTCATACATCGTTCATAAGAAGCCCTTTAAAATTTTCCACACAGCCGCGGCCTCGTATGACGCTCCCGAGCGGAAGTGCGTCGTAAAATCTAATATGCAGCGAAATCGTCTCCGCGCTAGATGCCGCTTGTTGTTCATAATTAGTAACCCCGTGGATTAAAATTGTACTGGCTGAGGTCATTAATATGCGAACTGTTTTAGTGCGGTAGGGCTGGAAAGTTTTTGAGGGAGTAAATGAGAAAAGATCGATGCTGAGGTAGAAGAGGAAAAATTCTGGGCTAATTGCGGTTTCACACATCACAACAGTGTTGTAACGAACATCATAAACGTAAACATTTACATACAGGCATATACATTGCTTCTGGCCCCACACTAGGATACACTGTGTCGTGGGAACCGGAAGCAACGACATCAGAAACATGTAAATACCCAAGACCTGGGGTTTTTCTTTTTTTGTCCCCAGCCGGGATTCGAACCCGGGACCTCTCGCATGGTATGCAGATGCACTACCGCTGCGCCACGAGGTCGTCAAAAAGGGAAGGTAAAAGGAAAGAAGGGTAAAAGAAGGCCACAGAGAACATATTTTGACCAAATTAAAGAAAAGTTGGATGTCGTCACGTACCAGGCTGTTAAAGATCTGGCCTGTGACAGGCGTAAGGGAAGATGCTCCAACAACAAGATTATAATAATGATTTGGTTTAGATAAGATAAGATAAGAGTATTCTTTATTGTACCAGGAAAAACACAACATAGAATATTGATAAAGTACAATTGGCGGCCTTATTGCTAATAGCAATTTCTTCCAGACAACCGTATGAAGGGAAAATTCTGAAGGAAAGAGAGACATACTTATATAAATAACAATATACCTACATAAACCATTACATAATGTTTAGTGTCCTTTTGGTTTGGAGTCAGTTTGTTTTTTGACAGAGAACATTTTATTGGAGACCAGGTGCTTTACAACAATTTTTAATGTTAAGGGGGTCCAGGGAGTGACACTAACACATTAAAAAAAATCATGTCTTTTATAGAGATCAAATTTGCAAAATGTGTCAAGTACAATCTCTCAATCATGTTAATAGTGATTTTTAGGACCCATAGCCCTGAACTTAAAGCAAAAAACCGAGGACTAGCTAGCATTAACGCCAGAAACGGCCGTTTTTGACATAAATCCTATCTAGTCCCAGATTCGTGATTTAGGTTCTTTGTCATGGGTCCTAGAAATTACTGTTGAGAGACAAACATGATTCAGAGATTGTGCTGACACTTTTTTGCAAATCTGATCTGTAAAAAAAGACATAATTTTTTTTTCTCGGTGGTGCTAGTGTCACTCCCTGGACCCCCTTAAGTGTACAGTCGACAGTTAATCGACCTTTACACTTTATTGCAAGCTCCCACGTAATGTAGCCGAATAAAGCGCACACATGTAAAGGTTGATATGCTGCCGACTGTAAAAATGGTGGTTATACCACTAAGAATTGTCTAGAAAGCATTTGAAATTGAAAAAAAACGTTTATTCAGATACCACAACACATATAAAATCTTACAAATAATAAAACGCGAAACCAGTAAAAAAGCTAAAAGTAAAAAGTAATAATAAATAATCTTACTCTAAACAATCACACAGTAGTGTGATTTGGATGCACTACAAATATTCAAAAGGAAGGCTTTTGGTGTCCAATAGAAATAATTTTATATAAACATATTTACGTTACAAGTTTAACAGGCATTTATTTCAAGATCTAGATTGTTTAGATAATTTTGGAGAAATGGACAAAAAATCTTCAAACGGATTATTTTCAATTTTGAACCAATACAAATTTCAGTTTTTAGTAGCTAACATGACATTAGGCTTAAAACTCTTGACAGATCTTTAAGACATGTCGCGACCAAGAGGCTAGTCATTGACAGACTTTTGATCGTTTAGCAAGACATGCGAAAAATCTAGAGTTCCTTACTAAAGAGCCTTAGAGCAATGAATTGTACGAAAGGCCTACATTAGCTCTAGCTTTATTAAACCCAACAAATCCGAAAGACTTACGGGCGTCCCATAAAAATACCCGCACGCAGGCGCGAACGGCACACTTTAATAACAGGCAAAGGCATTTTTTTCCAGGGCGCGCGGCGCGGCAATAACAATTATAATTCAGAATCACGTTCCCATCATTACACCTCGCGCTTTATCTCTCCGTGCCAACCCTTCACCGTCTAATCGTGAATTATGCTCCATAATAAAATTCTTTAATCAAAGAAAATAACAGCGCGCCCATTAAGCTCTGCACACGTTGCCACCTTAGCGCCGTTACGCCGCTGTATTTACATACATGTGTCATTATACCTACCCCACGCGTGTATACCCCCCTATAATTAAGGGTATAAGAGAATCTTAGCGTCTTATTACGCGAAGAAACGGTATCCTTTTAGAAAATTGTAACAACAGAGCCATTATAATAATACCCCCCTTCTCGCGGAATGATCGCGCCCTCTCGCGGGCAAAATTCGACACTCAGAAGTTGAGCGGGAAGTGTGGATGCTAAGAGCCATGCGAGAAACTTAAATGCGAAACACCTCTAATGAATCAGACAATATTTTAAGGGTAGAAGGTGGCAATAAAGCCTCCCCGAGTCGGGTGGCGACGCGGGTGAAGATATCAATGTTTTTGTCTCCGCTCTAGGGATGGGCGCTTTTTGATGGCGGTGCCATCAATTGTTATGTGGATCTCATGTTTATTACAAGTTTTTCAGTTGGAGAGTCTCGAAGAACATTGATCATCTAATCATGACGATATAGGCCAACTATGAGCAAGAAAACTTGTGGTTAGACTTCGAAAACACTTCAATTTTAAACTCCAAAGCTCATATCGTGTCGCGTTAGTCTTGTAGTCGTAGTGCATAATGAATTGAACATAATTTGTCGAGCTATATTATGTTCGTGAGTTCTAAGGGCACATTAAATCGAAAGCACAAACGACATCAATAAAACCCAATGACGGTCAATCTCTCTTCAATTAAATTACTCTCCTAGACCCGTAATCAAATCGTTCTCGCAAGTACTTCAAGTCTGTTTTTGCTTTAGCATCGCAGATCGCAAACGCTGTCATGTACCCAATGACGGGATGCGGCGTCAGCGGTCGGGCCCAGTGTACAAGTCGCAGGGCCGTTGTATACTGAGAACTGGCAGATTTCATGAAAATATTATGATATTACAACGTGACATGTTAGACATGTCAGGGTTAGCGAGACTTCGCTCGGATAAACATGAATAAATTACGAATTTAAACCTATTTCGCTAGGCATGAAATAAGGAGAACCGACTGCCAACCAAGGTCATTTGAATAACAAGGATTAAATGAACAAGCATATCAATACCAGCTTGAACCAAGCTTTCTGTATCTAAAAAAACTGTAACAATAATGTGGGTGTTGTGCAAATCATCAAGAACAGATGTCGGCCTAAGTTGTTTTAATCAAACGTGATGTCTTTTAAGTATCGCTAGCTCAGTGTTCACTGTCTTCACAGCCAAGGTTGTCAACTCTGTCAAGATGATGGTTGAAATAAAAGTCTATCGCCCGGTGTAGGAGCACTAACAATCTTTTGTTTTTTTTTCTGTATGCACTCTGGTCAACTGACAGCTGTTAGAATTAGGATTATTACAGATTTTTAGTGTACAAGAAACAGAGGAACAGATTTTTAGTGTACAAGAAACACGGGATAAGTCTGTATTACCATAATCAACAGCCATTTGACGCCCACTGCAGGACATAGGCCTCCTTCATGGTTTTCCTAACCATGAGGGGTTTTGCCATAATCGCCACGCTTCGCAGGCGTGTTGGCGATCGCAGGATGCGGTTAGAATCTCAGGAAGACGCTGCTGCCCGTCTCTTGATAATGTATTTCCTTTGTCGCCTTCTACGAATCCACGGAAGGAAATGGAGTGACGCTATTCTTAATTCGGCGCCGCACGGAACCTGTCTGTATAGTAGCATTAAATTTATCTCTCTAGTATCGCTCGCTCCCAGTACCCTCTGTCCCTTCACCCAACAAGGCGGTTCATATGAAAGTTTCTGTCTGTTTGCCTGCGACCGCCTACAGGCCGCGGCGTGATGATTTATTGATTCAAGCTTCGCCGGGGGATCGTCTTCCAGAGCACTCTTGATTACTTCGCGGCTTGACTGGAGTGCCGAGTGAATATGTGCGGTTTGTGTGGTTTGGCATTAGCATACGTATAATATATCTTAAGTACAGCTCAGGCTGTAGATTAAGCCTAGCTCAACAGATTTGTCACAGTTTTTGTCCATTATACGGTAGAGCGTAGAGCATAGCGCGGTGGTAGCCCAATGGGTAGTACAATGGCGAGTCCATGCGACTCCAAGCGACAGACCCAGCTTCGATTCCCAATGCGGGCATGTACCTATGACTTCGTTTATTTTCATAGTTACGTAAATCTGCGAATTTGTAGCAGCAATATAACGCGCCAACTGTGAAGGGAAACATCGTGAGGAAACCCGCGGCGTGATTAGGTCCACACGTATTGACTTGTTTTTCCTGTGAGCTAGGCTGAATAAGCTCACTAGCTTATAGTGCTGGGCAAGCCTAATAAACTTAAAAAAACAATGTCCTAGGCTCTGCAGCGTCCGAGTGGTCCTTTTACCCATCTAATGTGAGTGAAGGCACCACTGGAAGTTGTATAAATCATCTCATTACGTAGACGCAAAGGCCACGGTTGTCCATTATACAAGGTGATTTCGAAAATGCGCAATTCCTGAGACACCCCCATTTATTAATGTCCTCCTGGGACGTCCCCTACGGGTCCTTTCACGCACATAATTTGTTATCATATTTTTCTTCTTATCAACATTCATGAGTCGCTGCATGCGCACGCCAATTTCGAATTTGCCAACCCGTTCGGGATACAGGCGCAGGTTTTAGTGTTAAGTATGAAACCCTACAATCTATGCATCAACCTTACCCTCCAAATGCAGATTGCAGCTTCAAAAGACCTGCCGAACTCGACTGTCACTTTTTAATGCGGATCGTGATCGTAAACGCCGCGCAAGTGTCACCAGCCCCTCTATTCAGGTGCCTCATTAGGCCCTAAACTCCCGTTGGCCCACCGCCTTTATCGCCAGGTGTTAAGAGGCATTTTCGAGCAGAAAAACCACGCTGGGGAAGTGTTACATCAAACAGCCTTTCGGTCGACGAAACTTGCGGGGGGTCCGCTTTTAAGCACAAAATTAACACAGAAGTATAGGTCTGACACTTGTGATGCTGTTTGCTGTTTCTCTGTTGCCAAAAAGTATTGTGATGATACTTGCTGACGATGATAATGATGAAACGTCACGCGATCATAAAAAAAATGAGAACTATAAAGTGAGAATGGGCAGAAGGATGAAAATTGGACCACGATGGTCACAGAGTGGTAGCTAAGGTAGGCTTGGAAATAATTGTACATGCTTACATTTAAATGTGGGTCTAATCGTGATTGTTTATTAGGCAGTGACTGTACGCGCCACTTCAGTCTACCCGTGACCACGTCATCTACAACGGTGTCGAAACGTCGGGGATTAAGGTAATTAACTTTACCTCATAAACAATCGCTATTAGACCTTATAAATGCAGTATTATGTATGAACATCGCGAGCCATTAAAAATACTATTGCAAACCGCAAAAGGCTCGTCACGAGGATTGAAAAACAATGGACAATGGAAAAGATGGCTGTCCAGCAGAATTTATGAACTATTAACATTTGTATGACATAACCTGTTGATTTCCTTCACCGTGAGGAAATCTGAGTTTCTGAGGTGTTCGCATACCTCAGCGCTTAAAATTGCCAATTCGCGGTGGGCACGGGTGGTAATTAAGCCCATACTCTCTCTCTCAGAGAAGGCCTACAGTGGGACGTATGTAGGCAACAAAAAAAAAAATTGTTGAAAGTTTTTAGCCCCTATCTCGCTGAAGTCGAAGGCAGCACACAGTGCATCAAGAGTGGATACATTGGAAGAAGTGATAGGCATTTGGTTAGGCAAACAAAAGGACGGCTGGTGAATTGGTCAAAAAATTAACTGATACGGGCATAAAACATGGGCAATAAACTATAAGTGGACGCGGTCACTGAATCTAAGCTCTGTTTCCCCCTATTGACGTAGCCGAATTCGTCATTCTGACATTCCCGCTCAGTGTTTACAACCCAAGATATTATTAGCGGTAGGGACAATTTATTGGGCCGTATCGCACCGACGTAACAACGGGCAAAAAGACCAATTAAAATATTAATTACCCAGGGTAGGTTTTATAACCTACTTGCCGGATATGGGATGCGGGAGCTCGATAAGCTGATGGGAGGGGGACCTAGTTTTCGGGATCGATCCGTAAGTCGGGAAGTTGAGGTTAGAAGAGATTGCTTTAGAAATATTCTCGGCCGGTCACTGCATTAAAATTCACATCTATTTATCTATTGCGTCCGACTAGTCGCTATATTACGCGCACCAAATCCTGAGCGATTTCAAGCGTGTAACTGTCAAATTTCATGCTAATTGCTATCGCAAACGTCAGGATTCTGACAGGATTTGGTGCGCATATTGATCCCGCAAAATGGGCACCGTCGCCGTCGCAGCATACCGAGGCGAAGGTGGCCGGACGACCTTAGTGCATTCTTGCCGGGATGGTGCGAGGTGGCTGGGAACAGGGAGGTATAGGAATCTGGAGGAGAGGACTTTTCCAAGCAGTGGGACACAAAAGAGGCTAACTCCTGGTTACTCATTAATCTGCTGTTGACAGCTGTCGGTTGTTTTTTTTTTGTACGCACTTTGGCCAACTGACAGTTGTTAACAGTATATTAACAGCTTGTTAGTGTACGAGAAACTAGGGCCAAGTAAAATATCAACCCTTAAAAATTTCCAAAAGCTCTGGCAGTTCCTCAAAGAGAAAAATATAAAAATTATGCGCCCAAGATATTTCAATTCTGACCCCATCCAAAACTTCTTCGGTCAGGTACGGTCGTATAGCTATAGAAATAACAACCCGAACTGCCACAGCTTTACTTCAACTTTTCGATCACTTTTGATCACCAGATTCATTAAGTTTCATTCTGAAACTTTTAATTGTGAAAATGAATCTGGTGATCAATTGCTGAAACTGCAAATGTTGTTTGCACCAATTGACAATGTCAGCAAAACTGGGGAGTGTCTCACAAGTTCTGTACAGCATCCAACATGCTCTATGCAAGAAACGGAGGAAATACCCGAATTTCGCCCCGAAAATATCCAGGAAGCCATCAGACGTGAGCGTTTCAACATCCACGCACGTGCTTACACAGTGGGGTGGGTCATAAGAAAAATCTTAGCAAAAATTGATTGCGAAGGATGCAAAACAAATTTAACATCCAGTGAGGATGAGGACATACACAAATGGATCACCATGAAAGAATATAAATGTCTGAAAGAAAAAAAGTTGACCTACCCCTCTGAACAAGCAGTGAGATGTTTTGGTGCTCTCACTGACCTGACAAATGGCATCTTGGAATGTGACCCTCCTAGAGGTTCGCTTGTTAAGCACATAAAGAAAAGTGCACGATCCAAGATCTCATTTGACTTCCGTAATTGTGAAGAACATGCAGATGCTGTGACAGAATATTTTGCAAGCTACACAATAACATTGTCGGTGTTCAATTGGTGCAACATCATTAATAAAATGCTTAAGGGTCTAAAAGGAAGGCTCCCACAATTGAAGGAGAGGTCATTTTTCAGCGCTAGTTGTTGTTTTAGACATCTATGTTTGTAACTATCACTGGCAGTTACTAAATAATACACTTAATATTGATATGCCTAGTCGAATCGCCAAAACGTGTCTCGACAGCATACGATGATTGTGGTGTTCAAATTCACAAAATTTAATCTAATCTAATTATAAAACTAAACCATGCATAACAAAAAAAATCAATAAACAAAGCTTAAAACTTAAAAATTAATCTAGACTGTTAGTGGAGAGCATAATTTAAAAAACATACACGATGCAACGACTAATGAACGTTGAGGAAGCGAAAGTAATCTGTCAGGATCACGGAGAAGTGGCAGTCCCTGGTCTCTGCCTACCCCTCTGGGGTACAGGCGTGAGTATTAGTATGTATGTATGTAGATTATAATTTTGTTGCATAACAAAGCCACCAGCATTCGATTAGCTTTGTAATGAACTAGAGCCCCTAGTAAACCATCCGCGCCAAAGCAGCTGTAAATATTAAGCGATAATAATTTCCCCCCACAGTTGCAGATCAAAAATGCAACGATCCGATTCTGGAACCAACGAAGGGTTAATCCAAATGAGGTGAATTAAAACCAAATTGAAGTTCGGTTGGATTTCACTGTTCGGATCGTGTACAAAATAAAATAAAAACCGGCCAAGTGGGAGTTGGATTCGCGCACGAAGGGTTCCGCACTATTATCTATACAACATTTGAATATTTCAAGCGTCTGCTTGTTGCCGTTATTAATATCGAGCAAAAAACGGCCAAATATCACGTTTGTTGTAATTTTTCCTCTATTTGTTTTATTCTGTTTTTAGTATTTGTTGTTATAACGGCAACAGAAATACATCATCTGTGTCTAACTATCACGGTTCATGAGATACAGCCTGGTGACAGACAGAAAGACAGACGGACAGTGGAGTCTTAGCAATAGGGTCCCTCACCTTTTGGGTACGGAAGCCTGAAAATACAGAAGCACAAAATATAGATAAACTACATAAAAATAACAGAAATCCTTGTCAATATGAACAAGTTCTGCTTCGGGAAACTTCGAAATCGCGTAAAAAAAACAGTTTCATAATACAGTTACCATTTGAAGCATTAAAATGTATGGATAAGCATCAGCTGTTTTTCGTGTACCCCTATTTTCGAATGTAGATGAGGAATTTGTTACACCCTGTATTTAAATTTCAAAAAATCTTTTTAATTCAAAAAACTACGGGTTAGGCACCATATGCTGCTCGGGATGACGGGATTCTACATCACAACATATATTTAAATCGGTTGAAGCATTTAGAAGTTCCGTGTGGCGCCGGATTAAGAATAGCGTCACTCCATTTCTTTCCGTGGATGTTGTAGAAGGCGACTAAGGAAATAAAATACCAGGAGACGGGCAGCAGCGTCTTCCTGAGAATCCAACCGCATACTGCGATCATCAACCCACCTGCCAAGCGTGGCGATTGTGGCAAAACCCTTCATGGTTATGAAAACCATGGTTATGAAAACCATGAAGGAGATATATGTCCTGCAGTGGGCGTCAAATGGCTGATGATGATGATGATGATGATTTAGAAGTCATGGTGGAGTAAAGAGAGACACAAACACTTTTACACGACTGCAAATATTTAAAAAAGTAGAGTCTCAGCTACCTACTTCCTTACTTGAGCAGTCGCGTAAAAATAAATTTTACTTTCAAGAACTGCACGAGCACTCGAATTCCTAAGTCCAAAACAAACATGTGATTTATATCTAACAGAATATAATACTGCTAAGTTCTTAAGTTCAATAAGTAATCAACACAGTTACACCAACAAAAAACGTAATCAATTAACGCTGAACACATCAACGGAACGAAATCCCACCGGGATTCGCTTAATGACAGCTAAAATTATACCGTTATGGGCACGTATAGAATAATGATAGTATCGGCGAAAATTACCCGGGTATTCCCTGGCGGTACTTAATCATTTACTAGTACCATTTGTATGGTGAAACAATGCGTGGAATACGCTACAAAATACGTAGCAATGGGCTACGTGTTTTAGTAGCCATGTGCTACGTAAATCGTAGAGGTGCTACGCGTCGTAGCCACCGTATCATGATTTCGTAGCAAGCGTCGGTTAGGGAACAAAATCGGACAAGTGCGAGTCAGACCCGCCCACCGACGGTTCCGTACAAATTCGTAGGTACTTACATATTATAAATAGTTTAGGAATCGAGTCTCGCAGTTTTTTCCGAGCTTTTCCCGAACTTCAAAGACCATTTTTTAATGATTTAATTACAAATGTATAGGTTTTCAGATTTTTCCCTATACTTGTAGCACAAGACAATATTACTTGCCAAATTTTATAGTTGTAGGAAAGTACCCTATAAATTTGATTCCCTTGAATGTCGAAATATACGTTTTTTGCGGCTTAAACGACATTAACTTAGAAGTTTGATTTTTACAGCTTCAAATGACTGTAGAGTATATGGTTTTAATTTCAACCCGATGCCTTCACGCGTTCCCGAGATACAGGGTCTTGACAGACAGACTGACTGACAGACCGAAGGACGGACGGACGGACATCAAAGTGATCTCGTAAGGGTTCCGTTTTTCCTTTTGAGGTACGGAACCCTAAAAAACCGGGAAAAACTCTTAGAACAAAAGTTGTTGTAAACACAAACTCTCATCTTAGAAAGCTTAATACCTACACTATAATGCAGACAATACCCGCGGAAAAGGAATAGTGGACTTTATGCTACCGAATATATTCAACAAACTACCAAAAACTTTACTACCTAAAACTAAATCAAATTGAAGTACTGGTAAATAATTTTTTTTTAATAAAAGTATTAATAATATTGCTATTCCAACATGTATATTACTAATACTAAGTATTGTACAAAAGGAAGTACATTATGATTACAAATGGGGCTCGGGCTTCACGCAAAAACCGTGACAAGGTTTAAGTGATTGCCTTTTTGAAATGTAAATTTTTAAAAGCGGCTTATCAAACAAAAAATTGGGATGTCTCAGGAATTGCGCATTTCAAAACGACCCGATATATGTCCCACTGTAGGGTACTGGGCTTCCCACGGAAAGAAAGTGTTGGCTTAATCATCACGCTTTACACCGCAGATCAGCAATTTTTGCGCTGAGACACGTGAACACTTCAGACAAAAGCTTAAAAAAATGCGTACTATACATTAATAATCTGAACTTAGAATAATCAATGTCAACTAATTGGGATGAAAAATAACTATATTTTGAAGTCCCAGCACAAGCAATTTCATTAATCCAGTAATTATAGTCATCAATTAATAATCAAGCGTTTGACAGTCCGGGCGTGGCAGATATTTTGTTTGATACTCAGTAATTAGTGGTAGCTTACGGACTTTTACATTAGGCAAAACGATGCCGGTACGACACCAATCACAGTGACCTTTTTCAATAAATATGAACAGATTTTTTTTTACATACGTTTGAAATTTCTAAATTAACCCTTATTTCTTTCAACTTAATTAAAGAGGAATTATGCGGACGAATGTAGTAAATTAAATTGGTTTACGTTTTACACTTTTTTGTCTCAGTCACATTTAAAGCATCAAAATCAACGAACGTTACATTTTTATCAGCCAACGTAATACAGCTAATCACACGGGGAGCATATTGTAATCTATTAAATAATAGATAGATAGAGAACACTTCATTGCACATAAAATAAAGAAATCAATTATTTGTTACTATTTTCCATGAAAGACCCATAGAAAGATATAAATAGATAATAAAGATATACAAACAGTAAAAAATACGACTTTAATAACGGTAGGTTATAATATAAGTACTCTAGGTAAAACTGCTCCGTTTCAAAATTGGAACGGAGTAATTACTCATTAAGACAATATTTCACAAAAACAGATTATTTCGACGCATCGTTACAACCTGGCAGCCAATGTCGTCACCGCGCCGCACGAATGTGAATCGTCCCATTAGTGGAAGCCTATAACACGGACGATTAAGTGCTAATTGAGTATGTCGACCGTTTAACGACTTGTTTGCTCCCGTTGCTGTTAATTTGATGACTTTTTTCGCCGAAGTGGACCTGGTGTAAATGAATTGATATGTATGTTGAGCTATCCACCCATTTTTATGATTCATTCCAGGCTCACGCCACTTCCATTGCAGAGAGTTATTATCCAATAGAGCAGCATTACTCTACTGCTGGACATATAGATCTCCCCTAAGGCACACCATGTCTTCGAGCAGCCTCATCCAACCATCGCCGGCAATCTGTTTCAGATCGTCGGACCAGCGAAATAACGTCCCACACCATGTCTTCGAGCAGCCTTATCCAACCATCGCCGGCAATCTGTTTCAGATCGTCGGACCAGCGAAATAACGTCCCACACCATGTCTTCGAGCAGCCTCATCCAACCATCGCCGGCAATCTGTTTCAGATCGTCGGACCAGCAAAATAACGTCCCACACCATGTCTTCGAGCAGCCTCATCCAACCATCGCCGGCAATCTGTTTCAGATCGTCGGACCAGCGAAATAACGTCCCACACTATGTCTTCGAGCAGCCTCATCCAACCATCGCCGGCAATCTGTTTCAGATCGTCGGACCAGCAAAATAACGTCCCACACCATGTCTTCGAGGAGCCTCATCCAACCATCGCCGGCCATCTGTTTCAGATCGTCGGACCAGCGAAATAACGTCCCACACCATGTCTTCGAGCAGCCTCATCCAACCATCGCCGGCAGTCTGTTTCAGATCGTCGGACCAGCGAAATAACGTCCCACACCATGTCTTCGAACAGCCTCATCCAACCATCGCCGGCAGTCTGTTTCAGATCGTCGGACCAGCGAAATAACGTCCCACACCATGTCTTCGAGCAGCCTCATCCAACCATCGCCGGCAATCTGTTTCAGATCGTCGGACCAGCGAAATAACGCCCACGCTAGGTTTGCCAGAGCGTGGTCTCCGCTCGACACCTATTTTACCACTTGCGACAATCAGTTCTTCGGCAGATGTGGGAGTTGGCCCATCAACAGGGCTCAAGGTAGGGACTGCCAGTTTAGGTATCCTATGGAACGACATAAGGATTCCAACAATACACATAAATAGGTTCAAGCAGTGGTTATGGTGGAATTATCTAATCAAGCCCTAAGCATGGCCCACTTTTGGTTATAGTCCTCTTCTTTTTTACGCTTTCAGTCTCCATTTTAGCGTTGTGATTCTTTTTCATACATCTGGAAAATTTACACTCCTTTATTGTTTGGATCATCATCATCATCATCATCAGCCATTTGACGCCCACTGCAGGACATAGGCCTCCATCATGGTTTTTAACCATGAAGGGTTTTGCCATAGTCGCCACGCTTGGCAGGTGGGTTAGCGATCGCAGTATGCGGTTGGAATCTCAGGAAGACGCTGCTGCCCGTCTCCTGGTAATGTATTTCCTTAGTCGCATTCTACGACATCCACGGAAGGAAAGGGAGTGACGATATTCTTAATCCGGCGCCACACGGACTATTGTTTGGATAGTTATGTAGAAATACTCAATCCAATGTACAGTAGGTATCTTCTACTTATTTTTCTTCTTATGGTGTCATCTCCCATCAGAGGTCGGTTATCATCGTCGCCTTTGTGACCCGTGATGTGCCGGCTCAGAACAAATCGATGGTGCCTATCTGAAACCACTCATGCAGCTTTTTTAGCCAGTGAGTTCTTCTACAGCCAGGTCTTCTGCGGCCTTGTACTTTGGTTGGAGATCGTATTTATTACTTCATATTATGTGACCCGTAACGTTAACATAAGTGCTACACCTAGAGATGGGCGCAGAAGTGTGGACAGGCAATCAACGAGATGGACTGACGACCTGGTCAAAGTGGCAAGAAAATATTGAATGCGAACTCAGCATTGTGTGCCTATAGGTTAAAGAAGAAGAATTTAGACATAGCAGTATCTATTTTCACAAGGGCTTATTAAACAGACATGTACGTAGCCCCAAGACAACAACAACATTGCGTTGCATTGACAAATCGAGAGGCGCGCAGTAATCGAAGCGGGCGCGCCCGCGGCGCATTAGCCGTAATGGTATTACAGTTATTAATCATTTGCCATTCGTTCCTCGTACGATGGGCAGCGGCTCTCAATCTGTGGTTTCAAGCAATAGGGGACGGACACTTTGACCCGTAATTTTAACATAACATCCACACAACAGAATCACTTGTTCTGGTTCCCAACTATTGGAAACTTCGAAATCGCGACAAAATTTACCAGCTGTTTCATAGATTTTAATGGTAGCTTTAGTATGGAACAGCTGATATATTTTTTCAGTTTCATTGCTGCATTGCAGTCACCTGTCGGTCAGATAAGGGTATTTTGTTACACCCTAGACGTTTAGACGTTTTTATAATGGCCGCAAACTGCTCTGCGATTTCGTCATTACGTCATTTTAATCGTTTTTCTGTAGTCTCGTATATATATACGAAAAATTTATAGAAAATGAAAAATGACGTCGAAAACTCCCTTCTAGGATATCCAGATATCTGAGACTACATATATATATTTATATATATGAAATCCATGGAGGAGGCCTATGTCCAGCAGTGGACTTCTTACTTCTTGTGCCTGAATGATGATGATGACGATACATTTTTCGTACGCATAGTTAGACTGTTCTGTGGGCGAAGGGCGGTGAGGTGGGCCTTCGGAAATATTATATGCATTGTACAGTACTGCACTTGCTTTATTTTATGTCGAGTCAACTAAAATATTATTTACCCATAGAGCAATAACCTTGCAAAACCCGGTTTCGCGGTCGAAATTGGCCTAGCATAGCAATATCCCGAATGTTGAGAGCCGCAGTCTTTAGCCGCGCTCTGTCACCTATGTTTTCGGCTGCGGAAAAAAATATTTGATTAGTAGCCACTGACCACTCTAGGGACGTCCCTGCCATGCCAAACACATCACAAACATCTTCATTCCGCCTTGTACGTAAGGATCAAATTTGTACGAATGTGGTAACAGTGTCCAGGGAAATAGTTTTAAATATATCGCCAGTGATCCGAATGGGGGGCCAACTGACAGTTGTTGATATGAAAGTGACACGAGTTGAAGTCTCAAGGGTGAATAAGTGATATTATAAGGTAATGTTACGTCAGAGAGAGGAACTAACGTTTTGGGTACGAGTTTTAGGATGTTGTTTTGTGGATAACAAAGATATATATCATAACATAGAAGTATTAGGGCTATGTGTATGTGTAGGCTCAGATTTAAAAAAAAGAGATGTGATGAGATGAGATATTGCACTTTTCTTGGCGTTTGTACAATTTTTCTGGAATCTGTGAATGCAGTTTGACTTCAAAAGTTAGATGTGTTCTCCAAGATAGTGACACCTAAGATTTGACTGTCACTATGGTCTAGCGGTTAACTCCCTTGATTACCAAAACAGAGGCTCCATTCCCACCGTAGGCCGCCATACTTGATTTGTAGAGTTGGCCTCAGTCTGGGTATATTTCCAAGTCTGTGATGTCCTTGTCTAGTTAACATAGCACAGGGTCTCTTCTTATTGTAATTATTACAGTTTTCCAGTAGCTGTAAGGGTTCACGTAGTTTCCTTGCCGCCCTATTTCAAATCAGCACCATGTATAGATAGTTTGCCTTTAGTAGTTTCTATTAAAAACAGAAAGCTAACGTTCATAACAATTAAAATGAACGTGCGATTAACCAAATGGCTAGACAATCACACGAGCGTCCAATTACGACAAAAGGGTTAAACAAAATGTTATTAAACCAACCGGGACTATCAAATCAATTACAAACGCAGGGACGAGTGACATGGCAGTTTTTACAAACTATTATTAAAAACGGACACACCTTGCTCACAAAATAGGCCACAGATTTGGGCGAGGAAATTAAGATTTAACTGTATCTATCTTAAGTAAGGCGATCGGATAGCAGAAATGCTACATTATATTGGATCTTTTTTGTGCATTTTTAAAGTACCTTAAAGTTTTTTAGGTTCCTAATATCAAATAATAAAAAAAATCAGACACCAATTTTTTTTTATTTAAAGTAGCACAGAAACTGCGACTTAATGAACGTTACAAGTTAAACTAGGTGTCCATTTCAAAATCTAGATCATTTTGGAGAAAAAATGGAGAATGTGAGGAAAAGTAATGCTTTATGTGAGGAAAAGTATTACATACATAAAGAAACCCCATTTACTTTGTCACTGTCTCGTTGGTCTAGCAGTATTACGTCTGATTTCCATGCCGGAGGTCATGGGTTCATTTCCCAATGAGGGCCGTTCGATTCCCACACAACACAACTTGTCCTGGTTCCAAAGAAGGATACCCTGTGCTACGGTAATCAGGCAAGGACGTCACTAACATGGAAACACACACAGACTGAGGCCATTTGGCCAAATGAAGTACGACGAGAGAGAGAGAGAGAGAGAGAGAGAGAGAGAGAGAGAGATTCGAACCCACGACCTCTATAAAGCATTTGTTCATTCAGATTGCTTGATTGAGCTATCTCATGACTCAGGCAAGTGGTAAAATTTGGCTAATGCATACCCAAGAAACAGTCGCATGCATATTATCCAGAGGTCGTAGAAGTCTGAGATTGATGATCACGCTTCCACATTTCGTGATGGGGATTTTAAGTGGACATTATGGCCACCGATGTGGCGGGCCTAAAAGAAGGGGGACAATATCGGACAATGGACACGAACAGCGCTCCCCGATAGTGGGACAAAGCAAGATACATCGGGAAATATAGAGTCTTCCTATCTGACCCTTCGTTAATTACAAAATCATATTGAAACATGAAAAGAATGCTAGCCGTGCCCGCCACTTCGTATGGGATTCGGTTAAATAGATGAATATGTTGCAGCCTTCTCTCAGAAGCAGAGTATGGGCACCACGCGCTTCGATCGCGGATCGTTGAATTCTCAAGACTTTCTGTGTGGCGCCGGATTAAAAATAGCGTCACTCCATTTCCTCAAATCAGTGGATGTCGTAGAAGGCGACCAAGGAAAGAAATTACCAGGAGATGGGCAGCAGCGTCTTCCTGAGATTCCAACCACATACTGCGATCGCCAACCTGCCTGCCAAGGGTGGCGATTATGGCAAAACCCCTCATGGTTATGAAAACCATAAGGGAGGCCTATGTCCTGCAGTGGGCATCATATGGCTGATGATGATGATGAAGACGTGTGTGAACACAGGCGAATATCAGAAGTCCCCTATAGTTCATACGAGTGTGTGAAACCTGAGTGTTCGTAGGCAGTAAGTAACTGGACGATTACATTATTGAATGTTTATTAATATTTGTCTCTCCCTCCCTCTCAGGGCCACCAACGGACGTGGCAAAGAGGAAGAGCCTCAGTGACAACCGCACGATCTATAAACAGGGGCCCAACAGTCTATAATCATTTATCTCGACGAGTTTAATAAAAGGCGGATTATTTATTGCGGACGGCCAACGTCGCACGGAGCCTGCGCCGGAGACACGGTCTCTGTGACCGCAGCTGTCTTACGCCACTTAAAATTAGAGCGAGCACAGTTAGGGAATTGATATAGCAAGCAGGCAGGACTCGCGGCCAGAGCGTTGACTCAAAAATGTATGGAGCTCTTTGGAACAAAATACAATCATAAGCGCCCAACACGCGCACGCGCAATTTCTCTAGAGTTCCATACATTTTTGTGTCACAGCGCCCCGGCCGCGCAACTTATCCGCTTGCTATATCAACTCTTTTACGGTGCACCATCGGCAGCTAATGGTAATCTACTGCTGGACAAAGGAAAAAAAAATATTGGACTGATTGCGCTGCGCTAGCGATTGGATGAAGGGTTTGTAGGCATTTTTTAAAAAATTGCAGCAATGCATTTCTGAATACTACAATTTTGCGTTAGTGTTTCCCGTCATCACCTCGCTGGGCAGGCGGGTTGGTGATGGCAGGTTACTCTACTACACATATGCTGCTGCCCATTTCCCTGGTTCATGGATGAGATTTTTGCTATCAAACGTTTCTGACAAAGCAAAATGTTGATTACTCCATCTCGTCTTGGAAAGAATCAACGCTCCCAGCAGCGCCCCGATCTTCAATCGCTCTGAGTGCAACAGCTGTACTCGCGAAAACTGTGACATCGCTAATGTCGCATGATTTAATCCCATTTCGTCGGGAACGCTGCCAAGTGTCCGACTATCGGTCACATGACGTATCCTTGCCAGGGATGCTTGGCGTTTTTGGGGTATATTGTGGCACAGCTACGTAGTATAATCAGCTTATACGGCCACAAAAGCCCATCTCTCGAAGCCTTCGTACTGATTAGGCTGGAGTTGTGATCGCACATCAACAACGCTGCTGGCCTGTCGTTAAATGTTTATTCACTGACTGGTAATTTTAATGTCTACCTAATACCATCAGTTTGGTTGGAATATCTGCATATCCGTAAAGAGCAAGAAATGTTGAGTACAAATGAGGGTTCGCTTGAGTATTTCCCACAAAGAAAGCAATAGCGAGGCAATCAATTCGCACATCATACGTGACAGCATGAGCGAACAGAAACTGGCTCTCCGCACGCCACAATAAAAATCTGTAGCACAATTGGACCGCCCCGAATATCTCGGCCAAATCTCCCATTACATCAGTAGATTAAAGGGCACTTTACTCAATATTCCATAAAATATTGCCCCATAAATAGTGAGGGCAGCTGCTGAGACGCGACGTGATCCAGTCGGGGCCGGCCACGCCTAATCCCCTTAAAAATTGCCAAACAGAAAACAAACCGACAATGGAGAGCGGTTATACATCAAGTGGCTTAAATGAGAAAAAATAAAACCCCGAGACGTGAGCCCGCGAGATGACGTAGAAGGAAGAGTGATTCGGGGGCCAGCGGGGACGACAGAAACGAATGGAATCGGATGGGAGTAATAGCGGCCGGCCTAAATGACCGACGTGCGCGCGAGACAAAAGCCGAATCCGCCGTAATAAACCAGGATTGATGAAAAAGCGCTAAGCCGCACCGATATAAGGCGTCTTCTCGGCGGCTTTAATATAAAGCTATTGCTATTACGGGGATCGCCTCGGCGGACCATCGAAGGAGCGCGGCGGGATGAACGCGACTCACTTTACCCGGATTTGAGATATGACGTAAACCACTTAGTTTTGCGCTCGAGGAATTGTCCGGTCGAGATTTTTTCGGCTCATCAAAAACGCTTTCAGTAATTCAGTCATTACGAACTTAAATAAACAGTCAAGTGGTAACAATTGTGAATGTAACAATGGCGGAGTGGACAGCAAAAAGGGCATAAAACGTCAAGTCCAACCGAAAAATATACAGTGGCAGCGCAAACAGCGTCACACGTCTCTATTATTCATAAGAACACGGTCAAAAAGCAAATTGCCACAACACTATTTACAAGAGAACATTAATACAAGGGCAATTCTTGGCTCGGGGCCTTTGTTCAACATGAAAGAGAATCGGCCCGAATGTGTTGCCCTGCGGGACACCTGAGCAACCGCCGTCATCGGCCTACAATAGGCCGGACACAGCGCACATATTAATAACGCGCTAATTTATTAACTACCACTGTTTATCCAAAGCTCGGATTAACTCCGAATAGTTTAAGTTGAACAACAAAGGCCGGCGAGGGTTCAAAGCGAATTTCTTGCCGACATATTTACCTAAGTGGTAGGTGATAGTAATTTTACGCATGAGAAGGTCTGTCTTTAGCAAACATTGTCCGATGTTTGGGCGTGTGTGTGCGCTTTGGAATTTCGGATAGGTACGTTCGCGGGAATTAGAGGCTTTTGGTATAAGC
Source organism: Yponomeuta evonymella (assembly GCA_963969515.1). Lineage (NCBI taxonomy): Eukaryota > Metazoa > Arthropoda > Insecta > Lepidoptera > Yponomeutidae > Yponomeuta > Yponomeuta evonymella. The sequence goes on from OZ018363.1 coordinate 3,405,543, forward strand.
AGAAGTTATGTTACTAGCTTGTCATCAACACAATGCCACAATTAGAATTACACACATGGATAGATTTTATTTCATAAACTATTCTAAGTTTTTTTTTATATGGCCCATATACGTCCCACTGCAGGGCACAAGCCTTCGCTCAGAGAGAGAGAGAGAGAGAGAGAGAGAGAGAGAGAGAGAGAGAGAGAGAGAGAGAGAGTATGGACTACTCGTGCCCACCGCGGACACCCAGGTTTTCTCACGATGTTTTCCTTCACCGTTAGCGAGTGTTATTGCTACTAAAACTTCAAAATGTACATAACATAGATAACAAAGTCATTGGTAGGTACATGCCGGTATTCGAAGCCACGACCTCCCGAAAGTGAGGCCGGCGTTCTACCGCTCCGCTACCATCTCTCTGTTCACAAAGCAATTCTGGAACCTGAAATATCAAATTTTTTACACACAGCCATTATAAGAAGTATATTCATAATATCCTACCTATTAATACCTTACACTTTATATTCCTAACCAAATAACTTACACGCAACACAATCCCTTCGAAATTTTCGAATGTTTTAGTTCCAAAACTCAATCCCTATCCTTACTTAGTGCGAAAGTGTGTTTGTTTTTTCTCATACTACGTTTAAACATGATTATTTATAGAACGGAGAATATAACCAATTTGTTTATTCGAATCCCACGCCAATGACGTCGCCGGTAAGCTAAACTATCTATGACCTACGATCATCTATTTAGGATCTTTTGACACTTTCGCTATTTTGGAACTAAAACTTTCGTAAGCACTACACATTATTAACTTAATACTTTCATGAACTTAGTTGTTTTTTTGTCGGAAGAGTCCGACCATGTTTCGCTCTGATTCGCAGAGCTTAATCATGGTGAGGAGAGACGGAGCTCGCGTCGTCGGACTCTTCCGACAAAAAAACCAAGTAAGTTTATCCGGTATTAAGTTAATAACTTTCGCTATTGTTACAGAACGTTAAGTTTCAAAGGATAATCCTATATAGTACGACGTGGTGAAAATAACTACTTTTTTTTGCACGCGAGTTCTTAATTTTTTCTACGCCTTCGAATCATCGATCCCACGCTTCTACGCTCGAACGGCCCAGACGTTTCGTCAACAACGTAAGGTCGGCGAGGGAGAGTCCATACATCATTAATGAGCTCTGACCAGCACCATTGTACTCCGACTAGTTGCTCAGAACTACCATTCCTGCGAGGATTTTCTACAAATCCTCGCATTGAATTGAAAATAATGAACTCTTTGTTAGACCGGGGCTAGTGTAAATAAAACTGCGGTCCCGAATATTAATTAACGTGAATTGTGAATTAACGCTGACGAAGTTGCTGTTTAGATGCGAAAATGTACGAAAATGCTGCAATAAAAACTAGCCTCGGTTCGTTCAGTTTTTCTTGTAACAGAAAAAAATTCTTAGCCTAAGATACTAATAATGTACTCGTAATCGCTAGATAGTATCTCGACTCAGTGTCACTTTATTTTTAGATTATGTCTAACAGCCGGTTTTCGAATTGAGAATTTCACATTTCGGTCTGATCTTCAAATTTCTCAAAAATTAAAGAACTATCATCATCATCATCAACCCATTATGTCCCCACCGAGGGGCACAGGTCTCTTCCCTGAGGAAGGTATAGGCCATACTCCACCACGGGGGCCAAGTCCGGATTGGTGGAGGCTTGTAGACTAGTGGCTCGTCTACTGTCAGAAGTTGTCAAGCCGCCCTAAGGCCTCTGACTTGGCTTAACGACTGCCATCTATCGACGGCAGCCGGCACCAACAGCTTAACGTGCCTTGCGAAGCACGGAACCGCTCGGAAAAATGCCACTAGCGTTAGGCATAGACGGCGACCCATCCATGCACTGAACGCGCCCTGTGTTGCTTAACCTTCGTGATCGTTTAAGATCACTCAGGCAGCCGGGGCTACGAGCGATTACTTAAGAACTATACTTACGTATTAACTTAGTGAGATTGTTGATTCAGAAACCGCCGCTAACTTGAAGTTCTCAAGCTTCAACCTTTGTTCTTCTTCTTCGCCTTTACTCAATCTCATTTTTGGGGTCGTTATATCTTTGGAAGAATAAAAACCTAATTTAATTTCACATATTCTAATGTCTTTCTGGTATCAAATGCAAAGTCTCCTACATTACATTGCTACAGCGTCTGTAAAGCTAACCAACCATTGCAGTTTCTATGTAACCGAATCCATAATTAAGCACTCGACGAAGTGGCTAAAAATCCACAAAAAAAGGCCTCGAAAGAATATTTGATTTCCGTCTGTTGAATCTTGAACTCCTTCAGTTTCCTCAGTGGAGTGGCTTGATAATTATCCCCATAATGATCGTTTGACGACTCCATCGACTTTACCTCCGGAATTAATTCCGAGCGATGGGTGAGCGTGCAGACCTAGCTACTTTGGAGTGGGCAAAGAAACTGGAATGTTATTATAAGAAAAAAATCTTCGTAAAAGTAAAGCAGTAGTAGTTATCGCGCGCGTAGTAGTGGCGTATCCAGCAGTGGACGAATATGGGCTGATCGATTAGCAAAGGGCAAGATAAAAAGTACCCGAAACCGGCATGTCTGCATGCAACTACTAATGTATGTTGATGAAGCGAAACAGGCCTGTCAGGATCGTAGCAAGTGGCAAACCCTGGTATCTGCCAACCCTCCATCATGTTACAGGCGTGAGTTTATGTAATGTAATGTATGAATAATTGAACCCTTTCAAGTACAGACGTAGGCTTTTTTTCGGAGAGGAGTCACAAAAAGGAATAGTCTATGTTAGTTGAACGCATATTGTAGCACGGCTAAATTGATATTATGCTTTAGACAACGCGCTTTACTTACATGACCCAAACCCGAAGGTAGCGTTTTCCTGAATTGAAGTTTGACATTCAACGAGCGGAATATAAATTCCTTTCGTTGAAAACCATTACTGAATTTCTTAGTTTACCTATAACCTCCTTATCATTATCCACTGCAAAGACGTCCTCAAGATCCCCGCAGGCCCAATAGGCCAAGTCTGTACGAGCCAGCTCCCAAGCAGGAAGTGCGCTTTCGACTCAATTGTTTCACGAGATTTTAATAACGGTGCAACGCAAAGATCAAGTCGAAAGCCATTGTGCCGAGGGCTTGGCCCTTGACGCTTCAAATCTTCAATGACGAACGCTGAACCTTAAGGTGCCCAACTCTTTGAGGTGTTTTGTGAGAGGTCGATGACTTGTCTATTGGTTTTGCTTCTACTTATTTTCCATTACTTTTGAAGAGAATAGAGCATATGAAATCAGCATTTAAGCACATGATACTCGCGATTTCGGCCTAACCATGCCCATGACAGCTGCGGCAATATCGGAACGTCGGAAATCAAGTTGTTAAAATGTATTTAATCAATCCGATTGCGACTAGACACTTTAAATTTATAATTCAATTCAATTCAAATATTTTTATTCATTGTAAAAACAGAATTTTTACTTAATGAACGTCAAAGTTGTTAGTTTCACAATTAATGGATTATGTGGAGAAGAGGCTAACAAAGAAACTCCACATTTATTCTTTTCAAAACACGTTTTAACTTAATTAACAGAGTTTTCAACTTAAAATATTAGTCATGAATGTGTTGAACACTAGTCACAATCGTCCTTTAAATAATATTAATCTACTGTTTAATGCCAAACATCTTTGTCTTCTAAATAATCCTTGATGTTATAGTAAGCCTTTTTGCACAGAATGTGCTTAAAACATTTTTTAAATCGCGTTGGAGGTAACTCTAATATATCTTGAGGAATTTTGTTGTAGAACCTTATACAGTGCCCCATAAAGGATGTGTTAACTTTTGCAAGTTTAAATAGTGGAAATGACAATTTATGTTTATTTCTAGTATTAACATTATGGTGGCCACCAACATTTTCGAAGTCTTTGATATTTTTTGTAACGTACATAATATTTTCATAAATGTATTGACATGCAACTGTTAAGATGTTGGTTTCTTTGAAGAAATCTCTTAGCGAATCCCTACTACCTAACTTGTAAATAAATCGGATGGCTCTCTTCTGCAAGATGAAGATAGTCTCAATGTCTGCTGCCCGGCCCCATAGTAGTATACCGTAGGACATAATACTATGGAAGTAACTAAAATAAACAAGCCTAGCAGTTGCAACGTGAGTCCTAGTGAGTTCCCTAATTCTTTTCACTGCATATGCTGCAGAGCTAAGTCTGTGTGCTAATTTTACAATATGTGGACCCCATTGTAGTTTTGGATCGATGGTGATGCCCAGAAATACAGTATCATCTACAAATTCTAGTTTTTCATGTCCAATTACTATGTTGTTCTCAACTACTCGTACGATGGTTATAACTAATAATCCACGGTGTGAGTGACGCAAAGTTGAGTACTTTAAGTTGTCAACCTTCAGTAAGGACAAACTTCCAATTAAGGATATATTATAGAACTCCCTTCGAACCTTTCAGCTCGTAAATAAATTAACGACGCCAGAGCCAGAACTATCTTCACATATTAATGGCGGCTTAGGTTCTTAGACAATATGGGTCTATTAGTCCTTTGTGTTAATGAGGTGTCGGATCTTCGTTTTAGTGTCGATAAATTACGTCATTACCTGGCCGGGGCCGTCAAGACCGCGCATCTGGCATCTTGCGCCGGCAACAATACGCAAATGTGGTGCTATTAAATCCCCATAAACGGGGCGCCTACTCGGAAACTCCGAGTCTCGTTTGGCGGTGACGCGGCAGCATTTATCGCGCCCAACCAAGCTAATTTCCAAATTTCAAAGGGCTCTGTGTCTTGTCTACTCTATTCAGTGTCCTCACAGAATCGTCGACTTTTCTTCGATCATTCAGTAAGAGAACAATACTTACAATCGTGTTGGAATTCAGGCCAGAGTCATCACAAAAAAGTGCCAATTGTCTTACAGTACACTGAGAGCCGGAATTTCAGAAAATTTAAAACAAATACATATTTTACAATAAACATACAATAAAAAATATTCTAAATTTTATCTATCTATCTATATTTATATTTTAAAGTAATCTATCGTCTCGTAAAAATGTGTAATGCTTACGAGTGTTATTGTGAAAATCATTTTGAGAAAATACTTCTGAAAGTTAATGAGATATTATAAAGTGTATTTGACTCGTCGCTTGAAATAGTCAAGCCAACGTGACGCCTGGTCATCAACCAGGATATCTTTCTATTTCTGAAATAATCGCCTCTATTCGGAAAAAAATCTATTTCCATGGGTTTTTCAGACTTCAAGGACTAATTTTACTACCACTTGCTTGTAGTGGTCTAGCACCTGATATCGGCAGTGGTGCTCTACCACCGGTAGACCACTAGTGCCAATATCTTCCTTTGTACTGGAACGCAAGTTCGAGACTAGAGTAGAGGCCGTCGAGGTGGCATCGGTGAGTGTATTACGAGCAGAAGGAGGCAGGGGTGAGGCAATTATTCACATTCTCGGACACAATAGTTGTCGCGGGTTCTTGGCGCAGTTGCAAGGGCCACTCGAGCCGAGCCGGGAGCGTTCCGTAACGAGTGACGTCTGACAAACTATCAAGGGATCCCTTTTGCGAAAACTGGAACGCGATTGTTTGCGAATGTTTTCGGTGTTAATGATGTCGCGATGTCTGGAGAGACGAGTATTTCCAGCGCGTTCTGCCGGTTGTTTTCTTTCGAGCTCGTCGCTCGGGCACCGCTAATGATATGTTGATATACCTTTTGTTTCGTTATTTCTTGGGTTTTGTGTCTTTGTTTGGTATCAGACGTATGATCCCACGTTTAATTGGAGGTTTACTTAGATTGGTTACATTTTTCGGTTTTGGAAGCAGTTTAAAATCACGAAATAAAACCAGTCCAGTCATTATATACATCTGGAAAGAATGTGAACCGACAAGGCAAAATTTTTGATATTACCTAGGGGGCGGAGCTAGGAAAGCTTAACTTCAAATTGTCGACCAAGATTTCCTACGTGCATTTTCCGCCATCTTGAAAAAAGAGTTAAATTCAGTTTTATTTTACAAAAACTCGATTCTCCGTTGAGATACCAAAATTTTGATGCGATACTTTTCTGTTGCTTTTTTACGATCTACAATTAAGGTCCTTCACACTTTTTTACCTATCGCTCATCGTTATTGAGATATCGATCGATTTATTGAAACACAATAAATTAAGATATCGAAAAGAGGTCTGGTATTAAACTTGGAGAGCGTGTTCAGACTTACAATTCCGTTTTTTATTTTTATTTTCGATAAATAGCGCGGCGCAAAGTCGGTAAGCCTGTACCCAGTTTCGATGTCCGCTCGCACGGTTGTATCCACACGTCAAAATTCAAATCGTATTCAGAAGTTGTTGTAAAGATGGTAAAGATAATAATTGCGTCACAAAATAAAAAAAATAGCCAAATTATGAATCAAACATTTTTGTGTAGTAAAAATTATAACTAAAGGTGGTCATTTTTTAAAAATATTTTTCATCGTTTTGATGGTCCTGGGTTAAGAAGTTCTTCGACTCTTCGACTCGTAAAGACTTGAACCGCAGGAAATGGTGCTTTCATGGTCGAAACATCATCTTCATCATCTTCGTTGTCGTTGAATAGAATGTCGACTCTGGCGACGTTGGTGCATGTTTCCTAACTACAATGCAGGCAATTTTTTCTATCACAAGCCTGTTATTTAAGTTTCATCTTTGTAAATGTTTTTTATTGTGCAATAAAGTGTAACAAAAAAACAAACAAATAACGGAGCAACAAATTTTTGGCTTTTTCGATCGATATCACAATAACGATGAACGATAGGTGAAAAATGTAAAGGACCTTAATTGTAGATCGTAAAAAAGCAACGAAAAAGTATTACATCAAAATTTTCGTATCTCATGGGAGAACCGAGTTATTGTGAAAAAACTGAACTTAACCCTTTTTTCAAGATGGCGGAAAATGCAAATAGGAAATCTTGGTCGACAATTTTATTGTAAGTTTTTTAGACCACGTAACATTCATAACTTAGCCTTCTCGGTTCACATGCATTTCTAACCCGTTTTTTTGCGACGTAATGACTGGACTAAACCTAGAAGCAACTGTTTAAATAGTTTTGACTTTAATTTTTCATCGCAGTCATCCTTCGTCCAACGATTCGGCTCTACCCAATATGAGCATTTCTCACAGAGATATATTTTAAGTATCTTTAAAATACTGCTACATTTCTATAATGTTCATAACGACGATACACGCCATTAACAAATGCATTAAGTTTGAACACCGACAGACTTTACGGACGGCAATTAAATCGCATGAACTTTTTCGCGGAGCGCAATGTAATAGCGGCCGCACAAAATACTCGAGACTCGTTCTTTTCCCGCCTCAGAGTGTCGTTCGCGGCATTAAATCTTAATAAAACCCGTCATGCATCGCAGTCGAGCTCTTTGATTTCTCACTCGGCAAACCGCGTCTCCGCATATCAAAGAAAATCACAACTCTTTTCATTGCGCGCCGATAGAATGCCACGAATATAACCAGTGACCCCTGAGCCCCCAGTCGCCGCCGCTCTCTTAATTAAGCTTTCCTTAGCCCATTCAGGGCGGCCTGCATCAGGGTCCAGCTTAAACTGGCCGACGGGGTCTTCAATTTACTAATACAAATAAGCGTGTTGGTCCTCCGTGCCCTTACGCCGGCGCTTCAGGCGACACACTTTGTTGGGGCGCCATTGTTAGGCGCCCTCGATGGCGTCCCCGATTATCGGAAAGAAAACACTCATCTATATTTTAAATAATGATCAGGGAACAAGAGGCCTTGGCCTCGGAGGGCGCACAATTGGGCAGCGTGATGGATTGTTACGCGATGCCGCCAATATAAAAAAACTCGTGTTAGGGTTGGCGCTTCTGCTTAAAGCGTAATTTAAGCAATGTCAACGGCGGAAATCCAAAGTACAATCCTGTTCCTGAATCGTTTTACTTTAATCAATACAAGATACACAAATATCAATTCTGAATGCTTACGTGAAAAATCAGCAATTCGCAGGAAGCTATGAAACTACACTATAGAACAATCGTAATGTTTTGGCGATTCTTGTGTTAGAACGATAGTAAAATATATTTATGAGTAGATTCCCTTAATCAGGACCTGTTTACTAAAAACGATCTTTCAAGAGTTTTGGGGTGTTTTGATTTTAATTGAACACATGGGCCGTTCAAGTATACGTAAGCATATTTAGGACAATGATTATTCACCCCTCCCCCCCCTCGTCGGCAAAAGTAAGCAAAGCTCTTATCCCCCCGTGCTTACGTAAACATTTTCATAAGCAAGCATGCATTTTTCTTTTAATGTATCTATTGTGGTTTTTTTATTGACTCATGAGCAGTTATATACGTAGTTACTTATAAAAGTCTAGAAATAAGAAATAGGATAATGATTTACTGAAGTAACTTTCATAGAGTGCGTAAAGCGCGAATTAAACAAAATTATGTAGACCCTGATATTGCGAAGAATATACATACATTACTACATAAACTCACGCCTGTATCCCAGAGGGGTAGGCAGAGACCAGGGACTGCCACTTGCTACGATCCTGACAGATCACTTTCGCTTCCTCAACATTCATTAATCGATGCATGCACGCACGTCGGTTTCGAGTACTTTAACACACATGATATTTCTAACTTTAACATACATTTAAGATAATTTTTCAAACAATTAACATAATTTTTGGTATAACTTGGATTTGTCCATTTGAAACATCACGCATTTTTTTAAAAAATCCGAAAAATTAAAATATAAGTACCTATTGCTGACGTAATCACCATCCAAACCCCCCATGTCATCAAAAATAAGCAAAACAAAGACCCCCCGCCCCCTTGTAGTGCTTACGTAATATTTTAATGGTTCCTAAATTCCTGCCTTTTTAAAACTTCGGGCTCTTTTGCAGCCCTACACAGGTGAGGGTCGGGCCGCGTTAATAAATGTTATATCGGTGTAATATTACAAAGTGGAGCCTGAACGCGAGAGGTGAGGCTGAAAAACTTGAGTCATTGCTTCGTTAGCGAACGAAGTCTATGAAGCGTGTGATCGCCGCACGGATTTCTTTGAGCTGATTTCGTTTGAATCGGTGGAGATGGGAGAGCTCTGGGCTGCGAATTATTGTTCGCCAGTCTAGACGATTTGGTATAGGCAGTTGTAGATACAACATAACGTTTATATAACGTTTGCAGCGCGCTGGTTAAGTAAGTTCATGGTCCGGCGATCATACTGCCGGCAATGGTAACAAAATATCGGGCGCTTTTTTACAACCCGTCTAAGAGAATCTCTTTGCCAACACTTTTGGGACGTATTCCATGATTTTATTATGCTTCGAGTTTGTAGAGCGGTGGTAGAAGCTTCTCTCGGTGATCGCAGGACCACGCAAAGTTTGTTTTTCTGTCTATTTTGACTAACCCGAGTCAAAGTGTACAAAATAATGGATATCCCAACCGTTATTATTTTGAACACTTGGACCTCGTCAGTTATCGGCACCACATATAGCTGGACTTGACATTTAAGCTCTGAAACTCCTAGAATTTTCACCTAAGCACAAACAATAGCTTCGAATAGCAATACAACAGTTCCTAGACAAACAAAGTCCCAAGTAGACCGTAAATCTTTTACCCCCATTCGATGAGGCGTAACGAACGGCCTCGCCGACGTAATTAACTACGTATTGCCGACGTCATAAGTTATTAGTGGCCTCTCGTGTTTTGCCGATACGATGCTAGTGAAGGGATTATCAAGACGAATATTTTCTCGCAACACTTTGTTAGGCATCTGATTTTTTTATGGTAAAAATAATCAGGTCAAGAACAACACTGAAAGACAGAAGGTGTTAGTGAAGAGAATTTCGCTAATCCCATTTTAAGACTACGCAGGTTGGAAAGACCAACGGATGTGAGTAAGTCGGAGTACAACACCAATTACCAAAATGTCCTTAAAAATTGTGTATTTATAGATTTGAACTTCTAATAGCATCGTAATCAAAGTTATTTACGTGTCCATTAGCTTCCGTCGAGCAGGTATCCAAATCAAAGAATTTGTATCGATAATGAACTGCCGTTCATGGGACCGTTTTGTACTGCTAGAACAGTCTACTACTGCCAATAATAATAAGTGTAGATGTGCTATTGTGCATGTACCTACTTCCTTACAGGGAAAGTCTCCTCCTTGTTACGATTTATTATATTGTTCTATTGTTGTTTGAATAGATTTGTAAGCATACTATGCCTATTAATTGTATATATTTGTGTGTTGTGGAAATTTAATAAATGATTATCTTATCTTTACATGTCTAGACTTTCATAATTGGCATATTACAAGGAGTCTAATCCCATACATTATTACTTTAGCGCAGTACCACGAAACCGCTTCAGCTGCGAATCCACTGCAATATCACAGCGTTTAAACCAGAAAATCTGTGCCACACAGGCTTACAACCCCGTCTCTATCAGAGACGCCGATGCCCGGATAAATTACTCTGAGAAGACAACGCTTAGCGGGTTTCTCAAAGACTGTGCTAAGACGAGGGGGGTTGGGGGGCTAGCCCCTCCCACAGCCCGAGGGGTTGTCCGCTCTACGGATAGTGCGAATATGTAAGCCCACCGGGTGTTCATTAACTTAACATGTTAAGCTGATGATTGTAGATAATGTTCGTGTGTCTTAAACTCAGCGCCTGGGAGGTTTTGTGATTGGGTTTTCTTTGGGAGGGTAAGGCTATTCTAATTCCGTGGGATTTTAATTGTTTATTGGGGCCTCTGAATGAATAAATTATGCTTTTCAACTTCAGATTGCATTTAAATTATCTAGAGCGCAAGAAGTTTTGTTCCCGGGTTATAAAAATAGGTTTTTACATTTTTTTTTATTAAACGCACAACTCAACCACTGGTCCCAGTCCAAGGCTATCGTAATTTTTTTCATGGGTTTAGCTCAATAATAATTAGCACACGATTTTCAAGTTATTCGGTCTTGCTACGTAATTCGCTATTCATCTAGGAATTTCGCACACGAGAGGCGTATCTTCTCGAAAGGAACAATTTCACACAAATCCCAATAGTTACAAAAGCCGGATTTGCACGGCTTCCAATTATGGACTAACCAGTACCCTAATATCGGAACATTATTAATTAAGAAATACCCTACACCTGTCCCAGAGCTGTGGGACAGAATAATTGACACCGAAGGCGCATTTCTCCCCCATACCTAGGATCTTGTACTATTAAGTGTATTGTAATATATCTGGTAATCCTCTTACAGAGCGAGTTTACTATCGAAATTGTTGAAGGATGGTATATACTCGATGACGTTAAATATTTTTAGCAAGCTATAAATGCAAATAAGGTATGTTGAATTCATTCATTCCTACTCACCAACCTGCGACCGCACACTGCTGGGTAAAAAAAGTTCACCCTCATGTCGTCACTCACGGTTCCACGTCATTATATTATGGACCCTCCTCCAACACCACAATAGCATTCGACCATGACTCCTGCAGACAGGTCTGTCAATCAACCGATGACCACTGTATAATGAAGGGTTTATCGACCTATACATGATCGAGAGTATTCCAAATCGCGCCCTCTGTTTAAGTCACTTCTAACTACGGGCTACCTACAATCGGTTAAGACAAAGAAAGGACCAATTTGCCTTGGGGAGCCAAATCCTTTTGGGTCTAATCCTTAAGGTGGTACACATCGACGTAAGGTAGAAGCCCGCAAAGAAGCCGCACTGGGAATCGGGTGGCCGTTTGATATTCCGATTCAGGCTGTATCGGCGGATTCGCAACAGGTGCAAAATACTCTTAGATTTTTTTTATGCGATCAACCAGTTGGCCGCTGCACTTCATGCAATTTGCTGACAACAGACAAGGCTTGGGTTACAGAGAAGTAATGGTGGCGTAAGCATCTGAATGATTAGTAGAAGTATCGAGGCTAGGTGCAGTAACGTTGCCATCGTATGTGATGATCCCCAGATGGTCGATGGTGATCATCACATCACCGATGAGATAACCAATAAGATGGTAATTAAGGAAAATTGTCCGTTTGTGTGTTTCGTGTGCAATAATTCTCCTTATAACCTGTATTTCTCTCTTTGACGATGTCGTTGAGACAATTTATGCTATTCAAATAAACTAAATGGTTTAGTAAAATTTATGCCGATTTCGTCACAATGTCACACTTTCACGAGTGTTGCACGAATCACATCAGTCAAAAAACATATTGTGTTATTAAGACATAAGCGGAAATGTAACTTACACCCCATCATTGAGACTGAGGTGAGCTCAGAGGTGTTTCCGAATTAGCTACTACTCTTTTGTACTACTCTTACTTGGTGGACCAAGTTCGATACATCGAACTTACTTGAGTTACTCAGTTATTCCAGAGCCAATGTGTAGTAAGTGTTGAATGATGGCTGATTAGGAAAGTTTCGCTGTTAATATTTTATGCTTCTTGGGAACAGGAGACTTACGCAGCATTTTATAGTGAAAGTGGTAGGAGAGTAGCGCTATGAATATTTTAGGTTAATCAGTTCTGAATATCGTAGATACTGACAGTAAATATTCTCTCCGCCGACTTTCAAATCGAACGCCGCATAGAGCTAGAACAAGAAATTGAGTTGTCAATTGCGAAAACTCATTGGCGTTTGGAATTCGTAAGACTTACAAGAAATAAAACACAAGATGCCTAATTAAGGAAAGCTAAGCATCGAATTAAACTTTCAAGAAATCCCAACTACCACTTCTCCGGCCAGAATCCAAGAGCCCGAAACCGCCAATAAATAAGGTATAATGGGAACAAATGGACAGGTAGCTGATTAGGCCGTCGAGGAGCAACATTCCGATTCCCATACGTTACCGACATCGATCTAACACGTCCAAACAAACGGAGGCACTCGCTCCAAATGCTCGCAAACACGCGACCTCTGCCTTGAGAATTGAGCCTTGTATCCTCCTTGCTTTAACCCCCGCAAGAAGGCCATTCTCAGCTCTAGCGCAAGGACTTGCGGTCGAGATTGGGGTGACGCGATGAGGGGCTGAATCCCCTAATGTGGTACGACCAAAAACAAAACAATCCGAAATACTTACTTACCTCCCGCGTCCGGCATAGTAAATTTACATTCCCGACCATCTATCCCAGAAGTCCATCCGGTCTTGTAATAAAACGCTCTGCGTAAAGGAGAGCGTCTTAGACCCCTTTAGAGATATATGCCGAAGGGCACCACACCTTAGGGCCACGCTGTTTACAGGTTGATGCTATCTTATAATTATGCCAATATTTAGATAGCCCTTTACGTGGGCCGCCGTATTAAATACTGAACGGTGGTTTGGCACTTGAGGTCAGGTAAGTTAATGGTCTATTCTGAGGGTTATGATCAAAGTGGTTGATTAAACACTTTGATTAGTTTAAGGGAGCTTTGTTGGTTTAAGGTTGAGCGAGTATGCTTTGAGTTAACGAATTTCGGCAAAGATTTCGCGGCTGCTGAGTAACGAAATTAGTGTATTCAATTCCTCCATTTGTCTGTCATAGACATTCAGGAATTTATTAATTATACTTTATTGCACACGAAACTTAATATAAAGGGACAGTACATAAGAAATAACATGTACAATTGCGAGCTTATTTCTATAAGAGGAATCTTAGATTACGTAACTGAAAATAAAGTCGGTCACGAAATCACGACAGTTGCAGCGTAAAAAAAATCTCAATATTGTTTGGCCGGTTTTTGGATCAGCTTCGCGCAACATTACAACTTTCAGAAAGAAAACTTCTAGATTACGCAAATGAAAAGTCATTTACGCATAGCGTGTGAATCCAAATTAATGCCACTATCGTCTGGTAGGTTTTTCAATCAGGGCTGACTATAGACAGCGTTGAAAACATTTTTTTACGCGTAATTGAATTTTTTCGCGCAAAATTGCAACCTTCGCTTCAGCGAGAAAACTTCTTGGTTCTCTTTGCATCACCCCGTAGGTTCCAGGCTACTTATTTAAGGCCCCACCGGCTGCGCCGAACGGTCCAAGGTGAAAAGTACACCTAAGTTCAGATTAACAATCGCGGCCGGCCCATAAGAGCCACTTCCGAGGCGCCCGCCCTTCTCTATAAATCGCCGAAGCCCAACTTAGCGCACAAGAAGGTCAGCTTCGTATTGGGTCCAATACTCGATACACTGCAATGGTATCACTGCAATGCACTTTTTAGAGAAATGTATAATGAGAGTAGTAACAATGACATCCACACAACGCAATTACTTGTCCTGGTCCCAAACCAGGTTATCCTGTTATGTTAATCAGACGAATAACTAACATGTAAAAAATCTCAAACTAAGGCCATTTATATAAAACAAATTACGAGGGCTCACAGCGGGAATTGAACCCACGACGTCATGGTAATTAAACATGTAAGGCAGGTAAGGGAACTTTTTTCTCAAGGAAAAGAAATAAGGGCCTACTGCTCGATGCGATGCTCGAGCGCCTAATTTTTCTTGTCTTAAAGCGTCAAGAATAACGCATATCTAATAGGGGTTAAAGTACGAAATTGCCGTTTTATTGCAATAGGTTCTTTGAATTGACATAGAATCTTCATGGTTTGAGGTTTTCGAATGAAACTTTTTTCAAATGGTTTCTATGATGTTCTTTTTTTAAAAAATGTGAAACATTTGAATATCGACTTTCAATTGTTTTTGTTATTCAATTTAGACAAGAAAGATGGATACTGCGAAAATTCGAGTGATTTTTTAATACGAGTTCCGACGCGGAACTAACGCGGCAGAAACAGCCCGCAATATCAATGCTGCGTTTGGAGAGGGGTCTACTAATGAACGCACCGTGCGATTTTGGTTTAAACGCTTTCGTGATGGAAATTTCGACTTAAAGAACGAGCCACGAGGAAGACCGCCCACACAGGTGAATAACGATGAATTAAGAGAGATAGTGGAAGCCGACCCTAGTCAAACTACCCAGGAATTAGCGGCATGGTTTAACGTTACCTTACCCACAATATTGACTCACTTGCGTCAAATCAATAAAATAAAAAAATACGAAAAATGGGTGCCTCATAATCACTCGAATTTTCGCAGTATCCATCTTTCTTGTCTAAATTGAATAACAAAAACAATTGAAAGTCGATATTCAAATGTTTCACATTTTTTAAAAAAAGAACATCATAGAAACCATTTGAAAAAAGTTTCATTCGAAAACCTCAAACCATGAAGATTCTATGTCAATTCAAAGAACCTATTGCAATAAAACGGCAATTTCATACTTTAACCCCTAATATTAATGAACAAAGGCAATCTCCAGTTCCTCCATAATTTCAAGCTGAAGAATCAGTAAACTGGCCAGAACGTTTGCTGAATAACTAATGAACGGAGGCAGAAAAAGGTGCTCTTCTGGACACCACGAATCGGCAGAAGGAGCGAAGAGAGCCCACAAGTTTACTAGCATTTAAGAAAATACTTAGATGTTGAAAAAATTATCAAAGATCAGAAGTGGGATAGCGCTCACCTCCTTGTAGATTTCCAAACCTATACTTCTGGCACAAATCGTTTACAGCACACCCTTCACCGTACATAAATCGCCAAAGGCCAGAGTGATTTAATCGGAAATCTCAGCATCCCGTAGGAGGTCCCATTAAGTCGTATGGTCAGTTGGTAATTAATTCCGCGGCAACGGCTCTCAAGTGAGATTAATGGCCATCGAATGCTCTTTTCGAATGGGTTGCCCTTAACAAGGTAAAGTAATAGTGCAACACTTAGTTACTTGGGCGCGAAGATTTATTGGTTTTGAATGGAGTTGGTACACTGTGACTTGGTGGTGAAGGAAAAATATAGAGCGCAAAAAGTGTGCTAATAAAAAAAAAGTGTTTTTTTATAAGCACTGGATTTAGGTTAAGTCGATAAAGCAGACCGTTTTTAAATATGTTCCAAAGCATAGTGTTCAATTTTTATATTATTTACATTGGATTTTATTTGTTCAAATACAAAAAACAAACCCTGTTACCGTATTTCGTTAAAAGATGTGATGTTGACTTACCTGAAAGCAAAAATAATAATATAAGATGAATAAAAAGTATATATACGCTTCAAAAATATATAATTTCATGTGCTGAGGTATGAATACATAACACACTCAGGTTTTTCCAGGATAATTTTCTACACCGTTAGCAGTGGTTTTGCTATTATCAAACCGAAAAAGTTGTAACTGAGAAATCAAAGTCATTACACTTGCCACGATAACAACCCAGAAATGTGAAACAACTGGTATATTATATCTACTGCGCTACCACAGTTCAATTAAATAAGAACAAATCTGCTTCTTCTTTTGGTGCCATCTCCTATCAGAGTTCGGCTATCACTATATTTCTCATGTTAAACCACTCTGCTAGATTTTGGAGCCACATTGTTTTTCTGCGGCCAGGTGTCCTTCGTCCCTGGATTTCACCCTGCAAAATGAGTTGCAGCAGATTGTACTTGTGACAGCGCATGATATGACTTAAGTATTGTAGTTTTATCCGTTTTATGGTCTTTAAGAGCTCAAGATTTTTGTTCATTCTTTGCAAAACTGTCTGGTTAGTTACTATATTATCTGTCCATGATATTTTCAGCATTCTGAAAAGGCTAAAAACTCAAACATAAATTGCTTAAAACAATGGCACATTCTCTCCCTCGATGAGAGGTGATGAGGCTTAGAGATCAATCAATAAAATAAACAAGGAGATGGCAATCTCTAGATCACCACCCAAAAAAAAACCACAAGAACCCATCTGATAAAGACTATAAGTCAATCGCTGATATAAAATAATAAAAAAAAAATGTTTCTTAAACTGTTTATCTACTGCTAACAGTTGTCAGTTGGCCAAAGTACATACAAAACGACAACTGGCAGTTGTTAACTATTCTTGCCAATTTTCTTTTTAAAACTATAGTAGGATAAAAAAATAAGTCTAAATTGTCTGTGATTTTAATGTTAGTGCCACCTCTTGGCTACATTTGTCAAATATATACTCATTCTTTTACAACAATTACTTAATTCTCAAATTAGATCTGGTATGCGGTATTGCAAAGACAGCAAAACAAGATTCTGCAGAACATTGCTAATGTGCCATGGTATATAATAAACCATGAAATACACCAGGAACTGGAAATGAATACAGTGAAGGAGGAAACTAGAGACGTGACCGCTAAATACTATGAGCGATTAACTAATCACCCTAATAAACTGGCTCACCAACTGACCTTACAAAGTTATGTGAAGAGACTAAAGCAACGTCACATACTAGAGCTGCAGGAATGCCCTAGCTCTAGGATGCCCTCACTGGAGGGCAAACTCTACATTTGATTACTCAAGGACTCATAGTCATAAGACTGATCGCAGATCTATAACGGAGAATAATAAAAAAAAATTACACCCATTAAATGTATAACAGCTCTGTGAAAGGATTTGCCATTCAGCACCAGATGTATATTGATTGCAGTATTTTGCGTTTTAAAGAAACGTTCCTTTCATGTAAAAAAGAGCGTCTTTACCTTTCTACTCACATGTATTTTCTTTTACGTATCCTCTGTAATATGTCCCACTGCAGGGCTCAGGCCTTCTATCAGAGAGAGTATGGGCTTAAATACCACACATGCCCACCACGGATTGGCAATTTCAAGTGCTGAGGTATGTGAACACTTCCTCATGATGTTTTACTTCACAGTTAGTGAGTGGTATTGCTACTTAGTTACACATTTGTTAAATTAGATCTGTTAAATGTAACTGTGAAAGGATTTGACATTCAGCACCAACAGTATATTAATTGTTGCAGTGAATCTGAATCGATCTGTGTACATTTTATAGGCAGGTTGCTTTCATGACTCTTTCCTTTCTCCTTATATGTACTTAAAAAACAATATCTTTACTTGTCACTTTCATACTGATTACCTAGAAAATAGTAGCAAGCACAAGCCATATGGACTTACCTACTTTAGAGCAACTCAATGCACTAACCTCAATTAGTATATTTCTGTCGTTTGATAGCATCCAGTAAGGCTAACATGGCAGGCATAGACTTGGCTTTTGCCTATGTACAGTCTTGTGTCTTTTACTAGCCTACAACACGTTAAACTTTTTATCTCTTTTAAGACTCCAGCTCACAATCAACATGTTTTTTATGCACCAAACATTTTGGTGAATGTGGTTGTAGAGGAGTGGTAGAACGCTGGCTTCTCATTCGGGAGGTTGTGGGTTGGAATCATCCAATTACTTTGTTTTCTAAGTTACTTACATTTGTAAAGTTATAGTAGCAATATCACTTGCTAACCTTGAAGGAAAACATCGTGAGGAAACCTTACTGTCTGAGGTATTTACATACCTCAGCACTCGCTACATACAATGGTAGTTGGACCATAGGCTAAGTGCGGAAATGTGGTGTCTAACTAGAATTAAAATTAGAATATTTTGTTGCTAAGGGGAGCAAAATATAAACATTGTTTACTACACACTGAAAATGGATTGTTATGTCAAACGAAGCCCTGAATGCTTCTGCAGAACCTAAATTTTGATAGTACATTCAATGCTTTAGCACATAGCCATTCTTAGTTTAATGAAAATTCTACTTTTTAGCCCTAAAGGCGACCGACTCATCGACCCATTTCATGGAAAACACATAATAACCCAAGTATGCAGGAAAACCATAACATAACCTCAACATCATCGACACTAAAAACAACGTTAATTAGCATACACATATAAAAATTACAAGACAACTACCTGGTACTTGGCATTTTCACCGTGTTCCTCCAAATACTTCAGGTTCAGCGTGAATAAACAACTCTCAGACGCGTTCCAAACGTACAAAACATCGTCTTTGAGGTCCATCAAGTTTTGCAGGCTCCCACTGCCACTTTCCTGCAGGCTATCTTTTAGGTCTTTGAACATTTTATGGTTTTCGAGTTTGGAATCAAAAATATTGGAATCCATCGCGAAAATATAACCGAAAATCTTTATGAAACAGAGTTGTTTTGGTTCGCGGCGGCGGTAACTTGACGTTTTTGCGTTTTGGTTTTGCGTGACAGAAGTATACAGTGTTGCCAGGAGCTAATAGGATTGTCTCAGGAAAATATTCTCAGTAGAAAAGTAGATTTATTTATAGGCAGGCATACACAAAAAACACATCCGGGAATGTCTTTGTTATAGAAAAGACGTGTATATTGCAGAAAGATAATGTGAATGATTTGGTCGTTAGAATCTATTTTTACCGAGTAGGTTTTATTATACGTCCCTTAGGGGGACGGGATCTAGGCTTTAAAACCATTTTCATAATATGTGTAGGTATGAACGTATCTTCTGATAGGTGCCTCGAAAAGTTGAGTGTTTTAAGACAGCTTTCAATGATTTCGCATGGGTCGTTTGTTTTACAATACAAGGTACAATCGCCAGTACGTCTACATCTACTCAGTAATGTACGTTACAGGCGACTTTGCAACAAAAATATAAAGGTCAACCACCATTACCATCAAAATAAATTTAGATACCTTTCTTATGAGACAATAAATACTTTTTTATCTTTATAAAATTTACATGTAGGTAAGTAAAAAATTATAATTAGGTACACACAATAAATCTTATCAAAATGTCAACCTATTAAAATCAAATTCATTCGCAAAAAGCTTAGGTAAGTAATTACAATAGTTGTTTTTGTTATTAAATTATGGCACATCAATAATATAAATTAAGCAATGATTACTAATCATAGAAATTCAATTTCAGTTGTATGTTAAACGAGTCTAATCGCGATTTTAAAGGGGTCTAATCAAGATTAGACCCGTTTTATATATAGCTAACTATGTACGAGCATCATCATCATCAGCCATTTGATGCCCACTGCAGGATATAGGCCTCCCTCATGATTTTCATAATCATGTGGGGTTTTGCCATAATCGCCACGCTTGGCGGGATCGGCAACCCGCCTGATCGCAGTATGCGGTTGGAATCTCAGGTAGTAGCTGCTGCCCGCCTCCTAGTAATTTATTTCCTTAGTCGCCTTCTACGACATCCACGAAAGGCAATGAAGTGACGCTATTCTTAATCCAGCACCACACGGAACGTATGAGCATCGCGAGTAATTAAAAAGTATTTTTCTATATGGATTTAGGTACCTAAGTAATTTATTTTTGGTAAGAAAATCACGCCCCTTCACGTTTGTAATCTACCCCACAACGGAGCTTGTTTGCTTTGGCAATCTTTCCTCACACATTATTTACCAACACTGCTTTGTAACGGCAATTCTTCACTTTGATTTCGGAAATTTCGAAATTGTATCACGTAATTTCATTCCCAGAGCGTTGGGCTCGCGCTTTTCTTATAAATAAACCAAAATATAGGCAGCAATAAATTTCCTCTTTTGAGGGCCTGCTGCAAAGCAATCGATAGAAGTTAAGAAGCTCATTTTCGTTAGCACATGGGGATAGGGGATACCCAGTGCTAACTAGCGCCACCTATGAAAACAACAGGCGAAGCTGCGTCAGGTAAATTTTTAACAATATATTTTTTTTACAGGACGAAGCTCAGTGGTCAAACCAGCGGCTCGATGGTCGGACGATGTCGCTCTGGCAGAGAGTCCATGGAATGGGGATGGCAAGGAACCGTGAGAGATGACATTTGGTGGAAAAGGCCGATACCCAGCAGTGGGCAGCAGTGGGCTGATGATAATAATAATAAATACTTTATTCATTTATTTGCTTCTTACTAAGTAAGTTACAGAGTGAGCCTAAAAATAACAGGTGATTTAAAAGGATGTTCTTTGATTTTAAAAATTAGTTGCTTACTGAGTTCGACCCGTAACGTTCGTAAGTGTAAGTGTGATAGGTACATATTTTTTTAAGGGTACTTGTTAATCTTTAGCTTAAATTGCGCAAATCTTTAGGTTAAGCTATGTTACGCGGCACTGGCGTCATCTAACGGGACGAATAAACAGTAATGACTACTTTGCTCTTTCTACGATATTGTATAAATAAATAGCATACGACACGTAGTTAGTGAGTTATAGCCCTCGTCGAGGGCCTGACCCCCTACCTACTAGGTACCGAAGTGAAAAACGTAAAAAAACCATTGGTTTTTGAAAAAAATTTACATCCTAAATCTTAATGACTGTCATACCTAACTATTAGTACAATCATCAGCCTAGAAGCTATGCTTACTTATAACCGACCGTATTTACCTTCAGCTCTCGTTTTTAGTATTAAGAGAACGCCTAGATTAGGCAAAAATAAATTACTTAAGTAGGTACCTAAATTCATATAGACAAATTATCAGTTAAAATTTAATTTTAGTAGGTACCTAGGTACTTTTTAATGACTCGCGATGCTCATACGTTCCGTGTGGCGCCGGATTAATAATAGCGTCACTCCATTACCTCCCGTGGATGTCGTAGAAGGTGACTAAGGAAATCAATTTTACCAGGTGACGGGCAGCAGCGTCTTCCTGAGATTCTGACCGCATACTGCGATCGCCAACCCGTCTGCCAAGCGTGGCGATTATGGCAAAACCCCTCATGGTTATGAACACCACGAAGGAGGCCTATGTCCTGCAGTGGGCGTCAAATGGCTGATGATGACGATAGATTAGGTATGCCAGTTTAAATCCACTGTTGTTAAATCCACCGAAATTCCAAACGCAGCGTAGGACGCACATCAGCTCGCTGGACCGACGTTATGAGGTAGATTCCCGGCATCGGCTGGACGAGGATGCTCAAGTCCAGACAGAAGTAGCGTGCCTTGGGGGAGGACTATGTCCAGTAGTAGACGAATATGGGCTGATTGATTGATTGAAATCATCTGTGCTTCACTGTTTTTTTTTTGTATAAGTTGATGATGCGGTAACCAGCTAAACACGTTGGTCTAATTAACTGATTCGCTGTCATGTATTTTCGTTCGGTTTCGGATAGCCCTTTGAGATTCTCTCATTGTGAAGCCAACAAGCGTGTTTCTTTAATTTAATCCGGTTACAGCATGTTGTTTTAGAGGCAACATTATCGGGTGTGGCATTGAAGGAGTGCCGGGGACCGTCCTTCTACTCGTAGAGGTGGATTACTGATGTGAGAACGGCTCTGCCCGGTATCGTAATGTAAAACCGTCTATTAAAATAAACGCAAAATTAAAAGTAGTTTCTTAACTATCGATAAATTAAAATACGAAAAACAATTGAACCATTTCCAATGACCAAAAGTTTAAAATTATCAACATTTAATTAATGAAATTATGAAATTATAACTTTTTAGGTAAAATGACAAAAATATGTAGATGTATTACGAGTGGTGAGTTTTGCACTGTATAAGCAATGAACACCATCCCAGTACTAATAGGAAGGGGGTATTACATACCTATACTATGAAAAGAAAACAAACATGTATTTATTCCGATAGAGTTGTCCCGCAATAAATAAAGGCGAAGGCAGACGGGCGCGCGTCACCTTTTGATACATTTCCGCTGTCGTTATTAATGGCGAGTCATCGGCGTGTCCCGTATGACGGTTTCCGCAGAGGGCTCGGAAGTAGGGTTGCCAATAAAGCCACAGATTAAACCCTACGAACGTACGTGCTTATATGTGCCCAAATATAAAGTCGATAAGGGAAAAAAAACACCTTCAAAATACGCATTAAACAGACATTACACTTCGCTAATTTTAACACTAGGCGGCGCTGACGGTATTCTTTGTCGGGGGTTGGCTGTGTCCATAATGGCAAGAAGATGCTTTTGCAAATGGAAGAGTTTGATTTTATTCTCATGGAGCCCGACAACAGATCTTGACAAAATTTATATGTGACCTCTGAAGTAGCCACTTTCTAACAAACAATCAATGTAATCGGACTACGCAGCAAGACATTATTGCTAAATATACATACATACATATATACACACATAAAAACAATATATATGTATAGGTAGACGAATTAAGAAGCTCCTCCTCTTTGTGTCGTCGGTTAAGAGTACCTATTATGTTTTCAGAGTTCATGTAAATATTGTGTGTTTGTCCATATCTTTGTTACACCCACCATAACTAAAAATAGAAACAAAAAAAGAGATATAAGTTGTGTGTACCTACTAATAAAACTATGGATTTATAATCTGAAATAAAATGGATTTATTATGGATATGTATATACATATATCTCTTATAAAGCTGCTTTTTCCCGATGTTCGTACGCCCGGACCGAGTGAGTCATCAGTAACTAATACCTACTACTGTAATCCACTCGGACTGTGGTACGTGGAGTTTTTTTCTCGCTGCCTTTTTCTCCACTACAAATCAGCCCAAAGGCAACGGCTAACATTTTACATTACATAACAGCAAATAATTATTTACGATGAAAAAATAGTTGTTTGTTGTAGGTACAAGAGTGCAAAGTTGCTTTTTAACCGCGTGCTCAATTTTGATGACAGAGCAAGCGAAGGATTGTAAAATTGCTTCCGAGTCCAATGTATACCCACTACCGTACAGATACCACCGCAGTATCGAGCCTATCATTATGGAAATAAATATTTTTTCACCTCACTAGCTCGTAAAAGCTCTGTTTATCATTCGAAATCTGCGTGGAAAATCGCACTTTATCCGCTAGCGTGGAAAGTGTTTTTAAAATTCGAATATTTTTATTCAATAAAGGTTTCGTACAATAAATTACATATATATAGAACCTCATTGGTTTCGTAATAGTTTATATTCTCTGCAGCCAGTCCATTGATGATTGAAATGCAAATACTTATTTCATGTCATGCGCCAGTCTCATTTAAAGAATCGCACTGGCCGGCAAGAAAATTTGATTTAAAAAAAAAACTTTAAAATTTTCTTCTCTTTATTGAATTCACTTTACTTCCATTGTTTTGGTTTGTTTTTTGATAAAATCGAAAGAAATCATAAAATATGAGCGAAGCTAGCAGCGACGAAGATATAAATTAACAGTAATTTAATATTTATTAAAACTGTTTTTCTTGCACCTAACATTTTCCTCGCTTTAGTGAGGTGAAAATATTTTTTTGTCACCTTCAACCTGATAAAAAGACGCGACAAGTTTGTTGCAACCCTGTCAACGTGACATTCGCACATAATATCTACGTCTCAGCCCACGTAGAATAATAACGCAGAATAGGCCACGAAGGGGGACACTGGGACACCCTATCACATTTGCCGTAATTTCATGAGAGACGCAGGCGTGCGTTCCTATGATTCATTGATTGATAGATTGATACATTCGAGTTCCTATGCGAATGTATCAATCTATGACTTTTATTTCTAGCTGCACGACAGCATATCAATCTTGTCTAGACAGTCGTATCGTAGCATCCGCATTTCCTATAATAACCCGGTACTAGAACGAAGCCGACTCATCCTAAATCGATTGGAGGTTGTAAGTATTTGATAGATTTACGTTGACTGAAAGGTCGCCCACCGAGCAATGGAGAGAGTTAGGAGTTTCAGTGCGTGATCGAATCAGGAATGAGGAGATCCGCAGAAGAAGCGTAGTTACTGATACAGCTCGAAGAATACGGTATTTGACACGATCAACAATCTATCTCTTTTAGTCAATTACTAGTTATTACAATTTTTAAATAGATTAAACATAAAAAGAGTGCTCTGAAATGTGACGTCATATGCCAGTATTTTCACACCAAATTCCGTTTTAAAAGTAACTCATTTTATATTTTGTCAAATACCCAATTGCTCAGTTGAAGTAGCAGTGGGTGGGGCACATAGCTCGGAGAACTGATGGCCGTTGGGGCGAAAAAGTTCTGACCTGGTGACCGTGGACCAGACGACGTGGGAAGGCCCCCCGCCAGATGGTCAGACGACTGGTTACAGTGGCGGGGAGTCGCTGGATGCAGGCGGCACAAGACCGGGAAACTTGGAAAACTATGAGGGAGGCCTATGGCTGATGATGATGATGATGATGACGTTGACTGGATATAATGAAGAAACATTTTATATTTCTCACAAAAATATATTTTTTATCGCCAGGAAAACTGAATTTAGGTAAAAATTGCTTTTGATTCTATGATCGTGCACAACAAGGACAAAATAAAATACTTTGTGGACTGAACAAGGATGTAGTGAATGAAGAAAGAAAAATTGACGAAAGAGATATATCGAGCAAACAAGGGCCATGTCTAGCGGATATACATTGACCAAATAGAGCTAATATGTGCGCGAAGGGAAAAATAAAAAGTACCCGAAACTGGCGTCTTTGCGTGCAGTGACTCATAAATGGTAATGAATCAAAAGAGGTTGCCGAGGATCGTGACAAGTGGCAAACCCTGCTCTCTGCCTACACCTCTGCGATAGAGGCGTGAGTCTATGTACGTATTACTTGTAAAGTTACGCGAGCGAAGCCGTGAAGAATGAATAGATTTTTTTTTAGGAACTCTGCTTTTAACTTTTTTGATCTTTTTTACATTCAACCTTTTATTATTAACCATCGTTTGTTCAAGAAAAAAAAAATTCTTGCTTACTGAATCCAGAAGTATTGAGCTCCCATGTCTACTATTGTCTCAGCTGTCTACTGGATTTTCTGCCTCCGAATCCCCGAGGCTTCTTTGGCAGCTAATTGTGTACAAATATTGGCAAGGAAGAATCGATCCCCCAGCGAGAAAACTTCGCGGCACCGAGTGGGATTATTTGAATTTATTGGCCGAGGATTCGAGACACAGAGTTGTACTAGACAGATGGACAGTCTGTCACTATTATACTTACGAAGTACCCGAAGTGTGGGCCTCCGACACTCGAAATCCCCACTTGCCTCTGCGCAGTCTTTTGCCAGTCGCCTGCATGGAGCTCACGCGGATCCTTGGCCACTTTTTCCTTTCAGCGATATTATTTAGCGTCACTATTTTGTAATATTTCTTTCGATTTGTCATTTATAGTCATTCCGAAGGCATCTAAAAAGAATGTCTGTTGAAAACAAGCAAGTGCAAGTGAAAACTCGCATACATACATATATACATGCATAAACTCACGCCTGTATCCCAGAGGGGTAGGCAGAGACCAGGGACTGCCACTTGCCACGATCCTGACAGATCACTTTCGCTTCCTCAACATTCATTAGTCGTTGCATGCACGCACGCCGGTTTCGGGTGCAAACTCACGAACTTGTATTTAGTAAAAATGTGATATTTTTCATTCTTATCCGTTAAATTGTAAAATAATGTATGAGATGAGCATCGCAAGTGATTAAAAAATACTGTCTTTCTTTCAGTTCAGAATCGGTTGTACATCGACATTCAACAAACAGTAAGTAAATTGTTTACGTTAAAATAAATGTTTGATTTCTGTTTCCGAATCACCCTACCGTTGTGCTTGTTCTGTCTGAGTTTAACTGTTAATTGTGCCTTTGCTCTATTGATTTATGCGAATCTCAAGACGTTTGCCTTTCGGTTCGGTTCGGAATTTATTAATCTGTGTCTTACTTAGGGGAGTGCTCGAATTTCAAATATTTAACATTGCTATTTCACGCGATTGACAAAACAAAACGGCGCAAATGAATTTACCAGCACTTGTTTGGTGGCGCTAAAATTTCAGAATTTGACGACTAATGCACTGGAAAGTCAAGAGTTTTGTTTGACGCGTCGGCTGCTCTAGGTCGAAATGGCTTATGTGTCGTGCTGATTATCATCTCCAGCCTTTGAGTTTGGTTTGCATGAAAGGAGTGATAAAAAACCGGCTAAGTGCGAGTCGGACTCGCGCACGAAGGGTTCCGTACCCATTATCTATGCAACATTAGACACATAGGTCGAGAGAAAACGACAAAAAATCACGTTTGGGAGACCCCCTTAAATATTTATTTTATTCTGTTTTTAGTATTTGTTGTTATAGCGCCAACAGAAATACATCATCTGTGAAAATTTCAACTGCCTAGCCATCACGATTCATGAGATACAGCCTGGTGACGGGCAGTGAAGTCTTAGTTATAGGTTCCCGTTTGGCACCCTTTGGGTACGGAACCCTAAAAACCACTGCGTTTCAAAACACTTATTCTCTTTATCATAAGTACCCGAAACCGGCGTGCGTGCATGCAACGACTAATGAATATTGAGGATGCGAATGTGATCTGTCAGGATCGTGGCAAGTGGCAGTCCCTAGTATCTGCCTACCCCTCTGGGATACAGGCGTGAGTTTATGTATGTGTATGTTTGCATGTCATAAGCATCACATTTTGTAAAACTACTCTGACACAACCTCCTCGCTCGGAGTCCAAATTCATAATGCCCGGTCGGTCCATCCAAGCAACCGGTCTGCGACACACCACTACTGTACTGGCTCCAACAAAATGGCCCCAATTGTCAAATCATCATAGGCAGCCTATATACGTCCCACTGTAGGGCACAGGCCTTCTCTCAGAGAGAGAGTATGGGCTTAATCACCACGCGTGCCCACCGCGAATTGGCGATTTCAAGCGCTGAGGTATATGAATAGCTCAGGCACCCAGGTTTCCTCACGATGTTTTCCTTCACAGTTAGCGAGTGGTATTGCTACTATAACTTCACAGATGTACATAACTTAGAAATCGAAGTCATAGGTACATGCCCGCACTGGGAAACGAACCTGGGTCTCTCGCTTCCGAGTCCAATGTTCTACCCACTAGGCTACCACCGCTTCAAATCATATAACCACACAAATCAAAACGAGATCTGAAATAAATACTGTACCTACTTAATCAAAACTGTAAAAATCACCTAGCAGTGAATTTCCCAATCTTTAATTAACTGTTGTATTTTAATTTGACATATACATAAGTTATAATTGAAATGACTAACATAAATAAACTATTCTCGTAAAAAATTATTTGCTTCAAAACTCAATTCGCTGACAGGAGCCTCCCCGAACATTGCACCTATTACTGAGTTCTTTTACTGGTGAACCTTTTGCCATCGATGTGCTAAGAAGTACAGAAAAAAACCTCATCATGTAATTTTTACAGCAACCCAACATCTTATCATTACTGTCATTGTACTCTGTCAGTTCCGTGTGGCGCCGGTTTAAGAATAGCGTCACTCCATTTCCTTCCGTGGATGTCGTAGAAGGCGACTAAGGAAACAAATTACCAGGAGACGGGCAGCAGCATCTTCCTGAGATTCCAGCTGCACACTGCGATCGCCAACCCGCCTGCCAAGCGTAGTGATTATGGCAAAACCCTTCATGGTTATGAAAATCAGGAGGGAGGCCTGTGCCCTGCAGTGGGCGTCAAGTGGCTGATGATGATGACTCTGTCAGTCTTACTTATAATAAACACTCAATAAACGCCGATTAAAAGTCTGTGGTCGAGATTTTATAAGGAAAAGACGTAACCACAGGTGCAATAAACTGTCTCTAAGGAGTGCTTTAGAGGAATCGTGTTTTTAGGGTTCCATACCCATACGGTAAGGGACCCTATTACTAAGACTCCGCTATCCGCCCGTCCGTCCGTCCGTATGTCACCAGGCTGTATCTCATGAACCGTGATAGTTAGACACTTAAAATTTCACAGATGATGCATTTCTATCGCCGCTGTACCAACAAATACTAAAAATAGAATAAAAAATTATTTAAGGGGGGCTCCCAAACAACAAACCTGATTTTTTGCCGTTTTTTGCTCGATATTAATAACGGCAACAGGTAGCCGCTTCAAATATTCAAATGTTATATAGATAATGGTACGGAACCCCTCGTGCGTAAGGTCGACTCGCACTTGACCGGTTTTTATAAACAGTTTGTATAAATAAGATATCTTGATACCTATGTTCTTGTGTCATGCGCTCTGGTGTACAATAAAGAATATTCTTATCTTATCACAGAACGCCGACTAGTAAAACTTTACCGAATCCTTTGACCAACTTGTTTGACCATCATCGGTATCAGTTCATCTAACAGCGATCGCCGTTTGATTCTCATACTGGGTACTGACCAACCGAAAATGATCGAGTATAGTCTTTACGTACGGCGAGAGCAAACGAACTAAACTCCTAAGTATTCGTACGAGTTAGATGAGATTTCCGCACTTAGAGCCAATTTGAATTGAGAATTTCGCTAAGTAAATAGTTAACTGTAGTGCTGTCTCTTCGAATTTCTCAGAAAAGAGCGTGACAGAACGTTATTTAAGTATTTACTAAGTGAAATTCTCAATTCAGAAACCGGCCGCTAGCCTCAAAATTGTGCCACTTTACGTAGAAGGGCTCGTTTTCTTAAAATCAATCAATCAACGAACATCCACACCTTTCAAGCTAAAACTCAAATAGCAACAAACAACCTTCAGTTTTAAAGAAATCTTTAAAACTACCATCCCATTTAGCTAGAAAGGTGCACTTTGCATAGCTTGTCCCATCCCCTAAACAATCTCGCTTAGGAGAACAAAAGCTGATGGGATAAGAGCAAGCGCCGGTAAGACACTAGGAACTATAACGCAGCATGTCTTATTGCTCTCGACGTAAGAGCGAGATTTGTCTGAAAAGGTGTAGCTGCTTGTACCACGATGGCAGAAGAGCGGCGTTCAGGCACTAATAACGTACGTAAATATCGTGAACGGGCTTCATATTAAAACGGCCATACAGGCGTCCTGAACGTTAACACATCACTGCTTAGGGAGGGCTTACATTGCCACGCGGAGTTTTATCAAAGTCATTCCTTTTCTGCAAACGTGTTATGGAAATAACGGAAAACCTGAAAAGTGTCTCTCCTGTGATGGCAATTAAACCACTTCCCATAAGCAAACGTTTAAAATAAAATAAAAAATATCCTGGGGATATCTGAGTGTTTGAGGTGTTTACATAGGTATTTCAGCGCCTGAAATCACCAATCCGCGGTGGACACGCGTGACGTTTACAATTACTAAACTATTTCTCTAAAAGAAGGTAAATGCAGAGTCGTTAACAATTCTATTTGAGAAATATAAAAAAAAAATATTCTTTGTACGTTGTTGCCCTTTTAAAAAGTTGCTAAAGTCTCAGTTAATTGTTAACGAAGCCTACTGATAGCAAATGTCTTTCCCTTTGTAATATTATAACCAAATAGAATTCCATTCAAGAGCGCAAGATAATTATTAAATCACAATTACGATTCAATAACTATTTTGCGCTCTTGTCGGGCGCAATATTTTCTTTATCTCAAGTTAACGCTAATCTATCGAAGAAACCTTCTAGACGATATAACTAGGTCAGGTAAAAATGTTCCCGTTGTAATTATTATGTCTTGTTCCGGGTGCCAAAGACCGAAAATTCAAACGGTCCCAATTGAAAATCGGTTTTTTCTGGTGATGTGTTTTTCACAGCGCACACCAGCAATGCATGCTGAGTTGGTGACCCTTTTTTTGTTGGCACGGAGCCATAATGTCTTAATTTTTTTTGTTAGATTTTTTTTTTCTCATTCTTGTTGCAATGAGGTATGTAGTTTCTGTTATTTTTTATTGTGTGCTTCTTCTATCTTGATTTCTTGCTACCAGGCTATTCTGTAAATCTTATAGCATTCACGTCCCCGTGCTAAACTCTTTGTGTCGTCGATAAATAAGGTACCAATGTAAACTTAATTTAGGATGTTTATAGTAAAATCAGTACATTCTTTTCAATTATTATTTGATAAGAAATTGTCACTGAAAGTCACTGCTTAGGTTGTGGACATAAACCAATGTTTTTTTTTCGTAACCTATTTCTAGAACCCCACCAATGTGGGCCCAGTATAATCGGAAGGCGACTCCAAGACACGCTACAAGGTTCGCGAGATAGTACTTGGGGGTCATCGCAAACAAATGAGGGGTGTAAATCCGCCCGCCTTTCCTTTAACACCCCTTCCCCCTACTCAGGTGGGATACTGGGTAGCGGAAAGTGGGTACAGGGTTGTAGCGAGGATCCCACCTGGCTCACCTTACCTGGCTATTGAAGGTATTCAAACTCAAAGTAAAAAAATCAATCGCCATAAAAAATATGTTTACTTAGTGAACGTCAAAGCTGTTAGTTTCAGAATTAATACGTAATAAGCGGAGAAGAAGCTAACAAAAAAGATTGCCGTTGAAATGACTAAAAACTACCCAATTTCTATGATCTTGGTGTCCTTGCCTGGCTACCATGGCAAAGGTTATCCTAGTTTAGGACCAGGACAAGTGATTCTGTTGTGTGGAAGTTAGTTATTATTTTATATATTTGTTATTTGTCCTTAGAACGACCGTCCTTCGTGTTTTAACGATTAGTATTGGAACAACAAATCATTGTTTAAACAATGATTAGTTGTTACAGTTGTCGCTATCGTTAAATATTAGTTGTGGTATAGTCGATTCGTAAAATGATCAGTAAATAGTTTAATTATTTCAAACATAAAATAAGTAAATTTATCAAATGCGACAAATTCGTGTGCATAGTAGAAATAATAATATATTCACCTTCATATTCATCTATTTTGATTGATATTTGCACGTAAAGTAAAAAGAGCTCTTTCGCATCGAAAACTTCGATTTTGCTCTTCGCAAATTCAAATTAATTCAATTCATATAAAGTTGTTAGTACTCTTATTCTAGTGTTAGTACGTATTCCCATTCCGTTTTACACCGCACTGTCATTGCTCGCTACTTAAAGATGGCAACAATGGTTTATGTAGGCACAATCTACCTTACCGGCCAGCACAGCCCGAATGGTGTTGCGAGTGGCCCGCACCCTGCGCAAGAGCGACGCGCGCTTGTGCATTATTGCATAAAAGTTGTCAGTGCGTGCATCAGCAAACATGCCCGATGCGCTGCAGTAGCGGGCAGCCGCAACAAAGCCCTGAATGCATTGTTGTACTGGACGCGGAGGGCCCCTATCGATTTTCACGTATTGTTCATCCACATGCAGCAGGAGTAGAGAGTGGTACAGTATGCTTTCAAATAATTCCACAAAAAGCGCTCCAGAAAAATCTCCTAGACAGTATCTCTGGAGATTCTGCTAGCTGCACTGGAGCTTCAGGGCAGACATGAAAATGCAATGCTGTTTTTTACAGTTCCGCATGGGGGTGACATATCTGCATATTCAGATAGGATTCCTCATCTTTTCAGTTTATATAAGGAACAAGGAACGTCTCGTAGAACAGATAGATTCTTTAAAGCTTTGTAGAACAATGTCC
This sequence comes from Yponomeuta evonymella, assembly GCA_963969515.1. NCBI lineage: Eukaryota > Metazoa > Arthropoda > Insecta > Lepidoptera > Yponomeutidae > Yponomeuta > Yponomeuta evonymella. The sequence continues at coordinate 3,437,667 of OZ018363.1, forward strand.
ACTGCACGAACACGCCGAATTAATTTCATTGCCGCTTCAAGTATAAGCGCGCACACGTATCAAACCTTCTCGGCGTCAATGGCACTAAAAAACACGTCACGCGACCCGACCGTGTATCTGTCATAGTACTATAGTACACTAACAGGATTGAGGTCCAGGGACCAATGCCTGAATACCTCCCTGGTTGAGTAGTACCTAACCCTTTCTTGGCTAACATATTGTGTTTATGTGGCTAAGACAGTAGAGTGTGTCGGACGTTAGTTGGATTTATCGTTGCCTCCTATTGGTTTTGGCTGGGAGTGGATGGGGGTTATATTTATCTGTAGTCTTCTGGGGTAAAGGGGGGGGGGGGGGTAGTTTGAAAGAATTTGTTGGACCGTCCGTATCGGCATGTAATTATTTCTAGCGACAGGTAGAATATGAGTTTATGTAGCAAGAAATACGTAATCCGGTAAAAAAATCCGGTAATCCGGCTGAGGATGGCCGAGGGCAGAAGAAAGGGAGGGAGTCCTGCGTCCAGCATTGGACCAGTACCGGCTGATTGATTGACTAAAGCAATCCGGTTCGGAAAGTAGAATCCAAGGATTTCCACCTAATGCGAGGGCAAGTCAGGTCGTAAATATAGAAACTATAGATAATGGCCCAACCTATATAGTGTATAATAAAGAATCTTTATTCTTTACAAGACATAACTTTCACACAACACAATCACTTGACCTGGTCCCAAACTAGGATACCCTGTGCTATGGTAACTAGGCAAGGACATCACAAACATGGAAATACACCCAGACTGAGGCCATTTGTACAAAAGTACGGCCTCCCCCAGTGGGAATCGAACCCACGACCTCTGCCTTGGTAGTTAAACGCCTTAACGGCTAGTCCAACGAGGCAGTCAATACATTAGTATTAGAAATCTTTTTTTTCTTGCGACCGGCGGGCTAGTATTTTTTTTGTGAATATTGAGATAAAACGCTAATCGTTAAATTGTTATCAAATCTAGCTATAGTATCATGTCACATGGTATCATATTAGGATCAGTAGAATGACTGGCTTATAAGGTATTAGGGGTTAAAGTATGAAATTGCCGTTTTATTGCAATAGGTTCTTTGAATTGACATAGAATCTTCATTGTTTGAGGTTTTCGAATGAAACTTTTTTCAAATGGTTTCTATGACGTTCTTTTTTTAAAAAATGTGAAACATTTGAATATCGACTTTCAATTGTTTTTGTTATTCAATTTAGACAAGAAAGATGGATACTGCGAAAATTCGAGTGATTTTTTAATACGAGTTCCGACGCGGAACTAACGCGGCAGAAACAGCCCGCAATATCAATGCTGCGTTTGGAGAGGGGTCTACTAATGAACGCACCGTGCGATTTTGGTTTAAACGCTTTAGCAAATGCTTTATTATGCTTTTAGCAAATGTTTTGACAAATGTCAAGACACGATTTGACAGGGTTTTTTTCCGCTTGTAGATCTGCGATCCCACACTAGGCGAGCCTGTGCAATGTGCATGTCGTGGCTATCATGGGGTAGACATAATTTATTGGTAATATTATTTAATATTCATTACATGTCAATATTAATAATACCTACTGTTTTTCGCAATGAAAAGAACACTCCTTCAAAATATGGTGAACGAATTCAAAACTGGATTCAAAAAAATTTGATTAAAGGTTGATGTGGCAACATAAAAAATAACTCTCATTAATGAGTCTAAATTAGCCCAGAAACGAGTCGGTCATAGTGTACAACGTACAAAGTCATAAATAAACGAATTGAATTAACGTTAAATAACAATTACAAAATTCCCCAAATAATTAAATGAGTCTTACTAGAACTCACACAATATCACACGATAACAGCAGATAGCAGATAAGTGGTTTATTTTTTGCTTCTATGTTAACACGAAGTTAATTGTATGTTAATTGTAACATTATTGAGATGCCTTGCGTATTCAATGGCCTCAAAGATACAAAGTCAGGGCTTTTTGTAGCTTCATTCCTTTTAAGGTTTACAATAAAGATTTTTGAGTTTGAGTTTCATAACAATTTTACTTACGATCTAATCTAAGATCTCTTCAGCAGCATACCGTTATCGGAGACAAACGAGGATCCGGTAATGCCTCTGGCCTTGTCACTGGCCAAATAGAACACCAGGTCAGCGATTTCTTCAACTTCACTGACTCTTCCCAGTGCGGTTCCTTCCTTCATCTTCTGCCAGAACACATCGCTAGGCACGCCGGAGTTCTCAGCAATATCGGTCAACACCGGGCCTGGATTTACAACGTTAACTCTTACGCCTTTCGGTGCTAATTCCGCTGCGATGCAACGTGTGAAGTGGTCCAGTGCTGCCTTCGACACGCAGTATGGCATGTAAGCTGGACTTTGGGGCACTGAACGTCCCCCAATGCTTGAAATGTTGATGATGCTTCCTTTGGACTTGATGATATGGGGAGCGGCGAGACTAGTCAAGTGGACCACTGCTCTCATGTTTGTGTTCATGACTTCGTCGTACGCTTCCATGACGTTTTCACTCAGGATACTGGCTAGTCTCGCGATACCGGCGTTATTCACCAGAACGTTGATGCCTCCGAATTTTTCTACGGTGTTGTTGATGGCCACCTTCGCATCGACCTCCTTGGAGATATCCTTTTTGAGGACCAAAGGAGTGTTGCCATGTTCTTCGCACTCCGCCGCGACCTTCTTTAGTTTTTCTTCGTTGCGCCCGATGATGGCAACATTGGCGCCTTCTTTGGCAAACAAGATTGCTATACCAGCGCCGATGCCCGAGCTAGCTCCGGTTACAAGCACAGTTTTTCCTTTGAAACTCATGATTTTGCGACTCCTGTTCTTGATTTAAATAAGTTAACGTGAGCAGTGAACTTTTATACGGCAAATTTAACTTTATCTTTTTGATAAAAATTGTACAATAAGCAAGATAAGTTGTTACGAATTCGTGTAAATACGTGGCCGTGTGCTAAAGCGACGAGACTGTTACAATCAATTGTGGCCGACTACCTAGCTAATGGGGTGACAGAGACAGAGCATAGTATGTCGGAAAGAGACGGCGATCATGACGTAAGAGTCGCTTAATGTAGATCCCTCACCGATATCACAATAAATATTACGTAACCAGAGAATAACAGCTTGTACAAACATTATCTATACTAATAATAAATCTGTAAGGGTCGGTCATGGAGTAAGTTAGTTTGTTTTCAGAGATATTGTGTTTATAGGCTCAATATATGATACTGAAACTAATTTCACGATTTTTAGAATTTTTTTCTGTATGTGTGTATGTATGTATGTTCCTCCATAACTCTTAAACCAATTATCCGAATTTGATGAAATTTGGTATAAAAACATATAGACATCTGGGACACAGGATAGGCTATTTAAATTCTAGCTCCAGTTATGATAAGACGTGGCCCCCATACAAATGCTGCTTCGTAAAAATCGAAATGTACGCGAACGGAGTCGCGGGCACAGCTAGTACCTAATAATTTGAGCATGGTACATGTGCATTCGTGTATTTCTATTTATTTTTTGTTGTATTCTTTAATTGTGTTCTTATATTTATATTTCTGAATTGAATTTTCTTTTCTTTTATGGATAAGGTGCCTTAAGAAATATTACTGGTTAAAGAGTATTTCTGTAATATTCTTTTTCATGTACACTAAAGTGCTCTATCTAACTATCTAAATAATTGAGTTATTTCGGGTTTATTTTAAAAAGTATTTTTTTCTCAGCAAATCACACAAACTCACGAAGAGTGCGAATTTTGTTATAGAAAAATCTCGTGTCATAGTGTTTGCTATCGAACTCCTTTGAAACGGCTTCACCGATTTTTATGACTTTTTGTGTATAGTTAGTCTGAAAATAGATCGTAGGCTAATTAATATGGCAAAACAACGTTTGCCGAGTCAGCTAGTGAGGTACAATAATGATCAAATCTACAATTAAGTTTCATAGAAAAAAATTATAATAATTGTGAAGTAATACTTGTGGGCATTTGGTTAGACGGGAAGATGGTCGGTCAATTCAATTCAATTCAAATATTTTTATTCATTATAAAAACAGCATGTTTACTTAATGAACGTCAAAGTTGTTGGTTTCACAATTAATGGATTATGTGGAGAAGAAGCTAACAAAGAAACTCCACATTTAATTCGACTAAGGTAGTCACTGAGTGATGGCCAAGAACGGGTCGACGCGTCGGTCGGTGGGCAGACCACCAGCCCGGTGGACCGACCACCAGCCCGGTGGGCCGACCACCAGCCCGGTGAGCCGACCACCAGCCCGGTGGGCCGACGATACTGTGAAAGCGGCTGGGAAACATTGGGCGAGACTGGCAAGGGACCGGATGAGCTGCCGTAGACATAGGTACAGATAGATAGACTGTGAAGGAACTTATCAACGAGATACAGAATCTTTAAGTGATCATGATAATTTATTTCCAAAATTTGCAAAAGACACTACCTTGTCTATTAATCGTGTATGAAGTTTGGCTTGTGAACGTAAGTCAAAGTGAAAGTAAAAAAATTAATTCAGTATAAAATCTATAATGATAAAAACACGATTCCTCTAAAGCACTACTACGAGGCAGTTTATTTAATCTGTGGTTACGACTTTTCCTTGTAAAATCTCCACCGCAGACTATTTTAATCGGCGTTTTAAGGAATCGTGTTTTTTTTTATAAATAACGCCGATAATATTTATTTAATGAACGTCGAAGCTGTTAGTTTCACAATTAATAGATTATGCGGAGAAGAGGCTAACAAAAATGTCCACATTTATTCTTTTCAACACAGCTTTGCTCAATTAACAGAGTTTTCAACTTACAATAGATACAATCGTTCCCCGTTAACATTATTCCTGTAAAACGTATGACATGTTTACAGTGAACTCTATGATGACAATAGTCAGTGATAAGATAAACTTTTATGTAGTATCAGATATCTAGTTCAAAGTCCATTCTCGATTCGATATCAATTTCAAGTAGGTTTCAGTTCCTTTCGTCCTGGGTTGAAAAGTCATCAGAAACGTCGAGGCCTTGCTGAAGACTTTTTAGCAGTCAGGTATTTTTGTTTTATTAAAAAGTTTTTTGAGAATAACACAACACTATCACATTGGTATTTGTTGCAAGTTGTTGATTGCACTCATGGGAGTTTTGATTACTCATACTCGGTAAGTAGGTCTGAAGTTGCCTGAAGTTGGAAGTGATACTTTTCAGCCCTAAGGAGATTTTTTTTCAACTGACAGCTGTCAAAATATTTTAAAAAAACTAGTTCTTTTTTCACATTTCTGTTGAACCATGACCAACTTTCTATAAGCCACTCAATTCCACCGCGGTTTAAAATTGAAATAATGTAAGTTAAGTATTAATTAAAGAATATATTTTTTAAATGACTTTGTTATAATTTACTTTCAACTATTTCTTTAAAATAACATAGAGGTGGGCAAAATATTTACCATTTTTTCAATGATAAAAATGAACAATAATGGCTAAATAGCTGGCCGGCCACAGAAAAACAAATGAGGAAAAATAAGTATAAATCGAAAAACAAATGAAGATCGCATTGCCGCTTTCCCGCCAAGCGGCAATGCGATCTTCATTTGTTTTTCGGTTTACTAATTTTTCCTAAGCTAATTCATTACTTTCACCCCTAGGGTAACAATGTACTATTGTGAGATAGGTACCTGCAGGAACTTATGTATTAAATTTAATATGATTTGAGAAAGGAGTTAACAGAGTGGACTTTTTTCCGCTGTCTTTTTCTTCACTACAACTCGTCTATAAGGCAGTGAAACAGAATGCACATTCTTGACGTTGAAATAAATTTTTGATCTCTGACTTCTAAAGCCCCATTTAATAAATTGGTGCAAGTCGGCCTTAGAATTCTGCGTACAGTTATATGCCGGGCATTATACCGAAGTGGAGTCCAGCTGATAACGTTTGGTTTATTGAGTACCCCGCTGTTCGGTGGAATGGAATTCGGGTTGGCAAGCGGCGGAGGTCTCTGTTATCTTGTCTGCAGCACGCATTGCACTGCAAAACGGCAACCATTTTGTTTTCTTTGATGATTCTACGATGAGCTACGAATAAAAACCAAGTGCGTGTGAAGTCACGCGCAGTGTAGGGTTCCGGGTTTTTTTATCTGCTTTACAGCACTAAGAACTTCATCAAATTAATTTTCAATGGATTTTGTACGAAGTTTTCCTTTTACAAGTTGGTCGCCTATTACTCGTTAACTTAAGAAGCCCTACTCTGACAGAAATTTGCGCTTTAAAGCTTAATATTTCGCAAACGGAACGCTAAATCGAAAAATGGTCTCATACACCCACAATATATTTAGACGATCAATCCAACGATACCCACAATATGATGGCGTAGGCGAGAAAAAAGAATTAGATCATTAATTTAGGTGAAGGGGTAACCTAAAAAAATGTTTATGTATGTCTATGCAAAATTTCAGCTGTCTGGAACTCATAGTATCTGTGCAAAGCCGCGGACAGACAGACGGACAGACAGATAGACGGACGGACATGGCAAAACTATAAGGGTTCCCTGTTGACTATGGAACCCTACAAAACCACAGAAGTATTACTTTCTACAAAATTCACACTCAGAAATGGCCCCAGATATATCGGTTAGTCATTACCAATGAAATGAGCGCAAGATGTGCTGCAGAGTAAATCACTCTGTGATTGGTTTATTCTGTGCGCCATGCGTGACGTGAACGTTGACTGGACGATGGTAAGTGACAGCGTAACTGATGATTTATTTTATTCAAAAACGCCAAACCAATGACTTAATGGATGAATAAACCGTGGAAATATCTAGGTATCTCGCAAGATGGCGGTCTGACGGTGGCAGCTACATAGATATTTTGCCGGGTAATACTGAACTAGCTCCGATTGGTAACACAATTGACAAGCTCTACCCGCTATCCCATAATTGAACGTGGGGTCATTTTTGGGGTTCGGTACCTGAAGGGTGCCAAACGGGACCCTATTACTAAGACTTCACTGTCCGTCTGTCTCTCTGTCTGTCCGTCTGTCCGTCTATCATCAGGCTGTTTCTCATGAACCGTGATCGCTATGTAGTTGAAATTTTCACAGATGATGTATTTCTGTTGCTGCTATAACAAATACTGAAAACAGAATAAAAAAATATTTAAGGCGGGCTCCCATACAAAAAAACGTTGTCTAAAAACAGCGGTCGCCATCTAGCGGCCATCTATGTAACCTTCACAGCGCCGATTTACGGCGTTAAGTATCAATGTTAAACGCTTCTTGTTGGTTTCTATAGATGGCGCTGTTCTCAAATTCGATCTTTGTCTAATGTTGTATAGATAATGGTACGGAACCCTTGGTGCGTGAGTCCGACTCGCACTTGGCCGTTTTTTTAGCGCAGATATGTTAACTATCACTGTTCAAAAGGTATCAGATGTAAGCCTCTTAATATCAACCATTTTTATACTTACCTACTTACTTACACTTACATACATATATGCCTCGTTGATCCAGCGGTGAACACGCTTGACTACTGAACCAGAGACCGTGGATTCGATTCCCACTGGAAGCCTCCTTACTTGATTTGTACAAATGGGCTCAGTCTGTATTTTCATGTTTGTGATGTCCTTGCCTGGATGCCATAGCACAGGGTATCCTAGTTTGGGACCAGGAGCAGTGAAAGTGTCTTGTGTGAACGATATTTTTATTTTGTTACTATTATTACATACATAAACTGACGTCCGCGTCTCGGAGGGGTAGGCAGAGACCAGGGCTTGCCACTTGCCACGATCCTGACAAATCTCATTCGCTTCGAACTTTACATTTTCAATGTAAAATCACCCGTAACGTAACTGAGTAGAGCGCAAGGACTGTACAGCCGACAGCTGATCAACTAACTTATAGTTATAAAAAAAACAATTTATTTTATCCCTTAAAATCTCATTGATTACTATAAACATAGTATTTTCTGAGATTAACACGAGCGCGAGACATAATGAAACCGATTGTTAGCGGATATTAACTCGTTTACTTTCCAATTTTCCGACGAGTCTACCGAGACCACGTCGTCGAACGTCGGAAAATTTTAAAATGGAAAAGTAAAAGAGGTAATATCCGTTAAAAATCAGTTTTATTACTATAAACATATAAATTTCATGCAAAAAAGTAATATTTTTTTTATACACTAAGGCCGACTTGCACCATTTCTTAAATGTCACTTAAGTCGCCATTTAAATCGACTTTTGTATGAAGAATTTTGGTTAAATGCTGTGTAAGCCACACTCAAGAAAGTGGTGCAAGTCGGCCTTCATTTGAATTTGTTTACTTCTAGTCTATACTTACATACCGTTACTTTTTGAATTTTATTGGGAATTTTACTAATGCCTGACGCATTTGAACCTCAGCTCTGAAAAACGCACAAAAAAACATTGAGCCGTTCTTATTGAGAGGGAGTAGAGTAAAATTCATACTGTCATCGTAAAGGTCGATGCTCCGTCATGTTTACGTACAAGGAAAGACAAAATCGTCATCTGTCACACGTCAGCGCTGTTCTCGAGAGGTTTCGCAGCCCAATTACTATCGGAAATGTTCCTCGCAGCGCTATCTATTACACCGACCCGGTCCCAGGAGGACTGGGAGCATACGTGGCATGTTTGATAAAAATGTTTGTTAGGTAGCTACTAGCTGGCGTGGTAATTGGGTATGCTTGTCTGTCATTCGAGCGGGATAGATTCGATTCCTGGATGTATTTTTGTTTCTCGACACCGTTTTTTTTTTTTTTTTTTTTTTTTCTCTATTTTGTTTTCCATCTGCAAGCAGCTCTTATAGCCTTTATCAGATTTTCTGTTTTCGTGGCGTGTGGAGGCCCCATCCATTGATGCGGCCTCGTTCAAGGCTTTACGATAGATGTGTGAGCATCAGCGTGTTGGGTCGCTTCAACCGCACCTCCTCTCCCTTTGTGTTGAGCAGGTCTTGTGCTAGTGGATTCGAGTGCTGTTGGAGGCGTTGCTTGTAGTGTCTCAGCCTGTTCTCAATCTCCTGCTTCACGGTAGGCATCTCGACACCGTGACAATCAATCGATCAACCTGTATTCGTTCGTTAAGAAACTATAATTATAATAAAATCAAGCAGCCCGTCAAGGCACGCCACTTCTATCTGTCCTCGGCCATCTTCATCCAGCCGCTGTCAGCAATCTGCCCCAGGGCCTAGATTCTGTTAATGCATTGTAGTAACATGACAACTGCATGAACATGGCGGTTTTCATTTCATGGCTGCTTTAAGTCGACGCGGGCACACCCATCAAACCTTCTAGGCGTCAATGGTATGAAAAAACACGTCACGTGACCTGACAGTGTACCTGTCATTATACTACAATGCACTAACAGAATCGAGGCCCAGGTCGTCGGTCCAGCAAGTTGGTGGGCGTCCTACGCAGCGTTTGCCAGTTCCTGGGGCTCCGCTCGAGATTCTTTGTACCACATCGTGAGTTTTGCAAGTCACAAACGTTTGCTAATTTTCCAAAATGTTAAGCTTACGCAAAATATAACACACCGTCTGACAGCTAGTCGGGATCTCAAAACATCAGGCATTAATTTTTGATGAGGAATCTTTTGAAACCTCCTCTCATTTGGGTGTAAGCATTCAAGGGTTTCTCCAAAGATGTTTCTCCGTCAACTGCGCGCATCTTCAAACAACTCAGTTGTTACCTAAGTTGCTGTTACCACTCATTGTATAATTGTTTGTTTACCCAAATAAAATAAAATAAAAATAAATAAACTAATTCACATTGATTTCCAAGCCTAATTATTTTAATAAATGAAATAATATGGATACAAGACTGTATTGGCGAGAAACCTATGTTAAAAAAATACCTAACGCTAATTTGACGTAAGAAATGCAAAGTTAAGAAATGCAAAGTTAAAAAATACAATTTAGACGATTTATCGAGACGATTTTCTGTACCTAAATGGTTGTTACTGGAATAGTACTATTAAGAAATGTATACACAACAATGAATAGAATATAATAGTAAGCATAGAACATAATAGTAAGCATTTATTGGCACAAAGCCAATGGGTCGAAGCTCAGCATTTTCCATGTTTCATTCGGAAAATTATACAATTTAGGATTTAAGAATTTTCGCTTCATTAGATTCTTTGCGCAAATTCAAGTTAATGATAAAGAAAATTATTTTTCAAGATTAGTCTTTAGATTAGAGAAGTAGTCTTCCTACTTGTTAATCTGTGGGTTAATCGTAATTTCAGCTTTTTCATGAGCCAAGTGCAATAACTCCGCGTTTCTATCGCCTCGCCCGTAGCGGTGGATATCAGACTACTGAATTGGTTTGATAGAAAAACAAGTACATGTTTACATGTTCGCTCGCGAAATTCAAGGCAGGGGTGACATTGTTACTGAGTAGATAATATTTCATTTATGCATAATGCACTTAATGAAATTGACATGAATTTGTATTTTTATTATTCCCTATTTTACTTTAAATTTTTTTTTAATAATCTGTTTCAATATTTGATGAAATTTTATGAATTGTTTGTTAATTTTATATGCTTAGTGAAATGAATTTTTAATGTGATAAAACTTTTTGTTGGTGTTAAGAATTATGTTAATGTGCACGATTTTCCTCTTTTTCTGTGATGTTAGTTTTTATTTAACCAGCTGTATTAGGTGTATAACCCATAAAGGCGAGATCTGTTACGAAATAAATAAATGAACTTCAATGTACATTGAATTGTCATGAAATGAGGCCCGGGGATTTAGAGAATACCCGACCTTCTTTCACCGCGCCTCCTTCGCCACCCCGTTCCGTATTGAAATTTTTGAATATGCCAACACTTGACTCAAGTGTGTCTATCCGAAAAAAAAGAACACAGTTTTTTCGGCGTAATTATGCCGCTGAGTGCGTTTCGATTTGCTTGGTTGACTAGTTGAGCGGACCTGGGTTTACTTGTCTTTTGCATTAATACGGAGTACGCCATTTGACGCCTAATGCAGGACATAGGCCTGCCTCATGGTTTTTCAAACTTCCCGGTCTTGTGCCACCCTCATCTAGCGACTCCCCCCCACCGTAACCAGGTCGTCGGACCATCTGGTGGGGGTCTTGTCCACGCTGCGTCATCCGGTCTTCAGTCGCCAGGTCAGAACTTTTTCGCCCCAACCGCCATCAGTTCTCCGAGCTATGTGATCCGCCCACTGCCACTTTCAGTAAGCTATTCTTCGAGCTGTATCAGTAACTTGGGTTCTCAGATCTCCTCATTCCTGATTCAATCACGCATTGAAACTCCTAACGTCCTTGAGCCTTCTTATGAGGCACATAGTCAGCGACCAGGTCTCACCTTTGTCTTGAGACACTGAGGTCAGTTATTTCAAAGTTGCCTCAATGTTCTTCATCTACTGTGTCGGTGACAAAACCTATTTTTATTGGCCCAGAACTCGGGCACGCGCACACCAGCGTCTATGGTCTCTAGCAAGTCGATGTATATTTGTGAAGTAAAGTAAAGTCAACGCCGTTTATGTATGCGTGCACAAATGGCGTGCGTGCATACTTGGAGATTTGTTAGGATCGTCGTAAGTGGCAAACCTTGGTCTCTGGCTACCCTTCCGGGATAAACTCTTAAACGAAAGAAATTCAAGAGAAGGAGACAGATTGGCTTATTAATAAAATATTGAAGCAATCGCTGAACAAGAAAGTGCATAATTACATAAAAGCGTGGTTTTCAGTCGATCAGTCGAATACTGGTGTACTTCTTTATTATCAAGTCAATTATACAATGCTAGGGCCTCCATAAAGTTAAGTAGTTAATCTTGTATAAGCTGGACATCACCTCAATCAATGGAACTAAGAACAGCAAATAACAAACTCTCAATGCGGTAGTCAAACTGAAAATCGCTGAAAGGTCTGGAGGAAAAACTGGTCAGCCCACCTATACAGATTCGATAAACAGTTGTATCACCACAAACATCTACAGACAATCAAACGGACAGTTCCGACACTCCGGTACTGAAAATCCGGCTGACTGGGAATATCCGAAATAATCCCGAACGAAATCCGGAGGGAACCTTCCTCGGTCCGCCACTCACTAGCATAATGCCTGATGCGCATATCGCTTCGTTTTTTTTTATGTCTGTTTCCGAATCTCCTGGCTGGGCTGTTCCTGTCTGCTCAATTCCAAAAAAATAATATATATATATGTGAGGCAGACTGCTGGCGGTGGCTGGATGAGGGTGGGCGAGGACAGAAAGAAGTGACGTGGCTCTGGAGAGGCCTATGTCCAGCCTTGGGCGAGTGCGGACCGTTTTATTGATTGATTGATTGATAGATTTACTGATTGATTGAATAATATAATGACGCGGTGACTAATGAATGTTGATGAAGCGATAAATGTTTGTCAGGGTCGTGGTAAATGGCAAACCCTGGTCTCTGCCTACCCCTCCGGAACACAGCCGCGAGTTTATGTATATATAAGCAGCCTATATACGTCCCACTGTAGGGCACAGGCCTTCTCTCAGGGAGAGAGTATGGGCTTCATCACCGCGCGTGCGCTCCGCGGATTGGCGATTTCAGGCGCTGTGGTATGTGAATAGCTCAGACACTCAGGTTTCCTCACGATGTTTTCCTTCACCGTTAGCGAGTGGTATTGCTACTACAACTTCACAAATGTACATAACTTAGAAAACAAAGTCATAGGTACATGAACGCTCTTCGAATCGAACCTGGGTCTCTCGCTCCGAGTTCAATGTTCTACCTACTAGGCTACCATCGCTGTTGCTTGAGTATCTGGATATTTATTTGAAACACGTTACTTGTATTACAATTAATATTATTTTTTCAGTTTTGATCTACCTAGCTGATATGTCACCGGAAGTTGTGTTAACCAACCAACTAACCTAACCATCTAATAAACTCAACAAATCAAGCAACCAACGAGCGGGAAGCGTTGGATTTCAAAAACCAGGTCTTTTTCAAAAAAATGCTTCCATACTACCATAATTATAATATAATGTATAATTATTAATTAAATTTATCAAAGATGTGCGCTAAAAATATACTATGCTGTTAAGGCAGCCTCGGTGCGCAAGTCCAACTCGCATATAGCTCTTTTTTTAGGGTTCCGGAGTCAAGAGGAACCCTCATAGTTTCAATGGAGAACTTGCACTAATAATGTTTTAATAGAATAGGAGAGGATACGTTAAAAGAAAATTAAATGTGGCATTTTTTTCTCTGTGACTAATACTTTTGATAATATAACCAGTCAAAAAATCAATATGGTCACGTGGTACTGAAACGTGCCATACCAATGGACCTTAGACTATGACGTCACTTCCTAACGTAACGCCTATAATGTATGAAGCGTTTATACTTTTTATGAATGTACACCATTATAAGAAAACGTTCAGAGTTCAATAACAAAATGAAATCTAATAAGTTGTATGTTATTAGAGTAACTTTATTTTTCGCATATTTTGTGACCCCGAAAACCCGGAAAAAATATTTTTATTATTCCTAGGTTTTTATAATGATTTCTGTGATATAAAAGCAATGTCACTCCAATCTAAGTTGGACGCAAGTTCCCCATTCTGTTTTTGTTTCGGAACAAGTCCATAGTTTCGCCATATCCATCCGTCTGTCTGTCCACGACTTAGCACAGAGACGACAAGTATTAGAAAGCTGAAATTTGGCATAGATATACGTATGAAAATTACTTTGGTGAAGTTGTCTGTCCTGTAAAGCAGGAAAAAACCCATCGTTCTACGGAACCCTACACTGCGCGTGGGCTGACACGCACTTCGCCGGTGTTTATTTTATTAAGTTACCATTGCCAATTTCAATATATCAAGGAATTCTTCCGTGATCCTTATTCATTTCTAGACTGTTTGCAATTCGCTAAGCAAGCACGCTAGAGGCGTGCCATTCCGCTTTCATGCTACGTTAGCGCAACATGGGGGCTATCTCCGCTTAGAGAAGATATATTATATCTAAGTATCTATCGATAGAGATAGAAAACACTTTATTGTACATAAAAATGGAGGCGGTGATAGCGGAGCCGGCTTCTCATTCGCGAGGTCATGAATTCGAATCCCGGCATGTACCAATCAATAACTTTGTTTTCTAAGTTACGTACATTTGTGAAGTTATAGTAGCAATACCACTCGCTAACGGTGAAAGAAAACATCGTGAGAAAGCCTGAGGTGTTCACATACCTCAGCCCTTGAAACTGCCAAGCCATGGTGGGCACGCACGGTGACTAAGCCCATAATCTCTCTCTGAGAGAAGGCCTGTGCCCTCCAGTGGGACGTATATAGGCTACATAAAGTAGGTAATAAGTCATTACCGGGGCGTGCGAACTGGATTGTATAGGAACAAACCGCGTTTGGTCCAAGTTTTACGCGTCAGGTTAAATAGTTTTTTCTCTTCTTTGCTTTCCGTGTCAGTGTTATTTTCTTTTCTGCGGAATTTTTAATACTTGTTACTTAAATGGAAAAAGCTCTAGGGAATGCGAGTCGACTGTTTCGAAAAAGGAAGAAAATGGTTCATGAAATTGACTAGAATTTTTGTAACAGAAAAAAAGCTTAGCATGCTGCATATATATTGCATATAAAGTAGAAAATCATTTTCTTAGTTCAGTAACGTTCAGGGCTCATTAATATTAGAAGCTAATATTGAAAAACTTCAGTAAAATAACGAAAAATCCGTCAAAGTCAAACTCCCACACATTTCCAATTTCCATATCGTCAATTATTTAAAAAACCTTTACCCTTGTATGCCTTTCTCTCATACGATAAGCGAGAAATGAAAGCAAACAGTGTTAAAGGAAAATGTACCTCGACCGTTTGACATAGGAGCTAGAGGGGTTGTATGTGTTAGGTTTGTAATGTAAAGTATTCGATACAGTCCCCCAAACCGTTTTAGACACGCCATTGATCGCCAGAGATGTTACGTCGTGAAAGATGCGTTGCGGAAAAAAAAGTAAGAACAAATTAAGTAAGCAGATAAGAAAAACTGCTATGTGCACCTGAAACTACATACATTTTAGTTTTCATAATATTGTAATGTTAATGTTCAACACATTCAGATATGTAACACAATTTGACCATTAGTGGCTATCACAAAATGTAAAGAAAACATCGTCTGCTTCTTCTTTTTAGTGTGTCGATGGCAAAACTATTTTCATCAGTCTTTATTACACAGCTGCGGCCCAGAACTTTGCGACGCTAACTGGGTTGCAATCATTAGGTCCTCCTGAATGCAGGTGTTAGGGCACGCAGGGCACGATGAAAGATGGTTCATCGTCTGGGAAGTACCGCACAAACAGTTCAATAATTATCGCTGTCCGGTCCGCGAACCCCCAACTGGACATGTTATCCTTCCTTAGGCCGATACGGGTCCGCAGCCAGTTCAGGGATTTCCATATTGCCCATGGCAATTTATGTTCAGGCGGGAGGCTCTCCGACAACGGCACGAACGGGATAGGCAAAGAAACCGCCTGGACCCAGAGGTTGCACTTCACTTGCGCTGGCCTCGTGGTCTATGGGTTGACGCATTTTAGAAAACTGCTTCGGCTTGGCAGCCTTTACCGCACTGGGGTGTAGCCGTGCGTCAGTGTCCATTTTGGATCCCCACCATCATCATCAAGCAATAGGCCTATATCATTGTTTTCCAAGCTTTCCGGTGTTGTGCCGCCCGTATCCAGTGACTCCCCGCTACCGTAACCAGGTCGTCATCTGGTGGGGTCTGTCCACGCTGCGTCATTCGGTCCACGGTCACCAGGTCAGAACTTTTTCGCCCTAACGGCCATCAGTTCTCCGACCTATGTGCCCCACCCACTGCCACTTCAACTGAGCAATTCTTTGAGCTATATTAGTAACGGTTTCTTCTGGGGATCTCCATTTGCACCTTCATTTTGGATCGTCCACTAGGAAATAAATTGATTTACAAACCAGGAAATTAGTATTCGCAGCATGCGTGTTTTTTATGCTCTTAACTCTGCATCCTCTTCATACGTTCCACTGACACGCTGCACCGTAGTTCAGTGTGTTTTTATTCTTTCAGTTCCTCTCCCCTCTTAGTATTTAGAGAAGGTGGATGTCTAACAGTCGACAGCACCTTTGAATTTTTGTTGAATAATCGCCCGTAACGTAACTAAGTAGAACGCTCGGGTGCAAAGGATGACGTGCCGTCGACTGTACCAGGCTGTGAAGGAACTGACTTGTGACCAAACTACATGGAGTATGAACTCGGAGAAAACTTAAATATAATGATGATGACGTCTCTTGGTGTCTATAATTTCTCTATGTTGTGTATGTTTTAAAATTCAAAGAAACAATATCGGCTGAGCGTATTCTATCCCATTCTCGCCGCATCCAGATATTTTACGAGCGAATGGGGAAATACGACATTTTACTCGCAATGATGGCGAAACGTTAAAAATGGCGGCTGTAACTGTCATTTATTTTTTTATTCTTGTTTGTATTTTTGGACAATTATGAATTTAAGTTTTGCATTATTTGCCAGCGTACATTAGGTACATGATCAAGTTCGTACTTCACCAAGCCGATTACTAAGTATATTTATAGGTACTACTTACTGAGAAATTGGCGAAAGTTCACGTAGGTACTCGTAAATTTACAACTAAGCAAACAAGGGTTATGAATCAGCATAGGACGTGTTATGTTAGGTTTAAGCCTTGTTAAACAAAATCAACATTTTTTATTCCGACGAATTGAAAACATCCTCCTTTTTTGAAGTCTGACAAAAATACACAATCTAAGTAATTAGTATCAGTGAAGAATTTTCAGAGACATACTTATATCATAGGACTTACCGTGGCAAATGATTGTGTGGAAGTTGATGCTGATATGTTATATAATATACTTTATAGTACATATGGTGCTACATTACCGCACTAGTGCGATAATGAGCACTTTACGTGCCTATGTCGAAACTTCAAAGGGCCATATGTACTATAAAACGTTGTACGATACACGTGCGAATAGGTAATTCGTAACTCGTGTCGATATAAAACACTCCCTTCGGTCGTGTTTTAATTTATCGCCACTCGTTGCGAATTTCCTACTTTTCGCACTAGTATCGTAATGTACTATTATTGTACACAAAACATTAAACAGGACGTTACATAATAAATAGCATGTACAAAGGCGAGCTGATGATTGTTGTTATTATAAGTATTACATGAAATAGTACGTATGTATGTAGGGTCTTATTGCGATCCTGTTAAAATTTAAAACTGTATACGAAACTAGCTGACCAGACGGTCAGTTGTCCTGTCTACAAACAACAAAAAAAAAACAATCAAATCGGTCGAGCCGTTCTCAAGTGTCCTCCGTCACACATGTGGTAATTTCCGGATTCCTTATTCAGCTATTGAAATATCACATGAACCAGTTAAAGGGGGTTAGGACAATTTGACATTTCTTCCTGAACCGATTGACTTTGGAATCGATATAAAATTGTCGTCCCAAGGGTGTGATTTGCAAAGCAGGGGCGTTTTCACGACGAATCTATTCAAAAACACGGAATAAAAACACAAATTTGTCCGAGGCTACCCTTTCTTGGGTTCTTCCGATAAAGCGCACCAAGGCTCTATTTGATCGATGATTTCTTTTTGTTTCCAGTTCTACAAGAGGTTGAGGTGTTAATGTCAATGTATCTCTAATACTATTATCGTTAGACATTCAACCTCCATTGACACTTTTTTCGTAAATCAGTACATTATTGACTATGGTCAATAAAATTGTCGACGTATTAACAAAGGGCAAAATAATAAATGACAAGTGTGCACGCAGCGGATAATGAATGTTGATGTGGCATAAAAAAGAGTGGTGGATGTGCGTCAATAGTGGACGAATGTGGTTTGTATGTGACGAACGTCCTCTTGAACAAATGAATTTTATTTGCTTTATTTCTTCGGTGTTGAAAGACCCCACTTGCGTTTTAAGGATGGCGCTAGACGTGCCATGGTCACTTTTGGCATTCCAAGCGATCGGTGGGTGGAGCTAGCTAGTGAAAGATCGCGACAAGTGGAGGCATCTTATCACTGAGAGACGCCCTACACATGACTAAGCCTGTTTCCTGCATTTGGCTGATAAACTGGCGACGAGTAGAGGCCTGCCGTCGACGCATGCATGCGGACGGGGAGTCCAATCTCGAATAGGACTTTTTATTCAAAAGCGTAAATTATCAAGAAACGCTGTTCAAATAATCTGTAATAATTATAGATGTAGATACCATTAATGATGATTTCCTCAGAGTAACGAAGAAAGCCGATCGGATGGGTAGAGCCCGCACCGAGGGAACTGACCCCCGACATGTTGTAGCAGCTTGTTTTCACCCTTTTGAACTTGTATAGTCGCCTGACTTCGAATAGAGTCCCTACGAATTATGTATTTTGCAGAAATTGAATCGTCGAAAGTGATATATTTTGTTATAGTCTCGACATTGGTAGACGACGATGACTGTTGGTAGCGGAGCGGTAGAACGCCGGCTTCTCATTCGGGAGGTCGTGGGTTCGAATCTCAGCATCTACCAATGACTTTGGTTTTTAAGTTACGTACATTTGTGAAGTTACAGTAGCAAGATACCACTCGCTAACGGTGATGGAAAAAAATCGTGAAGAAACCTGAGTGTCTTAGGTGTTCTCATACCTCAGTGCTTGAAATTGCCAATCCGCGGTGGGCACGCGTGGTGATTAAGACCATAGTCTCTCTCTGAGAGAAGCCATGTGCCCTGCAGTGGGACGAATACATAATACAATGGGATGCAATGGACGAGTACGAATAAGGACTACATAAAAAAAGTACAAGTACGCAGAGTACAGACAGGGTAAGCTAAAGGTAAAATGCTAAAATGTTGGTTATTAAGCCAACATTTTCTTTCTAGTATACCTATTAGGTTGACTAATCTCGGTACTATATATTCTGTAAAATATACTTTTGACAACTGTTGCGGTTTTCAATAGTGAAAGTGAAAGTGAAAGTGAACTACATTTATTGCCAAAAACACACTTTGTACATAAATATAGACATAAGCTTACATAATTAAAACTTTTTTCTTTTACAAAAAAAAATTACAACTTAAAGGTGCTGTTTTCTGGTGTGTACAAAAAGGAATATTCTTAGGCTATCTTATTATATTATTAAAGTTTTTGGCAAATGGACTCATGCTCAGCAATATGCCGCCCGGAGATGCATGCAACACCGGTCGACGCTGATTTTCAGCATGAGCCATTAAGACAAAAAAATAGGTTGACAAAAACTCAATAGACATAATTGTCTTTTTATTTTATCTTTCTTCTCTCTCTATTTCGTTTGCCTTGAATTGAAACGATACAAAGATCCGACTGCTAACCTTCAATGACGGAGAGCCTCTCGAACCCCCGATTTCTCGTACACTAACAGCATGTTAGTCTTCTGTTAGAAGGGACATAATTAGTGCACCAAATCCTGTCGGAATCCTGATGTTTGCGGTAGCCATCAGCATGGAATTTGTCAGTTAGACGATCGAAATCGCTCAGGATTTGGTGCGGGAATTATAGTAGATGCTGTCAGATGTTTTTCTATCTGTGTTCATTGGTAAACTAACAGCTGTTAACAGCAGATTATTAGATTATTATTGGTGTTCATAAGCAGCCTATATACGTCCCACTATAGGGCACAGGCCTTCTCTCAGAGAGAGAGAGTATGGGCTTAATCACCACGCGTGCCCACCACGGATTGGCGATTTCAAGCGCTGAGGTATGTGAATAGCTCAGACACCCAGGTTTCCTCACGATGTTTTCCTTCACCGCTAGCGAGTCATATTGCTACTATAACTTATTATTGGTGTATGTATGATAAACAATTTTAATAAAATACTTACTTATGAAGGCGGTCCTGAGTCCGCTTGTGAGTTTCTTGATGTAAATGATGAATAATATATACACTTTCAATGCTGTGCTTTATTTCACTGTAGGCAATATAAAAGAATTAAACTGGGGGATTAGTTTCACAGTATTATTATATTCACAATCATATAACACAATACTCATCATCGAATAATCAACGATTCGCCGCTGAAAAACATCAACTGTCACATTGACAAACTGTTTCAGTAATGCCATTTTCGGAATTGCTAACAGTAACTATTCAACAAAATAGTCTTATAAAGACAATTTAGTATCACTTATTTTTTTGTATCGGTTAATCGGCCAAAATCAACAAAAATCCAGGAATGGGTGGCGTACTTTAAAATTTTGAATTTAAAATCGATACGGAACAGATTTAGACTTATTTCACTCAAATCAACACACGATGTTTTTTTATTAGTCACAGTCCTTTGTAGACTCATACGCCTTTCGAGATTTGGGTATTTTGCGTGTAATGACCATTTTAATAAAGCGCTCTTACCTTTGAGATCGTACTTCAGGGGCTGTCATGTTACTATTTTGTTTAGATCAGTACCTACTCAAGAACAATCTCAAAAGCATGAACGCTTTACAATTTTATCACGATGCCTCGTTTGTGTCCCATTCTTTCCAGTCCTCCTTTTCTTTTCATTCCCCGTAAACCAGATTTTTCTGTTCTGGGCCACCTACGATAATTCTGACATGTGTTGGTGGAGCGTTCCCGCCACTGTCTCCTTGGTCTACCTACCCTGTCTGTGACGTCCACCTTGTGGCACCCACTCGATGGCGAGATTTGTCCACCTATTTGGGTGGATTTGGCTGATGTGATCCTCTCAGCTCCACTAATGTTCCGGTTTACAAATAATCTTGACCGTTTTTCTGTCAGTCAGATATTCCTGGGTGCAAATTATTAGGGGCGCAGAATGCAATCTCAGAATGAGATCACTCTTGAGTACTCTGACAAATTGCTGCGTTGTTTGGTTCTTGAAATCAGTACACAAGAACGATCTCACAGGTGAGAACGATTTATTAATGCCACTCTAAACCTACTATGTGTGTATCACACAACCACCAAATCCACACCACGAAACAAGAACATCCGACCCTTTCTGTGTCATTCAAACATTCCTCGGAGCAAATTATTAGGGGCACAGAATGCAATCTCCCGAGCAGGCGACGCCGATATGTCTCCGGCGCGCGGGCAAATGAATAAAAATCAACCACTACGACATGGATGGGGTCCCAAGTGGCCAGTGGACAGTCGAGAGTTGGGCAAGACTTGCTGTGGACAAATACGCCAGGACAGTACAAGTCCATAAGTGCATAAGGCTTGCGACAGTATAGTACTTGGCACTGGTAGGCAAAAGAACCAGAAGGCACTAAATCCGAATCCGGAATCCTGTATGCAGCAGAGACTGCCGCTCTCAAATCGGAATTTTTATTCATTCAAAAAAGTGTAACTTTAGGCACTGCTTAGATCATCTGTAACGGACGCAGAGGCCTATGATAACAGTACAAAAAAGAAGAAGAAGAAGAAAGGCATTTATTATACCAACAAAATACATCACAGCAACAAAATAAGCAGATAAGTAGCATAATATGCACAACAACAGAAAGAAAACTAAATACACATCAGACAAAACGAATAAATAAAACAGGACCATAGATGTAGCCTGTGGTGTATCTACGTTGCCACAAAGGTTTACTAATGTATTGCCAAAAATCGTTTCCCAAAGTATTACTTCCCAAACTATTTTCCGCAAATTATCACTTGGCAAAAAAACATTTCTCAAAACAACTTAAAGCAAATAAACAGTTAGCAAAAGTTATTATGGCAAGTTATTGTTTACCAAATAAATACTTGGTAAAAAATCATTTTACCAAGCATTATTCAGTCAAAAGTATCGTTTGGCTAAAGTACCTTTCCCAAAATATTGAATGGCATACTATTTTGCCATATCATAATGACCTATGACTTTTCCATGCACCAACCTTATTTAAGTTTGACTCAAAACTAAGTTTTTTAGTGAAATATTTTTTTTCGCTTTTATATAAAAAAAAGAACTAACACCCGAAGTTTCAGGATGGAGCGTCGCTGCGCTCCGCTCCATCCAGGAACTTCGAACCTATTTTTGCTTATGTGTACTGACCTAACAACCAACCCAAAATTTGAACAAAATCTGAAATATAAATTTAATCAAACAATTATTTGCTATATAACACTTGCCAAAATAAAACGTTAGCATAATAAACGTTTGTCTTAATAAAACTTGACGCAGTAAAATTATGCGAAATGATAATTTGACCAAATGAATAAAATGCGAAATGAAAACTTGCTAAAGTTTCATTTGGGAAATGAAACTGATGCCATAAGTTTATTGGGAAGTAAAATTTGGCGAAAAATACTTTGGCGAAACGGCGGTATCCCTGCCACAAAAGACAGCTGACTCAGCGTTGTGCTGAGGAAGTGACAGTCGACAGCTTCCCACCTTACTTCACATTTTTGTAGAAATGTCGTCCCTAACGTAACTGGTTAGAGTGCACGTATGTAATGGTTGATGTGCTGTTGACAATCACATAGGCCGTGGGCCGGCCGTCGCTAATACTATTTCGTACGTTGGTAACGTGTTGGATAACACTGATTTAGGGTTGTATTGTATACATACATCATCATAATGGCTTATCCTACATATTTTGTTCATATTTCTGTCTATTAGCAGAAAAAAATGGATTAGATCGTTTTTAGTGATAAGTCCACTTGATGTACACGGAGAAAAAATTGTACTATCATTAACATGATGTAACAAAGTGCCAACTTCGACGTTGCGAAAAACATATCAGCAGCCCCATGCTAAAATTTCCATTTTATGTCATTAAAATGTGTGGAAACGGGATTCTTACCACAATTACTTAATTGAGTTCAGGCTATTTTGACTCCGTGGTCATGGGTAAACTGGAGAGCAGTGCCAAAATATCTGGAGCTAAAATAATAATCGTGGTATTATTACGGGATTCTTCCCGTTTCTTTTACAATTACCGCCAAACTTGTAAAAAGTGTAATTATCCAAAATATGTACCGAAATCTGAGAGGTCTGTCAGGATCATGGCAAGTGGTGAACCCTGGTCTCTGCCTACCCCTTCGGGATGCAGACGTGAGTTAACGTAATATAATGTCTATAGTAAGAATAATAACAGAGGTCGGTATATATTATGTGTCAGTTAGAACAGCGAACCAACATCGAGCAATTTGTTACAGCGACGGCACTAACTGGGAAAAATGCAGCTGACCGACCGGCTTCGTGTTCGTCGATTTGTCAATTAAGGACTCTGTCCGGGATGTTCTAATACAACGTCTTACTGCTAGATTAGTGTACTAGATAACTAGGCCAAGTGTACTAATAATAATCTAATATAAAAAAATCAGTGTTTGTTGTCGAACTGCTCCGAAACGGCTTCACCGATATGTATGATTTTTTTGTTTTTATTTGGTAGGTCTGAAAATAGATTGTAGGCTAATTAATATGACAAAACAACGTTTGCCGAGCCAGCTAGTAACAAATAATAAATTCCACATAATATAATCACTGGTTCTGGTCCTAAACTAGGAAACCCTGTGCGAATTAGACACGGAAATTCACCCAGACTGAAGCCATTTATACCAATCAAATCATACAAATAATTGGTAGCTATAACTATACAATACATACATAAACTCACGCCTGTATCCCAGAGGGATAGGCAGAGACAGGGACTGCCACTGGCCACGATCCTGACAGATTACTTTCGCTTCCTCAACATTCATTAGTCGTTGCATGGACGCACGCCGGTTTCGGGTACTTTTTGTCTTGCCCTTTGCTAATACATCCCCTATACAATAAAAACTGCTATTGTCTAGTTACCTACCTAATTTATTCTATTGAACTACTGTGACTGAGGTCGTGGGTTCGTTTCCAACTGGAGGCCGTTGTACTTGATTTGTTTGAATGGCCTCAGTTTTGGTGTATTTTATGTCTGTGATAACCTGGGTAACGCATTTTGAATCGACAGTTATTGCCGTCTGTCCATTACACTTTGGACGTTGTTGAGAAAATAAATGTGTTATCTTAATGTCTATTCACTATCAGTATGATAAAGAGTGCGACACGCTTAACTTAACTCCATTGCCAGCAGTATTATTTCGTAGTGTAGACGTGCGAAAGACAAAATGAGTTTCAAAGGAAAAACTGTCATTGTCACTGGATCAAGTTCTGGGCTGAGTGTGTTATGTCATTTGCAAAAGAAGGTGCAAACGTAGTTATAAACGGACGCAATGAAGAAAAACTTAAAAAAGTAAGTGACAAATGTGAAGAATTTGGAATCACAGCTCTAGTCCTCAAAAAAGATATTACTATAGAAGAGGACGCCAAAGCACTGATCGAAGAGACTATAAAGGAATTCGGTCGCATCGATGTTTTAGTTAACAACGCCGGTATGGGAATTCTCGCCTCTATCATGAGCGAAAACGTTCTAGAAGCCTACGATAAGACCATGAATACGAATATAAGATCTGTCGTCTATCTGACCCATCTGGCTGCTCCGCATATAATCGAAACTAAAGGCAACGTCATCAATATCTCCAGCATATGCAGTAGCCGCGTAGTACCGCATATTATGCCCTACTGTGTCTCCAAAGCGGCTTTGGACCATTTTACGAAATGTGCCGCAGCGGAATTTGCTCCTAAAGGTGTAAGAGTTAATGCTGTGAATCCAGGACCGGTCTTTACTGATATAATGGAGAACAACGGTGGAACTCCAGATGGATATTGGGATATGTTGAAGGAAAAAACTGCCCTAAAGAGGATAAGTGAGGTTGATGAGGTTGCAGAGTTAGTGTTGTTTTTGGCCAGTGACAAGGCTAAGGGGGTTACGGGGTCATTGTTTGTGACTGATAATGGTTCTCTGCTTTGTTGACTCTCTATTTTAAATGTAAAAGTAAAAAATAGATAAGCACCCTGTATAAGACCCACTGTTAGCACAGGTCAGATACGCTTTTATCAGCGTCACATATATGTATCTGACACACTAAGTCACTACATTGTCTATATGTAACAAAAAACCTTGTTAGTGTATATAATTTGCATCATGATCGTCATCATCATCGGCCATTTGACGCCCATTGCAGGTCGGGAAGCTTGGAAAACCATAATGAAGGCCTATGTCTTGCAGTGGGCGTCAAATGGCTGATGATTATGGTGATGATGATGATGATTTATTAGGTAGTGTTACTGAAGAAACACTTTGTTTTAATTAAAATGTTTAAAATAAATAAAAATTTGCTAAAAATTATTGGTTATGTAGTGAAAACCATACCTAGAATAGTTTCTTCATTTTCTGTGACTTTTGGTATCGTTCACTTGATTTCGTGGATCGGCTTTGAAATATATTCAATCATGTAAATTTATATTAACTTAATTCCGGATTTACTTACTTCAACTTTTGTCAGAAGAGCCCCACCAGATTTCTCTCCGATTCGATTTTAACAATGGTGAGTAGAGACGACGCTCGCGTCATCGGTGATTGATTGATTTACATCAATCACCTCAATCACGGTTTTTATCGGAAATTCTATCCAGTGCTTGGTTTTTTTTTCTTAGGCTCTCGGTCGTAGATCCTAAGAATCACAATTAACATGATTGAGAGATTTGTTACAGCCATTACTCATTACATCTTTCATATGCGCTTCTAATTGCGTTTTGAGATATTTATGAGAAGCGATGCAAACGTGCTGCAGCCTAGTAAGCATGCTTCCAGTTTTTCGGAAGCGCCGTGCCTGCGCGGGCATGGCACGTTCGAATCGCGGTTATAAGTGCCGTGGGCGATAGCTCTAGGCCATTCTTTGCAAAAAAAAGATCTGCGAAAGATGATGATATTTTTTCACAGGTGGTGCTCGCCCTTAAATATGTTTTTATCTATTCTTATTTAAATATATTTTGTCAGAGACAACGATGAAACTAGTCGCTGAAGAACCGGCAGACTTGGTAAAGGCACGAAGATTTGTGATTAATGAAATAGCTAATCCGTCTAACTAAACCGTCGGCAGTATATTAAATTCATGCTAATAATATGTTACTAACGCCCATTGAATATCTCACGCCTGCTAATGCCCACGTTTTGTGGTGACCATCATTATAAGGTTGAAATATTATTTTTTAATATTCAATGGTTCTTGAAATGTTATCTATTTACTAGCTGACTCAACAAATGTTGTTTTGCCATATTTATTTAGCCTATGACCTATTTTCAGACCATCAAATAGACACAACAAAATTTACAAAAATTGGTGAAGCCGTTTTGAGGAGTTCGATAAGAAACACTGTAATACGAGATTTTTATACATTACATGTTTTTTATTTTTACTCTTAAAGCAATATAATGAACATAAAGAACCGGTATTCTAAACATAAATTATTATCCAGATCATTTTAAAATTTAGTTGTTTAAAAACACGAAAGTCTCAAATAAGTGCAATATTATGAAATCATTATTCACGTGAACGTGCAACTGGGTGAAACTGCGGGGCACAAGCTTTCTATCAGAGAGAGAGAAAAGGCTAGCGCCTGTCCGAAATGGTGATTTCAAGTTCTTAGGTAGGTACGCAAAACTTCAGACACTCAGAGGCGTGTTTCATAAAACTATTATTTATTATGAAAATTAGATGTATATTGCGTAGCCAAATCTTCCTACTCGTTTATATAAATCTGTGGATTGGTCGACTTTGCAATGAACATCGAATTGGCATAGTAAAATATGAATTGTCTTTCTGTGAACAATGTACATACTATTGCGGAGATATGATATTATCTGATTGTGAACTATTCCTATATCATGAAAAGTATTAGTCTTAGAGAAAAAAAAAATTACCACGTCTATATATCTTTTAACATGGCTTCTAGGAAGTAATGTATGTTTAACATATTCTTTATTGCAAATCATAAATTAGAAATTAATTACATTAATTAGTTTAGGGGCCTGTATCATAAAACTTCTAGCGGGGTTCGGTATAGACGAAAGATTCTCGATGTAAATGCTAAGATAATATATTGCGGAGACAACTTGAAAGTTATAGTCTTATAATGAAAAAAATCTTTCTAGTTACTACTTTCTATCGGATATCAGCTTGGCTACTATCATTACGGCTACTTATACAACTACACAGTATACGTCTAAATATAGACGTAGTATTTAGTACTAAGCCCGCTAATTTGACATTTTTTCTGATACAATAAAGATTTATTAATATTATTTAATACTCTTACACCCATCGATCAATGAAATTTTTATAACCATAGGCGACGATCTCCAAATATTACAAATATTTTTTGCTATATCTTAACTTCACAAGAAATAAAAAACTAAATTAATTAATAGAAATTCCTCTCGTGTTTCCCCGGAACCCATGGTCAGCCTACGCGCAAGGTACATCGGATCAGCCCATTGTCCCGCGGATCAGGTTACCCGGGGCCAGCCATAACCGCATGCATTAGCAGTGTCTTATTGTTGCCCTATGCCCTTCAGCTACACACATTCTGTGTAGTCACCTGACTGGCATACTGAATAGTATAGACTGAAGATCACCAACGTGTTGAATTAGCTTCGGCTGCCGTCACAAACGAAGGCGGTTTGAAAATTTTGTCAAGTATTTCACCCACTTTGCCCGATGCCCGGCAGCCCGGTCGGACGTCGAGAGCAAGCCGTCAAAGGGCCCTTAGATGCGCATGGCGAGAAACCACGACAGATGGTGTAATGGGGAAAAATCCGCCTACCCAGCAGTGGGCAGAGTTGGGCTGATGATCAATGATGAAAAGAAAAATGACGGAAAACTCAATAAAACGGACATTCTGTTCCTTTTATTGCCTAATACACATTGTTGGCCCCCGGTCACGGCCGCCCGCCTACCCACGTAGATCTTGCAACAGGAGGGCCTATTCAGGGCTTTGTCGGGCTATTGAATAGCCCACTGTTTCCGTGTAGATTAAGGCATTATGGTGTTAAGCAAATAGGTTCCGGAGGTGAGGTGTGATTAGTCGCGGGCGCGCGTGGAGGAAACCCTAGGAAGAAGTTTTATGTTGCTAGCTGCGCCCCGTGCGACTGCTTTTGGGTAGGATTTGCGGAAGAATGGTAATTAATATTTTTTTTATAGATTCAAAGGGTTTTCTTGTCAGGTTAGGCTGTGGTACGCACTGCCACAGAACATATGCGCTAGTCCCACTATTGGTACATTCAAGAAGCGGATGAGAGAGCATTTGAGGAGTGTTTTTGAAGAATCGTGTTTTTTTTTATAGATAACACTGTAACAGTTTAGTAATAGACGCTTATGTCTAGCGCTCACATATGCGTGACTAATAAACGTTATGTTATGACACTCTACGAATAAAAATAATTTGCAACTTTTTTTATTGTTACAGCGTTATTTATAAAAAGAAACACAATTCTTCAAAAACACTCCTCAAATGCAGTATAAACAGTCTATGATAAAAGGAAAGACTTTACCACAGACTATGTAAACTGCATTTGAGGGTTGCTTCGGGAATTATATTTTTATAATTATTTTCGTTAATTTTTCGCACAGCGATCGGGCCACCATAACAATGGTTTTTAATTGTTCTTTTCAAGGTCATAACCTAACAGGTTCATGCATTGTTTAAACTGCCACGGAAGCAATTCTATTTACCCAACTACGAGAAATCTTACTGTTAGATCTATATTATATGCAGCCTTTTTTGCCCCACAACAGTGCACAGGCTTTCTCTTTGAGGTCCCAAATGTATTAACCTTCACAAGCCTAGCCCAGTTGCCAAATGTTGTAAGCGCTTTACAAATAATCCTAAATTCATATTGATCTTCTAAAATAGGCTTACATTTAAAACAAAACAGAGATGTCTTCCAAACTGAAGTGGAACTGGGCCGGCCACGTAAGCCGCATGGACCCGAGACTTGTGGCGAGACTTGCCACTGAGTGGGCACCGCGCGGCGGCCATCGCAAACGGGGGCGGGCGCGAAGACGATGGCCGGATGATCTCGACAAACTCTTGGTGGAGTGGTCAGAGGGTGCAAATGACCGAAAATCTTGGTCTAAAAGGGGGCAGGCCTTTGCCCTGCAGTGGGACACCGATATTATGGAGGCTACATAACAAAAAAAAAAATGATGTAAGAAGCAATAGCAACACGCATAAAAATATCTTTCCAGTGATCCTCGACGTGATGAGAGCTTTCGAATAGCCAGCTCATCGCTCTGTATGGTTTATTAGAAAAACTTCATCGGGATACGGTATTTAATATTGAATCGACATGTGAACAGCACCCCGATTCATTAACAGCACGTAGTCGAAATCAAAATAAGGTCTCTATATATAGACATCGCCATCGAATAGAGATTTTTGTTCAATACTCTAACTTTTGGACTAGCAGCGTAAATCTTGCACTAATACCTACTTTAATATTCCCCCACGTATTATCACTGTTAATATAATGGCTCTAGCATAAATAATGCTACTTTGTGCCGTGAAAAAATGTATACACATGTAAAACAATGACATGCATACATAAGCTCACGGCTGTACCCCGGTAGGCAGACTAGGTTTTGCCACGATTCAGACTAACCTCATTCATCCTGATTCGGGTACATTTTATAAAAAAACACACTCTAATAAAATATTTTTCATAATTCCCAAACAAAACTAAAAGATATTCATAACACGTTTGAGCAATTCCCATACAAACGTAGTTTGTTTTTAATTCACAAACCACCTGCCGGACATCAATGATACTTTACCAATATGTTGAGGGGACAAATCAAGACTTGTTTGTGCCTAAAACTGAGAATAATAGAATAAAAAGAAATAAGAGCCTCACAACACTTTTCATAGGAACTATTGACAAGGATACAATTTCTTCTTGATTAGTTTATTTCCAATTCTGTTAAGTAAAAAATTCTAAGCGCTACCTGTGCAACCTCGATTTGTATCTGTATAACCTCGAAAAAATCATTGCGATCCGGCATGCAGTTTGTAAATAAAAACCAAACTACGTTTGTATGGGAATCGTCTCGCGCTTTGTAAATTTTCAGGAGAGAAAAAGTCCTTTGGTATAATGTTGTTTGATTTCACCGGAGTATAAAGTATGTTATATAAATTGGTTCTGATGATTAGAGCAATGATGAATGAGATGAACCGCTAAACGTGAAGGAAAACATCGTGAGGAATCCTGAGTGTCTGAGGTGTTCACATACCTCCGTGCTTGAAATTGCCAATCCACGGTAGGCACCTGTGGTAATTAAGCCCATAATTTATCTCTGAGAGACAGCCTATGCTGTGCAGTGGATATATATAGGCTACATAAAAAAAATAACAGCTTGTAAAATCGAAGCGATTCCAAAACACGCAAGGCTGAGAATCAGGGTCATTTGCGCTCATTTGAAACTTTTCTCATTTCGGATTCAGTCAAACTGAAAGGACTCCAACTGGCACCAGACGCTCCTTTTTCCATTCACTCAGTGTTCGTATTAGGTTCTGAATGTTTCTGAAGTCTGCCTCTTTTAGGGAGACGGTGACTGAAGTTGGGTGTTGACTGTACTGGGTGAACAGATTGAATACCAGATGATAATAAGTACAGTCGTAAAACAAACGGGATTCTTACCACGATTATTATTTTTAGGGTTCCGTACCTCAAAAGGAAAAAACGGAACCCTTATAGGATCACTTTGTTGTCCGTCTGTCCGTCCGTCCGTCCGTCTGTCAAGACCCTTTTTCTCAGGAACGCGTGGAGGTATGAAGCTGAAATTTATATCAATTACTCAAGTCTACTGTCCCTTGAAGCTGTGAAAAAATCAAACTTCTAAGCCAACGCAATCAAAAGATACAGCCGTTTATGCCGCAAATTTTCGACACTTGCAAGGGAATCAAAACCTACAGGGTGCTTCCCGTGAACTCAGAATCTTGAAATTTGGTACGAAGCAACGTCTTATAGCATAGATAAAGGAAAAATTACGAAAACCATAAATTTTTAGTTACATCACATAATATATATTTTTTTAATAATTTTAAACTTACTACCCATTTCCTCATAAACGCGTAGAGGTATTAAATTGAAATTCATACCAAATACTCAAGTCTATAATACCTTTAAGCTGTAACAAAATCTAACTTCTATGTCAACGCAATCAAAAGAAACAGCAATTTAAGCTGCATATTTTGAAACTCGCAAGTACTCGCAAGGGAATCAAAACCTAAAGGGTACTTCCAGTCGACCTAGAATCTTGAAATTTGGCATGAAGCAACGTTTTATAGCACACATAAAGGAAAAATTCCGAAAACCTTAAATTTTTAGTTACATTACAAAATATATATTTTTTAATAAATATAAACTTATTACTTTTTTCCTCATGAACGCGTAGAGCTATCAAGTTGAAATTCATAAAAAATACCATAGTTATGACTCGATTGTCGTAATGAACGAACTTTGTAAACCTTGCAGGTTTGTACGGAACCCTCGGTGCGCGAGTCCGACTCGCACTTGGCCGGTTTTTTTGAGTACTTTTACTTTTGTGTGGTGCCGGATTAAGAATAGTGTCACTCCATTTCCTCCCGTGGATGTTGTAGAAGGCGACTAAGGAAGTAAATTACCAGGAGACGGGCAGCAGTGTCTTCCTGAATTCCAACCACATATTGCGATCGCCAACTCGCCTGCCAAGCGTGGCGATTATGGGCAAGCCTGTGTCCTGCAGTGGGCGTCAAATGGCTGATGATGATGATGATGATGAGTACTTTTACAATTGTGTTTATGTACAATCACGAAAAATTTAAAAAGTATTTTGTTAAAATTGCTATTGCATAAAATAGGCCAATTATAAGTTTTTACTGAATGATTTGTGTAATTTGCTTTCCATATTTGGATTTGGCTCTGTTCATTTTGGTTTTGCTAATTCTATTTCTTATTTTCCACAAAGAAAAAAAGCAGACAAATTTTTGGGGCCAAAATAGAAATCCATTAAACATGTATTTTGATGGTTGTAGAACGTTTTAGCGGTTACTTCTATAGACCCAGATGCGCATTTTTGCAAGTTTTGACTTTCACTTTTGGTTTCGCAACACCAAAAGGTACCTCGATCTCAGATTTCTCAGCAACTCAAGAAAATTAGGCAATTTTAGTACCCGCTTTGTACAACAGTAGATAACCAAATCAGTCACCACCCCACCCCTTCTTTGGCGTTTTCAATTAAATAAAGCAGAGCGTGACCCAAAAAATAGTCGCATCACGTTTATTACACACAGTCACAGCAAATCGGTGTACGATTGTGAGGTATGGCATTTTTATTAATTTTCATATTTTCATCAAAGGTGCGGTCCTCGCCATGACAGGCCTTGCCACGAGTTGTCACCTACACTAGCTGTTGCTTAAATAAACTAAGCTACTGCAAAGTGCATTACCCATCAAATTATCGTACAGTTGGAAAGAAGAGAGAAGTTAATGTCTACCCTGCCATTCAAATAACACTTTATGCCCATTGCATTCCTGTTTACATTAATATCGTATTAAGATAAGAGAAAATATATAATCTACGACGTGATTCAGCTAAAAATGTAGATTAAAAGACAATGACAATATTTCTTACACGTCCAATAAAAATAACTTAATATGTAGATACACGTTGTGTATGTATGTCTGAGTCAAGAACGTCTGTGAATGGAGTCACAAATAGAATCATTGGACGGAGAGTTATTTTATATATTCTTTTTGTTGCACTAACCCGTGCTGAGGACAATTTTAAAAACCTATTTAGAGGCTCAAAATTCCACCCATGCCGGGACTTGAACCCGCGACGTCTGGCTCACCGTGCCAGCGCTCTCCCAACTGAGCTAATGGGCAAGTGCAAGCATCGATGAAATTTCGAGCCTATTTACAAACTTCTCTGTATTACGTACAAAAAAAAGAGAGAAAAAAAAAGAGTTATTTAACTTATCAATGATAATAATGACTTACACACAACAACCCACCAGGCAAGGACATCACACACATAGAAACACACCTAGACTGGGGCCAGGTGTAAAAAAATACGCCCCCCAGTGGGAATCGAACTCACGACCTCCGGCTTGATAATCAGACGAAATACCACTAGACCAACGAGGCAGTCAAGATCAACAAGGCAGATACAAAGTTATTCTACTTATAAATACAACTTTTTTATAATTTGATAAACTTTTACGTGCTGGCTGATGCCATGATACATTACCATGAATTTCTACTGGTTTATTTTGCTCTATAAACAGAGATTACTGGTTCTTACCACACCAGGCTTTAGTACTATCTTTAAATAAAGATTAAAAAAAAAGGCTTTAGTACTAGGGTCAGCAAACACCCTTTGTACATTCCTTTCTTTTGCTAATCAAAGTTATCCCAGAGGCGGCGATCTGGGCACGGTTTTCTATATTCAGTTAGTTTTTTATTAAAGGTTAAAAAAAAACAGTGAATATTATTTATTTATGATTATAAATAAATATTTTTTATGATCAATATTTTTTTTTATCTAATTTATGTGTGTGCTCGGAGTAGCGGTCAACTCATGGCAGCCCCCATATTTTATACATTTCACGTAATGGCAGATAGTTATCTTCACACGTCATCCTTGGATTTAATTTTCTTAATAGATTAAAATTATTTATTTTGTCTAAGTTTCGTACATTCGTGAAGTTGTGGTAAAATTGTGTAGGAAAACATCATGAGCAAACCCAAGTTTCTGAGTTATTTAAACCTCAACGTTTGAAATTGCCAATCCGTGGTGGGCACGCGTGATGACTGAGCCTGTTCTGTCTCTCTCAATAACAACATCACAAATATATGTAACATAGAAAACAAACTCATTGGTATGCTGGGCTTCGAACCCACGACCTCCCGAATGTGAGGCCGGTGTTATACCGCTACGCTACCACCGCTTTTTCTGAAGCAGTTAGCATCTTTAAACAATAGCCGCGGAAAGGTTAATACATCCTTTATGAGGCATTGTATACGTTTCTACAATAAGATCCCTGAAGATTTTATAAGCTTGCCAGAAACGCAGTTAATAAAATATGTAAAGTACAGCTCGTGCCAAAAAGGCTACTATAACATTAAAGATTACTAAGATGACAGATGTGACAGATGACTCGGATGTCTGGAATTAAAACCAGTTCAATGCATTAATTCTAGGTTATAAAATAATATGTAAACTCTGTTAATTAAGGAACATATTTGAAAAGACTAAGTTTGGAGATTTTTTTTGTCCATTTTGTCTCCAAAATGATCTAGATTTTAAAAAGTACACCTAGTTTTACTTGTAACGTTCAATAACTCACAGTTTGTGTGCTATATGAATAAAATAATTTTGATTGATTAATTGACAATATTCACTTAAAATACTACGAGTAGGAATGTTAGTCACTTATAAGCCTTGATATTTAGAAAAGGTGTGGTCGAAATGACACTGGTAAGTATCGTAATTATTATTTCGTGTCGCATTATATGAAAAGCTTCAAAAGTAACGTTCTCGAACCCGTAAAAATATTCCAATGTTGACGCCCCAAGCAATGGGTTATTCGAAG
The DNA here is from genome assembly GCA_963969515.1 of Yponomeuta evonymella. Lineage (NCBI taxonomy): Eukaryota > Metazoa > Arthropoda > Insecta > Lepidoptera > Yponomeutidae > Yponomeuta > Yponomeuta evonymella. The sequence goes on from OZ018363.1 coordinate 3,472,213, forward strand.
TTGGTCCATAATTTTTAAACAGTATGTCATATTTCGGTGGTAGTAATTATGGACATTTTATGGAGCTATATTAAAATTTCGGATTATCAGTACTATAATACTATATGTGACCAATAGAAATCTCAATAACAAAACCGACCAAGTGCGTGTCGGGCCACGCGCATTGTAGGGTTCTGTAGAAAGAGGGGATTTTATCTGCTTTACAGAACTAACAACTTCATCAACGTAATTTTCAATGGATTTTGTACGAAGGTTTCCTTTTATAAGTTGGTCGCCTATTACGCGTTAATTTGTAAAGTCTACTTGGCCATAATAGTTTTCCTTTTAAATGGAATTATATGTGCTACTATCCTGACTTGTCACGTTTCTACAATCATCCGTTTAGCCAGGAGATGGGGCGGGGACACGCCCGACTCCGACAAAAAATTGCGCTTTAAAGCTTAACATTTCGCAAACGGAACCCTAAATAAAAAATAAAAAAATAATCTTCCTACACCCACAATATTTTTAAACGACCACTTCAACGATACCCCGCATGATGGGGTAGACAAGAAAAAAAACCACACTATGTTATAGGCTAAAAAAAAAACTGCATCCCTAATTTAGGTGTAGGGGGCACACTACAAAATTTTTTTTTAAGGATTTTATTCCTCCGTTTTGTTGGGGTATGTCTGTGCCAAATATGCAGTTTTCTCGTACTAATTGTCTCTGAGCTAGGCCGCGGACAAACGGACGGACAGACAGACAGACAGATGGACGGACATGGCGAAACTATAAGAGTCCCTTGTCAACTACGGGACCCTAAAAAGGCCAAGAATCATGGATGTCATTGCATTTCTGCTGAAAACGGCCGTTTTTGGCTAAATCATCATCATCATCATCATCATCATCATCATCAGCCCACCTCTGCCCACTGCTGGGTATAGGCTTTTTCTCATCGCGCCATCCTTCGCGGTCTCTTGCTATTCGCATTCACGGGGGGGGGGGGGGGGGGCAACCTACCTGATTAGATCGTCCGACCTTCAGGCTGTTGGAGCCTGTTGGGTTGGCCGTTTCTGTTGTTGGCTGTTGAATGGCAACATACATACCAATAATGTTTTGAAACAAAATTATAAAATGAAACAATTTTTTTTTAATTAAGGTGAGTACTTAAATTAAAATATTAGCTTAGAAGAAACTGGCGAGACTGTAAACGGTAGGCTAACAGTTTGTTAGTGAACGAGAAACCTGGGGTAAGTATTCAATCAGGAACAATCCTATTTCATATCAAACTGCGCGAGTCATGCGACGGCCACGCCCTCTATACCGTAGGTACGATATGCAAATATGGAGCATAAAGGTAATATTTCGTGATAGTGGGTCGGTAATTAATAAAATATGTCCTCTTTATAGTCATTAGTGGGTGCGGGATTCCGGCATGAATGCGTGCGTATCTATACTGTATAGAACACAGCGGAAACGTTTAGTTGTTTGTGTGTCTGTCATTTCTCAAGTTTGGTACATATTTTATTCACATACAAACACACACACACACACACGCGCACACACACACACACACACACACACACACACACACACACACACAGAGAGAGACACACACGCTTGTATTTAATACGTACGATGCTTCTGTGCATCAAAGCGGAGTATCTTGGATGCATTTTGAGACACAAAGAGGATATTTACATACAGTTTTATTTTTTCTGCAGAGTCCTTTCATTTTACCTTTCTTTGGCATTGATCTAACTCTTCGGTAAGAAGGAATAGTAGACACTAGAACACCACAGAGATGTGGTTAAGAGATACGGCCTATTGCCTCTTCAAGCCCCTGGAAGTGGATAGCTTCGATCGTTTTCTTAGAGTTCCTTACCTCTAAAGGAAAAATACGATCACTTTGTTGTCCATCCGTCCGTCCGTCCATTTGTCTGTCAAGATCCTTTATCTCAGGCACGCCTTAGGTCTACAGTTCCTTGAAGCTGTGAAAAAATCTAAGTTAACTTCTAAGTTAACGTGAAAAAAGTAACGGGCGTTTATGCCGTAAAAAATATATATTTCGACACTCAAGGGCATCAAAATTCATAGGGTTCTTTCCCTTGACCTAGAATTATGAAATTTGCCGAGTAATATCGTGTTATACTAGAAGTACAGGGAAAATCTGAAAACTATACATCATCATCATCAGCCATTGGACGTCTACTGCAGAATATTGCTTGGAAAGCTTGGAAAACTTGGAAAGCTTAGAAGCTTGGAAAACCATTATGGTAAACCATCCCGGTACTGAACATTTGTAATTAAATCATAAAATATCAGTCTTTGAAGTTCGGGAAAAGCTCGGAAAAAACAGCGAGACTCGATTTCTGAACTATTTATAATATGTAAGTACCCACAAATTTGTACGGAACCCTCGGTGGGCTAGTCCGACTCGCAGTTGTCTGGTTTTTAGCATTGGCGAAACTAACAGTGTTATTTATAAACAGGTCCACAAATGCAGTATAAAATAGTGTGTGGTAAAGATTTTTCCGTCTGTGTCCGAGTCTGTAACTCAGACTATTTATACGGCTTTTATAGAGTGTTTCCATTTCGTCGCCACATCGCCTTCCATTGTCAAAACTCAGGGAACACCTGACTTAGTTGACGGGCAATTCGGAAGCAAAGCAAACCACTTTTGCTAGTTCATCCTTCCACCAATTTACTAATCCATTGATTCCCCTGACCCATTGGGTTCTAAAGCCTAGACAATAGGGGTGATTTTGCCCCGTAACAGGGTTCGGTCTTGACTTTGCTGTTATTGTATTAGTTGTGATTGCTTTACACGCGTTGATTTATTAAACAGGCGTGGCTCGTGATGTTTATTTGTGTGTGGATTCTAATCACCACGTTTTTTACGCAGACTAGTTTTATGTAAATAATGACAAAAATGTCGTTGTTGTCTGGGTATTCTGCAGCTGCGAGCGGAGCGGAGCTCGCAGCTGTAGGTACGGGGTATGAGGCCGTGCCTCCTGTCCCGGGCGGCATCTCCGGGGGTATCGACCCCCGGGACATTTTGCCATCATGGCTTTTTCTTCAGGGTGGGGGGAGCTCCGAACTGTTGGAGTCTAACAGCTCGAGGAGCTCCCGGGGATAGGGACGTCCATCTTCTGGTCGGTCGTAGTTTGGGGCTATATGGTGGAGGTGCCGGTGCGGCCCGTTGTCTGCGCAGTCAAACATGCGGCGCGACAGACGGACCACGAACTCCTCCACACTGTGTCTGGAATTAAAGCCAGTTCAATGCATGAGCTTTACGTCTCAGAGCCAGTTTCTGAATTGAGAATTTCGCTAAGTAAATAGTTAACTGTAGTGCTGTCTCTTCAAATTTCTCAGAAACGAGCGTAAAAGAAGGTTACTTAAGTATTTACTTAGTGTAATTCTCAATTCAGAAACCAGGAACTAGAATAATAATTTTAAACTCTGTGAATTAAGGACCAAACCGGCTTGAGCATTTTTCTACGGAAGCTGGCATTAGGATTTTTTTTAAAGTTTCCATTTCATTACAGCATACGCATTTCATTACATTTCAATAACAGTCTCCAGGTTGATTTAACCATTAATTAGAAGGCAGCGCAAACTAGTACCACAAAAAAAAATCTTAGCTAGATTGATGAAGCTGTGTTCAGCCGTTTGAAGATTACCAGCACTTATCTAGCTCATAACTATTTTATTTACAGTGAGAAAACAAAACGCGTAGTCATGGAAACCGTTTCATGAAAAGTTCGATTCAAAAGTTGTCTCTTTAGCGTTTCAAAAGGAATAAAGAGAAATGAGCCGGCGACACGCGTCGACCGCGTTAATATTATAATAATATTTTTATTACACCAGGAATTAGGAGCCTATTTATGTCCCATTGTAAGGCCTTCCCTCAGAGAGAGATTGTGGCACCTGCTAAGTAACTGTACAGTGCTATCTCTTCGAATTTCGCAGAAAAGAGCGTGACAGAACGTTACTTAAGTATTATTTAGTAAAATTCTCTTCTCAGAAATCAGCCCTTAAGAGCTTTTGCCCGCCCCGTGTCTAGTTTTGTTCTACGAGATTTTTAAAATGATAATTTTTCCTAATATATAAAAATCTCGTGTGTTTGTTATCGAACTCCTGCGAAACGGCTTCACCGGGTTTTTATGACTTTTTTGTGTATAGTTGGTAGGTCTGGGAATAAGTCATAAACTTTCTTACCCACAGTCCACCTCCTGAGACCACCTAACCTGGGTGAATCATGGGATCACTACCTTTGTTCACCTTGGTGTTCCTTGGGAAATATTGTTTTTCACCGTACACCTTGACATTGAAGGTCTTCTAATAGTAGCTCTCTCTCTTCGCAGAGAAGATTTGCTCAACACCCAAACATCGTGAGCAAACCTCAGCAAACAGCAATTAGGCAATTACAGACGTTCATAACTTGAAACTAACACTTAGCAATAAAGGGGTAGCCAGACGGAGGCTGAGTCAATATGGGTCAGTAACTTTATGAGCAAATATGAAGCACCTTTGGTTGAGGCGTCTTGATGAGTGGGGTGACCATGGTTTTGGGGACCTCGGGAAGTGGGATAAGTGGGATACTGGGATAATTTAGGTATGACCTAATCATAATAATTATAACAAAATATTGCGGCCCGTTTACCTCTTCTCCGTCGCTCCAAAGGTTGTCTGAAAGAGATCACTTTTAATGATACATAAAGTTGAATAAAATTTTTATTAAAATGAAAATTTAACATTTGAATGTGTGTGGAAGACCAGCCTACCCCTCTGCGTTACAGGCGTGAGTTTATGTATGTATATATGTACGGATGAAAAACTTAAGTTGCGGAAAAAAAAATCGGAAATTGCACATTTGAGAAGTTGCCCTGTATAATATGATTGACTGATCGAGAGAGTTCCATAAATTTCCAAAGCATAGCGACCCTACCTTCCCCAAAAGGACAGTGCCGTGCGAAGGGCAGGTGCGGTGGGGGCGGGAGCTGCCGACCACTTGCAAGTTTCCAAGAGTTATTGTTTGATTTGCACTAATCAATCTGGGTTTGAGGTGGTTAGGTGCTTGACGAGGCATGTGTGTTTGGTGTTAAGTGGCCTAAGTGTGTGAATTCAATTTTGTAGGGACAGTTTGTTTCACTACCTATAAAGCTGCCGTCGATTGCTGTTTAACGTACGTGGCATTTATTTAAAATAAATAACTTCCACACAACACAATCGCTTAACCTGGTCCCAAACTAGGATTCCCTGTGCGATGGTTGGCTACGGTAACCAGGCAAGGACGTCACAAACAGGAAATACACCCAGACTGAGGCCATGTGTACAAATGCACGGCGGCCCACAGTGGGAACCCTGGACCTCCGGCATGGTAATCAGACACGATACCGCTAGACCGACAATACAGTTTTCCCTACTCTCTGTTTGTTTGCCTCTCTCTTTGTTGCTCTCTCTTTTTGAGAGACCAAGGCATTTAATTTAATGCATAATTGCATCGAGTTGCAACGTTCCTATAATTATGTATGCGTTTGTCTTGTCTATGATTACTCTGTATTGTTGCTTTGTGATTCAATATTTAATGCTTCGTATACGTGTATGTGTCTTGTTTAAAAAAAACATTTAACTGTCTATCTATCTGTTTATCTATTTTTAGGGTTTCGTACCGCAAACAGAAATAACGGAACCCTTATAGGATCACTTTGTTGTCCGTCCGACCGTCCGTTTGTCTGTCAAGACCTTTTATCTCAGGAACGCGTGGCGGTATCGAGTTGAAATTAAAACCATATGCTCAAATCTATAGTTTGTTGATGCTGTGAAACTTCTAAGTTAACGTAAAAAAGACACGGCCGTTTATGCTGCATAACCGCATATTTTGGCACTCAAGGGAATCAAAATTTATAGGGTACTTTCTGTTGACCTAAAACTATGAAAATTTGGCAAGTAATATCGTCTTATACAGGAAAAAATCTGAAAACTACACATTTGTAATTACATCACACAAAAAAACTGTCTTTGAAGTTCGGAAAAAGCTCGGAAAAAACTGTGAGACTCGATTCCTGAACTATTTATAGTACGTAAATACCTACAAATTTGTACGGAACCCTCGGTGGGCGAGTCCGACTCGCACTTGTCCGGTTTTTTTATTAATAAACAACTTAAGGATGTTCTAGAAAGGTCCGGTGAAACTTAAGGGGGCTATTCTACTCATCAATATCAAAGACTTTGAATATAACAGCAACTCCTAAATATCGAAAATATTATCAGCAATTCTGATAATATTATTGATATTTGCTGAATGTGGGAAACATTCGCTACTAGCTGATAATATTTTTGAATTTAGAGCAAATATCTAAATTTCCGTGTGGCGCCGGATTTAGAATAGCGTCACTCCATTTCCTTCCGTAGAGGGCGTAAATGGAGTGACGCTATTCGTCGTAGAGGGCGACTAAGGAATTAAATTGCAAGATACGGATAGCAGCGTCTTCCTGAGATTCCAACCGCATACTGCGATCGCCAACCCGCTTGCCAAGCGTGGTGATTATGGCAAAACCATTCACGGTTAGAAAACCATGAGGGAGGCCTATGTCCTGCAGTGGGCGTCAAATGGCGATGATGATGATGATGACGATTAAAATTTAAGTTTAAAAACCTCATTTCGAATCACTCAGTATTAAGTTAATAAAAAATAGTCACTATCACTAAGTACAAACACGGTGGCTTACACAAATTCCGTTTGTTTGTACTTAGATGTAAAAGAATCCTAGTCGGATGTACTTCCACTCAATGTAAGTCTTCACACCATCTCGACACCGTTTCATTTACATGGTGGGCAAGATGGTGAATGGTCATTACCATCTCGCATGTTTATGCAGCGCTGGTCATTCCGTCTCCATCTGACTGGATAAATGTTGACCGACGAACGCGAGTAGTGAGGCCAGTTGTTGCCCCGTTTAAACGGGTGAGTAAAGCTGTGTTAAATTTATTTAATCAATGCTGAGCTGCAGCTTTTTTGGAGTTTAAATTTCTTTTGATGCACTTTTTCTGAATAGTGAACAGTTGGTGTCGTAATATCGGATATAGATAGACATAATAATCTTTATTGTAGGTACACCATGAATTACAATTAAAACTTAAAAATAATATACTACAGTACAATCAACGACTCCAGTCAATCAGTGATGTTGAATTGTGTATACTCGCTTCCAGCCGTCAATTAAATTAAGAAAATAATTTATTTTTCTCGTCCGCATACTATTGCTATATTATTTATACAAAAAAAAAGGAACAATTTACTTTTATATTCTTTTTTTGGTACAGATCGATCAAAGTCACAGATAACATCAATGTATTGATGTTAAAGAATTTCTTACTTTTATGCCTTAGCTTGAAATAGTAATAAAAAATACGAAACATGGTCACAAGTGATCGTTGGTCAAAAATTATCACACTGGTTCTACTCTCAGCGGTCAGTACTCGTAATGAGAAATCGATGCTTTGGAATTGTTCATAAAAATATGTTTATAAAAGCGGCAAAGCAAATTAATAAACTTTACTCGATTATTTTCAACTCAGCTGTAGCCACGAAAGGCTAATAAGTATGTAGTAAACTTACCAAAACATGCCTACTCGCCCAAGCCAACTGGCCCGTCCGAAGGCAATTTCCATTCCACACTGGTAATGATGTCCTATTGACTCCGCTTGGTCGACTGCCTTCCCGAACACTGAAAGAGACAAGCGGTCAGTGTAAACACACATTCAATAGAGGCCCATTCATACACTGCGGGGCCTTTTGAATTTGTTTGGATTGCCCTCTTGCGATATTGGTACTGGGGCTGGTTTGGCGGTGAAAAGGTTCGGTTAACTCGTGTTGACTCAACCACTGGTAGTTTGTTTATGATACGCCTTCTGTGCATACAAATGATGCGATTAATGTGCAATTTAAGTAGACCATTCTCGTGTATCAATTCATGCTGTATTCTTACGAATTCTTTTTATGGATATCTCGACTAAATGGAAGTTAGATATTTGTTCTGAATTAGGCATCCAAAAAGTACATTTATTGGGTCAGGTGACTTCCTCATTGATCGTATTTGCTTTCTAGAAATAAATAATGTTTGAATTAATTAGTACAAAAATAATATTTTTGAGTTTATTTAGTATATTACGGCGAAGGAAAGCATCGTGAGGAACAGTCACTCAGGACTGGGCTATTCACATACCTCAGTGCTTGAAATCGCCAATCCGCGGTGGGCACGCCCATACTCTCTCTCTGAGAAAAGCCCTGTGCCCTACAGTGGGACGTATATAGGATGCTTATGAAGTATATTAATTAATTAGCTTCTGAAGTCATACATTACCTACTACTCGAGGACTACTTTCCGTGCACGAATAATGTTTTTGTCAGATAGTTAACTCTTCAAAAAAAAAAATTAGGCTCTACAGCATCTCTGTAGTCACTACACCTAAGTATCCTGGCAAGAGATGCCAACAGAAGCAAAACGAACCATCTACAATAGATTAAGTTTCTTTACCAACTGATGTTTACCTCATATGGTCGTATGGAGAGGGATATATTAGGTGGTCATGTAATGAGTTCTCATCGCGTGTCTGTTTAAGAGACTGTTCTAATCCAACACGAGGCGAGCTAGTACCGCGATCGAACGTACTGACTGGCAACGGGAGGGGGGAGGGGGTGTGTTTTCATGTTTGTTATTTTATGGCTCGCGATTTTTTGTATTCGTAATTGTTAATATAAAAAACGTTACATTTGTTATAATAAGGGCCCAATCAATTGCTTGGTCACAGCCATGGTCACAACCACAGAGAGTTCAGATACTGAATATGGAATTTGAACTCTTTGGCATTGTTCCGCAGCGGGCACACAGCTACTTTGTCTCTTATGGCGCCACTTGAGGGGCCACTACTAGTTCTTGTGTCACGCTAACGTAACAAATCGAATAATCAATTCGCTCGGGTCACGCGATTTCAAATTGAGTTCAACGCGATCGCGCTAGACGAAGAATAACAAAAATGAATCTCTGCGTAAGTTAGAGTAAAGTATCTATATACAGTTATTAGTTATTGATAGGAGACACATGATACATTAAATGGAATAAATTGAAGTGTGAGGCCGTTGGTGTAGATTTCTCTCTTTATAGCGATCGCGTTCCTTCACTCACGTCGCGTAACGCGACTCGCGTCAGATTAGAACGTGCCTGGCCTGGCTGTTGACTTTGCCTCCGCGGCGTGTGTTCCGACGGGATTTTGGAAAAATTTGGCACTATTTTATTAGGTTTGTTATTGTATGTATAGGTCTCATGCGCATTTTTAAGTCTTCTTTATTAAGAGAGCTCGCATAGGTCTGTAACTTACTTCGCTCGCAGCGCTCGCTCGCTCACGTTGCGTCAGATTAGAACATGCCTAGCCTGGCTGTTGACTTTGCTTTCGCGGCGTGTGTCCCAACGGGATATTGAGAAAAATATGCAGTTTTACTCATGTTCGATATTGCACTTATAGGCCCGATTCCCATTGTTAAGTCTCTCCGTCAATAGCGCGCGAATCGGACTGTAATTTCCTTCGCTCGCATCGCTCGCACGCCCACGTCGCGTCAGATTGGAACGGGCCTAGCCTGGCTGTTGACTTTGCCTCCGCGGCGTATGTCCCGACGGGATATTGGGAAAGTTGTGCACTATTTGATATTTTAGGTTCGATATTGTACGTGGAGAGTCCCGTTAGGCCCTGTCTTAATGAGACGACATGTGGTGGCAGTTGTAAGGAATTTAGAATAGCTCGATGGCCCGACGACCTGAGGCAGCTTACTGACGGCGGCTGGGTGAGGATGGCTGAACACAGAAAGAAGTGGCCTGCCTTTGGGGGGGCCTATGTCCAGCAGTGGAGGAATACGGGCTGCCACAAAACCCAGGCCGCAGATGAGAGGTCACTTTACATTATATTGTACTCGTACCTGTAAGTTGCCAATAGACGTTGTATCTGTATTGTAAAGTGGTTTGCACACATGGAGAAAGCTGCACCAACAAGAATACTATTTAAATATGACGATGATGAAACTGTTAACCCTTGATCCGAGCGAATGCAATTACATTTATGTCTCTTAATTCTTTCCGACTCCCCGGCGAGCGCCCAACAAGACACGACAATAACTCCCACTTTACATTAACCTAACGAATAAAAATACCTTAAAGTTCGCTGAAAAATATTCCCATTAACATCGCTGAATTATTAAGCGGCATAAATAAGCGTTTATTGCTCGGGCACACCTTGTGTCTTTAAAACAGCGCAAGTTTTAAGCGTTAATAGCTAACAAACAGGGCGAAATTTTAAGCCAACTCGGATTTATAAAGTGCGAATGTCATACTTCCTAATTAATAGGAGTTCCCAAAGAAAACAATATCATTATACTTATTTGCATATTTCACGGGGTGAGGGCACTAAATAACGGCGGCGAAGGCTTTCAGGCGAAGTTCTTAGCGACTTGTTCGCCTTTAATTGTAGTTTTCTTTTCGGCATTCACTTTCCTGTTACGTTTGGTCCAGTTGGGTGTGAAGAAACAAATCGTGAGGAAACCTGCGCATAGCCCCTGGTTTGTTACAATAACAATCTGTTAATTTACTGTTAACATCTGTCAGCTGGCCGAGGTGTATACAAAAATGAAACACCTGACAACTGTGAACAGTATGTAGATCGATTCTTAGTATACGAGAAAAGTATATTTCTTTACCTAAAAAATTAATTCCGATTAGACTAGTGAAATGTACAAACTATACCTCCGATAAGTATTATGTTTTTTCCTGAGAATTGCGCTGCCTAAGCTGAGTAAATGGTACAGGTGTTGGACTGGCTTTATCCATCTACAAGTATGTCTCAGTTACTCCAGTGAGAAGTGAAAACCGGCCAAGTGCATGTCTGGCCACGTGCAGTGTAGGGTTCCGTAGAAAGAGGGGGTTTTATCTTCTTTACATAACTAAAAGGTTCATCAAAGTAATTTTCAATGTAGGTACTAAGTTTTCCTTTGATAAGTTGGTCGCCTATTACCCGTTAACTTGTAAAGCTTACTCAGTCATGATAGTTTTCCTTTTAAGTTCATTGTATGTGCTCTTGCCTTGATATTTTTTACGTTTCCACAGTCAACCGTTTAGCCGGGAGAGGGGGACGCTCTACTCGGACTGCTTAATAATTTGCAATCGAAACCCAAAATAAAAAATTAGTCTTCCTACACCCACAATATTTTTAAAAGACCAATCTAACGATATCCCACACTATGGGGTAAGCGAGAAAAAAAATTGCATCCTTAATTTAGGTGTAGGGGCGGTACGCTAAAAAAATACTTTTTCAAATTTTATTCTTTCGCTTTGTCTGCTTAACAAAATATGTATATCTATGCCAAATTTCAGCTCTCTAGTACTTGTCTCTGTGCTAAGCCTCGGACAGACGGACGGACATGGCGAAACCATAATTATTATTATTATTATACTTTATTGCACACAAGACTTTTAACAGGACATTACATAAGAAATTACATGTACAAAGGCGAGCTTATCTCTGTAATGGTTCCTTGTTGATTACGAAACCCTAAAAATCAAGTGAAAAATGTTCTAGTACCTAATGAGCTATGTAAGGGATTAAATATGATCTTGAACTATAGAAACAGGGATCGAATTGATTGATCGTGATTTTTAGGGTTCCGTAGTCCGACCAGGAACCCTTGTAGTTTCTTTAATTGTACAATAAGCACTTTGTTCCAGCAACACTAAAGTTGGAGCTAAGTTTTACACAGATGTTAGAATAAATATCTATAGAGTTATATATGTGATAGAAACAGTTCCACTTCTTACTGTGAATCATTGCATCTCCAGTAATCTCGACCCCTCTGATTGTAAATAACTATTTAAGGGGTAGCGTGTAGATATGAATATTAATCGACAAAAGTATACACAACTTAGCTACTAAGTCAACACCTGAAGGTAATTTGGAAAGTTTCGTCTCGTTTAAACTCGATGACATCATAAAAATGAATAACAGCTTAGAATGAGACTGATCTTAACTTTCTTTGCTTAATTCCCAGGGAAATAACACCGTTTACATTTACACCCTTACATTTACAACTCAGTTTTTATTTTTTTTTAATTAGATTATAATTAGATTTTAGATTAAGTCTTCTTTTGTTGTGTAAGCATTTCCTGATCTTACGTGCGTTTATAGGGAAACATTCTAGATCTACCGGGTTAAGGATATTCTGTATGTTATTGTTTGTTTGTTACTTGTTTTACACACCAATAAAATTAAAGCAATAAGTAAAAGTTACACTTTCATATTATCTTTTGGAATAAAAAAGTAGATTTGGATTAATAATGCAGCCTATATACGAGTACGTCGCACTTTGGGCACGGGCCTTCTCTCAGAGAGTTTAAGTATGGGCTTAATCACCACGCATGCCCATCATGGATTGACAATTTCAAGCGGTACGTGAACACCTCAGATTAGGTTTCCTCACAATGTTTGCCTTCATTTTTAGTGATATTGCTAAAACAAATTCACAAATGTACGTAACTTAACAACAAAGTTATTGGTCGTGCTTGATCGGGGTTCGAACCCCCGACCTCCTGAATGTGAGGCAAGTGTTATACCGACCGTGCTACCACAGGCTCTGCTTAAGATTTGTGAGCTGTTCCATACGTTTAATGTCGCAAGGTGGTACATTTTGTATGGAACAAGTAATAATATTTTTGCAATATTTTATTGATGAGTTAAATTTTCCTCACCTCGTCGTCGATATATGTGGAGCTTTTGTTGCATTTAGTATAATTAGGTAAGAAATCACATATTAATTTATAAAAACACTATTTCGCTGAAACACTCGCAAACAAATACAGTGTGAATGTTTTGTCGTGAGGGGAGAGACCCAATTAAGCACCATTTAAAGAGTGTTAAGGAACCATGTTTTTGTAAACGACACTGCTATTAGAGAATAGAGGTCCATCCCAAGTGGCATTCGGGGTTCTATATAAGATGTCTAGTTGTTCACATGTACTCCATAAGCTGTGTAAGTCAGCTGTATAAGAACTGTATAGCTTGCTATAATGCTCTTATAGAACCAGTTTGGGCACAAATTAGACAGCTTTAAGTTCACTATGGCTGTACATTAGCAGTATAATAGCATTATTATAGCAGTTTAAGTAGTAACATCAGACTTAAGGCTGACTTACGGCACTATATGGGACGCAGTGTGAACCATACAACGTACATGAGTGTAATAAAGAGTAACAAGTGGCTAAATACACAGCCTTCAGAGTTATAAAATCCGACAAAAGTTACTCCAGTGCTACCTAAAATTCACGTGTGTCCTAAATTATTCCTCATTAGTTTTATTGGTTTTGTGTGTGCCGTCAGAAAGCGGATCAATTGGATAAACATTTTTGATAACATGTTTTAAATACTTAATAATGTTAAAGCCTATGGGAATGCAACTTAATCGTGAAATGTATACATATTTACAGCTAAAATATTCACGCGCCTCTGTAATAAAGCGATATTCATTTTAAAATATTTAAAACTGGCTGAGAGGAAATCTACAATTTTCAGTTTTTGATATTATATTGGCATTATAATATTATACTAGGTACAGTCATTAATTATAACATGAAACCAAAACTCAATCGCTCTATCTGCGTATTTTGTGATAAATCTGCATGATAAATTTGGAGATTTATTTGGTAAATATTTTAGGTTACGTAGAACAAAATGGTGGAAATGAAATACAGCTATGTGAACTGTTATAACTCCAATTTAATGCGGTGAGCGTATATATAGGTTCACATGTGTTCTGTTAGAATGCTGTTATCTATATGAAGTCCCACATTTGTACCACTACAGAGCCAATGTCTATAAATTTATTCTAATGTGAACTTATGTACAGCTTTAAGATGTAGTTCAGGTCAATTGTGTATCATCGTTTAATTCTTTCAATATGCTGAAATTTTAGAGATCCGCAATAATAATTATTGTCCGTTAAATCGCCTAGCCCAGGTACTAAGTCAAGTATGAATACCTAAAGTACAAATTTTGTAACAAACTAACAAAAATCACTTTTTGTTTTCGTGTGAGACACACAGTTTGGTGTCAGAGTATTTACACTTACAAAAAACACTACTCTGTTCAAGGAGGTATTTAAAAGAATGTAAACAAACTAGATAAAGAGGGACAACATTATGCCCTGCGACAGACAAGGACAGAAAATAATAGTTGTCACTCAGCCATAGGAACAAACACTGTTTACAATCTTTTAAAGGTGAATATACACCTGTCAACACCGTAAGCGCCGAGTCGGCAAGTGTAATAGTGTAACCATATTTTGCAGAATTTATCAGATAAATAACTGTTAGTCTTGTTACTTATGTGATAAATAACTGTTATTTCTGATATTTATCTGTTAAAATTCTGTAAAATACGGTTACACTAGCAGACTTGGCGCGTGCGGCGCTGACAGCAAATAAGAGTAGTACTTGTGTACAAATAAACTGCTATTGATGTTAATGGACAACACATATAGTCCTTTTAACAGCCTACAGTGCACATGCGAACCATTTAAACACTTCTGTACAGATAGTAAAAAAAGGTTATTTTAATGATCACAAACAATGAGAGTGAAGGTGCCACTGGACGCTGTTTAAATCATCGCATTACGTAGATGTAAAGGCCGAAGTTTAATTTTATTCGCTATATAACAACACGCATCAGAATTACTTATACTGGTCCTAAAACTTACCAAGGCAAACGCCTAGACTACAGTCATTTGTGCGTGAAAACTAACGTGCCGCGGCTTCTAGCGGGAATCGGACCCACAACCTCTATGTTAGCGTTTACGTTACGTGTTAGCGTTTGCGTAACCGCCTTTGGACCTACGAGGCAGTCAATTCGGAGCAGTAAGCAGACATTTAATCATACTTCAGAACTTCCTGGCGGAAAACTTCCGACTTCACAAAAGATATTTACTCCAGCCCATAATATTTTGTATCTCCTAACACCAAACCTTCATCCACATTTCTCTATTTGCATTTTAACACAAGTTTATTGCCTTCTCCCAAGCAAATGTACCGGGCCTGCACACAGCCGACAGTTCATACGAAATTGGACTTTAAATTGGCTGATATTTAAAGGCGGTTTCTCCGTGGGCGCAGGCCAAGTTTCCCTGGGTTAAGTAACTGTTAGAAGATATCAAAACCCTTTCTGTTTGTGTTAGGTAATTATTCTATTGTCATTTTATTTATATTTTGCGGAGTTATCGCGGGGATATCTTCTAATAAAGTTTAAGACGGGCGGGACCGGGAATTTTAAGTGTGATTTTATGTAAATGCTAAACCGCAGTTTAGTTGTGTTGGTGGATACTTCTGTACCTTGTATCGGGAAAGTAATAAAGCCGCGGTTATGTCCCTGGAGGGATTTGATTTCCTCTCCATTGTTGGAGCACTGTCTTATCTTTGAAATTACAATGAAAGTTGGCTCGTGACTTTCGTTACAAAATCTTACAAGAATGACGGCGAAGAATCCTGCCCTATTTTCAAATAACATCATCCTCACACCAAACATATCCCAAACTAGCTTCCTAGCGCTATGGTAGATAGAAATGTTTCATACTCTTGTCCACGTGTGCTATGGTAAATGGACAAGAATTAAGAGACGTAGAAAAACATCCTGACTAAGGCCATTTTTGGACAATATAAAGTACGGCAGTATCTAGTGGGAATCGAGCACACGACTACTATGTATGCGAGTTACCGCTAGATTAACGTAGCGGTCACAAATGATAAAAATAATTTGTTTTAGCGTTGAACTAATTGCTTTAATTGATGAGACTCAGACAGTAGTATTTAAGCTAATTTGTCAAAATTTAATCAGAATTTAATTATATTTGTGGCGATTTTGTGTGTGCAAAAATTTCCTCCAGCCAACCAGAACTTATTTATTTATCAGAAAAAAGTCACACTTTACAATTGGACAAATGTTACAATCACAAGTCAGAAGTTAAAACTATGAATTATACATGCGGAAAAACATCAAAATAAATGACAGACGCACGCTTTAGACCACAAAACTCGTAACAACAACAACTTAATCATGTCATATTATTACTTTTGTATCGTGATCTGTTTTGTACACCAAATAAAATAAAATGTGGTTAAAAATAGGTAAAGTAGCTATTCTGATAGGTATCAATGGGCAGAGCATTGTCAAAGATTTGACGGACCGCGACATTGTATAGGTGAGCTTTTTACGAGTTTTTTGAATGTCAAATATTGGACACTTGAATATTGTTGTATGAAATCCGATTCTTTTGCAATTATATCAGCAATATGAACTCCAATCGCTACAAATTCAATGTTCATTAATGTATAAAATTATTGTGACATCATCATCATCGGCCATTTGACACCTACTGCAGGCCTCCCTGATGGTTTTCCAAGCTTCCGAGTCTTGTGCCGCCCAGATCCAGCGACTCTCTGCGACCGTAACCAGGTCGTCAGGCCATGTGGTGGGGGGCCTGCCCAGCCTACCTGCTCTCAGACCACACCCTCAAACTCATGGAAGAGCGTTGACAACTGAGGCTACAATCTTCGCGTGACACATCAGAATATCGACGGCTTCAGTTAATTGTTAAAAATTAACTGAGAAATATTAACAAATAATTACAATTACAAATAAGGTAACTTGACTGTGATACAAAGTTAAATTGCAATAGATTCACGCTTTCGAAAAAATTGTCGCAAAAAACGTGTTACTGAAAATTTTTCTTTAAATGTCAGTAAACTATTAAAAAATTGCTTCAGGTAAATTACGACAAAACAAATAATCTGTCACTAACTGGCTTTTAGTGACACCATTACCATTAATCCAAACTCTACGCCTAGCACCAAATTCTCAGAAAACACACAAAGCTAGCCAATTTTGTTTTGCCGAACGCGGTATTGAAAAAATTTCGTAAGCTGTCGATATTTAAACCATCGAAAACTTGCTTCGGGCGAGATTAAGTCGAAATAATCTGTCAAACAAAAAATGGGTAAAACGATTAAATCATCTGTCAAAACATGGTAAATAGTGAGCTCTTAGTGACACAATTAGCTTTAATCCAAACTCTACGCGAAGCACGGAATACTCAGGAACACACGAAACTTGCCAACTGTCGTTTCCAGCGGCACACGGATAAAGTCTGCCAATAATACTAATTAAGCGACGGCGGCTACAGCAAAAATCCATCCGAAACTTGTCACTTAAGGGCACTCGGGCTACCTAGTTCGCGGGACCCACTCACCGAATAGATTTTGGAACGAAGCTACGAAGCTTCGAGGTGGTTAGTTAGTTTGACCTTTGATATCTGCACTCTGCACTTAGACTCATTTCAGCTTTCCAATATGCTTCGAGGTGGTTTGACGTGTTAGTGTTAGGAAGTGTTAGTAAAGTATTAGATACAGCCTGGTGACAGACAGACAGACAAACAGACGGACAGTCATCATCATCAGCCCCTTGACGCCCACTGCAGGACATAGGCCTCCCTCGGTTTTTATAACCATGAGGGGTTTTGCCATAATCGCCACGCGTGGCAGGCGGGTTGGCGATCGCAGTATGTGGTTGGAATCTCGGGAAGACGCTGCTGCCCGTCTCCTGGTAATTTTTTTCCTTAGTCGCCTTCTACGACATCCACGGAAGGAAATGTAGTGACGGTATTCTTAATCCGGCGCCACACGGAATATCCGGCTCCACACGGAATACAGTAGAGTCGGACGGACCGTACAGTCTTAGTAATAGGGTCCCATTTTTATCCCTTGCGTACGGAAAATTAAAAACGATCAAATGGGAGTCAAACTCGTGCATCGAGGATTCCGTATCACGCAACATATAAGTGGGAATCACCCTTTTGAGGATCTGAATTATTGATACCTGAATTTCGAAAAATCCTTACTAATCTTATAAACGCGAAATTTTGTATGTATGGATGGATGTTTGTTACTCTTTCACGCAAAAATGGCTGAAAGTATCCGAATGAAATTTTGCACAGAAATAGATTATAGTCTGGATTAGCAAACAGGCTATTTTGCATCCCGGAAAATACACATAAAAATTGCCACGCGTACGAAGTCACGGGCAACAGCTAGTTTAATAATAATAACTTCCACACAATACAATAACTTGACCTGGTCCCAAACTAGGATACCCTGTGCTATGTTAACCAGGCAAGGACCTCACAAACATGGAAATACACCCAGACTGAGACCATTTGTACAAATGTACGGCGACCCCCAGTGTGGAGTCTTAGTAACCAACCGAGTAGCTAACCTCGGACTCTGCTTACGTCTCTAGGAATCTGTGTGAGTTTGAAAGTCAGAATTACCGCATCCAAAACCCGCCCGGCATCTTCATCTTAACCCTCCTACCTTCAAGGTAGTACATTAGCGTTCCGTCAGCGAGTCCTACTCAGCCCTTAGCAGCTTCCCGCCGCGAGATTTCCCAAACGTGCCCTTTGACCTACGAATTCGGATAAAGTTATGAAATTTTCAAACGCTGCGACGCGCCTAACTGCGCCCTTAATTATATACGTAATTATCACCCTGACAACGCAGTGCGTTAGGGTTGGGTCCGTTTGGATCTGTAGGGTTGACCCTAGGGTTAGCACATCACATTATTATCTTTCCGGGTAGCGCCGGACTAAGAATAGCGTCACTCCATTTCCTTCCGTGGATGCCGTAGAAGGCGACTAAGGAAATACATTACAATATTCAAGTATATTCCGGGGATCAAATCGACGACCTAATGCATGTGAGGCTCCATGTAATCCAAGTAAAGCAATGCGTCAGACGCTGTAGAATGCTCTTCTTCTAAGCGTATAGATCATCTTATCGAGGTGATCAAGCTTATAATGCAAAACTATATTAGTAAAGTGAGACCACCTCGGTCACCTCACGCTCTTGTGGTTAGTAAAACTCATCTAACATTCAACTCAAGGGTCCAATGCCCGGGGACTTTCAGGGCACAAACCCTGCGTCAAAGCAAAATTGTGACTGTCAGTGCTGTAATGTACATCACCGCAGCCGCACGAAATAGAACTGTTAGGTCGAATGTGGCACAATGGTCATACAATATTCGTTTGGAGTACGGCGTTGAGAGGTGAAACTTTAGACAAAATTATTATAAAGTAAAAATTGATAAACAATATTAATCAAGGCCTGAATGAGTACATTGAAACGGGGTGATTAGAAACTAGACTATTAATAGAAAAAAACCGGCCAAGTGCGAGTCGGACTCGCGCACGAAGGTTCCGTACCATTATCTATACACCATTAGACAAACTTCCAATTTGAGAACAGCGCCGTCTATAGAAACCGTCAAGAAGCGTTTAACATTGACATTTAACGACATGACATCGGCGCTGTGAAGGTTACGTAGATGGCGGCAACAGAAATACATATTTCAAGCGTCTACCTGTTGCCGTTATTAATATCCAACAAAAACGGAAAAAGATCACGTTTTTTATATTTATTTTATTCTGTTTTTAGTATTTTCGGCAACAGAAATACATCATCTGTGAAAATTTCTATTTAATTTGATACAACCTGATCATAGACAGATAGACAGACCTTTGCCTATTAAAGTCGTTAAATTATCGATTAAATGTAAAATGGTGAAGAAACTGTTTTCAGATTATCCATTCCTTACGGTTATCCAAAACCGACCGTATAGCGTGAATGAGGCAAACAGCACATCAAACTTTACACACATGAACTCTATTCACTTACGTTAATTGGTCCCGGGTTCGAATCCCGGCTGGGGGCAAAAAAAAAAAATATCCCCAGGTCTTGGATGTTTACATGTTTGTGATGTCGTTGTTTCTGGTTCCCACGACACAGGGTATCCTAGTGTGGGGCCAGAAGCAATGTATGTGCCTGTATGTAAATGTTAAAATGTTAAAAAATGTTAAAAAATGTTAAGAGCAACTTTGCGACCAAAACGTAAACGTTGATCATCTTTGTACTGTAAAATTAATTTTGAATTGAACGAATGACAATCCCACCGGGTGGACCCCACTATTTCCATGGAAATACAAAATAGAAACAGTGGGACTAGCTTTTTTTCCCAAATTATAAATGCCATTATTTCTCTTGCAGCAATAACACGCAGTTGCGTTATTTGAGAATTTCATCAATAGAATAAAATAAACACACGATTTCTCGTTTAAAAAAAGGAGAAAAAATTAATGATAAGATAAGATAAGATAACAATATTCTTTATTGCACACAAGATTGCACAATGATCTTCCACTTTGGTAAATAATTCTCCACCACAGTGAATTACTACTATAGGTTTAAAATGTGAAAATTACTTTGCTGAATTCCGCCAAAATCATTTTGGCGGAATTCGGAAAAGTAATTTTCACATTTTAACGCTATTATGGATTTCCGCAAAGTAACGCCTGATTCCATACAAATTACGTACTACTATGTTCAGGAGGTTTTACCTGAAGAGGAAGTAAATAAATAGTTTCTATGTGCAAGCCCCAATAAGAGAGGTGATGCCGATTTTTTTTGCCGCCGGCCGCCGTCAGCAATGGAAATGGTGGGAGAATCTGTCCCAGTATTTCTATCAATAGCAGTACCTAACAGAGATAGTGGTATACACCCATCCCATCGAGGTGTTGGGAGATAACGCGGGGCTGATGTAATTATTCAACAGTATACCTCGTGGGCCTGATTATATCGATATCTTGTATGGAGATGCTAATACCACCATCAATCGAGTTATAAATAGAATAAAGATATAAAGTAACGGCCTTATTTATAAAAACATGATACCTCTAAAGCACTCCTCAGAGTTAGTTTATTTAATCTGTGGTTACGTCTTTTCTTTGTGAAATCTCCACCACAGACTATTTTAATCGGCCTTCATCGAATGTTTTAAGGAACCTTGTTTTTATAAAAAAGACCGATAATTTTTGCGCTTCACTTCGCTATTCGTATTTTCGTATTTGCCGTCAGCAATTATAATACGTTGCATTGTTTTACAAAATCAGTGTCAAATATTCGTTAGAAAACTCGACACGGCTAAGTGAGGCGCCGGCTTAATAGATTTAAAACAGTAAATAGCGAGATAAAATTTAGTTTGGGACCAGGTTAAGTGATTGTATTTTGTGGAAGTTATTATTATTAAAGAAATTTGCTTACAACTTTGTCACATGTATTTTACATAAACCGTCATAATTAGGCAGTTGAAATTTTCACAGATATTTCTGTTGCCGCTATAACAAAAATACTAAAAACAATAAAATAAATATTTAAGGGGGGCTCCCATATAACAAACGTGATTTTATGGCGTTTTTTGCTCGATATTAATAACGGCAACAGGTAGACACTTGAAATGTTGTATAAACCCTGCGTGCGTGAGTCAATCTAGCACTTGGCTGGTTTTTTAATAAAAAAATCTGATTGCTATGCTTTCATAATCTAAAAAAGTGAAATTGTAGTACCCTGTCACACCTCTATGATAGTTGTCACACCTGGACCAGCCGCTTCCTACACGCCTAATAATGCCGTTTGACACGTACCAATTTTCAGTTCATTTGATATTAAAAGCTTTTCAACACTATTCCCAGCGATGGCACGCGTTTGAGATCGTACCAACTACCACCCTTGTTAACGTACGTAGATTTATAGGGGTTAGTTTGACTTTGAAACGATGTACGCTGTGTGACATATAGGTAGGTATACGAGTATGTGTATTTTACGTAAGTTCAATCAGATTCTTAGATTTATGCGTGTTGATTATTAGACACTAAAAGGATAGGTAAGTATGAAATAAAAATTTTGGTGACAGGGTTTTTGTCGGAGGAGTCTGACCACGTTTCGCTCTGATCCTCAGAGCTTAATCATGGCGAGGAGAGACCGAGCTCACGGCGTCGTAGTTTGCACGTCCCTGTCTAAAAAAAAATATATATATATATATATATTGATTGTTTTTTTTACTTGTAATATTTTTGTCGACTGGAATATTTTTGGTCAATTGCTTGCATTTTCAATTACATAGATTTTAAAGATAGATAGATAAATGATTTATTTGCACTTGCACATGTAGGTACATACAGATAACAATAACACGAAGCCTGTAAGCAATAAGAAGCAGACACCTTTTAATGCAATCGGCAGCGTGTCATATCCGTATATGCGTGCACTCACTTATTTACGTTACAGATGACTACCACAAAAACGAGTCGGTTAACCCAATTGTTGACTGCACGCATACAGGACGACAAGGACCTGCTTCATAGAATCACATGACAATTCAAATACGATATTATAACATCAATGCACATATTAGGATGGGCGTGGCAAGTGCAAAAGGGCTCTAACTCAGCATATGCTGGAGAGCGGTACACTCCGGCGCTGATCTTCCGCTAGTGCCCGTCAGTACGGAGGCGCACAGAGCTCGGAGAGATGTTGCACGAACGAAACTAGAATAAAATGCTGAGGTAATTGTGAATAAAATGAGTGATTAACATAATATAATAAATTATCGCGTATTCATCAGATTACGAGTATATTGGATTTCAATGGTTAGTGGTTAGTCATTTACATTAGACATTTAATGTCAAAAAGGTATAAAGAACATAATAAAGTGATAAAAGGACATGCCACTGCTTAATTTACTAACTCCAAAAAATGTGTACTTAACTGTATTCCCCCTGGAATCAATATACCTTAACTAAACCCCAAGAAATGCACAATTTAATAAATAAAATAATTTTAACCCTTCTGCATATACTTTTAGTGCAATAAACCATTAATTTTTTTATGCAAAAAATATGTTAATCTACTTTTAACAGACATCAGTTGGCCAAAGTGCACACAAAAAAGCCACTCTTACTTGATAACTCTTAACTTAATAGTATTAATAAACCTTTACTGAACAAAATCTCGCTATTCAACGAGGTAACGTAGCCAGCATACTGGGTACCCTTCCCAGAGGCGGCGATCTGGGCGCAGTTTTCTATATTTAGTTATTTTTAATGATATTGTTTGTAAATGTAAATAGTAAGGCACTTATGCTATAAAACAAATCCTTACTATTATTATAAAAGCGAAAGTTTGTATGTATGGATGGATGTTTGTTACTCTTTCACACAAAAACGGCTGAACGGATCCGGATGAAATTTTGCACAGAGATAGAATTTAGTCTGGATTAGCACATAGGCTATTTTTTATCCCGGAAAAATACACATCAAAATTACCACGCGAACGAAGTCGCGGGCAACAGCTAATATACAATAAAACATTACTTAATTATTACTTAATTTAAAATAAAACATGATTTTTCACCTTTTTACGATATTTATGTAAAAACAGTACGATAACAGATTGTTAGTGTGCGAGAAACCGGGGGTAAGTGCTGATTCACAACTCTGATTACCCGTCTCTATTTTCACTAGCCAAAGCATAAAAAACACGTTTTTATTTATTTATTTATTAATACGTTTATTGCACATAAGTAAAAAATACAATGGCAATGTGGCGGACTTAATGCTATAAGCATTTTCTACCAGTCAACCACAGGAGGTGCAAGAAACTATACTTTAAAAAGAAACTCTTCTGCAATTGAACTCTACTATTTCCCTTGACGTCGGCGATTCAGATGGAAAACCCAATCAAAAGTCATACATTAGTAACACCACAGACCAACATGGTGGCTTCGGGCGTGTTCGGGCATCATCGGGAATGTTCGGGCGCCGACCGGAGCCGACATTTGCATCAATAATTTTAGAAAATTCGTCTTCACCCGTTCGTTTGGCAGAACGCAGCGGTCTCGGTTGCTTTTTAGTGGCATTTTTATTATTTTATGAGATGTTTTGTGATACAATTTTAGTATAAACGAAAGTTTTATTTTATACGTGTATAACTTTTTAAAGTAATTAGCTGTCAAAGCAAATTTAAATCAGATTTTTTCAAAGTCGCTCATTTACGTAAACGCATTTTACTGTTTAGTATTCGCAGGTCATTGTAATGGAATTTGCAAGGAATCTGCATGAAATAACAAAGAGAACATATATTTAAATTTCCACAAAAACACAAACAAAATATTTGCAAGGAAAGAAAAAAACACGAAAAAAACAAAACTATCAAAAACAGAAGGTAATACAATATCTAAAATAATAATATCTACACTTAAAACCCTGATGCTCAAAACCCCTAAAATTACAACACCTAATACTTCAAATCACCTAATGCTGTAACACCGACGTATAAAACGTCGACGTATAAGTTTGCAATTCCTAACACCCAGATTAGCTAATGCTTCAAAATATCTATGATCAAAATAACGTAGCATAAAATGTCATCGTTCATAATATTACGACGACGAAGTTTTAATATTTTCAATGTGCAACAACAAAAATATGGGTGCGACGAAGCGCGTAGCGTAGCGGAGCGCATAGGAGCGTGTTAGGTTGAACATGTAAGACCGAAAACTAACCAAAATTATTAGTGTAGGTTAATTTCCAAGCCAAGCAAATATTCTTTTGCTTCTTACAGTAACCTATAATTTGTCAGAAGAATTGTAATGGTAACCAGCATGGTGCTCCGCTCGCTTCGCTCGCTCTGCGCAGTGAGATCACAAGTCTAACCTAACTTAACCTACAGGTCCCGCTGTGTACCTTTATGGTTTATCGTACCTTCGGGATTACGAACATTCGTTAAAATGAGAATTCGTTATCTTGACATTTGGCATTCCATTCGTAGGTTTTGTAACATCCGGCGTTTTAAACTTCGGTATTATGATACGTACCCCAAATAATCATTCGATATTTAGAACTTTCACCATTTTGAATTTAGATCAACCAACCATTATGTGTTGTAATTTTAGTGGTTTTGAGCATCAGGGTTTTAAGTGTAGATATTATTATTTTAAATATTTTATCAGAACATATGAGACACATAGAATATAAACGACTATTTTTATTTTTTATTCACGCTTCAATATTTGATGCCAAGAACCTAATAATGGCTCGTGTATAAAGCAGATAGAGCGCTTTTTTTCTCTTATTTTAAAAAGTTTCTTATTCTGCTGTAGAAAAATCGTACTAAAAAGTACTTTCTACTTATATAACCCGTACATAATATAAACCTTCATACAGATTCCTAGTTCCGAAGAGGCGACGGTCACACTGCCAGCCTGCGACTGAACTGCACGGAGCGTGTATTTTGATATGAAAATGTGAATAATTAAAATTATAGCTTTTATACATCGGACGCCCAACCCCCTACACCCCTACCGGCGGCGATGTCTGCTCTAACTGAGTTTAAGCTTCGGTTACGCTGTCTGATTCCTTTTCAGTGTCCTCGGCGACAACAGGATTTACGTCTAGGTAGACCTTAAGGCGCGCCCCATACGTGCATTAATCGAGCAAACACGGATAAGTCTAGTTTTCGCTGACTGTATCATCGAATGTTTTGCTTGTGATGTGGAATTAGTATGTACAAGTTTAGATTTAAAATTCGGCTGGAAAGTTTGAAATTCGAATACGCTTATTTTATTTTAAAAAGAGACTCTATGTGATGCTATCTGGCGTATGGACATTCGTAAGCAGCTTAAGTACATTCTACTGCAGGGCACCGACGTTTTCTTAGAGAGATAATGGGCTTAATCATCAAGCGTGCCCAGCGTGGATTGCCAATTTCCAGTACTCGTGCTCGGATATACCTCAGTACTGTAACTCAGTACTCGGATTTCCTTACGATATTTTCCTTCACGGTTCACGTGATTTACGTGACTTAAAACAAAAGTCATTAGTGCATTCTGGAATCGAGTTTACGACCTCTGTAAGGCACGCGTTCTACCGATGCGCGGCTTCTTGCTTTGCTAGTTTTTATTGTTACTGGCTGCTGACGCGTATTAGAAATAAAAATAAACCAATATTTGAAATTTAAAATTCGACGTCCGATTCTCGACTTACAGGAGCTATTCGAAATAAAAAAGTAACTGGCAAGTAAAAAGTAATAAATATTTATAAACATCTTAATACTTAAGAACCGTTCGGCTCCATCCGAGGTCCCCGAAAGAAAGAAAATCTGCTTAAAATCCGCATTAAAAGAATCACTTGGAATTTATTTGAGTTCGCTCTTATCTGGCGGCTATGGAGTGGTTACCCTTTGGATATTGTCGTCTTGGCGAATGATTTTAAATGTAAAAATTATTCAAATAGGTCGAGAGTAATCCGCGGGCCGCTGTCTGTTGAAGATTTGCCGTCTCGATCCTCGGATTGGATGATTCGTTTAGGCATATTTTATTAACACAGGCCAGGATAGCCCCCCTGACGACGGGGCGATACAAAGTTTCGTTATACGACTTTTTTGTTATAAAATAACTTGCAACTTTGCCAAGGATACGTTTTCGTCGTTAGTTGCCGTTATTGAAGACGATCTAATTTATAAAAATCGCTTGTCACAGTGTTTGTTATCGAACACCTCCGTAACGGCTTCACCGATTTTTGTGAATTTATTTGTGTATATTTGAAAGTTCTGAGAATAGGTCTTAAGCTAATTAATATGGAAAAACAATGTCTGCCGGGTCAGCTAGTATAATACTAAATGGTTTATTGGAAGTAATGTTTACATAGTAATACATTTACATTAAGTTATTTTAAAAGAAAAACCGTAACATAATATGTACTTGGGTATATGAAAAAAGAAAAATGAGATGAAAATGTATTTAGTATCGGTTCGGGATTAAGAAACCATAAGTTTCTCATAGTTTTTCATAACCCATAGATGTCTGCTGCCATAGCTAGGCTCACCCATAAACTTAGGTTTAAGACGAGCAGGCCCGTGCTTCTGGTGAGGTATATGCTAAGACATAGATTTTGGTGGTCTCATGCTTTGGATGTTGGACGGAGACATGGAAGCAAAAGCTAATGTAATGAAACAGACAGAATCGCAATGCTAAATTAATCCAGTCGTCCCACCCACTTTTGTTGCTATCAGTCCTTAACGAGAAAAAAAAACGCGTAATTCCGCGCGCATTTTGAAACAAAACCCATGACAATCACGGTCTCTATATTAATTAACCGTACGTCTGCCAAGCACCTCTAGTACTCTCTAACCTGACGCGTAGTGTCTGCTAATTGACGTTTTTACGCTGCTATTCATCTAGTACATCAATTTACTTTCTTTTTTAAGGGTAATGTGTTTAGCAGGTATGTATGTATGTATGTATGTAAGTATGACTACGTTCCCGCGTAACTCCTTAACCAATGGTCAGATTTTAACATTTAAATCGATTCGTCGTATTTGCGCTAGTGACATAGGCTACATAAGATCAGCTTAAATCCAACAAAAAATTAAAATAAGTGCTAAGTGCTAGTCGGACTCGCGTACAAAGGGTCCCGTATCATTATCTATACAACATTTGAATATTTCAAGCTTCCAGCTGTTGCCGTTATTTATATCGAGCAAAAAACAGCAATAAAATCACCTTTGTTGTATGGGAGCGCCCCTTAAATATTTATTTTATTCTATTTTTTAGTATTTTTTGTTATAGCAGCAACAAAAATACATTATCTGTCTAAATTTCAACGGCTTAAGTATCACGGTTCATGAGATACAGCCTGCTGACAGATGGACGGATGGATGGATGGACGGACGGACGGACAGCGGATTTAGAGTCCGCTAAAAACAAAAATATATTTTTTCATAAAAAACAACCAACAACCCGACCGCTGAGCGTTGAACACGAAATATACGTGATTCTCGTACCTCGACCAAATAGGAGATGCATTAGCAAAGGGCAAGATATAAAGTATCCGAAACCGCCGTTCGTGTATGCAACGACTAATGAATGTTGATGAAGCGAAAGAGATCTGTCAGAATCGTGGCAAGTGGCAGACCCTGATTTCTGCCTATCCCTCTGGGATACAGGCGTGAGGTGTGTTATGTGTTGCTATGTATTGTGTTAGTATATATTGAGTTAGAGCGCTTGGCCAACAAAGTGCTTTGGTGAATTAAAACTATTAAGGTTTTTTTAAGCCCCTGAGTAAATGACATAAAAAAAAGAGTTTGGGAATCGAATAAACTCTTTAAACCTTACTCCAGGTGAATGTTCCTTTAGGGTAAACAAACGTTTGATGCGTCAACTTTCGTTCCAAAGATTCAGCCTGGCACAGGTGAATACACCCTTTATGGGGCATTTGCGCGTGCTTTTAGAACGAGATCCCTGAAAACAAAGTCATTGATACATGCCGGAATCAAACCCAAAATCTCTCGAACGTACATCGAACTACTAGTGCTATAGTAAAATAAAATAAATAAATAGCTTTCACACGACACAATCACTTGTCCTGGTCCCAAACTAGGATACCCTGTGCTATGGTAACCAGGCAAGGACGTCACAAACATGGAAATACACCCAGACTGAGGCCATTCGTTCAAATGTACGTCGATAAAGTAGTTGTCTTTAGAAAATTACCAGAGATTTTTTTTAATTAGCGTTTTTCACATTTTCGACGTAAATTAATCTTCAGTGAACAAAAAGTGAGGAGAGCCCATTACCCAACATTTGAAAACTCCTCATTGAAACGTTCTCTTTCGAATCGACGACCATTTTTCCTCCCCGTCATCTCACAAAGGAGCGGCAAAAAATATAAAATAAAAACAAACGGGAACCCGTTAATTTACCATGAAATGATTTCCCCGTTCCTTTTTTTATTTGCATCTCGATAAAAATTCAATTTGGCCCGCTCCATTCATTTGGGCGAAGATCTTTGACAATTTCGCCACCGATACAATGAAAGAAAAGGGTTAGAAAGATGAGTGCCGATAAACAAAAAAAAAAAAAAAAGCGAGCGACGAAGGGTTGAGAAAAAAAGTTAATTTAACTTTCAAAGGCGACAGGAAATCACGGCGCGCCGCGAGATTCAGTGAAAATAATATCGGAAACGCGGCCGTCATTTGTTTTGACAAATAGAGATTTTGCATTCCCTTCAGATATACACCACAAAGTATACATAGCAGGAAATGTATATACAGGGTGTCCCGGAAGACGCCGTCAAGCCGAAACCGAGTGACAGGCCAAGTAGTACCGGTTATCAGAAAAATATAAAAATGTCACCCGTTTTCGGGTGACGTCGACTTCTAGGACACCCTGTATAAAATAAATAAATATAGCTTCCACAAAACATAACTGCTTGTCCTGGTTCCAAACTAGGACATCACAGACATGGAAATACACCCTGACTGAGGCAACGTGTAAAATATACGGGGGCCCCCAATGGGAATCTGTCCATCAATGGGATCATGTTCCTGCACTACAAGAACAATGATTTCCACTTTGTACTGTAACTGTCCTAGCATTTCGCTTCATCAACATTCAGTGCCAAATAGAATAGTTTGAACTTCCTTAATGTACCTATTGCGTCCAATAAAGAGTATTAATCAAATCTAATGTAATCGAATCTTCCCACCGCACATGATGTTGCACCTTAACATAGAATTGCCTGTGCACGAATTGAAAAAGTTAGTGGGGCTTTGTCGGGTTACACGGCCGTTGCTTTAGCGTTAATTTTTAGCTCAAACTGCGCAATATACCTGTTAGATGACACTAGCGCCATCTAGCGGTACGAATCAAGAGGATCTGAATAATGGCTACTTTGCTCTACTCACGGTGTTCTTATAAATAAATTGACACATGGTTATAGAGTCACAGCCCTTGCCGAGGCGACATGATTTCGTTGCACTCGGTTTTAGCAAGTGACCTCCATCACCGAACTGAAAGACTTGTCACGTCAAAATCAGCCTCATATATTTTAAACTAAAAAGACAAAAAATCCTGATTTGTTACTCACGTTGAACGTTGGAATTGAAAACTAGAAAGGTACAGTTCTGTACGGTCTAATACATACAGTACATAAACTCACGCCTGTATCCCAGAGGGGTAGGCAGAGACCAGGGACTGCCACTTGCCACGATCCTGACGGATCACTTTCGCTTCCGCAACAATCATTAGTCGTTGCATGCACGCACGCCGGTTTCGGGTTCTCATTATCTTGCCCTTTGCTTATACATCCCCTATTTGTTCGAAGTATGTCCGCCTGCGTCATCCCTTACCGGCCCTTCCACCCACATTCGCCTAAGGCCTAATATACTGTCGCTTTTCCAAAAGTATCAACGCATCAATCTTGACATCGACTGCCCCGTTGGTCTAGCGTCACCACGTCTGATTACCAAGCCGGATAAGATTCCCACTGCGGGCCACCGTACATTTGTACACGAGGCGTCAGTCTGGGTGTAATTCTAAGTTGGTGATGTCCCTGCCTGGTTACCATAGAAACAAGACGAAAGAAAGATAGAAAGAAGACATTTTCTTAAATTGTCACAAAAACACAAAGCAAACACGAAGGTACATAGACAAAATACACGAACGCCCAGCACAGGGTATCGTAGTTTGGGACCTGGACAAGTGATTGTATTCTGTGGAAGTTATATACGTGTTAAAGTTGATGTGCTGTTGACAGTGCCAACAGAAGGTATTAACTCTTAAAAAGGCAATGGCTATTTCAGTACATCTTTCTGTATAGGAGCCGTCTCGACAATCGGGGACTCAAGATAACACAAGACCCCTTTACTCAACTAGCCATTATAATTTACTCTGATTGGGATCAAGTTGGAAATTAAGAAAAAATAAGAGGCACAAAGGGGGATGAAAGGGCTCGATTGTGTTTTTTATCTGGAAGCCTGATTTAACAAGCAATCCCCTTTTTTCTCTAAGTTATTTCTTTGTGTTGACTGGCTGTTAATCAGGACTGGCAAATACGTACTTCGGGCGAAAGGAAAGAGGAAAAATCTATCCACTGCCTACATAGCAACACAAGAGACATTCAAGTTTAATGACAGGCAGATAACTTGAACAAAAATGTAACATTCATTTTGAGCAAAAATGAACCGTAAGAGCAAGGTTTTTACTAGTAGCAAGAAAGCAGGATTAATGAAGTAGAAATGAGGTCCTTGAGAAGTATGTCTGGTGTTACTTTGAATGACAGGATACGCAATAGTTTGATTAGAGAACGTCGTGGATTGAAAGAGGATGTCGTGACTAGAATTGAGAAAGGAATGTTGCGTTGGTTTGGACATGTGGAGAGGATGAAGGAAGAAAGATAGAAAAAAAATATATATATATCGAGCGAATGTGGATGGAACAGCTGGTAAAGGACTCAGGCGGACATACTTCCACCAAATAGGGGATGTATTAGCAAAGGACAAGGTAAAAAGTACTCGAAACCGGCGTGCGTGCATATAGCGATTAATGAATGTTGATGAAGCGAAAGAGATCTGTCAAGATCGTGGCAAGTGACGTACCCTGGTCTCTGCCCACCCCTTCGGGATACAGGCGTGAGTAAGTTATGGTTTAATTAGACTATTATTTATAAGTATAGACGTAAATAAAAAAAAATGAGACGAGAAATCTTGTGTCGATAAATGTGCGAACAATTAGTACCGCTTCTCTATCTATCAGAACAATGACCCGCGGCGTGTACGCACCGCTCTGGCTGTCTGCTAATGTTTCTAATAGATTCGAGTTTGTGTCGAGATATTTTTGGAAAGTGCCTTTTTTTTAAATACAAACTAGTGTATTCGATAGCTATGTTACGGCACGTTCGTTATGCGACGACTTTTAATACACCCAAAATTCGTGGTGTATTAGGTAATTTGATTACGTAGTCTACACAACCGACAGAATTAAGGTAAGACTGTTCTTACGTGGAGCATGCTTTTTTTATATCGTAATAATTTGAGTAAACTTTTGATAAATACGGGCTTGATACATAATTTAATTACGGACATTTGAAATACCTACCTATATTAATATTTTTGTTTTTCTATACGTAGTTTTTAATAAAGAAAAGTTTTTTCAAACTTGAATTAAATTTTCTCAATCAAAAACTTTCTACACGATAAGAAACTCATGCCCTAAATGTTCGCAATTTTATTGTCTATCAAATCCTCAAGCCACATTTATCACAAGTACGAGTATACTAATTTTATAACAATCACTAAAATTCTCAAATTGTGCCAGCGAGACAGCATGCTCCACGTGAAAACAGCCTTAAGTACAAAGCTTAAGATGGGTTTGCAAAACAATTTAATACAAAGCGCTTAAGCATCCTTTAAATTGTGCATTTTTATGTCAACAAGCGTCATCTATCAACTCCAGCAAAAGGTCGCTGCCTGCTTCTTATTATATTGTATCCTCGTAAATTTTCTAACAATATCGGCATTTACGAAGTGTTCAAACAAAGCTTAACCAATTACCCATACATTAGCACCCCATTCGCGACCCAACAGCGTATAAACCACCGAACTTAAGACAGCCAAACGGCCCTTAGTGAAAATAATAAAATATTGACTCACGGCTTCTAATATAGTAATAATGACCTATAACAATAATTAGTTAGGCGATCCTATCGGGTCCCCCGGGGTCAAATAGACCCGATTGTCCTTTGAGGGGTTGATTAAGATGGCCAGGGGTCAGGGGTCGTAATGACCGCCCGAAATGGGAAGGGCTAGAAGGGTTGGGCCGAACTTTAATGCGGGTTACCTGTCATTTGTTGGGATTAACACGAGTTCGTCGGATGTATTTGCCTTTTTTCCCATTGGAGACTAATTAGCGAGGTGGGCTGTTGATCTTCTTGCGGACTCTCTCCTCGCCGGATGGATCTAGAGTTTAATTTTTAAATAGACGCGGAACAACGTTCGTCTTCGTACGTTGGTAGATACATTCCGTGTTATAGTAAAAAAGATTAAATAAAAAATAAAATAGTGACTTTAAAACACTACAGCACTAAAAAGTTAGAAATAATTTAAAAGAATACCTGTAAATTAGAAGTATGTATACTTACATGTACTCTCTCTCTGAGAGAAGGCTTGTGCCCTACAGTGGGACGTATATAGGCTGCTTATGATACATGTAGGTATTGTAAGAGTGTAATTTGTAGTCGGTGCCCAAAATACATGTCCTGGCTATGAAACTGGGCACTTATTTGTAGTAATATATATATGTATATATGTATATATATTACCACAAATTACACTTCAAAAAATGAGCAGGTTATCAATTCGACGCGTGGGTAAAAAGTAATTTGAATATAATAACGTTTCTAGGTTTCACGTATACTAACAATCTGTTAATAGAAATATAAAATATAACTTAAAAGATTACATAGTAACTTGACTCCTAACCTAGGGTATCGTAATGTATCTTATGACTCATAAGTTATGAGTCAGCCATCTTACCGCTCTCAATCTAAGCCCCTTTCAAACCCTAAGCCTTCATCATCAGCCCATTGCTTGGTATATGCCTTTTACCTCTCGCCATTCGCGTCCACGGGCCCTTTGTCGACTTGAACACATCGTCCGACCATCGCTGTTGGTCTACCCACTGACCGACGTCGACATCTGGTTCCCGGATAATAAGCAGTTGTTAGTGTTTTCTAGCATGTACCTACCAACTTCTGACTTTGATTTTTAATTTGCATCGCTTCTGGATTCCTACTAGCACGTCAAAAATGCACATTTACATTTACAATCATGGAAATGTTATAACCAATACTCGAAAACGGTGTGCGTGCGTGCATGCAACGACTTATGTATATTGATGATGCAAAAGAGATTTATCATGATCGTGGCAAGTTGTCTCTGCCTACCCCTCCGGGATACAAATGCAATGTGATGCAAGTACCTACTCGAAGCCAAAGCAATCAAGGAATCAACAATAATGGCGCTCACAAGCAATCAAGAGCAGGCAATAAAACTTGAAGCGGCACGAGCCTACACAGGGTCAGCCCCCGATTTGTACCTCGTGTTATTGCGTCCTGGACATAACGACCTTCGAATCGGACACTAGTTTGAGTTTCGAGTCTGGATTAATAAAACACTCTTACATCTGTGCTTGATCTTAAGGGGATCCATGGAGCTGACTAGCGCCACGAATGAAAAAAATATGTATGTGCAAAAAGTGTCTGTATAATCTCTCAGAGAACCTAAGATCACGGACTTGGGGAAGTTCTATGTAGTTCTAGGTTTTTTGCCTTAGGTTCACGGCCAACAGACTGAGAGATTGTGCAGACTTTTCACAAATTCGATCTGTAAAAAAGATATGATTTTCGTTCTCGGTAGCGCCAGTGTTACTCCCTGGAGCCCCTTAATGAAAAACGGCCGTTTTTGGCATTAATGCTGCCTAGTCCTAGGTTCGTGATCTTAGGTTCTTCGTCGTAGGTCCCAAAAATCACTGTTAACACGATGAAGAGATTGCGCAGACACTTTTTGCAAATACGGTCTGTAAAAGAAGAGACATGATTTTTTTTGTCATTGGTAGCGCTAGTTAGCCTACTGGAGCCCCTTAATTGCTGCATGCACGCGCGCCCACCGTAAAACGAAGGTGTTTTGTTTGAAAGTCTAATCTGTGTTAGAATACACTTATCGGACAGTCAAAACTTACTTGGCGTAGAAGGGGCTAGAGAAGGAATAAAATAGAGAATTCACTTCACAGCTAATTGCATAGTTAAATCTTGTTTTAAAACTGTCTTAACTCCATATGAAGAGTATTTTAGTAGAATTGAGTTTTTATATATAAGGCCGACTACATAACTTGCTTCACTTCTTGAATATCACTTAAGTCGCAATTTTAACCGACTTTTAAGCAGCATTTAAGAAAGTGGTGCAAGTCGGTCTAAGGCTAAAATTTTGCGTGTTTTACCTCCGGTTTCTCGTACAATAACAAGCTGTTAATCTACTGTTAACAGCAGTCAGTGGCTTTTTTGTATACACTTTGGTCAATTGACAGCTGTTAGCAGTAGATTAACAGCGTGTTAGTGTACGAGAAACTGGGGGTTAGTTTGTCCTAAAGGCACGTTCAAATAAGCAAGAGGGTAAGTTTTCACATTAAATTGTTTGTACGCCTGCCTAGAATCGCTTTGTCGATTCTCAATTAAATTCCGACAGGCTGACCATTGGCCGGGACAGGGTCGGACTCAGGCAAATTGGAAAGTTAGACAGAACTTAGAACAAATGTGTCCGCTTTGCGCCGGTTTCCTCGAAATGTATGTTTAATGTTCTTGTTTGTCATTAGTAGACCCCTCTCCAAACGCAGCATTGATATTGCGGGCTGTTTCTGCCGCGTTAGTTCCGCGTCGGAACTCGTATTCAAAAATCACTCGAATTTTCGCAGTATCCATCTTTCTTGTTTAAATTGAATAACAAAAACAATTGAAAGTCGATATTCAAATGTTTCACATTTTTAAAAAAAAGAAAATCATAGAAACTATTTGAAAAAAAGTTTCATTCGAAAACCTCAAACCATGAAGATTCTATGTCAATTCAAAGAATCTATTGCAATAAAACGGCAATTTCATACTTTAACCCCTAATATTAATGTTTCCGCAAAAAAAGTACCGTCATTACGTCTGTCACCGTATGCATGGCACCGTGTGCTTTAGTGTTATTGTGTTGTCAGAAAATTTGTGCCCAAAGCTCGGATTTCTTCGCTATGTTTTTCTTCATAGTTGATGACTACTGCTACTACAAAATCACGTGATTCTTCGTAACTGACAAAACAACATCAGTGCACATGCCAAACCCACAACCTCTGTAATGTGATGCCGTTTTGCTATCACCGTTTAATTTAACAATACGAGTGTTAAATTCGTGTATTCCTCTGGAAATTTAATTATTGCTTTGACTATGAAAATTTGTTAATATTTTCTTACTGAAATCAGATTTCTATTTAAGTATTATGGTTTGGGTAATATGATACGACGAGGTAGAGCTATTTTATAGTATTACTAACATGTAAAATGTCACATTAACAGACAGTACGAAAAAATGTACTAACTATAATTTCATTAAAATGTAAAGTGCTTTGCTAAATTCCGCCAAAATTTGGGCGGAATTTAGCAAAGTAATTTTTACATGTTAATGTTATTATAGATTTCCGCAAAGTAACGCCTGATTCCATACAATTAGCTATAATTTCTCACTAAAGCCAGATTTATAATTAATTACTAGGATTTCCGAAATCCGGCCCTGCATAGGTCGCTCCATCAGCCGGGGGCGGATATCGTAAAGATATCGGCGGCCACAGTTGACCGAAAGGGTCACCACGGCGGCCACTTTACGGCCCCTATTCGCCACTTGTGTATTTTGTTGTATAGTAGTGTTGTGTTTGTTGTGTTGTGGGGTATTGTTAGTGTACCGTTAGAGTTTTTGATAAAGCGAAAATAATTATGGGAAATTGAACTTTGTTTACATGCGTTTAAGTAGCGGTTGAAAAAACTTAGTCTTTGTAGTTGGACAGCCTCTTTACGAGAGATCAAACGTGTGAAAAAACTTTGACCTTTGCATCTACGCAATGAGATGATTTATACAGCGTCCAGTGGCACCACCGCTTACACTAGATGGGTGAAGAGACCACTCGGACGCTGCAGTGCCTGGGACATTATTTTAGATGGAGTAGGCTTGCCCAGCACCTATACCATCCTGACAGCTTGGTCGGCCTAGCCTACAGGAAAGACAAGTCAATACGTGCGGAGCCAACCAACCCACGGGTTTCCTCACGATGTTTTCCTTCACATTTAGCGTGTGGTATTGGTACTACAAATTCGCAGATGTACGTAACTTTGAAAATAAACAAAGTCCTAGACATGACAGCACTGGGAATCGAACCTGGGTCTCCCGCTTCCGAGTCCAGTGCTCTGGACTCGGAAGCGGGATGCACACTGGGCTACCACCACCGCACCGAACATGTGAAAGTGATATAGAAAAAAGAGACTCGAAACTCCAAACAAGATTTCTCAACATTTTTTTTTTCTATACTTAAAAGAATTTTCTTTTTAGATGGCACGTTTAATTACCTACTAGTTACATAGCCGTGGCTATCAAACTACCCAGATTACACAGTGTATAGCATGAAGAAAAAAATCAGAAGCCAACCAGAAAATAAAAAAAATTGTTCATCCAGCTCATGGCTTGGCGTTGGACAATTTTTTTCTCTCAACACAAACTCGAATCTGTTGGAATCATAGCGGTAGGTGCACGCCGCGGGTCCGCGGGTTATAGTTCTAATAGACAGAGAGGGCGGCACTAAATGTTCGTGCGTTTCTTTAAGCAAGATTTCTCAAATCGAAACAAGATTTCTCAACATTTTATTTTGAAATTTTTGTCTATGCTTAAGAGTAATTGTCTAATAAGATAGAACTTTTAATTAGTAATTACATAACTGTGGCTTTCAAACTACCCAGATTTCAGCGTGTATAGCACGAAGACAAAAATCAGGAGCAAACCAGAACACAAAAAAACGCCCATCCAAGCCATGAAGCGCTCACATTTCCAACAATAGCGTTCAACAATGCAGCGACTGGATCGGACAAACTAATTATTTGTTTGTTCCGCGCTTTCACCGTTTTATCATTTCTGCTCTTCTCGTTTAAAGGATAAAAATAATTACAAGATAAAAGATATTTCTTTCGACGGGGCGTTTTTTGTTTTTTTTTTTCTCTGCTCCTTTTTTGTCTTTGGAGAGCGGTGTAGACGCGATCCGTCGCCGGCCGCCCACTTCTTATTGTGTAATTCATCGGTGATACGTAAGCGACGCGTGGATAAGACGGGAGGCATTTGTTTTATAACAAAGAACTGGTGAAAGTGAAAATATAGTATTTACCACAAGTTTTACAACAATAATATAAGACCAGAGAACGCTTTATTGTACATGAAAACGAAAATTACACAAATATTTAATATTTTATGTAATATATAAAAAGTAGCTGACTTATGTTGTTTTGCCATATAAGCTTACAATCTATTCTCAGACCTACGAAAAATACACAAAAAAAATCATAAAAATCGATGAATCCTTTTCGGAGGAGTTCTATGACAAACACTGTGACACGAGATTTTTATATATTAGATTAGTTTTAATAACGGCAACTAACGACGAAAAGGTATCCTTGGCAAAGTTGCAAGTTATTTTATAACAAAAAAGTCTTATAACGAAACTTTGCATCGCCCCGTCAGGGGGGCTATCCTGGCCTGCGTTAATAAAACATACCTAAACACTGTGACACGAGATTTTTATATATTAGATCTCAGGTCACCTAGTAAATAATCGCCGAAGTTGCTAGTAACATAACATAAACTCACGCCTGTATCCCAGAGGGGTAGGCAGAGACCAGGGACTGCCGCTTGCTACGATCCTGACAGATCACTTTCGCTTCCTCAACATTCATTAGTCGTTGCATGCACGCACGCCGGTTCCGGGTACTTTTTATCTTGCCCTTTGCTAATACATCCCCTATTTGGTCGAAGTATGTCCGTCTGGGTCGTTCTTTACCGGCCCTTCCATCCACATTCGCTCGATACATTTGTTTTGTCAATCTTTCTTCCTTCATCCTCTCCACATGTCCAAACCAACGCAACATTCCTTTCTCAATTCTAGTCACTACATTCTCCTTCAGTCCACAACGTTCTCTAATCACACTATTGCGTATCCTGTCATTCAAAGTAACACCAGACATACTTCTCTAATCCACTGCAATTTCTACTGCATTGCTAGTAAATAATACGTTTTCTTTCATTCCACATATTTGTGGTAAAAAGGAGCGGGCTCAGCTACGTGACCGCATGCGTAGTCACAGCTTTGGTCTAATTAAGATAGTAGACCAAATATAGCCTGTAATATTTTTTTACTATCTATTTATTATCTACACTTTTGCCGAAAAGCCGATAGCAGATGGGGTACGAAGGTTCTCGAGTGGAGACTACGATCTGGCAAAGTTACGTAGAACGCCCATTAGCTCGCTGAACCGACAATCTGAGTCAGTTCCTGATAGCGGCTGGGTGACGATGGCTGAGGACAGAAAGAAAGCCTTGCCTATGTCCAGCAGTGGACGAGTACGGACTGATTGATGATGATGATGAAGAGTACACCAACAAATAAATAAAGATAGAAAGTATTCTATTGTATGTGGACGGTGGCGGACGGCAGTGGACTTCTTGTGGCTGAATGATGATGATGGTTCTATTGTATAGGTTTATTCTTATTTTTACAAACGGCCTCAGTCTGGGTATATTTTCATTTGTGACGTCCTTGCCTGTTTACCATAGCACGGGGTATCCTAGTTTGGGACCAGGTAAAGTGATTTTAGTGTGGAAGTATTGTATATATTATTAGTATTATTCATAATATATCAACCCATGTCCTGCAGTGGACTGCTATGGGTTGATGATGATGATGATTCATAAAAAGAGAAAGGAATTGATCACCACGCGTGCCTATCGCGGGCACGCACGTTGATCAAGCCCTAGTTACCTAGGTGCCGTTTCAAGCACTGGGTTATTTTAACACCATAGTCAGCGAGTGGTATTGCTACTAAAATTCTGGGGTCTGCGGACTAAAGAACAAAAGTCCAAAACACAATTTTTTGTGGCAGTTAAAAAAATCTATTATAAAATGTTTATTATCTTTATTTCAATGACGGAATCTATTAAAAAATTACTCTTTAAAATTTTGATTATCTGCATTTCAATGACGGAGGGCTGTCATGAAACAATGATTTGAACATACCTACATGTTTTTTCACAAAAATAGAGAAACTGGTATTTTAATTATTTATATTGTAAAGAACAAAACATTATACAGGTATGTATTAAAATCACTGTAAATGACTGCGTAAAATAATACTAACTTGGCTGTCTCAAAAATAAATACTGTGAGGGGCATTTTTTCAAAACCGAGATATTTCCACTATTGGTTACTGGAACCAATTAGTAACCAATAGGGGTAGAGAGAAGGCCTGTGCCCTACAGTGGGACGTATATAGGCTGCTTATGTTATGGAAGGGTTATTTCTCAGTTTTGAAAAAAAAAATGTCCCTTACTGTGTTTGTTTTTGGGACAGCCGCACTGCAGTAATCCACAAAACGTATCCACAAAAGTCCTCACCTTATGTTTTAATTCAATTCTTGGGCGATGCTAATTAACCCTTCCAGAGAATTCTTCGCAAAGAGACAATTATAATAACTGGGTAAATGAACATTAATGCTGGAGGCTGCCTCGCCTCTATTTTACCCTCCTAGGTATATAATTATATTTTTATTATGAAAAATGTCCAGTTGGATGTTAGTAATAAGTTGTGTCTTCAGAGGTACGCGTTATTCCTGTAGGTTGTTTAAAACTACATTACCAAATTATATTCTTTTTGTTGCACTAGCCCGTGCTGAGGACAATTAAAAAAAAATCCTATTCAGAGGCTAAAAATTTCACCCATGCCGGGACTTAAACCCGTGACCTCTGGCTAACCGTGCCAGCGCTCTCCCAACTGAGCTATTGGGCAAATGCAGACATTAGTGAAATTTCGAACCTCTTTACAAACTTCTCTGTATTACGTACAGGCATCGAAATCTGGCCGAAGCAATTTTCATCACTTGCAGCCCCGAGTTAGCCAGAGGTCGCGGATTCAAGTCCCGGTATGGGTGAAATTTTTAGTCTCTAAATAGGTTTTTACATTACCAAAGCTTGGTATTTTTGTGTAGCCTCTAATCTGTGGCTTAGAGATGGGCATGTGAAAGGTTGTGGGTTCAAACCCCGGCATGTTCCTTAGACTTTGATTTTCTGGAGTGACAATTCCACTCGCTAACTATTTAGGAAAACATCGTGGAGTAACCTGCGGTTTAATTGAAGCTGCACGTATTCATAATTCATTTATTGAAAGGTATTAAAATTTTATTAAAAGGTATTAAAATTTATTGACATTATCTTTCCTGTGGGTTTAGCCAACTCAGCTGAGATAATGATGTAGGTGGAAATAAAAATATGTTCCAGCATATGCAATTATTTGACCAGCATGAGATGTGTTTGCCCGAAATAAGTAGGTAAATAATAAATATGATTTGAACTAGTGACGAATACCTATTAAGAAAATTACCAGCTCAAAGTTTTCTCACCTCAGCCTACAATACCTCAACGTGCCAGTATCGGTACCCGACCTCTTTACGTAAAAAATAAGTCGCAAACCTACTTTTAATAAAAAAGCAAACTCATCCTCGTCCGGTAAAAAGCTGCCGCCCCAATACGCTGGGCGTATTTGAGATTGGAACGCGCGTTCCGTACGTTATTGGTTATCGATTGGAAACCAATCAGCCAATAGGAGCGCGCCGCCACGCCCGACCCTTGCATAGCACGCCTTCACGGAAAATGTTTTTCGGATCTTTATTACCTGTGCACTTTTGCTATTTAACTTTTTACAGACGCACACCCATGAAGTTACTTATTTACTTCATAGAACGTCACTAAAGCAAGCTGTCAAAAGTTAAATAAACGGTTGGACCGACTTCAGATAAAAACGTAAGCGGAATTTAACAAAGAAGGAAATGTCACTCTTCTAAAAATCATGGCAGGAACTCCGTTTCCTTCTCCTTTTTCGCTGACCGCGAAGAAAAACATCGAGACGGAACTGTGCGTCTGACTTGTTCACATATCTCAGTGGTATTGACGAATGTACGTAGCTCAGTACATAAATTCATTGGTAGGTACTGTAACGATTCCTCTTTATAGAAGCTGGCTGGCAGAGCCTTCTAGTCTTATTTTAAATATTTTGAAGGGAGTTGTTACGTTTTGTTTTAAAAGTCAGTCGATCCCCAGCTAGGCTAGGGAATCGATGAAAAAAAGAACAATAATAAGAAATATTTACCCTTTAGTCTCGATTTTAATAAGTAGAGCGTTACATTTTGGTGGAGGCGCCGGGTATTAAAAAAATAGAGATTTTACAGTACATGTCGGGAACCCACGGCACGATTACGAACAAAATCTTAATCCATGCCCGGTATCAAACATGGGCCTCTTCATTCTGCAACCCACTTCAGCTCCATCCACTTTCCACGGCCGCTTAAGCTAGCATATCACGAGTTATCCCCACGGGTCGTTCATTGACCGGAGCGATCGGTTCCAATCGGGCATGCGCGCTGGGACCCGTTTTTTTTTTCTCATCTCGTGGGTGGGCGTGGCCTCCCGGATATCCGTTATCGATAGCTATTGATATCGCATCGATAGGTTTTTGGGGACACGCCTAGCGAGTGTTGGGAGTGAATGAAGAATTTAATCAATAGCTATTGATAGGTAATTGGGGACATGCGGGTGTTGGAAATGAATAAAAAATTTCGTCGGTAGCTATTGATATCGCATCGATAGGTTTTTGGGGACACGCCTAGCGGTATTAGGGTATTTGTGACGTTTTTTTTTGTTAAGGAAGCGAAAGTGGTTTGTCAGGATCGTGGCCAATGGCAAACCCTGGCCTCTGCCTAAACCCTTCGGGATACAGGCGTGAGTTTATGTAATGTTTTTAAAAGCAAACTTCAATAAGCAGCTTTTATAAAGTAGTGACAGGATTTGCCAATCACTGTGAGGAGATCACTGATGGTTCTAGGCTGTATGTTCTAAAATACTTTTCATAAGCAGTCTATATGCGTCCCACTGTAGGCCACAGGCCTTCTTTCAGAGAGAGAGAGAATATGGGCTTAATCACAACGCGTGCCCACCGCGGATTGGGGATTTCAAGCGCTGAGGTATGTGAATAGCTCAGATACTCAGGTTTCCTCACGATGTTTTCCTTCTCCGTTAGCGAGTGGTATTGCTACTATAACTTCGGAATAGTACATAACTTTGAAAACAAATTCATAGGTACATGCCCGTACCGGGAATCGAACCTGGGTCGCTCGCTTCCGAGTCCAATGTTCTAACCACCAAGCTACCACCGCTCAGCTCCTAAAAT
The DNA here is from genome assembly GCA_963969515.1 of Yponomeuta evonymella. Classification (NCBI taxonomy): domain Eukaryota; kingdom Metazoa; phylum Arthropoda; class Insecta; order Lepidoptera; family Yponomeutidae; genus Yponomeuta; species Yponomeuta evonymella. Next base: position 3,515,059 of record OZ018363.1, read on the forward strand.
ACTCGTAGCTATCACAGTTAACACTATAATTTTTTTAATGCATGGCATGCATGCTTGCAGCATAAAATATTGTTGAAACGAAAGAGGTATGCCCACCTTGCCATTTGCCCTCGTTTGCCATCGATACGATAAGAAAAATATTTCCTAATAACAACAACGGCTCTTCCCAGTATCACCGCTTACCTGAGTAACCTACATGTGGTACTAAAGCACAAGTCGTTGTATCAGTGCCAAGTGTATTTTCCAGTGCGCAGACTCGAACCGATACCCGATAGGTCTCAATGAACGGGGCGGCGCTTCGAATGGGCCGACCCGTTCGATTGGGACACACGCCCGAACAGCCTCCACATATTGAATCTTCGGGAAAACACATGACGTATAGCTTCAACTTTTTTCTTCTTTCGACGCCTCTTCGCTGTTGGAGCTTTTATATAATCATCATCAGCCATTTGACGCCCACTGCAGGACATACGCCTCCTTCGTGGTTTTTAGACCCATGAGGAGTTTTGCCATAATCGCCACGCTTGGCAGGCGGGTTGGCGATCGCAGTATGCGGTTGGAATCTCAGGAAGACGCTGCTGCCCGTCTCTTGGGAATTGATTTCCTTAGTCGCCTTCTACGACATCCACGGAAGGAAATGGAGTGACGCTATTCTTAATCCGGCGCCACACAGATTTTATATTAGCTCGGCTTCAATCTAAGATCGCCTATTGTATACCACTAGGTACTTAGATATAAGAAACGATTTGTAGTTCTTTCTTTTTCTTAGGAAGCATATCAAAGACTTAATATTTATATTTGGTAGCCATTATGATTGTTAATACTATGAATAAAGATAAATTGTCATTTCCACGATTTACACTTGCAATAGTTAATACATCCCATATCTATTATCTTATAAGTAGGTTTATGTAACTTTTTAGCAAGTTAAAAAGTTATGATTGTATTGGGTTAATACATAGTACTTAATAAATGATTGTACACTTTCCCCCCTTGTTTATAATGTTCGTATCACTACATCAAGGGTTGGCTGGAAGAGATTTCGGCTGACATAAGCTCGCCATGTACACTTTTTAATTTTTCTGTAAATGTTGTGTTTGATTTATGTGTTTCTATGTGTGCAATAAAGTATAAAGTAAAGTATCTTGAGGATTTTTGTTTTACGTTTAAGTTCTTTGTTTGTACTTTCATTCTACTTCTGTTTCTTGACCCTAATAAAGAAAAAAAATAAACAAGAGTCTTGTACTACAACAAGATTCCTCAAGACATATGACTTCCGACACGATTGAAAGACATTCTTTGTGCAAAGAAGGTTTCTATAACATTCAGGATTATTCAGAATTAGAAAAGACAAAGATGTCTGGCTTTAAACAGTAGATTAATGTTAATGGACACTATTTAGAGGACGATTGCGTTAGTGATGCAAACTTAAAAAAATTACTCATGTATGTATTGATGCATGAGTAAAATTTTTTAAGTTTCCGACTCGTAATTAAGTTAAAACTTGTTTGAAAAGAATAATTTGTTAGCTGCTTCTCCACACAATCTATTAATTGTGAAACTAACACCTTTGACATTCAGTAAGTAAGCATTTTGTTTTTATATTGAATAAAAAATAAAAATATTTGATTATGCATCAAAACTTCAGACTACATTTACCAAGAGTTCACTCGTTTTATTACAGCAATTAAATTTTTTTAAATTGTGCGATCGAGACAGCATGCTAGATGTAAGAACAGTCTTAATTATAAGACCGTCACAACACAGGGTTTCCTAATGTGTGGTGACTATAGTAAACTATGTCTGCTTGTAACCATTACTATTAAAAAAGAACTTTTCATCCCACCATCTCGGAAAGAGTATTTTCGCTCTTCGATATCTGAGTGCAAAAGCCGTTTTTATCCGCTAGAGGATAAAGTAAATTGAATTTAGAACATCGAGTGCACTAAGTTAGTAAATTCAAAACATCATTAAACCTATTTACTTCTACCTTCATGGTGCCGAATTTATCATACTAAGTACTTTTTTAATTTGTTATAGACTCAGACTCGGAACCTCCTTTGTGTTTTTTTTGCATTTAGGTAGTCATTTCCTCGCTGACGTGGGATGAAAAGTTACGTGTTGCACGCGAGTGCAAAGATTTTTCCCCTCGTGCTCTTTTGATTCCCTCGCTAACGCTCAGGATTCTAATTTTTGAATCTGTCATCAAAATTGAGAAAGCGGTTAAAAAGAAACTTTGAACTCTTGTTTAACAATTAACTATTGTTTTCTAGAGCCTATATACATATCACTGCAGGGCACAGGCCTTCTCCAGATAGAGAGTTTACTCAACTCATGTTAGATTTTGTTCGTCCACTATTCATGTCTAAATAAATTATTCGTAAGTCGAAAGCAGCTTAAAAGAGAACGCTAACAAACGAAAACAATAAATCCTAATCCATAAAACCTCTTTAACCCGACCGCAGTCAAAAACGTAATTAAGTATCTCCACCAGAATGATAAATACACAGAAGAACTGTCGACTTACTTGAGTCACATCAAAGATACGTGTGTAAGCGGACGTAGCATCGTTTAGAGGTTCAACCGTCGTTGGTACAATCTATAAAAAGTTATCCTTATTCTTACTAATATTATAAACGCGAAAGTTTGTATGTATGGATGGATGTTTGTTACACTTTCATGCAAAAACGGCTGAACGGATCCCGATGAAATTTTGCACAGAGATAGACTATATAGTCTGGATTAGCACATAGGATTTTTTTTCCCGGAAAAATACACATCAAAATAACCACGCGAACGAATTCCCGGGCAACAGCTAGTTTATAACTTAAACTCAAAATCGTCCCGTTACACGGGATATATAGTAGACGCTCTCTCCCAGTCGATTACTTGATAATGAATCCTTCCAAATTCGTCGTTGACTTGTATCTGTTTTCGTTTTCTGTATCTTCGAAGTAACAAAGCGAGCAGTGGTGTTTCCTCGTCAGATCAATCCATTTTGCTGCTGAAATCGCTCGCCAATCGCTAGATAGCCAATCTAGCTCTTTTGGAGATGTTTGGATGTGGAGAGGATGAACGAAGAAAGATTGGCGAAATTGGCGAAAGGATGTATTAGCCAAGAGCAAGAGAAAAAGTACCCGAAACCGGCGTGCGTGCATGCAACGACTAATGAATGTTGAGGAAGCGAAAGTGATATGTCAGGATCGTGGCAAGTGGCAGTCCCTGGTCTCTGCCTACCCCTCTGGGATACCGGCGTGAATTTATGTGTCTATGTATGTAATATCTTTAATTCCGGTATAACTACATCCACCGAACATAGATCTAGCACTCTTCTGGTTCCACCGAACAGCGCTTCCCTACACGCTGACGAATATTGAAGGCAACGTCCACTTGCCGTCCAATAACTGCTCCTCAGTGTTTTTGATAAATTTCTTGCTTCCGAACCCGTACTTACCACATCCCACTTAACAAGTTTAACTTCATAATGAAAAAAAGAGACGATCCCAAATGTAAACGATGTGAGAGAGAAGGGCCGCCTACTCTTAGTTCTCGAGTGTAAAATCAACGAACAATCTGAACAGTGGACTGACTTTTAATAGCTCGATGGCGTAGAAAATAGAGAAAACGTGGATATTTAAATAAAAGAGATAATTTGGTGACTTGCGTGTAATCCGTCCATGAAAGAGAAGGGAAGGGCCCACAATGTTGCCATATTAAAACCTATTTATCTTAGTGTTGCTATATACCATACGCAACATGCTGCGGCCTCACAAGAAATAAAAGGAAATTTTAAAATTAAACAAAATTTCAACTATGACTCTACTGTCCTTCTGAGCTCGCATCATATTGACAAGAAGAGAGTATTTAGTTAAAATAAAATCAACATAAACAAGTGTTTAAAGGCCCAAATAGCTTCATAAATGGTCTTCATAAAGTACCTATGTAGTAACAAACATAAACTTAAATTACCCTTTTGCTTTTTTATGGTTACATATGGTTACATACATTCATAACAAATAAATTTAATGAAATTAATCTAAATCTTTTATTGGTCCCTACCTTATTATTCTTACGGAAAGCACGAGTTTTATAACTACTAGAAAGTAAGTAATTTCTTTTAATTTATTACTAATATTTAGGCATGTTACCATAAACACCTTAGTTTACAATTTACATCGGTCTTGAGATGTGGTTGCAGCAAAAGGAACGGACTTTGAATGTAAAGTAATAAGGAAAGCATTTAAATTTGCAACCATTACCATAAATCTACATACAATAATTAGTTAGAATTATCGTCAATTGGCAATAAACATACTTTATTTATTGCTCGAATATGTGTTTTCCCGTTCGGAGTTTGTACATCTACTGCTCGTACCTTGCCATCGTGGCCGGGAAAAATTTTGACAATTCTAGCCATAGGCCAATACATAGAATGAACATTATCCTCTTTTAGAATTACTAAACTACCTAATTTTATATTACTAACATTAAGTAACCACTTAGGTCTATTCTGCAATACATTCAGATAGTATTTGTGCCAAGCTTTCCAGAAGCTTTGTTTTAAGTGCGTACATAGTCTCCAGAATTTAAGTTTATTTTGCGGTATTTCACATTCGTTCTTTTCGGGATACATTGTTAATGAACTGCCTATAATAAAATGACCGGGTGTTAAATAACAATAATCATTTGGATCTGAAGACAATGGCAACAGCGGCCTTGAGTTAAGTATAGCTTCTATCTCAGTAAGCACAGTATAAAGTTGTTCATACGTTAAAACAGTTTTTTGTAGTGTTCTTTTTAAGTGATATTTTGTACTTTTAACTGCTCCCTCCCACAAACCACCAAAGGTTGGGGAATAATTTGGAATGAAGTGAAAGGAAATGCCTTTCTGAGAAGTGAACTCATGAACTTTAGCTTGGTGGCTAGTGGAAGCTTGCAGAGTGTACAAATCAACCAATTGGTTCCTTGCGCCTTTAAATGTGCTTGCGTTGTCACAATGGATTTCAGTGGGCAGCCCTCGTCTAGAAATGAGCCTCCTTAGACAGGCTAGAAAGGTGTCGGTAGTCAGATCTGAAGCCAATTCCAAGTGAATGGCTTTCGTCGTAAAACAAACGAATACGCAGATGTATCCTTTGCCTACTACTGACTTTCTTATGCGCGAGAGCTTTACGTCTATTGGCCCAGCGAAATCCATTCCAACTTTCTCGAACGCTCGGCTAGTGGCAATGACGCGACTGGCTGGCAGGGAACCCATTAGTTGCTGAGCCACTTTGGCCTTTTGCCTGAAACAAGTAACGCATTTAATGGTAATTTTTCTGACCTCTAATAAGCCATTTACAATCCAAAACCTATTGTTTAAATGTGACAATAATAGCCTCGGTCCCAAGTGCAACAACCTTTCATGCTCATGTCTGATAAGCATGTTTGTGATAAGCGATCCTTTTGGTAAAATAACGGGATGCTTTTGTGCATAAGTTACTTGAGCGTGATGCAGCCTCCCACCAACTCGTAAGATTCCTAAGTCATCAATGAAAGGATGAAGGTTTATTAAATTGCCTTTTATATTTTGCCCTTTGCTTAGAGCTGCGACTTCAGCATTAAATTGTTTCCTTTGCTCGTATTTAATTATTAGCATTAGCGAACGGTTTAATTCACAGCTTGTTAAAAATCCTGAATTAATTTTTTCTTTGTTTTTATTAATGTTGTTAAGAAATCGCAGTATGTAAGCATAAAGCCTAATGATTTTATTCAAATCAGAATAGCGATACAAGCGTTCGATTATATAATCATCTGTATTAGTAGTTTCACACACCAGGCTATAGGAAAACACCGAGCAGGGTTTAAGTTCAGGTAACTCTTGAGCTATATAGGTATCGTGGGAAGCAAAATCGTACGCCCTGTTTCGGAGAAACTGTGGTCCATGCCACCATACATCGTTGCTGCCCAAGTCGCTCGGCCTGACTCCTCTGCTTATAAGATCCGCGGGGTTCTCGTTCGTGTTGACATAAAGCCAACGCCACATAGCTGTATTTTGACGAATCACATTTACTCTGTTCCCCACATACGCCTGAAGCTTTGTCAACTCTGTTTTTAGCCATGCAAGAACAATTTGCGAGTCGCTGAATAAGTAGACGTGCTTTATATCTACTTTTAGCTTAATTGTCTCATAAGTTTTGACCATTAGCTTTGAAAGAAGCAGTGCTGCATTTAATTCTAACTTAGGCACTGTAAAGCCTTTCTTTTGCACAGGGTTAATTCTCGATTTGGAGCACAGTAAATGCGTATTCGTTGTACCTGAAGAATCTGTGAGTCGCAGGTATATGCAGCATCCATACGCCGTCGTACTCGAAGCATCTGCGAAGCCGATCAGCTCGACCTCTCGTGCGTCTGTAATGTCTATCTTTCTATTCAATATAATAGGCTCCATCATGGATAAATCGCTAGTGAATTGTAGCCACTCTTGTTGTATGTTGACAGGTGGGCTATCATTCCAACTAGTATTTAAAATCCACAATTTTTGCATGATGGCCTTTGCTGTGACTATTATAGGACTTACAAAACCCATTGGGTCATAAAATCTACCTATATAGCTCAAAATATTTCTTTTAGTAATTTTTGCTGAGTGAAACGGCTCTGGGGATGAAATTATAAAATTATCATCTTTTATATTAATTTGCAGCCCTAGGGCTTTCATGTTATAATTATCTTTTTGCAGATCTAGGCTATCAAACTGTTGCTCATTTAATGGTATATTAGACAGAATTTGCTTATCGTTTGTAGACCATTTATGGGTATGAAAACTGCCTAATTTAAGCAAATTGCATAATTGGTCTCGCGCGTTAAGGGCCGTCTCAAGTTCGTTGCTAGCGTAAATTATGTCATCAACATAAGTATTGTTTTTTAAGATAGATGCCGCTAGTGGATACAGATTTTCATACCTATTTGCTAACTCATCCAAACATCGTGTCGCAAGATAACTGGAACTTTTTAAACCATATGTGACGCTGTCTAATCTTATGCACCTGATAGGCTGATCAGGGCTGTCTCGCCAGAGTATATTTTGGAGAGATGTATAAGCAGGATCTACTTTAATATTGCGAAACATTCGTTTAATGTCTGCCGTGAACGTGTACTTTCCAAGTCGGAAAAGTAGAATAATGTCAAACAAATCGCGTTGAACCACTGGCCCATTGTACTGCAAGTCGTTAAGAGAAACCTTTTTGTTTGTTACCATCGACCCATCAAAAACTACGCGTAGCTTAGTAGTTTTACTGTTGTTGTTTAGCACAGCATGATGTGGTAGAAAACATATTGCTTGTTTATTCATGTTGTATGACTCAATGTCAACATAATGACCATGATTGAGTGACAAATACTCATGTATAAATTGCTGATATTGCATGAGTAAATCAGGATTTAAATGCAGTTTTTTTTTCAAATTTAAAAATCTTTTTAGAGCAAATTTAAAAGTTTCTCCCAATGACTCATTGACCTCTGACAAAGGTAATTTGAGAGGTATTGCAACTTCAAATTGATTGTTATCTAATTTGACAGTACTTTGAAATATTTGTTCGCAAAGTTCCTGTTCTGAAGTTTTCTCATTATATATTTCTGGGACTTTCTCAGTACTCCAGAACTGGGTGAGTGTTTCACTGAGACCCAGTTCACATTTTAACACGACTTTATTGCAGGTGGGCTCGGATAAATATTGTGGTAGGGTACCTCCAACTATGTATCCAAACACTGTATTGAATACATACAGATTAGACGCATCGCATTGCGCGGCGCAAGCGCTCACCGTGGGCCCGACCGACCCCGCCGCAGGCAAGCTGGCGGTCGGCGGGTGCACTGGTAGCTGCAGTCTGGTTGGCTGTTGACTCGGCAACAGCGTCTGAAAAAATACGTCCGACCCGATCAACATGTGAACCTCACCTGGCACGTTAAACTTTTCATCAGCTAACGTGATATTTGATGGGATTTGTATTGTAGAAATGTCAAATTTGTATTGTGGCAAATGACATGTTATTTGTTCTACAATGTGACAGTTTATATGGGTTTTAAATGGGACTCGCAAAGAATGAATTTCCAATGGAACACAATATTTGACTGTACTTTTTGCATTGGCTATGCCAATGATACTTGTGTCAATTTGCTTCGGAGTCAAACCTAATATCTTCACTACCTCCGCAGAAAGTAGCGACACTTGTGAACCCGAATCCATCAAGGCTCTTAAGTGAAACTCGGTGCCATCCTTCCCAAATACCTTGATTGTTGCTGTGGGAAGAAGCACATTATTATTGCTCATACTGCCTGTCAATGTGACAGGTTGCACATCATTTTTAATATTGCAGTGCAGCAGAGTATTGTGCGGGCCTTTGCACTCTGTACATCTGAAGTGGTATCTGCATCGTCCTGCGTGGGAACCTAAACATGTGCTACACAGTTTATTTTCCTTTGTAAATGTTAGTCTGTCATGTGCCGGTATTAATTGAAACTTTTTGCAATTAAATATTTTATGATCTTTGAACTTACAGTAGCTGCATGTTGGTGAAGCGATGACGTGTGCCGCGACCCTGTGGCTGCTGCTTGAGTGCGCTTGATGCTCCTTGTGACCCTGCTCGGCGTTCTCCGTTGCTAACGCGCGCTTCTCCAAGTACTTTAGGAGGTCTTCCACGCTAGGCTCCTTGGCTGCATCGCGCTCAAGCTGATACGCTCGTGCGGTGTACGTGTCTAATTTGCGACATAAAATAGATGATAATATTGCGTCCCAATAGACGACATTGGGTTCGTGGTTTTCAATTGCAGCTAATTGCTGACGAACGCAAGACACAAACTCTCTAAGAGAAACTGCCGTCGATTTGGTTAACGGTTTCAAGTCTAATATGTGGCAAATGTGTTCATTCACAATTTTATATTTATTGTCGTAACGCTCATGCAATATTTTTATAGCAACTGCGTAGCTTTCGCCCGTGATTGGAAGGTTCTTAATAAGATCGTATGGCTCGTCTTTAAGAAGAGACCGTAAATAATAAAGTTTCTGCACTTGGTCCAAAGCTGGATCCTTGTCAATCAAAGAATTGAATAGATTTTTGAAAGGGACGTAATCAGTGAACTTACCAGTAAATGACTGTATACATATCGGAGGCAACTTGGTTTTGACCGCATTAACCTTTGGTGGTTGGTTGGCGTCTTGACTGGCGGAGGCGCTCACGCGTCTTTTCTCTAACTCACATTGCAGCTTTTCCAATATAGAAAAATAGTTTTCCTCGACCTTCCCATCCTCGACATCCTCCGGGTCGAGAAAAGCGATCTCTTTACAATAGTGTTCATATTCACGAAAGAGCGAAGTTACCCGCTCTCTTTTGGCTTCGAGATCTTGCACTGAATGCTTGTCTAAACTTGTGGTTGTGAGTGAAAGGAGACGCGTGATGCCTCCCTTCACATAACCGCGCGAAGCGACTGTCTTTTTCAACGATTCTTCCATGCCAACCAACCAATTATAGCTAGTTAAAATATAATCTATTACCACTTAGGTTAAACAAGAGTACTTATTGTGCGAAGGAAATAACACAGGACACGAGAACAAAACAAAATGGCGATAGCGATATCGACGTTCGATTTCGATCGCTGTGTTTGGTCCGGCCGCTCCCGACTTGAAGTTGCGCTGAGACGACGTCACTGCCCGACGCGGCTTGCCTGCCTTCCCGCTTACGCCCAAGGGATGAGAATGAGACGGATTGTCTATGTGTTTCTGCGCTCTCACTCTTGCTTGTGTAGCGTTATTCTTTGTCTCTGTCTTCAGAGCAGCAGTTTTGCTTTCGCGCCACACTTCACGCACGCCGAGTCGAGATAAAATTGCGACTTTTTAAATGCGACGTGGTGCGTGCGGCTTCAAAATGGCTCTCGACGATTGCACGGCGGAACACGAACACTTTTATCTTCTGCTTTTTTTGCGTTTTCAATAAATTTTCTTCTTCTCCGCGAAGGACCATGAACAGTGGACTGACTTTTGATAGCTCGATGGCGTAGAAAATAGAGAAAACGTGGATATTTAAATAAAAGAGATAATTTGGTGACTTGCGTGTAATCCGTCCATGAAAGAGAAGGGAAGGGCCCACAATGTTGCCATATTAAAACCTATTTATCTTAGTGTTGCTATATACCATACGCAACACAATCTAGGTTGGATTTCTTAAAGGAAACTCGATACTCTGATGGTGATTTTCTCTTCTTTTTCCATCAAATCTCAACTTCAAGGTTCACTGCCGAATATAGTGATAGATTTGTATTGAACCTTAGATCTGAATATTATAACAATACTCATTGAGTAGTAATCCTAACTGTTAAAGTAACATCTAAAGTTTAAGCCAACTTAATCATTCGATGTATGGCTTATAAAATAAAGAAGATTAAAAAAAAGTTCATTCACATAACACATCCGAAGTCCTTCATACAGCCAATATGATTGCGGTTTTTCTCTCAGAACCGACCGCCGAGCACAGAGAAAATAACTATTTTTATATGTGTGTGGTCAGTGCATCTTCCCATGCAGCTACCCAAACGCTGGCCAGCATGACAGACGAGATGCCAAAAAGATGTAAGTGGACGTATCGCCGAAATACTTCTGTTCTACCAATTCGAAGGCCCGCCGTTAGAATTAAACAAACGAAGTCGCGAAAATAAATAATAATTATTTATAATAAGTCTTGCCTGGCGGTGGCTTAAAACGAAAATTGTGTTCACTAAAAGGGGTAAGGAAGTGATATTTATGGGCCTAGATGGCCTCATTAGGTAATGAGCGAGTTGAGGTGCTCTTAGCATGTGGAGTGTTGAGTGAAAACCTTGACCTGTATAATGTCATGATTTTAAAACCCGGCCAAGTGCGAGTCGGGCTCGCGCACCCAGGGTTTCGTACTCGCGCTTGGCCGTTTTTTTATTATTTGTCATTCGAAAAATATATAATAAGTTCCACAATCCCGCCAAATTTTATGTTTGTATGCATGTGTTACCGTTTTTTAAAAACTACGTTTGTTCTATGGAGACAACCCTATTTAGCGGATATACTTCGACCAAATAGGGAATGTATTGCAAAAAGCATGATAAAAAGTATTATTAGTTGGAATGCAAAGGGCATGATAAAAAGTATCCAAAACCGACGTGCGTGCATGCAACGACTTATTTGTTATTTTAGGTCTCTTATAGTTTTGTCTTGTGCAAATTGAGTTGTGGATTTCGATCACGATCCGTTTTTAAGTCTTGTTATTCGTAACATTTCCGTACCTTACCGGCCCTCCACCCACATGCGCTCCATATATTTGTTTCGTCGATCCTTCTTCCTTCATCCTTTCCAAATGTCCAACAAGTCCAAACAAACGCAACATTCCCTTCTCAATTCTAGTCACTACGAGTATAATCCTCTTTCAGTCCACAACGTTCTCTAATCCAACTGAATGAATGTTGCGGAAGCGAAAGTGATCTGTCAGGATCGTGGCAAGCGGCAGTCCCTGGTCTCTGCCTATCCCGCTGGGATACAGGCGTGAAATTATGAATGTATGTATGTATAAAAATTACCAATAACCCAACTGCTGAGCATTACTAAGCCGTTGAGACCAACCTAGCTACTTGGCAATGAGTGCTATTAAATTTGGCTCCCGCCTGCTTAGTAATTAATGATCACCAGTTTATTGGTAGGTATGGTTATTTCTTTTTCAGGTTTTTTTTATTTTTGTCTTTTTATTGATTTTTTAGTTTTTTGTTTGATTTAATCCTTATTCGACCATAGGGATAATAGTTCCCACTTTAAATTGAACCTTATCTCCTTGAGATAAAGTCCAAAACCAATGAAAAATATATACTGGCTATGGCCGTTTAAGGGTTAAGCTGAGCCCACGAGAACGAACTCGCAAGCACAGCTTGTATATTCAGCATTTGTACTCGCTGCGTAAGTACCTAGTTGTTTTCAACTCGACTTGAAGACAGCGGATAGCAAGGTAGGTATATTAACATTCAACAAACACAATGCAAATTCCTTGCGTTGAAATAAATTTTTGATTTCTGATTTCATGAACCAAACAACTTTTGGACGCAATATAAAAAAAATGGTAAGCCGATGAACCTAAGCAAATAGATACGGACATAAACGGCGTATGTAAAGGCCATAATAAAAAAAAATCATCTTCCGCTACTCGACACTAGATGGCGCCACGTGTCCCTAAATAACGTTGCAAATGGAGTTCAATCTTAAAACTGTCAAAGTGCGAATACAGAAGTAGCCTCTTTGTAGGTTTTGTTTTAGATTTGTCTGGAATTTTACAAACGCTTAGGTAAATACAGTGACCCCGAGACACAGTTTCCTCACGATTTTTCTTCACTTGTACCAATATGATTCAATTCATATGAATTGTCCCACTGTAGATAGATAGATAGATAGAGAACACTTTATTGCACAACCAGGTGAAAGATATTACAAATAGTTTCTTATATCTAAGTAGTGGTATACAATTGGCGGTCTTATCGCTTAGAGCGATCTCTTCCAGACAACCTTTGGATGGAGAGGAATGCACCAAGAATACAGTCGGTAGATGGATGTACAGCACTGTAGGGCACAGGCCTTCTCTTAGAATACTTAGATAATATTTAAAAAAGAAATCATTCTCGACCAGAGCAAAGCTGAACGCAACGAAATATAGCTTCATATCTGAACAATATCGTGCCCAATACTAGGTGGCGGCAATTTTTGCCTCGCGAGAGCTCCCGCTTCCTCCTTAAGCGGACATGGCGCTCGTATTTCTTAGTATTGTTCGCTCCTTGAAGAACCGGTACGGTCCAGAGAGCTAATATATTGGCGGTGGTAATCGTAGGAATGATGCGTTGCTTGGGACATTGGAGAGGATAAAGAAAGAAGGATAAAATATTATACTCTATAAAATACGTCGGCTGCATCGGTGCTTATTGTTGAAGAAAGGAAACTCGCGTGTCTGGGTTGTTTATTTATTTTTTTATTAATTGATGCTTTTGTTGCACTTAGAAATAAAAAAAGATGTTCACAAATCTCAGCGCTTGAACTCGCATATCTGCGGTGGGAACTCATGGTAATTAATCCCTCTTGAACCTCGATACAGTATCAAACTGTCGTGAATAGCTTGTAGGGTTAATTAGAAATACTATTTCAGAACATCGTGAGGAAAAATTATCTCCACGCTTGATATTAATCACATATAGTGATAAATACGAGACAATACAAAGAGCTTTTATTTTGTTTATTAATACTTTTATTGCATTTAAAGTAAGTACAATGGGGCGGACTTAAAGCCATGAGAATTTTCTACCAATCAATCGCAGGAAGTGAAAGAATGGTTCTCTTTTATTTTTTAGCTTTTTTGCTAGCTTAAAAGGTACCGTCTCCCTTAAATTACCTCCTAGTCACTAGGTCGGGTAAAGTTCTCCTGAGACGATGCCACTCCTTTGTGCAAGTGAGTTATGGCCCGCGACAACTCTGCCCTGTATTGTTCGATGGCATTTTTGAGTTAATATCTATGACTCTTGTTTCCCCGAGCTTCTATGTCTCCTGTGTAGCTGCAGTAGCCAGCTGACGCAATTAGACGACGGTCAAATTGTCATGTTATTAGTGTAAATGGCACTGAATGCGGCAGAGTTGCGTGTTTTTCAGGTTGTAACTAAGTCCTTATAGTCCGAAGCATTCGTACAACTTTGACAACTCTGGGGAAAACTTTTCATGCCGCCAGTGGTTGCTTTAGCTGACGTTTTTTCGCGATTTCGAATTACTTTTTATCACATTTTCTTTCAAATGAATTCAAGGGCGCAGGTATTTCATTTGTAACTTTAAATAAAACTCAGATTTTTAGCTTAAAAATGTGTTAAACATTAATCTGCGATGTTGCACTTATTAATGTGATAGACAGTGTCGATTATCAAATGATAGATTTCAAGAGATGGCGTAATTCAGAAATCAGAAATCAATAATTTATTTCAACGTAAAGAATTTACATTCTGTTCGCTGAATGTCAATGTACTATGTTACTATGTGAGTCAAAACTATGATTTTCATAACAATACACCCAAGACATCGAACTATGAAATAAGTTACGAAATTCCAAACAAAAGTTTGTGACTCAAAACTAAAAAATAGTTATTTATGACACCACAACTTTTTTCCTCCCTGGTCTCTGCCTACCCCTCTGGGATACAGGCGTGAGTTTATGTTATGTTATGTTAACTTTTTTCCAGCGTGTCGCTGTGTGATTTGAACGGCGCTACATTTTCAATCACCGATAATAGGCTACCACGTTTAACCCCATCGATATATCTCCTCTACGAACCACTTAGCCCGTCCGGAGCCCCGAGGGCCCCTACACGAGCTTGAACCCCAAACAAGACGTGAACAAATCAAAGCAGTATTCCCAAGTCAATCGTAGCTCAGGGAAAGGGCTGCGATCTGATAATAATAGATATATTTTACTTCATATTTGGGTCCCTGAGGCGGCAAATATTCTTTTAAGGGCCGCTGTTCATCCGGTTTGTAACAATGCAAAAATCCATGGAATCGTTATGAGGTTGCGATGGAGCATTAAGAGCATTTTTAAAATTAATCGGATTGAATGAAGTCTGAAAAATTCTAAGTCACATTTATGCATCCTTCGCTAATACGAAACCGATCCGAAAATCCTAGAAACAAAGTCAAAGTAATTTTCAGTCAAAGTCAAGTGAAGTTATTTGTCGGGGATTATAACAATGTTTTTTTCTAAACTCTAGGGTACAATTGAAAATTCACCAAGAAAATTATCCCAAAACCTTTTGAAAGCACCGTATAATTATTGTAACTTAAGTTATTTTAGTAGCTAATCAAGATTTCTAAAACGAACTAAAACGAAGTCGTATATTACTTAAGGTTCTAGGACGATAGCGAAGTAACTTTATAGTCCTCTATTATCCGTGTCTTGTGGCTGCGGCCTAGAATGAGCCACCCCATTTGTTCCCGTGGGTGTCGTAAGAGGCGACTAAAAAACTGAAACCAGGGAACGGGCAGCAGCGTTGACCTGTGACACGAGACCACCAAGCACTGCGATCTCCAATCCGCCTGCCGAGCGTGGAGATTACGGCAAAACCTCCCATACAGGGAGAGACCCATGTCCTGCAGTGGACTGCTATGGATTGATGATGACGATGATCCGTGTCTTTGCTAATATCCTATGATAATAGCTAGCTAGCTAAGATCCGCATTATCAAATCATAATATTCTGCGACATATTCATACTACCACACACACTTATTTACTACACATGAAAAGTTAAACCTCCATCGCTTTCGCAGTCAGGTAAAATAGTCTATTTATTCATTTACTATGGGCATTAAAAAAATAGAAGTAGTTTTTAGAGGAGATAAATTTGTGGCATAGAACGTGATCGGTGATTGCAAATAATATAACTTCGTTCAAATCACACCGAGATTCACTGAAAAAAGTTGTGCTGCAAAGAAAAACGATGTTTAAATTTTGAGTATGAAGCTTTGAATATTTTTTACTCGTATTGTCCCAGGCCATCTAGAGTATCTTATTCCGAAAATCATAGGTTTTTTTCCAATACCACAATACAACGAGTGTTGTACTATTTTAATACTAATAATAAAAAAATATTAACCTAAGCTAAACTAAAATTTTAATTAAGGAAATAAATTAAAAAAAAAAATGCGCCCAAATCATCGCTGCCTCTGGGAAGGGTTCCAGTATGCTGGATACGTTATCTCATCCTTAGCCCGCATACTGCGGACGTTAAATGGTTTGTAGCAGGCCTTAGGCGCGGAGCCCACTGATCTGGTGTCTGGCGCAGCATGGTGCGGTTATAATTCTGTTACATTCAAATACCGTCATTATTTGAACACACTCATCGGCCTTTCGTCGGACGTGCTATAGCACACCGTTTCGGCGCCCGCGCCCAATTTCAGTTAGTTCCAGGTCAGTTCGCAGTCAGTTCCTTCACTCCACGCCTCTTATCGTCATGCCTGCTCCATGTCCGCGCCAGACGCCAGATCAGTCGGCTCCGCGCCTAAGCGAGCTACAGATCGGTCTCCACGAGCCCCGCGGGCCATGTTTAGTTCGGCATATACACCTAACTGGCTCCCAACGGTGCTTTCTTACCAGGCGATACGTCCGATATAGCGAGGAAAATATGGTACGATGCGAATAATGTAGCATTCAAGTCAACTCACGTCTGTATCATATACTAGCAGTGCCTGGACTACGTTCGTTGAATGTCCATTCTGAATAATGATAAAAACATTTTAGAAATCGGATTCGTGCTTTAGGAGACTAACTCCTATGTACAAACAATATAAACTGCAAACTTTTCTTCTTCATAATACTGATATGGACAAGCACGTTAACAAAGAGGTAGGCTCTGAAGAAGCAGTACATTCAACCGCACATCAAGCTTTACATCCATGCACTCAACTGCGCCCATCCTGTCCCAACTTCTCGCCGCAAGTGACTGACAATGCGATCGCATTATAATCATTAACCTTGTAAGTCATTAACTTTATTTGTATTTTATGTAATTTTGTTCATTTACTTATTTATTTAATCATCTATTCATTAATTTATTGAACTATGTTATTATTGTTATACACTGCACCGCAACCTACTATATTTGTGAGACGGACAGGCACTGGCTGAAAATCAGCGCTTTGGGTGAACACCCTCAGCACAATGCTGAGCCAGCTGCCTTTTCCAGCAACAGGGACACACCGCAACTTACGTTTATATAAAGTGTTTTATTGTTTTTTTTTTATTTTCTTTCTTTTTTACCTTTTGTATTGTAATTTAATATTTTATGTTGTAACTTGTTAATGTATGTGTGTGTTTCTGTTGTTAAAATAAATGTTCTTCTTCTTCTTCAGCTCACTATATAGGTATACCTGGAACAAACAGCAAAGTTAGGTAAGTCCAACTTCGAGAAAGAGGTCACTCGTCGAATCCAACTCGGATGGGCAGCGTTCGGGAAACTAAAACATATTATCGCGTCCAAAATACCGCAGTATCTCAAAACAAAGGTGTATAACCAATGTGTGTTACCAGTGATGACCTGTGGATGTCGCTCACTATGGGCCTCATAAGAAGGCTCAAGGTCGCCCAACGAGCCATGGAGAGAGCTATATTAGGAGTTTCACTGCCTGATCGAATCAGGAATGAGGAGATCCACAGAAGAACCCGAGTTACTGATATAGCTCGAAGAATTGCTCAGTTGAAGTGGCAGTGGGCGGGGCACGTAGCTCGGAGAACTGATGGCCGTTGGGGCGAAAGAGTTCTGACCTGGCGACCGCGGACCGGACGACGCAGCGTGGGCAGGCCAGATGGTCTGACGACCTGGTTACGGTGGCGGGGAGTCGCTGGATGCTTGGAAAACGTGCCTATGTCCAGCTGTGGGCGTCAAATGGCTGATGATGGTGATGACTCAACTCACTTAAGTCACAACTTACAGTCACCCAAAGGTGACATTACAACTGAATGGTGAAGGTTGATGTGCTGTCGACTGTACATATAGTGGATAACCTGGTTTTGTTGTAATAATGGCAGAAATCACGGTTTGCCACTTGTCACGAATCTGTCAAATCTCTTTCGATTCATCGACATTCGTTGGTCGTCGGTTTTTGGTACTTTTTATCTTGCCGTTTGATAAGATATGTCCTCTCCCCAAATCTACCAATTTACGACTACATAATAATATAACATTTTATCCAAGCCAACGCAACATTATTTTATCAAATCTAGTTCCGTAGTTTGGGATTTGGTGGAAAACAAAGAAAGAACTCTGTCTCCTTAAAGATGAAGCTTTATTTTGAGTGAGTAACATTTACGTTTGTCTCACCTACTTAAAATGAAATAAATAATTTTTATCCTACGTTTTTTTCTAATAACTTTCTACCAAAGAATTCAATGTAATTAGTCTATATTCTTCCAACAATAATTCAATGTTTGAATGTAAAAGAAAGAAGAAAGACAGAAATTATCTTGAATGTAGAAAAGATTTTTAGTCTCCAAAGAAGTCCTCAAGAAGTCCTGAAATTGCGTAGGACTTAAATTGAAATTGAGGAGAAGAAATTAATAATTTTTAAATTAATTGTTTAATAAGCATTAATACAACAGAAATGTAAAAAAAAATTCACTACTAAGCAATTAAAGTACTACTTTAAGTCACTAGTTGGCGCTACTATATTTAATTTATTTTATTCGTATCCTAACTATGTCAACCACGTTATACATAAGCAGCCTATATACGTCCCACTGTAGGGCACAGGCCTTCTCTCAGGGAGAGAGTATGGGCTTAATCACCACGCGTGCCCACCGCGGATTGGCGATTTCAAGCGCTGAGGTATGTGAATAGCTCAAACTCTCAGGTTTCCTCACGATATTTTCCTTCACGGTCAGCGAGTGGTATTGCTACTATAACAGCGGTGGGAGACCCAGGTTCGATCCCCGGTGCGGGCACGTACCTATGACTTGGTTTTCTAAGTTATGTACATTTGTGAACCACGTTTCATGTCTGTAAAACAAAAACTTGTTTCTAATTATTTTTAAATTACTAACGTTATCTACGACGAAAGCAACTATTCACTACGGTTGAGTAAGAGATTGCTAAATCCCTTTTAGCGACTACCCACGTATAGGATTATAATATTTATTATGAATAAATGAAATATTATAAACGCATCGGCGAACACCGCCGACACAACGCCAGTGGCAATGGCGTAGCGTTTGCTTTGTTAAGCTAGTGGTGGGACGGTGACGTCTCTAGGAGTATCGATAGAGTCAAGTAAGCTTATCTTTTCACACATTTTGCCTCACAAGCGATAGGTCGTGGGTTATAATCCTGGCAATTGTATCTATGACTTTGAATTCTAATTTGTTGAATTTAATTTTTTCAATGACCCGTGACGCTCCTACATAGTTTTATATTTAGTTATAAATATTTATTTACGTCGGGAATTTAACGTAATTAAATTTTAATTAATAAATAATTGCGTATCGCGTAGTGGTTGAAGTGGCAGTGGGCGTTAGGGCGAAAAAGTTCTGACCTGGCGACCGCGGACCGGCGTGGGCAGGCCCCCCGCCAGATGGTCTGACGACCTGGTTACGGTGGCGGGGAGTCGCTGGATGCTTGGAAAACGTGCCTATGTCCAGCTGTGGGCGTCAAATGGCTGATGATGGTGATGACTCAACTCACTTAAGTCACAACTTACAGTCACCCAAAGGTGACATTACAACTGAATGGTGAAGGTTGATGTGCTGTCGACTGTACATATAGTGGATAACCTGGTTTTGTTGTAATAATGGCAGAAATCACGGTTTGCCACTTGTCACGAATCTGTCAAATCTCTTTCGATTCATCGACATTCGTTGGTCGTCGGTTTTTGGTACTTTTTATCTTGCCGTTTGATAAGATATGTCCTCTCCCCAAATGTACCAATTTACGACTACATAATAATATAACATTTTATCCAAGCCAACGCAACATTATTTTATCAAATCTAGTTCCGTAGTTTGGGATTTGGTGGAAAACAAAGAAAGAACTCTGTCTCCTTAAAGATGAAGCTTTATTTTGAGTGAGTAACATTTACATTTGTCTCACCTACTTAAAATGAAATAAATAATTTTTATCCTACGTTTTTTTCTAATAACTTTCTACCAAAGAATTCAATGTAATTAGTCTATATTCTTCCAACAATAATTCAATGTTTGAATGTAAAAGAAAGAAGAAAGACAGAAATTATCTTGAATGTAGAAAAGATTTTTAGTCTCCAAAGAAGTCCTCAAGAAGTCCTGAAATTGCGTAGGACTTAAATTGAAATTGAGGAGAAGAAATTAATAATTTTTAAATTAATTGTTTAATAAGCATTAATACAACAGAAATGTAAAAAAAAATTCACTACTAAGCAATTAAAGTACTACTTTAAGTCACTAGTTGGCGCTACTATATTTAATTTATTTTATTCGTATCCTAACTATGTCAACCACGTTATACATAAGCAGCCTATATACGTCCCACTGTAGGGCACAGGCCTTCTCTCAGGGAGAGAGTATGGGCTTAATCACCACGCGTGCCCACCGCGGATTGGCGATTTCAAGCGCTGAGGTATGTGAATAGCTCAAACTCTCAGGTTTCCTCACGATATTTTCCTTCACGGTCAGCGAGTGGTATTGCTACTATAACAGCGGTGGGAGACCCAGGTTCGATCCCCGGTGCGGGCACGTACCTATGACTTGGTTTTCTAAGTTATGTACATTTGTGAACCACGTTTCATGTCTGTAAAACAAAAACTTGTTTCTAATTATTTTTAAATTACTAACGTTATCTACGACGAAAGCAACTATTCACTACGGTTGAGTAAGAGATTGCTAAATCCCTTTTAGCGACTACCCACGTATAGGATTATAATATTTATTATGAATAAATGAAATATTATAAACGCATCGGCGAACACCGCCGACACAACGCCAGTGGCAATGGCGTAGCGTTTGCTTTGTTAAGCTAGTGGTGGGACGGTGACGTCTCTAGGAGTATCGATAGAGTCAAGTAAGCTTATCTTTTCACACATTTTGCCTCACAAGCGATAGGTCGTGGGTTATAATCCTGGCAATTGTATCTATGACTTTGAATTCTAATTTGTTGAATTTAATTTTTTCAATGACCCGTGACGCTCCTACATAGTTTTATATTTAGTTATAAATATTTATTTACGTCGGGAATTTAACGTAATTAAATTTTAATTAATAAATAATTGCGTATCGCGTAGTGGTTGAAGTGGCAGTGGGCGTTAGGGCGAAAAAGTTCTGACCTGGCGACCGCGGACCGGCGTGGGCAGGCCCCCCGCCAGATGGTCTAACGACCTGGTTACGGTGCCGGGGAGTTGCTGGATGCGGGTGGCACAAGATTGGGAAGCTTGGAAAACCATGAGGGAGGCCTATGTCCAGTGCAGTGGGCGTCAAATGGCAATAAATGTCTTTCTTGCTTGATGATGATGGAGATGAAATAATCGCAATTAGACCCGTTTAATGCATAACTATTTCTAAGTAAAGTCTAAGGAAGTATTTTTTCAACATTACCCCTCCGTTACCTTATCGTAAAACCCGTGATCTAGTTGGCTCTGCAAGTGTTGACATTGTCTTTTCTGTAGATAAAGCGACTGAAGCATAGACGGGGAAGAATATAAAAAGTGGCGTGTCTTGGGGAAGGTTATGTCCAGCAGTCAACGAATGTGAGTTGGTGGATTAGATTGGGTTGATTTAATATCATGCTCGAAACGGATAAACATTACTTATTAGGTAAGGTCCTCCTACGTAGTGTTAGTTTTATTATGCAAGTCGTGGAGCAGTAGCGTCTGTAAAATAATTGCTGATGGCATTACCTAATAGTTAACATTTCACAAATGGCTCAACTGAAGGCTTGGGATTGATAGCTACGCACTTCAACGATTTCATATTTTCAAAAATTTTGATACGATTAGATATAACGGTATGCATTAAACAAGAATAAATAAATCCAATTTTTTGAAAGACTTTGTTTCCAACGCAAAAACTCATATCTTTAGAGCTGATTACCCGGTATCACAGTTTCGTTACGTTTTAGATAAATACTGAGACTTCCTATAAGCGGGTAAATGTTATGTGTGTTTAATTTTTTTCTGTAAAAATTGTTATAGGTAGTTGGTTATCCTAAATGAATTAAATAGAAAAGATTATATCGACAAATTTCATCGTCCCGGCCGCCAGCCCAGCCCTACGCACCGCGCAGCCGACTTCCTTCATACTCGCGGGCACTCGTTCGTGATGGCGCCTTTGTCGGGTACAATTGTCGACAAATTAGAAACGAATTGAGTTATTTAATATCAACCCTACTATGTAGATGCGAGTACTGGCGTGCGGTAATGAGGTTCGCGCTGGCAATTGATTGCTACCGGAAAAACTAAGATAATGGCGTATTTTTATATAAAGATATGACAAAGATGAAAAGTAATAGGGGTTAAAGTATGAAATTGCCGTTAAATTGCAATAGGTTCTTTGAATTGACATAGAATCTTCATGGTTTGAGGTTTTCGAATGAAACTTTTTTCAAATGGTTTCTATGATGTTTTTTTTTTTAAAATGTGTAACATTTGAATATCGACTTTCAATTGTTTTTGTTATTCAATTTAGACAAGAAAGATGGATACTGCGAAAATTCGAGTGATTTTTTATTACGAGTTCCGACGCAGAACTAACGCGGCAGAAACTGCCAGCAATATCAATGCTGCGTTTGGAGAGGTGTCTACTAATGAACGCACCGTGCGATTTTGGTTTAAACGCTTTCGTGATGGAAATTTCGACTTAAAGAACGAGCCACGAGGAAGACTGCCCACACAGGTGAATAACGATGAATTAAGAGAGCTAGTGGAAGCCGACCCTAGTCAAACTACCCAGGAATTAGCGGCATGGTTTAACGTTACCTTACCCACAATATTGACTCACTTGCGTCAAATCAATAAACAGCCCCGACTCATGAATCGATCTTCACCATTATTGCTCCACGACAACGCGAGACCTCACACAGCACGAGAAACCATTTTGACCCTTCAGGAACTGCAGTTAGAAACCATTCGTCATCCTCCGTATTCACCAGACCTTGCTCCAACGGACTACCATTTTTTCGTGATTTGGACAATTATCTACGTGACAAGAAGTTTTCTTCCCAGGAGGCAGTACAAAATGCTTTCACACAGTTTGTGCAGTCTAGATCGTCGGAGTTCTATCGCAAAGGCATTAGTGACCTTCCCATTAGATGGCAGCAATGTATAGATAATAATGGCAACTATTTTGATTAAATAAATTTGTTAAAAATTTAAAAAATAAACAATTTAGATTTTCAGTACAAATCGGCAATTTCATACTTTAACCCCTAATATTTATTGCCTTATCAAAATACAACTTAAAACATATGATATTATAATTATAACCCAAAAGGAAATGGCTCAGCTGGTGTTGACCCGGGTCAGTCCCGGGCAGCGCTGGTTGTCAGCCACTGCCTTCTACCTAAGATGTTGAGCGTATGTGGGATAATTTGAGCTATGTTGCTTCGATGAAATGTTCGATGAAAGGCGGGCGGGGCTTGTAAATTGAATCGTGTGATTTTAAAACGACACATGTCCTTTCATTACAACTTGTCAGGAAATAGAAAAAACTGTTTTATTTAAATACTAATATCTACAACAGCAATATTTTAGCATATTATGTTAATTTCTGTATGAATAAACTACTTTTTTTTTTGTAATGTAAATCAATAGGTGGGTGTAAATAATTTAATAAAAAAAAAAAATGAACAAGTGTTATTTTAAAAAAACACATGTGACTTGTGTTGTTTTAAAATCACACGATTCAATTGTGTAACCAATCGAAGCGTGCCATCGTTAGACCACCGTCTTGCGATGTACATAGCTATTTTGACATCAATAGTTTGAAGTTTTTGTATACAACCAATCATCAGTTACGGCCTCACTTACTATTGCCCAATGAACGTTCACGTCGTTACGCATGGCGCACAGAATGAGCCCATCACAGAATGAATTACTCTACAGCACATCTTGCGCTCATTTCTTTGGCAAAGAGCAAGAGACTGGGACCGTTTTTGAGTGTGAATTTTGAAGGGAGATTATACTTTCATAGGTTTTTACTCGTAGGATGAAACGTAGCACCGAACAAGCGAGATTCGTAAAATCGAACATTGGATAAATTTTAATATCGAACAAACAAACTATGGATGAGTCGTAGAAGAAATGTAATTCGATGAAACGTGTTTCGGGGTGAACCCGAATTAGATCTATGAAAGAGGTCCCTGGTGGGTAGTTACCGCGGCCAAGGTCTACCATCAAGATTCACACTACGAGGTTTACCACCAGTAAAGCTACTCGTTTGACATCCTCTATTCTATAAAATGACATATTCTATTCTATAAGGAGGGTGTGAACATCTCCAAAAAATCACGAAATCAAATGAAATTGAAGTATTTCTATTCAAAATAACACAGAAACAGTGACTTATGGCTGATGTTACGTAGGGCATTTTTAGTGATTGTAATAAAATTTGTACACTTTTGACAGATGTGATCTGTGGATTTGATATGTAATTAAATTATGGACGTTCATGGCATATTTTTCTTATCTAGGTACAGCTAGTTTTCGGTTGAGAATAATTGATTCCAAAATTAATAATTTTGGAAACAACATTTCTTTTTTTTATTCAACAATTAATAGCAAAACCAATATGTATTTAAAATGTCCCTAATTTAATTATGCAGCAAACCCTCAGACCACATTTATCAAAAGTTTACTCAATTTATTACAATCAGAAAAAATGTTAGATTGTGCGAGCGAGACACCATGCTCGACGTGACAGCAGCCTTAGTAATAAAAACAAAATGATAAAATTAATTACTCATTTTAAATAAAAAAGAGTCATAACAGTGTAAAATCGGCCAGTACTGTCAACACATCAATCTTTACATACATGCACTGTAAGTTACGTTAAGGACGACTTTGTAACAGAAATGTAAAGGTTGACCTGCTGTCGACTGCACTATTGAAATGTGAAGTCAGTCAAAAGAACTTTCAACCTTTAGATAAAATAAGCCATCGATCTTTTGATTTTAGGTGAAATTTACCACCGATGTAATGAATTCTAGTATAGATAAGCGGCCGACGAGTTGTCATAGGTGAAATGATAGAATCACGAAACATGTTTCGAAGTGACGTAGTATATAACCCATACAATTCATAGTTTTTTATGACATTTCGATGTACATTCGGCTGTCCCAAAAATAAACACAGTAATGGACTTTTTTTTTTCAAAACCGAGATGTTACCACTTTAGGTTACTGTTCGGTTCCAGTAACTAATAGTGGTAATATCTCGGTTTAAAAAAAAAATCCCTTACTGTGTTTATTTTTGGGACAGCGCACCGTATAGCCCACAGATTGATTTTGATTGATTTGATTTTATATTTTCTTTATTCACATGAAATTTATACACACTAATTCCCAGTGTATTTTATTCCTAGGCTAAATGAACTTTAAGTTGATACGTTTACAAGATCGGTTACATAGATCTATTAATAAAATTAATATTATATGTATTTATATATAACATTAATTTTATTTTTACTTGTGTTACTTATTGGTATGTATCTGTTGATAATTTAATATAAGCGAGGTTATTGTTGTAAGGTTATTTACGCATGTATGATTCATATACCTTTGAAACTATCATTTTGTTTGTTTGCTCGTACATCTACTTCCTTCTCCAATGTATTAGTCCAGGCCATCCAAAGGTTGTCTGGAAGAGATCACTTTTAGTATAAAGCCGCCATCTGTACTCTTAAAATATCTGTGTAATTTCCACTTGTATGTACAATAAAATGTTCTCTATCTATCTACCGTCAATTGTACTCGTATACGGCAAAACTTAGAAATGTAAGCCTTTTACTGTATTTTGCTTTCTGGTGTGTACAATAAAGTGTTCTAATCTAATCTAATTTAATCTATCTAAAGCTTGCGATAGGCAGTGAATTTATAATTACAATGACCCACAGATTAACAAGTAGGAAGACTGATCGTTCTAATTAGCTACGCAATTTACATCAAACTATCATAATAAACTATGAATTGTAATTTTAACAAAACCATGTACAATTTTTATTTTATCAACAACAACGAATGCTACCAAAACGGCTACGTAACCGATAATCAGACCTAAAAAGGCAAACGCCATTCACGTACCAACTAAAGCGGAAGACAAAAATAGCACAACACAATAGAATAAAAGGAGGAATATAAACGAGGTCTACTCCCGTCCACCCCACGGTCCCGGCTCCGCAGCAATAATACGCGCGACATAAATCCAGGGAATGGAGCAATTCCGAATACCTTCGCATCGGAAAAACCCGACGGAGAATGATAGTGCCGTGAAGGGTTGCCCGGCTGGGGTAAGCGCCGCTTCGACCATTGAAACACTAGGAGACTTATTTAATAAAGGCGTAAGTTAGACTAAAGAAGTTCATATCTGTATCCCGGCGCGACAGGCAGAGACCAGAGTTTGTAGCTTGCTACAATCCCAGAATTTTAATAAATTTTAGCTAAAAACCGCCGTCTGTGGTCCAAGATTGTTCACTAAGTTCTGGGTTAAAAATAGCTATAGCCATTATTGAGGTTAACGATGTTTACTTTCTATAAAAACGTACATACATACATAAACTCACGCCTATATCCCAGGGGGGTAGGGAGACCAGGGACTGCCACTTGCTACGATCCTGACGTATCATATATCGTCGGTCGGATTCATTACTGGAACATTTCGAAAAAGACAGTTTTGAGTAATTGACGTTTAAAGATTTTGAAAATGTTCAAAAGTGAATATTTCTTTACATAGTTTGATTAGGTGTCTGATTTTTTTATGGAAAACTATGAGGGTTATGTAGTTTTATTACGTGTATTTAAGTTTTAGTATTATTTGTAGTTTTCGAGTAATGAATCATTTTCTGAAATGAACCACTAATGAACTAGGAATTTATTCAAGAAATGGGAATCTGTTGGAATATTTCTGAATGACCCGATAATGAAATTGAAAAGCCAAGCAACTTCGAAATCATAACGGTTTATTTCAAAATGAGATCAGTAGTGCAATGAGATCAGTAGTGCTTAGAAACTAGGATGCTTAATATTAATCAATGTTGTCATGGTCTTCATGTTGTACATGCTTATCTGTTGCCGGCAGACTTGAGTAATAGTTACGGTGTACTCTTGGAATGACATTAGAGTCGCATAAAGAAAGTAAATCTTTTTTCTTCAGGCTTGATATCTGTGGACGCTGGTGATACTTGTTTCGGAGATGTAGTTCTGAACTATTTGCTGCCCCCCTGACTCTTACTTTGTAGCGCACGTTCAAGCATTTCATCGATACATTTTGATCATAGGTGTCGTTATAAAAAACTAAGTATGGAGAAGAGGCTTGCATGTAAAATTTTTTGATGTCGTTCCACACTACTCTATCACCATCATTGTTGACCGTAAAGTTTTTGCCAAACTGTGTAACCAGTTCTTTCAAATCCAAAATGTCTGTGTAGTCTAATTCATGTACTTTGTATGGAGTTCCAGTCTTCTTGGCACTTTGTATTACCGATTTCCATTGTGATGGCACAAAAATGGATCCATTTTTCAGTATTCTTGTCTTCTCCCTTTCAATTGTACTATGCACACTATCTCCTTCGTTTTGGGTGTGCCCAACAATTAAATATTTGTGTGTGATTGATTTAACACCCAAAACTTTGATGGCGTAGTGGTATAGTCCTAATAGGTATTTGTTTTTATTTTGGGCCGAACAATTATCTGTGTAGAAAATAACTTGTTTTCCAAAACAGTTATCTTTGAGAAACTTGTAGATGCAAGTCCCAACTTCATCACAACCTTTCCCTCCTAATGATTCGTCCCATAGGTAGCAATGAGCAACTTTTTTCAAAATGTCGTACACAGTGGCGTTATACCCATTTAATCTTCTTTTGTAGAAAAAGAGGGAATCGTTTCCGCATGGTGTCTGAAGAACCGCCTGCATGTCATAGCAACAAATAATCTTCTCATCGTCATGTCTACATGAAGCTATATCTTCTTTCTTTTCCAGTCTGCATAAATCTCTTTCCTTCAAATGCTTATCATAGACGTACATTAGGCATATTTTATCATCACCAACTGAATTCGCGTATGACAAGCAAAGAGAACATTGGTCCTTCTTGGGTTTATGAAACGCAATGTTAAACTCATTTCGAAAAATGTGCTCATAAGTTCCTTTCTTGACAATAGGCTTATTGTTTTGATGACACCAATCTTTGTATTGTCGATACATCATGGACAAGTTCAAATCACCATCAAGGTATTCTTTAGTTGAACTTGCTCGACAATAATGCGACTCTTTCCTTGGATAGGAATTGATGTGCTCTCGAACACCGTTTTTGACGTCCTCTGCAAGACATCTTCCTGTATTACCATGATGCCCTCTGCTGTCATCTGCAATTACTCCTGTAGGGCAAGTTTTATGCTTATTTACAGTAGACAGAAACGAATGTCCTATGTCCAAAGTTGCCATGTAAAATCGTTTGCATACTCGAATGGTCTCTGAATCTACTGTGAAATTGTACGACACATTCAAGGACCTTTTACTAGTTTCCTTGTGCAATGAGTATTTTGGCTTGACAACTCCCATACATTTACTTACAAAGTAACGTTGTTTTTCTAAATCACCTATATCCCAGAAATCTTTAAAAATCTGTAATCTCTTTTCTTCATTAATTTTCTCCGTGCATTTTAGTCGGCAGTCACCTGTGCATGGAGTTTTCAATTTTTTCGCTTCTACTGTGCGTCCATTCATTGTTTTGTAAGCTTTACCGGTATTCCTTAAACGTTTTTTCACATTTTTAACCCACTTTTCCGGCTCTCTTTTCCTCTTTTTACATTTTTTATTGTTTATAGTCAATTCTTCATAATCAGCAGGATCATCATTTACTGCCTCAATCACGGCTGGCAGAATTTGGTTGGATTCATCACCTAAAATAGACAAAAATATTAAATCTGTGTAAGCAATAATAGAGCAAATAATTCTTATCTTACAGAAAAAGCACCTACTTGTTTTTATAGTTAGTACAAATTACTCACATGACTTATGCCGGAATGTTGAACTAGTCGGAACAGCATTCCGGCATAACTCATGTGAGTAATTTGTATTAACTATAAAAATGTGTAGTTCTCACGAAAGTTTTAATTTAAAAAGCACCTACTTGGTATAGGGGCAGCATGTTCCTTTCTTGCCCTCTCTTCAGACGCGTGTAAAGGCTGTGCATCAGCAATAAAATTAGAAAGCAAGCTTTCTTCTAACTGTACTACACAGTCGTCCCCTAGACATAAAAATAATGTTATTGTAGGTAAGACGTTATTTCACTAGATAGGAGATAAAAATTTAAAAGAAGGGTTAGTTTAAGCTCAACTTGCACCAACTTAATTTGACAGCAGAACCCATGGATACATCAGTAGTAGATTTATTGCTCATACAGAAGAACGGCAGTTGTGGCGCGTGCCACAAGATACGCAGAAAAAGGTAGACAATACGCTGACTACTGCTTTCAAACAAGGTTGATGTAAGTTGACTCGTAAGTAACTTAAAACACAGAAAGAGTTACTTAGCTATTCCGCTCAAAATGTGTTGGATGTTGTAAGCGACAATACGTTGCAATAAGTGTACATAATTCATGCATCAAAATGCCTACAACATCCAAGACATTTTGAGCGGAATAGCTAAGTAACTCTTTCTGTGTTTTAACATGGAGTTCCGCAAAGTAACGCCTGAATCTATAAACTATTCATCCGCAAGTAACTTACCTAGTTCGGGTTCAAAATTTTTGTCAATGACGTTAGGGATGTCTTCAAATTTTCTGGAACTGACCTTCTCTGGGACCAATTCCACTACACTACCACCACCACCTGGTAATCAAAAAGGGATAGCTTTTTATATTAAACCGTAACCGAAACCATAAGGTTTGATATAAAAAGCTATGGATTCAAGTCTTATCATAAAAGCTTTAAGTTAGTTTTAGGCATTAGATTTCATTAGACTTACCTTGATTCTCCTTCTCTAACTTCTTAATTTTATCTTTAGAGGTTTCATTATCAGCAGGAAATTCTTCGTAATCAGTAGAATCATCATCTTGTGACCCAACGCTGGCCAAGTTAACATCATTTTCTATTTCTATCACGACAGTAATGTCTTGTATTTTATCCGATCCAAGCACTAGAACCAGCATCAAAGTAAAAAAATTAAGTTGAATCATTATTTTTTTTGTTTCTAAAGCACTATTTCATGCGAGGGTTCAATTAAAACTGAAAAGGTATTAAAAATCTTCGCAGCGCAGCGCAGCGCAGCGCAGCGCAAGCGAAGATTTTTAATACCTTTTCAATTTTAATTGAATCATTAATTTCGAATTCATTCATAATACTTCACATAATACATCCATTACAAAGTAACCACCTAGTAAAGGCTCTGCCTGGTCTTGAATTGCACCAACAATATCCTCTTCAGCTGATGCGTCGAGTGGCTGTGCCTTATCCATGATAATTGGAACAACGTTTTCTTCTTCCATAACCACATCACAGCTTGCCCCTACAACTGAAAAATCAAATGACAATTATTATTGAATCTGTAGGCAGTAGGTATTCTCAATACTTAATGCATTAAAAAGTAACGACCTAGTGAAGGCTCTGACTGGTCTTGAAATACAGCAACGATATTCTCTTCAGCTGATGCGTGCATTGGCTGTGTCTCATCCATGATATTTGGAACAATGTTTTCTTCTACTTCCATCACCACATCACAGCTTGCCCCTACAACTGAAAAATCAAATGACAATTATTATCGAATCGGTAGGCAGTATTCTCAATACTAATGCATAAAAAGTAACGACCTAGTAAGGGTTCTGCCTGGTCTTGGAATACAGCAATGTTACGCTCCTCAGCTGATGCGTGGAGTGGTTGTGCTATGGCCACGAAATTTGAAACCAAGTTTTCTTCTATTTCCATCACACACCCTGCCCCTAAAAACCAGAAAGAAGGTCGTTATAGGTACTAATAGTCACTACTAGGATATTATCAGAATCATGGACACAAATCCTCATTAAAGTCTTGTAAGTAACAGATCTGTAGGTACAGTAGGCAACCGATCAACCTACCCTGATTCGTCGTAATGTCAGCCCTTTGTCAAAGGGAATAGAGTGGTGGGTAGGGTAGGTTGATGTGTTGTGCTGTGTGGAGAACAGTAAAACCTACTCGCAATAATAAATTACAAAAACTTACCGTCAAGGTCTTTCTCTGCACTTTTCCTATTGGAAATTGCTAATTGAAGCATCTTTCTTGCTCTTGATGTCATTTTTCACAACCACAAAAGAAATTAAATAACTTAACGGTCACGCACTCAAAGTTCGACTGGCACAAACAAGAAAAACAATAACTCATCAGAAAAATTTCAGACTCCTATTGGAACATTTCGAAATGGGCTGTTAGGGAACTATGGATTTCAAAGTAAAAGTAGGACATTTCGAAATAGGCTGATAATGAACACTTAAACACCATTATTTCTTTACAGTCTAAGTCACTTTGAGACGGTTAGAATGAGAATTTGACTTGTACCAGTAATGATTCGGAAAGAGTGAAAAATTTCCTACAAAACTGCATACTTAACTCAAAACACGTGATTTTGGAGATGTTCCAGTAATGAATCCGACCGACGATATATAACAAAAACATTTTATAAAATAGAATACGATATTTTTCCATTGGTAGTGCCAGTTAGCTCCAGGTTGCCCCTTAAGTTGATCTCGTCATCTCTGTTCTGGTCGTAGAACTAGAGTTATCCACTACAAAAAAAGGTGTACAATTTAACTTAGCTGGAGCAAAGCAGTCATTAAGTTTTAAAGATCCAATATTACAAATGAATTTAATTGGAATCCTATCTTTTTCATTTCATACTTGAAATTCTATTTATTCTAAGTGACAGAGATCAAAAATGTTCCCGTGACAAGTCTTAAAATGCGCTAAGCGGCACTAGCCTGTCACAGAACCTTGGCTGGGAGTTTATTTGATACTTCCTATCCGATACGCTGCGAAATATTGTAGTGTATGATTTACTGACAGTTACGTTTTTTTGTTACGACGCCTTGCGAGGGTCGGGTGTGATTTTGTCGGTATTATATTGACGTTATTTTGCAAAGGAATGCTTGGAGGAAATCTCCTGAGAGGATTATTTTAGCTAGAAACTTTTTTATTTATCATCGAATACGCTAACGCTAACGCTCATAAAACTGCACAAAGCATGCTCTCATAGAAAAGCTCCGTATACTGAACGCTCTTGGCTGATCAAGAAATAAATAAAAAAAAGACGAAAAAATACCAAGCTTATTTTGAAATTTCACAGAAACCAGGTCACGGGCTAGTCTTAGTCCAAAACCGTTTGTTAAGATTGCTTTAAAAATATTGAAATTGTACAAATATTGTTTAGTCAATCCATTTCATTCCGTGGATGTCGTAGAAGGCGACTAAGGAAATCAATTACCAGGAGACGGGCAGCAGCGTCTTCCTGAGACTCCAACCGCATACTGCGATCGCCAACCCGCCTGCCAAGCGTGGCGATTATGGCAAAACCCCTCATGGTTATGAAAACCATGAACGAGGCCTATGTCCTGCGGTGGGCGTCGGGTGGCTAATGATGATGATGATTATGATGATGATGATGATGATGATGATGATTGTGTAGTCGAAAATTGTGTAGTCGAATCTGCATAACACGACCAATTCTGATTGAGTTGCATTTTACGAGCTTTATTTAACTTCACATATACTCGTATGTACTTATTCAATACCTTGCCATGCATAACGAGTACCTTTAAAATGTTGCTTACTTTTTCAGCTCCCGCTCATTTACATGCTGATTTCTGGGTAATTTGAAAGCCGCGCTTTTTATACTATTACTTTTAAGCATAGAGTTAAATAAAGAATAGCGGTGGTAGCCTAGTGGGTAGATCATCGGACTAGGAAGCGGGAGACCCAGGTTCGATTCCCAATGCGGGCAACATTTGTTGAGTTATAGTAGCAATACCACTCGCTAACGGTGAAGGAAAACATCGTGAGGAAACCTGGGTGTCTGAGCTATTCACATACCTCAGCGCTTGGAGTCGCCATCCACGGTGGGCACGCGTAGTGATTAAGCTCATACTCTCTCTCTGAGAGAAGGCCTGTGCCCTACAGTGGGACGTATATAGGCTGCTTATAGATAAATAAAAAAAATTGAGTAATCTTGTTTAAGAAAATGCGCGAACAAGAGTACCACCTCTCCGTCTAACAGAACAATGACCCGCGGACCCGCGCCGCGGCGCGTACGCACCGCTCTGATTGGCTACTAATGGTTCTAATAGATTTGTGTTGTTTCGAAATATTTTTGAAAAGTGCGTTAAAAAAAACAAACTAGCGTATTTGATAGCTATTGTCAGGCACGTTAATTTTGCTATGTCTTTCAAATCACCAAACATTAATGGTGTATATAATATACATGGTGTATACAATAAATAAGATTGTAGTTACAAGGACAATTCACTAAACCGGAGACATTTCTATCAGCGACCACTCTAGGGGCGCAATAGAAAAAAGTAACGAAATATCACCTTAACAATTATTTATTGCTCATTTTCGGCTCTCGCGGTAACAGCCAGGCAGGTGAAGACGAATTTATGAGACGGGGAAACGGGCAAGCGCGAGTACTCTGGCAAGAAAGTCGGTCTCGTACGTTTAATCAACATGAACGAAATTATTGAGTGCTAACTTGTTGTGTTAGTACAAACTAATGAAATTATGATACCTAATAACAAGGTTATCAGGAAGAGATCGCTTAAAGCGATAATATCACCAGATGATGTAATTTAAGAAATTTCATGTACACTTATACTGTCTGGGGCACAATAAAGAGTTCTAATCTTATGTCAGTAAATAAACTAATAGCATGGGAGTGGTGGTAGCCTAGTGTGTAAAACATAGGACTCGGAAGAGAGAGACCCAGGTTCCATCCCCAGTGCGGGCATGTACCAATAACTTTGTTTTCTAAGTTATGTACATTTGTGAAGTTATCGTAGTAATACCACTCGCTAACTGTGAAGGAAAACATCGTGAGGAAACCTGAGTGTCTGAGCTATTCGTATATCTCAGCGCTTGAAATCGCCAATCCGCGGTGGGCTCGCGTGCTGATTAAGCCCATACTCCTGTGCGCTACACTGGGACGTATATAGGCTGCTTATGTATGTATGTGAAAGCACGTAATGTTTCATAACATCTAAAGAAGCGCTAAACAGATTATTGTAAAAATTATCTATTGAATAAGCTTCAGCGAATCACAGAGGTGACGTGGACATTGCTACGGCGTAGTAGCTACGTAGTGAATGCTACGAGTCGCCGTAGCAGGCCTGTTTTTTGTGGCTACGAGGTATGTGATGTTATTGTAATGACGAGAACATAAATGTACATATTATGTAGCCTAAGAATCGCGATTACTTATTAGGTAATTTTTTTACCTTAATTTTCTTAATACCTTAAATCCCGACGTTATCCCGTTTAATATGTATGAACATCGCGAGTCATTAAAAATACTGTAGCGCTTACTTATTTCTTAAAATATGCAATTTATCGATATGCATAATTGGTTATTTGACAAAATATCAAATGAGTCACTTTTACAACGGAATTTTGTATGAAAATACTTGCTTATGACGTCACATTTCAGAGCACTCTTTTTATGTATAATCTATTTAAAAAATGTAATAACTAGTAATTGACTAAAAGAGATACATTTTCCGGGATATTTTGTAATTTTTGTTTTAATCGAGCATTATGAAATAATTTATTTTTGATCGTGTCAAATACCGTATTATGAAGTAGAGCGGTAAACAGAGAACTGTAATTAGGGGTTGATGAAGGGGTTTGGGTAATTATGTATGGGCCCTAGCTCTCTTTTTTGTATGGCAGATAGCCAAATGAGTGTCATTAATGAGTACTAAGATTAATAAAGCTAAATCAAAAAGACGTAAGTAATGTCGGTGTTGAGACAGAGATAGATAAACAGAGAAAACTTTATCGTACATAGAAAAGTAAATAATTTGACAAATTTGTCTCATTTGTAGTATCAGCAGCTTTATTAATCTTTATTAATGATTCAGATTATATTATGCGTGCTCGGTGACTCAGATTATTATTATTTTTATACTTTATTGCACACGAAACATTCAACAAGATATTACATAAGAAATAACATGGACGAAGGCGAGCTTATCCCTGTAAGAGATTTCTTCCAGCAAACCTTGGAGAGTCGGAGGAGCTGTAAAAAAACGGATTTAGGATTTTGTAGTTTATGTAGTTTATTTTGTACAATTTATACTTGTACAAAATAAACTACATAAACTACAAAATCCTAAATAACCTACTTACAGCAAAAATAAACTGCATAAACTAAATACCTGAAAAAATAAATACATAAACATAAAGAAAGATAAAGATAATTTATTCAAAGAACATTTTACAGTGACCTTATCACTAAGGCAGTGATACCCTGCTCCCTAAAAAAGGTTAAAACCTATGGTCCGAAAAACATTTTACATTTTCATTTTTTCAACACACAAATTTACACAAATATATTGTGCTTTTGACACGAAAGTTTATATTAAATGAAAAAACTTGAGGCAGTATAAAAAATGTGTGTGTGTGTGTGTGTGTGTGTGTGTGTGTGTGTGCGTGCATGCATGCATGGATGCGTGCGTGCGTGCGTGCGTGCCTGCGTGCGTGCGTGTGTGCATGCGTGCGTGCGTGCGTGCGTGCGTGCGTGCGGACGTGCGTGTATGTGTGTGTGTGTGTGTGTGTGTATTATGACGTCACATAAACAATATAGCAGATGAGCAAAAGTATATACTTTTTTATTGATTTCTAACTCGTAAAACCTGATACCTCTGACACCTGATATCTCAGCCCCGATGTCAAATAAATCATATATTTTTTGTATAGTATGTGAATTAACAATAGCTGTAAGTTTTAATTTCAAATTATTTCTATTTTACGTCTTAACACCATACCAGAGTAACCACAAAAATGGCCTAAAAAATACATATAAATTATGCCCCAGATCTTGCGCGGCGAGACAAGTTGATGCATGTGTGGGGATTAATTCTTTTTTCGTTCAGTGTAAGGAAATAGGGGAAATTACGAATGTCGTCCTTAAGTGTTTTGTGATAAAATGTTGCCTATTCTCCTTATTCTACTACTTGGCTTTTAGGCTTGTTTAATTTAGTTACCTACCTTCATAGTATTATGTCATACGGTATACTACTGTGGGTTCGGGCAGCAGACATTGAAACGATCTTCATCTTACAGAAGAGCGATCCGATTTATTTACAAGCTAGGTAGTAAAGACTCATTAAAGTATTTCTTTAAAGAAGTTGCAAGTCAATACATTTATGAAAATATTATGTATGTTAGAAAAAATTTCAGCAATTTCGAAAATATTGGTAGCCATCATAATATTGATATTAGGAATACAAATAGATTGTCATTTCCACGTTTTAGACTCGCACAAGTTAATGCATCCTTTATGGGGCACTGTATACGATTCTACAATAAGATTTCTCAAAATATATTAGAGTCATCACCGAACCGGTTTAAAGAATGTATTAAGCATACTCTCTGCAAAAAATCCTATTATAACATTAAGGATTATTTGGAAGACAAAGATGTCTGGTATTTAAATAATGTTAACGGGGACGACTGTATCTAGTGTAGTGTAACTTTCAGTTGAAAACTCTGTTAATTAAACGAACCTGTTTTGAAAAGAATAATTGTGGAGTTTCTTTGTTAGCTTCTTCTCCGCATAATCGATTAATTGTGTAACTAATATCTTTGACGTTCATTAAGTAAACATTTTGTTTTTATAGTGAATATTTTTTTTTACTTTTACTATGGCTTCGACTTTACTGATGGTAAAGGTGGACTAGGTAAACAAAACAACTGTTTATCCAGCTGTTCCCCAAGTATAGTTTCCACGTGATTAGGATAGATAGTATCTTCTAATATTCTAGCCCAGATCATAATATATTAATGTGCAAAATTTCAAACAAATCTGCCAGCTCATTTTTCTTTGTCTGTGAAAAAGGCAACCCGAGTTATTGCCATCATAATTATATTGAAGAGTTCTGAAGAGTAGACTGAGAGTAGTATTGGTTTTAGTAATAAGGCTGCCAATTGTACTTAGATTTATTAAATTTTTGTTACTGTAATTTCTGTGTAAAATAAAGAATATTCATTCTATCTATCTATCTCCCGTCGGTGCAGTATCCCCCACGCGTTTTGGTAACAGGCGATAATCATCATCATCATCATCAGCCATTTGACGCCCACTGCAGGGCATAGGCCTCCATCATGGTTTTAAAACATGAAGGGTTTTGCCATAATCGCCACGCATGGCAGGCAATAATACTGATGTGTATATGGGAATTTAATTACAACCTTAAAAGCAAAAACTCAAAACCATTTCCGAATTGAACTAAGCAGTAACTTGTGACGCTAACTGCTGCCTAACAGGCAGACTATCAAAAAATGAGCTTTAAAACTTAAATTATTCTTTCCAAAGAGGGTCCTCAGATATTTAGTGGACCGAAAGGAAGGAAGGATTAAAAATGTTATCTTGTAAAAACTCCCGAGTGCAATGGAGCCGGCGTAATTTGATTAGACAAAGAACCGGGGACTGACGCTGGGAGAATTTAAATAGGTATCTATAGGTACTGCAACAATAGCTTTTTATAGTAGCTGACCGGCACAGCTGTCTGGTTAGATTTTGAATTGAAAGGGAATCGTTACATTTTGTTTGAGGTGTCAGTCGATGACTAGCTAGGCTAGGAAATTGGTAAGATGTTGAAAAAATTTAATAAATAAGTTATTATTTCTGTTTTAAATTTTAGGTCACCACAGTACCTACCTAACTGACATTACTTAATGTAGTTGAAATTTGCATACAAAATCTGCGGTGGGCTCGCGCACTCTCTCTCTGAGAGAAGGCTCGCAGGATACGTATATAGGGAGCCCATGAAAATAAGTTGGAATTGTTATGTTTGGGTAAGTATTGTGTACCTTTATGGCCACCTGTAATAATTACTTAGATCTGAGAAAAAGTATTTTAGCAAAATTGTATTGGCGTGCAATTAAGTGTACCTAAACAATTCAATTCAATTCAATTCAATTCAATTAAATTCAATTCAATTCAATTCAATTCAATTCAATTCAATTCAATTCAATTCAATTCAATTCAATTCAATTCAAATATTTTTATTCATTGTAAAAACAGAATGTTTACTTAATGAACGTCAAAGTTTTTAGTTTCACAATTAATGGATTATGTGGAGAAGAAGCTAACAAAGAAACTCCACATTTATTCTTTTCAAAACACGTTTTAACTTAATTAACAGAGTTTTTAACTTAAAATATTAGTCATGAATGTGTTGAACACTAGTCACAATCGTCCTTTAAATAATATTAATCTACTGTTTAATGCCAAACATCTTTGTCTTCTAAATAATCCTTGATGTTATAGTAAGCCTTTTTGCACAAAATGTGCTTAACACATTTTTTATATCGCGTTGGAGGTAAATCTAATATATCTTGAGGAATTTTGTTGTAGAACCTTATACAGTGCCCCATAAAGGATGTGTTAACTTTTGCAAGTCTAAATAGTGGAAATGACAATTTATGTTTATTTCTAGTATTAACCTTATGGTGGCCACCAACATTTTCGAAGTTTTTGATATTTTTTCTAACGTACATAATATTTTCATAAATGTATTGACATGCAACTGTTAAGATGTTGGTTTCTTTGAAGAAATCTCTTAGCGAATCCCTACTACCTAACTTGTAAATCGGATGGCTCTCTTCTGCAAGATGAAGATAGTCTCAATGTCTGCTGCCCGGCCCCATAGTAGTATACCGTAGGACATAATACTATGGAAGTAACTAAAATAAACAAGCCTAGCAGTTGCAACGTCAGTGAGTTCCCTAATTCTTTTCACAAAAATAAAAAATACCGTGTAATATCCATAACGGATAACATTGTAACATACACCGTGTGGCGCCGGATTAAGAATAGTGTCACTCCATTTCCTTCCGTGGATGTCGGAGAAGGCGACTAAGGAAATAAATTACCAGGAGACGGGCAGCAGCGTCTTCCTGAGATTCCAACTGCATACTGCGATCGCCAACCCGCCTGCCAAGCGTGGCGATTATGGCAAAACCCCTCATGGTTATGAAAACCATGTCCTGAGGCCTATGTCCTGCAGTGGGCGTCAAATGGCTGATGATGATGATGATGATGAATGTATCCGCTGTTTTTGGGTCGAGTGTTAGTGTTTGTGGTGGTGATTTTTTTCCCTTCCCTTAAATCATCTTGGTAATTTACTAGCCAATCGCATTCCAATAGTAGAACTAGTGCAACTTAAGTCGGCGCCTCACGGGCGATGCCTATTTAATTTGCGCGGGTTATAACCATTGGAATGACATTGTACCGCTGCTAATTAGTTATTAATTAATTTTGGCCATAACTGCTCACCAGCCGACGTTCTTGAAGGCAACCGAGACTCGATGCATGCGGCACGACCGCAATTGTCGTGTAATTCCATTGAAAAACTATATGTGTATTAGACTTGAGGCCCTGAACAAATGCATCAAGTCTCGGGGTTGCGTGTACATGTGGTCCGCGGGGTTGATAGACAATAAAATAGCGAACATTCAAGGCTTAGTATTTTAAATTCTGAACCAAGTTTTTGATTGAGAAAATTGATTCCAAAATTAATAATGTTGGAAACGACTTTTCTTTAGTAAAAACTACGCGTAGAAAAACAAAAATATATATGAAATATACGTAGTTTAACTATGCATCAAACCAGCAGATCACATTTATCAAAAGTTTACTCATTTTGTTACCATCACCAACATTATTAAATTGTCCGAGCGAGACAGCATTCTCTACGTTAGAGCAGTCTTAAGTATCTGTATTGCTAACACCATGGACTTGTTCCGAAATAACAACATAATTCCAGCGTGCTAATATAATTCCATTGAAAAACAATCTGTGTATTAGACTCGAGGCCCTGAACAGATGCATCGAGTCTCGTTTACCTTCAAGAACATCGGCTGGTGAGCAGTTATGGCCGAAATTAATTAATAACTGCAATAATTGACCGCTGCGGGCTGTTATTGGGAGCTATCACAACATTTGGGTCAGGAGTCTGCGAGCCAACGTGTAGGGTGACTAAATGGTTATGGGACTCGAATTTAGATAATACTCTTTAAAAAACCGTTCCATGTACTTTACGATAGCAGTGGGCGGGATTATGTTTGTATGGTATTATTAAATTTACCAATTACCCTGTGTAATGCATTTTACCAGATCCTTTACATGATTTAGCACATAGTAATACTAGAGTAGCTACATCCTTACATTATTTTGTTATACTTACTATTTTTTTTAATTCTTTTCTATTCGTACTCTTCATAAGAGAAACATAGTTCTTATAATTTTTTTATTATATTTCTATCTAATTGTAAAACATACAAGAGTTAAGCTTGATGTGAAATAAAACAACAAGTAGTAAAAGCTGTATAACATATAAGTATAAGTCGGGCTCACGCTAAGGATAAATTAAAGCAAACACATTTTATTTTTTATTCTTTTTTTTTTTGTTGATCTTCATTTGCCATCTCCCGCTTTCTTTTTTATTGTGCAAAAGGTCGTTTTGGCTGGCTGGAAGAAATTGCTTTTGAAATAAATCCTTTGAACATCTACACTTACCTGTTAGTACCCGAAACCGGCGTGCGTGCATGCAACGACTAATGAATGTTGAAGAAGCGAAAGTGATCTGTCAGGATCGCGGCAAGTGGCAGTCCCTGAACTCTGCCTACCCCTCTGGGATACAGGCATGAGTTTATGTATGTATGTATGTATCTACTTACCTTTTATTTAAGTTTTAATTTTTTGTGCATTAAAGCGTAACAAAAAGCAATATTTTTTTGTAAATCAATTACAGACATAAAAACTATGAAATTGCAAAAACAA
This sequence comes from Yponomeuta evonymella, assembly GCA_963969515.1. Taxonomy (NCBI): domain Eukaryota; kingdom Metazoa; phylum Arthropoda; class Insecta; order Lepidoptera; family Yponomeutidae; genus Yponomeuta; species Yponomeuta evonymella. The sequence goes on from OZ018363.1 coordinate 3,555,811, forward strand.
AATCAACTGTTCCAGGCAATGGCGCAAGTAACTCTAGCATGGAGCAGCTAATATTTTTTTCGCCATTTCGTAGTATTCCTCGTAGAATGTTATTTTTATAAACGAGTAAAACCCTCCGCCCCCGAGCATTTCAGGATATTTGTGGGTATTTTGATACCCCTTTTTTATATGTGTAATATGTTTTCTTTTGTTAAGGACTTTACCTTCTTTCATTTAGGATTCTTAGCGTGGGCCCAACTTATACGTTTCTTTCACATGGCTTTTATTATTTGTTATTACGAGTAGAACAAGTAGAACCCCCAATTGTCGATTGAGTGTGGAATTTTTTAACCCTCTGTATAATAAAATGGTACGCAACTTTTAGTGCGCGAATCCATTTTTTATCAAGTGTCAAAACTCGTTGTTCCAGGTATAGGTTCGTACGAGTGAGTCCTGTAATAGCCTTTGGGTGCAATCAACCCACGCTCCCGGCTCTAGCGCTAGTTTTGTACAGGCTACAGGCAAGGCACTGACTTATGTATCGTATCTTCGCGCCGATGTACCTGAAAGGGCATGCAGGGCTACTATATCGCCTTTGAGAGGATTTGTACCGCGTGGCCGATTCTAAGTTATTTACTGAAAAGCATTTACTGATTTATTCTTTCAAGTGCACCATCAAAAGCAACATATAATTAAACCATATAAAATTAATGATAGTAGGACGTCCTCAGACTCGGTGGAGTGATGATCTTCGCAAGGGAGCTGGCAACAGCTGGATGAGAGTAGCCGAGGACCGTGCTTGTGGCGTCCAATAGGAGAGGCCTATGTCCCGCTGTGGATAAGCGTAGGCCGATGATGATGATGATGATGAAGTTAATGATAAACTGAATTAGATTTTACATTATAGTTTTGGCTTAGGACAGGTTGACACTTGATCCCAGTTACGGCTGATATAAACGGGGGTCTAAGATGTTACGTATTTATCTCCAGGATCAAGTGGAAAACTCAGGTCTCTGCCTACCCTTCCGAGATACAGGTGTAAGTTTATGTCGCGTTACAGAATTAATTTTTTAGGGCCGGATTTTTCAATAGTCACAAAAAACTTAACTGGAGAATAAAACTGATGTCGTCACTGTCTTGGCGTACGATTTAGACAGTGATAGCATGCAATTTATTCTCCAGTTAAGTTTTATCTGACTATTGAAAAATTGGCCCTAAGTTGTAATTATTTACTGAAAAGTGCTCAATTATACCTACGCATTGATTTGGTAGAAAGTGCCATTAGCATTTAGTTCACCTTTTGTACACTCTCTTTGTGCAAAAAGGAATTAATAATAATAATTTCTGGGTGCTTTGAAAGGCGCGGTTATATAATTAGTAATTACATAGTAATTACTAAGGCTGTTACTTTCAAGTATATACGTAAATAACAAAAAAAAAATTCTGAAATCTTGTTTTGCGTTGAGAAATCTTGTTTAAAAAAATGCGTGAACAATTAGTACCGCCTCTCCGTCTAACAGAACAATGACCCGCGGACCCGCGGCGCGCACGCACCGCTCTGGATGGCTACTAATGGTTCTAATAGATTCGAGTTTGTGTCGAGATATTTTTGAAAAGTGCGTTTTAAAAAAATTCAACATAGCCTATTCGATAGCTATTATCAGACACGTACATTTTGCTATGTCTTTTAAACCACTCAAAATTAATGGTGTATACTTTCATGCCAGTGGGGATTAGTGGAATAACCCCAATCGACCTGAAGGGGTACTTCTAGTTCTAGTTAGACATGAGATTTCCGCACTTAGCCTCATAGTTGGGCCTTTATACGCAGTAAGCGCTAAAGTATGTAAATACCCTAGACACTAGGGTTTCCTCACTATGTTTTTCTTCACAGTTAGCGAGTGGTATTGCAACTACAACTTCACAAATGTACGTAACTTAGAAAACAAAGTCATTGGTACATGCCGGGATTCGAACCCACGACCTCCCGAACGAGAAGCCGGCGTTCTACAGCTCCGCTAACACCGCTCGACCTGAAGGAGTAACCAAACCACGGTTATAAGATATTGGGTTGGTATTCCGTGCAACCGGCTCATGTTACTTTCGGAAACGGTGAATAAAATCTTATACAGGGTGTGAAAAATTCCCATGCGCATCCAAAAATGGAGTTTCAAACCAAAAGTCTCGTGGCAAACTCTGGTCTCCGCCTACCCTTCCGGTGTATTTATTAACTTTCAGGAAATGACCATATTGTGTTATAAAGTAATAAAGTAACTTAGTAATGTATTTATACTTTTCAAACCAAACCCATTAAGAGAGTTATGTAATTTTGACATCAATTCGACGGAAACGGAAATCGTGTTAGTGTTGCCAACATCTTTTACTCTGAAAAATCGGGTTTTATTTGTCTTTAGTACCTGATGACGACTCCTGTAGAAAACTTTTTTCTTAGCTAGGAAAGACGGCATTTTTCGCAGTATACCATAGCCAGAATCATTTTATTCATCAACCGCCTCGGAATAAATAGTTGTAATAGGCGTCGTCTTAAGTATAGCCTTTTGTATGCATTGGTTTACTCTTAATTTTACCTCATTTCTCACTTCATCGGAACTACATTGACGGGTTTCTTGTCTGATGACCATATGCATATGTTCCACTAATGTCGCCCAGCTGGGCCGAAGTTAAAATTTGATTCGGCCGAATGGTCCCATGGTAGTTTTAAAAATGGACGTCTCGGTTGTTGCCCAGAAATTGAGCGGGCCACATGTGCCATTATGTGACCATGGCCATGTACCATAACCCAATTAAGAAAAGAAAAGGACCCAAAATAGTTGGGAGGCAACTATTTTGGGCGACGCCGCCGCACATGCATTGCAACAACACCTCGCCCAGCAACAACGGTGAGGTGCATGACAACAGCGGGAACTTGCACAATAACAACAATCTGCAATAAAACTGAACTCTGGATTATTGTAAAGCTCGTGAATCGCTTATACACTGTAACAACTCATGGCCTAGGAACAACAATTAGTTGCATGATAACAGTACGACGTCGTACACCAACGACAATCTGCAATAAACTTAACTGGCCACTTTTTTCTTTTTAACTTTGCCGAGACCCCCCTTAGTTTCCAAACAATGGGTATTACATTTTATTCTGTGAAAAAAACTGTGTTTATCTATTACGTTTAAATATAACAGACATACACAATATAACAGACTTTGTGTGAGCGAGAGACAAAAAGTAGTTTTTATTATCCGTGTTATACCCACAACAAACACACATTATAGACAAAAGCACGTAAATTAACCTAATTTTCACAAGAAGGGACAGAATTATGAAGCTTAATTGCCATTACGGGGACCCAGAATACAAATGAAGAAAAATCATAATTATTTTAAAATATTCATAAAAATATAAGTCCAGTCGAGGTCGGGTGTGAGTTAAACAAAGCAAGTAGAGGTGCTTGTCACAGAATGAGAAGACACAGAGAGTTAGTTATTTGTTTGAACAAAAATTATCAATATTGTTCGCGTGTTAATTTTGATGTGTATTTTTGCTAATCCAGACTATAATCTATCTCTGTGCAAAATTTCATCCGGATCCGTTCAGCGGTTTTTGCGTGAAAGAGTAACAAACATCCATCAATACATACAAACTTTTGCGTTTTTAATATTAGTAAGGATCTCTGTGCCAAATTTCATCCCGAACATTCAGCCGTTCTGGAGTGATTGAGTAACAAACATCCAGCCATCCAAACTTTCGCATTTACAATAGTAGTAATGCAAACACGTTAACTGTGAAGGAAAATATCGTGAGAAAACCCGCGGATGTCTTTATTGACTTGTCTTTTCTGTGGGCTAGACTGACTAAGCTATCAGGATTGTATAGGTGTTGGGCAAGGCTACTCAAAAAAAAAATCCCAGGCACTGTAGTGTCAGTGAAGGTATCACTGGACGCTGTATAAATCATCGCATTGCGTAGATGCAAAGGCCAAAGTTAATCTGAACACGTTCTTGAGTCATCATTCAGCCACAAGAAGACATAGGCCTCCCCCATGGATTTTCAAATAGACAGGTTGGAAACGGCCTGCATCCAGCGCCTTCCTGCCACTTGGATGAGGTCATCTGTTCTTGAGTAAAAGATCGTAAATAGAAACGGTATTTCTGCAACCGGCTGGTTTGTGAGGAAACCCTTGCCCTCCCAAATATAATTATGTATAACCCAATAAGCCTTTAGCCGCAAACAAAAACGGAAAAGCGTCACAATTTTATTATTATTATTTGCATATTAAAATAATTATAATGAAGCACTGGCTAAGGCGAGAGCGGGTTACTTTTGTTTGCATTAAAATGCGGCCTTTTCGAAAATTATTGCGGTACCAGTTTTTTGTTTTTGTTTATTTATTCTTCATTGGTAGGAAGACGGCTTAAGGGGCTCCCCGGAGTAACACTAGCGCTACGCAGGAAAAAAATCATTCCTGTTTTTACAGATCGTTTTTGTGAAGCGTGTCTGTACAATCTCTCAATCATGTTGATAGTGATTTTTAGAACCTACGACAAAGAAACTAGGATCATGAAACTGGGGTTATATAGCATTTGTGCCAACAACGACCGTTTCGAAAAATGACTATTAACGTGATTGAGAGATTGTACAGACACTTTTTGCAAATATGATCTGTAAAAGAAGATATGATTTTTAGGGTTCCGCACCCAAAGGGTAAGGGACCCTATTACTAGCACTCCGCTGTTCGTCCGTCCGTCCATCCGTCCGTTCGTCTATCAACAAGCTGTATCTCATGCACGGTGATATTTAGTAAAATGAAATTTGTATTTCTGTTGCCGCTATAACAGCAAATAGTAATAGAATAAAATAAATACATTTTAGGGGGGCTCCCGCACAACAAACGTGTTTTTTTTGCCGTTTTTTGCTCGGTACTAATAACGGCAACAGGTAGACTCTTGAAATATTCAAATGTTGTATAGATAATGGTACTGAACCCTTCATGCGTTAGTCCGACTAGCCGGTTTTTTTATATTTTTTCGGATATTGGTGGCGCTAGTCGGCCCAGTGGATCCCCTTGAGGACTTTCGATTCTTCTCTTACTATACCAATCATAAACAGCCTATATACGTCCGACTGTAGGGCACAGGCCTTCTCTCAGAGACAGAGTGTGGGCTTAATTACCACGCGTGCCCACCGCGGATTGGCGATTCATATACCACTATACCAATAATATAAAGTAAAATGCTATTATAAAAACCTATTTAGAGGCTAAAAATTCCACCCATGCCAGGACTTGAACCCGCGACCTCTGCACGGGTTAGTGCAACAAAAAAGAATATAAAAATGCTATTATTCAGACTAACATACAAACGCGCCAGTATTTCGGAGGAGTAGGCAGAGATGGGTTTACCACTAGCCACGACCCTGACAAACCGCTTTCGCTTCATCAACATTTTGTTAGTCGCTGCACGCACGCCGGTTTCACTTTTTATCTTGTCCTTGCTAAATTCGATATTTACGGAATAATAGATAATAGGGGTTAAAGTATGAAATTGCCGTTTTATTGCAATAGGTTCTTTGAATTAACATAGAATCTTCATGGTTTGAGGTTTTCGAATGAAACTTTTTTGAAATGGTTTCTATGATGTTCTTTTTTTAAAAAATGTGAAACATTTGAATATCGACTTTCAATTGTTTTTGTTATTCAATTTAGACAAGAAAGATGGATACTGCGAAAATTCGAGTGATTTTTGAATACGAGTTCCGACGCGGAACTAACGCGGCAGAAACAGCCCGCAATATCAATGCTGCGTTTGGAGAGGGGTCTACTAATGAACGCACCGTGCGATTTTGGTTTAAACGCTTTCGTGATGGAAATTTCGACTTAAAGAACGAGCCACGAGGAAGACCGCCCACACAGGTGAATAACGATGAATTAAGAGAGATAGTGGAAGCCGACCCTAGTCAAACTACCCAGGAATTAGCGGCATGGCTTAACGTTACCTTACCCACAATATTGACTCACTTGCGTCAAATCAATAAAAAAAAAAAAAATACGAAAAATGGGTGCCTCATAATCACTCGAATTTCTTTCTTGTCTAAATTAAATAACAAAAACAATTGAAAGTCGATATTCAAATGTTTCACATTTTTTAAAAAAAGAACATCATAGAAACCATTTGAAAAAAGTTTCATTCGAAAACCTCAAACCATGAAGATTCTATGTCAATTCAAAGAACCTATTGCAATAAAACGGCAATTTTATACTTTAACCCCTAATATTTTCTAACGAAAAAGTGACATATTAGGGTTCCGTACCTTAAAAGAAAAAACGGAACCCTTGTAGGATCTCTTTGTGGTCCGTTCGTCAGTCCATCTGTCTGTCAAGACTCTTTATCTCGGTAACACGTGGAAGTATTCAGAAAAATCAAACTTCTGAGTTGACTTAAAAAAAAAATACGGCCGTTTATGCCGCAAAAATACGTATATTTTGACACTCAAGGAAATCAAAATATAGGGTACAAATATTACTGAATTTGAACGGTCTCAGTAGACTGAGGTGACAGGCGTCTTTTTGAAAGCATTAACTGTTAGTTTACTACCCTCGGCAAAAATGATTAAATTACGGTTCAAATATATTTTGGCAAATTTTTTCATTTAAATTGGCACTATAAATATTTTTACATAGACTCAAAAATACTGGATATTAGTTATTGAATGTAAAATTTAATCTACGAAGCAGTTATTTTATATAAAGTCAAAAATACTGATTATTAGTTATTGAAATTAAAATTAAATCTACAGTCACACTTCTAGCAATGGTGTCTTATGCACTTAAGCACTGGTTCCCATGCTGTAGCTATGTTTCAACCCCGATGCCGGCGGATCTCTATTCCCTCGCGTATCATTCTAGAAAAGAAACGGTCCTCACGGACTAGAACTTGAACTTTATCAAAATGAATGAAGTGGTTACTTAATTATAGGGTACCTTCATAAATTTAAATTTGGCAAGTAATATTTTTTTATACCTACTACACGTATAGAGAAAAATATGAAAAACGTACATTTGTAATTAAATCATAAAAAAATAGTCTTTGAAGTTCGGGAAAAGCTCAGAAAAACTGCGAGACTCGATTCCTGACCTATTTATATTTTGTGATTGTTATATTTCCCGTGCACAATAAGGAATATTCTTATCTTATCTTATCTTATCTATAATATGGGTGAATCGGATTCGCAGTTGTCCGGTTTTTTTTTATAATTTGGAATTTTACTGTCCCGGCTGTCAAATTTCGATCAAACAGAGAACGTATTAGCGGAGGTCAAGATAAAAAGTACCCAAAACCGGCGTGCAAAGACTAATGAAGGTTGACGAAGCGAAAGACGTTTGTCACGATTGCGGCAAGTGGCAAACCCTGATCTGCCTACCCCTCCAAGATACAGGTGTGAGTTTATGTAGTAACGTCATATGTAATCATTGGGTTTATTTTTCGGATTTCATAGGAGCACTGAGAAATACCCAGGAACAAACGAGCGATCTCTCGCCATCAAACGTAACAGTTTGGCGAGTTTTAATGTACTGTATCACCCGTATTACATGTTATGTCATAAATAAATTTAAAAAAGTCCCTCAAAATTATGACTCTTGAAAACGGAACTACGCACCCAAATACAAAGAATGCTTCGGTATTATCAAGCGAAAGCAAAAGGATTTAATAAAACAAACCTTTTCCGAGGAAGGGACCCAAATAAATTACATTAGATTATAAATTAATAATATGATCGTCGCACTGCGAGTCTAGAGAAAAATATTCGGTATTTCCGTGCTTTTGATTAGCTGTTTTGTATTTTTTTTTGTATCGTATCGAGTGGGATGTCAAATAAAAAAACCGGCCGGGTGAAAGTCGGACCCGCGCATGAAGGCTTCCGTACCATTATCTTTACAACATTAGACAAGGATCGAATTTGTAACCAGCGCCATCTATAGAAACCAACAAGAAGCGTTTCACACGTTGTGTTTCTGTGACAATTTAAATAAATATCCTCTTTCTTTCTTTCTTTCTTCTTTCTAACATTGACGTTTAACGACAGGACATCGGCGCTGTGAAGGTTACATAGGTGGCCGCTAGATGGCGAGCGCTGTCTTTAGACAACGTTTGTTGTATAGGAACTTAAATATTTATTTTATTCTGTTTTTATTTGAGTTGTCTTTTAAAATAACGTGTTTATGCACCTACTCTCCTATCAAGAAAATTTAGAATGCAATGAAAAAATGAAATCTAATAAGTTTTTTTTATTAGGTATCGTTTTCGCATTTTTTGGTAATCCGACAACCCTGGAAAAATATTTTACTGCTTTTATTTTTTTGTATTCCCTAAGTTTTTCTGTATCTTCTATGGTATAAAAGCAATGGAACTCCCATTTAACTTTGACGCAAGTTTCCCATTGCTAGCCCATAAATATAAATTTAGTAAAAATGTGAAAATGTATCAAGCGAAGGAAAAACTATTTTTGTATATTTCAGGGTTTATTAATACTACGAGCGCCATATATTAGCAGTATTATTAATGTTGTTAAAATATTTTTTTTCTGGTTATCGGATTATATTTTCCAACCGTTTACTTGTTACCGAAAGTTTTATAAAAAATAGAAAGAAAATTATCTACGACCCGACTGCTAAACATTAACTTCGAAGCAGACGGATCCAAACTAAGTAAATTGTTGAATTTTGGTCGCGCCTGATTAGTAGTTAATGCTCATTAGTCGGGTTGTTGGTTATTTTTTATCTCAGTTTTTTATTATTTTCTTTTTTTGTTTCTTTTGTGGGATTCATGCTAATTTCATAGAGCCTATGACACTCGCGCAAACATGACGAATGGATTGAGATCTTATTTGTCAAAATTTGACCATTGATGAAGGAGTTATAAGGGAACATAGAAGCGGAAGACGTACATACATGCGAGCCAAATACATTACCCTCCTTTTCGAAGTCCGCCACAGTCAGGTAAAGAGAAGATTTTTTTTCACTAGTTGCGTTAGTTAGCTTCGGACAGCATCTCAACGCTTTACGGTCAATATATTTTATAGAATAGAAAAAGTTATTTTTTTCAAAGACAAAACACACATATAACAACAAAAAACGAACTGTATTAATGCGCTCACAAGAAAATAATATTTCTTAAATTAAACTAAAATATGTTTAATTACTAAAACAAACTAAATAAAAAAAAAACCTAATCTAAATAATATGGGTTTTAAGTCCTTTAAAAAATTGTACTTACATCTGCGTCAAACTATAAAAAAAAACAAATTTAAATAATATGGGTTTTAAGCTTTAAAACAATTTTATTGTACTTACATCTGCGTCAAACTATACACTAATTACCGCTCCAGCTATCTTTCAAAAACCGAATGGCAACCGTAAGTAACATCGCAGAATTTATCTCAGCAATAAAACCCCGAAGCGTTCCAAAGTATCGCTAATTAATGTAAACACAGAAAGATTAAGCTCACAAATAAACAAACCAAATGGCTTCTGCTAGCCATAAATAGGTACCTACAGATACGGAAATGGATTTTTTAATTGCAATTTTTTTTTAGGCTGCGCGTAGATTGTTTTCTTTCTCCAGTGGCTTAGCTGGTCAACCACGAGAGGTGGGATTAACTTGCTGTGGAAAAAGATACTCCGTGTGGCGCCGGATTAAGAATAGCGTCACTCCATTATCTTCCGTGGATGTCGTAGAAGGCGACTAAGGAAATCAATTACCAGGAGACGGGCAGCAGCGTCTTCCTGAGATTCCAACCGTATACTGCGATCGCCAACCCACCTGCCAAGCGTGGCGATTATGGCAAAACCCCTCATGGTTATGAAAACCACGAAGGAGGACTATGTTCGCAGTGGGCTTCAAATGGCTGATGATGATGATGATGATTTGCCTACATATTGTCCTCAGCACGGATTAGTGCACCAAAAAGAATATAAGAAAATAATTTTAAAAACAATATTATCATTGGATAAATTACATTATAAACCGTATTTTTTTTTATGAATTCAGAACTTGAAATCAGTTTTCTCAGAATCGATTATGAAACCACTTGATTTAAGCAATATATTTTTGTTAATTTTACTCAAGTAAATAAAAATTAAGCCAGCCAGCACGCATCAGGCACGGTTATAGCGAGGCACTAGCGCGACACCGAGACTGCGCGCCGAAAAGTCCATGTAGAGTACGCTACAGAATTAACTAAAACTCCGGTTTGATATCAAAGAAAAATAGAGGTAAGATTAAACCGCTTAAAATTTAATAATTTCCAAAGATAAATACCAATTTAAATATAATTTTAAAACAAAACACGCAAGTCTACTCTCACCGTAAAATTAAGTGACATTACGCACAAAAGATAAAGCCATATTGTAAATGAGAGAAAAATTAAACACACGTTTTTGAGGGGGCGCCCGTAAGTAATATTTTTAAAGGTTTGTATAATATTGTCGGTCGAAAAACAGGCCCGGACTTAGGTGGGGTCATCAGGATAAATAAATTATGATATAGTGGGGGTAGCTTTTTTCAGGCTACCTCTCGACAGGATGCGAATGTAGACTTGTAAATGTACAGAAGGTATTCTATTAAAATACCCGACGAATGTTGCAAATGCAAATGTAGAACAGTAAGTATATTTGTTAAAACGTCGAAAAAGTGTACAATTTGAAAGCTCTTGGTATTATTTACGGTCAGGTCGGTCAGTCCAAAGTTCTTACATATTAAAATCTCATCCCTTTTTTGTGAAAAATACTGCAATTAATACTAAATTCGAATTTCAAAAACACAAAAAAGTATTTTTCGTCGGCCGCTTCTACGCAGCCTCTCCGTCCCAAAGTCAAACGTGAGTTTTTAAAAAAAGCGTTCGCCACCGGGCGCCTAATGAATTTATGGCCAGGAACTTAGCCGCGCTTCCCCGAGGACGCGATAAAGAGAGCGATAGCGATGTCCATGACGAATAGTGTTCGCCGACCTTTTCGGAATGGGACTCGTTTTTAATGTTCTCATTTTGAATTTTTGTGAAGAATTGTTTGTAAAAACCACTGTGATACTTTCTAGAAATGGACAGGGAAAAGTGGTTTTTTCTTTAATCTGTGGCCCATATGTATCTACGGGAATAGTATCAACCGAATGGCGTGAGTATAGTGGTTTGTTTAGCGGGTGAGCTACTCTACTCCTACTATATTGCTCTATATTTCTCGGTCCATTTGTGGGAAAAATAAAAAGTAGGATGCGAGCTTAACTTGAAGTTCATGCTTACTCCTAATTAGTCTAATCCCCAAATTAAATTCGTATGTATACTGATAAAGATTGTATCAAGCAGTAATGGCAAGCAATAAGCTGTGTTGCCAATTGTAAGGTATTTTTGTAAATATTTTATGTTTGTTTTTTCCTGGGGTACAACAAAGAATATATCTCAACTTAATAGTTATGCCTTATTGTTGAATGTGTTCAAGAAAAAACCAAACAACGCAAGTATGGTACCAATTACTCCAGCAACTAAAACTGAAACAAGGCAAACAGCAAAATAAAAAGAAACGGAACGCAACGTATAAACATCTCATTAATTGTAGCGTTAAACGGAACGTAGCCCGCGAGGTCAATTCCAATAAAGTGGGAACAACCTATCCAATAGATGAAACTGCCGCGGCCCAAGTTATGAAAACTAGGATTAAATATTGTGGGCAAGAAAACAAAGGTAAATTTGAAGAAAAATAAGAAAAAAGCAAGACACATCACAGAAACAATATAAACAGAGAAGTAACATAATATCACAACAACAGAAAGAAAACTAAATACACAACAGACAAATCAAATGAATAAAAAAGGACTATAGTTGTAGCCTGTGGTGTGTCTAAGTTGCCACAAAAGGCAGCTGACTCAGCGTTGTGCTGAGGAAGTGATCCCTCATTTGCTGTCTATGCGATTCACATCTCCATTCTGGTGTCAAACCCACGACCGGTGCCTAGGTAGAGAAGCTACGTTTCTCCAGACCAACGAGGCGGTCTGTAACAGTTTTGTTGTGAAAGTTACTTATCTTAAAGCTACTTTTCATAGTTCTCGTTTTTCTAAATAAAATACATCTTTTTGCATTTCAAAAGTTTAACATCAGCTGTTTGCAAAATTATCTACACATTAATGCGCAACGTATGACAGATTATATTGTGCAAATGAAACATATGAATTCAATTGAATTAAATTCAATTCTTGTTTTTGTGTTGCCTCTCTGTTTGTATCCCACTGCTGGGCAAATTCGTTGTTGAGTCTTTATATTCTTTAGGCAAATTCGTTGTTGAGTCTTTGTACATTTTTCTCCAAAACGATCTCGATATCGCTTAAAAAGGATACCTATGATAGGTAACAAATAACTTCCATACAACATAATCACACCAATATTTAAATCTTAACGTTGACTAAGTCACAGTTCCTGAGCTACTTAAAAAAACTGGCCAAGTGCGAGTCGGACTCGCGCACGAAGGGTTCCGTACCATAAAAACGGCAAAAAATGACTTTTGTTGTATGGGAGGCCCCATTCAATATTTATTTATTATGTTTTTAGTATTTCTTGTTACAGCGTCAACATATACATCATCTGTGAAAATTTCAACTGCCTAGCTATCACGGTTCATGAGATACATCCTGGTGACAGACAGTCAGACAGACAGACGGACAGTGAAGCCCATAACGGGGTCCCGTTTGGCACCCTTCGGGTACGGAACCCTAAAAACAAAACTTTGACTTTCACGGACATTGTTCACCGTGCGCCAATCGCGTGTCACTTCCACCACGCAGCTAATTGCGGCCTTATACAGCGTGTAGTGGCCATCGTTGATTACGGGGTGGCCGTTAAATCGCCCGCCCAATGCGATGTTGCTCCATCAATACGCTGCGATAGGACATTCAATTTGTGTTTGATGTCGCTGCTGGATTTTCGGGAGCGACGCGGAGTCATGGGGACTTGTGAGGTTCACTAGTGCTACAAAAAAAAACATATTCACACTCAGAAATCAGAAATCAATAATTTATTTCGACGTAAAGAATTTACATTCTGTTCGCTGAATGTCAATGTACTATGTTACTATGTTAGCCGCTGCCTTCGGGCCGTATTTGTAGTGGAGAAAAAAGCAGCGGGAAAAAAAATCCACTTTGACCATCTTTTCTCAAATCATCTTAAACTTATACATCAAAGCCTATATGATATGATTCCGTGATAGCCACCAATAACTTTAAAAGCCGTTCTCTAGCGTTCATACTAGTCAGGCGGGCACAAAATGGCATTAATGCTATCTAGTCACAGATCCGCGATCTTAGGTAATCGGCCATGGGTCCTAAAATCACTATTAACACAATTAAGAGTCAGACACTTCCTTAAAAAACGATATGTCCGGAATAACAACGACGTAATTGAATTTTTTCATATTTAACAGGAGAACATTTCGACGGTGGTTTTACAGAAATAATAATGAATCAGTATATAATGCATAATGCGTCACTTGACTGAAATTAATAGACATTCAATTGTGTCCTTTGTCGAAGACCAGGACTAATAAAAATCCCTGCACAGGGCAGTTAACATTATGAAAATCAAAATGGCGTCTGATAACCGAACTAATAAAACAGGCATCTATTGTTCAGAGTATTATTCTATCGCCAGTCTGTGCCTATAGGCTTTTTTATGAGAAGTTACCTTTGAAATATTAAAAAGATTTAGGTAATTAAAATTAAATACAAGGAGCGATGAAAAATGATACGTGTGTTTCCGCCATTGAAACCAGTAAAAGGATTAAAGTACTCGAAACCGGTACGCATGCATGCAACGAATAGGTAATGAATGTTGAGGAAGCGAACGTGTTCTGTCAGGATCGTGGCAAGTGGCAGTCCCTGGTCTCCGTCTACCCCTCTGGGATACAGGCGTGAGTTTATGTATGTAAGTATGTATGAAATTAGTATCCGACAAACCTATCTATTGGAAACAACGAAAACAGTCTTTCTATGTTTGTGATGTCCTTGCCTGGTCACCATAGCACAAAGTATGCTTGTTTGGGACCAGAACGAGTTACTTATGTTGAGTGAAAGCTATTATTATTATAGATATCTATCTATCTAGATAGATAGAATATTCTTTATTGTATCTACACCAAGAATTATATATGAGAATTGCTATAGTTATTAGTTCATCATCAGCCGTTTGACGCCCACTGCAGGACATAGGCCTCCTTCGTGGTTTTCATAACCATGAGGGGTTTCGCCATAATCGCCACGCTTGGCAGGCGGGTTGGCGATCGCAGTATGTGGTTGGAATCTCAGGAAGACGCTGCTGCCCATTTCCTGGTAATTTATTTCCTTAGTCGCCTTCTACGACATCCACGGGAGGAAATGGAGTGACGCTATTTTTAATCCGGCGCCACACGGATTATTAGTTATTAGTTACCTAATTATTATAGTTATTAGTGATAAGGCCGTCGAACCTTTAAGGATTAAATGTATAACTCCTAGCGTATAATAAATAACATTCTACGATCTCGCTCTCTAGTACCATGGCAATGTCGTCATTTATTCCACAGGGTAGGCAGCCGACCCACCGAACGGCGGCCAGTTCTCGGCCATCATTCTGTGACCGCCTTCGTCCACCATCCATCTTCCCGTGTAATAAGATTTCGTGATTCGTGTGTTATCGTGATTTTCATGCATTTGTCTTGAAAATACAGTTGCGTCGTGCAACTCATCTTTGTCGATTATCTGAATACTTCTTCAGGCCATCGCGGCGGCAACAAACCTGCGGAACCTTTAACGGCAGGGCAGTCTTAAAAATCAATTGCCCAGAAAATCGCCTAACCAACCGGAAAATACATCCGGTCGCGAGGGGCCTCCACTAATACACTAGAGGGACGTTCGAACGAAGGAAATGCCGATGGGTTTTGCTGGTTAAGGCGTGGACTTGTCCTTTAGATAAATAAGGTCAGATAAACATAACTTCCACATACTTTTACTGGTCCCAAACTAGGATACTCTGTGCTGTGGTAACCAAACTAGGACATCATAAAAAAATATGATAATATTTTTTATTTTACACTGTACGATAAATTTACAATATCATGTTGATCAGAAGGTTAGTAATATTACAAAACAAAACCTCGACTAAGAAGAAGTCAGACAGGACTTGATAAAATGTTTTTTTTTTTTTGCGACGAGACTTTCATCTTTAAACAATACATGATGTTACATAGTATAAGGATACGTACTATACCTTTTAATTTTTGGCAGATCGTAATCATAACGTTTCGTACAAAAACAAAGGCCAGGGAGCGTCCACAATGGTCTTTAAGAGAGAGTTTAGGAGAGGTTTACGTGAGGAGCTCCAAGAAATACGCTTCATTTTAACAAAATAATGAGTTACCTTTATAATTATTTACTAAGCCGTACAAGTGTGTCATTGCTGGGCAAAGGCCTTACATTTGATTTTGCGTTACATATATTAAAACTTTTGTGCTTATATTAAAACTTAATTTAAATGGTAATTTGTAATTTTAATTAATTTCGTAATATAAAAAAACATTGGACATTAATGCCCAAAATAAAATATGTATTACTATTATTATTAATCATCATAAAAGTAATCATATAGTATTCGCCATATTTACAGTTGTAGTGGTGTACCCAAGCCATTGATGGCTGCCCGTTCGTTTTGCTCTTTACTGTTATTGAGGTCTGCCTCTGATGTCTTATCTCTTATTCGCCTTCTTTTATTTACTCTTTGACCCTCGATGTTTGAAAACTGCTCTTGGGTATTCACTAGTTTTTTTTCTTAGCTTGGAAGTTAGCTTCCTAGAACAGAAAAAAAAGGCTTAACAAGTCCATTTGAAGTTACAGATGCTGTTGACTTAGACGTTACTATACTGTTTGGAGCCACATATTATGATGATCCTTGGCGTTGTAGCTAGCTACCTAGAGAGGAATAAAGGTTTAATACGATATCAGTCACATGACTCCATCTGGAGTCACAGATGCTGTTGATTCTGCCGTACCAATAAGTGTCACATACATAAGGCGGTATCTACAGTTTATTTTTGCTGATGTGTTTCTTACACACCCGCTAAAACAAATTGTATAGATAGTATTAAAAATATTAGTATTAAGTATTAGTATTATGAAGTTGTAAAAGGAAACCTTAGTGTCTGAGGTATACGCGTACCTCAGCGCTTGAAATTGCCAATCCGCGGTGGGCACGCCGCACCGCTCATTCTGAGAGGCCTGTGACCTGCAGTGGGACGATAGGTTACATTAAAAAAGTACGTATTAAAATAATATCTTGTTGATTTTATAAGAAGAACGAAATGAAACAAACGGTAATTCTAGTAGACTTACGGGTATTTTCGAATCTCTTGGAAGCCTGTGGTTGCGTCTCCTATTTTTATGGCAAATTTGCCAAAACTACCTACTGACAAAATGTCTGGGTGAGTATCTAAGAAAACAGCAGCAAAATGTACATAGAGACACAAACATTAAAGATGTAAAAATCTCAAAAACTAATAGGTAATCGAAACTCTTTATCGCGGGCCGCAGAGTATGAATATTAATGCGTGGCAAGATTTCGTTAATCTAAAGTAAAGCCGCGGCGATAGTATGCGGCGCGGTTTCTTCCACGAGTAAAGCTTGGACTCCACGCGTTCGAAGTAGCTCCGGAATCCGGAAAAAAGCTTTGGCCAATCTTAGAATTGGACGCAATTCGTCGCTCAAACAAATTACGTGTCTTCCGGGATCAGTTAGGCTCAAACTGTGAGAATCTAGAATCGGTTCGAAAATACGTCCGGTATTCACTTTTGCTGTCATCGGATGAAGTTTTCCTTCACCTCCACCACATCGCTCCCAACAACGATTCGCTAGACGAAGGACGTCTATATCCATGGAGGTCCTCGAGCTTTAGGCTTCGATAGCTTGGAGCTCCCATCATCAATATAATCCATGAAGGCAAAGTGACCCAGGGGTAGAAGCCCGGAGAAAATGCTCGGGGTAAGAAGATCAGCCTCACATCCCAAACCTGTGGCTGCGAGAAAAGCGAGCACCAAACGATAACCTGACTGCTGCAGCTGAGTGAAGTCATTGAAAAAAAACACATGTTTTTTTTAACAGATTTGTTTTTTACACTTTATTGCATAATAAAAAAAAAATTATTTGTTTGTTACACTTTTTTGCACAATAAAAAAAGCATTAACAAAAATAAAACTTAATTAACAGGCTTGTGACAGAAAATAAGCAAAGGCGGTTTCAAAAGAAACTTCTTCCAGCCAGCCTAGAAATTCTATACTGATTAGCCTTAACATGCCTTTTTCCCAGATCAGAAACAATTCAAGTGATATTTTGCACCCGCATTGTCTCGTAGCAAAATCACACGATAGGCTTTTTTTCGGAACGGAACAGAGAATTTTTTAAGCGATCCCGGATGCATTTCCGGATTACTCTTTATAAGAAAAAATCCCAATGGCTGTGGTTTTGACAGCATCCCTGGATCCAGTGTGGAGTCGATTCTGTTGGGGGTCGATTCAAGGACTCTATGATTCTATAACTACAAGCATCCGGAATTCGGATGCTTGTGGTCCTAGCGCTAAGCAAAGCTCCGGCGATCGTATGCGGCGCGGCTCCTTGCCCCGAGTTACGGCCGCGCTAATTTATGCCGCGACACGAACTATAGCATTTTCACTCCTTCGGAGACGCTACGGTTCATGGAGAAGTGGTGTAACTGAGGAATTGGTGAAACGTCGAAAAAAAAAAACAATTATTTTATTACTTATAACACAAAAACTTAATGAACGTTGCAAGTTATACATAGGAAATTATTATTATTATTTATATTTATTCTCAATAGAACATGAAAAAATACAATTTCATAACTTAAAATATATCTTAAAATGAGAAAAATAGTGGTACGTTTTTGTTGATGAACTTTTGCTATATTTTGTTGGTATTGTGTCATTACAAAAATGCATTGCTGTCTCTCTCACTCTCTGGAACTCTTTCATGCTTGGTAATCTATCTAATTGATGCTGAATTAGGGTCAAAAATTTCCTTTTTTTCTTCAATAAACACGAACACTTTATGGTACATAAAAGAATCAATTATATAAAATTACTGGTTAAAAATAACATCAATATTACTGAAACGCTTTTTATGAACTTTAAGTTGCATGCAACGCCAGCTATTCACCTGTTCTTGCAAGCAAAAACTAGCATCATACTTTTTTATTGCACAAACTAAGCATTGGTCAGGCTAGAAACGCTAATTATCGGGTAACTTATCCTTATATTAAAATACTGCATCATCTGACCTATTCGGTAGTTTTGCTTAATTCGAGACTGAATTAATATAGATTAATTTTTTAGTTACGTTTATACAAAAATCTAATTCCTCACTTACTCCATTCGCTCACGGAACCAGCCCCCAGTGATCCGACTTAAACCGAAGCCAAAAAGTGTACAGTTAGGCCAACCCCCCCCCCCTTCCCCTGCTTCCAACTCAGCCCCTGGTGGGCAGCTGGGGAGTAACTTCATAAGACCATGAATTTAAATACGTTGGTCGCGGTGTCAAAGGGCTGGTCGGTGTGCAACGGGCTAGGGCAGTAAAATGGCGCTGGGAGAGATGTTAGTTCTTACCGACTTTACTGCGGTGGGGTTAGTTAGGGGGTAGTTTGTCTATCATCACGAACGAGACAAATGTATGCCTATGTTGTAATCATGGACAAGCAATACCAGAAAAAACTTCTTGTCGGACCGTGCAGTCAATATGCAGAATAAACTGCCGGAGACAGCAATTAGTACTTAATCAGTCACTTATTTAAAAACAGACTTGATAAACATTTCACAAGAACGCAAAAGTGATATAGACGCATCAGCTTAAAGCTGCTTGTGTACTAATGATAATAACTATCGAAATGTTGAAAATCACACTCAATTAGGGAAATAAACTAGTAGTTGAGGAGAGGAAAATCATAAGGAAGATTTCGGTTCAACAAGGTTTCCTTTATACTTATTTAATTTTTTATATTTTTGACATTGCGGAGTAATCTTTATACTTATAAGTAGTAATTGAGGGAATATTGATTTGAATGAAATTATTGCTTAGAGGGAATTTGGTTGTTGGAGAGTCAAAATGAAAGTAGGAGTCGAAGACCTAATTTCCAAACCCAACATCATCGGAAAAATGAAATCCCGCCAAATCCGTTGGCTCGGTCACTTGCAATGGGGCCTGGGACCACCAAATGGCCACAATCCGGTTCGCCGGCCTGTTCTCCTTCGCTTTGGCAAGGATAAATCTGTACCACAGAATTTATCATGTCACTATTTTTGCAACAGAAATATCAGTAAGTTCGTGCAATTCTACAGATTTCTATGATTTACTATAATATTTTTTTACTGTAGAGCTTTATTGAAATAAACCTCCAATAATTTACCTATAGAGTTTTACTCTCGCCTCGACAACTTCGGGAAACTGTAATTTCCACTTTTTGTTTCGTCGAGCGTCATTTTAGCGCTCCAAACTCAGAAAACTTTTCTAATCTCCTAGAAGATTGTTTAAACAGAAAGTTACTAGTATTCGCGACCCGATGTTGCTAATTTGCATTGCTATAAGACTTTATTAATGCATCGAACCTTAATGCAATTGATAATAACTGAACCGTAAAAAAAATGAACATAGGAGGCTCCCCTTACGCCACATGTCTCGGTTTAGTTGGCTGGGCATGTATGAACAATGATGATGTATGATGAGGGGTTTTGCCATAATCGCCACACTTGGCAAGCGGGTTGGCGATCGCAGTATACAGTTAGAATCTCAGGAAGACGCTGCTGCCCGTCTCTTGGTAATATATTTCCTTTGTCGCCTTCTACGACATCCACGGAAGAAAATGGAGTGACCCTATTCTTAATCCGGCGCCACACGGGACATGCCTGACAACACATTTTTGTTATATTTAATATATTTATTTGCGAGATTTGAACCCGCCGTCTCTAGCATACCGTGCCAGCGCTCTTAGCAACTAAACCTTTAAGACAAAATAAGATAAGATAATCGTTTATTGATGCCAAGAATGATAGCACAATACATAAAAAAATCTCGTGTTTCATATACAATAAAATGTTGACAATCAAAGGGAGCGCCGGTAGAGCGATCGGTGGAATGCTTGCCTTACAGTCAGGAGGTCGTGGGTTCGAACCCCGGCGCAAGTACCAATGACTTTGTTTTCTATGTTACGTGCACTGCATTTGTGAATTTCTAGTAGCAATACCACTCGCTAACTGTGAAGGAAAACATCATGATGACACCTTTCCTAAAGTAGGTCGTATATATTCAAGCTGCATTATAAGCAAAGAAATACAGGCTTAGTATGTGCTAAGCCTTTCGGACCTCAAACTGACTTTACGATATTTTTTTTTATTCAAGCTGACTAAACTGAGACAACTGCGAGAGCTCCGTGTGGCGCCGGATTAAGAATAGCGTTAGTCCATTTCTTTCCGTGGATGTCGTAGAAGGTGACTAAGGTACTCAATTTATTACCAGGAGTCGGGCAGCAGCGTCTTCCTGAGTTTCCAACCGCATACTGCAATCGCCAACCCGCCTGCCAAGCGTGGCGATTATGGCAAAACCTGTCAAAACCTGGTTATGAAAACCACGAAGGACGCCTGTGTCCTGCAGTGGGCGTCAAATGCCTGATGATCATGATGATGAACATGAGACAATGTTGCAGGTATTGCGAGAACTTATCGATCTAAAAATATGTCCCAAGCACTACACCGTGTGAGCGGTCACTAGACTTTCTAGTGTAGCTGGAATTATGGCACTACTCGCTGTAAAAATCATCCAAAATAGATTTAGGAAGGCCTACGTTTATATATGATCACATATCTGAGTATAGTACTAGGCTCAAATGGCTCCCTATCCGCCTCCGTAGGAATGCTCACATTAGCTTACTTTACTACTCCGTGCTATTCAATCTTACCACTCCTGAGATATATCTCAAACAACGCTTGAGATGAGATGCTGTCCTAAATGACTCCCACAGTCGCACGTTGCGATCAGCTTAAAATCTGATGCTGAAGATACCTACTCACTCGACGAAGTTCTTCAGTAACTCCTTTAAAGCCACAGCCGTCCGACTGTGGAATGAATTGCCATTAGCAATAAGACAGTCCCCTTCACCAGCGGTCTTTAAAAGCGGAGTGAAGGAATATTACCTGTCTATAGAATAGATAATCTATCCAATAATATTACGTAGGTATATTATATTATTTCCTTTCCCCATATATAATTTGATTATTAGTATGTATGTATGTCTATTTGTTCAAATATTTATGTATGGTTTAAGTAAGTTTATACACTTTTCAACTCGTATTTCTTAATTGCACCGACTACCCGTCTCTAATTTCTTTCTTGTGTCCGTCTATGGTTGCCTGGAAGAAATTGATTTTAGTTATAAGGCCGCCAATTGTACCTACTGCGATTTATTGAATTAAATGTAATCTCTGTGTACATTAAAGAATATTCTATCTATCTGTGTTTAAGCTAATCTAGCCTCTATATTGGTTTTCAAGTTGCCTATACAAGTAATTATTTTTTCTACTGGCATTCCAAGTTGTAACCACATCGGCGACAGATCAATAGCATGTCGAATAGCACCGCAGAGCCGAGACCGTTCTCTTTTATGGGGAAACGAATGTTTACGTGCGGTCCCTGGCAAAGATTATAGCAATACGGGCCGTGGAGTTAAATTTTTAGTTGGGCCAATGGATGAGGCATCTCCTTTTACATAAATTTTTCAAGCTATATATGTATCACAACGTAACTTCTGTACATAACAATCACTTATCCTGATCCCAAACTAGGATACCTTGTGCCATGGTAACCAGGCAAGAACCTGCGGGATACACCTAGACTGACGCCATTTGTACAAATTAAGGTACGGCGGCCTCCCGTGGGAATCAAGCCCATAACCTATCGCATGGTAATCAAACATGTTACTGCAAGACCAACGAGGCAGTGATCAGGCTTCAACATTACCATCATTAATTTCTGGGCCCTGTACGTCAGTTACTCTGGTGCATGTCTCAGATTTCATTGTTTGCACGCAATATTTACAGGAGATACCAAGCATCGGTCTGTATCGATTGGCGACATAACCTTGAAGAAACTACCACATCCAAAAATTTCAACATCTAGCGCCGAAGCTAATGGCGATCGGCTAACAGCGGGGCGGGCCGGTCGTAAAGAGAGCGCGCTTTATTGAGACTTTCGGGGGATATCGGTGGACCCGATGATGTCCGAAGTGGATTATTGAGCACAGTCCAGTAGAATTGAATTATGGCGCGGTGGGATGGCGCATCTATTTGTTTTGTTTCTTGGTTCTGTGATAATTTATTTATTTATACCATTTTGCATGTAAGAAATGGAACGATTTTAGAAATGGATCATTCAACCGTAAAACCTTGTTTTAGAGGGGGAGGTTTGCAATGGACTTTATAATGAAGGCTACATAAAATATTTTCTTCAAAAGCAGGCAGTCAAAAAAATTAAAACCAAAACTCTTCAACCTTCGATCGTGGACCCAGTTTAAAAAGTCAAATTTACTGTAAAATAATGGAACTGATCGAATTATTTAATAAAAGTACCGATAAACCAATCAACTTCTACAAGCAGCTCTTATAGCTATCTCATAAAGGTACCAAACTATCACATCTGGACATAATCCAGCGACATGTCATAAAAAGAATTAATGTCATTATCAGATATTGCGCTTCGGTACGAAGCCCTTAAGATACGCCGTAAAATATCACCGAAATTGCTTTCGGATGACGTGATCTGTCATTAAATGTATACTTTCCTCGCGAAAGGTAGAACGTCATTGGGCTCCTTTTCCATTAGCAGATATTAGGTGATATGTTTATCCGTGTGGCGCCGGATTAAGAATAGCGTCACTCTATCCCGTGGATGTCCTAGAAGGCGACTGAGGAAATAAATTATCAGGAGACGGGCGAGCAGCGTCTTCTTGAGATTTCAACTGCATACTGCGATCGCCAACCCGCCTGCTAAGCGTGGCGATTATGGCAAAACCCCTCATGATTTTCATAATCATGTGCTGCGCTGTACTTCAAGCAACTTTGAAGAGTTTGTGTCCTGGTCTCAAACTAGGATACCCTGTCTTATGGTAACTATGCAACGACACCACATATCACCTCATCATCATTATTATCAGCCCCTGGACGTCCACTGCAGGGCACAGGTCTTCTGTCAAAGAGAGAGTATGAGCTCAATTACAAAAAAAAACTTTGGCCTTTGCATCCACGTAATGAGATAATTTATACAGTGTCCAGTGGCACTTTCACTCACAATAGATAGGTGAAGGGACCACTCAGACGCTACAGTGCCTGAGACATTGTTTTGAACTTCTTCATAACCTGTGTCACAAAAACAACACTTAAATAGTCGAAGTACCTTGTACACTTTTGCGCTCATTAGAACCTTTATGCGATATAAAATATACGCCGATTTTATGACTATTTACGTCATAATTATTATGAGCCATATCATTCCCCTAAGAAGGTAAGAGTTTGCAAACAGAAGTTCAGTTCTGCTTTAGCGAGAGTTATTTTATACAGGCCACCAGTATGTATGTTTATATACTGGGGTATGTACTGGGATATGTAAACATTCATAAACATAAACACTCAGATTGGACTGGGCTAACATAATGCAATTCTCTTCAAAAATTTACAGTCAAAGCTTAAAGAATAGAATGTCAATATTGAAATATTCCGTTTCTGTTATCTCTGGCCCTAAAAGAGAACCTAAGCTCAGTTTTAGCTAGCAACTCGAGAGTAGACGAACTTGAAGACATGCCATTACATAAAGGTAGACTCAGAAGAGGTAGACTCTAAGACCAAAGCCCTAGGAGGCCTATACTTATAATGAAAACGGACAGCTCTACTGCGCTGAATGCAACCGAACCTTTTAAACGCTGTTTGGATGTTCCAGCAGGGAAGCAGTGACAGCCGTTGGCGTCGGCGACGAGGTGGCTATCATCACATAAGGGTTAACGCTGCTGTTACGTACGGAATTCCGTATAATTTACTGAATGATTGCAAAGAAATTGAATACTTTTGGTAAATGTTATCTGAGGCTTTGCTAGATAATTAGAAATTAGAAATACCGGAAAATTAAGATATTTTTAGGGTTCCGTACCCGAAAGGTAAGGAACCCTATTACTAAGACTCCACTGTCCGTCTGCCTGCCTGTCTGTCTGTCACCAGGCTGTATCTCATGAAAAGTGATAGCTAGATAGTTGACATTTTCACAGATAACCTATTTCTGTTGCCGCTGTAACAACAAATACTAAAAACAGAATACAATAAATATTGAAATGGGGCTCCCATACAACAAACGCGACTTTTTGCCGTTTTTTTGCTCGATATTAATAACGGCAACAGGTAGACGCTTGAAACATTCACATAATATTTAGTTGTATATTCAATTTAAAGTAAATAATTAAAATAAATATTTAAGGCGGGCTCCCACACAACAAACGTGATTTTTGCCGTTTTTGCTTGATTGTACTTGTTTTTGTAAATGTTTCTCTATAGATAACGGCATGGAACCCTCCGTGCGACGTCCGACTCGCACTGGGCTGTTTTTTTGTTTTTTTAATAACTTAGTATTTATTGAAAAGAAGTTAATACTACAATTATTAACTTTTAGAAGCAAATTTTCTTAATCAAAACTTAGTACATACATGATAGCAAAACTATATCTAAAATGTCTGTAATTGTATTATTTAGCAAAGACTCTGACTACGTTTATCAAAAGTTTGGCATTTTTTTTCAATCATAAAAAAAAATTGAATGTGCGAGCGAGACGGAATACTAAACGTCACAGCAGCCTTTAGATGCATAGTTCTTCTGCTGATTTATTTTTGTGTTTGTATGTTTGTGAATCTCTAGGGAGGAAGTATCAGTTATGACCCATTACGGGTTTTGTTTGATTTATATTAGATGATGGGCCGTTATTGTGTCTTATCCCTTAATGGCTGTGTAAGAAAGATATGGGATTGCGATATTATTAATATTAATTATAATGACTGGGCGTGAAAACACAGGGATTCTTTATTGTAGACAGGATTTTTAATGTGCAATGGGGAACTTGCGACAAACTTAGATTGAAGTGGCATTGCATTTGTACCATGAAAGAAGACATAGAAAAACTCAAGAAAAAAATTGAAAAATTAAACCATAAAAATTTTTTTGTCGGGGTTTTCGGGGTCCCGAAAAATGTGAAAGCTCAACTTAATCTAACAATAAAAAAACATATTAGATTTCGTATGTCCATTGGATTCTAAACGTTTTCTTAGACGGGTGTTGATGTATAAAAACATTAATTTACGAGATAACCTGAATATTAATAAACGCTTCATACGTTAAAAGGTGTTACGTGTCATAGTTTTTGTACCACGTGACTAGAATGACTTTTCAACTGGACACATTATGAACAGTATTAGTCGTAGAGAAAAAAAAATACCACGTTTATTTGTCTCTTAACATGGCCTCTCCGATTATATTAAAACATTTTTTGTGCAAGTTTTCCATTTCACGTCAATTAGAGAATGTGTTTTATACAAACTTTCATGTCTGTAGTTTCACAGTTTTCGAAGCATCGGGGTTCAGGTAATTTTATAAAATTCGCGTTTACATGACCGGTAAAGTAGCCTCCGGTAAATAAAAAACGTTCAGTCTATTCAACGCGTAATTATATTCTTTTTATTGCACTAACCCGTGCTGAGGACAATTTTAAAAACCTATTTAGAGGCTAAAATTCCACTCATGACGGGACTTGAACACGCGACCTCTGGCTAACCGTGCCAGCGCTCTCCCAAGTGAGTTAATGGGCAAGTGCAGGCATCAGTGAAATTTCGTGCCTCTTTACAAACTTCTCTGTATTACGTACAGGCAGCGACATCTTGCTGAAGTAATTTGAAGCAACTTCACTTGCAGCCCCGAGTAGCCACTTTGCATTTAGGTTTCACATCGGAATGATATCGCTGTACTAACATAATTATATTCTTTGTTGCTAGTGCCGTGCTAAGGACAACTTTAAAAACCTATTTAGAGGCTAAATATTTCACCCATGCCGGGACTTGAACCCAGTTCAAATTTCGCCATTGCCTGCACCTTGCCCATAGCTCAGTTGGGAGAGCGCTGGCACGGTTAGCCAGAGGTCGCGGGTTCAAGTCCCGGCATGGGTGGCATTTTTTAGCCTCTAAATAGGTTTGTATAATTTTATTAAGCTTCTACCATAAACGATTTTTCCTCCTAATTCCATGTTAATAAATATTTTCTTTCGAGGCCTTTCCAATTTTATAAAACTCACAAGCAGGGGTACCCACCAAGCTAAGATAGCTAAGAGCCCTCAACTCAAGTGCCTTCGAGAGGCATCGATCTCTCTTGACTCCTGAAGGATCAGTAGGTGCGTATTCTTTCATCGCCCCAATTTTATTTATTGGGAAAACTTTGCAAAGAAAATTCCTGGTAGGTTGTATTATGTGGTAGATTTTCTTATTAAAAACGTGAAAATACGGGAGTAAAACCAAAACTGAATTAAGTAACTTTGCGTAGATTTTCTAAGCAGATGCCAATTGCGGATAGTAAAAAAAATATTTAAATAAAAATAAAAACCGACTTCTAACACTACAGCAATAAAAAGTTAGAATTTAAAAGAATACCTATAAATTAGAACCACGTATACATATTAGATATTGTAGAAGTATAATTTGGAGTCGATGCCCAAAATATATGTGCTGGTTATGAAACTGGGGCCGTCTCTTACCTTGGGACTACTTTTACGATATATTATGAAACATATGCATACGCGTCGCACAGAAAACCTCCTCCTTTGTTGAAGTCGGTTAATAAATAGGTATAATTTTACTTAATGACCGACATATAATGAATAAAAATTATTACTACCGTATTATGGGCACTGTCTGATGTAAATACAATACTAGTTCCACTAGATGTTTCAGAAAGGGTTAAGCTTAAGCTTCAAAAACCTAAGTTTCACAGTTTAACTCAAGCACATCCTTCAGAATTCTTTTCAAACATTTTTTTAAGAATAACGCGTTATTCATCTTTGAGTTACTACTACTACTACTACTAATCAGCCCATGAACAGAGCCCACTGTTAGGCATATGCCTCTTTTCTTTCACACCAACCCATCCGGTCCCTTGCCAGTCTCGTCCAACGTTTCCCAGCTGCTTTCACAATGTCGTCGGCCCATCGGGCTGGTGGTCTACCAACCGACCGTCGACTCGTTCTTGGCCACCACACAGTGGCTATCTTTGTCCACCGACCATCTTCCCGTCTAACCAAATGCCCGCCCATCTTCATTTTAACCTTATGATTCGTGTGCTTTGGTTTTATGCCGAATATCGATGTTTCGCACACGATCAATGAGTGAGATGCCTAGCATAGCCCGCACTTTGAGTTACGTTCAACAACTATTACACGTATCGTGCGTGAAAGACGATTCATTCCATACAATCCTTTACAGATCAATGCTATAGAAATATTACAAGTTTTAACTAAACACCACCTTTTAGCAATTTTACCACTTTCCGTTTATCTCCAGGGTTCTCTAACAGCTATAGAGAATCGCCAACCGATGCCACTAATGGGGAAGGTATCTATTAGTTTTTATTATCTCTGCCTGACCCCTAAAGAGAGTGGTTTTCCTTATTGCTCCGTCGACAGTCCGATAGATTAGTGTTTTTCCTTCACATGGGTTTTTGTGCTTGTATGCTTTTGTTTGTGTTTTGCGGATTGGAGTGTCTTTGTAGATAAGGAATCGTGAATGTAAATATCATAACATAAACTCACAAGGGTGGCAGAGACCAGGGTCTGTGAGAAATGTTAAAAACCTGTTTAGAGTACATCATTTTTGTTGCACTAACCCATGCTAAATAGGTTTTTTAAAACCTATTTAGAGGCTAAAATTTCCACCCATGCTGGGACTAGAACCCACGACCTCTGGCTAACCGTGCCAGTGCTGTCCCAACTGAGCTAATAGGCAAATGCAGACATGGGCGAAATTTCGAGCCTCTTTACAAACTTCGTGAGCGTTGGTAGCCTAGTGGGTAGAAAATCGGACTCGGAAGCGAGAGACCCAGGTTCGATCCCCAGTGCGGGCATGTACCTATGACTTGGTTTTCTAAGTTATGTACATTTGTGAAGTTATAGTAGCAATACCACTCGCTAACTGTGAAGGAAAACATCGTAAGGACATCTGAGTGTCTGAGCTATTCACATACCTCAGCGCTTGAAATCGCCAATCCGCGGTGAGCACGCGTGGTGATTAAGCCCATACTCTCTCCCTGAGAGAAGGCCTGTGCCCTACAGTGGGACGCATATAGGCTGATTATGCTTACAAACTTCTCTGTATTACGTACCGAGAAGTCCGGGTCCTCAGCACGGTCTAGTGCAACAAAAAAAAAATAGAATTGAGAAATCTTGTTTAAAAAAATGCGCGAACAATTAGTACCGCCTCTCCGTGTAACAGAACAATGACACGCGGACCCGCGGCACACTTGCAGCGCTCTGGTTACTAATGGTTCTAATAGATTCGAGGTTTAGGTCGAGATATTTTTGGGAAGTGCGTTTAAAAAAAACAACTAGCGTATTCGATAGCTGTTGTCAGGCACGTTCATTCTCCTATGTATTTCAAAACACCCAAAATTAATGCAGTGTATATATATATATATATATATATATATATATATATATATATATATATCTGTCGTACAATTCTCATCGTTGCATCCTCTAGGAGACTAGGCAAAAAACCTCAATCTTAGGAGACGGTAAAATTTAATTATGTCGATAACGTTAAATCGAAATGTGCATGGTTGAGATAAATTGGATGGACGATTGTCAGTTATTAACAATATCTATGAAAGAAGACAGATGGAAACAAAAACTATCCGAATTAAAACCTCATTTATGAACAACAACAACATTACTATCACAAAATGAAGCCCTTTCACACTACACAGGTTGATTCAATAAACGAGTGCGGCATTATGTCAGGAACACGAATAGATGGTGATTTTATTCTGGAGAGCACTCGACGCGGCCATTTTGTTTGTTTACGGCGATCGGATTGGCTCAATGAGTGGTATCCGGTGTGGTATTCGAATGTTTTTGAACTGAAAATAGAGTTGCAAAAAGTGGAAGGCTTCACTGTCTTTTTCTCTACTGTAACTCGACCTAAGGCAACAGATAACATTGTACCTTCAATAAACACAATGTTTATGTTGAAACATTTTTTTTATTTCTAACAACTGCTTATTCTAATATAGATCGAATAAATAACCGTAATCGCTGTCCATCAAAAGCTATAATATTATACTCACAGATATAATAATAGAATACCATTAGAATAGTTATATTGAAATAGCTCGTTGGACAGATAGAAAGCAATAATTACCGATATGTTGATGAAACGAAAGAGGTTTTTTCTCGATCCTGGCAAGTAGCAAACCGAGGAACCTGTTTCATAGAACTACAACTAATGGTTTATTATCATAATTCGATGTACATTGCAAAGTCGATCAACCAACAGATTAAAAAGTAGAAAGACTCGGCTTCGCAGTGTACATCGAATTGACGTATGTAGTTGTCTATGAATTGTAGTTTTATGAAACAGGCCCCTAATCTCTGCCTACCCCTTTTGGATACTAGCGTGAGTTTATGCAACTAAACATAATGTTTCAGAGGTATAAATTCATCACTCAAGTCGCGTTGCAAACACTTCTACTAAATAGTTTAGTGACGTGTCCAAATAAGAGCCATTGTAATTAAAACGCCTGCGAAATATAACCTCGTTGCATTAATCTTAATCAACGGGAAATCGTCACAGAAACATCGTGAGGAATCCATCGGCTTCATTTACGCTGCAGCAAGCAAGCAAGGTCAACAAAGTGAATTCTATTTTAAGGTTCTAACGTCGCATGTCATGCGGAAAACGGCAGAATGTCTGAACTGTGTCAAGGTGGCGCAGACAGTAAAGCGTCCAGTGTAGCGGTAAAATGTGCATTACAGGCCATACGCGTTGTCACCTACTTAGATAAGGTTGTTTAGGCGTGTCCGTCTTTGTCCGCTGACGGCTTTGAAACTGGTTGTTTATCGCGTCTATACATATGAACCCTTTTCACTCTTAGTACCACTTCCATCCTGTTTATTTATTTAACACTAGGAAGACTAACAGCACACACAATCATCATCATCAGCCATTCGAAGCCCACTGCGGGACATAGGCCTCCTTCATGGTTATCATAACCATGAGCACACACAATGAATGACAAAAACTTTAGAAATACAGAAGGCCAATTATAGGTCCAATTATAATTGACCAAAAGATTACCTTTCAATCTATAAACAGCAAAGGTCAAACAAACGGGCCCGAGACCCGTATAAAGACGGATCGGTCGCGCTCAAAATTGACCACAAGATTCTGCAAACCTGCAAACGGCTAAGGTGAAAGTTCAAAAATAAAATCAATACAACCCATTTAATATCGGAACCAGAAACAAAGGGGGTCGATACAACGTAGCAAGCTGGCTCGAGAGTCGAGACCCGTACAAAAACGGATCGGTCGCGCTATCGGTGGAATCAATCGACACGCTACCGAATGCGCCCCCTACTCTCCCTACTCTCGTGCTTGAGCTACGGGTGATCGAAAGGGTTATTTATTTATTTAGTTAGTTTTAGGAAAGCCATCGATGTTATATAACTTAATACTATTTAAAAATATGAGAACAGAAAGTCATTAATAGGCTTCCAATAGCAACAAAATATTAAAACTAGTAATTAAGAAGAACTAACAATTAAGCCACCGCAAAAACGGGTGTCTGTATAGAAAAAATTAAGATTTAAGCATTTCAAAGGCAAATATATATAGCTGAGATATATACATATGTAATGAGAAGAGAGCCTACTCACTCACTCCTAAAAAAGTTCGCAGTTAGCCGTCGCCTAACCGCTGCAATACTGTCGTCATTAATATCAATGTCCGTGTCCGGGTCTCTGATTAATTTATTTAAAGCAGAACAAGCTCTTAATAAGTAGGTGTTGCTTCTGTAATTATGAATATGAATGCCGGTGATTGAATCTTAGGCAGATACAAGGGTTTGCCACTTGGGACAAGCCTCTTTCGCTTCGTTCACATTAATTAATCGTTGCGTGCACGTAGGCCGGTTTCCGAAACCGCCGTACTTTTATCTTGCTTTTCGCTGATACATTTCCTGTTTGGTCAAGACATGTCCGCCTGAGACCTTATCGGCTATTCCACCCATATTTGCCCAATATATCGCACCCTTAATCCAATACCGTCACTAAACAAAAATCTCTAAATTTCTGGTTTTAATGCCATTAATTGCAAATATTACAAAGTAACACTAAGCGCTGACTAGTTCACTTAAATTCCTATTTAAAACTGTAGATGGAGAACGAAGCATAATACAGAACTATATACATTTCTACACATTGAAAATCTTTAGTAGCTTCTCCTGCACAATTTACATTTTTCGCTTAGTGCCAGTATTGGATTAAGGGTGCGAAATTTCTTTCTTCAATATGTCTTCTTTCATCCTCTCCATACGTTAAGAAAATTCGTCAATATTCGCCGGTCCCTGTTTTGACCCGACTGTGAAAGCATAAGAGGATTGCGTTTTTGAAAGTGAAAGTGAAAGTGAAAATATTTTATTTACCACACAAAAATAATAAATAATAATTATTCTTTCATTCACAAATGTTTGTGGTAAAAAGGAATGGTCTCAGCTTTATTGCCGAGACTGGATGCGTAGTCTCGGCGCTGGTATTCAGCCCGTCACTTTTAATAACTTTTTTCGCGCGTAAGTGCTTATATGTGTAGGATATAATGTTTTCCTTTAATTTCATGTATAACAAATTCTGATCCAAGAGCGCCACTAAACAGCAGAAAAATCTTAACACTTCCGTTTTTCTAAACTATAAATTGCACAAAAAAAATCAAAAGTCATGGAACAGAAGCCTTTGTAAGTAACAAACTCTAAACAATTTTTTTTCGGGTATTGCGTTTCTTAAAAAAAAAACCTAGTTTAGCGCCAAGTATTTACTAGTTACCACGTTGCAACCGGGTGAACAAAATGTGGCCACATTTTTAATGAACACGGCAGTGGTAGGCCCCCGCTGCCGTGGTACGGTGAAGGCTATAAAATTGACTAGTACTCGAATTGTGCATGCTGCAATTGATTTACTACTTGCCTGTTTTACTGTTCGCCGTTCGCGAGCCGGTTGGCTGATGTGGAGAAGGCTTCTGAACTAGTATTAGTTCGTCCTGATGGGTCGATGACATTAAGAAGGCGGCAGGAGTATAATGGACGAGATTGGCAGGGGATCGGCGGAGTTGGCGTGACGGCGAAAAGGCCTATGCCCATGCCCAATAGCGGGCGTCTTTCATGGCGGTATAGATAGATTCGAAGAAAGAAAGGACATTTATTGTATAAAACAGCTTATGACCGTACGATAGAAGTAAAGTGATACAGCAAGATCGCGGGACAAAGTACACAAAAATGTCAGTCAACCTCCAATAACATATTATAGTTCATAAACAAGAACATAATTTAATATCTTCGAAGTACTCGTAGTCTCGAACAGCAGTGCGCGGAAAGGATCACATTGGAAAAGAGTCTATTCACCAAAGAAGTGGTAGGTGATAGCTTATAAGTTTCGCAAGGTTGTGTTGGGCCATGCATCTGCCGAGGGGCTGGTTACTACCTACCATTATACTATGAATTGAGAAACGCAGCATTGGACGCCGACCAGCTCACTGGACCAACGATCTGAGGCAGATTGCTAGAAGCAGCTAGATGAGGAGGACCGAGAACAGAAGGAATTTTTTAGCTGCCTTCTGAAGGCCTATACTAGAGAGTACGATCACTTGCTCTTCCCTATATACCCTATAGAAAGATCGACTGATTGTGCTCTTTCACTATAAAGGGAAATTTTCTGCCTGGCAGATCATATGCCTGGGGACGGCTGGTCCGACTGTTCTTCGTCGGACGTTATATTAATTTGTTGTATGGCGACGAGTCATGCGCGATGAATGTCGGAGTATGTAGTGGGCGCGCAGAGTTGTCATGCGCTCGCCACAGGCCTTCCAGCCCGGAAGAATATGGATATTGGATTAGATTCAAAGTAGTCTCACTCCTGTATAATCCAGCAACAGACCTAGACGAAACAATTCCGAGAATCCAGGCCGCCACGAAAGACAACTGCTGACATGGCATGCTTCATTCCGACTCTTATCTCCTATAGGACGAGGAAACCTATATTTTTACCTGATATTTCGCGTAATTTATGCGGCCAGTTGTACGAAAGGTTTTTATGGTGGATTTATAGTTTGAGACGCGACAGTTGCAAGGTTAGGTTGCATTTAAGGTAAAGGCGCACTGAACTATAGAAAAGTCGATAGTTAATCAACATTTACGTAACATAAGCAGCCTATATACGTCCCACTGTAGGGCACAGGCCTTCTCTCAGGAAGAGAGTATGGGCTTAATCACCACGTGTGCCCATCCGGATTGGCGATTTCAAGTGCTGAGGCATATGAATAGCTC
This sequence comes from Yponomeuta evonymella, assembly GCA_963969515.1. Classification (NCBI taxonomy): domain Eukaryota; kingdom Metazoa; phylum Arthropoda; class Insecta; order Lepidoptera; family Yponomeutidae; genus Yponomeuta; species Yponomeuta evonymella. The sequence goes on from OZ018363.1 coordinate 3,589,524, forward strand.
AGACACTCAGGTTTCCTTACGATGTTTTCCTTCACGGTGGTATTGCTTCTATAACTTCACAAATTTACATACTTAGAAAACAAAGTCACAGGTACATGCCCGCACTGGGTATCGAACCTGGACCTCTCCGCCTTCTCAATGTCTGGGTCACCTTTACTACGACTTCAGTTATGTAGAGCGTATTTATGTGACCCAGTTTCTGGTACAGTAGTAATCTGTTAATCTACTACTAACAGCGGTCAGTTTTTTTTTGTGTCTACTTGGGCCAATAGACAGCTGTTAACAGTAATAGTGTGCGAGAAACCGAGGGTAAGGGTAGTGAGGCAGGCAGCCATGTAATTCTCGTGATGTTTTGTCACCAACCAACCAAAAGAAAGTACTTAAAAGTTTGTGGCGTAAAAACATACATAAACCTGTATCCCGGAGGGGCAGGCAGGGAACAGGAGTTTGCCACTTGGTACGATACCGAAACAATTCTAAAATTATGTTAATGTGCCGCTAATATATATAAATAATTTAATTTAATTTTTTTAATATTTAGGAAAACTGGCGACTAAGCTTTCACAATTTTACAAAGTTGAATTTAAGAGCACTCAGCTTACACTTTTATTACAAATGTACAATAGAAAAACAAAAATAGCCTTAAATGTATGCAATTTTATGATCCATCAAAGCCTCAGACCAAAAGTATACATTTTTGGTACAATCATAAAAAAATATTAGATTGTGCAACTGCGCCGGATACCAGGAGCAGCTTTAAGCACATCGATATTTTTCAAGTGACGCTTATCCCCTAGTTTTAGTTTAATCTCTAGTCAACCAACAAGTAAACAAGAAAACAAGAAGCGCACAAATGTAGCCGGGAATCAATAAGTGGACACCGATGTCATTATGCAAGATTTATGGTCGGGCATTTGGCTTATTATCTAGCCGAGACGAGCTTTCACGTAGAGCTAAGAAGGTATTTAAGCAGCCACTCTTGCACCACTTCTTATCTACTTTTGTATGAAGAATTTTAGTCAAATGCTGCTTAAGCCACATTTAACAAAGTTGTGCAAGGCAGCTATTGGGCCTCATAAGAAAGCTCAAGGTCATGCAATGAATCGGAACGCTCGGAATTTCTCTACGAGATCGAATCAGAAATGATGAGATCCGTAGACGAACGAAAGTCGTCGACATAGCTCAGCGGATTAGCAAGTTGAAGTGGCAGTGGGCGGGGCACATAGCACGCAGAACTGATGGCCGATGGGGCCGAACAGTTCTCGAATGGAGACCACATATCGGCAAGCGCAGCGTAGAACGACCAGCCACAAGATGGACAGACGATCTCATCCAAGTGGCAGGAAGACGCTGGATGCAAGCCGCTTCCAACCAGTCTTTTTGGAAATCCATGGAGGAGGCCTATATTCAGCAGTAGACTTCTTGTGGCTCAATGATGATGATGATGTGCAAGGCAGCCTTGAACTCTGTTGAGCGTGACTAGTATGGGCCAGTTTCTGAATCGAAAATTTCGCTAAGTAGATAGTTAACTGTAGTATTGAACGTTATTTAAGTATTTACTCAATGAAATTCTAAATTCAGAAACCGGCCCAGAAACTGTCTCATTGGTCTAGCGGTTTCACGTCTGGTTACCATTCCGGAGGATGTGGGTTCGATTCCCACTGGGGGCTTCCGTACATTTGTACAAATGGCCTCAGTCTGGTTGTATGTCCATGTTTGTGATGTCCTTGCCTGGTTACCAGAACACAGGGTATACTAGTTTGGGACCAGGAAAAGTGTTTGTGTTGTGTGGAAGTTATTAATATCATTATCAAAAGAGTGATATTATCACAGCCATGCTTGTATTATTGATAGTTTGTTATCTACTACTTAATGGGGAGCTTGCCTCCAACTTAGATTGGTGTGACATTGTTTTTATACCGTAGAATATATTCTGAACACATTTAGATATAAAAGAAAATATATATTTTTTCGGGGTTTCACAGGTCCCAAATAATTAAAAAACTCTTGTTACTCTTGTAATAAAATACTTATTAGAATTCGTTTTTTCATAGAATTCTAAGCGTTTCTAATGAGGATGGCTTAGACCTACCATAACATAACATAACATAAACTCACGCCTGTATCCCAGAGGTGTAGGCAGAGACCAGGGACTGCCACTTGCTACGATCCTGACAGATCACTTTCGCTTCCTCAGACCTACCATTTGAACGACATTTCGGAACAATAACAAATAATACCTATTGCCGTGCCAATATCACTTTATTGTACAACTGTTGTGATACTCACTAGGTTACTATGTTCAGTTCGCAGAATCTAAGAGAAACGTAAATAATGTTCTAAAATGGTGTTTGGTCTTTTTACTTAATCTTTAAGGTAAAAAAAGTTTCTCTGTTGTTGTATCTGAATTGTGCTTCAAATATTCCATTCTCATTTGTCTAAGCATTTTTGTAATAGAATCAGTCTGGAATAGAATCTATCTGGTTTACGTTATTAATACTAAGTCTAGTCTAACACTTTCCTAGCTCAAGTCCTGGCCAATAAACAAAAGTCGGCGGGAATGCTGCGAAGTATTGGGTGTATAAAAACCGAATGTTTGCGACTCGCTTGCGTCTCTTCGGGTTTAATATACTCGGCGGTACAGTCGCGTGCAAAAAGTAATATATTTTATTTTATTTTATTAGCAGGGTGCACAGACAACTTTTACATGGAAATTATAATTTATCGCTCTTAGGTGCACCTCCATGAAACTAACACTTAAAAATCTTCCTAATTATTCCGGATGCCCAAAAAAACAGAGGATATTTAAGTATGATTGTAGTCGCAGTTACATTCAATTAACTTCTTTGTTGCCAGAAAATCAGCGGCAAAAGTATTCGAATTTCCTAACGAGCGCACTTTTCCCCTCGCCTGTACAGAGCATATGTCACGGGCCGGTGCGACGGTACAATAAATAAATAGCACAAATTCCGAAGTGACCAGTGTCTCCAATAAAACGCTGGGCGTTGGTAGTCGGGCAAAATAAATATTGCACGGAGCTTTGTTGGCCGATTCACCCCACGGACATTTGTTGTACGGGCGGGCAATGTTGTGTAGTTAACGCAGGGATGTACTCGCTAACTGTGAAGGAAAACATTGTGAGGTAATCTGCATGGGTTGAGAACTTTTCTTAAGTGGTTAGCAACGAGTAAATAATTAGTAAAAAAAGTGGGCTTATTATTCAGGATGTAACAAAATCTCCAACAAAAGCAAGTGCATTTTAATGCTGTAGATGATAACCCCCCTAGGGTTCAATAAGTAGTGAAAATGAATAAGATGCAATTCACTTTTATCAAATGTTATTTTATTTTTCAACAAAGTCACCTTTTAGTTATCTTTTTTCATGTCTTTTTTGTAAACCTATATAACTCTTTCGTCTCAGAGAGAACGGATCTCTTCCGTGTCTGGGACGGTCGTCCAGGCCTTCGTGAGCCTCCGGCGGGTTTCCAATCGAGAGTCACCTTAGATGAATATGACGAGCATTTACTAGAGCGTTCACTAGAATAATCGTGAAAAGTTTGTAGCGATGTTTTTACGCTTACGATTGGTCCTGTTCGTTGTGCAGTTCGACAAATTTAGAAAGGGCGAATGCTCAATGTTGTCTTACTGGTGAATGCTCAGGTTTATCACCTCTTTAACCTAAAACCACCTCAATCCAGCCGTGAAGTTCAATTATTAGAAAACCTAACCTCGTCACACAAATAGCGGCGTCTCCGAGGGGCTCCTTATTAAAACACCGGGAGATAAAACCCCAGCGGAACTCCAAGGTGATTTGCCAGAAAATTAAAAACGCCTAAGGCCGATCGGGTAATATTTTTTCTCATTACATGAATGGGGAATGATTGCCCCTCTCCCAGGTGTGGGGGCAAGGTGGATACTTGTGTGTAGGGGGTGGTGGTCGGGGGGGCGAGCCCGTGGGTCTGGATTCGATTCTGCTCTCGGTATGTTTCCTTAAGCATGCATGTTTGCGACTTTGTAACGGTCTCGTAGCTGTGTGCCACTTTATTTTTGATAACTATTTTTTTTTTATATTTAATTTACTTTTTTTCGATTTTGATTTTCCGCTCAGCAGCAGCGAGTGGTTAATGTTGATGAAGCGAAAGAGATCTGTCAGTATCATGGCAAGTGGCAGACCTTGGTCTCTGCCTACCCCTTCGGGATACACGCGTGAGTTTTTAATTTAGATACTTAAGGGGCTGTCTGCACAGGTACCATGACGGCGCAAGTCACGCGTTTTGTGGCGCCAAAATGTCAGAATTTAACAATCAATGTACTGGAGAGTCGCGTCTTGTGATATTTAAGCGCGATAAAAAGCGCGACTCGCGTCATTATAATATCTGACGTGGTGTTACCTTGGGCCAGCAATGGAAAAAATTGACATCTTTCTTGTATAAAAAGTAATAAAGTTCTTGCAAAAAGTGAAAATTCTAAATGTCAACGGTAGCTATTTTTAGACTCTAAGTACAGCCTAGAAGATAGTTTATTAACCTAGGACTCTATGTTTTACAGTCCCAGGTTGGGCTTTACTTGTCGATGGCTCGACGGTCGGTGGGCAGATGTGTTCGATAAGTTTCACAAAAACATTTTTTTCATAGTAGCGAATTTTCACGTCGCGTTCTTTCAAATCGCAAGTTTTATTATTCGCCTTTTTTCATGTAGCGATTTTTCATAAAGCGTTTTATAAGGTTCGCGTTTAATTTTTTCGCTTACTTTACCAGTAGATTCTTTTATCCATCGCATATATTTATCATCGTAGTATATATTTTTTCAAATTTCGATTTTTTACACGTTGATATTTTAATATAAGTACCTAAGATATAAAACTACGATTAAAATAAGAACATTGCCGCCGTGTTAATTCACTGATAGGTAACAGTTTATTAAATAATTGTCTATAAGAGACAACCTCTTTAGAAGCAGACCTCTGCCTAATTATTCGCACCAAATCCCGCCGGAATCTAGTTTGCGATAGCAATCGGCATGGAATTTCACTGGTAGACGATTGAAGTCGTTCAAAATTTGGTGCGCGTTATAATATTGCCGGCCGATGGCATCGTGAAGGTGGCTGGGAAATAATTGGACGACACAAGAAATTTCACCATCCCCAAACCCTTAACGCGTGCCCCGCTTTTTTCGGCCCAAGAGAAATGCCACCGCCTCCCGGTGAAGCTCCGGCACATTCATAATCCGGACGCGCGGTTACCTAGAATAAATTCAGGTTCGCCGTTTCGCCAGCCATAATGAATGTTAAGATTAAGATTTGCGCCGCGCGGGCTCCCGCCTTTGTTTGCATTGTGCGGAGTGGCTCGCTGCGGGCGAGACACTCTTTGTATTGTCGCCCGGTTGTTCATTTGATTCCAGGTGGATGGGAGATATTAAGTTGGCTGCGAGATCGTTTAGTTATTAGGGTAGGCTTGCGCTTTGCGCGGAGCAGCGGTTCTAGTCGGCGGGCTATGACGACGGGCGAGCTTTTTGAGGGGATCCTAACCTATCGACCCTTTGAGGATGAATTGTTACTCAGCTTTTCAAGATTTTTCTATCTGCATATTTTGTTACCTCAAATCTGCAAAAAAAAAATGGATTTCACTGCCTTGATTTTTTAACAGGCTTCACAGATTTATTATTAAAATATGCTGTAAACGACAGTGATGCTACTTAATTTTTGTAGTATGTAGTACTTGTGCTTATGGCTTATGCTGCAATTATTTTATTGGTTGCAATCTCAGCTCATGTGGTTGCAATCCAACTTATTAGTACCATTGTATTCTGTAAAAGCCGCAGTTTTTTTTTGTAGTATAAGCCATGCTAACTTCTAAACTACCAAAGATATTGAATTTAAAGTTGGATATCTATAAAACTTTTTACTTTTTTTGTTTATCTGTAATCATTGCATTAATACGGCAAAAAACTATATAAAGCATTTTTTATTTTTTTTTTGTTTTCGCGATACTGTAAAATTTGTAAAATGGCTTTTACTACATTTCTTCCCCATAGGGTTGCTATGTTTATTTGATTCCAGGTGGATGGGAGATATTAAGTTGGCTGCAAGATCGTTTAGTCGTCAGGGGAGTGGCTTGTGCTTTGCGCGGAGCAGCGATTCTAGTCGGCGAGCTATGGGACGAGCCTTTTGAGGGATCCTAACTTCTGTTCATTTTATTCCAGGTGGATCGGAAATATTAAGTTGGCGGCAAGATCATATAGTTATTAGGCGAATGGCTCTAGCGCTTTTTGCAGAGGCGGGCTGTGGGACGAGGAATCCTAACCTAAAATTCAACAAAAAGACCTACGGTCCTATTTATAACAAAACACGATTCCTCCTCCCGACTCCTTAGAGACTGTTTAAATAGTCTATGGTAAAGAGGATAACGTAACCACAGATTATTGAAACTGCGTCTGAGGAGTGTTTTAGAAGAATAGTGTTTTTATAAATAAGACTGCTAATCTAGGTAGGTACTAAGGTTACTGAAATAATCCTTAGGGCCGTATTTGGAACAGAAAATATCAATGTTAAGATGTTCTGAACAAGGTGCAATCACTTGAAATCGACCTTAACGAACGTCATTTAATTAATAAGACGTTACATAAACTCACAAGTGTATCCCGGAGAGGCAGGCAGAGATATAGTTTGCCACTCTGCTGCTACGATCCTGAAAAAGTTCTAAAAACTTCTAATTAAATTAAGAATAATTAATAAGAAGAAGAAATCAAATTGCTGGTAAAACAAATTTAATAAACAATTTTTAGGTACCTTATTTACTCACTTTTAGCTTTTAAAAGAATTTGCGACTAACTATTCATAGACACGAAAAAGGAAGATCCATTCAATGTGAAATAATTATCCATGAATATCTGTACAGGTTCCCCCCACACGTACAGGGGTGGTTTTGAGGGTGGTGGGGTCTGGGACACTTTGGCTACCAAAGTTGGGTATTATACACAAAAACATTATAACTCATATTTCCAACTTTATTATACACAAAAAAATTATAACTCATATTATTTTCTAAAACTAAGAGTACAGGCGGTAGCCTTGTCATCAAAAGTTTTCTTTTCCAGACACCCTTTGAGTGGACTGGGTTAATACGTTGGAGAATAGACGTACAAAAAATGGGAAATAAATTATCTGATAATTCATATATTGTAACTAAATATAAGCGGTGGTAGCCTAGTGGGTAGAACATTGGACTCGAAAGCGGGAGACCCAGGTTCGATTCCCAGTGCGGGCATGTAGCTATGACTTTGTTTTCTAAGTTATATACATTTGTGAAGTTATAGTAGCAATACCACTCGCTAACTGTGAAGGAAAACATCGTGAGGAAACCTGAGTGTCTGAGCTATTTACATACCTCAGCGCTTGAAATCGCCAATCCGCGGTGGGCACGCGTGGCGATTAAGCCCATACTCTCTCTCTCTCTCTCTCTCTCTCTCTCTCTCTGAGAGAAGGCCTGTTCTCTACAGTGGGACGTATATAGGCTGCTTATGAAAAATTATTGTAACTAAAACAAAATAGTGGGCCGGTCACATATGCCGAAGAACCGATGTTCGATGGGGTGCAAATGTTCTCGAGTAGCGGAGATCACGAGCTGGCAAGCGCAGCGTGGGAACCCCACCGTCTCGCTGGACCGACGATCTGGCAGTGGCTGGATGAGAATGGCTGAGGATGGAGGGAAGTGGCGTGCCTTGGGGGAGGCCTATGTCCAGCAGTGGACGAACAGGGGCAGATTGATTGATTGTAATATATCTGTACTCCAACTGTAATTAGTATAAATTAAAAGAACGATATATATATTGGAAGCTTGGAAAACTATCATCATCATCATCATCATCAGCCATTTAACGCCCACTGCAGGACATAGGTCTCCTTCATGCTTTTCATAACCATGAGGTGTTTTGCCATAATCGCCACGCTTGGTAGGCGGGTTGGCGATCGCAGAACGCGGTATGCGGTTGGAATCTCAGGAAGATGCTGCTGCCCGTCGCCTGGTAATTGATGTCCTTAGTCGCCTTCTACGACATCCTCGGAAGGAAATGAAGTGACGCTATTCTTAATCCGGCGCCACACGCAATGGAAAACTATGAGGGAGGCCTATATCCGGCAGCGGGCGTCAAATGGCTGATGATGAATATATATTTTTACGTTGTTTGTAGGAACCCATAAGGCCTACAAACTCCTTAAAAACATGCAAACTGAAGCGACTTCTGGAAGACAAAATACGGTGGCCCCCAGTGATAATCGAACCCACGACGATTGCAAAACCAAACATGTCGCGGTACCACTGAAGCAACAAGCCAATTAAACAACTTATAACTGTATTAATGACAGTATGACATAATCCTCTTCGCAGTCGCGAAAATGCCCCAGCTTCATTATAGCGGCGGGGACGGTTGTCTCTTGAAAAAGTCTCAATAACTCGTCAGCGTGGTTGGAACGTACCAAATGACGTCGTTAGCCTCGAGTGGGCGCAAGAAAAGGCGCACTATCCCTGGCAGCACTCGACGTGATACGTATTGGCGGGTACAGGATGCTTGGTTGAAAACTTCTAGATAGACATTGACATAGACATCTTTCTTTCGTAATTATTAGTTACACATCAATTAATAATTCGGATATAACAATTACACTTTACAATTAACACTGATTATAATATTTACAACTAACACAATAAAAAATATTAACATTAATTCCAATTACCTATTAATATAGCGCTTAGTCGTAAATTTAAACAACTATAAATTGGTTAAAATTAAATTTAAAATATATAATTTTTTTGTTTCAATTTGTTTTCTTTTTGTTGTGTTATGAATAAAGTCGTCTGGTTTTATGTCATAAATCATAAACAACCAAACTAATTTAAGTACCTAAATTTAAAATAATAAATACCAATTCCAAAAAAATAAAGTTCAAAATTGGGAATCGAGAATAGGGTGTCACACACACTTATATTAAGTATATATACAATAAACTAATCAGAATAGCTAATTAAGCCTGCCATCGTAACTATAGATTGCTTGCTTGACAAGCCACTTGTTTAATTTTAAAACACTGCGATGATGTTGAATCAATTATATCAATTGGTAGGCGGTTGTACACTCTCAGCCCCATATCGTGAATTAGTTTCACGAGCGGAAACTAGTGATTTGATTAAAAATTTTAGCAAACTTATACACTTGCTGCAAGTTTGTAATTCAAACTTGCGACAAGTTTATAAGTTTACTTTCTAGTCGAACGGAAATTAGCAAGGTTCAAAGCAAGTTTCCTCTTATCGAACTTTATGCTATCAAGAATTGAGTGCAGATAAATGTTGTTGTGGCTGAAAACAGAATATTTATATTTTTATATATATATAATATTTTTATCGTTATTTATGGAAAATTAAAGGGCGAACGAGAATGAAGTCATTATCTCCTTAATCTGAAGGAGATAACAATATAAGTTTTCACACCTAAGCAGTTTATAAAGGTTGATGTGTTATCGACTATAAAATCTGTGTTTTAAAAAGTGTAAGTGCGTGTGTGTGCTTGTGTATCAAATTCTATAATAATAATAGTAACGTCCACACAACATAACCACTTGCCTTGGTCCCAAGCTAGGATCCCGACTGCGCGGATTTTGTTCAAGTTGTCTGCCGGGTATTATACTATAGTACTCATAGTATTTCAGATTGAATTTTTTGGCCAACTTTTCTTTCGAGAGTCTGAGTGTACTAAACTAACACCCTAAATTAAGAAAAAAAAAAAAAAATATTACTCACTATACCTCACACACATACACACACCCACACACACCCTCACACACACACACACACACACATCATAATACACTATACATACATAGATACGGTAATACCTACCTAGAAAATAAGTTGATTAGCATTTAGACCAACATTAGATATAGCGTCCAAGTGTGGAGGAGCGGAGCTTCCTGATACAGGTATTTCCATACTTAAAAGGAAGTTCTTGCCCGATTATGTCACTATAAGCCTTTTGTAAAGTAAATAAACGATTTATTTATTATTTATATCCACTGTGCTATGTTAACCAGACAAGATAACAATCATGGAAATACACCCGGACTAAGGCCATTTGCACAAATGCGCCCGCCTCCAGTGGGAACCGTACCCACGACATCTGTTCGCCGCTGGAATAACGAGGCAGTCTATTTTTGGATCTATGTCGCGAATATGTTACGAATTAAACATACGATTTTGTTTATGGAAGAGTTCGACCAGGTTACGCTCGGGGGCCTTATATTGCACACCAAATCCTCAGCAATTCTAATCGTCTCACTGTCAAATTCCATACTAATTTGGCAGTCAGACGATTGGAATCGCTCAGGATTTGGTGCGCGTAATATATAGGGGCTGATCCGCAGAGCTTAAGAGCTTTAGAGCTTATGTGTAGTGCTTACGAAAGTTTTAGTTTGAAAATTATAAGGTCGATTAAAAAACTTGAATCATCATCATCATCAACCCATAGCAGTCCACTGCAGGACATGGGTCTCTCCCTGTATGGGAGGTTTTGCCGTAATCTCCACGCTTGGCAGGCGGATTGGAGATCGCAGTGTTTGGTGGTCTGGTATCACAAGTCAACGCTGCTGCCCGTTCCCTGGTTGTCTCTTACGACACCCTTTTGAAACTTGAATATTTATGTTATATAGTGTCTATCTATCTATCTGATATGCTGGTACAACGAAAATGACGTAAATAAAATTCAAAATATCATCCTGTAGGTGCAGTATCGGCTAGGAGGTTCCTTTCGCGGGCGAGCTACTCGACTCGGCCCGTGATCGCGCATCACTTGCCCGCGAGAGCGACTCGCCTCAATGAATCCGGAAAAATCCGGTTCCGGCCGGAATATTTACGTTGAGTGGGGTGGCGGTATTGAATATGGGCGTCATTAGATGTTGCTAGTTCGCCTTTTGGGGGTTTTTTGCTTTACCGCGAAAGCGGGGTTCTGCCCTGGTAGTACAACGACCCTAGTCGCTCATTTTAAATGTCAAAAGTCGCGTCTTTCCGGTACAACTGACATTTTAGCGCCACAAAACGCGTGACTTGTGCCACGTTATTACCCATGCTGTGTGTATATATGTTTTTTTATGTTAGACCACACAGAAGCCAAACGGCTGGACCTATTTTCGCGGCTGAGGTGTAAAGTTAATATTATTATTAAAATCCTTCATTGCAGTTGTAACCCTCTGTTAAGCGTCAATCCTTTTAAAACTGATTACTTAGATAGAAAATCGACCGTCTCTCTTTGTGGCCCTGGGACCAGGTTTGGCCATTTGTCACGATGCTGACAAGCCTCTTCCAATGGAGAACTTGCACAAAAAAAGTTTTTTTGCTATAATCTGAGAGGCCATTTTAAAACATAAATAAACGTGGTCAATTTTTTTTCTCTACGACTAATACTTTTCATAATGTGACCTGTCGAAAAGTCATTCTAATCACGTGGTACAAAAACGCGCCATACAAATCGGTTTCAAGCTATGACATCACAACTTGCACATAACACCTTATAATATAAGAAGCTTTTATCAATATTAGAGTTATCTCGTAAAATAATGTTTTTTTTTCATCTATAAGAAAATTTTAGGATTCAATGAAAAAGCGAAATCTAATAATGTTTTTGTATTATTAGAGTAACACGATTTTTAGCATTTTTTGGGACTCCGAAAACTCCGAAAGAAATATGGTTTTATTTTATATTTATTTGTAAGTTATGGCATATGGTCTTGAGTTTGTATACAGATTACCATCTAGTGTGAGGTCCAACGGTAACCTCTCTATTGTTAATAGCAACCATTTTCTATACCAATATTAAGATTATCATACTTTTATGTAATTGAAGAAATGTTTATTTATTAGCAAGTGGTTTAAATATTTTTTTTTATCTTTTAATCTTATCTTTATCTCTTCTATGGTATACAAGACAAATGCCACTTTAATCTAAGTTTCACGCTAGTTCCCTATACATCAACTTTCATTGGTCGCTACATCCACGCACGCCAGTCTCGGGTACTTTTAACTTGCGCTTCGCCAAAACATCGCCTTTTTGGTCGAAATATGTCTGCCCGGGACGTCCCATACCGGCCCTCATTCACTCGATATATTGCTCCCACGAAATGTACTCTCCAGAAATATATCCCAACAGAAAATACACTCGTCAAAACAAATACAGAGACAGCGCATCATCACCTTTCCCGTCAGAACATTCTTCTGACGTCATCAACATTAAATAAGTATCGCCATTCTGCCCTGTGATGTTGATCAAATTGCTCCGGCTCCGTTAGCTGTGTATAAAGCACGGCCTCTACTCTGTTTGTTATTTCAGACGCTAAAAAGTCGAAAGACTCTGGCACAATTTTCTTCTTTCGCGTCGACTCTTTTTCAGACGTTTCAGACTACGCTACTGCAATCGCGCTGGGTAATGCCTGGCTAGGATGCTGGCAGCTGCTGCACGTCTGACTTTTTTTTTATAAAAAAGCAAAATGTCTTTCGACATTGCTAAAGGCGCTTGTACTCAATTCGTACAGCACATTTGTCCACTGCTTGGTACGGGGGGATTTGGTGATTCATTTGACAATTTTTCTTTTCACTTATTCACAAATCCACCCTGTATACAGAGGTACAGGCCCTAGGTACAGAGCCACTAGTGGTAATTCTTAAGTAGGGCCGTTTCTACCCAAGCATGCATATCCGTGTATATTTTGTGTATAAATGTGTATAGAGGCTCAGAAGTAACGCGACACATCAACGTTGAGGAATAATTATTCAAATGTCATTGAGCAATATCCCAGACATGGCCTGGAGGGTCGGCAAAGCAAATTAGGGGGAGCACAATAAAGAAATACGAATGTATGTTCAGTAGCAGCGTAGTTAAATTAAACAAACTTCACGTTATAAAGTAAATATAATAATAAAGTGTATCTCGTAATCAGCTTAGATTTTACGTTAGTAAAAACAACATATTTGTGCTTGAATTGAATCAAAATATAACCTGTATCTTAGAGTCTTAATGAGTAACATTGACAACGAATCTTAAACCTAACCGCATGCAATTAAGTTAATGCTGAATAGTTAGAATTATTAGATCTTAGGGTAAATAATTACTTACTGACTAAGAATTTTCTATAATTTTCGATCGACAGAAGGTGCCACGTGTAACAACATAGCCAATAGTCTAGACTTTATCTATAAAAATGTGGTCAGTCAGCTTCTTTCTGGGTGTAAACAAACAATTTTATGAAAAATGTCAATAAATTGATATTATTATGGATTAATAATTGATTTGAATAATTGAGATGAATGAAAGACCTGGAACAAAAAAAACCTGATGAACCTTATTGTTTTGTATGTACTGTATTATATTTATTAATATAAATAAAAGAACATGTTACACAATTGTTACAATAAGGAACTGCAAAACCAATTGCTTGGTTTGACTGGGAACCAGCCCCGTTTACAATAAACATAGGTTCACATAGTACAAGTTTTACTTAGTTAATTGTACTCTTGTACTTTTTGTACCTTGTTTTTTAACATCGAAACGTTAGGAAATTAGTTTAAATACGATTAGGCCCGTTTAATATTAAAATTAATATTGACTAATGAAGTGATCTGTCAGGATCGTATCAAGTGGCAGTCCCTGGTCTCTGCCCACCCCTTTGGGATAAAGGCGTGAGTTTATGCGTCTATGTATGTATGTATTATTAAAAGTGTGAAATAAATTTACTTTTGACGAAAGAATAAGCTTTCCTCTCATATTTCCCTATTTCGTTTTTTCTGCTAACCCTCCAAAGGCACTGTGTTATCGAGGCCGATGTCTGGGCAAAAATATGATTACCATTAACAGCGTTCCGGCGAAATGAGTTACACCGAAGTGGCGGAGGCTCCCGAAAATTACCGGTTGCTCGCTTATTTATTTCATTAAACACTAGCTTTGCGCGGGACTTTGTTTGTTAGATTTTTTTGTGTAGACTAGATTGAGTCCCACTGCTGGGCAAAGGCCTCCACTTTAGTTCTACACTCCTCCCTGTTCGTGGCCATCTTCTGTCAACCCGCTAGAAAGCTAGTGAGGTTGTCCCGCCATATGCGCTTGGGTCATCCGGGCATCAAAAGTTTTCATGTTTCAATTTTATTGGGGTGCCAATTGTGACTTGTCTTTCAATAAAGGCAATTTCGCTCACTTCACTTTCACTTATTTTTCACACTTAATGCATGATCTATCATGCTGCTTAAACTGCTTTTGGGTTGCAGCCTGGATTAAGACGTTATGACTGACAGTAATTTGTAGAAAATTTGTGCCTCAGCTCTGTAAGCTTATCTTTAAATGAATAAATAAATATTTACTGGTGGTATTCCGTATTTTACACTACATCGATGATTATGAAACGTCGTTATCGGTCGTTTACTTTTTTTTTTTAATAAATACTAGCTTTGCCTACGTGTTTGCGTGAAAAGTGCCCTATTATACTAATTCTGTGATCAATTTATGGCAAACGAAATAGAAGCGTAGCGTAGCGTTAGAGCCGAATCGGTAAAACGCTGTCCTCATATTGTACCATGCCATGTACCAATTCCGTGTGGCGCTGGATTAAGAATAGCGTCACTCCATTTCCTTTCGTGGATGTCGTAGGAGGCGACTGGGGAAATCAATTACCAGGAGACGGGTAGCCGCGTCTTCCTGAGATTCTAACCGCATACTGCGATCGCCAACCCGCCTGCCAAGCGTGGCGATTATGGCAAAACCCCTCATGTTTATGAAAACCACGAAGGAGGCCTATGTCCTGCAGTGGGCGTTAAATGGCTGATGATGATGATTTATCAATAACTTTTTTTAAGGTACGAACATTTGTGAATTTTATTCGGCATCTCATGTATACGATATCATAGATATTGAAACCTTTTTAATTATATTTTTTTACTATTTCGATTGTTTTGTTATACCAATACGTTATATTACTCCTGCCTGAGCCGTTTTTAATTTATTCTACTAAGAAATGTAGTGTTAGCATAAAAAATACTGTCAAAATGACTTCTGAAAAAAGTTTATCTCTCTGGCGCCAAATAGAAGGGATCTCATTAATAAAACATCACAGATGTCGAACAACATTTAGTAACGATTGAAATTCTAAATAGAATATCTATTTTTTAGACATTTTACAGGAATCTATTTTATGGCAAAAGAAGCAAGAAAGTAGGATTAATGTAGTAGAAATGACGTCCTTGAGAAGTATGCTGGTGTTAATTTGAATGGCAGGATACGCAATAGTGTGATTAGAGAACGTTGTGGACTGAAAGAAGATGTAGTGACTACAATTGAGAAAGGAATGTTGCGTTGGTTTGGACATGTGGAGAGGATGAAGAAAGAAAGATTGACGAAACAAATATATCGAGCTAATGTGGATGGAAGGGCCGGTAAGGGACGACCCAGACGGACATACTTCGACCAAATAGGGGATGTATTAGCAAAAGGCAAGATAAAAAGTAAACGAAACCAGCGTGCGTGCATGCAACGACTAATGAATGTTAAAGAAGCGAAAGTGATCTGTCAGGATCGTAGCAAGTGGCAGTCCCTGGTCTCTGCCTACCCCTCTGGGATACAGGCGTGAGTTTATGTTATGTTATGTACAGGAATCAATAATCCAGTTTGTCCTGGATTCTACTAATGTAGAGAAACTATTGCAAAGTTGTTGGGTTGGATACAATTATTGCAGGCGATCACGCTAGAACCAAATCAGCTGCCGCAAAACCGATGGTCCTCAAACTTATAATTAGTTTCATTCAGAAAAAATCATGTCTTTTTTATAGATCGAAAAGTTCTGAACCCACTATTACTCACTCACTATTACAAATTCACTATTAACATGATTGAGAGATTGCTTTGACACTTTTTGCAAAAACGATATGTAAAAAAGATACGATTTTTTTCTATTGGTGGCGCTAGTGCTACTTATGGAACCTTTTAAAAATGAGGAAGGCTTCACCAAACCTTTCTGAAACATCCAGTATAGATAGAAAATGTAAATGTTTGAGAAACAGTGTACTAATCTATACCAATCAATCACTGGCAGCATTTCGTATAATCACCCTATTTCGGTTGCATTTTCTTTATTCCATTGTTTTGAATGGAAATGAAATTTTTGAACGGCTTAGATAGTTAGAGGACCGGCAAAATGAGCTGGAGGAGCAGGTTTGAAGCTGGTTTTGATTCAAAATGGATTTTGGCTTGACAGGTATCCGTAGATTCATCTCAACTGTGAGAGTGACACTGGGTGTATCAAAATTACAAAAAACTGAAATGGTCGATTTCCACAAAATAAAGTGACTGTCTTCAACTTTTTTTCTCTTTAATATACAACAAATTTGGTTTTGTGAAGTTTTGATCAATTTTACATTTTATATTTTTAGGGTTCCGTACCGAAAGGGTCCGCTGTCGGTCCGTCCGTCCGTCTGTCACCAGGCTGTATCTCATGAACCGCGATAGTTAGACAGTTGTAATTTTCACAGATGATACATTTCTGTAGCAATATCACAGAATGATATATTTCTATAACAACAAATCTTAAAAATAGAATAAAATAAATATTTAAAGGGAGCTCCCATACAACACACGTGATTTAAAAAAAATAAAACTATCGATAGGCAGGTAGGATGGATAGAAATCAGTTTTACCTTACTTTGTTTTAGTTTTTAAGGTACATAAATACATATTGTGCATTCAAGAACTGCAACATCATGATCATCAGCCATTTGAAGCCCACTGCAGTACAAAGGCCTTCCTCATGGTTTTCCAAGCTTCCCGCTCTTGTACAGTCCGCATCCAGCGACTCCCCGCCACCGTAACCAGGTCGTCAGACCATCTGCCCGTCCCTAGGTAATTGATTTCCTTAGTCGCCTTCTACGACATCCACGGAAGGAAATGGAGTGACGCTAGCGCGCGTAACAGCGCAACATAGCAGCCTTAAATTTGAAGTGCACATGCGTTCTTACAAAGAGAGAGTATGAGCTTAATAATCACCCCTGATTGACTTTTCCAAGTGCTCTTAATATTATTTTTTTTTTTTCAGTAGAATCTATCTTACCCGAAACCGGCATGCGTGCATGTAACGACCCTGACAAGTAGGCATCGATCCAGGCGTGAGTATATGTAATGTAGTACAAATTTATTTTTAAAAAATATATTTTATTTTCACAATGCACTTAAAAATCCGTGAAACTCTTAGTCTTAGCATGTTCCATTATGTAGTAGGAGACAGGAGTCCAAAATAGGTTTCCCGTGCTATGGTAATCCATCTTGAGTTAAACTGCATGTGAACAGGATGCTGCTACAATTTTGCTGCTATGCTACGAGTTGCTACGGATTGCTACGATAAGTGCTACGAGAATGTTAGGCAGTTTACGATATTCTTCCACAGTTTTTGACTTGAAACAAAAAATATCGACGACTTTAGTAATCTTATTGACCTATCGGGACGCTGCTATGCTTACCGATCGCTTATCAAACCTCAGCCACCACTCTGAGTGGGGTCTATCGGCAATACTTAGTAAAGTGCCTACACTGATGCTATAAAGCAAAGAAAATATTTTTTGATGATTTAGGTTCAGCCAGAACATAACTTGTCAGATTATTCTCGTCCACGGGAAACACAGCAACACTGCTGCTTTTACTGCCTCGTTGGTCTAGCGGATAACACGCTAGACTACTAAACCAGAAGTCGTGGGTTATTGAAGTTGATTTGTACAAATAACCTCAGTCTGTATTTTCATGCTTGTGATTTGCTTGCCTGGTAACCATATCACAGAGTATCCTAGTTTGGGACCAGGTCAAGAGACTGTGTTGTGTGCAATTTGTTAACATTATATTGCATTTGTGCAAAAAAAAAAAACATCAAGAGAAAACCCGACTAGAAACTGCAGGGAAAATCGAACCAAAGTAAGAACAAAATAAATAACCGTCCCACAGCCACACGCCAAAATCAAAACACCGTACAGTATCTTCACGAGAATTGATGCCGGCGATAAATCAGGCAATCGCGTCCTTCGGAAATATCAGAAAAGCGCGCCACTCGACTAATGTGGATTTATTCGATGCTATCCGCAGTGCTTTGGAGGGTGTGTGTGTACACACCACAACAGTTTCGGTACTGGCAGTTTTTGGATGGATTGAGGCGCTTTCTTTATATGGAAAATAGGGGTGGCAACATCGATAGGTCGCTTTTGTTTTTGACTGTTCATGACAGATATCATAGAAGTTTGTCTATCTCTAAATTTGTTTCATCAGTCAATCAAGAAAAATGAATAAATTGGATAGATAGATCATCATCATCATCATCAGCCATTTGACGTCCACTGCAGGACACGGGCCTTCCTCATGGTTTTCATAACCATGAGGGGTCTTGCCATAATTGCCACGCTTGGCAGGAGGGTTGGCGATCGCAGCATGCGGTTGGAATCTCAGGAAGACGCTGCTGCCCGTCTCCTGGTAATGTATTTCCTTAGTCGCCTTCTATGACATCCACGGAAGGAAATGGAGTGACGCTATTCTTAATCCGGCGCCACACGGGACAACCCGACTACTAAGCATTAACTACATAGGAGACGGGACCAACCTAGACGCCTCGCAAGGAGTTGCAGTATTCAATTCGAATCCCATCTGCTCAGTAGCTAATGCTTAGCAGTCAAGTTGTTGGTTATTTTATAATTTACTTTTTAATTTTTTTCTTTAAAAAAGTTTATTCTTCTAAAAATCACTATTTAATTTTTTTGTTGCATTGAAGCTAATTTCATCATGACGAGCCGATTGAGATCTTATTTGACAAAATCTGACCATTGGTTAAGGATTTATGAGGAAACATAGTATCGGACATACAAACGAGCCAAACACTTTGCTTTGGAGCCCTCATTTTGGGCTCCGCCGCAGTCGGGTAAATATACAACAAATTTTATACATCCAAAAATGGGAGGTTCGCCAATACAAATAACTTTTACTATAGACAAAACCCCGTACATAAATTTCCTAAGAAGTAAATTATATTTAGTCAGTTTCGTATATTATTTTATTCATTTAAGAGTTTAGAAAGACAAGAATTACACGATTTTACAAGAATTTAATAAATATGTTACCTGTTGCTTGTTTTTTTTGCAGTCTACCTATTTATCATTCACTCTTGAAAAATGTCTTTTCCACCTCCCCCATTTGTTCATTTTACTGTATTTCAATAAAATAATATATTATTCTAAGTACCCGTACTGTAAACTCGCACATTGACTAGGGATGAAGCATTAGTGAGGGGTCACATTTTTTCCTATCAAACCCATTTTCCGATGCTCGATCGCGGGCGCTAATGGCTGAGCCATCTACACTGCCCCAAACCAGGATAAAGTATAGCGGGGGTTGGGGTCGAAAATTGGTGTGCCGCTGACGGCGTCAGTAAGATTTTGTACGTATGTTGGTTCGAAAAAAAGCTAATTAAAATTTATTTTCCTAAAAATGTAGAATGCAGAAACGAAAAAAAATGTAAGCATGTCTTCAATAAATTTCAGATTATGTTAAAAACACTTCTTTTATAAAAAAAAAATTAAAGACGCTTTGCCTTAAAGCAAATATGAGAGAAGATACTAGGCTCACGTGCAACTAAGCTGGCAGTATTGCCCATAATTGAGACCGACGGGTACTACATTGTTAACGACAGTATGCGAAGAAGAAGATAACAGGGCATATAAAGGTAGCCATGGGCCATTATCTATTTTAAATACATACCATACATGTATATAAAACAGATAAGCATCTTGGTTAGACAGCAGAACCATCTTTTTCCGACGTATGGGCAGGATAAACTTTTTCTTCCAACAATAACATTGTGTATACATACTGTATGGCTAAACGAATTTATAATACATTGCCAAATGAAAGAAGGGATTGCTTGTCGAATTTAAGAACAAATTAACAGAGTCGCTTTTAGAAAAATGCTTTTACTCAACTAACTATATTTTGAACGAGAAAAAGAAGGTATCATGATTCATTTGATTTAAATTTATTAGAATAAGTGACTTACTTTTTGTATGTATATAAATGTTGCATGTCAAGACTGACAGAATGTGCGTTTCATAATATGTTTTATGATCTGTCCTTATATATATATGTATACTTCCACATTACAGCAAATAAATGAATTGAATTGAATAGAATTGGGCAGAAAAAAATAGAAAACAGAAAGAAAGGCGTTTGCCTAGCAGTTGGACACAATAAAGGCTTTCTTTTTTTGTTAAAAAAAAAGTTTCGTTTGTTAATGCTATGAGTAGAATGATATCCTTTGCTACCAATTGATCTGGCTCAGAACACTATGAATTGGAACGATTTTCGCTACCACGTTTTGAGCTGGGCCAGAGGGTGAAAAAGCGCTGTTGTTTACGTGGTTTTGACTTATGGCGTGATTCGGCCGGGGCGTGAAAAATGTGCCGATATTTCAACCTCAATTAGACCTGCGCTTCGGTTTTGGTAATTGAAATACGGGTTTAGAACACAACATTGCGATTTAGCCTTTTTCGGGCGATGTTCTTTTCGGCAGAAAATAAAAATATCTTCCGTGTATTTGACGCAGCGTAGGACGCCCGCTAGCTCGCTGGACCGACGAGCTGAGGCAGATCACTGGCAGGGACTGGATGAGGCCGATGATAGACGAGGACAGAAAATTTCTGTACTTCAGTACTTCAGCTCTTCACGTACTTCAATTAAATTCTGTAGCAAGTATTTATCACTTTATCAAAATACAGCCCCTAAGAGGGTGAAAAGAGGTGCCAAATTTTATACGGGGAATAGAGTATTTATACTAAACTTGGTACAAATGGGCGTCAACTTTTAATGGTGGAAACCATATTACAAGATTTTTGAAAATTAACATAACATAACATAAACATTTACATACAGGCACATACATTGCTTCTGGCCCTAAAGACACTAAACAATAAAGAGGGTGTGAAGTAGTGTGAAAGTTTGTGCGGGGATTAAAATATTTGTTTTCAAATTTACTTGGTACGAATTTACATTTGTACCAAGTTTTGTATAAATCTGACTGCAAACAAATTTGGACACCCCCTTTTACCCCTTAAGGGGTTGAAGTTTTTAAATCCGTTCTTATCTTTAATGTCCATTATTAAATGACTCTCTGTGCCACATTTCAGCTCTGTGCAATTAAGATTTTGGTGAGATGGGCAAAGAGACATGGTATTTATAATAATACTTTTATCTGAAACAAATTACATACGAGCCTCTAGTGCTTAAAGTAACTTCGCTTGAACAAAACCCAATAGTGGCGAAATTAGTTTAAAAGATGTCACCACTACAGCATAGCGTGATAAGTAACAGTAAAGTAGTTAGTACGAGCTAAATTGGACCTAAAAGGGCGAACGGAGTCGCACAGTAGTTCGTACCATTATCGGCGTTGATGAGGCCGCTCTCATCCTGAACTTTAACTAACGTTAACTTTCATTTATTTGACGTAATGCGGAGTAATTCGCCAAAAGATCAACGTCAAAGACATGTATATTTAGCTAAACTTAGCTAAAAGTTTACCTTGAGGTAAAAATTTATAAATAAGTAAATACAAAATAAAATTTTTACGTCAAAAAATTATATTCTGTTTGTTGAATGCCTTCGGGTCGAGTTTGTAATGGAGAAAAAGGCATCCTCGAAAAACTCCTCTCTATCATTTCTCAAATCATATTAAGTGTAATAAAATAAAATTAACAAAATACCTATCTAACAAGATCCCATGAGAACAAGCAAAAACATGACATACAAATACATAATTATTCCATGCTTGCATGAATATTTATACGCCCAGACGGGCAGCACATGGGATACACTGAAACTCTGCATATAAATGTTGGGGCCAGAGGACGGCAACCTTTATCTTTAACATCATCATCATCATCAGCCATTCGACGCCCACTGCAGGACATAGGCCTCCCTCGTGGTTTTCACAACCATGAGGGGTTTTGCCACAATCGCCACGCTTGGCAGGCGGGTTGGCGATCGCAGTATGCGGTTGGAATCTCAGGAAGACGCTGCTGCCCGTCTCCTGGATATTGAGTTCCTTAGTCACCTTCTACGATATCCACGGAAGGAAATGGAGTGACGCTATTCTTAATCCGGCGCCACACGGAATAAGGAGTTACGAGGGAACATTTAATCCGACATATATACGAGCTAAACACATTGCCCGGCTTTTGGGCTCCGCTGCAGTCGGGTAAAAAATGCCTCTTTTTGGCATAAATGCTTCCTGCTTTCCTAGTCCATTTGATCTTTGATCCTAGGTTCTTGCTGTCAATTATATCCTTCTATAAATATACATTTTGCAAAAAATATACACAATACATAAACTCACGCCTCTATCTCAGAGGGGTAGGCAGAGATGTATTATGAATATATGTAAGTATTTTATGACTATATATTTTTTTTTTGCTTTATTGTATGTATGTTATTGAATTTGATTTAATTCTTTTAACTGCACCACGGCACGCACTCCGTAGTACAATTATAGGTTACCGTAGGCACTGACTGAAAATCAGCGCTGAGGGATCACTTCCTCAGCACAACGCTGAGTCAGCTGCCTTTTGTGACAACTTAGATACACCACAGGCTACATCTATGGTCCTGTTTTATTTATTCGTTTTGTCTGTTGTGTAATTAGTTTTCTTTCTGTTGTTGTGCATACTATGTTACTTATCTGCTTATTTTGTTTCTGTTATGTATCTTGTTGGTATAATAAATGTCTTTCTTCTTCTTCTTCAGATCAGGGACTGCCACTTGCCATGATCGTTGCATGCACGCACGCCGGTTTCGGGTACTTTTTGGGGCTTCGTACCCAAAGGGTAACGGACCCTATTACTAAGACTCCGCTGTCCGTCCGTCCGTCCGCCCGTCTGTCACCAGGCTGCATCATGGAACCGTGAAGGAAAACATCGTGAGGAAACCGGAGTGTCTGAGCTATTCATATACCTCAGCGCTTGAAATTGCCAATCCGCGGTGGTGATGAAGCCCATACTCTCTCTCTGACAGAAGGCCTGTAACCTAGAGTGGGACGTATATAGGCTGCTTATGATGGTCCGCCTGGGACGTCCCTTACCGGCCCTTTTGCTTAATATATTTTTTTTGTCAATCTTTCTTCCAATTTTTCTCAATTTTCATTCTCTCCACTGTCCTCTCATATGCAAAATATGTTATTTTTTTCCACTGGTGGTGATTGGTATTCAATCACGGAATCTTCTCATTTTCTGGAAGATTAGTTAACCAGTGGTTAGTGACACTGGGCCTCGTAATAGTTCAAGTCATTGGCAAGTTTATTCTTGCTCTTTAATGTCTTGTAAAACAGAACGGTGAGCTTTTCGAATACGAGCTAGTTGTTTTGTGCTTAAATACTTTTTTTAATGCTCGACTCTCGTAGAAACTTTAGTACTATGTTCTTAAAGCTAAATATTCTTAACTTAACAATATTTCCACATGGTCTACTAATTAAAAATGTTTAGCTGATTTCCGGTATTTAAATAAAAAAATAAAAGGTTAACACAGGTTTGGGGCTTCCAAAAAGTCTGTGACCTCCTTGCTACTTCAAACTTATTCTTTTTCTGTAAATCACCTTTTATTTTTCTTCTAGTAAGAATATTAGCGCGAGCAACACGTATAATTATCAAAACCATTGATTCCATTGAAAAGTCGCCGTTAACAGCTGGCATTTTTTGTTTTTCTTTGTTTGCACTTTGTCCAACTGACAGCTGTTAACAGTCGATTAAAAGTGTTAAGTGATAAAACCTAGACAGGTAAACCAAAATAAGAAAAATAATAAATTTATAAAAAAATAAAATTAATTAATGAGTTGAAGGAAAACATCGTGAGGAAACCTAAGTGTCTGAGGTGTTAGATAGATAGATAGATAGAATATTCTTTATTGTACACAGAGATTACATTAACAGAAATTCAATGAATCGCTGTACAATTGCGGCCTTATTACTACAAGCAATTTCTTCTAGGCAACCATAGACATAAACATAGTGTTCACATACCTAAGTGCTTAAAATTGCCAATTCACGGTGGGCACTCGTGGTGACTAAGCCCATACTCTCTCCCTGAGAGAAGGTCTGTGCCGTACATCATCCAGGAAGTTTAATTTACGGGCCTTTGTTGTACGTTTAAGTCACACATACATACATACATATGTACATAAACTCCCACCTGTATCCCAGAGGGATAGGCAGAGGCAAATCCACGCCGGTTTTGGGTACTTTTATCTTGCCCTTTGCTAATAAATCCCCTATTTGGTCGAAGTATGTCCGCCTAGGACGTCCCTTACCGGCCCTTCCACCCACATTCGCTCGATATATCTGTTTCGTCAAATCAGTATTAAATTGCATTAAAGTTAAAGCTGTATATAATATATTCAGAGGATGTATTTATTATTGCAAAGGCAATTTAAATATTAATGTAGTATTGCTCCTCCGGGATTCAGGCGTGAGTTTATGTATGTATTGTATTGTGGACTGCCTCGTTTGACTAGCCGTGTACCTCTGCCGTAACCCGCAGAGGTCGTGGGTTCAATTCCAACTGGGGGTCGCCGTACATTTGTATAAATGGCCTCAGTTTGGGTGTATTTCCATGTTTGTGATATCCTTGCCCGGTTACCATAGCACAGGGTATCCTAGTTTGGGACCAGGTCAAGTGATTGTGTTGCGTGGAAGTTATTATTATTTATTATGAATACAATAAAGTATTGAGTAATATTCATCACAATATGCATAAATGTATCGAAATTTAAAGCTGTCTATCTTAACCCATTAGTCATGTATATTTTTTTGCCTCTTATTAACTTAATTCCGGATGTTGTATTGCTTACGAAAACTTTAGTTCAAATATCATCATAAGCAGCCTATATACGTCCCACTGTAGGGCACAGGCCTTCTCTCAGAGAGAGAGTATGGGCTTAATCACCACGCGTGCCCACCGCGGATTGGCGATTTCAACCGCTGAGTTATGTGAATAGCTCAGACACCCAGGTTTCCTCACGATCTTTTCCTTCAACGTTAGCGAGTGGTATTGCTACTATAACATCAAAAATGTACATAACTTAGAAAACAAAGTCATAGGTACATGCCCGCACTGGGAATCGAACCTGGGTCTCCCGCTTCCGAGTCCAATGTTCTACCCACTAGGCTACCATCGCTTAGTTCAAATATATTTTCACCTATTTTATGAATCAATCGTATGTACCGCTGCCCCTCCAAATATTTAGATTAACAAAACTCTTTCACAGCATAGCGTGTGGTACCCAATTCTAAGATACATTAAGGAAAATTGACAGATAAATACTAATGTTTAGCGTGTTAGCCAAAAACTATACTGTCTTGTCATGAGAAATTATTCTGGTTCCTTAGTTTACGAAATAATAGTAAAGTTCTAGAGGTCATCGCTGTGTGGTTAGATTTGCCTATAATAATATTATTTATATTTAACCCTACAACTGTGTCAATCACGGCACATTAACCCTTCCACGATGACGCCGATGAAGCTATTATCGAAGTTACGGTCGTTGTTTGTTTATTGTGCTTTGGAAAATGTCAAGTTTTCAGCTCATACATACGTTGGACAAGTAAGCAATATGCCGATTGAATATTACATCGATATTTATTCTTCATGGCATGTAGTGGATAAATAATACAAATGTTCCCGATTTTTTTATGTCTGAGTGACGGGCCAGTTACGAGGGGTGTTCAATAAGTAGTGAGAATGAGGTATAAACTCCTTGGATAGCGAAAAGGAAAATACTGGCAGGCATAGCCCACTTATTTGTCGGCACAGTAAAATAAAAAAAAAATTAATGCTCTTTTGTTTTTTCAATGACATAAATTTATTGCATCTTATTAAGTCTTACTAGTTATTGAACCCACCCTAGTAGGTATATTTTTAGTATATTCTTAGTAAAATAGATCATAGTTTTAATAAAACGTTTTCAAAATAGATTAAATGGTCAGTCTCTCATATTATATAAACACTTTTTTCGCAATACTTTCTGAGTGGCCTGGTACTTGTAAAGTCGTAGTTTTAAACTATAATGTGCTATAAAAGTGCGTAGAATCTTAAAAGTAACTTAACTTTTAAACGTTTCGGTCACTTTAAAAATCGCCTGACTTCCCATTCAGTCTGCAGCATTGGCGAAACCTAGTTCATTACACATAATGGTCGAAGTTAATAAAGGGTTAGCACGCGACCCGATCGAACTCACTTTATGGGCTAAGTTTCCGTATTTGCTTACTAAACTCACGACTACTTTATGTCCGCAGTTTTGCCCGCTCATCGTAGTAAATAAATTAATCGACGTATAATTTATGAGTAACCGTAGGCACTGACTGAATCACTCCCTCAGCACAATACTGAGTCAGCTGCTTTTTGTGGCAACTCAGATACACCACAGGCTACATCTAGGGTCTTGTTTTATTTATTGGATTTGTTTTTTGTGTATTTACTTTTATTTCTGTTGCTATGCATATTATGTTACTTATCTGTTTATTTTGTTTCTGTGTCTTTCTTTCTTTCTTATAGGAGACAGTTTGTCCTCATCATTGGTCATCACGCTTAGATAATTCGCTCTGTAGACATTCATTTTAGGCATTTTGCTTCGTAGACGAATCGAATGATCATGAAAGTTGTATACCGCTACTTAGATATAAGAAACCATTTGTAATTATTTGTTCTGGTCATGCAATAGTGTTCTCTATCATAATCATCAACCCACCTTTATCATTTACCATACCATTTTTCGCGCTCAGTCTATAAATTCCTGTAGTTGCCTTCGTGGGGAAAAACGTACTCGAATAGAGACCACGAACTGCAAAATTGGGAAATGGTCGTCAGCTCGCTGAAACGACGATCTGAGGCTGATTGGCGATCCGTCCGACCGTCACCAGGCTGTATCTATGAAGCGTGATAGTTAGACAACTGAAATTTTCACAGATGATATATTTCTGTTGCCGCTATAAGAAAAAATACTAAAAACAGAATAAAATAAGTATTTGGGGGAGGGAGTGCTCCCATACAACAAACGTGATTTTTTTGCCGTCTTTTGCTCGATATTAATAACGGCAACAGGTAGACGCTTCAAGTATTCAAATGTTGTATAGATAATAGTACGGAAACCTTCGTACACGAGTCCCACTCGCACTTGGTCGGGTTTTTTGCATACCCTTAAGCCAACTGACAGCTGTTGTCAGATTGTCAGAATAAGGGATACCTGTGGATTAATTAATACGTTTTTTTTTTATTGGACCAACTTCATATTTTTCGCTGCTTTTGAAACCTATATAACCCCCAAAAAATATAGTTTTATTTTGTATGTCCCTTACGGTATAAATACAATGTCTCTTCAACGTAATTTTGAGGCAATTAAGTGTTGCTATTTTGTAGTAGCAGTACCTACCACTCGCCGAAGGAAAACATTGTGAGGAAACCCGAGTGCCTGAGGCGTTCACATGCCCCACCGCTTGAAATGGCCAACCCGCGGTGGGCGCGCGCGCAAAATCTCTCCGAGAGAAGGCCTGTGCTCTGCAGTGGGACGTAAATGCTGCATTATTCGTTTATTTAAGTACCATTTGTAACTGGAATACAGCGTAGGTACCATACCAAAACAGAAGTCGTGCGTTCAATCCCCACTGGAAGCCGGTTGTACTTGATTTATATAACTGACCTCAGTCACGTTAAATGACATATTTGTTCAATGTTTTTGTCTAATTTCCACAGTACATCGTATCCTAGTTAGGGGCCAAGACAAGCGATCGTGTCGTGTGGAAAGGTTTCATTATTTACTTAGGTATTCAGCCATTTATTTATTTATTATACCTCCACACATACCCTACACGAATAAACTCGCAGGTGAATCTAGTCGGTAATAATTGGTTAACTTCCGTGGTCCTTTGGGGTGTGACCGGTTAAATGGTTTAGCTTCGCGATAGTTATTGTTCCTAATGTGTTTAATAATCGATTTATGGGCAACCGTGGGCCCGGCGTAGGTGGGTTCGGTGCGTAGGCGGGCACCGACGTGTATGTTGACAAATTAATTATTCACCACACTGATAAGGAAAATGTTTTAAAGTTTGAAGCGGTTATCTGGATCAAATTATCAGTAGTGCCTGGATGGGGATCGCTCAGGATAGAAGAAAGTAGTGTAGATATTAGGAGATGTCTAGTTAGTGGAAGAACGACGACCGTTAGGACTTCATTAGAAGAGAACGTCGGGAATTTACTTTACCTAATAAACAATTTATAGAGAAAGAATATCCGTATCTGTATAAATTAAGTGCTTACGTCATGTGCTCCGGTGTACATTAAAAAACCAGACAAGTGCGAGACGGACTCACGCACGAAGGGTTCCGTACCATTTATCTATACAAAATTTGAATATTTCAAGCGTCTACCTGTTGCCGTTATTAATATCTAGCACAAAATGAAAAAAAAAATCACGTTCGTTGTATGGGAGTCCCCCCTTAGATATTTATTTTATTCTGTTTTTAGTATTTGTTGTTATAGCGGCAACGGAAATACGTCATCTGTGAAAAATTCAACTGTCTAACTATCACGGTTCATGAGATGCAGCCACCAACCAGGTGACAGATGGACGGACGGACGGACGGACAGCGGAGTATTAGTAATAGGGTCCCTTACCCTTTGGGTACGAAACCCTAAAAATATCCTTATCTTATCTTTCATAATTTATTAAACAGTGCCTGCAAAACCGCCACTAGCAACAATCCCCAGGGCACTCACCGCCACCACGGTATTCTGATGCCATAAGGGCTCAAACAATATCCGCACGTTATCGCACCGCACGCTAGTTGAAGGGACATTGTCCACAATACTTTGTGTCGTCTCCTGGGCACGCTGGCCCGAGGGTTACATATTTCAACATTGTTTGACGTGCGGAGGAGGTAAATTCGAGGCGTCTGTGGAGAAGGCATAGGAGGTTTTTCATTCTGGTACGAATACATTAAATCTTTACTACGTATCAAGCGGATTTTCGGGGCGTTGGTAGCCTAGTGGGTAGAACATCGGACTCGGAAGCGAGAGACCCAAGTTCGATCCCAAGTGCGGGCATGTACCTATGACTTGGTTTTCTAAGTTATGTACATTGTGAAGTTATAGTAGCAAAGCAATACCACACGCTAACGGTGAAGGAAAACATCGTGAGGAAACCTGAGTGTCTGAGCTATTCACATATCTCAGCGCTTGAAATCGCCAATCCGCGGTAGGCACGCGTGGTGATTAAGCCCATACTCTCTCCTTGAGAGAAGGCCTGTGCCCTACAGTGGGACGCATATAGGCTGATTATGCTTATAGGCGGATTTTTAATAATTTCAATTATTAAGCAGCGGTGCTAACTGGCGTAACTAATGGAAACTCTTTTGAATTCTCTTTTAATATGTTGTCTCAAAAAGTGAATGTCATAAATCTCAATAATGGTGATGTGATGTTTTATAACCAGCCCTGAAATTCGTTCGAAGAACCTAGAAGTAAACCTAGGACCTAAGAATCCAACACTAGGTTCTAGGCAGTAGGCAGTAGGCTCTAAATAATCTTAGTTATAAGGCCGCGGTATGCTCTTAGGTTAAGAAATATCGCTGTGCAGCGCGGTAACACTGCCAGTGTCATGGGTACCTTTGGGTCGGACATGTCTCGGGGCGGTTTATTTAATTGACTGTACTTGTGTGTGTGTGTTTTTTTTTTGTTTCCTTTATACTTATTTTGTTTTTTATATTTTTGACATTGTTTTTACTTCTTATTAAGTCTAATTGACTGACATTTTTTGAAATGTAATTTTTGACACTTGTAAATTTGATTTTTCTCCTCCTATTAATGAATTTAAATTATTAATGTAACTTCACCTTGATTTACACTGGATAAGTGTTATATTCTGTTATTGCAAACTAAATAAAATTACCTTAAATAAGAAACAACATCTATGTAATTTACTTTTTTACGTACAATAAAGTGGTTTGTATCTATCTATCCTTCTATCCATCTTATTTTAAAAGTGGATAAAGAAAAAAAAATCGCCTTCTAAATACGCACTAAATAAAAAGCATAATTAACTTATTTAAACACTATATGGCACTTTCAGTATTATTTATCACGCTATTATTGTGTCCATAATGTGGTCATGCCAATTTTAGAGTTCGATGACAGTCCCGTGGATTTCGTCGATATATAAATGAACAGAGAATCTCCTCTTTTTAATGGGGTCGGTTAATATGCCGTATTAAATAAGTAGGTACGGAGTTTTATTGACGATTTTTTCCTCCATACCAATCTCGACCTTGAGAGGCCTATGTCCAGCAGCGGACTGAAACGGGCTGATTATGATGATGATAATGATGAATCTAGATCTTGCTTAAAGTGAACTGTAATATATCTACGTTGTAATGAATAGAATAGAAACGATTAGAATGGAATAGAGTGGAATATAATGGGAAAGATTGGAATGGAATAGATTGGATTGGAATGGATTGCATTGGCATGGCATGAAATGGAACACATTATTGTATACCCCAGAAAACGAAATACATTAAAAAGCTTAAATGTCTAAGTTTTTTGTCAACTGGCGGTTTTATCGCCAATTAAATACAATAATAATGTGTGCAATAAAGTATAAAGTAAAGTAAGTAACACTTATGGAATGGAATGGAACGGAACTGTCTATGGACGAGTGACAGGTGTCACTCACTTACTTTTCCTGCGTCAGATAGAGAATACATACGTTTGCTGATTGTTTGATATTATAGTATTATTGGCTCAGTCCACTATTATTCAGTACCTAAATAGGTACCCAACCAGGAACGGAATATAACAGAACAGAACGGAACGGAACAGAACGGAACGAAACGGAACGGAACATCATATTCTTTATTGTGTGTACACCGGAAATAACATTCGAGACTTGAACAAAAATAAAGTACCTACAGCATACTTGGCGGCCTTATCACCTAAAGTAATTTCTTCCAGACAACTGGACGGAATTGACGGAAAAAAGTTATCATCATCATCATCATCATTCAGCCACAAGAAGTCCACTGCTGGACATAGGCCTCCTCCATGGATTTCCAAAAAGACCTGTTGAAAGTGGCTATGAAAATGTAAAAAAAAATGTTATGTATGAAAGTAATTTTAATTTGGTTTTTGCCGCATCCGAAATCAAAGCTCATTCCCTGGCTCCATATTCTGACCCAATAGTGGACACTTTCGAGCAGCCTTTAATAAATATTTATCCCTCATATTGTTCGGGTCGACGCTGAAATTATAATGTTGCCTTGTTGTGCGTAAGCCTGCTACTAACTATAACAAAAGATGTAATTCGGCCTAATTATTCACTTCATACGTTTATTTAGGACCTTGGTAGAGGGTAAAAGATGTAAAATTTAACTTGCTATGAACGGTAAAAGAATATATTACAAAATATTTAAGAAATATTGAAAATAGTGAAATATTGTTTCCTACGAGTATATGTTCTTAGCGGTGTTAGCCTAGTGGGTAGAACATAAGACTCGCAAGCGAGAGACCAAGAGTCGATTCTCAGTGCGGGCGTGTACCTATGACTTTATTTTCTAAGTTATGTACATTTGTGAAGTTATAGTAGCAATACCACTCGCTAACAGCGAAAGAAAACAAACCTGGGTTTCTGAGCTATTCACATACCTCAGCGCTTAAAATCGCCAATCCGCGGTGGGCACGCGTGGTGATTAAGCCTATATTCTCTCCCATTAAAGACATTAATTTGAATTTATTAATTAAAATTAACACATTGCTTGCAGTGTTTAAAATGACTATTAAATCACGAAATCACTTTGAAATAAATCCACGCTCAGATATAGCCAGTGGCTATATTTTACTCAACACAGTTTACAGTCATCAAATACAACTAAAGAAAAAGACAGCAGAAACAATACACAAGGGCTCGCAGTTAATGACAATAGTTGTTGAAGTATCGTTTATCATTTTTCCCACTGAGCTAGTAGCGTGTAATGTTCCGCGGTCCAACCGTGAATAGTTGGCGTCTGTATGGTTGGCAAACAAATATTTAAAAATATGTTTAACCACCTAAGTTCTGACCTTAAAAAAATTTAGCACACTAGGTCTTAGGAGGTTAATTATGTAAACTTATAAAAACCTATTTGGAGGCTAAAAAGTCCACCCATAGTTGTTGGGAGAGCGCTGGCACGGTTAGCCAGAGGTCGCGGGTTTAAGGCCCGGCATGGGTGGAAGTTTTTAAAATTGTCATCAGCACGGGTTAGTGCAACAAAAAGAATATAATTATGTAAGGTTATGTCTATATTTATGTATAAAGTGGGTTTTTGGCAATAAAATGTAGTTCACTTTCACTTTCAAATCTGGAGAAAGAAAATAAGTAACGAAGTATTATCATCAGCCATTTGACGCCCACTGCAGGACATACTAGGCCTCTTAGCCATGAAAGGTTTTGCCATAATCGCTACGCTTGGCAGGCGGGTTGGTGATCGCAGTATGCGGTTGGAATCTCAGGAAGACGCTGCTGCCCATCTCCTGGTAATGTACAGTAATGTATAGTATAGTCCTGGCAAAGTATGCTTGCAAGTAATTAAATTATTATCGCTTCTTAGTCTTAGCAGACAGTCGATGAGAAGCGCTACAAAGGAGGACTGGAAGAGAAGTTGTTGTAAATGACAAGCTCTAACCGACACGTTTCAGGAATTGCGCGTTGAAGAAATAATCCTGAATGCGCGGAATAAGACCACGCTGTCAAAATTCATGATTTTATAGCAGCGAGAAGTACCCTATAAGCTTTGATTGTGAGTTTTATTTTACGTTTTGTTTCACTTTTTTTAGATTATTATTATTACATTCTTGATTGCATAGACAAAATTTTTCATACGAAGGCGTTCTTAATGCCAAATAGCATTTTATTCCAGTCAATCTTTAGTTTGTGGATAGTGTGGCTTGGGCAATGCACGATACAATACATAAGTACATAAATTGCCTAAATATTAACTTGTTAGATTGTAACCTTGAAAAGAACAATTAAAAACCCTGGTGCCCCGATCCAGTCCTTTAGAATTCCACTGATTGAAAGCAGGATAAATAGATTAGATAGAGCAGTCTTGCTCAGAATTATTAACAAAACAAATCCTTAACATTTCCAAGGTTTTGCTTTATTTGTCGACCGTACTTCCGATAGAAGAATGGGGATATGAAAGTTGCATCATTATTGGGAAGGTCCCACATGTAGCCCGATCGCTTAATCGATTAACGGCTCATTTGAACCCCAAGTTACAACAGTTCCTTGGCAAGATAGGTACATGAAACTTGTGTACGTATTTGTATCACTTGGATACGAAAATAAGAATAATGAGTAATTGGATATGGAAAGTGTGAAGGTGATATAGAAAGAAGAGTAGAAGCGGGAAATTACGCAAACAATGCTTTGCACTCCTTAGTGAGTGGCCAAAACATCTCCAAAAGAGCTAGATTGGCTATCTATAATGAAGTGCTGGTCCCAACACTTGGGTATGGCAAAAAAAGCAAGAAAATAAGTAAAGTATTTATGCATGCTGTAGCAATGAGGTCCTTGAGAAGTAGTCTGGTGTTACTTTGAATGAATACGCAAAAATTTTATTAGTGAACGTTATGGACTGAAAGAGGATGTAGTGACTAGAATTGAAAAAGGGAATGTTGCGTTGGTTTGGACATGTGGAGAGGATGAAGGAAGAAAGATTGACGAAACAAATAAATCGACCGAACGTGAGTGGAACGGCCGGTAAGGGATGTCCCCGGCGGACATTTTTTAAGAAAATAAGGGATGTTTTAGCAAAGGGCAAGATAAAAAGTACCCGAAACCGGCGTGCGTGCATGAAATGACTAATGAATGTTGAGGAAGCGAAAGTGATCTGTCAGGATCGTGGCAAGTGGCAGCCTCTCGTCTCTGCCTACCCCTCTGGGATACAGGCCTGAGTTTATGTATGTATGGATACGAAAATATGGTTTTGATAGTGATATGGTTACCCCCTAACTCGCAAGACCAAAAAAAAAAACCCCAGGTCTTGGATGTTTACATGTTTGTGATGTCGTTGTTTCTGGTTCCCACGACACAGGGTATCCTAGTGTGGGGCCAGAATCAATGTATGTGCCTGTATGTAAATGTTTATGTTTATGTTTATCTAAAGGCAGATTGCTGGCAGCGGCTGGATGGGGATGGCCGAGGACAGAAAGAATTGGCGCGCCTTGGGAGGCCTATGCCCGGCAGTGGACGAGTCTGGGCTGATTGATTCACCTATTGATTGTTGGTTGTAAATATCAACCTGAGTTTTTCCATAAAGTTCACCAAAAAGAAATAGATTTTTCCCCTACATAGGTATTTTCTGAACAACGAAGAAGTCAACGTTACGCTTGACTTAAATGTTGTCATAGATAGCAAACTTCACAAATATTCACCAAAGTCTCCTTGGCAAATATTCACAAAAAACAAGGATGAAAATCTAAATAAAAATGTTCTCATTCAAAATAGCCCAGATTTTATGACTTGATGGAACGTAACAACTGCGTCGGTGATATGATAACTCTAGTATATCTTGAGGAATTTTATTGTAGAACCGTATAGTATCCCTTTTTAACACATTTAATTATATGTGTGTCGTATTTGTTGGTCACCTTGATTATAAATAGATAGATAAGCTACAGATGTATTTAAATGTAAATAATGAGACGTAAATTGTACATGGATGTCTACTTGCCAACCTATAAAATATAATTGTAAGAGAAACGGACTTATTAAGATAATTATAAAATTCGAGATATCGATATCCCGAATGTGAATTGACACAATATTTTAAGACATTATGTTAAACATCGTGTTATTTGAATCTGTGTCTGTTTATGATAATAACAACTAGTACATTACTTTTAAAAAGTGTAGGTACGGCCAAAAGCCCTTACCGAATCTAAATACGACCATTGGTACGTCATATTCTCAATAAGTGGCAGTCCCTGGTATCTGCCTACCCCTCTGGGATACAGGCATGAGTTTCTGTACGTATGTATGTATGTTTTGTCTGTTGTGTATTTAGTTTTCTTTCTGTAGTTGTGCATATTATGTTACTTATCTGCTTATTTTGTTTCTGTGATGTATCTTGTTGGTATAATAGATGTCTTTCTTCTTCTTCTTCTTCTATTATCAATAATTGTATATTGGAACTTTCTGCCCCGAGAAAAACAGTATCGTGTGCCAACTCACTACTCTCTTAATAAATTATTTATGGTCTCACAACTTTTCTTGTGCGTATTGTATTGTTTTCCAGTTGGGCCTGAGTGGAAGATAGTTGGTATTAATGTGACAATAACTTGGAAACTTTTTGATATATGATACGATGATAAGTCTGGAAGCAAACTTATGTTTTTGTTGTGACTAGTTCTAAGTATGCCCATTATTGATACCAACATTTTTGGCCTAAGTGGTGAATAAATTGTAGGAGAGAAAATTCCTTAATCTGGAATGACGTATGCAATTTGGCATAATTTTTTTTTGTATTTTTTTGGTGCGCAATAAAGAATCTATCTTCGAACTAAAACTTTCCTTATTTACTTAATTAAAACATTATTTACTTAATTCCGGATTTAATTACTTGTTTTTTGTCGGAAGCAATTTATTTTGCCGAAGGCTCGAAATTGTTTTTGATTACTTTATAAACAAGTCTCAAGTGCAAGTAGGATATCTAAAGTATCGTTTAGTTAGGTAACTGAAGATGGAAATCAGAAATGATGTCATCAGAAATGATAAGATTCGTACACGAATGAAAGTCGTTGATATAGCCCAGCGGATTAGTAAATTGAAGTGGCAGTGGGCGGGGCACATAGCACGCAGAACTGATGGCCAATGGGGCCGAAAAGTTCTCGAATGGAGACCACATATCGGCAAGCGCAGCGTAGGACGACCAGCCACAAGATGGACAGATGACCTCATCCAAGTGGCATTAAGACACTGGATGCAAGCCGCTTCCAACCGGTCCTTTTGGAAATCCTTGGAGGAGGCCAATGTCCAGCAGTGGACTTCTTGTGGCTGAATGATGATGATGAAGTGAAGACGGATCTTAAATGTTAGGCTCTTGCCTGTTATCCCAGTTTACTGTTGTTTTAAATTAAATTTACACTGAGAGAGCGAATGAACTTTGCCAGGATCGTAGTAAGTGGCAAAATTTGGTATCTGTCTTCCGGAATACAGGCGTTACATGTTAGTTTATCTATAAGAATGGATATTTGAAAAACCCATTTATAGGCTAAAAATTCCACCAAGGCCGGGACTTGAACCCGCGACCTCTAGCTAACCGTGCCAGCGCTCTCCCAACTGAGCTAATGGGCAAGGGCAGGCAACGGCAAAATTTTGAGCCCCTTTAAAAACTTCTCTGTATTACGTACAGGCAGCGACATCTGGCCGAAGCAATTTATATCACTTGCAGCCCCGAGTAACCCACTTTGCAGTTACGTTTTTACATCGGAATTTAGCCTCTAAATAGGTTTTTGAAATTGTCCTCAGCACGGGTTAGTGCAACAAAAGGAATATAAGAATGTATATGTTAAAGAGACCTTATTAAAATCAACACCCTCAATCCACCACCTCCCAATTTTTCCAAATGTCATCTTCACGAACGGCGATAAAAAAACGAAACAAAAACACACTACCATACAACAAACAGGATATGAGAAGGCACCACTGATGAGCGTATTTTTCAATGTCTCAATATTAAGTCATGTTTAAGACGGGGGGCATCATTATCCTTAATAGTAATAGATTTATTTCGCGCTAAGGGAGGGGGGTAGGTGGCGACACAGTGTAAAACCACCCTAATACATTTGTCGTTTCGGTAAGGGTGAGTTTATAATGCGGCAATGCTACTTCTGGCTGGAAAGTAGGATATTGTCAAGATAAATATTCTTGACTGAGATTCAAAAACTTTACCGAACTAATACTTTGTACTTTATTGCACACATAAAATTACATGAATAAAAAAAAACATTTACAGAATTAAAAAGTGTACATGGCGAGCTTATTTCAGCAGAAATCTCTTCCAGCCAACCCTTGATGTGGTGATACGAAGATTATAAACAAGGGAGGAAAGTGTACAATAATTATTACGTACTATATTACAACCCAGTACAATCATACATATATAATATATATGTGGCTATAAAATTAAAAAGTTACATAAACTTACTTATAAGATGATAAATAACTAGAATACGTAAATAAATAAATAAATAAATACCTAAGTAAATAAATTAACTAAATAAATAAACTAAATAAACCTATTGCGATTATGAAAAAAGGAAGTGCTCTTTCAGTTTGGCCTTGAAGACAGCCACAGTTGGACTCTCCCTGATAGACTTGGGTAGACCGTTCCACATACGAGCAGCACGCACAGAAAATGACTTAAAGTAAAACTGTGAGTTGCAGGCAGGAACTTGTAAGGTCCTAACATCACAAGTCCTCTGTCGCCTGGCACGTGGAGGCAGCAGCGAGAATCTTTCCCGCAAGTACTGTGGGGCACTGGGATTTCTCAGTAAATTATATAAGAGAACATTGCGCCGCACGCGTATAGGGAGCCACTAATGCGGAAATTCTGTACCCAGCAGCACTAGTCTGAGTTAAAATCACTGGTTAATTATTATTACTATTATTATTAACTGCACTGTCTTGCACAATACACATTTTTGATACAAAGGCGTACTTAATGCTAAATAGCATTTTCTACCAGTCAACCTTAAGTTAATCAAGTCTTGATCAAAGATGCTGTTTCTTAGATTATATGCAAAATGTGACACTTTTTTAGGGTTCCGTAGTCTGACAAGGAACCCTTACAGTTTCGCCATGTCCTTCTGTCTGTCCGTCCGTGGCCTAGCGCAAAGACCTGTGGTACTAGAAAGCTGTAATTTGCTATATGTTTGCTATATGAAATTTTTTTGATATAAGGTTCCGTTTGCGAAATATAAGCTATAAGCGCAAATTTTTGTCCGAGCAGGGCGTAACCCCATCCTGGCGAAACGGTTGATTGTTGAAACGTGAAAAAATTCAGGGTAGTAGCACATATATTGAACTTAAAAGGAACTAAACTATTAAACTTATCACGGCTAAGTTGGCTTTACTAGTTAACGGGTAATAGGCAGTCAACTTAGATAAGTAACATTTCGTACAAAATCCATTGAAAACGACTTCGATGAAGTTGTTAGTTCTGTAAAGCAGATAAAAAAACCTTCTTTCTACGAAACCTTACATTGCCCGTGGCCCGACTCACACTTGGCCGGTTTTTTTAGCTAGCCATAATTTTTTTTGTGATTGATATTTTTGTTAACATCACGATTGATATAAAAAATTATTCTTCTATTTAAATCTATTTCCTTCCGTGGATGTAGTAGAAGGCGACTAAGGAAATACATGGAGACGGGCAGCAGCGTCTTCCTGAGATTCCAACCGCATACTGCGATCGCTGACCCGTCTGCCAAGCGTGGCGATTATGGCAAAACCCCTCATGGTTAGGGAAACCATGAGGGAGGCCTATGTCCTGCAGTGAGCGGCAAATGGCTGATGATGATGATGATGAGGTCATTTGTACAAATGTACGGCGGCCCCCAGTGGGAATCGAACCCACGACCTCCGTTTTGGCAGCTAAGCACCTTAACGGCTAGACCATCGAGGCAGTCGAGGCAGTTGAATAAGTCAAGTATAATTGTAAACTCCACTACAATTACACTTAATTATTCCACCCTTAGCACAATGCTAAGTCAGATGCCCTTTGTGGCAACTTTGACACACCACAGGATGCACTCTGACGCTCTGACTTGCCTTTTCCTATCTTGTATTTATGTGACTTGTTTTTCCTTTGTATTTATGTGACTTCTTATGCTTTCCTTTATTGTGATGTGTTAATTTGTCCCAATAAATGTCTTTCTTTCTTTCTTTAATTCATTATGGAAGCAGCCTAAGGTATTTTTCCAAAAGACAGCGACGCGAAGCGGAAAAAAAACTCGGGCGATGTAACCTATTTATTTCGCAGAGGCGATATTAAAAGCGCTGGTGATTTTGCCTCAGCATATAATAGATGCTTAGACTTTGATGAAAATGTCCCTTTTCGAGTGCAAATTTTTATGGGACCACGTTTCGGTTGGTTTGGCCATCGTAATGGGACGAATAATGACTGAAATATGAATTTTTTTCCACCATTTTCTGCCCTAAAATGGTTCCTGAGATAAGTTGCTTTGAGTTTTGTTAGAAGTGATAGAGTTTGTGAAAAAATTGGATGCGGGCGGCACAAGACCGGGAAGCTTGAAAAACCATGAGGGAGGCCTATATCTTGCAGTGGGCGTCAAATGGCTGATAATGATGGTGATGAGGATGAAATCTCTGACATCTCTACGCTGTTTCAATTCCAATGGTCGATTAAGTTTTTACTTGTCAAAAAACCGGTTAAGTGCGAGTCAGAATATTCGACTGTATTTATATTTATGAACTCTGATTTTTTCCTCTTTTATTTGACATTTTACTTAATTTTTACTCGATTCACCCTAACTTTTGTTGCATGTTATTGTATAAATTTAGTTCATTTTGATTGTAGCTTAATGTAGTTTAGGCGCTGTGGTGGATTCTCCGTAAGCACAAACATGCATACACTGCTATACCATAACCCTTCCTTTTGACTCAGCCTTAACCGGGTAAGAAAAGAAACAAAGATGGCGTCGGCAGGATCTAATAGCGCGTGACAGTTGGGATTGTCTCCTTGTAAATTCCGCGTGACAAATTTCACAGTCCCGTTGAGACGTTGTTTTATCGCCATTGCCACCCCTAATGCACCCCTTTTGAGTTGGGTTTTTTCACTTCTTCTCGCAGTCGATATTTTATAGGAGGATATGATCGGGGATGTGCGAAGGCATTATTTTTGGATGTGCTATATACAGCAGGCGCCTTCTTTGGCCACTCGTATTTGCCTATTTGGCAAATATTAACCACTCACTCTCTGAAGAATCTTTCGCACTGATTTTGTAAAACCTGAAATATATTATTGGCAACACAATAGCCAAGAGATTCGCCAAAATGTCACAATACCAGCAGTCAAATATTTGAAGGTTTGCGTATCTAAAGTTTGTTTGCGATCAAATTTTGTACTTCGAGGAGAGAAAAGGTGGAGAGGGTACAACTCTAGTGTTTTTGGACTTCAAAGTCACTTTCATGCTGTATTATACCCTTGTATGAGAGCAATTGTGTTTACCGATACAGGCAAAACATGTTATTGAATTAATGCAGAACCTGATAACGCTTGTCTTGTGTGCATTTTTACATGAGTTCAAAAAAGGATAATGTGGTTCTTAATTCGTCCGTTTATATTTTTCTGTATGTTCAGAGATAATTCTTTACATCGTTAATTTAATTCTTTGTCCAATTTCGTTAATTTTTTTTTTGTAAGGAAGTGTGTACTACAAGGAATGGGCCTTCCATATAAATTTGGTCAAGATCTGTTGATGAGATCGATAAGAAAATCATCGATCTCTTCTTTTCAGTAGGTGTTTTTGCTGAAGTTGGTTGTTTTTAAGTAGTCTATATACGTCTCATTGCAAGGCACAAACCTTCTCTCAGAGAGAGGGAGAGAGAGAGTACGGGCTTATTCACGACGCGCGCCCACCGCGAATTGGCAATTACAAGCGCTGAGGTGTGTGAACATCTCAGAAACTCAGGTTTCCGTCCTTCCTTTCATGTTTTCCCTTACAGTTAGCGAATGGTATTAACTTCACAAATGTACGTAACTTAGAAAATGAAGTGATTAGTATATGCCGGAATTCTAAGATATTTTATTTAAAAAAAATGCTTATACAGTTAAATAATACGAAACTTCATGTGCAAACATCAATCGGGCTTGTTTCACGTATCAAGTTTTATTTTAGAAGCCGTAAGTGGGCCACCATGCCGCTAAATTCCCACCGACGAAAATATTTCCCACCTACCGCATCCAATTAGCAGCTAGTTCTTTCCACGTTCTCGTATTTTTCACATCCACGCCGATGATATACCACAAGCTTACGTCACTTATTGAGACGTGCGGGCCGCATGATATATTGGGCCGAGAGATTTATAGAGATTTCCATTCTGTTCACACTCGATACGCGGGTGATTTTAATATTGAGAGTGGATGTGGATTTGTTTGATGATGAACGCAAAATGTACTGTAATAATCCAGCATAAAAGTATACACTCCACTGTAGGGCATAGGCCTTCTCTATGAGAGAGAGTATGAGCTTAATCACCACACGTGCCCACCGCAAATTGTCAATTTCAAACGCTGAGGTACGTGAGTATTTCTGACACAGGTTTCCTCACAATTTATGGCTACTACAAATTTACAAGTGTGCGTAACTTAGAAGACAAAGTCAAAGATACGTACCGGGATTCGAACTTACGACCTATCGATTGTAAGGCAAGCGTTCTAACGCGTTCTTATCGCGAAATGTACAGTGATGCCGCGTTTTAGGGATGAAATGCCCTAGCGGTTGCTTAGTCTGCGGTTAAATATCTGGATTTGGGGTAGAGAATGTGCTTATGAAAATTGTGCCAAATCTCGAACACTTCCGTTTGCAATTTTTTCCCCGAATCCATGGAGACTTGTGGGTAAATTTAATAATATTAGTAAATTCCAGCCTTGTAAGAAATCGGTTGAATGTAAATGTTAATATAACGAACAAGATAAGTAAAAAAAAATAAAAAATAAAAACCGGAACGTTTTCATACGAAATCCCTATAAACAATAGATCCATGTTTCCCCCGTACGTTTCCCGAAATAATATTCCAGCGATATGCATAAAACGGCACTTATAAAGCAATTTTATTGCCTTATTTTTCCCTTTTTTGCGTTCGTTGAGACCCGTTTACTAATGGAGAGTAGGTATGTAAGTTTAGTGGGGCAAAAAGTATCAAAAGAGACATCGCCATTGTGATGGCCCAAGATTATCATCGTCATCATATTCAGCCCACCTATATGCCTTTTTCTCATCATGCCGTCCTTCGTGGTCTCTCGCCATTCGCTGACCTGACCACATCGTCCGACCATCGGGCGAGGACCAAGATTATCACGATTGATAATAGCTTAAGTGTGTTATACAACTACTTTCTTGAATAACTAA
Organism: Yponomeuta evonymella; assembly: GCA_963969515.1. NCBI lineage: Eukaryota > Metazoa > Arthropoda > Insecta > Lepidoptera > Yponomeutidae > Yponomeuta > Yponomeuta evonymella. The sequence continues at coordinate 3,631,785 of OZ018363.1, forward strand.
TCCTAGAACTCTAGTTGCAAGCCTAGAGCACCTACGTATAGACTTTAAGATTCCTACCCAGAGAGAATCATAAAGATATCGTAATATCTTTAACAAAATTAACTACGCAAAACTGATCTATTTCCATGTTGGTCCTATAATAAAATTAGTTGGTATTTATGATTATCTACAATAACTTGACTTTTCTGCTATCGCCTAATAAAAATAATTTATTTTAATTTTTTGCATATTTATTTACAAATATCGAATATTCACTCTGCTAAAAGAAGGTACTTATTCAGGCGCCGATCTGCCTAATACTTGTTATAACTAACTACTCAAAATAATATTATGAATCCAGAACAGAAGGCCCATTTTTATTACCATAAAACCATTTTATAGAACCAACAAAAGTATTTACATCAGTTTCATCACGCAACGCCATCTATTTTACAGAAAAGGGACTGACATGCCTTGCACAGTACTTAAGGTAGAAGAAAAAACTAATCCAATGTAAACGAGCCTTCGCAAGAAAAAGAGCAATTGATAATCGGTTCGGAGGGAAATTGAGCCAATTCCACGAAGATGTGAAGCGATTGCGATCTTGTGTTATTGCCCGACGCGATTGCGTCTATGGATCTGTTTTTTGTGCGATTGAAGTGTTTTCGGAAGGGGATTGGATTGCCATTGTTAGATACTTAGATATATAAAGGTACCTCTGAGATGTGCAAATACGTCAGTTAGAGTTTTTGTCCTGCAAGACTACTGTACTATTTTTAGGGTTCCATACCCGGAGGCTGCCAAACGTGACCCTACCTTCGCTGACTGTCTGTCCGTCCGTCCGACCTTAGGGCTCTATCCTGGAACCGTAATAGGTAGCCAGTTGAAATTTGCACAGAATATGTGTTATTACGGCGGGTTATCCAACAAATAATAAAATTTATAAAATAATAAAAATAAGGGGGGGTCTCCGTACAACAAACTCCGTTTTTTCAATGTTTTTTCGTTTTTAGGGTTCCGTACAACGTATAAAAAAACGGAACCCTTATAGGATCACTCAAGCATCCGTGTTTGTCACAGCCAATTTACTCCCAATCTACTGGGCCAAATGGGATGAAATTTGGCAGGATGGTGTATTCATATAACCCAAATACAGATGAGCAAAGTAAATTAATTTTTTTTAAGATAAGGGTCATTTTCGGGGGATAAATTAGGAAATAAAAAAAAAAGTTGTGCAAACCAGTCATATATCAAATGTATTTTTGGTTTTATTGCTCGTTATGAGGATCTCAAATATATTTTTCTTATTATTGTAAAATAAATAGTTTTTATTTTATTCATGAAAGAATTCTCCCTCTGATCTCCGAAACTACTGAGCCCAAAGTTTTGAAAAATATATAAAATATATAAAATAGTTCATTGCTTGTAGGTCACAGGAAAACCTATAGGAATTCTACCAATTAAAAATAAAGTGGTAAACTCAATACGTTCTCTTACGGAAAACAGTTCACTGAAACGCCACTAGATAGCGCTAGTAGTAGTAACTTGCGTCTTGCATAAAAACATTTGACTTTGGCATTGTACGGAACCCTCTCCACGCGAGTTTAACTCGCACTTGGCCGGCTTATTTTGTTTATGTTATATCGTAAAAACGGTAACACATACAGGCATAAAACTTGGCGTGATTTTGGGGCTTATTGGCTGTCTTACTTGGCTGGAAGAGATTTCTGCTGAAATAAGCTCCATGTGCACTTTTAATTTTTTTTTGTTAAATGTTTGTGTTTTTTATATGTCTTTTTATGTGTGCAATAAAGTACAAAGTATTATATTTTCTAACGACAAATAATAAAAAAACGGCCAAGAGCGAGTAGGGAACCCTCGGTGCGGGAGTCCGACACGCACTTGGCCGGTTTATTGAGTTATCACCTGCCAAATGTTTCGAGAAATATCGAAACATTTGGCAGCTGCTAACATTAAAGTAGATTAACAATTTTTTGGTGTACGAAAACCCGTGGGTAAAACATTAACATAGCAAACTCTCAATTCAGAAACAGACGGTTAGGAAAATGAATCTGATCTGAATCTCTGAAATCTTGCGGCCCAATGTGACTCGTATGACTCGCCTAGCGGTTAACACGCTTCACTACCAAAACAGAGGTCGCGGGTTCAATTCCACTAGGAGGCCGCCGTTCTTTATTGGTACAAATGATCTCAGTCTGGGTATATTTTCATGTTTGTGACGTCCTTGCCTGTTTACCATAGCACAGGGTATCTCAGTTTGAGACCAGCACAAGCGACACACAACCTTAATAACTTATCATTATTACCATGTCAAAGTAAAAATATTTACTTACAAACAGTAAGTAAACACGGCAGCCTCGTTCGTCTAGCCGTTAAGGCGCTTAGCTACCAAAACAGAGGTCGTGGGTTCGATTCCCACTGGGGGCTGCCTCAGTCTGAGTGTATTTTCATGTTTGTTACGCCCTTGCCTGGTTAACCTAGCACAGGGCATCCTAGTTGGGGACCAGGTCAAGTGATTGTGTTGTGTGGAAGTTATTATTATTATGCTGAACGGACTCTCTTAAATTACACCTATTTGTACTCATGTTGTTGATAGTTGAAGCTCTTTATCTAATATAATATAAAAATCCGTGTCACAGTGTTTGTTATCGAACTCCTCAGAAACGGCTTCACTGATTTACATGTAAGGTAAGGTCACCAAATAAGGCCTACCTTAATTTTTTTATCACCTAACTAGCAGGTTTATAATGAAAATGCACTGGTAATTTGAAATACTTATATTTACTTATTAAACTTTGTATTAAATGAAACAAAATGGCTTTAGAAACAAAAATCACACTTTTGTGAACACAAATAACTAAAATGTCACTTTGGCCTTTTTTGGAACCCTGTGTCTTAATAAAGCCTTAATAAAAACAATTAAGCATTCAACTTCTTCATGAATACAAAACGTTGTCAATACTTATATTAAATCTAATGAGATCCTATTAATTACTTTTGGTCATTTTAGATCAGACTTAACGACTTAACTTGTAAAAGTACGACGAAGATGAAAAAGGCTGATTTTGTTACATTTTGAACCCTGTAATTCAGAGACTTCTTGCGTGGAGCAGTCGCTTTAACGTTAAACTTAGGAGTTGGTAAAAATTCATGATTCTCACACGTGGTTGATTGATTGTCTATCTTATGTAGAGTTTCAGCATTCGGATTGTTTTTGAGAGCAAGGACAGTGGCAAACTCTCAGTATCGGTGCCTGAGCCATCTCAATCTTCCACATTTGCAGTTAAAATCTCTTGTTCCTCCGATTCATCAGATAAGTCAGCAATATTCTCACTGTTTGTAGTATTTGGAAGTTCTGAAAACGCAGAGAGCGCGAACCCCTTTCTACCATTTTAATAGCGTTTTCCATGTGTTGCAAAGTTCATTGAGCCCTGTTTTTCCTTGTGGTAGAAGCTGGTGATCCGTTTTCCATAATATTACTGAAAACAAGGGTTTAGTATTTTATTGTAATACTTTTCTAACTGACATAAAACATTGTCCTAATACGGCCTGTACCTGTGCCGTTATAAGGCCTATACATTTTTTTTATAGGCTTTATTAGGGCATGGCACATGGGTAAACAAAACAACAATTATACGGATTACACCGATATTACAGCTTTTTCACTTATATGAGGAGATGGCTAAACGTATCATTATCCTGTAGACAAAACATAGCACACCGTGTACGAATAAAAATAAAAATACTTACTGTTTACTAGGCCAGAATTTTATAAAAATTAGCGTGCGCTCCACGTCGTGGTTGTTTTTGACTGCAGGTTCCAAAACGTTCGCGGCACAGGCCGCTTGCTGTGCTTGTGTGCGTTAGTTAATGTACACGCACACTTCTACGAAAATTGGCGGTCATTTGAATTCGTGAAGCGGGAAATTTAAAAAGTAGGCCTTATTAGGACATAGGCTTTATTTGGGTCACCCACCTTATTTGTTTTTGTGTATTTTGTGGGTCTGAGAATAGGTAGTGAGCTAATTAAAATGGCAAAACAAATTTTTTTATATTCTTTTTGTTGCATTAAGGGTTAGTGCAACAAAAAGAATATAAAGCTGAGGACAATTTTAAAAACCTATTTAGAGACTAAAGAGGCTAAGTTTGAAAAGAAGTTCGAAATTTCGCCGATGCCTGCACTTGCCTATTAGCTCAGTTGGGAGAGCGCTGGCACGGTTAGCCAGAGGTCGCGAGTTCAAGTCCCGGCATGGGTGGAATTTTTAGCCTCTAAATAGGTTTTTAAAACAATATCTGTCGAGTCAGCTAGTATCTTTGTGTGTTATAGCGCCGCAAATATTTAAATTAAGTGGGAAAAAAGAAAAAGTTGTTACCCCATTTTTTCCAAACCGCCGTTTTGCCAGAATGATCGCAAAGCAATGAGCGAGCGCCATTTGGTACGCAAGAACAGACGTCGAACGGTCGTTTCCGATACGAAGTATCAATAAAATTGGGATTTAAATTCGCCTCCCCTAGCCGCCTTAGGGCGAAGGAATGGGAAATAAATTTTAATGCATGCAACATTTAATAATAAGTTGCCGGGTGGAAATTTTTCTCGAGGAGACCGGAGGAATCGTTCTGTCGAACTCAAAAAAGTGTAAGAACGATCAAATCCTCGAATACGTTAAAAAAATATCAGCTCTGTATTACGAGTACGTTTTGAAAAGTGGGAATTTAATATTGAGATAAGATAAGATAAGAATATTATTCTTTGTTGTATACCGGAAAAAAAATGTTACATAAACAGCAATGACAAAAGAAAAGATACAATTGGCGGCCTTGTTGCTAATAGCAATTTCTTCCAGGCAACCTCATATCGGAGATTTGCCGAAGCAGAAATAGACACGGGTAGTCGGTGCAAATACGAATATTAATACACATACATATACGTAATAATAATAATAAACTTACATATATACTTGAATACTATACATAACTACACGTACTTACATAAATATGTTGAGATACTTTGTAGCAATTAAGTTGTTTGAAAGTATTTCCTTTTATGTTGATAAACTTAGCCTTTTGATAAACTTGATTTCGGTACATAACTTTTGGCCTTTGCGTCTACGTAATGAGATAATTACTTACAGCGTCCAGTGGCACCTTCACTCGCACTGGATGGGTGTAGGGTCCACACGGACGCTGAAGCGCCTGGGACCTTGTTTTTTAGATGGAGTAGGCTTGTCCAGCACCATTGACCGCTTAGTCGGCGTAGCCTACAGGAACGAGAAGTCAATACATGCGGGGCCAACCAAACTGCAGGTTTCCTCACGATGTTTACATAACATAACTGACAACTAATATAACGTGCGGTGGTAGCCTAGTGGGTAGAACATTGGACTCGGAACCCAGAGACCACAGTTCGATTCCCAGTGTGGGCATGTACCTATTGACTTTGTTTTCTAAGTTATGTACATTTGTGAAGTTGGAGAAGTGATGAAGGAAAACATCGGGAGAAAACCTGAGTGTCTGGACTATTCGCATACCCCAGCGCTTGAAATCGCCAATCCAATAAGCCCATACTCTCTCTCTGAGAGAAGGCCTGTGCCTTACAGTGGGACGTATATAGGCTGCTTATCTTCTATACTAATAATAAATCTGTAAGGGTCGGTCATGGAGTAAGTTAGTTTGTTTTCAGAGATATTGTGTTTATAGGCTCAATATAATTATGATACTGAAACTAATTTCACGATTTTTAGAATTTTTTTCTGTATGTGTGTATGTATGTATGTTCCTCCATAACTCTTAAACCAATTATCCGAATTTGATGAAATTTGGTATAAAAACATATAGACATCTGGGACACAGGATAGGCTATTTAAATTCTAGCTCCAGTTATGATAAGACGTGGCCCCCATACAAATGCTGCTTCGTAAAAATCGAAATGTACGCGAACGGAGTCGCGGGCACAGCTAGTGATGAATATAACTGTAAAACGTTTTTTCTGGCTGTGCAATAAAGTTTTCTCTATCTATCTATTTAACTACATACAAGAAAAGCTTCCTTAGTGTGAGGCCACACAAAAACAACTTGTATAACTGACGGTGACAATTCAGAGAGAAAAATATACTTGGGCCAAGTTCAGTTATTCCTCAAACCTAAGAACTTGGCCACTGCTATTTGCGTATTTGGCAAATATTAGCCACCCAATGCTGGGTTTTTATTTTTATTTTTCATATAATCACAGAGTAAACTTAAATGACTTAGGTATTCTACTAGCGGGCGGAAATGTTGAAAGGTTTAACTGCCGCTATTATCACTCGGTTCTCTGACTGGTCTTGGTGAAACTTGCAATGCATTATAAATCGTCGGCATATACGCGAATACGAATATTTAAGTGAAGCGCCAGAAACACGCAATTTTTAGATAATACACAACAAAAAACCCCGTTTATTTTTCTGGGATCTTTCGAAACACTCTCAAATGCACACCTTTCTTTCTGGCAGTTGGCATAAATACTCAAAGTTAACTCTCCAAATAAAAAACCGGCCAAGTACGAGTCGGACTTATGCACGAAGGGTTCCGTACTATTATCTATACAACATTGGACAAAGATCGAGACAAGATAGATAAGGTACATTGACAACCGCGCCATCTATAGAAACCAACATAAAGCGTTTAACATTGACATTTAACAACATGACATCGGCGCTGTGAAGGTAATATGGATGGCCGCTAGATGGCGAGTGCAGTGTTTAGAGAACTGGGAGTATGGGAGCCCACCTTCAAAATTTATTTTATTATGTTTTTAGTATTTGTTGTTATAGTGGCAACAGAAATACATCATCTGTCAAAATTTCAACTGTCTAGCTATCACGGTTGATGAGATACAGCCTGGTGACAGACAGCCAGACAGACAAACGGACAGTAGAGTCCCTTACCCCTTTGGGTACGGAACCCTAAAAAATACGGACAAGAGAACAAATTCCTTCACCCACCCCGACGGAATTGCTAATTCTGGTATCACCCCGAAATTGACTCTTGAATAACGTCCAATTTAACTTTTTTTTACCCTTTCCCGCATCTTCCCACCTTCTTAATATAAATTGAGTGCCAAATTGGTCGGGTACGTGACAATTTGATATTGTCAGGGTAAACTGAACGATTCGGGAACGGGTGAGGACGATATTTCTTTCTCGGAAAAGTCTCGTTTTGGCGGTGAAAAAAGTGCCTTTGGGAGATAGCTTCAGCTTGATTGATGGTCATTCTTAGGAGTCCGTCGCTGTTGTTCCGTATTATAAGCAGGTCTACCTATATACGTCCCATTGCAGGCTGTGTAGAGAGAAAGGGATACAGAGAGTGCACACCTCGTGCAATTTCTCTTTCTCACATCATTGGCAATTTCAGTGCTGTTGAAAGCCTCAGGCACTTTGGCCCTAGATTTTAATAGAAACCATAGTTTTTCGATAGAATGACACAAGCGCGACCAACGTTACTATTTGCTTCTATTTGGGAATCTACTATGCAATAGCAGTATATTGTCATTCCAATGGTATAATCCGTACAAACAGATAGGCATCTCTCTCGAAGAAGATTGAATCGCGCGAAACGACGAGTCAAGCCGACGAGCACGGGTTATACCATTGGAATGCGATTGATTACTAGACTGCCAATACTGTCAATGAAACAATCATTACCGTACTGATATGACTTTATTTTAGGGACTCGCCCCCCAGTATTTCTGATGATGTTTTCCTTTAGCGTTAGCAACTGGTAATTAAATTCAGAAACGTACGCTGGTATCGATCTACAGATTTCTTAAACGTGAGGCCAATAGCGTTCTATAGATCTTTAAAGTTGAGTATTATCCGACCTTAAGATAAGATAAGATAAGAATATTCTTTATTGTACCAGGAAAAACACAGACATAATAATTAGGGAATAATAATAATAATTAAGGATTTTGAAAAGACTAACGACCCTATTTATAAAAACACGATTCCTCTACAACCAATCTACGACTCTGTTTATTTAATCTGTGGCTACATATTTTCCTTGTTAAATCTCCACCACAGACTATTATAATCGGTTGTAGTTTTTTTGTCCACTTTTTCTCCAAAATGATCTAGATTTGGATATGGACACCGTTTGTAACGTTTATTAAGTCGCTGTTGCTGTGCTACTTTGAATAAAACATTTTTGAATTTGAATTTGAATTTAACCGTTACGTTCGATCGAATAATCATCATTTTTAATTTATTTATTCAATAAGGACATGCATTGTGTGTCAAATTATCTTAGAGTAAAAATACGCACTTACAGTGAATAATATTATATAAAGAAATCAAAAATAATAATAAAAACAAACTCATAGCATTTAAAAATGGCAAACAATACAAAATTCAGTTTTGCTGGTGTTATGCTATCCATAGCACACACCAGTAAAGTAATTATGCTGAGTTGGAGCCCCTTTTTTGTTGTCACGGAAGCACCTGAGGCGTTTGGAGTCCGAGGTGGCTGGGTGCCATACATTACTGTATGGTACCCGGCTGCCTTCAACTGTCTATGCCTCACATGTCCTCTTCACGACATTTTTTTTTTATTTATTTTCTTTTGACGTTCGTGTATTTTGTTTGTGTATCTTCGTGTTTACTTTGTGTTTATGTGACAATTTAAATAAATGTCTTCTTCTTCTCCTTCACTAGTAAGTATACCAGTAATCATGCCATAAGCAGGTCTACGAGAGCAGTGTTAGCCATGTTGCTTGTTAACGACGTTACCCGTCAAAGCATCATCAGTAAATACTGAGTTGGTCAAACAGCGCAAAAGAATACCCTCGTCTGCTTATCAAAAGGAAAGACGCAGCCAAAATTATGTAAATAGCGCCATCGCTCAGGGGTTCCCAATCATTCGGCAAATTGTTTTATCGGGCGAAAAGTTTGCCCCGTGCGCTGCCCATTAATTCTGACTTGGGAAACTTGAGAGAAATTATTCGATGGAAAATACAAAATATTTGAAAATACAAAATATAGACGACTGCGGCCGAACACCTGATCTCTAATTAAACTAACACAACTTCCACACACGACAACAACAACTTGTCATTGAGAATACAGCCTTGAAATTAGCTATGGTTAGCGTCCAATATCGCCCAGGCTGTTAAAAAGTCAATAATGAAATGAATCGATTTGAGTATTCTTTCTCATTAACGTATTTTAGCAAAAACCTGGAATGGAAAGCGTAACAAATTATTGTCAAAACTTAAAATGATATCCGTCATTTAGCTTCTTTAAATTTTTCCGTCCACGGTTGTCTGGAAGACATTACTTTTAGCAATAAGGCCGCCAATTGTACTGTACTGTATAATTGTTCTTGTCTCAAATGCAAGTCCCGGTGTGGTACGTACTTACAATGGATATTATTCTATCTATCTAGCTATCCTATTTATTTTACTTAAGCAGAGACAAGGGATTGCCACTTGCCTCGTTAATTTTGGTAAAAATTCACAGACACACACACACACACACTCACGCACACGCACACACACACACACACACACACACACACACATACCCTCATACACATACACACACACATACAACTACACACGCATACACCCTCATACGCACGCATTACAAAAGCCTCACACGCATGCATACACATACACCTTTGTTTTTCTTCTTCTTTTTAAATTATTACCTTTTATTTAACTATGCACCTGCCTCGTATTTTAAAAGTACCTACCTACTTAAAGCTACCGAATGTAATGGCTACTGTCAACTCGAACGAATAAAGTGTCAACTAAATTGGAAGACGCTGGTATCTGTAATACAGTTTTTAACTAGTACAGGTATCAACGACCCCAACTTTGTAAAGCAAATCATCAACTTGACTGTAATAAGCTAAGCCTCTGATGTAATCTTTCTGTGCCCAATAAATTTCTTTCTTTCATTTCTTTCATTTCCACGACGCTGACAAAAATCTTCCGCTTCGTAAACATTCATTAGTTGCTGCACCCAAGCCGGTTTCAGGAACTTTTCATATTGCCCGTCGTTACTGCAGCTCCTAATTGGTCGACGTGTGTCTACCCCGTAGAGGTTGTCAAGGATGGAGGTTTCATGGTTTATTGACATTGAGATAATTAATTAATTCTTCTTTTGTTATTTTTCATGGCATTGCATGCTCAAGTTGGTAGAACTCGAAAATTGAGCTTTATTTTACGCTCGGATTAGATAAAGAACTGATACACATTACCTCAGCTATAGTCCACTAGCAACATCTTTATATGGCGTGTGCAATGTATATTTTACTCTGGATACATAAGCAGACTATATACGTCCCACTGTAGGGAACAGGCCTTCTCTCAGGGAGAGATCACCACGCGTGCCCACCGTGGATTGGCGATTTCAAGCGCTGAGGTTTTCCTTCACGGTTAGCGAGTGGTATTGAATATTGCTACTATAACTTCACAAATGTACAAAACTTAGAAAAAAAAGTCATAGGTATACGCCCGCCCTGGGAATCGAACCTGGGTCTCTCGCTACCGAGTCCAATGTTCTACACACTAGGATACTACCGCTCTGGATGTTCCATAGTTTTAATTTTCGATAAAACATTTGTGGTTGTAACGGAGTGAACTCACTTGCGGAGAATTAGTCGCAATCGTGTGCGGGTGCGGGTAAATGAAATGAAAAAGTCAAACTGCAAGTGCGCGAACTTCATATTACTTAAGTACTTACTATGTAATCGTAAGTACCCTGAGTAATCTTTTCAGCCAAAATGTTGTTTGACCTTTTGCAAAATGTAACATCATTATACAGTATAAAAATAAGTATTCCGAGTATCATACAAGTCCTATAGAGAAAAATCTCATTTATTGACTCCTCCCAAATCCCGAGAGACGTAAATAATACCGGAGTTTACTTAGTGATTTTACAGTGGCCATAAATTCGCACTTGGGTGGTTTTACGATCGACACCTCTTCGGCTTTGACGGCACATTGATGTGCTGCCGGCCTTTTGATTTCGCAACAGTTGCAAACGTAACGTCTGTGAAATAGAAACTACGAAATTCTACACTTCTCTAAACTTTCTCGCCTTTCTCGTTTTTTCTTTCTTTCTTTCTAATTGACAAACCTCCATTATTATATTCTTTTTGTTGCACTAACCCGTGCAAAGGACCATTTTTTAAAAACCTATTTAGAGGCCGAAAATTCCACCCATGCCGGGACTTGAACCCGCGACATCTGGCTAACCGTACCAGCGCTCTCCCAACTGAGCTAATGGGCAAGTGCAGGCACCAGTGAAATTTCGAGCCTCTTTACAAACTTCTCTGTATTACATACAGGCAGCGACATCTGGCCGAAGCGAATTACATCACTGCCTGCCCATTAGCTCAGTTGGGAGAGCGCTGGCACGGTTAGCCAGAGGTCGCGGGTTCAAGTCCCGGCATGGGTGGAATTTTTAGCCTCTAAATAGGTTTTTAAAAAACCTACATTACATCACATAAATTCAAGCCTGTAACCTGGAAGGGTAGGCAGTAAACAGGGGTTGCCACTTGCCACGATCCTGATAAGCCTCTTTCTTTTGGGCAATTAATGTTTAATTATAAGTTTGTTTAATAGACAAGACACATAAATAATTTATTATGCATAAAAATTAAAATTACACGGATATTTTTTAACCTAAGAGTACAGATGGCGGCCTTATTACTAAAAGTGATCTCTTCCAGACGACCTTTGCACAACTTTTTGTAATGTAAATAACAGTGAAGGAAAGTAGGTATCGTGGGAAAATTGAGTGCCCGAGTCGTTCACATACCACAGAGCTTGAAATCGCCAATTGCACAACGGGCTCCATCACTGCGAATTGACGTTGATAAGATTTCAGAAAACATGCATACGCCGTTTGCCACAATCCTTACTGTGACTGATTAATTATTTTCTTTGCATGCACGCACGGCAACGATAATAACTTCTCACAACACCGCCATATCCACATATCCCGGTTCCAAACTAGGATACCATGTTACGATTATTGAGATACCTCGACATACACTTTCAGAGCCAGAAGAAGTTGCAAGTCTCTCAATTTGACAGATCCCCCTCTGCTTCCCATTTCCCGCCTATGACTTCATTTCACTTTCGCGAACGGAACATAAAACAATAGGTGGGCAATTTGTGAGCAATATACCTGCATTGGGCATCCGTCCCGCGTAGGGTGCCCACGTTATGGCTCGTAAAAGCGGTACACCCTACTCATACGCGCTGCCTAGATTGACCACATTTTACTGCCCGAAAAGGGACGGTAAAATTTTTACGCGCGCCCAGCGAACTGACTCCCTAAAAGTTGATAACGCCTCCCTGTCGGCAGTCGGTGCCTTATTATTTGTCGTGCTGTAAGAAAATTATTTTCCCATGACTAAGTCACTGCCTACTTGATTCTCAAAATCGTCCATTAGTTTACTGACACTCTCTTATGACCACTATTTCTCTAGTCACAGGGTTTGATTGAAATCAATGCAAAAATATTACAGCGTTCTGTTGGAATCGAACTCACTTCTGTGTGGGCAAGACAAATGAGATGTAATTGACACCTTAATTCACATGTTAGGGCATATTTACTAACAAAAGACTCTTCATGGGGCTTAGTCTAACAGAAAGCATAAAAAGTAATTCGATTTCATAGCCCCAACCACTTTCGGCGCCTATCAAAGTATTCCCCGAACAATAAGACAAAAAGGAAGCTCTTTATTCAGGCCACCACCCAGGTTTATCACCGGCAAATCGTCACCAGGTCCCGTCATCAGCATCATCATTCCGCGGGCTCCTCGTAAAATCCCGGTGATTCCCGGACAATAAAGCATGCCTATATATCCGTTCCCTTCCAGCCCATCTGGTGCCGAATGCGCGATACGTGATGCCTCAGGCTCTAGATCCCACAGAGTTAGGACTGGGTAGAGGTGTCTAAGCATCTATAGGGTACACTACACGGAGCGATCGGCGCCCATTTAGGGAGTCGCGGCAGCGTTCAGCAGTAAGCGTATCTCACGCGTGCTGGCAGGCGTAGTACTCTCTTCGCAGCGCGACACAGCAGTGAAGTATCACTTGCTCATCTATTTCTACGATTTTCCTGTCTGCCGCAATATATAGGTACATCCTAACAGGGGTCAGGACGGCCGCAACACTTGATTTTTAGAAATGGCCTCAGTCTGACTGTATTTCCATGTTGATGATGTCTTTGCCTGGTTATCGTAGCACAGGGTACCCTAGTGTTGGACCAGGACAAGGGATTATGTTGTGTGGAAGTTATTTTTAATATTCTGTATTCTACTTGCCTAGTTTTGTTAGTCAGTTATTATTTATACCTATATTTTGTTAATAAAAACTATTTCTATCTTAAAATACTTTCGGATCGAATTATTTTTGAGTAAGTATCTTAATACTTAGAAAGAGATTACTATGCCATATAGTATTATGGCGAAGAGAGATAAATAGAGGAACTTGGGATAAAAAGCAGTTTTGTATTTTTTTCCTATTAAAAATTACAAAATATAGTAAAAAAAATTAAAAATGTGGCTTCTGTAAGATAAAATCTAGTACAGTTGAATGATGACTCTTAATTTGCCATTGATAGAATTATATGAAAAAAATGTAACAAATATTTTGTAATTATATACATTATAAAGTATTGAAAAACCTCTATCAAACCAGTTAACATTTTTGGTTCAATTTTCCACAGCAGTAATAGAATAGAATGGATACAGATTTTCCAGTGCCACTTCTATTGCTTTAGAACACTATATATCGGCTTTCACGTGCTCTGTCCTACGTAAATATAAAAATATTAAGGTGACGAATGTCGAAGTAGACTGGGGAAAGTTGAATACATCATATAATAATTTTTCTTGGAATCGGAGATATTCCAACAAAGGTGTATTAATATTCTGTCGCCAAAATTTCACTAACTTACATATTAAATCTGACTTATAATACTCACTTATATACATCTTACTTAATTCAGGATCATTATCTTTTCTATCTTTGAGTAAAACAGAAACTTTGGAACATGAAATCAAACAAAAAAATTGTCTCCTTAAAATCTCTACACCTCTATCTACCACACACAGCCCATTATAAAATTTGTTCGCTCAAAAAATGTTTGCATATCTTAGTTCGTAAATGTATACCAAATGTCCCTCACCTCCCCTTGCCCATTTGACTGATGGCTTCGAGACGAGCCTGAGGGCAAATCTCAGGAGCCACGATCTGCCCGTCGAATGAATTTCGTTACGTATTCCGCGGAGGTAATGGCGGGGCCAATGCATGGCTGGATTAAGTTATTCCTTTGGCTGAGGATCACAGATCAAGAGATGATGGATTATGAGCAAATAAACCAGGATTACTTGAGTATTTACAGATTTATTTGCCAACTTGAAAACAACACGTTTGTTCTACGACCGACAGAGAGTGACAGACTTTTGGATGCATTCAAGGACAAAACGGTCTACACCAAATTAGAGAGCGTTCAGTTTACATTTCAACAGATCCTACGTGTATTCTCTTTCATTGTAACTTTGAGTAGTTGTCAAGCAAACTCTGAACAAAATGTGCTTCACTTAGGTAAATTTTAAACTGTAAAATTGATACTACTCACGAAAACTGTACACGCGAAAAGGTTTTTAGCGAAATAAGGAAAGTGAAGGAAAGTATAAGTGAACTACATTTATTGCCAATAACACACTTGTATAATGCCCGACAAAGAACTTGTTCAAATAACTATGTCTTCGCACGGACGTGTTTTGGGTCTCATTAGCGGGGCACGTGTTTAGTTTAATAAAATTAACAAATGAGTAATAGATATAGTAGGCATTAGATATTAAGATACTGAAAAAACTCAAGGGTATAGGAGTGCGGGGTATGGCACACAGCTGGTTTGAATCATACTTAAGCGATAGAGTACAATACGTAGATGTGGAACACCATGACTTTTCAACCGGACAGATCACCAAAAAACGATCTAAAAAAAACCATCTATGCAACTCAATACCTCAAGGAAGTGTAATCGGAAGTCTGCTCTTTTTAATCTATATAAATGACCTGCCAAATATAGTGGACATACCTTGTACCCTTTTCGCGGATGATATATCACTTGTGCTTTCCTGCGAAAATACAGCAGAACTAGACGCTTCTTTGAATTTTAATTTAACTCGCTTAACAAAATGGCTTGATGACCATAACCTTGAGATTAATTTCAAGAAAACAAAACTCATGCAGTTTGGACCTTGGCAGAAACGCCCCTTAAACATAAGCTACCAATACAATAAAACAACAATAGAAACGGTAAGCTCACATTGTCTTCTAGGCATAACAATAGACAGCAATTTAAACTGGAAGATGCACATAAGAAAGGTATCAGGTAAATTATCTAGCTTCGTTTACGCTCTGTCTGAATTAAAAAAAACAACAGATTTACAAACTGCTACATGTGCATACTATGCCTACGCTCAAGCCTGGCTTCGATACGGGATAATACTCTGGGGAAACAGTACGGACGCAAAACAACTCTTTACTCTTCAAAAAAAGTGTATTAGAGTCCTGGCCAACATTGACTCAAGGACAAGTTGCCGAAACCACTTTATTGAATATGAAATTCTTACAGTTACATCTATTTATATCGCAGAGTTATGCATTTTTGTAAAAAATAATATGACCCAATTTCCTCAACATACCCGTCATGAAAACCTGAGACCCCATAAACGTTTAGCCACATTCACGTCAAAATTAGAATTAGTTAATAAAGGACCACACGCAATGGCAGCCAAAATATATAATCTAGTACCAGTCTCGATCAAAAACTTAGATAAAATAAAACCCTTCAAAACTACTTTAAATAAATACCTAGCAAAAAAATGTTACTATTCACTACAAGAATTTTACGATGATAGATAGACATTACATAATAAATTAATGAATAGGTAAGTACTAGAGCTCCAAGAAGGTGTTATGTAAGTGTGTATAAAAAAATGTATGTGTGTAATGAATAATGTGAAAAATGTATGTAATGAATAATGTAATTTACCAGGAATAATGAGGATTAATGAGGTATATATAAAAATGTATTGTAATAAATAATGTAATTTACCAGAACTAATGAGGAATTTAATGATTATTTTTAATTTTATGAATTTAATGATTTTATTTTATTTTAGATTAATATTGATAACAATAGTTCTCAGCACCTATTTAAGTGAAAGCTAATATATTTATGTTAATTTACGTTTAATATTTTAGAATTTTAATGTCAACATCTTTTTAAGTGAGTTGAATGTTATATACATAGTATAATAGTATTGTAGTGCCCTTACAGGGTGTCATGTACCTTATCAAATTATATTTACCAGCTGTAATATTCACATGACATAACAATAAATGATTGATTGATTGATTGATTGATTGATTTAAGTAACTTATATCTCTGTAAATTACTGGTGTGCAATAAAGTGTTATATATCTACCTATCTAATAAAACAAAATTACAAAATGTATATTTGTATAAATTACCTAAGTGGCTTAGCTCTAAAAGAAACAAAGACTATTTGCGTGAATTGGTAATTGATAAGATAAAGTAATAAAGTAAAGTAAAATAAAATAAAATAAAATAAAATAAAATAAAATAAAATAAAATAAAATAAAATAAAATAAAATAAAATAAAATAAAATAAAATAAAATAAAATAAAATAAAATAAAATAAAATAAAATAAAATAAAATAAAATAAAATAAAATAAAATAAAATAAAGTGAAGTGAAGTGAAGTGAAGTGAAGTGAAGTGAAGTGAAGTGAAGTGAAGTGAAGTGAAGTGAAGTGAAGTGAAGTGAAGTGAAGTGAAGTGAAGTGAAGTGAAGTGAAGTGAAGTGAAGTGAAGTGAAGTGAAGTGAAGTGAAGTGAAGTGAAGTGAAGTGAAGTGAAGTGAAGTGAAGTGAAGTGAAGTGAAGTGAAGTGAAGTGAAGTGAAGTGAAGTGAAGTGAAGTGAAGTGAAGTGAAGTGAAGTGAAGTGAAGTGAAGTGAAGTGAAGTGAAGTGAAGTGAAGTGAAGTGAAGTGAAGTGAAGTGAAGTGAAGTGAAGTGAAGTGAAGTGAAGTGAAGTGAAGTGAAGTGAAGTGAAGTGAAGTGAAGTGAAGTGAAGTGAAGTGAAGTGAAGTGAAGTGAAGTGAAGTGAAGTGAAGTGAAGTGAAGTGAAGTGAAGTGAAGTGAAGTGAAGTGAAGTGAAGTGAAGTGAAGTGAAGTGAAGTGAAGTGAAGTGAAGTGAAGTGAAGTGAAGTGAAGTGAAGTGAAATAAAATAAATACAATATAGATTTTGTTAGTGCATCACAGATAGTACTTACAAAGACAGATTCACGGTCGGGTTACGACACATATTTTTAGGGTTCCGTACCCGAATGGCACCAAACGGGGCACTATTACTCATTACTCTCCCTCCGCTGTCTGTCTGTCTGTCAGTCTGTTCTGTCCGTCCGACCTTCAAAGAACCGTTATAGGTAGCCAGTTGAAATTTTCACAGAATATGTGTTATCACGGCAGATTGCCCAATCAATAATATAAAATTTATAAGAAGTCTTAAATAAAATAAAATAAAATAAAAAATTATAAGCGGGGTCTTCATACAACGAACGTATTTTTTTGTACATGCATACAGGCATCAAACTTGGCGTGATTGTGGGACTTGTATATTCTAACGACAAATAATAAAAAACGCCCAAGCGTGAGTACGGAACTCTCGGTGCGCAAGTACGCCTCGCACTTGGTAGGTTTTTATTTCATAACATTCTACGCCTAGAAGGCTTATACGTGCGCGCGCATAAACCTGAAGGCCCTGAAGCTGCTACGGAAAGAAATCGACGCATTTATATCATTGTACAGCAACAGATAGACCCTGGTCTGAAAATGGAGAAGTTGTTGCAGAATGAGATCAACAAGAACTCAGTCTGTTAATCTTAACCCAACCATTTCTTAATAAACTCTTTTTTTTCCCGACTGACAGGTTTTCACTTGGGGCGGTGGTAGCCTAGTGGGTGGAACCTCGTACTCGGAAGTGGGAGACCCAGGTTCGATCCCCGGTGCGGGCATGTACCTATGACTTGGTTTTCTAAGTTATGTACATTTGTGAAGTTATAGTAGCAATACCACTCGCTAACCGTGAAGGAAAACATCGTGAGGAAACCTGAGTGTCTGAGCTATTCATATACCTCAGCGCTTGAAATCGCCAATCCGCGGTGGGCACGCGTGGTGATTAAGCCTATACTCTCTCCCTGAGAGAAGGCCTGTGCCCTACAGTGGGACGTATATAGGCTGCTTATCTAGGTTTTCACTTCGAGCTTACTTCAGATAATCCACAATGCGTTTGCCAATATCCTCAGCTTCAAAAACATAGTTTTATGTGTAAAACATGTAACGACATGTAACAGTGCTTATCTCTAAAACCTACCTTTTGACACCCCAAAATCATTACAAACACTTCGGAACCCACCAATTTACATACACATATTACATTTGCAAGCGTTTCCAGCCAAAAATCAATGCAATTACCGACGCAACCGCAGGGAACTCAGCCTTTCTTACATTCGTGACAAAAACCTCGCTCAAACCGCACAAATTGTAAGTAAATAGATCGTCTTTTAAGCGGAATAATGTGCGGTTAGCCAGCGTGTAATATCAAACCCCTGTGACATGTTTATCTACAAAAAAGACATCAATAACTTACGTCGTTTAAGGACCCTCCGAACCCCTATACGATGCTAAACACATCTCCCATTACATATGGAGACATACAGAGGATCACTCCTGATATCCGTTAAGAATCAAACATTAGCCTGAGGATAAAAGCACCCTTCAAGCCAGAATCCACCCTGACTATATAGCAGATAAGAGGCAAAATTGTACGACTACGGTGATGGTTTGAAGTGAAGGAGTTTGTATCGAAAATTGGAAAAGAAATCAAACCTAATTTGGTCTCAATTTCAAGTGGATGCTGCTCGCGGCGTGTGTACAAAAATATATTTTATTTTATTTTACTGTGTCAGAATCCGCATGGGTATCGAAGTGATTGGGTAACGAGACGTGTTTGGGAAATTGGTTTTCCTGTTCGTGACGAAACCTGCAATTGAGAGGGTGCGAATGAGGGAAGGACTTGCGAACACAAAAAGGATCTTTTGAGGCAGTCACTTTCGTGTTGGGACTTGGCGTTTTTTTTTCTCGTAAAACATAGCCGTACTAAGTAAGTATCGCATTTTAATGGCTACTAAAGCACAAGCATTCAGTCAGTTATACGAGTAGAAAGAGATTGACAGTCTTATGTATAAAAAGATGATTCCACAGAAATCAAGGATGATGATGAGTTAAAGCCCTTATAAACCAGCTTTAACTGTTTTAGTACAATCGACTTTTATAAATAAATAAGTCTGTGAATATTTATGTATCTGTTATTACAGTAATTTTCTTTTGACTCCACCGTCTCACCGTCATGTCTATACATATATTAGATTAGATTACATTAGAACACTTTATTGTACACAATGCGATCGCCAACCCGCCTGCCAAGCGTGACTGATGATGATGATTGTACACACCAGAAAACAAAATACATTAAAAGGCTTACATGTCTAAGTTTTGCCATATACAATATCTTGATAGTTATCTTGGTGGAATAATCATGTATTATCTTCGACAAACACAGATTCAAAATCAGAAATAGTAGATTTTACAACAAGTGCACACTTGTTGTAACCATTTTTATCCGAGACTTTTAGCAGCCCGAGCCGAAGGAGAGAGCTGATAGTAATGTCGAGGATAAAATGGTTTTGTGGACGAGTTATAAACTCTGCTGTTCACCTTTCACATCGAATAAAACAGTAGTATAATTTAGCAAATTAAAGAAATTAATAAACGCACGAAAGAACAAGAGCTGTTTCCCGCCGCTTTATTTTTTTTTTACTCTTACGACATTGACATTAGGCTTGGGCTGCAGACCTATACAGCCTACCTTCCGTACTTGAATTTAAATTTTAATATATTTTATTTTAATATTTTTTATGTCTTAAAAACACATAAGGCAAATAAATTGAAGTTAATATTATAAAATAACAAATTCAATCTATGAACTTCTTATTGTGTTTGGCTGTATGGTTCATTTTCTTTGCTTTAATACAGATACATTTATGAGTAAATACGTTAATGCACTTGTGCACAAAATTTGATTTTGTATATATCCTGCACAAATAAGCACTTTCAGAGCATAAGAAGTAAACTTTTTTTTTTTTGTAATATATAGCCTCCCTTTTCAGCCTCTACGCACGCGGATAGTAACAAAAAATATTAATTAAAAACCTGTCAAGTGCAAACCTATCAAACTACACACAAAACAGCTCAATACCACACTATGCCAAGCGGACAAAGGCGGAATTTTATGCCACGGCATTTTCTACGGAAAACTACACAAAGTGAAGAAATGTATTCAGCATCAAACCCCCATCAGCGGAAACTCAGTGTTTCCGTTGAATGGAGTTAACAGAAGATCGTATCCATGATTTATGTCAGTAAGGGCGGCCATTGTGTGCGATAAAGAATATTCTTATCTTATCCTATCAGATGTGTATATTGAACTTGCCTATTTTCTGATATTCATAAGAACTATTTCATTCGCTTCGATGTAATGTTTTCAAGCGTTTTTAAATTGCCGGGTTAGTAATGCTTGAAATTTGGCACATACGTAACTTGCGCCAAATTACAATTTTTGTTTTTTTTTTGCAATTTGTTTTAAAACAACTGCCATGTGAAAGCTTACTTGTTAAACTCTTTTTAATAAGCATATTTTTCAAAACAACTATGACTGAAATCCTAGGCAATCAGGGATTTTATGTGGAGTTTTCTTTTTAATATGCAGGTTCTGAATTAAATAAATTGGAGTCTATGTTTTACAACAACTTTTCTTTCGTTCTTTCTGAAATTAATATTTTAGGTACGACGGTAATTATTTTATTAAATTTGCGTTTGTTAAAGTACGCTTGTTATTTCCTTGATAGTGTCCTAGATAGAACAATAATGAATAATTATGCACTGTTTTAACACTTTCGGTGCTAAGCATCATATTATATAAGACAGCACCACATTAAATACCAAAATAAATGAGAAATGTAATACAAAAAAATCTGAAGTATTGGGAAAATTGTTAAGATAAGTAAATGGCGGCGAGTTACAGGAATTGTGTGTTTTACGTAACAAGTAACCTTGTATAATTGCTCGATAAAACAAAAGCGAAATATGTAAGAAAGTAGGTACAATAATAAGTACATATTTACTCAAAACATTTTGTCTTTCTGGCACTTATTTTGTGACAGAGCCTCTATTGTAAGAAGAATAGTATACGATATGATATATGGAATATATTCGCAGCCGTTTTGACGTCGCTCGCATACATGTATCATTGTTGACATTGATTTGCTTCTTTTTAGATTGTGGATGGCTTTTTGCGTAGAGAACCACGAAGAAAATAAATAGAATAGAAAATTAAGGGTATGATTTTGCTGAGATCTTCGGTCATGGTCTATTAATTTATGTTACTTAGAGGAGTTGAAAATATACAATTAAAAAAATTATTGTGCCTAAATGATGTAAAGAGAACGATCTCAATTTTCGGAAAAATATTACAGAATTTTCACTTCTGCTTTCAATTTTTTTCGCCATGCTCCACTTTTACGGCATTGTTGATTGTACTTAATATTCGTACAAATCGTTCAATCGTTATGTCTGAACATGAAAAAGCTTAAAAGTCGTAACAAAAGTTGTAGTAAATGAAAAAGTCTAATTGTTTCCGGAATTGCGCATTTTTGAGGTATACGAAAGTTTTGGTTCCTTACTGCCCACTGTGTTTCAAATGTAATATAGATAAATGTAGTAAAGAGGGATTTTTGATGCGAAAGGGACGCGCGGCCAACTGTTTATATTGAATTTGTTATGTTTCCGTCGGCGGAATTTATTTGGCCGCATTTATTAGTCGATTTCACCTGTCCCTCACTCGCCCCTCTTGAGATTTCGTTGTGTTATGTCATCATCTTCTTTTTGTTATTTTGGCGTATCCGTGAGATTCCTCTGTTTAGGGATTTTGTTTCAGATGCTCACGATCAAGAGGTCATGGGCCCGAACCTCGGCGTGGCACACGCCTTTATTTTCTAAGATTGACTTTATGCCATGACTTTATTTTCTAAGGCTGACTTGCACCAGCGCTATCTGAGAGCCTTACTATGTTTGAAGACAAATAAACATTTTCTATTTCTATTCTTAGAGCACTATCTATCTGTTTATCCATGGGTAAGCTCTATCCAGTGAATAAGTTCAAAAACGTCTTTGTATGGCAACCAATTATTCTGCCATTGCATGGTTTGCATAAAGTAATAGCTCATGGAATGGTCAGCAAAAACGTTTTGCACCATGACATTTTCAGAGCTATCCATAGACAAATTGTATGACTAACAAACCTGTCAAACACCTATAAAGTGTTCTCTATCTATCTATTTACCCGTTTATCCTTGGATAAGTAATTATCTACTTACTTACTTATCTAGTGACTCAGCGCAAGTCGCCCTAAGTTAGGTACATTTGCGAATTTGTCATAGCATTACATCTCGCTGACCCTGAAGGAAAACTTTGTGAGAAAACCTGAGTGCCTGAAGTGTTTACATAGTTCAGCGCTACAAATTTCCAATCCGCGTTAGGCACGTATGGTGAATAAGCATCAAAGAGAAGGCCTGCGCCATACTGTGGGACGTAGTTATATATCATCATCATCATCATCAGCCATTTGACGCCCACTGCAGGACATAGGCCTCCTTCGTGGTTTACCTAACCTAACCTAACCATGAGGGGTTTTGCCATAATCGCCACGCTTGGCGGATTGGTGATCGCAGTATGCGGTTGGAATCTCAGGAATACGCTGCTGCCCGTCTCCTGGTAATTTATTTCCTTAGTCGCCTTCTACGACATCCACGGAAGGAAATGGAGTGACGCTATTCTTAATCCGGCGCCACACGGACTAGTTATATATAGGCTGCGCTATTTCAGGTGACTTTGAAGAACGGTATAGCACTAAAAAGTTTTTTAACTCATCAGAGGTAATGTTTTTCTATTTTTGGGGACAGCTACCTATTTGCATAGTCTGGGAAACAAACCGTAACCTTGTAAACTTAACAATATCGACGCACTTCATCATCTCGTCAGGCAACCCAAGAGTAAAATCGCCAATCCGCAGTAACCTTGCGTGTGATAAACCTATACTCTATCTGAGAGAAGGCCATTGCTCTGCAGTGGAGCGCAAACAGGCTGCTTAATGATTGTGTCCTCATCATCATCATCACCAGCCATTTGACGCCCATTGTTTTCCAAGCATCCCGGTCGTGTGCCGCCCGCATCCAGCGACTCCCCGCCACCGTAACCAAGTCGTCGGACCATCTGGTGGGGGGCCTGCCCACTCTGCGTCGCCCGGTCCGCGGTCGCCAGGTCAGAACTTTTTCGCGACAACGGTCATCAGTTCTCCAAGCTATGCCCCGCCCACTGCCACTTCAACTGAGCAATTCTTCGAGCTATGTCAGTAACTCAGGTTCTTCTGCGGATCTCCTCATTTCTGATTCGATCCCGCAGTAAAACTCCTGACATGGCTCTCTCCATTGCTCGTTGGGCGACCTTGAGCCATCTTATGAGGCCTATAGTCAGCGACCAGGTCTCACATCTATAGTTCGTCACTGGCAACACACATTGGTTATAGGTACACCTTTGTCTTGATTATGATCATGTAGAAGAATCTAAAATACAACAACTTAAAACGATTCGAGTTTCTCCATTCTTCCAATAGCCTGACTCTTTGTTCATCCCAAAACTTTCTCCTTAACACTTCACCCCACAGTACCAAGTTTTACGGCTCCTCCTTCACGGTTCAGGTTATGGAATGACCTGCCCGTGGAGGTGTGAAAAGCTAAGTCCTTGACTTGTTTTAAGGCGTTGGTGAAGTGATACTATCTCAATGCTTAAACTATGTTTAATATAGATTATGGATAGTAATAATAATAATAATTAGGATAGATTATGTCTCCAACAATGCAAAACTGCCTAGTGCAAAAAAATATTCTTGGTATGGCGCCCAAAATTTATAACAAACTGCCAGCGAACATAAAAAAGACCGCTTGGAAGCGGCTTGCATCCAGCGTCTTCTTGCCACTTGGATGAGGTCATCTGTCCATCTTGGGGCTGGTCGTCAATTGCGCTGCACTTGCCGATATGTCGTCTCCGTTCGGTCTTTTTGGAAATTAAACATAAAACATAAACATTAAACATTTACATACAGGCACATACATTGCTTCTGGCCCCACACTAGGATGCCCTGTGTCGTGGGAACCAGAAACAACGACATCACAAACATTCAAACATCCAAGACCTGGGGTTTTTTTTTGTCCCCAGCCTGGATTCGAACCTGGGACCTCTCGCATGGTATGCAGATGCACTACCACTGCGCCACGAGGTCGTCAAAATTTCATGGAGGAGGCCTATGTCCAGCAGTGGACTTCTTGTGGCTGAATGATGATGATGACGATGAACATTAAAAAAAACTTCCAATAAGCCTTTTCAAAAAATTACTCGCTGCACTATTGATAGAAAAATGCTATTATTCAGTGACTGCATTTCTTAATGACTTAACTCTTAAATGAAATTTGTACAGATGCCATTATTTGTTTGTAAATATATTCTTGCCTTACTTATAACATAATATGAATAATCTGACATGTAATTTAACTTGATCGGTTTTTTATTAAATTACTCCTTAATAACAGTACCGTTAGATTATAATTTGACGTTTAACTAGTAAGTTATTGTGCTCGGTGTAGTTTTTTCAATTACTTTTCGCACGAAACATTAATTTCCTAATTGTAACATCTCAGCTATGTTGTACCTGTGTTTCACAAACAAATCTTTATCTTATCTATCTAGATTTAAGAAATCATATTTTCTGGTTGTGCACTAAAGTGTCCTCTATCTATGTATACAGTTACGTTACAGGTGACTTTACAATATGTAAAGTTTAATAAGCTGTATCGGTTAACTTCCTTCACGCCACATAAAAGGAGCGGTCGTGCCAGTGGCATGGATTTATTGCAGAAATAACTCCGCAATTTTCAAGAGAAATGTACCACAGCGGAGGGCATGCATACGTGGAACCATTTTTGTTTCAGTAGATGTATTCGGTACTGTATTCTGTTCACCTTTGAGGGAGTGATCCCGTTAGAGTTTTTATTGAACTAGATTAATCATATCTACTGATACTACAGCGTGATTTTGAATTCGTTCACCGTTTTTTAAGCCAACATCGAAACATGATTTAGAAACATATGGTGCTCGTTAACACCTTAAGTGCCCTTCACGCGACGTCGAGTGAACTAGCGTCTTTACAGTAGGGCCCATCACTCGACATCGCGTGATGTGCTGGTACGTTTTTAAAAGAATATTAGTTCGCGGGCCGTAGCTTAATCGTAATTCACTATAGTATGGGCGTCTGGGGAAAGAATCATGCTAGCAAAAAGTGAGAGTGGCCGTTAAAAACATACTTTCTGAGACACATACACAAACTCGTGCTTGTATCCCAGACGGGTAGGCAGAGACCAGGGACTGCCACTTGCCACGATACTGACAGATCACTTTCGCTTCTCAAATATTCATTAGTCGTTGCATGTCGTCTTTTTCTAAGAGTTTAGATTATTCACAATTTTGACACAGCAAAGGATTGACGAACATCAGAAGTATTCCACGAAAGTTTTGTTGTTTTACACGACTACTGAGGAAACATTAGTTGGTGCATTAAATCATTACTACTTATGTGAGTGAAGATCCTTGTGCCTCAAAAAGTACCAAATGATCAAGTGACAGGTCAGTGCTGTCACAAGCAAGACGCCGTATGACCTCCCGCAATATTAAAGCTTCTACTAAACAGAGATTCGATTTTTATTTTACAATGTATACTTACAAAATAATTAATAAAAAAACAGTAAAAACTTGTACCAATACTAAAAAAAACTGGCGTGAGTTCGCGTGAGTTGCCCCTCAGGGAATGATGTCCAGTGTAAAGCCCATACACGCGACGTAGAATTAAAATATTAAACCACAAAAATTTAATTCTAAATTGTATATAAGTAATAATAAACCTCTATTCTGGCTAATTAACATTTAGAGATAACTAAACATATTGATGGACCACCGGGGATGAATTTGAAATTAGGCACTCAACTTGTTCAAAAATATAGTTATCATTGAAATAAAATGTTTTTTATCTACCCAATAAATATATTAAATCACAATAAATGTATTACTAAAGCATAAACTGACAATACCAGAACGAAAAGTACTAAGAATTGAAAAAAATATGGTTCGAGCGTCTTATGGTCGGCGCGGGTCGACTCATTTGTTTTTTTCTCGTTTACGCATATCGGACGATATAGTCTTAAGGATTAAACATATTAGAAAACATCATTTAACGTTATGGTGCTTCCTACCACTTCGAATTTGAATTCACGGTTTGGTGCCGAAGGGCGGAAATAACGAATATTCAGAAATATGTTATACCATCACTGATAAATCATTAATAATAGTTAAGATTTACTAAATTAATAATTATAAGTAAAAAAAATAAATAATAATACATCCACAATTGTTTCGTCCAAAGTAATAAATAGTGTTTTTCATTCCCTCAAAATATTGCTAACGATTTCAAAATCAACCTGTACTTTAAGATGACTAACAACTTTATAATGAATTTTATCTACACTAATGTTGTAACATTCTACTTATGTTTTCAATACTTGACTTATAATTACTACTGTTATAGCGCAGACAACAAAACACTCAATTTAAGCAATTTCACATGATGGTATAATATTCACATCGATATCGTAAAATCTCATTATAACATCAATAAAACGCGACCAACTTGATTGCAGGGCCAATCAGGTTGGTCGCGTTTTATTGAAGCGCGCAGCTGCGCTCTCATTGGTTAAATTTTAATGGCGGCAAAATCACTGTGATTATACACGTACGCGTGAATTTAATTTTTAATTGCATTAGTGAAGATAAAGTAGTGTATGCAACTGCATATAACACGGGTATTAAAACACTCGTTACTATTATGAAACTCGCTGCGCTCGTTTCATAAACTCACACTCGTGTTTTAATACCCTTCATTATATGACAGTTGCATAAACTACTATTATTTACATTTAAAATTAATGAATTATTTTAATTAGATGTCTGCTGGTATTTTACTTCAAAGTATAATCTACCTAACAAGTGATATTACCTGTCCCCAGTAGCTTGGATGGATAAAGAGTTAAGTAGTGTTTTGTTAACCTCCTTATGAAGATTCCAATTTTGAAAGTAGCTTAGAACCGACTCCACACACGCGACTCGAAGGAGGCAGCATACAATGTAGTTTGCAATAGGTTTTGTTTTCACTTTATCTGCCCAGACCCGGCTCTCTTTTTTAGCATTAAAAAATTTCTAGGTTGGCTGGAAGAAATTTTTTTTTGAAATAAGTCTGCCTTTGCTCAAATAAGCTACGATTAATTTCTGATTACAAGAGTGAAATACACTGAGCTAGAATTATTTCCTTTAGTATTAAAAACACTTTTTGTATTATGCTCGCCGTTGTGCAGCTTTATTTCTTATGCAAGATAGAATTTTCAAATCAAAATTTTCACTTTTGGATAAAAAGTGTAGAAAGTATGAATAAGATTTTACTAGCACTTTTTTTCTATGTCTGAGCGAAAAAAAACTGTTAAGTTTCACTTCCTGTTTTAATTTCTGATGTTTTTGGCCAAGCTGTACGCACGTATACAAATAATGTGTGAATGCAACCAGCATATCTCACTGCGCCGGAAACGTCGTATCACGGGAGGAATCAAACGCCGGAACCGGAAAGAAGCGTATTTTTCGAATTTGAATTCCGAACTCGGCGCTTTCCGGCGGAAGCTTGAACTTCGCATGAAAGTTTCTGTGAGATATTTCAAGCGAACGGATTTTGCAGTTGGATTTTCTTGCGCTGCTGATATAATAGACTAGTTTATTAACAGCCTGAGCAATGACACATTACATTATATATATTTAGAGAAACCCTATTGCACACAAAAACCAAAATTACACAGATATTTCTTAAACTAAGAGTACAGACGGAGGCCTTATCACTAAAATTGATCTCTTCCAAACAACCTCAGGATAGACTATGGCAAGGTTAATGGATAAATATTTCCTTCGCTCTTAGGCCCCTCGCCCACGGCGACTTTTTGTAGTGATGCTGTCGCGCGTTTCGTAAACGCGCAACGGCATCGCTACAAATGCGATTTAGTCGCATTTGCAACGCGCTACTAACGCGCTACAGCATTGCGACTGTATCGATGCAAACGCGCGACTGTTTCGGACAACATTTGGGAGGAGAACGGTGGCGCGTGACTAGTGCAACACAGACAGATTGAGAGTGTTGTTGTCCATCGGTCCAACGGAGTTTATCTTGCAACTGTAGCGATCGCAGGCTATTTGTGCCGTTACTGAATCGTATTTGCATCGCGATAGAAGCGCGACAGTATCGCGTTTGCATCGCGACTGTATCGTGTTTACGTTGGGTGAGGGCACACAACTAGCGACCGCATCGCGACTGTATCGATGCGAACGCGCGACAGCATCGCTAGAAAAAGTCGCCGTGGGCGAGGGCCCTTACACGATATAGCGGCAATATTGTATAAGCAAGAGGCCTTGTCCCTTTCTTTACTTAACAGTGTTATACGTAAACTGACGCCTGTATTCCGGAGGGGTAGGTAGATACTAGGATTCGCCACTTGCCACAATACTGACCTACCTCCTTTTTAAACAATGACCATGATTATTCATATGTTTGTGTAATATAAACACACAAACGTCTCGATAACTGTAAGGGAAACCGTTATGAGAAAGCCTGAGTGCCCAAGGTGTGCACACACCACAGAACTTGAAATCGCCAATTACACAATGGGCTCAATGACCACGTGTGCCTACTGTGAATTTCATGATTTCAAGCATTTGGTCTGCAGTAGGACCTATAAATAGATAAATAACTCTTTATTGCACACATCACTGCAGAGATGAGGTACGTAATATCTATGAAGGCTAACATAAGCAACCAAATATACGTCCAACTCCAGGGCACAGTCCTGTCAGTGAGAGAGTATGGGCTTAATTAATTAATTACCACGCGTGCCCATCGCGAATTTCAAGCGCTGCGCTGATGTCTACATTTCGGACACGGGGCTTCTCACGTCTTCCTTCACAGTTTTTCTTCTTGTGGTGCCATGTGATATCAGAAGTCGGTAATTGTGTGACCCGTGATGTGGCGGCTCGAAGCCCATCGATCGTGCCTATCCAAAACCATTCAGCCAAGTTTTGTAGCCAGTGAGTTCTTCTACGGCCAGATGTTCTGCGGCATTGTATTTTTGCCTACAGGTTCAATTGAAAGAGATCGTACTTATTACTTCGTGTATTAGTCAGTTTTCGTGTCTTTATGGTCTTTAATAGCTCCTTAGTGCATTCTCCGTAGAACCGTTTCGTTTTTGATTCTGTCCGTCCAAGATATTTTCAGCTTTTTTTTTTAAATTCACATTTCGAAAGCGTCTAACCACATAGTCTGGGTGAGCGTCCACGCTTCTACTCCATATAGGAGAACAGAAAATATGTAAAACTGCACCAAACGGCATCTAACAGATAGTTTCACAGTTCGGTTGCATAGCACACAGTTAACAAGTTATATTGCTACGACAGATCCACTAATCATCATCAGCCATTTAACGCCCACTGCAGGACATAGGCCTCCCTCATGGTTTTCCCGAACCATAAAGGGTTTTGCCATAATCGCCACGCTTGGCAGGTGGGTTGGCGATCGCAGTATGCAGTTGAAATCACAGGAAGACGCTGCTGCCCGTCTCCTGGTAATGTATTTCCTTAGTCGCCTTCCGCGACATCCACGGAAGGAAATAGAGTGACGCTATTCTTAATCCGGCGCCACTCGGATCCACTAATACTTAACTTAAAACACAAAGTTATTGGTTCATGCCGGGATTCGAACTCAACGTCGGAAATTGAGGTAATTAAGGTCAGCTGCCTTTTGTGGCAACTTAGACACACCACAGGCCATATCTATGGTCTTGTTTTATTTATTTGTTTTGTCTCTTGTGTATTTAGTTTTCTTTCTGTTGTTGTGCATGTTATGTTACTTATCTGTTTATTTTGTTTCTGTAATGTGTCTTGTTAGTGTAATAAATATCTTTCTTTCTTTCGGAAAAAAACAAATCGGAAAATCGGAGCCTGAGGATGCCACGTGTTAGAGGCGAAACGTATTTTTTCACACAAGTATTGGTGTCGGTGGTGGTGTGTTTGTTTCTTGCTTCTGCTTGAAAAAGTGGGAGGGAGGGCGGTGCATTAACTAACCGCATGGTGCTCGTGGGATTTTGGCGGAATTTAGCAAAGTAATTTTCACATTTTAATTCTTTGTAACTATAAGTTTACCTAATAATTAATCACGATTGGACACGTTAAACGTATAACGGTTCAGGCTTCAGGTTCCAACAGAATTTTACTCTCTCCATTATCAAGGCATCTTTGAAAACTTGGACTGCCCCTACACAGTGCGACTCTGTAAACTTCGTACCAAACAGGATTCCCTGCATGTATACCAATCCTTTATAAAGTACGAAAACAATCAATTCATATTAGGCATTTGCTAGTGCGTCTTGCTTAGAACTTTGGCATTACAGTCTGTCTTAGAAGTAGACCAAAGCCATGTCTGCCAAATACGCCTGACCTCTATAACTATTGCTTTTTACAAAATCATCATCATCATCAGCCATTTGACGCCCGCTGCAGGACATAGGCCTCCCTCATGGTTTTCCAAGCTTCCCGGTCTTGTGCCGCCCGCATCCAGCGACTCCCCGTCAAAATATTAAATCTGAAGTGTTTTTACTCTAATAATATTATTATTAAACTTCCTTATTGCATAAAAAGTTTTGCACATAGGGGAACTTGATGCTAATTGGCATTTTCTACCAGCTCACCTAAGTTTTGAGGACAAAATTAGTTGGGAGTGCAACTTACAATTTCAACTATAGTATTTATTTAGATCTAGACACATTCTAAACAATAAAAAAACTTATTCCATTTATTATTAAAAAGAGTAAAATCATAAAAACATTATTTTACGAGGTAACTCAAACAATGATAAACGATTCGTACAGTTTATGGCGTTAAGATAACCTTGTGACGCGATAGTCACATGTCCAGAGAAAGTTTTGGTACGTAGTATACCGCCTCACTTCGCATCTCCCCATACAAGTCACACGGGCGCCTGGACTATTCTCTGGGCAATAGTCCGGGAGCCAACTTTGCACCATTGTCCATCGCAGGTGCCGGCTATTTATGTCATTTCACGCCTACATTGCGTCCGAGTTTCCCACGCCACTGTAGGCTTTAATGCCAAGAGTATAGGTTGATTTTGGCTTGGCTTAGGGACGTGCGTGGTTCACATGGGCTGTGTCAGGATTGGGACGGTAAGGACCCGTTAGTTTTGTCCTAGATAACTATAAATGTATTATTATTATTTTAATTCTTTATTGCACTAATTACATTGTAAATGTACAAGAGCGTGCTTACTGCAAGAAGCAGTCTCTTCCAGAAAACCTTTGGTATTGAGGGGACTGGCGACGGGTAGTGCAAGAAAAAGAATGTACCTATGGTACTTTAAAACAGTCATCAAATTGAGTTACCAAACTTGAGTTAACAAAAAAATCCGAAACCTTGACCAAATGATCAAAATTCTCAGGTAGCTACAATTTGCGAAAATTCCTTCGTTACATATTTCATCAGAAATTGGAAATCAAAAATCAATAGTTTATTTCAACGTAAAGAATTTACATTCTGTTTCCTGAATGTCAATGTACTATGTTATTATGTTAGCCGCTGCCTTCGGGCCGTATTTGTAGTGGAGAAAAAGGCAGCGGGAAAAAAACGCCACTCTGACCATCTTCTCTCAGATCATCTTAAACTTATACATCAAAGCCTATATGATTCTTTTCCAGTCACTGCCCACCGCTTTGCGAATGTCATCGCTCCACCTGGTCAAAGGACGTCCTACGCTACGTTTGCCGATTCGCGGACTCCACTCTAGAACCAGTCTACCCCAACGGTCATCGGTCCTGACTCCTGCGGTAGATATGACCAGCCCACTGCCACTTTAGTTTGCTAATCCGTTCAGCTATGCCGATTACTTACTTTAGTTCTCTGGCGAATAACTTCGTTTCAGATTCGATCCCGCAGAGAAACGTGTTAACGTGTAAACGAGCAGTGTTATATATTTTGGTGAGCGTTTATCCATTTTGTCGTGTATTTGGTTATTAATTCGGATGAGCATTTCTGGATAAATATTTCTTTCATTACATTTGATTTGAAATACAAATTTAAGAATATATTTGACTTCGCTCGCGTGGTATACGGATAAAAGTGTTTTATGTATTAACCTAGAACAGGGTTTACCTGAGCGTGAAATTTCATCCAAATCCGTTCATTCGATTCCGCTGCTTGAGATGTATTGTTCGGTATACTAAAGTTGTACCGGTGGGCCTTATGCAGTGCTCGCCCTAACATTTCTGTATCGTAGCGAAACTTGGATATGACAGAGGAATAAAACAGGAGGTTTGAAATTTTTACCCCCGGTTTCTCGTACACTAACAATCTGTTAATCTACTGTTAACAGCTGTCAGTGGTTTTTTTTTGTATGCACTTTGGTCAATTGACAACTCTTCACAGTAGATTAACAGCGTGTTAGTGTACGAGAAACTGGGGGTTAATGTAGCATTGGTTTAGACATGAAGGAAGAAAGGCTGACCAAAGAAATGTATTAAGCGAATGTGGGTGGAAGGCCGGTAAAGAACGTCCCAGGCAAACAAAAAACATACGTCGATCAAAAATGGGATGTATTAACGAAGGACAAAACAAATTTATTTCAACGTGAAAAATTTACATTCTGCTTATTCTTTTTAGGGTTCCGTACCCAAAGGGTAAGGGAATTACTATGTCCGTCCGTCCGTCCGTCTGTCACAAGGCGGTATCTCATGAACCGTGATAGTTAGACAGTTGAAATTTTCACAGACGATGAATTTCTGTTGCCGCTATAACAAAAAATACTAAAAACAGAATAAAATAGCTATTTAAGGGGGGCTCCCATACAACAAACGTGATTTTTTTTACCGTTTTTTGCTCGATATTAATAACGGCAACAGGTAGACATATTCAAATGTTGTATAGATAACTAGCAGTACCGCCACAGAATTCGTTTGTATAATTTTTGCACAGCGCCATCTATTTTTAAAACGCAACGTTCGCTCGCACAACGCCATCTATTTATTCCAATAAATATTATTCCATGGAAACGCATTACCAGAATATCAAGTATGCTATGTCTCAATTCAGGTCTTTGTCTATCTGTATGCCAAGTTTCATGTAAATCAACTCAAATGTTATTGCGTGATTGAGTGACAAACATCCAAACATCTTCACAAACTTTCACATTTACGAGTATAATATTAGTTGGCTGGTACGGAACCCTTAGTGCGCGTGTCCGACTTGCACTAGGCCGTGCCATCGAGGTTGGCAACCTTGCCTCGCCTATACAAACAAGGAACTGGTTCTCACTCATACTGGTACCGGTATTCATTGGCATTGCTTTCTGTTTGTTGAATATCAATGTAATGGGACTAACTGACAGCCCGTTTTGCCGGGTACGCCGAAATAAAGAGGAACCACCCGCTCAAGTGACCATTCACTGTGAGAGCATGGAAAAGCAACGGATCGCCATCATTGGGATTCCGGGATCCCTTCAGAAGACCTGCAGTGGAGTCCCCTACGCCAAAGCGACCAACAATACATCGATTGCTAATTGATCGACAACTTTAGATCGCCTGTTTGAAGCTTTATAAATCGAACGTTCAAAAGATCGCTGTATCATTGTATCGAATACTTAAAACATCGCCTCAACATTTAATTCTTATCAATGCACTCAACGACGCGATTATTACAACAGAAAGCCACGGTATGAGACTGCGATACGCTTTATGCAACCTACACAATGTATCAGGGTAGTTCAAATAAAACAAAATGTGCACAATAAAATGTACAATATACTCCATATTGGAATCTATTGGACGTTTCGATCTGATGAACGTATGAATAAATGTCATGTCGATGTTTTAAGTATTCAATACATTGATACAGCGATCTTTTGAACGTTCGATTTATAAAGCTTTCGATGTAATCAACGGTCGATCAATCACTGCAGTGACATCAGAGCACTGCCGGC
This sequence comes from Yponomeuta evonymella, assembly GCA_963969515.1. NCBI lineage: Eukaryota > Metazoa > Arthropoda > Insecta > Lepidoptera > Yponomeutidae > Yponomeuta > Yponomeuta evonymella. The sequence continues at coordinate 3,666,223 of OZ018363.1, forward strand.
TTTCTGGAAAGAAATAGGCTGGCTGGAGTAATCTCACAGAGTAATGAGGCTAAGGGCGGAAATCTCAGTAACTCTCAATATGATAGGGCGCAAACCTCTTCAGTACAACAGGCACGTACCCAGTTGCAACATAGGAAGCCTACTCAAGTTGTGTTCACGATGGAAACTCGGACAAATATTGTTCGCGCCTGCATAACCGCTTCTGCGAACTGATCCAATTGAGTCGCCTTCTTCAGGGTGCTGACATGCACTGTGGATTTGGTCGTATTATTGTAAGGGTATTTTTGCGAGAATAATTCGAAACTCTCTATATAAAACTATTTTTAACGCATGAATATATTATCTATTTAAATATTTTGCAAATTTTACACTAAAAGAGACAGATTAGTCTCCTTTCTAGGCAGACGGAGAGGAAAGAGAGAAGGGAGATAGAAAAGGAGAAGAGACAGAGAGAAGAGATACAGCGACGGTGAAGGAAGAGTGGAAGAGAAGTAGAAAGGAATAGAGAGAGGGTAGGTTGAAAAAGATAAAGACGTAGATAGAAAGGGGGGGAGAGAATGGAAGATTAGAGAGAAGAATAAGATAAGAATAGGATATCATTATGATATTGACATGTAATTTTATTTTTATGAATAAAATTATCTAATTTAGTCTAATAAGAGAAAAAGTGATATACGTTGAGAGAGAAGGCGATGGAGAAAACAATTTTTTATATATACATACATAAAGCAGCCTATATGCGTCCCACTGTGGGCACAGGCCTTCTCTCAGGGAGGGAGTGTGGGCTTGATCACCACGCGTGCCCACCGCGGATTGGCGATTTCAAGCGCTGAGGTATGTGAATAGCTCAGACACTCAGGTTTCCTCACGACGTTTTCTTTCATAGCTAGCGAGTGGTAATGCTACCATAACTTCACAAATATACATAACTTAGAAAACCAAGTCATAGGTACGTGCCCGCACTGGGAATCGAACCTGGGTCTCTCGCTTCCGAGTCCGATGTTCTACCCACTAGGCTACCAACGCTGTTATATATAAAAAAGGAAATTACTTAGGTATTTCTTAACCTGAAAGTACAGACGATGGCCTGATCACTAAAAGTGATCTGAGACGAAGAGACAGAGAGAGAGAGAAAGATGGAGAGAGAAGCTGTGGTTTACTACGATTTACGCCGTATACTGATGTCATCAAACTCGTACTTAGAGATTCCAGTTTCCTGTTATTCTAGTTTCCTGTTATCCTGATTTCCTTCGTTTCCTTGTGGGTCATTCAATTTCCTCAACTTAACTCGAACGTCAGAAACAAAGTGACACATACGCTATGTAAGTGGTAAATACTGTCACTATTAGAACATGTATTTTATTATTTTTTGTTAGGTTAAAAATATCTGTGTAATTTCCTTTTTTAGTACAGTTAAGTGTTATTTATCTATCTGTCTAAATACCAACCAAAGACGAGGGTGTCTCGCTTATGTGAGGCCTATTATAGGCACCAAATCCTGAGCGATTCCAATCGTGTGACTGTCAAAATCCATGCTAATTTGACAGTCAGATGACTGGAATCAGGATCAGGATTTGGTGCGCGTAATATAGGAGCAGACAAGCTGTCACCCTTTGCTCTAACTATTTGACAAAATTCAAATTCACATATTTTATTCATTATATTAGCCGAATTAGCATGCTGAAGTGGCAGTGGGCCGGCCATATCATCCGAAGAACTGATAACCGATGGGGTAGGGTTCTTAAATGGAGACCACGGATTGGTAAACGTAGTGTGAGACGTCCTCAGACTCGGTGGAGCGATGATCTTCGCAGGGCGGCTGGAGAGAGCTGGATGAGAGTAGCCGAGGACCGAGCTCAGTGGCGTGCACTAGGAGAGGCCTATGTCCAGCAGTGGAAAATCATAGGCTGATGATGATCATGATGATTTATTATAAAGCCAAATTATTGCCGGTTCTGCTGGGAATGCCAACACCTCAAATCAACCGCGCGGTCTGCCAGGACACTTCTCTTAAAAACCACAAACAACACTTAAATAAAGGCAATAATTTAACATGGATAGTATTAAATTTAGTATTAAATATGCTAATGTTATTTTGAATGGCAATATGCTGTAGCTTGATTAGAGAACGTTGTGGACTGACTAGAATTGAAAAGGGAATATTGCGTTGGTTTGGACATGTTTAAAGGATGAAGGAAGAAAGATCGAAGACACACATATCCCGAGCGAATGTGGTAAAACATGTTTAAATGAAAAAGATAGTCACATACAAAAACTATACATATAACTAGGTAGAGCTCTGTTAGTATAAAAAAGGGACTGGATAACTATTTACATTACACATTTACTGGGTCTAATGACCGTTATTTAGGTAGATAGATAGATAGATAGATAGATAGAATATTCTTTATTGTACACAAAGATTACATTAACAGAAATTCAATAAATCGCAGTACAATTGGCGGCCAAGCAATTAGATTTAAATTTAGATTAGATTATTCAACTTTTTTTTATGTAGTCTCGCGATTGCCCCCACTGCTGGGCAAAGGCATCCTCTCTAGTTCACGTAAACTATTAAATTATTATTAACAAATTCCGGATTCACTTAATTGTTTTTTTGTCGGAAGAGTCCGACCAGGCTTCGCTCTGATTCGCAGAGCTTAATCATGTTTAGTAGAGACGCAGCTCGCGTCGTCGAAATCAAAGTGAAACCTGGTCGGACTCTTCCGACATAAAATCAAGTGAGTGAATACGCAATTAGACTAATAATGTGTAGTGCTTACGAAAGTTTTAATATTTAATTATTCATATTATTATTATTATTATTCAATAACTATATCTCTTTCTCTCTCTTTCAACATGAACGGTATTGAGGTAAAAACCAGAAGCAAGTAACTGTCCAATTGTCCATCCCTTTCTTTAATTGACAATTTTATACTAAGACGTATCTTGCGGGCTAGACAGTGACACCAAATAAAACCACGTAATTACGAGAGATTAATTTCTGTTAATCTGGAACAAAGCTAAAGCCAAGAACCTTCTGACAGCTGCCAACACAGTAAATACCCAGAATACCTTCTACAAGTACGATAACAATTACAAGATTAGAATCAATAATAAAATTAGTTTAATCTTAGATCGAATATATCGGCCAAAATGTGAAAAGACCTTAAGGCAAAGTTGCCAAGTTGCCGGACATAGGCACGCTCAGCCGAACGCAAGATTAAGACGCTTGAATGCGTTGCAAACTTATGTCTTTGCCCTTCAAATTCGATGCGTGTGGTAGATAGTCTGGTACGGGAACAGTAGGTACTGTTAAGTTACATCGCCTGGAGGTCCTGTCTGATAGCCTTTTGTCAACAGCTCATGCTTGGAATTGGTGGAGAAGGCATAGTAATATCCACAATAAAGAAAAACTGCCAAGTGCGTGTCAGACTCACGCACTAAGGGTTCCATACTATTATCTATACAACATTTTGAATATTTCATGCGTCTACCTGTTGCCGTTATTATAATACCGAGCAAAAAAAAAGCAAAAAACGGCAAAAAAATATGTTTGTTGCATGGGAGCCCCCTTAAATATTTATTTTATTCTTTTTTTAGTATTTATGGTTATAGCGGCAACAGAAATACACCTTCTGTGAAAATTTAAAGTGTTTCACTATCACGGTTTATGAGATAGAGCCTTGTGACAGACGGATGGATGAAAAGACGAACGGACGGACAGCGAAGTCTTAGTAATAGGGTATCTTAAGGTAGGGTACCCTTTGGATACGGAACCCTAAAGAAATGAGTTAAATCGCTTTCCGAAAGAAGCTAATTCTTGCGAAAACTTGTTATTTGCACTAGTTAAATTATTACAAATAAATGTCAATATAAAGTTAATTTACACCCAAAAATAATTAAAATAAAGTAGAAAACTTATACATAAAGACTTAAGCTAAAATAAAATCGATACTATTTAGACCATTAAGAATATTTTTTTAGAAATCAGCAATGTCACAAAACTGAAATACTTGTTGCATAGCGAAAATACATAATAAACAAATATATATTTTTTAATTCTATATAACCAACATAGCAACCCTAACAAAAGGCAAAATATTCACGAAGAGTTTTGTCCACAATGTCGAAAATATAAAAAATAAATAGTTAAATAGTACTACTTAATAATTTATGTATGTTATTATGCGATTTGTCAACAGCTTAGAGTCACCACGAATTTTGGCGAGGCAGCGATGGGCGTTTAAGAAATAGTTTCTGTTTCCAGTGTAGCCGCAAGAATCGCTCTTTTATCATTCTCGACGCTTAATTTATTTCGCTCTTGATTTGTAAAGTAAAACTGTAAAGTAATTGAAAAGAATTTAATATAATTTACTGTAAAACTAAGAACTACCAGGAGACGGGCAGCAGCGTCTTTCTGAGATTCCAACCGCATACTGCGATCGCCAACCCGCCTGCCAAGCGTGGCGATTATGGTAAAACCACTCATGGTTATGAAAACCACGAAGGAGGCCTATGTCCTGCAGTGGGCGTTACGTGGCTGATGATGATGATGAAATTTATTTATAATTTGTAGTATTGGGCTTGTTGTTGAAATAAATAATGTATTATTATTATTAAAGTCTCATGTACCCACGTCACTGAATTTTGGAAAATAGTTGCATCATTAAGTGTATCTCATTTCAGCCATCTTATCGCTTCGCTCTTTAGTGTGGCCACAGCCTTACACTGGTTAAGTTTAATATTCACTTGACAGACTTTCCCTTAACTGTGAATGCCACACACGAATCACGCGATCGCCTCTCTATTGTCCTAAGTTTGTGTCTCCATTACTGTTTGGGTTTGACCATTGGATAAGATAATCCCTATTATGCTTTATTATTTATTTATTAATAATAATAATAATAAATTAATTATTAGTAATAATAAGCGCGGTGGTAACCTAGTAGCGCGGTGGTAGCCTAGTGGGTAGAACCTCAGACTCGGAAGTGGGTGACCCAGGTTCGATCCCCGGTGCGGGCATGTACCTATGACTTGATTTTCTAAGTTATGTACATTTGTGAAGATATAGTAGCAATACCACTTGCTAACGGTGAAGGAAAACATCGTGAGGAAACCTGAGTGTCTAAGCTATTCACATACCTCAGCGCTTGAAATCGCCAATCCGCGGTAGGCACGCGTGGTGATTAAGCCCATACTATCTCCCTGAGAGAAGGCCTGTGCCCTACAGTGGGACGTATATAGGCTGCTTATGTTAGTAATAATTTATTATTATTATTTACCATCGACATGGTGAAAAGAAGAAGATTTATTATGAGTAGACCGTGGAGTTTTAAAAGGTGTTACAAAATGCTCCGGTGTAACTTATGGCAGTTATTCGAATCATCAATACAAACAGATTTGTTACAAAAATAATATCAACTGATTCATACATTTGCTAGAGTTAACATAATTTTGTTTAAAATGAGAACAGTGTGTTTTTTTAAAATCACGGTGTGGTTTCGTGATAAAAGTTGTAGTTGAGTAGTTATTATGTTTCACGGGACTTTTTTAAAACGCATTTAATACGTCCATATGTAATACGTCAGTATTTAATACATCAGTATTTAATTGTTCATGCGAAATTCCGTGTGCATGATATTGAATCATCTCCAGCTCCACATAGCAAATCGGCGGCATATCTGTTCATCAATGTTATAAAATGTATGATATGAAATCCTTCCATAAAAACTTATAAATTCTTCGTCCCTCTTACTCTATAACAAAGACCCGTTACCCATCTCATTTCCGCGAATCAGTCGGTAGCGGTTATGTTATCATTATCAGCAAAAAGACGCCATTGACCCGGTTTCGACCTTGCTTGCTGCGAAAAGGTTTACTGACAATTTATTGTGAACCTTAAATTGTTTATGACAAGGTGCATAATTGTTATGTGATTTTAATGATAGGCCTCTGTTAAAGTAAGTTCTGAACGCAGTCAATGAATCTTGCCGATCCAAAATGGCCAGTCCATTCACTCACTCGGTAGTTAGTTGTCTCTCGTACGCAGAAACGAAAACATTGGACGCTCTTCGAATTTACTTTGCTTTATTTTCAAAATTGGAACATGTGAAAATTATGACTTGATTTCTTCTTTATATGATTTTTGTGCTGTGCCTGCATTTGTTTCTTTTATTTGGATTTCGCACTGCCAACTTTGGAGCTGTTTTCGTAAGTTGCCAGCAGTTTTATGTTTTATTTTAGTGAAAGTTTTTTTTCCGTAAATTTTTATTTCCGATGGTTGGATAGCATCAAACATTAGACTCAAATATACGTAGACTGAAACCATTTTAACAAATTAATCCACGCGACTTGCTTGCATAAACTGAGCCCATGATCACTGTGGTTGTAGGAAACACAGCTGCTCTACATATTTTGATGACTACAACCTCGGTTATATAAAAGTAAAGTATTTGTTTTATCAAAATAAACAGGGAGGTCATGTGTAATTAAACAATAAGTTAAAAAAAACTCTGTCAGACAGTAAGTCTTCATATCATAACGAACCATAACAACTCATTATATGATAAAACAAGAACACGGCCAGTAAAAATAATGTTATCTCTACCGATAACTATATAATACCCAACGATAACGTAATTTAACATAGTGAATTAAAATACATGATTACTAATAGATAACGGTTCAGTAAGCCATATTACGTAGATAATTTTTGCGCCTAACCTACATGTTTTAGAACAAGTTAGCTGTCTTTTATTGGTGTTACACAATACTGACATATTTATTAGATAAGTAACTCATTGGAGATTTGACTCGAAGTATTATTTATTTGTAAAAAAAATAAGGATGTCTTTTTAATTTGTCCTGTTTATTTTTTATGCTTTTTTATACTCACCAGTGTTTTAAAAACATTACGATCTTACGACCTTCGTGATTGTTTCGTGATGTTTCTTTTTTGTGAATACTTTTACTTTTTGGCCAGGTACATGAGTCACGAAATAGAATTTCACCTTCTGTACCTGTTTTGGCACTGACTCATCCTCGGGCCCAATTTATTTACAAAACACACCACTTTCCTCTTTTGTGGTCAGTAAATGTTTTCCTAGAAAGGTCTCAATAAAAGTCTCAGTAAGAAGGTAAGCAGTGTTTTACCAAGAAGGACGCAATTGTCTCTACTTTTTTATAAATTACCAAGTTAATACTCGGTGTTACCGGTATGGAATATGAACTACTGAATTCAAATAAATATAGTAAACAGCACATCACTGATTACTCTCGTGACTCTGCAACAATTTATCATAATTATCATAAGCAGCCTATATACGTCCCACTGTAGGGCATAGGCCTTCTCTCAGAGAGAGAGAGAGAGTGACGTTGACGTGAATGCGTTTAGGTACTGTACTAACAGTTACATACAAATAAATACATACATACATAAACTCACGCCTGTATCTCAGAGGGGTAGGCAGAGACCAGGAACTGCCACTTGCCACGAATAGACAAATAATGTGGCCATTTTGCTACGAGTTACAAACATTGATCGAATTTCACTGATAGGTATTTCTTTCCTAATCGGTTACCAAGGAGGTTCCCAATAGGCTAGGGAGGGATAAAAAAGGTCCAAAAAAATACATTGTGTCCAGTTTTCCTGGACTTTTTGTGAGAATAACTCACAAGGAATTTGCACTCAATAGTCTGCTTAATACCGCAAAGTTCTTTCGCCTTTATTGAGTCATCTAGGGACGGATTCTTGACGTTCTACATGTTTTAATGAGAAGTGTTCTTTTTTCTACAAAGGCAACAAATCTCTCTCTTCTCAGTAGGTTCGCTAAGTCCTTTTTAACCGACTTCAAAAAAGGAGAAAGTTCTCAATTCGACGCTTATGTAATTTTTTTTATTTCTTTTTGGCTATGTTCCTTCATAACTCTGTCAAATCTTAACCGATTTCGACAATTCTTTTTTTTGTTCGAATAGATATAACGTCCCATTGGTCTCATTTTAATTTGGTGAAGATTTGATGAAGACTTTCAGAGATGGAAATTGAGAACTTCAAATTTTAAAGCAAAGAATTAAGAAAGGTAAATTATGGTTACTCCCGCTCCCCCACTAAAAACAAAAAAAAAATTTTTAATAAAAATTAGAAACATTCCAACACAATAAATTTACAAATATTTTAAAAGAATAACTTTAAATTATAATCAGTATAATGTCAGTATGAAGCAGTATGGAGTCGGTGCCCAAAATATAGGTATATGCTGTTCATGAAACTGGGCACCGACTACAAATTATACTTCTACAATAATGTATACTTATTTCTAATGAAAAGGTTTTCTCTTATATTATTTCTAACCTTTTAGTGCTGTAGTGTTTTGAAGTCGGTTTTAAAATTTTATTTCATTAATTTAATTTATAAACTTTTAGTGGGGAAGCGAGACGAAATAAAAACAAAACATTTGCAAATTACTAAAGGATGGGCCCCATTAGGCTTTATTTACTGCTGTCAATTGAAGAGTTCTGTTCTCCATCTCTAAAAGTCTTCATCAAATCTTTACCAAATTAAAATGAGACTAATGTGACGTTATGTATATTCGAAGAAAAGAAAAATTGTCGAAATCGGTTAAAATTTGACGGAGTTATGCGAGAACGTAAAAAAAAGAAAAGAAAGAAATATACGCATCGAATTCAGAGCCTCCTCCTTTTGTGAAGTCGGTTAAAAATAAAATGAACGTTGACGAAGTCCCAAGTACAGCTAGTCAGTACCTTTGAGTATCGTGCCTTTGTTAGGAGTATTTTAGAAAATGGGAAAACCCGACGACCAAATCTCCACCTTTTGTCGAATTCCTCGAACTTTCAATGGCACTCAGATAAAACCAGATTCTTTGGATAAGAATTTGTCCGTTAGTGCCTGTGGTTGGTGCACTGTGTTGTGACCGATAATGCGAAAACAATGGATTTACCTGCACTCGTTAGGTTTCTTAGATAGGACAGGGCACAAAAAAGCAAAATGTGAAACGCGAATAAGTTTGTAAACATAACATAACATAAACTCACGCCTGTATCCCAGATGAGTAGGCAGACACCTGGGCCTAGAGTCTGATAAGCACATAGTTGTTCAATATAATGCCATCAGCACGCCAATAGCTGTAACTTACCTCTATTTTGTAGTCTAGTAAGCGATAGCAGTACAACGTTAGTCTAATTGTATAACACGTGTAAATTAAATAGGCATCTCTAGCGAAGAAGATCGAATCGCGCAAGGCGCCGAGCTATTGCACAGGTTATACCATATATGGGAATGCGATTGGTTGGTAGACTAGCAATAGAGTCAATGATACAACCATTTATGAACTAATATTACTCTAAAGTTCTCGAATGGAGACCACATATCGGCAAGCGCAGCATAGGACGACCAGCCACAAGGTGGACAGATGACCTCATCGAAGTGGCAGGAAGACGCTGGGTGCAGGCCGCTTCCAACCGGTCTTTTTGGAAATACATGGAGAAGGCCTATGTTCAGCAGTGGACTTTTTGTGGCTGAATGATGATGATGATGATTACTCTATTGAACAACCATGCTTTTAAGAGACTTGCTCCGCAGGGACTACCACCTGCTACGATCGTGACAGATCACTTTCGCTTCATCGACATTCAATAAGTTTGTCTAGAAGAGGTTAACGGCCTCATTTATAAAAACGCGATTGCTCTAAAACCAATCTAAAATTCTGTTTATTTAATCTGCGACTACGTCTTTTCCTTGTGAAATCTCCACCGCATACTAATCGGCGTTTTTGAAGTGCTTTAAGGAATAGAGTTTTTATAAATAAGACCTAAAATGTTTTAGTGAACGGCCTCGCGTATTTTTGTGGAAATAAACTAGGTATAAGTGTATTACATTCAATTCAATGTTTATGCATCCGCAAACCAGTGTACATTTCAGTGTTCATTTAGTATTCATGTACATTTAGTACAGTCGAGAGCACATCAACCTGTACCTACGTGCACTCTAATCAGTTACGCTAAGGGCGACTGTACAAATTAGTTGTTAGTTAGACGATGATCGTCTTTTGCAGGCATTACAATCTGTAAACAAACACATTAATATATTTATTGCTTACTTTATTTATCTTATCAAAATTTGCAACTATATCTTCCTATATTTTCCCTTTACTGACAGTTTATTATGAACTCCTACAGATTTGCGGCTCTATTTACAAAAAAAACGATTCCTCTAAAGCACTCCTAAGAGGCAGTTTTATTAATCTTACGACTTTTCCTTGTAAAATCTCCACCACAGACTATTTTAATCGGCGTGCGGTGTTTTAAAGAATCGTGTTTTTTATAAGAAAGTCCTTTGTTGTAAAACTTGGCTATGCCCGTGAGTTCGTTTACGAGGTATTCAATAAAAACGCATAATTTATAATAAGCGGCGGCAGCCGAGCGGTAGAACGACGGCTTTTCATTCGGGAGGTCGTTGGTTCGAATCCCGGCATTTACCAATGACTTTATTTTCTATGCTACGTACATTTGTGAAATTATAGTAGCAATACGACTCGCTAGCGGTGTAGGATAACATCGTGAGGAAACCTGAGCGTCTGAGGCGTTCACATACCTCAGCGCTTGAAATTGCCAAGCCACGGTGGGCACGCGTGGTGATTTAGCCCACACTCTCTCTTCGAGAGAAGGCCTATGCCCTGCGTGGGTCGCATATAGGCTACATAAAAAAAATGTATGCCTTAAATCATCATTACCTCGTTTACTTTACCATTTTACAATTTTCCGACGTTTCGGTACTTTTGCAAGTGCCGTGGTCTCGGTAGACTGAGGTGACAGGCGTCTTTTTGAAAGCATCAATTGTTAGTTTACTACCCTCGGCAAAATATATTAAGTTACGGTCCAAAAATATTTTGGCAAATTTTGAACGACTAATGAATCTTGAGGGAGCGAAAGTGATCTGTCAGGATCGTAGCAAGTGGCAGTCCCTGGTCTCTGCCTACCCCTCTTGGATAAAGGCGTGAGTTTATGTTATGAAAAATTAAACGAAAAAGAACAAAAATCGAGTAGATATCTCTTCAAATTCAGTTTTATTATGCTCGTGTTAACCTCAGAAAATACTGTCCTCATTAATTACTTTGTATGTAGTAGTTTCTAATGAGCAAATCACAGGACAGTTAGATAGACAGTCGATAGACAGAGAACACTTTACGGTTTTTCTTAACGTAAGAGTGAAATCTGCGAATTCGTAGTAGCAATACCACACGCTAACTGCGAAGAAAAATGTCGTGAGAAAACCTGCGGCTTGGTTAGGCCCGCGCGTATTGACTTGTCTTCCCTGTGGGGTGGGCCGACTAAGGTGTCAGGCTGGTATAGGTGCTGGGCAAGCCTACTCCATCTAAAAAATAAAAATAATACAATGTCCCAGGCACTGCAGCGTCCGAGTGGTCCCTTCACCCATCTGGTGTGAGTGACCGTGCCACTGGATGCTGCATAAATCATCTCATTACGTAGATACAAAGGCCAAAGTCTTTTTTTTTAACGTAGGAGTATAGACAGTTGTGTCTTGCAGGTCAGTGTGCTTATTAAAATTTAGCTAAAGCATCTATTGTCAAGGAGCCACAGAAATCAAATACTTATGCGTAAGGAAACAGACTTAGTATGTTGGATTGGCGAAGACAGTAATTTTTACCGCTATGCGGTGTACAATACGCAAAAGTTTGCGGAGGAGACCCCAGGCATGATGTGTGTTAGTAATAATAGGTAGACTCCAACCAAATAGGGGATGTATTAGCAAAGGGCAAGATAAAAAGTACCCGAAACCGGCGTGCGTGCATGCAACAATTAATTAACGTTGAGAAAGCGAAAGCTATCTGTCAGGATCGTGGCCAGTGGCAGTCCCTGGTCTCTGCCTACCCCTCTGGGATACAGGCTTGAGTTTATGTATGTATGTATGTAGACTCCGTATAAGGTGACATTCGCGTCGACATAATCAAAGTGTTGTTGTTAAACTGTAAGCGATGAACTTTAGTCTTGTTTATAAAAACCGTTTCTTTTAAAACAACAGTCAGAAGTTTAAATAATCTGTGGTGACGGCTTTTCCTTTACCACAGACTTTTAACCTGCATCTGAGGAGTAAAGATTGTGTTACTGTATTTCAATGTCTGTATACTCATCATCATCATCATCATCAGCCTAATGATTGTCCACTGCTCTACATAGGCCTCTCCTGTTGCACGCCGTGTGGCCCCGGATTAAGAATAGCGTCACTCCATTTCCTTCCGTGGATGTCGTAGAAGGCGATTAAGGAAATAAATTACCAGGAGACGGGCAGTAGCGTCTTCCTGAGATTCCAATCGCATGCTGCGATCGCCAACCCGCCTGCCAAGCGTGGCGATTATGGCAAAACCCTTCATGGTTAGAACACCATAGGACGTCAAATGGCTGATGATGATTGCACGCCACTGAGCAAGGTCCTCGGCTACAAAGATAAGATGGTCCACAGAATACGTCATCTGGTACCACGATAAATAGTATTTTATTTATTTAATACGAAAATATTACAAAAACATGCCACTTATTCTAAACTTTGATCATACAAATATGTACCTACTAGGCATGCATCCAAAAATATATCTCACTAAGTGCTTTAATATGAATAAGTTAATCTCTAGTGAAACGAAATCTTCACAAAATTTTATGGCGTACAGACGTGCAAATATGCACTGTTTACTTTGATGTAAACGTACAAACGTGATTCACAGCGCAAACCGCATGATTTGATAAACAACACATTTTACCGTACGGTATTTGTGTAGGTACGTAAGTACAGGCGGCAGGTCATCAACTTTCACATTTTTGTTGCAACGTCGCCCGTAACGTGGCTCGGTAGAGTGCACCCTATGCTCTCGACTGTACTACAAATAAAAGCTAACAGGATAAATTCAACTTTACAATATTAAGTGTGTTAGTAGTACCGGTATACGTTTTAACGTATAAAAGTATACACAGAATATAAAAGTATCAGCACCCGGAGTACGACGCGGTGACAAACCAATTTTATCGCGCGATAGCGTAGCGCCATCTTACTTCACGTAGTGACATAGATCAAAGTGGCATTAATTAGGTACTATAAAAATAACACGTTTAGTCGTAGCTTATTAACAGGTACAGGAGTTTTTTTTTGGGATTGCTTGACTGTTGGACTGCAAAGATTAAAATTAAAACACACTTTTATTTAGGTACCCATTTTGGTTGATGAGTTCATATTATGTATCTCAGTTTACTGATTTTCATCAAAATTTTAACACAAATTAATTATACCGGACTTAAATAACATACTTATTACGTTCCAGATTTTTGTTTTAAATTTTGTTTCTTAAATAAATAAAAAAACATATCATATGTAAATAATGATGATGTGATGTAAATAATAATAATAATTATTATTATTATTACTAAATTCTTTATTACATAGAAAAAAAGTTATTTTACCAAGGCGAACTTAATGTTTAATATAATTTTCTTCCAGTCAAGATTTGGTTTGTGGACAGTGACTTGGGCAATGGACGTTACTATTATAAGTACATTCATTAATTAAATACTAGAATAATTATAATTATAAGTACGTTCAAAAATTATAATTTCGTATAATAACAACAGATTATGTTTTATTAAATCTTTAATTAAGTTTTCCTCGTGGGCGGCCCTGAATGTTCGGAAAAATCTGATACTTATCGACGCGGGACTTCTTTTGTCACGAGGAGCTGAGAACAATGATTTGTCGCTCATTTTAACAAATGTGAGCGACAAAACGCATGAATGTTCAAGTCACGCGTTGTTATGCTACGACTGCAGGAGCGCGTATTTGGCAAACCTCCGCGTCGTCATGAGGTAACAAGATGAAACCAATTTGTTGTGTATCTTGAAAGTTGTGTAAAATTTGTGTTTTAATGTGAGGTGCCTGTCTTAAGCAAGAATTATTTCATCAGCAAAAAGGATTATACCAGACTCAGCTAACAAACCAGGGATTATTAGGCACATCGCATGTCATATATGACGTAAATCCTAAATCGGGTTATTCACCAACTAGACACAAGAGACTGGACATACGTGTGTCCAGTTGGTGAAACTCAAAATTAGTATCACTTATTAGGTCGTCATCTGGACACGCCAAGATTTTTACTCGTGTCTTCATAGAGAAACTTAAATAAAATAATTTTTATGTTTTAGCCAACTGGACACACGTTCGTATTTAAGAATTTAAGGCAAAGTACAGTTGTGTCACAATCATCATCGGCCACTAAACGTTCCACTGCTGGGAACGGGTAATTTTGTATGGTTATATCCTCGGGATAGATCCTCCGGATAGATTCTCCGGATAGATTTTTCAACCGAATTGTTACCACTGATGAAACGTGAGTTCATCACTATGATCCTGAGAGCAAGCAAGAGTCCATGCAGTGACATGAAAAAGGAAGAGATCCACAAAAGAAGTTTAAAGTCACCCCATCCGCAACTCATAGCTACAGTGTTTTGAGACTCTAAGGGAATTTTACTGATTCAGTACACCAGAAAGGTCAAAATGTTACTGCCGTATTTTACGAAAATACCTTATGTAATTTAAAAGAGGCAATAAAAAAAAGACGTGGAAAATTGACCGCAGGTGTCTTGCTTCTTCACGACAACGCGCCGGCTCACAAAGGGCGCATTTCCAAGGCTGCTGTGCGGGATTGCAGATTTGAAGAAATCAATCATTCACCCTACAGCCCGGACCTAGCCTCTAGTGATTGCTTTCTTTTCCCCAACCTTAAAAATATCTTCGAGGTAAGAAGCATTTTTCCGACGATGAAGAGTTAAAGGCTGCCATTGATGAACATTTTTCAGTCGAGGAAGAAAAATATATTGTAAAGGGTTTTGAAAAGTTACTTTCCCACTCCAATAACTGTATGAAGACCAAATTGAAAAATAAATTATATTAAGAATTTTCTGCTTATTCTTTCATACAGAGAATACATTGAACGCCCCTCGTACATGATATTGAATATTTTTACGCTATTGTTACAAAAGAACCTTTAAGTAATAAAAAAAGTAACATTACCTAAGTATACTTACTTGTCTTCATAATAAAAAAATTATGATATTATTCGATTGTTATATATCTGTTTTATTTGAAAATGGCTTAAATAGAAGCTAATAGGGATTTAAAAGCAAAAAGGTGAGTGAATTTTCATGAAATCTCCTCGTTGAGCGTGGTAATTATTAACCTGACTGTACCCTTTTTTGCCAAAAAACTGAGTGTGTTCAGTTGGCGAAAACATAAAAAATATTTAATGTAAGTGTCACTCGGTGGACACGCCCAAACTATTGGCGTGTCCAGGTGACGAAATAATAAGTGATACTAATTTTGGGTTTCACCAACTGTACATACCTGTGTCCAGTTTCTTGTGTCGAGTTGGTGAATAACCCCGTAAATCACGCCCAACATTTAGGTTGGCTTAGTTGGCCTAAGCCACAGGTAAGGATAATTAGATTCTTCACTATAGTTCCATCTAAAAAGCCTCACCTATCTCGTGAAGGTGAAAGTTGCTACTAGACGCTGTAGAAATCTTGTTTAGATCGAGAGGCCCCATTTTGACAATCCAATACTTTAAAACCACTGTGAATGTGGCGTAATAAAAAACCGGACAAGTGCGAGTTGGACTCGCCCACCGAGGGTTCCGTACAAATTTGTAGACATCCTTATACTGGTAGTATAAGACTCGTAGTATTACTTGGGAAATTTCATAAGTCTAGGTCAACGGAAAGTACTTACCATAAATTTTTATTCCCTTGAGAGTGTTGAAATATACGTTTTTTGCGGCACAAACGGCCGTAACTTTTTTTTCACATTAACTAAGAAGTTTGATTTTTTCTGTATATTTTTTCTGTTTCTGTAAACTTGAGTATATGGTTTTAATTTCAACTCGATACCTCCACGCGTTCCTGAGATAAAAGGTCTTGACAGACAGATAGACGGACGGTCGGACAACAAAGTGATCCTATAAGGGTTCCGTTTTTACTTTAGAGGTACTAAACCCAAAGATACAGTAGGTTCTCCAAGTGCGATTTCACAAAACGCCATATAGATTATGTGGATAGCAAAGATGACTGGAATTAAAGCCAGCTGGTTTTAGGCCAACTTGCACCACTTCCTAGATGTCACTTAAGTCGCCATTTAAATCGAATTTTGTATGGTGAATTTTAGTTAAATGCTGTTTAAGCCACATTTAAGGCAGAGGTGCAAGTCGGCCTTTAGAATTGTAAATTTAACACTGTTAATAAGTAGCAAAATCGAAAAGACTATTTTTTTTTATTTTTCTCAAAAACTGCTATGCTACAGCCCAGAACAGGAATATTTTAGGAATTGATCTAAATTGCCTAGAAGTTCTATAAAATAATTGTGATAAACCAAATAATTTATCTACTTGTAAACAACTAGCTATGCTGCGGATTCAACCGCATCGAATTCACCCCGGTCCACCCTGAAGATTAAATTTAATTACAAGATTTTATTTTATTGAATTCCGGACATCACATCCTCCTACCAAGCAATTCCGGAGATTAACTCCTACATCTAAACTTTCAAACTTTACCTGTTTATAATATGATAAATTTAACTTATAATAGGATTACAACTTCATTTATGTAACGTATTTGTACTGTCCAATAAATGATTATTCATTCATTAGTCACTGGTTTATTCATTTAAAAGTGAAATCCAAGGCGGGACTCTTTTACAATCCATCAGTTTATCGGTTAAGTTTGATCGATTAACATTGACTTAGTACCTTTTCGATTACAAGACTCCACGAGCTCGTGCTATGCTAGTCTTTGCAAATTAAGTGTCAGGATAGGATAGATTGGTTGATGGTTGTTAAGAATATCCTAATCAATTAGCACTCGATAACCCTAATCCGTGTGGCGTCGGATTAAGAATAGCGTCACTCCATTTCCTTCCGTGGATGTCGTAGAAGGCGACTAAGGAAGTCAATTACCAGGAGACGGTCAGCAGCGTCTTCCTGCGATCGCCAACCCGCCTGCCAAGCGTGGCAATTATGCCAAAACCCCTCATGGTTATAAAAACCACGAAGGAGGCCTATGTCCTGCAGTGGCCGTTAAATGGGTGATGATGATGATGATGAACCCTATTCTTTTGGCAATAGAGTTACCTACTCCCAAAAGCTTGGGAGTAACTCTACTTTTGCTTACATAAGCATCCTATGTATGTTCCACTGTAGGGCACAGGCCTTCTCTCAGAGAGAGAGTATGGGCTTAATCACCACGCGTGCCCACCGCGGATTGGCGATTTTAAGCGCTGAGCTATGTAAATAGCTCAGATACCCAGGTTTCCTCACGATGTTTTCCTTCACCGTTAGCGAGTGGTATTGCTACTATAACTTCACAAATGTACGTAACTTAGAAAGCAAAGTCATAGGTACATGCCCGCACTGGGAATCGAACCTGGGTCTCCCGCTTCCGAGTCCAATGTTCTACTCAATTTGCTTGCTTTATGTATAATTCAGTAGCTGTGCCTATATTTTGTATATTTTAACTCGACAAATGAGAGTCATCTACTCATGTGGACACGAAAAACTAGCCAAAATTGTCGAAATCACAGAGGAACACGCGAACAACATTCGCGGAACCAAGAAAAAATCAGAATGTTTCAAAATAAATTACATCTTCATCAATGTGTCAAACCCTAATGTAATCCTATTTTACTTCAGACTTAATAACTTCACAAATGATCAAACAAATCACATTGACTAGGTCAAGGGCCAGACGTACCTTCGAATGACTAGTTTTGTTCAATACAACACTAGACAAAGAGATACCTACATAAATTACGCAGTAAGGGTTTCCGGTACTGTTATCTGTAAATGATAATAAGCGGTTTCTAATGAGTAACTTGAGATGACCTTGTACTGATGCTTGATATTGAATTTTGCTATTAGTACAGTCAATAGCATGTCAAACAATACATTTTTGTTGCGTATTTAGTTTTCTTTCTGTTGTTGTGCATATAATGTAACTTGTTATCTGCTTATTTTGTTTCTGTGACTGCTTCTTTCGTCTTGTTGGTATAATAAATGCCTTTCTTATTCTTCTTCTTCTTCCTTAGCGTAACTGATTAGAGTGTACGCATACCAAGAACAGGACGAAGGTCACTGGGCAGACCAGTGGCCCGATGGTCGGACGATGTCGTTGAGTCGGTGGAGGGTCCATGGATGAGGATGGCAAGGGGCTGTGAGAGATGGCATTTGGGGGAAAAGGCCTATACCCAGCAGTGAGCAGCGATGGGCTGATGGTGATGATGATGATGATGATGTAAAGGTTGAAGTGCTGTCGACTGCCCGTGACTTTTTCCTGCCCCTTTATTACGCGCACTTGAACGATTCAAGTAGTGTAACTGTCAAATTACATATTAATTGTTATCCAAATGTCAAGTTTCCGACAGGATTTGGTACGCATAATTGGGCCCCGATATTGGGTATTGGGTACAATACATAATATACGTCTTCACGTACCTTAGCGCTTGAAATTGCCAATCCGCGGTGGGCACGCTTGGTAACTAGCCGGTACTGAGAGAGTACGGGCTTAATTGGGCTCTCAGAGAGTCTGATAAAAGGCCTGTGCCTTGCAGTAGGACGTATAGGCTACATAAGAAAACATAGGCTACACAAAGAAACGGATGCCTCCACGAAGACATGCCACTTCTTTCTGCTCCTACAATACGCGCACTTTTTATTAGGGTTCCGTACCCAAAGGGTTAGGGACCCTATTACTAAGGCTCTGCTGTCCGTCCGACCGTCTGTCACCAGGCTGTATCTCATGAACCGTGATAGTTAGAAAGTTGAAATTTTCACAAATGGTGTATTTCTGTTGCCGCTATAGCAACAAATACTAAAAACACAATAAAATTAATATCTAAAGGGGGCTTCCATA
This sequence comes from Yponomeuta evonymella, assembly GCA_963969515.1. Taxonomy (NCBI): domain Eukaryota; kingdom Metazoa; phylum Arthropoda; class Insecta; order Lepidoptera; family Yponomeutidae; genus Yponomeuta; species Yponomeuta evonymella. Next base: position 3,685,204 of record OZ018363.1, read on the forward strand.
TAACAAACGTGATTTTAGTCGTTCTTTGCTCGTCGCTCGTTTATTAATAATGGCGAGAGGTGGACGGTTGAAATATTTAAATATTGTATAGATGATGGTATAGCGTAGTATTTATGGTTGTTGTATAGCGTGACGATTATGGCAATACACCTCATGGTTATGTTCGAAGCTTGAAAAACCATGAGGGAGGCCTATGTTCTGCAGTAGGCGTCAAATGGCTGATGATGATGATAGAGGATGGTACGGAACCATACGTGCGCGAGTCCGACCCGCACTACGCTGGTTTTTTTTATTATGATGAAATCGTAAAATCAAATAACACGGGTCTCAAATTAAAGTAAAGGTTGTTTACGCTAATGTTAAGGACCTCGTGAACCTTGCACAATATTATTAGTACAGTCGACCGAGTACATCAACCGTCAGCCTAAGCTGAGGCTACGCTAGGCAGCGATTTGCAGTGCGACAGGAAATCGGATTGCGACTGGCTATGGCTTCAACTGTCAGCGAAAATCCAGCAAACTTTCGACGATGCTGGGGCTACATAATGCTCCACAGCGGTGCAATCAGACATAGGCCTCCCTCATGGTTTTCCAAGCTTCCCGGTCTTGTGCCGCCCGCATCCAGCGCCTCTCCGCCATCGCAACCAGGTCATCAGACCATCTGGTTGGAGGCCAAATACTAAAACACCAAAATTGTCAGTGTATCCGATACCGTCATTACCATTACACTATTATCGCATCGTAAGCCGCCTTACCCCCAGTGTCTCGTACACTAACGCGCTGTTAATCTTAAAAAAACCTATTTAGAGGCTATTTACGACCTCGTGGCGCAGCGGTAGTGCATCTGCATACCATGCGAGAGGTCCTGGGTTCGAATCCCGGCTGTAGACAAAAAAAAACCCCAGGTCTTGGCTGTTTACATGTTTGTGATGTCGTTGTTTCTGGTTCCCACAAAAAAGGGGATCCTAGTGTGGGGCCAGACGCAATGTATGTGCCTGTATGTAAATGTTTATGTTTATGTTTAATTCATTAGCTCAGTTGGGAGAGCGCTGGCACGGTGAGCCAGAGGTCGCGGGTTCAAGTCCCGGCATGGGTGGAATTTTTAGCCTCTAAATAGGTTTTTAAAATTGTCCTCAGCACGGGTTAGTGCAACAAAAAGAATATATAATGCTGTTAATCTACTGTTAACAGCTGTCAATTGACCAAAGTGCATACAAAAAAAAACCTCTGACAGCTGTTAACAGTAGATTAACAGCTTGTTAGTGGACGAGAAACCGGGCGTTATTCTCTTATTTATATTATTCTCTTAAAACGCTGCGGGTCACTTAGGTGCATCACCAAAATTACTCACTTATTGTCAAGGAATACAAATCCTTCATCTTCAGAAGACTTATCTTCGTATGCCTTGGAACCATGTTATCTACTAGGTGGAGCTGACGCAAAGTGATAGTCCAAATATAAGTCAAAGTACCACAGGAACTCCGACTTAATGAACGTTACAAGTTAAACTAGTGTCCGTTTCAAAATATAGATCATTTTGGAGAAAAAATAGAAAAAGAACTCCAAACTTGGTCTTTTCAAGTCCTTAAATAACAGAGTTTATATCTCTGTTATTTAACAATTATATTTGAAATAAAATTAACTTAATAAATCAGGCTTGTTTCAGCATATTACTCAATTTTCATTTATTAATATCTTTATTACTATAATTAATTTTGAGCTTGTGTTTAAAATATATTTTATAACGATTATGTTTGTCTTCAATATCTTTTAATTTTCATTTAATTTGAAAAGCAACTGAGTATCAATTAATAAACGTAACACTGTGCAGCGTACCCGAGCCCTTATCATCCAAGGTGTCCTAGTGCAGGGCTCATTTTTAATAAAATAAGATTGTAATTTTCCAAATTGACCCAGACCGACATACTTCGACCAAATAGGGGATGTATTAGCAAAGGGCAAGATAAAAAGTACTCGAAACCGGCGAGGATGCGTGCAACGACTAATTAATGTTGAGGAAGCGAAAGTGATCTGTCAGGATCGTAGCAAGTGGCAGTCCCTGGTCTCTGCCTACCCCTCTGGGATACAGGCGTGAGTTTATGTTATGTTATGTATTTTGTAAAATAAATTAATTGAGTTGAATTAAGTTATGCACATTTGTAAAGTTATAGTAGCAATACCACTCGCTAACGGTCAAGGAAAACATCGTGAGGAAACCTGAGTGTCTGAGGTGTTCACATACCTTCGATATGGCCAATCCGCGGTGGGCACGCGTGGTGATTGGAACTGTAGACCTGAGTATATGGTTTTAATTTCAATACGATACCTCCACGCGTTCCTGAGATAAAAGATCTTGACAAACAGACAGACGGACGGACGGACGGACAACAAATTGATCCTATGAGGGTAGGTACGGAACCCAAAAGAAAAAAAAAATGATTAAATTTTAAATTTGCTCACAACTAAATGCTGCTAAGAAAGTCAGCATGTGTGATGCAAATTAAGAAAGAGACAACAATTGGAATACTAAACTCTAAAACTTATCTTACCTAACTTGATCCCTCTTGCTTTTGTCCACCAATAATATTTAACGAAGACTGGATGAGACAAACACAAACCCAACAATACATTTCTTAGTAGCGAAAACAATACAGCACGAAAAACATATAAAGCTTTGTTACATTGTCGAAGAATAGAAATTTTTCACCATATTAGTGAAGTTAACAAAGGGTGAGGCTAGGAAGGTAACCACTGCCAGGTACAATGGTGCACTCGTGTACCTGTGCGTAGTAAGTGTTAAAACGCCGGCCATGTTTGAAAGTGTCTAACTCTATGTCTCTCCGTGCCATTGTTTTTTTAAAGTATCTGAAACGCGATCATCATCCCATTTCTTTTTTATCACAATAAATACAGTTTTCACACCTGCTATTCAGAAAAGATCCCTTGATTCCCTCAAATGAGGGATCAAAGTTGTACTTTTCTTCCCTGATATTCTAGTTTTTTTTTATTGCCCTCAGCATGATCCGTGTGCAGATTTTCACAAAATGTAATTCCAATTCGATTTTTATTTTGTTGCAATCGATCATAATTGTCTTCCACGGCACATATTGTGTTTGATTTAAATTTTCCTTATAGCAGGTGTGAAAAGCAGTATGTGTCACTCGGTAGCAAAATTATTTCCGTCTTGGGCGTAAACACTTGAATCCCTCGCTACGCTCAAGATTCTACTTTAGAATCCCTCGCTACGCTCGGGACGCTCGGGATTCTATTGTAGAATCTTTCGCTTCACTCAGGATTCAATATACCGCCCTCGCCGTAAATATATCATTTTGCTCCCTTGAGACACAATTTACTATTATGCTACACCTGGCCACAAAGCGGGTTTTTCCGCACGCTACGCGTACGGGAAAACCCACTTTGAGGCCAAGTGATGACATAAAATTGTGTACACAACACGGGCTGTAAAATAGAAAGCCCTCTATCGCATATTTATGACCCTCGCCTGCGGCTCGGGCCTTAAACTTTTGCGATATCGGCCTTTCTTTATTTTACGGCCCTAGTTGTGTAAATAACTATTAACGGGCGACCAAAACGCGACCATCCAGAAAATGCATTTTTATTATATTTAAAAAAATGACCGAACATCGACCAGCATACTTATTTACTGCAAATCGACGATGACCGAACCGCGTCCAGACCAAAAAATCCTGATCGGACTCTTTTCATAAAATTACAAGGAAGTGAATCCGGGCTTCATCTGATAAGCTAGCTTAAGCTTATAAGCTATAGTGTAGTGCTTGTTTGAATTGGCTACTTGAAAAGTGGAGTAAGTAATACTAAAAACTTACTTTGTAGGTAAGAAAATATCACTTCGAAAAACGAAACGGACAAAGTTTTCTAGCGATATTTGGCAAACAGTGTAGCCGTAAACGTTAATATTGTCATTTATTTCAAGTATAATAATTGGAATATGGGGTAGTTATCTGGAATCTTCTTTAAGCCGCCCGCTCCACACGCATAGAATCGATCCAACGAGCTTTCACAAGGCATCTCGCGTTTGTGTCTCAGGAATTAGTCATAGAGCCTCATACGACGCCAGACCGAAGCACTTCAACATGTTACATCTATGGAAGCGTAGACAGATGCAAGATTTAATATTCCTACGCAACTTAGTCAATGGCCGGGCTATGTGTGAAGTTTTACTTGAACGTATTGATTTTAAAGTTCCGAGACCTAACAGTCAGAACTGCCCATCTGCAGAACTAACGTAGGCATCAATGCACCATAGATTAGGATGCTACGAACTTATAATGTGTGCTGGAGTAAATTAAATTTGGATATTTTTCATGACAGCCTTGGCACGTTTAAGTCTAAATTGTTCCCTAAAATAAAAAAAAAAGCATGTAACTCTTATGATGCATGCAAGTTATAATATTATATTTTCTAAGTTGATTCTGTATACGTATAAGTACTGCCTAAAATGTCTTAGTTGTCATACAAGTAAAGTATTAAAATGCTGTTGCATTGCAATTGCAAAATGCAAAACCTTTAATTGGCATAATCGCTAGCCCTAAGTCATATTTATTATAAGATTTGTCATGTTTGTATGCTTGCTGTTGGCGTATCTAATAAATAAAAAAAAACGTAACATATATTTTGACTCGTGAAAATATACGTTTGGGCCGGCCCTCATCTATCCTATAAAAGGTAAATAAATACGCGCACCAAATCAGTGTACATCATAATAAAGCCACCATAACACCAGGCTTAGCCCATTAATAATAAATGAATGGCATCATACGTTATCTTTGGGAATAAGCGATCGGTGAGACTGCCTATAATTCTTCTGTTTGGAACCCCTGATTACTCCTACTTAGTGGGGTGGTATTCTGTAAGCTATGCGATTTCAGGGCCACATTTCATAAGCCTAGAATTCCTGGTTTGTTGTGATAATTACTATAGACAACGCGACGTGCACAGGATGTCCTTTGCAGTGCAACGCGGTAATGCTGCCAGCTTTATTGAAACCTTTGGGTCGGTTTGATTAACTGATTGTATATTATGCGTGTATTTTTTAGGGTTCCGTACCCGAAGGGTGCCAAATGAGACCCTATTACTAAGACTTCACTGTCCGTCTGTCTGTCTGTCTGTCGGTCTGTCGGTCACCTGTATCTCATGAACCGTGATAGCTAGGCTGGTGAAATTTTCATAGGTGATGTATTCCTGTTGCCGCTATAATAACAAATACTAAAAGCAGAATAAAATTCATTTAATTACAATTTTAATTTCTGCTCAATATTAATATTAATATAATAATGTTACGTTCTAGGGGTGGGTTCGTGATCGGAAAAGCGCACTTTATACACCGATGAATAAGAGTAGGATTTATTTCCGCACTATTTCTTAACGTCACAACACTTTTCTCTAAACAAACACTTAATCACACTGCACTGATCCGATAATACTCGTAGTACTTCTTCCTTCGCTTGTACTTCGTTTCGCTTCCGCTTCCAAAGTAAAACTGACTCGCGGCACGCGTCGTCCCCGCTCATATACCGTTTGAGATGTTCTCGAAAACTCCATCAAGTCATGGAAGGTTCTGCCGTCTCGCTCGATCGTGATGTCTCTGTCACACCTTTCCGGAATGTTCGGACTATAGCTATCCCTCTCTAATAGTGCTATCTCTTTCACTCCTATTGAAAATTTCGTCATATACTGAAATGTACTTCAAGGGCCCATAAAGGGTCCTGAAAATGCCTGAAAACGGGTTTTCAGGTTATGGCGTCATCGGAGAGAGGGTGGCCTGAAACGGACTGAAAACATGTTTCAGGTGCCTGAAAACCATGGTAACTTGGGTGAAATTTTGATAAACTAGTATGTGACAGAGCACCCTCTGAAACGGCCTGAAACGGTATTTCAGCCTGCTGAAAACGCCTCCAAGGCACGGTAAAACGCGTTCAAAGTTTTACCTGCTATCCACCGTCGTAACAATAATAAGTATAATAAATAACACAAACAGGTAGACGCTTGAAATATTCACATAATAGTTCTATACGCGCTTCAAAAATAAATAATTAAATTAAAATAAATATTTAAGGGGGCCTCCTATTCTACAAATTTTCATTTTTTGCCGTTTTTTCTCGATCTTGGTGTCTAATGTTGTATATATAGTTGTACGGAACCCTTTGTGCACAAGTCCGATTTGCACTAGGCTGGTTTTTAATTCTGCATAAAAAAAAACCTGACCTAATTATTTATTTGAATTTCGAACAACACTTTTTGTAGTCGATTAGCAAAATTTTGAAATGAGCTCATTTTACTGATTGTTTTTTAATACTTGTATTAATAAATATGTTTCGAGTTATTTTGCTAATTTTATAACCACTTACGAACCAATTTGTTTGAAATTACATAACGCTTAACGTATATTTACTCAGTGTAAGAAATAACCTTAATATTATTGCATTCTTTTCACCAAACTTGGTCATCTGAATTAGCACGAAGACAATTGTCCTGCATTGTATTTTTAATTACCTAAAAAGAAATTTTTTTTTATAGAAACCAATTTTCAACTTCATTTACTATAAGGAGTAAGTAACCCCCGGTTTCTCGTATTATAACAGTGGGTTAATGTACTTTTTACAGTCGTAAAAATTTTTTGTATGCACTTTGGCCAAATTACGGCTGTTAACAGTAGATAAACCGACTGTTAGTAGTCTAGAAACAAGGGGTAAATGTGTGAAATCACGCTATGTACCTACATCCATTTAAGGCCAACCTGTTTAGAATAGGTCCGCCATATGTAGGTACAACATTTATTAAGCAATTTTTCCCTTGAACGGTTCCATCTTAATGCCATGTTATAACGGTAATACACAAAGATACAGTATTGATGACATCACCTCAAACTGGAAAGGACATAAGTCCTTTACATGTGAGTTCCGACAAAGCTCTTAGTGGGAATAGATACGGAGGAAAATTGCTTATCTTTCGTATCCTAATAAAATTATATTCGATACTTCGGTGGAGTTTTATCATATTTTGCTATTACTGAATATAATTTCTATCTCCCTGTTTAATGGCGTAGAATAACAAACAGTATTTCTAAGGGACATAAGGATTATTTTCCTTTATATTGCAACAGCAGATAGACTCTTTTTGGGCTGTCGTATAGGGTATCTTTGTCGATGTCTGAACAGATTTATTTCGTACAGAAAGGCGAAGAAAAAGGCCTCTAAGTGAGGGGGATATTTGTAAAATTGATTATGTTTGACATCCTTTGATGTGAGCCTCCTTTATGTTAGCTTCGAAAAATAAGAGTGGAAAAGTGCGAGCCCGATCCAAACTCGGAGGGTTTCGTAGAGTCAGCGACGGTACTCTTGCAACTGGCTTGTCGTATTCAAAATACCAATCCAAATTGAATAGGGCGTCTGTAGCTTTGATTTACAACTAAGCTCGCCCCGCATGTATGATAGATAACTAAGATTTTAAATCAAACTTATTTCTTATTATAATTGAGCAAAAGTGAAGACCACGAACTGGCGAACGCCGCGTAGGACGCTCAACAGCTCGATGGTATGACGATCAGAGTCAGATATTTTATGTAAGCATGGCTTTGCGTGGCTCACATTCCCCTCGGATTTTTTCGCACAAATGTTCTAAACTCTCTGGCCTTAAAAGGATTTAAGGTTCATTTTAGTTAGCAGCGTTGCCGCCCATCCACGGATTGTTGTAACATAGATAGACCTTTAATGGATGGCCTCTAACACTGCTGTTCCTATTGATTACAACTTCTGGCCATAAAAGAATCCAGCTTGTAAAGAATAATTTACTTACCACAGAAAATGTGAATGAGTTTACCTGACTGTGCCATCTCTGAAATCGAGACAATCGGATCGTATACAGACTAACCCCCAGTTTCTCGTACACTAACATGCTGTTAATCTGCTGTTAACAGCTGTCAATTGACCAAAGTGTATACAAAAAAAAACCACTGTTAGTGTACGAGGAACCGGGGGTAAGTGGGTCAAAACAACCCTATTCTGTAAGTAGGGATGAAATACGCAGGACAAACGAGTCCGAGACCAGATTGCTGACAGCAGCTAGATTAGGATGGCCGAGGAGGGAAAGAAGTGTCGTGCCTTGGGGGAGGCCTATTTCCAGCAGTAAACGATGATCAAGAAAAAGTGTCCACTTGTGGACAGTAAAAAAATTGCTGTCAAGCAAACAGCAGCGGATTTCTTGTGAGTTACGAATGCGCCTCATCATTCTTCTTCTCTTCCCTGAAGAAGGTATAGGCCATACTCCACCACGGGGGCCAAGTCCGGATTGGTGGAGGCTTTTAGACTAGTGGCCCGTCTACTGTCAGAAGTTGTCAAGCCGCCCTAAGGCCTCTGACTTGGCTTAACGACTGCCATCTATCGACGGCAGCCGGCACCAACAGCTTAACGTACCTTGCGAAGCACGGAACCGCTCGGAAAAATGCCACTAGCGTTAGGCATAGACGGCGACCCACCCATGCACTGAATGCGCCCTGTGTTGCTTAACCTTCGTGATCGTTTAAGATCACTCAGGCAGCCGGGGCTACAAGGCCTACGGATCCCTAAAAACTTCAGCTCCGCTGAAAAACGCTCTCGTCGAGCAATTGATTTTAATTGAATGCTCGCGAGTGAAGAAAGAGATTATGATAAGTCTTTGATATTTCGCCTATTTGGAGATTAGCCTCTTCGGTACACAAAGGCAGAGCACTGATTTACGTGAAAAAAATTGGTAGACCGATTTTGGCTTAAAATTTCTTGGATGCCGTAACATACATACATATATTTACATACAGGCACATACGTTGCTTCTGGCCCCACACTAGGATACCCTGTGTCCTGGGAACCAGAAACAACGGCATCACAAACATGTAAACATCCAAGACCTGGGGTTTTTTTTTTGTCCCCAGCCGGGATTCGAACCCGGGACCTCTCGCATGGTATGCAGATGCACTATCGCTGCGCCACGAGGTCGTCAATAAGAGAGTAAGAGTATGAATTGATTACTTGAATATAGGTATGACTTTGTATTTCAACTAAGTGCAAGTAATGAACATCCACAGGACTGTGACCTTGTAATAAATTGTGATTATTATTTGTCTTTTTCAAACTCAATAATTTTAAGCTAATAAGTACCTAAAGCTGTCATCATCAGCCCTTTGACGCCCACTGCAGGACATAGGCCTCCCTCATCGTTTTCATAACCATGAGGGGTTTTGCCATAATCGCCACGCTTGGCAGGCGGATTGGCGATCGCAGTATGCGGTTGGAATCTCAGGAAGACGCTGCTGCCCGTCTCTTCGTAATTGATTTCCTTAGTCGCCTTCTACGACATCCACGGGAGGAAATAGAGTGACGCTTTTCTTAATCCGGCGCCACACGGCGCCCCACCTAAAGCTGTAAAGATATGATAATAGTATTCTACCTAACGCTATTTAGCCCTAGTTATAATTTTAACACACTGAACGTACTTAGATAAATTTTGGCACACAAGGTACTTTCAAAGAAAATTTCACGTGGACAAAGGTACAGCATAGATCTTTATCAATATTTAAAACCCAGTGGTCTGAATACAAACGTACCTACGGACCATCAAAGATTTTTCTCACAAATAAGAATTCATTAAAGTCAATCTAATTTATTTTTTATTTACTTTCGTTTCATTGGTCCGCGAGACGGCAACTTTTTCTCTGATTAACCAACCCTCGCCCGCGCTTGTCGCGTAACACCCCCCTGTCGCCTTCGCTTTCCCGATTTCCGGCAACTAATTCCTTATTTTTTAACTTGGCACAGGATATGATGAGAGAACAGATAAATCCACTCGGTTTTAATTTCATCAGTCCATAATTAGCCTATTTTTGAGGTGACAATTGAAATTTATGGAAAGTAAAAATGTATTATATTACAAAGATTGTATAAATTTTATTTGTATAGATTGTACTGGTATTAAAATATTATTAACGGGGACGAATAAGTAAATGATTTTTAGTTGAAAACTCTGTTAACTAAGCAAAAATAAGCTTTAAAAGAAAAATGGTGGAGTTTCTTTGTTTGCTCATTCTCCACGTAATCTTTTTTTTGTTAGCCGTGTTTGTGACCCACTGTTGGGCACAGGCCTCCTCCATGATCTTCCATTCTACCCTGTCTTGAGCAGTCATCTCCCATTCGGGCAAGAAGGTTGAGATATCGTCCATCTCCGCCTTGGCCGACCACGTCTGCCTATTCAGTAGCAATTTTTGTCCAGAGGTCTGGCCATCAACTGCGGAGGTTGGTAAGTCTCTTGCTACCGCCAACGTCAACGCCCTTGTGCATCCATAGGACCTTTTGTAGATTTCTTCGAAAGTGCTGGTCAATCTTTAATCACATAATCTATTAATTCTGAAATTAACAGCTTTGGTGTTAATTAGCAAATTTTTTGTTGGTATAATGAATAAAATTTTTGTGACTTTTGGCCTGAGGATTCACTTTTACTAACTGTGCTGTTTGTTTTAGTCTCCAAAATATGTATAGAGTGATAACGATTGAAAAAAATTTTAACCGATAAATTTGCTGACTCATTACTTGGACGCAGGGATCATACTTAAACTTTTGTACCTAAACGATTCCTTAAAACACTCTTCAGAGGCCGTTTAAATAGTCTACGGTAAATGGAAATAAGTAAAGGGAAAAATGAACAATAAGAGCGTTAGACTGGTTTTCTGGTTGTTTTTGACCATCACGTCATAGCCATTTTCTTCTCAAACAAATGTAATTTTTAGTTTTATCTCCTATCCACTAATATACTATGTCCAGAAGCGATGCTGTAAATTTCTTCAGCATTTTTCTTTTTCTTCTCGACGACTTCGAACGAGGTGCGTTTGTACTACACTAATTTAATCTGCGACTCGAAAATATATCGTCAGATTATACCGAGGTTAGGGTGACCGTAGTTTTGGTATCACGGTATCTTTAATTTTCATAATTTTCATTCACACCATGATCCAACTAACATTTATATTATTAGTTCTGTTTTCGTTTTTCTTTTATATCCTCTAGCGAGTTTATATGTTTTGTAAGTTTACTCTTAATTATTATCGGTAGCATACGCATATTTATTGTTATTGTATCGAAAAAAACTCAATTCATTAATATTAGAAATTTGAATAAACATTGAACCGAGATTTAGCACAGAGATTGATTGTAGTTTGGAATAAAATGTAGGCAACCTTTTATCCCGTAATAAATTAAGTTCTGCCAGACCTTTAAGCAACACCCTTTAAGCAATACTATCACTAACTATCACCATAATAATAAATTGATTGCCTTCATTATTCTTTGTCAATTTTTGACCATCAGACATGAGATCTCACCACCTAAAACCATACCATAGGTTTGAAAGGAATCTGCACATAATAAGTCACGATGATACGCTTTCTATGCCGCATCTGCTTGCACCCTAACCGCGACTAGTAGGTACCAACCAAGAAAAAACTTCGAAAAAGAAGGAAAAATTACTTACACCCGTGAAAAATCTGTATTAAATCCCGAACGGGCCCCGCGTAAATAGGTTCATTTGAGAGTTAATGCGATATATTTTTTTTTTAGTAAATTAGTTACCACTTTGTGACTCGACGCGCGATTTGTATAGCTTACTTTGGGGTGATTAGTGAAAGTAGAGCCTTATTCATTTATTTTTTCCTCCGTTCGTTCGAGGCCTATTGTTTTTTTCGCAAACTTAATTGGGATAGAATTGGACTACTCACGTTTTTCTTTGTTGTATTCAAACATAAATATTACTTGTTTCCAATTACTTATTTATACACATCGTAGGATCTTTTGATAATGTGGATCTTAGCTAATACCAATATTATAGTAAGAAGTCAGATGCCATGCTAATCAGTCGCGCTTTCAAACATCCTAAAACTCATATCGTAGAAAATATTTTTGACTACATTACATTAACTCATACCTGTATCCGAAGGGGTAGGCAGGGTTTGCCACTTACGACAATCCTGACAAACTTCTTTCGCTTCATCAACATTCATTAGTCGTTGCATTCACGCATGCCACTTTCGGGTACTTATTATTTTTCCCTTTGCTAATATATCGCCTATTTGTATAATAACCAGGCAAGGACATCACAAACATGATTATAGGAAATACATACAGATTTTTACAAGTTCAGTACGGTGGCCTCCAATGTTCGAACCCACGACCTCTGATTTGGTAGTCAAGCGTTTTAACCGCTAGACGAACGAACATCGAACACATAACAATGACCAATATTTTAGGTGTTGTTAAACCTTAGTAAGGAACGGAGCATTTTTTTATTTCGTAATAAGAGTTTCGTTTTTTTCCTTTTGAGTTACGGAACCCTACAAAACCAACATAAAACACCTATCAATAGGTAGCATCTTCGTCCGAAACCTTAAATACTTTCTTACGACACAAAAGACACCACATTTCACCTCCATTGTTCGAGCAAGGGGGACGCAGTAAATACCACTATTTAACAGGGGCTGTGTCTAATCATGCTTGGGAAAAATGCCCATTAAAAGGCTAGATTAACCCTTAAAAAGGCAAATAAGAAAAGGGACCGATGTCGCATAGCTTTGTCATTAACTAGGAAAGTACAGAAACCCTACATTACATCCATCTTTACATGCGTGTACATTTGTGAAGTTATAGTAGATTGCGAGATTCTCATTGCGAGGTTGGTCTCGCCTGCTTAGTTGTATGCTCAGCAGTTGTTTCATAAGCAGCCTAATATACGTCCCACTGTAGGGAACAGGCATTCTCTCAGAGAGAAAGAGAGAGAGAGGGAAATAGAGAGAGAGCTCAGCAGTTGTATGGTTGGTTATTTTATATTTCATTTTTATTTTATTATATGTTAATTTGACTAATTTCGAGCGGTAGAATGCCGTGGGCTGTGGGTTTGAACGCGACATATCCACCAATAACTTTGTTTTCCCAGTTATGTACATTTGTGAAGTTTTAGTAGCAATACCACTTGCTAGCGGTGAAGGAAAACATAGTGAGGAAACCCGAGTGTCTGAGCTATTCACATACCTCAAGGCTGGAAATCGCCAATCCGCGGTGGGCACGCGTGGTGATTAAGCCCATACTCTCTCTTTGAGAGAAGGTCTGTGCCCCACAGTGGGACGTATACAGGCTGCCTATGTATGTATGTCACATGCGTGCACTCAACTCAGTAACGATACTTCCATACATACAACACAATCTCTTGTACTATTCCCAAACTCTTATAATTCTTATAATTTCTGAGGTTAACACGAGCACTAGACATAATAAAACTGAATTTCAACGGACACCCACTAGCTCACTTTTCCATTTCACAATTTTTTGAAAATTGTAAACTGTAAAAGCAAACGTGTTTATTTTATTTCCGGATACCTTTCAGTGTTGATACAATTTAATACCTACTAAAACTAGTTTATCGAAAAATGTTTACAGGTACCTAGGTAGAATGGCACAAAATATAACTTCATAAAGAAACAGTGTCCCCACACTGGGCACAGCCTGTATCGCGGGCGACGGTTTCAGTGTTGTTTAACAATAAGTGTGGCATGTTCTTGTCTATATTTGAGTTATGTTATGGTAGGTACACAAATCTAATCTACAAACAAACGAAAACTAAACCTAAAATAAGAAGATTTGAACTTTTAAAATATTTGGAACAATTTTTTGTATGTATTTAAAAATTTAAAAAGACGTTTTATCTCTGTTTTGTTGACGTTCGTGTCTTTTGTTTGTGTACCTTTTGTTTACTTTGTGTTTCTGTGACAATTTAAATAAATATCCTCTTTGTTTCTTTCTTTCTTTCTTTCTTTCTATACGCGTAATTTCGTATGTACGCGTAATCGGTGTTCAGCTTCCTTACAGAACTTTAGCTTTGGCGTCAACTCGGCTTTAGGCGAGCTTACTACTTTTAAAATTTGATTTCGTCTTCTCGGCCAACTCTCGCCGAAATTTGATCTTCTATTATAGTAGAAGCAAAATTAGTAAGTCTATCACTCTATAGTTATGAAACATCACTACGAGCCTGTATCAGTAGGGCTATTAAGAAAAAAAGCTACTGAATTTAAAAATATATATATTTTAAAACCAAAAAACCCGACTGCTAAAAGTGTTAACAATGTCAACAAATAAGGTTGATATGTATCCTGTTGGCGTTCCTGAATGAGTGAAAGAGTGAGTGAGTGAGTGGGTGAGTAAGAGAGTGAGTGGGTAAGTGAGTCGGTTTGAGTGCGTTTGTTGGCTATAGCAGAGTTTTTTGTTGTCCAAGTATGCGCCTCAGCCGAACTTCTGAACCGCTGTGTCTCTTTAGCACGTACCCCCTTCCACCCTCCAATGATCCTAAATTAATGTCAGGAAAGGGTTCTAGTTGGCAATTTTTTTTCGGCCGATTGCTAAGAAGCCTAATATTGTTCGTCTCCAGACGTTAATTCGGTTTCTTGTTAACCGACTTCAAAAAATGAGGAGGTTATCAATTCGACGCGTATATTTTTATTTTATTCGATCGTATTCTTTTATTCCCGGTTTGAATTTTGAACGCTCTTAGAAAACCGTTTTCGAGGATGCAACTACAAATTATGAAACTGAAGAAGTAGGTAGTTCCTAGTTCGAAAATTTGCCCTTTATTCGTATAATCAACCCCTTTTCACACACTTGAAGGCGTGCACGTGAGTATTAAGTACGATAAATCTATTCGATTGGGTTATTTAATAATTTTTAGGGTTCCGTACTTCAAAAGGAAAACCGGAACCCTTACGGATCGCTTTGTTGTACGTCCGCCCGTCCGTCTGTCCGTCTGTCCGTCTGTCCGTCTGTCCGTCTGTCCGTCTGTCCGTCTGTCCGTCTGTCCGTCTGTCCGTCTGTCCGTCTATCCGTCTGTCTATCACGACCCTTTATCTCGGGAAAACGAGTTGAAATTAAAACCACATACTCAAGTCTACAATTACTTGCGGCTGAAAAAATCAAACTTCTAAGTTAACGTTAAAAAAAGATACGGTCGTTTAATGCCGCAAACGACGTATATTTCGACACTCAAGGGAATCAAAAGTTATAGGGTACTTTCCATTGACCTAATTATTAAATTTACAAGCTTATACTATAAAATTTGGCAAGTAATATCGTCTTGTACTAAAAGTACAGGAAAAAGTCGGAAAACTATACATTTAATTTTGTAATTAAATCATAAAAAAGTAGTCTGAGGTTCGGGGAAAGCTCGGAAAAAACTGCGAGTCACGATTCCTGAACTATTTATAACATGTGAGTACATACAACTTTGTACGTAACCTTTGGTGGGTGAGTCCGACACGCACTTGTCCGGTTTTTGTAATTCAAATGACACGTCATCTTAGGCATTCTTAGGGTGAACGAACTACAATCAGGTAATTAAATTATTGACGTGATTTTTAATTATTTAATAAGCACTATCAATAATTTATAATTAAAAAAAAATACTAAGGTAATCCACGGTAACCAGTTAAATAAAATATCTACCTGGGCCCTTATTGTGAAGCAGAGATATGTTAGTAAGGGTCGTCAACGATTTAGCCCGACAATTCACTCGAATCTAGCGACAAATACGGTTATTTTATTTAATAGCTTCGAAATTTCCAAATAATAGTGGGAAAACTGCAGGAAATTTCGAAACTATTCAAAAAAAGAACCATGTTTGTCGCCAGATTTGAGTAAATTGTTGGGCTCGCTCGTGACGTTGGAGACCCTTCCGAACATATCGCTGCTTCATAATAAGGGCCCAGGGCCCCATTTCAGAGAACAACAATTCATTATTTACTACGACATAAATTATTCCGACATTCGATATACGTTGCATAGCTGATTAACCCACAGATTATTAACCTAATTCCGGATCCACTTGCTTAATTTACTTACTTTAAAATACTTCCTTTTTTGTTAATTTAGTTCGAAAACCCACAGAGTAACGAATAAGAAGACTAATTTAGATGAGATTAGATTTATAGATTTTTCATGTATTTTTATAATTTATGGTGTGCAATAAAGAGTACTAATCTAATCTAATCTAATTGTACTAATTGGCTACGAAGTGTTCATCAAATTGTCAGAATAAAGTAGGAATTGCTGTTTTATGAAAAATTGGAAAATTTAGCCATAAAAAATAAAATAAAACCTCGTGATAAGGGAAAAAAAGATAAAAAGGAAGGTGAGTATTAAATACCTACGTACGTTTTATTAAAATTAATTTTATTCTAATTTTTTGCCTCTAAAAATATTTTTAAAATTATTCAAATTCACTCTTATTTTTTGTAGTTTCGTTAAATTCACTTCAAACTGGATTGAAATATCACTTTTTGAATAAAAATATTAAGTTAATTAGGTATATCGGTTTGCAAATGATATAAATTCCAGTTTAACTTAAGTAAGTAAGTTCAAATTCTAAACGTTCTATGCGTTAGTGAAGGAGTATTGTCAGGATAGGTGGTAGCTCTGGTCTCTACCTACCCTTCTAGGATACAGGTGTAGGTTTATGTATGTGTGTGTATTCCAAAATACAACGCAGAAAAAAAATAAAAAATAAGTAATTTTCATTTTTGCGCCCAAAAGCTTCAAAATCCAAAAATATATTTATATGCAATTTCAGCGCTCCAAATACCTCTTAAGCAAGTGAGCCACTTTTATATTAGTGGAAGAACAGAATCGGGACGCGGTTATAACAAATGTTAACCCTTTTGCCTCCTGTACTTTCTCATTCGGCCCCCCTTCGGAAAAAACCCATAAAATATATCTAATTAAAAAATATCCCCGCCTCGAGACTGACGCTCATAAAAAATGTCAATTACGGTTGGGTCTTGCTCCGTAGACTGAAAAGAACAGAAACAAAGTTGATGACTTAGACATGACTTGACTTTCGTGTCCAGTGTGTGTGTGTCTCCCTAGTGTGTGTGTGTGTCTCCAGTGTGTATGTATACTGCACTAATTTTGGGTGGTTTAAAAGACATAGCAAATTGGACGTGCCTGACAGTAGCTATCGAATACGCTAGTTAGTTTTTTTGAAAAACGCACTTTTCAAAGATATCTCGCCACAACCTCCAATCTATACTACAACCATTAACAGCCAGCCAGAGTGGTGCGTGCAAGCTGCAGGTCCGCGGGTCATTGTTCTGTTAGACGCAGAGGCGGTAGTAATTTTTGTCTTTAACTTTTATTCTATTTTCATCTTTACTTAAAAGTAATAGTCTACATAGATACCATTTTAAATTACAAATTACATAGCCGCGGCTTTCAAAATACCCAGAAATTAGCGAGTATATTATAATAGGTTAAAGTATGAAATTGCCGTTTTATTGCAATAGGTTCTTTGAATTGACATAGAATCTTCATAGTTTGAGGTTTTCGAATGAAACTTTTTTCAAATGGTTTCTATGATGTTCTTTTTTTAAAAAATGTGAAACATTTGAATATCGAATATTGAATATCAACAAGGCAACACAAGTTTCAACACGCGTTTCTTTCTGCAGATCAGTCAAATCATGAGGCACACATTTTTCGTATTTTTTTATTTTATTGATTTGACGCAAGTGAGTCAATATTGTGGGTAAGGTAACGTTAAACCATGCCGCTAATTCCTGGGTAGTTTGACTAGGGTCGGCTTCCACTATCTCTCTTAATTCATCGTTATTCACCTGTGTGGGCGGTCTTCCTCGTGGCTCGTTCTTTAAGTCGAAATTTCCATCACGAAAGCGTTTAAACTAAAATCGCACGGTGCGTTCATTAGTAGACCCCTCTCCAAACGCAGCATTGATATTGCGGGCTGTTTCTGCCGCGTTAGTTCCGCGTCGGAACTCGTATTCAAAAATCACTCGAATTTTCGCAGTATCCATCTTTCTTGTCTAAATTGAATAACAAAAACAATTGAAAGTCGATATTCAAATGTTTCACATTTTTTAAAAAAAGAACATCATAGAAACCATTTGAAAAGAAATTCATTCGAAAACCTCAAACCATGAAGATTCTATGTCAATTCAAAGAACCTATTGCAATAAAACGGCAATTTCATACTTTAACCCATATTATATTCATAAGCAGCCTATATACGTCCCACTGTAGGGCACAGGCCTTCTCTCAGAGAGAGAGTATGGGCTTAATCACCACGCGTGCCCACCGCGGATTGGTGATTTCAGGTGCTGAGTTATGTGAATAGCTCAGACACCCAGGTTTCCTCACGATGTTTTCCTTCACCGTTAGCGAGGGGTATTGCTACTACAACTTCACAAATGTACATAACTTAGAAAGAAAAGTTATAGGTACATGCCCGCACTGGGAATCGAACCTGGGTCTCCCGCTTCAGAGTCCAATGTTCTACCCACTAGGCTACCACCGCATTATAATATATTATGTATGTGTAAGTGTTTTTGAGTAAGATGTGTGGAATATGGAATAAATTAAGATCATCGTCTGCACTATTCACTGTACATATTATTTCGTGCAGAGGCTGAACGAACTTGCGGGCACGTACCCACAGCAACCTCGTGTGAATAAGGGTCATCATCATCATCAGCCATTTGACACCCTCTGCAGGACATAGGCCTCCCTCACGGTTTTCCAAGCTTCCCGCTCTTGCGCCGCCCGCATCCAGCGACTCCCCGCCACCGTAACCAGGTCGTCAGACCATCTGCCTTTCCACCTTCCCACGCTGCGTCGTCCGGTCCGCGGTCGCCAGTTCAGAACTTATCCGCTCCAACGGCCATAAACATCATCAACCCATTATGTCCCCACCGAGGGGCACGGGTCTCTTCCCTGAGGAAGGTATAGGCCATACTCCACCACGGGGGCCAAGTCCGGATTGGTGGAGGCTTGTAGACTAGTGGCTCGTCTACTGTCAGATGTTGTCAAGCCGCCCTAAGGCCTCTGACTTGGCTTAACGACTGCCATCTATCGACGGCAGCCGGCACCAACAGCTTAACGTGCCTTGCGAAGCACGGAACCGCTCGGAAAAATTCCACTAGCGTTAGGCATAGACGGCGACCCATCCATGCACTGAACGCGCCCTGTGTTGCTTAACCTTCGTGATCGTTTAAGATCACTCAGGCAGCCGGGGCTACGAGCGATCCATAATAACGGCCATAATAATAAGGGTAAATGAAATAAATAAATCAGAAATCAATAAATAAAGACCAGGTGTGTGAGTGTGAAAACACGTCACGTGACCCAACCGTGAATCTGTCATTGTATAATGCTTGCACAACACTTGTAGTGCTCTATCAGAATCGAGGCCCAGATAATTTGAATCCGAAATTCGGTTTTCTGAGCTTCTGTTTTATTTATGTTTTGTGCTTTATCTCGGTTCTTTGGCGTTTTATTTCCTTTCTTGTGATATTATTTAATATTTTTTGCCGAGCAGCCGACGGCAAGGGGTTAAGATAGCCAAATTAGTATCGCTATGAAATATCGAGTAATTTTTTCGGGCACAAATTATACGAGGGAGCAAAGAATAGGCGGGGTCTCTGTCATTTCTATGAACTCTACCCATACAGGTAATAATACAGGTATTATGTATTTATTGCTCCATGTAGTTGTTCGTATATTATTTAAGGTAGAGCAACTTTCGAATAGCATACACTATTAAAACTAAAATAAGTTTAATAACGAAATTGATTTGGTATCACACTTAGATTTAAATACTTGCAGACTTTTTTATAAAAACATTATTACTTAAAATACTCCTCAGATGCACTTTAAATAGTCTGTAAACTGCCTCTGAGGAGTGTTTTCGAGGAATCGTGTTTTAATAATAAGACCGGTATGTCTTATAATTGTCTTATATCTTGAGGCCAAGAGTATTATAAAATGAAATGTTTAGTTCTCGCTATATTGAAATCCGGTATAAACATTTGTTTAAATTATGTAAAAAAACAATAAATACATCTAGAAATTTCAATAACTTCGATGATTGTTGTGGTTTTTGGGTGATACAAAAAATTGACTCATG
The DNA here is from genome assembly GCA_963969515.1 of Yponomeuta evonymella. Lineage (NCBI taxonomy): Eukaryota > Metazoa > Arthropoda > Insecta > Lepidoptera > Yponomeutidae > Yponomeuta > Yponomeuta evonymella. Next base: position 3,705,216 of record OZ018363.1, read on the forward strand.
GAAACTACATAGAAAATATGATATTTTTAATGGACTGGCTTCAGATTTTCATTTCTATAACCTCCTCAGTCCTGACCTTGAATATAACAATGGTTTTCAATTGTTATTTTCAAGGTCGGGGCTGAGGAGGTTAATAACTTAAAAAACCGGCCAAGTGCGAGTCGGACCCGCGCATGAAGGGTTCCGTACCATTATCTACACAACATTCGACAAAGATCGAGACAAGATAGATTCGGTACATTGAGAACAGCGCCATCGACATAAACCAACAAGAAGCGTTTAACATTGACATTTAACAACATGACATCGGCGCTGTGAAGGTTACATAGATGGCTGCTAGATGGCGAGCGCTGTCTTTAGACAAAGTTTGTTGTATGGGAGATCCTCTTAAATATTTCTATTATTCTGTTTTTAGTATTTGTCATCTGTGAAAATTTCAACTGTCTAGCCATAACGGTTCATGAGATACAGCCTGGTGACTGAAAGCCAGATAGACAGACTCACAGACGGACAGTAGAGTCTTAGTAATAGGTTCCCTTACCCCTTTAGGTACGTAACCCTAAAAACACAGTCATCAGTACGCGCCGAAACCGAACCCACAACTTCCCGGTTACAAACAAACGTCCTACCGATGCGCTACCAGGGGCCTGTTTCATAGAACTACAATTCATGGTTTACATTGCAAAGTCAATTAACCCACAGACTAACAAGTAGGCTCGGCTACGCAATGTACACCGGATTGTCATAATAAACTTGGAATTGTAGTTTTATGAAACGCGGCCCTGTCAATGTTCTGGTCCCAAATTAGGATACCCTATAGTACAGAGACTTTACTATGGTAACCAGGCAGGGACGTCGCAAACATAGAAATACACCCAGACTGAGGTCATTTGTACAAATAAAGTACGGTGGCCTCCAATGTGAATCGAAGCCACGACCTCTGTTTTCGTAGTCAAGAGTGTTAGTGTTAACCGAGGCAGTGAATTAACTAGGCAAAGGAAAACTATCCTATTATTGGTGCCCCGACAACTAAGCTCTAGTAATCTCGAAATCCGGGGGACACTCTTTGATCGTTTAAGTAAGGTTATTTATAAGACGGACTTAATGCAACTAAAGCAAGAGGGCGCCTTTAATACTGGCTATAAATAGGTATTATTTTGGCATTCATATTTTTATTGGTTAGGCGTTTTAAAAAAACCGGCCAAGTGCGAGTCTGACTCGCGGCCGAAGAGTTCCGTAACATTATCTATACTTACAACATTTTAATATTTAAGGCCTGTTGCCGTTATTAATATAAAAATGGCAAAGAAATAACGTTTTCTGTATGGGAGCCCCCCTTAAATATTTATATTATTCTGTTCCTACTAGTATTTGTTGTTATGGCGGCAACAGAAATACATCATCTATGATAATTTCACCTTTCTAACTATCAAGGTTCGTGAGATACAGCCTGGTGACAGACGGACGGACGGAGGGACAGCGGAGTCTTAGGGTCCCTTAGCCTTTCGGTACGGAACCCTAAAAACTATTAAAAAGCAAAAAGTGTACAAAATTCCAATTCCTTGTAGTCCGATTAGTCGGACCAACTGGAAAAAAAGGACGACATGGTCCGATTGGTAGGACAAAGGCAGTCGGACCACGTGGCCAGAGGGGGTGATTAAACCCATACTCACTCCCTGAGAGAAGACCTGTGACCTACTGTGGGAGGTACACAGGCTGCTCATGATGAGGACAAGACATAGGGTAGGATACAATACATAGCCATAACATAGTTCCACGAGAGTAACAGTGTTGTTTAATTGTTAGGACTCCTCTAAAACACTCCTCAGAAGCAGTTCAAACAATCTATGGTTACCTCCTTCCCTTTACCACAGAGTACGTAAGCTGCGCCTGAGGAGTGATTTAAGTAATCGTGCTTTCATAAGTAAGACTGTAAACATATGCCTTGCGATTGCTACCTTGCTTTTCTTGTTTGTTGCAGGCGCCAGCACCATGCCGCCCACTAAAGACTACAATGTCAAGAATCACTACTCGAGGAGCTTTTCAAATAGTGAGTAAGACCCATACGCTTTTTTTTTTGTTGCCTATGTTCGACCCACTGAAGGGCACGGTCCTTCTCTCAGAGAGAGAGAGAGAGAGAGAGTATGGGATTAATCATCACATGTACCAATGAGTTTGTTTTCTAAGCTAGTAATACCACTTGCTAACTGTGAAGGAAAACATCGCGAGGAAACCTGAGTATCTGAGGCATGTGAACAACTTGCCTCAGCGCTTTAAATTGCCAGTGAGCGGTGGGCACACACTTACAAAAAGTAAATACCTATTACTACCTACCTTAACACAATATATTACGTTATATAAACACACGCTTGTAACCCATAGGGGTAGACAGGGACCAGAATTTGCCATTTGTTACGATTCCGAAAACATTTTTCGCTTCATCAACATTCATTAGTCGCTGTATGCATGCTGATTTTGTGTAGGTACTTTTTATCTGGCCCTTCGCTAATAAATCCCCTATTTGGTCCCAGTATGTCCCACTGGGACGGCCTTCCACATATATTTATACAATATCATCTTGCAAAAGTGGTTTTAAAAAAAATAACTTACCCGTGTGGCGCCGGATTAATCTTAAGAATAGCGTCACTCCATTTGCTTCCGTGGATGTCGTAGAAGGCGACTAAGGAAATCAATTACCTAGAGACGGGCAGCATTGTCTTCCTGAGATTCCAGCCGTACACTGCGATCGCCGACCCGCCTGCCAAGCGTGGCGATTACCTACGGCAAAACCCCTCATGGTTATGAAAACCACGAAGGAGGCCTATGTCCTGCAGTAGGCGTCAAATGGCTGATGATAGTTCATAGATACTGCAGGACAGCTTAGGGCTAAGAAACAAGGTGTTTAATCGACATCGGCTGTTCTTAGCAACCATAGAAAACATACAGAGGAAGCCTTAGCAATGTAAAAAGATACTAAAGTCTATGTTTTTAGGAATTAATATGTATGTTACCTAGCCGAGCGATGACAGCGGCAGATAAAACTTTTGTGGTTTTCGCCCGCCGCTGGTGCAATAAGATATTCAAGTTTACCTTGTGCCTGTATAAAACCAAATAAAAAAAAAGCTCCTAGCACCATAAGTGACGTATAAACGTTTTTGAGACCGAATCACCTTCAAGCAGCCCTTAGAAGTCCACAAAAGTCAATCATATCAGGCAATGAATGGCAACATTTATCTTTTCCATTTCCAGACGAGATGTCGATGTCAGCGCGAGTCTACCATCCAGCTACAAACCTCATGCCTCCGACTCCGCCTGTCTCTCCCACCGATGCAGCACCAAGCTTCCTGGCACACTCCAAATCTACCTCATCCATGGGCTACCATAGACAAAACAGCCAGGGCAGCGGGAAATATTCCTGATTGGCAGCCGAAGAAAACGAAAAAAAAAACATGGCAGACATTTTTTCTTCTTTTTTTTTAGGGTTTCGTAAACTAATCATGCAAATGGGTCCCTGTTATTATGACTACGACGTCTGTCTGTCTGATTTATACAGAGATTTGTCTGTATAAATCAGACAGACAGACGTCGTCATTATGGTCATAATAGGTAGAGAGTAAAAATTTTCACAGAATATGCGTTATTATGGTGGAATGCACTAATAATCTATTATCTATTATCTATTATATTATCTATATCTATCTATACTAATAATAAATCTGTAAGGGTCGGTCATGGAGTAAGTTAGTTTGTTTTCAGAGATATTGTGTTTATAGGCTCAATATATGATACTGAAACTAATTTCACGATTTTTAGAAATTTTTTCTGTATGTGTGTATGTATGTATGTTCCTCCATAACTCTTAAACCAATTATCCGAATTTGATGAAATTTGGTATAAAAACATATAGACATCTGGGACACAGGATAGGCTATTTAAATTCTAGCTCCAGTTATGATAAGACGTGGCCCCCATACAAATGCTGCTTCGTAAAAATCGAAATGTACGCGAACGGAGTCGCGGGCACAGCTAGTAAACAAATAAGAGCAGTCTCATGGCTAAAACGTGTATTTTTATAAGTTTTTTTTTGTTCCACCGTAAAAACAATAGTAACTATGTTAAATGTCAAACTTGGTGAGATTTGTTCTACTGTCAAAGGGGTAGTAGCTTTGTGAAATTATACTGCATTCCTATAATTTCACCGTAAATACGAATGTAGTATAATAATATATATTAAAACCATCCAAGTTGTAAGTTGGTCTCTCGCCATGGGTCCCGAACAGAATGGCAGAAAACCCATTTTTGACTAACTAGTAGAATAAAATATTTAAGTTTATTTTGTGCCTACATAAAATTAAAAAAAAAACTACGTTGCATTTAGGGTGGCATGTAACCCTCTGTGCATGAGTCCTACTCACACTTGGCCGGTCTTTAGGATTCCGTACCCAAGGGGTAAGGGACGCTATTACTAAGACTCCATTTTCTGTCTGTCTGTCTGTCTGTTTATCTGTGTAGTTCGTCACACGGTCATCACGTTTTAGTGATGTTTTGAACGAATCTCACTTAGTTCTTTAGGACAATAAAATTATATAATTAAGTACAGCTAACTTGGGTTTAATTTTTTGAAAAATTCCCACTGCAGTGCTCAGAGCTTCTATTAGAGAGGGAGAGAGAGAGAGAGAGAGAGAGAGAGATTAATAATGCCTTCGGCGGTAGACCAAAACGGCAGATTATTTAATTCAACACAAGTCTTAATTTTGTTCTGTACAGTCGACAGCACATCAACCTTTACATACGTGCACTCCATTCAGTTACGTTAAGGACGACTTTGCAAAAAAACTGTAAAGGTTGACCTGCTGTCGACTGCACTAGTTGTTGGTCAAGTTAGATAGATATACAACTCTCTATTGCGCAGCAGTAATTTGCAGAGATTAGGTACTTAATAGCTGGTTCTTAATATGTAGGTACTTTACAATCGGCGATGTATGTTGACAGAAATAATAGACGGCAAAGGAATTTTAAAATAAAACGAAACATAATACAAAACAGATGTTGTTCAAAAACCTATTTAGCGGCTAAAAATTCCACCCATGCCGGGACTTGAACCCGCATGGGTGGAATACAGAGAAGTTTGTACAGAGGCTATAAATTTCATCGATACTTGCACTTGCCCATTAGCTCAGTTGGGAGAGTGCTGGCACGGTGAGCCAGAGGTCGGGGGTTCAAGTTCCGGCGTGGGTGGAATTTTTTGCCGCTAAATAGGTTTTTAAAATTGTCCTCAGCACGGGTTAGTGCAACAAAAAAGAATATAAGATATTGTTCAATTGAAATCTCGAAGAAATCAATCAATCAATCAGTCCGTACAGTGCAAGGGGTGGTAGCCTAGTGAGTAGAACATTGGACTCAGAAGCGAGAGACCCAGGTCCGATTCCCAGTGCGGGCATGTACCTATGACTATTTTCTAACCTATGTACATTTGTGAAATTATAGTAGCAATACTGTAGCAGTAGTTAAGGAAAACATCGTGAGAAATCTGAGTGTCTGAGTTCACATATGTCAGCGCTTCAAATCGCTAATCCGCGGTGGGAACATACTCTCTCCCTGAGAGACCCTACAGGTAGGACCCTACAGTGGTGCCCAACAGTGGGACGTATGTAGGCTGCTTATGTATGTACATTGGAAGACCACTGCTGGGCCAAGGCACGCCACTACCTTCTGTCCTTCCACCCTTATTCAACCGCTGCCAGCAATCTGCCTCAGATCGTCGGTCCTACGCTCAGGTTACCACTTCACTCCACTCCACAGGGATAATCTGCGCAAAGCTGTGGCAATCATAACAGGGCACTGTTCACTAAATAGACATTTTCACAACATGGGACTAACCGACAGCCCGCTTTGCCGGGGATGCCTCAAAGAAGAGGAAACACCCGCCCACGTGACCATTTACTGTGAAGGCGTGGAGGAGCAACGGACCGCCATCATTGGGAAGCTGGGATCCCTTCGGGAGGCCTGTAGTGACATCAGAGCACTGCTGGCCTTCTGGAAAGAGATAGGCTGGCTGAAGTGAGCTCACAGCTATGCTACGTACAATGGCCCAACCATGAGGCTAAGTGCGGAAATCTCAGGTCTAACTAACTAACTAACTAGGTTGCCACTTCGTGGATTCCAAACGAGAACGTTCCCATCGATCATGGGCTCCTCGGCATTCTGACCAGCCCGCTTTTATTTCAGCTGGCTAATCTTATAGGGTATGTCAGTCACCTCGAAGTAAAGTGGATCAAATTTTACCTCAGAGAACCTAATTTAAATGTTGAAAATCCATATTGAATAAAAAAAATAGTCATTATCGGAGAACGGAAAAGAATGACGAATAACAAGGCCGTACTCTAATCCAAGCAGTACCTATTGGTAAAGAAGAATTCAAATAGCTGATAGCATAATTATACATATTTTCTTCTAACGCCACCTAGTTATTCAAATATTAACAAAGTTAAATTAGCAGCGCCATCTAGTGTCGCTATGCTGTACCCGATAAAAATATCGATATTGAAGATGGAGTCGTCGTTACAACGACAGTCATGTAAAATGTTACTACTGTGAACCAAAGATGGCGCTAACAGGTCCAAAGAAATATTTGATTATATTAAATATTTGAATACCTATTAAATTGAGGTACTTAGTTATAATAATAAAAATGTGCGTTCACCGTACAATTTTTTTATTAATTTTATTGTGAATGTCAGAGTTAAGTTGTAGAACACTGTTTATTGCATATCAGTAATTAGTTAATGTAACTGTTGAATACGTAATAACAGATTAAAAATTATAAGACAGGTACCTACTTACCTACATAAAAATATCTGATTTATGAACCTAATTAGATGGATTCAAAAGTTCTCACAAATATTTTGAAAGTGTTTACGTCTATAAAATATTTTTTTGTTGTTTTATAAAGCTTAAATCGTCGCTAATTGGAGGCAATTTATGGAAAATTGAATAAAATTATTATTGAAAATCCTGGGCCCGCTTTCCGATATAGGTTTAAGCCGACTTGCACCACTTCTTAAATTTCACTTAAGTCGAGATTTAAATCGACTTTTGTGTGAAGAATTTTTGTTAAATGCTGTTAAGCCGCATTTAAGATATTGGTGCAAGTTGACTTAGAGGTTAAGTAATATTTATTTACGTTAAGCTTAAATCAATTATTTTTTTCAGGTCAACCTACATAGAACGAATGTGTTACACATTTTTTTGAAGGTGTCTCTGGTGACGTTGGTAAGAAGGACCATAGCCTTCCAACACGGGTCATGCGTTTTGTAGCGCTGTAAAGTCAGAATTTGATAATTAATGTAGCTACTGGAAATTCGCGACTTTTGTTGACATTTCAAACGCGCGACTTTAGTCGTCGTACATACTAGTAATGCAGACTTTTTGTAGAGGTTAGCTTATTTTATTAGCCTGTAAAGTTGGTAGGCTTAGTCCTTTCAACCAAGGGTCACCAGAGACGCGTCATATTTTACGCAAAAATACATTTGAAGGTTATTTAGATGACAAAGATGAAGATTTTAAAAAACCTATTTAGAGGCCAAAAATTTTTTTTTAATTTTCCTCAGCATGGGTTAGTGGAACAAAAAGAATATAAAGATGAAGATGTCTTGCGTTTAATTTCATCTGTATTAATTAATAACCAAATTATTGGAAATAAATTTAGTCTCTAATAATTAATAACCAAAATTAATAACAAAAAGACTTCGAAAATGTTGGTGGCCACCATAATGTTAATACTAGAAATAAACATAAATTGTCATTTCCACTATTTAGACTTGCAAAAGTTAACACATCATAAGGTTCTACAACAAAATTCCTCAATATATATTAGAGTTACCTCCAACGCGATTTAAAAAATGTGTTAAGCACATTCTGTGCAAAAAGGCTTACTATAACATCAAGAATTATAGATGTTTGGCATTAAACAGTAGATTTATATTATTTAAAGGACGATTGTGACTAGTGTTCAACACATTCACGACTAATATTTTAAGTTGAAAACTCTGTTAATTAAGTTATAACGTGTTTTGAAAAGAATAAATGTGGAGTTTCTTTGTTAGCTTCTTCTCCACATAATCCATTAATTGTGAAACTAACAACTTTGACGTTCATTAAGTAAACATTCTGTTTTTACAATGAATAAAAATATTTGAATTGAATTGAATTGAATTGAATAAACGGAAATAAATTTGGCTGACTTTAACACTTTGTCAACACTTTAACGTGACATATAGGAGGTGATGTAAGTCAGCCTAAGTAGGTATAGAGATTTTTTGGCCATTTTTTATAGATATTGCGTGAAATAGACACCTATGTTAATGCAGCGTTACATTTAATAAAAAAAAAAAATGGTTATATTTTTTTGTTGCACTAACCGGTTCAAGTCCCGGCATGAGTGGAATTTTTAGCCTTTAAATTGGTTTTTTTAAAAAAATGGTGTAATACTTTATGTACATTTGTGAAGCAATACCATTAACTTACCGTGAAGGAAAATATTGTGAGAAAACCAGTGTCTGAAGTGTTTACATACCTCAGCGCTTGAAATGGCCAATCCGCGGTGGACACACGAATTCTCTCTCTCTCTCTCTCTCTCTGAGAGGAGGCCTGTGCTCTGAATTTAGACGTGTAGAGGCTACGTAAAAAAAAACTTTATCGCTGTTCGTGGCGATGGTGACCCATTTTCGCAAAATACCAATCCCATGGCCTGTTGACTTTTAAAATTGCCAGCAATCGAATTATTCCTCCCGAACAGTGTATATCAATTGCTATGACTCATGCCGAGTGACACCAGTCTATTTATTGCCATCAAGGCGCCAACACTAGATTGGTGTGAGAAAACGATGCGGATCGGTTTTACGACTTAGACTACATAGTTATTAATCTTTGTATAACGATTAGTTATTACACATGAGGTCTGGGTTCTTATCTTGGCATGTTCAAAATGTAAATTGCAAGTGATGTGAATTGCTTCGGTCAGATGTCGCTGCCTGTACGTAATACAGAGAAGTTTGTAAAGAGGCTCGAATATTATCTATGCTTGCACTTGCCCATTAGCTCAGTTGGGAGAGCGCTGCCACGGTGATTCAGTCGCGGGTTCAAGTCCTGGAATGGGTGGAATTTTTTGCCGCCAAATAGGTTTTTAAATTGTCCTCAGCACGGGTTAGTGCAACAAAAAGAATAATTTCAAATTACTTTGTTTTCTGCAAATGTTTGTTCTGTGTACAGTACGAGTACAATTATGGAGATTTGTTGCAGAAATACCACACGCCTACTGTGAAGGAAAACATCGTGAGGAAACTTGACTGTTTGAGGTGTTCGTTTTAACAAATGAACGCCTAAAATAGTCAGTCTTAGCGCATGAAATTGCTAATCCTCGGTGGGCATTAGTGACACAAACGGTGGTCGAACGCATGCAAAAAAGTTTTCGTGGGTACAAACTTCGACATGTAAGAGACTGTTATTTTCTTCTGTTGATAACGAATGAAACCACCTCAATTTTCTCAAAAAAATTATCTTCGTGTTTCTCTACCTCCCTTTCGTTTGAACCCCATCTAAACTTCATCTAAAATTACAAACTTTTGTAACATCCAGGCTACTATACTCCATTCTATGAAACAAGCTCCCAAGGTTCATTTTCGCCCATTGGTTAATGTAGCAACTTCAATAGCGGCCCGTCCTCGCTTATTGTTTCGCTTATCTCTAGCCGCGCGCATTGACTAATGAGATGCGAGTATTTGGTTCCCTAGGAGTTCGACTCGTGGGACGGAGTATATAGAGTTGACTTAGGCCACGTTTCATAAAACTACAATTCATTGTGTATCACGACAATTCGATGTACATTGCGTAGCAATAATAGTCTTCCTACTTGTTAATCTGTAGGTTAATCGACTTTGCAATGTACATCGACTTGTCATCGTAAACCATGAATTGTAGTTCTATGGCAAGATAAAAAGTTCCCGAAACCGGCATGCGTGCATGGAACGACTAATGAGTGTCGAGGAAGCGAAAGTGATCTGTCAGGATCGTGGCCAGTGGCAGTCCCTGGTCTCTGCCTACCCCTCTAGAATGCAGGCGTCAGTTTATGTATGTATGCAGTTCTACGAAACAGGCCCCTGGACTACAATGGACAAACAAATGCTGACGAAGATAGTAGCAGTTAGATAGAAGAAATATAATGCTTTATAAGCGAGAAAGTTCACTCTTCATGCTTCCGCCGCGTGCCAAGAGAGTGTCAGTGATGCATAAACTATTATTAGAGCACGGTCAATCAAATCAGCCGATCGCAAATTGTCAATAGAGTATTTGCTATATTTAGCGATGATTCTTCGGTAGGTACTGTCGAAAGCAAAAGTCAAGTGGCCTACATATTGTTGATTTTTATTGTTAACGTCAAAGTCAACAATTTTATTCACTATAATAACAAAATGTTTACTTAATGAACGTCAAAGCTGTTAGTTTCACAATTAATGGATTATGCGGAGAAGATGCTAATTAAGAAACTCCACATTTATTCTTTTCAAGACAGTTTGCTAAATTAACAGAGTTTTTAACTTAAAGTTACACTACACTAGATACAATTGTCCCCGTTAACATTACTTAAACACCAGACATCTTTGTCTTCCAAATAATCCTTAATGTTAAATTATCTCCTTCCTTCGAATCATACCCAATATAACCGAGTTTAGGTGAATTCACTGTCAAAAAATAGAAATAATATATAATGATGTCGTAGCATCTTTAATAATGCGTATCTTATAACCAGGTACTACAAAACTCAAAATTATTTATCTCTCGTCCTAGTTCGAGTTCGTTTTAGGATGTTTGAAGTTTTGACTGCTGATAGGGTTGTTTAAACGTCGATTCATTGCTTTATTCTGATTGTTTAATGGCGTGGCATCTAAGTTCTTGCATATTTCCTAGAGTTTTCGATAGATTGGTGGAATTTTCATAATTCAAATGAAAATTACAAAAAAAAATTAATCGCAGTCGGAGCAAAGACAAAACATTTTTTAAGGTGATAAACCTTTTTGACTGTGCCTGTACCTCAATGCCCATCGACACGATCATAAAACGTCAGGTCAGGCTAAGAACGAATTGAAATTGACTGATCAATGAGCGTTCAGCATTTGATTTCTGGATGATGTCATTGTTTGATCAGAAGCTCGCGTATCTTATTTCTTCTTAGTTTTTAGGGCTTTTGTACCTAAGGGTGCCAATGAGACCCTTAGAGTATTCCTACGATGTCTGTCTGTATGACCTACAAAGGGCTTCTTCTTTTGAATAGTCCTTGGGAATTTACAGAATATGTGTCATTAATTTGATAATTATTATCAAATAATAATGAAAAATATTAAAGTAAAACGAAAGGAGAAAAACACAGACATTAAATTACATAAACTCACGCCTGTATCTCGGAGGGGTAGGCAGAGACCAAGGCCTGCCACTTACCACGATCCTGACAGACCTCTTTCGCTTCATCAATATTCAACAACATTAGTCGTTACATGCACGCACGCCGGTCTCGGGAACTTTTTATCTTGCCATTTGCTTAAGTGCGAGTGCGAGCGCACGAAGGGTTCCGTACCACTACCTATACAACATTATACACAAAGATCGAGAAAAAACGGCAAAAAGTCACGTTTGTTGTATGGGAGCCCCCCTTAAATATTTATTTTATTTGAATTTAATTATTTTGAAGTGAATATAGCACTAAATATTCTGTGAATACTTCAAGCGTCTACCTGTTGCTGTTATTAAAATCGAGCAAATAAAAAAAATCGTTGGTTGTATGGGAATGAAATATTTGTTTTATTCTGTTTTCAGTTATAGCGGCAACAGAAATACATCATCTGTGAAAATTTTAACTGCATAGCTATCACGGTTCATGAGATACAGCCTGGTGATAGACAGACAGACAGACAGACAGACAGACGGACAGTGAAGTCTTAGTAATAGGGTCCCGTTTGGTACCCCTCGGGTACGGAACCCTAAAAAAATCAAGAAACATATTTTTTTTTTAAATTACGGCGATTGAAAATTGAAGCGAAAAAGGTTTGTTATGTTTGTGGCAAGTAGGTATCACTGGTCTCTGCCTACCCCTCCGGGAAACTGGCATGGGAACTGCCGTGTCATGTTATCGCTTTATCGATAAAAGGTAACACATACCCACATGTCAAATTCTCTTCTTAAATATTATCGTCTGTAAGTTGGCAATAGTTCCATTTTGATTACCTACTGCATAGTAATAACAATATTTTTTATCTGTGGTGGGTACGTGTGGCAATTATGTGGGGCCAGAAGCAATGTATGTCGTAAGCAGACTATAAACATATAATTTTGGGTAAATATTTTTGAGTTAATTAGCTTTATATACGTCCCACTGTAGGGCACAGGCCTTCTCTCAGGGAGAGAGAGTTTGGCGTGGTGACCACGCCTGCCCACCGCGGATTGGCGATTTCAAGCGCTGAGGTATATGAATAGCTCAGACACTCAGGTTTCCTCACGATGTTTTCCTTCACCGTTAGCGAGTGGTATTGCTACTATTACTTCACAAATATACATAACTTAGAAATCAAAGTCATAGGTACATGCCCGCACTGGGAATCGAATCTGGGTCTCTCGCTTCCGAGTCCAATGTTCTACCCACTAGGCTACCACCGCCATGTGTGTGCCCGTATGTAAATGTTATGTTTATGTTTATTAAGCTCAAACTCTCTCTCTTAGGGAAGGCCGGTGCCCTGCAATGGGACCTTCATAGGCTAACTAAAAAATAAAAATAGTAATTATTTTTAGTAAATACGTTTCGAAACCTTATTAAGAACTTTATACGTCCCTTTGACTGACTAAGATCGTTCGTTTGTTTTTATGAAAATAATACTTAATCAACCTAATCTATTTTCTAACAAATGTGATATAACATCAGCCACCTTTGAGAAAAAAGCTATTAAGTGGGTAGGTAAGCAAGTACCTAGGTACTTAATCACTGAATATTTATCAGCAATAGATCTCAAGGGTCTGCGTTATATTAAAACTCCCCAAACAACATTTCTCTACGTAAAAGAAATAAATTAAATATTAAAACGAGCAATAAAAAAGCGCTAGGCATTGCCCCTTAAGTTCATCAGTGCTTAATGAAAAATCGATTTCCAAGATGGCGAATCGCCTCAGGCGACTATCATTTTTCTTATTAGCGCGCCAATTTTTAGCGCCCCCGTCCGCCCCCCTCAGAATCAAACGGGGACGCCTGATTGCCCCCCGCGCTTCATTTGATATTTATTTTTAATTAGGAAAATGGCAACGGCTAAGGATCCTAAGCTAATTATTTCTTTGCTTATCTGCCGGATGATTTATTCCGTTTTTCTTTCTTTTTTTTGCGCGGCCATCAGGATATTCTCTCCGGCCAGTAATTTTTAATGAAGTGTCGAGAGCTCTACTTTTTAAGTAATTACTAATAGAAATAGCCAAGGGCGTTCGTTCGGTTTTTTATGTTGCCATTATTATTTAATTATTTATTTGACAGGGAATGTAGTACAATCTACCTTCTGGCAATTTAGGTTAAAAATATAAAAAAATATATTTAGGCAGGTTAGAAGCTTATAATGTTTTAACTTCTGCTGTGCACAAGTGTTCTCTCAGAGAGAGAAAAAAATCGTGAGTGATTAATCATAATTATTTTATGAATGCTGAAAAAATATTATCACTCTTCATTAAACTTAAAATAACCTAACAATTGAAAAAAATCTTAAGAAAAAGAGCATACAGTAGGTAAAAAAACATGCGCTGGTCGTACGATCTTCCAAAGAAAAAACAGGCTTAAAATGCGTGATATTGACTTTAATCGTAATCACAGGCACAAAAAAGTGGAACGAAATAAAGAAAACCATTTGCAAACTCAAAAACGAAAAACATTCGGAATTCGAAAACGAATTACACAGTGCAACAGTCACCGAACGCCGACCGATGGCCGGCGACCGCAACTATTGGCGAGCGGGTGCAATTGACAGGCGGCGCTCAATTTATGGGGCGCGGTGTCTGTGCCCGCGCTACACGGGCTTCTCCTGTCAAACTCGATGCACTTAATAAAGATTGCAAAGGAATTTCTTAACTATATCTAGCTTCCAGGGCGAGTCTTAAATGCACAGTTGTGTAATAGAGTGATATTAGTACGGCAATTATTGTTTCATTGATACTGTTGTTAGTCTACTAACCAATCATGGACAACTTACTGCGTTTACTACTTAGCGCGGTAAATTATTAATGGAACGGTAGACCGTGTACGTAAAAGGCCGCTTTTGTGCACATTACACCATACGCTCAGTTTTTCATGTGAAAAACGTTTTCGTTACCAAAGCTGATTGTTTTAGGATTACATTATTATGTTCATTCATTCGACGTTTAGAGTAACTCGCGGAGTAACACAAGTGATTTACAGTAACAGACGCGGCCCGTCGTCTGAACTCACATTTACTCAGGTAAGCTGTTAAACGTTACTTATGTAAATCACGTTATCAAAACATTGCATCAAACGGGAGTGAACCACCAGCACCCCGCCACGTAATTAATTCGAGCATTCGAATTTCGAATAGTGCGAATTTTGACGCGCTGCCATTGGTCGCTGCATCTGATGGCCACTATTTGTTTTGTCGTTTTAATTAACGCGTTACCGCCGAGGTATCGAATGCTGCCTGGTGTGGTGTGTGTGAGGTAGGTGAATTGTTTTCATCATCATCATCAACCCATTATGTCCCCACCGAGGGGCACGGGTCTCTTCCCTGAGGAAGGTATAGGCCATACTCCACCACGGGGGCCAAGTCCGGATTGGTGGAGGCTTGTAGACTAGTGGCTCGTCTACTGTCAGAAGTTGTCAAGCCGCCCTAAGGCCTCTGACTTGGCTTAACGACTGCCATCTATCGACGGCAGCCGGCAACAACAGCTTAACGTGCCTTGCGAAGCACGGAACCGCTCGGAAAATGCCACTAGCGTTAGGCATAGACGGAGACCCATCCATGCACTGAACGCGCCCTGTGTTGCTTAACCTTCGTGATCGTTTAAGGTCACTCAGGCAGCCGGGGCTACGAGGTGAATTGTTTTACCTTTTTAATATTTATAGAACTTGCCAATAATTATTATGATAACTTTATCGTTTACTCAAACGCCACTTGAATCTGTCCTGCCTGCGCGGTCTCCTGCCTGCTATAAACATAATTTTGGGTCAATATTTTTGAGTTAATTAGCTTTATATACGTCCCACTGTAGGCACAGGCCTTCTCTCAAGGAGGGAGTATGGGCTTAATCACCACGCGTGCCCACCGCAGATTCGCGATTTCAAGCGCAGAGGTATGTGAATAGCTCAGACACTCAGGTTTCCTCACAATGTTTTCCTTCACCGTTAGCGAGTGGTATTGCTACTATTACTTCACAAATGTAAATAACTTAGAAAAAAAAGTCATAGGTACCTGGGTCCCTCACTTCCGAGTCCAATGTTCTACCCACTAGTTTACCACCGCTCTGTTCGTGCAAGTATCTAAATGTGCGCGTTACATGTGCGAAGATATGACTCCAAACAAAAAGCTGACAAAAGGCAAGGAAAAGTGTTGGAATTGGGTTTCGTGGTTTGGCGACTTTAAGTAGGTACATAAAAATTGTCATAGTATTAAAACAAGTGTGTTTTTTATCAGTATAGATAGATAGAATATTCTTTATTGTATGTACACCAGGAATTACATATGAGAATAACGAAGCAGTCTTATACATTTCAGGTCACATACTTTCTTTCAGAGAGAGAGAGAGAGAGAGAGTATGCGATAAATCATCACGGGTCCCGATCGCCGACTGGCTATTTCAAGGGCAGAGGTATGAACCCCTCTCAGGTTTCTTCACGGTGTTTTCCTTCACAGTTAGCAGGGCTCGTGGCGATAAAACTTTATATTTTCTCCTCATACATTTCTCAAACGCCGCGTCACTTCTTATCGCTCGTTATCGGAATGTCCGAAACTCATCGGTCCCGAAAAAAATCGCTCGAGAAGTTTTTCCCTTTTTTCTCCGTTTGCCCACTTTTTTTCTAATTTATAGCCTCGGGGTGATAAAATGAAATTATCCGTGGTGGCTGCACCAAATAATAAACAGAAGTGCGGTGCAGTACCGCTGTCTTCGGAAACCTTTGCTTGTAACTGATGTGTTTCCGGGAATCCCGAAAATATTTCCAACGTTACAATCCTGGCACAATTTATGCTCTGAACTTGACACGCATCATCCTTACTGAATCGATTTACCTCTACAAATAAAGCCTATGAAAGACGACCTCTCTGGACCCAATGCATGTCAAGTTCAGAGCATAAATTGTACAAGGATTATTTAATTCATTATGATAATTAAACTAAGAGAGCGGTGATAGCCTCGTGGCTAGAACATTGGACTTGGGTGAGAGACACCGGTTCGATTTCCAGTGCGGGCATGTATGTACCTATGATTTTGCTTTCTAAGTTACATTTGCGAAGTTATAGAAGCAATACCACTCACTAACCGTGAAGGAACACATCGTGCGAAACCTGAGAGTCTGAGCTATTCACACACCTCGGCGCTTGAAATCGCCAATCCGCGGTGGGCACGCGTGGTGATTAAGCCCATACTCTCTCCCTGAGAGAAGGCCTAAGCCGTACAGTGGGACGTATATAGGCAGCTTATGTATGTATGTAATTAAATTAAACGAGCCATCTTGTTTCTTGTAATGCTTTAGTGACCGAATTATTTTTTAGCTGGAAACCCAAAGTAACAAGAACTTTATAAAAAGTTTACGGAGAAAAAAAAACAATTCAAATAATTCACATCAAGAAAAATACCAAAATAACCTATAAGCAACCTATATTCCCTGTAATAGGAAACCACATGCTCCAAAATGAAGTTATCATTTCTGTGTCAAGTTATAATTAATTTTACATTATTTAATCCCGCATTGGACCATTGAAATTGTTGCTGCGTTAAGATATTAAACAATAGACCTACCTACGCAAAAATTGCAACTGTCTATTTCAGCCAATGATGAGTTACCCTTCGGGTACAACATTCTTCACTTTAGTTCTATAAGCCATGGTATTTTAATGTTATCACTCAATGCAGTGGGCTGGATTACAAAAAAAACGGCCAAGTGCGAGTTGGACTCGCGCACGTCGAGTTCCGTACCATTCATTATCTATAAAACATTTGAATATTTCAAGCATGTACCTGTTGCCTTTATTAATCGAGCAAAAAACGGCAAAAATTCAGGGTCATTGTATGGGAGCCCCCCTTAAATATTTATTTTACTCTATTTTTACTACTAGTTATTATAGCGGCAACAGAAATACATCATTGGTGAAAATTTCAACTGTCTAACTATCATGGTTCATGAGATACAGCCTGGTGACAGACGGACGGACGGACGGACAGCGGAGTCTAAGTTATAGGGTCCCTTACTCTTTGGGTACGGAACCCTAAAAACTAGTTTGGCACTTCCACAAATCATAAATTAATTAGTAGAATACACCGACCGGCGCCTTCTGACATTTTATTTGCCAAGTCACTCGTAAAGTAACTAAGGCTGGCTTGCACTATTAACGCTGTGTGACAGTTCTATCTGCCTGTTTATCCACGGGAAAGCTCTATCCAGTAATAAGACTTGCAACAATGACATTTGCAGAGCTATCCATAGATAAATTGCGTGACTGAAAAATTGTCAATCAGCTATTTATTGGTTTATCCCTGGATAAGTCTATCTATTTACTTACTTATCCAGTGAACTGGCACAAGTGGCCCTTAGTAGTTCATGCGAATGAACGCTTAAGGTATTTCTGAGCTTCGAACTGGTTCTTCTGTGTCATTCATCCCCCGGCCGCGGGTTTGGTTCCCGGCGCGTTATCTGTGAATGCGAGGCCCGTAAGGCTATTAATTAGAGCGAGACGGAAATTAACGGGAGATCAAAAAGATGCAAGTTTTTTAATGACAATTTTCGCCACGGCCCCGAGTCGCTGTTTTGAGATTTGTTCGATCTAAAACTGTAGGTAGCCAACGCAATATGATTAGACTAGAAATGACCATAAACTTTCCTTCCAAGATTTAGGCTGGCAAAGGTTAATGCCAGTTCAATGCATGAGTTCTACGTGTTACAGTAATCATTTGAAACTGTCAGTTAGAGACCAATATTGAAAAAAGCAAAGTGTGGAGTTTTTTCGTGCATTTTTTTCTAAAATGATCTAGATTTTGAAACACACCTATAATTATGCAATCAATTCATTCATAAATTTAGTTTCACTTTTCCGAGTGCTACACGTTGGCACACTACTGGATACTGACAGAAGACCTGAGTGGTCCGCCTCTCCAGCATATGCTGAGTCAGAGCCCCTTGAGCCTTGTCACACGCACATATTGTTGCCTTGTACTTTAAGTTGATTTGCCTGTACTTACTTTTGTTGTTATTTTTGTTTGTCTCATTGCTGTAAAATTTTGCTCTGTTTTACTTGTGTCATTTCAATTGTGGTTTTATATGTGTTTGGATGCAGATGCAAATAAATGTTTACTTACTTACTTACTAATAAGTTAACTTATAACGCTCATAAATTTCCTATGCTACCTGGAATAAAACATTTATATTAAATTTTTCGCTATTTTTATCGCCAATTTTTATTAAACTTTATGTTCTCCTAGACGCAGTGTAGGACGTCCTCAGACTCGGTGGAGCGATGATCTTCGCAGGGCGGCTGGCAAGAGCTGGATGAGAGTAGCCGAGGACCGTGCTCAGTGGCGTGCTATAGGAGAGGCCTATGTCCAGCATTGGACAAGCGTAGGCCGATGATGATGATGATGTTTTCCTTATAACGTAACTGAGTAGAGTTCACGCCTACAAAGGTTGAGATTAGCTCAATCTCACTTCGGTTGTAAGGATAGTCGATAGCTGATGAAAATTTATGTTTTCGTTGTAAATTCACCCGTGACCTGACTGAGTAGAGTTCACGCCTACAAAAGTTGAGATTAGCTCAATCTCACTTCGGCAGTAAGGACAGTCGATAGCTGATAAAAAATTATGTTTTCGTTGTAAATTCACCCGTGACCTGACTGAGTAGAGTTCACGCCTACAAAGGTTGAGATTAGCTCAATCTCACTTCGGTTGTAAGGATAGTCGATAACTGATGAAAATTTATGTTTTCGTGGTAAATTCACCCGTGACCTGACTGAGTAGAGTTCACGCCTACAAAGGTTGAGATTAGCTCAATCTCACTTCGGCAGTAAGGACAGTCGATAGCTGATAAAAATTTATGTTTTCGTTGTAAATTCACCCGTGACCTGACTAAGTAGAGTTCACGCCTACAAAGGTTGAGATTAGCTCAATCTCACTTCGGTTATAAGGATAGTCGATAGCTGATGAAAATTTATGTTTTCGTTGTAAATTCACCCGTGACCTGACTGAGTAGAGTTCACGCATACAAAGTTTGAGATTTGTTTCATCTCGCTTCGGTTGTAAGTACAGACAACAGGTGATCAAACTTCACGTTTTTGTTGTAAAATCTTATTGTACTAGTTGCAGATTTTAAGCGCGAATTGTTCAAACTATAGGCATTCAAACAAACAAGTAACAACGCGCAAATATTTTTGATAAGGAACACCGCAGAAACTGCTTAGGAAATTAAAAAGATTTTTGTCACTCCTGTAAAGTAGGGAACAATTACTTATGCGGTGTTGTTTGCTAAGCAACGATGACAAAGAAGAAAAAGAAAGACATTTACTATACCAACAAGAGACATCACAGAAAAAAATAAACAGACAAGTAACGTAATATGCACAACAACAGAAACAAAACTAAATACACAACAGACAAAACAAATAAATAAAACAAAACTAGAGATGTAGCCTGTAGTGTGTCTAAATTGCCACAAAAGGCAGCTGACTCAGCGTTGTGCTGAGGAAGTGATCCCTCAGCGCTGATTTTCAGTCAGTGCCTACGGTAACTCATAATTGTACTACGAAGTACGTGCCGTAGTGCATTTAAAAAGAATTAAAACAAATGCGGTAACATACATGCAATAAAGTAAAAAATATCGTCATAAAATACATACTTGCATATATTGGGGTTAAAGTATGAAATTGCCGTTTTATTGCAATAGGTTCTTTGAATTGACATAGAATCTTCATGGTTTGAGGTTTTCGAATGAAACTTTTTCAAATGGTTTCTATGATGTTCTTTTTTTATAAAATGTGAAACATTTGAATATCGACTTTCAATTGTTTTTGTTATTCAATTTAGACAAGAAAGATGGATACTGCGAAAATTCGAGTGATTTTTGAATACGAGTTCCGACGCGGAACTTACGCGGCAGAAACAGCCCGCAATATCAATGCTGCGTTTGGAGAGGGGTCTACTAATGAACGCACCGTGCGATTTTGGTTTAAACGCTTTCGTGATGGAAATTTCTACTTAAAGAACGAGCCACGAGGAAGACCGCCCACACAGGTGAATAATGATGAATTAAGAGAGATAGTGGAAGCCGACCCTAGTCAAACTACCCAGGAATTAGCGGCAATGTTTAACGTTACCTTACCCACAATATTGACTCACTTGCGTCAAATCAATAAAATAAAAAAATACGAAAAATGGGTGCCTCATAATCACTCGAATTTTCGCAGTATCCATCTTTCTTGTCTAAATTGAATAACAAAAACAATTGAAAGTCGATATTCAAATGTTTCACATTTTTTAAAAAAAGAACATCATAGAAACCATTTGAAAAAAGTTTCATTCGAAAACCTCAAACCATGAAGATTCTATGTCAATTCAAAGAACCTATTGCAATAAAACGGCAATTTCATACTTTAACCCCTATTATTATTACTTTTAAATTAATATGTGTGAAATATAGTGGAAGACTATAATAAACTAAATTCAATGAGTAAATATAAGTGACGTGAAATAATAAGGAGAAGAGAGATAGAAAAATACACACCAAATCAAAGAACCTATTGCAATAAAACGGCAATTTCATACTTTAACCCCTATTATTATTACTTTTAAATTAATATGTGTGAAATATAGTGGAAGACTATAATAAACTAAATTCAATGAGTAAATATAAGTGACGTGAAATAATAAGGAGAAGAGAGATAGAAAGATACACACCAAAGTAAATACATGGCTGACATTACGCGATGGTAGCCTATGATTTAATTGATGCAATTACATAGTCGGTCATTTTAGTACAAATTAAAAAATAAAAATCTCGTATCACAGGGTTTGTTATCGAACTCCTCCGAAAAGGCTTTACCGATTTTTTTGTATTTTTGTTTGGTGTCAGATTTGGTCGTAGGCTAAGTAATATGACTATACAAAGTTTGCCAAGTCAGCTATAGCAATAAATATTATTAGCACAATTCCCATTGTTTTCACCACCGACGTTTCAGCATCATCCCATTGAAATTGCCAACCAAAGGCGTTTCGAGAGTAAAATATCTTAAAACTTATGGATTTATGGTCCTTCGTTACTTTTAATTACTAGAGTTTCGTTTTTAAGATTGGAAAAGTTTGGACTGTAAATATTGGGATGTTTTAATGTTTTCTGGTCCCTCCGCGGAAATGTATGGGTAATTTATTGGAAAGACCTGCCCAGTGGGGATTTTGTTTCAAATTTAGTTCTACTGAAAAATGCACTACTCGAAGAAAATATCAGCTTTTTTATACTATTGCAAATATAAAAAAAATCAGCCAAGTGCGTGTCAGGCCACGTGTAGTGTAGGGTTCCGTAGAAGGAGGGGTTTTTTTACCTTCCTTACAGAACTAACAACTGCAAAATCAACTACAAAATACAAAAAAAAAACAAAAATATTTATTCAGTCTAGTAATGTTACAGCATGTGGTGCAGAAGTTTTCCTTTTACAAGTTGGTCGCCTATTACTCGTTAACTTGTAAAGTTCTCGAATAGAGACCACATATCGCCAAGCGCAGCGTAGGACGACCAGCCACAAGATGGACAGATGACCTCATCCAAGTGGCAGGAAGACGCTGGATGCAAGCCACTTCCAACCGGTCTTTTTGGAAATCCATGGAGGAGGCCTATGTTCAGCAGTGGACATCTTGTGGCTGAATAATGATGACGATGATGATGTAAAGCCAACTTAGTCGTGCGTTAGTTTTCCTTTTAAGTTCATTATATGTGCTCAGCTACTGTCCTGATTTTTTTCCCGTTTCTACAATCAATCTTTTAGCCGGGGTAAAAGATGTTACCTACATATAACTATGCACCGGAGATGTAGATTCGACCGCATTAAGAAGTTAGCCCGAGGCTCTCCTTCTTTTAAATGAAGAGGAAAATTTTAATTTCCTATCGCGTAGCACCAATTTAGGGAAGGGCGATTACCGACGGGATTTTTATCGATAAAAAAATACTTTAAAAATTTGAATATCGATTTTCGATTTGGATATCGACTGTTGTCTACAAATATTGTATTGCACTAGATTTGTACAAATGGCCGCAGTCTGGGTGTATTTCCATGATTGTGATATCCTTACACGATTGCCATAGCTCCGGGTAAACTAGTTTGGCACCACGACAAGTAATGTGTGAAAGTAATTACTACTAAAGACGTTATTTTGTATTATAAAATAATAATTATTATTATTACTATTATTATTAATGAAAAATAGTCTTCACCACCTATAATTCAGTGTTAACACTAATTAGACACCAATAACGTCCATCAATATCCAATAGAAAACAAATCGAGCGATGACACATTACGTTATGCATGCATTCATTGATAAAACTTGCGTTTAATAGTATCATCAATCTGTTATGCTTTTGGTGGTCCTTCAGTCTAATAAAGAATACTCTGAACTGGTGTCACCAAGAGATGTGAGTGAGACTGTGTCTTAAGAGTACAATTCAATCAATTTGTATCAATGACTTTGACATTATAACCCGATGAAGCGATGATATCACCGACCGCCTTAACGTAAATTGATTTGTTGATACGGTCCGCCAAATATCGTCTTTTATTTCCATGCACTCTAGTCAGTTACGTTACGGGTGATTTTGCAAAAATAATGTAAAGTTCAGTCATATAAGACTGGTTATATGAAAAAAAAAACACTATCGACTGAAACTGGCGTGCGTGTATGCAATGGCTAATGGGATCCAGTGGGTTAACGAGAGCCATCAAGGAAAAATAATCATATCTACTTTTACAGATCGCATTTGCAAAAAGTGTCTGTACAATCTATCAATCATGTTACCAGTAATTTTTAAAACCCACGATAAATAATCTAGGACCACGAACCTGGGACAAGATAGCATTTATGCCAAAAACGGCCGTTTTTGGCGGTAATGCTATTTACTACTAGGTTTAGTAGGGTAGGTTTTTTCTTTGAGTTCACGGCCATGGGTTCCAAAAATCACTATTTACATGATTGAGTGATTGTGCAGACATTTTTTTGTAAACTCGATTGGTAAAAGAAAATATGATTTTTTTTTATTGGTGGCACTAGTTAGTCCACTGGATCCCCTTAAGCGAAAGAGGTTTGCCTGTCCCTCCGGGATACAGGCGTGAATGTATGTAGATAGATAGATAGAGATAGATAACATTTGCTATTTGTATGTCATTAACGTTTAATTTTTTCGATTTGTTACTTTTATTTTCTTAAATTGTTTCGATTTATCCGATTTATTACGATTTATTTCCGTGTTGCGCCGGATTAAGAATAGCGTCACTCCACTTCCTTCCGTGGATGTCGTAGAAGGCGACTAAGGAAATCAATTACCAGGAGACGGGCAGCAGCGTCTTCCTGAGATTCCAAGCGCATACTGCGATCGCCAACCCGCCTGCCAAGCGTGGCGATTATGGCAAAACCCCTCATGGTTATAAAAACCACGGAGGAGGCATATGTCCTGCAGTGGGCGTCAAATGGCTGATGATGATTACTTTTATTTTATCGATTGAAATAATCTGAAACTTTAGGCCGCCCTAGTCCTAAAAATATTTCCGTTTAAGCGGCGGTTTCCTTTGCGTTTTAATAAATTTGTTAAATTAAAGATTTATATCTATCCCCTCGTCCTAAGTAGTTGTTGATCGTGATCTCTCTTTTCTGTGGGTTCACTCAGGTGATTTACTAATTTCCATAGAAACTGACGGTGGAGGAAAACATCTTGAAGAAACCTGTGTCTGAAGTGTTTTATTTATACAGGATGTAGCAAAATCCCTATACACATCCGTCGACGTGACCAATTTTTACTATGGAGAAAACTTCGAAATCTCAAAAACGAAAAGTAACGAAAAACCGAAAAAAACTATGTTCCGAGCGTCTAGCTGTGTCCAATGGTCTGCGCCGGCAAACTCAATTATTTGTTTAATTGTTTACGCATATCTGACAACAGATTCTTAAGCTTAACATAATATTTTTTTTTATCGTTGTGGTACTTCCTACTACTTTGGATTTGGACTCACAGTTTGGAGCCGCAGATCGGAAATTACGAACATTTTCAAATATCATGTACCATTACAGATAAATCATTGACAATAATTAATAATACGGTTTTTCACAATGAATGAAACATTCTTTTGAAATACGGTGAACCATTTAAAAGTCACCCTGTAGCTCAATATTGGATGCAATTCCCGCCGAACCCACTCGAGCTAAAGCCCCAAACATCGAACTGCACAGCAAATAAACAAACAAATCAACCAGAAACTACTAACAAGAATCACTCCAACAATCAGCGGCGGCGCGTTCCGTTCGGAAGCTCTGTGTAAAATTACATTCGAGGCCCATCATAGTGAATGTAGAAGATCGCTTTTCTTAACAGCACTTTTGGTATAAGAAAGGGACTGATTAACCTCTTATTTCTCGCTCACAAACTATGGACAGCTATATTGTAAGAGCGAGAAGCAAATAGTGTCCGGTCCCTTTCTTTAATTAACTGTGTTATATCCAAGTTGCATCGTTTTACTGATGCGGAGGTACCTCGAAGTTATTACCTCAAAGTGTATAAAAGTAATGTAAAAATGAGCTGGTATTTTTATTTGTGTGGTTTCCTGTAGTCTTAAGATAAAAAAAACTGTTACTTAAGCATAAGCACGTTTAGGTATTAGTTTCAAAGTAACACATATTATTTTAAACCACACCTACTCAGAAAGTGTCTCATTGCTCCTTCATAAACGGGTTACAAAGTTCGTCATTTCTCCCTTATAAGTGTGCGGCGGGAAAGGTTACATGGAATTTCATTCCTGCCCTCCGTAGCTAGGGCAGGAATGTTGTATGAAAATCTATTCCTACCCTACTGGCATTCTTTTGTTTTTTTAGCAGCGAACATTAAAAAAAACAAACGTCAAATCTCAAAAAGGTTTTTGTATCAAATAAGAGGTGAGATTTTTTTTTATTGTACTCGATTTTCAATGAAAGGAGGTTGGCAAACTTTTTCCGCACTACAAAAAATAGTACATTGTTCACCGAGAGGAGAAAGTGACCGATTACCGTCGAGGGTGTCGTTTGAAGCCCGAGCCGTAGGCGAGGGCTTTAAAACACCCGAGATCGGGAATCGCAGTTTCTCTCCAGTGATACATAGTGCTTTATACTACACCTGCTTGATAGTTTTATTTTACTTTCTACGAAAACTGAATCCTCAAACAAAACACAAATTGGAAATGGCGCCAATGGCGTCTGCAATTTTCACATGTTCTTTTTTCAAATTGTTTATCCTGCCGCCGCAGGGTCGCACTGCCAGCCCGACACCATCCAACACACAGCTAGTGGCCAGTGTCATTTTGCGAACTTGGAGATAAAAACTCACTGTAAAAACTTTTTGGCTTTTGATATTTAGGTTACCGGCGCATAGTCTTACCCAAAATTAAAAAAGAAAAACCACGTAAGAAATGGATTTTCATACACTTTTCTCTCCCGCTCAGATGCGTTTTCTCCCCGCATATTTGTTCGATATGCAATGACGTACTTTCTACCGTAAATTTGAAAAAGTATCAAGGTACTTTCCAAGCAGGTGTAGTATAAAACATATTATTTTGTTTTGCACAGAACATTACGCTTTTAATCATTATAAATAATTTTATTTTCCTCGTGGATGCAGTATAAAGCACTATGTATCGCTCGGGAGAAAATTTCAATCTCCCCTCGGTGTACAATGTACTAATGTAATTTGGAAGTAGCCTGCCTGCCCATAGCACAGGGAATCCTAGTTTGGGAGCCAGTAACCTTTTTTGTAACCGTTTCACAATAAAGTTTTTTTATTTCATTTCAATAATTTATTTGCTAAACATGGGTAGACGGAGGTTTGGATTAATTTGTAGTCTACATGTTTTGCCTCTCATTGTGCAAATATTATTTTATGCTAATTAGATCGAAAGTGATACGATACGTATTATTATACAGTCGACAGGATATCGACCTTTACATTTTTGTGGTAAATTCAATTTCAATTCAGTTCAAAAATTCTTTATTGCACAAAAAGGTGTTTGTACAAAGGCGAGGTTAATACTAATAAATATTTTCTTTCAGCTAACCTTGGATTATGTGGATAGTGCAAGGGATAGTACCAAGAAAGATTTATTGCTAAGAAAATTTCATAAACTATATATTATAATAAAATACATACATACATAGATAAGTAGTTATTATAACAAGTATATAACCTACCAAATACACATAAAATACACACTATAAAATATACCTACATAAAATTTACTTCTGTATTCTACTTTTAAACATTCGACAGCATATCGACCCCTACATTTTTGTGGTAAAGTCACCCGTGACGTAATATTATTACATACATAATATCGAAAGGTCTAAGTAGGTACTATCCTGGTAAAAAAGGTTACAAATACGGCGAAGTGCCGAGATTCAGAGCATGGTGGCGTACCAATGTCTCACATAGAAGAACCCATGTTGGGTTCGACACCGGAACGTGTCGGAGAAAAATAAGTCATTGGTACGTACTAATGACTTAATTTCCTCAGTTACGTATGTTTGTGAATTCGGTGAAACAATACCACTCGCTTGTAGTGAATAAAAACATCGCGACGAACTCTGAGTGTCTCACCTCCGGTTTCTCGTACGCTTGTTAGACCAGTGACAGTGTTAACAGTGGATTAACAGAATGTTGGTGTACAAGAAACCAGTTAAGGTGTTTACATACCTCAGGGCTTAAAATCGCCAATCCGCGGTGGGCAATTCAATTCAACGTTTTTTTCGTGAGTGAGTTTTCAACTTAAAATATTAGTCACGTGTAGTGGTTAAGCTCTAATATCTCTCTTTGAGAGAAAGCTTTGCACTGCATGGCGAAATATATAGGCTCCTTATAATGTAACCAAGATCTTCTGCGTATTTGTTGTTACATTGGTTGTTCGAGACCCCCGTCATCGTCACTGGGTAAGTTCAGAAATCGATGCGAGTATTTAATTAAATTCAAATCAAATTATCTACCAAGACGACCGTCTTTGGATGGCCGTACAACTGGGATCTATGTAGAGCTGTCAATGCCATTTATTGATTTGTATAACTCGGTGGAAGGATTGTTTTTCGCAAAGGTTTTTTTTTTGCTGTGGAATACAGTTGAGATATGGTAGGTTATTGTATGCAGAAAAAAGCTATTTTGACAACGACAGAAAGCAACAAATAATAAAGTAAAAATAATATAATCCATGGACTAATCTCTTGAGGCGAACCTTAAAATGTGTGTATCTATATAGAATACCTAACTAAAAATCTAAGAAATTCTACGACAAAGATGACTCATAAATTGCTCTACTGTTTTCATTTTGTCTGTGTAACGGTCGACAAAACACACTTTATTGACATAAAAGTTATCCGCCAGGTATGATGACGAAGAATGGGCCATTTCAATGTGCTTTTTCCGCTGTTGCTGTCATAATTTTCCTTTTAAGTTCATTACATGGGACCTTGAATTTTTTTCACGTTTCTGCAATCAACGGCTTAGACAGGACAGGGTGGAGGGAAAAACGGACAAAAATTTTCGCTTTAAAGCTTAATATTTCGCAAACGGTACCCTTAATCAAAAAACCAGCCGAGTGTAAGTTGGACTCACACACGAAGGGTTTCGTACCATTATCTATACAACATTCGAATATTTCAAGCGTTTACCTGTAGCCGTTATTAATATCAAGCAAAAAATGGCAAAAAATCGTGTTTGTTGCATGGGAGCCCCCTTGAATATTAATTTTATTCTATTTTTAGTATTTCTTGTCATAATGGCAACAGAAATACATTATCTTTGAAAATATCAACTGTTTAGCTACCACGGTTCATGAGATACAGCCTGGTGACAGACAGACAGACGGACAGTGAAGTCTGCCAAGCGTGGCGATTATGGCAAAACCCTTCATGGTTAGGTAAACCATGAAGGAGGCCGGTGTCCTGCAGTGGGCGTCGAGTGGGTGATGAGGATGAGGACCCTTTGGGTACGGAACCCTAAAAATATATATTCCTACACCCACAAAAAATTTGCATCCATAATTTAGGTGTAGGGAGGTAAAATATATATATTTTTATAAACCCATTTAGAGGCCAAAAATTCCACCCATGCCGGGACCCGAACCCGCGACCTCCGGTCAACCGTGTCTATGCCAAATTTCAGCTTTCTCGTACTAATCGTCTCTGAGCTAAGCCGCGGACAGAGAGACAGACAAACATACAGACGGACGGACATAGCGAAACTATAAGGGTTGACTGTTGTTGTTGTTGATTACGGAACCCTAAAAATGTGCAACCTACCGATGAGTCTTTATGCTGATTGGCATTGTGTTAATTACTACTTTATTACAGTTAGATTATATGGGTCATTTAGATTTAGCTTACATATAAGGAGAGAGATGTTGTAGTAGGTACTATCATTAAAATATTGTGTGTCGGGTAATCTAAAATAAAGGCAGTCTAACTTGAGCAAGCGCACGCGTCGTATCATTTCTCAAACCCAAACACCACAATAAGAAGAGATGCAAGTCGGCCTAGCAGCTCTCTATAAATCCCGGCCAAGCAATATTTAGCGCGAAATCGACTAGGGATCCGGGTTCAATCAGAGTCGTGTCACTCACTGACACTTCGGCTCGCCAATTTGCATCTTCGATTTGCGCTGCTACTCGTACTGGGACGACATGAAACTCAACATGTACACTCGACTGATCAGAAATTAACATACTTGAGAGCATTTTTAGGGTTCCGTACCCGAAGGGTGCCAAACGGGACCCTATTACTAAGACTTCACTGTCCGTCTGTCTGTCCGTCCGTCTGTCTGGCTGTCTGTCACCAGGCTGTATCTCATGAACCGTGATAGCTAGGCAGTTGAAATTTTCACAGATGATGTATTTCTGTTGCCGCTATAACAACAAATACTAAAAACAGAATAAAATAAATATTTAAGGGGGCTCTCATACAACAAACGTTGTCTAAAGACAGCGCTCGCCATCTAGCGGACATCTATGTAACCTTCACAGCGCCTGATTGTATTGTGTGGAAGTTATTATATTATTGTTGTATTCAATGAAGCGAAAAAGGTTAGTCAGAAATCTCTGCCTACCCCTCCGGGACGTGATTTTATGTAATGTACTTTTTAATGCTTGCGCTTCACTGGACTATATACATGGTTTCGCATATTGCCATCAATTTAAATACATAGAGTAAGAATAGGTATATGACAGCATTAGAAACAAACATTACACAGTGGTTACATCACAAAACTGGCTGTTTAACAGAATCAGTGCGAAAGATTCGTCAGAAAATCAGTCGATGGATGGTTCATCATCATCGTCATCATCAGCCATTTCACGCCCACTGCAGGACATAGGCCTCCCTCATGGTTTTGACCTCGCGACCGCAGACCGGATGACGCAGCATGGGCAGGTCTGACGACCTGGTTATTGTGGCGAGGAGTTGCTGGACGCGGGCGGCATATGACCGGGAAGCTTAGAATGGATGGTTAATGTTTGCGAAATACGCCAGCATTATCATCATCATCAGCTATTTTACGCCGACTGCAGGACATAGGCCTTCTTTGTGGTTTTCATAACCAAGAGGGGTTTTGCCAGAATCGCCACGCTTGGCAGGTGGGTTGGCGATCGCAGTATGCTGTTGAAATCTCAGGAAGACGCTGCTGCCCCTCTCCTGGAAATTGATTTCCTTAGTCGCCTTGTACGACATCCGCGGAAGGAAGTGGAGTGACGCTATTCTTAATCCGGATCCAGCCGGACGCCAGCATAATAGTTGTTGAAAGATGTATACAATTCACAAATGTAGAGTACATCGGCATACATTTAATTTTCACGTAATGTAAGTTATTTTACACAAATCTTACATGATGGTGCACTTTTTGCCAATTGAAGAAGTAAAAATTCAGTACAAATATGGATAGATAGATAGAAAACACTTTATTGCATAACCAGGTGAAAGAATTGCAAAATAGTTTCTTATATCTAATTAGTTCCTCATTATGCAATTTTTTTGTTTCTATTTTAGATAAGATTGTGTACTATTTTAATTATGTTTTCCTTAGTTTGCCAAAGTTTTCCGATGAAATTTTGCTGTGAATTATGGTCCTTTATAATTTCACACGAAAGATCTCAATTCAATGAGTTGGTGTACCGATTTACTTACAAATAATTAACACCAATTAGTCGACTAACCCACCTGACCTAGCCGTCCCTAGACAGACGAAATCGAGACGAGTCCAGGGCCGTATACGTACCGTATCTATCTAATACATATAAGTACCAAAGGACGGACTATCCCCCAAGTAGACTGAAGAGACTTATCGCTTCTGTAAATCCTCGTACAAAAAATACGACGACTTCTCCACAGAATCAAAGGGTTTTTTATCACAAAACGTATTGCTTACGTTTTCAGGTTTATCATCATCATCATCAGCCATTTGACGTCCACTGCAGGACACAGGCCTCCCTCGTGGTTTTCAAAACCATGAGGGATATTGCCATAATCGCCACGCTTGGCAGGCGGGTTGCCAGCAAGACGCTGCTGCCCGTCTCCTGGTAATTGATTTCCTTAGTTGCCTTCTACAACATCCACGGAAGGAAATGGAGTGACGTTATTCTTAATCCGGCGCCACACGGACCGCAAGGAGGTTGCATAATTTCAACCTCCTTACTAGTTCGAACTAACTATTTTTCTTATTGTCAAAAATTTCAGTCGCAAACACAAACAGAGAATCTCGTGGTGCCTTCCGACAAGGTGAAATATCCAAAAACCACCCGGCGCTGATCAGTGACGTTAGAGGTGAAAACACTAGGGCTGGGATGGAAAGACCTCGACGTTGCCGTTTGAGACTGCAGGAAGTGGAGATCTTTTATAAAGGCTCTATGTTCCTGATGTGGGGGTACAGGATATAAGTATTTATCTACTTATCAGTGTAACGTATCTACGAGTACCTATCGCGGTAGCGGCAAATCCTGGTCTCTGCCTATCCATCCGGGAATCAGGCGTGGGTGTATATGTTTTTATCTGCTTCATTATTTTTGGAGAAATCTGAATAGAACGAAGTTCTTACATTTGTCGTGAAGTTTTCAGTTCAAAAACTGGTGGTAAGTCATGTTGGCTTGTCCAAGTGTTGATTTATGCATGTATGTATCTATCTGCCATTTTATTTTCTGAGAAATGTGAAGAAACAGAACGATACTCAAGAATATTTTATCATTACCTTGGTGAATCTGTTTTTATTTAAATTTTCTATTGGTCCATTTGCCTACTTATTGGCCTTAGTATATATTTATGTATACATAACATACATAAGCAGCCTATATACGTCCCACTGTAGGGCACAGGCCTTCTCTGGGAGAGAGTATGGGCTTAATCACCACGCGTGCCCACCGCGGATTGGCGATTTCAAGCGCTGAGGTATGTGAATAGCTCAGACACTCAGGTTTCCTCACGGTGTTTTCCTTCACCGTCAGCGAGTGGTATTGCTACTATAACTTCACAAATGTACATAACTTAGAAAAGCAAGTCATAGGTACATGCCCGCACCGGGCATCGAACCTGGGTCTCCCACTTCCGAGTCCGAGGTTCTACCCACTAGGCTACCACCGTTTTTTATGTATGTATTCTATTAATTATATTCATGTACATATATATGTACATGTGCATATCGTTGTTTAGGTATGTAAATGTGTAAATATTATGTCTTTATTTAACATATTATATTTAATTTGAAAAATGTAGACTGTACTAATAAATAAATTATTAATATTATTATTAAAAAAAAAAAAAAAAAAAAAAAAAAAAAAAAAAAAATTGTGTATTTATATTATTATTATCACTACATATTATATTCATTTAATGTAAGTAAATTAATTGACCTGTCTTATGTACACCTACCTACCCACTCGCATCTTCTTTCGGTCCTGTGCATCCAAAGGTTGTCTGAAAGAGGTCGCTTTTAGCGATAAGACCGCCAATTGTACACTATTAAGATCTAGATATTAAGTAACTTATGTCACCGTAAATTACTGGTGTGCAATAAAGTGTTATCTATCTATTTATCTATTTTTCGTGAAGTTCTCAATTCAGAAACTGGTGGTAAGCCACGTTGGCTTATCCAAGCGTTGATTTATGCATGTACAAATATCTATCTGCTGTTTTCTTTTCTGAGAAATCCGAAGAGACAGACCGATACTCGAGTATATTTTTCGTGAATTTCTCAATTCAGAAACTGGTGGTAAGCCACGTTGGCTTATCCAAGCGTTGATTTATGCATGTACGAATATCTATCTGCCGTTTTATTTTCTGAGAAATCCGAAGAGACAGACCGATAATCGAGTATATTTTTCGTGAAGTTCTCAATTCAGAAACTGGTGGTAAGCCACGTTGGCTTATTCCGAGCCTAGTTTCTGCCGCATTGCATCCAACCCGGAGAACGCCAGGGTTGTACACATGGCACTGATGCACCGTCGCTAAGGCCACCTTAGACGCCGTACTTTATCCGGCACTCACAATTAGTTGCCGCGATGGCAGGTAAAACGACACGGACAGGGAAATCCGTGGAGTGTTCTGATATACTGCTGGGAATCATCATCATCATCATCATCATCAGCCATTTGACGCCCACTGCAGGACATAGGCCTCCTTCGTGGTTTTCATAACCATGAGGGGTTTTGCCATAATCGCCACGCTTGGCAGGCGGGTTGGCGATCGCAGTAGATATAGGGTTAGAATCTCAGGAAAACGCTGCTGCCCGTCTCCTAGTAATATTGATTTCCTTAGTCGCCTTCTACGACGACTTCCACGGATGGAAATGGAGGATATCCTGCTGGGAATATTCCCACACAAATTTACTCATTAAATATTGTCATGTGTCTTGGTGTACAATAAAGAGTATTCTTATCTTAATTATGGTATTTCTAGCCATCTTCATACGACTGTCTTGGTAATATTTGTGTTTTAAATCCAAGATGGACTGATGACCTCATCCAAATGGCAGGAAGACGCTGGATGCAAGCCGCTTCCAACCGGTCTTTTTGGAAATCCATGGAGGAGGCCTATGTCCAGCAGTGGACTTCTTGTGGCTGAATGATGATGATGAAATCGAAGTACTAGTTGCCATCTAGATGTTGAGATATCCTTCAATAAAATTAAATGCGGTACTGGGAGTTTTCGGGAACAATGGGAATATTCCCAAAATTCATGGGAACGGCACATCAGCATTAGAGTACCCCTAAATTGACTCTTTTGTTTGGGTGGCGGTTAAGTGTATGTTCATTAAAGCAGATATCATGGGTTCAATCCCTGCAAGGGGCACCATCTGGGTGAGGTCTTTTATGTTTGGTTTGATCTGGCTTTAAATACTTAATTCAATGATTTTTCTTTGTTGTTATGGAAACCTGAGTATCAATTGTAGCTCTCGTGGTGATCAAGTCCATTCTATTTTTGTGAGAAAAGTGTTGTGCTCTTGTGATTATGCTTACGCTTTGTTTAGAAATACCACAGTTCTACAATTATTGGCCTGCAAAAACCTATTTCATTCAAAACAGATTTAACTAAAATACTATCTGACCTAACTCAGTATTTCATCCAAAAAAAGAGGAAAAAAAAACTGGAAAATAATATTAAAAAGTTTCAAAAATTTAGGTATTACTTTCATGAGTAACTTAACTGGCCTAAATTACTTAACGTAAATCAAGCTAACCTAGATATGAGTCCTGTTAACTTTAGCTTGATCGTTGATCTCTGTATTAGGCAGACCTGTACCGCTGGGGGTCAGTCATTATTTATTCAATTAATAAGTTGTAAACTTTTCGCAATCCCCAAGTAAACATACACTTAGGGCCGTATTAATGAAGCTATCTTATTTCTGAGATCGCTCGTGATCGAGTTCGCTGTCTATTTGCTGTTTAATTTTGAACCATCTTGAGATCGGCATTGAAGTGAGAACTCAGAGGTAAGACCACTTTATGAAAACAGGCCCTTAAAAATCTGACGACGATTCCCGAAAAGGTAACTAACCCAAAGCATTCCGCCCCTCCATAGTTTTCCCAAGTCCCCATCTAAAGCATCTCAGCACAAAAGTCGTTAGTAACAAACTCTACACATTTGTGTCACCGGATACGATCCCATTATAATTTTAAATTTAAGCCCATTTATTTATGATACGAGCCAATCTTGCCTTTTTGTTTACAGGTGGCAAAGCTTTAAATGCGAATTTGGTGCTAAATCTAATGAGTTTTGTGCACATTTTGCCCGAGCGATCTTGTGGAACTAAACTTAGAAAGGTGTGAACTTATTGAAGCGTATAAACTGCTAAAAAGGTGGGAATGACAATTTTTACGACATTTTCCATTCGTATTGCGGTTCGCCAACAAACTGCTATGCAGTTTGGCGAAATTGTGTACTAATATTAAGGATTTTTATTTTGAACGATAAACGTATTAAAAAAAATTGCTTGAAAAATCTTGAGCCGCGTTTTCAATCAATTTAAACAGACTATTTTCTATGGGAGTTAAAAAAAAGTTAAATTTGTTCCTCTTTAAAATAACATAAATTAACATAAAAACGTATTACAACTTGTGATTTGTATCTATCACCATTGTACTTAAATTAAGTAAAGCAACGCAGTATGCAATGTCCTCAAATGAAAATTAATCTATGTAAGGATATAGAAGTTCGTATGAACGTCTCATGCACTCGATTTTTTATTAAAGTTCTTAATAACTGAACTTCTTCTTCTTCTTCTTACTGATAGTCATGACACGCAAGTTCTTACTTTATGTCTTAAAAAAAATAACAGATATTTTGGACGAAGGGCCACCGTTCTCTTGTTCAAAACCCGAAAATATTTTCCTGACGTATTTGTACTCAAAACCACCTAATTCCCTAAAAAAAGTGAAAAGGGTACTTCTGTGCCTTCTTAAAATATAAAGGATGATACTTTTTTCCACTGGCCCAGAGAGGGAGACAGTTTTTTTACGAATGGGCCAAAGTACACCGGCGGACTGAAAAATAAAAATATTATTAGCTAGCTTGAGGGTTGCCGGTAAATTATGAAATAATACAACGCAGGTGTACGGGCAACCTTTTTGCTTGTTGTGTTCTTTTTTTGAATTTTCACAAATATATTTTTAACTTTTTTGTCGTTTCGCCTTTTATGGCCAGTGCTTGCATTAGAGACATGTTGAACAGACCATAATAGCGACTTAACTTTTTATCAAAATTTCACCTAGATACTCGATTTGAAAGCAAAAGACACGAAGTCGTCGGAGAGCAATGGACGAGATCGACAGGGGACCGATAGGTTTGGCGTTATAGAAGAGCTCTATTCATATTCTATTTGGCTGGATAGATTGACCGTGTCACCAATAAGTTGTACATATTATTACGTTATGCTACCTTCTCCATCTTTTCCAATGTATTTATACTGTACTTTATAAATTACATACATAAACTCACGCCTGTATCCCAGAGTGGTAGGCTGAGACCAGCGTGCGTGTATGCAACGACTGATAAATGTTGAGGAAGCTAAAGTGATCTGTCAGGATCGTGGCAAGTGGCAGTCTCTGGTCCCTGCCTACCCCTCTGGGATACAGGCGTAAGTTTATGTATGTATGTACGTATTTGTATAAAGAGAGAGAACAAAGAAATAATTAATGAAAATATTTAAAAAACGTAATCACCCTCGGTGAAAAATCCATTTCAAAACTCCACAGTCCGGTGAAAAAAGACTAACAAAACTAGGAACGTATCTCAGCCATTCTTTTAGAGGAAAAAAGGGGTTGCTTTTATAAAATTAAAAACGGTTAAGAAATTATATTAAAATTTAGAGCACACGACAGAGAACCTGAATGTAGACTGTAGGAAAATATTTACTTTAAGCAGAGGTGTGCGGACCTCTCATAAACTTGTTAAAATATTTCACTCGCTATATTTAATTAGTGTTTCAGTTCCATTTGTTCCTGGCACCCTAGTGGGTTTAGGGGTTGGACGGTTGGTGCACTCTGTTCGTTGCGGGTTCTATCTTGCGTTTGAACTTTTTCACTTTCAGCACCGACAAAAAAAGAAAATCAAATCCGTAACATCAGAGAACAGACAGGGAAACAGGCGTGAGTTCAAATGTACCATTTTGTTTAATGTAGCTTACGTTCCACTGCAGGGTACAAGCCTTCTCTCAGAGGGAGAGAGAGAACAGATGGTCTTATTTATAAAAACACGATTCCTTGAAACACGCCTCAGATGCAATTTAAGTAGTCTTTGGTAAAGGGACAGGCGTATTACTCACTCATTTTATGTAAACTGCCTGTGAGGAGTGTTTTAGAGTTATCGTATTTTTATAAATATGAGATGTACTCGTATTAGCTGGGATTTTTCGGGAACATTGGGAATATGCCCAAAATTTATGGGAACGGCACCATCAGTATTAGAGTACCCCTAAATTGACTGTTTCGTTTGCGTGGCGGTTAAGTGTATGATCATTAAAGCAGATATCACGGGTTCGATCCCTGCAAGGGGCACCACCTGGGTGAGGTCTTTTATGTCCGGTTTGATCTGGCTTTAAATACTGGCGTGCGTGCACGCACGCTCGCCGGTTTCGGGTACTTTCAGTGCATCTCTTTTTCTTAATTTCTAGACGTTCTAACGTCACATTTCAATATTTGCCAAAGGAAAGGGATCTTTGACGGTGCTGACCATTTCAGTCTGTTCTCTGATGTTACGGAGCTCTGATTTTCTTTTTCTGTTTGTGCATCTCTTTCTCTCGATTTAGGGTTAGCGCAAAGGGTCAAGCTATACCGCTTGCTTGTGAAGCCCGGGCGAAAGCCCTTGTTGGCTCACTGCGTCTAACATTTTCTGGTAACAGAGTGTAGCTCATCTCTGTATTCAACACAGACTAATCCACAGTTTCCCTAGCGATATTTTCATTTGCAGTTATTGAGTGTTATAGTCAACCCATTATGTCCCCACCGAGGGGCACGGGTCTCTTCCCTGAGGAAGGTATAGGCCATACTCCACCACGGGGGCCAAGTCCGGATTGGTGGAGGCTTGTAGACTAGTGGCTCGTCTACTGTCAGAAGTTGTCAAGCCGCCCTAAGGCCTCTGACTTAGCTTAACGACTGCCATCTATCGACGGCAGCCGGCACCAACAGCTTAACGTGCCTTGCGAAGCACGGAACCGCTCGGAAAAATGCCACTAGCGTTAGACATAGACGGTGACCTATCCATGCACTGAACGCGCCCAGTGTTGCTTAACCTTCGTGATCGTTTAAGATCACTCAGGCAGCCGGGGCTACGAGCGAAAATAGGGTGCCTACACCTAATAAAAATTTTAGCCAATCAATTAGATGGGTGATTTAACAATTTAAACAGTTGCCGGTGTCTTATACACTAAGCTAGCCGCTCTTTTAATACCTAAACAACTAATAAAACCACATCTCCCAGGGCGCGAACTTAAAAAATAGCGGCGCCGACCCCAACAATCAATTTCCGGTGCTCAAATCACCCCTGCCTCCCCTTTACCCATCTTTCGCCGGTCAGCTTATAAGTTTTTCGACTTGGCTAATATTGTTAGTCTGCCCGCACGCGTCCCGCGGGTCAAATTTACCCATAAATTGAGCCGAGTAAGTGATTTTCCCCTTTCAATCTTTCAATGCCTTCGCGGGCGGTTTTCTGCTGCTGTGGGACCGGCCAGTAGGCTTTTAGGGTTCCGTACCCAAATAATAAGGGACCCTATTACAAAGACTCCACCTTCCGTCTGTCTGTCTGTCTGTCACCAGGCTTTATCTCATTAACCGTGGTAGCTAGACAGTTAAAATTTTACAGATGATGTATTTATTTCTGTTGGCGCTATAACAAAAAATACTAAAAACAGAATAGTAAGTGGGGTTCCCAAACAACAAACGTGTTTTTTTTGCCTTTTTTTTCTCGATATTAATAACGGCAACAGGTAGATGCTCGAAATATTCACATAATATTTAGTTGCATTAAAATAAAGAATTAAATTAAAATGAAATACATATTTAAGGGAGGCTCCCATAAAATAAACGTGATTTTTTGCCGTTTTTTTGCTTTATATTAATAACGGCAATAGCTGGTAGACGCTTGACAAATTCAAATGTTGCATAGATAGTGCTACGGAACGCTTTGTGCGCAAGTCCGACTTGCACTTGGCCGGTTTTTTTAGTAGCTCGTGATTTTTCTTTTGAATTTTTTATTCGATGGTTGATGGGTGTGGGATTCGCGGGGATGCTTGATTGGATTTATTTTGATTATCTCTTGATATTACCTTTGATATTAAGTTATGGGTGCAATTCTTCAGCCACTATTGTCTACACGGGTTTCCCCAAGCAC
This sequence comes from Yponomeuta evonymella, assembly GCA_963969515.1. Classification (NCBI taxonomy): domain Eukaryota; kingdom Metazoa; phylum Arthropoda; class Insecta; order Lepidoptera; family Yponomeutidae; genus Yponomeuta; species Yponomeuta evonymella. The sequence continues at coordinate 3,744,079 of OZ018363.1, forward strand.
ACTAAGCACCAAGGACATTCGCATACATCTATGAGTGTAAAAAAATCATTTTTTAAAAAAACAAAGCCTTGATGAAAGACGTTGCTATTTCTTGAATTAATGAGGTGAATAATGACCTAAGATGAGTAAACAAACTTAATAGGCGGTGTTCCTTTCTGTGTATTTACGATTTTATGAACGGATTATTAACTATATTTATTATTTACAACGTATTAATCACAAAAAAACATGAGTCGTTTAATTCTAAATGTTTTACAGTCTGATATTTTTTGCAAAAAACACCCGGTACCTTTTCGTGATTTTCCAAAGTTTTTCAAGTGTTAAGTAGAATCTCCCATCGTAGGATGTAGATGGGGATTTTTTTGGACTCTATATATCTAAGCAGCAGTTCAGAATATGTAGTATTGAGCACAAGGAGTATAAGTAAAATATTCACTGAGGTACCTCGGGTAGATAATTTAGAAAATATTTATCCCTCAATGGATGTCATAGGTGAATATTTCCTTACACGTTTTAAAAGTAGAAAAAAATACACTGAAAATTTGTCCTATTTTCGTTTCGATTCTAGACTTTTTTCGCGCAACCTTCTTTTCATTTATCACACAGTAAAAATGGGCCCAATCTCCGGCCAATCTATTCCAAATCCCATCCCTCTTGGCGCATTTTTCCGAGCCGCGGAGGCTCGGGTGGATCACGTCCACTCCGGGGCATTTGTCAGTACCTTCCAACGGCACATCTTTCAGAAAATCGGTGTGTCCGGGGGTGGCCCAATAATAGATAGAGAACACTTTACTGTGCGCGAAAAAGGAAATTACACAAATATAATTAAACTAACTTTGACGTTTATTAAGTCGGTCAGTGCAAGTGACAAACCCTGGTCTCTGCCTACCCCACCGGGATATAGGCGTGAGTTTATGTTATTTTAAAATATTTAATTTGGAACTTGAAATCAGATGATAATGTGCATTAACTGTTATTCAAAATAAAAACTATATATAATCTCAGAAACTGTGACTTATTGAACTCTACATGTAAAACTGGGTGTCCGTTTCAAAATCTAGATCATTTAGAGAACAAACTTCAAACTTAGTCTTTTCAAATTCTCAAATATGTTCCGTAATTAACAGAGTTGACATATTTTTTATCTTCTAAAACCTAGTACCAACGCATTGAAATGGCTTTAATTCAAGACATCTTTGTAATCTAAACGATCTTTAATGCTATAGGAGCGCTTTTGGCAAAAAGTGCGGTTTACACATTTTTTTAAATGCGTTTCTGGCAAGCTTATTACCTATATCTTCATTATTGTATTGTAAAAACGTATACAATACCCCATAAAGGATGTATTAACCTTTGCTAGCCTAAATCTTGGGAACGAAAGTTTATGTTTTTTTCTAGTATTTACATTGTGTTGGCTGCCTACAGTTTTAAAATTACTGATATTTTTCCCGACATACATAATATTCTCATAGATACCTATACTGACTAGCTACTATCAGGATGTTAGTTTCTTTAAAGAAACCTCTTGACGAATCCCTACTGCCTAGCTTATAAATGAATCTGATCGCTCTCATCTGCAAGACGAAGATGGCCTCAATATCTGCTACCCGACCCCGCAGTAGTATACCATAGGACATTGTCTACGAGCGACAACTAACGCCATCTAGCGGCGGCTCCGAGCAACTTCGGGTGTCTACGGGACGAGGAGGGAGAGGGGCGAGGGGAAGCCTTCGAGAACGATTCGATCGGTTCGACGACAACGACAACTACTCTGCCTTTACCTGCACTTGTATTTTTTCTAATTAACATTAAAAACTGTAATAACTGCAAGATTACAAGCTTTATTGAAAAGGCCTTCATCCCTGAGGAAAGGAGCGTTAAACTGAAACTTCAGGCAAGCTGCAATCACATACACCTACAGACAATAAACAAGCCTAGCAGTTACAACGTCAGCTAGTTCTCGGATTCTTTTGACTGCATGTGCTGCAGAATTAAGCCTATTTGCCAATTTGTCTATATGAGGACCCCATTGAAGATTTGCATCAATTGTATTACCTAGAAATACAGTTCTCAGTTACTATAAGCAAAATCGTTTGTTCAGTATGAGGTGTTTAAACCGTTCCAAAACGCAAATTTGTTTAATTCCGAAATTGTTTTGTTTTTTTTTTATTAGGCGCACAATTCATCATCATCATCAGCCATTTGACGCCCACTGCCGGACATAGGCCTCTCTCATGGTTTTCTAACCATGAAGGGTTTTGCCATAATTGCCACGCTTGGCAGGCGGGTTGGTGAACAATTAATTATTTTTTATTCAAAAATTTTAAGCTTTCTTTCGCTTACTTTTCTTTTTCCAGATAAAATTTTGATACGACAACGATATACGAGTATATATATGCGAGATTTTCTCCCTAGTTATCGGTCATTTTCTTAATTATTATTGCGTATTTTTTCTAGCACTAGCAAATAATATGAACAACAATACCTGTAACGACTAATGAATGATGAGGAAGCGAAAGTGATCTGTCAGGATCGTAGCAAGTGGCAGTCCCTGGTCTCTGCCTACCCCTCTGGGATACAGGCGTGAGTTTATGTTGTTCCTATGTTTTTTTTTTTTTTAATTTATTGACTTACTTTGGTATCGCAGAGTTTTAAATTTTATAAATTATTCGCCAAACTGCATGGCCTGTAACTCAAAAGTAAAGTCAAAGATAGATTCCGCTGCTCAATCTATCAACCGCTTTATACTGTATCTTGTACCATACCAGTGTGGTTCACAACAAGGCTTACAATTTGGCGGCCTTCGTTTTGTCAGTCCAACCCCTTTGGGGGTTTAATACACGAGCGTTTTATTCTCATCTTATTGGCTATCAAATTGGTACGTATTAGTGTATTTGTTTGCTAAGTTCATGGGTTATACAATGTAGAACATTGAGCTTCGGGGCTAGCCAAATACTGAATGGCACACGGTATATGGAGGACAATACTTATGAAAATTTATATTTTAATAGACGAAGTACATAGGCACTTAACAAGTAATTTAAATCTATCAAAATATCACTAATAATAATGTGCTAAGGTTGGCAGGAAGAGTTCTCTCTTAGAGATAAGCACGCCCACGTAACAAATTTTTCGTTATTAGGTTTATTTCACTTTTACTGTATGCAATAAATAACGTACATAGGTGTATAATAACGTTAAGTTGGAAAAAATATATTCCAGAGAAAAACAAAACACGGTATAATGAAAATTAGTAAGTATACCTTATAGTTGAAAACGATGATTTGAAACTGGCAGGTTTCTTCTTTAAACAAAATTGACAAACAATAAAAACTATCGCAATTGACTGGCCATCTAAATCACTACGAGAGCAAAGAGGGCGCCGTGAAAATAAGAAAAAGAAAAATCAACACGGTCACCCCTTTAAGGCCACAATATGTTTCTCCGATAAATAACAATCGGACAACATAAAAAAAAAATGTAGGCTGCCCTGTTCACTAACCGAGGTACTTCCGAGATCGCAATATTTATGGACTGAGGGGAGGTTTATTGGAGGATGTAAAGCTTGTCCAACTGTTTAGGAGACTTCAGTTGAAGCTTTCGGCTTAGCGCGTTTTTTGTTGGCTCGTCTATCTGTTGTCTTTTTGTTGTCCTCGGTGAAATGATACATTGCTCTTAATCGTACAATTGCACCTTCCTTGATTACAAATAATGCCGAGAACTTCATGGCCTGAAATTGGCCCAGAATATCTAGTACAGTCAACAGCTGATCCGTCTTTTATTTACATTTTAATTGCAAAGTCACGCTGCTGAGTAGATTTCTTGAATGAAAGGCTGATGTACTGTTTCCCGAACATTATGTCACGGGGGTTGACTTACGGAGGTTTTTTTTAAAAAATTGTGCGTTATGTTGATGTCGACTGTAGGTACTTGCATTTAGTATGCAATTAACAATGTCAATTGACAAATTAAATTTCCAGTTATTAGTGTTCAATATTTTATGCTTTTTGAAGGGTTCAGCGGGAACCAGTGTGTTCTGCCCATCCTTACGTATGGTGCCAAAACATGGACGCTCAGGAAACAGAATATGCACCGGGTCAAAGTGACACAAAGATCTATGGAGCGAACCATGCTAGTGGAGAGAGTACCAAATGTCGTCATCCGACGTCGGACGAAGGTTGATGATATTGTTGACCGAATCTCGAGTGCGAAGTTTCGGTGGGCGGGGCACCTGGCGAGGCGGGAAGACCTTAGGACCTATTTTTGAATCACTCGTATGAAATTGTATCGTCGAATGCGACTTAAGTCACACTCGTCTTCTAAGTCGCATGATGTCGTTTTTCCGTATTTTTGAATCGTTCGCCTGAAGTGTTGCCAGTACAATTTGAAGTATTGTATTTTATCCATTCCACGCAGAAATTAAAAAACCGGAAACTACCGTAACAGAAACGGAACGTAAAACACTTTGTTTTATTGGCTGTTTAAATAAAAAATCTTTGTCTTTTGTTACAAACAAAACACTACATACTGTCAGTTTGGTTTGTGTTTGTTCTAAAAGTGTTGAAACAAAAAATTAATTACGCACAAAAACACAAACTGCTGGATTTGCTTTGACTCTTTTTGATTGTTGACACTCAGAATGACAAACAGTACCAACACACATTTATCGTTTTTTGACAATTAATCTACCGATCGCCATGCGAGACGAGTGGTAAGGACCATTCGTTGCAGTCGAGTGATTCAAAAATACGGAATTTCAGATGTCGAACGAAAATCAGTAGAAATCGAGCGCTCGACGCGATACGAGTGATTCAAAAATAGAGCTCCAGGGCAGTAACGGAGTGGCAGCCGAGTACTGGGCGCCGGTCGGCAGGAGGCCCGTGGATACGAATGGCGAGAGACCGCAAAAGATGGCGTGATGGTAAAAGGTCTATACCCAACAGTGAGAAGAGGTGGGCTGATTGGGCTGGTGGGTGGGTTTACTGTGTATGATTGTTCTGAATATCCTTGAGATAAAACGTAGCATAAACTCACGCCTGTAGGCAGAGACTAGCCACGATCCTGACAGACTTCTTCCGCTTCGTCGTCACTAATTAATTCATGTCCTCGAGACATGTTATTTGTATTGCGACAATCTTCTTGCAGTGTACAAACTACACCACTTACCCTCACTACCGCCTGAGGGCTATCTGCACTTCGGAAAAAACAGCTCCAACCCAATATGTGCTCCCTCAGTGACCCCTTCTCCGAGGGGCCGATAAAAAGATTGCAACCGATTGTCTCGGTTGGGGAAGTTTATGTTCGAAAGGTTTCTTTATCTTTGGACCTGTTCTTCTTTTGGCTGATAATTTGAAACGATTCGAGAAAAATCCAGGCTTTGACGTAATAGAGATATCTTTGAGTGTTTTCTTTTGTCATTGCTATTTCTGTTAAATTAAGAATATTCTTATCTTATCTTCAGTCACTGGACATGTGCCATGTTCTGATGAAACCCATAAAGTTTTTGAAGTTGGTCATTAACTGCTTTTTGTATGTTGCGTCGTACGATAATAAAATTATAGGCAGTTTTTCTTAGTGAACTGTTCCTCTCTTGGCTGATATTTGGAAGCAATTTAAGAAAATTCCAAGCTTTTTTGTAATGGAGAAAATCACTGGATACTATTTAAAATATTGTTAAGTACCTACTGGAGTTTTTGAAGTATTTTATCATTGTAGCCAAATTTGTATCTTTAAAAATTGCATATCTTTTTAACAGTGTTTTTATCCCTATGTAGACCCAGTGACCATATCATCATTTATTTATTCACCATATTTTTTTTGCTCTTTTTGCTGTTTCACGTTCTTGGAACTGAAAAAATACAAATTTATTTACAGTGATCGGAGTAGGTATATTTATTTTTTGTACTTGCATCATGATATCCTAACATGGACATGCCATTTTTCTTATAGTCTTAAACTTCATCGCCATTGTCATCATTACCATCTGTTTTTTTGTAAATGGCATGATCATGTTATGATATCAGGATGCAAGTACGAAAAATCAATATACCTTCTCCGATTACTGTAATAATTACACACACTCAGGAAAAGATAAGGACAGAAATTATTCGAACGTACCAAAATGTTGCAGGTGAAAGAGACCGTCTTATGACGTTCGCTCTGATTTGTTGGACATGAGGCACTGTTTTGTCGGCAGTTTATTGTATTGATATGGAAAGTGGCTATTTTCCCTTTTTACTGGATTGGGCATTTTGTTGGGGTGGAGATTATCATTGATATAAAATGTTTTTGCGTAACATAACAACTTCTGTACAATACAATCACTTGTAGTGGTCCTTCGATTCCATGGTCAATGTATGTAAGTTAAGATAAGATAAGAATACTATTTACATAAGCAGCCTATATACGTCCCACTGTAGGACACAGGCCTTCTTTCAGGGAGAGAGTATGGGCTTAATTAACACGCGTGCCCACCGTGGATTGGCGATTTTAAGCCCTGAGGTATGTGAATAGCTCAGACACTCAGGTTTCCTCACGATGTTTTCCTTCACAGTTAGCGAGTGGTATTGCTACTATAACTTCACAAATGTACATAACTTATAAAACCAAGTCATAGGTACATGCCCGCACCGGGGATCGAACCTGGGTCTCCCACTTCCGAGTCCGAGGTTCTACCCACTAGGCTACCACCGCCAAGAATACTCTTTATGGTACCTAACTTAATGTCAACCTAGTGACGAAAGAGCGGGGCTTTCTGGCACAGGCACACTTAATAATAGGGTTAAGTCTCAACTACAGCGTAAAATTAACAATATTTGTAAATAAATATTTTTTACATTGTTGTTTATTTAATGTATTTCAAGAGTGCTATACGTAGTTACTCAAAGCTTGACGGATTGGAGACTGGTGTTGATCATAGTTTATTGTCAGTGTACCTATCTGAAAGTCTATCTATTCTTCTTTATGAGCCATCTCCTATCGAAGGTTGGCAACCAATTGGGTTGCCCACTATTAGGCATAAATAATCAGCCTTAGTAAGTCCTACTGCAGGACACAGGCTTTCTCTCAAAGATAGAAAAATCGCTATGAGACACTGTAATTTCTTACGACAAAAGGTCGTAGGTAAACTTCTAATTTTTCTCTCATCAGCACCGCCAATGCAGCACATTGGTAACTTTTTTCTACCAAAAAATGCCTACGGCCGGCCCCTTAACCGCTTTTTGAAATAAAATTCTTGTAAAAGGAATAAAAACTTATACCAACCCAACTTTTCCGCGGTGCGACTTCCCGAAATAAATGTGGTGTTTTGCCCTACCCCTTTCTCCTTTATTCCCAAGATATTTGAAGTATCTTCGGAAAGCGTGTTTATTTTTTATTAGTGGCAGTAAAAGTGTTTTGTGGCCTTGATTTATATCGTTTCGTGTAACAAAGAAAGAAGGTTAGGGTTGGTAATACTCCTTTCACGCTGCTTGGTTGGACAACCCGTTTCAAGATCCTTATGAATTTTCGTACATCTACCTATATCATTCAATGGGTCGTTTTTTAAGCTCATGAAAAATATAGATGGGGTGTTGTTCTAAGGAGAGGTTCGGATTAAGAATAGCTTCACTCCATTTCCTTTCGTGGATGTCGTGAGGGCGACTAAGGAAATACATTACGAGGAGACGGGCAACAGCGTCTTCCTGAGATTCCAACCACATACTGCGATCGCCAACCCGCCTGCCAAGCGTGGCAATTACGGCAAAACCCTTTATGGTCAGGAAAACCTTGAGGGAGGCCTATATCCTGCAGTGGGCGTCAAATGGCTGATGATGATGATGAGTTAGCTTCCTTTTGCAGCAGCAGACACACCGCGACCATTTTTTTTCGAAATGAATGAATTTGTATGATTGTATTTGTAACTATTAACGTCTGCCTAATTTCTTTTTTTTTGTTGTACCTTCGTGTATTAAATAATGTCTGTGTCATTAGTGTTGTGGTGTTTTGAAGTCGGTTGTTTTTACTGTAATATTAGGAAAAGGGTCCGTGTGGCGCCGGATTAAGAATAGCCTCACTCCATTTCCTTCCGTGGATGTCGTAGAAGGCGACTAAGGAAATACATTACCAGGAGACGGGCAGCAGCGTTTTCCAACCGCATACTGCGATCGCCAACCCGCCTGCCAAGCGTGGCGATTATGGCAAAACCTTTGAGGGAGGCTTGTGTCCTGCAGTGGGCATCAAATGGCTGATGATGATGATGATCGGAAAACAGTTTAAAGTCACAGACCGAAACCCTACAATAACACCCAATTATTTGCCCAAGTAGAACAATACTACTAATCCTCAAAAGAAACGGAATACCAGAAGACAAGTACAATTAGCCACTTTAATCTCGCCGTGGTCAGCGCGTCACGTGGTCTAGAAACCCAATAGGGCGTGCGCCCTTTGTCCGCCGGCACCGCCAGTGTGTGACCAGCCTTATGTGGCAGGCTTCTATTGAATTGACGGTTAGATGGGTTTGCCTGTATGCGGCGTTCGTGTCATAGGGATGAGCTACAGGGTGATTCTGTTTCGAATTCCGTTCTACTTACTTAATTATTCCGCTGAATCAGTGAACCGAGGTGGGTCTTGGCCTGCGACACAAGAAGACTTGCCTCAGTACTGGGCGGTCTCTTGTTAGTCGCCTGCCTGGAGCTCACTCTCGTCCTTGGTTCTTGTCCCGTTCTACTGATTGAGCGTATTTTAACTCGTTCTTGGGTACAATTCAAGCAATGACACATCATCAGTCGGGACTCTTGAACTGATTTCGTAGAAGTTAATTTGATTTTCTAAGTAAGGCCCTTTAAAGCTTTAAGTAGTTACATTTTTGCAGGGGCGAACTTTGCGCTCCTTTTGAACAGTGAACGAAATATAACCATAACGGTCGAGTCGGTGATGCTATACGAGTCTACTCGGCTCCAGTCGGTCGGTGACCCTGAAGTGTTCACTTCTATTGTGTCGTCATAAGCACACGCGTACTCTTATTTTTATAAGTTTTATCTGATAGGTACTCGTCAGGTTTTTGCTAAAAAAACTAAAAGTAGTGCATGGAAACCACCAATAAAAATTCAATAAACAGCAAAGGTAGCATGACGACGTAAGTCACTGAAATATAAAAATTAAGTTATTCCCAGTATATTAATTGTCAAATTGTGACATTTTAGTGAGACGAAATAGGCGAGTCACTCTGTCGTTCTACCTCTGCTAAAGTGCCAAATAATGATGTAGTAATCAAACTACAACGAGCTGAACCTACTACAGTTTGATCAGTCAGGAACACTAAACAGTGTAAAGGGCTGAACCCGCTGTAGAGCAGTCCGGAACACTAAATCCGTCCCCGGGACAGCACCCTGTAGATCACAGATCGCGCGACACGTGACACGCGACTATTGTGGCCTATTGTAGCGGTCGCGCGCCATGCCCACTACGCTTGGCCACCCATCCATTGGAGATGGCGGCGACGCGACAGTCTTGCACCTAGCGTCTCGCTTCCGGAGGGGCGATGCTGGTTGACGCTTCGGCAGGCGCGATCGTTTTTGAGAATAAGACCCCAAGACCGAGTTTCATAAAACTACAATTCGTAGTTTATTATGAATGAATGAATGGATGAATGATTTGTTGCCACAAACATACTTACAGAGGAATAATAATTAGGGCAATTCGAGGTACATTGCGTTGCGTAGCATAGTTACCAGAAGACCGGCAGCAGCATCTTCCTGAGATTCCTATACTGCGATCGCCAACCCGCCCGCCAAGCGTGGCGATTATGGCAAAACCGCTCATGGTTATGAAAACCACGAAGGAGGCCTGTGTCCTGCAGTGGACGTCAAATGGCTGATGATGACGATGAGACATAATTTATGCTTGTGAAAATCACTTTGACCCATAATAATAGGGGTTAAAGTATGAAATTGCCGTTTTATTGCAATAGGTTCTTTGAATTGACATAGAATCTTCATGGTTTGAGGTTTTCGAATGAAACTTTTTTCAAGTGGTTTTTGTGATGTTCTTTTTTTAAAAAATGTGAAACATTTGATAATCTTAATCTCAATTTTTTGTAGATTCACATAGGTCCCTGCTGCTGCTATAAGGTAATAAGAATAGGGTAGGTACGTACCTACTGACATATGAAACATACATTTCCATGTAGAACAAGAAGAAGAAAGACATTTATTATACCAGCATCACAGAAATAAAATAAGCAGATAAGTAACATAATAATATGCACAAAAACAGAAAGAAAACTTAATACACAACAGACAAAACGAATAAATAAAATAGGACCACAGATGTAGACATATAAACATGTTTATTGGATTTATCATTTCTCATATGATATTACTACTTTTTTTAGGACGATTGCTACTACCGATATTTATTTGAACGTAGCAAAAGTCAGTCGATGGAAAAATCCTATTTTTTACGCATTTAGTAAGTACACAAAGAAACGTCGAAAAGTGGAAAAAGAACACCAGAAACACTTGGCAGAGCGCACTGCGAGCCCATTTTGGCAAGAGGATATAAAGTTTACTCGATACAAAAACAATAAATAATAACTGGGCGTAAATTAAGATAGTAAATTTGGCAGACACTTGTGTCCGGCAAAGTTGGGTGACCAGGCAACGATGAGCTCTCGTGGATATGGCCTCAACTGTTGGCTAAGCTACACATACTTCAACGTTAAGATCCGAAAGGACGCATACTTCTTTTTTCGAACGTCCCTGGCCCGGGCGCTTTGTAAACATAGGCTAAGAAACGACAAACATTAAATGTTATTCTGATTCTAATTCTCATGTGGTCTTATTTTGAGATTTTCGCGACTTAGATATTGACTCATATAAAATTGTCTGAAGGCATATATAATCTGTCATCACAAAATTACTGAACGCATAAAATATAATAATGTTGTCACCAAATATCCAAAACAGTTATCCATCTTCTATAGACAGATGCCATTAAAACGAGACATTTGCTAGGTACGAGAATAATAAAAAAAAATTGTTGGTAAAATTAAATGGTAGCAAAGGTCGACCGAGTACATAAACTACATAAATGTAGGAAACCTTTACGAGCATAATGCCCAGATAACTTGAACACAAATCCGGTTGTGATTAGTTTACAACTTGTCCATACCAAATACCTGAATAAATAATTCTCAATCAGCTAACTAAAAGCAATCCGCAATCGTAGACCTCAGTTAAATGGTTGGATAAGTACTACAAAAGAACTACAGACATTGGTAATGGATTGATGCAGTAGACATAATTCTCTGTCTAGATACTTTTGCTAAGTTTAGTTAAGAGCAGTTTTAAAATTTTAGTATGGATTCCTTACTTTAATACATTTTGGCCCTTATTATGGAAAAAGCGACACTATCGGAAGTAGCAAGTTGGTCGCTAATCCGTATCTCAGGATATGATATGACATATGACGTTATGGGGCTAACAAAGAGCCATGCATTTCTAGCGTTCATTACTCAGTGGCAGGAAATTTCGAAACTATTCAAAAAAAGAACCTTATTTGTCGCTAGATTCGAGTGAATTGTCGGGCTCAAGCGCGACGTTGACAACCCTTCCGAACATACTATTGCTGCTTCATAATACGGGCCTTGGGTATAATTATACATAATCTACATAAAATGATACTTTCAAACTAGTGTGTGTAAATCGACTGATCTGATATTCCAAATTCAAATCCTCACTCGAAATATTATTTCTAAAAACAAAAGTGAAACTTTTTCCGCCTCGCATCTGTTGATTAGCCCAGCCACTTTTTTTTAGTAAGTACAGCATTAAGCGCGGATTAATCACCCTTCGAAATTTAAATCCCACAGGAGACCGTTCAGAAATCTCGAGGCGAGCACGAAAATTTTTACTTTTGAATTAATGACAGTTTAAAAAATTACCCCCCGGGCGTCGAAGGCGCGATTTTTTCGGAAACACGACCAACTTCGGAAGACCTTTGCGCATGTGTTTCGACGTTGACGTTTGATCAGATTTTTCGAATCCGACAGCTCTCGATATCTTGGCTGCAACAGGAGAATTAGCCAAATGAAAGTGGATGCGTACCGAAATGAAATGAAATGAGCTAGTTACAAAAATATTCCCCCAATCGTCAATGCCCGAAGCGGCAAAAAACAAAATGGCGACATATTTATGCATCTTTTTTTTTCAGCCTCAAATGTTAATTCGCTGATGGATTTTCGAAGGAAATTTTACTCTGTGTTTTGTTTTACACTTTGAAATAAAGGCAATTCAAACAGTTGGATTTCATCGTATCCTTTCTTAAGCTTTGCCTGAAATACGCCCCAATTAAGTCTTAGACCAGCATTATCCAGCTCAATAACCCAAGTAGCCACCGCAAGAAACATTAAGCCTACAAACGTAATCTTATTTATACGAAGGGGATGTCCGGCATAAATGGGATTCGATGAGCAGACCGAGAGGAGCACTTAACGCTTTTGATGTCCACCCTAGCCCAGCCTCCCCTTTATTGCAACTAATACCCACGTGTGGCCTTTGGTTGGCATTAGGTAATATTTTTGGTGTTTTCGGCTGATGTTATTGGAGGCACTGAGATTTAGTCAAGAACGAAAAGTAATTAAATGCTCACACAGAGAATGGAGCGGTGGTAGGCTAGTGGGTAGAACAATGGACTCGGAATGGACTCGGATTCCCAGTACGGAATGTACATGCATTCCGTACTGGGAATCGCATGTACCTATGAATTTTTTTTCTAAGTTATGTACATTTATGAAGTTATAGTAGCATTACCACTCGCTAAACGTGAAGGAAAACATCGTGAGGAAACTTGAGTGTCTGAGATATTCGCATACCTCAGCGCTTGAAATCGCCAATCCGCGGTGGGCACGTGTGGTGATTAAGCTCATACTCGCTCTCTGTATAATTTCAAAAAAACAGGATTAACAAAAAAAAAGAGGCAAAGCTCGGTCATACAGGTAATTATTAAAACTTAAAATGTAAAAGGCCATGTGCACTCTTACTTAAAGGTAACCACAACAAGCGTTAGTGACCAACTTTTGCCATTGCATCAACGTAATGAGATAATCTACTACAGCGTCCAGTGGCACCTTCACTCACACCTACATGGGAGAAGGGACCACACGGACGCTGCAGTGCCTGGGACACTGTTTTGTAGATGGAGTAGGCTTGCCTAGCACCGATACCATCCTAATTAGTAATTAATAAGGTAACAATAAAAAAGACTATAAAGTGGGTAGTCTCACATATTAAAAATTCAGATAATAATTTGTGTAACTCAAGCCGAATAAGTAACAAGTTTAGTAAGGTTTATTCTTTAGATTTTTTTAATTTAGGTAATAGCTAGAGCATTACTAATAGAAGTCTTGAAGGTGCTAAGGCTATAAAGATGTCAATTTTAGATTTAGAATACTTAGAGAGAGCATTGTAATGACAGCAACATAAATGTAATACAATCGGCAGTCTTATCGCATAGAGCGATCTCTTCCAATCGATCTTGTTAGTTTCAGAATTAATAGATAAAACTCAATATTTATTCCTTTCTATTTTTAAGTTTTAAGTTAAAAAGTTATCGATGAATTATTCCATTTCCAATAAGCAAAAGGTTCAAATTGACAATCTCAAACACGTGGTATAATAATAGGGGGAGGGGGGGGAGGGTGTGGGGCGGTGGTAGTAGCGGTATAACGCCGGCCTCACATGGGAGAGGTAGTGGATTCGAACTAATGACTTTTTAAAATCAATTTCAGGCTAAATTTCAAAGCTCTTTACAAATTTCTCTGTGATACGTGCAGTGTGCACGCAGAGAGCGCTGGCACGGTTAGCCAGAGGGCGCGGGTTCAAGTCCCGGCATGGGTGGAATTTTTAGCTTCTAAATAGGTTTTTAAAAAAATGTCCTCAGCACGGATTAGTGCATCATAGAATGTACTAATGACTTTGTTTTCTAAGTTAAATAGATAGATTGATTATACAAAGATATAAGGTACTTAATTTCCAGTCCACATTTGTGAAATAGTAGCAGCAATTGAAGAAAAAAATAGTAAGGAAACCTGAGTGTATGAGTTGTTCCCATACCTCAGCGCTGGCCTGTGCCCTACAGTGGGACGTATATAAGCCACGTAAAAAAAATAGAGACTCAACACAATAAATAATGTTGTCCCCGATCCTGGCCGAAAACGAAGGAAAAACTTAATAACACCGCCAATGACGACCTTTTATAATTCAAAGTAAACACGAGGTTCTCGTTAGAGGAAAATAAACGGAATTCTTCATTGGAACGCCTTGAATCTATAAATAATTTAGTAGCTTTTAAAAATTAGCCAGCGACTTGTGTGTACTTGTGTTTAATAAAAAAAAACGTTTCTTTTCATTCTCGATGGAACCCTTCGGGAAATCGACGGTCTCCAGATTTTTGAACGAATGAAAATTTTAATAAACTGTTCATCACAAATGCATGGATTCGGTAATCTGTGGTTTGACTTCGATTTCTTGTTTGGATTTGTAATTAATTTAATATTACTTTGCATTAGAATATTCTTTGCTATGAGGAAATAAAAAAATAGTGGCAATCTTAGGTATAATTAATACCTACAGCAAACCTCTCTACATTTAAATATTGAACCACCACTCGAACGCTGAAAGATTTGAACCTTTTACCTTGATTTGGTTTTAACGGTTAATACACTCCTCTACATAAACTATAAAAGTCCATGCGTGCTTTATAAGCTGGCCCATCGTATCGAAGCAGCACGTAAGGGATGCATGGCTCCACCACAGTCCGGTCAATAGAGCGTGTGGCGAGCCGCTGGTGGCTGGTTGCCAGTGCTTAAGAATTCATTTGTAAACTATAAATCTATTACTGCACTTGACGCCATTTGTATTAAAAATAAAGGCTGAAAAAATTGCAGAAATAGTATATATACAGAAATAGCTAAATACATCCATAGAACGGTTAAAACATTATGTTTTTGTCATTCATTACATCCGTAATGTAACTTTGGTATCTATTTACAGACCATCATTAATGAATTCACTAGTTTATACGATGTGACAATTTCTAACCCATACGTCAAAATACGTTGGCCTTACTCTAGTGACGGCATATTAGCCCATCGTGTGCAATGAGCATGTAAAGCACGCATGGCATTACCCCCGTACGTCTGATAGTGCGGCGCGAGCTGATGTTGCCATGTTGCCACGTGTTGCCACCGCTAATAGAAATTACTCATTGATCTGTTAATCATGAATTCGGTACCTATTTACAAAAAACCTGTAACAAATGCACTATTTGACAAATTAGCTAATTTATTACCTGTGCAATTACCTTTCTAGTATCTTTGCAATTACCACGAAATTAAATACAATTAAGTGTTCTTTACCTTTGTATCTATTTGTCGCGTTGGATAATTTCTTGAAGAAAAAATCACTGGCCTACCCCGATAAATAATGTATTGGCCCATCGTGTGGAAGCAGCATATAAAGCACGCATGGCATCACCCCTGTACGTTCGATAGAGCGCGGCGCGAGCCGATAGTTGCACGTGTTGCCAGCGCTAATTGAATTACGTATTGATCTGTGAACTATGAATCTGTTTCCGCACGTGACGCCTTCTGTGTTCGCGCCAAATTAAGGCTAAAAATGTTTGCATATAGGTATCCAGAGATAGCAGAGTTCTTTGATTGATTGAATAATGACAGTTGATTTTGAGTCTAAACCAACGACTTTTTAAAGCATAATCGTCCTTAGTCACACTTTACTCTCTTTCTGATCAATGAACAAAACTGAAACGTTATTCTCGGATCGGTCACATTGATTTGGAGATACTCGGCTTCAGTCAGTCCGTGAAGTCGAAGTTGTCATGTTTTCGGGTATGGTCATACGAGTAAGCATACAATTTTTGTAAAATCTAGCTGTGCATGAACGCATAAATTTCAGTTCATTGCCGATTCAAGGCCTTGAAGCGGCATTGAGCGCGGACTGGTATCAAACCTTTTATTAGTTAAGGGAATGAAAAACATGTCACGAGATCCTACTGTGAATCTATCATTATTAAGCACTAACATAATTGGGGCCCTCGGATAATTCTCACCATCCATTCTTTAATACTGTACAGTCGACAGCAGATCAACCTGTACATTTTGGTCGACCCAGGCCGACATACTTCGACCAAATAGGGGATGTATTAGTAAAGTACAAGATAAAAAGCACCCGAAACCGGCGTGCGTGCATGCAACCAGTAATAAATGTTGATTAAGTGAAAGAGATCTGTCAGGATCATGGCAAGTGGCAGTCCCTGTCTCTGCCTACCCTTCTGACATACAGGCGTGAGTTTATGTATGTATGTATTTTTGATGCAAAGGCGCCCTTAACGTAACTGATCAGAGTCCACGTATGTGCTATCGACTGTATTAACTAAAAAATATTTTACCGGCTAGTTTTACAACATCAGCAAGGCCACTTCATCAAGTACTTGCCCCTAGACGCTACACAAGACATCTGAGATACAAGGTTACCTCGAAAATGCGCAATTCATGAAGTGACCCATTTCGAGAAAATTTGCGCTTTATACGCTCTAACAATATCACTGCTTCCGATAAATCATTTTCATGCATACAAGAACTTTCTTTTCTATTTTTAATATTTGATTAACATCACTAAAAAGCAGAAAAAAAATTTGGAAAATTTAACAGAAATTTCAAATGTCGAAGAAAAACTAGTTCTAAATCATCATCATCAGCCATTTGACGCCCACTGCAGAACATGGTTTTCATAACCATGAGGGGTAATCGCCACGTTTGGCAGGCGGATTAGCGATCGCAGTATGTGGTTCGAATCTCAGGAAGACGCTGCTGCCCATCAGCTGGTAATTTATTTCCTAAATCACAATCTCTTATTGACGTGTTTCAGGAATGTTTGAGGTAAATCTTCAGTAAACGTGTGAATCTAAAAAGTCTAAGGTCCTAAGAGATAATGATAATACGGATCCTTCGTCCTAAACATCCACCCACGCCGCCATCGTCAAATCTGTAACAAACGGCCGAAGGCGCTTAATTGGGCATGAAAAAGGGCATAAAATTAACAAAAAAACAATGAAATTAACATAGAAAACATCTGCTATCGCCAAACAGGCGCTTCGAGGAGGAAAGAAGCGCGCAAACCGCATTGATTTTGCACAAGCCGCCTGATAGAAGAAAATGTATCAGAAGCACTTTAATATGACAAGTTTTAATTCGACATTATTGGTTGACATAGACTAAAATTTTTGCTCTAAAATATGGTTAGATTGTCATCACACTGAGCAGAATTTCAATAAAAAAACAAGGAGTTCTGACCATCCAAAAATTAAATTACAAAGTGTCTTTTGAAAATCGTCATAGTCGCCATGCAATTCAAACAAAAAAATTAGTAAATTTTATTCAGAGACTGTAAAACCTCAGAAGCGACACTTGCGCTTTCAGTAAAACATTTGACTCACATTTGAGAGATTGTGAGTTCAAATTCCGGCTTGTACTAGTTGACTTTGCTTTCAAAATTTTAATTTATAATCGCCAACTATCTGAGTGCCTAAGGTGTCCACATTAGTCAAGATGTAGATAACGTCAACACAGTCTTTCTGGCAGAACTTAGTTCACGGCATCCCTCCCTGGAGGTTCGACTTATCCCGGGAAGGCAATAAACATTAAAAATAAAATGGCGAGCGATTCCGCCCCTGCCCCGCTTCCTACTTGACATTCGCACTAGTCTATCGGCGGATTAATGGGCGAAATCTCTTGTTTTTCCTTCTGTCCGGGATTCTATTGACTTTTTTTTTTATTACGGGCTGATTTTATCATTGCAAAGAGCAAGAAAAAAAACACCCTTTCCACTGAACCACAAAGTAAATAACAAAATAAATAACCCGGCCAGAATGCGCTTAAAGTAACTAGTAAAGATGACAGTTTTTTTTTAGTATGAAAAAATCGAACAAAAAGTAATTGATTAAAACAAAATATATGTAATATATCTACAAAAAAATATTATTCAAACAGAATTCCGATATCTACCCAAAAATGAGGATTTCTAATGCAATCGACTTTTACTATAATGGTAACAACAAAACAAAAAATAAAAAAATGCTGTTCCGTACTATATAGGTACCACCAATGATAATAGAATAATTCACTTCAACGGTATTCTTCTTCATGAAATTAATTGTGAAACTAACAACTTTGACGTTCATTAAGTAAACATTTTGTTTTTATAATGAATAAAATATTTGAATTTGAATTTGCATGACAGAGTTCAGCAAAAAGGGACGACACTGCAAGCCGATGATAATAGAATAACAGAACACCTGATAATTTATTCGTTGTAAAACTAGTTCGTATTGACAAGTAGAACCCGCATTTTTGCCGTCATGGTAATTCCATTTCTTTACTTTAATAGAACGACTTATAATCATTGGATGTATACTTATCTTAATGTCACCAAAATAACAGACAAACACCTAATCCCATTATCTGCAAGAAACTCACCAGACGCCACTAATAAAAGCCGCGATCGATAACAACATTACACGTCGACACCACATTTATAACGCATGTTTCCCGAAGATAGCAAAAGTAATAACATATTATTATAGAGAGAGCACCGCGGAATATTATCCCGATTCCTATAATAAACAGCCTGCTCTACCTAAACTTTACTTAACAAGCCACGAAACAAGCGATTGTAGTCGGAAAATCCACAGGAAACCCGACCGACAGGGTCAAATTTCGCCTGCGGTAGGTGACAATAATTTCTAATAAGATAATAAGGTCCCTTTTTCCGATAGCGGGCCGGTAATGACGCGCGCAAACTAAAATTGATGTCGATGCGGTGACGTCATACTCGACGCGATCGTGTTTTGTTTTTCTTCTTCTTGTCCGCTGTCTTCGGCGGGCGGCCGGAAAAGTGCCAGTGAATTGAATTTTTTTTTTTCCTTAGAGTTGTTATTTTAATTTGAGAAGAAAGACCCTTGATAAATAAACATAAAATAAAGCCATAAATATTTTATTTATCCATACATAATATTTCAGTACATTCCTCGATTATGTTGTTTTTAACGTACTTCAGAAAAGGATTTCAACCATATACCTAATATCCTATATTTCTATTTTTATCGATAATTCTTTACCACATTGTGTGATTTCATTCATTCTAGTTTGTTAGAAAAATTCGTTCAATAATGTTCAAGATCTGTTGACGGGATCCATGAAAAGTCATCTAAGTTCTGTTCTTTTATAGGGTGTTTTTCTTAAAATCTTTTTATTTTTTATTTTAAGTAGTTATTCACTAGCTCATAAAATAATTTCTTATTGGTTTATTTTTTTAATGTCCGGCAAAGAAAAACTGACTCATTTTCCTAAAGACTATGACTAAGACCACAAACGACAATGCGTATTCTCTTAAATATTGACGATAGTTACAAATTATACTTCATTGTGTACCTTTATAAAATCTGTGAATATAACGCTTAATAATAAATTAATAATATTTACTGATTTCTTGTATTTTTGGGATTAAGTGTGTGACTAATTCGACCATCTCATCTTTTAATATGTGATGTACCTAACAATATGTGAAATATTGTGTCAAAAACGCCCAGATATTGACATCTCGGTATTCCGCAAAAAAGAAATATAATATATACTTTACGTTTGCACAAATTAGGAGTCTTTTTAATGTTTTCTTGTACCGAGCCATGGTATCAATAGAAAATGATAGCTCGTAGGATCTCAGTCGATGACGTACTTCCGGTTTCGTAGACGCTGGGTCTTTTTTCGCCTTAAAAATTAAGTTAGCCCAAATCGAAATATTCAGCCTAGGCTGTCAAAATTACCTATTTCTCGAAAAAAAAATAAATGAACTTAATTTTTTTTAGGACAACGCCCATTGCCGAATCACCTTTACGGTTTCATTGCAATTCCGACCTCCTTGGGGTACCTCTGCGATATTTTCCAATAAGACCGGTGTAATCGACGCACCGATCATTACTGTCTGTTGGGTTATAAATTAATACAACTCTCATTGCTCCCTTTTGCGGGGGTCTGTTGATAGTCCTACGGTGGTTTTCGTATATTTCGAAACCGTTCATGCTGTGCGTTAAATACATAGTAACAGTGTTATTTAGTAAAATGCGATTGTTTAAGACACTCTTTAATTAAATATAGTTGTCTTTGCCTTTACTGCAGACTATTTAAACAGCGTTTGTGGAGGGTTTCAGTGGAATCGTGTTTTGTAAATAACATAATAATGTTATTAAAAACCAAACTAATAGGTTTCTAGAAATGTGTTTTACCTACAGGTACAATTTTCTAGAAAAAAAATTAGAATAGAGGTTGAAAGACGGGAGAAAAAGAGAGGTGGGGAAGTGGAGAGAGAGAGAGAGAGAGAGAGAGAGAGAGAGAGAGAAAGGAATAGGAAGACAGACAGAAAAAAGAAAGAGGGGAGTGGAAAATATGGGAGAAAAAGGGAGATGGGTCAGTAAAGAAAGGGGGGCGAGAGAGAGAGAGAGTAACGGTAACTCAGATTTCATTCCGGTGTTTTCATTTACCGTTCGTGAGCGGTGTTATATTACGTTCGGTAATTCAGGACAACTTCGAGAAATCTACAATTTTCAACAAATCTGAGAAATTTCTAAGATAATCGTATCATTCTCATTTATGGGAAGCTATTTAAGAAATAAAGACATAATAAATGTTGGTCTAGGATAATAGTGCGACTAAATAAGACCGGCCAGAAAATGAGAGAGCCGTATTTATGAGTAATCCTAAAGCCATATCAAAGCTTCTAGCGAAAAATATTATTATTTGTGTTATTTATGTGCTGTGTCGATTATAAAGATGCGTTCACACCGTGGGAAGTAGGTGTCTAACATTGACAAATTGTTGGCCTTTCAGTCAATTGCATTTATTTTATAATCTTCACAATTAAAAGTACCTAAGTAGAAACTAGTTTTGATTTAACTCTTGAATGAAATTTTATGAATATCAAGATAATTTCGAAATAAAATTTTATCAACATACTTGCCTGTATAATTTTAATATTGATTGTCATTTTGATGTCCTTAATAAATGTATTAGTGTTAGGAAACGTACGATGATCTTTTTGAATTTTAAATGATTTGTAAATATTTAAATAAGTTTGGAAATAAAGGCTTTATTATTATTTTTATTATTATAAGTAGAAACCATTATATTGCTTGCCAATTTTAATTCTTAGTTAATTTACTACTTGATATGTTTTTAATAGTTTAATTGCGATAATCGATTTAAATCATAATTTTTTTTTCGATATATTTAATTAACTAGTATATCAGGAAAATATTTAAGATATTTTTTTAATGGGTCTTCAGCCTATGAGTGGCGGATTCGGGCTATAAGTACCTAATATAATTCCGTAATTTTTAATATTATCTAGAATAGCCGTTTTATTTTATTTATTAGCGACACAAAATAGCAAAGCAACAATACAGTTACTAAATAATACACTAAGGCCGACTTTCACCACTTTCTTAAATGCGGCTTGAACGCGATTCGCGATTTTAATGGCGACTTGTGACATTTAAGAAGTGTTGCAAGTCGGGCTTAATATTGATACGCCTAGTTGACTCGCCAACGCATGTGTCAACAGCATGCGATGATTGTGGTGTTCAAATTTACAAAACTTAATCTAATCCAATTCAAAAACTAAACCATGCAGGATAATAAAAAGACTGGACAAGTGCGAGTCGGACTCGCCCACCGAGGGATCGGTATAAATTTGTAGGTACTTACTTATTATAAATAGTTCAGGAATCGAGTCTCGCAAGTTTTTCCGAGCTTTTCCCGATCTTCAAAGACTATTTTTTTAAATGATTTAGTTAGAAATGTATAGTTTTAGATTTTTCCCTGTACTTGTAGTATATAACCTCCTCAGTCCTGACCTTGAAAATAACAATGGTTCTCTTGAGGTCAGGATTGAGGAGGATAAGACCGATATAACTAGCCAATTTCATAGTTTTAGGTCAACGGAAAGTAGCCTATAAAATTTCATTCCATTGAGTGTCGAATTATACGTTTTTGGCGGCATTAACGGCCCCATGTCTTTTTTATACATTAACTTAGATTTTTCCACAGATTTAAGGGATTGTAGACCTGATTATTTGGTGACTCGATACCTCCACGCGTTCCCGAGATAAAGGGTCTTGACAGACAGACAGATGGACTACAAAGTGACCCTTTAAGGGCTCCGTTGTTTCCTTTGAAGGTACGGAACCCAAACAAAAGGAAACGGAAAAAAAAACAATAACAAGCTTAAAACTTAAAAGTCAAGCTAGATTTTTAGTGGAGAGATACCTGAAGACCTGGGTGTGCCATTTTAAGTAAACAAATAATGCAGTTATTAACTACTTATACAACGCTTTTGTCTTTTAAAGCTCTACTGCGATCACAAACTCGCCTGCCCAGCGTGGTAATTACGGGCAAAGCTCCCCCATTGTGGCGTGCTCTGGACCCCGTTTCATAGAACTACAATTCATGGCTTCCTATGACAATCACATTATATTGCTCTGCCGATTTACTCAATGATTAATAAATATGACAAGATAAACAGTACCCGAAACCGGCGTGCGGGCATGCAACGACTAATGAATGTTGAGGAAGCGAAAGTGATCTGTCAGGATCGTGGCAAGTGGCAGTCCCTGATCTCTGCCTACCCCTCTGGGATACAGGCGTGAGTTGATGCATGTATGTATGTAGTTTTATGTCCACATAGTATCTCCAGTACTGGAAAGCTATGTGCAGCAGTGGAAAACTATGTCCGGCAGTGATAAACTATGTCCGGCAGTGATAAACTATGTCCGGCAGTGGCCGAACATTGGCTCACAACTTACTGTTCTGTCTACACCTTTAGACTCGAACCGAAAACTAATTCCCCACTGTGCATTAACAAATCTCCAAATCTGGGCCTGCACACATTCGTATATTACTCGTTGTATGGATACATCTGAAGAGGGATTAAGCTCTGCTAAATACGCTTGGGTTGGCTCTAGGAGTTGAAATAAAACACTCGAATCTAAATTGAAAATGGACTGAATATACTCTGCTGCCAAACAGCATAGACTGCCTCGTTGGCCTAGCGGTATCACGTCTGATTCCCATGATGGAGGTAGTGGGTTCGATTCTTACTGGGGACCGCCGTACATTTGTACAAATGGCCTCAGTCTGGGTGTGTTTCCATATTTGTGATGTCCATGTTTGGCTACCATAGCATAGGGTATCCTAGTTTGGGACCAGGACAAGTGACTGTACTGTGTGGAATAAATTATTATTACTAGAGAAGTTTATCTTATCATAGGTAGAATGTAAGAATGTAGCAACTCTTGATAAATTTCATCATCATCATCAGCATCAGCCATTTGATGCCCACTGCAGGGCATAGGCGTGCTTTGTGGTTTTCATAACAATGGTTGGCGATCGCAGTATGCGCTGCTGCCCGTCTCCTGGTAATTGATTTCCTTAGTCGCCCTTCTACGACATCCACGGAAAGAAATTAGTAATAAACTTGATAAATTTAATTCAACCAAATCAAATGCTTTTTTTTTAAAAAATCATAATAGTAGGTAACTGATTTCAATGATTTTTGATTCAGCGCTTGTCGCCGAACGATGTCTTGCGTACCTTTATTTTTTTTAAAACGTAACCATGAGAAACTATACGAATACCAAGATAGATATGTACGATTTATGATTATTATTTTAATGAGTGTTTGTTTCCAAAAGAAAGATATAATCTAATGAATAAAACCGATAGTGTGAATATTGTAAATAATTTTTTTAAATATTTTTTTCACTTTTACTTTTCATTGCTCTACAAACCCTTAAAAGTAAAATCGATAAGCATTCCTGCCTATAAACGAAACCATTTTTTGTAGGGAGATAGGTCAAATCCGAATCGTTACTGAGGTGGGGCCCGCCCACAGCCCCTGTCACATCCGAAATTACGCGCGCAGATTTGCAGCGCGGCCCACTGACGATCCGGAGCTTTGTACGAGGCAAAGTGTGGATATGCCCTGTGGAAATTTGTGAAAGGGCTCAATGTAATGATCCAATTTATGAACGAAAAAATGTTTGAACCATCCGGAGCTTAGTAGGAAGCACAGTGTGGATATGCCTTATGAAAAAAAGAATACATAGAAGAATAATTATATATACACTAGCTGACTCGGCAAAATGTTGTTTTGCCATATTAATTAGCCTACAACCTATTATCAGACCTACCAAATATACACAAATAAAAAAAAATCGGTGAAGCCGTTTCAGAGGAGTTCGATAGCAAACACTGTGACACGCGATTTTAATATATATTAAGAGAAAGAGAGAAAGAGACATAGGGAAATGCAGGGAGGCAAAGGAAATTAAGGAACAAATAGGGAATGTATTAGGGCAAGATTAAAATTACCCCAACCATGCGCGCGTGTATGCAAATCAAATCAATCAAATCAAAGTTTGTTAGGGCTCTGTACTCGAAGGGTGGCAAACGGGACCCTATTACTAAGACTTTACTGTCCGTCTGTCTGTCTGCCTGTCTGTCTGTCTGTCTGTCACCAGGCAGAAACTCATGAACCGTGATAACTAGACAGCTAAAATTTTCACAGATGATGTATTTCTGTTGCCGCTATAACAAAAAGCACTAAATACAGAATAAAATTAATATTAAAGAAGGGCTCCCATACAAAAAACGTTGTCTAAAGACGGCGCCGCTCGCCATCTAGAGGCCGTCTATGTAACCTTTACAGCGCCGATGTTATGCCGTTAAGTGTCAATGTTAAACGATTTTTGTTGGTTCCTATAGATGGCGCTGTTCTCAAATTCGATATTTATCTAAAGTTGTATTGATAATGGTACGGAACCCTGTGTGCGCGAGTCCTACTAGCACTTGGCCGGTTTTTATTCAAAATAACACAAAAACTGGGACTTAATGAACGTTGCAAGTAAGGCTAGGTAGGTGTACATTTCAAAATCTAGATCATTTTTGAGAAAAAATGGACAAAAAGAACTCCAAACACAACGACTAATGAACGTGGATGAAGCGAAAGAGGATGGTAGCAAGTGGCTAACTATGGTCTCTGCCTACCTATCTGATGTACAGCAGCCTAGGTTTTTGTGGTGAAGGAGAGCGTTGCAAACTCGTGCGCATTATGAGGACGCGCTCCTTGAATTCAACACGCTTTTGTTATTGGAGTTTGCGTAACAAAACCGTGCGTGTTTGAAGGCAGTACTGCCTCGTATTGAACAAGGTAAAGTAAATACGCGCCCCGGTATATATATATATATAAAGCTGTGGAAAGGAAAGTAGGAAATGCAGGCGGAACAGGAAGAAATTACTATGGAATTTTCAATCAGAATTACTTTTATTCATTGTTACTTGCGATATTGCCTATGAAAAATCAAATTCTACATAGTACATTGTATATTTACTACAAGAATCTAGTTCTACATAAGTCCTTATTTCACTATAATTCTATTATACTGAGCCTCAAGTCACATCTACGACTTCCTAACCTCAAATTCAAAACAGCGCTGGCGCCATTACAGAAGACCGGGCACCGACTATTGGATATTGGACAAAGGCGGTCTAATTGTTCGTGCAGTCCCACTATGAAGGCATATCACGAGTCGAACGCAATGATAACTATGCGAAATATATGGTTGACGCCTTAAAATTTTGATGCGTTCATGAATGTACGTAAAAATCTTAATGCTGCAGTGGTATCTGCTCTGCACCAGGCTTTCAAGTACTTGGGGCGAGTAATTCTTTGGTAGCTAAAAACCACATCATGATCCAGATTCAGAATGACGATTCAGTTGGTACTTACCATATATTATCCTCAGCACGGGTTAGTGCAACAAAAAGAATATAATTATCATATGTTTTCAAAATATACCTAATGATAATAGTAACAACTTCCAACAACACAATCACTTGACCTGATCCCAAACTAAGATACCTTGTGCTATGGGTGCTATGGTAACCAGGTAAGAACATCACAAGCATGGAAATACACCCAAATAAATGATCAAACTAGCTAGAAGTTTTTTTTGTTTAAGAAGACGCTGTTGTCTTGCTTTAAGAATTACTTACATTACAACGGCCGGCGACGTGCGGGCTCAATGTCACAAACTGAAATAAAACTTAAATACTTCCAAACATAGAGACTGAAATACCGGAAAAGCCCGGCCACGTGCGGCCGACGGGCATGACACGGAAGATTTTGCTTGCACTTGCATTTGAGTCTCTAACTTCCTTAGTATTTAAGGATTATTTTAGATTGAAATCCTCCCGTCCACACGTCGCTGGCCCGTTGTGAGTCTTGGCCTCCTCCACAATCTTCTTCAACGTGTCTCGGGACCTCGACTCTCTCTTCCAGTTCCTGTATTTGCCCATATTTCTGAGGTCTTTTTCAACACAGTCTATTCAACGTTTTCTGCGTCTACCGCTTGGTCTCTTTTGTTGCGGCATCTACCTGGTCATAATTGATAACTCTGTGGTCCAGCATCCTCTCCAGATGAGCCGCCCATTTAAGCCGCTATGACTTGCAAGCCCTGTCAAGTGTCTCCCGCTCGATAAGTGCATCCAGCTCGTGGTTCACTCGAGAGCGATAAGCGTCATCCGCTTCTCTCACTGAACCAAAGATTTTTCTCAGCACTTTGCGCTCGAAGACGGCAAGTCTTTGATCGTCCTTCACGTCAGCGCCAATGCTTTGCAGGTTTCTGTCCTGTTGTTAGTTTTCGTATCGTCTGACTCATGACAAGCCCAGCAGTCGTCAACTGGCCAGCCTGCACTGCATTGCAGGCTGAGGGCAACGGCGCGGGAATGCAAGCCGGATTCCTCTGAATAGGGGTAGGATAGGGTAGTTGTAGGTACAGTCAGTGATAACTGACACAGGAGACCATCAAATTTAAGAATTATGATAGAATATGAGAAACAAAGAAGTTTACATAGTAATTAAGCTGGTATCTTAAAAAGCGAATTACAGGTCTCCACAAAATAATAATTTGAATCAAGTTAGAGTGTCACTTAGTAGGTTTGATCGCAAAAATAAACTGGGCAAGAGTCATAGTAAAGGATAATAATGAGGAATCCAAAATTCCCCAATATTGTATACTAATATTGTAAACGCGAAAGTTTGTATCTATATATGTTTCTTACTCTTTCACGCAAAAACTACTGTATGGATTTTAATGAAACTTTACAAAAATATAGCTTACACATCAGAATAATATATAGGTTATAATTTATAAATATATTGTGCGAATTCTCTAAAATATAACGATAACTGTCACGTAAGTAGGAAAAATACTGCCATCTGCGAGCTATTCTGGCGTGCGCTGCAAAAACTATTAGAGTTACGAGTGAGTAGTCATAAAGGGTCTCACAAAGTACCTATGTGAAGTACGCACGTCTGCCTGTTACGCTTTCAGGACTGAACCGCAGAACCAATTTTGATGAATTTTGGAATAAAGATAGACAGGACCTTGGAGAAGAAAATAAGTTACTCGAAGTATTTATTGTGCGCAGACGAAGTCGCGGGCACCGGCTAGTAATCATAAAAGAATGGGTGATATTATGTGATGAATAATTTTGATGAAACAAAAGCGGTTTACAAGGATCGTAAGTGGCAAACCCTGGTCTCTGCCTACCCTTCCGTGACACAGGTACCAGTTTATGTAAATATGTAATAGACCACAGATATCTCATTCAATGCTCTGAGTAATACACGATAATTTTATTCTGTACAATGGACCGTGTTACGCAGAAACATTCCAACCCACAACAAGTAACTTGCGAGAAAAACGCTTTTATACGTATTCGATTGTCTTTTTCCATGATTTTTGTTCAGATTCTTGTAATCAGTATTTGTGAATTGTATTTATAACATTAAATAGTTCTGAACAAAAATATGAAAAAAAAAACAATGTTATAAATAAAAAGACATATTTTTCGAAAGTTAGTATGGGTTGGAAAGTTTCTGCGTAGCACGGTCCAAGTAATCCTCTTACTTCTCAAGCCTGAGACACACAGAAAATAAGTGGGGCGAGGGCGCGGAACAGACGCGTCTTCCCTCCAATTAACTTTCATACAAAATATACTGAATGGGATGGGACGAAGCCCACACAGAAGAGTCGGGGCGAGGGCGCGAACTCTACAACGCGTCGCGTCCATTCCGCGCCCTGCCCCCATGCCCCTTCTGTGTGAACAGGGCCTCAGATATTCTCCCTGGTGGAAATTAATGGAGTTTTCTGACACTGATTCTCACTAAAAATAATATTCTTAGAAATCGCTCCTCGTCATGGGCGAATAACTTACCTATTATCTTAAAAACCTATTTAGAGGCTAAAAATTCCACACATGCCGGGACTTGAACCCGCGACCTCTGGCTAACCGTGCCAGCGCTCTCCCGACTGAGCCAATGGGCAAGTGCAGGCATCAGTGAAATTTTGAGCCTCTTTACAAACTTCCCTGTATTACGTACAGGCAGCGACATCTGGCCGAGGCGTATTACATCACTTGCAGCCCCGTTTATATTCTTTTCGTCGCACTGACCTGTGCTGAGGACAATTTTAAAATAAAACAAAACAAATGAATAATAAAACATAAATCTGGCCTAATTACTGACTTTTACTAATTAATTTCTTTATTGTATTTTTCTTGAAATTTTAAATTTTCATGTAATTGTGTATAATAAGTACTTATGACATTTAAATATTTCGTTCTAATGTAAAAATTATGTATTGACAAAATTAATTTCACTTCTAATAAAACTAAGACAATTTTAAGGCGCTCTCTCACAACGAAATTTGTACGTCTACAATGGCTAAGCATGCAGGACAACTATCCGACTGTATACCATTGTCTTGAAAACTCATGTTTGACAAATAAATATATTTATCTTTAAAAAACCTATTTATAGGCTAAAATTGCAAGTGCAGGCATCGGCGAAATTTCAAACCTCTTTACAACTTCCCTGTATTACGTATTAATTCTCTGTATCTATTTGTCTTTTTGATGTGATCTAACTCTGATCTCATGAAACATTGATCTAAAGCACTACCATCATCATCATAAGCAGCCTATATACGTCCCACTGTGGGGCACAGGCCTCCTCTCAGAGAGAGAGTATGGGCTTAATCGTCACGCGTTCCCACCGCGCATTGGCGATTTTAAGGGCTGAGGTACGTAAATAGCTCGGACACTGAGGTTTCCTCACGATGTTTTCTTTTACAGTTAGTGAGTGGTATTGCTACTTTAACCGCACAAATGTACGTAACCTAGAAAACAAAGTCACAAGTACATGCCAGCTCTGGGCCTCGAACCTGGGTCTCTCGCTTCCGAGTCCAATGTTCTACCCACTAGGCTACCACCACTCTACCATACTTGCTTACATAATACAATTTGTACAACAAAGTGTTTGAACATCCCCTTCCTGTAACAAAAGCTATACTAACCGAAACCGAAATCTTATCAAAACAGCTTGAATCCGTAAAACACCTACGTTTCATTAAAACATCTTGTGCAAACAAGAATCTCCAATCTTCTTACTCGCTATTGTTTACGGGCCGCTAAAATGTCGCTGTTGCTTGCTTCAGAGGGTTCGAAACATTAGAGTTGGTTGCGAAACATTAAACTGGACACTATGTACTGAATTTAAATTGTCAAAACATAATAGGTACGTCTGTAAGACACGTTATAGTTTTTTGTTGTACATTATATTTACATAAGAGATACATTCCTATTTCTATACATAAAAGTGATATTAAATTTAGCAGGAAATATTTTTTTGTATTTTTTATGAATTTAATATGATATAAGCAGCTCTTATACATTACACTACAGGGCTCTGAGAGATAAGTCGTGAAAGCCCACAAATGATCGGCAATTTTACACAAGTGAACACCTTAAACGCTCGCTTCCTCACGATGTTCCATACCTACATAAACTCACGCCAGAAATTAGAAGAGGTAGAGAATAAACAGGTAAGACACTGCAAGTAAATAAAAAAAAAACCGTCCGAGTGCGAGTCGGACTCGCGTACGAAGGGTTCCGTACCATTATCTCTACAACATTTGAACAATTTAAGTATCTTATTGTTGCCGTTATGAGCCCCCTTTAAATATTAATTTTATTCTGTTTTTAGTATTTATTGTTATAGTGGCAACAGTAATACATCATCTCTGAAAATTTCAACTGTCTAACTATCACGGTTCATGAGATACAGCCTGGTGACGAACAGCGTCTTACGAATGAGCTTCAATTTAAAATGCCAAGAAAAACGGAAACCGTCATTTTAGCGCCCCGGCTTCCCTAAAAGAGGGGGTGAAAGTAACTCATGTTTTCTTTGTTCCAAACCCTGCGCCAATATTTGGCCTAATTATCCAGTTGATTTCACACTTACTCGAGCTCAGCTTGTTTGAGTTCGCTTGTTCCTCCTTGCAAGAACAAGGAAAGTATTTATAGGTTTGGTTTTATCGTGATTAGAGCTTGGTACGAGTAGGTAGGTCTGTGTACCTTGCAAGAACAAGGAAAGTATTTATAGGTTTGGTTTTATCGTGATTGGAGCTTGGTACGAGTAGGTAGGTCTGTGTACCTTCCAAGAACAAGGAAAGTATTTATAGGTTTGGTTTTATCGCGATTGGAGCTTGGTAGGTAGGTGGCTGTACGGACTTATACTAGGTGCAAAGAAACTTTTCATTAGAGGAGGAGGTCTTTTATGAGGATAAGAGATACGGGGAGAGTAAGAGGTAGAGAGCACAAGAAACATAGAAATAAAAACCGGCCAAGTGCGACTCGGACTCGCGTATTTAGGGTTCCGTACTCACGCTGGCTGTTTTTTAAGTATTTGTCGTTTGAATGTGTAGTACCACAATCAGGCCAAATTGAATGCCTATATGTATTACTAGTTTTACGATAGGGCATACACAAAAAAAAACGGTGCAAAAGTACGTTTGTTGTATTGAGAATCCCCTTATTTTTTTATTTGAATTATTTGTTACGTAATCCGAAATAATAACACATATATTCTGTGAAAATTTCAACTGGCTACCCGTTACGGTTCTGAAGATAGAGCCCTTTAAAGGTCTAACGGACAGACAGACAGACAGACGAACATAATTATAGACTGACAGTGGAGGCAGCGTTATTGGGTCCCGTTTGGCACCCTTCGGGTACGGAACCCTAAAAAGGAGAGATATGGAGAGAGTGTGAGCAAAAGAGATCAAGTGAGAGTGAGCAAGAGAGAGATAGAAAGAGTGAAATATATAGAAAGAGAGAGCAAGAGAGATAAAGAGAAAGAGAGATAAAGGAGGACCAAACTGACTAAAGATATGAAAAGTGGGAGCGATAGAATGAGCAAGAGTGAGAGATATAGAGAAAGAGATAGAAAGAGTGAAAGATATAGATAGAGCAAGAGAGAGAGATAGATAGAGTGAGAGAGTTAGAGAGCAAGGGTGATAGAAAGAGATAAGATAAGACAAGAATATTGTTTACCGGAAAAAAATGTCACAGAAACAGCAATGACAAAAGAAAAGATACAATTGGCTTATTGCTAATAGCAATTTCGTACAGGCAACCTCATATCGGATAATTTGCCGAAGGAGAAATAGACACGGGTAGTCGGTGCAAATACGAATATTAATAGACACATAGAGAGTGAGTAGGAGAGAGATAAAAATTGGTGGCAATGTTTTAGACAATTGGCTTGTTTTACATTCGTAGCACCCGATATTTTCTTGTAAGTTTTGTAGGTAGGTACCATTGTCTTCTAACCAAAGGGGTGAGACGTCGAAGACGCCCCTCGTCGCAAACAAATCTAATAACTCGATCCTATCGGTCGACTTACAAGATTTGGACCGATTCCGGAATGTGCACAGGGATTTGGGATGTTTTCACTAGATTTAGGGCGTTAAGGGTAGATTTTCATCGCTAAACATCTGTCTGTTCTGATGTCTGGTAAGTATTTTCACTGCATTTGCTACTTAGGTCTACCTATGACCAAGGCAATACCAATGTTGTCAAAACAACATTCCTCATACGGTTGGTCTAGCGGTATCACTCTGATTACCATACCGGAAGTCGTGAGTTCGATTCCCATAGGGGGCTGCCGTACATTTGTGCACATGACCTCAGTCTGGGTGTATTTCCATTTTTGTGATTGTCGCACTGGGTATCCTAGCTTGCTGAACCCATGAACTTAAGGAGATGGTACAGCAATTTCTAAGGTTATCCAGTCCATATTATCTCTAAAACATTTACTTCAAAGACAGCATACAGTTGAAATCGGAAAAATGAGAAATCAGTAATTTATTTCAACGTAAACAATTGACATTCTGTTTGCTGAATGTCAGTGTACTACGTTACTGTGTTAGCTGCTGCCTTCCTCCGTCCGGATAGGAGTTTTTTTTCTCATCTGACCATCTTTTCTCAAATCATCTTTAACTTAATACATTAGAGCCTATATCCGTGATTGCCAACAATACCTTTAAAAGCCAAAAGCAAGTTGCGAGTACCAGTGATTTAATGGTGCGGTCACACCATACACTGTACAGCAATAGAAAATCGATAGTTCATGCATCGTAGGCAGAAATAACTCTGGTGACCTGTAAGTCAGTTTTCGGCGAGTGATATTAGAGATCTCCAAGTACTAGACTAGTGTTTGGTCCTCATGTGAATGGCGAGGCATGTGTTTCTTGAGAAATGTTCAGAAGGTTTATTCGACGTCTTCTAAAGTGGGACATATTTAACTTTCATAAACTATAAAATGTTATTATTTTATTGAATTAAAAAATATATATACTGTCATACAAATGCACAAATTTTGATGTTTTTACTATGATGACAAAACCCGTTTCCATCGATACGCTAAGACGAAGAAGTGTCTGCATTCTATGAAGTAGCTTGTTCATATTGTAATTCTGACACTTTTTCGTCTCATTTTA
Organism: Yponomeuta evonymella; assembly: GCA_963969515.1. NCBI lineage: Eukaryota > Metazoa > Arthropoda > Insecta > Lepidoptera > Yponomeutidae > Yponomeuta > Yponomeuta evonymella. Next base: position 3,777,091 of record OZ018363.1, read on the forward strand.
ATTCAGCATCGATGACTTGGTTGGTATGTTACAATCTCACAGTAGCTCAGTTTTATGGTATCATTGTAGAAGTTATTCAGTATATTTTCATCATCATCATCATCATCATCAGCCATTGCACACCCACTGCAGGATATAGGCCACCCAAGTTTTCCAAGCTTTCCGGTCTTGTTCCGCCCGCATCCAGCGACTGACCGCGTCCTGCGTCCCGCCAGTTAAGTGCAACTAATTCAGTTTTTATTTTGTTACTCTCAATAAGAAACGTGGTTGAACAGCTTCTATATTACGCACACCAAATTCTGAACAATTCCAGCCCTCCGTTCTCACAACATAGTTAAGCTGAAAGTCCTAAATTACAGAAGCACTCTTTTTATTACCAAGGGCCCAAAAATGCCAAACTTTGCATCAAATGCTGAGCGATTCCAATCGAATTTCATACTTATTTGACAGTTAGACGATTGGAATCACTCAGGATTTGGAGCGCATAATTAGGCCCCTGGTAATGAAAAGAGTGATTCCAATCGTCTAACTGGCAAATCTCATATTAATTAATTTGTTTATTAGGCATGTAAAACAGGTAGCAATCTTAAAATAACAATAATGCAGTGCTTATATTCTAGATTGACGCCCAAAGTATACATGCACATTAAAATACATAGAAAAACGAACTAAGGTGGTCCTCATATATAGGAGTAATCAGACGAGCATGGAATGGAATATTTCAGGATTTTGTGCGCGTAATATAGGAGCTGGTAATGAAAAGAGTCCTTCTGTAATTTGGGACATTCAGCTTAACCATGTTGTGAGAACGGAGGGCCCAAATCACGGAGACAAAGATTAAACATTTCACACCGAGTACTATTAATCAGATCGCCGATTGCACTGACTGAACATCGCAAGTGGCTAGAGATGGAATGGGACGGCGGCGGCATCGATATCGACACGGTTACAGTAATATAAAAGAATTGAGAATTTTGTATCTGGGCAATATTTTTAAATTAAAATTTATATGAAATATATAAATTAAAATTTTGATTTTTAAATGCTTTGTGAATCACTAAACCAGGATCTAGCCAAAACTAAGTGATTTGTGTAAGCTCCAGGTCACATAGCTTCATGTGACCACAATTAATAACGTAACATCTAATATTTTCAATATCGTATATACTACACCACTGTGAGGATTTTAACTCACGAAAACCGCATCAGTTAATCGATACCTATACCGACACGTCCCATCACTAAGCCAAACCCAAAGGGATTGCGTCGGTCGGTCGGTTAGTGTGAACTAAATGAATCATTAATAATGCAAAGTTAACGCAGTGATCCGCCCCCGACCGCTCGACGCTCGCCGAACATCGATGCCTCCTCTCAGGCCTCTACTTCAGAGCTAAATGGCCTTTGAATTTAGAATTTAATAGCTATGGAACTTTTTTACAATAAGAAATGACTCTTAAAGGTGGGACGATATCGCCCTGCGCTTTCGTTTACAGTTTGTCCATCACCTACCTTTAATAGTAAGTGACAATAAAAACATAGCCTTATGCTAATTTATTTCGTACCTAAAACTAATTTATTTTAACGTAAACAAATGCAATAAATTACGTAACTTTTGCGTCTTTTAAAACGCTGCAAAGATTGTAGATTTTTCTATATTTTCGCGGGCCTTTTATGTTAAAAATATTAATTCACCCTTCGTAATAAAATTTTAATTCAACATAACAGTAGGCTCCAGTAACTAAGGGCAAGTTTCTGAATTGAGAATTTCTCTAAGTAAATAGTTAACTGTAGTGCTGTCCTTCAAATTTCTCAGAAAAGAGCGTGACAGAACGTTACTTAACTATTTACTTAGTGAACTTATCAATTCAGAAACCGGCCCTAAATCCTAGCTTCAGGACTTAAGTGAAAACAAAATCATCCACAGCAGTTGATGACTAGCACGTTAACAAATCGACAGTGGGGGCCCAATGTTAACACATCACTAGTGAGTGTTTGATGTGATGTCGATAAATAATTTATGGGAAATGAGGAGGCGTCAAGCGTTTGTGGATTAGCGCACTGTTTTGATTGCTAGTTCATGTGCTTTTTCGATGTGTATGGGAATAACATAGGCAGGAAGTTTTAGTACCAACCAACAGTTCTTGGTTAGTCCATACGTTTATTGTTAAGCAATTGCTTAGGGCAGTACGTCTCGGAAGGCAGAACCGATTGACGTGTTGCAGGATTTGCGCAAGTTTAAAACAACTTTGTGTAGGTTGATTACGAGTATGGTGTAAAATCCAATATACAAAAATCTCGTATCACAGTGTTTTTTATCGAACTCCTCCGAAACATTACATACAAAATAAAATGAAGTTTATGAAATTTTTTGTGTTTAATTATAACATTTGCCGAGTCGGCTAGTCTAATATGTAAAATTGTCGTGTCACAGTGTTTGTTATCGAACTCCTCCGAAACATATTATTATACTTTATTGCACACACAAGAATTTTACCAATTTTTTCGTGTGTATATTTGGTAGACCTATTGGTCGCAGGCTAATTAAAATGGCAAAACAACGTTTGCCGAGTCAGCTAGTCAGAATAAAAAAAAAAAGTCCATTCAGGTTAAAATCGTTCTAGAACTTTCTAGAATAAGAAATCGTTGCCTAGAATACGGAGGCAGATGTATTGGAGAGGTTTTATTGATTAGGCGCAGTCCATATTACGTAAGTAAGACGATGTGGGGAGAACAAGACTTAATTTTGCATTTGTAGGGTTGACGTTAAGCTTATTTCGTCTTAACGAAGGGGGTGGAGGTCTCAAAGTGGTTAAAATTTTCTTGAATAGCACCTTACTTGCAAAATCCAGTAGTAACATAAGGTTTTGCGAAACAACTTGAAAGGTCTGACAAAACCCACTATCAAAATACCCGAACAGCAAATATAAATTCACAGAATAGCAATAGGCTTGCAAAGAAGTGACCATCAGTGTCAAACACCCCTCATCTTCAAACAATCACATTTTGGTGAGTTCTGTGCCCTTGCTTCTTGTCGTAAAGGTAGAAAACCAGAAGTAAAATATCCATCTTGCACCCTACAGTGCAAATATAGTGTTAGTCTTGCCATTGATGTAACTGTTTCCGAATTTTAGTAAAGAAAAATCTCTTCACTTCAACAAAAAATTAGGCACAAACAGGCGAGTATATTAAAAAATATACTTATCTAAATATGAGACTAATAATGCATCTACCGCGTCGTTGTGGGATCAAAATCTGTTAAGTTGCAAAATTATTATTTTCAGGATGCGAATAGAACTTAATTACCTCTTAGTTTTAACTAAGAGGTAATTAAGTTCTATTCGCATCCTGAAAATAATAATTTTGCAACTTAACAGAATTTTTTCCTTTATAAACCTAAAGGTTTCTAAAGGAAAAAATGTAAAGATAAAAAGGGCAATATTTACAATTAAAAAGTGGTACACATGCACACGTAGCAGTTATTGCTAAGCCAAATATTTTAGAAAAACTGTCGCCAGTCCCATTCCCAGTTCCTTAATGAATACATGCATGAGAAACATGGTCAAGAGACGCATAGCAGTATTTTATATCGCTTCGAATTGTAAAAATTGTTTCGTCAAAAACTTACATAGCAGATTTTGAACGCCTAACGACTTTAATCTATGGTGATATAACAATAGGATGATGATGATTGATGTAGCCACACAGACACATTTAAAATAATACCGTAGTACTGTTTAATAACTTGCTAAAAATAAAACTTTTTCACTTCTCAAGCTCTGAAAGTGCTTATTTGTGCAGGATATAGGCTGCACAAAATTGAATTTTGTGCACAACTGCATTATGTAACGTATCTACTCATAAATGTATCTCTATTAAGGCAAAGAAAATGAGCCATACAGCCAAACACAATAAGAAGTTCATAGATAGAATTTGTTATTTCATAATATTTACTTTAATTTATTTGCCTTATGTGTTTTTTTCAGACATAAAAGTTATTAAAATATAAATTCAATTACGATGGGTTATTTAATTAAATAAAAAAATATGTTATTACAAAATTAATTTAATAGTAGGCTGTATAGGTTTGCAGCCCAAGCCTATTATCAATGTCATAAGATTTAAAAAAAAGCGGCGGGAAACAGCTCTTGTTTTTTCGTGTGGTTATTAATTTATTTAATTTGCTAAATTGTCCTACTGTTTTATTTCCTCGCAATCGAAGTGAAAAGCAGAGTTTATGACTTGTCCACATACTATTTTATCCTCGACATTCCTATCAGTCTCGGATAAAAATGGTTCGTTTTGTGCACTTGTTGTAAAATCTACTATTGATAGCTCAAATAAGGCATATTTATTTTTATTATTATACTTTCATTGCATAACCAAAAATTTAAATCGAAAAACAGTTTTACGAATTGTTTTTCAAACATCAGTTTGAAATGTTAGACCTGTCAAAACCTTCTTGTCTATTGAACTACCTATTTCCTCCCGAATTCTAAGGTTTACTAACTCTGTGGTCCATCCCGCCCCTTCGAGTTGACAAGCGTCCATTTTGAAGAGGGATGACCGGACATGACATTCTAACAATTTTTGGGGTTGCCACACTTTGGGGCTTGAGAAATATTTATTGAGAAATTCTTTTGCACATATTTAAAGGATATAACACACCAACGCGGTGGCATTGGCAGTGCCGGTCCATACACAATACTACTGCCGTAAATGATGTATGTATGGACCGCCACTGAACTATGATAACCTTAAATAATATTATTAACATGTCGTTCATTGTTCGATTATTTGTACCTTAACCTCTTCAGACCTGACTGTTTTCAATTGTTATTTTCAAGGTCAGGACTGAGGAGGTTAATTGTTTCTATTTATCGAGTTATAAATATTCAATCCATCTTCTGTATTATATTGGTTAATAAGTTCTGCAGCGACGCAGCGTGAGCAGGCCCCCACCAGATGGTCTGACGACCTGGTCACGGTGGCAGGGAATCGTTGGATGCGGGTGGCATAAGCCGGGAAGCTTGGAAAACCATGAGGGATGCCTATGTTCTGCAGTGGGCGTCAAATGGCTGATGACGGTGATGATGAAGTTCTATAGGACAAAGACTAAAACGATGCGTTTGCGCTTTTTCTTGCAATTTTGTATTGAACATTTGAAGGAAGTTATTTCAGGCGAGTGGCAACCCTAACGTGGTCATCAGCAAATGACAATCGTCAAAGGCCGGACACCGTCTTGTTATTCCTTCCCATTTCCACGTCGACATGACATCCAATATCCCTTTCGCACTATTAGGTAGCTGAGGACGATTCTACTAACATGAATTGCCTTGGTTGGTAAGACATTGATATCTCAATAGGGCCGCCAATTGTACTTTAGTATATTATTGTTTGATTCTCATATGTAATTCTTAGTGTACATACAATAACGAATATTCTATCTATCTGTCTCAAGAATAAATAACAGTTTATTTATTTATTTTATTTATTAGGTACACCAACATAAGCAGCCTATATACGTCCCACTGTAGGGCACAGGCCTTCTCTCACGGAGAGAGTATGGGCTTAATTACCACACATGCCCTCTGCGGAATAGCGATTTCAAGCGCTGAGCTATGTGAACACCTCAGACACTCAGGTTTCCTCACGATGTTTTCCTTCACAGTTATACCAACAGCAAGCACGCAAACATGACAAAGCTTTTATGTAACTTAGTAAATGTAACTTAGGGCTAGCGATTATGCCAATTAAAGGTAGGTATACACAGTATGTTTAGACTCTACTTGAATGAAAATTAAGACAATTCATGCACTACTTATATAAAATCAACTTAGAAAATATAATATTATAACATGCATGCGTGATAAGAATCACATTTTTTTACAGTTTTTTTTTCAGTTTTTTTACGCAAACAAGACAAAGCTTATAGCCCGCAAACATGACAAAGCTTATAGTAAATATGACTTGTGGCTAGCGATTATGCCAATAAAAGGTATACTCAGCATTTTTAGACTCTACTTGTATGAAAATTAAGACACTTTATGCACTACTTATATAAAATCAACTTAGGAAATATAATGTTATAACATGCATGCGTGATAAGAATCACATTTTTTTTACAGTTTTTTTTCAGTTTTTTTACGCAAACAAGACAAAGTTTATAGTAAATGTGACTTGTGGCTAGCGATTATGCCAATAAAAGGTAAACACAGCATTTTTAGACTCTACTTGTATGAAAATTAAGACACTTTATGCACTACTTATATAAAATCAACTTAGAAAATAATAGGGGTTAAAGTATGAAATTGCCGTTTTATTGCAATAGGTTCTTTGAATTGACATAGAATATTCATGGTTTGAGGTTTTCGAATGAAACTTTTTTCAAATGGTTTCTATGATGTTCTTTTTTTAAAAAATGTTTAACAACAACAATTACATGTTTTTTTTTACAATTCGTAAAGTTCGTCTGCTGATACAGTCACCTGCTGTATACAAAGTAAATAAAGGTATCTGCTGATACCTTTTACAACCATGCACTTATTCAGGTACTTACCGGCTACTTTGAAACTAAAATGCCTGCCCGTCTACAAATAATAAAAATAATAATAATAATAATAATAATAATAATAATAATAATAATAATAATAATAATAATAATAATAATAATAATAATAATAATAATAATAATAATAATAATAATAATAATAATAATAATAATAATAATAATAATAATAATAATAAAATGTAAAGGTCCCTTTTATTTACTTTAAGAACGTGCAGAAGTGGATTTCGGTAAAAAAATTATCATTGTAAGATTTATACTGTTGCCTATGTTTTATTAGTAAATTTTGAAATCATTTTTTATCTTATTCGTAAAAAATTATAAATAAGAATTGCAAAAAAAAAGTATTAGAAATTTTCATCACGATTCTTATTATCAACTTTGGTAATATAGCTTACCAAATCCTAAGTTCAACTTCAAATCATTTTGTTTCGGTTTCATTTGATCTTTGAGAGTAAAAAAACCGGCCAAGTGCAAATCGGACTCGTGCACTGAGAGTTCCGTACAAATTAGTAGGTAAATACTTACATATTATAAATAGTTCAGGAATCTAGTCTCGCAGTTTTTTCCGAGATTTTCCCGAACTTCAAAAACATTTTTTTTATGATTCCAGGTCAACGGAAAATACCCTATAAATTTTGATTCCTTTGAGTGTCGAAATATACGTTTTATTGCGGCATAAACGGCCGTAACTTTTTTTTACGTTAACTTAGAAGTTCAAACTTCTAAATTAGAGTAAACGTTTTTCACGGCCTTAGGGACTTGGAGACTTGAGCAATGAGCATACGGTTTTAATTTCAACTTGATACCTCTACGCGTTCCCGAGGGTCTTGACAGACAGACCGACGGACGGACGGACGGACAACAAAGTGATCCTATAAGGGTTCCGTTTTTCCTTTTGAGGTACGGAACTCAAAAAAATAACGGATAGTCTAACCGAGAGCAAGAATATCCATTCAAAGTTGCCATAGGGGTCATATAATGTAGTGTATTTGCCTTATTTAAGTTGTTACTCGCCAATTCATTCAATACTTAATTCCTTCTAAAGTTTTAGTCCAAATTAGCAAAATCGGTCCCTATTTCAATCGGCCAAAGGCGTGACACAAATTCTCCCCTCAGTTCCCAGATCTTTCAGCTTGAAGATAACGCGTAACAAATGTATGTGACACTGTTTGCTCACCCCGAGTAGTTTGGACAAAGGTCCAAACCTATGCGGACATTGATTGATTATTCAAAATGATGTGAGGTTTGAACTAGGAGCGGAGGACCTTGTACCTACGATACAAAGTGTCCCACAACTATGCCATGTAGAGGGAATTGAACATTTTACTGAAAGGATATCCAAAGACTCCAGAAGTATGAATAAAAACCACCCATATTGTGAACATTTCTTCAGATCAATGTAAAGTAAAGAATAAAGTCCTTCCTATTACTAAAAGAATTCACATCGGACTTTTAGTAAATGAGTTGAGTCTAAATGTCAATCTAGATGATAAAAATCAGCATTGGATCTTTCTTCAATTGAAGAGTCAAATGATTTCAAACCATTTTTCATCGTGTTATTTAATTTTCTTTTTTCATTCAAGTTTCAAGTATTTGAACCCTAAGGCGCGAGACACACAGATGGGACGTGGGGCTAGGGCGCGGTAAGATGTAACGAGTCACAGACCAAGAGCGACCCCAGAGCAAGTACCGTGGTCTGTGACTCTATACATTCTCGCCCCATGTCCAATCTGTGTCTCGCGCCTAATCTTCAAAAAATATTAATCTGAGAAATAAAACTCATGAAATAAACGTTGATTACACAAAATGTATCTGATTTGTTTCAGGAATTACGCATTTTAGAGGAAACTTGTCTTTATTTCTCTCTCAATATAAAAACTAAGGCGTGGACCACACAGAAAGGTTGTGGAGCGAGGGTGCGAAAAAGACGCGTTGTCTTTCCAATTTACATTCATACAAAATATAGGTACTGAAGGGATGGCACGAAGCCCACTCAGAAGAGACGGTGCGAGGGAGCGAACTCTATACAATGCGCGACGCTTCTTTTCAGCGCGCTTGCCCCACGTCCTTCCTGTGTGTCTCAGGCCTTACCCTACTAATGATAAACATACAATTGATACTGTAAACAGGTGTCACTTGCTTTTCCTTGTATGCACTTTGATCAACCGACAGTTGTTAATAGAGTTGCAAATTGTAAGTATACGAGTAACCGGAGGTAAGTCTGAAGTTGACCGGTTACATTGAGTCACGCGAACAACCACTCATAAGCCCAAAACAAACAGCACAACACACGCCCCCAACTAGCCTAAGCATATTCATCCCAATACCCCTAAGGGTTACTCCGCGAAAAGGATATATTCCCTCTCATAACCAAAAAGCTTTGTCAATGACAAATCGTCTGCCCCATCTCGAGTTGGCGTTTTGACAATAAATACGGTTGCGATATTAAGGAGCGACCGGATGGGATCACTAAATGGGAATGCGCAGAAGGTCGATACCTAGGTTATTGTTTTTAGGACCGCACCTTCGGGCTTTGGCTAAAGTTTGCCTCATGCAGACAAAGATGAGAGATACAAATTTTGTATGGCTAAACGAGACCGACTTCACCGACTACAACGAAGATTTTATGAAACCTGTAAGTGTGACCTTGCCCTAACTGTGTCATGTAAAGCAAGATTATTTATTTTGTCTATTTTTGTGTGTCTATTTTTGACATTTGCTTCATTATCATGTCCAGTCCATCCGCTCACACAAAAGCTTTATTGCTGCTTTCGGCACCAAAGTATACGAAAATTGAAGTGTGTTTAAAACGTCATAACGCTTTTTTATTATTTTGCAAATGTAAAAAAGTGATAGCACGGACGAGTGAGAGGGATGCCGGAAGTTAACTTTACCTTTGAGGTGTAACTGAAATACGAGTCAACAATAAAAACCTTTACCTAGGATCTTTTAACTGTGTAAACGTCAGAACTTTTAAATAAAAAAAATAAGTAAAATTTATTGCCCAAACATTAAAATCAATCCAATCCACATACCCACATTAATATATCCACTGCTAAACGTAAGACTCCCATAAGGCAAGTGACTTCTCCAGGAAGGCATGTTTTGCCCACCAGCTTGTACGATGATCTGAACCAGATTGCCGGTAACAGTTGGATGAGGATGATCGAGAGCAGAAAATGTAATCTTCATTTAAGCATATCAATAGTATTAATAGCATCGTGAAGCGATAGTGAAACGATTTGTTAGGAATTCGCTAATACGAGTGTTTTTCAGGAAGCGCTAGATGAAAATTGCACAATTAAAGGTACATAAAACATAAACGTAGGTATTACAAAGTAATTAGTTTGAGAATGAACATAAGCTAGTTTAACTCTTAAACTAGGAGAAGATGTACAGGGCTTTGCAAATTTATCATTCTGGGAGGCTTCTTACATACTACCTATAGATTTAATAATAATGCGATAAAATAACAACTTCGATGAGCAGGCTTTATGGTGGGAGCTAGCCTTTTACACGTTTTAACTCAGTGAGGAAACGGTCGGACGGGCGAGAGTACGATAGTCGGAGGATTTGTGAGTTATAAATGACGTTCGGATGGACAGAAAGGGTTGTCACAGATGTATGAATATGGAATCGCTTGATAGACGCACGTGGATACCATTTAGTGCCTACCTTCTTTAGTTGAGATGAGGGGTCAATGGCTGGGGACAAAGATAAGCTAAGCTAAAAGGATCGTGTGAATATAACAATGGATCATGTGAAATGTTGTTAGGCTAGTTGGACGTTGAGATAACGCCCTCTGTCTCATTCGTTCTATCGTAGTGAATTTGTCTCATTGAAGTTCAATAGGTAGCAAGTGGAATTTGAGTGATCGGAGGGATAGCTTCAGAAGCCTTCTACTTGTGACCTTTTACATGACTATACTTTAGGACAGCCTTACCTTTAGCCCTTACCTTAACTTGACTATAAGCATGAAATCACAATAAAAAATTATGTGTTATGTTTCTAAAGTTATTTATTGCAAAAAAAAAACAAAAAAACATGTAGATACGAAACAAGACATTTATAATTAAATCATTAAAAAATGGGCCAAGTTCCGTACCATTATCTATACAACATTTGAATATTTCAAGCGTCTACCTGTTGCCGTTATAATGTCGAGCAAAAAACGGCAAAAAAAATACGTTTATTGTATGGGAGCCCCCTTAAATATTTATTTCATTCGGGTTTCAGTATTTTTTGTTATAGCGGCAACAGAAACACATCATCTGTGAAAATTTCAACTGCCTAACTATCACGGTTCATGAGATACAGCCTGGTGACAAACGGACGGACGGACGGACCGACGGATGGACAGCGGAGTCTTAGTAACAGGGTTACCCTTTGGGTACAGAACCCTAAAAAGAAAAATTAAATACAGTAAGGAAGTCTGACATAAAAATAACTTTTGGCAAATGGAGGTAGGTATTTCAGCTATGTGTTCCTACTGGCGAGGCATAGAGTTATTTTAATACTCAACAAATTTCAAACTATTTATTCTTTATTTGTTTTCACCAAACCCTTTCATAAAATCCCTCACCGGCCAGTCGCAACCCTTAATTCCTAAAGTAGCATAGTTCGAATCGAACCTTTTTGGTAAGACCATTAGGCGACGGTATTAGGGGTGACCAACGTTTGTTCCTCGGGTTCGGTTTGATTGATAATGTGACATGGTTTTTTGGCATGAGCCCCCGAATTGTGGTTTGGCTGATATGTGGCGTGCATTTGAATAAATACGAACGTCGAGGGATCAAACTTGTTAATAGGGTTTTGGGATACATTCGGGTGTGAATTGAAAGATTTTGGTGAAGAGTAGTTGTGAGTTGTGAACGATAGTTGGAATCACCGGCTTGCACGCTCAACTACCGGAAGACTAAAACAGAAGCCGTGGGTTCAACTCCCATTGGAGGCCGCCGGACTTTATTTGTCCAAATGGCCCCAGCCTGGGTGTATTTCCATGTCTGTGATATCCTTGTCTAGTTACCAAAGCAAAGGATATCCTAGTTTGGGGCCAGAACTAGTGATTGTGTTAAGTGAAAGTTATTACTATTATTAGAGAGATCACGACATGGCATCAGTTTGTAAATAAAAATTACTTTTGACCTATTTATTCACTACGACACATATTCATGTATAATAATGAAACATGAACACTATGCAAAATGAACGTATGCATTTTCAATAGAATTTCACTCATTGTATAATCATTATCTTATCTTAAAATTATTGCATTGAAAACTATCTATAAAACCTCCTCAGCCCTGGTCTTGAAAACAACAAGGGTTTTCAATTCTTATTTTCAAGGTCATGCCTAAGGAGGTTAAAGCTGTCAACTACGAGTATCTACCGACTAACATGTCCACAGCTGAAGATCTATATGGCACAAATAGGAGAGGAATATGCAAGGCTGACATCATCATCAGCCATTTAACGCCCACTGCAGGACATAGGTCTCCTTCGCAGTTTTCATTAGCAGGGGTTTTGCCATAATCGCCACGCTTGGCAGGCGGGTTGGCGATCGCAGTATGCGGTTGGAATCTCAGGAAGACGCCGCTGCTGCCCCGTCACCTGGTGATTGATTTCCTTAGTCGCCTTCTACGACATCCACGGAAGGCAATGGGGTGACGATATTTTTAATCCGGCGCCACACGGAAGCAAGGCTGACAGCCAACGTCGAATTACTGGAAAAGCAGTGAACTTCGAAGGAAATTGAAAAAAAAAATCTCATAGAAACTAGCACGCCTAAACATTCCAAGAAGGCCAACGCCACCCAATCTATGGAGCAATTTTCTAAAATTACCCTTTCGGGTCTTAGCGCCTCCGCGGGTCCGTATGATCAATGGGACAAATAAGTCAGTCCGTATTAACGCCCTATACTGTAATGGGTCACACATGAGTAATGCAACGCGGAAATGTGCGACATTTTGCGCTCTGGGATTGTTTGGAGCGAGACTCGGTTCGGGGCCGTTGCGTTTTCGGGGTTCGGAATGTTGTAGGCTATGTTGTGATTCATTATTTCATCTCATGTTGTCATTATATTGTGTTTAATTTTGCAACGAATTGGTAGCCAAATTGGTATGCTCAGGGAGCCCCCCAAGTGGCATTCGGGGTTCTATATAAGATGTCTAGTTGTTCACATGTACTCCATAAGCTGTGTAAGTCAGCTGTATAAGAACTGTATAGCTTGCTATAATGCTCTTATAGAACCAGTTTGGGCACAAATTAGACAGCTTTAAGTTCACTATGGCTGTACATTAGCAGTATAATAGCATTATAATAGCAGTTTAAGTAGTAACATCGGACTTAAGGCTGACTTACGGCACTATATGGGACGCAGTGTGAACCATACAACGTACATGAGTGTAATAAAGAGTAACAAGTAGCTAAATACACAGCCTTCAGAGTTATAAAATCCGACAAAAGTTACTCCAGTGCTACCTAAAATTCACGTGTGTCCTAAATTATTTCTTATTTTATTAACATTAGTTTTATTAGTTTTGTGTGTGCCATCAGAAAGCGGATCAATTGGATAAAAATTTTTGATAACATGTTTTAAATACTTAATAATGTTAAAGCCTATGGGAATGCAACTTAATCGTGAAATGTATACATATTTACAGCTAAAATATTCACGCGCCTCTGTAAAAAAGCGATATTCATTTTAAAATATTTAAAACTGGCTGAGAGGAAATCTACAATTTATTATAATATTATATTATTATAGGCATTATAATATTATACTAGGTACAGTCATTAATTATAACATGAAACCAAAACTCAATCGCTCTATCTGCGTATTTTGTGATAAATCTGCATGATAAATTTGGAGATTTATTTGGTAAATATTTTAGGTTACGTAGAACAAAATGGTGGAAATGAAATACAGCTATGTGAACTGTTATAACTCCAATTTAATGCGGTGAGCGTATATATAGGTTCACATGTGTTCTGTTAGAATGCTGTTATCTATATGAAGTCCCACATTTGTACCACTACAGAGCCAATGTCTATAAATTTATTCTAATGTGAACTTATGTACAGCTTTAAGATGTAGTTCAGGTCAATTGTGTATCATCGTTTAATTCTTTCAATATACTGAAATTTTAGAGATCCGCAATAATAATTATTGTCTGTTAAATCGCCTAGCCCAGGTACTAAGTCAAGTATGAATACCTAAAGTACAAATTTTGTAACAAACTAACAAAAATCACTTTTTGTTTTCGTGTGAGACACACAGTTTGGTGTCAGAGTATTTACACTTACAAAAAACACTACTCTGTTCAAGGAGGTATTTAAAAGAATATAAACAAACTAGATAAAGAGGGACAACATTATGCCCTGTGACAGACAAGGACAGAAAATAATAGTTGTCACTCAGCCATAGGAACAAACACTGTTTACAATCTTTTACACCTGTCAGCACCGTAAGCGCCGAGTCGGCAAGTGTAATAGTGTAACCATATTTTGCAGAATTTATCAGATAAATAACTGTTAGTCCTGTTACTTATGTGATAAATAACTGTTATTTCTGATATTTATCTGTTAAAATTCTGTAAAATACGGTTACACTAGCAGACTTGGCGCGTACGGCGCTAACAGCAAATAAGAGTAGTACTTGTGTACAAATAAACTGCTATTGATGTTAATGGACAACACATATAGTCCTTTTAACAGCCTACAGTGCACATGCGAACCATTTAAACACTTCTGTACAGATAGTAAAAGAAGGTTATTTTAATGATCACAAACAAGTCCTACTACAGCTACTAGCTGTATAACAGTCAAAAACAAGTAAACATAACAGCCTTTGGCTTTATAAATGACCACGTGTGTTCTATTAAAATGCTAGCTCTATATGATCGTACAAGTAGGCCGTTAAACAGCGGTTGCCGTATCTCTACCCTCCTATAATGCTCTTAGTCAGACGGCTGACTAAAGGATAGTTGTTAGAGTATTATAACACCAACAATCATATAAAAGTATAACTCAACACTCCTATAAGTCCCTTAGACAGGTATAGGTGTTATTAATCGCAATAATGCAGCTTATACATCACGAGTGAACTGTAATAATGCTTCAAGTACACCTGGGAACTAAATGTGTACTCTTAAATGGAGTAAAATGCTATTTGGGGGCCGGTTTTCAGTGTTGCACATTAACGCAAACGTCAATTACTACAATACTTTTAGGCATACAATGTTATGTTAATGTGTTAAAAACCATCGTTTTTGACCTAAATCTGGTTCGATACACTCTATCTTTGCGTGGTATGTCTGTGGTTGTCAGTAATTCAAATAGCATTGCAGGCGTAATTATACCGATACGCGTATCATCGACACAGTGTGTTTAGACATTTAGAGGACGATTACGGAACTTTTTCACCACACACAGATATTCTATACTTCCTATAGATGCATAGGTAACTCTTTATTGCACACCAGTAATTTGCCAAGATACAGTACCATAGATACACGATTTAAAGACAGAGTGTGTCAAAGAAAACTCCGCTAAAAAGTGAGGTGACACGCCACATTAATGTGACATTAGTATGTCGAAGTGGATTATCCTCCTCAGTCCTGGCCTTGAAAATAACAATCAAAATCCATTGGACTGAGGAGGTTATAGTAAGTAGCATTCGCAGACACGCACACATTCGCATTAATAGTAGAACACTGACAACCGGCTCTTATCGCTACTCATTTTAGGGTGATTTGCGCGAGAAGTAAATAGTTATCCAGGGATAAACAGATAAATATCTGTTTGTCAGTCGATAGCTCTGCAAATGTCTTTTTTATTTTAAATTTAAATTTGGACTTATTCATCGGAAAAAGCTTTCCCATGGATAAACAGATGTTCCTGTCAGATAGCGTTCTTCTAGCGTAATTCTTAAAAAGCAATCCCCCAATGCACCCCCGTTCAGAATCATTTTTCTCTCCCGGTAATCCTTGCCCATCGCTATCGCCAACCGCGGCCGGTAATCGCCGGTTGACAAATGAATCGCCACTTGCCAGGGCAAGGGTTATCGTGGACGGACAGTTCACAGGAGACGGGATTTGGGCAGATGAGGCCCGAGACATAGGAAAATAGTTTGTTCTGTACTTCTGACACACATAAAAAAAATTACAATGCATTTGTTTCAGGTTGCACGACCCACATTAAGACGATATACAAACAACAAACAAAGACAACATACACAGGAGAAAATGAAATAGATGTAGTTACTATTCATCATCAGCCGTTTAACGCCCACTGCAGGACATAGGCCTCCTTCGTGGTTTTCATAACCATGAGGGGTTTTGCCATAATCGCCACGCTTGGCAGGCGGGTTGGCGATCGCAGTATGCGGTTGGAATTTCAGGAAGACGCTGCTGCTCGTCTCCTGATAATTTATTTCCTTAGTTACTAAAAGCAATAAGGCCTTTTTAGGGATCCGTACCTAAAGGGTAAGCAACCCTATTAGTAAGACTCCGCTGTCCGCCCGTCCGTCCGTCCGTCCGTCCGTCTGTCACCAGGCTGTATCTCATGAACATGATAGTTAGGCAGTTGAAATTGTTCACAGATGATGCAGTTCTGTGGCCGCTATAACAACAAATACTAACAACAGAATACAATTAATATTCAAGGGGGGCTCCCATACAACAAACGTGATTTGTTGCAGTTTTTTGCTCGATATTAATAACGGGTATACGCTTCAAATATTCAAATGTCGTATAGATAATGTTACGGAACCCATCGTGCAGGAGTCAGACTCGCACTTGGCCGGTTTTTAATTTCAACTATATGTAGATATATGTGTTTTTTTTTTTTTGTGTGCAGTGTAGAATATTCTAATCAAAGTCATCCTCAAATATTGTATTCATCGTAGCAAAATACATTGACACTCGCCAAGCCACGGGTTATCGTGGACGGACTGTTTACGGGAGACGGGATTTGAGCTAATGAGGCTCGAGACATAGGGTAATAGCTAAATCTGTGCTTCTGAGTCACCTTGGGCTAATAAGGCTCGAGACATAGGGTAATAGTTAGTTGTGTGCTTCTGAGTCACCTTGGGCTAATGAGGCTCGGGACATAGGCTAATGTGCTTCTGAGTCACCTTTAAAAAAATAACATGCATTTATTTCAGGTTGCAAGATCCATATTAAGACAACACTTAGTAGGTATTAAGCTCGCTTGTTTACAAATGTTTTTTACTGTGCAATAAATTATTTTCAACGTCGTGGTGATTAAGCCCACACTGTCTCCCTGAGAGAAGGCCTGTGCCCTACAGTGGGACGTATATAGGCTGCTTATGTAGGTAGTTGCTATTAGCAATAAGGCATTGTACCTTTTCACAGGAACTTTGCAGTTCACAGGAGACAGGATTTGAGCTGATGAGGCTCGAGAGATAGGTTATTTGGCAAATATTAGCCATCCATTGCCAGGTTTTCTGACCAATCTTTAGTACTGAATTTGCAAAACCTGCGTTGTATTATAACATACACATACATACATAAAGTTACGCATGTATCCCAGATTGGTAGGGCAGAGACCAGGCACTTCCACTTGCTACCATCCTGACAGATCACTTTCGCTTCCTCAACATTCATTAGTCGTTGCATGCACGCACGCCGGTTTCGGGTACTTTATTATACATCAGCGGTAAATAGAAGAAGAAGAAAACCATTTATTTCAACAGCAGAAACACACACATACATTAACAATGTCACAACATAAAATATTAAATCACAATACAAAAGGTCATGATCATCATAATCAGCGTTTTAGCGTTAAGACCGCCAGTTGTATACTTTGTAACTTAGATATTTAAGATTTTTCATGTATCTTTATAATGTATGATGTGCAATAAAGAGTATTAATCTAATCTAATTAGCCGGTGTCAGTCCACTGCTGGACATAGGCCTCTCCCAAGACACGCCACTGTGCCCGATCTTCGGCTCTTCTTTTCAAGTCACTGCCCACCACTTTGCGAATGTCGTCGCTCCACCTGGTCACAGGGCGTCCTACGCTACGTTTGCCGATTCGCGGTCTCCACTCTCGAACCAGTCTACCCCAACAGTTATCGGTTCTGCAGCAGATATGACCAGCCCACTGCCACTTCACTGCCAATGCAAAAGGTAAAAAAAAAACAATAAAACACTTTTTATTCACATAGCTTGCGGTGTGTCCCTGTTGCTGGAAAAGACAGCTGGCTCAGCGTTGTGCTGAGGGTGTTCGCCCAAAGCGCTGATTTTCAGCCAGTGGCTGTCCGTCTCACAAATATGCTAGGGTGCAGTGGAGTGCATACCAATAAATACACAGTTAAATAAATGAATAAATAGATGATTAGATAAATAAGTAAATAAATACATAAGCAGCCTATATACGTCCCACTGTAGGGCACAGGCCTTCTCTCAGGGAGAGAGTGTGGGCTTAATCACCACGCGTGCCCACCGCGGATTGGCGATTTCAAGCGCTGAGGTATGTTAATAGCTCAGACACTCATGTTTCCTCACGATGTTTTCCTTCACCGCTAGCGAGTGGTATTGCTACTACAACTTCACAAATTTACATAACTTAGAAAACCAAGTCATAGGTACATGCCAGCACTGGGAATCGAACCTGGGTCTCTCGCTTCCGAGTCCGATGTTCTACCCACTAGGCTACCAATGCTGTTAATAAATAAAATTGCATAAAAAAGAAATAAAGTTAATGACTTGCTATGTTAATGATTATAATGCGATCAATCACTTGCGGCGAGAAGTTGGAACAGGATACGTGAATACGAACAGCCACTGGCGCTTCACCAGCATGCAAGATATATGCCGTGAAAGGCAATCAGTGTTCATATGTTTTCTCTGAAAATTGTACCCATTTCAACGCTTTCCTTAGCATTTAAAATCGATGTGGTACTCCTCCCACAAACACTGATTACACATCCCCCCTCGCGCCCCCCACAACATATCACATAGGCGCTGGCACACAACAATAAATCTACATATTAACCGAGTTTATTCCATGTTGAATTGATTGCGCCGCGTCTTATATTCGGGTTTTTACCCATTGGGACAGCGTGTGGGACCTACATGCTTTTGTCTAACTTCAGAGGAATTAATTCCACATGCATAAATTCCATCATGGGCCTGTTTTATAAAACTACAATTCATAGTTCATTACGACAGTTCAAGGTATTTCTACAGTCACAAGAACACTGTGGGTGTAGAAAGGCCATTTTTTCGAATTTGGGTTCCGTTTGGTAAATATTAAGCTTTAAAGCGCAAATTTTTGTCAGAGTAGGGCGTCAGATTCGTCTGCCTGTTTGTTAAGACCCTTTATCTCAGGAGTGCGTGGAGGTATCGAGTTGAAATTAAAACAATATACTCAGTTCTACAGTGTCTTGATGTAGTAAAAAAATCAAAATTCTACGTTAACGTAAAAAAAAGATACGACCGTTTATTCCGCAACGTATATTTCGACACTCAAGGAAATCAAAATTTATAGGACACTTTCCTTTGAACTATGACATTTTGGCAAGAAATATCCTCTTATGGGTACTACCAATTCAGGGAAAAATCTAAAACTATACATTTGTAATTAAATCGTTAAAAAACCGGCCAAGTGCGAGTCAGACTTGCACACGAAGGCTTCCGTAGGCTTGTATAGATACGATACAACATTAGAAAAAGATCTAATTTGAGAACAGCGCCATCTATATAAACAAACAAGAAGCGTTTAACATTGAGATTTAACGACATAACATCGGCGCTGTGAAGGTTACATAGATGGCCGCTAGATGACGAGCGCTGTCTTTAGATGACGTTTGTTGTATGGGAGCCCTCTTTAAATATTTATTTTATTATGTTTTTAGTATTTTTTGTTATAGCGGCAACAGAAATACATCATGTGTGAAAATTTCAACTGCTTAGATATTTCATGAGATACAGCCTGGTTATAGACAGATAGACAGACAGACGAACGAACAGACAGACGGACAGTGAAGTCTTAGTAATAGGGTCCCATTTGGCACCCTTCGGGTACGGAACGTTAAAAATTGTCTTTGAAGTTCGGGAGAAGCTCGGATAAAACTGTGAGACTTGATTCCTGAACTATTTGTTATAAATAAGTACCTACCTACAAACTGTTACGGAACCCTCGGTGCGCGAGTCCAACTCCCTCTTGGCCAGTTCAAACAGTAATTCAAAATACTTTGGGGCGTTTTTCAAATACAAGGCGTAAAACATGTACTGTAAAAGCATGTACTCTAAAACATGGCAAGCAAGCGCTTTGCTTGTGTGCTTAAAAATAGGAAATTTTATAAAGATGAAATAATTACCTAACCCCCGGTTTCTCGTACACTAACAAGCTGTTAATCTACTGTTAACAGCTGTCAGTGATTTTTTCTGTATGCACCTTGGTCAATTGACAGCTGTTAACAGTAGATTAACAGCGTGTTAGTGTACGAGAAACTGGGGGTAAGTATTATATTAGTTTCTAATACAATATCGACGACGCGAGCTCCGTCTCTACTCGCCATGTTTAAACTCTTCGAACAAGAGCAAAACCCGGTCGGACTCTTCCGACAAAGAAACAAGTAAGTGATTCCGGAATTAAGTTAATAATTTGTAATGCTTACCTACTTCCCCGTACTTCTTTATGGAGCAGAGGCCTGGGCATTTACGCAGAGTGTGTCTAAATGTATATAATAGCATGTGAGATGTGGGTGTACCGCCGGCTGCTTAGAATTTCTTCGGTTCAAAAGGTCCGCAGCTCTACCGTTCTGCATAGAATGAAGAAGAAGAAGACAGAGGTGCTTAACACCAACAAGATACGGAATCTAGAGTAATTTGGACATATAATGTGTAACACCAACTACTTCAACTTACCGTAAAAGATAAGATTTCAGGAAGAAGGAGACCTGGCAGACCAAAGACATCATGGCTACACAACTTAAGTCAATAGTTTCAACAGACTACCAGTTCTTTGTTTGTATTGGCAGTCTCGAAAAGCAAGATAGCTGAATCGGTTGCTAACCTCCGATAGGAGACGGCGCGTAAAGAAGAAGAAGTGCTTACGAAAGTTTTAGTTCAAAAACAGTTATGTGATCATAATTCTGTTTCTCGCAACCCATAGTCACGTCCCTCAGCCATGAGGATACGACGAAGAAGAAGAAGAAGAATTCTGTTTATCAGTTTTCAACAAACCTGTCAAACGTTCAATAAACAACTACAATTAATAGAATATATCAATCCCTCTCAATCGTTTTCCGTACACATCCAAAGACCAACCAGTGTGGTTGAATGTGTCTTTCCCCTCATGGGGAATTCTTGGAGGCCTATCTGCGGTTGCCAACGTTGCGATTTATTTTAACACATTTTGTTTATAAATGATATAATGCTATACAACCGTACACGTTTCGGAGGAAATGCCTTTGTAAAGACGCAACTAGGATCTGTATAGAGCTGCTCGATTGGGGCTAGGGCTATGAAAAAAAGTAAGGTAAGATAAATACAATATATTCTTTATTCTACTCCAAAATGTATGATATAAAAAGTAAGTTACAACTAGATCTGTTTTACTATTTTTTTTCGCATAGTGTTCTAAATTCCACTGTACAAATGGGTAAATGTAATAGTTTATGTTTGTCAAGAAATCATACGGAAATAGCTAAACGGGATTGCAAAGCAATGGACCGTTTCTCAATAAAAATGTATTTCACCACAATCTTAAGTAAACTCACCCCCGGGTTTTGATACACTACATAAGCAGCTTATATACGTCCCACTGTAGGGCACAGGCCTCCTCTCAGGGAGAGAATATGGGTTTAATCACCACGCGTACCCACCGCGGATTGGTAGTTTTGGTACACTAATAATGTGTTAATTTACTATTATTAGCTGTCAGTTGTCCAAAGTGCATACAAAAAAATAATTAATAAGATAGATAAATAGATTGTTGGTATACGAAAAACCGGGGATTAGTTTCTGGGACGTTAGAAAGAATTCTTTATTTTATAAAGGTACCCGTTGTAAGTACATTCCCATATAAGTTTAAAAATACGTGTTTTACTCGATAGAACCAACAATTTTACTGTGGGGTGAGCTTGGAAATCGCAAAAATAATATCAGCTCTTCACACATTTTAACAATGCATGTGAAAACTTTACAATGGTACAAGTGATAATTTTATTCTTGATATTATTAACTTAATTCCTGATTCACTTATTTGGCTGGTTGTCGGATGAGTCCGACCAGGTTTCACTCTCGCATAGCTTAATCATGGCGAGTAGACGGAGCTTGCGACGTCGGTTGCTCGTCTCGGACTGCGGCAAAAAACCAAGTAAGTGAATCCGGAATTAAGTTAATAATGTGTAGTGCTTACAAAAGTTTTAGTCCAAACTTTTATTCTTGATCTCGAAGTTTGTACGCAGTAATAGTTGTTTCTATTTACAAGTAGTAACCCTTGAATGTGTATGGGAATTCATTAGGAGTACATCCTGCATATTTTTAACGTAAAATTTTGTTTTTATGTACACGAATGTGTACATATTTTTAAATTATATATTTATTGTTTTTTATGTACACGTTTTTTTCTGGTTGTGAAATATATGGTTCTCTATATATCTATTTGTCTACAATTATGTAATTTGCCATCCATCGCTTTGGTTTTTTTTATTCAGTATTAAGTACCTGTAGCCAAACCAAAAATTCCACTCCACCTCTGTTGCCGACCAACATCCTATATTCCCAAGGGGGTACAAGCAACTCCAGGCAATCCAAACCTCCCATATGGGGTGCTAAGAGAGCGCACGTACATTTTCTAGCACTCCGCGTTTTATGTGGGGCATTTATTCTTAGCGCGGCATCAAACCCGCTACCCGCGAGTGTCACCGATACGCGGGGGGTGTGTTACCACTGCTGAGTGGGGATGGACAGAAAGTGCGGTCCAGCTGTGGAAATTTTTGAATACTTTTGCCAGTTCTTCGAGCTCATGATTTGTATGGAATTTAATGCGCCGCGCGACTGAAAAGTTGGGGGAAAAGTACGAATTTACGAAATTACAGGAATACAAATCCTATTAATAGAATTTCGACGACCGGCGTCACTAACACATTCAGTGATAGTCATTATGGTACATTTTCTATTACCCAAAACTCAGTACAGCTCAAACAAATCTATATCTAGTGATAATTTAGACTCACACTTGTGATTTATTTTTTTGATGCTATAAAGTTTAAAAATCGAAAAAAATATTACCTATGGCCCTAGATAGGACATTGAAACGTAATATATTTTTTTTTTCAAATTTTAATACTAGCCATGAAAGAGTAAAATATATTTTGAAACACCTGATTTAGGGGTAATGTCGGAGAACGCAGGAATAAACCCGGAAGAAATCAGTCAAGCCGAATGGTCTGGGACCATGGTTAGTTAATTTTTTTATATTTTTTTTTTCGCGTAGCCTCTACGTTTGTGTCCCAATACTGGGCTAAGGCCTGCCCACATTTAGTCCAGAGTTTTCGATTAGTTAGTTAATTCTTTGTCCGACGAGGAAGATATCCGATATTTTCAGTAATTCGGAGATCGCTCTTATAATAAAAGATTTTTTAATTGACTGATAAAATAAACTCCTTTAGTTTCACCGGTCCTTTCTGAAACACTTCGTTTTGTACTTAAAGAAAAAAAAAAGAACAACTAATCATTACTATTATTATTGCCAGCCTACCTACTGGTGCAGGCCTTTTTGCAACAAAGAGCGTCTAACCAAGAAGAAAAGTTGTTACATCACAACTTATCTACCTTGGGACTGAACGCACTCGCGAGCACTTACGATCTTGTTCAGATGCGGGTTGAAATAAAAAGACCACAGCGCAAACGCGCGAGTTCAGTACATTTTCCTACAATCTATAAGAGCGGATATTTGATCGCATGCCAAGTAACCGTTGCCGCTAGTACGTTTCAATTCTAGTAAGTGAGGCTTCTGTCCAACTCTGTGTCCCGGAGGGTGGTTGTAACGGCTCCGTATTACGTGTATTGTTGTTGTATGTTGTGTTTTCAATGTTTTCTCATTATATTGATGGTGGCTTGTTCAGTATTGTTGCGATGCATTGGTGGGCGAGTTTTTAGGGTTATGCCTATGAGGTGTCATATACATCGCAGGCATTGATTTGATTTTCAGATTTCTTTATTTATAAGTTTACGAATGGTACACGCTTGGTACAATAAACAAGTGCACGAGAGTAGCTCAAAAATAGAATATTAGTAGTTTTCTTACCTATAAAAATATAATACTTACTTATAAGTTGGGGCTATTTAGAAAACAAGGTATTTATTAGACTAAGAATTAATAACAAGTGTATTTTTGTGCTTCTTGTTGGAGGTAATTTTTTGTCATTTACATACTTAACCTAGACATTAAAGGTACAGAATACACAAAAGTATTTGTTTTTATAATCTATTAACTTTGTGTAACTATTAAATTTTTTGGGGTAGTTTGAAAAATAAATTGTTATTAATGTATGTAGTCGTAGGCACAATAGACTACAGAGAGCAGCGTTAAGCGGAAAGCGTTAGTAGCGAATACAGGCTGTCGCATAGTCACGTTGACGAAGACTGAGGAGTCTTAAGTCTACGACCATAAAGAAAAAGAAGAATTCATACAAAATATGTGTAGCATGATTTTGGTTTTGATAAAGATTTTTCGGAACTCACTGATCAAAACAGGATTGTTGTTTTGTTATTTTACTTTTTTTAAGTAGTTTGTACAATATTTTAAGCTGAATGGAGTTTTTCAGGGTTCCATACCTCAAAAGAACAAAACAACCGAATCCTTATAGGATCACTTTATTGTCCGTCCGTCTGTCAGCCTGTCAAGACCTTTTATCTCAGGAACGCGTGAAAGAATCGAGTTGATATTAAAACCATATATTCAGCAGGTCTATACTTTTTTGGAGCTGTGAAAACATCAAACTTCTAAGTTAACGTAAAAAAGGATACGACTGTTCACATAGCAAGAAACCATTATTTCGAAACCCATCCAAAAAAATATCAAAATAATCTGACCTAGAACTATGTGCCAAGTAATATCGTCTTATACAACAGGTACAGGGGAAAATCTGAAAACAATACATTTAGGTGTTCGAGCCTCTGCTTGAACCACAGTTGAGATTACACTCTGAAATTCGCTGTCAATACATCTAGTTCTCCCGTCAAAATATAGATGGCGTTGTATGTCGTACCAGAGTGAAGTTGTTTCTAGTAGTTGCAGCGCGTGCAGCAGCCATTTTGTTCTATCAGTACGCTTTTGAAATTCGCACGGTTAAGACGTTTCACGAAGAAGGAAAATATCTTTAACAAGTGAGTATACTACATTACGTTAAAGTAAAGATGGTTTCCGCTCGACGCCCTTGTGCTCAGCGACGCGCCTGACTTAAGTGGCAACAGTAAAAACTGAAATACCATCTCGGCCTGACTCGACAGTCAGTGCTCGACACGACGCCACATGTCGCATCGTATGTCGACACGTCGCCTGATTTGAGACGACAACTTTATTCGACGCGTAGTATCACGGATGCACATTGCATCACTCAATATGACAACGTCGCGTCGAACTACTGATACGTCGTGTCGCATGATGTTTCGACGCAAGAACGTTTGATTTTATTCGACGTGACACATTGCATCAACTTACTATGCATTAATGACTGACTCAAGTACCTACCCATCTCTAAGGAGATTATGCTTGAATTGCAGATCATGGCGATAATTACGCTTGGCGAACTGGCAGAAGTTGAAGTGGCCGAAAAGGACAAAGAAGCTCTCCGCTACATTACTCTGTCGCTGGATACGCACTACCCACCTGATTGGCGTTCATGGGAAGTTCAAAATTTCTCATTCGAAGATCTATTTGGGGCGGAACTCGATCAAAAAACTGACGCAAAGCTCAGATTTGCGGTGCCTACGATCGACATAGCACACGCATTCGACCCCAAAGCACATTCTCTATCGGAAAGAAGATTTAGGAGCATCAAAGCCAAGTTGATCCAGTGGCCCCTCGGTCGGGCACTGTTATACGCACCCCATAGTATAATGGAGAAGATCCAATCAAAGAACTACCAAAAATTCATTGAGACAGTTAGACTACTCAAACCAAAAC
Organism: Yponomeuta evonymella; assembly: GCA_963969515.1. Lineage (NCBI taxonomy): Eukaryota > Metazoa > Arthropoda > Insecta > Lepidoptera > Yponomeutidae > Yponomeuta > Yponomeuta evonymella. The sequence goes on from OZ018363.1 coordinate 3,802,829, forward strand.
TGCTGAACAGGCAGGCAGCGTCAACACTGTTAGAAGAACCTCGGGCTAGAGACGCAGCGGTCATGGAACGATCTTCTATTTCACGAAATAGCAGCATCTACGTTCCGGATAACGCATCTAGAGTGGAGAAGCCATCGCTTTTTCAGAGTGAAACCAGAAACCAAGAACAAAACTTCCTTGCAAAGTTGTTCGAAAAACAAACAGAAATGTTCAACAAACTCCTGTCGGTATCACATGAGCAAAATCAGAATATAAAGCAATTGATTGCCAGGCAGGAGTCTGGTTCCACTCAAAATGCAAACGACCTCAATGAATCTTTTGGATCATTACCGGACAGTACACAATCGGACGAGGATCCTGCAGTTGAACAACCAGACTCTGGTCCATCGATACTCATCACAAGCACTCGGGAGGCAGAACTCAAAGAACAAATATGTAGAGCCCAAAGGGAATTAGTGGCTTTGAATAATACAAAAGAACAAGATCATGCCATTAGCTTTGATTTTAAGCCGTACACGATAGAAGCCGAGCCCAAGTTAACCAAAACGAACCCAGAATTCCTGAGCCAGGGCATTGAATGTCAGCGATTCAATCAAGATGGATGGTCCTCCATAAGATATTCGGATACTCAAAAAATGTTTCAAGCTACACCGGCTTTTTGTGCGCTTAAAAGCAATAATATTTTAGCAGGGGTCACTAACTCTTGGAAGTCCACGGAAATTCTAGAAAGGGCTGACTTAACCCTAGGGGCGATCACTCATGGATTGCTACAACAGCGAAAGATTTTCCAAGATCTTCTCGACGGGCTCCCACAACAAGTCAAAAACCAAGTTGGAAACAAGTTTTTGGCAGCAGACTCAAAGTTCAAAAAGACCTCAAATGACTTGCTCCAATATGTCTGTGGCCGACGGGCAGAAATTATTCAAGAGCGACGCAAGATGTTTAAGCCGTCAAACAAGGTTCTGCAAGACATATTGTCTGCCATCCCACCATCTGAGACACATCTATTCTCGGAGACAACCCTTTCGGAAGCGATCAAGGAACAGGGCGGATTATACAAATTTTTTCCTACCAAGAAGAGACAGGTTCATAACAAAACAAAGCAGAGATCCGAGCGACCTAAAAGAGAGAATACCAGGCCAGACCAACAAAACTATAAGAGGCGAAGGGTCGACGATAACTGGCAGCCAAATTCGAATAGACAAATCCAAAACCGATATGAGCAAAATAGAACTGGAGCTAAGACGAACAACAGAGGAGGCCCACCTCAACCTAACAAGAAGTGGGGAAACAACAACAGAAAGTGACGCATTCGAAGCAGGTTGTTTGAGACAGTTCTCAAACTTATGGAGCAATGCTCCAAACTCTATACAAAAGATTATTCAGGGTTACAGTATTCCCTTTTTGAAAAAACCCCCTATAAGAAAACTATCCCACGAAGACCTTGGCAACTTTATGACAGAAGAAAGCCCAGAAATGACAATAGAAATAAAGAAAATGATCTCATGCAAAGCAATTCGGCCCAGCTTTCTGAGGAGGGGATTCTTGTCGAAAATGTTCCTGCGAACAAAACCAGATGGCTCCAACCGACCGATATTCAACCTAAAGAGACTGAATACATACGTCCAGACACCGAAGTTCCGCCTCTTAAACCACATGAAAATACCTTCATTAATAGACAAGAAAGATCACATCATGATGAAAATAGACCTTTCCCAGGCCTATTTTCATGTTCCAGTGAAAAGCAGTCATCGCAGATTCCTCATGTTAGCTTATCAGGGTCAGACTTACGAGATGACTTGTCTACCTTTTGGCCTTGCAAGCGCACCAGCGGCCTTCGCAAAGATAACGAACTGGGTGGCACACCAGTTACGCTTGAAGGGAATCAAAATTGTGGTTGTTGGAGCCCTACGTCACTGAGCGGAGCCCCGCGCCCCCGCAGGCCAAAACCGGCCCGACAACATCGCCAGCGGAGCGGGTCGACGGAGCGCGCCACTGGCACTTCTGACTTTTTCGCCAACGGGTCGATACACAAATTGTTTTATTTCTTCATTTCTGATAATATACCACTTAAACCAAATCTACAGTCCACTGGCTTATTTATCTCATCGAAAGACCCTGAGCTACATTGGTCTTCTCATCGGGAATTATCTGGCGGATCAGAAAACCGAAGATACAATTGCTGCACGGAACGTTGGAATTTGAACCTTTGGACTTTCGACACATAGCAACGTGTCGCCGTGTCATCCAAGGAAGTGAAGTCACCGAGGATAAGGATAAGGATATTCAGTGAGATCGTTCCAATACTATATCCCTTCTATTTCCTAACCTCGCTTACCTACCTGCTAATTGCAATTAAATAATTTAATTTGCCTTAGTTTAATTAAATCAGCCCAATCATAAGTTCTTTTCAATATTAAATGACAAACAACGCTTTAATTCATAAAGCCTAGCAGCTGCGCATCCTTATTGCCGGAGATAATACCCTTTTATTGGCTCTTATCAGTAGCCGGCCGCCACGCGGCCATCTGGTTGCATTTTTATAGGACAATACAATAGGGACTGACCTACCTCTAATTTCCAAGCATCTATCAGTGCAGTGTTTGGGTTATTGAACTTATTGTTAGTGGCTGACTCACACATTTGCATAACACTTCTTCATTGCTTTAGGTATTTCGCATTTTTCCCATGTCACTACCTGAAAAGTCACCCGCTCTGGCCACTACAATGGCTGATAACAGCGAAGCGATCCTAATAAAAAAACGCAGTTCTATGAAAGCTAAGCTTACAAACTTCAGCAATTTTTTGACAATTCTAACCGATTGCGAATCTTTAACAGATCTTCAACGCATCGATTTAGGGGGTCGATTAAGCAAGTTTGATGCGTTATATACAGAATTTGATGATTTACAGCTTAGGATCGAAGTGATCACTGCGAATCCTGACGAGGCCTACGCCGAGCGTGCTAAGTTCGAGGAGCGGTATCACGGGCTGCTGGCTCAGGCGCGAGGCCTGCATGCGGCGGGCGAGGCCGGCCCTGCCCGGGAACGCACAGGATCCGGGGCAAGCTCGATGTGCAGGTCAGGCGGATCGTGCAAACGGTCTTTTATACGTTTACCCAAGATTGATTTGCCTCATTTTAATGGTAGTTATGACTACTGGCTCGAGTTTAGGGACACATTTCTTTCGCTAATTCATAACAGTGAATCTATCGATGACGTCAGCAAGTTCCACTACCTACGCGCCTCGCTGAAAGGCAGCGCGCAGGAAATAATAAAAAATATTGATTTTAAAGGCAGCAATTATTTACTGGCGTGGAACTTGTTGTGCGAGCGTTATGACAATAGTCGTCTCCTAATAAATAACCATGTAAAGGCATTATTTAATGCACCTACTATCGCGAAAGAGTCATGCCTATCCCTGCGTCATTTGATTGACGTCGTCAACAAAAATATTCGGGCGCTTAAAATTTTAAATGAGCCCACCCAGCACTGGGATACTCTCATTGTGTACATGATGAGTACAAAGTTAGATGCAATTACGTTCAGACATTGGGAGGAACATCGCAGCACGCTGGAAGGCGCACCTAAGCTGTCACAGTTTTGCGGTTTTCTTTCTAACAAAGCTGATTTATTAGAGACTTTAGAAACTAATCAATCTATAAAGACATCGACAAGATTTGAAAACATTTCTTCTAAGCCTAATAGTTTTATAGTAGCTAGCCAGAGCAATGAGAAACAAAACAACAAAATTTTTTTTCAAGGAAACAAAACAACATGCCCCCTGTGCTCACAAAATCATCTTCTGTACACATGTGAAGCTTTCAGGAGCCTTTCTACACAGGACAGAATAAAAAAGAGTACGGAATTTAAAGTATGCCTAAACTGTTTGCGTGCGGGACATGTTACAAAGCGCTGTAGGTTAGCGCACTGCAAATACTGTAAGCGTAGGCATAATACGCTCTTGCATGAAGATTTGCCTGAAAACACAAACCTTCAGGATCCAATGCCTTCAGTCTCTGAGCGTGTCGCTCTGCCCACCGATTTTTCCTCCAATAACGTAGTGCTTTCTACCGATTCTTCTATTCAGAGTACTACCTCGATGCAAACTATGCTGTCCACAGCGATGGTCAAGGTCGTTGGCGCCGGCGGCGAGAGGTTCAACGCTCGCTTGCTACTCGACAACGGTAGTACTGCGAATTTTGTTACGACTACCCTCTGCGACAAGTTGCGGTTGCCTCGACGTAACAATAGCTCCACGGTCTCAGGTATCAACGGTCAAACCTGTAATAGTAAACAGTCTTGCAATCTCACAATCGAGTCTACTAGCTGTAATTACACGGTAAACATTGACTGTCTTATTTTACCCGAGGTCACGAAAATTCTACCCTCCACTTTAATAAATATTGAGACGATACCATTTCCCACACAAATCCGTCTTGCCGATCCCACATTTAATATCCCATCCGTGGTGGATATTTTAGTAGGCGCCGAAGTATTTTGGAATGTCATAGGGCATGCTTCGATAGATTTAGGCAAAAATCAACCTAAATTACGTGAGACACAGTTTGGCTGGATACTGACGGGCGTTATTACTGTTAACTCACAAACGTCAAAATCAAAACAAGTGCACCACTGTAATTTTCTCACTCCAAATACAGATACGGACTTAACTAAGTTTTGGGAACTTGACACAGTCTCATTTAAACATTCATTTTCTCAAGAAGAACGCGCCTGCGAAGAAAGTTTCGCTACACACACAATTCGCGACAATGATGGGCGTTTTGTGGTAACAATGCCATTGAAAACTGACCCTTGTGTCTTAGGCGACTCTTTTACCATGGCAAAACGTCGTTTTCTCGCTCTCGAGAAACGTTTTCAGCGCGATTCAGACTACAAACAGCGATATATCGAATTTATGTCGGAATATGAATCACTAGGACATATGACTGAGAATAAAAACTCACCTGATACCGAATCCGTTAATTATTTTCTCCCACATCATGGCGTTATTCGCGAATCCAGCACAACGACTAAGTTGCGAGCGGTCTTCGATGCCTCAGCGGCAACCTCCACTGGCGTGTCACTTAATGACCTACAGATGGTAGGGCCAACCGTTCAAAACGACCTCCTGTCAATACTGTTGCGTTTCAGACAGCACAGATACGTTGTGTCTTCGGACGTAGAAAAAATGTACAGGTGCATTGTTTTAGTTCCGTCACAACGTTCCTTGCAACAAATTATTTTCCGCTCTGATCCCCGAGAACCGTTAAAAACCTATAGTCTTAATACACTGACGTACGGTACATCTTCCGCGCCCTATTTAGCAACAAAATGTCTAGTCAGTTTGGCTGACGTCACTTCTAACGACGCGGCGAAGTCTGCGATTGAAAGGGACTTTTATGTTGACGATTTTTTAAGCGGCAGCGATACAAATTAACGGTACGGTAGAATTGTGCAAGGAGGTAAATTCCGTTTTATCTTCCGCCAAGTTCTACCTAAGAAAATGGCAATCAAATAACAAAGAAATTTTGTCAAAAATTACTGACGGGGATAAGTCAAGTAACAATCTAGATTTTTCTATGAATACTAACTCGTCTTCAAAAACCCTAGGTTTACACTGGGTATGCGATGCTGATATTTTGTTTTTTTCAATAAATATTGAGGTCAAGCCAAAAACCACAAAACGACACATCTTGTCAGTAATAAGTCAAATATTTGACCCGTTAGGGCTTGTAGGTCCATGTGTCGTTGAGTCAAAACTTGTTATGCAATTGTTATGGGTAAGGAAATGTGACTGGGATAGTGAGGTACCAGAAGATTTAAAAAATCAATGGCTTTTATTTGCTAACTCCTTCCCAACTTTAAATAACATTAAAATACCCCGTTGGATCTCATGCGAAAATGCAATCTTACACGAATTACACATTTTTTCAGACGCCTCTGAAAAAGCGTATGGCGCGTGCATCTATGTACGGACTATAAATAGTGATGGGACTGTTAGGGTTCAACTATTGATTTCCAAAAATCGAGTAGCCCCAATTAAGCCCACCACTATCCCACGCCTTGAGCTCTGTGCCGCGTTGTTAGGTGCAAGACTGTTTACAAAGGTACTAGACTCACTTACGATTACTATAGACAGGTGCCACTTCTGGTGCGATTCGACCATAGTCTTGGGATGGTTAGCGACACCACCCAACCAGCTAAAGCCTTTTGTACGGAACCGTGTCGATGAAATCCAAGAAAGTACGTCAGGCCATTCTTGGAGCTATGTTCCGTCGAAGGACAACCCAGCAGATCTCGCTTCTCGAGGGCTGAGGGCCTTATCAGCGGTTGTCAATTGTGGTGGTCTGGGCCCACATTCTTGCTTGAGGAGCAATCTTTATGGCCTAAAATGCCAAATGAACAGACTAAACAAGAGTTACCCGAAGTAGTTTGCTATCAAACTAATAATAGTAATATTACAGAGTCTAATCAATTACCAATACAATTACTAATAACAAAAAAATCTAATTTACATTATTTACAAAAAGTGGTCGCTTATATACATAGATTTATTTACAACTTAAAAAATAAAAACCATAAACGTTTTGGACACTTAACCAGCGAGGAACTTAATGTTTCCCTAATGTGTTTATTACATAATGCACAGCTGGAGATGTTTCCTACTGAGTACAAGTTACTCGCCGATAACAAACCACTTCCTTGCAAAAACCGGTTGTTGCCTTTAACACCTTTTCTAGACAATAACGTTATCCGCGTAGGGGGAAGGCTTGATAACTCCCTGTATGATTATAATGTAAAGCATCCCATTTTACTTTGCAGTAAACACCATATAACGAAATTAATTTTCGAAATGTTACATAAAAGGCTGTTACATGCGGGACCACAATTGCTTTTAGCCACTGTCCGTCAAAATTATTGGCCCTTAGGGGGCAGAAACCTATCCAAGGTAGTGGTGAGAACATGTCTTAAATGTTTTAGATACAAATCAAAAATTATACAGCCTATTATGGGACAATTACCTACTCTTAGGACTAATCTCGAGTTTCCCCTTTTACACTCAAGTGTCGACTATGCCGGGCCAGTACTCATCGCCGATCGAAAGGGCAGAGGGTGTAGACTTATAAAATCCTACCTTTGCATTTTTGTCTGCCTTGCAGTGAAGGCCGTTCACGTCGAGCTCGTCACGGACTTGACCAAGGAGGCTTACATGGCCGCTCTCAAGCGTTTCGTGGCACGGCGAGGCAAGCCTAGGAGTATTTTGTCAGACAACGGCACTAATTTTGTCGGTGCTTCTAATGAACTACACCGGTTCTTACAAGAGTCCAATTTGGCCTCCGATATGGCTCAGGAGGGCATAGAATTTTCCTTCGTACCCCCTTATTCTCCACATTTTAATGGCATAGCTGAGGCTGCCGTCCGTTCCACTAAGCACCATCTTCGAAGGTTGCTCCAACTTGCTAACTTCACTTATGAAGAATTGGCAACTCTTTTAATACAGATTGAGGCAATTTTAAATTCACGCCCCCTTGTTCCGCTTTCCACTGATCCCTTAGACTGTTCCGCGCTGACTCCTTCCCATTTCCTTATTGGACGCTCGCTGATGTCTGTTCCGCATCCACAGGTGCTCGATGCCAGGATTGGCCGACTAGAGAGATACCAAAGGGTGGAGCACTTAAAACAGCAGTTTTGGAAGCGCTTTAATACTGAATATATCTCTCTGCTACAGCAACGGACAAAATGGTTCAGTTCAACAGGCGAGCTGAGCGTAGGGACGCTGGTGCTAGTCAAGGACAAGACGCAGCCACCTCTCCTATGGCTACTTGGGCGCGTCGTCAAGGTTTTTCCTGGCAGCGACGGTGTGGCGCGGGTGGTCGAGCTGAAGACCAAGAAGGGCCTAATCAAACGGGCTTTTCAAGATGTCTGCCCTCTACCACTGACTTGAAGACCTCAAGACTTCAAGGCGGAGAGGATGTTGGAGCCCTACGTCACTGAGCGGAGCCCCGCGCCCCCGCAGGCCAAAACCGGCCCGACAACATCGCCAGCGGAGCGGGTCGACGGAGCGCGCCACTGGCACTTCTGACTTTTTCGCCAACGGGTCGATACACAAATTGTTTTATTTCTTCATTTCTGATAATATACCACTTAAACCAAATCTACAGTCCACTGGCTTATTTATCTCATCGAAAGACCCTGAGCTACAGTGGTCTATTTAGACGACTTTTTGCTTGTTCACCAAAATCCAGACACATTAGTACAGCAGGCACAACATGTCAAAGAATTTCTGAAGAATCATGGTTGGCGGATAAACCTACAGAAATCATCCAGAACACCAACAACGGAGTTGGAATATTTAGGTATAGTCTGGGATACGATGAAAAACGAGAAGCGCCTAGCCAAGCAGAAAGTAAAAAATCTTATTTCAGACATAGAATTTTTACTGAAAGTGCAACGATGGAGTTGGATGGATGCGAAGATCATACTAGGCAAATTGAATTTCGCGTCATTTGTCGTTCCTCTGGGCAGATTACATTGCCGAGTTCTCCAAAGAGAATCCAATCGGCTTTCAAGGGACATGCGACACACAAGGAAGCCAATATCACGGAGGGCGCTCCAGGAACTCAACTGGTGGCGAACAAACTACCTTTGGAACACTCCAATTCACACTCCGGACCCGGTAGTCTTTATAACAACGGACGCTTCATATCAGGGTTGGGGCGCAATAGTGAATGGTCAAAAACTTTGGGGCAAGTGGACGACCGAGCAAAGAGCTTGGCACAGCAACCAGAAGGAACTATGGACATTGTACGAAGCTTTGAGACGATCGAAGTCGATCCTGAAAATGAAGTCGCTTATGTGGCAGACCGACAATCGAACGAGTGTGGCATACATAACCAAACAAGGGGGCACAAAGTCATTACGACTCCTAAAAACCACCACAATGATACTAGAGTTTTGTCGGGGGATGGGATGCCACCTAATTGCTCGCTATATTCCAGGAAATTGCAACGGTCTTGCCGATCGCCTATCGAGAGCGAAGGCAATGCCAGAATGGCATCTCAAACAAAGGATAGTTTCATGGATTTTTCGACAACTGGGAACGGCCCAACTAGACTTGTTCGCATCAGCGAGATCAGCAGTTCTACCAAGCTATGTGAGCGAGGACGCGAAAGACAAGAACAGCCAGTTTACGGATGCTTTCAGCAGGATTTGGGACTACAGACTGGGCTGGATCTTTCCCCCTCCTGCTCTCATACCCCGGGTTCTACGGCACCTGAAAACGTCCAAAGGCCTTTATCTACTCGTGACGCCAAGATGGGAGAAAGCCTTCTGGGACAAAGAAATAAAGAGTCGAGCTGTTTGCTCCCCATTGCCCATCCCGGATTTGAAGAACAACCTAATCGACCTTCAAACGAACCTGCCGCCACCAGGAGTCGATCTGCTAAATTTAGTGGTTTGGAAGGTACGGGCTGGACAACTCAGCTAACAGGATGGAATGAAGCTGAGAAACATATTTTAGAGTCTTCTTGGAGAACATCAACAATGAAAACTTACAGGCCCGCTTGGAATCGTTGGCGGGAATATGCATTAGTCAATAACATAGCTTCAGATAATCCAAATCCTTCAGATATAGCTAAATATCTTTGTCATCTCTTCAACGTTGTAGGTCTTGCTCCCAAAACCATTGCCCTTCATAAATCAGTCATTACAACCCTTGCTAATCCGGCTAGATCAGAAGAATTCGGGTCACACCCTTTGGTTCGACACACCCTCAAGGGAATTTTGCTAAAAAATCCACCCAAAAAGAAAGTTATGTCATGGTTAATAGAAGATTTAATTTCTTTTCTAGATAATTATAACATTAATATGAATAGTTTGTTTGAAGTTTCAAGACACACCTGCGTTCTTTTGTTGCTTGCATCGGGAAGACGAGTCCATGACCTCACACTTTTAAGTTTAGATGACTGGTCATATGAGGATGATGGAAGTCAAATAACCCTAAGGCCAAAGTTTGGGTCTAAGACTGATTCCGTCACTCACAAGCAATCGGGATGGTGTTTCAAATCACTTCCAGCAAATGAAAACCAAAAGAGAAATCCAGTGTTTTGGATAAGACAATTAGTTTCACTATCCATGGCTAGGAGGGGAACTTTTAAAAACCTTTTTGTATCGACCAGAGGAAAGGTAAAACCTGCATCCCGATCTGTAATAGCAGGTTGGATTAGAACCTTGTTTCGTGAAGCCGGTATCTCTGCCTCGGCTGGTAGTTTTAGGGCCGCCGTTTCATCAACAAACTTCATCAGTAGTCACTATGACATTGACGAAGTTTTAAAGCGAGGCAACTGGAAATCAAAACACACCTTTTTCCGCTATTATTTCAAAGAATTGCCAGATCCCAAAGTTCCTGGGAGAAACCCTATTTCCGAATCATTTACTCCATTGGAATAAAAAGTTGTCATAATATGAGTGATTAAAATTAGATTATTAATTATTCTGTTATGGTGATTATTTAAGAAAGAATTCTTATTTCCTACATTTTATAACATTAAAATCAGTGTATAGTTAATTATATTCAGAATACATTATTTCGTTGAAACCATGTTTTTGTTTCACTTCCGTAATTAGGAAAATATACCTACATCATAGGTTTAATAAATTGTAATATTTATAGTTCACAGTACGCTCATGCAGCGCCAGCAGAATTTAAACACATCTCAACTGTGGTTCAAGCAGAGGCTCGAACACCTAAATAGACCCGTTTTTCCCCCGAAGGGTAAAAAAACGGATATTTAGGTTTCAGCCGAAGCTTGAACCACACCTTAATAGCCTTGCTGGCTATGGTTGGTACTGATAGAACAAAATGGCTGCTGCACGCGCTGCAACTACTAGAAACAACTTCACTCTGGTACGACATACAACGCCATCTATATTTTGACGGGAGAACTAGATGTATTGACAGCGAATTTCAGAGTGTAATCTCAACTGTGGTTCAAGCTTCGGCTGAAACCTAAATATCCGTTTTTTTACCCTTCGGGGGAAAAACGGGTCTATTTATAATTAAATCATAAAAAACCGGCCAAGTGCGAGAGTCGGACTCGCGCACGGAGGGTTCCGTACAAATTTGTAGGAACCCTCCGTGCAGGTATTATAAATAGTTCAGGAATCGAGTCTCGCAGTTTTTTCCTAACTTTTCCCGAACTTCAAAGACTATTTTTAGGGTAAAGGACCCTATTACTAAGACTCCGCTGTCCGTCCGTCCGTCCGTCCGTCCGTCTGTCACCAGGCAGACGCCAGTTCTCATCAGTAGACTCACACTTGTCTGGTTTTTTTTATTCAAATTTTGACGTAACACATGTACCGTTACGGCAATCGCTCGTAATAGAGTAAATTAATAACTACGTAATAGTAGTAACCGTGTGGCGCCGGATTAAGAATAGCATCACTCCATTTGCGACAAAGGCATTTTTGCAGCTTCCGGGTAGCAAAAATATGTAAGTCACTCAGTCCGAGGTCCTAAGATCGGGAAAACGTGCGCGCCTACATCTGCATTCTATCTTGCTTAGATAATAAATTAGCAAATTTCTCGTAAATTAATGCCGGTCTGGCGCCGGATTAAGAATAGCGTCACTTCATTTTCTTCCGTGGATGTCGTAGAAGGCGACTAAGGAAATACATTACCAGGAGACGGGCAGCAGCGTCTTCCTGAGATTCCAACCGCATACTGCGATCGCCAACCCGCCTGCCAAGCGTGGCGATTATGGCAAAACCCCTCATGGTTATAAAAACCATGAGAGAGGCCTATGTACTGCAGTGGGCGTCAAGTGGCTGATGATGATGATGATGATGATGATAATAGTAGAATTGCGATACAAAAGCCATCCTTGTTGAGGACGTCTTCTCTACTAGGTATCATTCAGTACCAGTATTACTAGAATATTGTATCGGTATTTGACCACTATTAATACATAATATTTGTAGAAAATAATTGGCACTTATTTGGGCCAGAACCACTTCTGGCCAAACTAAGTGTTAAGTATTAACTAACTTGATGGTGAATTAACACTTCAATCGCTCAGTGTTTCAATCTCACTTCCAGCATACAATATTTTCTTTTCGAACAATATAGCAAATCGTATATTACCAACACGTACAGGGCAATTTGAACCCTTACTTTGGGTATGTCTGCACCCCATGTAACGGGAAGGCGGCGATTTATCTGTGAATCTTACACCTCATATATCAGTTGGCAATATTCGGGAAGGCGTGCGTCGAGAGGTACGTTTGTTATTGTCGTGAGTAAGACAATAGCAGGTTTTTCTTCAACAATCACCCTAATGTCCTCTTGACTAGGAAACCCTTATTTTAAGTGACTTTGCTAAGTACACAGCAGAGCAGTCAAAACCTAATTGTTAGGCAAATCGAGTAAAAGTTAAAAGAAAGGTCTTGAAAAAAAGTTAATGACTAAAATCTTGACATAATTCAGGAATAACCCTGTAGGTATACGCATATTTTGACATATTATAGTACAGTCCACTATATTTACACTACCTTCACATGCATAGTACAGAGCGAACGATTTCAAAACAAAAATAATTATGAAGTTTGGTAATTCTAACGCTTGAAACGTAACTTGAAGGTAGTAAACTAACAGTTAATGCTTTCAAAAAGACGCCTGTCACCTCAGTCTGTCGAGACCACGGGACTTGCAAAAGTACCGAAACGTCGGAAAATCTTAAAATAAAAAAATAAACGAGTAAATATCCATTCAAATTCATTTCTTATTTGGCAATGCTGTCATCTGAACTGTTTTGTTTCATTTTATCAAGGCCATCAATAGCTCGATAATAATAAAAATAGAGTTTACAAGGCCAATAACAGACATCCACAAACGGGCAGTTCATAATTACAAAAATATACCACGATAACGCTTAGCAATATACAAATACATACTTTTTTAATTTTAAACATAACATACATACATAAACTCAAGCCTGTATCCCAAAGGGGTAGGCCGAAACCAGGGACTGCCACTTGCCACGATCCTGACACATCACATTCGCTTCTTCAACATTCATTAGTCGTCGCATGCACGCACGCCGGTTTCGGGTACTTTTTATCTTGCCCTTTGCTAATACATCCCCTATGTCTACCTGGGTCTTCCCTTACCGGACCTCCCACCCACATTCGCTCGATATATTTGTTTCGTCAATCTTTCTTCCTTCATTCCCCCATAAGTCCAAATCAACGCAACAAGCAAATTTTACATATTGAAATTAATACATCTTGTTATAATTGAAGCTGATCAATATATTTGCGACCTTTATATGTTACTTTTGATGGTATTCATTGAAGAAAGCAATCATCCAATCCCAATTTTCGAGAACACTTCTCAATATTTTGTTCCAACATTCCGTTTACCCAACCAACAGTAATATCGCCGCGCCGTCATTTTGATTCATTCCTTTATCCACAGCACTCTAGTGTATTAGGAAGACTATAGAAGATTTATTCGCACACAAAAATGACATCTCCTTCTGAATAATCCTAAGAATGGCATATCGTGACGTTATTTTTGCATACTAGAGGGGAGTAAGTACACTTTATTTATTGTAGTTGACGGCCAAACTTAGTTGACCTCCCACGCACCCCGTCTCGTCTAAAAACAAAGAAGAATCAAGGGATCCAATACAAGAATATAAGAACTTTCTTGGCTGGTCGGCGACCGAAAAGCGTGCGTTCTGTATTATGTCGTAAATCATAATATTGGAATATCTTCCGAAAGGTATTGCGCGCATTTTCCTGCATATATTATTATCTCTCTTTGCGCATTTGAAATATGGTGTTGTTTGCTGTATCGGGGCAATATTGAATCCTACTTCTGACAAATGATGTGGTGTTACCGGGGATATTGGATTTTCAATATTAAAAAGACGGTGTAACTTGTTGGGTTGCATATATCAAGCCATCTATAATGAAATCCAATGCAAATCTTTATATAAACACTGTGGGTTTAAAACAGAAATATTAACTCATAATATTAAGTTTCTTTCATGAAAACGAATTAAATAAAAAATAAAGACCGACTTCGGAACACTACAGCATTAAAAAGTTAGAAATAATTTAAATAATTAGAAGTATCATCATCGTCAACCCATTATGTCCCCACCGAGGGGCACGGGTCTCTTCCCTGAGGAAGCTATGGAAGTATATATGTAGGTATTGTAGAAGTATAATTTGGAGTTGAAGCCCAAAATATATGTGCTGTTCGTGAAACTGGGCACCGACTACAAATTAAACTTCTATAGTACCTACATGTATACATACATCTAATTATTTAAATTATTTCTAACTTTTTTTAAAGTCGGTTTAAAAGTGATATGGTGTGAATATCGCTCATTAGAAGAAACAAAGACTAATTCGACAGTTTTTTTTTAAAACTGAGTTAAATATTATGTCAATATTATCGTGTCAACGGTTTACGTCAGGAGAAACAAAGACAGAATTCGATAATACCTAGGACGCTCGACATTGACGCAATCTAGCGTCCTATTACCTATTCCTATTTATCGTGACGTAAACCGTTGAAACGATAATATAGGATAATAAACGATAAACGATAAAACGATAATAAACGATGACATATTTAACTCAGTTTTTAAGAAACTGTCAAATTAGTCTTTGTTTCTCCAAATGAGCGATATGTTAGAATAATGGGACAAGGTTCATTTATTAGTTCGATCCAATTTACTTCCTGAAACTGACCACTGCGATTACTTTTTAATACTGTGTTACATACATAAAACTCATGCCTATGTTTTGGAGGGGTAGGCAGAGACCAAGGTTTGCCATTTGCCACAATAATGAAAAACCATTTACTTTTCATCTACTGTACCATTAAAATATTAATTGTGACACAGTATACAACCTAGATAGGTACTGTATACTGTGTTCAATAAATATTTTTCGAATTACGCTATGATATAACATTTTAATATCATTAGATACTAATTTCATGCCAGTGAGCTCCAATTGTACCAAATTTCTGGTCGATTTGCGTTTAGGCAGTCAACGCTGCCTCTTTGACTGCCCGAAAGTTGCCTGAACACTAACCCAACCGCTTTGGACACAAGGGCCACACATCCTAACTATTCCTTTGCAGGTGGGCCCGCACCTTTGTCGTAACAGCTCGCGCCCCGGGATAATCGCGAGAGCTATTTGATGACGGAGGCGATGAGGTCACTCGGCTTACCGCATCGGTCATTTGACCACAATCAATGCTATTTAGTAACGAAATTGACCGTAGAAATATTGGATAACAAAGAGAATCCGAGTTTCCCAGACCGGGAAGCTTGGAAAACCATGAGGGTTGCAGAGGGCGTCAAATGGCTGATGATGATGATGAGTTTCCCAAATTTGTAATTTTATCTAATTAATTTTTTCCGTCCACCACGTGGAATTGGATTGCTAGCTTATCATCAAGAAGTTGTTATTTAGTTATTTGTATGTACTTTGGTACGTATATTTAAGAACAAATTTTATCTATTCTTTAGGCCTGTTTTTATTCTTCTGATCTTAAAAAAAACGTTTGTCTCCTTTTATAAAATAAACATGAAATGCATATTATAGAACTGATCATCATCATCATCATCATCATTCAGATCACAAGAAGTCCACTACTGGACATAGGCCTCCTCCATATTCATGCTTATAATTGAAATTGACCTTCGGAATAATATTTACCCTTTAGAATGGTTAGGCCTACGTGGAACCCCCTCTTTTACCTGAGCGTGGATGCGCCACAGGCAGAGTTAGAGGGGCTAGTCGGAGGGGTCACCTAAAATTATCAACCCTGCAGGCATTGTCGAAGATTCATAGAACAAACCAAAAGGCTTAAGGTTTAATGGTAATTGTATTGTCCGAATTGGTTTCCAGATTTTTTTCTATAGTAACTACACTAGTAAACTGGCTATTGTCGGTCCAGCCGTTTATTTAACTTTTGACAGCTCAATTTAGTGATGTTCTATGAAGTTACTCATTCGATGTTTTTATGATAATCGATTTAAATTATGTTGAAGTCTTAATCGGTTAATTGCATTGCTATTTTATTTTAATATTTTTGAAGTTTGTCTGTCTGAGCGTGATAGACTAGAAACTACGCAACTGGTTTTCGTAGTAATTTCTTATAGTGTAAATCTTTGAAAAGATTTATATTTTTGATAGAAAATCAGTTTCATTAGTCTTCGCTACATAATCTACTCGTTATAATATCGTAGCGAGACACGTCGCATCACTATTGTGAAAAAATAAAGGTGCCCACGAAGTGTTGAAATTTTCGCCTTTGGTTTCCTGTCAAATAAATAAGGAACTTCGTGCACACGCATCTGACAAAAGTTAAATGAACGATTGGACCGATGATAGTATACAGATGGCGCTGTATATTTTACTTTCAGTGACATGCAACAGATGGCGCCTGTGGTACGACATGGGCTTTACTTAGATAAAATTGTGCCAATGTCTTGTCATGAACGCGAGTGACAGCTGAGTTATGCGAACTATCGCGCCGATGTCCGAAGCACAGTGCTGCGCCGTTTAACAAAGAAGTTAGCTACACGTCACTTAGCATAATAGTGGGATCAAACACGCCTAGAGTCGGCGACAGGTTGGGAAGGAATAGAATAGACTACGGTCTTTGCCAGAAGCCATGCATTAAATATATATATTTTTTTTTATAAAAAAATGTTTCATATGCAACGAATATTAAAAAAAATTGGCTAAGCACAAAAAAAATCACGAGGTGATGTTTAGTTTAACCTTACTAATATTATAAATGCGAAAGTTTGTATGTATGGATGGATGTTTGTTACTCTTTCACGCAACAACGGCTGAACGGATCTGGATGAAATTTTGCACAGACATAGATTATAGTCTAAAATAGCACATAGGCTATTTTTTATGAAGGAAAAATACACATCAGAATTACCACGTGGACGAAGTCGCGGGCAAATCTAGACAGAAGTAATTAAAAAAATTACAGTATTTAATGAATCAGAAAGAAGAAACAAAAATGGTTTAGAAAGCTTTTCGAAACTTGCAAAATATATAAAATGTTCGGATAATAATAATGACTTCCACACAACTAGGATACCCTGTGCTATGGTAATCAGGCAAGGAGAAGTTAAAAACATGAAAATACACCCAGACTGAGGCCACTTACTATATACCGTGCATGATATTGGGGCAGTCTGGAAAAGTACAAAATGGGTTTCATTCATTTCTAGATAAATGTTACATAACCGGTCAAACGCCCCTAAAATGTCTAACTAAGTCTATGTGTTTAACTAAGTCTAATTCCGTGTGGCGCCGGATTAAGAATAGCATCACTCCATTTCCTTCCATGGATGTCGTAGAAGGCGACTAAGGAAATCAAATTACCAGGAGACTCGCAGCAGCGTCTTCCTGAGATTCCAACCGGTTACTGCAATCGCCAACCCGCCTGCCAAGCGTGGCGATTATGGCAAAACTCTTCATGGTTGAAAACCATGATGGAGGCCTATGTCCTGCAGTGGGCGTCGAATAGCTGATGATGATGATGATGACGTCTATGCAAACTATCTGAATTCAACCATGTTTTTGTAATAAGAACGACCCAAAATGAAAAGTCCGTATTTTTGTCGCTCTTACTGCAACAGTCTTCAAAGCCAGGTCTATCCGGTCCCAGCTCTACAGCGGAATCTCGCCCAGGGCTAGAATTCTTGGGCAGGTCTGTTCAAAGGCTCTGATAGTTCAGCGCATTAGTTTACACGCGCGGGAAGCCTCGAAGTTATCTATTCCAGGGTAAGTTTGAGCCTTTCCTGCGTCCTTGGTCTGCTGGTTAGTGGCGTGATTATTGACCTGGTAGTTGAGGGTTCAGCTCCCGTAGAAAGTGGACTTTTATCTTTAATCTGGTATTTCCTCGAGGCTTTGCCAGGATGTTATCACAGAAATTGAAGTACATATTTAAGTTTCACGTCACTTTGCTTCAAGCATTGAATTTTAAGTAGGGTAGAGAAGTATACTTAAAATTCAATGCTTCAAGTTAACTGAGGTACCTACTTTGGTTAACCAAAATCTGCCACTTACAACATACACTACATTTTGATTATATTAGGTACCCATGTGCTCGGCAAATAAATTATTTAACTTTACTTAAAAAATACTTACATATATTCATTAACTCACGCCTGTATCCTAGAGGGGTAGGCAGAGACCAGAGACTACCACGTGCCACGATCCTGACAGATCACTTTCGCTTCCTCAACATAATACTTTTCCTTCTATATAGAGTTCATAAAACAGTTAAGATTATGGCCTTAAGCAAAACTCAAGAAGAGCCCTTAATTCAATTATCAATGGATATAAACTCCATAATCTATAATATCCAGTCTCTATCATTACCCCCATATGGTATGCTTTAGTCGTGGTAAGACGAACAAAGTAGTTTACCTAGCCCTGATGCGAAACTAAATCGCACTGCTACATACAACCAACGTACTGCTAGCAGTTATAGTTTTTCAACAAAAAAATAATAGCGATTACAGGTTTGTTTTGCTTGCTAAGACTTTTGAATTTTTCATATAATTAAAAACTTTGTTTGCTTATTAAAAGGGACTAAAATAAGCGCACCGTTGACATTTTCAAACATATTTTTTGCGCTTTTGAGCATTTTTAAGGGGTCCATGATATTCACTACTGCTACCAATGAACAAAAACAATATTATCTTCTTTTACAGATAGTTTTTTTTTTGCAAAAAGTGGCTTTAAATCTCTCTAACATATAAATATTGATTTTTAGGACCCACGACCAAGATCGTAGACCGGGGCAAGACCCCAATCGTCCTTGGCTTGGCATAATACGAATTATGCCAAAACGGCCGTTTTTAGTGGAAATTCCATGTAGTCCTAGGTTTGTGGTCGTAGGTTCTAAAGAAAAACTGAAAGAAAAACTTTTTTTTATTGGTGGCGCTAGCGAACCTCCCTGATGTTCTTAGGCCCTGACCACACAGAATGGACGTGGGGTGAGGGCGCAGAAAAGACAGTTCACGCCCTCGCTCTGACTCATCTGTGTGAGCTTTATCCCGTCCCTTCAGTACGTTTTTATGAAAGTGAATTAGAAAGACAAAGCGTCTTTCCCGCGCCCTCGCCCCACGTCCCTTCTGTGTGAGGCCGAAGTCAGATTAAATTGCGATATTCGATATGCTGTTGCCTGTACAAGCCACAAAAAGGTACTTTTACAGTGATGATGATTTACTGGGTTCTTTATAGCCATGCTTCGGTCCAATCATGGATTTGGCACGCAGTATCGATCGTGGAGGTTAGGTACTAATATTGTTAAATTGATGCGTTCAAAAGTGCGTTTAATCCATAGGATATTAACTATTAGGTTTAGTGCGCACGTGCTTTCCGGTCAAATCAAAAGGTAGGTAAAGAGAGTGTCTTCGCTAACAATATCTTTATAGATAGATAAATAGCATGTTCTTTATTTTATGTAGGTGCACCAGGAATGCACATTTGAGACCTGAGTACGCTACGAATGGCGGACTTATTACTGAAAGTAATTTCTTCCAGACAACCATTTTACATTTTTTTGTATTTTGACGGCCTCTTTGTTCTAGCGGTTAACATGCTTGGCTACCAAAATAGAGGTCGTGCGTTCGATTTCCACTTGAGTCCGCCGTACTTGTTTTGTACAAATGGCCTTGGTCTGGGTGTATTTCCATGTTTGTGATGGCCTTGCCTGGTCACCATGGCACAGTGTAGGTATCCTAGTTTGGGACCAGGTCAAGTCTGTGCTGTGTGGCACTTGTTATAATATTGGCAATAGTGGTCTATCTATTAATACGAGTTTGTTTTTGTTTTATTTATTTCTATTTGGCAACAAACAGTCATGGTTCTACAGGTAGGTTCAAATAATAGAAATGTGTTTAATGAACAATCTGAGAGTTAATAATTATTAATTATGAGAATTAATACGAGTTTGTTTTTGTTTTATTTATTTCTATTTGGCAACAAACAGTCATGGTTCTACAGGTAGGTTCAAATAATAGAAATGTGTTTAATGAACAATCTGAGAGTGCCAAGAATAACATTGGCTTATTTTGAAATGAGCCGTTTATAGTATATCGTTTACAATTCAACTTACGTTTATGCTGAGATCGAACGTGTCTATTACATAATAAAATAGATTTGAAAAATCAGTATAGAATATAATTTCTCAAGCTAAGTACATATTAGAATCCATTAAGTACCCAATTATTAAGTACCAATGATTTACTGTGGCTGTGGGTTTCTGTTAAAATAAATGAAATAAAACCGGCCAAGTGCGAGTCGGACTCGTGCTCGAAGGATCCGTACCATTTTCCATACAACATTTGAATATATCAAGCATCTACCTGTTGCCGTTATTAATAATGAGCAAAAAATGGCAAAAAATCACTTTTGTTGTATGGGAGCCCCTCTTAAATATTTATTTTATTTTAATTTCATTACTTACTTTTAAAGAAAATTTACAACTAAATATTCAGTGATATATTTCAACCGTCTACCTACTCTACCTGTTTCGCTTATTAGTATCGAGCAAAAAACGGCATATAAATCACGTTTGTTGTATGAGAGCCCCACTTAAATATTCATTTTATTCAGTTTTTATTACTTCTTCTTATAGCGGCAATATAAATGCATCATCTGTGGAAATTTCAACTGTCTAGCTATCACGGTTCATGAGACAGACAGCCAGACAGACGGACAGTGGAGTCTTAACAATAGGATCCCTTACGCTTTGGGTACGGAACCCTAAAATCAAAATTCCCCACTAGGGAAAGCATAAAGGAAAGGGAAATGGAGGATATAATATTTGCAATAAAAAGTACCCGTAGCCGGCAAACATGCATGCAGCGACTGATGAATGTCGATGAAGCGGAAAAGGTCCCTCAGGATCATGGCGATTGGCAAACCCTGATCTCTGCCTATCCCCCCGGGACACAGCTATATTAGCATAGCTATGCCATGACTGACTGTTTTTTTTTTTCAATTCCTTACTCCTACTACCACGGAAACAAAGAAAAAGCTATCACAGAAAAAGCTATTGAAGCTCAAACCACCCCACACTGCAACCATAAGTCAAGATTTAACTTCCTCGACATTGTTCTTAAAGATTTATCATCAACTTTGAAGGTGCATTATCCGCCATGCGGGGATGGAAAAAGTTTTGCCGACTGTCTTTAGAAAGAACAACACTATAATACCACCACTTTGACTGCGGACTTGTCACATGCCCAAACACAATATTTCGAATCCTAATAATAACATTTAGGTACCATAATCATCTTCTTCTTATCCTTTATTTGCCGTCTCCTATCGGAGGTTGGCAAGTGATTCGGGTATCTTGCTTTTCAAGGCTTCTAATGTCATTTATGTTAATAAACAAATATAACTGACTCATTGAGACTTGTTAAGGACTTTTTATCTGTCGGGTTTTTTGTTTATTAAAATATATTTTTTATTTGAAACCCTGAATGACAGTTGACCTCCACCATCTTCTTCTTCTTATCGTGTCGAAAAACAAATTTTATGAAAATTCTTTATTAAACTTTAAACTTTAACCTCTACCATTTTATAATAGTAATAAATTCCACACAATACAATAACTGCTCCTCGTCTTAAACTACGGTAACCTTTGCTTTGATAACTATAAAAAGACATCACAAAAATGGAAATGTACCCAGACTGAGGGCATTTTTACATTGAAATACGGTGACCTCCAGTGGAAATCGAACTTACGACATCTGTTTTGGTAATCAAGTGTGTTAACAAAAAATTTTTCTCTTTTCTTTTTTTTATCTCTAACCGTTAGTCCATCGAGGCATCTCTTCGTCAGCATTTTACTCAGTACTATGTATATATAATTAGATTGGCTTTTGTAAACACAAGTTTGACCCAAGTTCATAATAAAACTGATTTTTAACGAATATTTACTGGTTTACTTTTCCATTTTACAATTTAAAAATCAGTTTTATTATGTCTAGTGCTCGTATTAACCTCAGAAAGACCAAGTTCATAAGTTAGCAAGTCATCTAGCAGGACGAGAAAGTAAAGAGAATTATTGTTAATGGAGCTCTGGACAGTGTCCAAAAGACATTACGTCCAAGAGCGCCACTCGATAGGGGATCCCCAGTTATGGTTCAGTGTTGCGTTAATAAATTTTCTCTTTATGCAATAAGGTGTATGAATCCTTGGCTGGACTCATTTATTTGGTTTTTCGGCTTGCATTTGTTTTCTTAATGGTAGAGGCCTAAGTGAGGACTTTTACCACCGGTTTTTCTTACACCAATAGTCTGTAAAGCTACTGTTGCCGTGGTTGTTACGAATTTTAATTATGACGTGCCTCTATGGAATTTTCTCAAATAACCAGTTTTAGGTGCGGTTTAACGGTTACTTAAGTTAATCTTATTCCTAATTCGAGAGTTGGATAAACCTTAAGGGTGTTATTTATAAGAACACAATTCTCTTAAAACGCTGCACAAACGCAGTATAAAAAGTTTGTGGTAAACTGGTAAAATCTGCAGTTTCAAGGAATCGTGTTTTATAAATGAGACTGTTACACCATAACAGCGTCATTTATATAAACACGATTCCCCTTAAACACTCCTCAGGTGCAGTTTAAGTAGTCTGTAGTAAACATTTTCCCTTTACCATAAACTATTTAAACAGCATCTTAGGAGTGTTTTAAAGAATCGTGTTTTTACAAATCCTTACTATCCTTACTAATATTATAAACGCAAACGTTTGTATGTATGGATGGATGTTTGTTACTCTCTCACGCAAGAACGGCTGAACGGATCCGGATGAAATTTTGCACAGAGAGTCTGGATTAGCACATAGACTATTTTTTATCCCAGAAAAATACACATCATAATTATCACGCGAACGACGCCGCGGGCAACAGCTAGTAACACAGTAAAGGTTTAGCCAACCGTCAAAACATTTCGGCTATCGCTTTTACCACGAAACCAGCAGAGACAAAACATCAATCCCCCAACATCACCCTGTGTAAAGAATACAGAATGTTTTACAGTGTTAAACCAGCCGAAAAGGTGATAATTATCCAAATTCAATTAATCAAAAATCACACTCATTAATATTCACTCTCCCTGAAAAAGGGGTGCGAAAAATCAATCCCCGTGAGCGAGAAAATCATCGCGTCATTTAAAAACCAATTTGCAAATTCATGCAAATCCGTGGAAAAAAAACGCCGGTGTTCGATAGCGGCCTGCCGGGAAAAATCGTGGGAAATTTCCCGGGAAAAGTTGTTCTTCCGGACAAGGTGGCGCTATTGATAGGTTATGCGGGTCGCTTTTTAAAACGCTTTCGGAGGTTTTTTATGGGCCGTCCACGAGCGTTTCACATGATAGCCGGACTATGGTGCGTCATGAAGTATGCTCGTTGAGCTTATGAGCAAAAGCTAAGAGTCAGTTTAAGAACTGATTTAGAAAACTTGTACATGTACAGTTGATGGCAGAGCAAACGTTTATATTTTTTTAGCAATGACACCCGTAAAGCAACGGGTAAACTATGCGTGGTAAGGTTAATTTATATGCCTCTGCGGCCAAACATGCTGAAACTTTACGGATATGAAGATAGATACATAGAATATTCTTTATTATTTACCTATAAGAACTTTCATGTACACGCATGTTTGAAAAATAAATAAATTTTTATTTGTATTTACCATTTACCGGGCAATGGTATAATAGTCCCACCATAAATTGAACCTTATCACTTTGAAATGAAAGTCCAAAACCAATGAAAAATTTATACCAGCTACCAGCTATGCCCGTTAAAAGGTTGAAATGCTATCGACTATCCCTATAGAATGATATCTACCTACACAATCATCATCATCATCATCAGCCATTTGGCGCCCACTGCAGGACATAGGCCTCCTTCGTGGTTTTCATAACTACGAGGGGTTTTTTCATAATCGCCACGCTTGGCAGGCGGGTTGCCGATCGCGGTATGGCGCCGGATTAAGAATAGCGTCACTCCATTTCCTTCCGTGGATGTCGTAGAAGGCGACTAAGGAAATACATTACCAGAAGATGGGCAGCAGCGTCTTCCTGAGATTCTAACCATTTACTGCGATTGCCAACCCGCCTGCCAAGCGTGGCGATTATGGCAAAACCCTTCATGATTTGTAAAACCATGAGGTAGGCCTATGTCCTGCAGTGGGCGTCGAATGGCTGGTGATGATGATGATGATCCAAATCCTTCACCCACTTGTACGGTTTTATAGTATTTTAATTTCTGGATAATGTGTATCTGATATTATGTTTTTATATGACCAATTTTGACAAATCGGGTATCAAATGAAAGATATTGGCAACGACAGTGTAACAAAACATTGATTGTTAAGCTACTTCATACAAACAAAAATTAGGAACCATTTTAAATGCCCCTGCAGGGCAAAGACTTTTTCGTAATGAAAAAGAGTATGGGCCTTATCACCACGCTTGCCCACTTTAATTTTTGTTATTCATTAAAATCAAAATAAAACACCTTGTAAAACTGATAACATGCAAAAAACAGGTAGAGCATACTTCAGCACGACATGCTGTAAAGCAAAGTTCAAACCCTATACTTATAGATTTACTGAAGCCATTGAAATGTCCCAGCTAAGTGATCCCCTCACACTGGCCCTGCCTCTTTCGCACTCACTGGAAGTGGCCATAGTGCCGACTCTCTCTGGCATCCCATTGAGGGATATCGAACGTTCGGTGCAACAGGTGGTATTGGTTCCGATGTCAGGGTTGGCAGTTTGGTCGAGAATATCCACGAATAAATGGAGTGGTTTGAAAATTTTTGCTTTTGAAGTTCGTTAGACATAAGAATAAAATAGTCAGTAATCTACAGGATTTCTGCAATTTAGATATTTAGCAAAGAACACATATACATATAACCAAAATATACCGAGAAAAAGAGAAACAAGAAACCGAGGTTTCAGGTTCATTAGTCACGGGTAACTGAGGTGATAGATGCCTCAATAAATTTTTAATACTACGGATACATACTGATAAAATTAAACATCTGTCCTGTATCTAAATTAAAGATACTAGATATCCATATTAATCTTGAGTAGAGGCCACGAACCTGTAAAGGTAGGGTAAGAGGCTAGGATACGAGGTAGATTGATTGCCGATGGTATTTGGGTTAGGACGGCAAGAAGTAGCAAGATGCCTTAGGTGAGGCCGTTGCCCAGCAGTGGAAGAGGTTAAACTGATAGACTGAGCGTCTCCAGATTGTTTTGGTCCTCCCCTCAACGTCACTCATGTAATACCATCGACTGATGCTACAATATCTGAGACAGTATATTTTATGATATAGCGAGCAGTCAGTGTTGACAACCCTAGCCTCATCGTTTTTCCAGACTCTACGGCTCCGATATCGGGGATCGCACCTCGCCACACCTGTCCGGGACAGCCCCGTGTGGGGATATTGCCGGTTTCCATATCCGGTTTAATCGACTACTTCAATTAACCAATATCAGTGCTGTGAAAACTGAACCGGGCAAAATGTTCTGTGTGAAACACACAGAATTTTCACACGGTTTATTTGAAGATGGTTAAGACTATTTCGCTTTTACGTCTAAGATCAATTTTCTGTACCTTTACTGTAAATTTGACTTTGGTGTACAATAAAGAATCGTAGATAGGGTTTTTTTGATGAATCACACGATAAATGAGACTATTCGCCAAGGTACTAACATGATTGACATCCGTCTACGATAAGGAAGTGGAATTGGCCGTAAGTTAGTCACATCTGACGAGGAACCGAAAATCGAAGGGACGAAAAGTTGAAAAAAGGGGTAATGGATGCGGTGGTAGCCTAGTGGGTAGAACATCGGACTCGGAAGCGAGAGATCCAGGTTCGATCCCCAGTGCGGGCATGTACCTATGACTTGGTTTTCTAAGTTATGTACATTTGTGAAGTTATAGTAGCAATACCACTCGCTAACGGTGAAGGAAAACATCGTGAGGAAACCTCAGTGTCTGAGTTATTCACATACCTCAGCGCTTGAAATCGCCAACCCGCAGTGGGCACGCGTGGTGATTAAGCCCATACTCCATCTCTCATCACTCTATCCCTGAGAGAAGGCCTGTGGGGACGTATATAGGCTGGTTAAATAAAAAAATGAACTGAAAGATATTGCACAGGACGCTTAGCAGCTTGCTGGACTGCCAAACTGAGGTAATTTCCCGGTAGCGGTTAAATGATGATCATCGAGGACAGAAAGTAGTGACGTGCCTTGGGGGTTGCCTATGTCCAGCAGTGGACGAATACAGGCTGACGGATCTCAATTCGGTTGATCGTAAGAGGCCTGTGTTAAGGACACAAATGAAAGGAGATTTTGACATTCACCACTTTAAATCGCTTATTAGTGGTTTTATTTGGTAATTCCTACATGGCGTATCTCTCTGTAAAAAAGGCACAATTCGCCTTTCAGCGGGACGTATACTTAATGCTTACAGTAAAATAAAAAGAAAGCTCTCGTCTATTGCCGCTAAAAATCTCCTTCTATTCCAAATACTTACCGAGAGATTTTAAAGATCTAAAAACTTGATGTTTTATCAAAGTACATCACCCCTCGAACAATGAATTCAAGTGTGCAAACGCAACCTGTGATAACAGAAAAGCACTACTCCCTCACAACGTCGGGTGAGTTCGAATTTTCAATTTTCCATTCCTGTATTCCTAGTTTGAATACGAAAGCGGGCGCCGAGTCGTCATTAGTACGAACTAGAAAAGCATAAAAGGCCTACCCGAGAATTGAAAGCAAGCGAAAACAAGTGTTCTGCAGTTGATTTGGTCCGACCAAATGGACCAAATTCAAATGGATTAATCCAAATTGATGCACGCTGAACTTCAAGCCCACTGACGGTGCATCCGCCGGGACGGCTTCCGGCCGTTCTTCAAAATGAAGATTGGTCAATGACGCAATCTTCTTTTTGACAGTATCAGCATTGGCGTTTTCATCTTTCGTTCTTAAAACTAAATTGTAGCCTCAGAGGAGCGGCATTTCTCTCATATTTATTATGGTAGTTGTTCATATTAATTGATTGAAACAAGGATTTTCCCTGTATATTTTAATAAATACCCAAACAAAATCTCTTGACGTTGACATTATGATGGCATCAAAGGCATCGATAAAATGATACGATTTATAAACACGACCGATTTGGACGGCTGTGCAGCGCGGAAAATGAACGCCGTTTTGGGTATTCACGAGCGGGTTGACGTACGTCCAGTGTGCGTTTTTCACACTGACGATCAATCCAGACGCACTATACCTTGCGTCCATTTGAATGGATTTGCCGTCGATTGGAAATCCATTCCTGGACGCCGTCTTAAAAATGGACGGCGTTTTCTACATTGACGAGTGGATTTTGGAATGCAAGCAGTTTATTTGGAGTGCTAGACGCATCGTCAATGACGGCCTTGACACAGGAAATACGTTACAAAAATCAATGCGCAAAAAATTTTCCTTGTATAAGCAAATTAACAAACAATGTTTTGCGTATTGACTACGGATTGTTTTGTGTGATATCTTTAGTGCGAAATACCTTAAGTTGTATTTATACACATACATACATACATACAATTATACGTAACTTCACGGCTCTACTCTGTTCGTGCTCTCGTCTTTGTTGTTTTATAAAGAATATTCTTAACCTTCTTCCCCGCCTCGCCAGGTGTCCTGGGTCTCGATTTGGGCAGTGCATTATAATACAATGACGAAAGCAGAAATTAAATGGCGTCATTCGCTCAGTTGCCATAGTATAACAACGCAAAAATAGAATCTAGGCCCTGGCGTCAGGTGTTTTGGCTAATAATGGTGAAACCACAGACGCGAATAGCTGCAACTATCATCGTAAATACAAAATTTTGGGTGGTTTGAAAGACATAGCAAAATGAACGTGACTATTAGTACAAGCTATTATAGCTTTCGAAAGCGATATTTTTTTAAACTCACTTTTCAAAAATATCTCGACACTAACTCGAATCTATGAGAATCATAAGTAGCCATCCAGAGAGCGGTGCGTGCGTGCCTCGGGTCATTGTTAGGTTAGACGGAGAGATGGTACTAATTGGCCGCGCATTTTTTTAACAAGAATTGTCCACTCGAAATAAGATTGTTCATTTCTCAACTATTTTCTTTTTATTTACGTCTATACCTAAAAGTAATAGTCTAAATAGACGCCATTTTCAATTACTAATTACGCGATTTTCAAACCACCCAGAAATTTGCGTTTATATTGGCCCGGGTTATTAAGATGCTTTGAGTTGAGTCTTCTTTTCGCATCTACCCGAGTCGTCGATGACAATATGTCAAGTGTGCAGGCATGGCAAGCTCCAATGATTGTCATTAGTAATCACTGCGAAGATCAAAAGGTTGCCTTTAACTAGTCTTGCGTACTGTTTTGCAGGTTCAGCATTTTTTCCTGCTACGATGTATAATGGTGCAAGCAATGTTTTTTTAAGGAACGTGTGTATCTCAAAAATCGTTTTTGGCGAAATATTTTTGAATGCTCTTCAGCTTTTCGTTCAAACGAGCAGTTTAGTGTCACTCATTATTTTATTACGATACAATTGATGGTCAAAAAAATTTACCACTAAGTTTGCAGTGACAATGACAGTATGAATTTCACACTATGTTTCTATATAATCAATATTTTATTGCATTTCATAAGTACCTATATGCAGATGACATTTAAACCAGATATAGATTTTTGGGGACCCTGTAGTCAAAGTGCTTACTTTACTGTTGTCAAGGTAAGCCAATGTAATTTTAATTCTAATTATATTTCGTAATGACCCCTATATCTAGTCCAAAGTATGTACCTAATATAAAGCTAGATCCACTGTTAATACGCTTATGTTCATAATCTTACTAATTAAAGAACAGTGGATCAGAACATTGTGCACGAGACAACAAAATCACATTCCCCAAAATTTTAAGATCATTGATGTTTTACATCGTTCTTTGGTTAAATATGTAGAGTTAATTTCAAATTTTTAATCAAGGGGTGTCGTGAATTCTTATCAAAGTCCAAAACGGCTCACAAAACACACCATATATTCACTTACACCCACTTGCCACTGAACCCCGCCTTGTAGATTCGTACGCTCGCAACCGACGGCATCCATATTCAATCGTTTCCCGATGCCACCGCAATCCGAATCCATATGCATGTCAGCGCATATCCATTGTTGCCCTCCTGTTTTCCAATTAGGTCTAGCCTTTGATCTTTGTTGGGAAGTGGCTTAGTAGTTTTCGTCTGTGTTTTGTTTTCGGGTTTTTTGTAGGATTGCTGTTTATTGCTTCTTTTTGATGTAGTCATATTAGTGAGCTTTGCGTACGGGACTTGTCGCGAGCACATGTCAACTCTGAGCGTGCACTACATACTCCTACACGCCTGCATTGCGCAAGCAACGTGACACATGGCACACAATAAATATAACGTTCGACGAACATCACGAACGCGGTCACGATGTGACGAGCTGTCCCAAGCGGGCGCTCTCCTATGGAGCTCCGCCGCGCGCCCTCCTCGGCATCGAGGTGGGTCGCTCACGATGTCGGTTTAGGGGTCCTTAGGACCAAACCAGCCCCCAGGTGGTGTTTAGTGGAAAAAAAAAAAACATCACGAACAACAGTCGGACCGGCCGTCCCCAGCGCAGGCAATATGACGGCACGAGTCACGCATTTTGTGGCGCTAAAAGGTCAGAATTTGACGATTAATGAACTGGAAAAGTGGAAAGTCTCGAATTTTGACAATTAAACGCGCGACTAACGTCGTCGTACTACCTATGCTGGCATACAATCTGCCTGACGGGAAACTCCCTAACTAGGAAGTTCCTTTTATAGTGGGAGAGTACGATCATCCGATCTTCCCTATTGATTAAAATATGCTCTTGGTACATATCCGGAAACTTCCACAAGCTTCTATGAATTCGGGGAAGAAGTCAGTAAATTTTCATACATTATATGAATGCGGGCATTTGACTGCATGCTAGTAACCGTCAGTTCGTTTCAGTCCTAACCCAAGAATATGAACATTGAGCAGACTAAAAAGATAGTAGCTTTGGAATATTCGCTTATGTGAACTTAAGTTATAAAGGGTGGCTGTGCTCGAAACACCAACTCCTCTACACTACTTCAAGGACCTCTATCTATCTATCCTGCGGGAAGCACATGCTATTTATTATAAGCTCGAGGTTGAATGGAAAAATGCACAATCAAAATAATAAACAGTAAGTACATTATTATCACACTGTACTGTACATGCTTAACTAAAACACACAACGTCTCTATGCCTGATTGATTTCCTACACTAGTAGTTCCTACTCTACACTCTAACTAACGCGGGTCCCTAGCGCGTTGACCTGAGCGGAGATGAAAGCCCGAGCCCGGAATGGGGCGACTGATTCCTAAAGCCCAACCGTGGGGCGGAGACTCTGGGTAACGAGTGTGGACCGGGGCCAACGCTCACGCCCGTCTGCGTGCCTGTTAGCGGTAGTGAGTTCCGTGTAGGCCAACCACCACGCGCCCAAGCGTGCCGCAACCGAACCTAGCGAAACTTGCGCCTATGCACGGGGTTCTGCCACGTTTGGCAGGCGGGTTGGCGATCGCAGTATGCGGAATCAATAATATTATTATGAAGGATTTCAAAGTAATGTATTGACATTGTTATTTTATTTAGTATTCTTTATTGTTCACATAACAAATAATATACATGAAGATATGAAATATAATATTAATACACACAATGCAATCTTTCATTTAGTTAATTGAGTAAACTTTTTATTTTTATTAGGAATAAAACATTTCAATTAAAACAGTTTTAAATATTTTTTATTTCCAGCATTTGGACCGAAATTTCATATCGCGATTCAAAGTGGAAGTAAGTATCTTATAATTGAAAAATGTTTTCTACCAACTTTACGACGTAAATAGTCTATAATCTGATATGTGACAAATGGAGATGGCTGGTGCCAACTTTCAGATAGTTTTTGTTTGTTGATTTTTTCGTAGCTTTCTTTCCTCAGAATTTTCTTAGATTGTGATTAAGTGAAGTAATTTTTGGTGATTCATTTTATTAAAATAAAATTAATCACCATGTCTTAGAAACTGCTTTTATATGTTTTAAGTTATAGTACGGATGCCCCCTTACAATTTTACTAATGCATTCATTAACAACATTTTATATCACCTTGCAGTTTTAAGTAGGTAATTTATTCGTCATCATAATCATAATCATCAGTCATTTGACGTCCACTGCAGGATATAGGCCTTCCTCATGATTTTCCAGGCCGCCCGCATCCAGCGACTCGCTAATCATCATCATCATCAGCCCTTTGAGGCCCACTGCAGGACATAGGCCTCCCTCATGGTTTTCATAACCACTAGGGTTTTTGCCATAATCGGCACGCTTGGCAGGCGGGTTGGCGATCGTAGTATGCGATTGGGATCTCAGGAAGACGCTGCTGCCCGTCTCCTGGTAATTTATTTCCTTAGTCGCCTTCTACGACATCCACTGGAGGAAGTGGAGTGACGCTATTCTTAATCCGCCGCCACACGGAATTCGCTAATATTAATTTTAATATTTTATTCAATTTAATTAAATAGTCAAACAATAAGGCAAAAGAAACAGTTGTTTAGTTTTTTCAACATTTTCTGTCTATGCATGCAATCAACATATATTTCGATGTAATCTGTACATAATAGATACGTAAGTAGTTGAGAAGTCTATTACACGAGCTTCAATGTCCGCTGGTCACATTTGGTAACATAAAACAATAAAATATTTTTTTATTAATCTGCATACCTCGGTAAACCGACCATTGTTCCACAAACAAAAAGACAGATGTCGTTGCGATAAGCATAACTCCACTTTTCTGACAGTACACAACATCCGGAGATACCTGTTACGGTTTGAAACTGGTACTTTTGCCTATTAGAATAAGAACTACTGTTCGGTGGCGCCAATCGTCACCGAGGCGGTAGACGTCGGTAATTGTCTTGTTTTTAATGAGTAATTTTACTGGTTTTAGAAATCACGAGATGGTTTTTACGATACTTTTGAGACTCGTTTGCTTTATGTGTTGTTTTTTGGGCATGGCCACTTTGGAATATGGAATGTCGATTGCGACAAAATGAGGTTACAAACACGGTGATATTATTTGTGGTCTCTTTCGAGTCCCAATTGTACATGCATTATATGTGTAAGTAGTAACTGAAGACATGAAATATGACCATCAGTTCCTTGATAATATTATGAAGAAGGCCCTATTTCATAGCACGAAAATTCATTGTTCACGATGGCAACTCGATGTACACTGCGTAGTTGATTCACTCACTCAAAAGGTAGAAAGAGTCGGCTGGGCAATGTACATCGAACTGTACGGTTTTTATTGTAGTTTTATGAAACTCTCCTCTCTTTCTCTTGACATGACAATGCCATAGATCTGAGATACATAGAAAAGACATAGGGCAAGGGCGCGGAAGAGAAACGTTGTCTTTCCAATTCACTTTCATACCAAATGTACTGAAGGGACGGGACGAAGCCCACACGGAAGAGACATGGCATGTCTTTTCCGCGCCGTCATCCCTTCTGTGTGGCCAAGGCCATAGGACGAGCAAACAACTTGATAGATATTAGTGCTCCCTTATTTTAACGATATTATCACACGTTTGTTTATGTGTAGAAAAAATCACAGATTTCGTGCCTCACACGACTATCTAGCACATATTGGAAATGAATCGAGTCATGAATTCGTCCTGACTTTTTGACTTTTTTCAATAAGGTTATTCTACAGGGTAAACCAAATTGTAGCTCAAATTGTAGCTAACTAAATTGTCCGGAGGAATTTTTCTCAAATTTTTGATATCATTCGTCGTTTCCAAAATACCGAGCGCCAAAATAAAAAATTCGGAAAAAAAAACTTTTTTTACTCTTTCAGCCATAACTTTTTTCGTGTTCGACTTTCTCGAATAATTCTTTTTCCACCTTACATTTCTCATGAAAACGTGGCTTTTGAGCTTTTTTTCAATATCATATCTTCACAACTAAGATATTATAACGTTTTTCGTGAAACCGGAGCCCACACTGGAGCAAACGAAACGCCATTTCCAATGTCAAAAGCCGAGTGAAATGTACCTACTAGCATTCGTTGTCACTAACAATAAGGTTTATAAGTTGCTCTTATTTTGTAGGTCTTCGGTCATGGTTTCAAGTCGTCTTCACAGCATCAGCATAAACATAAAAACATAACATAAACATAAACATTTACATACAGGCACATACATTGCTTCTGGCCCCACACTAGGATACCCTGTGTCGTGGGAACCAGAAACAACGACATCACAAACATGTAAACATCCAAGACCTGGGGTTTTTTTTTTTTGTCCCCAGCCGGGATTCGAACCCAGGACCTCTCGCATGGTATGCAGATGCACTACCGCTGCGCTACGAGGTCGACTGATTACAGATATACCTTCACGACATTTGGACCTCTAAACAACTGCGAGTTCAAACGTACAACAAACTCCGTCCCACGGTTCGATGGGCTAATGGTAAAAAAAGCCCTCAAAAACAGCGACTGATATTCCGATTTTAATTTAAAACTTTGTTAATCTAAGTAGAAGAGGCCACCACAAAGGCTCCAAGCATCAAAACGATGAAAAATTATTGAAAGGGGGTCCGTATTGGGAGGCGGGTGGCGGATCGACGGGCGTAGTATAGAGAATTCCACTGAGGGGCGGGCGGTAATAATCGTGATTTTTTAATCAAATTTCATCTGAACAAGGGCAGAGAAGGCTATATTTTTTCATTATTTAATTTCGTTCGGTTGCGGCTGACTCTTTTTGTTACAGGTCTTATGGCAAGACGGAAGCTTTGAGTATGCATGATGAAGCTGAAGCGGTACAGAGATTAATTCCAAATTTACGAAAAGAAATAAAGTCAAAATGTTTTTAACCGAAATAAAACGGCTTACTGAACCTTACAAGTTAAATATACGTGTCCATAGTCTTATGTAAACATGAGTAAAGGCAGAAAAGTTCAGTCTACATTTTTTACCATTACTTTGAAATAGCTCAATGCGAGATTTTTTATTTTTAGTACGATTGTTTACCGAACATTTACGGTCTTAAACACAATTCCTTAAAACACTCAATAAATGCCGCTCAAACTAGTCTGTGGTTTACAGTTTAAAAGGAAAAGACGTAACCACAGATTAAATAAACTAGCTGTCTCTGAGCAGTGCTTTAGAGGATTCGTGTTTTTATAAATAAGGCCGTTAATCTTTATTTAAGAAGTTAGTCAGGTGGGAAACTTTTCTCTACCTAAGGGATACAGGCGTGACTTTATGTTCAGGTTCAATATGTTAATATTGCAAAACGTGCTTGGACTCTGTTCTACGCTTCGATTGTAAGTTTTAATGAAATTTTTCATACGTGAATTACGCGACTCAAAAAAGAGGGTGTGTGCTTATGACAGCTAGATAGAAGTGAAAAGTTACATGATTTTCTAAATTTAGACGACGACTGGAGACGAGTGTATGCGATTCAGCGTCACCAAAAGACTGCCCTTCATGGTATGAAAACCACAGAGGAGGCCTAGGTCCTGCAGTGGGCGTCAAATGGCTGATGATGATGAACCGACTGGAGCCGAGTATACGCGATTCAGCATCAACGATCATCTGAAGCCGAGTATAAGTAATTCAGGGTCACTGATCGACTGAAGCCGAGTACACGCGATTCGGTGTTACCTATCGACTGAAGCCGAGTATATGCGATACGGCGTCACCGATCGACTGAAGCCGAGTATATCGGTTTAGCATCACCCATCGACTGAAGCCGAGTGCGATTCAGCGTCACCGACCCGAGCGTGGCGGTTCGGTTTCGTTCACTGTTCAGAAAAAGTGCGCCAAAAGACGTTTTCACTTCAAAAATATGTCACTTCTCGTCAAATGATCTTTTACAATCTTTCTTGAGGGACAACCAGCAAGTGCTGTTTCTGTTTGAAGGGATTTTTTTTCAATTTTATCCAGTTTTTTTAAACCGTTCATTTCACGGTTCATAATTCTCGATCGTTTGTTTGTCTCGTTTTTGTTTCACGGTTGGCATGAATTTTAATTATTATATTAGCTCGGGGGTTTTTTTTTTATTATTTTTTCTTCAAATTGATTGAGGTCATGAGAGTGTTTGATTAAATGGAACCCCTCGTTTGAGTTCTCGTTTCAGCCGGCTTAAGCATTTTGGCGTTTGATGAAAAATAAATTGTTATGATACGATTAAGATGGATTTCGATGAGGACTTATTACAAAACATTGTACGAGAGTTCCTTTTGTTGATACTAGAATTTAATATTCTGCTTCTTTGGTCCTTTAACTTCTAGGGGAGCATAGGGCCTCAACCACAGATTTCTACTTCTGACGGTGATTCACGGCAACTTCCAACTCAAGCCAGCTAGTGCCAATCGACTCGGCCTCTTACAGGTGTTTAGTATTGGTTTTTGTCGGACCATTATCTCACTGCCTATGATGTTTGTTTTTACTAGCTACCTTCACGTGTTTTTGCTATCGATTTATTTGTCGTACATTGTGTAATCTTTGGTGTTTAAATAATTTAAATTAAATAATCGTTTGACAAATGTTTTAATGTCCGCTCTTGTCCTGTGGTCTTAATATTGTATAGTTACGTACGTATATGTATAACGATCCCAAGCTGTGGCGTAGGGCAGGGCAAGAGGTTGTGAGATTGTTATAAATTGATGTTGGCAAGAAAGTTGTTAATTGTGATTTGATGTGAATACTCTCATACATTGTATGTAACCTTATGGGTAAGTAGCTTACTCCTTAGAATTTTTAGCTAGCCTAATGTTTGCTTAATCTCTGTACATTGGTGTGATGCCCGACAGATAGTCTAACCGATTTCGACTTTGCACGGGCGAAGTTCGGATCATTGGCGAAGGACGCGGATGAAAAATTTCCCTCGTAAGAACATCCCGACTGCGCGGATTTTGCTCAAGTTGTCTGCCGGGTATTATACTATAGTACTCATAGTATTTCAGATTGAATTTTTTGGCCAACTTTTCTTCCGAGAGTCTGAGTGTACTAAACTAACACCCTAAATTAAGAAAAAAAAAAATTACTCACTATACCTCACACACATACACACACCCACACACACCCTCACACACACACACACACATCATAATACACTATACATACATAGATACGGTAATACCTACCTAGAAAATAAGTTGATTAGCATTTAGACCAACATTAGATATACCTAGCGTCCAAGTGTGGAGGTATTTCCATACTTAAAAGGAAGTTCTTGTCCGATTATGTCACTATAAGCCTTTTGTAAAGTAAATAAACGATTTATTTATTTATATTATTATTATTTATTTACTCTTGGGCTAGGGATCCAGATTATCCTTAGCTGCTCTTTCTTTTAACTACCCCAAGGGAGTATACGTGAGAACTTGATTAATCAGGCATCCTTTATTCTGCGTAGTATGTGGCCATGCCATTTTCTATGTGGGATTTCTATATGGACAGGTTTGAATTGTTTTTGATCAGAATACCCGCAGTATCTCTCTTCGACATCAGAATCTACATCTGCACTAATATTATAAAGAGGAAAAGTTTATATGTTTGTAAGTTTGTATGTAGGAGGTAAGCTTCGAAAGTACCTAACCGATTTCAAAAAATCTTTCACCAGTATTTATTCCAATTGCCTTTTAGTCAAACTCCGATGGATTTGATGCGCATAATTCGGTCTCTGATTGCAAAAAGTTTCTGAGCTGGGCAAAGGCTCAGACATTAACCATGTCAATTAATCGCTCGATTGCTGCATGAAATCTCTTCCGTAATATTATGTCATACACAAAATATGTGTACATCTTCTTATTCAACACTTCCTACCAACGTTTACTGCCGCTTAGTAGTTGGTTCGTTTAAAACCCAAATTGTGTGAGTTAACACACAACTCGAATTTCTTGTCAGAGTCAACTTTGTAATATACTTAACTTGAAGTGTGCCTCCTGTCACCTACGCGGAAAGTGCGCGCTCCAAATAAGGGTGCGCGTTCGAACTCACTTTTTGGTCTAGCGCTATTTTATTTTTTACCTGTTCATTTTATTGGTAACTTAGCTTTTGGTTAATAGCACCAGTTAACAAAAAAAAATCGTAACATAATCTACAAAGTTTCCATGAAAAATATCCACACACAAACAAACAAACATACGCGATAATATACACATACATAGCCTGCAGACATTAAGATACACGCTGAAGAGAACTGAAGAGAGTAGAGAGACTAAAGAGAAGGAGACTGGAGAAAGACTAGGTAATATAACCCAATCATTAGGGAGCGGTAATAGCCTAGTGGGTAGAACATTGGACTCGGAAGCGAGAGACCCAGGTATGATTCCCAGTGCGGGCCTGTACTATGACTTTGTTTTCTAAGTTATGTACATCTGTGAAGTTATAGTAGCAATACCACTCGGTAACTGTGAAGGAAAACATCGTGAGGAAACCCGAGTATCTGAGCTATTCACATACCTCAGGGTTTGAAATCGCCAATCCGCGGTGGGCACGCGTAGTGATGAAGCCCATACTGTCTCTCTGAGAGAAGGTCTGTGCCCTACAGTGGAACGTAAACGATGGTGTACTGGTGCACGATAAGTGTTCTGCTCTAACTATCGGAGTATTGCGCAATCTAAAATAGAATTTCTCGATTTGTAGGCAAAGGTTCTGCCAAAGCGCAACGAAGACAGTCCCAACTCAACCCACAACCCAAGACAGTCAAAACACGAAGATTAATTCCTCAGTCTGGGTGTATTTCCATGTTTGTGACGTCCTTGCCTGGTTACCA
This sequence comes from Yponomeuta evonymella, assembly GCA_963969515.1. Taxonomy (NCBI): domain Eukaryota; kingdom Metazoa; phylum Arthropoda; class Insecta; order Lepidoptera; family Yponomeutidae; genus Yponomeuta; species Yponomeuta evonymella. Next base: position 3,840,809 of record OZ018363.1, read on the forward strand.
TAGCACAGGGTATCCTAGTTTTAGAGCAAGACAAGTGATTGTGTTGTGCGGAATAATAACTTCTAATAATAACTTATTGTTATTAATTTTCATCAGTGGATTCGCACCGCATTCGAGCGAGCCCAGAGCAATAGTGCGAAAGCCGATATGCCCCCGTCAAACCATCACCCTGAAGGCAACCACTTTGGAAACTCCGCTCTTATCGCATACGCCACTTACACTAGTTTTAATTAGAGCGCGCATTTTGTACAAGTCGAAAATTAATCAAATTAAGGAGGTAATTCGGGGTGTCTTGACTGCTGACGTCTCGGATGGGTTTGCGCGAAACTGAACCAGTTGCGTCGGTTTAGTTGTTTTTGACGTTTATGCGTGGATATTTCTTGTTTTGTCATTGAATAATGGTATGTGCTTCATATAGTGCTCCAGCAGTGGACAAGCATAGGCTGATGATGATGATGATGATGATGATAGTTATTTTTGTAGGGGTTCTGTGAACAAAGAGTACCATCGCCACCCTATGTCTATACCTACGTGATGTGTCAATTGGTTTTATATTTAAGAAGAAGAGGGCGCTTACCTCTAATTTTTTTTTATCCACACCCGTCTATTAGAATTTGTGCTTTACACAACATTTTATTATGAAATATCAGAGTTATTAAACATTTTATTAAATTAGCACACTACCAATGTCATAGCCTCAAGTTAATATCAGTCTGTGTCCATATTATTTAACACCTATAGTTTTAAGTATTACCTAACGAACAACACGAACAAAAAATCAAAAGACATAGAACAAATTAATGATAAAAAACAAAAACGATGAAAAACCATGAAGGAGGCCTATGTCCTGCAGTGGGCGTCAAATGGCTGATGTTGATGATGATGATGAAATGATAAACACTAATTGACGTATTTTAGGAATGGAGCATTTTAAACGTAACCTTATATGACTTCAATTATAATAGTTAGCCAATTTTAATATTTAAACAATATTTTTTACGTCATTGCTCTTCTTTTTTCTGCTAGAAGCCAATCAATGCTGAGTGCAACTCTTTCCTAATTCACGCCATTAGCATTCTTCACGTCTTGGACTTTTTGCATCAAGTCTTTTCCTGCCACCTGGTTTAGTTCGTCAGTACGTCTCCAGTCTACATGCCAACTATACCCCAACGCTGGTCATTTTTATAACAAATAATAAAAAATACCAAATAAAACATTGAGGGCGAACAGTCTCTATAGTACAACTAAAAAGTATAAAAAAATGGCAACTTCGACATGTATTCCCACTAAAGATTTTCTTTGGTAAAAATATGAGTATTTTGTTGTGACCCGCAATGCGCATGTGCAAGTGTCACTTAAACGATTACCTATCTTTTTCTGTTCAACCTAATTGTTTAGAAGGAAGATGGCATTAAACTATCCTTCATAGATGCGAAGAACAGAGCTTACGAATATTGTATTTTACGAAAGTGGTGTGATATATGATAAGTAGCTATTATTTTACTAACGTATCAAAATTATTATTAAATGTTTCTTGACTGGAAAACCACAGGAAAGTTTGACTCCGAGGCTTCTCAAATTTGAATAGGAATAAAGTAATAAACTCTACTAAGTTTATTATAGATAAAAATTTTACTAGCAAGGCAAAAATTTATGGATTAGTGAACTATTAGCTCTGTAAAAAAAAAAAAAGATAAAGAATATTTTTTAATCTGCCAAAAAAACAATTATTTATGGCAAAATCTATCACAAAACTCACGCCAGTGTCCCGGACCCCTCCGGGAGACTGTCCCCACACTGTCTAAACAGAAGTCGTGGGTTCGATTCCCACTGGGGGCCGCTGTACATTTGTACAAATGGCCCAGTCCGGGTGTATTTTCATGTTTGTGACGTCCTTGCCTGGTTACCATAGTTTGGGTCAAGTGATTGTATTGTGTGGAAGTTATTATTATTATTATAATTATTATCTGACGATTTTCTGCCAAAAATTAAATATTGACTCAGCCCATGTTCATTTTAGATTTCACCTCTTTTTAGCAGCTATTGAGTACGTATTCAAAACCAGGCTACAAATTAAGAACACATATTGCACCTAATCAAGTCGTGTATCTAGCCCTTAACTAATATTAAACAAACAATCAAAAACACGAACTAACACACAACCTCATACCCAACGAGTAGCTACCACCCTTCCGTCAAACGTACGAGGCGAGATTTCGCTTTGTACTTGTCAAAAATATAACAAACAATAGATGGAACGTAGGAATAAATGAAGTGTACTGATATATCTCGTGGTGCAGTAGGGATGGGATAGGGTGTGTATCGATTATTCAGACTGTTAAAACTAATGAATGTTGGTGAAGCGAGAGAGGTTTGTCAGGATTATGGTAAGTGGAAAAAACTGGCCTCTGGCTACCCCTCCGGGAAACTGGGGTGAGTATATGTAATGTAATGCAGTTTTGGGGAGGGTAATCTAAGTAATGCTTGGTCCTGAAAATCCTACATATAATTTCCTTTTAAAAAAAGCCCTGTTGAACTCCTTAAATGACCACGGCGCGATGCGTGGTGCGACCGTTTACGAAAAAACCCGTGCCGACACCTGATGATTTAATTCAGTGATTTTGGTGACTTTTTTCGTAAAAAAATGTAATGTATGCTTGTAAATGTTGCTTTAGTGTAGTGCATACATGTGGGCTGTGGTTTTGGTATATGACGCCTGACTCAGCGAGAGTAGTCTAAGTAAGGTTTGATCCTGAAAATGTGCCTTTATTTTTCCATCACGAATTTTTTCAACTAAAAACCCCTATTCAGGTTGTTCCAAAATAACCGCTATGTGTGGGGTTGAGAAACTGGTGGTGGCGGCGGTAAGTATGTTGGGTGGGAAAATATTAACTTGGTTAATAATAATTTAACTTTTGCATTCAGATAGCATTCGGTGTGGCGCCGGATTAAGAATAGCGTTTCTCCATTTCCTTCCGTGGATGTCGTAGAAGGCGACTAAGGAAATCAATTACCAGGAGACGGGCAGCAGCGTCTTCCTGAGATTCCAATCGCATACTGCGATCGCCAACCCGCCTGCCAAGCGTGGCGATTTTGGCAAAACCCCTCATGGTTATAAACCACACTTTTCTTATTAGATTAGATTAATACTCTTTATTGCACAACATGCATTAAAAAGATATATTGTATACAACCCGCCTGCCAAGCGTGGCGATTACGGCAATTACGGCAAACCCTTCATGGTTAAAAACCACGAAGGAGGCCTATGTCCTGCAGTGGGCATCAAATGGCTGGTGATGATGATGATGATGATGATTCAGATAACACAGTGTACACTTTAAAATGATACTAAAAATTTTACGGTATCTTTGTAAATATTTTATGTTTTATTTTTCCTGGTACAATAAAGAATACTCTTATCTTATTATATCTTATAAGAGACAAAAGTTATTAGAAATATTTATTATGGTCACTACATCTCATCAATAAAATATTGATGAAATAGCTTATATAGAATATAGCTTACACTTAGTTACACTGACAAAATGCTAAATGTTAATCTCTCTTCAATGTTAGATATTTCCTGGCAGTTTTTAAAGATTTAACCCAATTTTCTGTTCTCACCTAACAAAAATAAAAAAGCACTATCTCCTGCATTTTCTCGATAAAGCCCCACAAGACATCCCTATACCTAGCAATATGTGTACATGTAGGCAGACGATATAATATCAGTGACGTATCGTGCGCTGACACTCAGCCGTCGCGGGAAGTATGCAAAGAAGTTCCCCACGTGCCGCGACCGTACAGTCTTGATACTTGCGAGCTTTGCGCGTCATGCGGCGCCCGCGGGCTCAGAGTTTTTGACAGCTCATTTTGAGGCACGCTTGTCTTGGGGGTGAGGGGTGGTTTGTGATTTGGCCCGCGTTTTGTTTTGATAAGTTTTAATAATTCGCGATGTGTGTACTGTATTCGTAAAATTGATAATTTAGTACGTAAAGCTAGTCGTTTACTAAGTTTATTTCTTAGACAATTTGAAGCAAATAATTCTGAATACAAAACAGTCTTTAGTTGAGTTAAAAATATTGGTGGATCCAATATTATTAATTCAAACCATCTATATGATAGATCGACAAATAGAGAACTCCAATATTATCACCATTATACATTCTTGTAAATTTTCTACCTGAATGACGGTATCAAAATCAAAAATATCATCAGACTTGTTCATAATAGACTAATAGTAAAAGAAAGTTGACTTTTTCAGAGGCAAAGAAAACTTTCTATATGCGGTGTTCATAAATTGACAGCCAATTTACCAATCAACCACTTAATCAAGTACCAAGACCGTTCAATCTCGCTGCATATCGACAGTGGCTCCAACAATAATAGTTCCGTATCCCATTTGAATATTAGAACATCCATCTAGTGAAGATTCCACCCACGGAGCGTTCTAAAGGGTGTCTTCCCCCCACACCCCTGCGCCCCCTCCCCCTCACCCGTACATTCGCACATTTGAGTACAAACGGTACTCGGTAGTGCTAATATGCTGCGGTCACTGCGATAAAATGGTGGCAATTCTTTTTTCTTTCAGTTTTCGGTCTAACAGCGGTCAAATTACAAGCACTCTTTTGCAAGTAAACCATTGATTAGATGCTCTTTAGACATTATTGGCTCTCTTTCTAAATAGTTAATGAAACTGTATCATCATGATTTTAACGGTACATGATATAGTAAAATGAATTAACAGATCTAGGCTCAGCCCCTCTACTCTCGACGCTATTGCGTTATTGTGACGCTATTAAATGCAATAAGTCAGAAATAACGACTTAGTGAACGTTTTAGTTCTAAGAAATAGCATCAAAATTATTAAAACTTCAGAGCGCGTCGGAAACCGACAGCACATTTTGGCAAAATTAGTAAATAAATGCACTCAATTGTAACACAAGTTGGCTAAATTAGCGTCGAGGGCAGAGGGGCTGGTCGGTGACGCTGAAGTTTTTCTTCTATAATAAGCCCATGTCCTCTGCTTGGTTCTAGTTTAATTCCTAGGAGTTTTAGCGAGAAAAAATAAAAAAAGGCACATGCCACTAGAATAGAGTTCTCTGGATTTGGTACCTACTCGTAATAAGCTCACAGAAATTTTGTTAGATGATAATATCTAACAAAATTTCTAATCAAGATGTCTGTCTGTTTTTCCACTAGTCAAATCAGATATTGCACTCTCGAAAACTTTTTTTTTTAACATTTGTTTAATAGGTATTTTTGAACACTGCAAGTGACCATGTCAATCCCATCGTTTCTTATACTAACTACTGCTTATCTATATTATAAAATTCTAAAAAATTACAAAAAAGTGTACAATGTTCTAGCTGCCCTTGACAAAGGTTCAGCTAGGATGCTCTGGAATATGCCTACATCTTCCAGTTCAGTTCAGTTCAGTTGCAGTGATTTTATAATATGGTCTCTTTTGTTTATATTACGGTCACGTTCCATTAATATGTGCACGTCCTCTTCTAGATCATAGACTTCACAGTCAGGGGAACTCACCTTTTTTATAAGGAATGCATTTTATTTAATGGAACGTGGCCGGATCGAATCCTGTATGCGTTTCTAATCTAGCAGCTTCAAACCATGGAATACGGGGAGGTTCACTTTGGATTGTTTTGTACCAGATGCATTTAGCCATGGATCGTTCGTCAAGTGCTCTTTCCATAGGAGAAATATTTTATTTCTATATTTATTAAGAACCTCTTTATAATGTGGGCGAATATTAAACTCTTCTTCCTCTGGAGCTTTTTTTGCCAAATGGTCCAACGGCAACACCTCGTTCTCTGCCAAGCCAACATGGGCTGGAACCTATTGCATTGTCAACGTAACTTTATCATTGTAGAGATCGTGGATCTGTTCCAGTATGTTAATCATATCATAATCAGCCTATATACGTTCCACTGTAGGGCACAGCCCTTCTCTCAGAGAGAGAGTATGGGCTTAATCACCACGGGTGACCACGGCAGATTTGCGATTTCAAGCGCTGAGGTATGAGAAAATTTTATAGGCGAAAATTTAGAAATTTAAATAAATACTGTCGCGAAGAGATAATAACGTTATCGTAATCGTAATCAATTAAGATGGACACAATTTTGGATGTAAATATTCAGACATACAAAAGTTTCAGTTTAGTATTATCTTTGTAAGTTAGAAACTTCCGTAAATAAATTAACAATGGGTAACAGGTATGCACTAAAAACTATATAGTTTATAACTACGTACCAAACTGTGTATATATAATATTGCTTACTAACCAAATGGATCAATGTTATCCGAAATAAATAAATAAATATTATTACTGAAATAAGTTTTAATCCTAAATGGTTATGATGTAACTTCTGAAAGTGTTGTGTAACTTTCGTTCCCAAAATTTAGGCTGGCAAAGGTAAATACATCCTCTATAGGGCATTGTATACGTTTCTGCAATAAGATCCCTGAGGATATAATAAGCTTGCCAGAAACGCGGTTCAAAAAATGTGTAAAGCACACTTTGTGCCAAAAGCACTACTATAACATTAAACATTATTGAGATGATAAAGATGTCTGGAATTAAAGCCAGTTCCATGCATGGGTTCTAGGTTTCAGAAGGTCTTTCAAAAGACTAAGTTTGGAATTTATATTGAGATCATTTTTCTCCAAAATGATCTAGATGATCTCACTATGGGCCTCATAAGAAAGCTCAAGGTCACACAACGAGCTATGGAAAGAGCTATGCTCGGAATTTCTCTACGAGATCGAATCAGAAATTATGAGATCCGTAGACGAACGAATGTCGTCGACGTAGCCCAGCGGATTAGTAAGTTGAAGTGGCAGTGGGCGGGGCATACGGCACGCAGAACTGATGGCACATGGGGCCGAAAAATTCTCGAATGGAGACCACATATCGGCAAGCGCAGCGTAGGACGACCAGCCACAAGAATCTGTCCAGATGACCTCATCCTGACAGGAAGACGCTGGATGCAAGCCGCTTCCAACCGGTCTTTTTGGAAATCCATGGAGGAGGCCTATGTTCAGCAGTGGACTTCTTGTGGCTGAATGATGATGATGATGATCTAGATTTTGAAAGGGACACCCATTTTAACTTGTAACGTTCACTACTTTGAAGAACACTTCCATTTTTTAAACTTTTAAATTTAAAGTAAAACCTTAAATACTAGATTATTACAGTATCAATATTACATGTTAAAAAAATTACTGAAGCTCTTAAAAAACTTCTGAAAGAGGACGGCCCTCCTGAAGAAAAGTTAAGCAATGTCCGAATTTACACTTACACTGTGACGTGCACACGATTCCGGTATTCTTATTTAGGAATTAGCGAACGAGTCTCGAGACTCGAGTGGCGCCGCTTTGTTTGTATTTAAATAGACAATTAAACCGAATACCTACAACAACTTGAAATTGACTCGAAGACGCTCGGAAATAACCCTTTTTGATCATTGAAACTACGTACGTACGCTGAATTTAATAAGAATAAGAGGGGTGTGACTCCGAATTTGGTTGAGTGTACTATTTTCATATCAAGTACGAGTCGAGTTTGCTTGAGAACCTATGAAGATATATAATGAGAAAAGGGTTAATTATAAGGGCAAGATAAAAAGTACCCGAAACCGGCGTGCGTGCATGCAATGGCTAATGAATGTTGAGGAACCGAAAATGGTATGTCAGGATCGTGGCAAGTGGCAGTCCCTGGTCTCTGCCTACCCGTCTGGGATACAGGCGTGAGTTTATGTATGTATTATATGTTAATTATAAGGCATTATAAATACATTTAACTTGTTAGATTATTTATTTATTTGTTGATACTTTTATTGCACTTAAAAAAAGTCGTACAATGCGGCGGACTTAATGCCTTATGACCTTGAAAAGAACAATAATTAAAACCATTGTTATGGTGGCCCAAAGAAAGCGGTGGTAGCGGAGTGGTAGAACGCCGGATTATTATTCGGAAGGTCGTGGGTTCAAATCCCGGCACGTACCAATGACTTTGTTTTCTAAGTCACGTACATTTGTGAAGTTATAGTAGCAATACCACTTGCTAACGGTGAAGAGAAACATCGTAAGGAAACCTGAGATCGGAGGTGTTCACCTACCTCAGCGCTTGAAATTGCCAATCCGCGGTGGGCACGCGTAGAAATTAAGCCCATACGTTCTCTCAAGTGGGAGAGAGACATAAGAAAAGGCCAAACTCAGGGATGACTCCTTTGAACCCATTGAGCAATGACCTTATAAAATGTAATCGATTCAAAGTAAAAAAAAACAACCGGCTTGATTGATTGGCTCCGGGTAGCACCTTAATACGCGTTGCCAAAGTGTAAATACCACAATATTTTCACTCCCTTTCAAATTTTTTGTACCCTTTCCCTTATCCTATTAAGTGCGCCGTATATTTGCAACTGACTGTTTTTATTGTAAACATATTTTACTCGATACGCCGTATTTGGTGTCATTTATATTCATTCCTGATATATTTCAACGCCCCGAGTGATATTAGGGAGATTCTATAAGGCGTTGCCAGCTATAAGGTCTCCTTTACGGGATTTTTGCCTTTTCCGAAGCGATTTTTCACTAGTATACCATGTGATTTATATCTTGTGCAGCCCATATAAATCCCACTGCAGGGCACAGGCCTTATCTCAGAGAGAAAGTATAGGCTTATTTACCGCACGTGCCCACCGCGGATTCGCAATTTCAAGCGCTGAGGTATGTAAACACCTCAGACAGTCAAGTTTCCTTACGATGTTTTTCTTCACAGTTAGCGAGCTGTACTGCTACTCGCTGTCTTAAAGTTGCTCGCACATGCCGGTAATCAAACCCACGGCCTCCCGAATGAATGAATGAATAAATCAATTAATGAATGAGTGAATGAATGGATCAATGAATTAATTAATGATTTATTGCCACAAACAAACACAAAGCGCTGTGACGATGATACTTTTTCAGCGAATGAGAGGCCGGCCGCTTCGTTTGTTTTTGTTTTGAAAGAATTTAATAAAAAAACAATTTTAAACCAAAAAATTCTACATCACACGATTAGCTAGCTCATTTAGTATGTACTTCTATTACATATTAAATTTAATGGTCACGCTCTTTTACCTGTTCTTTGAGTTGAAAAATTAAGCAATTCCTTGTATTTTATTGCAAAACTTGCTGTCTCGGCGAAGGTGGTTTTGCCATATTAATTATATGAAGGTCTTATTTTTTTGAATAAATAAAAAAAGAACTCTATTCTCAGACCTACCAAATATACACAAAAATTTCATAAAAATCGGTGAAGTCGTTTCGAAGGAGTACGATAGCCAACACTATGACAGGAGATTTTATATAGGTATTTTAATAAAATACAAAGACAAAATACAATATTCTCTATTTCGTTACCCACTACATCTTAGACTGCGTATCTACTAATGTTAATGTTATAATGTTGCTAAAGCCACTAGAAGACGACGGACAATATTAGCATGAAAGGTCGTTAGTTTATCGAATAGGGGATTATTACTTAGTATTAACGAAGGGCAAGAAAAAAGTGCCTGAAACCGTAGAGTGCGCGTGCAGCGACAAATGACAATAAACCTGTTTTATCAGGATCGTGACAAGTTGGAATCCCGCTACCTACCCCTCCGGGATACAGACGTGAGTTTATGTAAGTGTTTAAAGCAGAGTCTCCTCAGAACAGTTCAAAACTTTCCATAATCCCATCAACTCGAATCGATTATGATATAAATGGAGGAACATTTAAATGCCTTTCGCTTCCCGTCAGCCCCCCCAGGGGGAGGGAAATAAAGGAAAATATGACAAGTGCCATAAAAAGCAATAAAAGAGGTTCATAAAGACTGCGGGATGCATTGTCGATATAATGTTAGGCGCGAATATGAAATGGCGTTCGGGAAGTGAAAAAGGTTTTGAATTCCTCCTTTCGGTGCTTGTGCGAGGTCGTTTATTATTGAAAGCCGGAAGCTCAAGATGACTATTTATTAGACAACGGATCGTGAGATTTGCAACGGCTTTCTCCCATAGAGACAAAGATAGAGAGAGGACATAATCACGTGCGTGCCCATCGCGGATTGACCCATGCCAAGCGCTGAAGTACTTTAGCTGTGTATGGCCTCATATCAAAAAACTCCAATAATGGTTTACTCAATTCGACGTACAATTCAGAGCCGGTTAGCCCACAGATTAGCCAGCAAGAAGACTAACTGTACTAATCAGCTAATGTACATCGAATAGTCATAATGTACCATGAATTGTAGATTTTTATAACGAGGCCCAGCAGACACACGTTTCTTCGCGGTGTCTTTCTGCACATTGAGCACGCGGTATTAATGATTTTAAAATTTTTATTACTAGAGTTAGCGAATTTTGTTCCGTGTGGCGCCGGAATAAGAATAGCGTCACTCCACTACCTCCCGTCGATGTCGTAGAAGGCGACTAAGGAAATAAATTACCAGGAGATGGGCAACAGCGTCTTCCTGAGATTCCAACCGCATACTGCGATCGCCAACCCGCCTGCCAAGCGTGGCGATTATGGCAAAACCCCTCATGTTTACGAAAATTACGAAGGAGGCCTATGTCCTGCAGTGCGTCAAATGGCTGATGATGATGATGACGATTAATGAATTTTCTATTACAAATCGTATGTAAGTTGGAAAACTAAATCCTTGGGACGTGCTAGGAATTGAACCCGTGGCATTTTTTTCTTTCTTATATTTAGAAACAAATCAACCTCTGATTAAAACATACTTGGATGCAAATATTCTTACAGAGAAGTGACGCTGGTTGGATCTCAGAACTCAATGATTCCAGGCGTCAATGAAGGTGACGTAAATAGTCAAAGTTAGTTAGACTATTGTACGAGTATTTTTAGGTGGACAATATTGTCAACAACAACGACTTAGGCGAAATTTATGACATTGATTTTGATTATAAAATCAGGGGAAATTTCACGTAAGCTATAGTAGAGATTTGCCACTTGAACTATTTTCAACTAAAGTTTCTATCGAATTTACAGCACCTATGCTAGATGACTTTTACGGTGATAGCCTAGCGTTACTACTGTGGCGAGCACATGACAACTCTGCGCGCGCACTACAAACTCCGATATTCCTGCATCGCGCAAGCAAAATGTTTCACATTACATACTATAAATATAACGTCCGACGAACATCAGTCGGACCGGCCGTCCCCAGGCATACGATCTGCCTGGCGGGAAATTTCCCTTTATAGTGGAAGAGCACGATCACCCGCTCTTCCCTATACTACAAATTTGTCATAGGCGAAAAAAAATTACCTATAAATTACATGATAATACATTACAAAAAAATTACACCATAAATTACATGATAATACATTACAAAAAAATTACACCATAAATTACATGATAATACATTACAAAAAAATTACACCCTGTATTAGGTAAAAAAAAAACACTATAGCGTCATTGAGACGCTGTAGATGCTGTGTCTATATAGAGTAGGCTTGCTCAAAAAATGTGGCTTGCAAATAAGACGCCTACTACTATTACTGTTGTGTGTATTCTAAGGTATGTATGTATATATTTATCTATAGGTATGTATTTTTAAAATACTTATGTCTATATGTAGCCTGTATGTATGCAAATTTTATTACGTATTTTATATTAAGTTTAATTTTTTTTATTAATGTGAGTCATCTTGTCTTCTTTCTAACGTTCATTACCCTTGCTGCACGGACCCGTGCTGGGGACATTTTTTTTAAAAACCTATTTACAGGCTAAAAATGGTTGGCCAGAGGTCACGGGTTCAAGTCCCGGTATGGGTGGAATTTTTAGCCTTTAAATAGGTTTTTTATAACTTGTCATATTCTTATATCATTTATGTACATCTACTACCTCATTTTTAGCGATAAGACCGCCAGTTGTATACTATCATCATCATCATCATCATCATCATCATCAGCCATTTGACGTCCACTGCAGGACATAGGCCTCCATCATGGTTTTTAACCATGAAGGGTTTGCCGTAATTGCCGTAATCGCCACGCTTGGCAGGCGGGTTGTGTACAATATATCTTTTTAATGCATGTTGTGCAATAAAGAGTATTAATCTAATCTAATAAGAAAAGTGTGATTCAAAACTGTTACTGTCAGTTTTATGTTATTATTTAAGGTGCTACAACGTTTTATCGTACATGTATCAAGCTATGCCGCTTCTTTAAATATGCCTAAAATCTGTTGCACACAATTTACCTCGGACAAAGTTTTAAAATAAATTGTCCGTACTCTACTTCGTGCAAAGCTCCGAAAAGCAAACACTCTCAAGTGGGAAATCGAACTAATGCTAAGTTATAGTGGAGTGCGCTGGCTGGCTGGAATGAAGGGAATAATTCATTGAACCGATGCATAAATCAAACGCGATTCCAAATTCAAATTGCCACCTATCGCGCGGCGCCTTCGCGCTGCGATTGGTCGCGCCGTGCGCGCGTTCAGATGGCAGGAAATTGTGACTTTTGGTGCGGCATGGTACTATGGAATAGGATTTTGTGTCTTTTGGTTGTAGACTTCCTACGATCTACCATGCTCTATGTCACAGAAGTTGTACAAAACGAAGTCCTTACAAGATTTCGGCACCTTTATCTATTTCGCTTCAATTCGGTCCGTCTGTTTGCAGCTCACTCTCTGCTGTCCGTATATTAGTTAATCAAATTAACCACAGTGGTGTAATCCCGAACACCAACTGAATTTCCGAAAAGTACTTATACTTGACACAATACCTTCGCGCAACAATTTTATGGCCAATAAAGGGGAGTTATGTAAGTTAAACCGTATAGCATGCTGTCTATATACGTCACAGTATAGGGCACAGGCCTTCTCTTAGAGAGAGTATGGGCTTAATCACCACGCGTGCCCACCGCGGATTGGCGATTTCAAGCGCTGAGGTCTACGAATAGCTCAGACACCCAGGTTTCCTCACGATGTTTTCGTTCACCATTAGCGAGTAGTGTTGCTACTATAACTTCACCAATGTACATTACTTAGAAAACAAAGTCATAGGTACATGCCCGCACTGGAAATCGAACCTGGGCCTCTCGCTTCCGAGTCCAACGTTCTACTCACTAGGCTACCACCGCTCTTACATAAAATTTTATATTATTAATGCCCAAAACATATTTTTATTTTGATTTTATTTTCTAAAACGTGCTAGAAAATGTGTTGTGCATGAAAAACTGATGTGTTTTAACAGGACTTCCTGAATTTTCCTGAGTCAACTGAGAAACGAGCTGTCTCCACATTTAGCTACCCTGAAACGAGTAAAATATGCAGAAGGTATCGCATACAGCTCCGATAGTGTACTGACATGTGTCACGGGATTTCACTAGACCCACCCACGCTGTTTGGAAATAAAAGTGTTTCCATCTGAGTTCAGAAATACAAGTGCAGTGCAACAGCTTTAGTATTTATTTCCTTTGGGGGCGGCACTGATGCAACGCACCTAATGCCTGGTTTTTTAGCGACCAGCAATTTTTTTTAAGTATTATCATTGTATTATGTATCATTCAGACTCAATTAAAACAAAAATCGGCCAAGAGCAAGTCGGAGATGCACACGAAGGGTTCTGTAACATTAAAAGAGAGGTAGACGTTTGAAATATTCAAATGTTGTATAGCATTTGAATATTTCAAGCGTCTTCCTGTTGCCGTTATTAATATCGAGCAAAAAATGGCAAAAAAAAATCAAGTTTGTTGTATGGGAGTTCCTCTTAAATATTTATTTTATTCTGTTTTTAGTATTTTTTGTTACAGCGGTCAGCGATAACAGAAATACATCATCTGTGAAAATTTCAACTGTCTAACTATCACGGTTCATGAGATACAGCCTGGTGACAGACGGACAGACGGACAGTGAAGTCTTAGTAATAGGATCCCGTTTGGCACCCTTCGGATGTTCCAGGCACTAAAGCGTCCGAGTGGTCCCTTCACCCATCTGGTGTGAGTGAAGGTGCCACTGGAAGCTGCATAAATCATCTCCTTACGTAGATGCAAAGGCCAAAGTTCTTTTACAATACTTGTAAGTTTATCATCATTATTAAAAAAAACCGGAGAAAATAAGTGTCTAATATTTGCTGTCATTTTGGTATATTCTGTAAACATATATTTTATGTAACTATTATATGATTGTAATGATAATAAATACAGGCATAATAATTTCAAGACGCCGCCGCTTTACTTCACTGTAAAGCCATCAACATCTAAGATTAAGATAAGATGAGATAAGATGAGACGAGACGAGACGAGACGAGACGAGACGAGACGAGACGAGACGAGACGAGACGAGACGAGACGAGACGAGACGAGACGAGACGAGACGAGACGAGACGAGACGAGATGAGATGAGATAAAATATTCTTTATTGTATACCGGAAAAAATGTTACAGAAAAAGCAATGACAAAAGAAAAGACACAATTGGCGGCCTTATTGCTAATATCAATAAGGCCGCAATACTTAGTTCAACGTAAGGCCATAAACATCGAAATCAACTAAAAATCATAAGCAGCTTATATACGTCCCACTGTAGGGCACAGGCCTTCTCTCAGAGAGAGAGAGAGTATGGGCACCACACGTGCCTACCGCGGATTGGCGATTTCAAGCGCTGATGTCTGCGAATAGCTCAGACACCCAGGTTTCCTCACGATGTTTTTTTTCACCGTTACCGAGTGGTATTGCTACTATAATTTCACAAATATACATAACTTAGACAACAAAGTCCATGCCCGCACTGGGAATCGAACTTGGGTCTCCCCCTTCCGAGTCCAATGTTCTACCCACTAGGCTACAACCGCTTCTTCAACTAATCTAATCAACTAAACAGGAGCAATGAATAACGATCAGCGCAAGACAGTTACTGTGCAATTAGTTAGCTAATACAAGGTGTACACGCTAATGATAGTTGTGTCGGCCTGTCTGCGTCCCTAATTGATCTATGGAAGATGAGCCTTACTACTAAGAGACTTACTCTACGAGATCGAATCAGAAATGATGAGATCCGTAGACGAACGAAAGTCGTCGACATAGCCCAGCGGATTAGTAAGTTGAAGTGGCAGTGAGCGGGACACATAGCACGCAGAACTGATGGCCGATGGGGCCGAAAAGTTCTCGAATGGAGATCACATATCGGCAAGCGCAGCGTAAGATGACCAGCCACAAGATGGACAGATGACCTCATCCAAGTGGCAGGAAGACGCTGGATGCAAGCCGCTTCCAAACGGTCTTTTTGCAAATCCATGGAGGAGTCCTATGACCAACAGTGGACTTCTTGTGGCTGAATGATGATGATGATGAGCCTTACTAACCTACAGACTTACTGCGCCCTGCGTTTCCATGTCACGGTGTGTTATACCGAGTGGCCAGGCGTGCAGGGTGCCCACATAAAAAAAATCTCCTAACTATAGTGCATGAGTGGTGTCACTTGCGTGTTACTACATAACATTATTCAGTTTATTTCAGTATTCGTTGCGTGCCTCGATGGTGTATCGAGCCTCTTTACACCGCGCACCAAATCCTGAGCGATTCCAATTGTCAAATTAAGTAGTAGTTCTAGTTAGACCTGCCCCTTTATTACGCTCACCAAATCCTGAGCGATTCCAATCGTCTACTGTCAAATTAGTATGGAATTTGACAGTTAGACGATTGGAATCGCTCAGGATTTGGTGCGCGTAATTAGGCCACTGAGCTTTCCGCACTTAGCCTTATAGTTGGGCCATAGTACGTAGCAAGCGCAAAGGTACCTATGTAAATACCTCAGACACAAGGACCAAATAGGGGATGTACAAACGGCAAGATAAAAAGTAACCGAAACCTCTTCAATCTGTCAGGATTGTGGCAAGTGGTTGTCTCTGGTCTCTGCCTACCCCTCTGGGATACAGGCGTGAGTTTATGTATGTATGTATGTTTGTATATTCTCTTTTCTCTCTCTCCCATTGTTTATGCTAATACTGCAATAGAATATCGGAAACTGCAGCACTTCCTCCATCAGCCCCGTTCCTCGGCCGACGTGACCCGCTGAGCTGACCGGCTGATTGATTTATGCCCAGCGCTACCCTTGAGCTGTTTCTTTACCGCGAGCCTTTGTGGCTCCTCGCAAGTGTAATGCCATCTACAAAGAAAATCATCGTGAGGATATCCTGAGCATTCAAATGACCTCGGTGCTTGGAATAGGCAATCCGCGAAGGTGCGCGAGACTGTACCTGTACTAGAGAGTATAATCATAATCCGTTTAAACGTACTTCTCACTCTTTCTCTGTCGGAAAAGGTCTGTTAACGATATGCTAATACTACAATAGAATATCGGAAACTGCAGCAATTCCTCCATCAGCCCCGTTCCTCGGCCGACGTGACCCGCTGAGCTGACCGGCTGATTGATTTATCCCCCGCGCTGTCCGGCGAGCCTTTGTGGCGCCTCGCACTGTCGCGGCTAATTGCAGCGGTAATTCATGGGCAGACGGCCCGATGCCTGATTCCAGAGGGCTCGAATCGAGTGTAATGGCTTCGTACGTCTGGCCTGCGCAGACGAGGTACTGTCCCCCCTGGTACTTTTTTGTCCATCGATATAGATCTCTTATAAATTGTATCGAATAACCCACACAAAGGACTAAAAGTACCCAGCACAAAAAGTTCCCCGAATTACCGAGGACACCGAGAGACTGTACTGGAGAAAAGTACGGGGGAGTCCCCGAAAAAAGTAGAACTATCGTAACTAGGCGCTACAACGTACACAACGAACTTAGTCTGCATTGAGCGTTCGATAGTGAAGTACGTATATCCGAGCAATAAATGCCCGCACACCGTATGCGTTGAGTCCGTGACAAGTACTCGGTGGCGATTTTTTACACGATTTAGGGATTTTTCTCCCATGGGACAAAAGTCCATCGTCTTCACAGGCCTATATTTGGCTACAAAATTCTGTATCCGCGGACACAGTTTTTGGGATTTTGTTTAAGGGTCAACTTTTCTATGTAGCTATGTAAATTTTTCGATTTAATTATTTTGAAATTGGTTGAAATACTTGCGCATTCGTCAGTACGTCTTTAGTAGCTGTCAGATATTGCAAGTGTAGCCAGTACGAAAAAAAAACATCTAGGTAATTCACCTTTTTCTTTCCTTTTTCTGCCTCATTGATCTAGCGTTTGACTACCATGACATAGGTTGTTTGATTCCCGCTGGGCTGGGGGCCGCTGCAGTTTGATTTGCACAAATATCCTCATTTCGGGTACTTTTTTCATGTTTCTGATGTCGTTGTCTGGTTACCACAGTGCAGGTACTAGGACGTACCGTGACGTAAGTGATTGCGATGCGTGGATGTTAGGTATGTTATATTTTAACGTTGACACGATCAAACAGTACGGCGGTGTCTAAACATTTGGTAACAATAAAATTTTGAATTGCAAAAATATGTTCCATACTACAGAAAAAAATAATTAAATAATCTCATCGGTTATTGGTTCTATAGGTAATATGATCCGCCCACTGCCACTTCAGCCTGGGTCGAGTTTCATAACACTACAATTCGTAGTTTATTATAATAATTCAAGGTTTATTACGTAGCAGAGTTTACTTGTTAATCTGTTGGTTAATGGACTTTGCACTGTACATCGAATTGTCACAATAAACCATGAATTGTTGTTCTATGAAATAGACTCCAGCTTAACTCAGGTTTTGTCAATCATCCTCCCTGTAAAATTGTCTCAAATAACTAAGCTCAAATCAAATGGATATATGATTACTCTGATAATGTTCTGAAAATGGCTGTTAATTTAATCTGGTATTCTCTACCACGACCTTAAGAAGGGCCTTTACGAAGCGGTTTTTATTTACAAAAAACTTTGCCAATGCGTTTAGAGGTCATAGATTGAGGTTTGACCGCATTCAGAATTGGAAATAAACTTATCAAAAAGAAATTACAGCCTTGTGATCAGTTTTTATGAATAGTCTTGCGAGGGTCTAGTTTCTTTTTTATTCTGTTATTCTTAGTACAAGCACGAGCAAGCCATGATTTGTGTTCTGTAAGCTTATTGGTAGAGAGACATTGCGATCTAGAATGTCCTTTAAGAATTAAAACCAAACTACGTTTGTGTGGGAATCCATCATCCTATCCCATTGACTTGCGTCACTAAATCTAGCCGTCAAGTCCTGTATGCTCCAAGACCATTTACTCCTTACACAATTTCCCCTCTATTGTCTGCAATAATTGTCCCCCTAACAGGGTTGGCGATGTGATCATTTGATTATTCGGATGTTACAACTGTTTAGGATTACAATTGGGGGTAATAATGGTAACAATGAAGGCTGCGATCATTAATATTGAGCGTTACGCCTACGATTTCAACTCCGGCATATTGATTAAACCAAAATTTGCAAGCAGCTTCATCAGTTCAGCTTTACCTGGGTGAAATATGCTTGTGCTGATTCTTCTAGATAGATAGATAGAGAACACTTTGTTGTACATAAAAATGGAAATTACACAGACATTCCTAAGCCAAGAGTAAAGATGGCGGCCTTATCACTAAAAGTGATCTCTTCCAGACAACCTTTGGATGGACTGGAGAAAGAAGTAGATGTACAAACATACAAAATGATAGTTTCAGAGGTATATGAGTTATACATGCCTAAATAACCGAGTACTTCATCATCAACCCATTATGTCCCCACCAAGGGGCACGGGTCTCTTCCCTGAGGAAGGTATAGGCCATAATCCACCACGGGGGCCAAGTCCGGATTGGTGGAGGCTTGTAGACTAGTGGCTCGTCTACTGTCAGAAGTTGTCAAGCCGCCCTAAGGCCTGTGACTTGGCTTAACGACTGCCATCTATCGACGGCAGCCGGCACCAACATCTTAACGTGCCTTGCGAAGCACGGAACCGCTCGGAAAAATGCCACTAGCGTTAGGCATAGACGGCGACCCATCCATGCACTGAACGCGCCCTGTGTTGCTTAACCTTCGTCATCGTTTAAGATCACTCAGGCAGCCGGGGCTACCAGCGATTCGATACCGAGTACTTATATTAAATTATCAACAGATACTTACACATAATTTACACAAATAAAAATTAAATCTTCTAAATATTTTTCGTCTCATAGCCTCTCTCACAATTTAGAGGTGGCATTATCTTATACCCTTTTAGAGCAAATCTTTGGATGGATTTATGTTATGTTAGGCCCGAAACACACAGATAGGACGCGGGGCGAGTCACAGACCTTGTTCTGCGGTGGCTCTTGGTCTGTGACTCTATACATCTTACCGCGCCCTCGCCCCACGTCTCATCTGTGTGACTACCGGTGGAACTATTGGTAGTACCACGGGAGTATTTTTTGACCGTAGTACTATTGACGTGTCTAGTAGTACCACGGGAGATTTTCCATTACTCTGTTTCGCGCCTTAGAGAAACTGCAGCCAAATTATGCGCAATAGCACTATCACTATTCCTATCCAGTTTCGATTCTATTGGACTGTCAGTCTAGTATTTAATTAATCAGTATAAAATGACCGGCCACTAGATTTGATACTTCTTGAACAAAAATAAATAATATAAATAAATCTTTATTTCTTTAACATTTACAAAAAAGGTTTGTTACATTTTTTTCAAAGGTATTACAATATCTTAGGCAAAAGGCAAAGCTGCATTTGAACAATTCTCTTCTGCGCCTGAACTAGGTTCTATACCTGTATTATCAGGCAACAGTGCTCTTCAACATTCAATAGAGTAGGTGTGTAGATTAGACACGTGGAAGTTAAAAACAGTACAATACCTAAGTTAAATAAATAGGAGCTTAAAGGATTCTTACTGTAAAGATAATATAAATTAATATAAGTAGTCTTTAGTTGGTGTATGTGAACATAGCTTCGATCTGAATATAGTGCAGCCTGTTAAAATTTTAAACCGATTGTCGCATATCGAGTCTCAGTATTTAGGCCTCTTTCTGACTTGTGCAACAGCATCGAATCGGTAGTTGTTGTCTTGCATTCGTGAGGTCTTAGGTTCAATTCGAGGTTCGAGACCTTAATTTCCACGTAAGAAGTTACGAGAGTACATTTGTAAATTTGCATTTGCACCTTTGAGAAACAGTGTTTGAGGTGTCCACATACTGCGCTTGGAATCGCCAATGCGCGGTGGGCACGCGTGGTGTTCAGACCCTAAAACTCTCTCTAAGAGAAGTCCTGTATCCTACAGTGGGACATAATATAGGCTGTTCACGTGTAAAGTGTATGTATGTGTGACTGGGGTAGCGAGAAATAAGCAGATTCATCCATACAAAAACAGCAACTTTTATTTTTCACTTATAACACCGCCATGCTTGTTACTGCCAATATTATATTCTTTGTCTTTCACTCGTTTCCTCTCACTCGCACCCATAGATAGAGAATACATTATTCACATCCATACGTTCATCTACGTTCCACGCAGTTATTCAACGTTTAATTCCTATACGTATGTATTGTATTTGTCTGAATGTTATCAAAATCATTATGCATACACGCTGAAATATATTATATTATTCTGTTTTTAGTTTTGTTGTTACAGCGGCAATATAATTACATCATCTGTGACAAATTCAACTGTCTAACTATCACGGTGCAGCCTGGTGACAGATGGATGGACGGACGGAAGGACGGACGGACAGCGGAGTCATAGTAATAGGCTCCCTTACCTTTTGCGTACGGAACCCTAAAAATCAGACTAAACATACACACGGCAGGCCCGTATCCGCCACATCAATCTGGCCTAATGCATCCCCGTCCCTTTGACAATCATCCAGCGTGCGGCAATTAATCACGCGCATTACATCCGCCTTAACATAATCAATAAGCCATCAACATCGATCCGGCGTGCTTTGTCTCGGGATTGAGATGCGCCCGCCTGTCCTGGAATGTTTGATTAGTTGAGCAAACTATGTTTCCCTACGTCCTATTGGGAAAGATTATATTGTAAGAAAAGCCCCAGAAATTACAGCCTCTGAACGATAACGTCTCTTATCTGGACAGGAGTTGCCACAAGATGTTATACCCTTATTCACCTCATGGGCTCACTGCGGGCTCATAAGTTCTGGGTCCGAATTCGGAATGTACCAATTTCTTATTTAAATTACGTAGATTTGTGATTTTGTAGTTGCTTTACCTGTCATTGCCATAACTATGGAGACCGCGGACCAGTAAACGTAGTGTAGGACGTCCTCAGGCTCGTTGGAGCGATGATCTCCGCAGGGCGGCTGGCAAGAGTTGGATGAGAGTAACTGAGGACCATGCTCTGTGGCGTGTGATAGGAGAGGCCTATGTCCAGCAGTGGACAAGCGTAGACTGATGATGATGGTGATGATGATGATGATACCTGTCAATAAGCTGTGGTAGCCAAGTAGGTAGAACATTGGACTCGGAAGCGACAGACCCAGGTTCAAGCGAGAGGCTTTGTTTACCAAGTTATGTACATTTGTGAAGTTATAGTAGCAATATCACTCGCTAACCGTGAAGGACAACATCGTGAGGTAATCTGAGTCTCTGAGCTGTTCACATAGCTGATTAAGCTGAGAGAAGGCCTGTGGCCTACAGTGGGACGTATAGAGGCTGCTCATGTATACCGGTCACTGACGATATATGGTGCGTGAATGTAAAATTGAGTTTAACACTTCATAATCTCATAATTATAAGGCCGATATTAATATCCGTCTCTGCGGACGAGTAAAGAGATATAAGAAGAACGAGAATCTCAAAAGAACAGAAATGAAATATCGGGAGCGTCGGAAATCATGGTTTAAAGTTTCCTTATAAATAATCGCCGTGTGGCTCCGGCCTAGAATGAGCCACCCCATTTCTTCCCGTGGGTGTCGTAAGAGGCGACTAAAAAACGGAAACCAGGGAACGGGCAGCAGCGTCGACCTGTGACACCAGACCACCAAACACTGCGATCTCCAATGCGCCTGCCAAGCGTGGAGATTACGGCAAAACCTCCCATACAGGGAGAGACCCATGTCCTGCAGTGGACTGCTATGGGTTGATGATGATGATGATGATGAATCGCGATTGGACCCTATAAAAATGTATAAAATGTATTTTCGGATTCGAAAGATTAGAAAAGGCAAGAAGAAAACTTATGACTGCTCGACATATCAGGATCATTAAATAACCCTGCTTTAGATTGTTATCTGTCTGTGCTACATAAATGAAGATATAGATTCTAATCAGATATCGTGTAAGAAAACCTAGTACATATATGTAGAATATTATGCATGTACCTACAGTGTACATGCAAGCATGTAGCCTTTTTTTGCGTCCCACTGCAGGGCGCAGGCTTTCTCTCAGAGAGTGTACATGCTTCATTGCCACGCGTGCTCGCCGCGGTCTGGCAATTTCAAGCACTTAGTTATATGAACACCTCAGATAGTCGGGTTTCCTCACGATGTTTTCTTTCACAGTTAGCGAGTGGTATTGGTACTACAACTTCACAAATGTACGCAACTTTGAAAATAAGTCATTGGTACATGCCGGGTATCGTACCCACGACCTCCCTAATAAGAGGCCGGCGTTCTACCGCTGACCTACCATCGCTTACATACTGTTTGTGTTATTACACGTGTATATGTATATGTTGTGGTAAATTTCCCTCCCTCTCTAGCGTAAACTAGGAAATCTGCACTGAACTCAACAAGAAATATCACGCTGTTAAAATATCCGATACGAACTATTGGAGCAAGATCTAATTGTATCAACTATCGTTGTAGTTGGCACATCGCGGCTGCAATCCGCAGTTGTGTAGTCATGTAGCCAACGATGTACGGGCTTAGTGCGACAGATACTAACCCGATCGCAAAGCCGTTTAAGACATCGTCACGCCACCGCATATGGGGCTCTTCTCAGTTAGACTGAATTAGGTGCCTAATTTAATGGTGTAGGAAACGTTATTTTGACTCTTAGAGAAACTTACGAAACTCTTTTAAAATTAAGACCTATGTCTTCTGCCTAAACTGGCTCAAACAATTTAGTAATTTTACTTGCTAAATACTTACTTAGTTACAGCTGGTTTCTCGTACGTTTATCAACTTTAGAAATTTTTTACCGTGACAATAAATAGCTATTTCACAGACTGTTTATGTACAAGAAACCAGAGGTGATTTTACAAATAAGTCTGTTACAAATTGCATTTATAAATTGCAAATTGCATTAAGAAGTAAGTGATAAGTTTACAGTACCTATTTACAGACATGTACTGTACATCAGCGGTGCTCTAGATTTTTTCCTGAATACCTCCTCGTACTTATCAACACACTAATTCCATATCCAATTTTTTCCGCACGAGTGTAGTCTATTTTTAGAATATATATTTGGTGTATTAGCGGGCTCAGTATTGTAAGGGCTGAAATGAACAAGCAGTTGCGTCTGCGCAGTCTGTGGTGAAATTCCCGCATTTATAGAACGTATGAAGATGTTCTGAAGGTCATGCAGTTTTGGTTGCGATTATTTCCAAGAATTCATGGTGACTTGCGGAACTTTGACGGAGTTTGCATTCAGTCCTTTACCACCAAAATAGGAGTTCTTAATCGAAGCATAATAAAACATTGGTGCTTAATATATTGTAGTCCAATGACAGCTGCGTGAACCTCATAAGCGTTATTCTTCTTAAAGTGCCTCTCCATCACTGGCGGTTGATACTCAGCTCTTTAAAACGCCCTCTGTTCAGTGCAATTCTGAAAAACTGTTCCGCTGTCTTAACACCAGTCTGCTCCTTAATGTCGTATAACCATGACATCCTTCTTCTCCCTGGCCTTTTTTTCTAAGCGTCACATGACATAACATAAACTCATTCCTGTATCCTGGAGGGTTAGCCAAAGACCATGGCTTGACTCCACAATCCTGACAGACCTCTCTTGGGACTCGGGGCTGCAAGTGACGTGAATTGCTTCGGCCAGATGTCGCTGCCTGTTCGTAATACAGAGAAGTTTGCAAAGAGGCTTGCAATTTCACCGATGCTTGTACTTGCCTATTAGCTCAGTTGGGAGAGCGCTGGCACGGTTAGCCAGAGGTCGCGGGTTTAACTCCTGGCATGGGCGGAATTTTTAGCCTCCAAATAGGTTTCTAAAAATAGACTTCTTTCGTTAATGGGACAAAAAAAAATATGTGACTTGACCCGACCGTGAATCTCTCATTGTACTAATAAGGCACTTACAGAATCGAGGCCCAGGTGACCCATCTAGCCTCATCAAGCACTAATCCCACACCCCAACAGCACACAGATCCAGACGAACAGACAGCGCGATTGTCCCGCGTCTAATATTGAAATTGTGATTTATACGGGGCGATAAATCTACACCGGGTCCGGCCAACAAATATGGAGGATAATCGCATGACGTATTCGCGTAGGAATTAGGATGGCGATAGTTCGGGTTAGTGCCTTGTATTGTACAGTCGAGAACTGATTAACTTACACAGGGCGTACAAAAATTCCCATCTATCCAGCTCATGAATAAAACCCTATGCTAGGAATTGGCCTGTTCCATGTCTTGCCAACCTCCTCAGACCTCTGTCAATGTCTTCCGGAGCTTTCTGATGGCTTTAGTAACGTCAGCAACCCATCAGATCGACTGCCTACTGATCGTTTACTTAATTTCAGCCACCCCTTCTTAGTCCACAGATCGTCCTGCCGCCTGACCATTTACCCCACCCATCTTCACTCTAACTTGATTATTCACGTGCGAACATCTTTGACTATGGTCTTTTGCTGAATTAGGACATGAATTATGCACACCTTGTAAATTTATGTTACAAAATTGCTCGTTACTCCGCTAATTAGAGTGGATACTTGAATTAATATTGATTATAATGTAATAAAAAAAAATAAAAATAAAAATTACACGGATGTCAAAGGGATTTCCTGAAAGTCTTGACAAGTCTTGATGCGTTTTTGAGTTTGGTTCTTTTGCTGCGCGTCTGGTCTGTAGTGTTATAATAACGCTTACACTAAAAAATAACACTGTTATTTTTTTTTTATTTTAGTAAGAACAATTTTTAATGGTCACATGTGAACCTACTCTCAAATCTGTCATAGGCACTGGAGCGGCATAATGGTTATTTTAATTACCCAGTATAGATAAAATAGGAGTTACTACTAGGTGCTGTAAAAATATGCTGGTTGACTTATTAACTAGCATATTTTTCTTTTATACATTTATATACAAAGAATGAACGGTTCATTCAGAAACAAGTGTATTTTTATAATGTTCGGTCACACCATGAATCCCCCATGACTCTTAACCCTAGACACCTAAACTTCGGACGTACCCCTTTAAACCTAACCATTCGTCGTTTCGACGAGCACTTTTTGGGGTGTATAATATCATGCAGAAATATATATTTTCGTTACGTTTTATACATAGATACGTTAAACATGTATTAATGTAGTAAATAAAACAATTTATTTATACTTTATTACAAATATATTTCTTATAAATAACTTTTTTATAAAGAACTCCTATTTTGAGAACAAAATGAGATCACATGCTTAATATAAATAAAAAAAAGTAACAAAAATAGCCTTTTTCTCTTTGGCGAAACTTAATTATAACAGTCTTATCGTTTAGAAAAAAATACTAAAACTAATTTTTGGAAGCGCATCGTACGCAGAAATCCACTTTGTGTTCACCACAAATCGCAGGGTTGCATTTTGAGCATGAGGCCTTTGTCATGCGCCTTTTTTGTAAGAGCAGATGCCGCAAACTCTTCTTTTTCTGGGATTTGGTGCCTCAACTAATTGAAGGTCATTGCTAGATTGACCTGGCTCTTGACCTTGACCTTCGTCGTTCTTTGCAAGTAATATATTTTTTATTTTGTCTTTCACGTGCGTCGGCATTGTACGAATTTCCAGTCGGATCTTTAGCCAGGGTAGAGCCCTGGTGAATGCAGCTTCTTCATAAAATCGCGCCGAATCATTACTTTTTGTCCAAGGACAGAAGCATTGTGGCAGTAAATTATATAGCTGTTGATACATGATATATTAACCATGCCGTAGAAAACACACATTGGCCATCGATTTGTTTTTCTACTGCAAGACATTACTGAGCACATCTGGTCGAACGTGTCGACACCACCTTTTGCGCTATTATAGAATTCGATTATTATAGAATTTTAGAAGTTGCCGCACAGGACCGCGAGAAATGGAGATCCCTTCTACGAGCCCTATGTCCCTGATAAGGGATAAGAGGAAATCATCATCATCATCATCATAGAATTCGACCATGTGTGGCTTCTTTGTTTCGGGGTTGACAGAGCCCTCCTCGTCACAAGAGGACAGTAAGTAAACCATTTTTGATGGTCTCGGTTTGTACGAAAGAAGCGTATGGGGACCATCGTAACAGAACATCGATGTATTGATGTTTCTGGATCGATTGTTCTTTACTTCTTCTGGAATTTCCCTTTTGTTTGCACGCAACGGCCCTACAATCGTCAATTTATACGGCTGCTGAAGTAACTGCTTTGCTAGAGGTACTGACGTGAACCAGTTGTCCATTGTAACATTTCTGTTGGTGCCGTGTATACTCCGAGTAAGTTCCTTTACGAAGTACTCTCCCAAAGGCAAACTCCAGCTCCAGCGCATTTTCCAGCAGAGAAGGTGAAGAGCGGTCTTGAGTGTTCAAGAGGCTATCTTCATGATCGGAAGACTCATCTTGAGTGTCGCTTTGTACATCATCAAACTCCACATTGTCTTCAATTTCGCTATCAGATAACCCCTCCGAGGCACTAACATCCTCCTCATCCAATAATAAACGTGTAATATGTTCATCAGACAGCAACCTTCTTGAAGACATGATAAAGACTACAAAAAAGAAAATAAACACCAATAACAAAAATATACACAAACCCTAACCATCAGTCGAAACGACGACCACTTTTGCTATATCTCAAAATAAAATGTACTTACTCGCCGGACCCGGTTGCCTCTCGAAAGAGCTCGGCGAAGACTGAGTTGACAAGCGAAGTCACGGCGATCGGCGCACGCGCCAAAAAGAGACGGCGATATTTTTGTGCCGTACTCGTCGTTTCGACGAAGGTTAGGTGTCTAGGGTTAATTATATTGCCAAATCCTAATTCCAAATAAGTACCGCATATAGATGTCCAAAATTCAGCCTGCGGGCAACAATGCGGTACGCAAAGGTTGCTGATCCAGCCTGCAAGCTAGTGAAAGCATAGCTTTAAAGCATAATCTTCAATGTCATAATCATCATCAGCCCTTTGACGCCCACTGCAGGACATAACCATGAGGGGTTTTGCCATAATCGCCACGCTTGGCAGACGGGTTGGCGATCGCAGTATGCTGTTGGAATCTCAGGAAGACGCTGCTGTCCGTCTCCGGGTAACATATTTCCTTAGTCGCCTTCTACGATATCCACGGGAGGAAATGGAGTGACGCTGTTCTTAATACGGCACCACACGGACTACCAAAAGTTTAAAAAGTTGATAACACTAATTAAATTCCCAAAACAAGAAGATTAACAATTCCCAACAGCGACAGCAAACTAACTAACAATTGATTAGCAATTTCTACTGGGGACGTAGTCATATAGTCATTACAATTCGTTCGATACAAATAACAGAATAGACAATGCGACAGAAGAGATTAACTACAGTTGAAGTCAGCGATGTAGGAACGTTAAAGGTCTTGGAGCGGGCATTTGCGAAAATCTTTTAATGCACGTGATTTCCCATCTTCCATACAAAATTTCTTCCGCTTCTTCAAAGATCCATTTTGTGTGCTTCTCTACGTTACATAAAAATACTTCTGTGCAAAATTCTATGTTTGTAGGCTCACCAGTCTGTGTAACAGTATTATTAAGAAGAATTCTCATCATTCTAAAAGTATTTTTATCGATGTTTGAAGTAGTTTAAACATGATATCCACACGTAACGGCCAATACTAATTAGCCTTAAGTGATAACTTGAACAAAGTAAAATATAAGTACCAGGGTTGGGGTGGGGGTGTTGGGGTGTGGTGGTCAGGTGTTCACATACCTCAGCGCTCGAATTTTCCAATCCGCGGTGGGCACGCGTGGTGATTAAGCCCATACTCTCTCTCCCTGAGAGAAGGGATGTGCCCTGTAGTGGAACGAATATAGGCTTCATAAAAAAAAACTGCCCAAGTGCGAGTCAGACTCGCGCATGAAGGGTTCCGTATCATCTATACAACATTAAACATAAAGATCGAAAACGGCAAAAATCACGTTTGTTGTATAGAAGTCCCCCTTAAACATTTATTTTATTTTAATTTAATTCTTTATTTTTGAAGCGAATATAAAACTAAATATTCTGTGAATATTTCAAGCGTCTTTCTGTTGCCTTTTATTAATATTGAGTAAAAAACGGCAAAAAAATTATGTTTGTTGTATGGGAGCCCCACTGAAATATTTATTTTATTCGGTTTTTAGTATTTGTTGTTATAGCGGCAACATAAATGCATCATCTGTGAAAATTTCAACCGCCTAGCTATCACAGTTCATGAGATACAGCCTGGTGACAGACAGACAGACAGACGGATAGACGGACCCCCGTTTGGCACCCTTCGGGTACGGAACCCTAAAAAACATTTCTTCTTTTAAATCAAATTTGCAATAACCAAATTACTGACGCAAATTGTAGTATAAACCTGGGCCCTTATTATGAAAAATGCTACATAAGCAGAAGTAGCGAGATGGTCACTTGTCAGTGTATTAAAAAAGAAACTATTCAAAAAAAGAACCGTATTTGTCGCTAGATTCGAGTGCATTCGCTTGTCAGTGTATTAAATTTGAAACTTTTCAAAAAAAGAACCGTGTTTGTCGCTAGATTCGAGTGAATTCGCTTGTCAGTGTATTAAATACGAAACTATTCAAAAAAAAGAACCGTGTTTGTCGCTAGATTCGAGTGAATTCGCTTGTCAGTGTATTAAATACGAAACTATTCAAAAAAAAAACCGTGTTTGTCGCTAGATTCGAGTGAATTCGCTTGTCAGTGTATTAAATACGAAACTATTAAAAAAAAAGAACCCTGTTTGTCGCTAGACTCGAATGAATTTTCGGGCTCAAGCGCGACGTTGACGACCCTTCTAAATACATCGCTGTTTCATAATAAGGGCCCTGTACCTAAAACAATAAACTAGCAAGTTAAGTGTAAACTTCTACATCTAGCCAACAAGAGCTAGACTGGAGTGTGAAATGAACGCACCTAGTGCTAGACAAATAGAATTGTCACAATCCTGTACCTGTGTTGCAGGCAGCAACCCCACCAATTACAGCCTGAACTCACTGCACCCGGCAAATGCTTTGGGGACGATTTTTCAAAGTCAGAAAGAAAAATATTATGATGCTGGCGCTTCACTTGGGAAATCGATTTAACGTATTTCCCTGTGTAATTTGTAAAACCTATTGTCTATTATTTATAATTTATGATAGATAATAGGTTTTACGAAATCAGTGCTAAAGATTCATTAAAAAAACCCGGCAATGGATTATTCATCATCATCATCAGCAGCCATTTGACGCCCACTGCAGGACATAGGCCTCCCTCATGGTTTTCCTAACCATGAGGGGTTTTGTCATAATCGCCACGCTTGGCAGGCGGGTTGGCGATCGCAGTATGCGATTGGAATCTCAGGAAAACGCTGCTGCCCGTCTCCTGGTAATGTATTCTTAATATTTGCCAATTACGCAAATGCGACTGGGATGGATGGGCAATTAAAAAAAAAACAGTAGTTTGGTACTCATGATGTGTTCTAATGAATAAGAAAGAAGCTATTTCGTGAATGAAAAAAAACCTGAACTCTACAAGCCATCTCCTAACTCACGAATCTAATGTGAATAAACGAATGAGCACCTATATTTAACTTGTACCATTCATTAGGTCACATTATTAAATGCATAAAAAAAATATAGGAATTGCCTCAAGATATTGTATGCATCATCTTGGACAGACGTAAAGGCAATTTTTTTCAAGTTCGTGTACCTACAAAAAAATCGTTCAAAACGTTCTAACACGCCTCAAGTAGAGAACGTAAACAGTAGCACTGAACGCCTACAATCCGTACCCTATCGCAGTCAAACCGATATGAAATACGGCGCTCGAAACCGACCAAGACTTATAGGCTACTCACAAACATATGCCAATTCTATGGGCTAGACATTTTGCATATCGACTGGTGCATGCTCCCTTTTGGTTGACGTCAATATATGCGATATGCGCTTCCAGAACTGAGAGGCGTTTTACGGCGAGTTTTGGCACGGCATTAATGCTTCTATCTCAAAGTGTGTGAAGTGAATTTGAAGTAGAGAAAGTGCAGTATTTGTGTTGGTATTAGAGTAAGTAATTTGGACTGAGTGTCATGTTGCATTGCTATGAAATATAGTTTCACCTTCATTGAATCGGTGATAAATTGATATGTTCGTCGGATGCTGGTTGGAGGTTTGGTTAAGGGGATAGGAAATACTGTTGCTAAGACAATAACTACTTCTTATTTATTTCTAGAAAGATATATTTAATGTTGGCACTTTCTTTAAAAAAAAGTCGTGGAATTTTGCGTAGGTAATTGATGAAGTTTTGTGTGTTATTTTTCAAATCGATGATGAAGTAGGTTTTATGGATACTTAAATTAATGTTACTGCACAAAGGGTGGAATAAGGTATGCAAAAAATAAACGCAACTCGTACGTAAGTACTTTTAGCAATAAGGCCGCCTATTGTGCTGTACTTTATTATTGTTCAAGTTTCAAATTTAATTCCATCTAAGTTGTTCTAAAAAGGGAAAAGTCCTAAAAAGAAAAAAAATCATAAATGCCAAGAAAAATTCAATGTAATTTACCAAACATCATAACAAATGTTACCGCCATTGACATGTGTACCCTCCTACCTCGTCGGTCAGGGACGACTGTTATTGAATAACAAGTGTGGCTTGATCCTATGTCATTTATAAGCCTCGCAACCGATACTAATTTCACAAAATTACCAACGAATTTCACCTCAGATTTGCCCAGCCTAAATTGCAAGAGGGTAAGTTTATTTTAGCTTGAAATCGACTGCAAACTTAAGTTTGGAGATGGTAGCGTATGGTGATTGCATATGACAAACCGGACCTGTGTTCAGAATAGGAATTTGTCATTACGCTTCCCTAGTATTCGGCCGGTTATAGATTGATTTGTTGTCGCTGGAAGTCTTGTATGTAATGGTTTATGTGAGAAGTGATTTGTGCATCCGTGTTGCTAGTTAGGGGTTGGACAACGCTAAGTTTGAATGTACCTGGTTAGGAAATATAACGTTTATATACATAAACTCACGCATGTATCCCGGAGGGGAAGGTACCAGGAACAGGATCTTGACGAAACTCTTTCGCTTCATCAACATTCATTGGTCGCTGCTTTCGCGCTTGCCTTTTTACTCCCTTTTATATTTAATGACCATTAACCCCCAGTTTCTCGTACACTAACATGCTGTTAATCTACCGTTAACAGCTGTCCATTGACCAAAGTGCATACAGAAAAAACTACTGACAGCTGTTAACAGTAGATTAATAGCTTGTTAGTGTACGAGAAACCGGGGGTAAGTCCAATTTTGTCCTTGATGAACGCTTCAATCTGTTTTTCTTCCATTGGAAGCTTTTATAATATTCTTATATTATGATTGAATTGACTTAAGTTTGATTATTAGTTTCTGTTCTTAATTTTTTTCAAGAGTTTTAATTTACATCCTTTTTACTTAAACAGGCAGTGCCAAAACATAAAATAATTGGATTCTTACCTCATATTCAACATCCATATCATCGAGAGTCTTTACATTTTTTTTAATAAGCATGCAGATTTATGTAGTAATCAAAAAGGTTACCGTTACCTTATACAATGTTTTTCTCTCAATTGAATGTTTGACCAAACATTCGACACTAATGCCACCTCAAACGTGACTCAATCCTCACTGATTCCTTCATCTAACCTCGCTAAAACCAACTATGTACGTACCGCCTCGGTCTAAATTACAACACGCAGGCCAGGCAAATATTTCAGTTCTCATCTCGACCTGCCGGCTGTATATCTCGGCAAGCAGAAGGTTGGGCTAACGTATTGTCTGGCTGCGTCTGTTGCGGACCGTGGAAGATACACGCCCGTGTGTGGGGGGCTTAGCGTTGGCTGCGTGGTAGAGGTGTGACTGGAGGGGTATGATTTTGTATTTTGTCAGCGCAAGCTAGAGATCTCTTCAAAGTGGCAATATACGTAATGATGCGTTGAAAAAGTCATTCAAAACATTAATTCATTTGACAAATAATATTTACAAATATGGCAGTAGGTACACTCGATATTTGAATTCGACAAGTTCCTCGGCATTGTGAATTCACGGACAGTATTGAGTGACTTGTTAATACGAATAATTTTGTATTTTATTTACCACCGTTTTTTAAATCACAACGTTCGCTTGCACAGCGCCATCTATTGTAAACTTAAAATAAATATTATCCCACGGGAGCGCGTTACTGGGATATCAACTACCCTATGTCTGAATTCAGGTATTTGTCTACCAATACGCCAAGTTTCATGTAAATCCGTTCAGCCGTTATCAAACATCTTCACAAACTTTCACATTTATAATATTAGTAGGATAAAGTAAATTATCAAGTTGATCTTTTTTTCTTCGGATCTAACTCAACTCTGTCAACTCTGTTACTGTATATTTTTCATTCGTGTACGTTATTCAGCATTTATAGCACGTAGACTCGAAAACAAACTATATAGTGAGCACCAGCAGCAATAAAATTTTAACTTTTTCAGAACGAACCAGTTATGTCCCCGATCTGCATATTTCCAGTTCAAACAAGATTCTTCGTCGCTCTCTTTCACCCGACGTCCACCCCGTCAGACACATCGTCCACGGCAAACCGCGGCCGATATGTTAGGCGCCTCGCAAACCGCGGAGCTACACTCTGTCCACAGGTCTCGGAGCTGCGAAGGGAAGTCTGCCTGGAGTAAGCTTGAGTCTTGCTAACTGCAGATGTAAAACTGCATATTTCGAGAGGCCATACATTTTATTGTACGTTTGCATTTCCATTTTCTTATCCTTAGTGTTAAAAATGACTGGAATCACTGGATTAAGTATTCAACTTTATACGAATTTTAACTTTGAAGGAAAAAAATTGTAAGGAAACCCGCGGCCTGGTTGGCTCCGCTTGTATTGACTCGTCTTTCCTGTGGGCTAGGCCGACTAAGCTGTCAGGATGGTATAAGTGCTGGGCAAGCCTACTCCATCTAATAACAATGTCCCAGGCACTGCAGCGTCCGAGAGGTCCCTTCATCCATCTAGTGTGAGTGAAGGTGCCACTGAACGCTGCGTAAATCATCTCATTACGTAGATTCAAAGGCCTACGTTTTTATATGAATTTTTATATTTGAAATAAATAAATTGAATTGAATTCAATAAATCAATTAACTAAATATTCATATGAAAATTAAATTAACTGGCTACATTTCACAATCTCTTTGATTAAAATCTAGTTGATGATTGAGTGAAGTTAATCACAGCTGTGTGAGTTCCGTGTGGCGCCGGATTAAGAATAGCGTCACTCCATTTCCTCCCGTGGATGTCGTAGAAGGCGACTAAGGAAATAAATTACCAGTAGATGGGCAGCATCGTCTTCCTGAGATTCCCACCACGTACTGCGATCGCCAACCCGCCTGCCAAGCGTAGCAATTATGGCAAAACCCCTCATGGTTATGAAAACCATATCCTGCAGTGGGCGTCAAACGGCTGATGCTGATGATGATGAATCACAGCTGTTAGTTTCTCCAATGTCTCACATTGGCAATTCAGCTATCATTAAGACTATCGAAACCTCACTACTAATATGAATCTAAAATTACTCCGTACTGTAGAAAATACGACTTTATAAATATTTTATTTGTAATGATGATTTTCTTTTTTTTGAAATTGTTGTGCTTGAATGGCTCTTAGTAATGCTGGCTCACCAACAGCCCGATGGTCGGACGATGTGATCTGCCCCTATAATACGCGCACCAAATCCTGTGCCCCTATAATACGATCTTGAGCGATTCCAATCGTCTAACCGTCAAATTAGTATGGAATTTGTCAGTTAAACGATTGGAATCGCTCAGGATTTGGTGCGCATAATTACGCCACAGGTCGGCATAGGGCTGTGGATGCGAATGGCGAGAGACCGCGAAAAATTGCGTGGTGGGGAAAAGGCCTATGACCAGCAGTGGGCAGAGGTGGGCTGATGATTATGATCTATCTATCTATCTATACAGCCCATGGAAGACGCCCACTATTGGGCAAAGGCCTCTTCACAGTCACGCCAACCTCGCCGGTCCCCTGTTAATCTTGTCCATTGTCCTTCTGCCGCCTTCTTAATGTCATCATTCCATCAGGTAGGGGGCCTACCCACCGAACGACGGCCAGTTCTCGTCCACCACTCTGTAAATGCCTTCGTCAACCGTCCGTCTTCTCGTCTAGCTAGATGTCCCGCTCATCTCCACTTAAGCTTCGTGATTCGTGTGCACACGTCTTCCGCTTTGGTATTCTGTCGAATTGCGACGATGATCATGATGATGATGATAAATGCTGGGTAAACACTTCGCTTGGCTATTCGTGTCCGCGTAAATATGCAAATGCCGACGATTTATTATTACTTTGCTGGATTTACAAAATAAAGGCTACAGGTTCGTCAGAATACCCGGCAATGGATGGTAAATATTCGCCAAGTACGCAAATACGAGCAGCCAAGCAAGGCGCTGGCATATTTTTTTTTTCTTCTTCGCAGCTCCACGTTCCACCGAGCATGCAGCAACGCGAAATTTAGATGTCGCGGGCGAGCGTAACGCTCTCGCCTATCTAATGGACGCACTGTGCAATAGCTGTTTGTTAGAACCCCTATACAGTTGGATAGTAGGGACAATTTGTTCGCAAAACACTAGGCACAAATTTTGCATTACATGCTGAAGGAAAAAAAAAAAGTAATATACTTTTGATACATGCAGTATAAGGTTTTATTTAAAAACAACTGACAGTTGTTAATAGTATATAAACAGATCACTACCCGCAATAGTTGGCTTTTATGCACTCAGGTACCAACACTAGGGGGCTAATAATGGGGCGCAAAAGTTCTCGAGTGAAGACCATGAATTAGTAATCGCAGAGTAGAACGCTCACAAGCTCTTTTGACCGACGATCAGAGGCAGATTGCTGGCAGCAGCTGGATGAGGCTGGCCCAGAAGGGAAAGGTGTGATGTGCCGTGGACAGCAGGAGTCGTCTAGCAATGCCTGGTTACCATAGCACAGGATATCCTAGTTTGGGACCAGGTGAAGTTATTGTGCTGTGTGGAAGTTATTTATTTATTTATTTACAAATACGGGCCGATTGATCGACCAGAAAAAAACAGGTTAACATTTACGGTTCTCGCTATAAAAAGCCTATATACATCGTCAAACTATTTACCTAGATTGCACAACGCTTTTCGTGACAACTGTACCTGTTCAGTGCCCCAGCAAAATACGACCTTATACGCGAACGATAATAGTTCGGGATAATCTTATGCGTTTCGGGTAATTGGTTTTTGGACGTGGCCCGGCATGATATTTTAGAGTAACTGGCTCTGGCTACACTAAACTACTCGTAGCCGCTCCGAGTCAGGCGTAACTGGAGTAGTAGGATAGGCTCAGTGATGAAGGGCCGCATTTCATGTAACTACAATTTCAGAGTTTATTTTGACAGCTCGATAAAAATGAAATCGTCACAGTCATCATCATCATCATCATCATCATCATCATCATCATCATTGTCCACTGCTGGATATAGGCCTCTCCTATTGCACGCCACTGAGCACGGTCCTCGGCTACTCTCATCCAGCTCTTGCCAGCCGCCGTGCGGAGATCATCGCTCCACCGAGTCTGAGGACGTCCTACACTACGTTTACCGATCCGCGGTCTCCGCTCAAAAACTCGTCTACCCCATCGGTTATCCTCGGGGAGGAAGGGGTGAGATTTTGCGAATTGCAGCGTAAAGGTAGGAAGTCGAAATTTTCAGAAAAAACACTCAATGTGTTTATTATCGGTTCAGAATCACAGAATGAATTAATTTATTAAACTCAGATTTTGTAGCCAATTAGTGCAATAATTAGTCTTAATCGGCCATACATAAGCAGCCTATATATGTACGAGTATGTCCCACTGTAGAGCACAGGCCTTCTCTCGGGGAGAGAGTATGGGCTTAATCACCATGCGTGCCCATCGCGGATCGGTGATTTCAAGCGCTTAGGTATGTGAATAGCTCGGACACTCAGGTTTCCCCACGATGTTTTCCTTCACCGTTAGCGAGTGGTATTGCTACTGTAACTCCACAAATGTAAATAACATAGAAAATAAAGTCATAGGTACATGACCGCACTGGGAATCGAACCTGGGCCATGCGGCCCATGCTAACCTTCATTCTGATGATGTAATTTTAAGAAAAAAGACGTCGACCGTCTTCCATCTTGGATTTTGTTTTTTCCGACGACAATGTTGTAAATTTTTATAGCAAATTGCTCGAGTAATTATTTTGGTACCTACCTTTTGCGAGTTAGTACTGCAGCGTATAAATATAAATTTACTGCACAAAAACAAAAAAAAATAATAAAAAAAAAATTAAAAAAAAATACAAAAAAAAACCATAAATTAATTAGTTACATTAATTGGCCATAAAGAGTTTTATGTCAAATAGATATTTCAGTACCACGGTAGTGGCAGCTCAACGCTAGTGGGCTGGCCTCACATTTGAGAGGTCGTGGGTTCCAATTTTGTTTTGTGTCAGCTATATTTAAGGGGCTCCAGGCGCTACACTAGCTCCACCGAGGAATAAAACAAAAATATATTTTTTTTAGACAAAAAGTACTCAAAACCGGCGTGCGCGCATGCAACGACTAATGAATGTTGAGGAAGCGAAAGTGATCTGTCAGGATCGTGGCAAGTGGCAGTCCCTGGTCTGTGCCTACCCCTCTGGGATACAGTAATAATTGATGTAATTCTATGTAGTCCTAGGTTTTTTTGCGTTTGGTTCAGGGCCGTGGGTCCTAAGAATCACTATTGAAAGATTGTGCAGACACTTTTTACAAATACGACCTGTTAAAAAAAAATCTGAAATAAAAAAAAATAACCAACAACCCGACTGCTGACCATTAACTACTACGCAGGCGGAACCAACGTAGGTACCTCGCAATGTACATGATTGAATTTGGGTCCCGCCTCCTTAGTAGGTAATGGTCAGCAGTTGGGCTGTTGGTTATTTTTTATAAGATAAGATAAGATAATTGTTTATTTGAACACAAATAGTTAAATTTGTTTACAATAACTTAACTAAATATTACACACATACATTTTGTAGCTAAGGAGTAAACTAAATATTAAATTAAACTAATTAAATGTACCGCCCCGGGACACGCCTGATCCAAAAGTTCCCATGACAATAGCAGCGTTCCCCCGCTGCACCGCCAGAGAAATCCTCTGCATCAGGTATGCCCTGGAACGATGGTCATACATACGACACGACTTTTACAATATCATTGTGCCCTGACTCCTGAACTAGGCGGGGAGCTGTATCTCAGGAGCCAGTGCTGTCCCGAAAGGTATGATACAATGCTATTCTGTGAAGAAGGACACATAAAAACAATCAAACAATAAGGCAATTATAATATATAATATCTTATGTATACTTTCTTCGGAAGAAAGTTACAAATTAACATCAAATTAAAGTAGGTTACTATTAATTACATAAAAATTATCAAAAATAATAAAATTATATGCAAAATGAGTGCGTGTGTGTGTGTGTGTGTGTGTGTGTGTGTGTGTGTGTGAGTGTATGTGTGTGTGTGTGTGTAAGTGTGTGTGTGTGTGTGTGTGTCTGTATGTGTGTGTGCGTGCGTGCGTGCGTGCGTGTGTGCGTGTGTGCGTATTTAGCCTAGTACAAACAAATGTCTCAGTGGAAATATAATCTTGAGTAATAATAGCCAGTCGAAAAGTTTGCGCCTGCATTCAAAGGAATTGAGAAGGTGAATATCACATACTTTATTCACTTTATTGTATAGAAAAGTGCCAAGAAATGGAAAGAATTTTCTGAAGAAGGATGTTTTGAATTGAAATTTATATGAAATTTTGTTGTTTCTTTTTTTTCGGGTATCCGAACGATTTGCGAATGCTTTTTAAGGACTGTATGAAGTATAAAAAGTTGGCGTACAGATAGCACTTCGCAAGACTGATAAAGCTCAAAAGTGGGGAATTTGAACGGACGGAATGTGCTCACCTTTCAGTTTTTTATTTTTATCTTTTCAGTGATATTTATTGTTTTGTTGGCTCTACGCTAAATTCAAATAGCCCATGACACTTGTGCAAACACGAAAAACCGATTGAGATATTATTTGTCAAAATCTGTCCATTGATTATCTAGTTATGAGAGAACATGGAATCGGCCATACTTACATACATACATACATACGAGCCAAACACATTAGCCTTCTTTTGGGCTTCGCCGGAGTCGGGAAAAAAAGATATGATTTTTTTCCTCGGTGGCGCTAGTGTTATTCTATGGAACCCTTTAAGATGTCTCCTCTATAAGGAATCTCATTTAATATCTCACAGAGTAGACAAAAATTATGTAAACAGTCAACACAACAGTATGTACACTTTCAATGCAAAACAAATAAAAAAAATATCAAAAAGTACTCACTTACAATAATGAATATCATCATCATCGTCATCAGCCATTTGACGCCCACTGCAGGACATAGGCCTCCTTCGTGGTTTTCATAACCATGAGGGGTTTTGCCATAATCGCCATGCTTGGCAGGCGGGTTGGCGATCGCAGTATGCGGTTTGAATCTCAGGAAGACGCTGCTGCCCGTCTCCTGTTAATTGATTTCCTTAGTCGCCCTTCCACGACATCCACGGAAGGGAACGAAAAAACGGATTGAATAAAAATTATTGAATCCCATTAGGTAAGCAGTAATATATGACGACAGTATCTCAACTGGTATTCCTTATCGTGAGGAAGCCCGCGGCTTGGTTGGCTCTGCACGTATGCTTGTATGAAAAAAATGAAAAATGAAAATGAAATAAACTTTATTTAGAAAAAAAAATTTTTCTGTGGGATAGGCCGACTAAGCTGTCAGGATGGTATAGGTGCTGGGTAAGCCTACTCCACCTACAAAACAATGTCCCAGGCACTACAGTCTCCGAGTTGTCCCTTCACCCATCGAGAGTGAGTGAACGTGCCACTGGACGCTGCATAAATCGCAGAAGAAGAAGAAGAAAGACATTTATTATACCAACAAGATACATCACAGAAACAAAATAATCATAATATGCACAACAACAGAATGACAAAATCTTATTACGTAGATGCAAAGGCCAAGTTTACCTCAAGTGAGTATCAAAACAACGCATAGATTTACATATCAAGAGGCAATCTGTTTGAGCGAAACCCAAATTCCAAGTGGCATCCAAATCGAAATGAGATGAGACTGGCACAGCGGCGAGACAAAAGAAAAAAACAAAACGACAAACAAAAAAAATTGAGAAAAAGAATAAATTCCGCGAGTGCCCGAGCTCCTACTGAGAGGCAATTTTTGATATTAAAATTTTCAATAATACCTAATGGATGTTGGATGTCTCTAGAAGATCGAGTCTCGAAATCTTGGTGTACGCTTGCCGACTCATGTCAACAATTCATTCGCGGTACATTTGCGTGATCTTGGTCGAAATATATTTAACACAAAGATTCCTAAACGTTGGACTATCAATGCAACCTGCCTTCAAGATAATCTTTTCCATCTTGAGCAATTTTGTAGACAAACGTATCAAATGTAATTTAACTATTAGATGTTATCCGTGTGGCGCCGGATTAAGAATAGCGTCACTCCATTTCCTTCCGTGGATGTCGTAGAAGACGACTAAGGAAATCAATTACCAGGAGACGAGCAGCAGCATCTTCCTGAGATTGTAACCGCATACTGCAATCGCCAACCCGTCTGCCAAGCGTGGCGATTATGGCAAAACCCCTCATGGTTATGAAAACCACGAAGGAGGCCTATGTCCTGCAGTGGAGGTCAAATGGCTGATGACGATGATGAATTTATCTAGATCGTCTGACTATTAAACATATTTCAGGTTTCATGAATGCGGATGAATATGTTGCCACTCTTTCGTTTGGATTCGTTTGGAAAAAACGTTATACGCTGCGTTTTTCAGTTCATGATCTCCACTGGAGAACCTTTACACCCCATCGACTATCGGTTCTTCGGCATGGATTCCATCTTTTGCTTTGATATAAATATTTTAATTTTCGGATACGATCGATAGTGGCGCCGCCATAACTTACCTACTTTCGCCGTCCGTCACATAACGACCGATTGAACCACCCTTCAGTTTTTAACTCTCATCGCGACTGGAAGCATCAGTTTTGTCCTATTATCGTATAAGAGCTTGATGTCTCCCACCCTCTCTCAGTGTTCTAGTGTCATAATAGCATAATTTGAAGGCAGGAGCGGAATTGATATTCCGTAATGGCTCGTTGAGTGGTTTTTGCATTTGTAGTTGCTAATGGGCCTGATGGAAGTTACATGCATTTTTGGATACAGGGTTTTAAAGTACTAAAATAAATCCAACCCTTAAAGCTGTACTGAATGGACATCAAAATTAACTAGGTATTCATAGAAAAATACTAGGAAATTCGTAATTTTTTTTCGGTTATGAAAATGTCAAATACAGTGACGTTTTGCTACTCTTTCAAAAAGTCAAAATATTTCCGGATATTAAATTACGTGGAGAGGAAAATATGAAAGAAACTCCACATTACGCTCTTTTTCATGAGCTTTCTTCTTTTGTAAGTTACTGAACGTTTACTTCACACTTAACTCTGTCTGAATACGTACCCAATGAGTATATTACGTAATACCTACCTTCCCCGTCACGTCACACTGACGAAGACGTTAAAAAAAAGTAACAATAAAAAGCAAATAACCACGCGGCCAATATGACACACGGAATAGCCGCACCAATATAACATCCCTGGCTCGTAAACAAATTATTCAGAAAACCGCATTTTGTCCGATATCAACCCTCGAACGGGCAATAAAAATATACTCGACCCACGACCGCCACAAAAAAACGGGCAGAAGTGTCTCTCAGTAAGATAACTGGTTACTGATTGCAGGAAAGGTTATGCAGGAAATGTTATGACCGACATCAAGTACTCTATTAAACTGTGCTACGATGAGGTTTGTAAAATTAACCCCAAATAGTCAGACTATTTTTTTTATGGTATCCAAATCTCTTGTTTCGCGTAATATAGGAGAAACTCAGTAGTTTTGAACTTACGAATGTCGTTAGGATAAAATCGGTGGTGTGGTATTTAACTTCGGTTGTCAAATTCTTGTTCTCCTTATGTGCAGATGTCTTTCTGTTACCTTATGCCCAAACCGTATACCGGGGATGCCGAAATGTCCAACCGTAATAAAGAAAAGGCGATAAAGCGTACAAAAAATGGCCTCCATGAATTCATTGATATGACATTTGAGGGTTTTCGCGAATGGCCCGGGGGCAGAAATTTTTCGGGCATATTTCCTACTTATAGTTTTATGGGATCAGATCTCCGTCTTTTTATTGGTCGTTCAGATTCCTGTCAATCTTATTAGGTTGGCCGATTTGATGCGTGAACGCGTTTCACAGTTATTGCAGGGTATTGAAAGTTTGAATGGCCCTTCAAATAAATGTCTTCTTTCTTTTCATTAATTTTCCTGTTGTTTGAATTTAATCATCATCATCATCATCATCAGCCATTTAACGCCCACTGCAGGACATAGGCCTCCATCGTGGTATTTAACCATGAAGAGTTTTGCCATAATCACCACGCTTGGCAGGCGGGTTGGCGCTCGCAGTATGGAATCTTAGGAAGACGCTGCTGCCCGTCTCCTGGTTGATTCCCTTAGTCGCCTTCTACGACATCCACGGAATGAAATGGATTTGAATTTGTTGTCAAGATATTGGCTTAATTCTGGATTCACTTACCTACTTGGTTTTTTGTCGGAAGAGTCCGAAAAGGTTTCGCTATGATTCGCAAAGCTTAATCATGGTGATTAGAGACGGAGCTCGCGTCGTGATGTCTCGTCTCTGGCAAGCGCGCGGCGCGGCGTTTTGTCAAGTATTTGCGATATCTGTAATCTTTTAATACCCCTTGCAAACAAAAAAGGAAAAACATTGATGACACCTGAGTGCCTAAAGGGTTGACATAGGACACTGGCTCGATGAACGACGGTGGTCACGCTTGGTGATTAAGTTCATACCATCTCTCTGAGATAGTACTACGCCCTGCAGTGGGACCAATATAAATTCATCATCATCATTAGCACACCGCTGCCCACTGCTGGGTTCCTTACACTGACGGTTTCTTACCATCCGCATCCACGGACCTTCCGCCGACCATCAAGCATGGGTTGCTCATACTTATTTGTGCTAAACTTGAAAATCTAAATCTGAAAAATAAATTGTATAAAATTCCTTAATTGCATGCATAAAACTGTACAATCGCTATGTTACAACATTTTGAATCTAATTTAAACCTATGTACCTAAGTACCGTCCTAAGTGTCGTAGTTTTCATAAAAGTAGAGTTTACAAATGCTGTGTATACCTTTACTTGGCATAGTCGCTAGCCCTAAGTCACATTTATTATAAGTTTGTTATGTTTGCGTGCTTACATAAGCAGCCTATATACGTCCCACTGTAGGGCACAGGCCTTCTCTCAGGGAGATATTATGGGCTTAATCACCACGCGATTTCAAGCGCTGAGGTATGTAAATAGCTCAGACACTCAGGTTTCCTCACGATGTTTTCCTTCACCGTTAGCGAGTGGTATTGCTACTATAACTTCACAAATGTACATAACTTAGAAAAACCAATTCATAGGTACATGCCCGCACTGGGGATCGAACCTGGGTCTCCCACTTCCGAGTCAGAGGTTCTACCCACTAGGCTACCACCGCTGTGTTTGCGTGCTTGCTGTTGGTGTACCTAATAAATAAAATAAAAATAAAAACTTAACTGTAAATTTTTTCATAGTCTGCCTTGCACTGACAGTGCCCGCAACTACGTTCGCGTGGTAAACGAATCCTTGTAAAGCCCATATCTATCCTGAAGGTCCACTCTTAGTACTGGTGAAAGAATTTTTGATATTGGATAAGTACTTTCGGAGATTACCTCCTACATACAAACTTACAAACTTTACCTCCTTATAATATTACTGTAGATGTAATTTAAAAGAGTCACCATAAAAAACGTTCATCCTTTCAAAGTCACACTTTCGTTGCCTCGATCATGGAGATCAGAAATCCTTCAAAAATGTTAAAAAAGAACCAACTACAAACATCTTTTGCGAAGCCTATGTTTAACCGCTGTCAGGCGCTGTCAATCATGAGAGGAAACCCCGCCCAAGACGTGGCTTGAGGATATTTTGTTTTGTTTATTATTTCACCTGCATCTTGTTGTTTGTTTTATTAGTTCGTTGTCGATGTTGTTTTGTTATCAGTTTTAGATTACCTAGTTGTGTTTTAGTTAGTCATATTAGGCTCCCTTTATACATACATACAGGCATAAACTCGCGCCTGTATCCCAGAGGGGTAGACATAGTCTAGGGACTGCCACTTGCCACGATCCTGACAGATCACTTTCGCTTTCTCAACATTCATTTACTAATACACCCCCTATTTGGTCGAAGTATGTCCGCCTGGGACGTCCTTTACTGGCCGTTCCACCCACATTCGCTCAATATATTTGTTTCGTCAATCTTTCTTCCTTCATCCTTTCCACGCATGTGCACAATAGTTTGAT
This sequence comes from Yponomeuta evonymella, assembly GCA_963969515.1. Classification (NCBI taxonomy): domain Eukaryota; kingdom Metazoa; phylum Arthropoda; class Insecta; order Lepidoptera; family Yponomeutidae; genus Yponomeuta; species Yponomeuta evonymella. Next base: position 3,884,734 of record OZ018363.1, read on the forward strand.
TAGAGAACCTTGAGGACTGAGAGAGGATGTAGAGACTAGAATTGAGAAAGGAATGTTGCGTTGGTTCGGACATCCTGTCATTCAAAGTAACTTCTCAAGGAGCTCATTTCTACTGCAGTTATCCTACTTTCTTGCTTTTTCTTAATCTCCCTTTGAATGTGCTTTTATTGCCGATCAATCTCCTGCTGCTATCTGAATTGAGAATTCTACTAAATAAAAATAATAAGTTAACGTTCTGTCATGTTCTTTTTTGACAAATCCATAGAGACAGACTGTCACTAAAGAGCTTCATGCTTGCCTCAATAGATTTTCAAAAGACGTAGCAATCTGCAGTATTGAGAATATAAGCTAGTAAGCTACGTACGACTAGTAAGTCACAGGTGAGTTTTGCAATTACCAGCCTCTCACTATCTACAGCATTCTCTGTTGCCATTTTGTTTTATTGTCACTGCAGCCGATTGGGGCAAAAACGTGGCAAACATCTGTCGAAAAACAAAATAATCTAGACAGGCATTTAAAATAATATCACGGCTGGAGATAATTACGGATTGAGTAATCATCAATCAAAATCAAATCTTGCTCTATTAGCGGAATGTTAAGAGAATTTGGGATGCATCTAAATTGATGTCTACGTCAAAAAATGACGTAACAATTACCTAGTTTTTTTTTCTCGTTTGACAGAACCTGGGTATTTGGAAATGAAATAACTTTGACATGTACGATGTTTTTTAAAATTAACCTTTTATGGTTCCCGAGAAATAACTTGAACAAATTATTTTCATTCATTAATTTTGACTTCGTATAGATGTATTTCGGGTCTTACTTAGAATTATTCGAAGTATAGTTGAGTCAAGTTAACAATTAATTTAATGTCTATTAATATTAATGTCTGATTAGCATGCCGGAGGTCGTGGGTTCGAACCCTACTGGGGGCCGCCGTGTATTTGTACAAATGGCCTCAGTCTGGATGTATTTCCATATTGGTAATGTCCTTGCCTGGTTCCCATAGCACAGGATATCCTAGTTTGGGATCAGGATAAGTGATTTATAATTGTGCTGTGGGGAAATTATTTATTATTTTATTTATTTATTATTAATATTTATAAAAACTATTCTTATCATCGCAAAATCATCCCCACTGTGTGGATTGTTGTTCAAGTTATCTGTCGGGTATCACACATATATGAATAAGTTTGATACATCCAAACTTATAAAAATCTAAATTCAAAAAGCTTGAAAAAAACATTTCAAAAGGACCGAAATTCACAAATTCACGGATCCGCAAGCATCAAAAACCTCAAATCAGATCAGGAGCGATTGTCACAGCATGAAATCGATTCCCGAATCGAGAACCTCTTTCGATTCAACCGCCATATTGTTTTTTCGTTGTCGAATAGCTTTTTTAGAGTTGCATTTTTTTAAAATTCGAACACTCGCTCACGATTCGACGGTGGAACGACTTCGATTGACATGGGTTTATCTCTGCGGGTTATCCTTATTTAATCCGTGGTATTTTTTCACAAAGGCATTGAAGAGGTTAACAGCAAGAAATGCGGCGATGTGTGAATGACAGCGGATACCCAATAGTTACTTACTCGACATAATATTGTGGATATTCCTTATGGACCACAATCGAAACATTACAACTTAGAATCATAGCTAGGTTTATAGAAAACTAGCTTTTGCCCGCGAGTTCGTTCGCATGGAATGAGTAATTTGCGGGATTAAAAGGATCATTTCTCCTTCGTCGAGATTCAAACTATCTCCATACCAAATTTAATCTAAATCAGTTCAGCCGTTATTGCGTGGTTGAGTAACACTTTCACATTTATATTATTAGTAGGATTATATCAGTTCTGCGGTGGTAGAACATTTGGCTCACATGCGAGAAGTAGCTAATTTGAATCCCAACATATAACTATGACCTGAATTAGAGGCCAATCTTTTAGAAACCGACAAGTGCGAGTTAGATTCGCACGCCTAGAGTGGCGTTTATAATATATCTTTTTGTTAGCAAAACTGAGTTTTCTTTCATTCAGTTCAAAACCCTTGAAGGGAGTCCAACTCACAGATAACATAACATAAGCAGCCTATATACGTTCCACTATAGGGCACAGGCCTTCTCTCAGGGAGAGAATACGGGCTTAATCACCACGCGTTTCTACCCCGGATTGGCGATTTCAAGCGTTGAGGGTGGCTGAGGTATGTGTGAACCTGAGTGTCTGAGGTATATATAGCTCAGACACTCAGGTTTCTTCACGATGTTTTCCTTCTTAATTAGCGAGTGGCATTGCTACTATAACTTCACAAATGTACATAACTTAGAGAACAAAGTCATAGGCCTGGGATCGAAGCTGGGTCTCTCGCTTCCGAGTCCAATGTCACCCACTAGGCTATCACCGCTGTTACACTGGTTTTTATTATTTTTTCATATACTTTACAAACTGCTCCATGACCAAACGAATGTTGAAACCTGTATGTATTACTGTTTGCACGATAGAGTGAATACAAGAGACACTATTTATATTTGACCTCCCTTATTTTGAATCCCTTGCTACGTTTAGGATTCTACTAAAGAATGGCTAGGCTCGGGATTCTACTCTAGAATCCCTCACTTTGCTCTGGATTCAAAAAAGCGCCCTCGCCGTAAAAATATTATTTTGCTCCCTTATGATACAATCTACTATTCCACCTCGATTTTGATGAGGTAATAAATGCTTTTTTATCTTGTCTTGTCTTCTTTTCATAAGGTTCTTATACAGAACCGAAGATAATACGAAGTCAAATTGTGTAACATAAGCGGGTGGGGCTGTGTCGAGTTAGACGGCCATAGTTTTAACGTGAAACGCCTATAAGTAAGCGTTTATTTTTAGCTTAAACAGCTTAATGTGTTACGCGGCACTGGCGCCATCTAGCGGCATGAGTCAAAAGGATCTGAGTAATGGCTATTTTGTTCTTCTCAAAGATATATAAATGAATTGCACACGATTCGTAGTTGCAGAGTTAGAGTCCTCGCCAAGGCGACATGTTTTCGTTGCATCCGATTTTATCAAGTGACCTCCTTCTATCCACAAGACGTTTTTCGTCAAAAATTTAAGATTGAGTCGACATGCATTTTGTCATTTAGCCCCATATACGGCATATCCACATAAGACTTCATTCTGACACGGGTATTGAGGTAGGCTCTCTACACGGTGGTCACGCATGTAACAGACTAGATACATGGGTCGTACGCCTTTAGTGAACATGTAAGAACACCATTTTGGTTCTCACTCTAAATGGTACCGATCTCTAACAGACACTTAATTTTCTCACATACCCCATTGTTTATTCGTGGATTTCGTGGTGCACGAAAATTTTAAGTGATTGTGAAGTTTATTGACTGCGATTGTAAGTGGAGTTTTAGGATGGCTAAAAGACTTACCAGGTCCGATAGCGAAGTGGGTCAAAGGTCAGCGTACCTCGGGCGGGATCCGCTACCAGCTCCTCGAGTTACCTTCGACGACCGCTCGCCGTGAGTAACGTCGCCTGACCTGGTGACGGTTGAGCCCCGTCCGTCATTCAGCTTCCTTCAGCACTTCAGTTCTCAATGTTGGCTCATGACACAATATTACACGAGAGACGATAGGCGATAGTATGATAGCGATAGGGTGTCGAAAATGGCGGCAGACAGCGGCGAGACCGAAAGTGCTGTTGCCTCGACAATGACTTCAAACCGACAGCACAGATTCAAAAAAGTGACAAAAAGTAATCCCAGAAGGATTGTGTTGGCAGTGCAACCAACAAAATTATCATTTAATTTGCTGGGACGGGAAAACTAAACACCCATAATGGGTAACCCATAACTTTTTTGTTTTTATTACTTTTATTGCGCTGAGATTTTTGGCATAAACATAAACATTTACATACAGGCACATACATTGCGTCTGGCCCCACACTAGGATACCCTGTGTTGTGGGAACCAGAAACAACGACATCACAAGCATGTAAACATCCAAGACCTGGGGTTTTTTTTTTGTCCCCAGCCGGGATTCGAACCCGGGACCTCTCGCATGGTATGCAGATGCACTACCGCATATTTTATATGTTTTATAAAATAATTTGTTATTACTTATCACATACTCATATTTAATTATCCTTCTGTTTAAAATGGCACGCGTTTCTAAAAAAAAATAATGAAAACAGAAACTTAAACAAGTTGTTCATTTAAGGACAAAACTAAACTGTAGACATTAGAAAAAATAATAACTATTTTACGCCCATTCGGTACGAAAAATAATTTTCTGGTCACCACAAATTGGGATGTTGTAAGTATTTTTGTAAAATTTCGAAAAAAATAGTACTTGGTTGCCGGATTTCGTCGCCTTTCGCCAAGCCGTGTCGAACACCGAGTTGACAAGGGGCACCACGATTATCCGCACACGCACCAAAAAAATAGAAAAATTTTTGGCGTATTCGCCGAAACGACGAAGGTTAGATGTCTAAGGGTTTATATAGGGTTAAATCCACAATTCTTGAAACACGTCATTATACTTTATCATTTAGGAAAACTTTTGTTCCACTACTTTTAAGAGTTATTTTGTTTAATTTTATATTTTTATAATACTTTTTATTTCTACAGGCAGTTATAATCCTAGACATTGACAGAACTCTATGCAGAGATAAGATTTTACAATAAGATCCCTGAAGATATAATAAGCTTGGTAGAAACGAGATTCGAAAATTGTGTTTGTTTATTTATTTATTTATTTACAGATATTTACATAAAAAGATGTCTGGAATTAAAGTACAATATGCATGTTTTCTAGGTTTTAAAATAATATGGAAACTCTATTAATTAAGGACCAAAAGACTGATTTTGGAATATTTTTGTCCATTTTTTCTCCAAAATGATCTAGATTTTAAAATGGACACCTAGTTTAATTATCGCTTTCTCAACATTCATCAGTTGTTGCATGCACGCACCCCATTTTTTGTCCATTTTTTCTCTAAAATGATATAGTTTTTAAACTGGCCACGTAGTTTAACTATCGCTTTCTCAACATTCATTAGTCGTTGCATCCACGCACGCCGGTTTCGGGTACTTTTTAACTTGCACTTTGCTGATCCATCTCCTATTTAATAAAAATCTGTGAAAAAAATTACAAAACAAAAGTTGTCGTTAAACACAAATCCTAATTAAATAAATAACTTCAACAAATAAATTCCATGCAACACAATCACGTGTACTGGTTGGTCCCTAACTAGGATACCCTGTGGTAGAGTAACCAGGTAAGGACCTGACACACATGAAAATACACCCAGACTGAAGCCAGTTGTACCCTCCAATGTCAATTTATAAGCGGCCTTCATTTGTATTATCTTTTTGGAAATAAATAATTTACTTACTTACCTACTGAATGTACGGCGGCCGCCAGTGGGAATCGAACCCACTGCTGACTTGATACCGATGGACCAGCGAAGCAGTTATTTCAAGTATCTTTGGAATCACCTATTACAGTAACCCTGTTAATTGAATCGTGTGATTTTAAAACGACACATGTCCTTTCATTACAACTTTGCAGGAAATAGAAAAAAACTGTTTTATTCAAATACTAATATCTACAACAGCAATATTTTAGCATATTATATTGATTTCTGTATGAATAAACTACAATTTTTTTTCTAATGTAAATCAATAGGTAGGTGTAAATAATTTAATAAAAAAAAAATGGGCAAGTGTTATTTAAAAAACACATGTGACTTGTGTTGTTTTAAAATCACACGATTCAATTGTTCCCGTTCCTCAGCCATGACAATATGATAAAATTAAGCAAAAAAGCAAACAAATTATTGCAGTCTGCTAAGGCCGACTTGCATCACATTGTTGAAGGGGGCTTAAGTAGCAGTTAACGAAAATTGTTCATACAAAACTGAATTAAAATGGCACCTTAAGTGACATTTAAGAAGTGATGCAAGTGGGTCTTACCATCCAGCCCGTCTATAAATAATATTCATTCCACCCGAGTTATCCCGCAGATCGAAACGTGGATCGTTCACAAACTTTATTTGCCCTTATGATAATCTTAAGCGGATGTCAGAACTCACGTCAAACGTCATCGCTTTGACGGCCCTTTCGCTTTTGATACGCTGCCTTATTTTCAAGACCAACATACCTCTTAAGTGAAAATAACCTGCATTGGAATTAGCTCCTAATATGTTTGGAGATTGAGGCGATATTTCTAAATTTTTTTTCGCAAGCGAAGGCTTATGGAGTCTCGATAAATCCAAAGTTTATTTCAGTTTGGCAGGCAGGAGGAAGGCCAATTAAAAGGTGATGGCTCTGATATTATACGCGTTTTAGATTTTGATTTTCAATCGTTTTGTGAGATGCTCCGATGTGATGGGCGGTTTATAATTAAAAGCGCGGTTTTATTTTCGCTTTATCGGGGTTCTATTCTGGGCTGTCAAGAAAACTAAAGTATCGAATGGAGGTAAGATTTTTCTTTCGCTCGTCAGTCTGGGTAAACTACCGCACAAAGTTTAAAAAAAAAGTTATTACGCTGCATAGACTGCCTCGGTGGTCTAGCGGTATTACGTCTGATTACCATGCCCGTGTTCGTGGGTTCGATTCCCACTGGAGGCCGCCGCACATTTGTACAAATGGGTGTGTTGCCATGTTTGTGATGTTCTTGCCAGGTTACCACAGCACAGGGTATCCTAGTTTGGGACCAGGGCCCTTATTATTTAAAATCCGCACACAAATCCGTATCCCAAAATATGATATGACGTCATTGGGCTAACAAAGAGCCAAGCATTTCTAGCGTTCATTACTCAGTGGCAAGAAATTTCGAAACTATTAAAAAAAAGAACCGTATTTGTCGCTAGATTCGAGTGAATTGACGGGCTCAAGCGCGACATTGACGACCCTTCCGAACATATCGCTGCTTCATAAAACGGGCTAAGGACAAGTGATTTTGTCGTGTGGAAGTTATTTATTTATATATTAGCCTTGATTTAAGTGCATAAGCGGTGGTAGCCTAGTGGGTAGAACATTGGACTCGGAAGCGGAAGACCCAGGTTCGATTCACAGTGCGGGTACCTATGACTTTTCTTTCTAAGTTATGTACATTTATGAAGTTATAGTAGCAATACCACTCGCTAACTGTGAAGGAAAACATCGTGAGGAAACCTGGGTGTCTGAGCTATTCACATACCCCAGCGCTTGAAATCGCCAATCCGCGGTGGGCACGCGTGGTGATTAAGCCCACACTCTCTCTCTGAGAGAAGGCCTGTGCCCTACAGTGGGACGTAGATAGGCTGCTTATATATACTATATTAAGTGCATAAGTCTTTTCACCTATGTCTTATTATTACATTATACAATATACTGAAATACCGCAAAACCTAAAAAAAAATCATCCTTCAGTCTTCCCACAAACAACAGCTTAGAATTTGTTTTTTCAGTTTCATCGGAATAAACAAAACGTTAGTTGAGAATTTAAACATTTTTCTTTTGGAAGTGGTTTAATTATAAGCGTTATTTCAATATAGCGGTATACCCGAACAGAAACTGATAATCATTTCTAGCTTGACAGTGTGTATATACAGGAAGTTTATAAGAAATCTCGCTGACCCGGCAAACATTGTATTGTAAATATTAAGCCTACGACCTATTCTCAGACCTACCAAACATAGACAAAAAAACCATAAAAATCGGTGAAGCCGCTTCGGAGGAGTTCGATAACGGACACTGTGACACGACATTTTTATATATTAGATTAACATAGCAAAAAATAATCAACTATGTTTGCATCGATAGCACAATAACTAGCATACGTTAGTTCAGAATAAGGGTCCGATAATTATAAGTTTCCTCATTTATGCGATTCGATAGCTGGCATTAAGATTGAATTGAAGAGGCATGCTCTTTTTTCAGGAATTGGCATTTCGATTAAAGCTTTTCAAGTCTAGTTCTCTGGTAGATTCTACAGATGTTATATTGTGCGATTCAGTTGATCCAAATTGTCTGACTCAACAGTCAGCTACTAATTAATAATTATAATAGTACGTTCCTCATCACACACTCACTTGTCCTGCTCCCAAACCAGGATACCCTGTGCTGTCGTAACCGGGCAAAGACAAACATGGAAATAGACCTAGACGGAGGCCATTACAAATGTACGTTTGAATGTAATGTAAATAGTTTACTTACAGTTCAACAAATACACAATGTTTAATGGAATCGCATTAAGATTGCGTGCTATGGAACATGCTATGCACAGAATCTCTTTAATGAATCACATCAGAAATTAGACAATTCGTTTTGTTCTAATATTAGCCTGTTTTACTATTCAAATATTTTGGACTTATTCGAAATTTACAAATCATCATCATCATCATCATTCAGCCACAAGAAGTCCACTGCTGGACATAGGCCTCTTCCATGGATTTCCAAAAGGACCGGTTGGCTGGATTTTGGTTTTCTGCCATGAGTGTATTTGCCATACTCGCCACGCTTGGCATACGGGTTGGCGAGCGCACTATATGGCATTTCCGCAAAAGGCGCTGCTGCCCGCCTCCTGGTAATTATTTTCGAATATTTCATTTTATTTATTTGAAAAAAAAAACAGGAAACAGGCTACAGTTTATATAAAAATTACTTCAAGAACAATATTTAACATGAACCCATAAATATCTTTCAGTAAATAACTATGATCTAGGTAACATTTTATAACCTACTGCCAGCGGTATGGAATATTAAGAGTATTGCCAACATACTTAGTTTTATCCATTACTTACTTTCGGAGACTTTTTCTATATTTGATATGGCATCTTTGCAACAATTTCCGAACAGCCAAGGTTTCACCGGAGTTGAAAGGTTTTTCTTTGTCTACAAGTGTAGCCACAACGATGTTATCAAAAAAATAAAAAGTGACAGTTAATATATATTTATATATCTTTAACGAAGTAAAAGTGTAATAGTATGTAGGCCTTCGAAAAACTACAAAATGTTGATTTAAGACAGAAATAAAAAGTGTTTTCTTCATAAAATAGCAGAGATTCGAAAAAATCGATTTATTCGAATAATAATACTAACGTCCACACAACACAATCACTTTACCTGGTCCCAAACTAAGATACCCTGTGCTATGGTAACCAGGCAAGGACATTACAAACATGGAAATACACCCAGACCGAGGTCATTTGTACAAATGTACGGCGGCCCCCAGTAGGAATCGAACCCACGACCTCTATCTTGGTTGTACGCGCCCTAACGGCTAGTCCAACGAGGAAGTACTATTGAATATGCCAATAATTGCATTTTGTTATTGCGTCAGGTACTATTCGAAATATTTGAAATGGACGAATTTTACAAGCCCTACTCGCAAACCAAACTGCATCGGCACTAGACTCTAGAGGGCGTCCCACGGCTATGCCACATGGAGGGAAAGTACCTTGAATATTGCAGATGGATCATTTTACTGAAAGAAGACATTACTATTTTACTGTGGCATAGCCGTGGGACGCCCTGTATACTGCGTGGTCATATGTAAATTACGCTGCGGGCGTAGTTGGTACAAAAATATCCATAGTGTAAATTAAAATAACAAAAACCCGAAAACTGTTTCTTCATTTTAAAAACTAAATAATTTCTACTGCGTGAAAGCATAAAAATTCTCCCTAAAGTTTATAAAGATGTAATCAATTAGTATAGAAATTAAGAATTTCACACGTTTCTTCTTAGGAGTGCTTCAAATTCAATATCGATACTGAAGAAGAGGTTTCAGGTTTTGACTTCATATAATTGTTGAAGTCGTATAATTGTCAGGCTTTGACGTCGTATACCAAATTGTGTTCTTGAAATAAATCTCGATGGAAGATCAATAAACAAAATAAAAGTTATGCTAATCAGCCTGCGAAATGGAACCATAGTCAATTTTGAAAAGTGAATTCTGAAATCCTTTTTGTCATCCAATAAAGCCGACCGAACTGGAATGAGAGTAAAAAGTATGCTCTGATTGTTTATTGTATTGAAACATCCAATAGGGATAGTCAAGGAGAAAAACACCTTACAATCCTATAAATATTGTAACAATTCTAATTTGTATGATTCAATATTCAAATGTTTATTTAGCATATTTAAAGCAAGACAAGCAATCCGGGATCTGGGACACAAACAATGTTTTATCCCAATCTCAAGCGAGCAAATAACAGCTACAAAACTTTGTTTATAGCAAAACACTTTTTTTTTGACTAGGTAGACTTGCAGTTCTGTATTTAGTTACTTAGTTTTAGATGGTATGCTAAGTGTGCTATTTCAGAAAATTTATCAAAATTTAGAATGTAAGAGAAATGACTCTTGCTATCAGTCAGGCCTGAAACTTTGCCTTAAAGGTTCGATCCGGGACGAAAAAATAAAAGGAAATTATAACTACGCCTTCAGCCCTTATATTACCATAGCCTGTCTATGGTATTGGGTTATTCATTTATACGTTTCCGACGTATCTAGTCCGAGATTTTAGTTATAAGATTATTTTGTATTTGATTCATTGTAGCCAAGACAATAAAAGTTAAATAATATATCAAGTGAAGAAGTTACGTAGAAGCGCCCCTTGCTGTGAGCTTGTTCTCAATAGCTACGCGATATCGAAACACTTTTCTCTACAACAGTACCTTTCTTTATGGCGGTGGACGGGCGACGGTAGGCAAATGAGTTGTGCTACCACACCGGCTGCCGATACTTGTACGGCGGACTTATTTTCATATTTGTCCGGCGCATTTATTGTTTATTAAGTTCCACTCGCTAGGGCTGGCCCGTGAAAGGACTTTCTTAGAATTTTCCTGATACTATGCGTATGTAATAGTATATTTCATTACAAGTGTGGAAAGGCTGTCATTGCAAAGAGTTCCGACAAATGTCTACCCGAGCCGAGGCGCAGCCGAAGGCGAGGGTTTGTGACTCCCACCCCCTAGATATTAAAAGGTATGAACCCCCGACAGCAAAGAGAAAAGGTACCATGATGCAAAACACTCTAATGGCCAACTGTGATCGTTTAGTCTAGTGAGGACCCTTCATTGTGAACGTATTAATAACCCAAGAACTTTTAGGATATGAGATTGAGTAATGAGTGCATGTAAGAGATCCGTCAAAATAATAAAAGTGGAACTAAGAACATTCAGTTCGAACCAAATGTTTACTAGAAAAGGTAAATTTTGGGGAGATTCGAAGAAACTAAAATAGCAATAAAGCAACATTAAATTAGCAGAAGCGAGACAAGATTGGGATAAAAGAGAAAATTTAAATAAAGAAGTTAAGTTTAGAAGACAATAAGTTAAAGGTTAAATAAAATAAATTCTATCTAAATAAGATAAGATTATGGTAGCAAAATATTTGAAATAAATAACTACTTGTCATACTACTACACATGTGAGTGTTTTAGTATAACGTCCCCTACCAAAGGCCGGTTAAGGCAGACATTATTAGCCAGTAAGTAGATAATATTGGATAAGAAGAAGAGAGTGCAATACTCAATTATCTACTAGCCGATAGTGCTAATTATATCTACCGTGGATGGGGATTGGCCGCCACTACGTTATACCGTTAATATATACTTATAAATAATAAAACTATGACTGACTAGAAATAAGAATACAATGATTCATTATTCCAAGTCTATGCCTTAAGAAAACATACATGACTAACGCAAGAATTGGCAAAGAGACGTTCAGCAGTACAATGCATTGGCAGACGAGAGTGTGAGAGAGGTAATAACCAAATGCACAAAGTACGTTGGAATAAGACTTCATCGAAGCTTGCCAACACTGAAACAGTCCGGCCAAACTCACGCCACCGTGAAATGTCACCCAAAGACATAAGTCATACAAATAAATATAATAGAAGCAATAAAAGCTTTGAGCAGGCATAGATATATTAAGACTCAAGTCACGTCACACAATTAACGCAAGAAACGGCAAAGGGATGTTCAGCAGTACAATGCATTGGCAGACGAGAGTGTGAGAGAGGTAATAACCAAATGCACAAAGTACGTTGGAATAAGACTTCATCGAAGCTTACCAACACTGAAACAATCCAGCCGCGCTCACGCAACTATGAGACGCCACTCAAGGACAAGTCAAACATAATAAAAGCTTTAAGCAGGTATAGAGATCTTAAGACTCAAGACGCTTCACACAATTAACGCAAGAAACGGCAAAGGGATGTTCAGCAGTACAATGCATTGGCTGACGAGAGTGTGTGAGAGGTAATAAGCAAATGCACTAGGTACGTTGGAATAAGACTTCATCGAAAGCTTACCAACACTGAAACAATCCAGCCGCGCTTACGCAACTATGAGATTAAGCAGAGTATTAAGCCAATATACTTGAAATGAGTATACTACTACAAAGCCTATAGTGGCTCTTAACTACTCCCTAACGTCCCATAACGTCTTTCAATTCCTAACAATAATTCATGTTTTGGCCACCCTATATATTATTCACCCTATATTGCGTCTAAAATGCAATAATACTAAAGAAACTGCGGTCGGCAGAAAAAGTATATACGCACCTACATAAATTGTCCCTACCTCTTTGCAATAGTGGAATGTCCCGTCCGAAGATCAAAAGAAAGGTACCTATGAAGCTAATACTTTCGTTAAGCTTTACCTATTCCTTAGTTTGAAATGATCACCGTGTGAATGAAGCGCACCAACATTTACGCCTAGTTTTAAGGTAAGGACCAGAGACATAGATAAGCAGTAAGCTTAGCAGCTACTAATTCAAGACTCGCACAATTAAATAACGAACACAATCTTTTAGTCAAACAGAGTTTTGCAGGTTTACATTAGCGCCCCCGTCGAGCCTTGGTTATTTCACAAGGGCTAGAAACACTGATTATCTAGAACTTACCTTTGCCGCCGTGAGTTTACCTTTGCACAAATTTATTTCCGCATAAACGTAGTACTGTGGAGGCAAAGGATTAGTGAACTTTTATTTCGCGAAAGCTACCCTAATTACTAAGGCTGAAAACCCTATTTTACGCGGAAAACTTCCAGCTAAGTATACTAACTGTTTAGGAATCGAAGACCGTTTCTAACATTACACTTTCACTTTTAAATCTCATTCCCTAGCTAAGAAGGTAATTCAGAACCTGAAACTTCACACCAGATCTGATAGTCTGGGACGCAGTGCCCACAGGTGATGTTAGGTTACAAATCCGAATCCACTCTCCTACTTTCGAATTTAAATGCAAACGAAACTCCCTAATAGTAATAAATTCGCAAAAATATCGAATTTGCCTACGAGCGCAACAGACGTATTTACTTCTCAATTTTCTGTTCCGAACAAGCCTCGAATAGTTCCCGAACCCCGCTTTTATACCCTCGCGGCCCCCTTCTAATATGGTGCCACTTCACCCTCTCGCTAAACCAATAACAAAATACCGCCATCTGAAGAATTTTGTTCCTTATTGCTATTAGTTTAAGGACTTCAACATAAGTAATTTATTTTTATTTGCCTAACTCATAAATTACGATCTTTGTCATAGTGTTTCTTTGATATTCACCGCCTTAGCATGCCGCGGCTTTTTTCAAAAGAAATTTGCCCTCCCGCTAAATCAATAACGAAACACCGCCAAATGAAGAATTTTATTCCTTATTGCTATTAGTTTAAGGATTTTTACATAAGTAATTTATTTTTGTTCGTCAACTCATAAATTACGTTCTTTGTCCTAGTGTTTCTTTGATATCACCGCCTTAGCATGCCGCGGCTTTTTTCAAAAGAAATTTGCATTCTCGCTAAATCAATAACGAAATACCGCCATCTGAAGAATTCTACTCCTTACTGCTATTAGTTTAAGGACTTTAACATAAGTAATTTATTTTTATTTGCCTAACTCATAAATTACGTTCTTTGTCATAATATCCCTTTAAATTTACTACCTTAACACGCCGCGGCTTATTACAAAAGAAACAAAGGAAGCCGACGCGGCCCACACACGCGAGTGAATTTTGAGGAAACGACAGTGATCCGTCAAGATCGCAACAAGTGGCAGTCCCCGACCTCCGTCTACCCCTCCGGGACACAGGCGTGAGTCTATGTTGTTTTGTTAAAGTTTTATATGATTTAAGTTCCCTATTTATTTAGTACTTGGATGACCGAGCTTTTCGGATGCAATTTTTTTTGTTTTGTTTTAGAGAATTAATTAAGAAAGTGTCATCTATGAACAAAATTATGAACTGCCATGTATTGTAATAGGTTTAGTAACAGCTTTCTTCAATCCGAAATTTATTAGTTGTGCTATTTCGCAAGAGAGATGTCACTGTAATTAATCTCAATTATCGTAAACCATCCCTAAAACAAGTTGCATAATTTAATCTACAAAAGACAACGCAATATTTCACAAGAACTGTTTAAATGTTTACAAATGCTACAAAACAAAAGCTTTTCGGATGCACTTTTCTTTTTGTTTTTTTGTTTTAGAGAATGAATTCAGTTCAGACCCACGCGTTTAGACCGGTAGCGTCACCTCTGAACAAAGCGATGAACTGTCATGTATTGTAACAGGTTTTAGGTGAAAACTTTCTTCAATCCATAATTTATTAGTTGTGCCATCTCGCAAAATAGATGCCGTTGTAATTAATCTCAATTATCGTAAAAATTTAATCTAGAAAAGACAACGCAATATTTCACAAGAACTGCCTAAATGTTTACAAATGATACAAACAAAATATAACTAGCTTTATTTTATGTTGGGGAACCAAATACGTTTTAGCGCTTTATCCGATTCTATAATACGCTCTTTAAATGTTTTATAATCCCTATATAAGAATACGATTATCAATGCTCGGTTTCTTTTAGCTTCTATCCTTAATCTTCTCGTGCAGAACACAATTCAACATGATATTAACGATCGTGAGCACTTGTACGGAGCTTGGTCCGTCACAATCAACCCCCAAAATTTGGATAAGACCTGTCGTTATCAAATTTTCAATAAAACATGTGATCATGAGAGTGGTCTTGCTACATAAGTTATTAATAATTAAGTAATTGTTACTTGTTTCACTATTTTCCAGAAATGACGAAATGAGTGAGTTGTGTTTTTCAACCAGACTCTTCGGATAATTGTCTATGTGAAATTTCAATCGACACCGTTTTATTCGGATCGCTTAGCAGCTTTTAACACAGCCTATCATTGAAGACCTTGATAAAGGGATCCTGGTTGTGAGGCAGGACAGCCCGAAGGCACCGACTGCTAAGTACCAGATACACTCGCTTAAACTCCAAAGGGGAGGCCTCCCCAAGAGCAAACGTGCACCGGTAGTAGAACCGACCCTTACAATAGCCTCAAATAACAATCAGCTGCGAAATCACTACGGGAAGCTATCAAACAAACGATATTAATCAATGAAAATCCCCAATCGACAACATCTTCGTTTCTGGAGCCTGCTCAGTTGCCGAAACTAGTTCTTAGCTTCTTGTGGAGTCCGGGATACAAATACAGTTTAAATTAATTTAAAATGAAAATCAAAGGAAGTATTTGTATCCGCTTGAGGTGTGTGCTGTATTCGGAAACTAAATAAAACAAGTTATCTGCGTAAAACCGATTCACCGAACTCTAGAACTTCCATTCAAGCCCCTTTTCATTCTCCTTCTAAATACTTCAACTAATTCCTTCTCCATTCATTGAATCATTTCCAAGCTTACTCTTACTTGCTTACAAACTGATATATGAAGCCTGAGAATTTAGCGAATGAACTCTTCGCAGATATGATTTTGATTACCGCGATATAAAATAACTACTAATTTTATTAGAAATTTGACAAACCCATCCAATGAGGAATAGAATAATTTGAACCAGAGCCCGCGATCGCAATAAAACGTAGTGACAGACGTTATGAGACGCAAGTAAAAATTTTAAAATTAAATTTGCTTTACCTTACACAGTACCACACGAATTACCTTGATTACCGTACACAATACCTCAATTTCAATTACCAGATTACCTTTTAAAACCGTTTCAATTACCTGGTTTAAGAAGTACAGTCAACGACGAAAATTAAATAATCAAGTGTAAATCCCGATTAGATTAACTCGCGTCCGTATTTTATTAAAAATAGTATTTGGGTAAGACGTAATTTATGGTAAGGTACATTTAAATTCAAAGTTTGGTTTAAGAATATTCGATTATCAACTTTTATCGTTTACTGTACGCGGATTGTTAAAATAAAACAAAATGTGTTGTTTTTTTTTCTCTATTATTTATAGTTTATTATAGGTACGCGGATTACTAAAATAAAATAAAAAATTTCCTTTTTTTTTTTTTTATTAAAAATTAGTTTTTTTTTTTTTGTTTCTGAAGAAATTTACGAATCGATGTGAATAAATTACACTAAATTTATTTGACATATCGATAATTTAGCAAATTAAAATTAATCTCGAGTCTAATGGAATAATTATAATTCATGAATTTATTTGCGCCACCACTATACGAAACTACCGAATTACGCAATACTAAATTCCTAGCAATACTATAATAATAGCAACCCCCCGTCGAGAAAACTTTTGTTAATTATGTTGCTCTTTTTTTCTTTTACAACCCCACAACCCCCCAAATAAAAGACAAGTTTCCGCGTAATGGAATGCTAAACCGAATGTAAAGATATCAACCCCCAGCATGAAAATATTTAAAATGAAATACCTAAATCAATAAATTAAAATAAGAAAGATCTTTCACAATAATAACTATTAATTAATAAGCAAAACAAGTATTAAAGTATTTAAGAATTAAAAATTTCGTAAGAAATTTCATATTTTGACAACCCCCCACAAATCAGACCTTTGACTAATTAATGTAACCTGATGACATTCGATTTTTTTTTTTTTTTTTTTTTTAGTTCCCTAATTATCTTCTTAATTAACTATACTGGAATTATTATTGGCCTTAGTTTACATACGAAGGCAACTTCTGACGTAAAATATAATTTGATACAACCCCCTGAATAAAAAACTGTTAAACGTACCTACTTAAAACGATCGAAAAGTATAACCTCTACAGACTATTATTAAAATCCGACACGAAAGCATTGAATCAACTAAAGATTTATTGTAAAGTAACGTAATTTGAATAGAAATTACCAAGAAGCTATGGAACGTTAGTAAAAATAACGTGATTACACGTTAATAATTAGATAAATAGATCCATACACGAATTAAATATTTATTTTTACCCGTGCATACATCCATAAATCTATGCGAAAGCAAAATTAACGGATCTCATTCACACCCTCATCGTCAATCTCAAATCTTTCCATTTCACGAACATCAAATTGTGGCATAAAGCCAACGATAATAATTAAAAATAAGAATATTCTGCATCATAAAACATACAAACAACCTACTCAAACTCGTATTAAAATATCATGGTCACGGCACACCATATTGTGACTCCCACCCCCTAGATATTAAAAGGTATGAACCCCCGACAGCAAAGAGAAAAGGTACCATGATGCAAAACACTCTAATGGCCAACTGTGATCGTTTAGTCTAGTGAGGACCCTTCATTGTGAACGTATTAATAACCCAAGAACTTTTAGGATATGAGATTGAGTAATGAGTGCATGTAAGAGATCCGTCAAAATAATAAAAGTGGAACTAAGAACATTCAGTTCGAACCAAATGTTTACTAGAAAAGGTAAATTTTGGGGAGATTCGAAGAAACTAAAATAGCAATAAAGCAACATTAAATTAGCAGAAGCGAGACAAGATTGGGATAAAAGAGAAAATTTAAATAAAGAAGTTAAGTTTAGAAGACAATAAGTTAAAGGTTAAATAAAATAAATTCTATCTAAATAAGATAAGATTATGGTAGCAAAATATTTGAAATAAATAACTACTTGTCATACTACTACACATGTGAGTGTTTTAGTATAACGTCCCCTACCAAAGGCCGGTTAAGGCAGACATTATTAGCCAGTAAGTAGATAATATTGGATAAGAAGAAGAGAGTGCAATACTCAATTATCTACTAGCCGATAGTGCTAATTATATCTACCGTGGATGGGGATTGGCCGCCACTACGTTATACCGTTAATATATACTTATAAATAATAAAACTATGACTGACTAGAAATAAGAATACAATGATTCATTATTCCAAGTCTATGCCTTAAGAAAACATACATGACTAACGCAAGAATTGGCAAAGAGACGTTCAGCAGTACAATGCATTGGCAGACGAGAGTGTGAGAGAGGTAATAACCAAATGCACAAAGTACGTTGGAATAAGACTTCATCGAAGCTTGCCAACACTGAAACAGTCCGGCCAAACTCACGCCACCGTGAAATGTCACCCAAAGACATAAGTCATACAAATAAATATAATAGAAGCAATAAAAGCTTTGAGCAGGCATAGATATATTAAGACTCAAGTCACGTCACACAATTAACGCAAGAAACGGCAAAGGGATGTTCAGCAGTACAATGCATTGGCAGACGAGAGTGTGAGAGAGGTAATAACCAAATGCACAAAGTACGTTGGAATAAGACTTCATCGAAGCTTACCAACACTGAAACAATCCAGCCGCGCTCACGCAACTATGAGACGCCACTCAAGGACAAGTCAAACATAATAAAAGCTTTAAGCAGGTATAGAGATCTTAAGACTCAAGACGCTTCACACAATTAACGCAAGAAACGGCAAAGGGATGTTCAGCAGTACAATGCATTGGCTGACGAGAGTGTGTGAGAGGTAATAAGCAAATGCACTAGGTACGTTGGAATAAGACTTCATCGAAAGCTTACCAACACTGAAACAATCCAGCCGCGCTTACGCAACTATGAGATTAAGCAGAGTATTAAGCCAATATACTTGAAATGAGTATACTACTACAAAGCCTATAGTGGCTCTTAACTACTCCCTAACGTCCCATAACGTCTTTCAATTCCTAACAATAATTCATGTTTTGGCCACCCTATATATTATTCACCCTATATTGCGTCTAAAATGCAATAATACTAAAGAAACTGCGGTCGGCAGAAAAAGTATATACGCACCTACATAAATTGTCCCTACCTCTTTGCAATAGTGGAATGTCCCGTCCGAAGATCAAAAGAAAGGTACCTATGAAGCTAATACTTTCGTTAAGCTTTACCTATTCCTTAGTTTGAAATGATCACCGTGTGAATGAAGCGCACCAACATTTACGCCTAGTTTTAAGGTAAGGACCAGAGACATAGATAAGCAGTAAGCTTAGCAGCTACTAATTCAAGACTCGCACAATTAAATAACGAACACAATCTTTTAGTCAAACAGAGTTTTGCAGGTTTACATTAGCGCCCCCGTCGAGCCTTGGTTATTTCACAAGGGCTAGAAACACTGATTATCTAGAACTTACCTTTGCCGCCGTGAGTTTACCTTTGCACAAATTTATTTCCGCATAAACGTAGTACTGTGGAGGCAAAGGATTAGTGAACTTTTATTTCGCGAAAGCTACCCTAATTACTAAGGCTGAAAACCCTATTTTACGCGGAAAACTTCCAGCTAAGTATACTAACTGTTTAGGAATCGAAGACCGTTTCTAACATTACACTTTCACTTTTAAATCTCATTCCCTAGCTAAGAAGGTAATTCAGAACCTGAAACTTCACACCAGATCTGATAGTCTGGGACGCAGTGCCCACAGGTGATGTTAGGTTACAAATCCGAATCCACTCTCCTACTTTCGAATTTAAATGCAAACGAAACTCCCTAATAGTAATAAATTCGCAAAAATATCGAATTTGCCTACGAGCGCAACAGACGTATTTACTTCTCAATTTTCTGTTCCGAACAAGCCTCGAATAGTTCCCGAACCCCGCTTTTATACCCTCGCGGCCCCCTTCTAATATGGTGCCACTTCACCCTCTCGCTAAACCAATAACAAAATACCGCCATCTGAAGAATTTTGTTCCTTATTGCTATTAGTTTAAGGACTTCAACATAAGTAATTTATTTTTATTTGCCTAACTCATAAATTACGATCTTTGTCATAGTGTTTCTTTGATATTCACCGCCTTAGCATTCCGCGGCTTTTTTCAAAAGAAATTTGCCCTCCCGCTAAATCAATAACGAAACACCGCCAAATGAAGAATTTTATTCCTTATTGCTATTAGTTTAAGGATTTTTACATAAGTAATTTATTTTTGTTCGTCAACTCATAAATTACGTTCTTTGTCCTAGTGTTTCTTTGATATCACCGCCTTAGCATGCCGCGGCTTTTTTCAAAAGAAATTTGCATTCTCGCTAAATCAATAACGAAATACCGCCATCTGAAGAATTCTACTCCTTACTGCTATTAGTTTAAGGACTTTAACATAAGTAATTTATTTTTATTTGCCTAACTCATAAATTACGTTCTTTGTCATAATATCCCTTTAAATTTACTACCTTAACACGCCGCGGCTTATTACAAAAGAAACAAAGGAAGCCGACGCGGCCCACACACGCGAGTGAATTTTGAGGAAACGACAGTGATCCGTCAAGATCGCAACAAGTGGCAGTCCCCGACCTCCGTCTACCCCTCCGGGACACAGGCGTGAGTCTATGTTGTTTTGTTAAAGTTTTATATGATTTAAGTTCCCTATTTATTTAGTACTTGGATGACCGAGCTTTTCGGATGCAATTTTTTTTGTTTTGTTTTAGAGAATTAATTAAGAAAGTGTCATCTATGAACAAAATTATGAACTGCCATGTATTGTAATAGGTTTAGTAACAGCTTTCTTCAATCCGAAATTTATTAGTTGTGCTATTTCGCAAGAGAGATGTCACTGTAATTAATCTCAATTATCGTAAACCATCCCTAAAACAAGTTGCATAATTTAATCTACAAAAGACAACGCAATATTTCACAAGAACTGTTTAAATGTTTACAAATGCTACAAAACAAAAGCTTTTCGGATGCACTTTTCTTTTTGTTTTTTTGTTTTAGAGAATGAATTCAGTTCAGACCCACGCGTTTAGACCGGTAGCGTCACCTCTGAACAAAGCGATGAACTGTCATGTATTGTAACAGGTTTTAGGTGAAAACTTTCTTCAATCCATAATTTATTAGTTGTGCCATCTCGCAAAATAGATGCCGTTGTAATTAATCTCAATTATCGTAAAAATTTAATCTAGAAAAGACAACGCAATATTTCACAAGAACTGCCTAAATGTTTACAAATGATACAAACAAAATATAACTAGCTTTATTTTATGTTGGGGAACCAAATACGTTTTAGCGCTTTATCCGATTCTATAATACGCTCTTTAAATGTTTTATAATCCCTATATAAGAATACGATTATCAATGCTCGGTTTCTTTTAGCTTCTATCCTTAATCTTCTCGTGCAGAACACAATTCAACATGATATTAACGATCGTGAGCACTTGTACGGAGCTTGGTCCGTCACAGGTTGACAGTCGGAACAAGTTGCAATGACGGTTCCGCACGTGTACTGAACGACTATTTTTAATACAGTTGCGAAAAAATGAAAAGCTTCTTTCCACGCAATAAATTCGTCGTATGTAGATATGTAGCGACTTTTTGACTTTTCCGGTAAAATGTTCTCCGAAGCATTTTGTGCAATTATACTGAGTTCCGGTGGTGTTAATGCAAAAAAACTAGGGTTGAAATTACTCATTTTGTGCAACAAACAACTAAACTCGCAAAGAAAATTTCTGAAAAATGGCGCCAACCGTAGAATATAAGCAGTTTTTTTTTTCTTCACCCATTCTGGTAGGCAAAGGGAACTATGCCCATACAGCCAAGTCTTGAGTAGAAGTTTTTTATTGATATGAAATGAAAATGTTTAATGAGATGAAATTAAATGAAACCTAACCAATCTCATTCAATCAAATAATTAAATCTGATATTGAAACAAATTAGTAGCTTCTTTTTAGAAATATACGTATTTGCATGAATCATAAAAACTTCTATGAATTTTTTTAGTAAAAACTTCATGGTTGGTTTTTCTTTTTAATAGACATTATTTTGACAGTTGGGAAAGAGAACGCACGAGTTCGGGAAAGGTAAAAAAAAAGCACGAGTATGTAATAGCCCACATCCTGAACGCTATAGGTCCCTGCAATACGCCACTTTTTGAGCAACTGTATTAAAAAACGTTTTTCATGTTGTTTTACAGAGCAAACTTTTTTTTGCTACTTAAAAGGCTTAGGTAAGGATAGTAAACGGAAACAAATGCTTCTACGCATGTAGAGTAGCAAGTTACTTGGCGTAAAGTTGCTCAGTACAAAATCCAAGCTCACCATATAAAGTGAGTTTGACCATCACAAAACCAATGGAGACTAATGCCCGTGAAACCTGGGCATTGACACAAAAAAGACATGCCGTCTTCCAGCGCGAATTGCTGAGAAAAATCATAGGTTCAGTGAGATGACACCTATCATAATAATACACTTTGTCTGCGTCGTTGCGATGTTCCGTGAGTCACTGGACCAGGCCCTTGCTGAAAACCAGTGCTGTGGGTAACAAACCTGCAGCAATTACTGACCCTGAGGCCATTTTACCGCCGCATGGACATACCTCGTGTCCCCTAACTGTTGTTCTGCCGTGTTTTTTATTATTTTTTTTTTCTCTCTGTTTTACGTCTTGTATATGTCTATGTGGCGTTAAATAAATGTATTTTTATCACACCTGCTCTGAAAATACATACTAATTATACCAATTAGAGGGAAGAAACGCCTTTATCCCGCCCTTCAAATCCTTTCATCCCAAGGTATGGAAGTTTGTATGAAAATCCTTCCGACCCAAGGGTGGGAAGTATGTATGAAATTCCATTACATACCTACCCGGTTTTTTTTTTTTTTTAATTTGTCAGCAGTCATACTGCAAAGAGACTTTAACTGTCTACTAATTAAATTTCAAGTAAATTGTTACTGGCCACATACAGTTTTTTTTTACCAGTTACCAACCTCCTTGGTGCATACAGAAAATTAAAAACGAAATTATTTTTGTATATAAAACGCGCGGAATCACGGAAGAAGTGGCTGCATGACCTTATGATCTTAGCCTACTCCAGAAACGGGCGAATAAAAAAAGGAAAAGCCCGCGCATTTTCGCAAAAACTTCGATTGATTTAGCATTTATCTTTGTGTTTTTTGTAAACATTTATATGCATTTATGTCTATAATTTTCCTCGTAGGTGTAATAAAAAGCACTATACATACCTCAGGATAAAGTACAGTTCCATACCTCAAATGGTTTGCGCCCCTCGCAAGCTCGTGGCGCAAATGCCATAATCTCGGTATGGAACTGTCACTTTCTTCCCTCTGAAGTAATGTACTATTCTTCTTCTTCTATCACGTTAAAACGAACCAAAAGTGTCCACTTCTAAAACATACCGAGAAAGCCGAAAGCAGAAAAACTGCTGACGCTAATGAAACAGTCTTTGTAAGTAAGTACCAAAGACATTAAGACAAATAAAAAGAAGAAATATTGACGAAAGAAATATCGAGCGAACGTGGGTGAATAGGGGACATGTAGACATACGTCGAAATAATAAGGGATTTATTAGCGAAGGGCAAGACAAAACTTACCCGAAACCGGCCAGCGTGCGGAGTGTTTATTACGCAAGGCCTTTGTGGCGTAATAAATAATTATAACTACTTAACCTAGGTACAAAAAACTATCTTATCTCTTTAATATTTTTTTAATTTATTAACTACATGTACATGCATGCTTTACAATTGTATAGACGTATCTACGCCAAATGTGTCGATCTGCTATAGGGTTCATGTTCAACCCATATCTTTTTGTATCTATCCGTAATTGTTTTTGAACTGCATCGAATAAATGAAATTAGATGGAAATATAAGGAATCATACATACATAGACTCACGCCTGTATCCCAGAGGGGTAGACAGAGACCAGGGACTGCCACTTGCCACTTTAAGGAATCGTGTTTTTTATAAATAAAATAATAAATAACTTCCACACAACACAATCACTTGTTCTCGTCCCAAACTAGGATAGCCTGTGCTATGGTAACCAGGCAAGCCAGCCAAAGGCCGTTTGTACAAATGTACGGCGGCCCCCAGTGGGAATCGAACCCACGACCTCCGGCGTGGTTATCAGGCGTGATACCGCTAGACCAATGAGGCAGTCAAAAGTACGTCTGTTTGTCATTTATGTTATCGAAGTGTGAATATTAGCCTGCCGTTGACTGTACCAGCCCTAGCTGCCGTTTGACGTTAGTAGCATATTTATTGTAGATATTTTTGCTCCGCAGATATAGTCCCATAAGCATGATATTCAAATTAAGCCGCGGCCCATTGTCCGAGCCCCATGTAAATATTCTTCGGCTCTACGACGTAATACTTGGCGCTAAGGGTGCAGTCACATCGATACTAAAGTTTAGTAAAGTTCCATCCTCGTAACTAAATTAGACATCTATTTACGTTTTTTTGTTATACTTTATTCTACTAGTTTATTCTACTAGCAGTCCGTGTGGCGCCGGATTAAGAATAGCGTCACTCCCTTTCCGTCCGTGGATGTCGTAGAAGGCGACTAAGGAAATACATGGAGACGGGCAGCAGCGTCTTCCTGAGATTCCCACCGCATACTGCGATCGCCAACCCGTCTGCCAAGCGTGGCAATTATGGCAAAACCTATGAGGCCTGTGTCCTGCAGTGGGCGTCAAATGGGTGATGATGATGATGATTCTACTAGTTTTAAATGAGAAAGTTTCTTCAGTTTCTTCACACATTTGGAATAAATCCATTTCAAACAAAATTTAATCCGAATAAAACTGACTCGGAACATCCAGCAGTTGGATAAGGTTTGGCACATAGAACGACCATAATTGCATTCGAAATTAGAATAATTGTTAAATTAGTAAATTAACTAGCTATTTCAATTATAGTTTTTAACTGCAGTAGACAAATGAGTGAGTTACCATTTTATCATGAACGGAGTTTAATTTAATGCAAATGAGCATTATAGCTAGCATAAACTATGAACAATCAGGAAGTTCACATCTCAAGTGAACAAAAGTAAATATAGGTATCCTACTAAAAATTACGTAGGCACTACGCATTAAGCTATTAATTCCGGATTTAGTTGCTTGATTAAGTAAGTGAATTCGGAATTAAGCTAACAATCCATATACTGGTAATATTTTAAGAATCTTTACGCCATTTATATTTGTACGGTTATTAAATAAAATTAAAATGTATTTCAAACTAGCTGACCGTCGTTGTCTTCTCAGTTTATGTAAATGAATTACCAAAAAAATTATTTCATGCAAACCTTGTCACGAAAAAAGCAGTCAAATCGATCCAACCGTTCTCAAGTCATATGTCCGTCATTAATGTGGCATTTTTTTTTATTATTGGATGCTATAGATAATTTAGCTGCTAAATCTAAAATTTATAAAAATAATTGTGTAAATTGAGGACTTTCTTAAGCACCTTCAGGACCCGAGTAAGCAAAATTTTCACAATTCCTTGAGACATATTTTGATGCACATCTAATCACATATGTGCTTCAGTAAAGACAGTGGATGCCATCAATTGCATTACTTGTATGGATCGATTTTATTCTATTATCTGATAAGCCTTGCTCGATATGAACTCAGTCTTAGACCAGTTCGAATAATTATCCTATTAGGACATGTATCTTCTGGAGATAGCTCTATTTGCAAGGTAAGGTCTGTTCTAAGATGTTCTTACTATTCATTTTATCTGCTGTTCTTGAAAATGCATCTTGTATCAGTGATCGCAGATATACAAAGTGTTTTGAAATAATGCGAAATCTTAAAATAGTTTCTTCAGTATCAATATTTGAATTATTTTCCAGATTCATTATTGATACTGAAGTATCTTGCAGGTTAGCAACAGTTCTCAGACTGCATTATTTACGGTGACGATATAAAACTATTCAAGAAAATTTGTACTAATAATGATACATTACAGTTGCAAAGTGATTTAGACGAATTGTCAATTTACTGCTCCAACTTTCTTCCAAACTTTCGCTCAATGGAAATAAATAATCAGTTTCACCAGAAAAAAAAAACAAAATTTATTTTGATTGCAATATAGCGGGTACGATTGTTAAAGAAGTAAGCATTATAAGAGATTCTCGGGTGATTCTCGATACTGAACTTTTTTACACACCACACATTGATAGTATTGTACAAAAAGCTTTAAAAATGCTAGGATTTATTTTACGTCTTTGTCAACCCTAAAAGTATTGTTTTATGCCTACGTGCGAAGCAAACTAGAATATTGTTCCTTGATTTGGAATCATATCTATAGAATTTATTCGTCTGGGATTGAAAGCATTCAAAAAAAATTCAAACGCTATTTAAATTAACGCCAAAGAGTTGTCGATGACAATTTTCACAGTACCATTGAGTGGTTTGGCATGGTTTCGCAGAGTGATAGACGTACAATCACAGATGTCATGTTTCTTCACGGACTAGTAAATAGACGGATTTATTGCCCTAGGTTACTATCACTGTTATCATTCAGGGTCCCAAGAGCGTCATCATTCATTCATTCATAAGCAGCCTATATACGTCCCACTGTAGGGCAGAGGCCTTCTCTCAGAGAGAGTATGGGCTTAATCACCACGCATGCCCACCGCGGATTGGCGATTTCAAGCCCTGAGGCATGTGAACACCTCAGACACTCAGGTTTCCTCACGATGTTTTCCTTCACCGTTAGCAAGTGGTATTGCTACTAGAACTTCACAAATGTACATAAATTAGAAAATAAAGTCATAGGTACATGCCCCCACTGGGAACCGAACCTGGGTTTCTCTGATTGGTCTGAGTCCAATGTTCTACCCACTAGGCTACCACCGCTTTCTACTAGGCTACCACCGCGATATGTGCTGCACGAAATTCACTATGCAGAAACCTGTTCATATTTGATAAAGCTCATCTTTCAATATGTCTGTACTTTTCCCAACATAGTTAAAATTTAAGAATATCTCTTGTATAATTTTCCTAGTCCTCTCACAGCAGGCCATTCCTCTGACAGTCTAGTATAGTCAACTGTAGTTCCTTAACAATTTTGCAAAGTCGCCCTTAAGGGGCTACAGTGTGCTGGAACTGGCTGGAAGACGCTTTTGAATCGCTTGTGACATCCTCTAGGAAAATGGCAGATCTTTGAAATTAATATATGATATAATTTAACTCCTCGATTCCCTATGGCATGTATGACAACTGTCATAACCTTACGCCTTCTATGAGTAAATATATTCCGTAAGAATGCTTTAAGAATTTATGTGCCATTTTAAATGCGCAGTGGATTACGTTTAAGCTTATACAGTCTTACGGGCAATATCAAAATATTGTATGTTCATGTTTAAAACTAACAGGAACAATAGTTACTCATTCAGAAAAAACGTTTTCATCAATTTATCACATTACGCCTTACGAGGAAAAGCCCAGCTACTCGTTGCATGTTGTCTGTGACCAGGCGCTCTTCGCATCACCATTGATTTGATTGTAACTTTTCATAAGCGATTCATCAATCATAAATCAACCTTCCAAAGTTCACCTCGAGCGCCATATAGGTAGTGAAATTAATTCAAAGTAGCAATTCTCATACAAAATTACCGATTGTAGGCCAAGGACGTGGGGTGAAGGACCGAAAAAGACGCCGCATCTTTCCAATTCACTTTCGTACAAAATGTACTGGGTCAAGTTTCACAAAACTATAATTTCAAAGATTTGTTAATCTGTGGGTTAATCGGCTTTCGGTCATAGTCACAATGAATTGTAGTTCTATGAAACAGGCTCCTGAAGGGATGGGTCTTTTCCGCGCCCTCGCCCCACGTCCCATGTCCGAACAAAACAAAAAATATTATATACCTATTAGTCCAATCGGTGGAGACATTTTCGAGTTTTTGCAAGACCAACGCACGGCGACTGATTTTTGTAGTAGTGATCGAGCTTCAATCGTTAGAAAAACATAAAATGTAAATTCCCATTTCCTGTATTTTTTTATTTAAGTAAATAACTAAAAAAGAAAATAAAAAGAAGAACAAAGAAGAAGAAAAAAAGGAAACCGATCATTAATTATAATCATTATTCGAAGTTCGAACCAAAAGCTCTCTGCCGCTCAAGGGACGCCTCTTCCCATCCGAGCTATTGTAACATTACGAATCTAAGCGAAACATCGTTCTATTATTTGTGCCTAAATCACAGTAAAAGCGAGGTTCACTAAAAATGAAACCTAACTACCTATGTATTATAATCCATTTATTGTCGCGAATAGGTCGGCCGCACGCGGCTAGACTTTCTGCTCGAGTATTGTAGTCTCTAATACCTAGCATTTAAGGTTCATTTTAGTTTGATGGAGTTTTGTTTCAGTCCTCGCGCTCGCACTTCGCCTCCTCGTTAGATTGTAGGGTACATAGGCGGTAAATAATGTGTTGGTAAATAATAACTTCGATTGGCGTTACGAATAATACTTGATTCATAAACGAATCTGTGTAGATTTCGTCTGTGAATTTTTTTCTATCTGCCTGACATGTTTTTCTGTTTTAAATAAAATAAAACGCTGTATATTTTTATCACGCATTTTATTGTACATGCGGAAGTATTGTTAGAAGAATCAATGGCGTAATGCTAAAAATTTTAAAGCAATTATAATTTATATACGTGTGTACTTGTTTTTAGTTTTTTTTTTTCTCGAAATTCCGCCGTATTGGGATAAGTTATCTACACTGCAATAATTATGCTCTTTACCTTCCCTACATGTAATATAAATCACACTTCCATGACATGTATAAGTTGATCCTATTCAATTGTTTTTCGCTAGGGTTGTCACAAAATCCGGGTTTTTTTATTCATGATTTATTCGATGCTCATTTTTAGGTACAATGTAATTTAAATATATAATTTAACGCTCATAATATTTTTTGGGTTCCGTAATCATAATGACAACAAAAGAAAGTAGGTAGGTTTTTTGTACACGTGACAAAAAAAACAACTGAAACCTTAACAAAAAGGAAAAGTGTAACAAAAAGTAACAAAATAGAAATAGAAGTACTATATCACACAATAGATTAAATAAAAATCTGCGTTCCTGGTTTACCGATATTACATATTTTTATTTAAGTGTCACAATGAATAGTTTAATGTATCTTGAAAACATTTGTCGGTGGGGAGTTCCAAAATTATAATAATAATAATAATAACGTCCCCACAACGCAATCAAACTAGAATTCCCTGTACTATGGTATGGATAGTTTTTAACTATCAGCTTTAATGACAAAAATCACTTAAATGCTGTATGTTTCCTGTGCTATTGGAATGAAATAATAGAAATGGTATGAATTACACTATTAATACGATTATCAACAGATTAATCTGTTATAATATACCAATATAAGTTAAGACGAGGCGGCACTGTTTATTAATAATTATATTTATCAGTCTTTGTGCTGAAACAAGGATGCAGGCCAAATAAGCACTCATATCCATTTGTAGCTCTTTTGCCAACATCCTTAGCAACGAAGTCTTTATCCATTTTCATAATTTTTGTTTTATTTCTTTGGTCAATATCCATTTTGAAATGTTTTTTTTTCTTCTGTAAAAAATAAATTATTTTGCTTTTGTTCTTAAAATTTTTATTATTTTGTTTGTGTTATACCATAGAAAAAAAATACTCCTGTCAGATTCGCTTAATGGACTATGTGGCCACACAGGCACGGAAGCGATGACACATATTCACCCTTTTAAAACCGCTTCAGTGAATGCGCGTAGTGTAAAATAAAATAAAAAATTGCGTAAAGTCGATGATTTAAATTCAAAGATTTTGAGCCAAAATCTTAATCCAAGCTTCAAATTTATCAAAATTTCCACTCATTTAAAATATTTATAATCCTCTGTATTTTTACACTATATTTAAAGATTTTCAACAGCTTTTGTAAATAAACCTCTTGAGTCATGGAAACACAAGAAGTCCACTGCTGAATATAGGCCTCCTCCATGCATTTCCAAAAAGACCGGTTGGAAGCGGATTTCATCCAGCGTCTTCCTGGCACTTGGATGAGGTCATCTGTCGGCTGGTCGTCCTACGCTGCGCTTGCCGATATGTGGTCTTCATTCGAGAACTTTTCGGCCATGTAGACGACTTTCGTTCCTCTACGAATCTCATCAGAGAGACCACGTTTCAGTGCCATAAGTTATCACTGGTTGTATAATTTTGTCTTGAGCGATTGAGGTATATTAGACGAAAGGACTTTTCTAAGTTTCCCGAATGCTGCCCAGCCGAGTTGGATTCGACGATTGACCTCTTTCACAAAGTTGGACCGGCCTAGTTGGACTGTTTGTCCTGAGTAGACGTATTCGTCTACAACTTCGAGAGTCGAGTTCCCCAATGTTATTGGGGTGGGCACGAAACGAGTATTCGATGTGACCTTCGTTTTGTCCATGTTCATTTCAAGGCCCACTCGTTGGGAAACTCGACTGAGGTCTTCGAGCATTATGCCGAGGTCTTCCATCGTTTCTGCCATGACTACTATATCGTCGGCAAATCGAAGGTGAGTGATGTACTCGCCATTGATATTGATGCCGCGTCCCTGACATTCCAGAAGCTTGAAGGTATCTTCCAGTCCGTTTGTGAACATTTTTGGAGAGATAACGTCTCCCTGTCTTACGCCCTTTTTCAATGGAATTGCCTCCGAACTCTGTTCCTGTACTCGGACCGACATAGTGGTTCTGTGGTCATAGTGGACTGTTGTACAAGCATTTCAGCCAGCACCTCGATATACCGATAGTCAATACGGCAACGCTGGAGAGACTCGAGCACTGTCCATAACTCGATCGAATCGAAGGCTTTCTCATAGTCCACAAACGCAAAGCGTAATGGCAAATTATACTCCTCAGTCTTCTGTATAATTTGCCGCAACGTGTGGATGTGGTCTATGGTACTAAAGCCCTTTCGGAAACCGGCTTGTTCGGGAGGCTGGAAGTCATCAAACCTACGTTCAAGACGATTCGTGAGGACCCTCGAAAACAGCTTATAAACATGGCGCAGAGTAGTCATCAGTAACCACAAAAACCTCCAATACTAATTTTCATACAAAAACGGAGCCAGAGATAAAAATCAGAATTTTTAAATTTTTAGGAGCCAGCTTGAAATTCGATTTACGCCATTTTGTAAAAAGTAAGTTAACGTTGTCATCCAACCCAAGGTCTTATTCAACATTTGTTCGACAAGACTACCCCGTAATGTTACCGTTTTCTCAGGCTTTGACAAAAAAGCTGTAAAGACCGGATTTTCCAAGTCAGATTTTTCTTATCGGATTGAGGGATCACCCTGTAAGGATGGAAAATTCCAAGTTTATACCATATGTGGAACTTGAAAATCTTTTAGCACCTGATAAGACCGAAATTAGAACAACCAAAAATTCAAGAATTTTCGCACGTCTAGTTATTTTAGCATTCAAATGCTGTGTGACTATAAAGTTGATACAATATTAGTCCAGCCGCTAGACCAGCGGGGCCCGGTGGCAAAACCTGCATTAGGTGTTGGTTGAAAATTTAAGCAAGTTTACTTTTCAATCGGCACTATTAAATTTGCCATAAAAATTTGTTGACGTCACCGTCCTATCTAGGGTTTATGCAACGAGTTTATGTTGTTTTAAAATACCACCCCTAAGTGTTACCATTATCCCAAGCCGTTGAAAAAAAAAAGAAGCTTCTCCAAGTTTTCGATTTTCTCCGTCAGTTTTAGCAAAAAAACTAATCGTATAGAAAATTTCAAGTTAGTAACATCAAAATGGGACAACAATTTTATCTAGCTGTTTTTCGCTGATCAACTTTATGTAGGTATATACATTCTTCACGTCACACCGTGTACATAAAGTTGTTATATGCGATGTATATCATGTTACTATTTTAATTAATATATCAATAATAATGGCACCAGGTATTTACATATTTTTTTCAAAATCAAATCAGATCCGGATTATAAATTACTATCTGAGAGCGTGACAACCCTAACGACGTAAAATCCGGATAACAATTAAAATGGTCGTAATTTCTACTTTCCATGGAATTGGCATTTGAAATATATTTTTTATTTCATATGGGGAAGTCGCTTCCTACGTTCCAATTTTGCCACTGAGTCCCGAAATACATCCATGTGAAATCAAAGTCAAATTCACTTTATTGAAAAAAGATAAGATGATTTTTTTTCACTTTTTGACATAAAAACCTGTTGTTGTGAAAAAACATGTACTATTTCGTAAGTAGGTAGGTAAACAAATACGTACTAAACATGTGATTTTTGTTTGAAAGCTATTCTTTCTACAAAGCATAGATAAGTTTTGAAGAGATGTACCTACCTTTATCTTTTTTGTTTGTAATGGCGCATGCTATACAAGAAAGCATTAGATTGAAGTCTATTCAATCTACGCGTACGCGGGCGGGCTGGCGAGCCGGCTAGAAAAGTAGAAACCGCTCGGCTCGCTCGACACGCGTTCGAAATTCGGCTATATATGTGTGCGTTTGGCGGCGTGTGCTTACGCGAAGGGAATGAGACTGTGTGTGTGCGGCCGCGCGCGCGTCTTTCTATGGAGATTACTACTAGGAATTAATTCAGTCGTGTCATCTAGCGGTGAAATGTTGAAGTGCTGCACACCTGTGTCAAACGCTCAAGGTCATCGGCACAGGGAAAAATCTTAACTTAACTTATTAGAGTGCACGTATGTAAAGGTCAATATCATGCTGTCGACTATACTTAAAGACATCCACCTTCTTAGTACTTTTCTGTGCAATTAAATTGACTACGTCTATTAAGAACGTTTTCGTCATTTCTCCAAATAATGAACTATTGCTTATTGAGTTCACTTACGCGCGCATACAAAAAAATGTAATACCTCCTAATTATTTAAAATGAAATGCTCAAAAACGTAGCCCGTTAAAAATATCAGCTCTAA
Source organism: Yponomeuta evonymella (assembly GCA_963969515.1). Taxonomy (NCBI): domain Eukaryota; kingdom Metazoa; phylum Arthropoda; class Insecta; order Lepidoptera; family Yponomeutidae; genus Yponomeuta; species Yponomeuta evonymella. Next base: position 3,917,655 of record OZ018363.1, read on the forward strand.
CAGACATACTTTGTGCACAAAGCGCTCTTTCTTGACCGCAAAAAAAAAGTTTTCCGTCAGGGCCAAACGGGTATTTTTACCCTTTTCCTTTCACTCAAACGGACCGCAACAAAAATAAAAAGTTGTCGACACTTTCTCTCTCTGTAAACAAAAGGCCGTTTTTTTTTTATTTTTTTGTATTTTCCAAAAATATTAAGGGACATCGTTAGCGGTTAGCGTTCGCTAAATATCTGAAATAATTCGCGTCCCTCCGCTGTTGAGTTTTTATTTTTGACAAACGAGGTTGCGCTTTTTTTTTTTCGGCGCGAGAACAATTCTGAAGTTGCCAGCCTCAACCGCGTCTGTAATTTTTTACAGACATTGTGTTCGGTATAAACGGGCTACTTTATGAAATTAAGTAGGTGCTCTTTAAAAAGGTCGGTACAGATTGGAGTTGTTACAAAAAGTTTGCCTGTCTTTGTAGGACCTACAATGGATAGGGAGATTACGGGGCAGGGTTAGCATGCAAAATAACATACTTACATAAGCAGCCTATGTACGTCCCACTGTAGGGCACAGGCCTTCTCTCAGGGAGAGAGTATGGGCTTAATGACCACTCAGGTTTTCTCACGATGTTTTCCTTCACCGTTAGCGAGTGGTATTGCTACTATAACTTCACAAATGTACATAACTTAGAAAACAAAGTCATAGGTACACGCCTGCACTGGGAATCGAACCTGCATCTCTCGCTTCCGAGTCCAATGTTCTACCCACTAGCCTACCACCACGTTAGTATGCAATGTTGACCACAATGTTTTTATATGTATAGATTAGATTAATACTCTTTATTGCACATCACCATAAATTATAAAGATACATGAACAATCTTAAATATCTAAGTTACATAGTATACAACTGGCGGTCTTATCGTTAAAAGCGATCTCTTCCAGACAACCTTAGGATGGATAGGACTGTAAGATGAATATGTATATCTTAATTTTTGTTTGACTGTAAAAGCCAAAAATGTTTATCGATCATGGAACATAAAACTAGGAATTTTCTATGGGAAAATCGGCAATATAATTATACACCGAGCTCGAGGCCGTTTTACAACTGCATGCATATTACCTGTAATTGTTATTACTCGTGTATTGTTTTTGTGTTAGGCCAAAACGCGTTTTGTAACTAATATGGAGATGTGGAGTTTCTTTATTAGCTTCCTCTTCACATAATCTAGTAATTCTGAAACAAACAGCTGTGACGTCCATTTGGTAAGAACATTATGTTTTAATGAATTAATTTTTGAATTTTAATTTCTGTGTCATGTTTCGTGTTAAATGCGTTAATTTGTTTCCTGGTTAAGTACGTCTCCGTGGCATTAAGTAAATATTAAATACATACATAAACTCACGCCTGCGTCCCAGAGGGGTAGGCAGAGACCGGGGACTGCCACATGCCACGATCCCGACAGATCACTTTCGCTTCCTCAACACTCATAAGTAAATGTTACCTTACGTTATCTTCGTTCGACTATAGCCGATCTTCGATTATACGAAATTTGTATGCCTGTATTTTTTCTGAACACATCAAACTTCAAAAAACCGGCCGCCATCGCACGCCCTTCAAACGCAAATTAATAAATCTTGTTCAGCAATTAAAATAGCTTTTTTTTCGTTCTATAAAACGGCTGGAGACGCCAGAGGGCTCATCACGAGAAATTTGTCTTCGGCAGAGGCATATCCAAATAATTATACGCCGTAAACGAATAATGATTGAAAGGTCTTCACATTGTTGGGCAGAGTGAAAGAACGCATAGAGGTGGCCAACGATGAGGTTAAACTATAGGGACTGTCTAGTAAGTTAGGAGGGTATAGGGGGAGGGGAGAGGCGAGGGGTCGAGGATGTCCCAGTAACGAAAGTGAAAAAAACGGTTTGTTTAGTGCGTTTCGTTTTTGCGCACTCAAATTTGTTTAGGCATTTTTTTTTCTGTGGCCAGTCTTGTTAAGACGTTTTGTTTTCGCTCATATTTCGTAAGTTTTGTTTTATTCGTAATAAATTAATATCGCGACGCCTGTACTATGGTAAATGGTTTCAATTAAACCCCAAGAAACCCTCTATACTTACATCATAATTAAAGTCTATTAGACAGTCCCTATAGCCAACCCAACGATGATAATAATTAACACATTAACTTCAACACAACACGACAGATGTCTTGATCCCAAACTAGGATACCCTGTTCTATAACTGGCAAGGACATCACATACATGGAAACACACCCAGACCACAGTACAAATAAAAACAGACTGAGGCCATTTGTATAAATCAAGTGCGAAGTCATGTAATCATGTATGAAGGCCCTTATTTTTATTAGATAATCTAGACGTAACAGATAATTGTTATGTTTTGTTTGGCCTTATCCAGAACCAAGAAGAATGTAGTGTCTCGTTCGTCGGTTTATCCTCAGTTCTTCAAATTTTTATCATCGTAACTTCGGGGATACTAAATTTAACTGCGGGCTGAAATATAAGTAAAAATTCACACAATTTTTCAAAATCTCAAATTTTGATTAGCAGTAGGTACACTAATCCAATGCATGTAACCTAATTTGAATAAAAAATATTGATACTGAAGTAACCTTTCTAAGGTTTTGCTTTACTTATTAATATATGTATGCAAAAAAAAAAAAAATTAAATTTACTCGTCAGTTCTATTCATTCTAGACTCTACCATGTAAAAGAAGAGATAGCCTGAAGCCAACAACAGATGAATCGTCAAGTTACCGGCTATCTGGAACATCTATAGGGTGAAGCGAAAAACTCCAGCATCTGTTATTAAATGCTCATTAGATTGCGCTGCTGTCGCTTCATTATACCAATATGTTAAAGGAGGTACAGTTACATAGTATGAAAATAAATGCTTACTAAATATTTTTTTTATGTTGCCTACATACGTCCTATTGCAGGGCACGGGCCTTCTCTCAGAGAGAGAGAGAGAGAGAGAGAGAGAGTATGGGCTTAATTACCACGCGTGCCCACCGCGGATTGGCAATTTCAAACGCTGAGGTATCTGAATACCTCAGACAAGCAGGTTTCACGATTTTCCTTCACCGTTAGCTAAAATCTGATGCATTTTTGGTTTTCATAGCAGACACGGAACCCTTATAATTTCGCTAATGATTGTAGAAACGTGAAACTATCCAAGGTATAATAAAAAAATCCAAGGTATATAAAAGCTATCACTTCTACGTAGGCTTTATAAGTTAACATTAAAAATTATGTATTTTTCTTGTAAACAATTAAGAATAATCTTGTGTTATCTTAGTTAAAGCAAAAATAGAACTGAACAGCAGATTTGGCCTACTGCAATTTCGCTATACCATCATTGCATTCACGATTTTACAAAAAGAAATTTTCGTTCCTTTTAAATAATTTCCACCCTTAAGGCTTCGTAACAAAGATGACTGGAACTGTAAAAATAGTTTTAATACTCGTTGTACCATTGATATAGCATAGTACTGGTAATATTAGTGATTTAGTGCAACGAACGATTCTTACTAATGAATTAATGAGTGGTTTTTATTTTATCCGTGTTTCCTTCCACGTATATTCTTTGATAAATCATCGAATATAATGACGGTTAATGATTGTGAATGAATATCTTGTTCGTACCTCAAAAGGAAAAACGCAACTCTTAAAGGATCACTTTGTTCGTCCGTCCGTCCGTCCGCCCGCCCGTCTGTCCGTCAAGAGCCTTTATCTCGAGAACGCGGTGGAATCAAATTGAAATTAAAACTCAGATCTGCAGTCCTTTGAAGCGTGAAAAAAAGTGAAAAAATTAAACTTATAGGTTAATTTACAAAAAATACGGCCGTTTATACCGCAAAAAACGTATTTTTCGACATTCTCGAGGGAATCTAAATTTATAGGTTATTTTCCGTTGAACTAGAGCTATAAGATTTAGCAAATAGGTAGGTAATATTGTCTTATACTACAAATACAGGCAAAAATTGAAAACTAAACATTCGTAATCAAATCATAAAAAATTGTCTTTGAAGTCCGGGAAAAGCCCAGTACCTACAAATTTGTACGTAACCCTGGGTGGGCGAGTCCGACTCGCACTTGTCCTTTTTTTTTTTATTGAAAATATCATGAAATCCAAGTGAAGCCTCTTAAGTTTTTTTAATGACTCGCGATGCCCATATTTAGACGACGTGAGCACCGCGACATCCAATCGCGATTGTTTGTTACTTAAATTTAATAACTTTAATTTTCGACAATGTTGTCCACATAATCGGCAATGTTGCATTTGTTTTGGTATCTGCATAATCATAAGCAGCCTATATACGTCCCACTGTAGGGCACAGGCCTTCTCTCAGAGAGAAAGTGTGGGCTTAATCACCACGCGTGCCCACCGCGGATTGGCGATTTCAAGCGCTGAGGTATGTGAATAGCTCAGGCACCCAGGTTTCCTCACGATGTTTTCCTTCACAGTTAGCGAGTGGTATTGCTACTATAACTTCACAAATGTACATAACTTAGATAACAAAGTCATAGGGGCACTGGGAGTCGAACCTGGGTCTCCCGCTTCCGAGTCCAATGTTCTACCCACTACATCTGCATTATTATCGCTATATTCTATCTAAACTCTCTAGGATATTTTTTTTTCTAGGCTGCAATTTAACTAAAAACGTATTGGTTTTTGATAATATGTTCACTATAGGGATAGTTTGGCTGTGGAATTACACGCCCTCTATTAAATTATCCTTTAATTAGTCTACATTTAATTTTGGACACCTTAAGTTCGAAACATCATCGGCCGTTTGACGCCCACTGCAGGACATAGGCCTACTTCGTGGTTTTCATAACCATGAGGGGTTTCGTTTGCCATAATCGCCACGGTTGGTGATCGCAGCATGCGGTTGGAATCTCAGAAAGATGCTGCTGCCTGTCTCCTGGCCATTGAATTCCTTAGTCGCCCTCTACGACATCTACGGAAGGAAGTGGAGTAACGCTATTCTTAATCCGGCGCCACACGGAAAAGTTCGAATATTAACCGAATATTTGTTTACCTAGAACTTCTGTTTGCCAAGAATTTTACAGTTAAGTAAAATTAATGTAGTTCTAATAAAAACAGTATTTTTTTTATTGTACCTTATGTCATAAAAATAGAATTGCTCGCTTATAATATTCATTTAGATATATGACCCCTTAATCACGACGGGTGCCCACCAAAGATTGATGATTTCAAGCGCCGAAACAAACATTTCAGCTGCTCAGATTTCCTCACGATAGGCAAATTCCTATTAAGTTACTACACATTTAGACATTTACGTAGCTTGGAAAAACCAAACATTAACATCCTTCTTTATCTATGGTGACCCTAGAGAGAGAGAGAGAGAGAGAGTAAATAAAACTTGACAAAGTCGCACAGACAAAGTTGCACGTCAAATCGAAACGCAACCCACTTCGCTAATCGCATTTCACCGCCAAACCCCCGTGGCCCGACAATCTCCCGTCTCCCATCTCACTACGGTAATTTTTATCGCCGGGCGGGCTCCCGAACTCGCGGATTAATGGTCCGCGGCGTCTAGTCATACGGTGCTGCCGAATACCGTAAAAACGTTATGCGCAGCTCTGTTTCGGTCGCGCGACGTGGAGCGGTGGAAGGGTTGGATGCGGTGGTTGTTGTTGCAGTGAATGCAATCCCTAAAATACGCGCACCAAATCCCGAGCGATTCCAATAGTCTAACTGTCAAATTCCATACTAATTGCTGTCGCAAACGTCAGGATGCTGACAGGATTCGGTGAGCGTAATTAGGCCCTTGCCGCGGCGACCCGGAGATAACTGGCACCGGCAAAAATTCTTTAAAATCCTGGGTTATTGACCCTTGGTCCGGGCGCACTCGGACTAAGTGAGCTAAAATGGCCAATTTCTGTAATAAAATCGCCATTGCACATAATACTAGTTGCTTGCGAGTAAAACAGCTTACTTTGTCCAAGCTTATCAAGATCGTGAAATTGTGGCTTTAGTTCTAGGCTGACGATTAAAAAAAAATGCTCTAGGCTAAAAAAAATGCTGTCAAAATTACCTACCTATTGAAATTTATAATATTTAAAAAAAACATAGATGTATTTTATATTCTTTTTGTTGCGCTAAAGAACTTTTCGGTGTAGGCAGCGCGACACAGTTGCCAATCGAAAAGGGAAAGAAAGAAAGAAAAATCATTTATTCCACGCCACAAAGACATACACAATAACACAATAATATAGAACTAGGAAATACAGAAAACATGCAAATACAGAAGGAATACGTGTAGTCGTGACTGCAAAGCTACCTTGACATAAAAAGAAGAGGGTCAAAGAAGGCTACCAGTGCGCATCAATACTGGATCTGCTCCTTATGGTTCTCTGCCTTTTTGCAGAAACATTTTTGGCCGATTTTCATTTGGCAACTAACGTTTCGAAGAATATTATTTTGCGGAATAATCATTTGCCAACTTTTCTTATTATTTTTTTTTATTTCCCAACCTCGCAGTTGCCAACTGTTTGTTTGGTTTGCTTTTTATAATGACATTTTTTCAAAATGCCAACTTTTAAGTAGCGTATGTTTTACTTAGCGTAATATTCATTCAGTTGTTTATTGTATACCAAATGTTGCATTAAGTTTCGTTAAGTAACTTATGTGGGTTTGAGCTATTAATAACCTAAAGGTTAGGAAAACCTAGTAAAATGGATAGAATTTTCCTAGCACTCGCCGGCCGCTGCCGCGGCACGCTCGCTTCGCTCGCTCGGCTCGTGCGTGTGTTGGTCACAGTTCTAACCTAACCTAACCTATAGGTTTGCAAAACCATCTATTTACGAAAAGGGAACTGTTTCACAGACGAAACGTTATTCATCTAATAGTTGTTTGGCCTAGTAAAAGATTTGAAAAATAATAAATACCCAAAACGTTTTGTTTCATTATAATAATCAGCTTAACAACAATCCTACCAAATGAAACGTTGCCATACAAAAATTTGTAAATCGTTTGTTGTCAAAGTGAAAAATAGGTGAAATGTTGGTTGGCAAGTGATAATCAGCGTAACAATTTTCTGCGAAAAGGCAGGATCCCGCTCCTTATGCTTATTTTTCAAGCCACCGTTTTGCCGCATCCGGCATGCCACCCAAACACATTCCCACATCGCCGACTTCCAACCTTTAATTGCTCTCATCTTGATACGGCTGGTATATCGAGCGGCAAAATGGGTTTTTCGTGGCAAACGGCAAACAGCGTCGAAACGACGGCAACATTGTACCGGCGACATTATCGGGTTTGCTACGCGGTGCCACGGCCTTTTCGGGGTGGTTTCGGGAGTTTTTTGGAGAAATTAGGAGGTTTTTTTCTCAGATGTTAATGAAGTGACACGCGGGTGTTTTGGGACGCATGACTCAGATGTTGTATGACATTTGAAAAAAAAAAAGTATTCTCAAGAGCTTTGCCCTTGGTTCAGCTAACAATAGCAAAGGTGATTCAATGTAAATAGTATCCAACACATATCTATTCGTAAGTAAGCATAAGCAGCCTATATACCTACGTCCCACTGTAGGGCACAGGCCTTCTCTCAGGGAAAGAGTACATATGGGCTAAATCACACCGCGTCCCCACCGCGGATAGGCGATTTCAAGCGCTGAGGTATATGAACACCTCAGACACTCAGGTTTCCTCACGATGTTTTCCTTCACCGTTAGCGAGTGGTATTGCTACTATAACTTCACAAATGTACATAACTTAGAAAACCAAGTCATAGGTACATGCCCGCACGGGGGATCGAACCTGGGTCTCCCACTTCCGAGTCCAATGTTCTACCCACTAGGCCACCACCGCGTGATTAAGATCGTAAGTAAGACGAGAGAATTAACCAGCATTTAAGAGAATTAAGGTCTTTGAATACCATCTAAGATTGTAAAGAGTGTCCCAAAAAATAGATTACATATTGTTAACTGCTCACCTACCTTGGTAACGCAATAGTTGTCGAATTATAGTTTTTGGAAAATTCTTGTAAGCTCACAGAAAACGGTTTCTCGGCAATTAGTAGACTATTTAACCCGCGCCTATTAGATTTGTTGCGGTTACGCGGTAAGCAGTTAAAATGTGAACTTTCTGAACTTTCGGACTGCCTCGTTGGTCTAGCAGTTAAGGCGCTTAGCTACCAAAACAGAGGTCGGGGATTCGATTCCCACTGGGTGCCGCCGCTCAGTCTGGGTGTATTGTTACTGAGGCCGTAGTTTGGGACCAGGACAAGTGATTGTATTGTTGGGAAGATACTCTTTTTTTTGGGACACCTTATGTAAAAAGGTACGGCCTTATTTTGTAATTTTTTTTAAGTTTATTTCGCAATTAGGAACTTTGAAAACGAACTAACCTGGGTAAAGGCTGTTTCTTATTATTTTCAATTTGCTGATAGTGATCGGTTGATAGATAGATCCTGTGGCAAGTGGCTAACCTTGATATTTGCCTACCTCTCCGGGATAGCCTGTATCACAAAGTTTACGTTATGTTATGTTATGTCGATAGATAAACCGACAGACCAGTTAATAATAGGGGTTAAAGTATGAAATTGCCGTTTTATTGCAATAGGTTCTTTGAATTGACATAGAATCTTCATGGTTTGAGGTTTTCGAATGAAACTTTTTTCAAATGGTTTCTATGATGTTCTTTTTTTTAAAAATGTGAAACATTTGAATATCGACTTTCAATTGTTTTTGTTATTCAATTTAGACAAGAAAGATGGATACTGCGAAAATTCGAGTGATTTTTGAATACGAGTTCCGACGCGGAACTAACGCGGCAGAAACAGCCCGCAATATCAATGCTGCGTTTGGAGAGGGGTCTACTAATGAACGCACCGTGCGATTTTGGTTTAAACGCTTTCGTGATGGAAATTTCGACTTAAAGAACGAGCCACGAGACCGCCCACACAGGTGAATAACGATGAATTAAGAGAGATAGTGGAAGCCGACCCTAGTCAAACTACCCAGGAATTAGCGACATGGTTTAACGTTACCTTACCCACAATATTGACTCACTTGCGTCAAATCAATAAAATAAAAAAATACGAAAAATGGGTGCCTCATAATCACTCGAATTTTCGCAGTATCCATCTTTCTTGTCTAAATTGAATAACAAAAACAATTGAAAGTCGATATTCAATGGTTTCACATTTTTTAAAAAAAGAACACCATAGAAACCATTTGAAAAAAGTTTCATTCGAAAACCTCAAACCATGAAGATTCTATGTCAATTCAAAGAACCTATTGCAATAAAACGGCAATTTCACCCTAATATTTGACACAAGCTGACATAGCATCACCATCACGAACGATTAAATTTGCCATCAGATAAGAATTTTTTACTTAAGAACTTTACTAAAACTAAGTCCTCCTAAGCACAGACCGACGCCCTCACAAAATCATAACCTCAGAAAGAAAATTCACACTCGTGTCCTACGAAAACTAATCAAGCGTGTCATGGCCATCTCGTTCCCTCGCCAGCGTTTGGACGGCACACCGGCCGAGTGAGAGGGAGACAGGCGGAGGTGCACGCTGAGCCACGCCCTCTCTATCGATCAGATAGTGAAAAGTCGTGTTACTTGTTTGCGCTCGCGCATTGCCCGATTCCGATCTTCTCATGACTTCATGTTATTGTACAATGAGTGATGGCTAAACTACCTCGACGTGACTCTTATCTCGCTTGGGTTAAGTGAAATTATCGCGGCAAACGGAGTGCCTGTATTTTGTTGACTGTATTTTTATATGTAAGTACGTTTGGAATAACTTTATAGCCTTTTTCGTGGGACTTGGCTCTTAAATGGATATTTTGTTTCGATGAGTCATTCAGATGGTAGGATTAACTGACGACTTATTTTAGACATAATGATGGATACCTATATTATGGATAGCAAGCATCATATACAACAAAGACAAAATCTGAAATGACAAAAGTACAAATAATACATTGCGAACTTTGCACTGAACATCAAAAGTAGATCTCAGCTACTCAAACCGGCCTAAAATGTAAAGGTTGTTTATTTAGAATATTTATTCTTTAGTATTTTCATTTAAAAAAATATATGAAATTCTTTATGGTATAGGTATTTGGTAAGGGGCAGGATAAAAAGTAACCGAGACCGGCATTCGTAATTTAATTTTAACTTAACCTCTGCTACCCGTCGACAGATGTCGCTACTTACCTAATTTTACGTCGACTCATGCGCGCGCGCAGGCGCATTCACGCTGCTTTCGACCACATAAAAAAGTTCTTATTTGAATAGTATTCAATAATGGTATATAAAATAAAACAAATAAAATACCAAAACATTGAAACACGTACAAAAAAAAGTCAATTAAAATTGTACTTCCCCAACGTGTGATGAATGCCCAAATGACCTTCGCAATTATGATGATATTTTTCATAGACTTAAGAAAAAGGCAGAGGTCGCGATGTTTCCTTAAATAGTTTTTATATATTTTTAGCAACGGGTTCCTATATGAATACCTCTAGGGTGGTTCTATATAAATTTGACCAAGATCTATTGACGAGATTCTTGAGAAAGTCATCGGATTCCTTTTTTAGGTTGCGTTTTTCTTGAAGTCTGTTTTTGTTTTGTTACAAAAAGTAGTTATTTAGGTTATAAATCGGAAACATTACTCGCCCGAGATCCCCCATAATCCTCCTATTAATATTAAACTGCTCTCACGCACAAATACGTTTTTAAACGCACCTACACTCGTACGAACTATAATCGGGGCCAAATCGATTCGTGATGCCCTCGTAAAGTATCGAGTTCTCGAGAAATTCACCATATTTGTGGTGATCAGAATTATCGGCCCGATTCAGGGCTTCAGAAAGATCGTCGCCTCGTTTTCGTTTGAATTTGTGAATTTGCAAGCAAACAGGATACATTAGAGACTGCCACGTTGGTCTAGCCGTTAAGGCGCTTAGCTACAAAAAAGAGGTCGTGGATTCGATTCCCAATGGAGGCCGCCCTACATTTGTACAAATGGCCTTAGTCTGGGTGTATTTTCATTTTGTGACGTCATTGCCTGGTTACCATCGCACAGGGTATCCTAGTTTGGGACCAGGGCCTCGATTCTGTTAGTGCATTGTAGTATAATGACAGGTACACTGTCGGGTCACGTGATGTGTTTTTTCGTACCATTGACGCCTAGACGGTTTGATGGGTGTGCCCGCGTAGACTTAAAGCAGCCATGAAATGAAAACCGCCATGTTCATGCAGTTGTCATGTTACTACAATGCATTAACAGAATCTAGGCCCTGGTCGAGTGATTGTGTTGTGTGGAAGTTATTATTATTATTATTTCTGCAGTTTCTCAGAAATACAACTTTGTATTTTTCTGTATTTATCCAAATGAAAATCTTCATTCATTCATTCACATACACACACTACACGTTGTTTCGAGTAATACCTACAAAAAAGAAAGTGATTGAGGTTTTAATTTGGTGATGTTTTTGTCAGTTTGGCTCATCCGATATTGTGTATTCAAGCGACAAGAAGATTTGGATGACAAATTAAAGAAAGTGTCTTCTTGCTGTCTAAAATTTAAGTAAAAAAAAGGTTCATTTTCCATAAAAATTTCAAAAAATTTAACAAAACTGTCTAAAAGGTAGCAGATTTAAAAACGAATTTCATAGGCCCTACTTCTACATCTTCTTCACAATTTATTTGTCTACAATTGAACCCTCCTAATCATTTGCGTAAGAATTTCTGTGGTGAATTAATAATCATGGGAAAATCTATTTTAATTTTTTTAGTAACATGTATTTTCTGTTCTAATGTTTGTGGACAGAGTTATCGAAATCTCCGATCATATCGAAATCACAGAATCAGGGCGCAAGTTGATCACATAACGAGAGAAGAGTTAGATGAATAAATTGGCCACATTACAGCATGTAATTTTGTTGTAATCTACTTAATCGATATCAATTCTATTTTGAGTTCACAGTAAATTGTAGAGGAAGCTTTAAGTAGAGTTTGGAAAATAAAAAATGGGTCAATTTCTGTGGCATTCTTTTAACACAGTTGAATTGAATGTTTTCATAGAAAATTATCTCCAAAAAATATCATAGCTCCGTGTGGCGCCGGAGCTCCGTATGGCTCCGTAAGGAAATCAATTACCAGGAGACGGGCAGCAGCGTCCTCCTAAGATTCCAACCGCATACTGCGATCGCCAACCCGCCTGCCAAGCGTGGCGATTATGGCAAAAGCCCTCACGGTTATGAAAACCACGAAGGAGGCCTATGTCCTGCAGTGGGCGTCGAGTGGCTGATGATGATGATGATTAAGAAAAATATCGCACAGGTACTGTAGAAATCAGGTCTACATTTTTGTTACAGAGACGAAGAAGATTGATTTATATTCAATTCAACTACCCGTATTCTCAAATTAGGCCGGCTTGCACCACTTATTAAATGTCACTTAAGTCGCTATTTAAATTGACTTTTGTATGAAGAACTTTAGTTAAATGCTGTTTAAGCCACATTTAAGAAAATGGTGCAAGTCGGCCTTAATCTATTTTACTTAACAACTAGATGTCTCAAACATTTTATTGTTGATGTAAGAATAATTCACAATCAAATCACACAAATAACTTATATAAGGGTTCAACAAACAGACAACATAAAACTAGGTAGGTAACTAAATTAATCATAAATACCGCCCCGAGACACACCCGATCCAAAAGTTATCAAGTTACAATGAGATTATTTGTTGCAAGTAAGCTTGGATGTAATTTTTTTGTAAGAGTTGTTTTATCTTGACTTACGTAATTGTAAGCCAATATAAGACTTAAAAAATATCTGTCTTATTTATAAAAACACGATTCCTTAAAACACACTTCAAATTCAATAAATAGTCTGTGGTAAAAGGAAAGCCTTTACCAAAGGCGAAACGAGAAGACACAAACTGCATTTAAGGAGTGTTGTAGAGAAGTCGTAAATAACACCGTATTGTACTCATAGTTCCTCTACGCTACTTTTTTCAACTGCCAGCCTAATAAACAGTAATCTAATAGCTAAATTGTCTAATTCATCTATTCTTAACAAAAAGGAAACATAAATAACTCAAAATCAAACCTCAAAGGGCCATGTTTTTTGCCACTCCAGCCTCATCAATCGAAAGGAAGAAATTATGGGCGTGACAGTCCCACATTAGAGCGAAGCAGAACAAAAAATGCACTATATCATAAGTGTTGGCTTGTGTTTTGACACAGTTTGTAGACCATATTACCGAGTCGGTTCATCAGTATTACCAGTAGGTAACAATAAATAATAATAATAATAAATCATCATCATCATCAGCCATTTGCGATGATGAAGCAACAGAGATCTGTCAGGATCGTGGCAAGTGGCAGACCCTGGTCTCTGCCTACCCCTCCGGGATTAAGGCGTGAGTTTACGTTTATGTTTGTTTCAATTTTGCACAACAGCTAAATTTATTTGTCATAATCATCGTAATCAGCCGGTGTCAGTCCACTGCTGGACATAGGCCTCTCCCAAGACACGCCACTGAGCCCGATCTAAGGCTCTCATTTTCCAGCTATTTATGCTGGTTGTTAATTATATTATAACAATATTTAATGGAGACTTAACCACATAAAAATTATCCAAATTGTTTCAACATTCCAGAATATCTGTGTAGTCATTTACTTTCAATGTACAAGTTTCGAAAAACTTAATTATTAGGGGTTAAAGTATGAAATTGCCGTTTTATTGCAACAGGTTCTTTGAATTGACATAGAATCTTCATGGTTTGAGGTTTTCGAATGAAACTTTTTTCAAATGGTTTCTATGATGTTCTTTTTTTAAAAAATGTGAAACATTTGAATATCGACTTTCAATTGTTTTTGTTATTCAATTTAGACAAGAAAGATGGATACTGCGAAAATTCGAGTGATTATGAGGCACCCATTTTTAGTATTTTTTTATTTTATTGATTTGACGCAATTAAGTCAATATTGTGGGTAAGGTAACCATGCCGCTAATTCCTGGGTAGTTTGACTAGGGTCGGCTTCCACTATCTCTCTTAATTCATCGTTATTCACCTGTGTGGGCGGTCTTCCTCGTGGCTCGTTCTTTAAGTCAAAATTTCCATCACGAAAGCGTTTAAACGTATTCAAAAATCACTCGAATTTTCGCAGTATCCATCTTTCTTGTCTAAATTGAATAACAAAAAATATTGAAAGTCGATATTCAAATGTTTCACATTTTTTAAAAAAAGAACATCATAGAAACCATTTGAAAAAAGTTTCATTCGAAAACCTCAAACCATGAAGATTCTATGTCAACTCAAAGAACCTATTGCAATAAAACGGCAATTTCATACTTTAACCCCTATTATTTATTTTGTATTGGCATTCGATATTTGAAATTTTAACTATCATAAACAGCCAATATACGTCCCACTGTAGGGCACAGGCTTTCTCTCATGAAGAGCGTATGGGCTTAATCACCACACGTGCCTACCGCGGATTGGCGATTTCAAGCGCTGAGGTATGTGAATAGCTCAGACACTCAGGTTTCCTCACGATGTTTTCCTTCACCGTTAGCGAGTGGTATTGCTACTATTACTTCACAAATATACATAACTGAGAAAACAAATACAAAGGTACATGCCCGCACTGGGAATCGAACCTGAGTCTCTTGCTTCCGAGTCCGATGTTCTACCCACTAGGCTACCACCGCTGTGGTAGCTGAAGGTGATTGAAATTTAAACTATGTAGCCGCAGAATAGTACAAGGCGGATGTTCAGGCTGGGCTCTCTGACATTACCCCTGAATGCCCTGAATAAGGTGTTTTAAAATACATTTTACTCTCTAATGGTTAGTATTTAAAGTGTGAAAAAAAGGGGACAAAAAAACCCCAAGTCTTGGATATTTACATGTTTGTGATGTCGTTGCTCCTCTTTTCCACGACACAGGGTATCCTAGTGTGGGGCCAGAAGCAATGTATGTGCCTGTATGTAAATGTTTATGTTTAAATATATATAATTTCATTATCATTGTCAGCCATCTGACGCCCACTGCAGGACATAGGCCTCCTTCGTGGTTTTCATAACCATGAGGGGTTTTGCCATAATCGCCACGCTTGGCAGGCGGGTTGGCGATTGCAGTATCGCAGCAGTTTAAATATATATTACTTGTCAATGTAATATTAATGTTACAACAGCCGTTTTTGGCAGATTAATTTAAAGTCTAACGGCCTTATTTACAAAAACACGATTCCTCTAAAGCACTCCTCAGATGCTGTTTATTTGATCAGCGGTGACGTATTTTCCTTTAAAAACACCACCGCACACTATTTCAATCGGCGTTTATCGAGTGTTTTAAGGAAGCGCGTTTTTTATAAATAAGGCTGTTTGTCGTTGGCCCTACATTATGTGCTATCGGTTCTAAAAATTGCTACCATCATTATTGGGACTTACGGTTTCATATTTGTCAAAAACGTCTTATTAAATAAGATATGTTTTCTTTCCATTGGTGGCGCTGGTCAGCTCCGGATAGCCTCTTAAAGTCTAAGGCCACCAAGCTGATACTTTGACCGTTTAACGATCAAAGTATCAGCTTGGTAATAAAGTAAACAGTAAAATATTTACTGCCGAAAAATTAAGCAGTAACTGATCGTAAAAGCCAGAATCAATATAACCGATGACGGTCATGATGAGAGTCATAAGGCTCAGCTCTTACGGCTTACAAATAAGTTATTCTATTCCGAGAAGTCTAGTGAAATGCTGTGTTTGACCGGACTTATTACCCCAGTTTCTCGCCATCATTATCATCATCATCAGCCATTTGACGCCCGCTGCAGGACATAGGCCTTCTTCGTGGTTTTCATGACCATGAGGGGTTTTGCCATAATCGCCACGCTTGGCAGGCGGGTTGGCGATCGCAGTATGCGCTGCTGCCCGTCTCCTGGTAATCCTGGTTTCTCGTAAACTAACAATATGTTAATCTACTGGCTAAACTAGGTACAGCTGTCAGTTAGGCAGTGCATATAAAAAAAAACTGCTAGCTAGATTTGCACGATACGGCAATGTACGATAGACACAAAATTTATCGTACATTGATGGTATACGAGAAACTTTGGATAAGCCAGTCATATCAAAATAATTTAACATTTTATCTTGTAAAAACTGAATTTGCACGGATATTTGTTAATTTTACAATTTTCCGACGTTTCAGTACTTTTGCAAGTGCCGTGGTCTCGGTAGACTGAGGTGACAGGCGTCTTTTTGAAAGCATTAACTGTTAGTTTACTTTACTACCCTCGGCATAAAATACAGCAAATTTTTAAATTTAAATTGGCAGAACAATTATTTTATATAATCTCAAAAATATTTAATCTTTATTATGTCTAGTGCTCGTGTTAACCTTAGAAAACACTATTTTATCTTGTCTTAAAGCGCCTGGAGTAATTTTTTGATAGACAAATGATAGTTGAAAATAAAAAGGAAAAATAAATTGTATTGTTGTGACCGACCCTGTTTAGGATTCCGTACCCGAAGGGTGCCAAGCGGGGCCCTAATACTCTGTGTCCGCTGTCTGTCTGTCTGTCTGTCTGTCTGTCTATGCGTCTGTCTACCTGACCATTAAATGGCTCTATCTTTGGAACCGTAATAGGTAGCCAGTTGGATTTCCTAACAAATAATGAAAATAAAAAATAAGAGGGGGTCTCCATACAACAAACGTGCACTCTTTACTTTATCTGGCCTAAATCAAGTGTCAAACCCAGTTGCCGGCCAGCCTTTCGCCACACTAACGCGCAGGCAAGCATGACCGACCGAATGTTCAAAAAGGAGTAAAAAAATCTCCGGCCGAAGGTCCGATGGACCTGTCATTTGGATCAATAAAAGATTAATTTTTACTCGAGTCAAATCAACGGCTGCGCTTGAGTGGTTTGACGGCTACCGGTTGTACCACGATTGTACATGTGACAGAAAGTTCTGGACACGATTATGGATGATTTTTTTATATTTTACACGCACTTCAAATTCTTCAAGACAAATAATTGCTTTTATAATAAATAACTTGCTGAGTAAAACACAGTAATAGTAACGCCTTTGTACATTGTTATTTCTAATGTAATATCCTATTAAATGTTTAGGTAGATAGATAGTTAAAAAGTTAATTTGCTATACCAAAAACCCACACAATAAATATGAGACAAATATGTTCCGTGTGCAATAAAGTATAATAGTAATAATAACACAATAGTCCACAGTCATTGACCATCTGTATATCGGCAGTTTAATGAATATCAGCAGGCAATAACTTCGTAGGCAGTTGAAAAATATTGCACACTTTCAATTACCGTAAAACCTATGCCAATAAATATAAATTATATGTATATTCTACTTATAAAGACGCGGTTAATAAAAAAAATCAGTTGGATTTTCATAAATTTAATATTATACGTGATCGTAAGCACACATCTTTTTTTAAATTTTTGCTTCTTTCTATCCTTAATAAATATACTTCTTGAAACGTCCGTGTCTTTAACAGTAAAAACCAGGGGTTGATCTGTGGATCTGTGGATAGAGATCTATCTGGGTTGTAGCGAGTGGCAGCCCCAGGTCCCTGCCTGCCCCTCCGGGATATAGGTATGAGTTTATTTTATATCTGTTTTTAATCTGTAGAATACAACTCAAAACCAGTCTTTACTTTAACCTTATGAAGTTAAGAAATATCTACGTGGGTGCATAGACCCAATTTTTTAAATTCGCTAAAACGTTTGCTGTATATCTACTTTCCTCCACCTGTATTTCATAATCCTTGTGGCATCCATATTCATTTTTAAGGTTATTATATATTTGATTTGGGTGTTTCACACAGTGGCACGACTTAAGGTCCTAAATTCTTAAATTCTTATTGATTCATTTTCAATTAGTATAATTTCCGATCGCCCGTGAGTTCTTCGCTCTTATGTTTGGTTTTTTGGGAAAGATGACACGTAGATTTTTTTTAAGGAACGCAGGTAAGTTTTTGCCATTACTTACTTGCTTCTGTATGCAATAAGAATATTTTAATGAATATTTAATACAAATTTATATCTTATCAAGCGGTGGTAGCCTAGTGGGTAGAACATTGGACTCGGAAGCGGAAGACCCAGGTTCGATTCCCAGTGCGGGCATGTACCTATGACTTTTCTTTCTAAGTTATGTTAATTTTTTTTGTTAAGTTATAGTAGCAATACAACTCGCTAATGGTGAAGGAAAACATTGTGAGGAAACCTGGGTGTCTGACCTAGTCACATACCTCAGCACTTGAAATCGTCAATCCGCGGTGGGCACGCGTGGTGATTAAGTCTCTCTCTGAGAGAAGGCCTGTGCCCTACAGTGCGACGTACTTATATAGGCTGCCTATGAATGAAATTATGATGATATCATATCTTACTTAACAATAGACAAAGTATAAGCCAAGAAACATGCATGTACTCGGCTGGGAAACATTGGATTTTCATAACCATGTTATTTAATTAAATTCATTATTCATTAATTGATTTCATCATCATCAGCCATTCGATGCCCACTGAAGGACATAGGCCTCCTTCGTGGTTTTCATAACCATAAGGGGTTTTGCCATAATCGCCACGCTTGGCAGGCGGGTTGGCGATCGCAGTATGCGGTTGAAATCTCAGCAAGACGCTGCTGCCCGTCTCCTGGATATTGATTTTCTTAGTCGCCTTCTACGACATCCACGGAAAGAAATGGAGTGACGCTATTCTTAATCCGGTGCCACACGGAATCTCATTGATTGATTTTTGTCATACCAAATTACATGTCCATTCATCATCAGTAAAGCCTTGTCATTACCGACCACCGCACTAATAAATTTTAAAAGTGTCATAATTATAATAATAATAACATCCACAAAAAACAATCACTTGACCTGGTCCCAAACTAGGATATTCTGAGCTATACCAGGCAAGCACATTACAAACATGGAAATCCATCTGTACAAATGTACCGCGGCCCCCAGTGGGAATCGAACCCACGACCTCTGGCATGATAATCAGGCGTGATACTGCTAGATCAACGAGGCAATCAAGTCTTTATTGCTAGTACAAGACAAGAGTCCCCCACAGTCACGGAAGCTGACCGCGCCCTTTGCACATCATAGGACCTCTAGAAGTCCCTGCACGGCCCAGGCTACTAAATCCAATACCCCAGCGCGTCACAAAAACGACATTGATCAGTCTCTTCCGCCAGCGTGGGCAGATATGGCATATGGCATCGGATTAAATTAACAAGATTAGATTGGCTTTAATGGCTGTGGGACAAGCGAGGCGTCGATGTAAATAATTAGTGAGTCAGATGCATGATAACACTGTATCGGGTGGAGGAAGACGTTAAGTAGGCCGGAGGTCGTAGACCGTCGTTTCAAGTCGCGCTCTCTATGAGTTTTGTCGTTGAAATTTGTGCGGCGCGCTGAGTCATCCGGGTCGCGATGTGGATTGAGTCGCGTTGCATGTCTGTGGCTGCGTAGCTCGATCGCAAAAGGGATATAAGTCAGATAGATAGACAGAAACTTCATTTGTTAGTACCTACAACAGATACAAACAAAAATCTTTAAATACGCGCAAAAACTGAAACAGTATAGCAAAAACCGGCCAAGTGCGAGTCGGACTCACGCACGAAGGGTTCCGTACCATTATCTATGCAACATTTGACAAAGATCGAATTTGAGAACAGCGCTGTCTATAGAAACCAACAACAAGAGTTTAAAATTGACATTTAACGACATGACATCGGTGCTGTGAAGGTTACATAGATAGCGAGCGCTGTCTTTAGACAACATTTGTTGTGTGGGAGCCCCTCTTAAATATTTATTTTATTCTGTTTTTAGTATTTGTTGTTATGGCGACAACAGAAATATATCATCTGTGAAAATTTCAACTGCCTAGCTACCATGGTTCATGAGATTAAGGACTGGTGACAGACAGACAGACAAACAGACAGATAGACAGACAAAAGGACACTGAAGTCTTAGTAATAGGATCCCGTTTGGCACCCTTCGGGTATGGAACCCTAAAAAAAGGATCAATTAGACAAACGACGTGCCAACAAAGTATTATATACTATAATGTGTGTATATTATATAATGTTTCACCTACGAAATAGGTTGTTTACTAATATGTTTATTATTCTATTAATACTTAGAGATCCTTAAGTTAAAAAGAAAGTGGGAAGTGGCCTCGATATTTTCAAATCATTGTTATATTTGCATTTGTTCAATTATTCAAACAAAATAAAATACACCAACAGACTGCTACAAAAACTGCAGGATATTGCAAAAATATAAAAGGAAATAAAAACTGTACAGGATATTGCAAAAAGGTCTTGTTGAACGTAAGAGGGTTACCTATTCATTAATACAAAATAACTTCTCGAACCCGTTATGTTGTATTAATGAACCAGTCGAACCAACTCCTTTTTTACGATTTTCGAGTTGGTCACATACGAAAAATTATATGTTTTTATAACAAAAATCATCTACTTAAGTTCTACCGGAGTTTTCTGAGTATGGTCCTTACTTCCTTTTCATATTTTTACAACACCTTGTAGTTTTTATTGGTACCTGGGGGTAAGATTAGATTAGAACTTCTTACTGTTTACGCCAGAAAACAAATTACATTATTAAATACAAAAACAAAAACATTTTTTTTTTGTTGTATTTGAATAATTGACCAAATGTGAATACGAGAATGAATTGAAAATATTTAGCAGATTCCAGATTACATAAGCAGCTAATATAGATATGTCCCGTTTGTATACGTTCTATGCCCAGGTCATAGGGCTTCTCTCTGAGAGAAATAGAACTGTCTTGATCGCCGCGCGTGCCAACCACAGATTGGTGATTTTAGGCGCTGAGGTATAACCATGAATAGATCTTCAGGTATCCTCACGATGGTCTCCTTCACAGTTTCTTTTTATGTAGGCCTTAATTAATTCGTTAATTATACATTTGTATTCATTGACACGATCAAAGGAAGTATTTTTCAAAGCAATTACCATCACCACGTCATGACATATGCAAATATATTATCAATATATCGTAAAGATCACGGTAAAAACATCGGTAGTAGTCTCTTCCCAATTACTCGTTCTGTAGTACTTTGCCCTTTAGTATTTCAAAACGATGGATGATAATATAGGAATAACCATGAAGGTACGATAATGGGCAATGGACTGAAGTTGCTGGGTGCTGATGGAAACGCCGTGGGTTCAAGTAGATTCACACTGTATTTAGAGTAATTTAACAGTAACTAAGTGAAAAAAACCATGAACAAGACAAGCCATTGTCATTGCCTTTGACAGATGTTTTTAATGCATTGACGCCTTAAGGTCGCACAGACAGACACGTCAAGTCTTTGCGGCGTTAATGAATTAAATACATCTGTAAAAAGCTAATGGTTTTTGAATGGTTTTGTAAATTCTTGTCTTAACAAAGAATAAAATAATAATAACAGAATAAACCTGTACGCTTGGAGTAAACTGAGCAACGTTATTTTTATTTTATGTGCGACCAATCCCGTTTAGTTTAGTCAAGAGACTCTGTTCAATTATATACAAAATAATAATAATTTTAAGCATTCATGTCAAACACTGAGAAGATTCAATACCAGCTATGTAGCGTAATAAGCACTTTAGAACTTTCTGTGCATTGCGTGTCAGAAAAAAACCCGATTGGCATTGTGAAGTTGTCACTTTCCCAAGAAAACACCCTCTCCCTCATACCAAGGTTAAGATAACCACTGTCAGATCAATTTGGTACCTCATTGTATGTTAAACCTTCGCCTGTTAGGTGACAAAAGACTTCGGAGGAAAGGAAATTAGAGTCCACGCGTCCTGACTGTCGCCACTTACATTCTTAATTATCCGATGATATTCAATCTTTGTGCTGCTCCTTGGTGTTAATAGCTTTTTTGGTTAAATCGATTACCAGCATGCTGCCCGGAATAACGCCCGGATAACGTCCGGAACGGCTGTTTTTGGCTTAAATTCTATTTAGTCCCAGATCGCGACCCTACATTCTTTGTCTTGGGTCCTATTAAAAATCACTGCTAACATGATTGAGAGATTGTACAGACACTTTCCAGTGGCGCCGGATTAAGAACAGCGTACTCAATTTCCTCTAGTAGATGTCGTAGATGGTGACTAAGGAAATAAATTACCAGGAGATGGGCAGCAGCGTCTTCCTGAGATTCCAACCAGATACTGCGATTGCCAACCCGCCTGCCAAGCGTGGCGATTGTGGGAAAACCCCTCATGATTATGAAAACCATGAGGGAGGCCTATGTCCTGCAGTGGGCGTCAAATGGCTGATGATGATGATGATGACAGACACTTTCTGCAAATACGATCTGTAAAAGAACAAATGATTTTTTTCATTGGTGGCGCTAGTTTTTTAGTAGTAACAAAACTCAGTACTACAAAGCTTACAATAGGATTTTCACTTAAATAATGTTTTACATAAATATTAGCTTCTGTTGCTGTGCTAGGCAAGAGTCTGTGTTACAGCAAACAGTGCCAATTCCCACCATGGTACCTATATATTTATTAAGGTTCATTGCTGTAGTTAAGTTTTATGTTTTTTAAAAGATATTTTAGGCCACTGTATCCCTTTAATAAGCAGCCTAAATCCCACTACAGCGAACAGATAAGAAAAAGAGAGAGAGGACTTATAATACTTATAAAAGTTTGGATTTGTTCCGAAGTAAAATATTGAATTGAATTGAATTTATCGAATTCATCTTACAGAAGAGAGCGATCCGATTTATTTACAAGCTAGGTAGTAGGGACTCGTTAAGGGATTTCTTTAAAGAAACTAACATCTTAAAAGTTGCAAGTCAATACATTTATGAAAATATAATATATGTTAGAAAAAACACCAGCAATTTCGAAAATGTTGGTAGCCATCACAATATTGATAAATTGTCATTTCCACGTTTTAGACTTGCAAAAGTTAATACATTCTTTATGGGGCACTGTGTACGGTTCTACAATAAGATTCCTCAAGATATATTAAAGTTACGCGGTTTATAAAATGTATTAAGCATACTCTGTGCAAAAAAGCCTATTTTAACATTAAGGATTATTTGGAAGACAAGGATGACTAGTATTTAAATAATGTTAACAGGAACGATTGTATCTAGTGTAGTGTAAGTTTAAGTTGAAAACTCTGTTAATTAAGCAAACCTGTTTTGAAGAATAAATGTGGAGTTTCTTTGTTAGCTTCTTCTCCGCATAATCTATTAATTGTGAAACTAACAGCTTTGGCGTTCATTAAGTAAACATTTTGTTTTTATAGTGAATAAATTTTTTTGACTTTGACTTTAATTATCACGCACTTGAAATTAGCGATCAGAAGTGGGAGCGCCGAAATTAGCTTGAAATTCGCGGTCCCACTGCTGATCGCCAATTTGAAGCTCTGAGGTATGTGAACACCTTAAGTATGTAAACACAAGGTTTCCTGACGACATTTTGCTTCACCGTTCTTACGTGCAGTATGCTGTCTCGCTCGCAAAATTTGACATTTTTAATTATTGTAATAAAACGAGTATACTTGCTGAGTGATGTTAAATTGCGCGAGCGAGACAGAATGCTCGACGCAATAACAGCCTTAACAAAAAACAGGTTATTACCCTTTGTTTTCTAAGTTACGTACATTCGTGGAGTTATAGTAGCAATACAACTCGGTAACCGTTACACGAAACATCGTGAGGAAACCTGAGCGCATGTTTACTACTAAATAATATAAGCACATACTCTCTCTCTGTGAAAAGGCATGTGCCCTGCAGTGGGTCGTGTATAGTCTAAATAACAAAATCACAGATTTCGTGCCTCCAATGTGCTTGATAGTCGTGTGAGGCATCACACGACTATCGAGCACATTGAAAATGAATCGAGTCATAAAGGTTGTGTGACTTTTTGACTTTTTTCAAAATGGTTAGGCTACAGGGCAAACCCTTAACCCGACCTCCTTCGTTTGAGGCTCATATTGTAGCTGACTACATTTTCCAGAGGAATTTTTTCTCAAATTTTTGATGTCATTGTTCGTTTCCAAAATATCGAGCGCCAAAATCAAAAATTTGAAAAAAGTGTAATTTATTTTTTCGCTATTTCGGCGATAACTTTTTTTTATTTTTGACTTTCTCGAATACTTCTCGCGAATACGCGTGGCTTACCCACCAAGCTCAGCAAAACATCGCATTGAACTCGACCTCCTATTAAAACTGAGCACCATTAGTCATTCCCAACTTATATCTCCGATGCAATCCTCTCTCACATTATATTTCCCACCTCTTATTCACGAACCAACAAAGGACATATCAAAAACCTTCTCTATATGCGTACCTTCATGCTATAGCACTCGGGGGGTATTATTCGCATGGAAATAATAAATCAATCTGGCCTAAAGCTCTTAGTAGCATCGCCTTCATTGTGGAAACAAAATATGTCGTCGAGTCTAATCCTTTAAGAGTATTCTTATTACTCTGTGGCATGCAGAGTGCGGAAATGACATAGAGATAAAATCTGTTGAATAAAATTTTTAATTTAAGAACTTTCAGTGATATTTTCCTCTTTGCAATGACCTGGATCGTTGATGCTAGTCCATGTGGTGCTATTAGCTAGTACTCGGTTTGGACTTATTTTTTCCATTTCTACGCTATTTGCTACTTTTGCGACAAATATTGTACACTCATGTTAAAGATAAAGATAAATTTTATAAAACCGTAGGTATAAAGTGTATCTAAGAATTAAATTTAACATAGATTTAACATAAATTTATATATTTTTTTGTCATCTGACATTCCAATTTTCTCGGTTTTATTGTGACTATTAACTCTGTAATAATAATTAAGTAACGGCGCTCTCTCCTACCAAAATTTTGTATGTCTACAATGACAAAACATGCAGAACAAATATTTATTATTGTACCATCTATGCATACTCATGTTTCAGAAATAAATATCTTTATAGAGTAAGTAAGTAGCCTAAACTAGGAATAAACCTGTATTGATATATTGAAATAAATATACAAGGTATTGATTTGTAAAGTAACGCCCGACTCAGGGTACTTTTTACTCATCAATACGAGTAACTTTTACTATAGGACCGACTCCAAAATCTTTAAAAAAAAAATCAGCTGTTCCATACATTTTGTTCAGTGGGTATCAAATTTTAGTTAGTTTTTTCGCGATTTAGCGGTCGATCCGATAGTAAAAGATGTTCGTGTTGATTAGAATAAAGTACCCTGAGTCGGGCGTTACTGTTCAAATCAACACGTTGTATTATATACTGCAAAGTTTCGTTACTAAATCTTTTGTGCGCTAAAATATGACTGAAAGGTACTCAATTTATAACTGTCATTGGAATCTGAACTTCAGAAATAATCATGTGCAGAATTTGTTCAATAAAATATTAACCACTGCTGCCATCTTCAAGTGGCAAGCAATGACATTGCGTTGTAGTTACTGGAATAAGAATATGTACTAACACTAGATTATGATTACTAACAACTTTATATGAATTTTTATATCCGAAATAAAATTAATTGAATGAATTGAATTAAGACCGGATTTTTCAATAGTCAGATAAAAAATAACTGGGGAATAAAACTGATGTTGGCACTGCCTTGTCGTATGATTTAGACTGTGATAGCAGGCAATTTAGTCTCCAGTTAAGTTTTATCTGAATATTGAAAAATTGGCCCTAAGTTAATTAAAATGATTCATCATCATCAGCCTATGCTTGTCCACTGCTGGACATAGACCTCTCCTATTGCACGCCACTGAGCACGGTCCTCGGCTATTCTCATCCAGCTCTTGCCAGCCGCCCTGCGAAGATCATCGCTCCACCGAGTCTGAGGACGTCCCACACTACGTTTACCGATCCGCGGTCTCCACTCAAGAACTCGTCTACCCCATCGGTTATCAGTTCTTCGGATCATATGGCCGGCCCACTGCCACTTCAGCATGCTAATTCGGTGGGCTGTGTCGGTGACTTTGGTTCTCTGTCGGATCACCTCATTTCGAATTCGATCTTTAAGAGAAACCCCGAGCATAGCCCTTTCCATAGCACGCTGACCAACTTTAAATTTGTGGAGCAGCCCCACCGTGAGTGTCCGCGTTTCGGCACCATATGTCATGACATGACAAATAAAATTATTACGCGATGGATATCGCAGAGGTGGTCGGCCAAGACAGAGATGGCGGGACGATCCCTCAATATTTGTACACGGATGGAGAAGTATGGCCCAAGACAGGACGGAGTAGTGGACGATCATGGGGGAGGCCTTTGTCCAGCAATGGCACACAAACACGGCTAACTAAAGAAAAGTTGGTGCAACATGTTTCTATTTAGCTCCCAGACGATTTTTTTCCCCAAATTGTTTGGTCGGTATTGTTTGCATAATTGTTTATTTTGCCATTTCTTGCCTTTATAAATCTACTAGCTGTTGCCCGCGACTTCGTTCGCGTGGTAATTTTGATGTGTATATTTCCGGGATAAAAAATAGCCTATGTGCTAATCCAGACTATAATCTATCTCTGTGCAAAATTTCATCCGGATCCGTTCAGCCGTTTTTGCGTGAAAGAGTAATAAACATCCATCCATACATACAAACTTTCGCGTTTATAATATTAGTAAGGATGGAGGCTCGTAGCCCCGGCTGCCTGAGTGATCTTAAACGATCACGAAGGTTAAGCAACACAGGGCGCGTTCAGTGCATGGATGGGTCGCCGTCCATGCCTAACGCTAGTGGCATTTTTGTGGCGAGCGGTTCCGTGCTTCGCAAGGCACGTTAAGCTGTTGGTGCCGGCTGCCGTCGATAGATGGCAGTCGTTAAGCTAAGTTAGAGCCCTTAGGGCGGCTTGACAACTTCTGACAGTAGACGAGCCACTAGTCTACAAGCCTCCACCAATCCGGACTTGGCTCTCGTGGTGGAGTATGGCCTATACCTTCCTCAGAGAAGAGACCCGTGACATAATGGGTTGATGATGATGATGCTGATGAAGGATGGAGATAGTTGGTTAATTTATATCTTCTGAGCTGTCATATGGGGCAGTACAATTTTCCTACTTTGTTTGAGACTATCGCTGCTACCCAAGAGATTGAAGCATTTTTTTAAGGTCGACTCTACGACATGCATCCCTCTATGGTCACAAGTAAGGCACTATGCTATTTAATTCAACCAGCATTTGTTGATGTTGATATAAACCGTATAATTCGTCTTCGTCATTCGGATGATGATGTTCCGATGGCACAAGTTTCACTGTCAATCCCATTCTATAAGCCTGGCATTGGGATTCGGTTACACGAATCTTATTAGCTTACTTTTAACTATATTTTAATTGTTAAATCGTAATAAATATGTATTAAGCGTCAATTCTCGGTTGGCACGCGTGGTAATTAAGCCCAGTCTCTCTCTCTGAGAGAGAAGGCCCGTGCCGTCTAGTGGGACGTTTACGGCTAAATGAAAAAGTGTCAACAATTCTCGTTACAGAAATTAATTGAGTAAAATTCTTGAATGTGAGTAAAAAGTCACAGATCAATCCATCACTCCTCCGTCCACTGTGGACTGACAGACAGACCAATACTTTTACGAGCCAAGAAAAAATAACAAAATGTAAATCACGATATTTATCGAAGATACGTTTATTTTCAATAAATCTCGCGATGACAAAATTAATTACAGTAGTATCTGTATGTAACGAAAAAAAATATGATTCGTTTATCTTCCTGCCACTACTAAACAGTGTATTAAACAAATTAGTGGCTAATTAATAAGTTTGCCTCATTATCAAGTGACTATAAGAGCATTCAAGAGTAGGACCATTTGTCATACAATTCAAGTTATATTCTGATTAATGGTATTAATAAAAATGTCTTGTATATGACTAATCACCAATGACTAAAGATGTTCTTAAGTTTCATATTCACTATTGAAACTTTTCCATGGTTTAATTAATCTATGCCTAGTTAAATACTATTCACTTACTATCATTTATTGTAGAGGATCAAAAGACACTGTATAATTATAATTTCCCATCAACCATAGCACGGCCTACAAGAAATGTTGACAAAGCTTTTAGGCTGTATAGGTAAAAATCATGAAAACGATCAAAGATTAAAGTATTTACATAATAACAACAATGTGTGTATGAATCAAAAACAAAAAGGTATGGCCGGCATTATTAATTCCTGATTTGTAAGCCCAGTTAACCCTAAATCGAGAGTAGGTGTCAAAAGTGCCCTCATAAAGAATATTTGCATTTAAACTCGCGCATGTATTTGTATGATATTGCATTGTTGCGGTCACAATGGCACTCTGAATCAAACCGTATAGTTGAGGGTTAAAAATATCGCGAAGTGCGGCCGAGACATACGTGATATATCTGTGTGTAATGTTCGGAAGACAGTCAGGGGTTGCCAACCGAAAATGATACCAACGTTTGGTCACAGTCACAGATGGTTACCGTGAAGCGGAGTGATTAGAAACTGGAGTACGAATAGAAACGAAAAGTGGAAAAAGGATTTTTTTTCACCGCTATTTACCTATTATAGTTGTAACTTCAGTTCAGTGACGTCTCAGGATCTGACCAACGTATATATTATGTCAATAGACGTGGCTGTAGTTGTAAGTGCAGTGGGAAATCGGTGACAAAAAACCTTTTTCCACTATTTGTTTCTACCTATATTTGAGTTTCTAATTATTAATATTTTTTCTTATCATTACAAGGAATTATTTTTCTGTTTCACAGGTAGAAAAAAGATCACTTTTTAAGTAATCATATCTTCTTAACTAAGCCTATGTGGTACTCGGGAGTGTTTTTCTACTATTTGAAATGATAAATCTTTGGGTTTAAGCGATAAAACGGACATGTCCGCAAATCGGGTCTCAGAACACACTTTTAGTCTTAACGGGCCTTTTTATTATTGTTATTAATACGTTTATTGCACATGAGAAAGAAATATAATGGCAATGTGGCGGAATTAATGCTTTTTTCATGATTTTCGACTGATACAATTCAGCCGTGGCCTGTTTTTACTGTAAGATTTTTTGACTTTTCCATCTGTCTTTTCCGTCGCCAGGTTGATAACTCCTGCACCGTCGCAGGCGCAGCGCGTAGGCGAGAACACGAGACACTGCGGCCGGTGATTAGTCGCTGTGCGGCGGCCGTGAATGGCTATGGGGTCTGAATGGTATAGCTAATGGAAGGGTTAAAGACACTGCAAGATACACAAATGGATTTTTTTCTCTGCTTTGCACTTTGCCAGAATTAGGATTGCATAGTTGAAAGGTAAATATTTTACTATGTACACCTTACCACAGATTAGGAATAAATGGTTGCTATGGGGTCTGAATGGTGCGGCTAATGGACCCTTCCATTAAAGACACTGTAAGACACATAAATTGTTTTTCTTTCTTTGATTTGTAAAGTCAGTATTAGAACTTCATAATGTAGGGTAAATTTTACTCCGCACACCTTACCACAGATATGAATATAAATTGTTGCCGTGTTTTAAATCGCTATGGGGTCTATGGCCAATGGAAGGGTTAAAGACCCTGCAAGACGCACAAATTGTTTTTACATAAAAAAACATAAAAATATTTATTTTAAAAACCACTTTACACAAGTTACAAAGGGTATGAGAAGGTTGAAAATAAATTGGTTTATGTTAAGAATAAAACGACAATGTTTACCGGCGATCCCCACACTAGACTATAAGTCTGTATAGTGGGGGACTGGTCAAGTAGGTTTAGCATTTTAACTTAGGCGACGGTTAGGAAATAGTCTCAAATTAATATTACTATTAAGGTTATAATAAAATTAAGATTTAAAACACTGTTTAGAGGAGACAGTGAAGAATGCATAAATATTAAATTAAATCTGTGTGTCTGTGTGTGTGTTTGTGTGTGTATGTGTGTGTGTGTTTTCTTTCTTTGCTTTGCAAAGCCAGTATTAGAAATTCATAGATGAAGGGTAAATAATTGACAAAAAATGCCTTAAAAAGATTAGCTCAGTTGGGGGAGTGCTAGCACGGTTAGCCAGAGGTCGCGGGTTCAAGTCCCGGCATGAGTGGAATTTTTAGCCTCTAAATAAGTTTCTAAAAGTGTGCTTAGCACAGATTTGTGCAAAAAAGAATATAATAATACCTTACCATAGATAAAAAATATTGCTACGTTTTTAAATACAAATTTGGTGTCATTCTGATTTCATTAGCCTATCATCATTTATATTTTGAGTATATTATTAAGTAACAAATACATAAACTCATGCCTGTATCCCGAAGGGGTGAGCAGCCAGGGTTTGCCACTTGCATTTTTTATCATGCCCTTCGCTAATACATCCCTTATTTGGCCGAAGTATTGTCGCCTGGGACGTCCCTTACCGACCCTTCCACTCACATTCTCTTTAAGTTCCACGACATTGCATGCAAAAACAAAATATAAGCAGTTGTACTTGTACCAAATTATGTATAACTTTTTTTCGGAAGAACAATAAAAGGCATGTTTTTGTTACGTTGCATGTATCATAAGCATAAGCAGCCTATATACGTCCCATTGTAGGGGACAGGCCTTCTCTCAGAGAGAGAGTATGGGCTTAATCACCACGCGTGCCCACCGCGGATTGGCGATTTCAAGCGCTGAGGTATATGAATAGCTTAGACACTCAGATACTCAGTTGCATATACCAGTTCGGCAAAAGTACCTTTTTTCAAAGTAGGATCTCAATGTTCAAAGCCTTTTTAGCGAGTTGCAATGTCAATTCATAAAGGTTTCATAAATACAATTTAAATAGAAAGTTACGTACTTCACCATTGGTTTTATTTGCATGAAAATCATAAAAACCGAAGATTATCAGTTGAATATTAACACAATTTCAAATTCCAAGTTTTATTGT
Source organism: Yponomeuta evonymella (assembly GCA_963969515.1). NCBI lineage: Eukaryota > Metazoa > Arthropoda > Insecta > Lepidoptera > Yponomeutidae > Yponomeuta > Yponomeuta evonymella. The sequence goes on from OZ018363.1 coordinate 3,948,600, forward strand.
GGATACCTACTCTGGTACACTTACTACTTACACATGCTCACGGGTTTTTTTATACATTCAAACTAAAAAAAACGGGCGTTGTATTGACGTTTGTTTTTTCAAATCTTTTTCTTTAACCACAAAAGCCTGTGATACAAACCTTTGTGACGAGAAATGAGGATATGACACGCCACTTGATTTATGGGATAAACTTATAAAGACTGAATTAGAATTTTAAGCCTTTGATGCTAGACCTTTGTGAAAGCTACCTATTAATATTATAAAAAGAAATTCATGAATATTCATCATGATGACACATTAAATAAGGCTGGCTGGTTGATACACAATTTCTCACAATGCTCCTGAGATATTAAAAAGAAAACAAAAACAATTGTCGCCTACGCTACATACGCATTCGATATTCAAATTCAAATACATTCTAAAACGCCGATTGAATATGAATCACATGCACTGAACAAATGATAGGCAACAAATATTTTACAATCATTTAATATGTACCTTTGGATAGTTTATGGAAGCGTGTTTAAATTACAAATAAGATGGGTTCGGGAACATAATGTTTCCAATAATTTTTCCTTCAAATCAGGTTTAGAAATATTTATTTAACAGTTTTATTTTGCAAACAACATAAGCATATAGTTCCCACTGCAGGGCACAGGCCTTCTCTCAGAGAGAGAGGAGGGGCTTAGTCACCACCTGTGCTTACTGATTGGTGATTTCAAGCGCCAAGGTAAGCGAACACCGCAGATAGTCGGGCTTCCTCACGATGTTTTCCTTCACGGTTAGCGAGTGGTATTACAACTACAGATTCATAGACGTACGTAACTCGGAAAACAAAGACATTGATATAAGCTGGGATTTGAAGCCACTACCCCCCGAACCGTTCAGATTGTGAACAATGTATTCCAATTTTTTAAGTACAAAACGAGTGAATGAATAAAGATAAGATAAGAATATTCTTTATTCCGTGTGGTGCCAGATTAAGAATAGCGTCACTCCATTTCATTCCGTGGATGTCGTAGAAAGCGACTAAGGAAATTAATTACCAGGAGACGGGCAGCAGCGTCTTCCTGAGATTTCAACCGTATAATGCGATCGCCAACCCGCCTGCCAAGCGTGGCGATTATGGCAAAACCCTTTATGGTTAGGGAAAACCAAGAGGGAGGCCTATGTCCTGCAGTGGGCGTAAAAATGGCTGATAATGAATAATAATGAAAATTCTTTATTGCACACAAGAAGCGAGACATAAAATATGAAAGTTACAATGAAAAATTACAATGGGCGGCCCTGTTGCTAGCAGCAATTTCTTCCAGATTATGGCGATTAAGCCCATACTCTCTCCCTGAGAGAAGGCCTGTGCCCTACAGTGGGACGTATATAGGCTTATGCTCAATAATGTCATTGACACCGTAGCGTGCACGAGGACGGATGTCAAACTTATTTAATAATTAACAGCTCTATAAAACCCAAGATCCACACATCCTAATTCCCACTTTCACACTCATTGGAATACCAGCTTTACTAGTCAAGTTTTAAGGTCAGAAATCGAGGACAAGAGACGGAGGTTTAGTGTATTGATGATTGGAGTCATCCGAATGGTGGATCATCTGCCACGGGAGCCAATTAGTGAGATCAGTGATGATGATCGCGCAATTAATATTAATAAATACGTCGTTTTTGTACGTGTGTGTGGTTTAATGATCTACATACATGCATGAACGAGGTTGGACGCTCGTTTGACTCCTATTGGGAAAGAAGGTTGACGAAACACTTACCTTTACAAGGAGGACTTTATTCAATTACGTTACGGATGACTTTGCAACTGAAATGTACCAGACAATACATGTTTGTTGCACGAAGAAACACATCCGGTAGAACTAACTAAGGTTCGAAATTCTACTCTTCTATCTATGTATCCATCCATCTATACAGCCCATGAAAGACGCCCACTGTTGGGCATAGGCCTCTTCACCGTCACGCTAACTTCGCCGGTCCCCTCTTAATCTTATCCATTCTACTCATAAATACAAACAACTTTTGTTATGAGACGAACTCTGAAATCGTAAAATAAATATTAGCTGTCATACGTACATAAATTCACACCTGTGTCCCGGAGGAGCAGGCTGAGAGCAGGGTTTGCCACTTACCACGATCCTAACAAATCTCTTTACTTCATTAACATAGAGACGATACACAAGAGCAGATACCAATATCGAGCAGATATTGTAATAACACCTGAATGGCTGATATGTTTTTGCGATTACCATAGCTCGGAGACCTGATGGCCGTTGGGGCGAAACAGTTCTCACCTGGCGACCGCTGACCGGACGACGCAGCGTAGGCAGGCCCCCCAGCAGATGGTTACGGTGGCGGGGAGTCGCTGGATGCGGGCGGCACAAGGCCGGGAAGCTTGGAAAACCATGAGGAAGGCTTATGTCTTGCAGTGGGCGTCAAACGGCTAATGATGATGATGATGATGATAGCATTAGTTTGATACCAGGACAAGTGATTGTGTTGTGTGGAAGTTATTATTATTGTTATTCCGGACTATAATATTAATTAAAAAACAAGGGACAATACATGCCTGACCAGACAAACAATTACGTATACCCCCTTAGGCAACCGAAAGAGAGGGCGGCCAAGGATTGCCTGGAAAAGATCTATGGCCCAAGAGGCCAAGTCGATTGGCACTAGCTGGCCTGAATTGGAAGCTGCTGCGAGCCACCGTCGGAGAGAGAAATCTGTGGTTGAGGCCTTATGCCCCTCTAGGAGTTAAAGGACCGATGAAAAAGAAGAAGACTATAATTTTGATGGTTTTTTTTAAGTGGTGCAAAAATAAGCTGTGTATATCGATAGAGAATCTATAGACAAACAAAAAACAATATATGATATCCTAAAGCGCAAAGTTCTCGAGACATGCATGTAACATATACTTTGTAGATAAATTGTATCATTGTCACACACACACTCCATTATTTTTCTATTGTTGTACGAGTATGTAAGCATGTTTGTTTGTGGCAATAAATCATTTATTCATTCATTCAAAAATACTAACTTATTAGGATCTTTAACATAGATTATCTAGAGAATCGTGTGCTTTAGGATGTCATTTTTTGTGTGTTTCTCTACTGATCCTCTATCGATATACAAAGTTTCATTGTGTGCCGCGTTTAGAAAAAATACCGCAAAATTATGCTCATTACTAAGCCAGCTTTTTCGCCTATTTTCTCGTTCTAAGCGTCTGACGGTGGATCCAACAAAAATTCTGCAACACTTCTCCGAAATAGGCAAACTCGAAGCACGAAATTTGATTAAAATTCCTTAACCCTTTTTAATTAAGCGCAGTCAATCCGTCGATCAGCAACCGCTCGTCTCGATTTTACATCATTTTGATATTTGACATCTTGACAGGTCACTACGGGGCAGCTGTCCGAGAGAGACAGACTGATGGCGGAAGTTATGAGTAAGAAAGAGAAGGATTTGTAATCGATAGAGGATTAACAAAGTTTGCAGCAGGTGCAGGAATTTATTGAAACTTAGCAGATGGTGTTTGATGGGCTTAAAATTGCACAATAATAATTTATTAATGTCTCTGAGACAGTGTGTAATACAAATAAATTAAATGATACACTTGCGTTCATGGGAGGATTAAGCAAACATAAGATAAAAGTCAAAGATAGGAGTCGTAAGATAGGAGTCACTGGATGCGGGCGGCACAAGACCGGGAAGCTTGGAAAACCATGAGGGAGGCCTATGTCCTGCAGTGGGCGTCAAATGGCTGATGATGATGATGATGGTGAAGAAAAAAGTTTAAGTGTCTCACATATCTCAATGCTTGAAATTGCCAATCCGCGTTGTGCACGATTTGTAATTAATCCCATACTATATAGAAATATATTAGACGGGTCTAACCGCGATTATTTATCAGGCAAAATTTTATTTATTTTTGTCTACACGGCAGCTGCAACGCAAATATACCCAAGACTTGATTTGGACAAAATAAGTATCGCACCTACTACCTTTGTTTTGGCAGTCAAGCCTGATACCGTGAGACTGACGAGGTAATGAACGTTGAGTTATTTTATTATTTGCATACCTTAATTTATTTCGCAAATATCTTATGCACTCGAGCACAAAAATACAAACGTAACTAAAGATAAACAAACTCAGCAATAACTCAAAGATAAAAATGCCAATGTTATGCTACCTACTCAAATATTCGCTATAAAAAAAGATTGAACTCTTCGACAACAATCAGATTAGGGTGTATTTTCATCAATTTTTTCCCTTTTTCGCGTTTTTCCCTTGTTTTTTCGCTTCGACGTTATTTATACAGTTTTATGTCGCGAATCTTCGGATACAATCAAAAGTTTCGGTTCGGGAGGAGTCTCAATCAAACTTTTTTAAATGCTGTCCCATTTCGGCCCGCCCCCTCCCTTCACGTTTGTCATATTTTGCCCCCGAATATACTTCGCGTTACTTTTATGCCATCGGCACCCTGCCGTTCTTGCTACTTTAATCCGCGTTCAATCCATCTACTATCCATACTTTCTTCTCGGGTTAAACACTGTTTTGCGATAGGTGTGATGTTTCGAAGGTTGTTATTTGGCAATTTGTTATTTTTATAGGTTTTTCCGCGATAAAAGTATTGTCATTGTATTTGTTTGGTGGCGTGACGTCTTTAAGAAGCCATTCACCTCGCGGGGTGTAATATACTACAAATTGAGCATTGCGGCCCCCGGTTTCCCGTCATGATGGGCTTAAATGTGAAGAAACGATCAAGATGCAACAGTGGCGTTGTCATAGGACGTACAATGAGGAGGCCATGTTAAAAGATGAATAAGCGTGGTATTTTTTTTCCCTACGCTAAGGCGCGATACACACAGATGAGAGGCGAGGGCGCGCTAACATATATAGAGTCACAGACCAACAGCGACCGCAGAGCAAGTACTGTGGTCTGTGACTCTAGACATCTTACCGCGCCCTCGCCCCGCGTCCCATCATTCTAGTCACGTGGTACAAAAACTTAATAAATTAAATGAAAGAACTAAGACTTGTATCAATTCTTAAATGTCACTCAAGTCGCCATTTAAATCGACTTTTGTACGGAAAATTTTAGTTAAATGCTGTTTAAGCCACATTTGAGAAAGTGGTGCACGTCGGCTTAAATCTAATAAGTTCTTTATTAGTAGAGTAACTTGATTTTTCCCCGAAAACCCCGAAAAACATATTTTTTATGGTTTTATTATGTAATTTTGTCTTCTGTGGTAAAAAAGCGATCTCTTTTCAATCTAAGTTAGGCGCAAGTTCCCCATTATAACAGTAAAAATGCAGTACTAAATAACTTGGAATTCTATGGTAGGTAGAGACAAGAGATTTAAATGAAATAAAATAATTAAATGCCTTTATTCAAACATATCGGCATATTCCAAATATCGGAATATGCCGATATGCCCAGTTGGGCACCATTTTAGAGCTCTCGTCTTCTCTTTCTCGTTCCAGCGGGAACGACAAAGAGAAGTCCTCCTAAAACCACCGGGAGACGCTTTGCCCAGCTGGAAGCCACTATTATTGGAAAAAATGTGGATGAACTTGAATGGAGAACTTGCGTACAACTTATATTGGAGTGATATTGCTTTTATACCATATAAATCATATGAAAACCTTGGAAAATTTTAAAAATAAAACGGGGTTTTTGGGGTCACAAAATATGCCAAAAATAAAGTTACCGTAATAACAGAAAGCTTATAAGATTTCGTTTTTTCATTGAATTCTCAACGTTCTTTTATAAGGAAGGGTGTACATGTATAAAAACCTTATTTTACGAGATAACTTAAATATTGATAAACGTTTCATACATTATAGGCGTTACGTTAGGGAGCGACGTCATAGTCTAAGGTCGATTTGTATGGCGCGTCTTAGTACCACGTGACTATATTGACTTTTCGACTGGTTATATCATCAAAAGTATTAGTCGCAGAGAAACAAAATACCACGTTTATTTATCCTTTAACGTGTCCTCTCCTATTCATATACGAACAGGCTAGACCTAGCATGGCGACCACAGTAAACTGTTTGTGTATGTAACCTTTTTTATTAATAAAGAACTTTTTACTTTACTTTTTTACTTATTCTATTAAAACATTTTTTAGTGCAAGTTCTCCATTGAAGGGACAAATTCGGGTGCTATGCTAATCCTGTTTTGAGAGCTAATGAGGGATAACAAGAACTGACGATGAAGATGACTGGGAAACTTAACCACGAGAATTTTTTCATCTTTTCTTTTTTTGCTACGGTAAGTTCCGCTTCTTCCTCTTATTCCTGTAACTCTTCAATAATGAGGGTTCTACCTCGCCGTATTATTCGCCATTTCTCTAGTCTGCAGCCCATTCATAGTTCACAAAAGACACACTTAAAACACAATTTTCGATTTTCGTAATATTTTGCATACTATGTGACTTCCAAAAATATCGTTACCCATTTTTGTTCGACCCATTAATTTGTGTACTTAGTTATCCTACTAATCTTTCACCACAGTCCTCACTATAGTTGCTTCGCTGTATTTTATATGTTTTCCTTAAGAACCTGTTTTCTGCCCGCTCGTATGCACACAAATAATCACATACAATCTAACACCATTGTGTTCGGCTATAACTTTGTTTTATTTTTTGCTATGGTCATTTGCGTTACAATGGAAACATATGTTTTTCACTTCCACTTTCACTTTCACTACCTTTCAGTTCAGAGTAGGTACAGTCAACAGCACATTAACCCTTAAGACAGCTGTTTAGCTGCTGTCTCGCTCGCACAATTTAACATTTTTGAATATTGTAATAACATGAGTAAACTTTTGTTAAATATGATCTGAGCGTTTGATGGATAATTAAATTGCGGTATTTAAGGCATATTATTCTTATCTTCCACAAAGGTTTTCATTGAGAAAATTCGATTCCAAATATAACAATTTTGAAAACAACTTATTTTTATTAAAAAGTACGTACCTATCGGAAAACAAAAATATATTTACAATTTCCGTAATTTAATTATGCATCAAACCCTCAAACCACATTTATCAACAGTTTACTCATTTCATTGCAATAATTAAAAATGTTAAATTGTGCGAGCGAGACAGCATGCTCCACTGTACCTTTTGTTAATGTGCTGTCGACTGTACCTACTTTGAACTGAAAGGTGGTACCTAAAAGTGAAAGCGGAAGTGAAAAAACATTTATTTCCATTGTAACACAAATGGCCCTAACACAAAAGTAAAACAAAGTTATGGACAGAAACGAGAACGCAGAAATTATAGCATGCTCCACGTAACAACAGTCTTAAATGCGTGCACTATACTCAGTTACGTTACGGGGGACATTGCAATCTAAATGGAACGGTACATGCTGTTGACTGTACCAGGGCCTAGATTCTGTTAATGCATTGTAGTAACATGACAACTGCATGAACATGGCGGTTTTAATTTCATGGCTGCTTTAAGTCTACGCGGGCACACCCATCAAACCTTCTAGGCGTCAATGGTACGAAAAAACACGTCACGTGACCCGACAGTGTACCTGTCATTATACTACAATGCACTAACAGAATCGAGGCCCTGTTGTGAAGATGGATCTACGGAAAGGGTTCAAGAACATTCACAAGAGACGCAATTTAATCTAGCCCTAACTTTATGAGCTTCAAATTTTCCACAACTCACTAAATTATTCTTTCTTTGTATACACAGCCAGTTTTGTTAAATATTTTCATTATTAAAAACTTTTTAGATAAGTTATTACTCGGTTTACACTCGGCTCAATCTATACATGTACTTACAGTCTTCATCATCATCATCATCAGCCATTTGACGCCCACTGCAGGAAATAGGCCTCCCTCGTGGTTTTCATAACCATGAAGGGTTTTGCCATAGTCACCACGCTTGGCAGGCGGGTTGGCGATCGCAGGATGCGGTTGGAATCTCGGGAAGACGCTGCTGCCCGTCTCCTGGTAATTGATTTCCTTAGTCGCCTTCTACGACATCCACGGAAGGAAATGGAGTGACGCTATTCTTTATCCGGCGCCACACGGAATCTTATATTACAGGCTTATTTATAAAAAAAACACGATTTCTTAAAATACTCTTTTAATATAGTTTAAGTTGGCCTTTTCCTGTACCACAGACAATTTAAACGGCATTTGAGGAGCGTTTTGGAGGAATCGTAACACAGCTTATTTTAATTATTTTATTTTTATAAATAACATGGCTTCTCTTTCGGTTTCAATATTAAAAACTAGTCATCTTGTGAGCAAATTAATTCGAAAATAGAAAAATATAATTTGGGTTCTGTTCTAATTTCCAATAAAGTCTATCCCACTATAACATAAATGTAAAAAACAGGCCTACTTCTCTTCATGTATTTTTAGGTTTCCATACCCGAAAGGTGAAATATAACATAACCATTAACTCACGCCTGTATCCTGGAGGGGAAAGCAGGGTCTGCCACTAGCCACGATCCTGACAGATGTCTTTCGCTTCATCAACATTCTTTAATTATTGTATGCAGGCACGCCGGTTTCGGGTAATTTTTATCATTCCCTTTGCTAATACATTCTCTATTTGGTCCAAGTATATGCGCCTGGGACATCGATTACCGGCCCTTCCACCCACATCCGCTCGATATATATTATTTCTATTTTATATATTTGTACGTACGTATTATTCGTATTTGCACCAACTACCCGCCTCTCTTTCTCCTTCGGCAACCTTTCCGTCACAAGGTTGTCTGGAAGAAATTGCTGTTAGCAATAAGGTCGCTCATTATACTTTTTCATTGTAACTTTCATATTTTATGTCTCTTTTTTCTTGTGTGCAATAAAGAATATTCTTATCTTATCTTTCGTCAATCTTTCTCCCTTCATCCTCTCCATTATCACCATTGTTACCAAAGTAACATTCCTTTCTCAATAATTCTAATCACTACATCCTCTACTGTCCACTATCCACTAATAATAAAACCCTTAAATTAATATAATAAATATTAGTATATTATAATACAATTTTTCAAAGAGTCATACTTAATTACAATGAATTATGTCAGACTAATTTATTGGGTTTTATTTTATTTATTGATCTAATTTTAAGGAATTTTATTAAGGATAAACTGGCCTTGATTATTTGAATTGTCTAAATGTAAATGAAATAGGAATTAGATATTTAGATATATGCTAACATAGTTTTTAAACAACTGTCACTAGCACAAATTGGACCTGAGTTGTCTGAATAAATTTATTATTTAAATACCCAAGCAGTGTATTTTCTCCTTGGGCGAAGTGTCCCTACTCCACCGTCTCGGCAAAGTTAGATTGGGTGGCATCGAATGATGGCTTCTGTCTGAAAGATATGTCGTAAAAATATGAACGAATCGTAAGGGTGAGTTTTCACTCAAGCTGCAGGCTTATTTTTGTCTCGCGCTTTTATGCAACTTCAAATATTTTGGCGTGAAACGTCTTTCAGTTCGGTAGTAGAGGGTCACTTGCATGCAACGAAAACGTGTCGCCTCGGAGAGGGCTATAACTACGTACCTCTGTAACTACGTATTGCGTGCAATTTATTTGTATATCCATCAGTAGAACAAAGTAGCCATTACTCAGATCCTCTTGACTCGTGCCGCTAGATGGCGCCAGCGCTGCGTATCACTTTGCGCATTTCGAGCTAAAAATTAACGCTTACTTAAAGACGTTTCATGTTAAACCAACTCACAACCCTGTAACCCGACACAACCCTACCCGCTTTGTACTTTAGCCAACTTACAGCTGTTATCATTATGTTGATAGATTTTATGTGTAGTAGGGGATGTATTAAAAAAAGGGCAAGATAAAAAGTACCCGAAACATGCAACGACTAATGAATGTTGAGGAAGCGAAAGTGATCTGTCAGGATCGTAGCAAGTGGCAGTCCCTGGTCTCTGCCTACCCCTCTGGGATACAGGCGTGAGTTTATGTTATGTTATTTTATGTGTAAGAGAAATGGGGGTCAGTCATTCGCAAAAAATGTTGTGGAATCTGGGATATATTTAATGTGACAGCACCTTAACAAGTTTTATATCAGAACAATGTTATTTAGCGTTGAAAATATTCGCGAGACTACACGATTTTAGAGATGTATTCGCTGACTGAATTTGCTTATCTTATTATAGGTACAATAAAGAATATCTATCTATCTATAGGTAGGTAGCTGCTTTACGACGTAAAATATTTTAAAATTTTTCGTTATTATATTTAATTACAAAATAACTATTACGATTGTTCTTAATTTGTTTTAATTTTATTCAGGTAAACGAATCTGGAGTTAAGTGAATAATGTTATTATATTTCTTTAGTATTGATGAAATAAAGCCTCTTGATGAGCAAATATATAAATCTCTCAATGTATTTGTGTAAAAAAATTAAGGAAGAAACTTTTTGTTATTTCAATACTTAATGAACTTTAGTGTTATTATCAGTGCTGAAAAAACACTTTGTTAAATCAATAACACTTTGTTTACTGCTAGATCCAGCAAAATCTCAGTCGGCAAAACGGGCTCTCTTCGTTACATTTGGGAACCAATTTTTTCCATAATACAGGCGTGACTTCATGTGTACTTACATTTAATTATTTTGTCGTTGAACCGACCATAAAGAACAACAATTAAAATAATTTCGCAAACTCGCTGCAACGCGCGATCCTTCTCCATATTCATTTCCAATCCAGCAACAATATTAGGTGAAATTGAGTACACAAATAACCTGAGCCGGACAACGAATTGAAAAGATACCTACCACTACCTTATGTTTACTTGTGGCCAGTTAAAAGCTTGGTTCGCACAAGACATTTTAAGGTTAGCGAGATGATGTGGTAGTAAGTTACTAAATTTTTTCAGCAAATCGAAAAAAATTTGAGACTAGAGCGCGTGATCAAGGCGGCCTACATTTCATTCATTCATGACAAGATAGTTTCGTAGGGTGTTTCAGAACAAAACATAAGATATTGGTCTCACACACGATGTATACGTGGAAAAAAAATTAAAACAGAATCAGTCGACAAAAAAAAATATTCTAACGGGGACGCGATGTTAAAAGAAACTATCATGTCATTTTTTTTCTCTATGATTTAAACCGTTGCATTGGTGTCAAAAAGTAAATCTATTCACGTAGTAAAAAATATGAGATCAAATTGGATGCAACCTGTGACATCACAGTCAAGTTGCTAGTGTCTTATGATCTCGAGAACTGATTATATATTTTTTACACCCCTTATGAATGAAAATGTTGTAAAACCCAGTTATTTTATGGTTACATTGGTTGTGACTTTTTCCATATCCTCTATGGTATAAATATATATAAGCAGCCTATATACGTCCTATTGTAGGGCACAGGCCTTCTCCCGGAGAGAGAGAATGGGCTTAATCACCACGCGTGCCCACCGCGGATTGGCGGTTTCAAGCGCTCAGACACTCAGGTTTCCTCATGATGTTTTCCTTCACAGTTAGCGAGTGGTATTGCTACTATAACTTCACAAATGTACATAACTTAGAAAACAAAATCATAGGTACATGCGGGCTGGCAATCGAACCTGGGTCTCTCGCTTTCGAGTCCAATGTTCTACCCACTAGGCTACTACCGCTTACGTACAAATATACTCCTATCACATTTTGAAGCATGTTTCCCACTGAAAATATTTAGTTCATTTCTTTAGATAACAAACAAATATTTCAAACAACTTGTGTGTTGTAAATAATATCATTAGTTTCAAATGCAATACTTGAGTGACAGTCTGTACCTAGCTTTAACGTGCTTTAACTCACATACTATAGCACCCAAGTATCGCTTCCAAGCAATAATCGTCAATTTGTATTCCTTTTTAAAGAGAATGTCCAAGTTGAATTATAATTATGGCCATTTTAACGTATGTCTTCTTCGGATCGAATTTTGGGTGTCCTTATTCTTTATTGTCACGAGCGTGAATAAAAAGAACAGAACTTGACTCAAGTAACAACAACTAAATTTGACCAGTGCCTTTTGAGTCTAGTAACAGCTGAACTAACTTTGAAAACTATTGTCAAGTTTCAGGTCCGAGGCTGATACTAGCCTCAGCTATCACGTTCGGTATGAATACGAATGACGGAGAAGGAAGATAGAGACCCGGATCTTACCTATAAGATCAATCTAGAGTGCGTCGTCGAATTTGACTCGTTGATTCAATTCGATTGTCAAATTCGAGTGTTGATTTGAATAAAATCAAATGATGATTGTTTTGTGTTAAACAGCTTAAAATGGACACTCAAAACCGATCTCAGAGCTTAGAGCGCTTTTGTCTGGAAAACGGGCTTAGTTCTGTAGATAAATATCAAATCCCCAAACATACCCATAACAAAGTCATGGCCATGCTTCAACAAATCCCCAAAACAAAGTCGTGTCAATGCATCAATAAATCCCCAAAACAAGGTCATAGTCATACTTCAACAAATCCCCAAAACAAAATTTTGGCCATAATCATCATCATCAGCCACTTGACGCCCACTGCAGGACATAGGCCTCCTTCGTGGCTTTCATGACCATGATTGGTTTTGCCATAATCGCCACGCTTGGCAGGCGGGTTGGTGATCGCAGTAGACGGTTGGAATGTCAGGAAGACGCTGCTGCCCGTCTCCTGCTAATTGATTTCCTTAGTCGCCTTCTATGACATAAGCATAAGCAGCCATATACGTCCCACTGTAGGGCACAGGTCTTCTCTCAGGGAGAGAGTATGGGCTTAATCACCACGCGTGCCCACCGCCGATTGGCGATTTCAAGCGCTGAGGTATATGAAGGTATAGCTGGTATTGCTACTATGGGTGGTAGCCTAGTGGGTAGAATACTAGACTCGGAAGCGGGAGACCCAGGTTCGATTCCCAGTGCGGGCATGTACCTATGACTTTGTTTTTGTTTTCTAAGTTCTACGACATCCAGGGACGGAAATGGAGTGACGCTATTCTTAATCCGGCGCCACACGGACAATTATGGCCATGCCTCATGGCAAATCCCCAAAGAGTCATGTTTTAGGCATTTGTCGAAGCAGGCCTTCTGTATGTTCCGTCCCGGTCTGAGAAGGGCCGTGATTCACAAGGCACCCTACCGCCAATAGTTCGAACAAAAAAACTCTCACTCGTTGCGATTTTCGATTTTGTTCCCTTTTTTAGGCGACAGGTGGTTAGAACAAAGATGCACGCTTACGCTGAACTGGTGCCAATGGGGTTTGTGTGAAACTGATTTCAATAAAAAGTGAGTAGGATCGATTATCCTGCGGGCTCAACATGATTTTTTTGTTGTATCTCGAGACAGCCGAGTCTATCCATGTTTGCTGCGTAGTAACATAATGTTACTTAGTCTGCTCTATGGAACTCTGCACAGTATTAAAGTAAAAGTAAAAAGTATTTGCTCATATCTAGGAACATACATACATAAGCTCACGTCTGTATCCGAGAGATTCTGACAGATTACTTTCGCTTCCTCAGCATACATTAATCGTTGCATGCACGCGCGCCGGTTTCGGGTACTAGGAAATTGCAAATTAGTTTGGTCTTCGGTTCCTACACCAGGTTTAGCTTGTGTTGTGAGTGTCATATAGCTAAATAAAAGCTTTGTTAAAGATTTGAATCGCTCGTAGCCCCGGCTGCCTGAGTGATCTTAAACGATCACGAAGGTTAAGCAACACAGGACGCGTTCAGTGCATGGATGGGTCGCCGTCTATGCCTAACGCTAGTGGCATTTTCCCGAGCGGTTCCGTGCTTCGCAAGGCACGTTAACCTGTAGGTGCCGGCTGCCGTCGATAGACGGCAGTCGTTAAGCCAAGTCAGAGGCCTTAGGGCAGCTTGACAACTTCTGACAGTAGACGAGCCACTAGTCTACAAGCCTCCACCAATCCGGACTTGGCCCCCGTGGTGGAGTATGGCCTATACCTTCCTCAGGGAAGAGACCCGTGCCCCTCGGTGGGGACATAATGGGTTGATGATGATAAAAGATTTTTACTTGATCAGTGGTACTCTATATTTTTGCACCTAGAAATTATGAAGTATCTCTCTCTCTCCTTCCTTTTACTCTTTTATTGCAATGACCTTATTTTCAATGTCACATATTTCTGCTCCCTTTTACCCACTCTGGCGGTTCGAATAATGAGATGCGAACAAAAGAATATGTAAATAAAATAAAAATAGAACACATCGACATGTCACTTTTGAACATGTATTTGGAATTCCATTGACGCGATCGAATCATGGCTGGCTGCACGAAGGCGCACCGCGTGTTCGATTGGAAAAAATATACAACAAAATTACCTTTGAAAAATAAAAAATTCGACGGAAGGATTGACATGCCGAAATATTTATCTAACAAGTAAACAAAGTGTGGTGACTTCTCAACGCCTTAGTTTTTGTTGAAAGAGTGGTCGTCCAGATGCATCATAGTTTGAGAGACCGGTAGCAATGTGCTACCAATCGAAAAGATAGTAGATCTATCATCGCATTCCGATCAAACTACAGGTTATATATGTGTAGGAACTTGAGTTATTTGGATGCCGATGTTATTCATGTGTAATGTTGAAAACAAAAAATAATACGTAAATAAATATAGTTCTGTTCTGCTCTCTTCCTTTCAGTTTTTCAAGAGTCAAACATTTTTTAATTTGAACGGTATAGCAAAGGTTGAAGAATAGCGTCACTCCATTTCTTTCCGTGGATGTCGTAGAAGGCGACTTAGGAAAACAATTACCAGGAGACGGGCAGCAGCGTCTTCCTGAGATTCCAACCGCATACTGCGAGCGCCGACCCGCCTGCCAAGCGTGGCGATTATGGCAAAACCCCTCATGGTCATGAAAACCACGAGGAAGGCCTATGTCCTGCGGTGGGCGTCAAATGGCTAATGATGATGACGATGATATATTTCAAGTTAAAAACAAGAAAATAAATAATGTAAGTCTCCGCGGCATTATAACTGCCAGTGGTCTAATTAAACTAGTTGGAGCTAGACTACTATGCAGATATCTTTGGTTTCTCATGGCTAACAAATTAACCGAACAGTTTAGATCATTAAAACTACATAAAGTAGAAGCTGTAAACCATGATTCTAACGATATTTTTATCTTACTCTGAAATCGATGCAATATAAAATTCGATTTATCGATTTTCGATCGATCATTAATCGAGATAGCATTTTTATAACGCGGTTCTTTAAACAAACATCGAGTCAAGAAATGGATTACGATAATTTTTTGGAGGTGGTAAGTTTTGTCATTGTCCTGTAAAAATATTATCTACTAAAATTAACAGCAACTAACCGTTGCTCGTTATTGAAATAAAGTATCGATTTATTAACGATTTTTAAAACACTTCCAGCAAGCCAAAGGCTAATCTTTTAAAGTTTCAACATAGAATAAAAATTAAATTTGATTTTTTAAACACATTTTATAATCGCTCCATAAGACAGGGTCTCATTAAAATTGATTCAGATGAATTAGTACTCCTTAATACCTTATTTCAAATTAAGAGCTGATAGACGTATCGTTGAAAAATATATTTTTAGTGTTAAATGTTTAACGGTCGGTCATCCGGTATGCGTAAACAGAACAATTAAGTTACTATGATTCTGATCAAATTTCGATAATTATTATTTTGCGACAGCTAGTTTACAAATAACCAAAGTATTTTTGGCACTAGAAATTTTTTTTACTCTAACCCTTTTTACTCACAATTTTTATGGTTGAAAAGTCCTGTAGAGTTTTTGCTAACAAATTTAATATCACATTGTAGCGCGACTTTTTGCATTTTGTAAGACAATCCACGTTACATATTGCTGGTGAGGAGCCAGCGGCATGATTTCAATTAAAAATAATCCTTATTAAATACTTGCGAAGTTAGAGACCACAACACAAGAGCAAAAAAGCCCGTAGCCGTGAACGGCTTGTCGGCCGCACATTGGCGGGCTTTTTGCGATGGTATTGTAGTCTCTCACCTGAAGGGGTTTATTTTAGTTTGTATCGTTGCGCCCGCACGACGCCGGCCCATTGTTATGATTTGTTTACATCCAGTGACCAGTTTCATTAAACTGCAATTCGTAGTTTATTATGACTATTCGATGTACCATGCCTAGCGTCTTACCCTTACCATCTACCTTTATTTTATTTAGGTTTAGTTTTAAGTAATTAGCTTTAATGTAGGTGAGTGCTGAAAATCAGCGCCGTTAGAAGGCGTAAAACCCACAGCATAAAACCTTTTGTAACCAACTATATTAAGAGCAGGCTGATCTCATTGGTCACTGTTTTTATCATCATCATCATCATCACCCACTTGACGCCCACTGCAGGACATAGGCCTCCCTCATGGTTATCATAAGCATGAGGGGGTTTCGCCATAATCGCCACGCTTGGCAGGCGGGTTGGCGATCGCAGTATGCTATTGAAATCTCAGGAAGACGCTGCTGCCCGTCTCCTGGTAATTTATTTCCTTAGTCGCCCTCTACGACATCCATGGAAGGAAATACTGTTTTTATATACCTTATAGAAAGTGCCAATGAGACCACAAATTGTTACCTCGTTAAGACTAGCTAATAAATATGTGTATAGTATTTTCTATGGGTCACACGAGCACTAGGCATAATAAAAACTGAATTTGCACGGATATTTTACTCCTTTATTGTTCATTTTACAATTTTTCCATGATTCGGTACTTTTGCGAGTGCCATGGTCTCGCTAGACCAAAAAAAAAAAGTGTAAATATCCGTGCCAATTCAGTTTTTATTAAATATGTGTATGTTAATTTACTATTTTTTTTTCTTTCAACCACTCTACGATCGTTGGTGGCAATAAATATGGTTTTACTTACGTTTACTTACTTTACCTACTTGTTAATATGTGGTTTAATCGACTTTGCAGTGTACATCAAATTAATTTTAGTTCCATGAAGCGGGCCTCAGAGAAAAAGTATCCGGCACAAAGCGTGGCTGTTATTTTCTATTTACTCAATTTGCCAGAACAGCCCAACTCAATAATATCCAGGCATACCTTCTCCATTCTGGAAGAATTTTCTTTTACTTCCATGTTTCTGATCACATTCCGCTAAAGGAGATTAAGAGAGCAATTTAATCCAAAGTTTACCGCGCCGATAATCAAGTGGTCCCTTATTTGCGTCAACTGGTCGTTACTCTGCGCTAATAAAATACTCACAGTGTATTGCCACGAAAAGGGATATATTACCAAGTATACAAGAATAAAAAACTGCCTTCAAAAAACAGTCCAAACAGAAATCATAGTTCGCTAATTTTAAAACTCATTCCGCCAGATGTCGCTGCCTGTACGTAATACATAGAAGTTTGTAAGGAGGTTCAAAATTTCGCCGATGTCTGCACTTGCCCATTAGCTCAGTTGGGAGAGCGCTGACTGGCTTAGCTAGAAGTCGCGGGTTCAAGTCCCGGCATGCGTGAAATTTTTAGCCTCTGAATAGGTTTTTAAAATTGTCCTTAGCACGGATTAGTGCAACAAAAAATATAATTAGGCTTTACAAGTTTACGAGTAATAGCGATCAACTCATAAAAGGATAACTTCGTACAAATTTCATTGAAAATTACTTTGATGAAGTTGTTAGTTCTGCTTGTACGGAACCCTACCCTGCGCGTGGCGTGAAACGGAGGTAAGAATTAAAATGTAAAATTCAGTTATCAGCTGTGTTTAAACAGGTTATTGGTTTATAATGCGAAGATCCTGTTTTTATCAACATTGTTATTAGTTTTGCAGATAGTTCTTACTAAGTCGTATAAGGCAGGGTTATATAATTGTATATCCAGGCTTATGTCCTGCAGTGGGCGTCAAATGGCGGACGATGATGATGATGATATCCAGCTGCGTTTTAACTTTCTACTTGGTCAATGTAACTTAACTTTCTACTTGGATGACCTCGTGGCGCAGCGGTAGTGCACCTGCATACCATGCGAGAGGTCCCGGGTTTGAATCCCGGCTGGGGACAAAAAAAACCCCAGGTCATGAAAACTAAAAAACCAAGACATGTTTGCATGTTTGTGATGTCGTTGTTCTAGTTCCCACGACACAGGTTATCCTAGTGTGGGGCCAGAAGCAATGTTAAATGTCTCCAAATAGGTTTTTACAATAATAGGGTATCAACGGTACTGTTGCACAAGTCATACAGGATGTGTCTGAATCAGTACAGTTTGCTAATGTTATAATTATTCGAATTGCATTTCTAAATTAATGTAGACCACAATGCCACATTTAGATAGATAGATAGATAGAATATTCTTTATTGTACACAAAGATTACATTAACAGAAATTCAATAAATCGCAGTACAATTGGCGGCTTTATTACTACTAGCAATTTCTTCCAGACTACCGTATGAAGGAAAAATTCTGAAGGAAAGCGAGACGGGTAGTCGGTTTATATTATATACTTCTCAGTGTGCAGTACCTACTCTTCATCTTATTTATATCTGTTTGTTTTCAAATGTTTAACTGTACTTGTATCTGTTTCTTCACCTTCAAAAGTAGAAGACTGCCTACTCAAAGCAACTCAAGAAAAATGTGTCTTTCTTCAACCAAGCCACTAACAAAGAAAATCGAAATATTCTACAAGAGAACAAATCTACCATATTCTCCCGTACGTTTGTGTACGTGACGCGAACATCGAGATACGTCCCGCTATCACGCCTGCCATCAAAGGAGCTGAGCAGAGAGGTTATTCACTTCCCAGAAGGCTGACCTTTCTATGAACGCCTGTGCTTTGACCTGTGGCATAAATTGAGAGAGCATGGAAGGACTGATTGGAATCCCTTTTGAATATGTAAGTAATTCAAAACCCTAGCCAAAACTCTGCAAAAGCAGGTGGTGGCATTTTTCGAATACAAGATACATTCATAAAGTCATGCTTACATCCACGAGGGGTAAGCATTTTGTTCATATTTTTTCACAGAATACGAGAGAATTGTTTTATCCCAAACCATTTTGTTGGCAAGCTATTGGCTTAGCACGGAGTAACTCTTATACATTACTTTTGCTTTAGAGCACGTAAAATGCGTAGGCGGGTTCCAAGAATCGGTACCGTTCGTTTCACAAACCATAACCTTAGTAATATCTCGACAAATTGGATGCAAGGATGGGCTAAGAAGAAGGCTTGCCTCCTTTTGACCTGTCAAGTGAATTCAATGCAATAAGTTATACTTATAGTAAGTGGTGATGAATGTTAGGAGCTTTCAACGCTCAGTCAGTCCATAAGTCTACATTCTAATTACGAAACTGATTTTGTTTTCTTAATTTCCTGTGAAACTTGGCCACTACAATAAACGCAACGTCTTTTCAAGAAAAGAAAAGAAGCAAACGATTCAAATAAAAACGCACAAAAAAAAATCAAGTCTTTCTCCCATCACCGTACGACCAAAAAGGTCGTTAAAACTATTAACACCCAAAAGAACAGTGGCCTCCTTCGTGTATAGATTTTAAATTTATCTCTTTTTTCGTTTTTTATGGCATCGGTGGTATTGGTTACACGCGGAGGGTCCGCAATAAATAAATATCCACACACTTTGACAAATGACCGAACACTGCCTTTATGGTAGGCGGTACCACTGTCATTGCTGTTGGGACACTAACGATTTTCGAATCAATTTTGAATCTTAGAGTTAATTTCGAAATTTTTGGTCACACATTGACAATAATTATCAAAAATCAAAATCTTGTAACATTGAGAACTATGAATAGTACAGTATTATATAACATTAAGGTAGACAGATTTGCCGCTAAATCAACCTGCACGATACCGACCTACTCAGTTGAGTTTGTACTTAAAGTTTTTGATGTTACTTTTGTGCTTAAAATTACGAGTACCTATATATGTAAGAAACAATATGGGCTACAAAGATTGTTAAACTCTCGACTGTACCTTATATATTTGTACGGAATAGAACTGTTGAACAGTAAACAGCACATCAACCTTTATATACGTGCACTCTAATAAGTTACTCTCATCATTATCATAATTCAGCCACAAGAAGTACGCTGGACATAGGCCTCCTCCATGGGTTTCCAAAAAGACCGGTTGGAAGCGGCCTGCATCCAGCGTCTTCCTGCCACTGACTCTATGCATTCATAAATCATGCTGAGTCTGTAATTAATGATAGCTATTCTCTCGCTCTGTCTCTTTCTTGCTTTAAATATGACTTATCAATATCCCTTTAAAGTCTGTACATATCGACCGCGGACTGTTATATCGGCTACGTAATCGATACACCTAAATCTATTCAATTCGAGAAAGGATTCACTGGTTCCGCCTCCGAGATTTACAAACTCGTATCAGATTTGTTTTAAGACTTTGTAAAACACTCTCGGAATTCATATTAGTCGATTAATAAATTCCGAGAAGTTGGAATAAGACATAAATTTTAATAAAATATCCCCATATAGTTTAATCTTTGTTGTTATCTAAAGTGCCTGGACGGGACATGGTGATTCGTGCACGCTGTATTGTTTTAATGTCATTATAGATTTCAAGATTGCTCTCGGCTTTAAAACGTGCAGCTTCTGCTTTGTGGAAAAAACGGGTAATTTCTAAGTTGTGACTTTCAAATTGGGCTTTGTTTACACGGAATTGTCATTAAAATGAAACTCGCTGTCAGGACTTCAAAGATTTATTTCTTAAAGATAGCTCGAAAATCCAAAATTGACAAATATCTTCAACTACATGCTCGCTGTCTATATGCAATGAACAATAAGCACGTATTCACTATCTACATGGATTATCTAAAGAAGGCCAATGCCCTTTAGAATCGAGCTTTGAATGCTGGTGAATTATCTCTTTTCCGCATATTTTTTGCAATTATGTTTGTAGACTGTATTTTTAGACAGAAATAATTTGATCTATACCACTACTTTATGCGTGATTGTCACCCTTAAGGGGCAAAATAAAGCTTCTTAAAAAAGATTCCGGTTCTCACTGCCAAGTGAGATTCTGGTTCTCACAGTGGAGATCGCTTACTTTCTTTGCATTATCTAATTAGCCAGCCTCATCCGCAACAATAATCAAAATAATGACACAACTAAGGGTCACCGCACACATTTCGATTACTCAAACCATAAGTACTAATTAAGGCCTCGGATAGAGTTGGAAAACGTTCACAGGGCAAATTGCCTTGAGACCAAAATCACGCTAATAGTCTGTCTGAACGCATCTTCTGCCACCGGTGTTACACAGCATCCAATCCTATCTTGGCGTCATTGCTATCACTTTCGTTCTTATTTACTTCACTATCGACGTCTCTTTCTTTTGCTTATTCTTGTATTTTTTCTCCGTCTTACACAAAGTCATAAATCTTAAGTGATGAACCATCAATTTTCACTCTTAAGTCGTCAGCATAAGTTGGAAAGTTGTTTGAGTTTTGAGCTTTAGTTTTGACAGTGGCGGTAAGAAATGCGATTCGGTCTTAAAGGAAGGCTGCGTTCGGATGATGCCTTTGAGTCTCGTCATCAAAGAGGCCGACAGCATCGATGCTTGATTTGACGCCAAGTCGATTTGCCTGACTATCGACGTAATTATGTTGTTCTGCGGTGGCCGTTTATTTTATTCGATTTTCAATTCTCGGTTCGTTGGCATCGCAATAAAATGGACGTCTGTACGTTTGTTTGTTTATTGTGGGAGCAGGTGAAGTGGAGAAATTGTTTGTGATAGCTACGGGAATTGATTTGATTGTTCAGCATAAGGTTATTAGAAGTCCTGGGGGTTTATGGCTTGAATTAAATAAAACATTCATTAGTAAGTCCTTTTATTGACACTCCTTTATTTTGAGAAATAATATTAAAGTAATGATTAAGCAAGTAGGCATTCGAACTAATGAAACATCTTTCGAAGTGCAATAAATGAATAGATATTTGTTTTAATAACTGATTGGCTGTTCCAGTTTTGTAAACATCCAACCAGAAAGTAACATGAGTAGGGTATTCTTTCATTATTATTATCACGTGAAAAAAAATTAAGTTTAATTTTTATAATTGTGCAGAATAATTACTTACTCCTAGGAAGTATACTAACCAAACCACACTGTAAACCCTTCCTTGGACAACCAACAAGAACAAAACCCTTCAAAACACAAGTGGCCGCGAGATCGCTACACAGCTTGTGGTCAATGACTCTAATAGATGGCGCTATGGTGGGCTTCAACCAGAAATTGACCCCCGACACCATATAAAAACTAAGATCAGAAGGACCTTCAGAAGTGGCCATGTCGGTCAATTTACAAATTAGAGAGGACACGCACGGTACCCACCGCAGAGTTGGAAGAGCTGGGATGGACGGTCAGAAATTAATAATAATATTATAGCATAGTCTATTAATATTTTTTCGGAAAAAGATGGGTTAGTAGAAATAGAATAGATTATAACTCCTAGTGAATTTAATAAAGGTAAAGATAAGCACCATCATCAATTGACCAAGAATTTAAACTTAGATGCTTACTAAAAATACGTTAATATAAAGTGAGATTTGCATATTGAGTACACCAATGGTATAAGGCCTGGCGAGCGTAAGCAGTCTACAGGATGTACGATTATAATAATATTAATTTATATCAAACTTGTCTCGACATTGATTTTGCTATGATTTGCACGACGTTGTAACGGCAGACGACACCTTTGAGTTACGAGTACTTACAAATAAGAGGTCTCTTAAAAGGAACACCCGCGCCGCAAATTAATCCACTGTCTCACACCAGGGCAATGGCGACGCGTTATTATCAAAAAACCGTATCCCTAAAATGTTTTACTGGCGTCACAAACGATTTACTGTGCGCACGCGCGTGATTTATTCACAACAAGCGGGCATCGATAAATTATCGCCTCCAGTTCACTGTTGATATTTACTTGGAATCGGCAGCAATTCGGACGACGTAGGCCCCGTAATTTGTTGTTTAACGATGGGAAGAAATGTTGTCGTACTTGAACCAATGGTTTTAGTAACAAACATTGCTGAGAGATGAAAACGATCTATAATTGATATTTTAAAGATCGTTAAAATTTTGTGTAAAAATTTGGAATTTGCTAAATTTTAGTTGGTGTACAGGCCATATTATTTAATTGTTGAAACAAAACAAATTATTAAACTTTTTAAAATAATAGAAGAAGATATATATATAAGCAATGAGTATTCAAGTAACTTCATAAAAAAAACTTACAACTAAGAAGTATCAAAAATATAAGAAATCAGAGAACGATAATTAGAATTTCAAAACTCCAATAAATAACAAATACCTTTATAAGTATAGCTAGACAAAAAATTGAACATTCACAAGTATGTCAGAGTAAAATATAATGACAAATTACGATCGGAATTGATCTTGCAACCTTCTACTTCCAGGACAATGACATTGAAATCAAAATAACCACTCCAATCTCAGTCCAAGATAAAAATAAAAGCGAAGTCATTTCAAATTTCAATCAGCTACTGGATGCACGTGAAATAATCATCGTTGGGTGGCCGATGGTTATAATGATTTTTGATTTGATGCCGATCGCTTCCGAATAATTTCGCGAATCGCAATTTGATGTATCAGGCATAAACTCGTTGGATTAAATTTTTCGATTCAGTAGACGATTGTTTCGATTCATTTTTTATTTTCTTTGATTGATTATTAGATTGCTAATACGATTTTTTTGTCTTGTATCTTATTATTCACTTTTTGCATTAAATTCGTAAATTTGGCAAATAATTAGCTACTTGTTTTGCATTATATTTTGTGAACGAAGTTGGTTAAAAGTGCTGTCCAGCAGGTCCATCTTTACATTTTTGTTGCATAGAACACAATAAGAAACGTTTATTTGGTACTCACACAATGAAAAAAAAAAAAAACAATAATTGTTGGGCGTGCAAATTAAGTAAAAAAAAAAGTAAAAATTTTATTTATTTGTAACAACGATTGGCAGATGTAATTTCTGGTGGGCCCCATACTAGGCAAATCCTGTATCGTGGGCTCCCGTTTGTGGATTACTATTATTAAAAGGTTCCTCTGTGGTAGACAGTGTCTGAGTAAATATAAAAAATACAAATAAAAACTAAGCTAAATTAAAGTATTCCAATTTCGGAAGAAGAAAGAGAAAGTAAAATTAAAAAAGATAAATAAATAATAATAATAATAAATCATTAATAATTATAACTTGAAACCATGAAATGGTTGAAATGGTATTACACGCTTTTATAAATAAAATTATAATTAATTATACTGCTACATAACTTAGCTTACATAACATAAGCAGCCTAATATACGTCCCACTGTAGGGCACAGGTCTTCTCTCAGTGAGAGAGTAAGGGCTTAATCACGCGTGCCCACCGCGGATTGGTGATTTCAAGCGCTGAGGTATGTGAATAGCTCAGACACTCAGGTTTCCTTAACTGTTAGGGAGTGGTATTGATACTATAACTTCACAAATGTACCTAACTTAGAAAACCAAGTCATAGATACATGCCCGCACTGGGGATCGAACCTGGGTCTCTCGCTTCCGAGTCCGATGTTCTACCCACTAGGCTACCACCGCTGTGCTTAGCTTAATTTTTGTTAATGTAATCTCTGTGTACGATAAAGAATATTCTATCTATCTATGTATCTTATTCACTACCATAAATACTATATGTGGCATCAAAATGGCCGCCACTCAGCATTTTGGTGACGACCATGACGCTGATTTTTGGCGGTTGTCACAAAAATACTTACAATACTGTACCTCAGAGGTAAAGAATAAGAGGTCCACCTTTTTTGAAAATCGTTTTTGTACGGATTTCGATTATTGAATTTATACTCCTTGACGTGGCAAAAAGTATTAAGTTCTATCGGCAATACTTTTTAATATATTCAGAATCAAATAGTAGTAAGTCACTTGAGCTCCAGAGGTAAATAATAATAATAGGGGTTAAAGTATGAAATTGCCGTTTTATTGCAATAGGTTCTTTGAATTGACATAGATCTTCATGGTTTGAGGTTTTCGAATGAAACTTTTTTCAAATGGTTTCTATGATGTTCTTTTTTTAAAAAATGTGAAACATTTGAATATCGACTTTCAATTGTTTTTGTTATTCAATTTATACAAGAAAGATGGATACTGCGAAAATTCGAGTGATTATGAGGCACCCATTTTTCGTATTTTTTTATTTTATTGATTTGACGCAAGTGAGTCAATATTGTGGGTAAGGTAAGGTAAGGTAACCCTTATCATAGTTTACCTCTAAAGCCGTAACAAAACTCGATGCAATCGGTCAGTAAGAAGTCCAAGCGCGCTTACCGCATCGGCTCTCAATCCGGACTTAATTCTTGACCCCCGCGTCGATCGAGGCGTTTCCGCGCTTTTTTTGTGTTCCTATCATTTAGCATTTAAGTAGTTGTTATTCTTTACCTCTGAGGTAGGTATAGATATAATAATAATAATAATTCGATTCATAACCAAATTATTTAAACAATTTATAAGAAATATTTACAATACTGACCCTGGACCTGCTACTAAACAAAAATATTGAATTGAATGTTGCAAAATCACCCGTAACGTAACTGGTTAGAGTGCACGCGTATAAAGATCGATGTGCTATCGACTGTAGGTACTATCTATTACGAATCTACGTTAGTATGAATATTGAGCCTGTAACCATGTTAAATTAAACATTCTAGTGCGAAATCCAGTAAGAAACGTTCAAAGTGTCCCCTAAAAGGCCTTGTTTACAATAAGTACAAAGACTTATAGCTTCATCCCAAACAACGGTATCTATCGGGAAGATTTCCTCAATAAGGATCCGATCCCGCTTATAATCCTCTTAAAGAAATCCATGACAGAAAAAAAACGCAAGCACAAAAGAACCGAATACAATGAGGAAAAAATCAAAGGAGTTTTTTTCTTTATTTCTATTTTCAAACAATAATACTTGAAGCGTCCTGGCTGGTTGACATCTTCGGCTATTGATACGAGGGTTAAAAAAAGAAAAAAGTTTTTTGAACTAAGAATATTGGCGTGGGAGTTGGGATCGATACAAGTGTGACTTATGGCTTTAGTGATTAAAGAAAAAACGCGTTTCTTTTCTTCGTGATGAATTGAATGCTTGAATAAGTGATAAACAGTAAAAAGTGTAATTACTTACTAGCCAGTTGTAATTACTTACTAGCCAGTTGTACTACTATGATATCATCATATTTTTATAGAGTAGAAACTAATAGATAATTTACGATCAAGTTAGCAAACTTTCTTCTTTTTTTTTGTTGTACACTTAGACAAGTCATCGTCTTCGATCAATCATCATCACGCTTGCGTACTGTAGATTGGCGATTTTTAGTTCTGAAATACTTGGACACCACAGGCACCCAGGTTTCTTTGCAGCGTTGAGATTTCTCGTTGAGCGTTAGTGCGTAAAGATCGCGTCTATTATGATTAGGAAATGCTTGTCCTCTAACCTAATGGTATTTTTCCTATGCTTCTTAAGGAAGTATCCTGCCTTTATTTACCACCTCTAATATACCTATCTATACTAATATTATAAAGAGGGAAAGTCTGTTCATATGTTTGTAAGTTTGTATGTAGGAGTTAATCTCCTACATACAAACAACAATTGCAATCAACAATAGGCTCAAGGTCGCCCAACAAGCGACTGAGAGAGCTATGTTAGGAGTTACACTGCGTGATCAATCAGGAATGACGAGATCCGCAGAAGAACCCGAGTTACTGATATAGCTCGAAGAATTGCTCAGTTGAAGTGGCAGTGGGCGGGGCACATAGCACGGAGAACTGATGGCCGCTGGCGCGGAAAAGTTCTGACCTGCCGACCGCGGACCGGACGACGCAGCGTGGAAAGGCCCTCCACCAGATGGTCTGGCGACCTGGTTATGGTGGCGGTTAAAATACCTACTGGATGCGGGCGGCAAAGGACCGGGAAGCTTGGAAAACCCTGAGGGAGGCCTATGTCCTGCAGTGGGCGTCAAATAGCTGGTGATGATGATGATGAATGTGTCCTATGGTTTGCTAACTTAATTATGCACCTATTGTTTGTAATTCTTTGTAAGGATATTGGCTTGTGTGCCTACTGTATGTAATTCTTTGCAATGTTGTCAAATAAAGTTTATTCTTATTCTTATTCTTATGAATCAATATTTATTTTCAGCCAAGTATAATGGTAATAGTTTGGTGTTCATTACCTAGTTAGTTAGCTTTTAGAACATATTTGCCTTTTACAGGCATTGCAAGTTATAGGATACACAAATGGTGCATGTATTATTTAAATGATCAACAATACAACATTAGAGGTACATTATTATCAGCATAATTATTTTTATTACACATTGTTATTATTATTTTCATTGTCATTACTCTTCTTCATCCTATTTCAAAAATTCTTTCGCCAGTATTTGGAATGGTACTTCAGGATGGACATGCGCTATAGGCTTATTCAAGTACCACGCGAACGAAACCGTGGGAACTGCTAGAAATTTCATATATTCGCTAGGATTACTATTAGATTTTTATAGTAAGTATTACTGATTAGCTGACCTGGCAAACGTTGTTTTGCTATATTCATCAGCCTACGACCCATTCTGGCCGCAGCATTAGCGTTTTCCTACTTTTGTAAGAATAGTTACAAATATTTTAGCATTGCAAGTTTTCGATTGCACTCAAGGGATCTTGAGGTAGGCACTCGCACCAACTTTTGTATGAGATTTTAAGATGATTTGAGAAAGGGACTTGAGGACTTTGAAAAGATGGTCAGCGTGGTTTTTTTTTTTTCCCCGCTGCCTTTTTATCCCCTACAAATTCGGCCCCAAGGCAGCCGCTAACATTGTATCTACATTGACATTCAACAAACAGAATGTAAATTCTATACGTTGAAATAAATTCCCGATGTCTGATTTATGATTCCCCAGACCTACACAAAAGATTTCATAAAAATCTGTGAAGCCGTTTTGGAGGAGTTCGATAACAGACACTGTGACACGAGAGTTTTGTACGTTAGATCGAAATTTCGTGCGAAACTGTTTTTAGATTTTTCGGAGTTTATTTATTTATTTATTTATATATTTATTCCGGAGATACTACAGAAACATGCCACTTATTCTAAACTTAGATGATAAAAATATGTACTAGGCATGCATCCAAAAACATATCTCACTAAGTACTTTATTATTAGTAAGTTTAAGGTGAGGGCGTGTATTGAGTAATTCATGAAGAGTACATGAATTATTTTTTATGAGTTGGTCTCATAACAAATGTTATTTTATGAGATTGGTATTGATGAGTAGAAAAACCCTGGACTTAAGTTTAGCGGACCTTTCTGAAATTTCCAGTATAATGTCGACGAATTCCTCTAACCAGACCCTAGATTGTAATACACAACTTTTCAATAGAATGCTATAAGCTCGACAATAGTTGTCGTTTGCCTCTATTTGGTAGTCTACAAAGCAATAGTACTACAATGTCATCTCAAGCAAATTAATCTCGCGAAGAAGATCGAATCGCGCGAGGTGCCGAGTTAAGTTGGACGGGTTACACCATTGGAATGCGATTGGTTGCGAGACTATTAATAGTTTCAATGAAACAACCATTATTGACATACTAATATGACTCTATTTAACAACTATGTACTTTTGAGACTCGCCCCCCTTGGTCCTGGGCATTTCCATCTCCGTTGTTTCAAAGCGAAATTAATATCTATTAACGGGATGATTTTTCAGTTAGGACAGTCGACGGCGGCTCGACCTTTTTTGTTGCAATGCCACCCGTATCGTAACTGAATAGAGTGCACGACAGACGTTTACAAAGGTCCACGTGCTCTCGACCGTACCGCGTTGTGGCTCCCCTTATCTGTTTCAAATTAAACGGCGCATTTTGAAGCAAGCAATTCAGTGCAAAGACAGAGTGATTGTAAAGCACTGATTGCTGAATCGATTGTACGTTTCAATGGTTCCGTAGACAATGTATTTGTTATTTATAATGTATCATCACCACTCGCATATTTTAAACGGTACCTTTTTTCTCTTTATAGTATCTCTACATTTGCGTAATAGGTTTGAAACTCATTTTGTATCTTAAAAAATTACAGTCGACAAATTATGTGTGGCGTGTGGCGCCGGATTAAGAATAGCGTCATTCCATTTCCTTCCGTGGATGTCGTAGAAGGTGACTAAGGAAATCAATTACGAGGAGACGAGCAGCAGCGTCTTCCTGAGATTCCAACTGCATACTGCAACCAACCCGCCTGCCAAGCGTTGCGATTATGGCAAAACCCCTTATGGTTGTGAAAACCACGAAGGAGGCCTATGCCCTGCAGTGGGCGTCAAATGGCTGATGATGATGATGAAATAATGTGTAGTATTGACTGATTGAAAAATCAATGTCAAAGTAAAAAAAAAATTATTCAAAGTAACATAGAAGCTGTGACTTATTGAACGTTACAAGAAAAACTAGGTGTCCGTTTCAAACTCTAGATCATTTGGAGAAAAAACGGACAAAAAAACTCCAAACTTAGTTTTTTCAAACATAGGTATTCCTTAATCAACAGAGTTTAAATGTCATTATCTTCTAAAAACCTAGTACTAGGAACCCTTTAATGCACTAAAATTATTTCGCACAAAGGCGAGCGTAATTGGTATTAGTATTTGCTTCCAGCAGACTATCGGGGATGTGGAGAGTGGAAGGGGCAGTGCCAGAAAAATAATACTGTAAAAATGGGAATTGTATCGACGGATAGACCGCATATTCTCGTAGAGATCAAGTTCCTACTCCAGGGCCCCGTTACATAAAACTACAATGCAAAGTTTGTTATGTCAATTCGATGTAGTTACTATGCGAAGCAGTCTTCCTACTGTGGGTTAATCGACCGTGCAATATCATAATAGGCCATGAATTGTAGTTCTATGAAATAGAGCTCTGTCTCTCTCAATAAGTAAGGATGTGCATCTGTGTGTCTCTAACTACCTGCGTTAGAAAATACTTTCCTACAAAAAAGTTTGATCCGCTGTCAATTGTACCTCTACGCTCCAGCGGAACCCTAAATCCTAAGCTTAGAGGGGTTGGAGTGTCGCATCCGAACCGGTTCTTTATCAATCACGGTGACGAACAAAACCCGCCCGAGCATCGAACCGGGAGTCACTTACAGTAATGGACTCGTCTACTCCACTATGCAGAACGGCCCGATACCTAGAGGCCGTTTGTCGGTGCATGAGCTTTAGAATTGCACATAAAATGGACAGTGTTAAGCAGAAACATTCCAAACCACAATTAGTAATTTTGTGTATAACATTGTTTTGTTCCATGTTTCTGTTCAGACATTTTGTTTGTAATATATTAAAAACAATGTTATCCATAACACGCGTTTTTTCTCGAAAGTTCTTTATTGCGGTTTAGAATGTTTGTGCGTAACACGATCTAATTGAATAAGTAAAGGTTATACAAATTTTAAAAAGTTCTACGCGATTGTATTGTCCTGTATGTACTTATATGTTAGGGCTAAAGATGGGTGTGAACATAAACGTTAGTTTAGCATTAGCTTACCTTAGTTTCGAGCCCGGCTTATATCTGAAATAATGTTGTATTATTGTGACGATTTAATGTCATAAAGTTTATGTGTAATGTGCATTTTAGCCAGATAAAGTTTAATCCTTTATGACATAAACGATTCAACTTTAACTAGCTAGAATGCACATTAGAAAATATGAAGTAAAATTACGGACATTTAATTTTAATTTCTAACAGTTTTATTTACAAAAAAAGTCGATTCTAGTAAAACACTCTTGAGACGTAGCTAAACCGGTTTATAAGAGGAAACCCAGCCATGAACTGGCTTTAACTCCGCTTTAAGGGTGTTTTAGTGTAATCGACATTTTATAAAGAAGACTGAAACTGTTTAATAGAGACATGTGAAGTTAGATAGATAGAATATTCTTTATTGTATGTACACTACGAATTACATATGAGAATTAAACAATAATATAGTACAGTACAATTAGAGTTAGAAGTTGTAGTTATTTATTTTATTTTTTACTAGCTGTGCCCGCGACTCCGTTCGCGTACATTTCGATTTTTACGAAGCAGCATTTGTATGGGGGCCACGTCTTATCATAACTGGAGCTAGAATTTAAATAGCCTATCCTGTGTCCCAGATGTCTATATGTTTTTATACTAAATTTCATCAAATTCGGATAATTGGTTTAAGAGTTATGGAGGAACATACATACATACACACATACAGAAAAAAATTCTAAAAATCGTGAAATTAGTTTCAGTATCATATATTGAGCCTATAAACACAATATCTCTGAAAACAAACTAACTTACTCCATGACCGACCCTTACAGATTTATTATTAGTATAGATAGATTATCGAAAACTTTCTAAATGATAGCAAAAATATTTCTAAAATGTCATTATCTTCTTGGTGGTAGTAGCAATAGATTGGCACACCAGGCCACCGCAGAATGACGATTTAAAGCGCTGAGGTATGTGAATACTTCAGACATTCTGGTTTCTTCACAGTTCCCATTGGTATTATGTACTACTACAAATTCACAAATGTACGTAACTTCATATAAAAAGTCATAGATTCAAACATACGACCTTTCGACTCTACGTGAATAAAGTGTCAAATCACGACGACTTTCATGCAACAGTTAAAATTTCAGTGAAGGTGCCTAATTAAACAGATTTACAAATTTGTGGCGCAAATCTTTTATTTGCAGAAGGAGGACGATGACAATTAAATCATAATTTGTGCGCTGTTAATTTCAGACTGAAGAACTTCACCCATCTCGCGACATAATTTACCAACAATAATTGTTAGTCAGTGGGTGGTACCCAGATCAAAGAGGAATTAACGGAGTCACGACAAATGTGTATTGCCATTATCATCATAATCAAGGGACATTACAGGCTTGGTGTTAGTCAGAGTGAATATAAGGGTGGCAAACTGGCTAAGTTTAAGTTATAACTTAAAGTGCCACGGTGGAAGTGCAGCGATTTGGAACAAAATAAAGACATTTTATTTTTGAAATCTGGCGCATGATCGGCGCTGATGGAGAGCGTTAGTGGTGGTAGCTGCTCCATAGTCACGTCCCTCAGTCATGAGGAGACGAACAAAAAAAGAAGTTTTGTAAAATACCCGCAACAAGGTTCATTTTAAAAAGAACCAACCTCATACTATTTATCTAAGTAGAAAAATACGTCCATTCGTTGCTGCGTGAAAGAAGGATAAAGTAACAAGTTATACTGTCGCAGCATACAAGATTGTAAAAAGAGGTCAACCCTAGATAAAAGGAGTATCAAACCTTAAAGGCCAGTAATTATTAACTTAAATACTTGATTAAATACCGGACGCTAACTTGGTATCTTTTTTTTTTAATTTATTTTGGAATCACCAAACAGATAGTTACACTGTGACACGTTACTTAAGTAGGTATAGTATACCAGTGTTACAAAATCTTGTGGTAAATAATTTAAACTTTTGATTATTGGATACGACTGAAGTGGAGGATAATGTTGTTCATAACCCAAAAAATACAGGAACATAAGTACGGTAAATCGAAACACGTAAAAACTAAATTTTTAATAATTCACGGATTTGTTATATTGAAAAAAACAGCTTATAGGTTTTTGTTACGACTCGGTATACTACAAATAGAAATGGTAGAATCAAATAGAGTTCACGTAATGTGACTGTGGGATATATTGCAACGGTACTAACCCCCATTTCTCAAGAAAACGCCAAAAGAACACAAAATAATTGCTAAACCCAAGTGTCATTCTAACTTTGAATTGAGATTTAAGCGGCTAATTAAGCGGACACGTGCAAGAAATAGAATCATACAGCGCAACTATTAATATAACTCCGATGATAGCCTCCGAAGTTACAATCGAACTTGCACCTTATTGCAAGACAAGAAAGTCGGAAAGCGAAGTCAAAAATTCCTTGAATATTACCGGAATTTCGAAAACATTAACCGTCATAATACGAGGAGCTGTCATAATTTGTGAATGAGCGAGTTTTGCTTGATTTGTGATGTTTGTGTCCGTTTTACACAAGCTGGTTTGTTGGGATCATAAGACGTGTAAATCTATTCGCTGTCCTAGTGTTCCTGCTGTCGTAGCTTAGCAGATTTGTTGAGAGTAGGCAGTAATACCATACGTGTTGCTATGGTAACCTTTACACCAAGCATATCATAGCTACACTCCATTCCACGAAACGAGGTCCCATTGAAAATCTTCCATGTGCGCCCATTGGTTAATGCGCGTGATCTTCAATAGCCACTGCATTAAATAAATCTACCTGAAGCGGACCCTCTTCGATTATTGTTTCGTTTATCTCTAGCCACGCGCATTGACCAATGAGAATTATATTTACGTCAAAATTACGGAAATATTTCCGAAAAAATGATCGCAGTTTCCCATTTTTTTAATATTATACAAAGTTGCTAAAGTCACAGAAAAAAACGACTTGACTTTCTTTGCAATGGTTTCCGCTAGTCCGCTACTTGAGTCGTATCAAATTTGACGCGATAAATGAATATTTCCTGTGGTGTTTCACGCAAGAAACCGAAAAATATCGACTTTTGTAAGTAAATGTGCAGGATGGCTGCAAAATTTACAAAAAAAAAAAAATTCCGCTTTTAATTCGGAACGCTGAAAACGCTATCCGCCATCTTGAAAGCATCTTTGGTTTGTAAACAAACATTTGTCAGCTGTCTGTCAGTCGTGCGTGCGTAGATTCCTCTATTGTGAGTTTGGTTTTAGTGTGTTTGCAAAAACTCTTCTTGTGCAGTTACTGTCTTATGATTCTATTGATAAGCGCAATCATGGACACCTCGAACAATGCAGTAATCATTACTGCGTCATTGCCATATTTTGCATTTAAACTCGACGGAATCATGGTTGCGTCGTTCTTATTTCAATATGCTCACAGATCACTCACAGATTATATATAAGACTATGGTGAATGTCAAACTTTGTTTACAAGCCTTCAGGACTTCCAACCATAGACAAACATGGCTGACCACGTTTTTGGCTGTTTAGCAAAGCAGTTTTAAAAAAAAATTCTGTGGTTTTTAAATCTTCAAAAAATATACAAATATTTTTTTTTGGTCTAATGGAAGAGATATTTACAATTCAAGACTTGCTTGAAAAGAGAGTCAAGTAGCGGATTCTATAAATTGCATTGACCTAGGCCTTCAAACTATTCATTCCGCCAATATTCAATTATAGTAGGTTCCATTCCCACTGGGGGCTGTCTTACATTTGTACACATGACCTTTTCCTGGGTGTATTGCCATGTTTGTGATGTCTTTGCCTAGTTGTCATAGCACAGGGTATCCAGTATAGTATAGTTTGGGACCAGGACAAGTGATTGTATCGTATGGTAGTTATTTATTAACATTATAGAACACAATGTTTCACAATCCCACCTCAAAACAACGCTTTATAGACCAATCAACTAATTGGCAATAGTGAAGCATCATAATCTCGGAGCAATTCTGTTTAAATGTATCATCAGCCAAAAAGCTCGCTGTTGGCCAGTTTCCAAACCTTGTCGCGTGTTCAGATGATTCATTTATGCTACTGTTACATTTAAAGCAATTGTTAGGGTTCCGTACCCGAAGGGTTCCAAACGGGACCCTATTACTAAGACTTCATAGTTCGTCTGTCTGTCTGTCTGTCTGTCTGTTCGTCTTTCTATCTGTTACCAGGCTGTATCTCATGAATCGTGATAGCTATGCAGTTGAAATTTTTAGAGATGATGTATTTTGTTGTTATGTTGCCGCTATAACAACAAATACTAAAAACAGAATAAAATAAATATTTAAGGGGGGCTCCCATACAACAAACGTTGTCTAAAGACAGCGCTCGCCATCTAGCGGCCATAATGTGACCTTCACAGCGCCGATGTCATGTCGTTAAATGTCAATGTTAGGCTTCTTTTTGGTTTCCGAAGATGGCGATTTTCTCAAATTCGATCTTTGTCTGATGTTGTATAGATAATGGTATGGAACCCATCGTGCGCAAGTCCGCCTCACAAATGGCCTTTTTTAACAATATGTACTTCACTTGTGAACTAAAATGGTTATGATTAACTGCTTTAATTTTAAGTTTTATACTTGTACATATCTATATTCTATTTCATTCAGGTTTTGTCTACATGTTACATGTTAGCTTAGCCATCGAACACTGCGAAACTAGGATAATTATTATTTTGTAATTCTTAGTGCATTACCGATGAAACCGTGGATTTTAGTTTTAAGTTAGAGGATATTTTATATTTAAAATATGATTTATATTGTTCCTGAATAAACATTGAATTGAATTGAATTTACATTATTATTTATTTTATCATCATCAGCCATTTGACGCCCACTGCAGGACATAGGCCACCTTCGTGGTTTTCATAACCATGAGGGGTTTTGCCATAATTGCCACGCTTGGCAGGCGGGTTGGCGATCGCATTATGCGGTTGGAATCTCTGGAAGACGCTGCTGTCCGTCTCCTGTAATTGATTTCCTTAGTCGCCTACTACGACATCCACGGAAGGAAATGGAGTGACTCTATTCCTAATCCGGCGCCACGCGGAAATCAAATCAATGAATTTATTTTATACGTTTATGTAATTGTCAGTCAATCACACATAAACGGAAGAAAAGATTTGTATATTTGTTCAAATAGATTTGCGGTCACAGCTAATATCACAATAAATAATGTGAAATTTTGATTCGCGCCCCGATTTTCCTCTTACCCCCGGTTTCTCGTACACTAACAAGCTGTTAATCTACTGTTAGTGGTTTTTTTTGTACGCACTTTGGTCAATTGACAGCTGTTAACAGTAGATTAACAGCGTGTTAGTGTACGAGAAACTGGGGGTTAGCGTGGTTGGAAATAGCCACCACAAGAAGCGTATGACTAAACGATCAGCTGATTCAATGGTCACAATTCAATGGGACATACATCGAGTGCGATCGACACACCGCCCACGTGATTTGGCATCGGTATTCAGGTACACTCATGCGCAAAAGTGTTTCGTGAGAGTGAGGAGTGTGAGTGTATTGGAGAAAAAATAGACAATCTCGGTAAAGTTACGCTGTTTGTGATAAAATAGAGCATCAAAAACATGGTTTTTTATGGGCTAAGTACAGTAAAGAATACAATAATTACCGGATGAATTTTTTTTCGTTATCATGTATCATGTAGTATATTTTTTTGTATTTTATAAACCAAATCCGTACACAATAGTTTAGAATAAAAGTCTTTAAAAAGTGAAATCTTGGTGTTTACTTTATTGGAAGCTGAAATCAGATCACTTGCCAAAGGTTTGCGGACCTTTCACAGGCTTAGTTGTTCAAGTATGTAATTGCGCACCTTCTCTTTTTGTCATTCTTTGTATCTCCTTTCCCTCTTTTACCAAGGTACTTCCTTACTTTTATCTACGATTTATCGACGATTTACGTTTTATCTACGATAGCATATTTTATGGTAAGCTTTACCGAAGTCGAAACGTAAATCAATATTGTATTTATCAATATTTCCATATAAATCTACCCACCTCAAAAACCTCCAAGGTAGCGCGAGCGTACAACCACCGGTCCAGAGCCACAATAAATCATAATTAGAGCCGATCTAACCTTTCAACAACTGCCGATCGGTCGACATAATCCCGTCGAAGAATGGACCCTCATTCATGCTACCTGAAGCTTAAGGTTTTTTCTTTAACAAGTGACACTTTTGAACGTGACGTTACGATTTTAGACAAAAATCTTTGGAACTGTTATAATATTTTCTTCAAGACTTCACAAAATTGACTATTGACTATAAGGTCAAACCAGTGATATATGAAAACTTTAGAATATAAAAAAAGTGTTTATGCACCTGCATCATTTTCAGCGGTAAAATGGGATCTGTAGATGAGCTGTTTTTTAATACGGAGAATAGTACAAGTATTTCAGTGCGAGTAAAACATAAACATTTAAACATAAACATTTACATAAACATTTACATACAGGCACATACATTGCTTCTGGCCCCACACTAGGATACCCTGTGTCGTGGGAACCAGAAACAACGACATCACAAACATGTAAACATCCAAGACCTGGGGTTTTTTTTTTTTTTTTGTCCCCAGCCGGGATTCGAACCCGGGACCTCTCGCATGGTATGCAGATGCACTACCGCTGCGCTACGAGGTCGTCAAAAGGTAGATACTAGCAGAGAAATTGTACCTACTTTGCATGAGAAAGAAAAGTGCAGCAAATACAATGTGGTCAGTTATGTTGGAAATTGGCGTTGTTGATGTTAGGAAACAACAAACATCAACAACGCAACAAATCTATTCCGATTCACGGAAGAGAACTCCTACTCTTCTCTCGTCACAATCCTGAGGAAGAATGGAACGTCATTCATGCAGGCAAGACCTTTGCCTTCGGAAGGCGTAACTCATCGATGGCACGACGACATACAAAAAAGTATTAACAAGAGAGGTGAAATTTACTTTTTGAATTTGGAACGGGCGCGGAAATGATGTTTTAACACTTTTGTGACTGAGTTTTTTTTATTTACGAATGTGCTTTTTATTTTTTATGGTTGTCAAAAGCTAATTTACTAGCCAGTTTATTTCTCTCATTTTAATTAACAAAGGAGTTTCAATGGATATGACTGCAAGTAGGTATACGGTATTATCGGAGATGGTGCAAATTATTATCCAATTTTTTTAAGTGATTAGCTGAACAATATATTATTAATATGATTAGATAAATAGCTAGAGCACACTTTATTGCACAACTAGAAGAAAGAATTAATAACATATTATTTCTTATATCTAAGTAATGGTATATTACAATTTGCAGTCTTATCGCTTAGAGCGATCTCTTCCAGACAACCTTTGGATGGAGTAGATTACAGGCAAAATATAGTCGGTAAGTAGATGTGCATAAATAAGAGAATTGTATATAAACATTAATATTGGTATTATTATCCACACACATTTAATTTTCGCTTTTTGGACCTGCTATAAGCCTGCCTGCTTCGCAAACCTATAAACACGTGCGACATAATTTGATTATTCCGACCGGGATTCGATTATTTTAAGCCAACTCGAATACTGTATTTTGACATCGATGAGTAATCGAGTCGCGCTGCCGACCGGATGTCCAAGATTCATGGAGCGACATGAAAGAGGGACTGAATCCACTTCCAAATGTTTAGTAAGAAAGGCAAAGTCTAGTCCGTCTGAATGTTATAAAATAAATGAATAAATGAAGGTTGATATACGGTGGACTGTACTAACATTTAGCCTTTAAATAAATTTGTATTTATTAGATCTCCAAATCAATTTTTCATTAGGTTTGTTTACAATAACATTATTCAAAGTGAATCTTTTGCATTTATCATCTTCATCTATCATCACCGACCTTCAGTTGATCAATTAGCATTTTTGTTCTAAAATCTTTAATAATAATCATTCGCCATCTTTAGCTTTAACTCTCTCCCTGAGAGAAGGCCTGTGCCCTACAATGGGACGTCTATATACGCTGCTTATGTATTATTAGCCAGAGTCTATACTTGGAGGATGAGTCTGCTAAATTCAATTCTATTGAAGAACCATGGCAAAAGCAGTTTTTGGACACTTATTGTAGTGTACTAATTGAGTAACTTAGGGTTGCCCGTGCTATTTAGCTCAGCACCTTGTGAGATGTGTCTGCTTCGCGCGAGTTGCTGATTTGATTTGCTGGAGTTATACCATTGGAATTAAATTGCAGTGAGATTGTTTAGTAGATGACTAATGTCAAACTGCAAAATTAAGATAAAAACAGTTGTTGCCGCGTTTTTAATCTATTTGACAACTGTGTATTGATTAGCACTTTGGCCTCAAACTATCGTAACGTTTTCATTGTAAAGATACCTGCAGATAACTGCGTAGAAAGCACGCATGTATTTTAATTAAATAACTTTGTCTGTACCTGTATTCGTTAGGTCTTAGTCACCAGTTTAGTGACTAAGGATTAGGGTTCTGCGAGTAAAACGCCAAGACTGGGTGCACGTACGTTTACTAGTCAAGTCAAACGACAACTACTTGAAATACAACGCCGGGGCGCTACTTTAACATTATGTCTCTACAGGTCTAAATGACAAAGGCGGAGCCGGGGTAAGAGCGTAGTCCACAATATGATGTTTTATAATAATAAATAAGTGCATAGGCTGTAAATCAATTGATGGACGACGCGTCGAGATAATTGCACTAAAATCAACATTTGAGATAAATTAACCGCTGCCGCCGTTTCTTGAGGATATCATAGAAACAAGGACTAGGAAGTGTAAGTGGGGTGTGGACTGTATAGGTGGTGATGCAAACTTCCAGTTGTTCTTGATAGCTGTTTATTTCTTCCAGGTTCAGGGTGGTGTAGTAGCTAACTGAAAGCTCATCCTAATGCAGAGAATGTTCCGGCTTATATACTATTCGGGCCAGCCGTTCGACCAATCACAACTGTTTGTGGAATTTTCCACTGGTATTGCACCATATTTACAAATGTTACATAATATTTAAAGGCCCTCGTTCAGCATACAACTATCTGCGAACCTAACTTAGACTAACACATTTTAGGGGTTCGCTACATTTACACAATATAAAAGGGCCTCGTTCAGCCTATAGCTAAGTGCGAACCTAATTGGAGCTAACCCGTCTCGGCGTCCACAACATTCCTCCCCCCGGCGCAGCACGCGTAGCCTCCTTCTCTTGGACGACGAGTCGGCTCGCAGGACGTTTGAAGACTCCTGTCTTTGTTCGGACGTCCATCACTCGTACTTCGCCGTCTGGGCCCGGATAAGTGCCTGTTCGCCACTTTCGATGTGCCGGTGCTCTATCCGAGTCGGCTCTGCGCCGGCATATGTTACTAAATGCCGCCACACGGGCGGTAGTTCGCACCAGCGAGAAACGACCAGGTTCAGGCAGCCCGTCGTCTCTGGTTGTAGGTAGGACCTCTCGTTCGTTGTCTTCTCGTTTGGTGGCTGCGCGTGAGTGTGAGCGCACCTCAGCCGAGACTCGGTTCGTGGACGTGTTAAAGCCCAGTTCGTTTTGTTCGTTGTTCCAGAAGAGCCCCAGTATCTTGTTGCTCAGCTCTTCTCCCCCCAGTTGTACAGGAGTTGTCGCATGTA
This sequence comes from Yponomeuta evonymella, assembly GCA_963969515.1. NCBI lineage: Eukaryota > Metazoa > Arthropoda > Insecta > Lepidoptera > Yponomeutidae > Yponomeuta > Yponomeuta evonymella. Next base: position 3,988,787 of record OZ018363.1, read on the forward strand.
GATCGGCTGGAACGTCGAGCAGCACTTCCCCACAGTTTGCGCTCCATCCTCGCAGTGTGAATCCAGCAGTGGCGTGCACCGCTCGGATCTCCTCGATGCTGCATCTCGCTTCCTCTTCGCCGTCATAGCTCGCCACCAGATCATCCATGTAATGGTTCTGCGTGATGGCCTCCAGCGCGCGCGGATGAGTTTGCGCATGCTGGTGTGCGTTGTGGTTGCGCACGTAGTGAGCTATGAACGGGGAGCTCGCTGCACCGAAGATTAGGCTCTTCATCTTGTAGAGGCGAGGTTGGTCGGTTCTGTTATCTCCTCTCCATAGGAATTGCTGCGCGGGTTGATCTTCAGCCCGGATCTTAATGCGCAAGAACATCTCCTGTACGTCGGCGGTGATATCAATCCGTTTTTCTCGGAACCGGAACAGGATCCCCTGCAGTGACTGAAGCAGGTCCGGTCCCTCTAGCAGATGATCATTAAGGCTCACACCGTGACTTTTAGCTGCCGCATCGAACACCAGCCGTGTTTTTCCCGGTTTGTTGGGATTTTGCACGGCGAAGTGAGGCAGGAACCAGCGGACGGCACTTGTTTGCTCGGAGCCGTCGCATGGTGCCGCATAACCTTTCTCCAGCAGGTTCTCTATCTGCTTGGTGTACTCTTGAGCGAAGTCAGGGTCGGCGTCCATCTTTTGTTCGATCTTCCGCAGTCGACGGAAGGCTTGGTTGTAGTTCGGTGGCATGTTCATGTCGTCGTTTCGCCATGGCAATCCGACTTCATAGCCACTGTCGATCTTCCTTATTGTCTGTTCGACAATCAAGGTTGCTCGTTGATCAGCGCTGTTCACCCTTGGTTTGAGGGCAACGCCGAGAGCATCTATACGAAAGTGTGCCTCGAGTAGTTCATGAAGGCTGCGATCGTTTTGCTCGTTCTGCTCGTCTAGATCGGGTTCGGTGCGCCGTTCGGGCGCGTAGACGTGCAGTACGTTCTCGTTCTTGTAGATCACGCTGCTTGGCAAGGTCCCATGAATCACCCAACCGAGTTCTGTCTTTGAGGCAGCCGGTTCATTTGGCCTGCCGACACGTAACTCGCGTGAGACAATGTGCTCCCAGTGGTCTGTCCCCACCAAGATGCCTGGACGTGCTCGTTCGTAGCACACCTCGCTTTGCAGCAGATCTTGAAGATGCTCATGCTTCAGCAGTGTCTCCGGAATGGATTGTTGATGAAGCCTTAAGTTCTTGATCGTGCGCGCTCGTAGCTCGTGTAGCGCGCTATTGTGCTTACCTCTCATTTGCACGGTAACCATCTTGCTCTCTCCTTCTTGCTGGGACATGTTGACGCCTTGTAGGTTCAGTGGGCGTGGTGGCCCATCTGCTCCGATGCTATGCGCCAAGTCCTCGTCGATGAGCGTTATGGTAGCGCCTTCGTCCAGCAGTGCGTATGTGCTCATCTCCCCCCGTGGTCCAACGATGACAACTGGGCACACCTTCAGCAGCACAGATCGTGAGTCGGTAGCGTTAGTGGTTGCTACCGACAGTACTGCTTCAGACGGCATCGGTGCTGCAGGTGGATCTTGATGCAGCATCGGATGATGTGGGCGATGACAGTTGTTCACACCGCAGGGCTTAGCTTTGCAGGACCTTCGCTGATGCTTGCTTTTGATGCATCTGAAGCATATCGACGGTTAAAAGGTAATAGGGGATAAGCGACATTTTGGCCTAAAATGAGTTTTGAATGCCATCTTACTTAAAAAAAAATTCTGCGTCGAATGCGCTTACTCTCACGGCTCTACAATGACTTTATTGTCGCTTGATCCCAAGCAAAAAACTGCGTTTTTAAAGGTCGTTTTGGTGTAACCTACCGAGTTTTAGGCTTTTTTTTACTTAAAAGCGCTTGTACCCCTGTAAAAATGGCATCATTTTTGGCCTCTAGTTGGTAAGGTATTTTTACTTCCTACTGGTGTAGAGCTTCTGGGCGCTTACGGTTCTTTACCATAAGTACCTATTTTGAAAGTTGGAACTAATGTCTCTTTACCTTTGTCGTCAAAAAAATTAAGCATCGGTTATATCTTACTACCATTTACAAGTTTACAATACAGCTGTCGCTTATAGGCAACTACTAAAACCTAATTAATATTGAACTGTCGGTTATACCCTACTACCATTAACAAGTTTACCATACAGTGGTCGCTTATACGCAATTACTAAAACCTAGCTAATATTTAACTCTCGGTTATTCCCTACTACCATTTACAAATATAATACAACTCTGTTACTTATGCCGTATTACTTTACAACGACAATTTATTAATTGTAGCGTATGCCATTTTGTATTACCTATTCAGGTCTTTATTGTACTCAGTTACCTGTTTAGCGAGTCGCTTATCCCAAAATCTGTCGGCCGCGAAGTCACTGCTTTATTTTAATGTGGTACCTACCTACCACATTTTGAGATCGATTATTGTATTTTTTTATTATTAAATTTCAAAATAAAATTTCGTCATTGTTAGTAGCTTAATTAGTTGTAAGTAAAAGTAAAAAAATATTCAAAATTATTTAAGGCCGTCTGTCATAAAGCTAAATCCATACTAATATTATAAACGGGAAAGTTTGTATGTATGGATCCAGATTAAATTTTGCACAGAGATAAATTATAGTCTGGATTAGCACATAGGCTATTTTTTATCCCGGAAAAATACACATAAAAATTACCACGCGAACAAAGTTGCGGAAAACAGCCAGTGCGATCATAAAAAGAATAAAATATTACAATCACCAAATAAAATTAAGACAACTTGGACAATAATAAATAGAGAAACGGGTAAGAGATATTTTGCTTAATATAGGTGACAAAATAATAACGACAAATGAAGACATCGCTGCAGCATTCGAACAGTTCTTCACTAATGTTCCAATCGTAACTATAGCTCCGTTAGAATCCTCACCTGATCGTGCAGCAACATAATAAAAGACCATGTCTCCTCGTACGAACACGATTTCTCATTTAATTACATTGAGCCCCATAACGTTGCTAAAAAATTTAAATTATTGAATTAAAAAAAAAACGGGTACCTATATCAGTTAACATTGTTAGTTAAGTGATACATATCCTAGCTTTGCCGTTAGCAAAAATTTTCAATAAATGTGTAGATGAGGGAGTATTTTCGGACCTCATGAAATATAGTAGACTAGTACCCTTATTTAAAAGAGGTGATAAACACGATCCAACCAATTCTAGATCCGTCTCAGTACTACCAGTATTAAGTAAAATATTTGAGAAGATCATCTTCATCATTAAGAATACGGTCACTCCATTACCTTCCGTCGATGTTGTAGAAGGCGACTAAGGAATTAAATTACCAGGAGACGGGCAGCAGCGTCTTTTTATTCCAACCGCATACTGCGATCGCCAACCCGCCTGCCAGGCGTGGCGATTATAGCAAAACCCCTCATGGTTATGTTTGAAGCTTGAAAAACCATGAGGGAGGCCTATGTTCTGCAGTGGGCGTCAAGTGGCTGATGATGATGATGATCTTAGATCAATTACTTACGCATTTCAATAGTTACCAACTCCTTCATAGTCAGCACATAGACAGACTCCGGAGTCATGTTACTTAAGCATATTTTCAGCAAGTAGGAGGATCACAAGGATGCTGTAGGCATATTTTGTGATTTATCAAAAACATTTGATTGTGTAGACCACAAAACGCTACTCTTAAAGTTAAACAACTACGGAATAAAGGGTGTAGGTTTAAATCTTTTAAGATCGTATTTAGCAGGAAGGGTTCAAAAAGCACACGTAAATCGTATTAAATCCTCTCTATTAAATCGTAAAAAATAAGAGTCCCACAGTGATCTATCTTAGGGGAGTTCCTTTTCCTAGTCTACGTAAGTGATTTACCGTTTATGGTACAAAAAATGTCTAAAATTTTTGAAATAAGGAGACAAGAAAATAATCTTGACGATGCAAATAATGCTCTCTCGCAAGTTCTAAATGGTTCACAACAAATAATCTGCTGCTAAATTCCAAAAAGACAAAATTTATAAAGTTTACCTTACCTAACGTAAGATTATTTGAGAACAACATAGTAATTGTAAATGATAAACTAGAATTTGTAGAGGATACTGTATTTCTGCGCATCATAATCGATGCAAAACTACAATGGGGTCCACATCGCTCTGCAGCATATGCAGTGAAAAGAATTAGGGAACTCACTGACGTTGCAACTGCTAGGCTTGTTTATTTTAGTTACTTCCATAGTATTATGACCTACGGTATCCTACTATGGGACCGGGCAGCAGACATTGAGACTATCTTCATCTTGCAGAAGAGAGCCATCTGATTTATTTACAAGTTAGGTAGTAGGGATTCGCTAAGAGATTTCTTTAAAGAAACCAATATCTTAACAGTTGCATGTCAATATATTTATGAAAATATTATGTACGTTAGAAAAAATATCAAAGACTTCGAAAAATGTTGGCGCCCATCATAGTGTTAATGCTGGAAGTAAACACAAATTGTCATTTCCATGATTTAGACTTGCAAAAAATTAATACTTAATACTTCTTAACACTCAAAAAAGCTTGCTATAACATCAAGGATTATCTAGAAGACGAAGATGTTTGGCATTAAACAATAATATTTAATACAGGACGATTCAATCATTGTGACTAGTGTTCAACACATTCATGACTAATATTTTAAATTGAAAACTCTGTTAATTGAGTTGAAACGTGTTTTGAAATGAATACATGTGGAGTTTCTATGTTGGTTTCTTCTTTACATAATTTATCGGTTGTGAAACTAACAACTTTAACAATAACAACTCTGTCGTTCAATGAGTGAACATTCTGTTTTTATAATGAATAAAAATATTTGAATTGAATTGAATTGAGTAAATACTACAAAATACTTTTTTTATTGTTTTTTTGAAGGCTTTTATTGTTATGTTAAAGTTTCTAAGTACGTAGTGCTATGTTGTACTAATTATGTTTAGAAAAACTTTTATTTTTAAGGTACCTTTTACAGTATTTTTATAAGTAGTAGTAATTAATACCTAACTTCTCACTTCACACTTGGGTATATTATGTTATTGTCATTAAGTTAAGTTACGACTTTCTTTCTGTTACTACGTATAGGAGTACATTATGAAAAATACTTTTTTCTTTTATAATTGTGTTTTTTTTATATAAACAGTGAAAAAAAAACGAATCTAACTTTTAATTTGATCGCTCAATTGACCTTATTAGGTCAGATAATAATTACAAAATCATACCTAATGTAGGTAAGTAATCTGGTACGAACTATGATGATGAAACTGACATCCTCTAACGTATGCAGTTACTTAAGTCTCATTTTAAAGGACAATCATGTTGGTTGTGAATCTATTATTTGTAGGACGTGACGTTTAATCCGCATTACTAATCTCCCAGGTAATGTCATGTGTTGGATGTTCTTGTTTTCCTCTTGGCCTAAAAATCTTGATGTGTGGAAGCACCATATTACCTTTTATTCAACTCACTTTCGGTGTCACTAATGTCTGACATCCTCACGATGTTTTTGCTAAGCACCGTTTCTTGTGCTTCATTACCTTTTGTCACAATGGTTTGAATCGTCATATATCCTTCTTTACCTATTTTAATTATTCAACAGGCATGTGACTTATCGTCGCCCTAATTCTAATAGGTAGTATCTCATTTTTGGACGAAACTGACTTTTTGGGTGTTTTGGATAGAGTTGACAAAACTACATCGTTCTCTTTCGTTACTATTTAAGCTTTGTATGAAAAAAAGAGAGATAAAAGACTTGACGTAATATGTCGCATCTCGAATCACGGAATTATTAGTGCGAATATGCAGTAACTCACCATTCGCCATACTTAATTGACGTTTTGCAGATCGCTGCGTCATAAAAGTGTTTTATATTTGGATTCATTAGCATTTAATATAAGTAAAACATAGTAATTTGTAATTTATATTCTGAGCTATGTTTTCTGATATTATTTAGGCACAACATTGTCTTTATGGAGTATAAAAATGTGTTTAAAAATTATTGTTGAAATACTTTTACGAATAAATTTTTTGAGACTTAGTATTGAGTTAATTCTTATTGACACTAATTTAAGAACAAATTTTGTTTCTAGTTTTTTTCAGTTTCGCGAAATTTTGTCTTAATTAAACATTATATTTTAATATTATTTTTTTCATATTAAACTTTGTACAATGTAACTTTTTTTTTTGCTTTTTTATATTTTCAGATATCTTTGTGCAGGTCTAATTGTCATCAAAATGGACATTTGTCAATCGGATTCCGAAGATGATCAGGAAATTTTAAAAGCATTGAGAGAGTGGCGTAACAGTGACTGACACTAAGAAGAAACCTATCATAAAGAAAAAATCCAGTATACAAAATTTAGAAGATGTTGTAATCTATACCAAAGACATCCCGGACATCAGCCTCTATGAGATTAGGATGGCCCTGAAACAGCTCAAGAATAACAAGGCACCAGGAGAGGACGGAATCACATCAGAGCTCCTGAAAGCGGGTGGAACACCAGTATTTAAAGTCCTTCAGAAGCTCTTCAATTCCGTTGTGCTCGAAGGAAAAACGCCAGAAGCATGGAACAGAAGCGTGGTGACGCTGTTCTTCAAGAAAGGGGATAACTCTCTATTGAAGAACTACCGACCCATCTCGCTTCTGAGCCATGTTTATAAGCTGTTTTCGAATCGCCTCGAACGCAGGTTTGATGACTTCCAGCCTCCCGAACAAGCCGGTTTCCGAAAGAGCTTTAGTACCATAGACCACATCCACACGCTGCGGCAAATTACGAGTATACAGAAGACTGATGAGTATAATTTTCCATTCTGCTTAGCGTTTGTGGACTATGAGAAAGCCTTCGATTCGATCGAGACATGGGCAGTGCTCGAGTATCTCCAGCGTTGCCGTATTGACTATCGCTATATCGAGGTGCTGAAGTGCTTGTACAACAACGCCACTATGTCGGTCCGAGAACAGGAGCAGAATTTGGAGGCAATTTCATTGAGAAGAGGCGTGAGACAGGGAGACGTTATCTCTCCGAAACTGTTCACGAACGCACTGGAAGATGCCTTCAAGCTTCTGGAATGGCAGGGACGCGGCATCAATATAAATGGCGAGTACATCACGCACCTTCGATTTGCCGAAGATATAGTAGACATGGCAGAAACGATGGAAGACCTCGGCACAATGCTCGAAGACCTCAGTCGAGTTTCCCAACGTGTGGGCCTTAAAATGAACATGGACAGAACGAAGGTCATTGTCGAACGCCCGTGTTGTGCCTACCCCAATAACATTGGGGAACTCAATTCTCGAAGTTGCAGACGAATACATCTACTTAGGACAAACTCCAACTAAGCCGGTCCAACTTCGTGAAAGAGGTCAATCGTCGAATCCAACTCGGCTGGGCAATATTCGGGAAACTTAGAAAAGTCTTTTCGTCCAATATACCTTAATCGCTCAAGACAAATCTATACAACCAGTGTGTGTTACCAGTGATGACTTATGGCACTGATCTCTCACCATGGGTCTCATAAGAAAGCTCAGGGTCACGCAACGAGCTATGGAAAGGGCTATGCTCGGAATTTCTCTACGAGATCGAATCAGAAATGATGAGATCCGTAGACGTACGAAAGTCGTCGATATAGCCCAGCGGATAAGTAAGTTGAAGTGGCAGTGGGCGGGCCACATAGCACGCAGAACTGATGGCCGATGGGGCCGAAAAGTTCTCGAATGGAGACCACATATTGGCAAGCGCAGCGTAGGACGACCAGTCACCAGATGGACAGATGACCTCATCCAAGTGGCAGGAAGACGCTGGATGCAAGCCACTTCTAATCGGTCTTTTTGGAAATCCATAGAGGCATAGGCCTAGGCCTGGACATAGGTCCAGCAGTGGACTTCTTGTGGCTGAATGATAATGATGAATTATTAAGAAGAGAATACTTTAAAACTTAAATATGTAGTGCTGTTTTTTAAAATTTAACGATTTTAGCGATAACATTGTGTTTAATTTTCAGTGCGAATTAGTAGTAACTCAGTGAAATAACTATGCTAATAAAGCTTATCTCATATATTACAGTATCTGTAAGAATTAATGTTTTTTTCATAATGAATTATGACATCTGTTTAATTTTTAATATCATGTTCAGAACTTACCTTTTATTGTTTTCTAACAACTTGTAAGAAAAAAACCGTAATTTTAGCCTCCTCAAAAGTCGTCAAAATTGAGATACTACCTATTAGAATTAGGGCGACGTTATGCTCTATTAACTCTTGGTATACGGAAACCAAATGTAGCTTAGTCTTCTATACTCTTCGTTTTTTTATTTGTAGATGTAACATATGCCGAATTACCTCATATAAAAAATACGTTCAATTGAGTTAAGCGACATATAAAGTACATAAAACAACGTCGAATGAAAAAAAATAAAATGTTAATTAATGCTCGTATTTTTTTTGAGTTTAGAGCTGTTTCCATCCTTACATTATGATAATAAATAAAAAAGTTATGTCCATTTTTCTGAAATTTCAAACTTTAAATTGCTCTCCTGAACAATTTGGTTTTTGTCGCTTATACCCTATATCCTTTTAACCGTCGATATACTTTTCTCTCGTACGAAGTCCCAGCGTTGGCCGATGGTGAGTTTCTTGAAGCTCGAACACAGAGGTAGCGTGTGAACTTGTTCGCATTTCGGGCATCGGTCGATCTCCTCGCTTGTTTCCACGACGGTGTAGATGGCGCTTGACTTCTTTGGGGCCACGACGGGTCGTTGCTCTTTCTTGGCAGGGAGTGCGGCGCTAGAAGTCGCCGTGTATGCGTGCTTCAGTGCCCGGTCTGCCTCGCGCATGAGGAAGCGAGACAGAACGACGATCTCGGGGTCTGAGGTGACGTCGACATCTTCGGCGTAGTCGCACCATCGAGACCTGGTGTGCGGACTGACTTTGTCAAGCACCTCTCGCGCTAGCATCGGGTTGTAGAGATAACCGCGTCTGTCTATGTTCTTCAAGACGCAGGTTTTTTTTTTTTTTTTTTTTAAATAAAAAGGTACCGCCACCATTGATCACGTGGCGACCTTTAGTCATTTTAATTAAAACTGTCATGATATAAAAGTTAGAATTAAAGTTATACAATAAAATGTCTTATGATAAAAGTTAATATTAAAATAATACAATATAAATTGTCTTAATATTAAAATAACACAAAATAATAAAAAATATGAGAATATAAAATGTGATAACGTTTAAAATTAAGATTTAAATTTGTATACCCCGACGCCTTGTCTCTGACTACTCCTGAGAGTAGTGACAAGCAAGGCGTCGGGGTTGAACATAGAAGTTAAAATGATAAAATATACAAATGTCAATTTGGCTATGATTTATTAGTAACTTAATTTAAATTTAATTAAAAGTTAATTTTAACAGTAAAATTAAAACCTATAGACTTAAAGTTTTGCCTTTTCTTTCTCCTCTACCCTTTCTTTCTCTTTTTCTTTTCTTTCTCTTTTTTTTTTTGCTTTACTGTCTCTTTTTATTTTCTCTCTTTTTTATTTTCTTTCTTTTTTTTTTTTTTTTTTTTTTTTTTTTTTTTTTTTTTTTTTTTTTTTTTTAATAATATGTTACTTACAGTTTAATTAAAATTAAAACTAATTAAAACTTCGTGCCCCGACGCCTTGTCTCTGACTATTCCTGAGAGTAGTGACAAGCAAGGCGCCGGGGCTAACATAAAATAATAAACGTATATAATGTAAGTATGAAATTTATAATATTAAGTAACATGATACAAAGTAAAATATAAAAGACAGAAATGTGAGACACTTTAATCCCGGCCCCCGTTAGCTCTAGAGGCCGCGCGCGTCACCCCCAGGGCGAAGGGCAGGAAGATCTCTCGACTTTTGGAGTCGGCCATAAAGGCGGCGAATGCCTCGCACCTCACCGCTGCTCCCAGGAGTATCTCGCAATCGGCCCGAGCAGCTCCAAATCGGGGGCACTCCTCCAGCAGGTGCTCCAGCGTTTCGGGAGTCACGTCATCACAGATGCAGGACGGACTCCCCGCGAGCTTGAACCTGTGGAGGTACGCTCGAAAGCCGCCGTGCCCCGTCAGGAGCTGCGCCTTGGCATTGCACATGGTGAATTTGCCAAGGACTTTGTGGGCCGATGCGACGTCCGGGAAGAACAGCGAGGTGACGCGGCCTGTGGCAGACTCGCTGTAGCGGGCCTGCCACTTTGCCACTGTCTCCCGTCTCACCTGCAGTTTTGCATGTGAGACGGGATACAGGTCGTAGGCTGCCGCATCTTTGCGAGACAACGCCGCCCTCTTGGCCAACTCGTCGGCGCGCTCGTTGCCGGGGATCCCGACGTGGGCCTTGATCCAGAAAAACCGGATCAGGCCCCCGTTATTCTGTATTTCCCCCAGCTGGCCATGAATTTTCACGGCCAGCTGGTGTGTGGGCGAGGGGTTCCTGAGCAACTCCAGAGCAGATCTGGAGTCGCTCAGGACGCTCGCCCTGATGGGACCGGGACCCCCGGCCACGAGGTCGAGAGCCTTGGAGATCGCCACCATCTCCGCTTGGAAGACGGAGGCGAATCCCTCCAGCCTGAACCCCCTGGTGCGGACCTCAACGCCGTCCCTCCACAGGGTGACTGCACCCCCCACCTTGCCCTCGATCTTGCTGCCGTCCGTATAGGCCCGGGCCCAATCGTCGGGCACCTTGCTGAGCTCCTCCGCGCTGGCCACCTCTTCGAACTCAACTGGAGTTCGTAGAGCGGGGTGTGCCAGCGCGAACGGGCTGCAGCGGCGCTCGACCTCCCGGCCCGGCAGCGGGGCGAAGGGCCTCCCCCTCTTAAGCTCGTAAAGCTGAAGGGCCTCCTCGGCCCTAAGGTCGAGGGGGAGGATCCTCGCCAAGAGAACGGCGGCAGTGTAGGAGGTGGTGCGGTGGGCCTTGGCGATGCGGATCGCGAAGGCCCTGGTCACCCTGTCGAGTAAGGCCCTGACCCCCGCTCGCTGCGCGACAGGCGCCCAGACGTTAGCCGCATAGAGGATGGTAGGTTCGATGACGGTAGTGTAGAGCAGCCGGACGATATCGGCATTTAAGCCCCATGTCGCCCTGGCCGCCCTAGACACCATCTGGAACCTAGCCATAGCTTTGCCGCAGACCCTGTTGAGGTGGCTAAGAAAATTGAGGTTCTTGTCGATCGTCAGACCCAACACAGTGATCTCGTCCGAGAACGCGATGTCCTCCCCCCCAAGCTTCAGCTTGGGTGGGTTAACATCGCGCTTCCTGGTGACCACCATGGCTTGGGTCTTCCGAGCGGCGAACCTCATCTTAGCCGCCTCTCCCCACTCGTACACGGCGTCCAGCGCGGCATTGAGGATATCCTCGAGCTCACCCACAGTCTGCGCCGCGGCGATAATCAAGATATCGTCCGCGAACGCCTGCAGGTGAGCCCGAAGGTCCCCACCGCGCCGGAGCAAAGGGTCGAGTAACAGGTTCCACAGCAAGGGACCGCACGTCGAGCCTTGGATGCAACCTTTCGAAGTAGGTCTGTCTACTTGTGCCCCCGCGTACCTGACTGTGACCTGTCTTTCGCTCAGGTAGCTGCACAGAAGTTGGTAGACAGACTGGTCGCATCCAGTGGCCAGGATCTGGTGTTTTATTCCGGGCCACCACGCATTGTCGAAAGCCCCCTCGATATCGAGGGAGACGACTCCGACAATGCGTTTTTGCCCGACGTGATCTCTTATGAGCTGTACAGCATCATACAAAGCGTCCTCGGTGCTGCGCTGCGGCATAAAGCCATATTGGCGCAGGCTCAGTCCTCCGCCCACCCCGAGCTGCCAGAGAAGCCTCCCGGCCATCATCTTCTCCAGGATCTTCCCCAGGACTGACAGTAGCCCGATTGGCCTGTATGATTTCGGCTGCGAGTAGTCATCTCTGCTGGGCTTAGGCAGGATTTTGACTACCGCAGCCTTCCAGTCCTTAGGGAAGTATCCCAGAGAAAGGCAGGCGTTCATCAGGGCGACAAATACATCATTTCTCGCCCTGATGGCCGCACTGCAGATGTCGGCCGTGAGGCCGTCCCCCCCGGGCGCCTTTTTAGGGTGGATGCCCTTCAAGACGCCCGAGAGCTCGTGCTGGGAGAAGGGAATAAACTCCCGCGGCTTGGACCTGGCTTCATCCTCCATGCGGGCGACTGCCTGCCTGACACGGGCATGAGTATCCGACTCGGACTGGAGATCGTCAGCTGGGAAGAATGTATCCGCTATGAGGGCGGTGGAACCGACGGCATCCAGGGCGCGTCCATCCGCGCCGCTGAGGAGGGTGTCTTCCCTCCTACGAGCGGCGCATCTTAGCACCCTATAGATGCCGTCCCACACGCTCTCATGCTGCTGCTTAGTGCAGAATTCCACCCAGCTGGCGGTCTTGGCCGCCTCAATGGCGGCCTTGTAGTCCTCCTTGGCCACCAAATACTCCGCGACCACCCCGTCCCTTCGGCGGCTACTCGCGTGCCGGATTCGACCCCTCATCGTAATGAGTTGACGCTTCTTGAGCTGCAACTCATGGCTCCACCAAACCACCCGTTTGGGTGCCTTTGGTGGAGCCAGAAGAGGGATCGAATCCTCGCACGCGCCGTGAATTGCCGCGGTGTACCTACCAATGGCCTCCTCAAGACCGCCGGGCGTCTCGATAGCCTCGATTTCCTCGACCGTCCAGTCTCCCAGACGGTCGACGAACGAGGCCCGAAAAGTATCCCAGTCGGCCTTCCCGGCGTGGTAACGCCTGGTGGACCCGCAGGCTCTGTCCGGTTCCGTCTCGGGCCCCACCCCCACCTCGAACGTTATCGCCCGATGATCGGGAGCGGAGGGGATGAGATCCGGACGGACCATCCAGCCCCTCACTCGATGGAAGAGCGCCGACGTGGCGAGGGTTACATCTACGATGCTTGTGAACAATTTGTCCCCTCGCCAGATGTAGAACGTCGGCGCTCCTCCCTCGTTGAGAACCTGCAGATCCACCTGGGCTGCGAACTCGGAGAACAGAGTTCCTCTCTGGTCCTCGCGCTCGCAGCCCCACCAAAGGCTTTTGGCGTTAATATCCCCGCCGAGAAGGACCGCCCTGGTGCCCATGCGGTCCATGAAGGCCTGGATGTCTCGAAGGTAGGGGCTAAGGTCGCGGTCTCCCTCGAGGTACACCGAGACCAGGCCGATCTTCTGCCGGTCCCACTCCACCACCACCGCCACGACGTTCTCCGTGACTGTGGTGGCGTCCTGGACGACAGAGAGGGCCGGGTCGAGTACTAGGATAGCCGACTTGACCGGTTTGTCCCTAGTGGCCATCTTTTGTATACAAGTATACCGGGTGTCCACTCGGCCCACCGATCCAGTGTAAGGTTCCTGGATCAGTACGGCCGAGTAGCCACCCTCGATGGCCACTTGGATCGCCTCGTGGAACGCGGCGCGGCAACGACCAATGTTGATTTGCATCAACCGGATCGCGCCCCGCCGCGCCCCAGGAGGTCCTCCCGCGGGATTCCGGCCACTGTCGGCCACCCCAGCACCCAGTGCACCTCGAGACTGTAAAGGTGCCAAGGTGCCCGTATCAGCAGTATTTTATTGCCTGTCGCGCTATGCTGTCCCAGCGAATACGCTCGGGACAATCCGCGGCGAATGCAGGGTGCGCGGAGTCTGCCCCTGACACCTTGGTGCAGTGACAGCAGCGCGGGTCTCCAGCTCGCGCCGACGGGGGACAGTCCCTGGTTTGGTGCTCCCCGCTGCACCGGCCACACCTGGCATCGGCACGACAAACGCGTGCCGTATGCCCGTAGCCCATGCAGCGGTAGCACTGCACCAATGGGGACTGGTCCACCGCCAGCACGACCTGGTACCCCAGCCTTATCCTCGCCCCCTCCATGCGCCGCCAGATCTCGGGGGTCACCTCTAAGACAACGTTGCAATGCGCACCGTTCCTACCATTGGTGCGCCTAAGGACCCGGGCATCGTCCCTGGTAAAGGCGACGCCCGCCATCAAGTCCCTGTTCTGGGACTCGATGGCGGCCATCACCTGTTCGTCAGGGACGTCTCTCGCGACACCGACGAGGCGAATCAAGACGCAGGTTATGTTCTGAACTTTGACCGCGAAGGTGTTCATTTCGCTGGCCAATGTCCCAAATCGAGGCAGTTTCTTGATGTCTGCGAGGGCTTGTTCGACCATGACCTCTGGTCGTCCGTAGCACTGCTCCAGTGTTTTCATGATGGTCTCGGGATCAGACGCTGTGTAGAGAAGCGTCGCTACTGCATCCCGTGCACCTTCCTTCAAGGCAGTTCTTAGTCGAAGTAGATTCTCAATCGACGGGATGTCGTAGAGTTTCGTGGAGTCTCGCATAGCCGCTTGGAAGGGTAGCCATTCGTTCGGTGACCCCGAGAACGTCGGTAGTTCCGTATGGCGAACTCGTGGTCTGGCCATCTTCTCAAGCGCCGTTGCTAGTTGCTCCATCCCACCCCTTGTTCTGGTGGGAGTGGGAGATCTGCTGCGTCTCGGTGGTTCCTCGAAACGCAGAGTTCGCGATTCTTGGCGCTCGTGTGGTTGAGCGCCGCTCTCAGTTCGTGGAGCGTTCAGTGGGTTTGCTCGCAGCCATTCATCCACCTTCTGGCGTTGTTCTGCCGGCGAAGGTGCAGGATGTACAGGGGGTTGGTCCGTTTCATCCTCGATGATTGACATCTCGACTGCGAGCCTCTTCTGTATTAAGTCCGTTTGGATTTGGAGCTGTTGCTGTTGCTGTTGTTGGAGCTGCTGCTCTTTTAAGGCCGCGAGTTGTTCGGCGGCCTCTAGCTCGGCGCGGCGCTTTCGTGTGACAACGCTTACCGTAGATCTCACTGACGCTGCCGGTGACATAGCGCACGTTCGTTCACGTTCCCTGGCGAGTAGTGACGTAGCACCAACGTTCGTTGAGGTGTCAGTCACGCCGGTAGTGGTTGCGCGGTCTTCAGTCGGGGGCATTGTCAGAGACGGCGATGCCGGCGGTTCAGCTTGTAGCCTTCTCCGGCGCTCTATCTCGACGCGGAGTGCTTCTTGACGCGCTTGTTCAGCCTCCATTTGTTCCCGTTCGATGTCCTCCGCAGGGTCTCCCATGCTCCGAGTGACAACCATTTTGTAAGAATGGTCGTGGGAGTTGCGACGGTACCTAGTTCGAAGCGGGTTCTTCCTTTTTCTTTGAGCCCGGACTTCACGGACTCGATCTTCTTTCTTCTTTGCTCTAAATTACTTATATTAAAAGACAAAAAGGGTGATTTGTTTAATTCAAAATTACAAAAGACAGTATTACAATGATGTACAAAGGTTACAGGTCACAGATTTAGCTCTAAGTTTTCCAGGTCGAAGTCCAAGTTTTCCAGGTCAAAGTCCAGGTCTTCCAGGTCTTCCAGGTCCAAGTCCAGGTCTTCCAGGTCCAAGTCCAGGTCTTCCAGGTCCAAGTCCAGGTCTTCCAGGTCCAAGTCCAGGTCTTCCAGGTCCAAGTCCAGGTCGTCCAGGTCCAAGTCCAGGTCGTCCAGGTCCTGGTTCAGGTCGTCCAGGTCCTGGTTCAGTGGTCAGATGCGGCTCCAAGCCCAGGTTCGAGGGCCGATTAGGGGCCGATCAGGTCCACGTTCAGTTCTTCCAGGTGCAGCTCCAGGCCCAGGTTCGAGGGCCGATCGGGGGCTGCTCCAGGTCTAATCTGCTCAAGGTGCAGTCCAAGCCCAGGTTCGAGGGCCGGTTGATGACTGCTCCAGGTGCAGGTTCAGATTTAGATTTAGGTTCACTTACAGTTTTTTCCAGGTGCAGCTCCAGGCCCAGGTTCGATGGCCGATCGCGAGCTGCTCCAGGTCCAATCTGCTCCAGGTGCAGTCCAAGCCCAGGTTCGAGGGCCGGTTGATGACTGCTCCAGGTGCAGGTTCAGGTCCGCTCCGCTTCAGGTGCAACGCCAAGCCCAGGTTCGAGGGCCGGTTGATGCCTGCTCCAGGTGCGGGTTCAGGGACCGCTCCGCTTCAGGTGCAGCGCCAAGCCCAGGTTCGAGGGCCGTTTGATGCCTGCTCCAGAAGGGGGTTCAGGGACTGTTCCTCTAGGTCCAGTGCCGAAGGTTCTCGTTCAGATCCGGCGCTCGGAAGACCACCAAGTGGGTGCAGCTCCAGGCCCAAGTTCGAGGGCCGCTTGGGGGCTGCTCCAGGTCCGCGTTCAGGTGCAGAAGGTGGTTCTCTCGTTCAGATCCGGCGCTCGGAAGACCACTAAGTGGATGCAGCTCCAGGCCCAAGTTCGAGGGCCGCTTGGGGGCTGCTCCAGGTCCGCGTTCAGGTGCAGAAGGGTGGTTCTCTCGTTCGGATCCGGCTCGATGGACCAGACTAAGTGGGATGTGGACTGTATAGGTGGTGATGCAAACTTCCAGTTGTTCTTGATAGCTGTTTATTTCTTCCAGGTTCAGGGTGGTGTAGTAGCTAACTGAAAGCTCATCCTAATGCAGAGAATGTTCCGGCTTATATACTATTCGGGCCAGCCGTTCGACCAATCACAACTGTTTGTGGAATTTTCCACTGGTATTGCACCATATTTACAAATGTTACATAATATTTAAAGGCCCTCGTTCAGCATACAACTATCTGCGAACCTAACTTAGACTAACACATTTTAGGGGTTCGCTACATTTACACAATATAAAAGGGCCTCGTTCAGCCTATAGCTAAGTGCGAACCTAATTCGAGCTAACCCGTCTCGGCGTCCACAACAAAGTGAGATGTCATTTTGTAACACCTAAGAGGTGTTTGTAAATCACCAGAAGAAGAAAAAGTAAGACCCTTGCAGCTAGTCATAATATCGTACCTAGTGAATCGTTACCCAATTTTACCACACAAATTAAAGAAAGAAAATATATATTATGCATTTACTACACATTGATGTACTACTTCTAAGCAGTTAATTTGGGTCGCGCCTGCTAATGAGTATGCTCACAGCAGTCGGGTGGCTGGTTATTTTTATTTCAGTTTTTTTTTTATTTTTGCCTTTTTAATGATTTTTTAATTTTTTTGTTAGATTTGTGCTGATTTTTTATATAGCCTATTATACTCGCGCAAACACGACGAATCGATTCAGATCTTAATTAACAAAATTTGACCATTGGTTAATGAGTTATGAGGAAATATAGAATCGGGTATACCTACATACATACATTCATAGATACATACAAGTCAAACATATAACCCTCCTTTTGGGCTCCGCCGCAGCCGGGTAAAAAAAAACTAGAAACATTTTTACTTAACTAAAATAAGCTTAACCGAATTTTGGTAAAACCTATGAAATATTGTAGTTTCATACTCAATTTTGGTCCATATATTCTTCGTCATCTCTAGTCATTTGTGTCCTTCAGACCATAAGATTTTGATTAATCGTTTCTACTGCCAGTAGCATTTCGGTTCTTTGTTTTCTTTTTTTCGATTTTTATTATTCCTTTTTTCTCGATGTCCGGTCTGTTGGCCAGTGCTATTGTGCCAGAATCATTTATCAAAATCTTTCATTAGTTGTTCGATTCGATTTTTTCTTCCAAATATCGAACCGATTGTATTGTATGGACGGGAAGATTTCGTTTTTTATTTTCAGAACTCAGCCTTTGAGGTTGTGTTTTAGATTGTAACTATTTAGTTGCTTGGAAAAAAGTCACGAACATCAGTCTCAACGATAATATTATGTCAGTACAGTAGTTTTGCTGAGTTAAATTAAACAAATCCTTTCTTACCGTTTTAATGCCCAACTGAAGCTACAAAAACCGATTCCGCACTAACAACCATATTTTTTTTTTTTTTTTATTATCTTATTATCATTTATCTACTTAGCATCTATCTTACAGGCTCATGCCTAACGCGATAGAGAAAGTAACTAAATACAAAACTTAAGTTAAAATAAAACAAAAATATAGATTAAACTCTGTTCAATAATAAATTTAGTACTTAAATCTGTGTTGATTTTTTTTAAATTGTGACTTAAAATTTGAAATGGCCCCTGTAAACACGCTGAGGCCACAACTGAATAAGTCGACCCGCTCAGCCACCGTATTGAGCAAGCGTAGTGCGCCCGCTGCAGCAGGTTCGTGCGCGCGCGCAGCGCCGCCAGCAGGTCCGGCTGGCGCCGCCACGCGTGGCCACGCACGGCATGCAAAACCGCAACTGCTCGAGGATGGCCGGATATAAGTATGTGGCGAGGGATGCTTCCCTCCTCACTTCAAATTTGCTGTATCCTACCATGCCAAAGTCGAACAGGGCAGGGTATCTTGTAAACTTGTTCTGGATACGTTCCTACATTGTTTTATATTAGGGGTTAAAGTATGAAATTGCCGTTTTATTGCAATAGGTTCTTTGAATTGACATAGAATCTTCATGGTTTGAGTTTTTCGAATGAAACTTTTTCAAATGGTTTCTATGATGTTCTTTTTTTAAAAAATGTGAAACATTTGAATATCGACTTTCAATTGTTTTTGTTATTCAATTTAGACAAGAAAGATGGATACTGCGAAAATTCGAGTGATTTTTGAATACGAGTTCCGACGCGGAACTAACGCGGCAGAAACAGCCCGCAATATCAATGCTGCGTTTTAAACCTTCCAAATGACTCTTCACGGGGCCTCATATTATAAGGCTCTTAGAGCGTACATATTAGTAAAGCCTGGCGTAAGACAAACTAACGTGTCACTATGTGCCTCATATTGCTATGAATAGTGTACAAATAAAGATTGTCTTATCTTATCTGGATTACAAGGCATTGAAATGCATTTTTTTTCCTGCTGAGGTGACGATAAATTCAAAACCTATTTTTGGTAGTTTATCAACATCCATATTTAAATGGTGCTTATGATAGGTAGGTAAATCTTATTTCTATATTCTATCGAAATTGTTTCCGTCCGATGTCGAACGCCTATGGTGTTCGATCCTAGAGATTATCTATCAAAGAGACACTATCGAGACATCGAGATCTTCTGCTACGGGTGCGGTCAACTACAGGGTGATCTTTAGTAGTATCTTAAAGGTGAACGCGCAGCTAAGTGAGCCGAACGTATCGGATGAACATAACTAAACGAATTTAACTATTCTTTTTATGAAACCCCATTTACCGCGTCCCTTCCACGCCGCATCGGGGAAATGGGCTTGAAAAGACTAAGTTTGGTGTTTTTTTGTCCATTTTTTCTCCAAAATGATCTAGATTTTTAAATGGACACCTAGTTTAACCTTGTAACGTTTATTAAGTCGCAGTTTCTGTGCCACTTTGAATAAAAATTTTTGATTTGATTTGATTTGAATGCGGCATTAGAACATTCTTAGCGGTGGTAGCTTAGCTGAAAATTAGCGGTGGTAGCTTAGTAGGTAGAACCTCGGACTCGAAAGTGGGAGACCCAGGTTCGATACCCGGTGCGGAAATTGAAATCGCCAATCCGCGGTGGGCACGCGTGGTGATTAAGCCCATACTCTCTCCCTGAGAGAAGGCCTGTGCCCTACAGTGGGACGTGTATAGGCTGCTTATTTGAACATTTGGTAGGCCCTCTTACCGGCAACTTCGCTGCGGCCGATTGCTTTCGTTCAGTTATGAAAATTCTGTATTACTTTTATTAATAATACTTTTATGGCACTAAGGGCCAGTTTCTGAATTGAGAATTTCGCCAACTAAATAATTAACTGTAGTGCTGTCTCTTCGAATTTCTCAGAAAAGAGCGTGACAGACCGTCACTTAAGTATGTACTTAGTGGAATTCTCAATTCAGAAACCGGCCTTAAACTAGCGTACAATACGGCATATTGCTCAGCAGTCATTTCCAAATTGCACCTAATCCTAAATTGTTCAGCAGACAATTCCAAATTGATCAGCTTCCAAATTGTTGTAGTCAAGTACCTATATTTTTTTTAACCACGTTTGATCTTTTTGTTGTCTACGAATTGCTGCCCATTTATTTATTTTGCTAACTAAAATATTTTTACTCAGCTCTCTATTTTAGATCAGCCTCTATAATTTCCGGTAGTGGCAAGTATCGATCAAGATCAGTTGATCTCTGCCTATCGCCTCAATAATATGACTATAATCTTGATCTGGGAAGCGTAACTAATTATTTTTATCTTCCTAGATAAGCAGGAAGTACAACATTGATTGATGGCTTATTGGTGGTTAATATTTGTCTCCTCTATTGGTTCTGGTGATCTCGAGTGATAGTTCTGGTCGCCGTAATACGGGCTGATGGTTTGGGGATGTAGATCACCAGTTTGTGACAGATTTGTGTATTGTTGAAAGCATGAGCTCAATCATTACCAAATGATTCCCGGACCAAGTAGTATATTTTTTCGTACGAGAAGCCTCAATGTAATTATTTTAGGGTTCCTTACCCGAAGGGTGCCAAACGGGACCCTATTACTAAGAGGGACACATTTCCGTCCGTCCGTCCGGTCTGTCTGTCTGTCTGTCACCAGGCTGTATATCATGAACCGTGATAGCTAGGCAGTTGAAATTTTCACAGATAATGTATTTCTGTTGCCGCTATAACAAATACTAAAAGCAGAATAAAATAAATATTTAAGGCGGGCTCCCATACAACAAACGTTGTCTAAAGATAGCGCTCGGCATCTAGCAGTCATCTATGTAACCTTTACAGCGCCGATGTCATGTCGTTAAATATAAATTTTAAACGCTTCTTGTTGGTTTCTATAGATGGCGCTGTTCCCAAATTCGATTTTTGTCTAATATAAAGATAATGATATGGAACCCTTAGTGGTTTTTCATGACCATAGTGTCCGAGCCTGGCTGGCTACCCAAGCTTAGGACATTTCATTATCAATCCATCAACCCATACTCGTCCACTGCTGGAGATAGACCTCTCCTTCTGTCCTCAGACATCATCACCCAGCCACTGCCAGCAATCTGCCTCAGATCTTCAGTCCAGCGAGTTGGTGAGCGTCATTCGCCGCCTTTGCCAGTTAGTGGTCGCCACTGGAGAATCTGTGCAATCTATCGACCATGGGTTCTTCGGTATACCTATGTGACCAGTCCACCACCACTTTAGCTTGATAATCTGATGATACGATTTCCATCTTACCTCCCTACCTTTCCAATCACCTTCTCAACGTTTTGTGAAAATTAAAACGGACAAAAAACGTAGTCTTTGAAGGCCTTTCCAAAACTAGTCATTTTCTCGTGGTATAACGTTTCTAGAACCGAACCGTCTTTGTTCCAATATATAACTAATTGACTAATACATCACAGTTTTTATCCATCCCATTCATCGAACCTGGTACCCCTTTGTCCTGATCAATGACGCAACATTCAATAACTGTAGGTTTCTTGACAAAACGTGCGCTTGGTAAGCAGAGAGTGACAGGATTGTTTTTTAACAACGCGAAAGCTTACAAAAATTTACATCTTATCCAAATTGAGATAATACAAAAATAAAAATATTTATGCAGTTCCGTAAAATTAGGGCATATTATAGTGAAGGAATCTACCGATCAAGTATTAAAACTTTGTCTGATTGGTCCAAAAATTACCCAATTAGGTCCTTTATGTCCGAGGGAATTTTAGCAAAGGTGTTAATGCAAAAAACAGATAAGAAACGGCTGAAGAAAAGAAAAAGAAACTTTAAGCAATCAGTGTGTTTTTATTCCAAAATGCTGCTTTTCACATCACACTGTTGCTATCAAATAAGAAGAAACGTCGACTTCAGTTTCCAGAATAGTAACGTTCTCTCTGTGAGAGGGTCAAATTATTTGTATTTGCCTCTTGCTCACACAACATAGACGGCAATATCAAATGAGCGAGAGGCAAATAGTTGTCCAGTTCCTTCGTTTAATTAACAGTGTTATAGAGGCATATTCACTACAAGTGAAGAAGAAGAAGAAGAAAGACATTTATTATACCAACAAGATACATCACAGAAACAAAATAAGCAGTTAAGTAACATAATATGCACAACAACAGAAAGAAAACTAAATACACAGACAAAACGAATAAATAAAACAGGACCATAGATGTAGCCTGTAGTGTATCTACGTTGCCACAAAAGGCAGCTGACTCAGCGTTGCAAGTGCTGACTATGCAACAGTAATTTGAACTCAGTTTTGTAATAACAGACTAGTTGACGTAATATTTGGTGGACGTAATGTTTACAAAATACTTGCGAAGCTCTTAGCCCTGCACAAGATCAATATTTTAGTTTATTGGAGTCAATCAGTATTGTCAGCTTAAGACTCCGTCTGGACACGGATGGCTTTGTGTCAAGTCGGTTAGGGTCAGTGTGCTGGTTGCAGGCTGCATCTAATAATTATTTAAAGTTAAAAAGGAATTATTCTCTTCTCAATTGGGCGTTGAATTTTCAAAACAACACTGATTTCAGTAAACCTCAGGCACATACTTATTTTCTTCTCGTTTATGATTTGTTCAGTATTGGGCAACGGAGTCATACAGTTATAATAATATTTTCCTTTTCTTTCTTGACCTTTTTGTACGAGCAAAATATATACCTATCATAAATGAATTACTTGATATTAAATTATGACTTTCATTAATAAGTCACACTGTATTGTGCTCTAATGAACGAAATATTTGAGTTTGAGTTTTGAGTTCTTTAATTAGCACAGCCACCATAGTTTCTTTTATTTTAATGATCTTGACCATAATTTCAAGTGACAAACCTTAGTCTCTGCCTACACCTTTGGGATACAGGCGTGACTATGTATCCATTTACAACATTGCGTAAGCCTAATAGCTAAAAAAAAGGTTTAACTACAACAAATAATTCAGCCCGGGTGCTCAAAACCACACCGCTGACCCTAAACATTTTTTTTAATTTCCCATTTACTTATTTATACCCGAGCTTTCCATACACAATGGCCGGTGCAATATCTCAGTGTCAAAGTGGAATAAAGTCATTATTTTGATTGAGCGCTCGAGATCGGCCGTTTTTGTGTCCTCCCCGGATCGATTGTCAAGTTTGATGGACGCCACACCTTATTGAGACGACACCATATTGGTGGGGTCTACTTGGGAATGACATCTTGGGAGCCGCTGCACATTTGTACACATGGTCCCAGTCTGGGTGTTTTTTTATCCTTGCCTGATTAGCACAGAGTAGCCTAGTTTGGGACCAGAACAAGTGATTTTATTGTGTGGATGTTATTATTATTGTTATCTTTTTCTTGTACCCCCATCTCGATTCGATAGCCGGCACTGTGGCCACTTTGACCCGTATTTCAGAAGGAGGAGGACGAAAGGAGTCGATGACGCATAAATAAGGCCAGTTTAAAGTGTTGTTTGAGGCAGCCTAGCCTATAAATACCGAGTGCTGTTGGGGTGACGGTCAGATGTTCCCCACCCAGGTGCTAACCCTGTTAGCAGTCATTTTCAATGCCTGTTTTGACCACTGCCACTTCCCACCCGCGTGGAAAGAGGCGACGGTCATAGGCATCCCCAAGCCGGGAAAGCCCCTCAACCTCCCCTCTAGCCATCGCCCCATCAGCCTCCTCAAGGCCATGGGCAAACTCTTCGAGAGAGTCATCCTCACTCGTATGAGGAATCACCTCTTCCCCTCAGAGGGCCCCCCCCTCATCATCCCCCACCAATTTGGTTTTCGGGCAATTCACTCTTGCCCCCAACAAGTCCACCGCATAGTAGAGTATATTCTAGGCGGGTTTTTCCCCAGACGCGAAAAGACGGTAGCCGTCTTATTCGATGTCGCCAAGGCCTTTGATAAGGTCTGGCACGCAGGGCTCATTTTTAAGTTATACGAGCTGGGTCTCCCCGACCGACTTGTCCGCATCTTAGCTTCCTTTCTGAAGGACCGCTCCTTCCGCTTTAGACACGAGGGCATTCTCTCTTCCCTCCGCCCCCTCAGAGCCGGGGTCCCGCAAGGCTCCGTGCTCTCCCCCCTCCTGTACATTACGTACACAAATGACATCCCCATCCCCCGCAATGGGGTCCAACTGTCACTTTTCGCTGACGACACCGCACTCTACTGCAAGAGTCGGAAAATGTCAGTCATCCTTAATAGGCTCCAATCCGCGGTCGATGAGCTAGGTGCCTGGTTCAGGCTCTGGCGAATCGAGGTCAACCCGGAAAAGAGCACCGCGATCCGTTTCGACCACAAGGTCCGCCGCGGTCTCTCCGACCGACCTATCCGTATGTTAGGTACCGCAGTCCCCTGGCGTTCCACCGCCAAATACCTAGGTGTCACCCTGGACAGCAGACTGACATTTAGGCCTCACATCCGGAAGGTGACCCGGACCGCCCGATTCTACCTAGGCCGCCTATCCTCCATGATAGGCCGACACAGTAGGATGTCCCCTAGGAACAAGCGAACACTCTATAAGGTTTGCATTCGCCCCGTGCTGACTTACGCGGCACCCGTCTTCGCCCACGCGTCCCCCAAAGCCCTGTCAGAAAGTTCAAAATCTTTTCATTCGTAGAGCTCTGAACGCCCACTGGTGTGTCAGAAATGCCGACCTCCATCGGGATATGGAGATTCCAACCATACAACAATTTATTAAATCTCTTTCAGAGACTTTCTTTAGCACGGCCGAAGTGCACCCCAACCCCCTTATCCGCCAAGCAGCGGACTACACTCCCCCCACGACGAACCCCCGTTACCTGGTGCGCAGGCCCAGGAACGCCCTCGTCGACCCCCCCGACAAACTTTCATCTGACCTGGACCGCCTACTAGAGGCCCAGTCCCAGTCAGAAGTAGCCCCCGCTCCCGCCTCCGCCGGTGTCCCCACCGGCGTCCCCACCTCTCCCTCCTAGCCGCGGTCACGATGTGACGAGCAGTCCCAAGCGGACGCTCCCTTAAGGAGCTCCGCTGCGCGCCCTCCTCGGCTTCGAGGTGGGTCGCTCATGATATAGGTTTAGGGGTCCCTAGGACCAAACCAGCCCCCAGGTGGTGTTTAGTGGGTAGGCGCACTTCCTGTGAGTCCCACATTGGCAGCACGGCCGGGTCCGTGCTGTTATGCATGAGCATTCACCACCTCCCTCCCCCGTGTCCTCCGGAGGGTGCCCTTATTAGGGCTAAAAAAAAAAAAAAAAAAAAAAAAAGGGTGACGGTCACTTGTCAGTCGACCATCGGAGCCTGAGGATGTCTCGTGTTAGGGGCGAAACGCGTCGCAACCCATTTTTTCACACAAGTATTGTTGTCGGTGGTGGTGTGTTTGTTTCTTGCTTCTGCTTGAGAAAGTTGGAGGGAGGGCGGTGCATTAACTAACCGCATGGTGCTTGTGGGATTTTGGCGGAATTTAGCAAAGTAATTTTCACATTTTAATGCTGTTGTCATAAGCATTGAAAGAGAAATTTTGACGAGATCGTGGTGAACTGAGAATGGCTTAGTTGGTAATTTAATTAGAGATTACTCTAAGCTCTAAGTAATAGAGTAGGTCCCCCGATTGAGTTGTTTTTTCGTGGTCGCTAGTGAGATATGGGCGTGGTAATCGGCCAGAATCGAATTTGGAAACCGTAATGGAGCGTGCTTTGGATTTCGGCAAAGGTCCAAGCGCGTTTGATGTGAAATATGCAAGTTATCAATCAGAATATGGATTTGGAGTCTATTTAGGTCTTCACAAAACCTTTTTCCGCCTTGCTTTGCAGGCTCTGAATCATTGGCCTGAGACACACAGAAGGGTTGTGGGCCGGGGGCGTGGAAAAGACGCGTCGTCTTCAAAATGTATCGAAGGGTCGGGACGAAGCCCACACAGAAGAGACAACGCCTGGTTTCTTTTCCGTGTCATCGCCCCACGTCCCTTCCGTGTGACCAGGGCCATTGATGCTGGGTTTGCGTTCAAAATCCGAGACGTTTGTTGTACCAGCGAATATTGTTTGTCGTAACAGAGTTGCCGCAGTGAAGTGATAATAAAATTACTTTATTATACTTATTTTTTTGTTGTATTTCCTCGCAAAATGCATTGAAAAATGTTGTAAGATACTTGAGCGTAAAAGGTTTTTATCCGAATGCGTGCCAATGAAAACACTCGCTGCGCTCTTGTGTTCAATTTGGCACTTATTCGTATAAAATCTTACTTTACGCACGTGTATCTTAAATAGCTATTTCCTAAGGTCCATTAAATTATCAATCGAGTGAATAAAATTACTAATGCCTATTTCGACCAAACAGAGGACGTATTAGCGCAGGGCAAGATAGAAAGAACCCAAAACCGGAGTGCTTGCATCACCTATTGAATACTGATGAAGCGAAAGCGGTTTGTCAGAATCGTGGTAAGTGGCAAACCCTGGTCTTCGCCTACCCCTCCGTGATATAAGCGTGAGTTTATGTTATGTTTACTAATGATAGCCTTCTCATCTATCGATAAACCGATCGGTGATGGAATCGCCAATGGTAACTCAGAATGCCGCTTACTTTGGTCCAGACAAACAAATTTTCTCTAACTGATTGTCATTCAGCTGACGCGTCCGCTATCATGTGGTTCGTTTCCTTATGACACGCAAAGTCCTTAAAAGGGAATGAAAGGCAAATAATCAGGTAAAGAAAAGAAATATGATCAGACGCAGACTTAGAATGCAAAGAAGCCTAACGGTTGCTAACTGTTAGCCGATTGCTATTCTAGCTGCAGTAGTTGAACCAGGGATGATAGAGCAATATGTAGACTTTCACATTTAACAACTCTAGTTAGAAACTAGGCTGTATCAATTTGTATGTCTGTTGTAAAAACGTTTTTTTTTTTAATGTAGCCTATATTATTATACATCACACTGCAGGGCACAGGCCTTCTCTTAGACAGCATGGGCTTAATTACCACCTGTGCCCACCACGGATCGGCTATTCCAATCTTCTAAAGAGTAAGAGATTAAAGCAGAGATGACAGCAAAATGAGTTAACTCTCACATTTAAGAATACTAGTTTGAACCTCGGCTGTATCAATTTGTGTCTGTGTTTTCTTTACTTGCTTCAAGATTTTTATGAAAATCAAATCCTTCTGTGTCTGTTCGTCCGTCCGTCCGTATGTCCGTCTGTCTATCCGTCTATTGTAATCGTGTATAGGGTGAAAGACTCTAGCAACGGCCAGACGCACGTTCGACCACCAATAACTCTATCTGGACATTATCCGCTGGGGATCTCACGCGCATCGGCACCGATCGTAATTTTCGAAAATAATTTTATATTAAGACCTCTGACAGAGTCTTGTTGCGGTTTATTGTGTTTGCCCCCTTATTATCGATAGGGTTGTCAATAAAAATAAAATAAGTATTACTAAGGTTTCAATTATAATTTTGACTAGGAATTTAGGATAACGAAAGGTTATCCGTGGTGGTTCTAAGTGGCAAAGCTTGGTAACTATGGTATGTTATTAATTTTTAAATGGTTTAAATATCTATAAGTAACAGTTTTCTAGAATAAAAAAATATAAAAAGATACTTACTAAAATACACCTGCATATTTTTGTATGTTTTTCTTCAGAGTTTTCTCTACTTTATAACAAATATGAAATTAAAAAAAAAAACTCAACTTGAAATAACTCTTTCCATTCATATTTTAAGCGGGTATATTTTAATTTAATTGGAAATGGATGTTTATGATCTTTAAAATAAACTGTTTGCACTAAAATTTACTAACTGTAACTATAATCAATAAAGTATTCCCTAGACATGCTAGTTTTAACTTAAAATTTTCTTCTAGTAACTTTAAAATTAATACTTGTCTAAGCTATCAAGATATGTTCGCTTTGCTGCAACTGATTTCTTTTTTATAAAATAATGGTGTAGTGTAGTGACACCTTTTAGCCACATTTAGGATAGCCACTTGTAATATTTATGTAGAGAGTCCAATATACGACATTAAACTGTACGCACGCATGTCATTTTAATACAACCAACAAAGAGCCTCCTTATGTGGCGATTGGGTATTTGAAAAAATATCAAATGAGCTACTTTTAAAACGGAATTTTGTATGAAAATACTTCCTATGACGTCACATTTCAGAGCACTCTTTTTATGTTTAATCTATTTAAAAATTGTAATAACTAGTAATTGACTAAAAGAGATACATTTTCTGAGACATTTTGTATTTTTTGTTTTAATCGAGCATATGAAATAATGTTGTTGTATAATAATTGTAAATAGTTGTGAAATAATGTATAAAACATTAGTTGATTTTATTGCGGGCGTCACTTCATAATGCGAATAGCATTATTTATGTTGGAGCCATTATTTTTAAATGGCCTTTATACGGGTTGATTTTTTAGCTATGGGATGGCCTGTACTCCTTTTTGCCGTAACAAACCGTTGACTCTCACGGTACTGCTCTCTCTTTTTCCCTTTAACACATTCATACAAGGGCTAGATCGAGACAAAAGACCGTATTAGCATGCAGGCAGCGCGAGCAATCCGATACGGACGAGTCAAACCCCGTGCTTTATGATTTTAGATTATTCTGTAAATGTCAAAGTCGCCGCTGCGTGCGCATGCGCAGGAACAGTAGAGCGCAAAATGTCTACAGACGTAGAGATGACCATGTGGTAAAACTTTCCATAATATTATTTTTTCTGGTTATAAATACGTAATTAATAATTGTTTTCTTGTAAGCACTATAATGAAGAACTTGCACAAAAAATGTTTTAATAAAATAATCGGCGAGGCCATGTTTAAAGATAAATAGACATGTTTGATTTTTTTCTTTACGCTTAATACTTTTCACAATGTGACGAGTGAAAAATTCATTCTAGTTACGTGATACAAAAACACACCGTACAAATCGGACTGAAACTGTGACGTCACAACTTGCACGTGACACCTTATAATGTATGAAGAGTTTATCAAATGTCTAGTTATCTCGTAAAATAATGTTTTTATGCATCTACACACTTTTTAGAAACCGTTTGGAATTCATTGAAAAAACGAAATCTGACATGTTTTTTATTATTAGAGTAACTTTATTTTTCGCATTTTTCGGGACCCCGAAAAAAATATTTTAATTTTTTTTTATTTTTCAAGACTTTTTCTATGATTTCTATGCTATAAAAGCAATGCCATTTCAATCTAAGTTTGACGCAAGTTCCCCTTTGTATTTTCGTTGTTGTTTTATGAGTGTTTTGTCTTTGTAATAAACTTTTTCTATTACATTTTGTTTCGCTCCGTTCCGTTCTGTTCCTTTCCATTCTGTACCGCTCCGTTCTGTTCCGTTCCGTTCTGTTCCATTCCCGACCAGTTCAGCCAGAAAAGGCTTAGCCCAGCAGTGGGCAGAGGTGGGGTGATGATGATTTGTGGTCTTGGGAATATTAAATTGATCGCTACATTTATTCACCGGGCTCACTAATATTTCTAATAACTATAAGGAGCAAAAGATCATATCTAATATTATGCATCTAATTTACCACTGGATTAGAAATAATTAGAGTTAGTTTTTCAGTTGTTAAAAAGTTATTGTGAAAAGGTAAGACAGTAGTATTGTACTGTTGTGTGATTGTGCTCCGATTCACTCTTCCAGTGGCCGATTTTTTGGGTTCCGACCCAAGGGGTAAGGGACCCTATTACTAAGACTCCGCTGTCCATCCGTACAAATAAGTCATAGTTAGACAATTGAAATTTTCACAGATGACGTATTTCTGTTGCCGCTATAAAAAGAGTACTAAAAACAGAATAAAATAAATATTTAAAGGGCCCTCCTTAAATATTTTATTTTATACAGCAAACGTGTTTTTTTTTCTCTATATCGATAACGGCAAACGGACTCGCACTTGACCGGTTTTTATACAGAAGTAAGTTAAATACTATCTGTACTACCCTTATAATATTTCCCCATCCTGTAATGCTTGACATGTTCTTCAGTCTTCAAATATTCAGTATTCTATAACAGCAACTCCTAAAATGGATAAATAAAGCAGCGATCTTCATATTTTGATACGGAGTCCCGTAAAATAAAAGGAGCTTGATAGCAATCTTTCTTCCACCTCCTGCGGTTAACTGGTAAAAAACGCTTGTGGCGTTAAGTTCGCCTTATTTTACATTAGTCTAAGTGCAATAAAGGTATACATAAATAAAGCCTAAAAAGTTTAGAATCCACTGTTGATAACATGGGCTTTCTTTATCAGCGTAATAAATTTCTTAATGAACATTCCGACTAATGACTTTTCCATATTATTGTCAATGGTATGAAACAAATGAAGTGCGCCTCCTCTGCTCATTTCATGCTCTTCGCACAAAGTGTCACAAGAACAATAATATCATATTGTACGATACGAACAAACTCTCTCATTGTTTTTGTATTATTTACAAGATTGTACAAATTAAAACATCGGGAGGCGACAGAGCAGCCACTTGGTTTATGATATTTACGCGCGATGTGGTGTTAGTACGCACACGAATACTTTACTGTTACACCCGTTTCATTATCATCATCATCAGCCATTAGACGCCCACTGCAGACATAGGCCTCCCTCATGGTTTTCCAAGCTTCCGGTCTTGTGCCGCTCGCATCCAGCGACTCCCCGCCACCGTAACCAGACCGTCGGACCATCTGGTGGAGGGCCTGATGTCGTCCGGTCAGCGGTCGCCAGGTCAGACTTTTTTGCCCCAACGGCTATCAGTTCTCTGAGCTATGTGCCCCGCCTTCTGCCACTTCAACTGAGCAATTCTTCGTGCTATATCAGTAACTCGGGTTACTGATATAGCTTGAAGAATTTCCAAACAGATAAAAATATTATAATAACTTAAGTCCGGACTCAATTTAAGAAGCCGTAATTTTCGGTTGAAGAGAATTTTGTCACACTGTATCATATATACGGTGAAAGCCAGTAACTTTTTCTTTGCTCATACTTTATTATATTTTGAAATGGGTACAGTAATTAGGATTCAGTTATCTGTCACTAAGGCCACTCACTTGGCCACTCGTATTTGGGAATTTGGCAAATATTAACCATCCATGACCGATACATATGACGAATCTTCAGCACTGATTTAGTGAAACCTGCATTGTGTTGTAAATCGACTGCAAATACGCGAATACGTGAAGCTGGCGCCGGCATGAAATACATTTGCTAACGATTATTATAACTGTTATACTTTATTGCATACGAAAACACAATACAGGAAAGGAAAAAAAGAAAATACACGTAGGTACACCGAGAAGCTTATTTCTACTAAGATTTATATTTATTTCTTTTATTTCTGAAATTATAACCATATACTCGAAACCCATTCCACACACACACACGCACGCACACACGCACATAGTGTTTAACATAATTGTAACTTTTAAAATGTAATATGTCTGTGTAACTTACAGCCGATAAATTACTTATTATTATTTATTATTGCGCGTAATAATCCACCGATTCTTCGTATTCGTCTGATAAACGGGCGTCGGTACAGCGGCAAAGAAAAGTGCTCAGATTTTATGCCTGTGACGCGCTACATGCAAATCAGCCGCTACGGACACAGTAGGGTTAACTACAGTCTTTCTTGCATTATTAGATTTAAATGTGCAACTGCCATACGCCGTGTTCTGCATTTTAAAGAATGCTGTGAATTTTGGCGTTGCTATGTAGTTGCTATGTTAGTTTTCTCATTATTCAAATGACGTTCACGTTAATTTTATACTGTGTACGTGAAATTGAAATTTTGTCTGCTTAGATATCATACGATGGTAGTAGGCGTGTAGCCTTAATATTACAATAAGTTGCACTTTATTTTTAGCCAGCGCTCAACATAGAATATAAGCAAATGCACAATTTTGTTAAGGGTTACTTCATACAATATACGAGAATATTATTTTATTTTTATTTATTGAAAGAAAAGACAGAAAAATCTTACATCTTGTCACAAGACAGAAAAATCTTACATAAATATATATGTAATTGTACAACCAGTGGCGTTTTTCATAGATTATTATAAAGACATAGAAATGTAAAACTCGGGATACCGCCGTTTAGCCAAAGTATTTTTCGCCAAATTTTACTTCCCAATAAACTTATGGCATCAGTTTCATTTCCCAAATGAAACTTTAGTTTTCATTTCGCATTTTATTCATTTGGTCAAATTATCATTTCGCATAATTTTACTGCGTCAAGTTTTATTAAGACAAACGTTTATTATGCTAACGTTTTATTTTGGCAAGTGTTATATAGTAAATAATTGTTTGATTAAAAAATAGGTTCGAAGTTCCAGGATGGAGCGGAGCGCAGCGACGCTCCATCCTGAAACTTCGGGTGTTAGTTCTTTTTTTTATATAAAAGCGAAAAAAAATATTTCACTAAAAAACTTAGTTTTGAGTCAAACAAAAAAATTTTTGTTCTAGTTTACATTTCGCATTTTATTCATTTGGTCAAATTATACTTTTGACTGAATAATGCTTGGTAAAATGAATTTTGACCAAGTATTTATTTGGTAAACAATAACTTGCCATAATAAGTTTTGCTAACTGTTTATTTGCTTTAAGTTGTTTTGAGAAATGTTTTTTTGCCAAGTGATAATTTTCGGAAAATAGTTTGGGTAGTAATACTTTGGGAAACGATTTTTGGCAATACATTAGTAAACCGTAAAACTCACAGTTATGCACAAATGTAATACAGTCAAAGAGGAAATTACTTACATTTGCAATCTATTCTGTTACGTAGGCAGTGATGTTGCAACAGAAATGTAAGGGCTGTTTTACTCTAGCAAGACTGACAAAAATAACGTTTATTATTGCGATATAAACCTTATTCAGAGAGATATGATTATACTTACAATAATAGTACAAGTTATGGTATATGGTATGGTATAGTTATGTAATGGTGGAAAAAAACTTAAAGGCATTAACACACTACAACTAAGACGTGATTTCTATCTTCCTACCCTAACACCACATGGCGACCTTGCATCAAGAAATTGGAAGAACAACGTTATGAAGAAAGAATCGAATAAGTATCTAGAAAGAAGACTCAAAATGTAAAGACGGCTTCAGATGAAAATTTTAAACCAATTTCTACTTAAGACTCATCACTTCTGCATGTGTGCCAACTGCAGCTGTCGACAATTATCGACGGCAGCCGTCGACGCGTTTACTGCAGTCACCGGCATGTCAGCATCGAATATCAGCGTCAAACGCCGCTGACACAAGTCGACAGCTGCCGTCGACGCCAGCCCACAATCGCCCACTTTTAAACGTATTTCTGCTTAAGACTCGCTACTTCTGCACGTGTGCCAACTGCAGCCGTCGACACTTATCGACGGCAGCCGTCAACGTGTGGCGACAGCAGCCGTCGATGTGCCGACGGCAGTTGCCGACATGTCAGCGTCGAATATCGGCGACAATCGACGACTGCAGTTGGCACACGTTCCGTCCGCGTATAAGCGCCCTAGTCATGGGCGCAGCCAATTTCTCGATAAAAACTCGATTATAATAGTCTGTGGTGGATATTTTACGAGGAAAATAAACAGATTAAATAAACAGAGTCTTAGATTGGTTTTAGAAGAATCGTGTTTTTATAAATAAGGCCGTTAGAGTTGACTCCCAGTAGTATCTTAATTATGCAGTGAATTCTACCCACTATAAACAATAAAGCCAGTCGGTGTAATTCAGTAGAAGCCACGTACTTAACAGGCCATAAAGTAACCTTTCAAAAATGACTCCACGCCCTCTTTCAAGAAAATATTACGTTTACATTAAATATAAAATATCATATTACCCGTACCGCGACAAGGTTCTGAGCACTTTCCTGCACTGGACGAACGTATAAATCAACGAAAAAAATAAATTCAAAATTTAAAACCCGAATGTTATAAAGAAACTAATGGAAAACTTGCACAAGAAAATGTGTTATCATAATCGGACCGGCAATTTTAAAAGATAAATAAACGTGTTTAACTTTTTTTTCTGCGACTAATACCTTTCATAATGTGACCTGTCAAAAGGTGTTTCTTGTCACGTGGTACAAAAACGCGTCATACAAATCGGTCTCAAACTATGACGTCACATTTTGCACGTAACACCTTATACTGTATGATGAAGCGTTTATCAATATTCGTGTTATCTCGTAAAATTATGTTTTTATGCATTTACACCCTTTTTAGGAGGATTTGTATTCAATGAAATAAACGAGATATAATATTATGTTTTTTATTATTTGAATAACTTGATTTTTCACATTTTTTGGGATCCGGAAAACCCCGAAAAACATATTTTTGGCTTTATTTTTTATCCTTCTGGAGTTTTATGTCTTCTGTGCTATAAAAGCAATGCCACTTCAATCTAACTTTGACGCAATTTCCCCAAGATGCAAGGGATTGTATCGAGAATTGCAGCCTCAGCGGGCCACGCTATAATAATGTAATAGAGCATTTATTTTTGATAAATCCAATTCCAAAATATATGCTTACAATAAAATACCTGCAAAAGAACACTGAACACCAATATCACTGTGATATTATTTAAACAGCGCAGTTGTCTCCATTTTAATTTCAAATGGCTCTATGACCTATGCCTGATATCGAAACATTGAGGAGAAAAGGACGACCCAGAAAAGGGCCCAGAAACAGGGATGAGGCTGGACTGAAGACTGTTAATCCAGGAAGAGAGTGGAGTATAATCAGCATCTAAGGTCTGACGATAAGTGAGGAATATGCCGAGGTGATGGCCAACTATAAATAGTGAAAACGCATAGATACAGGAAGAAAAAAACGAAGGTACTACTGATTGATAAAGGTATGTGCATAAAACCAGGTATTCTGGTAGTGTTTTTCAAGAAAAAAATAACCAACGACCCGACTGCTGAGCATTTACTACTAGGAACCCAGAACTAACCTAGGAATCTCGCAATGAGTCACATTATTGAATTTCAACATCATCATCAACATAAGCCATTTGACGCCCACTGCAGGACATAGGCCTCCTTCGTAGTTTTCAAAAACGCTTGGCAGGCGGGTTGACGATCGCAGTATGCGGTTGGATTCTCAGGAAGACGCTGCTGCCCGTCTCCTGGTATGCGATTTCCTTAGTCGCCTTCTACGACATCCACGGAAGGAAATAAAGTGACGTTATTCTTAATCCGGCGCCACACGGAACTGAATTTATTGAATTTAGGTCCAATACATTCCTTATTTGGTCGAAGTGTATCCGATTGGGACGTTCCGCTTTAAATATAATTCAATAATCAATCGAAAAGTCAATGCACCTCAAACTGTTTGGCCTCAGCGTGTTTCCTAGGGAAACATACATACTTACATAATTTTGTGTTAAATAAAACATAATACTCCTTTGCTTTCGCAGTCAGCTAACGAGTCGAAAACATGCATCTGTGGCTACCGTGACCGAAATGGTCATAACTTCTTCGAAATTCAAACAGTTTTAAGTCACAGAATAAAATAGCAGAAGTACCCTTATTTAGTAGTTTCTTCATGTCCAATCGATGGCTTACTCACTTACATAACTTAATAATTTTTAAGTTATAAGTAGTTTATAATAATGTTAAAAGCAGAGAGTTTTCTATTATGTCACAAATTATTTTATGAGGCAGAGGCGGGAAGAGGATGGCTAAGGACAGAAGGAAGTAGCGTGCCTTGGAGGAGGCTTATGTACAGCAGTGGACGCATGCCTGTAGCATAACGATTTTGAATTCGTTAGCTATATTTTGGAGGAATGTGCTTCTTATTTAAAAATAGCATTATTAATGACATAACATTTGTAAATATTTGTGATTGGCCTTTGGCTCCAAACAGTGAATCTAATTTCGAAGTATTAGTAAGTACCATAACGTTGAAAACTTATTTCTAATATGTTAAATGCTTAAAATTCTGTCGTGCGATAAACAATTTGACGCCCACTGCAGGACATAAGCCTCCTTCGTGGTTACCATAACCATGAAGGGTTTTGCCATAATCGCCACGCTTGGCAGGCGCCTTCTACGACATCCACGGAAGGAAATTTAGAATGTCCCATTAAAGCGGTGAACAAATTCAAAGTCAGGGTGACTTTGAATTCGTTCACCGTGTTTAATGGGATCTAGTTAGCAGATCTAAATTGAACAATTCTCATTCGTAATTCCTGGTGTACATACAATAAAGAATATTCTATCTATTCAATCATCGGCTTATTCCAAGAAGTCATTTATTGCAAAAACTCACTAACCACTTTTTTTAAAGGTATGGAAATATGAATAATGGTGTTTTACTATCAGGCATTATTTTAATGATGTTATAGAGAATAAGGAGGAGGAAATACAACCATTAAACAACACGAACTAAAAAGTCCTTTTTCTCCCAATAGTGAATATGTCGGTTAATGAGTTCTTGCAATAAGCCGACGCAATATGGTAAGTTGCACTACCTGGTAGTTTTGTCTTCAAAACTTAGGTTAGCTGGTAGATAATGCTAGATATGTAGCTTAATGCTACGGTAACTCAATAATACGAGCTGATTGATTGATTAGAAACCATGCAAGATTTTACTGTCTGTGACAAACTACGTTACACTAAACAAAAGCAAAGGTTTCAAAGTCCTCCCTTCTGTTTCACCTCTTTAGTTCGAGTTCTTAGCCCATTTATGGACCGGGAGCGGCATTTCCAAAAATCGTATGGTTTTTTATCGCGCAGAGATCGGGCAGTTAAATGATGTCGACGATGCTATCAAGTCAGTGAGTCACGCGTGATGCTGACCCATGGAGAATCGAGGCCTTTTTCTTCTTTATTTTGAGCGGTAAACAGGTAATATTTAAAGTTAACACGTTTTTGGTAGCGTTGATTTTGATGTGCAATGTGGCCGAAGCGGAACGCGCGCAAAAGGAGGGTAATGTGTTTGGCTCGTATGTATGTGTGTCCGATTCTACGTTCCCTCATAAATCAGATTTTGGCAAATTGGCAAATGAGATTTCAGTCCATTCGTCGTGTTTGCGCAAGTGTCTTACGCTATATAAAGTCATCATAAACCCGAGGAAAAATTAAAAAATTGTTAAAATAAAAAAAAAAAAAATTATATCTATGGTTATTTTTAATTCCACTTTTCTTTCTTCTTTATTTTGAACGTTAACCCGGTCATATTTAAAGCTAATACGGTTTTGGTAGCGTTGATTTTGATGTGGAATATTGTAGGAGCGGAACACCTTTGGGGTCATTCATTAAGTAGACTTCTTGTTATAAAGCTTTCCATTCCTATCTATTTAGGTATTTAGCAATTTACTTATAAAAGAAAGAAACCTTTAAAATTTAGTTTCGTATATATATACCTATAATACAGTCAAATTACTGAAAAATAGCCTATAAATAACACAATTTGTAAATTTGTATGTCAACTATTTTTTAAATTATTTTATTAAGTGTGTTACTTGTTGTTTATTGTTAAAAGGTGTACAAAACAGTATTATAAACATAGTATTACAAACAACTGATGATGGGGTATTGTCAAAATATAGGGCCAAATATATGTACATACAGCATGTCAGTTTTTGGAACAACTAAAATACTTAAAATTACTTAAATACCTAAAACGAAAAATTATTCATGAATTTTGGAAAATACAAAACATTGAAAGCTACGTATTTATTGGGACTGTAAGTTAATAATTTACACAGATTAGTAATTTTTAATTTAAAATGAGTTTGCAGTGTATTAGGCGGTGGTAGCCTAGTGGATAGAACAATGAACTCAGAAGCGGGAGAACCAGGTTTGATTCTCAGTGCAGACATGTACCTGGGAATTTTTAGTATGTTTATATATTTAGTATGTAGTGTAGTTTCATGAAGGAAATCATCGTGAGAAAGCCTGCGCCTTGGTTGGCTCCGCACGTTTTGACTTGTCTTTCCTGTGGGCTAGGCCGACTAAGCTGTCAGAATGGTATATGTGCTGGGCAAGCCTCCTCTATCTAAAAAATAATGTCCCAGACACTGCAGCGTCCGAGTGGTCCCTTCACCCATCTAGCGTAAGTGAAGGTGCCACATGACGCTGTATAAAGCATCTCATTCATCA
The DNA here is from genome assembly GCA_963969515.1 of Yponomeuta evonymella. Classification (NCBI taxonomy): domain Eukaryota; kingdom Metazoa; phylum Arthropoda; class Insecta; order Lepidoptera; family Yponomeutidae; genus Yponomeuta; species Yponomeuta evonymella. Next base: position 4,026,728 of record OZ018363.1, read on the forward strand.
ACATCATCGTCAGTTATTTGACGCCCACTGAAGGACATAGGCCTCCGTCATGGTTTTCCAAGCTTCCCGGTCTTTTGCCGCCCGCGTCCAGAAACTCCCCGCCACCGTAACCAGGTCGTCAGACCATCTGGTGGGGGGCCCACGCTGCGTCGTCCGGTCCGCAGTCGCCAGGTCAGAACTTTTTCGCCCCAGCAGCCATCAGTTCTCCGAGCTATGTGCCCCGCCCACTGCCACCTCAACTGAGCAATTCTTCGAGCCATATCAGTAACTCGGGTTCTTCTGCGGATCTCCTCATTCCCTCCTCATAGCTCTCTCCATTGCTCGTTGGGCGACCTTGAGCCTTCTTATGAGGCTCGTCAGAAGAAATCATCTCATTACGTAGATGCAAAGGCAGTGTATTAGCTAAGAAAGAGCGTGCATGCAGCGACTAATCAATGTTTATGAAGCAAAAGAGGTCTGTCTGGATCGAGGCAAACCTTGGTTTTGGTCTACCCCTCTGGGATACAGGCGTGAGTTTATGTGGTAAGTTAGTAAGGTCAATTATAAAAACGTGATATAGCTAACAAACCTACACTGGTTCCTAAAACTTATCCATTCAGAACTTATTTGACGCAATTGAAATGTCACGCTATTATAAACACTCTGGCCAAAAAGAAAACAGGCAATTCTTTCACTCCCAGAAACAATAACGAGACATAAAAGAAACAAAAAAATTCACCAAGTTAATGATGACGGAGGAAATAAATTCGGGACGCTATTGAAATGGCTGAAAAATGAACGAAGTCGGGCTTGGATGGATTTACTTTACACGGTACGACACTATCACGATCTGTGATATAGTAGGTCATCTTGTACTATGATTTTATTAAAGTTGAAATTGTTTTATTTTCTTATTTTCACGTTGAAATTTTATGTGTATTTTTCCGGGATAAAAAGTAGCCTCTGTTCTATTCTAGACTATAACCTATGTCAGTACCAAATTTAATCCAGATCAGTTCAGCCGTTCTAGCGTGATCGACTAGCAAACATGGTTGGACCATCCAAACTTTCGTATTCATTATATTTGTAAGATAAAATTAATCTATGAGTGACGAGTTGGTACTCAATGCATTATTCTCTTATATAAATATGATTATCGGTTTGTGAACACGTTCAAATAATATTAAATTATCTGTTATACGTTATAATGATATTAAATTATCTGAAATATTTTTTTTTTCACAAAAATTAAATATAATATTTGAAGGCGAACCAAAGGCATACTTTTATTGGTCACCTCTGTCAACATAATCCTTGATAGAAATTAAAATTGTATGTTCAATTTTCAAACTAATGAAGTTTTAAAAAATCATCAGGTTAAAAACCTGTCAGGATCGTGGCAAGTGGCAATCCCTAGTCTCTGCCTACCCCTCTGGGATACAGGCCTGAGTTTATGAATGTGTATGTAAAGACCTGATGATTTTTGGTACATTAATGAAAAATATATCGGCATCGTGTCGTCCTAGTATGAAGACGTCCGGACCTGGTAGAAAGCCGTCGGTATAATGCGAAAATGTGAAAAGAATGACTCCAGACAATGGGGCAATTGAAGGCGAAATAATTAAAAACAAACAATTAACACACGGCACTGTCTCGGAGCTGCCCAAACGAAACTAGGCCGGGAGTGCGCAGCAGAAGTGTAACCTCTCTCCTCATCAGCGTACCAGGTGAAAATAGATAGAATATTATTTATTGTACACCAGGAATTACACTGAAAAGGCTCACCAAATTTAATTTCTAGATGTAGTAATTGCTTCTGGTACTTTGTGTGCCGCTTTTGATTCATCTGTGCTGATTGCTTAATTATATCCGTAATTTTTTTTTGTTGTATTTCTGTCTCTTTGTGTATTAATTAATGTGTTAAGGTACTTACAAACCGAAGCGGTCGCGGTTGCGGTGGCAGCGGCAGTCATACCACTCATAGTTACAAATAAGAAAAGATAAACAAACCCAAACACAAAAATTTACTACAGTGCTATTTGTATAGCCATAAGTATTCAAACCAACGCATTTTGACGCAAAATTATATAATAATTTATTGCGGTTTAGTTGGTAATGACAGTAAATAAAATCAATTGTATACTATAAAGAACTAAATATTAAGTACCTTATATCTCTGTCAATTGCTGGTGTGCATTAAAGTGTTATCTATCCATCTATAAAATTAATAAATGCGAAAGGATTTGCCAATCAGTCAAATGGTAACTGTTTCCCAGGGTCCACCAGCATGTGTAGTACGATGGCACGAGTCACGATTTTTGTCGCCAGAATTTGACAATAAATATACTGAAAAGTCACGAATTTTGACATTTAAAATACTTGACTAGTGTCATCGACCCTACCAGATGTAAAGGGCTCAGATAAGTTGTTTGGAGAGAGTCGGACTATAATTATTTTATTCGATTTAAGCAACCAACTTATGTTTTTACCTTAAAGTACGACACAAAAAGAAGAACGTTAAAATAAATTTGTATAATCTGAGCTTGGTGTTTGCGAGACAAAATTATATCTACAGATATGCTGAAGAGATCATAATTCTCTCATAAACTTTTTGGAATACCAACTCCCCGTCTACTAAAACCGGACTTTTAAAAACCTATGTATTGTTTCGGCTTTGTCTTACTTTCACAAACAAAAAGGGTTGCGCCCACCGCCTAAGATTTTTTTTTTAACTTCAATGGAAATGCGCAGTGGTGGAAATTCTCCATTTCTGAGTAGGTACGGCCTTTTTACTCATTTTTCTTTTTGTTTTGAAATACTTATAACTCGGAAGCCTTTGATCGGCGAAAGCATTTTTTGCACGCCTTTTTTGTTACTTTCCCGTAACTCAATTCCTGGTTGAAGTAATTTTCATAGATGGCCAATTTATTCTAGATGCAGTGAATATTGAAAGTTGCAGGCCACCCTATAATTCTGACAATAATCTAAAACGTTGCAGTATCTATTACACGGCTGCTGCAAATTCTTGCAATAAACAAAGGATGGACGATGCAGATGCCCTCAAGAAGTTCTGGAATAAGTAAATTCGTGTCATCAAAATAAGTTCCTTCTAGATTTTTCCCGCGACTTCGTACGCGTATCTGTATGATGATTTCTTCATACAAACTTTACCATCGCTTTACACCCCTTTAGATAGAAATTTTAAAAATCCTTCCTTAGTGCATACCAAGGGTATACAAGAAATACTTTCTCTGAACTGGGTTCACTGGAATACGCTGTGTTTTTCTTTCAGTTAGTGACTGACCTTATGATATACTGCAGTCTATCTACATCCCACTGTAAGGCACAGGCCGTCTCTCAGAGAGAGAGTATAGGCTTAATTACCACGCGTGCCCGCTGCGGATTGGCAATTTCAAGGTCCGAGGTGCGTACACCTCAGACACTTAGGTTTCCTCACGATGCTTTCCTTTACCGTAAGCGAGTGGTATTGCCACTAAAGCTTCACAAATGTACGTAACTTAGAAACAAAGTCATTGGTACATGCTGGGATTCAAACCCACGACCTCCCAAATGAGAAGTCGACGTTCTACCGCTACGCTACCACCTCTTATTAACAACTTCACTGACTGTCCTTATAAGTACATACCTAATAAAAATGAGAGTCCGAACTCTCCCAAAGTTGATGTTGAGTCAAATGAGCACAAAAGTAATATCTTATAGTGTTCACCGACGGAAAGAGTGATTTAGAGACGAGAGACAGAAAGAATTGTAGAAAGCACTAGCACAAGGTTTCATAAGGCATTCCATATAAAAAAGATACAGATAAGATAACATAAAAAGTATTTAGTACCATAAAAAGATACATTTTTACTAATAAGCTGACCCCCATTCTAGGCAGAGCGTCATCACGTGGGGGATGAAAGGACATTTGCTAATCTAAGGTATGCAATATTTAAACCAATTAGCTGTAAAATATTCCTCATAATGTATTATAATCGAAATTGAAATTATGAATGTATGTGGGGAGGGCATCGTTTGTGTGTGTGTGTGTGTGTTTGTGTGTGTGCGTGTGTGTGTGTGTGTGTGTGGGGGGGTGTATGTGTGGGTGTGGATGACTGACGTAGAATATATGGATCCAGAACTCACCCTACATAGGTTTTTTTCGGACCCAGTGGCGCTAGTTAGCCCAGTGGATCCCCTTAAGTTGTATAAGGCGCATCAAACGGTTGCATAACATGATCTGCACCTGCAAATGTTAGTCTTCTACTTTGTGCCAGTTGGCAGTAAGCCGCCAAAAATTTGGAGTGATTTTTATCCAAGGATGTTTTAGCCAGGATATGACATGACCGAAACTTTGTAGGAAAACACAGACGACCACTTTTTGGGGGGCGGGAGGTAGCTGTCAATGTCAAATTATGACTTAAGAGCTTGGAAAAGTCGATAAAAAATATTATCGATAAGTGATGATTGAACGAAATGAATGAATGAGGGAAACAGAAATTTAATAATTTTATTTAATAAATTTTAAGTAATAAGTAATTTGTAGCCAATAACAATGTCAAATAAGTAGTTATTTATATATGTATTTATTTGTCTAAAACAGTTTGCTTTCCATTATTTCCATTTTATTTTATTAATCTTTGCGGGCCATTTGTCAGTAATTTTTCATTTGTCAGAAAATTACTGACAAATGTGTCAGTAATTTTCAAATAACAATAATCAATGGTTTTAAATTGTTATTTTCAATGTCAGGACTGAGGAGGTGAAAGGAAATTTTACGAAAAAAAAATATTTTTTTTAAAGATTTTTTTTGCAAAATGTTTCTTCTTATTCTCGCAATAATTTTGTTAGTGGTTTTTAAAACTGACCACCGAGAACTTAGTAAATCTCATGGAATCCCTGAACTTATATTTTTACTGAAAACTGAAAAATTGTATGGATAACCTAAATAAATAAAAACGTTTCTTTGGTATAAATAATTGAACTACTTCAAATAAGCAAAAGCTTAAAAAATGACCGTTCTCACCTAAAGATTGTAGGAATGTATGGTTTATTACCGATACCTACTGAAGAAATAATTTTCAGGTTACCAATTTTTGTCACAGGCTGTATCTGACGAAACTAATGAACTGATTTTGAACATTTTTTTTACACACCACATAATGTCTGTCTCTTCCTTTGTAATTTGAATTCAATGCCACTTATGCAATGCGACAGAAATATTAAAATATAATAGTCTTATTATGGTATTCTTGGTCCGTGTACTTCCAGGGGTCCATAACAATACATTAAATTCGAATGCAGCAAATGCTGTATTGGAAAAGAAGAGTTATTGTCAATAAAATGAATACCCGATATACGTCAATAAAAGTTTGTCATTTAAAAAAAAACATTTGTTCTACGACTTGATTTTTTGTACCTACTTTTTTTATGACACACTAGTTGACGCGTATCACTTTTTTTGTTCTCACTTTGACTTTCATCAATAAAAAAAATTACTACATCCGTCCAGCCGTTCTCAAGTTTTAGCGCGACGAACGAACGAACGGCAATTAATTTTTATACATAGAGATATGATAAATAGAATGGATATACATACTTATGTTTAAAACAATGATTTACCGGAAGCTGCGACATTAGTACTATCCTATAAGCGCAAATTTAATAAGTGAAATTATGTTAACCCTGACATTTGGTACAATTAAAATCATACAAAAGTTGTTGTAAAACACAAACACTAATTTCCGTTAAAACGCATTTCCATACATTTTAGAGGAAACTCCGTATAGCCTGCACTGATTTTTGCGTTTTGTAAATATTCGGTTTGAAATTAATGTTTCTTATGAACTGATACCAACTATTTTTTTACTTTTCTTGATGGTAATCTATAAAACGTTTTAAATAAAACACCGAACGAATATTTTATGGACATTTAAGTAAGATAATAATGATTTCTGCGTCATGTTTAGAAGTCAATTAAAACATCGAAAGATTTTATCGACTGTGTCAAACCCTATAGCAAGGAAAAAAAACCCAAAAAGAACAGAATGAGGTCTGAATGAACAATATTGCACCACTAAGTACAGCTAATGTGAAAGTGGCATAAATAGCCTTAAGCAGGAACCATTTTTATTTCGGCGTATTATATGTTGTTTACGATGCACGTTTTATTAATTTACCAAAGAAATACCGCTTACAGATGCATAAAATTAAAGTTACGAGTTATAAGAAGCATTAACTGTTTTGTTGCTTTCATTTTTACAGAATAATAGGGCGCATTTCGTATATTTTTTTGCACTTTTCTTCTGACGTTTTCTCTATAATTTCTCCTGTCATACTGATAAGACAAAATCAGGACCGTGTTAATTTTTACACGGTAAGTGGCACGCGGGGAAACTAGGAAAACGTCAACTGTGTCGTGTCCATTGGGTAAAACGTTCTTGTTTTTATCCCAACGTGATAACTAGCTAGCCTAGAATGTTGTCATTCTGAGCACAGTTAGAAGTACAGGTATCATCACATATTTCCCATCACAACTGACGCTCATTGCATACAGCAGCCTACAAACGTGCCCCTAATGCAGGCACAGGCATTCTCTCGGAGAAAGATCAAGAGAAGAGAATGACCTTGATCACGTCATCATCGGCCTACGATTGTCCCTTTCAGCCACTTTGGCAACTAAGTTTCGCAACCAGTTGTGAAACAAGACTTTCTTATTTTTTTTGCAACTAGTTACGATAGAAGATTATTTTTTCTTTTTACGCAACCTGGTTGTAAAAGAAGATTTTTTTTAATAATGCCGGTTGGAAGCGGTTTTAACTTTCCTTAATATGCAACCAACCTTACGGCGATATTACATGTATGAATGTATGAACTAGAAGCTGGAGACAAATAAGCGGGAGTTCATGACTTAAAACGAAATAAAGTAAACCAATGAAGTAAATACTCTGTAATGTATGTATTCTGTAATTGTGTTTATGTAAAATTAAAATAAACTTTAAATAAAATATTCAAAGTAAAACATTGTTATGTCGACGAAAAATGCGTTTAAAGAACAAAAAACTCTTTATTATCACATAGTTAGTTGCGTAAGTCGGGTATGATAACGGAAAACTATGATAAAAATAGTCTACCGCTACTAGTTGCCAAAAAAGAAGAAAAAACCCTCTTCCTCAATTGGTTACGAATTTAGTTACCAAAGTGGCTGAAAGGAATTCTTCCTTCACAACTATGTTGTGCAAAAACAAAAAAAAAACATTCTTCTACTGCAACTAGTTGCTAAAAAAGAAGAAAAAGTGCATTTTCACAACTGGTTGCGAAACTTAGTTGAAAGGCCCTTGTCCACTGCTGGACATAGGCCGGTCCTATTGAACGCCACTGAGCACGGTCCTCGGCTACTCTCATCCGACTCTGCAAAGATCATCGCTCCACCGAGTCTGAGGACGTCCCACACTACGTTTACCTATCCGGGATCTCCACTCAAGAACTCGTCTGCCCCATCGGTTATTAGTTCTTCGGGTCATATGGCCAGCCCACTGCTACTTCAGCATGCTTATTCGGTGGGCTATGTCGGTGACTTTGGTTCTCTGTCGGATCACCTTGTTTCGAATTCGATCTTTCAGAGAAACCCCGAGCGTAGGCCCCGAGACCTTGATCACATTACCTATCTAATTCATACTGGCGATTTTTAGCTCCTAAATAAACACCTCAGATACTCAGGTTTCCCCACGATGTTTTTCTTCATTGTTGCTCAGAAAAGCAGAAAATTGATAAGTAGGGGAATTTATTCAGATTACTCGGCATTACTTCATTGTTTCGGAGGCGGCACGTTAAGACGGTCCCGGGAGAGCGTTCGCCAATTTGACGTTTGAAAAAATACGAAGAAAAATATTTGGGAAGTGACTAATCTAAAGTACGGTTGGCAAAATTGGTGTCAATATATTAGTGAGTTTTTGGGCATTAAACTATACAATCTGCGAATGGACTATTTCAGCACTCCTTTGTCTTCACTTGTATGTTTCTATTAGTTTGATTATGAATTTACAAGATTAAAATTTATAATAATTAGTTAAAAAATATTATATGTAGTCTGAAAAAATAAGGAACACGTATTTGTCGAAAACGGAGGTTTAAAAAACCACTTTCATGGAAAGACCTCGAAATCGGCTTCAAGGTCTTTCCATCTAGGTAGCTTTTCATAGCAAAGGAAGATTTTTTTAAATGTCATATTGAGGTTGTAATGAGGGAATACAGGACATAAGGAAGTTGAGTAACTGGAATGTCCACGCGTAAAAACAAAATACTCTATAGAAAAACACCAACGGGAAGACGGGAGGCAGCCCAAGGCAATAACAATGTGGCGTCCGAGAATAGGACGACGGTCAGTGGGCAGACCAATAGCTCAATGGTCGGATCATATCTTGGCGTCGGCGGATGATCCATGGATGCGGATGAAAAAGGAAAAAGGCAGCGGTGGGCTGATGACGATAGTAAAACAGAATTGGAAGAAGAAAAAGACGCGTCGATAATCCAATACACTTTCATAAAAATGTGCTGAAGGGACGGACGGGACGAAACCCTGCGTACGACACCCTGAGACGGGGCGAGGCGTCTATACAAGGCGTCGCGTCTTTTCCAGGCCCCGCCCCATGTCCCTTCGGTGTGGCCAAGGGCTTAAAGATAGTTAGATTAATATAATTTAATTCTTTATTGTATGATGATGAAATAGCGTGCTCCTTCTTTATCGTCTTTTGCCAACTCTACAAGAGCTATTTAAAACCAATATTCAAGCGGAACAAAAACCTTTTTATGTTTCTACAAGTACTTGTTTCGTAGGCAGTAATTAGTATTACCAAAAATCCATTAGGATTACGATGCCTTCTTAAGCGACCGTCCGCCCTGTGGTGATGTTAGTAATGTATTTTTTTGTAATACCTACTTTAATAGGGGCATCTTTCTTTTGAGGGCAATTACCAAATTCTTTGTAATTTTACTCCGAACTTAGAATTTCGTTAAAATAATACTATTACAAACAGCTTTTTTTATGTAGCCTATATATATCCCACTGCAGGGCTGTCTCTGAGGGAATACTCATACTCTCTCTCTCTTTTCTGTATAGAAAAAAAATTATGTGCTGTCGAGACGCCCTACTCGAACAAAAATTTGCACTTTAAAGCTTAATATTTCGCAAACGAAATTCTAAATAAAAAAATGGTCTTCCTACACCCACAACATTTTTCAACGACCAATCCAATGATATCCCGCACTATGGTTTAGAAGAGAAAAAAAATTGGGTGTAGGGGACTAGTTTAGGTGTAGGGAAGGTACCCTAAAAATGTTTTTTTCCAGATTTTATTTTACCGTTTTATTGGCATTATAAATATGTTCATCTAAGCCAAATTTCAGCTCTCTAGTATTTACCGTCTCTGTGCTAAGCCGCGAACGGACAGACAGGAAAAAAATCAAAATCTCATAAAACAAATCAATTAAAGCCATCACACAGGGAATCAAAACAAAGTAAACACCAATTGATTTACTCCACGATCGAGGGCTAAACATTGAAAGGGCAAGGGCCCTTGAGGTGCTTCAGACCCTGAAAGGATTGTTAGAGTCAACTTTAACGGAGTGGGCGGTCTCTTGAAATTTTCAAATTGTCACTGTTCGGAAACGGTTTTTCCGGTTAAGGCATTTGCGTTTGACTTCGCAGCCCTTCTTTTACGTAACTGTCCACTGTATTAGGCTAACTATTTTCACGTTTCCGAAGTGTCAAATTATGTATGTAGGTATTTGAAAATATGGAGTAGGCGAAATAGGACGGTTCCATTCAGTGGAGAAGTTACGTTGTGGCGCCGCTGGTTTGACTTTACAAAGTGAAAAGGTTTTACTTCTCTACGGTCATTATAGTGTTATTTCTTTTCGAGAGAAGGCCTGTGCCCTGCGGAGGAACATTTGTAGGCTACCTATTGATAGCTATTTTCATTTATTAAGCTAATTCTGGACTCACTTGCTTGATTTTATATTGGAAGAGTCTCACCAGATTTCGCTCAGATTCGCACAGCGAATTCATCAGAGACGGGTAAAGAACGACGCGAACTCCATCTCTACTCACTCACTATGATTAAGCTCTGCACATCAGAGTGAAACCTGGTCGGACTCTTCCTGCGAAATATCAAGTAAGTGAATCCGGAGTTAGGTTTGGTTCGAAAACTGTAATTTAATGTTGATTGGTTTCGTATCTCATGTCCCGGCTGCCTTTGATTCTACTTATCTCACATATTCTCTTCTTAGTTATTTTGGGTTAACATTTTATTATAATATGCAGTGATGGGGAACATTTGAAATTCGCAAATTCAACGCAAGTGCCCCCGCAATAGTCCAATCCCCCGATTGGCCCTCGAGCCGAGCCGATCGTGCCTGCCTGTAGGTTTGTGTTTCACTTGTCATTTTCCAACGGATTTTACTTCAAGCCCTCTCGAATGCTCCCAAGTGTTTCGTCTCAACATTTGATCCCGTATTTTGCCCTTCGAATTCCTGACTCAATCCGTGGTGAATACATGAAAAGAACGCGATTAATGGAAGGTTTAATGATGGAAATGGCGTCGCCAGAGCTTGTTTGATTTTTGTCGAGGTTATCGCGACAGTTTGAAGTTGATTCGAACGATTCCGAGTGATGTTTTTGATTGAGAATCGTTGTCTTTGTCAATGGTTCCTTTTCTTTTAGTTCGCTTTGTCTTGGGATCGTAAATATTTCTAGAATGAGATTTAAAAATAATAGCCATTAGCCATATGCTCTAAATGGTTTTGGCACCGATGAAGCATAAGCTCGTAGTTCTATTCCAGGAATTATCTAAAACTCCCTGAACAAGGCACTTTTCTCGAAAAGTGTGTTATTGAGGAGTATGTGTGTTACTTTGAATGACAGGATACGTAATATAAAATTAGAGAACGTTGTGGACTGAAAGAGTATATAGTGACTTTTAAAAATGATTGTTGCGTTAGAATGGTACATGGAAATGGTGAAGGAAGAAAGATTGATGAAACAAATACATGAAGCAAATGTGTATGAAAGGGCTAGTAAGGGACGTCCCAGGGACATATTGTAACCAAATATAGGATGTATAAGCAAAGGGTAAGATAAAAAGTACCCGAAACCTGTGATGAAGCGAAAAAGGTTTGTCAGGATCGTGGCAATTGGCAAATTCTAGACTCTGCCTAGCCATGCGGGCATGAGTTTATGTAATGTAATAAACATTACATTACAAATGCAAAGAAAAAAATGTTCTTGCAAGGCGAGAGAAGAAAGGTAGATGATTTTTAGCATTGTTTTACTAGTTAAGGGGCTCCAGGAAGAAACAGTAGCGAGACCGTAGAAAAATCGTATATTTTTTACAGATCGAATTTACTAAAAGAGTCTGTACAATCTCCCAATCATGTGAATTTTAGAAATACGATCTGTAAAAGAAGGTATGAGTTTTTTCCTTGGTGGCGCTATTTAGCTCACTGGAGCACAGGATCCCCTTAGAGTGACAAGCACCTGGAAAAGAATTTCTCCTGATTTAGTGCGCGTGATTATCTAAGAGAGGTCACTTCCCCTTACGGTGTCATTTGAAAAAGACGATTACTCTAAAACACTCCTCAGAGACAGTTTAATAGTCTTTCTTTTTGGACAGACTATTTAATATGCCTCTGAGGAGTTTCTTAAGATATTAATAAATTTGATAAATTTGAACCTGAAAGTGTTTTACCTAAACACCGGGCCATACAATCCTGCGCTATGTATCAAAAATGATTCACGCCGTCCTGTCTGCGAATATAACAAGGCTTTACGGCAAAACTTTTAATCAGGGCCCCATAATCTTATATACCCTAGCTGAGCCCCTAAAGAGAGGACATTGGGCTTAAAAATGAAAGCATAAATCACGATCTTCGGCTCTAATTAATTCCTCCCGGAGTTCGTAGCTCGAGGCCACGAGACAAGGCGGATGGCGGAGCGGAAAGCGGAGCTGATAGCGTTGTAACATAGTAACAGGCCTTCTGGGGCAGTTGGGTCATCGGTTTTAGAGACGGGCAACAAAAGGGGACTAATTCAATTTCATTCAATTTATTTCAAATATAAAAGATCACATAAAGTTTTTGGTACTGTTATTTTAGTGTTAGTAAATATTATTTTTCTAGTATTACAGTGCACTGTTATTGCTCGCCAAAGATCTATAACTCCACAACCTATCTTATCAGCGAGCAGGATGGTGTTGCAACTAATTACATGATCAACAAAATTAATATTTCAAAAGTAACAAAGATCAGCCAAAAAGTCATCAGCTTACTATTATTTTGGCCATCAGAATAAGAAAATGAGCAGCAACATAATAATTTAATAATACTTGTTATTAACCTTTATTCCGTCAACATTTTACAATTGTGACTGAACATTTAAAAGTATCTGTCCAACTTGTGGCTGGTCGTCCTACGCTGCGCTTGCCGATATGTGGTCTCAATTCGAGAACTCTGGACATGACCGGACCAGATGAACAGATGACCTCATTCAAGTGGCAGGAAGACGCTGGATGCAGGCCGCTTCCAATCGGTCTTTTTGGTGATCCATGGAGAAGGCCTATGTCCAGCAGTGGATTTGTTTTGGCTGAATGATGATGGTGATAATTTTAAAATATAATATTAAAGTAAAATATGCACTTAGATGATAAAATAATGTCTCTTGTTTCGGTGTACCTTACGACAAAGGCCTCCTCCAACTCTTTCCCCTGCTTTCTGTCTGCCACTACTCTTATCCAAAGGGTCCTAGAGTAATTTTCAATTCATCCCCTCATCTTCTTGCTTTGCGACCTCGGCTTCTAGCGCCCTCTCCTGGGTACCCAACTGTCACCTGTTTGCTCAATTTCTCTTTTTTTTGCAGCGGAGCATATGTCCAGTGCACCTCCATTTGAGGTGATCAATGCATGACAGGATGTCTGTTAATTTTCTTTAGCGCCTGACTTCTAACTGAACTTTGTCCATTAGTTTCAAACCAACTTCAACTTCGTCGGCAAATAAATCAATCGTGGTCAGCAATTTTTACACAACAATTTGGAAGCCAATTGGAGTTTTATGCTGATCAATTTGAAATTTTCTGCTGATATTTTTTTAATATCACGGGCATATTGCCAATTTCAACAACAAAGTCACGCGGGCTCCCGCCGCGTATTGTTAGGAAAATAGTTTATTTGAAAATAGCATTAGCATGATTGTGCTGTCCCGGACACATTGGCAATACTGCCGGGTGCGGTACTTCAACCAGGCCTGCCGTTGCGTGCCATTTCGTGGCATGCACATTAGAGCCAACTTCACTGAAGGGGTTGAGTTATTCGAAAAAGTTTCCACCTCTGCGCGGCTTGCTTTCATTATCTTTTTTTCTCGTCGTCACCTGTGTCGTTTTATCAGCGCTGCCGATTTGTTAGCTTAGTTTTAATATATTTTAGGGGGTGCTCATTTAGAGACTTTTATTAGCACAACGTGTATATACTTTTCGAAAATGCCGGGACGAGACTCACGTAAGGTCGCAAAAGATAACATAAAATGGAGGAGTCCTGACCAGCACATATTACGGGTGGCCAAAAAAATATTTTATTAACTTAGAATAATTAATTTATGAATGAATAAATGAAAGTATTTATTTCAGACCTGGGTCCATATTTAACAATAATAACAGCAAACATTTGCTCAAACATTTATCAATTAGAACTATTTACAAATAAGTATAAAAATACATAATTACTAGTCAAAATTATAATGCATGTCATATAAACTGAATGCCTCGTTGGTTTAGCCGTTAAGACGCTTAGGTACCAAAACAGAGGTCGTGGGTTCGATTCCCACTAGGGGCCGCCGTACAAATGGCCTTAGCTGGGTGCATTTTTATGTTTGTGATGTCCTTGCCTGATTACCATAGCACAGGGTATCCTAGTTTGGGACCAGGTCAAGTGCTTGTATTGTTTGAAAGTTATTATTAAAAAAAAACAAAAATAAATAAGATTGTTTCACAAACCCTATTTTAAAAAAGTTTCCATTAGTTTTTTGTCACTTCTTTAATCGTTTAAATGTTAACTAATTACTTCTAACTTATTGCATTAAATTGTGGCGTAATTCTGAACACAATGAGGTCAAGACTAGCGGAGTTCATGTCCTATCAAATTGATACATTTCTCTCTATTTTCCCCGTCGGTCTAAAAAAACTACATCATGTAAATGGTTATTGTCACACACAGTTAACAAAATACATTTTACATTATGACAAGAAGTCCGTTTTTCACTGTCAAAGTGTCGGCGTCGTTCCGTACTGACTCAAAGACAGCTTTTTTATGGCAAACATCATCTACCCGTCTCGTTCCATACTGTGGTGACAAATGGGAGTAAGTGCGAAGGAAGCTTGCCGGTAGCCCTTTGATCTTCGCCGCTTGCTGTCAATGCCATCACAAAATAAAAAGCCGCAGAAGGTTCACTGCTCACTATCTGCACAATAAGGACAAAACTATTTTGTTTCGTAAGATATATTTTCTCTTATGAAATGTCTCGTTAAATGTTTCACGTGCAATAAAGTTTAATAATAATTATGTATGAGTTCAGTAAAATTGCAGGACAAATAACCACAAAATTTTACATTTTGCGTTGTAGCTTGGAATTTTTAGGTTAACGAAATTCGGTGACATTTGTTATTTGATTTTGTGTGGAATTGTGGATTTGCATTTTGATGGTTACACAAGAGGTAAATAAAAGGACAGTGGAAGTCAATCAAAAACTTCCGTGTGGCGCCGGATTATTAAGTGTGGTGCCGTGTTAAGAATAGAATCACTCTTTTTCTTTCCGTGGATGTCGTAGAAGGCGACTAAGGAAATACATTAGAAGAAGACGGCAGCGTCTTCCTGAGATTCCAACCGCATACTGCGATCGCCAACCCGCCTGCCATGCGTGGCGCTTATGGCAAAAACCTTCATGATCAGGAAAACCATGAAGGAGGCCTATGTCCTGCAGCGGGCGTCAAATGACTGATGATGATGATGAATGAAAAACAAGGTAAGTACCTAAATTTCAATGGGCATTGACCTAAAAAAATAGTTTTGTTATTAACTTTTTTTTTTTTCGAGAAAATAGGTAATTTTAAGAGCGTGGGCTGAATATTTCGAGTTGAGTTGTTTTAATTTTGAAAGCTAAAAAAGAACCAAAAGAAGAAGCCTACGAAACCGGAAGTACGTCATGCACGGAAGTACAGCATCAGCTGAGATCCTACGAGCTGTCAGTTTTTAGTGATACCATGACTTCATACAAGAACTTTTTAAATGAACAAGACTAAAAAGACTCCTTATCTGTGCAAACGGAAAAGATATGTTATATTTTGTTCTTTTGAACCGAGACTTTCATTCACGTGTGAAACGAAGGTCAGAGTTAGTCACAAACTTATTCACAAAGATACAAGAAATCTGTGAATGTTATTAACTTATATATTGCAACATTGTAACACTGAGTGTCTGAGATGTGCGCATACCTCAGCGCTTAAAATTGCCAAGCTGCGGTGGGCACGCGTGGTAATTAAGCCCATACTATCTCTTTCTCTCTGAGAGGAAGCCTGTGCCCTGCAGTGGGACGAATATAAAAATTGTACCATTATATTTACTGACCTTTATGCCTGTAAAATTAAGTATCATTTGTAACTATTGTCAATATTTAAGACAATGCCATAGAAGAGAGTCAGCTGATCTCACAAAAATAAGAAATGTCATTGCATGAACGGCTATGGCAAAACTAGGGGTATAAGGGTTATTTGTTGACTACGAAACTCTAAAAAGGGTCCAAAAGCGTATCCTATACATTGAACTCTATTTTACGTGTACTATATTTTGCGTGTATGATGTTTGTTGTCCCTAATAAAATAGAATAAATAACTATGTACTTCAAACACGTAAAGTTGCATGTGTGCAATGCCGCAGAACCGATGGTCGAGGGGTGCAAAGGTTCTCGAGCGGAGTGGACACCACGGACTGGCATACGCAGAGTAGGACGACCACCAGGAGCTCTATTTTTGAATCACTCGTATCGCGTCGAGCGCTCGATTTCTACTGATTTTCGTTCAACATCTGAAATTCCGTATTTTTTAATCACTCGACTGCAACGAATGGTCCTTACCACTCGTCTCGCATGGCGATCGGTAGATTAATTGTCAAAAAACGATAAATGTGTGTTGGTACTGTTTGTCATTCTGAGTGTCAACAATCAAAAAGAGTTGACAGTATGTAGTGTTTTGTTTGTAACAAAAGACAAAGATTTTTTATTTAAACAGCCAATAAAACACTGTTTTACGTTCCGTTTCTGTTACGGTAGTTTCCGGTTTTTTAATTTCTGCGTGGAATGGGTAAAATACAATACTTCAAATTGTACTGGCAACACTTCAGGCGAACGATTCAAAAATACGGAAAAACGACATCATGCGACTTAGAAGGCAAGTGTGACTTAAGTCGCATTCGACAATACAATTTCATACGAGTGATTCAAAAATAGGTCTCCAGCTCGCTGTACCGACGATCTGAGGCAGAATGCTGACAGCGGCTGGATGACGATGGCTGAGGACAGAAGGAAACGGCGTGCCTTGGGGGAGGGCTATGCCCAGCAGTGGACAAATATGAGCTGATTGATTGATTGAACTATGTAGAATCATCTAAGCCTTTACTTACAGCTCAGTTAGGTTAGTTTAGTAACCTACCATTCCCATAAATTATACAGGTTCTCTTGTTCAGGGAAAAAACTCTCAAAAATATTGTAAGTCCTCATTACATAGAAAATAACACGAAGGGAACGTTCTGTTTTCTCGTAGTCTATTGTTACTTATGTTATGTATCCCGTTTGTCGCCACTTAGGTAAAATGCAAACTAAGGAAAATCAACGAATTACTCAAAGAATTCTTCTTTTTTCTTTTTTTTCGTCCTGTACGCCTAGCAGTCTGCAGTTTACTTGGAGTTTGAATGTTTACGAATAGACGGAAAATACCTACACATAGCAAAATAAAGACCGCTTGTAGAAAAAATAAATTTGTTCACTTATCCTTTAATAATTATATGGCATGGGTAGTATGAAGTTCTCAACTTTGTTTTTATAATGAATGTATTTTTTTATTTGAATATGAAATATAATACGCGGGACTACCATAATAAATTCTACTATTCTTTTGCAGTCAGATAAACAGTACCTCAACAAATCTCACGACCAAGTCGGCAAGTAATTCGGGGGCCACCTGCCGACGCAATGATTGAAATCAATTTCGAGGCGCCAATCCTGCAATCGATTCTTTATTTATCGTCACAATGTAGAGGAGTTACAGTTGCTGTAGCGTTATTATTATTATTAAAATCCTTTATTGCATTTAAACACACAGTTTTGCACATAGGCGAGCTTAATGCCTTTAAGCATTATCTACCAGGTAACCTAAGTTATGACGAAAACATTAACAGGTATTGCAACTTACTCGTAGAATATTAAATATACTTACTAATTACTTTGCGTCCGTGTCCAATAAGCACAAAGTAGAAAAGTAAGCGTCGGACATACAGAAAGGACGTGGGGCGAGGGCGCGGAAAAGACGCGTCGTCTTTCTTATTCACTTTCATACACAATGTAGTCCCATGGAGGAACGGGCCAGAAAAGACGAGGTGAGTGCGCGAACTCCATAGATCGCATCGCGTCTTTTCCTCGCCCTCACCCGACGTCCTTCCTGGGTGTCTCACGGATAAGGAGTTAAAATAAATGTGTGGTGCGATCTAGTGTGTAACACAAGCAGCATATATACATCCCACTGTAGGGTACAGGCCTTCCCTCAGGGAGAGAGTATGGGCTTAACCGCCACCGCGTGCCCACCGTGGATTGGTGATTTCAAGCGCTGAGGTATGTGAATAGCTCAGATACTCAGGTTTCCTCACGATGTTTTCCTTCGCCGTTAGCGAGTAGGTAGTATTGCTAGCATAACTTCACAAATGTACGTAACTTAGAAAACAAAGTCATAGGTACATGCCCGCACAGGGAGTCGAACCTGGATCTCTCGCTTCCGAGTTCCATGTTCTACCCATTAGCGCTCTTACGTAAGATCTAATGTATGAAGATTTGACAGAAAAGTTGACATTGTGCTACTGATTGTAGTATAGTATTACAGCAGAATAATTATTCGTCGTGTACTATTCGGGCCTTCTGGATCCGCTAACACTTACACTTACTCATGTCACGGGTTGAACTCAGTAGGCCACTAATTTTTTAAATCAATGAATATCCTTTTGTAGCTCGTTATTTTTAGTCATTAAAAAAGCCCTACGGGAACGCTTTATGGACCCTAAAAAAATAAGTCATAGAGCTACGTAGCGCATTATGCACTTCTACAAACGTTAAAGTCCTATGGGGCACCATATGGACACTAAAGGAAAAAGTTAACTTTTGCAGATCAATAGCGCGCTACTCCGAGATGGAATTTCTGGACCTTTGTACTAGTTGGGTGCGTACGTATACTTTGTTTTATACAAGACGGTGGTCTACGAACTGTACCCCTGTAATACATTATGATTGTCGACAGGCGTCGTCTATAGATGATTTCATTTTCTATTAAAAGCAACTCGATGAATCGCTGGTTCCCATCGACTATCGGATCGAATCACTTGTGATTCGTGTTCACTGTAATACCACCAAAGCATCATACTTTTGGTTGCTTCTCCGTCAAATATTTAATATTGATCTTAAGGTCAACAGGCTGGTCGTAATGTGGAGTTAGATTTGGATTAACTTTTTGTTGTTGAAGTTCAATGATCTATATTATGTACGTTTGATGTTGTGATTGTAATGAATGGGATATGTTCAATTGAACATGGAAAAGATTATTTTTCGACTAGAGCACGCATAAAAATACAGTTTGTTACTGAAATATCGCAAAACCTTAAAAAAAGTTTCTTTGGTATTAATCATCAATCCACTTCTTATAACATGAACCTGTAATAATTACTTATTACCGTTCTGGAGCCGTTATAGACCTAAGGGGGCAACTTGTAAACGTAGTCAGTCCATAAAGCACCCCCTTGGATTCACTGGATTTGCCTTATTATGACGTCAAACTGACGTAAACTTACGCTAAAACATCTTCACAGGTACAGTAAATGAAAAAAATTATACAAAAGTGACCGACCCAACTTTTTCGAAACTTTTCCGCGGCACCCATCACTTAGATAGAGGTTTACATTCTAATTAAGAGAGTTCAAACGTCCCGATTTAAGAATTTCACTTCACGAAGGACTACCGAGGCATCCCGAGTGGCCCCGACGGATTCCGAACGCGGCAGAATTATGCTTAAAAAGTATAATTATAGATTTTCAAATTCCACCTTTGTGGCGTTTCGCCGACGGTCCGCGCCTGTCTCTTCGGGAATTGATTGTACCGAGGGATGTGGAGCCAATTGATGTCCACTGTATGCTCTATTTTAAAGGCAGTAAGGACTTCGTGGAACATTACAAGGTGAAGCGGTGACTGTATCGAAATTTACAAAGAGCATTTTCCTTGCCGCAAGGTTGTCGGTTTTAAGTGACCTCGAAAGCAATGTATCTTTTTGGATAAAAGTGACAAGCATGAAAATAATATTGCACTCTTTTGCACAGCCATTGTCTGTATTCAGAGACTTTCGTTTGGTAGGTACATTCTCTTAAGTTTGTACGTTTAGTATAAGTAGCTACAATGGTCATTATTGATAGGATATCTTACTCTACCAAGCTTACTAGAACCACTAGAACCTAATCAAGGTTCTATGTTGTCTAAATCAAATTAATAAAAAATGCAAATAGATTAGATTACATAAGATAAGATTAGAAACTCTATTGTACAAACCAGAAAACAAAGTACATTAAAAGGCTTACAGTTAGTAACGCAAATAGTTAACTTCTCTGCAAATGGTTTACAATAGCTATGGTGCAAGAACTTACTTTTATGTATGGAAATAAATACGTCAAGAACATCCGCTATTCAACACTTAGACATGCTAATATTTTCCTTAAATTTATTTGAAACTAAACTTTCTTTCTTTCGGACCCTCCACCAGATGGTCTGACGACATGGTTACGGTGGCGAGGAGTCGCTGGATGGGGGCGGCACAAGACCGGGAAGCTTGGAAAACCATAAGGGAGGCCTATGTCCTGCAGTGGGCGTCAAATCGCAGATTCGTCAAACCGATGAAACTTTCTTATGTAGCCTCCATAGCACGCGTGTCTTACTGAAGGGCAAAGGCCTACCCCCCTCAGACAAAGATTTTTGGTCATTGGCCACCTCTAACCACTCTGGCAAGAACTTGTTGAGATCGACCCACCATTGCCTGCTCGGCCTTTACGAATCTAAACTTGACATAGAATAAAAAAATATAGAGGTAAAATTGTACTATCGACTGGTTTTTAGTTTTGAACATGATAGATAGATAGATAGATAGAATATTCTTTATTGCATGTAAACCAGGAATTCCATATGAGAATTAAATAATAATACAGTACAATTGGCGGCCTTATTATTACAAGTAATTTTTTCCAGACAACCGTTGATAGCCATGATATAGTACGACGCTCCATTTTGATAGACAATACGTGAATGTTGTCGATCGAAAGAGACAATATTTGCATTGTATATCAAACAGCAAACCGTATTGTGTTCAAATTATACGTTAGTATGTGGTGTGGTTGAGGATGTGCAACATTTGTTGACAGAATGTACTCGGAATAGTGACAAAAGAAATGAACTCCAGAGTTTGTACAAAATAAATTTTCTAGATGTTGGCATAATTCAAAGCATTTTATCCGAGCCCAACTGTAGCGCGGCAAAAATGTTGTATACTTTTAATATTAGTGCTAGTAATAGTTAGTTTATAAGAATATTTTAGTAGGTGGTGGCATTATTACAATGGGCACGATGGGACTGTCATCGTCACTTTGTGTACAAAAGTCCCTAAACTAAATAAAGATAAAAAAAAATATTAAAAAAATTATACGTTCTTCTATTTTATAAGACAATGATTTACCGGACGCTGCATGTAAACCGAAAACTTCATAACGCTACCTGGTATTTTGAAAAAGAAAAGATAATTAAATTAAAAGTTATTGTGAAATACAAATTTAGGAATTACGCATTTTAAAAACAACCTTGTTTAAATAAGTAGCTATGTACCTTCTACTGAGGATTTCCGCAGAGAAAACGGGATGAAATCGGAATAGCCATCTTTCGATTGCAGTTGACATCCGCGGATATTACCAACCTCTTCTTACACTATAATTGTTGATTTTGATATTATAGAACAGGGTGGATAAGACATCGTTTTCTACAAGTTCACTAAGGGTGATTTGCGCCAAGTCACTGGATAAGTAATTCATTTGATAAATACCTAACCACGGATAAACGAATAAACAGCTGATTGACAGTTCTGTCAGTCATACAATTTATGTATGTGAGCTTTGCAAATATCATGGTGCAAGACGTTTCCTGACTTATTCACTGGACAAAGCGAACCTTTGGATAAATAGATATATATATATTCCTGTCAGATAGCGTTAACACTATCTACGCAAGCCAGCCTCAGTTAACTACGTGAAAAACAACACTGGACGCCTTTTACATCAACGTTACATGATGTTTACTGCGTGAAGTGGTACTTCTTACCTACCCTGTATGCCACAACATATCGAAGATTTAAAACAAAACGTTCTTTGCTTGTTAATTCACGGGAGGTTTCTCTCTTAAGAAGCTCAAAAAAATCTTATCTGACCAAAATCGTTTCCTAAATGTCCACAAGTTTCATGAAAAACAGCACCCTTAGGCTTTTAGAGTTTTCTGTATTTTTTTTTTCAAATCTCGATTATGTCTCACTGATGGGCAACGTAGTAGAAAACTGCAGGGTAGAAAGTAGGGTAGAAAGGTCATAAGTCCTCCCATCTCTTGATATGACAACGTATCCGTCACGTGGTACATAGTCAGTGGCGATTCTGCCCACCTTTCTGGGCCTATTACGGCTTACGTGGCCAGCCCTGTCTGTAAGTCACGTTGTCAAATTCCAATTGAGCAGCCCAGACGTTGTAGAACCTAAGACATTGGTTTTTAGGATTCTGTACCCGAAGGGTGCCAAACGAAACCCTATTACAAAGACTTCACAGTCCGTCTGTCTGTCTCTCACCAGGCTGTATCTCATGAACCGTGATAGCTAGGAAGTTGAAATTTTCGCACATGATATATTTCTGTTGCCGGTATAACAAAAAATACTAAAAACAGAAAGAAATAAATAGTTAAGGGGGGCTCCCATACAACAAACGTATTTTTTTTGCCGTTTTTTGCTCGGTGCTTGAAATATTCACAGAATATTTATTTCTATATCCGCTTCAAAAATAAATAATTAAATTAAAATAAAATAAATATTTAAGGGGGGCTCCCAAACAATCAATCGTTTTTTTCTTCATCTCTGTGTCTAATGTTATATAGATAATGGTGTGGAATCCTTCATGCACGTGTCCGACTCGCACTTGGCTGTTTTTTTTTTTGTCAAACCATTTGGCCTAGCCATATCCACAGCCAGCTCACATCAGTTGCGTGGCCAAGCCGCCGTCAGCGTGGCAGGTGACGGCCCACTGCCGAATGCTTAAGCGACATTATCCCTTACTTAACTGTACTGGAGGAAGCGCATGCGACATATAAATTTATTTCAATCGCTAATTGTTTTGGGGACAGAGCTCGGTGGGTGTAGAGGTGGTACTTCCTTTATAAGGGTATCATCATCATAAGAAAGTTTCATCAGTTTGACGAATCTGCGATTTGACGCCCACTGCAGGATATAGGCCTCCCTCATGGTTTTCCAAGCTTCCCTGTCTTGGGCCGCCCGCATCCAGCGTCTCCCCGCCACCGTAACCAGCTCGTCAGACCATCTGGTGGGGGGCCTTCCCAAACTGGCTTGTCCGGTCCGCGGTCGCCAGGTCAGAACTTTTTCGCCCCAACGGCCATCAGTTCTTTGAGCTATGTGCCCCGCCTACTGCCACTTCAACTGAGCAATTCTTCGAGCTATATCAGTAACTTGGGTTCTTCTGTGGATCTCCTCATTCCTGATTCAAAAAAGTATATTATTAAAAGCGTATCACACCCTTAATCCAATACTGGCACTAAGCGAAAAATGTAAATTGTGCAGGAGAAGCTATTAAAGATTTTCAATGTGTAGAAATGTTTCAATAGGAATTTAAGTGAACTAGTCAGCGCTTAGTGTTACTTTGTAATATTTGCAATAGATGGCATTAAACCAGAAATTTAGAGATTTTTTTTAGTGACGGTATTGGATTAAGGGTGCGATATGATAGGTATTTACAGGAGACTGATATATGCTGCAGAGATGATGCTGGAGAAAAGCTACGTTATGTAGATAAATAGATAGAGAACACTTTGTTGCACAACCTGGAGAAAGAATTACAAACAGTTAGGGTGAAGACGTAGAAACGATCGCAAGCAGTCACTTTAAATCCTGACAAAACCAACTATATGACATTTTCTATGACGAACGCATGTCAACCACCTCAAGAATCCTGTATGTTTGCTCACAAGTGCATTAATCTTCAAATTCGTTCTTTCCCTTCTCTCTCTTGAACCACAGCCGTCAAATACCTTGGAACAACCCTTGATAATAACATCAACTTGAGGCAAAAACTTGATCTCTTGTCCGAGAGAGTCAGAAAATAAATTTTTGTCTTCAAAAATCTTCGACATGCTGCAGACCCTCCATTACTAAAACGCGTTTATTCAGCCCTTTGTAAGTCCCTTCTAGTTTAACGTATAACAGTCTGGGGTGGCGCACCGAAAACTATTTTACTACCCCTGGAAAGAGCTCAAAGGGCGGTATTAAAAGTATGCACCTTTCATCACATGCAAGATTTCCCTACAAGATTGTTATATGAGCTCTGCGAGGTACTGCCAGTGAGGCAATTATTAATCTACTACACGGCTTTAAAATAACACTCACTCCATACATATAACCCCAATCTTGTCATATTCCAACGTCGCAAAAGTAAAGTTATGCCTACGATTCAACCCAAATTTCCTTATATACAAAAATACTTTATGAATCTTGGCCCTTATTAACACAATAAAATTGATAAAAAAAACTCCCGTTATATAACCTGAAAACTTATGAATGTAAAAGTGGACTATTTAAATTATCTAAAGAAACTTAATTATGAAGAAGAAGTTGCTACCAAAAATCCAAACATGATTCACCTATTACATTGAGTTGGTACTGGCTTCTATTCTAATACACCCTCTCACACACACTCAAGCATATTTACCAAACACACAGAGAGTTTCACATACACCAACTAAATACCACAACTACCTACATTAATTTATATTCTCTTAACAGTAAGAATCCTTTAAACTCCTATTATTTAACTTAGGTATTGTACTGTTCTTAAATTACACATGTCTAAGCTACACACGTACTCTATTGAATGTTGAAGAGCACTGTTGCCTGAGATACAGGTCTAGAACCTTGTTCAGGCGCAAAAGAGAATTGTTTATAGGCAGCCTCGCGTTTTGCCCAAGATTTTTTTTTTATTTATTTAGTTCATGAAACTCACAACTATCATTACAGGTAACCCTATTGCGATAGTGCAGTACACATTTTACACAATAACTAAATGATATTGTAATACCTTCGAAATAACGTAAATAAACCTCTATTTGTAAATCTTAAAGAAATAAACACAATAACAAAAATAACAATAATTATTATAGAAAAATTAAACATAACTAAAATTCTGTTTCTAAAAATAAAATTCATTATTGTATTGTTTTAAAGTCTTGCGATATTCATACACATTAAACGTGTGTAATTAATCTCGATTAGACTTGTTTAATTTATAGCTATAAAAATCAATTTGTAAATTGTACTAATAAAAAAATATGCAAAAAATAGACAAGGCAATACAACGAAAAGGACGCTTACAAAAAAAAGAGGCAATGACAAATCAAAAATTTATTTCAAATTGATTGACCATCTTTTCTCAAAACATTTTATATCTAATATGTACGTTGAATTAACTCTGCTTTGATATTTTTACTATACTTACCGAAGGACGGTCACCCGCGACGACGACTTTTAGTCGCAATGAAAAAGCGATACGGCAACGTTTCTATATCGATACGGTCGCGCATTTCAAATTCGACAGAAACGACGCAGCATTGCGTTTGTGGTGATACATCACCGCCAAACGCGATGTCACATCGCGACTAGGAGTCATCGCGGACGACGCTTTAGATGCTCCCGACGCATAATGACCAATATATCGCGCCGCAGTCATACGATAGATCTCAGAAACGGCCCCCGTCTTGTCTACAGCTTTGTAGCTCTACATTTCGTCAACCATTCGTCGTTCAATAAAGGGAGGCCGCGGCTTAATTGAAGCTGACGCGTCTAATTATCGGCTTCGGCAAAAAACACCCGCGAATTTCATACTTCCCGGAAGTGACCACCGCTATGTACTGCCCTTAAAGGTAATTGATATAAACTACAAGTGCTTGCACATTGTATTTTGACTTCAAAATTAAATAGGTATTGTTAAGTAAACGAAACAGTTTCTACTTTTGTGCTTAAATATTTTCTGTACAATTTTTTAATGCAAAGAAAGAACCGTAGTTGACACTTTTATTAATTATCGGCGGCAGCCGCGAATTTCATACTTCCCGGAAGTGACCATCGCTATTGCACTGCCTAAAAGGTAATTGATATAAACTACAAGCGCTTAAGTATGCTACTTTAACTTCCAAATTCAATTTTGTTAAACAAATAAAACGGTTTCTTTAATTCAATTTTTTAGGGATGCGCACGTCAAAAAAAACTGGAATCCTTATAGAATCACTTCGTGGTGCGTCCGGCCGTCCGTCCGTCTGTTTGTCTATCGAGTATCGAGTTGAAATTAAAACCATATACTCAAGTCTACACTCCCTTGAAGCTGTGAAAAAATCAAAACCGCTAAAAAACTTATATTTCGACACACAAGGGAATGAACATAGGGTTCTCTCCGTCGACCTAGAACTATGAAATTCGGCAAGTAATATCGTCTTCCAAGTACAGGGAAAAATATGAAAACTAGGTATATGTTTTTAATTAAACCATAAAAAAATTAGTCTTTGAAGTTCGGGAAAAGCTCGAAAAAACTGCGAGACTCAATTCATGAACAATATGTT
Source organism: Yponomeuta evonymella (assembly GCA_963969515.1). NCBI lineage: Eukaryota > Metazoa > Arthropoda > Insecta > Lepidoptera > Yponomeutidae > Yponomeuta > Yponomeuta evonymella. The sequence continues at coordinate 4,052,960 of OZ018363.1, forward strand.
AGTACCAACAAATTTGTACTGTACCCTCGGTGCGCGAGTCAGACTCCCACTTGGCTGATTTTAATTTACATTAAGCGTTAAAATCACAAGTAACCTTATTAACTCAACTTTATGTTTTTGGCTTATCGAATCACAATTAATCATCTGGCCCTCTTCGCTGTCTGGGTCAAATTCCACCTAAAACTCCAACATGTCAAGAGCAACACCTTGTCAAATTACGATTTATTCGATCACACAATTTAACGCGGTCCGGTAACAGATAAAAGCCAATAAATAAATCGAGACAGGTGTATTCGATTATGCTAATTCGATTCTCGGATCGATTGCCCTACAACGATACCAATTCCGAGTGTAGTAACATACATTAAGTGGACTTTTATTAATTGACTAAGCCGATTTCAATGTTAATCGGACATTTATTTTCTGTTTGTTGAACGTGCACGTCGAAATAACAGATAATCTACTCGGTACTTTTATGCAAGGTCATTTCAAAAATTTGTAATTTCTGTAACAACTTCGAGACGTCCATCGATCCATCACGCAATGCATCAATCATATATTTATTGTCATAAATTATATATCCATGATTTTTATATTTATACATTACAGTTTCAATATAATTTTACCAATATAGTGTGACAGTCATCATCAACCCATTATGTCCCTACCGAGGGGCAAGGGTCTCTTCCCTGAGGAAGGTATAGGCCATACTCCACCACGGGGGCCAAGTCCGGATTGGTGGAGGCTTGTAGACTAGTGGCTCGTCTACTGTCAGAAGTTGTCAAGCCGCCCTAAGGCCTCTGACTTGGCTTAACGACTGCCAACTATCGACGGCAGCCGGCACCAACAGCTTAACGAGCCTTGCGAAGCACGGAACCGCTCGGAAAAATGCCACTACCGTTAGGCATAGACGGCGACCCATCCATGCACTGAACGCGCCCTGTGTTGCTTAACCTTCGTGATCGTTTAAGATCACTCAGGCAGCCGGGGCTACGAGCGATAGTGTGACAGTATCGAAAATAAATTATAAACTAAATAATGCATTTTAGGAAGCAAATTAAATGTATATTGAGATTATAATTAAACATTAAGTTGCACAGTTGTTATTTCTAGCGGACCAAGAATGCACGCTCATCAAGAAATTCAGTTATTTTATAGTAGCTTTATCTATGATACAAGTAAATTAAACATATCATGTTTAAAAGAGGTGATGATTGTCGACATTCCATAGTGTTTTTGGTAGTTTATTAAAGATCTTTGATGCCATCCCGAAAAAACTTTTACCAAAGAGTGCTGTTTTATCCAGTAGGGCTTTTATGTTGTTCTGATTTCGTCTTCATATTGGTCGCTCGAAAAGCCCGGGCTTCCTATTGGTGAAGACTGCCACTTCGTAAGTGTACAGGCATGGGAATGTGAGGATTTTTGCAACTAACTGTTTGGCGTAAGTTGCATATTACACCTTTTTGTGATTTGAAGATGGCTTCTCTGTCGGTGGTGATATCCTAAAATATAACTCTTTATCTTAATGTGGATGTAACGTACCCAAGGTATGCAGTCATTAATGCTAGTTTGCTTGCGTCTATTAACAATTTGAAAAGTGCATACGCATACTGACTCAATTCGTTCCATATTCAGGTGAAATGGTGCACTTTTTAGCATATTTTGCAGAAATGCGTGTAGTATCGTATACCAATAATTTATTTCCAATCCTTATAAAAAATTCCAGCTTCCTTTTAGAAAACAAATTTAAAATCTCAACAAGCAATGTAATCTTTTCATTGGGATTGAGATCCCAAAAGTGCGTATAGCGTAGCGCTTCAATCAATACAATAGAATTAAGATTACTCGTAATAGTGTCAAAGGTCGAAATCGTGTTGAATATACATTATTACTTGATTAGTTTATACTTTATTCAATTATTAACGATTCTTAACTACACTAATGGATATTCTGAATTAAAGAAGTCTCCCTTCTATAATCCCTTTACATATTTGGATCCTAAAGGTGCTTGCAATCTTTCGTTAGTTTATAAATTGTAAACCGCCCGTCAGCTTGCAATGTTGTTCAGACTTTAACGTTGTTTCAATAGTGGAAAGGAAATATGCATTATCCTGGATTAACGAATATGTTTTGCACATTTTTTTTTGTTTTTATTCGTCCCACAGCACAAAGAAGAAAATCCAGACGTTACCAGCCTACAGCTACTTTAACTTGTTAATTAAGGCTAGAGTAGCAGTGTCGTAGGCTTTGTCGATCAACATTTTTATTTTATGGGGTGCGATTTTTGATAAAACAGCGTGTCGCTGAAAATTTTGGAGACTCCCGTAATTGTAAGTCAAAATTGATATAACTGTGTTCCCTGGGAGACTATTTTTCCACGCGGTTGTGCAGATTCGACTGGCAAACCATGGCAATGCCGTTTCAGTGTAGTCCTGAACATTTACTTCGCAACTATCACACTATTACTACGACGAAACTCAGTGATGAAAATGTAAGAGCGTCTGAAGTATTGATTTATTTAACTTCGGTTTGTTTAACAACAATACTTATCTGTTTACTTAGACCGTCGGACAAAGTAGCAATGATACACATATCATGTCGGTAGGTCTCGGTCTATCCAATGACTAATTTTGACAGAAGGTCTCAACACGTGCCTTTCAAGTAGGTAATAGAACAAATTGGTCACCAGACGGATACTTCCTGGCGTTAGCAATTGTCATAGTCATAGCTAGTCTACGCTGTATCGGCGACTCAGTAATCGCGCCGGCCCAAAATTCTGGTACAGGCAAGAGGAAAAGAGTCAGTGTTTTTTAAAGGAAGATAAGATAATATAAGATGAGAATATTCTTTATTGTATACCGGAAAAAAATGTTACAAAAACAGCAATGAAAAAAGAAAAGATACAATTGGCGGCCTTATTGCTAATAGAAATTTCTTCCAGGCAACCTCATATCGGAAGAGGCGAAATGCAACGGAATCCAAGGAAAATAATAATGTTTACCCCCCCCTTTTCAACTGCAAACAACTACAGATAGTTTTTTTATGTAGCCTGTATACGTCCCACTGCAGGGCATAGGCCTTCTCTCAGAGAGGAGAGAGAGTACGGGTTTAATTACCACGAGTGCCCACCGCGGATTGGCAATTTCAAGCGCTGAGGTATATGAAGACCCCTGACACTAAGGTTTATTCACGATGTTTTCCTTCACAGTAAGCGAGTGTTATTGCTACTATAACTTCACAAATGTACTTACTGCGACTCGAAACCACGACCTCCCGAATGAGAAGCCGGCGTTCTACCGGCGGCTACTACCGCTAATAACAGATAGTTAAAAAACAAAACTTTGCACAACTAAGGCTGGCTTACACCAACGCTAGTTATCCAGTAATTTGGTGCAAGTTGCCGTAATAGATATGTGAGTAATGCATAAGTTTAACTATTTTATATTGACAAAAATATTGACTAAGGTGAATGCAAAACGGAACTCTTTAGGGCGCCTATCACATACAATGTAAGATAACCGTTTTTCCTTCGACTGTACAATCGCTATGATAATGATTCCGTAACGCTCGTCTATGACATTGATCGCTGCGAGTGCCTCATCCTGCGATTGTGAAACATGCCACCCACGCCCGCCGTCTATTTGAACTGGTAATGGCCCGATTTCTGGCTGATTTGAATGGAGTTTGGTCAAAGAATTTGGCTTCTATTCCCTACCCAATTAGCGACAAGACTGCTCATTGCACTGTATCTTTGTCCTGGTCCCAAATTCTCCGATATGAGGTTGCCTGGAAGAAATTGCTATTAGCAATAAGGCCGCCAATTGTATCTTTTCTTTTGTCATTGCTGTTAATAAAGAATATTCTTATCTTATCATGCAATAAAGAATATTCTTAGCCATTATTATCTTACCCACTGTGACGTTCAGAATTGCCTAACTACCTAATCTAGCCCTATCTGAAGTTACGGATTGTCCTCTCTCAAACGCAATCAGAAATACAAATGTCTAAAGAATTGAATGCCAATACATATAAATATAAGCTGCCTTTCTGTATTAGCAAAGGGCAAGATAAAAAGTACCCAAAACCGGTGCGCGTTCATGCAACGACTACTGAATGTTGAGGAAGTGAAAGTGATCTGTCAGGATCGTGGAAAGTGGCAGTCCCTGGTCTCTGCCTACCCCTCTGGGATGCAGGCGTGAGTTTATGCACGTGTAAGCCGTCTTCGAGACGAGTTCGTAATGGAGAACAATCTAATATTAATATTGTATCTATTTATTTTGCGTATGGTATACAACGGGTTAAAATACAAAAGGGATGCCATCGATCCACTCGGTCACTTCCTCGTCAGCTTCGTAAATTTTCCGAATGCCTCCTTCATTAATTTATTTATTTATTTATTAATTTTTTCAACAGACACACACGTTACAAATATAAAAAAAATAATTCAGAATAAGTAAAGCCACAATGTTTTGTTTTGTTTTGTTTTGTTTATTAGGCATGTAAAACAGGTAACAATCTTAAAATAACAATATTGGAGCATACTAGTTTTAAGCTAGATTGACACCCAAAGTATACACGCACATTAAAATACATAGAAAAAGGAATTAAGGTGGTCCTCATGTTTGAATGTGAATCGTCCATAGCGGATACGGTGTTGTATTGAGTAGTTTTCGGAAAACTGCACCACATTTTTTCCTCGGCTATTCCTCAAAGCCTAAAGACAAGAATCCTTAACACAAGAAGTCTCTTTGATGGATCACATCAATGAACTAAGGTGACTGATATCGTACTTCCTATCCTACTAGTATTGTGAAGATGTTTGGGTGTTTGTTACTCAAGCCGTCATTGCGTGATTGAGTAACAAACATCCAAACATCTTTACAAACTTTCACCTTTATAATATTAGCAGAAAGTAGGATAAATGTGAAAATTTGTGAAGATGTTTGGATGTTTCAATCACGCAATAACGTCTAAATGGAAATAAAATTTGGTACTGAGTTTATAGAGTTTATTTGATAGTTTGAGTCCCCGGGAACGACAAAAGATACTTTTCATCCTGAAAATTACTCATTCCATGCGGACTAAGTCACGGGCAAAAGCTAGTAGTCTATAAGATTAGCAAGATGATGTGGCAGTGAGCTGGTCACATATGCCGAAGAACCGATAGTTGATGGGGCGCAAAGGTTCTCTAGTTGAGACCACGAATTGGCAAACGCCCACCAGCTCACTAGACGTGGATGACGACGTGGATTACTGGCAGCGGCTCGCAGCGTTCCGTGTGGCGCCGGATTAATAACAGATAGATAGAGATAGAGAACACTTTATTGCACAACCAGGTGAAAGATATTACAAATAATTACAAATAGCGTCACTCCATTTCCTTCCGTGGATGTCGTAGAAGTCGACTAAGGAACTAAATTACCAGGAGACGGGCAGCAGCGTCTTCCTGAGATTCCAGCCGCATACTACAATCGCCAACCCGCCTGACAAGCGTGGCGATTATGGCAAAACCCCTCATGGTTATGAAAACCATGAGGGAGGCATATGTCCTGCAGTGGGCGTTAAAAGGGCTGATGATGACTGGCAGCGGCTGGATAATGATGGCCGAGGACAAAAAGAAGCGGCGTGCCTTAGGGAGGCCTGTGGCCAGCAGTGGACTTATATGGGCTGATTGATTGATTACTATTGTATACGGAGCTGGTCATATCTCACTTAAGTTTTGCCGGAACTTCTTACAGATAGAGCTCCTACATTTTCGGTACACAATTTGTTGTAAATCGAATCCATAATACCAGTATCATCATCATCAGACATTTGACGCCCACTGCAGGACATAGGCCTCCTTCGTGGTTTTCATAACCATGAGGGGTTTTGCCAAAATCGCCACGCTTGGCAGACGGGTTGGCGATTGCAGCAGGCGGTTGGAATCTCAGGAAGGCGCTGCTGCGCGTCTCCTGGTAATTGATTTCCTTAGTCGGCTTCTACGACATGCACAGAAGGAAATGGAGTGACGCTATTCTTAATCCGGTGCCATACGGAACATACCGCATAGTGCAGTCTATTTAATAGATACAATTTAACACATGTGATACGTATCACATGTGTTAAATTGTGTCTATAAAACAGACTGGACTATGCGCATCCGTTACATACATACATAAACTCGCGCCTGTATCCCAGAGGCGTAGGCAGAGACCAGGGACTGCCATTTTCCACGATCCTGACAGATCACTTTCAGTCGTTGCATGCACGCACGCCGGTTTCGGGTACTTTTATCTTGCCCTTTGCTAAACCATTCCCTATTTGGTCGAAGTATGTCCGCCTGGGACGTCCCTTGCCGTTCCACCCACGTTCGCTCTATATATTTGTCCATTCAAAGTGAACTAATGCGATTTGGTCACTTACATTTATAACAAATATCACCTATGTTACGTTCAGATATAGAAATTACGCGGCACACAAGTCATTTGTAGTGGAGCAAACGCAGGGTCCGTCGAGTACATTACTGTATGTGAACGCAAGTATACGCTCATAACAAATCCACACACCGATTACTCCTCCCTTTCCGTTCATTAAACAACACTGTGTGGTCCTAAGTTATTTAAAATTAATTTTTATTGAAAACTTATTACACGTTTGCCTGATAATTGCCATTGTTAATTATAGGAGGCTGGTACAAGGCTGTAACTGGCTGCTATTAATCTGTTGTGTACCTTCGTTTTGTCTTCGGAACTTGTTCGGAACTTGTCTTGGTATGGCTAGATGAACACGTTTTGGATTAACGAGATAGCTTTTCTTATGAGTAGGAAACAAGCAGAAGTGTCAGATCTCAAGTAAAATTTCATCAAACTTTTGTTTATTGTGTATTTTTTCTAAATTTCATAGTATTTTATAATAAGTAAAATGTTAATACGGAGTATATCAATGTGTGTATGTGTGTAGTGTTATTATCATGAGCAGCCTATATACGTCCCACTGTAGGGCACAGGCCTTCTCTCAGAGAGAGAGTATGGGCTTAATCACCACGCGTGCCTACAGCGGACCGGCGATTCTGCTATTTCGGATTTTCCTCCGAGATAAAATAAAAGATAGACTTCTTCAAACCAACTATCTATTCTGACTGACTTAAAGCGTGTAGCCCTTAGCAACATCAATCTAAACCATAACGTAAAGCATTAAACACCTCAAACACTCAGGTCTCCTCAAGATGTTTCACGATTTAAATCACTGATTGGACTTAGATGATGAGTATTTAATGATCTTCGAGTTTTCTACTAAAGACTCTGTAAACAAATAAAGAAGATCATCAAATTTCCAGTTAAAAGAGCACCTTGAACGAATGTTGCAAGTTCTCTTAATCACCATGAAATATCGGCTCCAAATGGCCGTAACTGCCCCGTGAACCGTGACTGATCCGATATCCGAAACTTGGACCTGATTCTACTAACAAAGTGCCCAAAAACATTAAAAACGTTAGCCTCTATTATTGGCGTTACGGGGTCGGATATTTTATTATTTTTTTCAGATTAGATTAGATTAGATTAAAACTCTTTATTGCGCAAACATTATAAAAGTACAAAAAAACCTTAAATATATAAGTTACATAATAAACAAATGGCGGTCTTATCGCTAAAAGCGATCTCTTCCAAACAACCTTAGGATACCTTAGACAGTTTACTGTGACTTAAAATAGCTAAAAGAAACTATGAATTGTGGTGCCGTTATAATCTTCGTAAGAATTCTTTCGTTTTTTTACATGTGACAGTCAAATATGGGGGTGCCTTAATACACAAACGAAAACTTGCAATGATCGCAAAACATAACATAAACTCACGCCTGTATCCCAGAGGGGTAGGCAGAGACCAGGGACTGCCACTTGCTACGATCCTGACAGATCACTTTCACTTCCTCAACATTCATTAGTCGTTGCATGCATGCACGCCGGTTTCGGGTACTTTTGAATGGTCACAAAATTTTGGTTTATCAATAACTAGCAACTAGGTGTCCGACTACGATGGAATGGTAAAATTTTTATTTTATGGCACAATGAGCGAGTGAAAACCTTTTATTATAAGAATGGAGAATAACTTGTCTTAGTCCCAAACTAAAGGCACTCTGTGCTGTGATAACCAGGCAAAGACAACAGAAACATGGAAATACACCCAACCTGAGGCCATTTGTACCAATGTACGGCGGCCCCTATTGGGAATCGAACCCACGACCTCCGGCATGGTCAGTCGGACGTAATACCGCCAGACCAACGAGGCAGTCAACTATCTGAGTACGGCTTGAGGATATTTTTTTAGTAAAGTTTCAATGGTGGAATTGTTCTTCAGGTTCAAGGGCTCTATATCAAAACGAGACCGTTGTATTATCGACAGAGATCAAGAAACACACGAAAACCATTGATTTATGTGAGAAATGCCACCTTTTAGTTAAACAAATATAAACCTTTTCACGTAAGACTCAAACTTCACATTTGCCCAAAGCCAGCAATGGGGTTTGAAAAGATTTTGCTGAAGGAGTTTGTGATTTAATTCCGGAGATAATAAAGGAGATATTAGTTTGAAGGTGCGAATGGAGTAAAATACCACCAAAGTAGAAATACGCCACTTGCAGCTGATTTATGGCTAAATATGCCATATTAAGGGTTTTGTTTAGCTCTTTTTAAATGTTAAATTCTGTTATTTATGTTCTCACAAAATCGAGAGGTCATGATTTTAAATTATGTCCGATAGGATAAGGATTTACGGCATCAAACGAGATTTTTTTCGGTGAAATGTTCGGGCAATGTGTTTTTGGGCTTTCTCGCTTTTGTGGAGCGTAAAAACACGTATAAAAAACATTTTTTGTCGGTTTCTTTTAGTAGTACAAAACGAAGTGTTGACAATCCCTCGTGAAAATAAGACAATAATTAACTAGAACTATTGAGACTTAATCAAAATCAAAAATGTATTTCAACGTAAAAAAAATATATTCTGTCTGTTGAACGTCAATGTACATTTGATTTTACTAATACAAATTCGCAGATGTACGTAACTTTGAAAATACACAAACCATACCGTTTCGTACAAATTTGTAAGTAGGTATTTACATAAAATTATAAATAGTTCAGGAATCGAGCCACGGAGTTTTTTCCGAGCTTTTCCCGAACTTAACAAAGGAAGATTACAAATATGTAGTTTCAGATTTATCCCTGTATCTGTAGTGTAAGACGATATAGTCCAGTCAAAATAGATATTGAGTTTGCATTAATTCCCGGTAAGCTGGATTTTTGTATAAGTCTTAAATATGTCGGGAAAAGTTCCCATCGATCCCTCTTGTGCGTTGTTTTTTATCCGAGGTCAAAGATCACATATTTGGATTTTGCGTATATACCTATCTGAAACGATGAGAGTACCGGAAAATTCATGTATGAAAGTTTGTAGACCATAAACTTCTCTACAAAAAAGGTATCTTACAGTTTTCCATTATTTAACCACTATTTAAAAAACTTAGAATGTTGACATTACCATGTATGTATATAAAACAGATAAGCATGTTGGTTAGACAGCAGAATAATCTTTTTCCAAAGCATGGGCAGGCTATACAGGGCAGTAGGGAGACACAAGGACAAACTTTTTCTTCCAACAATAAGATTGTGTTTATATAAAAATAACGCTTACTTTATGGCTATACGAATTTATAATACATTGCCAAACGAAATAAGGGACTGCTTACATATTGTCGAATTTAAGAACAAATTAACAGAGTGGCTTTTAGAAAAATGCTTTTACTCTATAAACGATATTTTTAACGAAAAAAGGAAGCTATGACGATTCATTTGATTTATATGAATTAGAATAAGTGACTTTACTTTGTGTATGTCTATAAATGTTGCATGTCAAGACTGACAGAATGTGCGTTCTATAATATGTTTTATGATCTGTACCTATATTTATGTATGTACTTCCACATTACAGCAAATAAATGAATTGAATTGAATTGAATTGAATTCGTACACTTTTTTACTTACGAAGCACGGTTCTCGATTTATCACGATGTAAGAAAGGAAAAGGAAGGTTGTATTTACAATTATATGTACACGTTTTGTAGTGTACTCGGCACTTTTTACGGTTCCGTAGTCAATAAGCCAGTACCATAAATTTATCCTAATTTAAGTTAAGTATCTTCTTTACTTTTCTATGTAAACTAAACTGAGAGTAAATCTGCCAACAAACTATTATTTAGTTTGGCGGAAATGAGACTATTTAGAAATGTATGCACCTTTTACAGAATAAACAATTATTTATTTATTTATCCTAGTTTCTCCATGTCTGTCCGTCTGTCGGTCTGTCTGTCCGCGAAGTCTCCGATAGAGATCCGGTGGCCAAACTAAATTGACCCTGGCTTCGTTAACTCTAGGACTTTAAGAGATAACGCGCGATTTGAAGAGCTCCTCCAATAGCTAGATAATACCACCTAGGACGTCGTAGGGCTCTCAGAGGTGAGACGCCAAGGTGAAGACCTTGTGAAGCTCTCCTCTGGAGAAGTATTTTACTACAAAGGAGAAGATGATTCAACCTCTGCGGCCTAACTCAGTTTGAATTTGGCACAAATATATATATTACCTAATTGAGCCGACAAAACAATAAAACAAAATGTAAAAAAAATGCCCTATACTTGGGATGTTTTTTTTCTCTTGTATTCCATAACATTGTTGGATTGGTCACCTAAAAACATTGTAGGTGCAGGAAAACCATTTTTTTATTCAGGAATCCGTTTGCGAAATATTAAGCTTCATAGCGCAAATTTTTGTTAGAGTACGAATCACGATAAATGGAGAACTGTGCTTCATATTGTAAAAAGTATTGATACTTACCTTTTTTGTAGAAAGTTTTACGATGTACAAATTTGGTTCATCTATTTTTCCGGTAACTCTCACTGTTTCGCAAAAAACGATAAATTGTGATCTTTGGACCCAGGATATAAAACAACGCACAAACGAGATCGATGGGGACTTTCGACATAGCATTTGTAATAATGTATTTAAACCCTATTAAAAAATCTAGCTTGTCGGGAATTAATACAAACTCAGCACTTTTTTTCGTCTATTTTGACTGGACTAATTTTACTTGCCAAATTTTCTACTTCTAGGTCAACGAAAAGTACCTTATAAATTTTGATACCCTTGAGTGTTGAATAAGTACATATAAGTTTTTTTGCGGCATAAACGGCTGTAACTTTTTTTACGTCAACTTAAATGTTTGATTTTTTCACAGCTTCAAGGGACTGTAGATTTAAGTATGCGGTTTTAATTTCAACTCGATACCTCTACGCGCTCTCGAGATAAAGGGTCTTGATAGACAGACGGACGGACGGACGGACGGTCAACAAAGTGAGGGTTCTGTTTTTTCTTACACCTAAAACTTGTTAACGCAATGGGGATTCCCTGTAATGTTAACTTTAAGTGTTTTGGCAAGAAAAAAAAAAGTTTAAAATGTATAGTTCTTGCTACTGCAAAATAGTACAGCCGACTACCGCCCGAACTAAAATCTAAACCTAACCCCTAGACCGGCCTAATCACGAAATGACGAATAACGCGCGGGTCTCCGGTCATAATTTAAGGCTGTGTACACACGTCGCGTGGCATTGTGCTGTTAGGGCAGCCCACAGTAGCTGGCCCACACGCCGATCGCCCCGCTAGATCGGCCCGCCCGCTACGCTGACCGCTGCGCCGGCGCAGTGTGGAGACGGCTTTCCCTCCTAAGCCTGGCGTCCTAGATATATCATAGGACATTTACCTATATTTCTTTTAATTCACACCCAACGTACTTAAAGTAGAAAATATGAAATGCCTACTGTTCTAGGTTTAATATGTTGTTCGTTTTTAAAACTAATAAATGACTAATAATAATTAAAAAATCTACATTTTTAACTGTATCATCATCATCATCATCAGCCATCCGACGCCCACTGCAGGACATAGGCCTCCCTCACGGTTTTCTAAGCTTCCCGGTCTTGTGCCGCCCGCATCTAGCGACTCCGTAACCAGGTCGTCAGACCATCTGGTGGGGGCACACAGTGTTGTCCGGTCTGGGGTAGCCAGGTCAGAACTTTTTTGCCCCACGGCGATCAGTATGTATCAAGGTTTGTGTTAATAATACTAAATTACTCATAATGACTTCCACACAACACAATCACTTATCCTGATCCCAAACTACGATCCCCTGTGCTATGGTAATCAGACAAGTACACCATAAACATGGAAATACACCCAGACTGAGGCAATCTATAAAAATGAATGATGGCCCTTAGCGGGAATCGAACCCACGATCTCCGGCATGGTAATGCTAATTTTATTAGATTTTTTTTTAAATACCTAGATTATTTCAGAAGATTCAAAGTATTTTTTACATCCAGGCTAGGAGGATAAATTAAAATATCTTTATTAAAACCGATCATGCACATACAGAACATTGTAGATGCTACATTTTATAAATATTTACCTTATTTTATTTTGAAGACGAAAAAATACGTTTATTTACTGTCATCTAGACAGGTTCATTGCCCACAGTACTGGGCGAAGATTTTAAGGGCCATAGAGAGAACTGTAATGAAAATGAGAGTGAGAAGACAGAGAGAAAAGAGACAGGTAGAGGGAAACGTTTACCTCGTTATTCAAACTTATTAAACTTTAGTTAACTTTAAATTAATTTTTAGTCTGATAGATAGTTTTGGTAGCTTCTAAGTAGTTTCTAAGAAGTATCATAGATGTCTTGCCAGTGAAAATAAAATGTGGTTAATCTATGCATTGTGTAGCACTGTAAAACTTCACAGAAAAAGAAAAAATATGTGCTGATGCGGTAAAGTTAATGCTATCTGTGAAAACTTTGAAAGTTTCCAAAATTAATTTTATTCTGTAGACCCTCCTTTAGGTAGAAGCTTTTGGATAAGGTATATACAAAACAAGTGGGCTGTCTAAAAAAAGTCAACAAACTTTAGATCAGGTCCGTCTCAAAATTCGGCTCGCGGGCCACAATAGGTCGCAACAGAAGTTACAAATCCAGCCCACAGATTTATTGGATCATTGAAAACTAGTACGTCTACCATATCAAAAAATTAAACATGTATCTATATGACCTTACGAGCCATTCTTCAAAAACGTAAGCCCACTACAGACACAAAAATAAAAAATCGGGCAGTTACGAGTCAAACTCGCGCACAAAGAGTCTTGTACCATTATCTATACAACATTTGAATATTTCAAGCGTCTACCTGTTGCCGTTATTAATATCAACCAAAAACCGACAAAAAAATCACGTTTGGTGTATGGGAGCCCCCCTTAAATGGTTATTTCATTCTGTTTTTAGGATTTTTGTTATAGCGGCAACAGAAACACAGCATTTGTGAAAATTTCAACTGTCTAACTATCACGGTTCATGAGATACACAGCCTGATGACAGACGGACGGATGGACAGCGGAGTCTTAGTAATAGGGGTCCCTTACGCTTTGGGTACGGAACCCTAAAAATCAGACCCTCCACAAAATTATGTTGGATAGTAATGGCAGAATAATAGTTTTGAACGACTTTTCGTATCCAGAAAGGTATTTTAAAACTGGTGTTCATAAAAAACACCATCTCCACACTTCCTTACCACCAACAGAGATCGAGAGAGCCAAGTCTTACTAACAAATAATACGACATCCATTCAGGCATTGTAGTTGACTTTTTAAATAATAATAATTGAATCAATTTCATAAAGCATTATTATAAATACCCACCTGATCCGTAGTTTGATACTGAACTATTGTCCAGTACATTATGGAGGCCTGTTTGATTTATAGAAGCTTTTCTTGATCGGCGTATTTATTGGTTTGATTTAAAGGCTTGTATTTGCTCGTAATAGTGTATTGTCGGTACTTAGTGTAGGCGGTAAGAGAATGGTATGGACTTGGTGTCTACTGAACGTTTTAAAAATTGTGGAGCTAAAGTGACCAAAAGAGCTAACATTTTGTTTGATAAATTTACTCAAAAATGTTATTACAGTCGGTGATTAGGGATCTTTTTTACGATACGGCTCGATACGGAGCGGTTAGGTTAGGTTAGTCAGGACCCTAAAAAGAGGCTCTGGTCTCTGCCTACCCTTCCGGGATGCAGGCGTGAGTTCATACATCTGTTTGCATGTGAAATGCATGCTTATAGGTGGTATTTTAGAGGAACAGCGTCTCAGGGCCAGCCAAGCAAGATTCGATTTTCATCTCCTCATGTCATAAATAGGTACAGAAACAGTTAACAGTTGAATGGTTTCATTACATTACATAAACCTGCGGCTGTATTCTGGAGGAGTAGGCCGAGAGCAGGGTCTGCCACTTGCTATTATCCTGACAAACCTCTTTCGCTTCGTATAACATTCATTCGTTGCATGCAGGCACGCCTGTCCCGGGTACTTTTCATCTTGCCCTTTGCTAATACATCCCCTATTCGGTTGAACGAATTAGTAAACCCAAAAATACATATGCTTTACGTTCAAATCCTATATGACCCAATCTCACCACATTAAAATTTCTCCTAGTTTGTTTGTGAAATCTTGTCTTTATCTTACCCATGACTATTGCAGCACAATTGAATGATTTAGTAGTCCCGAAAATGTTTAAGCTTTAGGTTCACATCACTCACCCCATCTCACCACATTAAAATGTATCCTAGTTTTTGTTTATGAAACTGTGTCTTCACCTTACCTATGACTTACAATCTACCTCCACCCAATATTTCACCCGGCACACGTCACCGGCATTATCGCGCGGCCGTAAATCTTGGCTGCGCGTGAGTCTGCACAGGTCCGCAATCGAACAACATTTACCTTTTTATCGGTGACTCTTTGATTTAGTGCGGTGGTACAAGCCAATCCTTCACGGCGATAGAAGTGGGGTCGCTGGTCAGTGGGGCGGTCTGGTGGTGTCGGAATTGGCTAGGTTTCTGACTGGATAGGTCATAGAGCATCTAATGGGATCATCGGAAAGACTAAACAATCATACCAGATGATACCATCCTATGTACAACATGACCGCAATAAATGAATTATATGAATAAGTTAGGGTAAGAAAAAAGTGTATATGACGAAAGTCTCGTTTGTTGGCGGTCGGACGTCTCAAGTGTCTCTGGAAAGAAGTTATGGTGATGATGGAGATGATGGCTTCCTGATAGTGACCGACCAGAGCGACTGTCACTGCTCTAGGGTGGCTTGAACATCCGAACTTTATATTAAAGATTCGGTGGCATTCAGCGCATGGTGAACTCTTAGTTTACAAGGGTGTTGAGAACTTTGGAGAGAACCGCCTTCAAGTTCTAGAAGCAAAACGATAATCAAGTCAAGTGTGAGTAAATCCCCGAGTAAATAAGTGTGAGTACGTGAGTGTGTGTGAGTGTGTATATTCATCAGAAGGAGCATGAGAAATTAATGTTCTAACCAATAGATAGAGCAAGGTCTATAGAAGAAAGTAATTTATTAACAATTTGCATTTCACCCATACAATAATAATAACTTCCGCATAACAAACATAACATTTTATTGTAATATGGTTTATATAATTATTATTATTTATTCATTTAAATCTTTCTTGGCACTACCCCTTGCACTATCCACATAACCCAAGGTTAGCTGGAAGAAAATACTTACTAGTATTAAGCTCGCCTTTGTACAAACACCTTTTGTGCAATAAAGTATTTTTGAAACTCACTTGTAAAGATACTCTAGGATATACTGTACTGTGAGATGATGAGATAATTGGATGATTTATACAGCGTCCAGTGGCACCTTCACTCACACTAGGTGGGTGAAGGGACCACTCGGACGCTGCAGTGCTTGGGACACGGTTTTTTTAGATGGAGTAGGCTTGCCCAGCAGTTATACCATACTGACAGCTTGGCCGGCCTAGCAAAGACAAGTCAATTCGCGTGGAGCCAACCAAGCTTCGGGTTTCCTCACTACTTCAAATTCGTAGATGTATGTAACTTTGAAAATAAATAAAGTCATAGATACATGCCCGCACTAGGAATCGAACCTCTTGCTTCAGAGTCCCTTGTTCTACCCCCTGGGCTACCACCGCTTCTGTGCTGTGGTAACAAGGCAATGAAATACAAACCAAACAAATCTGGAAATTCACCCAGGCTGAGCTAATTTGTATTTGAATCGAACCCACGACCTCTATTTTGGTAGTCAAGCTTGTTAACCGTTAGACCGACCGATAAATACCTACTACGTTTTGTAATTTTTTTTTGACATATTGGGATAAAGATTTTATGAATTGCCATCTTTTCGGAAGAGTCAGCAGAGCTACAATTTTACCAAGAATGTTGTTCTGCGCCTGCTAAGAAAGTGTCTAGGCATAAAATCAATCGTACATAACTAGGCAAATGCAAAACAGCCGAAGCCCCGGTCGCCCTGCAACGGGGCTCCGTTGACAAGTCCGGACATCCACGTAGGTGTCGCGGCTATGTTAAAATTATTGCCCAGCTATTGGGAATTCGTGTCGCACGCCGCTCGCGCGATGTTTGCTGTAGCGCTGTTCGCTATTGGCTATCTGTCTCGGAGCAAGATGGATTTGTCAAAGAAGGGAAATAAGTTCGCTTTAAGGGCCAATCTTTCGATGAAGTGCGGCTCGGGCTATACATAATTGTATAGACATAAATCGCTATAGAATCGCATAGAATCGCTCGTAGCCCCGGCTGCCTGAGTGATCTTAAACGATCACACAGGTTAAGCAACACAGGGCGCGTTCAGTGCATGGATGGGTCGCCGTCTATGCCTAACGCTAGTGGCATTTTTCCGAGCGGTTCCGTGCTTCGCAAGGCACGTTAAGCTGTTGGTGCCGGCTGCCGTCGATAGATGGCACTCGTTAAGCCAAGTCAGAGGCCTTAGGGCGGCTTGACAACTTCTGACAGTAGACGAGCCACTAGTCTACAAGCCTCCACCGATCCGGACTTGGCCCCCGTGGTGGAGTATGGCCTATACCTTCCTCAGGGAAGAGACCCGTGCCCCTCGGTGGGGACATAATGGGTTGATGATGATAGACATAAAGATCGTCTTACGTTCTATGTCCAATGACTCCATTTGAAGTCCCAAACATGACTAGGAGTTTCCTGATTCGGCTAGGAGTCTCAATAAGACACTCAGGTTTCCTCACGATGTTTTCCTTCACAATGAATGACAGCCTATCTTTGTTATTTGAGTCATGTGCAAACTGAGCGAACGCCAAGTGCGTGTCGGGCTACGTGCAGTGTAGGGGTCCATAGAAAGAGGGTTTTTTTTTTATCTGTTTTGCAGAAGTGAAAACTTCATCAAAGTAATTTTCAATGGATTTTGTACGAGGTTTTCCTTTCATAAGTTGGTTGTCTATTACTCGTTAACTTGTAAAGCCTACTTAGCCGAGATAGTTTTCCTTGGACGCCCTACTCTGACAAAAATTTTCGATTTATAGCTTAATATTTCGAAAACGGAACCCTAGATCGAGAAATGGTCTTGCTACACCTACAATACTTTTGTAGACTAATCCAACGTTACCTGACACTATGGTGTAGGCGAGAGAAAAAAATTGCATCCCTAGGTGCAGGGGAGGTACCCGGACGGACGGCCACATGGCGAAACTATAAGGGTTCCTTGTTGGCTACGGAACCCTGAAAACCAAGCAGCTATGCGAACTGGTCACTGAAATAAAGTTAAACTTTATTCGTAACATTTTGCTGGGAAAACAGTGTATTTTTCAGTCATTGACATATCAAAAATGTTAGCGCGCAACGGAAGCATAGCTTTCGATGTTCTTATAGCACCAAATCTCCGCTTGTTTGAGATCCCGATGTTTTAAATACGTTGCGCGTTGAAATTTTAAATTCGTTTCCGTAAAAGTTTCGAAATTTTGAAGAGAACTATGGAGAAAAGAAAAAAGGTTCATTAGGGAAAAATGCGTCCAACAACCTCAATATCTCTTAAGACGTTACATTCCCAAGGATGGTTCCCTTGAAAAAAGATTCTATTGATGTAGAGAGTACATTGTGTACAAAGAGGTTAGTCAATTTTCATCAGACTTATAATAAGTTGACATACATAATATTCCGTGTGGCGCCGGATAAAGAATAGCGTAACTCCATTTCCTCCCTTGGATGTCGTAGAAGGCGACTAAGGAAATCAATTACCAGGAGACGGGCAGCAGCGTCTTCCTGAGATTCCAACCGCATAGGTACTGCGATCGCCAACCCGCCTGCCAACCGTGGCGATTATGGCAAAACCCTTCGTGGTTATGAAAACCACGAAGGAGGCCTGTGTCCTGCAGTGGGCGTCAAACGGCTGATGATGATGATAATGATGATGATATAATAAGTGTTGTAACAATCTATAGCTTGCTTCCTGTGCATTGGGCGGCACAGTGTAGGTATATGTATTCACCTAAGTACAACACTAACTGCCATTGGGCACCACCACAACAATGAAATTTCTCTTGTGGCAGTTAATATGTAGATCAGTTGTTGTCTAAACGTTCCCAGTAGCAGATCAAATAACAAAAGCATTTACCATACAAACGTTACCACAATTAACGCATCCAAAGGACATTGGCTCCAGCGCATCCGCATTAGGTGTCCCATTCTAATGGCGTGTTGATTATTAATTAAAAATAATTACGATTACGAGCACTTTCAATGACTCTGGTGTTAGAGTTTATTAAAGGGTCTAGGGATGGGCACGGTTAGTGTGTGGGGCTGAGATATCGATGGGTGGAACATGCCGAGTGTTTTATCGCAACATTTTTTCTCGCATTTGGTTGTTATCAACTTACCAGTTTCTCTTTTTCTTTTGTATCTCTTAACTATTGAAGATTCTGTGGCATTTATTAATTATAACAACGCTATATTCAATAGTTTCTTTATAAATAGCTGTAATATTACGTGCACATTAATGTCAAGTTCGGCAGCCATCAGTTTGTAGTTGATATAATATTATATCTACATATCTATCTGGTATCATAATTACATGTAAAAGTCATACGCACTGATGTGCAGCATCTTCCACGTGTTTCTGTCATTTGCCAGTTCCTTGACAGCCTAGTACGTTACGAAATTCACCAACTCTTTTATATATCTTTAAATTGAAAGAAATCGAAGAAATTTAAATAAAATTTTAGTATCCTTATCCTTTGAACGCATTGTTCAAAGAAAACGGTCGTTAGAATACATACGATCACAAACGATTTAGTCCGGAACGCGTTTCGAAACTATCGACAACCCAACTTATCGACCGAATGCCCCATCACTAGTTCTAATTAAAACATCGGCCGTGTACCGAATGTGTGGCTAATCAGCCGCGTCGCCTCCGCCATCGACACGCCGTCACTTGTTTGCTTTGTAGTTGGTCGGGAATGGGATGCGTAAGCGCATAGCAAACGCTGCGTTCATTAACGACCGGGCTATTTTTGGCCTTCGTTTTATTGGATCGACTTTGCTAATATTGCGTCGTGGGATGGGTTAAGCGATGTGCTTATGTCAGTTGTAAATGGTAAAATATTAGCTAAATTAAGAGCAAAAAATCCTGAGAAATTCTCAGATCACACCTCACTCCTTTCTTTTATTTGTAGCCACCACTCCTTGAAGTCGGCAATACAAAGTGTTGATCAAATTGTACAGTCTAATTAGTTACTTGAGATCGACTTTCCAACGAAAATGTAAAGGTTGACGTGCTGTCCTAAACCTGTATGTCAACTCAGTGAATAGGTCATTGCTTCCATATAGGTGAGGTTCTGATATTGATTCCAGCATGTGATCAACGAGGTATTATGCGACCATAGATAAAAGTTTTGCACCATGTGAACTCAATATTATTTATCTCTTAAATACTTTTTTAATATTTAATATAGCTTTGTTTTCAAAGTTAATAACAATAACGTTGGGAACTGCCACTCGCTGGTAAAAGAAAACATCGGAAATTGTGAGTTGTAATACAGGGTGGGTTGCAATACTTGATGATGAAGTATATGCATAGGCATTATTTTCCTCTCAGATAAGGCTTGTACATTGCAGCCTTTAAGGCCGCTTATATATAACATGAATACCGACTCTATTTATATTTGCTTCACTTATTGGACATAACTTTTGCATCAATTATCGATTATCTTATATTTTATGTTGATCGCACATTGACCAAAATAGTTTTAGAAATTCTGGAAACCCAATCTTTGTTGAGACATTGCGTCCTCAGAGTTACACCTAACATAATTATCAATTCCAAAACGACCCAACACCAGGTGATTCGAGTGATCGATTTTATCGTCCCGAACGACAGCCGCCACAGAAATATATCAGCTTATAAAAATGCCAACTGCCAGCGACAAACAATGTTGGACATACATTCGATTGGATTTATATTTTTGACATTTTCTAAATTGGGTGTTTTTACACAGAGATGCAGGCTTAGAGCTTAAAATCCCTAATCCGTATGGTGATTTAACCAATACCCGATTTTAATGTACCCAACACAGACAGTCAAAATTTTTGTAGTTTAACACTAGAAAACATCGTGAGGAAACCTGAGTGTCCGGGGCGTTCACATATCTCAGCGCTTGAAATTGCCGGTCCGCGGTGGGGCGCGTGGTAATTAAGCCCGTACTCTCAATCTGAGAGAAGGCGCATGCCCTGCAGGGTACAGGGTACAAAAAAATACAATTAATTGCGATTATTAATTACTGGAGACAGCGACAAAGCGCATAAAGCTCAAACTTAAAATTATATAATACCTAATATTTCAATAAATATAAATCTGAGAAAAAAACTCATAGAACAAAAGTTGTTGCGACTTACAAACATATAATTATGCACATTTAAATTATACGTACCTATAATTACACCTATTTTAGAGGTAATCCTACATAACTCATTGTCTGTGGATGTTATTTTAAGCCCGTTTTTTAATATTTATTAATAACTAGCTGTGCCCGCGACTCCGTTCGCGTACATTTCGATTTTTACGAAGCAGCATTTGTATGGGGGCCACGTCTTATCATAACTGGAGCTAGAATTTAAATAGCCTATCCTATGTCCCAGATGTCTATATGTTTTTATACCAAATTTCATCAAATTCGGATAATTGGTTTAAGAGTTATGGAGGAATATACATACATACACACATACAGAAAAAAATTCTAAAAATCGTGAAATTAGTTTCAGTATCATATATTGAGCCTATAAACACAATATCTCTGAAAACAAACTAACTTACTCCATGACCGACCCTTACAGATTTATTATTAGTATAGATGTGCTTAGCACCCGATCCGAAGACTTCCGTTTGAACCAACGCCGTTCATACAACTACAATGCATAGTTTGTTATGACAACTCGACATACGTTGCGTAAAAGTCTTGCTACTAGTTAATCTGTGGCGCGAGACACACAGATGGGACGTGGGGTAAGGGCGCGGTAAGATGTATAGAGTCACAGACCGCAGTCCTTGCGGTCGCTCTTGGTCTGTTGGCAATGTACTTGTAGCATGACTTTTACGCAACGCACGTCCCATCTGTGTGTCTCGCGCCTGTGGGTTAACCTGATATGCGATGTAGAACGAATTATCATAGTCAACCATGAATTATTATTGTAGTTCTATGAAACACGCCTCAGCTCTCCCGGTGTAAATGTACCTCCCTCGTACATTATTGTTTCGGATGCCGACTATTGATTTAGTTTTAGTGTTATTGGCTTCTTAACTCAAGCCCTCTGCGACGATTGGGTTTTAAAGCTTAAAGATGGAAACGTCTCGGGAAGGTATGTTTGGGAGAGGTGAGGCCGATGTGGATATGATGAATCTGTATTACCTCGTCTCAAAAGATTTGAGAGAAGTTTAACAAAAGTTTATTAAATTTTGTTTTTATTTGGTACATGGAAGAATAATTTAAGTAATTCTAATGCGCTAGTATTAAATTCAATTCCATTTTAAGTAATTTATATATTATTTTATTATAGTTTAGCTTAGTTCAATGACAATTAATTAGATTTAAATGCGCTAGTTGATATTTTTTCCTATAGTATTTGGCCTTGTGAACTAAAATATTATTCCATCAAAATATTATAAATCCGTGTAGTGCCGGATTAAGAATAGTGTCACTGGATTTCATTCAGTGGATGTCGTAGAAGGTGATTAAGAAGATAAATTAGCAGGAGACGGGCAGCAGCATCTTCCTGCGATTCTAACCGCCTGCCAAGCGTAGCGATTATGGCGAAACCCTTCATGGTTAGAACACCATGAGGGAGGCCTATCTCCTGCAGTGGGCGTCAAATGGCTGATGATGATGAACTAAAATATTTCTTTTGAATAGATAACCGTAGAAGATGGATGCAGAAGTCATATTCAAAAGGCTCGCTTTTAAATTTTAAACTGAAACGCCAAAAACGCTATTCACCATGCTCGTGACGTGATACATAATTTTAGTAAAATGAAAACCTGTGGTCAATTGCTGTCAATTACCAATCTCATTGACTTCCATGATGTCAGTGAGATATCACAAAAGTTATTTAGGAGAAACAATATAAACAAAATAAGTTGTCAAATAAAAATCCAGGTTATTTTTCACTAAGGGCCGATTCGACCAACTAAGCTTTGTACCAGGAGCAACTAATCTCATAACAAATGTACTCCCTCAATTTTAATCTCAGATTACATTGCGAATTATCCCGGGATTAGTAGTTGGTAGAACGTAATATAGATTTACTCCAGAGTATTTCTGGACTTATTACAAGATTATTATTATTATTATTATTGATACGTTTATTGCACATAAGTAAAAAATACAATGGCAATGTGGCGGACTTAATGCTATAAGCATTTTCTAACAGTCAACCACAGGAGGTGCAAGAAATTAACTGGTAGGCATACGAAGTAAACGGATAAAACGAATAACTTTAACTAAAATTACATAAGAAGACGAATACTCAACAATAAATAAGTAAATATTTATACTATAAATACATAATATAAATAAACATATAATATATATAATATACACATATAAACTGTAGCAACATAAGTAGATGTAAATATATAAGGAAGAAAGATAGTAGTGAGCTTGCAATTACACAGCCGAGATCCTCCTCGCGAGGGCTCAGGGGGGCTCGGGGTAACACGTGTCGAGAAAGTGTTTGCGGACAAGGACTTTGAAAGCATTCCGAGATGGGGCTTTACGAATGCTTTCAGGAAGGGCGTTCCAGAGTCGAACAGCTGTAACAGAAAATGAATTTGAGACAAAACCAGAGCGGTGAGAAGGGGTACTAAGAAGATGATTCTGAGAAGATCGGATGGGTCTGCTATGAGTGCTAGACAAGAAATCAAATTGGGACTTTAAGATTACCACTTGTACCAAGCATAAATAGTTTGGTCGAAGCGGCTCTAAGAAACGCTTACCAAAATTATGGTTCATTCAATGATTCGATGCCAGCAGTGGTAAGAGAGACATGAACCTAAAAACATTGCTTACGGAAAACAACCCGGAATATTATTATTATTATTATACTTTATTGCACACACAAGAATAGAGTACAGGAAAGGTAACAAAAGAAAGTACATGTACAAAGGCGAGCTTGTCTCTGTAAGAGATTTCTTCCAGCAAACCTTGGGGAGTCGGAGCGGAGGTGTGATATGGGTCTACGCACGTGCACATGATATAATATACTAAATACATATTTACACAAATAACAAAATAATACCCAAAATAATGGAATACTTTAACAGAATTAGGGCGATTTGGGCCACGGCCCTGGATAAGTGATTGACAGGGTTGTCAGTCATAGAATCTGTCTCAAAATTAATGTATTCTTTATTGCAAATCATAAATTAGAAAATTAATTACCAACATTGTTACAAAGGCGAACTTATCTATAAGAGAGATCTCTTCCAGCCAACCTTAGTACAGGGTCTGTAGATAGCTCTGGAATTGTCATGGTGCAAGATGTTTTTGGACTTATTCACTGGATAGAGCTACCCCTAAATAAATAAACAAGTAGTTCTCTCAGATAGTGTTGGCGCAAATCGGCCTTCGTAAACCTCATCCACACCCCCCTATCCTAATGACCTCAAGGATATCGGCGATAGCCGTTTTGTTATCTTTATAGTTATTATCGGTCGTTATATCGTACGGGACGGCCGTTCGAACTGAAATATAAACATTTATTCGTATTTATCGCCTGCGACTGCGCCCGCGCAGCCCAGGAAGGCGAACTTGGATGCAGAAGCTTCGTTTGATCTACGAAATTTAAATTGAGAACGTGCAACATTTTTTATTCCATTGCCATCTTTTTATTTTATTTTTATAATATCTTACAGGTATCAACAGCGAGCTTAATTAATAAAAGTGCTTGCACTAAAAAAAATAGAGTCAATAACAGAGACTCACATTTATACAATAAATAAAGCGAAAAGCCAAACATAAATGCTGAACAAACAAAAAAATAATTAAACATACCAAAATGCATAAATGCTAACATGTATGTTTGTAGAACTGAAACCATGGGGGCTTTTTTATTAGAAGTAAGTACCGTGTCCCACACACCGTGTGGGAGAGTGTATGGGTTGTGTATTGTGTTTGTCTGTATTGGATGATACTTAAAAGATCTTAAAGATAAATTATTATTATTATTACACTTTATTGCACACACGAGAATAGAGTACAGGAAAGGTAACAAAAGAAAGTACATGTACAAAGGCGAGCTTATCTCTGTAAGAGGTTTCTTCCAGCAAACCTTGGAGAGTCGGAGCGGAGGTGTGAGACGGGTCTACGCACGTGCACATGATATAATATACTACATACATACTTACACAAATAACAAAATTATAGTGGTGAAGATTTATTGTTTCCATCTGCAACTAATACATTTCCTGACCAGTGGAAAAGTGGTGCTAGGCAGGTGATAAAGAAGGTTTTTCTGCTTGGTAGTGGCACTATTCAGAAATAATGCTTCAAACTGTATTACATAGAATGGATATACGTCTAAGCAGGATAATAATTTAGTGAAAGCCACAGTGAAAGCGCGAATTTAATAAAATTACAATGTAGGTAAGTCTTGATAGTCTGTCCTGGGTGGTGCAGAATTGGTTTTGAAGGGCGAAGGGCAGAGACCACTGGCGACTTGTAGGATCAGATGCCGCCTATATACGTCTCACTGCAGGGCATAGGCCTTCTCTCGCGTGCCCACAGTGGATTGGCGATATCAAGCCAGTGAGTAAGTAAAATGTTTGAGACCATTGACATAAATATATACAATAACAAAGGGTAGGCAGAGACTAGGGACTGCCACTTTCCGCGATCCTGACAGATCACTTTCACATATATTATACGTTAAATTCTGCCAAAGTACTGAATGAACGGATGAAGATTTTTTTTTAATTACTGAAGCGCTGAGGTATGTGAACACCTCAGGGACTCAGATTTCCTTACGATATTTAGAGCGAATAAGCCCTGGGGCCTAGTTCTGGCTAGTAACCAAATTCTGAGCGATTCCAGTGCTGTAACTGTCACATTCCATACTAATTTAACAGTTAGGCGATTGGAATCGCTCAGGATTTGGTGCGCGTAATATAGGGGCTGATATTTCACATAAATCACATAAATCTGAGAAAAACCACATGGAACATAAGACGTGGTAAAACGCGAACTTTTGGGATAATAATTGAGCATTTGAGAACATCAAGATGTCTCAGAAATTACGCACTTTAGAAATAACCCTATACAGTTTTTATCTCTTGCCTCTTTGGTTTACTTCTCGTTACCGTCGGTGGAATTTCTGTCCCATCGTATTTGTGCAATGGGACTCCGTTATAACTCAGAACAGCCGTGTGGTTATTAAGTAATAAAGTTTAGCGGGTTCAGGGTATTATTGGTAAATTAATATTTCTTTCAAGGACACCGCGGAGGTTGTTTTAAAGTATTGGAACCTGCTCTGTGGAATGACAAAGAGAATATTTGCCAGCAATGGCTTTAATCACACATTTAGAAACTATCTGGCATAAGCTCGCCTTTGTAGAAAATTGTTTTTAGCGCAATAAAGATTTTTTCAATTCAATTTAACTAAAAACGTAAGTTGTGAGCGATGGCAGTGGAGCGGTAGAACGTTGTCTTCTTATTCGGGAGATCGTGAGTTCGAATTCCTGCACGTACCAGTAACTATGTTTTCTAAGTTACATACTACTACCACTACTTAGATATAAGAAACTATTTATAATATCTTTCACCTGGTTGTGCAATAAAGTGTTCTCTATCTCTATCTATCTATCTACAAGCCGCACTATCCACAAACCCAAGGTTGACTGGAAGAAAATGCTATTTAGCATTAAGTACGCCTTTGTATGAAAATTGTTTTCTATGCAATAGATAATTTATTAATAATAATAATACATTTTTTGTATAGTAGCAATATTACCACTCGCTAACTGTGAAGGAGGTGTTCACATACCTACCTCAGAGCTTGCAATTCCCAATCCGCGGTGGGCACGCGTTGCGTTGCGCTAAAACCCATACTCTCTCTCTGAGAGAAGGCCTGTGCTCTGCAGTAGGACTAAGGAGTATTTTTAATAATACTCCTTGGTAGGACGCATATAGGCTGCATGATAAAAATGTTAGAGTGTGCGAGCGAGACGGATGCCAAACGTAACAGCAGCCTTAGGAACTGAAGGATCATTAAGGCACCAAACTTTTTTCACATGTAAGTTATTGAACCTCATGAAGCCACGTAACATTAAAAATACTTAGCTACTTATTTTCTATTCCAAAAGAAAATTCTGGGAAGATAGTGCAGGAGACGGAAATCCCCGCCAGTGGGGGGGATACGTGTATTTTTTCCCCACAAATCCCTACTAGAAACTCAGTAGAGGCTTACCCCCAGTTTCTCGTACACTAACAAGCTATTAATCTACTGTTCATACCAAAGTGCATACAAAAAAAACACTGACAGCTGATAACAGTAGATTAAAAGCTTGTTAGTGTACGAGAAACCGGGGGTTAGTTCAGTACGAGCTACTCCACTTCTAAGCCAACTCCTGTTCTCACCATAAATGCGCAACAATCCACAGTTTGGCTAACAAAAAAAAATTTTTTTTAGGAAACCAATCAAAATGATAATATGAGACCCAATTATAGATTAACATAAAAAATACGTTATTATATTCTTTTTGTTGCACCAACCCGTGCTGAGGATAAGTTGGGAGAGCGCTGGCATGGTTAGCCAGAGGCCGCGGGTTCAGGTTCCGGCATGGAAGGAATTTATAGCTTCTAAATAGGATTAAAAATACATTCTAAAATTTATATGTAATTATAAAAATTTGACACGCAAAATTTATTGACCTGTTAGGTTATGACCTTGAAAAGGACAATTTAAAACCATTGTTATGGTGGCCCGATCGGGTCCTTTAAAATTCAACAGATTAAAAAACATACATCTGTATAAGACAGTCAATATTACGTTTTACAAAAGTTTAAATAACATCACACCCATTACATGTTTAAGGCAGTCAAAAACACGTTATAATAGGGGTTAAAGTATGAAATTGCCGTTTTATTGCAATATGTTCTTTGAATTGACATAGAATCTTCATGGTTTGAGGTTTTCGAATGAAACTTTTTTCAAATGGTTTCTATGATGTTCTTTTTTTAAAAAATGTGAAACATTTGAATATCGATTTTCAATTGTTTTTGTTATTCAATTTAGACAAGAAAGATGGATACTGCGAAAATTCGAGTGATTTTTGAATACGAGTTCCGACGCGGAACTAACGCGGCAGAAACAGCCCGCAATATCAATGCTGCGTTTGGAGAGGGGTCTACTAATGAACGCACCGTGCGATTTTGGTTTAAACGCTTTCGTGATGGAAATTTCGACTTAAAGAACGAGCCACGAGGAAGACCGCCCACACAGGTGAATAACGATGAATTAAGAGAGATAGTGGAAGCCGACCCTAGTCAAACTACCCAGGAATTAGCGGCATGGTTTAACGTTACCTTACCCACAATATTGACTCACTTGCGTCAAATCAATAAAATAAAAAAATACGAAAAATGGGTGCCTCATAATCACTCGAATTTTCGCAGTATCCATCTTTCTTGTCTAAATTGAATAACAAAAACAATTGAAAGTCGATATTCAAATGTTTCACATTTTTTAAAAAAAGAACATCATAGAAACCATTTGAAAAAAGTTTCATTCGAAAACCTCAAACCATGAAGATTCTATGTCAATTCAAAGAACCTATTGCAATAAAACGGCAATTTCATACTTTAACCCCTAATATTAACAAAGCCCACAAAATTAAGTTGCAACCAGAAATTGCTCACTCCACCGACTCCACTGTCATGCCATTATAATGCGACTGTTGTTTCAAGCACAAAGAATCGGTCCGTTAACAGTCAGCCTAAGATTTATGTCTAGAAGGGTTCCGTAGGGGACTTAGATGTTTTATTACGCGCACTGCACCATGGTATAATACCCGGCACAAAACTTAAGCAAAAATCAGAGTCGGGATGAGTTTGTAATGGATACTTAAGAGCATTTTTTTCGAACTAAATTTTTCATAAGTGTATCCGGACTTAAATTAATAATAGAAATATTTATATGTTTTAATCTGATTATACTAAGTTCCATATTGTGAAAAATGGTTCTATGCAATAAACTCTTTGCAAGATTTAAAATTCATAATAAACTGATTATGAGATGGATGGTGATACAAAACATATTTAAAAACGAAAAAAAAGTAAAAAAACACAAACAGGTAAAAACAACAAAATCAGCACGATTGCAAAAAAAATAGCAGGTAGTAGACTTCTACTATACTTACAGTACTTACCGCAACTTAGAGGTAGATGTAAGGACCTTACATCTACCTCTAAGTCACGGTACTTCTACTGCTGTTTTCTCTTTGCAATCATGGTGTTTTTAGGGTTCTGTACCTCAAAAGGAAAAAAACGGAACGTTCCGTCCGCCCGTCCGTCCGTCTGTCTGTCAATACTTTTTATCTCAGGTTCGCGTAGAGGCATCGAGTTGAAATTGAAACCATATACTCAATTCTACAGTCCCACGAAGCTGTGAAAGAATCAAACTTCTAAGTTAACGTAAGAAAGACACGGTCGTTTATGCTACAAGAAACGTATATTTGGACACACAATGGAGTCAAAATTTATAGGGTACTCTTCATCGACCTAGACCTATAAAATTTGGCAAGTAATATTGTCTTATACTACAAGTACAGGGAAAGATCATAAAAAAATGCCTTTGAAGTTCGGGAAAAGCTCGGAAAAAACTGCGAGACTCGCCTGCTGAACTATGTATAATATGTAAGAACCTACAAATTTGTATGGAACCCTCGGTGGGCGAGTCCAACTCGCACTTGCCCGATTTTTTTAAAATGTTTTCACCCGTTTGTGTTTTTAAATAATTATGCTTTGTGTCACCATGAATACGTATTTGAAGGCGTATCATAAAGGTGCTCACAGTCTAGATACGCTTACCATAAAGGGCTTCTGGAGTGCTACTGACGGGGATTTCAGAGTTTACTCAGTGGAAAATGCTGTATTCTGTAGCCATTTTAATTGGATAAATAAATTGTTGCTGGGCTTAAGGGTGGACTTGTAGAATTGAAAACTTCTTTAGGTGCTTTAGCTAAGCAGCGAATGAAACTGAACTATCATGCTTGGGTTGATTCAGGTATATCCGGCTACAGTTAATTGGTGACGCTGAATTGGATATACTCAGCTACAGTTGGTCGGTGACGCTGAATCAGATTTACTCGGTTCCAGTTGTTTGGTAACGCTGAATCGGATATATTCGGCCCCAGTTGGTGGGTGACGCTGAATCGCATTTACTCGGCTCCAGTTGGTGGGTGACACTGAATCAGATATACTCGGCTCCAGTTGGTTGATGATTTTGAATCGGATATACTGGGCTCCATTTGTTGAATTATTTAGAAAATTGTATTAATTTTTACTTTTACCGTGTGGTCGTAACCACACACCCTCTTTTCCCTATTAAGATTCTTAGTTACTGCAGTATCAAAATTGCAAAAACGTTAGAATTCCAAAATCTATGCCGCTGTGTGATTTTCATTATTGGAGCTTTTGCCATTTTAACTAGAAAAATGCGCGATTGAACCCTAAGAGGGTATAGCAGAGACGAAGCTGCACTAAACTAAACATCATGCTGGCTGGCATGAGTCACTCCACAAGAATTAATTGTTGTGGAGACAAAGTGCTCAGCAGCGTGTTTGCTGGGTGGTTACTAGCTATTGATTAAGCCTACATTAGGTATCGCCTGAATACCAACGCTGGAGATTTCTTTTAAGCTCTCGGCACATACTGAGTCGGAAGTCATTCGGATCTGTCACGTTTTTGTCATCCATATGTCATCAATACCGCATGAAGTGTCAAACTATGTTTCTATCATTTATGTTGTACGCTTCTGTTTTGTCTATGTTTACTCTGTACTGTTAATTTGTGGCTTAATGTTGCTTTGTATATGTGCGTGTGTTGTATGTTAATAATCTTATGATTATTATTATCTTGATTATTTCTATCTATCTACTAGTCGTGAAACTTCTCGACAGTACTATCCACCCAGTATCATTTAATGTGGGGTATTAAAGGTAAGCCCAACAAGGTCTGTGAACAAATCTAATGTAGCTAAGTTATGATTTTTAAGGATTCCGTACATCCAGTGTATAAATGTACCTACATCGAAAGCGCGAGCGTTGCAGCTGCTTGCGGCAACGCCTCATTGCGATTTGTTTGCAAATTTTCGTGAAAGATTATCCTAGTTCTGTAATGATTTGGTATTAACTTTACTGTTAAGTTACAGGAACTTTTGTAAAATAATTGGAGGCATTTAGGCTCACTCACGTGTCTGTCTATCCGTGTGCCACAGCAGCTTATTTCCTCAGAATTTACTAGATGGAAAAATATTGAGATTTAGTACAGACGATAGCACATCGACCCTTACATACGTGCACTCTTCTCGGTTGCGTTACAGGTGATTTTGCAGTAAAAACGTAGGGGTTGAGCTGCTGTTGACTGTACATACACAAATTCAAACTTTTGGGGGTCAACAGATGTTTGTTGCCAACTTCAGTTTGTAGTAGTTTTTTTCTACTTACATTTCCCCCTTTTCTTTTGTTATTAGACACACAGAAATACCGACCAAAATGCAATACAGAATCCAGCAAACTAATTATCTGCCGCGCACTTAGTATTCCGCGGCACACATCTCCAATCCCCCGCCTCGGCGCAGACTTATAAATAAAGGGGTAGGATATTTATCGTCTGTGTTTATTGCTACGAAAATTATACCCTTAATGACTTCCCGAATTTTCAAGGAGCGGCTCGGAAAATCCTATCGGCTATTAACAGTCAGGAGAAGGAAATTTATGTCGCCGGCGGCACAAGTTTTGCGTCGGCGAAAAGTCCTTATGGTAATATGGGTTGTTTCCTCTGCGATCTTTGAGATAGAGGGTTCGAAGGGGTTGCGGATTGGCGTAGTTTTTTGGTATGGAGATTTTGTTGTAGACGTTGTGAGCACACGGCCAAGCTCCCTCTGCAGGTTACCGGCGCTATAAACGGTTTTATCTTCCTATCGACTTGACCTATTCATTTCACTATGTAGAGCAAGATGGCGCTAGTTTTTATAATGGCTCGCGATCACCACTTTAGGGTGAGCATAAGGCCTTTTGCCTAGTATTAAGATATTTATTGGTTATGTACTTTATTTAATTTTTGTTGGCAATAAAGAGAATTTCACTTTCACTTTCACTTGCATGACCATACTACGAGGATATTGAGACAAATAAGTTTGCCTAGTAAGTGATCGCGATTAGACCGAGAGAAGGCCTGTGCCCTGCAGTGGAGCGTACCTATATAGGCTGAATACAATGTATAACTAAGATGGCGCTGAGATGGTAAGATGGTGATCTTTTTACGGACGGATGGATGGACAGACGGACGGACAAAAAATTAATATTAATTTAATCTACCTATATTTATTCTCTATAACACAAGAAAAAACACGATTTTATTAATTTGCCAAACTGCCAATTCAGTCTATCGGCAAACTCTTGGTAACAATCCTTATATTATTAATTACACAATCTACACAACAAAAAGTGATCCTATAAGCGTTCCGTTTTCCTTTTGAGGTACGGAACCCTAAAAATAGAAGTTATTTTGTGCGATTCGGGGCATACTATGAAGTCTTTATGTTTTCCACAGTAACCAAGATATCGAAGATGCAAATGGGCTATTCCCTTTTCGACCCATAACTCACCCCCCTCGGTAATTAAGTGCGCTGGCGACTTCGTCGGCGACAAAGCATAAAACTTGACAGAAGAACTGTTAAGCTTGCTATGTACTCTTTTTATTTGTATTTTCTTTGTTTTGTGTATGCCTTTTATGTGTGCAACAAAGTATAAAGTAAATATGTAGACAACTTAAATGGGCTCCCCGAGGTGCCCACCAATAAAAAAATCATATCTTTTACAGATTCCTTATGCAAAAGTGGCTTACGAATCTCATTCATGTGAATAGTTATTTTTCGGACCGAGAACTTGACTGATTGTTATTTGTAGGTGCTAGTTTAGTTCAACGACTTCTTAAATTTTAGATACCTTTATGAAGTTCCAATAAAAAAAGAGGTTAATAATTTATTCAATCTACAAGGTAGAGTCGACAAAATTAATTATTAACCTTTACAGTTTTAAAACCCTATTTGGGGGCTAAAGGTTTTACAGTTTTGTTTGAATATTTACAATAGCTCAAATTCAAGCTAAGTACGTATTCCTATTTTAATTGAAAAAAATTGTAGTAAGATAAGGGTATTCGTGAAGGTTTGTTTCATGAGATTAATTTGTAGCTGACTTAACACAGAAAGAAATATTCTCGGCAAAAGTGGGATTCAAACCCACGCCTCTAGCATAGTACCAGCGCTCTTACCAACTAAGCCATTGTGATGTTAGTCTAGAAGGGCTTGTGGTAAGTCAATTAAAAATATTTATAAGAAAACATGAAATCAAAAACAAACATTAAACATTTTAAGGCTTACACATTTTAATTTTTTTTTATACATTTAATGATGACCTATCAAGTTTTCTATGGGCAAGAACTTCTGTTCAATTCCCTTTGCCTTGGCAGTAATTTCAGCCAGCCATTGTTTCTGATCGGCAAAATTCCTAAAAGTAATTATACGGAACCCTTTCGACGGATACTCAAAGCGTATCGCAATTAATGTGGGAGGATTCGAGTATGTCACATTTTATGGCTGTGTCTAATTGTTGTGGTGCATTAGAAGAGGTTCGGGGCCAACTGGACCCCAAAAGTAACCCCTTCCTATTTACAGGGCACTATTTTTTGCTTTTAGTGTACATCGGACCCTGAAAAGGTAAATGAAAAAAAGGTAAAATTCTCGTCTCAAAAGAAATACTTCATCATCATCAGCCATTTGACGCCCACTGCAGGACATAGGCCTCCCTCATGGTTTTTCTAACCATGAAGGGTTGTGCCATAAACGCCACGCAGGCGGGTTGGCGATCGTCAATGGAAACAGATCATAATTATCTTATTTCACAGGTAGTTTTTGCAAAAAACTGTCAGAGCAATCTCTCAATCGTGTTAATAGTAATTTTTTGGACCCAAGGAAGTGAAGCTAACGAACTTCACGCAAAAAACCCAGGATTAGATAGCACGGACGCCAAAAACGGTCGTTTTTGGCATAAATCCTGTGTAGTCCCAGGTACGTGGTGCTAGGTTTTCGGTCATGGGTCCTAAAATCACTATCAACACATTTGAGATATTGGTCTGACATTTTTTGCAAAAAAAATCTTTAAGACAAGATATTATGATTTTTTAACATTGTTGGCCTTAGTGTTACTCTGTGGAGTGCCTTATAGAGGTTGCCACTTAACGTCGTACATGCTAAAATCTGGGTGGCTCGAAAGCCGCGGTTATGTAATTACAGTCTGTAAAACATAGCTTGAGCTCCGCGACAGCTGTCATCGAAATTGCGTCCATGGAGTTTTGAATTTTTTCACAGTAGATTTGTACTGCGAAAACTCCGTATTTACTGCACAGATAGTGATGTCTAACCAGTATCATAACTGCAAATCACAAAATTTCGATGATTTGGTGATGGATGATCTAACCTACAGGTTTACTATTGGAATAGAAGTTTATTTGTTTGAAAAGCATATCAAATTTCATAGCGAATACAATGCTAACGTTACTGCAAAATGCAATAAGATTGGGAGCGAGATGTTCGCTTTGATAATATTGAACAAGACTTCATTATAAATTTGGAAGACTGCTCCAGTGACACTAATTCAGAATTCGAATCAGAAACTGATTTAGGGATTTGAGGATGTACACCTCTACTTTAATAAAACTTTGTAAAATAATATTTCTCGTGTTTGATTTCAAATTTCCAACTGCTCAAAATTCTTTTTTCCATCCACGTTATCAACACGCTTTAAGTGACATTTGATGTCGACATCATCCCAACCCTAGCCCTGTTAGTGTGACGGCTGTCGTGGAGCTCAAGCTATGTTTTACAGACTATAGTAATTGAAAATACAATCTATTTAGACTATTACCTTCTAGTACAGACGTACAGTAAATAAAAAAAAATGTAGATAAATCTTGTTTTGAATAATTCAAAAAACCATTTAGTACTGCCTCTCCTTCTATCAGAAAATGAACCAAGGACCCGCGGCGCGCATTCACCGCTCTAAAGTATGTTTTTTATTTAAATGCCAAAAAAATACTGTCACTTTGACATGTCCCATCAACATCCAAGTGTTGCCAATACGTAATAAACTAATAATACCATTTTACTTCCAAGTAAAAACTTTGTGAGCTACGTCAGTGTTTTTTTTAAAATACTTTTCTTTTATGAGTAACTTAATATTTACGACTTTGATGCAGTTAGGTTTTTGGTCACACAAGTCTACTTTAATACAGTAACACGAAAAATCTACTGAGTATAACGATACATTTTATAATGGTAACACTGCCCCATTTTTTTTTTTGCATCGAATTCAAAACACAAGACTTTAGCTGGCTAATAGTCCTCACAGATTCGAGTTTGCGTTTTTGGAGTGTGCCTTTCGTATTCGATATCTATTGTTTAGGCACGTTTGATTTGCTATGGCTTTCAAACCACGCAAAATTCGGACCTTGCAGACAAAAGGGAGCACACATGTAGGACAAAAGGGCTCACAACGTTAGAACATAGGGTAGGAAACATTCGGGTTCCCGTAATTCCATACTTATGTTTTTAATTGGCAAATTGCCAAAAGGTTCGGGGTTGAATGGTCGAATATTGAGTTACATTTGTTAGTTTCAGGACAACAAAGTTGTCGAAAAACGGGATGATTTGAAATGGAGAATTTGTACTAAAAATGTTTTAAAAGAATGGAAGATGACATGTTAAAAGATAAATAAACGTGGTATTTTTTTTTCTCTGTGACTTAATACTTTTTGTAATATGACCAGTCGAAAAGTCAATATAGTCACGTGGTACTAACACGCGCCATACAAATAGACATTAGACTATGACGTCACTCCCTAACGTAACGGCTTATACGTATGAAGCGTTTATCAATATTTAAGTTATCTCGTAAAATAATGTATTTATGCATGCACACCCTTATAAGAAAAGGTTCAGAATTCAATAACAAAATGAAATGTAATAAGTTTTATGTTATAAGAGTAACTTTGTCTTTCGCATATTTTGTGATCCCGAAAAACCCGATTTTTATTGTTTTATTTTTAAATTTTTCCTAGGTTTTTATATGATTTTTATGGTACAAAAGCAAAGTCACTCCAATCAAATTTAGACGCGAGTTCTTCATTGGAGTAAGAATAGAAACAAAATGTGTAAAATAGTTTTTGTCACCGATTTTCTACTGAGCTTACAACTATAGGGCGTCTCTTCACAGATTTGCCTCTGTATTACGCGCACAACATTCTGAACGATTCCAATCATTTAACTGTCAAATTCTGTACTAATTGCTTTTGCACACTTTAGGATTCCGACAGGCTTTGGTGCGCATGATCAGGCTCCTGATCATATATAAAGAGACATCGCTATTGTCGTAAATTCAGTAGGAAATAAATCGGTGCCAAAAAACCATTTTCCACTTTTTGTTTCTATTCATACATAATGAAGTTTCTAATCACTCCGTTTCACTGCACGTTAAAGTGGCTTAAGAGTGGGTATGACGACGGTAGTTAAAACGCGTGCCCCACATTCAACAGGTCGTGGGTTCAAACGCCGGCAAGTACAAATGACTTTGGTCTAAGTTACACACATTTTTGAATTTGCAGTAGTACTTACTGCCACTTGCTAAGAGTGAAGAAAAACATCGTTACAAAATCTGTGTGCCTAAGGTGTTCATTTACCACTATGAAAGAAATTATCGTTCAAAAAAAATTTTTTTCAAAAAAAAAATCATCAACAAACAATATCAGGACGAAAAGTAATAAACTTCCAAAAAAACTATGTTTTGAGCGTCTTATGTTCGGCGCCGGCCAACTCAATTGTTTTTTTTTTTTTTGTTCAAGCATATCGGACATCAGACTCTTTAAGCATTTAATATATTAGAAGTGTATTCGTTGCCACTAAGCCACAAATAAAACATATTAGAAAAAAAATAACGTTAGGTACGGTATTTCCTACCATTTCGAATTTGGATTCAGTTTGGATTCAAAGGTAAGTAACACTAATAATACTGTTTTTCACAATGAAAAGAACATTTCCTCCAAATATGGCGAACGAATTCATAGTCACCCTGTAGACGACCATAGATTGGCTATTGACTGTATCTGTTTACTTTAAAATTAATATCAATCAATCAGCCCGTGCTCGTCGACTGCTGGACATCCTCCCCCAAGCCACGCCAGCAACTTCCAGTATTTTAACTCAGATCGTCGGTCCAGCGAGCTTATGGGCGTCCTACGCTGCATTTGCCAGTTTGTAGTCTGCCCCAAGGCACGCCACTCTCTTCTGTCCTCGCCCATCCTCACCCAGCCGCTACCAGCAATCTGCAACTAAAACTAATATAATCTGATGTATTTTTTCCGGCTGCGAAGGCGAAGGCTTGTTATTTGCAATAAAGAACTTGTTTAGTGATTGAAAAGGCTTAGATGGGATGAATTGAATGGTGAAATTATCTGCAATTTGTTCACCGGCATAATTTTGGAATCCAAACGTCTCATTTCTTGTTATAATCAAAAGAAACAAATTCCACGAGCCCGATTCAATATTTATCTAAACGAGATCGGGACGAAAAAATCAAACTATTTATCGACACACGGCCTCAAAAGATAGAGACATAAAATTTTATTGTTCTCTGAATCAGTTTGGGGGATTTTAATGTGTTTTGACCCGAAACCAGTTTTGATACGTTTTTGATATAATATCACGGCAGCCATCGAGGCACGTCTGCAGTTCTGGGAACGTTTGTTGGTGTATTTCAGCCTGGTGCATATTTTCAGCCTTGTTTCTTAATGCGCATCTCAAAGTTTTGCTCGGGTTCAACAGTGCATTGTACACTGAGGGGAGAAAACGATCTAAGTCTGCTCGAGAATATGTTTCATCCCGACGCGCAGCTTAACGGAAACTCGAGGGCGCGAATAGAACTTTCGCCCGATTGATTTATACTACACCTACGAGGAAAATAAAATTATTTTGAATAATTAAATGCAAAATGCAGAAGCGGTGGTAGCCTAGTGGGTATAACATTGGACTCGGAAGCGGGAGACCCAGGTTCGATTCTCAGTGCGGGCATGTACCTATGACTTTTCTTTCTAAGTTATGTACATTTGTGAAGTTATAGTAGCAATATCACTCGCTAACAGTGAAGGAAAACATCGTAAGGAAACCTGGGTGTCTGAGCTATTCACATATCTCAGCGCTTGAAATCGCCAATCCGCGGTGGGCACGCGTGGTGATTAAGCCCATACTCTCTCTCTGAGAGAAGGCCTGTGCCCTACAGTGGGACGTATATAGGTTGCTTATGAAATGCATACTGTTAAATTCTCCGATACGGAGGGCAGGAATGAAATTCCATATAACTTTTCCCACCGCACATTTATAAGGGAGAAATGACGAAATTTGTAACCCGTTTATGAATGAGCAATGAGACACTTTCTGAGTGGGTGTGTATAAAGATGATTATTTGGTGAAATAAACAAAATGTCGAATATTTTATTTATTTAATAATACCTAAGGACTCGTAACACATGAAGTAGATAACAAATGTTCTTCTTTAAGGTCAACTTTAGTTCTCGGGAACGATTGGCGCGTTTAAGGTGTTCCAAATTTGTGACTCTGTGGGCTCTAATTCGTAGGACTATGTTGAGGTTTCGGTCGCACAATACATTCTTTATTTTGTTGAAGTGTTGAAGGACGCGCGGAAAAT
Organism: Yponomeuta evonymella; assembly: GCA_963969515.1. Lineage (NCBI taxonomy): Eukaryota > Metazoa > Arthropoda > Insecta > Lepidoptera > Yponomeutidae > Yponomeuta > Yponomeuta evonymella. Next base: position 4,091,414 of record OZ018363.1, read on the forward strand.
TAATATCTGATTCTTGTTCTCTTGCTCAGATTCTTATATTTTATAGATCCATGTGACTAAGTATTTAGTAATAAAAAATCTGATAATTAGATAAATTTGCAGTAAGCTGGCACACGTTGAAATAACTAAGCTACTTAGTTACAGTTTAACTGACTATTTATCAGGTACGGTTTTGTGCCCCGTACCAATTACATATTTCAAGGTTATTGATCGATATAATAACCCTGTATAAAGGTCGACGAGATAATTTTGCATTCAATTGCTTTTTGTTACAATTTTTTGTGCTTTGTATTAAAAGTTTGCAAGTACGTGCAATGGCTCAGGGCGAAACGCACCCGATCCCAGGAATCACTCACGCTTCCACACTTTGAATATTAAGTGACAGAAAATAGACGATTTTATCACACTAATAGAATTGATTTGAAATGAGCCCGAGGCATGTTGGTGCGCATGTAAATATGGTTAAATTGGGTTGAGTTTTAGCTTGCATGTGTTTTGAATATTATCGGTTGTTTAACAAATTAAAATCTTTAGTAGCGGTGGTAGCGGAGCGGTAGAATGCCGGCTCCTCATTTGGAAGGTCGTGGGTTCGAATCCCTGTACCAATGACTTTGTTTTTTAAGTTACGTACATTTGTGAAGCTGTAGCAGGCAATACCACTCGCTAACTGTGAAGGAAAACATCGTGAGGAAACCTGAGTGTCTGAGGTGTTCACCAAACTCAGCGCTTAAAATTGCCAATTTGCGGTGGGCACGCGTGGTAATTAAGCCCGTACTCTTTCTATCTCTCTGAGAGAAGACCTGTGCTCTGCGGTGGGACGTATGAAATGAAATGAAATGTTTATTTCTCACCACATTAAAATTAACACTAATATATTGAAAACTTATTTGGAGGCTAAAAATAATATACATATTGCTAATATTACGGCAATAACAATGAAGTACATCCTGAGTTTACAATTATTGTGGTGGTTGTGAGGTATTAAAAAGTTTGACTCTATCTCCTAAGCTACGTGTAAACCTGTATTTCAGGAGACAGTTAATTTTTGTATATGGGCCACATAAAAAAATCTTTATAACTTGTATGTTACATTTTAGTCGTCATTGTGAAATGGTTTTCTCTTTATACGTATTGAAGACCTTTAAAGGTTGAAACACTCTTGCTGTTACTTAGCATCAGGTCAAATATCAATAGAGGTCAATAAGGTCCAATTTTTAATCACCTGACCTAGCGGCTAAACGGCCGCAAGTGCGTTCAGTCCTTAACATGGATGTCCATGTCCATCAGTTACCTTCTGATATGTTTTTTTTTCTTCTGAATGAATGAATTCATTGTGCTAAAAACATAGGTTACATTTAGCGGTTGTAGTTGCTTACATATAGATCTCCATGTTCTACCTTCTCAGGTGTAAACACATATTTTGGCATTTATAATTAGCATGCACATTCTTTGTGGCGCCGGATTAAGAATAGCGTCACTCCATTTCCTCCCGTGGATGTCGTAAGGCGACTAAGGAAATAAATTACCAGGAGACGGGCAGCAGCGTCTTCCTGAGATTCCAACCGCATACTGCGATCGCCAAACTGCCAAGGATGGCGATTATGGCAAAACACCTCATGGTTATAAAAACCATAGGGGAGGCCTATGTCCTGCAGTGGGCGTCAAATGGCTGATGATGATGATGATGATGCACATTCCTTACAGATCTCACATTCGGGAGGTCGTGGGTTCTCTAAGTTACATACATTTGTTAAATTGTAATAGCAATACCATTCGTCAACGGTGAAGGAGAATATCGTGAGAAAACCTAAGTGCTTGAGGTGTATACATACTTTAGCGCTTGAAATTGCCAATCCGCGGTGGGCACGCGTGGTAATTAAGCCCGTACTCTCTCTGAGAGAAGGCCTGTACCCTACAGTGGGACGTATGTAGACTGCATTATTATGTTGGTCACAAACAGATCTATCTACGTTACAGCGTATCAGCAAATGCCGACAGAATGATTCTGAAATAGTCTTAAATATAGTCTTAAATATAATTAAAAATAAAGATTCTGAAATAAACTTAAGAAGTTCGATACTACAACACAATTGCAAAGAATTCGGTTCGCCTTACGCTGCGCCTATCGGCTGCACTAACCTTAAGGCGTGAAACAGACAGATGGGACGTGGGGCGAGGGCGCGGTAAGATGTATAGAGTCACAGACCAAGAGCGACCGCAGAGCAAGGACTGTAGTCTGTGACCCTATACATCTTACCGCGCCCTCGCCCCACGTCCCATCTGTGTGTTTCGCGCATAAGGCTGTTCTTATGTGGAGTATACTGTATCGCTCGCACAATTGTGCATCTTTAATTATTGTGATAAAATGAGTAAACTTTTGATAAATGTGTTCTGAGGGTGTGATGCATAATTAAATTACGGACATTTTACTTACATTTTTGTTTTCCTATACTCAGTGTTTAACAAAGAAAAGTTGTTCCCAAAACTATAAATTTTTGATTCAAATTGTCTCAATCAAAAACTAAGTACAGGATAAGAAACATAATAAAATATGCCTTAAATATCCGCAATGTAACCCAACAAGCGCTTAACGGATACCATTTGGCCGTAAAGATTATGACGCCTAGGGCGATTATCGGACACCGTATGTCCGTAAGCTTAGTAGTCTGATTAGTCGACGATTTTCACAGTTCCGATTTGAGCTAACCATCGAACTCTCAGACCACATTTTTTGTCAAAAGTATACTCATTTTGTGTGCGAGCGAGACACATTGATTGATTGTATTTAAGGCTTATTTCAGTTTCTTTCCTTGCGCCCGCGCCTTCCGTTGTAAGGTGCAATAAGCAAACAAAATTCGAAACGTAACTAAACCGAGTATATTATCAAAAATGTTTTCATTTAATAATAATGATTATAACCAAAAAGGCAAAAAGGTGTAACATGTACTTTCCCTGGGATTTCCCAAAATGTTCCCTAACCAGCCAAACAACACGACAATAAAATAACACTCCAACCGCTCAAAATACAAATTACGCAAGGAAGACGTGTTTTATGGCAATTATCATAATGTTGATACATAAAAATTAAAGCCACGTCCACGTGCGTCTTCAGCTTTTTGAGAAACTTAAGTCTTGTTTTTAAAAACACGTTCCCTCAATAAACTCTTCAAATGCAGTTTAAGTAGTCCGTGGCAAAGGAAAATCGAAACTGATGGGTGTGAAATCTTGCACCGCTAATGCTTATATTATAGGGTGCAGCGGGCGAATGTTGCTAGCGTCACGGGATCCCTTGGGTCGGGTCGGGTGTGACACGGGGCGGTATTTTTGGATAATATTGCTTGTATTTTTTAGTAGTATTAGTAGTATTTAGTAGTATGCCCTTTTATTGCCAATGAAATGGACAGACGGAAGACCCTGCATGCGGAAGGTTACTTAAGCATCAAATTCTTCTAAAAGTGCCTTTTTTTTTAAGGGATTTTGTCTTATTTCGATGATGCTATGGACTCGGCCTTAGTGAAGCCGGTCAGAAGATCTTCAGCTACATAAAATTACCAACGTGACAACTATCGCTCTTCGGCATCTTGAAAGGCACCAACAACTTGTGGACGTGTCAATGTGTTATGTACAGTCGTGGCCGAAAATTGTGGAGGACATATTTATTTATTTTAATTCTTTATTGCACTAATTACATTGTAAGTGTACAAGGGCGTGCTTAATGCAAGAAGCATTCTCTTCCAGCAAACCTTATGAGAACCATATGGAGAGGATGACGGAAGAAATATTCATGAGATACAGATACAAGGGCACAACTTACAAAAAATGGTAAAATGCTTACGTTCTTTTTGTTGCACTAACCCGTTCTGAGGACAATTTTAAAAACCTATTTAAAGGCTAAAAATTCCACCTATGCCGGGATTTGAACCCGCGACCTCTGGCTAACCGTGCCAGCGCTCTCCCAACTGAGCTAATGGACAAGTGCTGACATCGGCGAAATATCGAGCCTCTTTACAAACTTCTCTGTATTACGTACAGACAATAGGTTTAAAATGGGTACGTAAATAGGTTTTTAAAATGGTAAAATAAGTTAAGTATGCAGAAATGCCCTAAAAACACTCCTTTATCTAGTGGGATAAAGACTCCCATTATATTCAGTTAAAAAGACTGAGTGGCCGGTAAGGGATGTTCCAGGTAGACCTACGTCGAACAAATAAGAAAGGGCAGCGAAGGGCAAGATAAAAATTACCCAAAATAGGCGTGCTTGCATGCAGCGACTAATGCACGTTGATGAAGCGAAACTGGTTTGTCAGGACCGTGTCAAGTGGAAAAGCCTGGTCACTGCCTCATAAGCAGCCTATATACGTCCCACTGTAGGGCACAGGCCTTCTCTCAGGGAAAGAGTGGTCACTGCCTACCCCACCGAAATACGGGCGTAAGTTTATGTATAATTGTCAATTAGTATGTACATAAACATTTAGTGTCTCTTGGGGTCGGACTTACGTCTTTCTTGTTTCAGACCACAAAACAAAAAATGAAGTAAGCCCGAGCCTAAGACTTACTTCTTTCTTGTTTTCTAGTTTCAAATTAGAAAAAAATGTATTGCTGTATTGGTTATTAACGTCAGTAATGAGCCGGCAAATAAATTATATACAGAAAATAGGACTAGAAACTCACGACATAGTTTCTCGGGATTTCATGTAGTCGACGATGAAAAATGTATATAAAAAACATAACGGAACCATAAAAAAATATGTACGCGTCAAATTGATAGCCTCCTCCTTTTTTGAAGTCGGTTAAAAACATTGTGTTGTCTAATAAATCCGATTACATTTAGATACGTCAAGTGTACAACTGGGAACTAGCTAAAACAAGTCAGAGAAATACAACTGCAACATTGTTGTTGTTTGTTTTATTGCCAACATATGTGATCACATTGATTGTTTCAAAAATGTTGTTAATTTATATACGCGGCTACCGTGCTTCTATGAAAAACTCTGATGATCGCTTCTCTACTAAGGGCAATAGAAACATAGACTTCACGCAAAGATAGTTTGTCGAACAAATTCCGCTCAAAAGCGAGGCGTAACATGTGTGTGCCTAAGTGGATTGTACTAAGTGACGTTCGCAGACACACACACATTCGCATTAATAGTGCAACACTCACAATCGGCTACGCTGCATGCCAATTTGTATACCAATTTGTGTCCTCACTTTGGAAACTCGGATTGCGATCCTTCCCTATTTATATTTTTTTATTAACTTAGGTATAATGTTTTAAAAATACACATTTATTTCGTTTACTGCTTCGTTAAGCCATTGCGTCTTCGGATATTACAAGGGTAGGGAGGTACTTGATTGCACGTCATTACAATGTAGCATTCTACACTTGCCTACAGTACGAACAGTTTTTTCGGGTATATTGTTCGGTAATTCTATGTAGATACTGTTTTTTGGATTAACAAAAAAAGTTGACACGAGAAACAATTTTCTACCCGCCTGTACACGTACGTTGTCATGATTCGGTGACCGCGCCGCGCTTTTCTGAGAATTGTACAATATTTAAAGTATCATAGTAGTCGAAGATGTTTTCAGAATAGCAGTAATTTAAAGTAAAAGCCCGATTTCTTACTCAATCACTGCTTCTACCAGAATCACTTTTAACGTAGTAGGTAATAATCTGAAACACGTCACTGTAACATGTGTCAATCACAACGACTTCTATGAATTGTGAAAAATCTGTGATTCACTGGTTACGTTTTACCTGTTTATAATTAGTTTTTATACAGCTGACGTTGTGAGGAAATTAGATTGATTTGGTTTCTGATTTGGTTGGGTATCGTAAAAAAAAAAAATATTTGCAAAATAAAAATAAATCCCCCTGTTCCCTTGAATGTTATGTCTACCCTCTCTGTGGCACAGGCGTGAGTTTTTGAATGAATGTTAAAGTAAATCAATCATTATCATCATCATCAGCCATTTCACGCCCACTGCAGGACATAGGCCTCCCTCATGGTTTCATAACCATGAGGAGTTTCTCTGAGTTTTTTAACTACAAATCGTAGAAAAGACCTATGCTTATTTTCCAACATCCAGATTAACAGCGCACTTCTTTCCCAATAAAGCGACTTGCATAAACGCGCCAACCGCCATGATTCGCATTCGCAACAAATAAATTAAAATCCACGAAAAGGGGAATTAGTCCGTTCGCCAATCTAGACAACTTTCGTCACTCTCCTATCCGTGCGCCGCCGCCGTTCCCATGCGCCTGGGCAAGCCGCAAGCGCACTTGGTGTAGAACAGCTCTTGTACTCGTTTACTTTCTTTTAAATTATAATTTAGTGGCAAACCCTAGTCACCGCTTAGTTTTTGTAATGTGAATGTGGAAAGAGGTGAGCTTCGCCTCAGACAGACGAAAAGGTAATACCGATTGGATTTTCAATAAATACTTCATAATCATCATCATCATTCAGCCACAAGAAGTCCACTGCTGGACATAAGCTTCCTCCATGGATTTCTGAAAAGACCAGTTGGAAGCGGCTTGCATAATACTTAGGTATTTTGTTTTTATTTATTCGAGAAAACAAACAGCTGTACTTACAGAAATTATAAGTGCAACTTATCAATGGTATAAACAGTTAGTAAATGCACAACCAACAGCGTTTTGTACAGTAATTCCCAGAGGCCACTATAAAACGTGACGTTTTCGATAGCGACCAGTATGGAATTTGACAGAAGAATCGTTCAGAATTTGTTGCGTGTAACATAGGAGCAGATATATAATTACAAATTTAATAGACAATTATGCAGAATGAAACCTTAATGTAGGTTCAAACGACAACCAATGATAGCAGGTATAATTATGTCGTTACACTCAGCTACGTAAAAACCGTACAATTTACTTGCAAGTATGCTGAGTCCCTTTTGTTAGTCACGGAAGCACCTAAGGCATTTTGGAGTCCGAGGTGTCTGGGTGCCATACATTACTGTATGGTACCCGGCTGCCTTTGACTCTATATGCTTTACATGTTCTCTTTACGATTGTTTTGTTTTTATTTTTGTTTTGTTGACGTTCGTGTATTTTGTTCGTGTACCTTCATGTTTCTGTGACAATTTAAATAAATGTCTTCTTTCTTTCTTCTTCTTTCTTACTTTATTTTTATTTGATCAACGCGTAATTTGACCTAATACTATAACTGAAAGCAGTTTATTCAGCATTAAAACTAATTTGTTATTTGTTTGTTATACGAACAAAGGCCACAAGCGCGAATTGTATTTTAAATTAATTTTACCTGAGCGCCACAGCTGTGCCTACCAGACTAAGCGCCCGCAAAGCATTTAGCAATCAACCACCGTTCGCAATCTACGCGCACCCATTGCCATTACGTAAAAATGACGATTACCGTAATGAAATACTGACGAATAATTACGGAAGGCTTCTGTCATTATACGGGCGACGATTAGGAGATAGCTCCGCTCCTCTGGGTGCATTCTTTAATAAAAATTGTATTAAATAATTGTAGTTTCCCGCCGCCATTGTTGGCTTTTCAGCGCTGTTGGTGTCTTTATAACAATTATTATAACTTCGACACCACACAAATACTTGTCCTGGTCCCAAACTAGGTAATTCTGTAGAATAGTAACCAGGCAAAGACATCACCAACCGTGGAAAAACGAGGCAAATCTTGAGAATAATGAAAATACTGTAAGACATATGAAACAAATATTGTGGATTAATCTATCAAATGACTCTTATATTAATTTTATTTATTTATTCAGAACACAAAGAGACCATTGCAGAATAATCACAAACTATGCACACACTATAAAATAAAGCTGGCGATGACGGTCTCTAAAATAAACAAAATAAATAAAAGCTTGCAGTAAGTAAAAATTGGTTCAAAATTCATTCGTATTTGTACATCCTACTTCCTACCAATATTATAAATGTGAAAGTTTGTGAAGATATTTGGATGTTTGTTACTCAATCACACAATACATGAAACTTGGCGTACAGATAGACAAATACCTGAATTGGGACGTAGCATACTTGATATCCCGGTAACGCGTTCCCGTGGGATAATAGGTATTTATTTTAAATTTAAAATATATATGGCGTTGTGCGAGCGAACGTTGTGTTTTAAAAATAGATGGCGTTGTGCAAGATTCGTATAAACTGATTCTGTGGCGGTACGAAGTTCACCGGGACATGATCATCAACCCATTATGTCCCCACCGAGGGGCACGGGTCTCTTCCCTGAGGAAGATATAGGCCATACTCCACCACGGGGGCCAAGTCCGGATTGGTGGAGGCTTGTAGACTAGTGGCCCGTCTACTGTCAGAAGTTTTCAAGCCGCCCTAAGGCCTCTGACTTGGCTTAACGACTGCCATCTATCGACGGCAGCCGGCACCAACAGCTTAACGTGCCTTGCGAAGCACGGAACCGCTCGGAAAAATGCCACTAGCGTTAGGCATAGACGGCGACCCATCCATGCACTGAACGCACCCAGTGTTGCTTAACCTTCGTGATCGTCGCCTCACTGGGACAGCTAGTTTACAATATCTACAATTTGCAACCGAACTGTCGACTTTTGCTTTAAGGAACACTTCTAAATCGCGAAAAATTGTCTATTCCATGCTAAAATGTTTGGAACAGCCGATATTTTTCACCCATTTTAAAGTTGTCGGATTGACGAGTTAAACCCAACTTTCGGATGTTTCGCTAGATTTTGTTACACCCTGTTTACGATTTTACAGAACTTTTTTAACTTTTAAGAGACCATTTCTGGAATAGCAAAAAAATATCTAAATGTTTAAAATTAAAACATGTTATTACTAACTGTTGCCCGCGACTTCGTTCGCGTGGTAATTTTGATGTGTATTTTTCCGGGATAAAAAATTGCCTATGCGCAATTAATCCAGACTATAATCTATCTCTGTGCAAAATTACATCCGGATCCGTTCAGCCGTTTTTGCGTGAAAGAGTAACAAACATCCATACATACATACAAACTTTCGCGTTTATAATATTAGTAAGGATTAATACTCGCTCTGGCAGAAGGGGCATGAGGGCATAGAGTTAATCTCATAATAAACGTTGTATGCATTGGTGAGCAGAATACGTAACTATAGATGTATTCTACTCACCAATATATTAAACTCGTAAACCACGCCTGTATCCCGGAGGGGTAGGCAGAGAGCAGGGTTTGCCATTTGCCACAATCTTGAAAACCCTCTTTCGTTTCATCAATATTCGTTAGTCGTTGAAATAACACCACTTCTTGGTTTGATGTCGATATTAAAGAAATGCAAGTTTACCCAAAGGGTAACTAAGATTCCACTGTCCGTCTGTCTGTCTGTCTGTCACCAGGCTGTATCTCATGAACCGTGATAGCTAGCCAGTTGAAATTTTTGCAGGTAATATATTTCTATTGCCGCTGTAATAAATTATACTAACAACAGTTTTTGCTAGATGTCAATAACGGCAACAGTTAGACGCTTGAAATATTTAAATGTTGTATAGACGTGGTTAAATGTTGGTTTCGTACCAAACCCTTTGTGCGAGAGTCCGACTCGCACTTGGCCAATTTGTTTAATAAAACATTCCATTTTGTTTAAGTAGTTTGATATGAGAAAAACATGCATCCAGCGCTAATAACAGAAAGCGCTAAAAATCCAACAGTAGCAGTTGCAGACTTTAAATAATGCGTGCAACGCCTTGCGGTACAATTGTTTCAAATTAAAACAACAAACGTGACAGTTTTCTTAAGCAAAAATCGACTCTAGGACCTTCGAATTTCAGTTCCATTTCAGTTGGACTGTTTAGCACTTATACGGTGTTTGTTTTTGTAATTGTTGCTAGTGCGTTTTTATTGTCTTTGCGCTGATAAGATGTAAGATTCGAGAAGTTCAATAGCCTATAATCGTTGAGTACAGGGAGTTGTCTCGTTGCTGGAAAAAATTTACGAGTATATGGAGCAGCATCCAAAATTCAAATGTTGTGTAGATAATGGTACGGAACCCTTCGTGTCGAACTCGCACTTGGCCAGTTTTTTCTATCTGCAATTATTGTTGTTATTTTGTGCTACATATTTCCAAATAGATAATAATAATTATAATATTATGACTACAAACTTTACTATACAAAAAAAAATCACTGTCCAATGCCAGTTGCGAGTAAAATCTAAGTAATATCTGTCGTATCGTAAGAATGACAATGTTTCATAAAATTTACACAAAAACAATGGTCTACCAATTACATCACTTAGTAATTTCCTGTCAAATTTCACAAAACCCCCCAAAGGGTGACGGAAAAACTTTAATGACACTGCGCAACCTATTGTCAAAGATATATGCGTTCAGAAATATGTATTACGCAAATCACTGGCAAAAGGGCCGCATTTAGGATTTTTTCAGGTGCCCTCAGGCCCGTTTGAATTTCTTACTATATTTGTATGCCAGCGCTGACGGATACAAATTAAACTTCTGTGGTCAGCGTGAAAAAACTGACCTATTGATTTCCGGAGCGCTATTATTGTAACTTCTTTACTGTATTGACTCATGGAACCTTCTCCAAGGTGTAAAATACATAAGTATTTTGCCACTTCGAAAACATCAAAATGGATACCTTACAACTAACTATAACTTTAAAAAGTTAGGAGCAGGCGAGCGTATAATTGAAAGACCGGCGGTAAACACCATGTTGCTTTGCAAACATAATAGAGGATTTTTAAAAACTTACGAGTATTAAGTAGCTAAAAATTCCACCCATGGCAGGACTTAAACCCGCGACCTCTGGCTAATCGTGCCAGCGCTCTCCCAACTGAGCTAATGGGCAAGCGCAGGCATCGGCGAAATTCGGAACGGTTAGCCAGAGGTCGCGGGTTCAAGTCCAGGCATGGGTGGAAGTTTGAGCCTCTAAACAGGTTTTTAAAATTGTCTTCAGCACGGATTAATGCAACAAAAAGAATATAATAACAGAGGATCACGAGGAAATAAGAAGGAGGAAAATTCCAACCAATCAGAGGAGACACAAAAAGAAAAAAAAAGGAACATTTCACCTGACCACTTTCCAATTACTGTTATCGCAGGGCTATTGAAATCGCACATAAAAACTATGTGTTAAAGGCATTCCTTTCATGTACATATTATTTAGATTTTCTATATTATCTTTGTTGTAAAACTTAAATCCTACAGTACAACGTATAATTTTCATTTATAAATCGCCCACCTCATAATAAATATCAAAACTTCCACACCACACAATCACTTGACCTGGTCCCAAACTAGGATACCCTGTGCTATGGTAACCAGGCAAGGACATCACAAACATGGAAATACACCCAGACTGAGGCCATTTGTACAAATGGGTTTACTAATGTATTGCCAAAAATCGTTTCCCAAAGTATTACTTCCCAAACTATTTTCCGCAAATTATCACTTGGCAAAAAAACATTTCGCAAAACAACTTAAAGCAAATAAACAGTTAGCAAAAGTTATTATGGCAAGTTATTGTTTACCAAATAAATACTTGGTCAAAATTCATTTTACCAAGCATTATTCAGTCAAAAGTATAATTTGACCAAATGAATAAAATGCGAAATGTAAACTAGAACAAAAATTTTTTTGTTTGACTCAAAACTAAGTTTTTTAGTGAAATATTTTTTTTCGCTTTATATAAAAAAAAAGAACTAACACCCGAAGTTTCAGGATGGAGCCATCCATCCTCCATCCTGGAACTTCGAACCTATTTTTGCTTATGTGTACTGACCTAACAACCAAATTTTAAACACACTTTTTACACCAAATTGCTTTCGTAAGTTTTTTTTAAATCAGAATATAATACTACAAATAAATGTATCTTAAGCTTAAATTTTTAAATTACTTGTATTTATGCCTAATAGTATTTAACCACATGAACAAAATGCGAAATATAAATTTAATCAAACAATTATTTGCTATATAACACTTGCCAAAATAAAACGTTAGCATAATAAACGTTTGTCTTAATAAAACTTGACGCAGTAAAATTATGCGAAATGATAATTTGACCAAATGAATAAAATGCGAAATAAAAACTTGCTAAAGTTTCATTTGGGAAATGAAACTGATGCCATAAGTTTATTGGGAAGTAAAATTTGGCGAAAAATACTTTGGCTAAACGGCGGTATCCCGTACAAATGTACGGCGGCCCCCTGTGGGAATCGAACCCACGACCTCTGTCTTGGTAGTTAAGCGCCTTAACGGCTAGTCCACCGAGGCAGTCAAATGTTGTTTACTTTCAAAACCCACCCTGAATACAGCCCCGTCCACCAGTAATAAAGGCGGTACTGCGGCCGTATTGTTCAAGTTATTATCTCCTGCTTTTCGGACGATGTCTATTGCGAAAATGTTTATTATCTGCTAGCATTCAAGTCTCGATCTTTTCTATTGTCAACTGACAAGCGATTTTTATGTCAACAAAGCGCTTGTTTTGGTTTCTGAATGACATTAATATTTCTTCTGGGTTATTCTTTGTTTTGTTGAGATTAGTGAGTTATTTTTATGCGTACCCCGATACTGAAACAATCTCGTCTTGATCAGCTAGGTGTTATATTTAATAGATAGATATATAACATAAGCAGCATATATACGTCCCACTGTAGGGCACAGGCCTTCTCTCAGGGAGAGAGTATGGGCTTAATCACCACGCGTGCCCACCGCGGACTGGCGATTTCAAGCGCTGAGGTATGTACCTAAATAGCTCAGACACTCAGGCTTCCTCGCGATGTTTTCTTTCACAGTAAGCGAGTGGTATTGCTGGTATAACTTCACAAATGTACATAACATAAAACATAACATAAAACACAGTCATAGGTACTTGCCCGCACTGAGAATCGAACCTGGGTGTTTCGCTTCCGAGTCTAATGTTCTACCCACTAGGCTACCACCGCGCAGATAGATAGGTATATAGATTTACGTTAAAAGTACCTGCCTATGTTGTAAAGAACTTTTAATTTTTTATTTTTTTTCAGTTTTGTGACGGTCGCGAGTCTTTTTGCTAATATTGTTATTGATCGCAAATTATTGACTTTTAATAAATTTCAATTATAACATTACGAACCTGAAGTGGCAGTGGGCTGGTCACATATGCCGAAGAATCGATGGAAGATGGAGTGCAAAGGTTCTCGAGTGTAGACTACGAACCGGCAAATGCAGCGTAGGACGACCACCAGCTCGCTGTACCGACGATCTGAGGCAGATTGCTGGTAGCGGCTGGATGACGATGGCCGAGAACAGAAGGAAGTGGCGTGTCTTGGGGGAGGCATTTGTCTAGTAGTGGACGAGTGTGAGCTGATTGAATCAAATTTGGTACAATCAAAACTTTAGTCTGACTGAGAGTTAATTGAGAATAAAGCAAACTTATAAAACATAAAAGGTTGTTAAAAGGGAAAAATACGTTTATAAAGATTAACAAACAGGAAAACTGTATGTGTTGCTGTGTGTGTCGCATTGTGTATTGATTTGTCATAGTAAACTACGAATTGTGGTTTTACGAAACACGGCTCAGTACACCACAGTCCACTTCTGGGTAAAGGCCATTTCCCGTCACGTCATCTTTTGCGTTCACGAACACTCGATGGTCGGACGATTTGGCACATAGTTTTTTTTTCTTTCTAAATGCAGATCTCTACACATTTAAGGTACTGCTTATAATTGGACCTGTTGAAATATTGTAACATTTTTTTTCTCAGTAACAACATTGCTTTTTTCGGTTGTCACTTGACAAATGAATGAACAGAACATAATGAACGGAAAGCAAGTTCCGTTCACAAGAGTGGTCTATTCATATAAAATAACCATCAAACAGTAACAAGAACTGTATAAAGATCAATATAGTTGTGATAGGTATCAGACCTAACCTTCTTAGCAAATCAGGGCCATATAAAAAGGTTGAATTGAGTTGAAAAAATAATGAGGGCTTTTCAATGACAGCTGCCAGTTGAGTTTCATAAAAAAAAAACTAGATGGCGCTGCAAGGAGTACAAATGTCATCATACGTTTTAAATGTTGTACATCGTTATTAATCTGTGATAATCTAAACATCTCTCCTCTCGTCAACGAAATAAGCGAGAACGTGACAGAAACCACAGAGAAGGTACAGTGATGTCATGTCAATTTTGACATATTAAAGGACGTCAGCACCATCTATCGGTAACTTGCGGTACTGTATTTTTAATTTTAATGACGCTTTGAAAAGCTCTCATTAATACGCAACAACGACATTTGCCCAAAGGCGAGCTTGATACAAGTAAGTATCTTTTTCCAATTTATGAACATTTAAGGGCGCGTTCTCGGTGGTGTAAACTTACCTACTTTAAATTTTCTATTCACTTGCACATGTTTGTCACTTAGTTCTATATGCGGAAAATTATTTTTAGCTTATATGTACCTAACTCTTGTCCATTTACAGTGTAAGCGGCAGGTTTCCCAAACAAATAATAATAATAATAAGTAAACTTAAACACAGTGATGCCGCTTTACTCCGAACTGAATTGACTTTTGTTTGAAGAATTTTATTTAAATCCTATAGAATTCATTAAACAAACGTCAATTCAAACGGGTGTTAAAGTGACATTTAAAGAAGTGCAAGTTGGCCTAGTTTCCAATAGGACGGTTACTAAAAATTTATTCAAAACCACCGCTCACAAACAGCCGAACAGCCATCCCAACACTCCAGCCAGTCCCGATACAATCGACCCACAGTGCGGCAATTACAGCTGCGTACGGCCACGCACCGGTGGCTCGACGGTCGAAATTTATACTTTGAGGGTAGATAGGAATCTTAACAGCTTTATTGATAGGCTGTGGCTTACAGCGGTCGCGGCCGTTTTCTTTAATTATACGCGAAAGACGTTCGGTTCGATTGGCGCTGCTGATACGCTCTATTTCGAGGCGCCCAATCTCGGAATACAAAAACCGTAGAAGTATTTCTTCATACAAAATTCACACTCGAAAGCGGCCCCAGTCTCTCGATTAGTCTTCACCATTTAAATGAGCGCAAGATGTGCTGTAGAGTAAATCACACTGTGATTGGTCCATTCTATGCACCATGCGTAACGACGTGAATGTTGATTGGACGATAGTAAGTGACAGCAATCTATGATTTTACCTATCGCTGCGCCCAATGCTCTAAATTTGAATTTGAAGAGCCGTTGAAGAAGTTTAATTCTACGTATTCTGGACACCAGACTCTACCTTGTTCACACCATCAAGCAGCTAAAAGTAGCCTAATAGGCCATGTGCTACGAAGCAAGAGATACCCATTGATGCTGACCATTATAGTGGGCAGGGTGAAAGGAAAGAGAAGGCCGGGAAGGAGAAGGATGTCATGGTTGTACCTACAACATCAAGGAGTGGATGTTAAACAGCGGAGGAGCTGTTCAGAATTGCACTGAATAGAGACCGTTGGAAAGAGCTAACTGTCATTCAGTTAGCTCTTTCCAACGGTCCGCCAGTGGCGGAGAGGCACTTTAAGGACACCAGAACAGACTTATTTTTTATCCATAAACTTTTGCCCAGCAAACCAATGTTGTTTTTTGGGTTAACATCAAAAGTGTAAGGACGCAATATCCGGGGATTGGGTCTTGCCTCTAAAGCGCTTTCAAGACTTATTAGAAGAACTAAAAATGCACAAGTTAATTTACACTACATTGATTGATTGATTGATTAAAGATTTTTATTCAGATACAGAAAAATACGTAAGTTTTATTTGTGCCAAACTGCATAACAGTTTATTGGAAGATGCTGTTGGTTTTACAATGTCTATATTAACTCTTAAACATTAGGTACAAATACTAAAAATGTCATGGAAAGTATTTGAAACTCCCTACACACTACCCTCTTGCTTACCCTACGCCTAATGCCGGCGCCAATCATGAGTTCAAAGTGATCACTTCTTTAAAGACTTTGCTCACACATTTCGGTCACATATTTTTGCATCTGCCAGATATGTGTTTTAGATTTGATCAATCCTTTGAGCTCGTTTTCAAATAGATATCACAAAACATGGGCGACGATTTGATCGACACAGTTTTCTTATATTATTTTGTGTGTGTAATTATTTATTACACGTGCCAATAAATAAACAAAAACAGCCAAAACGAAGACGTGAATGGACGTATGAAATGCGCAGTGTGGCAGACACAAACATTTAGCCTTTGATCCCTTTGATGTGCGATAAAAAACTGACACAGAAAGGCAAAACGCATTTAAGTGATCAAATATGTGACAATAGGAGGAGAAGAAGAAAGACATTTATTATAACAACAAGATACATCACAGAAACAAAATAAGCAGATAAGTAACATAATATGCACAACAACAGAAACAAAACTAAATACACAACAGACAAAACGAATAAATAAAACAGGACCATAGAGATGTAGCCTGTGGTGTATCTAAGTTGCCACAAAAGGCAAAAGGTATCAAATGCCCATGCCACACATGTGAACACTTATTTGATCACTTCTTTGAACTCATGTCTGGCGCCGGCATAAGGCTTGGGTTCGGTCACAGTGCCACAAACAAGTATGCCGGGCAGAATCAAAAGTAACCGACTACAAATGGTAAACGGAAACATTAACTTTCAGAACGTATGAAATATTTTACTTTAGCATTGAACTGTAGTTCTTAGTTTTTTTTTTCTTTTTGTAACGTGACTCACTAAATTATTCACCTGTGACCCTTTTCCCTCAGACCGGGTCAAGGTACAAGTCACATAACAAATTCCGATTGTTTTCAATAGATGGCGCGGCACGTAATGGCGGCGGGCGTCATGTCAAACGTCAAATTAGACGACGAGCTTCCTGTCGTTTGCATTTTCTGGTTTATACCGCTTCGAACCACGGGGGACAGTTTTTTTGTTTATCTACCCTACTCAAAAGTTATACATATACATTTAACGGGTCTAATCGAGATTATTCATAAGGTAAATCTACCGTCGTGATCTACCTGATAAACAATTGCGACCAGTTAATTTTTTTTTGTGATTCCAATCGCTATTGTATATTTATATGTATTTAGCATCGTGAGACATTAAAAATACTACCTAGAGGTTTTTTATACTTTTCCTGATATTATTACGTTAATTTATACTGTAAGAAAATTACCGTTTATTTAAATATACATCTTAAATATACATTGCGTCGTATATTTAAGATGTATATGAGACCCTCGGTCTTGATAATGGAATACGGGTTATTCTTGTGAGCTAGCTAAATGTGTACGGTTAATAATTTTCCAAAGATAACATAAAATAAAAAGTTTTATGAACATAATTATTTTGCATTTGATCTACTTTTGCTGACTTTATGTTCTGAAACGAATTACACTAACCGCATTTCTTTTGAAGAAATGCTAAGCAGTACCTAATTTATTTATTTTAACATGATTTATGAATGTTCATGTAAAACTGACATGCATTATAATTCATATACGGGATAATAGAGCGGGTTGAAAGCGGAACTCACCGATTTTCCGTTACAATAGGAAACTTATTAAATACGAAGGCTTCTTTTATGACAAAGGCTTTATTGAATTCTTCTGTGGTATTGAGAAAAAAGGCCGACACGAAATTGGGAGCGACACAGGAAAAATTATATTAAAGTGTCAAAGCAAAGAATATTTGTATTGTGTTCGTAACCTTAACGTCGAATGACGTAAGAAGTGCCTTGATATTGTTCTCGTCTGTATATTTACTCGTAAAGTAATTGCAAAACTGTAATTCTATTCGTTACCAACAACACTGATAGGCTATTAAAGCGCTAAAGTGTATCAACATTTCAGACTCTGTTTTCCTCAAAATATTTTTCTTGGCATTGAATGGTATTGCTCCTAGAAATTTAATAGAAAATATAGATAAATAAATATAATAAATAACGTCCACACAACACAAATTACCGGCCCTGGTCCCAAACTAGGATACCCTGGGTTATGATAACCAGGCAAGGACATTACAAACACGGACATTTATACAAATCTAATAGATAGAGAGATCACTTTAATATACGAACTTAAGAAATAAATTTATCGGTTCAAGTCGGGATTCAAACCCACGACCTCTCAAATATGAGGCGAGCGTTCTACACATGCGCTACCACCGCGCCATATTTACGTTCATTAAATTGTTTATTAGATCTGCGTTTAAAAACTAAAACCTAACACGCCCTCGCGCGATGACAGACCGATGGCCGGATGCGCGGATGCACGCGGTACGTAATTGGTAATCTGGTTAGATCAATCACTGCTGTGTCAGTGCCCAATGAATGTCACAGCCTAATGACTCGTGGCCGTCAGTTGTATGGCGATATAATTAGGTGAGAATTAGGGTAGTATTAGATTTGACATTGCACCGACGCTGGATGCGGCGGCGGCGTGGAGGAATTCGCGTATCCACATTACGTCACATAAACTCACGCTTGTGCCTCGGAGGTGTAGGCAGAGACCAGGCCCTAGAATCTTCATTATATTACATAAGCTCACGCTTGTATCTCGGAGCGGTAGGTAGAGGCCATGCCCAACACAAACAGTTTTTCAATAGAATAAAAATAAGCACGACAACAGTTGTGATTTGCCTGTATTTGTCAGTCTACAAAGCAATATTGATACAATGTTGGTCCAATGGAATAATCCACGCAAATTAAATAGGCGTCCTTCGCGAAGACGTCTACGTCGCGAAAACTTAGTCTTTTCAAGTCCTTACTTTACAGGATTTACATAAATATTCTAAAACTCATCCATTGAACTGGCTTTAATTCCAGACATCATTGTCATCTAAATAATCTTTAATGTTATAGTAGCTTTTTTTGGCACAAAGTGTGCTTCACACATTTTTGAAGCGCGTTTCTGGCAAGCTTATTATATCCTCAGGGATCTTATTATAGAATATGATATATCCTCAGGGATCTTATAGCACTAATATGACTCTATTAAACAACTATGCATTTTTGAGATTCGACCACGGGAATTGCCACTTGTGACAATCCTGGCAAATCTCTTTTGTTTCATGAACAAGTAGGTCGTATCTGTCTTTTTTTAACCTATATACAGTGGACAACACATCAATATTGACATACGTGAACTCTAATCAGTTACGTTAAGTACGACTTTGCAACAAAAATGTAAAGGTTAACCTGCTGTCGACTGCGCAAGCAGCCTATATAATATACGCCCCACTGTAGGGCACAGGCCTTCTCTCAGGGAGGGAGTATGGGCTTTATCACCACGCGTGCCCACCGCGGATTGGCGATTTCAAGCGCTGAGGTATGTGAATAGCTCAGACACAGGTTTCCTCACGATGTTTTCCTTCACCGTTAGCGAGTGTTATTGCCACTATAACTTCACAAATGTACATAACTTATAAAACCAAGTTATAGGTATATGCCCGCACTGGGGATCGAACCTGGGTCTCTCGCTTCCGAGTCCGATGTTCTACCCACTAGGCTACCACTGCCTGCAATGCATGCTGAGTTGGTGACCCTTTTTTGTTGCCACGGAGTTATAATGTCCTGATTTCTTTCGTTGCCTTATTAGGGTTCCGTACCCAAAGGGTAAGAGACCCTATTACTTAGACTCCGCTGTCCGTCCGTCCGTCCGTCTGTCACCAGGCTGTATCTCATGAACCGTGATAGTTAGACAGTTAAAATTTTCACAGATGATGTATTTCTGCTGCCGCTATAATAACAAATACTAAAAGTAGAATAAAATAAAAATTTAAGAGGGGATCCCATACAATAAAAGTGTTTTTTTTGCCGTGTTTTGCTCGATATTAATAACGGCAACACGTAGACGCTTGAAATATTTTAATGTTGTATAGATAATGGTACGTAGCCCTTCGTGCGCGAGTCCGACTCGCACTTGGCCGGTTTTTTTTTTCATTCTTGTTGTAATTATGTATACGAGTATAAATTATGTTATTTTTATGTGTGTGCTTTTGTGACAATGTAAACAAATGTTTTCTTTCCTTCTTCCAAATAAGGTAGATACAACCAGAATAGTATACCGTGGACCGAACGCGGCACACAGGAGTCTAATATAGAAGAACTTCAGATAAAGACGAGGGTTTCTACAATCTGTACCCAAAGCGTCCTGAAGTTCTCCGGTCATACCGTCCGACGCAGGCCAGACAGCCTGGAGTATGTTATTATCACCGATCGCGCGAACGGACAACGAAGCAGAGGACGAGCACTTATGACACGGAGGGACACTTTAAGTAAGGCCACGGGAAGACCCTATAAGCAGCCATACATCTGGCGCATAATCGGTCCGAATGGATAGCGTTGGTGGCGGAAGGTGCCCCATAGCCACGTCCCTTAGTCACGAGGACACGACCAGAATGAAGAACCATTTTTTTCCACAGAATTCTAGGTGCAATAGGTATGACTTATGAAGAAGTTTTACTATCTCGTTGTTCTAGCGGTTAAGGCGCTTAGCTACCAAAATGGAGGTCATGGGTTCAATTCCCACTAGGGGCCACCGTACATTTGTACAAATGGCCTCAGTCTGGGTTTACTTTCACGTTTGTAACGTCCTTGCCTGGTTACCACAGCGCAGGGTATCCTATAGGGTATATATATTTAGTGCATGGGAGGATCGGAAGGATGCTATAGGTGTTTTCTGTGACTTGTCGAAGGCATTTGACTGCGTAGACCATAAAACACTTCTCTTAAAATTAAAACACTACGGAGTGAATGGGAGGAGCTTAAAACTTATGAGATCATATTTAGAAGGGAGGGTTCAAAAAGCTGATATAAATAGGACTAAATCATCAGGGTCGGAGGTTAAGATGGGAGTACCACAGAGATCTATTTTGGGGCCGTTTCTTTTCCTCGTATATGTAAATGATTTGCCGTTCATGGTTCAAAACATGTCAGAGATAGTATTGTTTGCAGATGACACGTCACTTATTTTTAAGATTAAGAGACAAGAAAATGACCTTGCGGATACAAATAATGCTCTCTCTAAGGTACTATATTGGTTTACTTCTAATAACTTATTGTTAAATTCAAAAAAGACAAAATGTATAAAATTCACACTACCAAATGTCAAAATGGTTGACAGCAATGTTATATTGGGGAATGATAAACTAGACCTTGTAGAAGAAACTGTATTTCTGGGTATCACAATTGATGCAAAGCTTCAATGGGGTCCTCATATAGGAAATTTGGCAAATAGGCTCAGTTCTGCAGCATACGCAGTTAAAAGAATCCGGGAACTAACTGATGTCGCAACTGCTAGGCTTGTTTATTTTAGTTACTTCCATAGTATTATGTCCTATGGTATACTACTGTGGGGTCGGGCAGCAGACATTGAGACCATCTTTGTCCTGCAGAAGAGAGCGATCAGATTTATATATAAACTAGGCAATAGAGATTCGTTAAGAGATTTCTTTAAAGAAACTAACATCCTAACAGTTGCTATTCAGTATATCTATGAAAATATTATGTACGTTAGGAAAAATATCAGTGACTTTAAAACTGTAGGTAGCCAACACAATGTAAATACTAGAAATAGACATAAACTTTCGTTCCCAAAATTTAGGCTGGCAAAGGTTAATACATCCTTTATGGGGCATTGTATACGTTTCTACAATAAGATCCCTGAGGATATAATAAGCTTGCCAGAAGCGCGGTTCAAAAAATGTGTGAAGCACACTTTGTGCCAAAAAAGCTACTATAACATTAAAGATTATTTAGATGACAAAGATGTCTGGAATTAAAGCCAGTTCAATGCATGAGTTTTAGTACATTTATATAAATCCTGTAAATTAAGGACTTGAAAAGACTAAGTTTGGAGTTTTTTTGTCCATTTTTTCTCCAAAATGATCTAGATTTTGAAATGGACACCTAGTTTAACTTGTAACGTTCATTAAGTCGCAGTTTCTGTGCTACTTTGAATAAAAAATTTTGATTTTGATTTTGATATAAAGATAAAGATAAAGATTATTTATTTGTCAAACATAAGTTAAAAAGGTTGTTTCATTATAATAAATATGTCCTGTGCATGTTTTGTCCTTCGGGACTTACAAAATTCTTGAGAGAGCACCTTCCATTAAATTTATGTAAAAAATTAGATTATAATCATAATAATATTAATTCATTAGTAAATACAAAAATCAATAAAAATAAAACAATTTTATAGTCAAGATGATTTAGTACACACAATATTAGTGTGTACTAAATCATCTTGACTACTAGTTTGGGATCTGGGCCTCGATTCTGTTAGTGCATTGTAGTATAATGACAGGTACACTGTCGGGTCACGTGACGTGTTTTTTCGTACCATTGACGCCTAGAAGGTTTGATGGGTGTGCCCGCGTAGACTTAAAGCAGCCATAAAATGAAAACCGCCATGTTCATGCAGTTGTCATGTTACTATAATGCATTAACAGAATCTATGCCCAGGTCGAGTGATTGTAATGTGTGGAAGTATTCGAAAATGTTACTTTATTATACTTAAAGTAACATTATTATACTTTATTATATTCGAAAATATTACTTTATTATATTATTATTATATTCGAAAATGTTATAATACTAAA
This sequence comes from Yponomeuta evonymella, assembly GCA_963969515.1. Taxonomy (NCBI): domain Eukaryota; kingdom Metazoa; phylum Arthropoda; class Insecta; order Lepidoptera; family Yponomeutidae; genus Yponomeuta; species Yponomeuta evonymella. The sequence goes on from OZ018363.1 coordinate 4,113,988, forward strand.
AATCCCGTTTTTCTGCTCGTGTTTCTACAGAAAACAGATTGTCGATTTTTCCTACGACAGGCCAGTTGGAATTCCATCGGAAGGCAATTGATTTGTTCAGTCTTCACTCTACTAAACAACATCGACTCCTACACCAAAAATACACCCTCGACAAAAACAACAGGTTTCCCATAAAAGCAATGCCATAAACAAAAAGAACCGCAAGTGGTGGAGCAACTAACAATGCTTGCTCCATGAACCGCGACCACAGATCCGACGTAACAGTCGAATTACTCGAATTCAATAGACATCAGTCGACGCCCCGACATGGTCCGATGGGCGCAAGCCAATAATTGGGCCTCAAAACGATTGACAGGACGTGTGCCCGATATTTATAGAGTTAGGGCCTCCTAATGGGGTTGGAATTGCCGATACGTGAAGGGATAACAATGTTAAGTAAATCTGAATTTGGGAAAATAAAAGATAGCAAGTGATGTGAATTGCTTCGGCCAGATTTGTAATACAGAGAAGTTTGTAAAGAGGCTCGAAATTTCGCCGATGCCTGCACTTGCCCATTAGCTCAGTTGGGAGAGCGCTGGCACGGTTAGCCAGAGGCCGCGGGTTCAAGTCCCGGCGTGGGTGGAATTCCTCACAATAAATAGGTTTTTCCTCAGCACGGGTTAGTGCAACAAAAAGAATATAAAAATAAAAGAATTCGTTCGGTTCGTTGATGAAACGAAAGAGGTTTGTTGGGATCGTGGCAAGCGGCAAACTCTGGTCTCTGCCTACCCCTCCGGGATACAGGCGTGAGTTTAACACAATCACTTGTCCCGGTGCCAAACTAGGACACCTTGTGCCATAGAACCAGGCAAGGGTACAGACATGGAAATACGCCCCGAACGAGGCAATTTGTAGAACTCAAATACGGCGGGCTCCTATGGGAATCCATGACCTTTGTTTTGGTACTCAAGCATGTTAACCGCTAGACCAACGACGCATACAAAGTATAAGAAAGAAGGTGTTCACTTGCAGGAGCTACCTTTAATAGACCTCTGTAGAGAACGATTAAGAATATTACGACTTTTATTCCATATACACGAACTTGTAATATAAATAACATTAATATCTTCAATCAACTCAAGTCTGAACTATCCTTTGCCTTTACACAGTCATCTGACGCAGTATTATAAACTTTTATAATATGTGAATTAATGAATAATTCGGCCGGTAGGGCCGAAAAGTTCTCGAATTGAGACCACATATCGGCAAGCGCAGCGTAGGACGACCAGCCACAAGGTGGCAGGAAGGCACTGGATGCAGGCCGCTTCCAACCGGTCTTTTTGGAAATCCATGGAGGAGGCCTATGTCCAGCAGTGGACTTCTTGTGGTTGAATGACGATGATGATGAGAATGAATAATTGGATTCGTATTGAAGAATTGGTTATGAATGATTCAGTACCTGATTTTAAATTACTTAGTGTATAATACTACTCACTAAAGACTCATAATGTCAATTAATTATAACTTAAACAAAAAGACTGACAAAGCAACGGACGGGTTGGCGTCAAAGAGAAGAAGCCTGTGCCCAACAGTGGGCTCTGCTTATGGGCTGATTGGGTAGATAGACTATTTCCAATAAGTAAAAAATATGATCTTGAAGTTTGATGCGGTTAACACCAGAAAGACGAGAAAATCTATCTACCTGCAAAGACGACGGGCAGTCAAATGACTCCTTAGGTAGCAAATCACTTTTATAGTTGTGAAGAAAAATGTTTCGATACTTTCATAAATAAAATGACATTTAAAGTTTCATTATACGTTAAAAGAGCTGGAAAGTGAATGTTTAAAAGTATCCCATACCTTTATAGTTTCACTTTTGCAGTTTGAAATATATCTGAAAAGAAATAAGGAAATATAACGAAATATATTCCTGCCTTTTTCGAATTTTAGTCATTGTGCTCGGAAGGCCGAGAAGTAGAAAGTATGAGCTCAGAAGACCTAGGTTTAGGAACTGAATTTTCTGTTTCTGCTAATGTTTTTGAGTGACATTTTATTGTACAAAATGAAAGAATTTATTTTGCTGGGTCCAATATATCGAAGAAAACCTCTACGAGCCATATCCGAGATGGCGCCTGGACACTCTAGTTCTTCGCCATCTGATCAGCCACATCCATATCATTCTTATTAGCGTTATAGACAGTCACAGTCTTTGACTTTTTCTTGGCTTTACGTTACGTTTCACCATTCAAACTAGGACTTCTCACCCGGCTTGGACCAACACAACAGCTAAGGCCTCTGATAAACTGTCAACATTAAATTTTTGCAAAGTTACAAGAGGTACCTGATCCTCCAGGTCTGTTTCATCCTAGGAAAAACTCCAACTAACCAGTAGCAGATTATTTTTTGCGCTTATAATATCACAACCTGATTCATTTTTGGAAATATTTCCAAATAAAAAAATATTTCCTCATCCTGAAGCCTTCGAAACATTTTTTCACAAATTGTTCCAAATAATTTCATCTCAACATAAGAAGAGGCGATGAAAGCTATACAGACTCCTTTGTCTAATGAAATAAAAGTAATTATTATAAGAATCTATTGTCCTACCCTCTCATATTACAATTACAAACATTTATCAGATCGTATCGTCAAATGACTGCCGCCTTCTTTGTCGGTATATCACTATTTTAAACAACGCGCAAAAGAGCTGTGTGTGACTGATGTGTGACTCACTCTTCAACATAGTTTCATGTAGATCCTAATATTATTAAAATTCACAAAGTCTCAATAAGATGAGTTAAAAACTTATTTAATTAATCGAAATCCTAATTGAAATTGCGGTCAAATGACTGCTCCCGTCGTTCTAGTGTCAATTGATACATTCTACAGCACGTAAATCTTTACACGCGTGCACTCGACCCGGTTACGTTACGGTTGACTTTAAAAGAATATGTAAAGGTTGATCTGCTGTCGACTTTACAAAAATTATTGAAATTAAATTCAGAATTTTAAGCTTTTGCTTAGATGGATGGATGGATGTCATAGAAGGCGACTACAGAAAAAAATTACCAGGAGACGGGCAGCAGCGTCTTCCTGAGATTCCAACCGCATACTGCGATCGCCAACCCGCCTGCCAAGCGTGGCGATTATGGCAAAACCCCTCATGATTATGAAAATCATGAGAGGCTTATGTCCTGCAGTGGGCGTCAAATGTCTGATGATGATGATGAAACTTTTGCTTAGCGGAAGTGGTTTGACTATCGTTACTGAAGATACGGTTTTCGTATTTTGCTTTTATTAATTATTACGTTGTACGGTCTCTATCTTAAGACAGCTCCACCTCCTTACGGCGGTTTCCTTATTAGATTACAGCTCTTTATTTCACGCCATTCTAATATACAATAAAAGTACACGAAATTTCTTAAATATCTAACTTACATAGTGCCAAACCGGCTGTCTTATCGCTAAAAGCGATCTCTTGCAGACACCCCTGGACGGATAGAACTGAAAGATGAAAAGTATAGGTAGATGTACCTAAATTACATAAAGGGTAGAAAAATGTGAATAGGAGGATAGGATAGAAAATTTCACCACGACTCTCAGGTACCTATGAGTCGTGGTCGAAATCCCTGAAAAAGAAATTTCTGTTTTTTATGTATGATGCATCGCCTGTCCTGTCTGCCACCAAGTGTTTGTTATAAGGTGCCACGTTATTATAAACGCAGCATCGAATCGAATTGATTGTCATTATCTGGATCTCACACAAACTCGTGGACAGTGCACTATGAAACTTGTCCTGGTCCCAAACTGGGATACAGCCAGACTAAGGCCATTTGTGCAAATGTATGGCGGCCCCCAGTGGGAATTGAGCCCACGACCTCCGGCATGATAATCAGACGTAATACATCCCAAGTATGTTAAAATCTTCACCAATAAATTCTCCATTCAACTATTCCCAACACAAACACCGATATGCTAAAAGACGCTCGTGAGGAGGGCGTTACGCGTGGCTACCCTCGCGGGGCCTGGCGTGATGATATAATGCTGCGTGTTGCCATTGAAATATCACTCTTCCTTCCTGTACGTAAAGTGTTACCCTTCAAATCTGGTCTGGAGACCTCGGTTTAGAAACTCGTGGTTTGGAAGTGGAGGTCTCAAAATTAAGAACCGTTTTGACTGAGGTTTGATGTGAGAAAACGAAGTTTGGGGACCTCTTATTTGGCTCGTTATATTCAAAACCGGAGGTCCCAAATGGAGTATATTTTGAGAAAACTTTTAGAAGAAGCGTTGTTATCGCGGAAATCATAAAGCGGAGTGTCTCCTTCGTATCGAGCGGTGATACGTCTGAGCTTGATGGATATGAAAATGTTTCTATACCTCATTCCAGGAAACGAGCTCCCAAAGAATCGTCCATGTGCACCCATTTGTTAATGCGCGTGACCTTCAATAGCCACTGCATTTGGTAAACCTACCCTACGAAGCGGACCGTCTTCGCCTATTGTTTAGCTTACTCTAGCCGCGCGCGTTGACCAATGAGATGCGAGTATTTTGTTCCCTAGGAGTTCGACTCGTGGAACGGAGTACATTTTGAATTTGCAGATGCTGGCCAAGCCTACTCCGTCTTTAAATATATATCTGGCACTTGTGCGTTCGAGTTTTTCTCGATGTTTTTCGCTGTGATAAGTTTTTTCAACGCCCGTGCAACTACGCAAAAGGGTTAACATCCACACAATACTACCATTTGTTATGATCCAAACTAGGATACCCTGTGATATTGTAACCGGACAAAAACTTCACAAACATGAAAAATCAACCCTGTTTTTTTTCAGGCTGAGGAACATGTACAAATAATAAGTACTGCAGCTGCCAGCAGAAATCGAACCAGTGACTTCTTGGTTGACAATAATCCATCGAGCTACCTCTAGACCACATCCGTAGTCGCAAACTCCGCCCTTAGTTGGCATAACACGTTGTATAAAACTTCTAGGATGAAAAACTATACACCATTTAAGTTCCTAATAAATAAAAAAAGACCTATGTGGAGGCAAAACAATAAAATAGTACCTCATAACTTCCACTCAATTAGGTCAATCACTTGACCTGGTCCCAAACTAGGATGCCCTGGACTACGGAAGACTCAGGACTCCCTGTCAGACTTAACAAATCAATAGAGTCACAGCCCAGTATCTCGGCGATCAGCCGCGCTCCGCTGACCGTGCTAACTAGGGGCAGGGTGTCACCTGACTGCCATTGTGCCTCAATGCCAAGGATTCACACATGAGAGCCGCCGGATGACGCAATATCGCCTTGAGAGACAAGCCATGGGGTGTTAGATGATAACTGACGATATTACTCTTAAGAATTTCGCGAGTTAAATAAATAAATAACAAATTATTTTGTTACAGTTAAATCTAATTAGAATATACTAAGAATCCACAATCCACTTAGTTTCAAAAGAATTGGTCAAGAACTTGCTAAAAATTTACTTGTCCTGGTACTCAGCATATCTAAGTAAAAGTAAAAGAGAGAAAATATTGCTGAAGAGGTAAAGGTAATTAGAGTCCACTGTTAGGTATGGCCAACATTGGGCTCTATCGAATAGATAAATAGAAAAAAAAAATTAAGACAAAGGCGTGATATAAACAGACATCATGGCGCAAAGATAATCGGATACACATAACGGATATAAATCAAATCACGCCTGTACCTTGAGGGGGTAGGCAGAGACCAAATAATGCAGAAATGTAGGTACTTATGTCCGTCAAAGTTGCTTCACAATACTTTAAAATCAAAATCAGTACTATTTTTGTTCAAAACAACACAGAAATTGTGACTCAATGTACGTTGCAAGTTAAACTAAGTGTCAATTTCAAAAACTAGATACGTTTGAAGAAAAAGTGGACAAAAACGCACAACGTTTTACAAAAAAAAGCCAGAAAATTAATTACTTTCGTAAGTAACCGTCAGTAACCGTATAACACTCTTAGTGTTGTTGCATGTCTGGTAATTGGGTGCTAGGCTAGATTTTAAGATCTATAATGTGTTTGTAATGCTGTCTGTTGGCTGTGTCTATTAAATAAATAAATAATACAAAAAACTCTCGTGTCACAATGTTTGTTATCGAACTCCTCCTAAACGGCTTCACCGATTTTTATGAAATTTGTATATATTTGTCAGGTCTGAGAATATGTCATAGCTAAATCAATATGGCAAAACAACGTTTGCCGGGTCACCTAGTAATAAAAAAAAACTTATTAACGTATTACTCTACTCATGAAGCGGTGGTAGCCTAGTGGGTAGAACATTGGACTCGGAAGCGGGAGACCCAGGTTCGATTCCCAGAGCGGGCATGTACCTATGACTTTTCTTTCTAAGTTATGTACATTTGTGAAGTTATAGCAATAGCAATACCACTCGCTAACGGTGAAGGAAAACATCGTGAGGAAACCTGGGTGTCTGAGCCATTCACATACCTCAGCGCTTGAAATCGCCAATCCGCGGTGGGTACGCGTGGTGATTAAGCCCATACTCTCTCTCTGAGAGAAGGCCTGTGCCCTACAGTGGGACGTGTATAGGCTGCTTATGCTATTCATAAACACGCACTAAATTTCCACTAATTTTCCAATACCGATGAGCCCGCTAGATCGGCCAGCGAAACACCCATGTCACCATAACAAATTAATAGACTAGAATTCCTATATAATGATACATTCCTATTCTGACCCGGTTCTGAACAGCCAGCCGGTCGCGAACAATAAAACAAAATGTACTTGTGGCTTACATAAACCGATATGCAAATACATCGGCATATTATGTGCCTGTTGAAAGTTACGTCGATGTAAATAAAGCGGCGATCGAATACATTAAAATACGACCGTGACTAGAATCAGTTCTATCTCTTATATAGTTTTTTTGTGTGGAAATCTAAATAAGTGTCATCATCATCATTCAGCCACGAGAAGTCTACTGCTGGACATAGGCCTCCTCCATGGATTTCCAAAAGGACCGGTTGGAAGCGGCTTGCATCCAGCGTCTTCTTGCCACTTGGAAGTGTATTCTTTCTTTATTTTTCTTTATTTATCCCGTGAGAATATCTTATTTATTGAGAGAAGTGGATGACGCTGTGGAATGAAGAACCTAACCTCTTCAATATCAATAGCAAACCCTGGTATTTGCCATCCCCTCCGGGATACAATCGTGTGTACATGTTATGTTTATGTTAATCCTAGGTTTAATACGTGTATGTTTAGTGTTAGTCATTTTGGTGTATTTTTATTATCCAAAACTCAGTACAGCTCAAATAAAACCATATCTAGTGATAATTTAGACTCATTTTCGCGATTTTTTGTGATGCTATAAGGTTTTAAAAAATCATAATAATAATGACCGACGGCCCTAGATAGGACGTTGAAAAGTGATATATGTTTTTTTTTAAATTTAAAATACTGACCATTCGGGAGTAAAATGTATTTTAAAACACCTTATTTAGGGGTAATATCGGAGACCATAGCCGATACCATTTTTTAGGTTTGGCGTTATTTCAATGACACGTTATGCAGAACCATGATTCGGTACGAAGTATACATTGGTAGCTAACATGTGAGGGCCGTTCGCACGGGGACAATAGAAACTGACGGGTGTGAAAATGGATTGTCGATATAGTGTGGACAATGCCCGACCGTTTCTAGATAGATATACATCTATCCAGCCCACAAATAGAGCCCACTGGTGGAAATGGACGCTACTTCTTTCTGTCCTTGGCCATCCTCATACAGCCGATGCCAGCACTCTGCTTAAGATCGCCGGTCCAGCGAGCTGGTTCGTGGTCTCCACTCGAGAACCTTTGCACCCCATTCATCATCATCAGCCATTTGACGCCCACTGCAGGACCTAGGCCTCCTTCGTAGTTTTCATAACCATGAGGGGTTTTGCCATAATCGCCACTCTTGGCAGGCGGGTTGGCGATCGCAATATGCGGTTGGAATGTCAAGAAGACGCTGCTGTTCGTCTCCTGGTAGGTAATTGATTTCCTTAGTCAAAATCAAAAAAATCAAACAGACCATCCGTTATTTTGCCAATGCTCACTGCCACTTCAATTTGATAATCTTGTAGCCTATGTCAGTCACCTTAGTTCATTGGCGAATTATCTCATTTCTGATGTACTCCGATCATACTCCAAGCATACCCTGATCCATAGCACTAGATATAATCGATATTTTTAATTGACGAGTTAATGAATACTTCTCCCACAATCCCGCATTAATTTTTCAATATTTTGAAACCAACTTTAAATGGACATTAATTCCCTTAGCCCTAGTTAATTATATAAATCAAATCAGAGATTTGGTCTCTGAAACGTGAAACCCACATGTATTTCGACCTATGATTTTTGCTGCCCAAAATATGTGAATAAATGTTGATACAAATTACCCATGACGAAGTTCACCATTAAATTAATTTACTCGCTTCATCAAGGAATAGTTCAAAGATACTTTTGCTCTTCAAAAGGTTATCGACCAACCAATCTCAATCATAAAACTTCTGCTAGACATCTCAGCTTTATTGGTGAACTGCCTTTGACAATAATTATCAAAAATTCAGAGGTCTCCATTTGACAGAAGTCGGCTGGATATAAGAGGTGTCAAATTAAACACACAAAAAACACCTGTTTTCACAGTAAAATTAACATAAAGACGGTCAGCTTAAAGCCATTTCCCACGGTCAATATGTCTCGTTTATGGGCTGCTTTAGAGTGATTCATTCCTGGACTTTCTGTTTCTAGGTACATTGACGCAATTGGGAGGTTCCGTGCTTTTGAATATCGGGCGATCATACTCATAAAAACAAACTACTTCACTTTATAGTTTATGTGTGCACACAATTGTAAGGCATAGAAAAAAAAACGCTAACAGTATTATTTATAACAACTACAATCCCGTAAAACAGTAATCAGAGGCAGTTTAAATAGTCTGTGGTGAAGTGAAAGACATACTGCCTCTGAGGAGTGTTTTGAGGAGTTGTGTTTTTATAAATAAAGCCGTAAAATCGCTAAATAAAAAAGAGGAATAAGTATCAAGATAAAAAGTACCCGAAACCGGCGTGCGTGCATGCAACGACTAGTGAATGTTGAGGAAGCGAAAGTGATCTGTCAGGATCGTGGCAAGTAGCAGTACCTGGTCTCTGCCTATCCCTCTGGGATACAGGCGTGAGTTTATATATGTATGTAAAAAAGCGTGCATTTCGAGCTTATTTCAGCAGAAATATATTCCAGCCAACCCTTGCTACGAAAATTTATTATGAGGAATACTTGAAAATATTGAAAAAAAAGTCAACAATTTCAAGAAAATATCAATATATTGTATAGCTAATATACTTTTTTCTATACGTAGGAGCGGTGACTCCCATTGCCTACATGCACTACTGCACACTCTATTTCAGTAGGAGTTGCTGGAGTTGTTGACCCCATCTCAGCACCAACAGCTACTGTTGAGATTGAACGTCAAAGTCCTGTGCCAAGCACATCCAGACAACTGTATCCAATAACTCCTGAACGAGCGGTTGCATTAACATCTCAAATCAATACATCAGCATCATCTGAGAACCGGCCAAAAGTTCAGGACTTCATCCAGATGCCTAAAAAAAACACCTGTCCTCAAGACACGACAGGGAAGACAGAAGCAGCATGCAACGATTTTTACAGCAACACCAATCAAAGACGCCCTAGTCGAAAAAGAAAACAAAAAGAAGGCTAAAACTGTGACAGGAAAAGGAAAAGGCATAGGAAAGAAAAGCAAGCCGCTGAAGGTGGGTCTTGAGAAAGTAAAGAAGCAAATTCTGCAGGAATCAAACGATACTTCGGCGTCAGATGTGAATACTGATGACTTGTGTCAGGACGACGATGCAGAAGTCCCTGGCAACCAGTGTCTTGTATGCGGCGAGTTCGGGCGAGATAATGAAATGTGGCTTCGGTGCACTTCTTGTGGGCTTTGGGCTCATTCAGATTGCACTGGGTGGGACTCAGCCTGCAACTATGTGTGCGATTTGTGTTGACCACCATTGTCAGCATACTGATCACCATTGCCAACCTGAGTGGACAATGGTGATCAAACCTACTTTTTTTAATATGATTATAGTTCCTAAAGTATTAAGCCAGTCGGGCCCTTCGGTCTGACCAGAATCTGATGCTAAAGATTCCAAGTCATTCGACGAGGTTCTTAAGCAACTCATTTGCTGTTAGGGCCGCACGGCTGTGGAACGATCTGCCGGTTTCAATAAGGCGCTCTTCTTCCCCAGCTATCTTTAAAAGCAGGGTTCACGCTCTATATCTATCACTATAATTTATTAAATAGTTCAATTATTATTGTTTTCCTGCATGTAGGTATGTCTTTTCTTTTATCCTCTGGTAGAACTTTATTGTAATTTATGTAACTTTATGTATGTTTATAATTGTTATACCTATAGTATGTAAAGGTATAAGTAAGTATATTATTATTATGTATAAGTATGTAAATGAATATTCATATTTGCACCTACTACCCGTCTCACTTTTCCTTCAACAACTCTCCATCGTCGGTTGCCTGGAAGAAATTGCTATAAGCAATAAGGCCGCCAATTGTACTGCATTTTTGTAAACATTTCATGTTTGTGTTTTTCCTGGTACAATAAAGAATATTCTTATCTTATCTTATCTTATCTAAGCCAAAGTGATTCAAGGTGATCTCAATTAATAGTCAAATAACTAAAGTTTATAATAGGGCTCAAGCAATAAATATTTAACTCAAAGTTTTGGTTTTATTTTAATTCCCGCTTAAGTGACTCCTCCCATTACCTACATCTCCCCTACTGACTAGCAACTGTTAGGATGTTAGTTTCTTTAAATAAATCTCTTAACGAATCTCTACTGCGTAGCTTATATGTGAATCATCAGATTCATCAGAGACGCTCTCTTCTGCAAGACGAAGATGCTGCTGCTGATGTCTGCTGCTGCAACTTTCATCATAATCATCATTCAGCCACAAGAAGTCACTCGGTAACCGTGAAGGAAAACTTGGTGAGAAAAACCCGAGCACCTGAGGTAGTTACATGCCTCGTCGCTAAAAATTGCCAATCCGCAGTGGGCACTGGACACGTGGTGGTGATTAAGCCCATACGAGAAAGTAGCCTATGTGCTTTCTATCAGAGGAGATCTTTGTCTTACTACTTTGTCTGTCTAACATAAAAAAAACATAACATAAACTCACGCCTATATCCCAGAGGGGTAGGCAGAGACTTGCTATGATCCTAATATAATACATCCCCTATTTGGTCGAAGTATGTCCGTCTGGGTCGTCCCTTACCGGCCCTTCCACCCACATTAGCTCGATATATTTGTTTTGTCAGTCTTTCTTCCTTCATCCTCTCCACATGTCCAAACCAACGCAATATTTCTTTCTCAATTCTAGTCACTACATCCTCTTTCAGTCCACAACGTTCTCTAATCACACTATTGCATATCCTGTCATTCAAAGTAACACCAGACATACTTCTCAATTACCTCATTTCTTCTGCATTAATCCTACTTTCTTGCTTCTTTTGCCATGCTTCTTTTGTCTGTCTAACTACTCTACTAATTGCTATAGCGGGAAGTATATAGGGTGCGTTCGTTTTGAAGCCTTGTTAGTTGACAGCACAAGCGAACAGCGTATCCCAATAAAACAAACTAGGGCACGGATGGGCGCCCTGGCAAATGATAATCGGCCCAAATCAATCATGCAGGCACCTTTGGTGTGGTCAAACGGTTACACATAGTGGCTTTGGGACCTAATGACCCGTGGGGCTTTCAAAAGGGAGCAAGCATTCACTAGTTTTTGGCGTTCCATAAAATGTTAAGAAAATCTGTCTATTACAAGTTGGCCCTGTCTTGCTGGATAGTATAACATATTATTCAAAAAAGAAATAAATTAATAAGAGTTTGAAAAAACTATAAATTTTGGTATACAGTCGTAGAACAAAATTTGATTTAAATGACAAACTCTAACAGACACGTTTCAGCAAATGTGACGCGTACGACCAAGTTTTGCAAAGGAAAACATCGCGAGGAAACCTGAAACCTCAGCGTTTGAAATTGCCAATGCGTAGTGGGCACGCGTTGCAATTAAGCCCATACTCCTCTCACTGAGACAAGGCCTGTGCCCTGCATTGGGACGTATATAGGCTAAATAAAAAAAGTGAGACGAACTTCCACCAAGGGATAATAAAACTTATTAAATTAAAAATTAATGAAGAAGAAGACATATTACAGCAACAGTTACATAAAACATTAGACATACTGACAACTTAATACATTAAGACACTGCAAAACAGAATTCTTAACAAAACATTAACAAACAATGGTCACGGTGTGGTCACGGTGTCTCTGCAATAGGCAGCTGACTCAGCAAACTGCTGAGGGGATTTACTCTTCAGCGCTGATTTTCAGTCAACGCCTGTCCTATGAGCGTTCCACGCGCGGCACGGTATATTGATGATAAACAAATAAATAATGTACTTACACTATTGATAGAATTGCATAAATATATAAATAAAAACAAATACATACACTTACCGAGATTAAAATATTATCAACTAAATACATACACAAATAGAATTTAATTAATAATAGTAAAATTATACTAGATATACAACAGCCACAAGAAAATGACAAGTTATAAGTCGGAATGATGACGCGATCACGTAGTCACGTCCGAAGCGGCCAGAAGTCTTAGTAATGAAGAAAACATATATTAATTTAAGTGCAATAAAAGTATTAGTAAATAATCTTTGGTACATAGCTAATATTACCTTGGTGGTAACCCTTGGTGTGAGAGTCCGACTCCCAACTGGTCGGTTTGTATAACAGTTGTTTCACTTTTAGCCAATCGCGTGTCTTTTAGAGACGTATTGAATCAAACGGCGATCCCGGATTGGTCAACTAAGATCTCGGTTTTACAGATATTTTTTGCCTACGTTGTACACAATAACAGTTTACAGGGCATAAAGTGGAAAACACGTCGACCTTTAAATACTTGCGCTCTAGTCAGTTACGTTAAGGACTTTGCAAGAAAAATGCAAAGGTTGACCTGCTGACGACCGTACACAGTATTGTTTCGAGTAATTACTAAGAAGCTGTACTAAAAATGTAGTTCGGACGCGTTTTCAGGAAAAATTATGTGTTTTCGCGAATATCAGAAAAAATGGCCAACTTTTCGCTTTGTTGAAGTTTCCCCTGCATTCATGTAACTTACCGTTTTCTTTTTGCGTTTTCCGTTTACCTCAAAAGAAACCTCTTTAACTACGTACACTTAGGTACTTTGTGATATTGTTGTGGGTTTGTAGCTAAATGATTATGTAGCTAAATGATTATGTAGCTAAATTATTATGAACAACAACCGAACTTTTTGCTCATTGGTACCAACGAAACTTCACACTATTATCCGGTTCAAATGCTGTTAGGATACGACCTTTTGGAGTTGCGTTACGCGACAGTGCTGACTTGTAAGGTCAGAAATACAGTCAGATTAATAATATTAACACATATTTGAATCGTGTGATTTTAAAACGACACATGTCCTTTCATTACAACTTTGCAGGAAATAGAAAAAACTGTTTTATTCAAATACTAATATCTACAACAGCAATATTTTAGCATATTATATTGATTTCTGTATGAATAAACTACAATTTTTTTTCTAATGTAAATCAATAGGTAGGTGTAAATAATTTAATAAAAAAAATGGACAAGTGTTATTTTAAAAACACGTGTGACTTGTGTTGTTTTGAAATCACACGATTCATTTATCAGTTAATTTATTTTTTTGCAAGTATCAAGGCGACTAAAATATTTTATAAAGATAGTAACTAAGGCTCATAATGAGAATAAAAGTAAAGCTAATCTTTTAAGTCGTCTTCTCCACTCATAGCCTCTTCTTCACTCTCTGTGCTGTCTTTGTTTGAAATTTCAGAATCATTATCATCATCTATAATAATAGTATAGTATAGTCATTTATTAGCTTTATGTTGTACATATGGTCTTAAATAGGTATTTTAGGAACAAGCAAGAACTCTACTAGGGCGCTGCTAACTTAATTTTTAAAAAAAAATATAACAAACTCTTACTTACTTAACATTGGATATATTTTACTGAAGATATACAAACACAAGTAAGTCTCAAAAGCTATAAACCTAGTTTTTGCCAAAAACTCTTGTAGAGTATAATAACTTTTTTGTGGTAAGTAATTTTTACGGGCCATTTTTAAATACATACATTTTTTTATCGACTGTATTGTAATCGGTAAACAATTAAATATTTTCGAAGCCATTGAGCGGGGGCCAGAACGGACTAAATGTAGTTTCGATGAACATGTTGCCAATCGTTTGTGTGGCCTTCATCCTTCATCCTTCTGGTCTTGTGTGCACGGGGAAGAGCTTATCATTCGCACGGTGCGTTCATTAGTAGACCCCTCTCCAAACGCAGCATTGATATTGCGGGCTGTTTCTGCCGCGTTAGTTCCGCGTCGAAACTCGTATTCAAAAATCACTCGAATTTTCGCAGTATCCATCTTTCTTGTCTAAATTGAATAACAAAAATAATTGAAAGTCGATATTCAAATGTTTCACATTTTTTAAAAAAAGAACATCATAGAAACCATTTGAAAAAGTTTCATTCGAAAACCTCAAACCATGAAGATTCTATGTCAATTCAAAGAACCTATTGCAATAAAACGGCAATTTCATACTTTAACCCCTATTATTTCTTCAATTAAAATGTATCTTACTTGTTATATTCCAAAAAACATGTTTGAGCGTCATTACCCCGTACCCTGAGCGGCATTACCCTACGTCATGGGCAATGCCGCTCAAACGTGTTTTTTTTATAATATTTTCCTGCAACTAATAGGTCAAAGATAGGCATATGCTTTTATTGTTAAATGGTTGATTACTCGATAATTAAAGACTTCGTTATTCATCTTATTCTTGATTTATAGTAAATAATTTAAAAAATACACCATGTTTTCCTTAAGTGAGCGGCATTCTTCTCCCAAATTTAAAAACCGGCCAAGTGTTAGTCGGACTCGCGCACAAAGGGTTCCGTACCATTATCTATACAACATTAGACAAGAAGATCGGGAAAAAAAACGGAAAAAAAATCACGTTTGTTGTATGGGAGCCCCCATTAAATATTTTCTTTGTTATTTTTTTTAGGATTTTTTGTTATAGCGGCAACAGAAATACATCATAATGTGAAAATTACAACTGCCTAGCTATCACGGTTCCTCATGAGCCAGACAGACAGACAAACAGTGCAGTCTTAGTAATAGGATCCCGTTTGGCACCCTTCGGGTACGGAACCCTAAATACCATTCTTGTATTTTTTAATCTAAAAGCTAGAGAAGAGTTACATGTTATTTTTGTAATTTAGCTTCAGTTCTCTCTTCACAAAAGCTAAGCAAATTTTCGACACTGTAAGTTTATTTCTTTAATATCATAATTATTATGTACTTTTCTTTTAGTCACTCTTAGTTGCCATAGAAAAGTAAAAATATTCACTCATGATAATTTTAAGCTTTGAATCAAAAGTCCTTATTCCAACACAATTTCTTGAAAGCAATTTAAAACTAACGGAAACAGAAGCAATTACAACCGGCCTACGATGATCATCAGGTGAATCGTGACAGACAAAAGGCAAACTCGAACCGTCTACTTCATCACATGGTGCACTTTTTCTCGCGAATCTCGTACCTATGTCTTGAGGAATAGAAGCTTTTTGTGTATGTTTTTTGCCGCAGGAGTTTGTGTAAGATTGCTCATTATTACGGAGCTATTAGAGCCGATCCGAGCACGGATAGCGTGGCGACACATGATCTCGAAGGGAGATAAGACGGGCATTGTCAACATATAGGGACACTACACTGCCTTCGGCATCGACCTAGATGTCCTGAATTGATTGAAGGTGTGAGTAAAGCATTTCCTCATAGAAAAAAATCATTAAGTATCAGTTTCATAGTTTTTAGTGACCCCCGTCACATTAATAATTAAATTAAACCATAAATCATAACTTTTGGTTCAAGTTACATATTTAAAATAGAATATACAATAATTATGTAGTGCAGCCTATATACGTCCACTGCAGGACACAGGCCTTCTCTCGGAGGTAAAGAGTATGGGCTTAATTACCCCGCGTGCCCACCGCGGATTAGTAATTTCAAGCGCTGAGGTATGTGATTACCTCAGACACTCAGGTTTCCTCACGATGTTTTTCTTCGCCGCTAGCGAGTGGTATCGCTACTATAATTTTACAAATATACGTAACGTACATATTTAGATAATATAACAGGTTTTAATTTTTTTAAAAGAAGATTAGGCCAAACGAAGTAGACAAAGAAGATATCAGTCCAAGCTGAGATTCAGCAACTAGCACAAATATTGCCCAGCAACATGGCCCATAACAGAGAGGAACGGAAAACACTTGTTGGGCCCAAGATCCTAGGAGGTGGAATTAACATCTAACACGTAACATCTTAGACCCCGTTCTCGTTTACCATCAGGCGCGACTGGAGTCAAGTGTTTACCTGACCTAATAAAATAAAATAAATAAAATTTGAATCTCTAGGTCCACAGTGCTGACTTGTGCGTTGTCCGTCAGTGGGTCATGATACTGTTCTATAAGTATCGAAGATGATAAAAATAAGATGAAGGAACTAGAATAAAAAAGACCTGAGTGATTTTTAGGGTTCCGTACCTCAAAAGGAAAACACGGAACCTTTGTAGGTCCGTCCGCCCGTACGCCCATATGTCTGTCAAGACCCTTTATCTCGGGAACGCGTGGAGGTATCGAGTTGAAATTATATGCTCAAGTCTACAGTCCCTTGAAGCTGTGAAAAAATCAAACTTTTAAGCTACGTAAAAAAAGATTCAGCCGCTCATGCCGAAAAAAATGTACATATATTTTGACACTCAAGCGAATCAAAATTTAGGGTACTTTCCGTTGATAAAATTTGGCAAGTAATATTCTCTTCTGTGGAGTACAGGGAAAATTCTATACATTTGTAATTAAATCATTAAAAAAATTGTCTGAAGTTACGGAAAGCTCGGAAAAAAACTGCGAGACTCGACTCCTGAACTATTTATAATATGTAAGTTACCTACAAATATTTATACGTTTTAAGTTATTGAATTTTTAATCTTACTTAAATTGTTTTTTTAAATTGTTGTTTTGAACAATAAAACATTGCTTACTCGTCCTCTCCTTATGTAATTACACATAAGGAGAGGACGAGTAAGCGGCAGCGAGTACGGCTGATCAATATTGGTCATTGTATGAATTTACCAGAGCAGCACCCACTCAGGATACTTACCTTACTTTGTAAACACCACACTTGCCCTATCAAAAGCGTACCAGTGAAGAGAAGGTATGAAAAAAAGGTTCTCACCAAATTTCACTGTCTTGGCTATTTAAAATCAAAGAATGAAATGGAATGACAAGTGCATATTGTTTATAATATCATTAACTTAATTGTGGAATCATATAGGTACTTGATTTTTTGTTGGAAGAGTCCGGAGTTTCGCTCTTATTCGAAAAGGTTATTCGTAGTGAGTAGAGATGGAACTCGCGATGTCAGTTGCTCGTCTCTGTAAATATTCGTCTATATGCTTCAGATCCTTTTACCTGGTTTTTAGTGATTTAATACCTCGACGGACGCAGTGTAGTGCCATCATGACTGAAGATAGACGCACGAACGAGGAATATTCTATGTAATTAGTGCAATTATTTGTCTTTATTATGTATCTACCCGCGATGGCTGAAAATGAAGTCATTCGTCATAAAACTTGTACGGTACCCCATTGTCTTTGTTTGAAATCTTTAATCATTATGATTCTTTAGGTCCGCCACACACTCGTGCAGTGTGAAACAGGGACGTAGGAACATAATTAATTCAATTTAAACAAATGTACGTATATAAGGTATATACGACGGTAAATAAAAATCATTTATAAGTTATTCAGTTTACATGGATAAATTCTACAACACTATAAAAATATAGGTACTTGAATAATCTTAACGCTAATCGCCAGCAATTTTTGATAGATTGAATAAATCTTCCTGGTGTACAATTGTACATACAATAAAGAATATTCTATCTATATGTCATTGATTTATATCTCTGATTTATAATTTGTTAAAATATTAGACTAGTTTAGTTTAAGTCGTCTTGTTTTGTAAGGTTGTTTACATTTTCCTGATCTTACGTGTGTGTATGCTTTGGGTGACATTCTATATCTACACTGTTAAACCTATTCTGTATGTTATTGATTGTTTGTTACCGGTTTTACACACCAGTAAAGTAAAAAAAATAAAATAAATGAATGTGTTTTATGAATTTTATAATGTGTAACTGTTTCATGTTTAATTGCTTTATTTAATTCAGACTGGGTCTGAGTTTAAACAAACAGACCAAGGTTTGTTTTTAAATAATATGACTAGAAATTTGTAATAGTAGATGATATTTCTCGAAATAATGAGATTAATGGCATAGGAACTTGGTAGACACTATTTTTCCATGTTTGAACGATTTCTATCAAAGGGTTTGTCTACAATTGTAGACAAATGCTGAGTGAAATTTAATAAAACAATCAAACTGTGAGGTCAGAATGAAAGTTCAGAAATAGAAAATTCTCTAGATGAGAATGAAAATTGATGGTCAATAGTATAACTGTCAAATTCCGTACTCATTGCTAGCGCAAACGTCAGGATTCCGACCGGAATTTGGTGCGCCTAACTAGGCCGTAGGACCAGTGATTTTGTTACGTTAGTGCTACCACTGGACTACCGAAGTTTGATTCCAACTTATAGCAACTGTTAGCTATCTGTGTGGGTAGACAGTGTTCAAAAGAAGAACTTGGTTGGAATCTTCCGGCTAAAATTCAAGTAAGTAATTACGGAATAAAGCTAATAGCTAATAATATGTAGTGCTTAAAATAAAATGTTACTATGTAAATTTAATGCGCCGTGTGGCGCCGGATTAAGAATAGCGTCACTCCATTTCCTCCAGTGGATGTCGTAGAAGGCGACTAAGGAAATAAATTACCAGGAGATGGCCAGCAGCGTCTTCCTGAGATTCCAACCATATAGGTACTGCGATCGCCAACCCGCCTGCCAAGCGTGGCGATTATGACAAAACCCCTCATGGTTATGAAAACCATGAGGGAGGCCTATGTCCTGCAGTGGGCGTCAAACGGCTGATGATGATGATGATGATGATGATGTAAATTTAAAACTATATTCCTGCACTGCATTAAAAAGAGTAAAATGTGTAGTTTCTTTGTCAGTTTCTTCTTCACATTACTTTGCTACTTTGCTGAAACTAATAATACTAGGGATATTCGATTTTAACGTTGATTAATTAAGTCACAAGTGCTACAATGAATAAAATATTTGAGTTTGGTAAGCCATTTGTCCATTTCCTTCCGTAGATGTCGCAGAAGGCGACTAAGGAAATCAATTTCCAGAAGACGGGCGTCTTCCTGAGATTCCAACCGCAAACTGCGATCGCCAATCCGCCTGCCAAGCGTGGCGATTGTGGCAAAACCCCTCATGGTTATGAAAACCACGAAGGAATCCTGTATCCTGCAGTGGGCGTCAAATGGCTGATGATGATGATGAAGCCATTTGTTTAGTTGCGATGGTTGGCTAGCGATAAAAACTCAAATCAATACAATTAAAACACAATAACACTAAAAGCGTTTACCGTCCAACAGCTCTCTCTAAACACATAATAGCAGCTCTAAAACAGTTCAAACATTAACTGGCAGTTAACGATGCGCGTCCGCAATCTCCTCGCGCATCGACTCCTCACTTCGGTTCGACTTCCTTGACACTGCGAGGCAAAAACACTGGGTGTAATGCTGCCAATATACGTCCCACTGTAGGGCACAGGCCTTCTCCCAGCGAGAGAGTGTGGTCTTAATTGCCACGCGTGCCCACCATCGACTGGTGTCTTCAAATTCTGAAGCATGTGAATACCTCGGGCACTCAGGTTTCCTCGCGATGTTTTCATTTACAGTTAGCGAGTGGTATTTCTTCTTTAAATTCACAAGCGAAGAATCCTGGGTAACGCATTTAAATTTCTTGTGACTGACCCATGAAACCCGCCGCCCTAGTACTCCATCTTTTCAGACACTCCTGAAACAGCAGACAACAATACGGGCCCATGTGCATCGATCGACTTCACTGACATTGTGTGGTGAGAAGTGTGGATAACGATTACTTACGAGTGATCCATGCAACCCGCCCTAGCCCTCGGTCACTTCTAATATAGCAGAAATCAGTTCGGGCCAATGCTCATCAATCGGCTTTATTGATATTTTGTAATGAGAATTGTAGATAACACATACAGATTACTTTTTTGACTGACCCTAGCCCTTGGTCACTTCTAATCTAGCAGAAATCAGGGTGGGCTAATGCTCAAAAAATCGACTTTACTGATAATTTTTATTTAGAATTGTAGCTAACGCATACATATTACTTTTACGACTCACCCTAGCCCTTGGTTACTTCTAATGCAGCAGAAATCAGGACGGGCGAATACGCATTGATCGACGTTCCTGTCATTGTGCTATAGTGGAAGTGTTACGAGTGCACATAAGTAATTAATCTGAATGCGCTACTGACTGCCTGATTTTTGCTATGTTATTGGTGTCTGAGACAATAGAAATCAGGACGGATTGCTCAGGATGCTCTATTTGCAAGTTTGACTGTTTATTTTTTTATTTGGTTTTAGAAACGCCGGTGGAGAAGGAAAAGTACATAAAAAGACCTCAGTGCCTGATCTAAACACAAAGTAAGTTCTAGGATTTTATTTTCGTTAATTTGGAGTAGAATAAGACTGATGCGTTCAGACGACAAATGAGTGATCCACGAATACAGCTTTTATATGGTCTAAAATCGCTGAATAAAATAAAAATTACTTAAAAGTCATTTTAATAGAAAAGGCAAAGCACATTTACTATGAGATGTTTCACACAAAATGTTGATACTGCAGCACCATCATATATGTAGGCGTGTGTGTATGTTGTAAAGTGACACTCAGGAAGGAAACAACGTGTTCCTAATACCAAGTTCCATTGTAAGATCGGGCCTAGAGGCGTGTCTAATCGGGAAACGATGGTATCTGAAATGATGGGTTTATAGGTAGGTACGTCGGTAGTGTTGTTAATTTTAGCAACTATTTTAGTAGTCCAGTACAGACTTGTTTCGATTTTCCAAAAATAGGATTTTAGAAAAAGAATCTTGAAGTCAAAATCAAAATCCAACTCATTTCAAAAGCAATGATTAGAGGCGGAATTATTTAAAGAGCCAGGGGCGGTCTGTTTAAGAAAAAATAAAACCTTTTATTTCTAAAGCAAGAATATGTAATTATTACTGGAAATGTTTAAGCCAAAATTTGATTACAAACTCTACCCGAAACACTTCAATCAATCCAAACCAATCAGCCCTTACTTGTCCACTGCTGGACATAGGCCACCCCCAAGGCACGCCATTTCTTTCTATCCTCGGTCATCCTAATCTATCCGCTGCCAGCAATCTGCCTCAGATTGTCGGTGAGTTAGAGGAACTGAAGCGAGCTGGCGGACGTCCTATGCTGCGTTTGCCACTTCGTCGCCTCCTCTCGAGAACCTTTGCACCCCGTCAATCATCGGTTCTTCAGCATATATGACCAGCCCTCTGTCACTTTAGCATGCTAATCTCAGAGGCTATATTAGTCACCTTACAGCCCTATTACACTAGCGAATTGTGAGCGATTTGAAAGATTTGCGCGATTGAGCGCAAACGAGCTCGCGGCGTGCGATCCGCGTTTTGGGCACTAAGAAGCAAAATGGATTGATCTGACGAGGAAACTCTACTGCTGGCTTTGTTACTTTAAAGACGTAGGAAACAAAGGCAGATACAAATCTATGACGAATCTGGGAGGATTAATTTTCAAGTAATCGACTGGGCGAGAACAACTACTATAACGGTACGATTTAAAATTTTAGTTTCAAATAACTTTGTATCGATTTTATCAACGATGCTACGTCCGCTTACACACGTATCTTTGATATGACTCAAGTGGACTGTCGAACGCGATTGTACAAAATGGCGTCGACGCAGCGTCATCGCAGCGTTGTCGCGGTGAGTAGGTACGCTGCGCGATTACAGCGAGATAGCTGCACAATCGCATTGCTTTCAAATCGCTCGCAAATCTATAGTATGATGCGACTCTTAGTTCTTTGGCGAATTCAGTGAAAATTGCCTTTGATATCTAATACCACACAGGTTCTTCGGCGGAATTCAACAGCCCACTGTTACTGTTTATCTTAAAAGTACTCGACTAAAGTCACTTTAAACCAACTTCATCACGTAAGCCGCAATCGATCAAACTCCCCAACTGCCCACTAATCTTTAGACAACATGAGATTTCCAGTATTCAGGAACAAGATGATTTAAGCACGACAAATCCACAGAGTAGTTGTAAATTGGAATAAAATAACACTGCGCGCAGTCGCAGGGAGCTCGCAAACATGATACTGATGAAAATATTATCTAATGCCTACTTCTCTTAAGGGTACAAGCTTTCCCTCAGAGAGTGTACGGCACTAAACTAATAACAGCATACTAATATTTTTGTATCGGTGAAGGCCACCGTACTTAATTATACATTGCGGCCTGAGTCTGAGTGTATTTCCATGTTTTTGATGTCCTTGCTTGGTCACCATAGTACTGGGTATCTTAGTTTTGGATTAATACTATGTTTATATGTAACTAACAACTTATGGCATTATGCTTAAAAGCATTATTGATTTATATTTTCAATTATCTTAATTAACACGCGTCAACCTTTTTTTTTATTACAGCCTCCTGTCATTGTGCTGCAACAAATTCACAAATATACGTGGGTTAGAAAAGACAAGTCGTAATTACATGTTTCGCAGTCGCCTGAACTCCTGTCCATTTCAATCTCTGTAAGTGTATGTCATCGTCATCCTCATCAGCCATTGGACGCCCACTGCCGGACATAGGCCTCTCTCATGGTTTTCCAAGATTCCCGGTCTTCTGCCGCCCGCATCCAGCGACTCCCCGCCACCGTAACTAGGTCGTCAGACCATCTGGTGGGGGGCCTTCCCAGGCTGCGTCATCCGGTCCGCGGTCGCCAGGTCAGACCTAAGTGGATGTTTTTGTTTATATTTATATATTTACTCGCTGAGTCGGCAAACATTGTTTTGGCATATTGCAGCAGCAGGGACACTCCGTGACCATTGTTTGTAAATGTTTTGTTAAGTATTCTGTTTTGTAGTGTCTCAATGTATTAAATTATCAGTATGTCTAATGTTTTGTGTAACTGTTGCTGTAATAAATTTGTTTTCTTCTAATTCTTCTTCTATCTATTGCATCTGAAGCAACAGACTACAGTACCTAATACCTCGAAATATTTTTGAGTGCAGAATTCCCGCTCCGATCACAGGCCAGTTCCTACACATCCTGTCATGACACCTTCACTTCAATTTCTCAACAATTTATTTTTGTTCCTCCACCATCTCTCTTGCTGTTTTCTATGAATTTGTTAATGTGGCTATAGAAACGCTCTACAGACTTTCTTAAACTTTGCTTAGCAGGTTCTCTCTCTACTTTTATCGGTCGTCTAGGGTTGTCTAGAATAAACTTCTTATAGCAGTAAGGCCACTAATTTTACTGTGTATCTTTGCATTATGTCATATGCTCGGGTGTACAATAGAGGATATTGTTATCTTATCTTTATCTGATCTAGAATCTCTATTAAACTTGAGTCAGTTGAGACTAAGAAAGCATTGATTTTTTATCAGACTCTCACGCAACAAAAAAGCTGGGTTTGCTGAAACCCTTAGATTTCTAACCAACTTGCGTTTTAAGATGATGTTGTTCAGCCAAATAGTTTCAGGTAATACATCAGCTTGAAGACTACCGGCGTTCAGGATTTATACTCGCATACGTTTGTCACCGTTGTCGAAATATTTAAGGTATCCCGGACAGTGATTAGGGAGTATAGCGGAAATCTCGAAAGCTTAGATGGTGTGACCGAGTTTGTCTTGAATTAGTGTTGATTTTGTATGTTCTATGAAAGAGGGTATTTATTTAGTGGAAACCTTGGAAACGTCACGTTTTTCCGGTTGCAGGACTCAGGCCACTCAGGAAGAGAGTATGGGCCTAATTACGACGCGTGCCCATCGCGGATTGGCAATCTCAGGTGCTGTGGTATGTGACCACTTCAGACACTCAGGTTTCCTCACGATGTTTCCCTTTGCTGTTAGCGAGTCGTTTTGCTACTACAAATTCACAAATCTAGGTAACTTGGAACATAAAGTCATCGGCACATGCCGGAATTCGAACCCACCACCTTTCGAATCTTCTGAGTCTAAAATAAAGAAAGATTAATATTGAAACGCACTTGTTTTCATTAAAATGTTTCTTGTCCCCGATATGCTAATGAAAATGCATATATATTTTTCGTATCAAATATGCCATACGTACTTTAAATCTAATTTGCAAATCAATTCACTGCACCTATAATAACTAAGCTTTTGTTTTCTGTTTTGCGTTCTAGTTTCAAAAGCCATCAATAAATATATAGCACAGATTAGTAACAACAAATATTACCTGCGCAAAGGCAACCGTGCATGCCCATTTCCTACCATTGTTCTTTAATCTAGCCATTCGTGATTGTGCACCCAAATACTGCCCTTAATTGTATAGAATTTAGGATCAAATTTAGTTGCGCTGCGGCATGACAAAGCTGAAAAAATGCGTCGTGACGCTACATATTACACACTTTTAATGATCAAATTTTATGGGATTAAATAAAGACACGTTTTCAGAAATTAAATGGACGTTCATAGTGAAAACATAAGGAAATCTCAAGATCTGGTGTTTATTAAACTAACAAAAGCAATAAAATCATAAGACTAGTTTGGAAACTATCGCAACCGTATTACAGATGAATACAAGATAATTACTCCACTCGACTTTCTTATTAATCATTGGAAAGCAAAGGAAAATTGCACTCTCATGAGCGATGTTACTTTCAGCTACTAATTAAAAAAAAATCCAAATCCATATCTAGATAAGTATAGATATTTGACTCTACGTCTAGGGGTAGATATATTTTTCTACCTTCAAGAAGTATTCCTCTGATCGTAGGCCCAACGAGCTGGTGGGCGTACTACGCGGCGTTAGCCAGTTCGTGGTCTCCAATCGAGAAAATTTGCACCGAATTCGCATCAACTGTCAGTTCCTAGGCAGATGTGACAAGCCCACTGCCACTTAAACTTACTATTTGTGTAGGCTTTGTCAATCACTTTAGGTCTTTGGTGAACTACTGACACGGCTGCATGAGAATGGCCGCGGACAGAAAAAAGTGGCGTGCATAGATAGATAGATAGAGAACACCTTTATTGTACATAAAAAAAGAAAGGAAAAGGAAAAAAAGGAAGAGAAAAAGGCTTATAACCAGGAGTCGATGAGCATGGGTTGATCAAAGAAATATTCCATTTTGAGGTCTATAAAACGTGACAGTAATTTCATACCCATTTGCCAGTTGAGTAGAAAACATAAATGTTAAAGGTTCAATTTATCTAGCACATTCGAGGCCAAGAGAAAAGATCAATGCTAAAGATGGAGGAAACGAATTGAGGAAAGAAGCTGGGACACTTGTTGCATCTCAACAATTTTATAAAGAATCTCATAGAAGGAAAAATATAAGAAACGAGAGGTAGAAAGATACGGATAAGCTGTATTGACCAAATTAAAGAGAATATGGATGTCGTGATTTACCTATAAGGCTGTGAAGGAACTGACTAGATTAGATTAAATCTCTTTATTGCATATTATACATTATAAAAGTACATGCAAAATCTATGACGGTGCGCATGGGGGGTGCCGACAATAATAATAATAATTTCCACGCCACATAATCACTTGTCCTAGTCCCAAACTAGGATATGTTATCCAGGCAAGGACATCACACAGAAGAGTTTTATTCTTAAATAACGATGATGAACACTTTTTTTAAGCACTCAACCCACTGCTAATAACGCGAACGGCCCCATCCACAATTTACTATCAGAAAGCTAGCGTTTACCACTCCAACAACAGCGGGCGGTCGTGTGAATCCACAAAAAGATATTCGGTCAGATAATCGTTAAACAATACTCTGCGTGCGAGTGCGTGCACGCAGCGTGTTCAGACGCCTGATCGAGAGATAGCTGGTGAGAGGCTATAGGAGTCATTAGCGACGACGCCAGCGACTTTGTACAGGTATTGTTGCCAGTAATTAGAAATGCGGTAAGTGATTAGGCTGTGGACTTAAAAATAATGAAAGAGAAATAGGAGATATCTCTAGATTACAAAACTGAAGCATCGGTGAGTTTCGATGGGCGTTTAGGGATGAAACAGTACTTAGTTTATATTTTCTTGGTTGGTCCTCGTATTGTTGAGTTGTTGCAGTTTCGAATTGATATTAAAAGACGTCCACAAAGTCATCGAAATAAATCAACATATCTTAAGAAGGTCCATGATTTTCACTAGCGCCACCAATGAAAACAAAATCATCCTCTACAGACAGTCTTTCAAAAACTGGCTTACTAATCTCGTATTCATGTTAACTGTGATTTTGAGGACCCTTGCCTTAGAACTTTACGCCGAACACTTAGGACTAGACAGCTATAGAACTTTAGGCGGAACACTTAGGACTAGACAACATTTCCGCTAACAGCGGACGATTGAAAAGTTCACTTCTGATAGATAGATAGATAGAAGTACTACAAAAACACACATTAATCTTAAAATATGCACAAAAACTGAAAGACAGTATAGTGAAAACAATTAAAATGAATTGGACAAATGGCGTGCCAACTATTTAAAATGAACTTGAAGCAGGCGAAAGTGTGTGATGGAAGTAAAGTTTCAGAATTTGCTAGCCAGGAAGGTAGAGGAGTAAGATGAACGGAAACAGTTTTTCATCGTAAAATGCGTAGAGAAGCGAATATTAATTTAATACAACTTAGCAATCGAACTGACAGGCAAAAACTATCTGTCTTGTCTGACGTTCAACTTTTCATAAATTGTTTATAACTTTTTTGGACTCCCACAAACTATAATGTGTGTATAACATACAAAAGGGCCACGTATAGGGCTCGTATTTGCCTGAAGCCAAAGCACTGATTTTCAGTTGTAGCCCGCCGAGGAAACGATGACGCGCAGCTCGTTATAGAAACTAATTTGATAGTTGTGGATATGCTGTGTTTTATATTTTATAACTGAGGGAAAGAATAAATTAAACATAATTTCCTAATATTCATGACGATCCAAAATTAAAACAGTTTCACAGTTTATTTTGTGTATTTCTCTTACGAGCGCAATAAAGTACTTAAAGTGTAATGGCTGGTTTTATAAATAAATAATAATAAGTTTATAAATAATAATAACCTTCCGTGTGGCGCCGGATTAAGAATAGCGTCACTCCATTTTCTTCCGTGGATGTCGTAGAAAGCGTCTAAGGAAATAAATTACCAGAAGACGGGCAGCAGCGTCTTCCTGGGATTCCAACCACGTACTGCGATCGCCAACCCACCCCTGCCAAGCGTGGCGATTATGGCAAAACCCTTCATGGTTAAAAACCATGATAGAGGCCTATGTCCTGCAGTGGGCGTCAAATGGCTGATGATGATGATGATGATGAATAATAAGTTAATAAATTTCGTTACTTCTGCGTTGACGATTTAAAGTTTGATCACCAATCAGAGTCCGTGAGTGGAGAATGACTGCGTAAGCGCAGCTATGCGTTCAGCCCCTTTAGTGATCGATGGAGAGATAAGTCTGTAAGAGCCATTAGCTTTGTATACTCTGTTGCAAGCCTCGGTCAAGAGTTTTTATTTAAACTAATAAACGATGACTTAATTGGATCAGTCACTATCAGAGCATGAGCATAAATCAGTCAGCCCGTATTTATCCACTACTAAACATAGGCCTACCTTAGAAAATATGAGGCCTTCTCTCTCAGGGCCTGTGCCCTACAGTGGGACACATATTATATTCTGCTTATGTATGTATATTATGTATGTATGTCTCCACTATAAATACGGCCCGAAGGCAGCGGCTAACATAGTAACATAGACATTCAGCAAACAGAATGTAAATTCTTTACGTTGAAATAAATTATTGATTTCTGATTTCTGTTAGGTATGAGAGAAAAAGTGAAAATTGCTAAGACATCAACAAATATTCCTTCTTCCCTTAACACCTATCCTCATCGTTTCATGACACTCTTTTTTTCTTTGACCTCAGAACCGTGTGTCCAACATTTTTTATTTATTTATTTATTCGAAGTACACAGTTTCCTTACTGTCGTCAGTAACCTGATGGTTACCTGCCGTCAAAGATCCCCTCCTCATATCGACGTCATAGAATACGTCACGATTACGCATTCGACACCTGCCCAAATCACGTTTTAACAACACCCGTTTCCCCATAAGCTACCCGAAATAAACCCGTCATGAAAGCATTCACGTATTCACGAAGCCTATTGTCACCTTCTCGCTTTGTAATCGATGGTGTTTTGTTTTCTTTCTCCAAGCCGTAATGACGTCACGCCGTGTCGCCTTTGTGGTATTAAAACAACATTAGCACGCAGGAAACTGCGGCTGGCGGCAGATTTTCTCGATCGTTGCTTTAGGCTTTGAGCGACGATTACACGCCTGACTTTTAAACTGTTCGAAAGTGACGATCGTCTACGTCAATTGATAGACTTATATGGGTTATGTTTTATGTGCATAGATAGTTTTCGTAAAAACATACAGACATATATACATAAACTCACGCCTGTATCTCAGAGTGGTAGGTAGAGACCAGGGACTGCCACTTGCCACGACCGTGACAGATCACTTTCACTTCCTCAACATTCTTTATTCGTTGCGTGCAAGCACGCCGGTTTTGGTTTGTTTTTTTTTTTTACAAACAAAAATACAAGATTATTTAAAATCAAATAACACAGTTAACGATAAATGATTGGACGTGGCGAGCATTGAAGACCTGTTTCGCTTGGCAGACAATGAAGAAGACTATGCAGAGCTGACGGCTAGCCGTCATTAGTAGAGAGGGAGAAGAAGAATCACCATTAAATAGTAAAAAAAAATTCTCTTATTTTTTCATATATCTAATTTCTGAAATTCGCCATATTTTTTCATAGGGTCGTGTTTCAAAATTGCATGATAATTTAAGAATTTAAAGCTTTTGTCTTTTGGAAATGATAAAGGGTAGCAGGCTTTTTCGAATAAATATTTTTAGTATATTCACGAATAATTATTACTCTGTGACTCCCTTATGTCAACGGGAGTTTTATTACAAATACGCGGACCCATAACCTCTAGCGACTTGCCAGTCTTAGACGGACAACGTGTAACAATCATTAGGTTTTGCTGCCATTTGGCATTAGCCCTACCAGTAGTCACCACTGAGGAAAAGCGTTATCAGACAGTGTCCATAAATATATGACTTGCAATTTATATTATAGCTATTTATAGCGAAAAAAGTCTGTCAGGATCGTAGCAAGTCCGTGATACAGGCGTGAGCTTATGTATATAGTATTTATAATAGACCTATTCCGATCATTGCCTACACCAAGAGCCGTAGCCATGACAATTGCAACGTTGCTGAAACGTCGGGAATTAAGGTTACCGAATAAATAATCGCGATTGCACCCGATAAATGTGTAATTACACTGCTTATAACTAACCCAACCAAAACGAAAATGTCCCACCGAGCATTCCAATGCTCGCCAACAACACATCAAACTAAGCCCACTTTAAATTAGATCGATAATCCCAATGTTGCATCCAACAATGTCCCAACGTACGAACATCGTGTACTCATGTTTGATTGCTATTAATTTATCTTGCATTGACGCTGTTCCGGGAACTGCGCTTATGCGCGGGCGCTGGTTGGCTGAGGAGTTTAAATTTAGAATGTCTTTCGCGCACTTCGATTCGAGGTGTCATTGGGTCGGTACTTTATGACCGGATGGGGCGGATTTTGGTTTGGGATAATAGTACCCAAATCAACGAAAGAATTCTCCTTATCTGTGTAGCATATTCTCTCTACTGAACACGGATTAACATTTTTCCTGAGACATCACTAGCTATACCACCTTCAATAGCCGTCTACTGTTTGGTGACTCATCGGTTTGCCCACCTAAGGGCTTCTTAAGAAAATAATGTGCCTAGTCTACTGCCTTCGCCATACATACTTCGTCAAACAATTTATAAATTTACTAGCTGTAGCCCGTGACTTCGTTCGTGTGTAATATTTGATGTATATTTTTCCAGGATAAAATTTTTCCTATATTCTATTCCAGATCATCACCTATCTCTGTGCCAAATTTCATTCTAAACCGTTCAGTAGTGCTGGCGTGATAGTGTAACACACATTATTAATCCTCCCAAACTTTCGCATTTATAATATAGTACAAAGATTTAAAAATTTAATACTGCGGAAAGAGACCTTTACTAAATGAATCGTGTGATTTTAAAACGACACATGTCCTTTCATTACAACTTTGCAGGAAATAGAAAAAACTGTTTTATTCAAATATTAATATCTACAACAGCAATATTTTAGCATATTATATTGATTTCTGTATGAATAAACTACAATTTTTTTTTCTAATGTAAATCAATAGATAGGTGTAAATAATTTAATAAAAAAAAAATTGACAAGTGTTGTTTTTAAAACACATGTGACTTGTGTTGTTTTAAAATCACACGATTCAAATATGGAAAATGAAGTAAGTAAACATTTATTTGCATCTGCATACACACATATATAAAACGACAATGGAATGATTTACTTGAAACACAACTAGTCCTTTGATGACTACTTTAATATGATTCCGTTGACAATAAATCTTGATGAAACCATAACTCTTCCTGAAAAAGAAAAGGCGAAGGCTGCTAGCCAATTATTATTATTATTGTTTTGTAGACTTTTAAACGTCCCACTGCACGGCTTCTCCCAAACAGAGAGAGTAAGGGCTTAATCACCACGCGTGCCCACCGCGGCGGATTATAGTTTTCGTAATTTATAGTTTCACAGACGTCCCGAGTCCGGCCCTGCCACTGGGAGATCATGAAAGCATTCCTGCGACATGAAAGCAGCGTTCATTTTCATAGATTTATTGATGGAAACGAGTTATGTATTTGCGACTCTCAAACTTTTGTGCTGTTAAGAAAAGAGAAAGTTAATGTTGACGCTTTTAGGGTTCCGTACCTCAAAAGGAAAAACGGAACCCTTATAGGATCACTTTGTTGTCCGTCCGTCCGTCCACCCGTCCGTCCGTTATCCCGGGAACGCGTGAAGGTAATGAGTTAAAATTTAAACCATATACTCAAGCCCTTGTACCTGTGAAAAAATAATACTTTTAAGTTAAGGTAAAAAAAAATTATGGCCGTTTTTGCCGCAAAAAACGTATATTTCTACATTTTCAAGGGAATCAAGAGAGCGTTGGTAGCCTAGTGGGTAGAACATCGGACTCGGAAGCGAGAGACCCAGGTTCGATCCCAAGTGCGGGCATGTACCTATGACTTGGTTTTCTAAGTTATGTAGATTGTGAAGTTAAGTAGCAATACCACACACGTTAACGGTGAAGGAAAACGTAGTGAGGAAGCCTGAGTGTCTGAGCTATTCACATACCTCAGCGCTTGAAATCGCCAATCCGCGGTGGGCACGCGTGGTGATTAAGCCCATACTCTCTCCTTGAGAGAAGGCCTGTGCCCTACAGTGGGACACATATAGGCCGATTATGCTTATGCTAAGGGAATCAAAAACTTTCCGTTGACCTCGAACTATGAAATTTGGCCAGTAATATCGTCACATCCTCTCCGTGTGGCGCCGGATTAAGAATAGCGTCACTCCATTTCCTTCCGTGGATGTCGTAGAAGGTGACTAAGGAAATCGATTATCAGGAGACGGGCAGCGGCGTCTTCCTGAGATTCCAACCGTATACTGCGATCGCCAACACGCCTGCCAAGCGTGGCGATTATAGCAAAACCCCTCATGGTTATGAAAACCACGAAGGAGGCCTGTGTCCTGCAGAGGGTGTCAAATGGCTGATGATGATGATGATCGTCATATATTACAAATACAGGGAAAAATTGTATATTTGTAATAAAGATAGCGAGACTCGATTCCTGAAATATAATTATGCGTGATATAAGACCACCGGATAATTCTACTTTATTCTATCTGTGCAACCACTATTTTCAATAATGTTATTTTCTAACCTCTGCCACGTGATTTGAGTTTATTTGTATCTTTTCGACCCATCTTCAATAAGCACGAACAATATAAATATTATTTTCAGAGCAGTGAAGTCGCTGTAACTTTGAACACCACAGGCATGTGCCAATTGAGTCGCTGAAACCGAACTAAGGCGAGCGATATATTTGCGTCTCGCACCTGCCCCGGCACAAATCATCGGCGGCGCTGGTGTGCAATATGCAACATATCGAGCAATATCGATAGGAATAGCCGAGAGAATGTATCGCGGGGCAATGTAGCGATAAATAGGAAGTAAAAAGTACCCGAGACAGGCGTACGCGCATGCAACGACTAATAAACCAGAACTCAATCCAGACCCTGGGCTCTGCCTGCCCCTTTGTGATATTGGGATATTTATTTATAATGACACTGGGAGTGATTGCGGGGCGTAGGTTTATAAAACACTGATGCAACTTATATCTATGTAAAGTACCTACCAAAGAGGTAAGATTTTATTTTTTATTGTTTTGAGTTTTTTCTTTTGGATCTCAGTGCCTTCAAATAAATTATAAAAAAATATTCTATTTTATTCTATTACCTTCCTTCTCTACCTTCTATACCAATAAATAAACCTTCTTTCTTTCTAGGATATGCAAAATGTTTCATCACGCAGATGAACCACAGAGTTCAACTAATCTGTAGGTCAAATAGTGAAAGTTACAGAGTCGCCACAAAGTGTAAAGGCGTGTCTCCTGCTAAAAACATTACACAAACATTCAGTTTTCTTTGCGCAAAACATTTTCGTTGCTAGGGGAAGCAAAATAAAAAGTTAATTTAGAGCATTAAAAACCGATTGTTTTGTGTAATGTTTCATGATAAAACACGAGCAGGAGACCCGGCTTTACGTTGATAAAATGTTACTAAAATTATTTTGCGTTGTATTCTAATTATTGAATGGAATCAACTGTCAAACGTTAGGCAGTTTTGATTGACTTAACAGAATAAAAAATACTACCACTCCTTGGTACCAAGGAGGTCAGCACTCGATGACAATCGGGGGTAGCACTTACAGCATCGATATAAAAAAGTTGGTACCTACTTGGTATCCTGGAGGCCAGCGACTTAGAGTCTACATTAGCGGTATGGATCTAAAGAGGTTGGTTATCAAGAACTGGCAACTTGCAATATCCTTACAGCGTACAAAACGAAAAAAAAAATATTTCTGTAAAAAAGCGTCACCGTCGGCTACGGGTAAGACGTTAAAAAGCAATCTCCGTAATGGAATTTCAATTTCGCCGAGAGGAGTTAACTGGTCCTGCTATCCAGGCCGGTATCCTGAAAGCTTCCTCCGCGACAGATATCTCCGTGATATAACATACTTTGCCTGTTTGGTCTAGCGATAAACAGGCTTGACTATCAAAATATCTACTATCGTGGGTTCGATTCTCGCTGTAGTAGGTTTCCATGAATAGCCTCAGTCAGGGTACCATATCATGATTGTGATCTCATTGCCTGGTTACCACAGCCCAGGCTATCTCTTGGGTCTGCACTGCACCGAATGTGATGAATTATCTCTCCAATTTGCTGTACAGCGCAGAATTGACTTCATACTCGTACAAATCATTCTAAAATTGGTTTCGTTCGTGTCATCCGAACCGTTTGGCTCGGCTAGATGCATGCTCACCTTAAAAAGTGAAAGAGCGTGTTGTGGAAAACTATACTATGGGTTGTTAGGTAGATTTCAGGCCAATTTAAAAAAATATTTATACAAGTTTGCTAGATCCAAACCTAGAGTATTATCAGCAAAAAAGTGGACCTTTTGGTTTGAGTCACGTCGAATAATTATGCCATTCGAAAGGTCAAGTGATGTATAAATAACTCATAGCACATCAAAAATCATAGGAGAATATCATGTGCCTAGTCATCCAGTTTACACTACTTCCAAAATATATTTCGGTAATAATGTTGCATGAAATTATCACCAAAGATTGCCGACTGAGCGCTCTTTGTGTATATAAAAAAACCAAATCAAATCAAATCAACATTTTTTATTCAAAGTAGCACAGAAGCTGCGACTTAATGATCGTTACAAGTTAAACTAGGTGCCCATTTCAAAATCTAGATCATTTTGGAGAAAAAATGGACAAAAAAAACTCCAAACTTAGTCTTTTCAAGACCTTAGTTTACAGAATTTACATAAACATATCTACTAAAACCTCGAACTCATGCATTAAACTGGCTTTAATTCCAGACATCATTGTCTTCTAAATAATCTTTAATGTTGTAGTAGCTTTTTATATCCCTTTTTTTTAAATCACTCTTCAAAAGGGTTATACATACATACATACATAAATTCACGCCTGTATCCCAGAGTGGTGGGCAGAGACCAGGGACTGCCACCTTATTGCCTCCATAATATGGGTGTCCCACTGCAGGGCAAAGACGATATGTGTAAATATTAAGTGTTATTTCTTTTTATTTAAGTTTACTTTAATCACTTTATCTAACTCTATCGCATTAGGTACTACACCTGTAATGATAGATGTCAAGTGGTGACACAAATAAATAAATAAATAAAAATAATTTTAATTATAAAATTAATATGTTTTTGGATAGAAATGATTAACAAGTCATCTTATAAGCAAGTCAGAGGGTTTATTTCATTGCAGTTACAATTTTTCAAAGTACGAGTAACATTATTAATGCTTATCCCTAAAATTTACTTTATTCAGATACTCAATTCACATGTGGCAATGTTGTGTGTGCATGCTTTAGACCACAACTTAGTAGGTACTCATGTCATATTATATTATTACTTTTATATCGTGTAATCGTTGTGATCTGTTTTGTACACCAAATAAAATAAAATAAAATAAATATTATATTAGAGCTATTATCTTCAAAGATCCTTTGCCTATAGAGATCCTTTTCAAAGAAATTATAAATACACTAGAACGGGTCGTTGAACGCTCATAAGAATATTTTTGAATAGTGCATCCACACACCAACTTTATGCCAAAGGATTGCAAACTGCGCATCCTAGATCTACTTACTAATTAAACTGATATTATGACTTAATAATTAAGAAATTAATTACGTTGCAAACATCTGTACAAAAATTACACGCCTTGAATACAATAAACTTAGTAGGTGCGCCTGTAAATACATTATTATGTTTTCACATCGAAAACCATTAGAAATCAAAAATTTATTTCAACTTGAAGAATTTACAATCTGTTTCTTGATTGTCACTACACAATGTTAGCCGCTGCCTTCGGGCCGAATTTGCAGGGGAGAAAAAGGGAGCGCCAAAAAAAACTCCGCTTGGACCATCTTTTCGAAATCACCTTAAACCAGGGTTTCTCAAAGTGGAGTACGCGAACCCCTAGGGGTTCGCCATTCGACGGTAGGGGGTTCGCGACGAGGTATACATAGTGTAATGTACGGACTTTTGTCACAAATCTTCTGAACCATATTTATAGGATAGTTCGTTCTACCACGTTCTACCGATTTTCCTTTTTCAAATCTTCCAATTTCTAC
Organism: Yponomeuta evonymella; assembly: GCA_963969515.1. Classification (NCBI taxonomy): domain Eukaryota; kingdom Metazoa; phylum Arthropoda; class Insecta; order Lepidoptera; family Yponomeutidae; genus Yponomeuta; species Yponomeuta evonymella. The sequence goes on from OZ018363.1 coordinate 4,149,842, forward strand.
CAATTTTAATAGTTCATCTACTACTTTTCTAAAACTGGAGTTGGCAACACTGGTTTGCACAGTGTTTATTTGTTTTATTTATAGTTACTTGCGCTGGGGCGTTAGGGGTACGCTGTCATCTAGAAACTTTAACGGGTACGTGGAGCCATAAGTTTGAGAAACCCTGCCTTAAACATAATACATATAAGTTGCTACCTATGTGATAGTTTTCCACGATTGCTATTCGTAACTTTAAATGTCCAAACATTATTTACATTTCTTACAAAAGTACAAGGACAAACGGACAAACGATCATAACACGGGGGTCAGCCATCACCAGTTTCAGCCATTTCTTAGCGAGCCTGTATCATGGCTTCCAATGCTTCTCGTTTAGTCTCAGATACATGTCATTGCTATGGGTAGGTTGAATGGTGCAGCAATAAAAAAAATCTCGAGATTCTGCTCAGCCTTACCCGTTCAGATCAGCCATCCATATTTCTACAACCTTAGCGAGAGAGAAAAAAACTTTCAAAAAACCTCCCGAGCGAACGGGAGAAAATTCAAAGCAACTTCGGGCAAAAGCGTAAAGTCTTTAATATCGAAAAGAGCTACCGGCGAAAAAAAGAAAACTGAAGAAAAATCTATAGCGGCGCCTGGATAGTAAAATGGTGTAACCTCGAAAAAATTTAAAATCTACGTCGCTATTTATAAGAAACATGATTATTCTAGAACATTCCTCGAATTAAGTTTAAATAGACTTTACTGTAGTAAAGTCTTTCCCTTTATAGTCTGCACAGATCTTTTTGGCGGTAACGTGAACATAGTCACAGATCGTTTACACATTGCTTACTGTCTTTACAGTGTATGTGTGAGTAATTGACTACTTTAGCGATTGACTAATAGTAATTTACTACGCATCACACTACGTCAATTACTCACACATATACTTTAACATATACATATCCAACTCGGCTGGGCAGCATTCGGGAAACTTAGAAAAGTCTTTTCGTCTAATATAGGGTAAGGACGGGCAACATGGAGATGTCGGGCAAAAAGAATATTTTGATTATTTCCTAGAGTAACTGTTAAAAAGAGAGAGAAATAGTGTCGTTCGATGCGCACTGCGTTGCCGCCAGTAAGTAAACTTCAATCAGCGCGGAAGCTATGTTTTTTATCAAACTGTGACAAAATAATTGTTTTTGGATGAAAAATTGTGATAATCCGAGGTAAGTACAACGCAAATTATTGCTTAAGTGTTAAACCTATACATTGATTGTTAATAACAATAGAATGTGTATTTATTTGTGATCTAAATTCAAGTTTCAACTTGCTTCTCAAGTAGTCGGTGTATATGATGTAATGAGATCTATAGAACATGTACTCGACGGGCATTACGAAACCGGGCAAAGAGAATACTATTCATTTTGCCCGGTGTATCTTTTATTGACACTTTTGTGGGTATTTCGACTAATCGTGATTGTTTTCTTTTGTTTTAGATGGTGTATAACTAAAAACGTAAAAGTGACCGTGCAAATTGGTCGGAAGCCAGCTTAGAACGTGCTATGCAGGAGGATTTCATACGCAACTTTATTTAGACATGTCAAAAGTGGTACCTCGACAAAAAAGCTTGGATGCTGTACTTCAAGAAAAAGCTGGTGGCTCCCAGAATACAAAAAAAATCTTTTCAAGCAATCCTGGAAGAAATTCGACCAATTCCTGAAGAAAAAAAACAAGAAAGCCACGTCCACAGGACGTAAGAAACATCACGAACGATGCAGCTGCCGCTAAGAAAAAAGTTTCGTTTGAGGAAAAGCCTGGACCATCGAATTATAAAAAGAGGAGAACCCGTGACTTCACACCTAAACCTAAGGAAAAAGAAAAACACCCTGATTACTACTGCACTGCATGCAAAGAAAAGTATTCTCACCCACCCAGAGAAGACTGGATTCAGATACTTATAGGCAATGGAGACACGAAGCGTGCTCTTCACATGAGGGCCTCGGATCCTATTTTTGTGATGATTGTGATGATTAAATTGTTATTATTACTTTTGCCCGCCTACAGTAATCATTTTACCCGCCTTAGACGGGCATAACGAATAATGAGGAAGTTTTTGAAAACGATTATTTCCTATTAGAATGACCTAAGTTTAGTTGATTTTTTGTTTTGTTTTTCAATGATTATAAACCTATATTCAATTTAATATAGAAGCTGATTGCCAAAGTTGATGACCAGTGCCTTTTTTTTCAAAGAAAACCTTAGTATAACCGTCCTGCCCGTCCGTCCCCTACCTCAATCGCTCAAGACAAAATTGTACAACCAGTGTGTGTTACTAGTGATGACTTATGGCACTGAAACGTGGTCTTTTACTATGGGCCTCATAAGAAGGCTCAAGGTCACGCAATGAGCTATGGAAAGGGCTATGTTCGAAATTTCTCTACGAGATCGAATCAGGAATGATGAGATCCGTAGACGAACGAAAGTCGTCGACATAGCCCAGCGGATTAGTAAGTTGAAGTGGCAGTGGGCGGGGCACATAGCACGCAGAAGTGATGGCCGATGGGGCCGAATAGTTTTCGAATGAAGACCACATATCTGCAAGCGCAGCGTAGGACGACCAGCCACAAGATGGACAGATGACCTCATCCAAGTGGCAGGAAGGCGCTGGATGCAGGCCGCTTCCAACCGGTCTTTTTGGAAATCCATGGAGGAGGCCTCTGTCCAGCAGTGGACTTCTTGTGGCTGAATGATGATGATGATGATGATACTGTATAGACAGTAAGCGATGTGCAAACGATCTGTGACTATGTTCACTTTACCGCCAAAAAGATTTGTGCGGCCTATACTACAGACTATTTAAGTGGGTATTTGACAAAATATCAAATGAGTTACTTTTAAAACCAAATTTTGCATGAAAATAGTTGCTTATGACGTCACATTTCAGAGCACTCTTTTTATGTTTAATCTGTAATAACTAGTAATTGAGTAAAAGAGATATCCATTTTCCGAGATATTTTGTAATTTTTGTTTTAATCGAGCATATGAAATAATTTATTGTTGATCGTGTCAAACACCGTATTATAAAAAACCATATCCCAGGCACTGCAGCGACCGAGTGGTCCCTTCAGCCATCTAGTGTGGGTGAAGGTGCTACTGGACGGTGAATAAAATAATTTAATTGCGTAGATGCAAAGGCCAAAGTTTTTTTAAAATTATAATTATAAAAAGCAATATAAAATTGATTTTTAAAAATAACACTGCTATTCTTCGTTCCGAACTTCAAAGTTCTAACTGTGCCTGCGACTTTGTTCGCGTGGAGTTCGGAATGAAGTATCCCATCTTTATGCTGAATTTTATCTATGCCGTTCAGACCTTCAACTTCAGATGACTTTTCTTATCCTTTTCTCTCGATCGCACTTGCAATAAAATGGTTAATTGTTGTAAAAAAAAAACAAGCATACTTTTGACAAATCCGGTCTCACCAAGACTAGAACTAGACTAGTCTCAAATGTAATTCCCGTTGTACATACAACAAAGAATATTCTGTCTATCTACTAGAAAGTGAAATCATGGCCATTTTAGGATTTTTTTTTATTTAGCCTATATATCTACGTCCCACTGCAGAGCACAAGCCTTCTCTCAGAGAGGGAGTATGGGCTCAATTACTACATTTATGCCCAACGCGGATTAACAATTTCAAGTGATGTATGTGAACACCTGAGACACATAGGATTTCTCACAGTGTTTTTATTCTCCGATTTCAGGCATATTTAAATTTTATAGGTTATTAAGTCGGTCTATTTGAAAAAATATCACTAGTTTTCACCATTTCCTCGCATACCCCATTTTGCCCTGCGAGCGTCGATACGTAGACGGGGGTGGGGTCCGGGGGGAGGGGGAGGGTGGGCAAAAGAGATCTATCTATAAAAATTGCGGGACACACCGTGTACCGTCTGCATGCAAAGTAGCTTTGAAATATATCGCTGCAGCATTTGATGCCGGTGGACTTTTAGTTTGTGGAATGGAGGTACTTTTAGTTTTAGGGACAGAGCTGGCGGTGGATATTTTTGATGGAGTTGGTTCGGGTTATTACCAATCAACCCGTACTAGTCCACTGCTGGACATTCATAAGCAGCCTATAACGTTCCACTGTAGTGCACAGGCCTTCTCTCAGAGAGAAAGTATGGGCTTAACCTAACAACTGCCCTCGCTAATGGAATATATAGGTGGTCTATACAAACTAGGACACAGATCTGTGACGCGACAGATAAGCGGTTAATCACCACGCGTGCCCACCGCGGATTGGCGACTTCAAGTGCTCAGGTATGCGAGTAGCTCAGACACTCAGGTTTCCTCACGATGTTTTCCTTTACCGTTAGCGAGAGGTATCGCTACTATAACTAAACAAATATACATAACTTAGAAAACAAAGCCACAGGTACATGCCCGCCACAGAACAAAAAAAAAGAGATGCCCGCACTGGGAATCGAACCTGGGGACTCCACTGCTGGACATATGCCTCCCTAATGCACCCCTCTCTTATTAATCAAAACGGTCTTATTAATAAAAATACGAATCCTTAAGACACTCCTCAAAGGCACTTTAAATAGTTTGTGGTAAAGGGAAATGCGTGACCACGGATTATTTTAACTGCCTCTGAGGAGTGTTTTAGAGGAATCTAGTTTTTATAAATAACACTGTGAGTAATACAAGCCGCCAATTGTACTGTACTATATTATTGTTAAATTCTCATATGTAATTCCTGGTGTACATACAATAAAGAATATTCTATCTAAGTATCTATCTATCTACAAGGTACTACGGCGGCGTTGGACTCAATGAATTAATTGTAACAATGGAGAACTTGCTCAAAAATTATATGTAATCAGAGAGACAATGTAAAAAGATAAATAAACTTGGATTTCTTTTTCTCTACAACTAATACTAATCATAATGTAACCTGTCAATAAGTCACTCAATCAATCAATCAATATAGTCACGTGGTACAAAAACGTGTCATACAAATTGAGCTCAAACTATTACGTCGCAACTTACAGGTAACGCTTTATATTGTATGATGAAGCGTTTATCAATGTTTGATTGATCTTGCAAAATAATGTCGTCATGCATATATATCATTTTAAGAATCGTTCAAAATTAAACGAAAAAAGTAAAGGTTAAAGTAAAAAGATTTTTGTTATTAGAGTAACTTAATTTTTCGCTTTTTTGTGACCCCTAAAACCTCGGAAAAATATTTTTATTTTTTATTTTTACATTTTTCCTAAGTTTTTACATAATTTCTATTGTATAAAAGCAATGTCACTCCAATGTAAGTTAGATGCAAGTTCCCCATTCCGTACCTATTTAAGCAAAATTTTCCTAAGCTCTGAATCCACTGAAGACGCAGCAAAACCTGAGTCAGACCCGTGCTACATAACTGTCAATGCCAATCCAATAGGCATTGTCCCATAAAATGACAATCAGATACAAATGCTACGGCGTTAAAGATATCCACATGGACCCAGCAGTGGGCGAAACTCGCCCCCAATGGACATTGTCCCACAAAATCAAGCTCTGTTTTTATATTTATTTTTCGAGAAAATATAAAACTTTGAGAGCCTGGGTCGGACATGTCGATTTGGGCTGCTTTAGTCAATTTTTGAATATGAATCAGACTACGAAATTTTTAATTTGGGTCCTTATGCCAAGGACAATGATTTAAAAGTGTATTGTTCTTCTATCTTCTGAAATGTCATGATTTCGTAGGTGTACCTAGATCACAAAAAGTTGGCGGAACATGGATCTACAGAGTGATTTTGAATTCGTTGAACACTATTAAAACTAACATTATATCTAGACTTTTACTAAAGTCATTCAGTTTCGAAAATAAAACTCTTACACCCCGTTCACTCGCGGGCTGAGTCGGGCGACGTAGGGAAAATATTTTTCCATTTTAAATAAGTGTACGGAAAGCATATATTCCCGTTATCTGCGGAGTTCGTTTAAATATTAGTTCTGAATGCTGAACTGAGCTGCACTGACGACTTACTACGCGGTATCATGCGTATTTATCACATTGGCAAAATCTTACTGTTTTGAACGCGAAAGTTGGAATCGTTACATGTTTATTGCCTTTACCTCTAAATTCGAAGTAGGTATATATCTAGGTATTGTAAAAGTATATTTTGGAGTCGGTGCCCAAAATGTATGTCCTAGTCATGGAACTTGGCACCGACTCCAAACTATATTTCTACAATACCCACGTAATTCAAAACTTTGTTGCGACTATTTAGTGTTTAGTTGTTACGTTTACTCAATAACGGCTGAACAGATTTGGAAAAAATTTGGCACAAAGATAGCTTATATTCTGAAATAGCACATTTTATTTCAATCGCAGTTATCAATTCAGCTGATTGACAAACTAGGTGGTCCATTAGTGTTCCTGTTATTATGTGCTTAATGTAGGTACAGATCTATTACAAATTTTGATGATGCAAATATTGTGCGTCTCAAATTTTACGGATATTATTAATGTAATACCACTTTTACTGCGTTAATACCACTTTTACTACGTTAGTTCAACATTTAATTAATGTAGGTACAGATTTATTACAAATTGATGATGCAAATATTATGCGTCTCAAAGTTTACGGATATCAGTAATGTAATACCACTTTTACTGCTTCAATACCACTTTTACTACGTTAGTTCAACATTTACTTAATGTAAGTACAGATCTATTACAAATTGATGATGCAGATATTGTGCGTCTCAAAGTTTACGGATATTAGTAATGTAATACCACTTTTACTACGTTAATACCACGTTTACTACTTAAGTTCAACATTTACTTAATGTAGGTACAGATCTATTACAAATTGATGATGCAAATATTATGCGTCTCAAAGTTTACGGATATTGATAATGTAATACCACTTTTACTGCTTCAATACCACTTTTACTACAAAAAAGAAACAGAGACTTTGTTTACTACACTACCTATGTCACAGATTATAAAGTAATATGTCTAGAGTAGACCTATGTTTACTCGCGTATTCTAAATGGGACGTCATTTGCGTCCTTCCGTTAATACGGCGGACATAAGAATTTTGTAGATTTTTATTATCGTAATAATTATCAATCCCGCTCTTTATAAAAAAATGAAATGCGTGTTTTGTATTCCACAATTCAATTCTTATCAAATAAATACATAATTTTAGTGATTTTCAATTACTGTCACCATGCCTATTATAATTTTTGGAGCGCGAATTGAATTTAACCTAAATCTGATAAAAACTCTTGTTTGTTTCTATGGTATTTTAGGAATTGTGCGTTTAAGAAATACTGTTATATTTAGACTTGCTGACCTGGCAAACGTTGTTTTGCCATATTATTGGCATAACCATTTTCATATTGAATGTTTTCGGTACCTATTTGAAAAAAGTCTGTCCCTCTTTATTAGTCATTATCATTATTCTCAGATAGATGTCTGATTGGCTCGTCAGCTTTCTGAAAAAATTGTTAGAAATAAGAATATTTATGTCAACACTCCAGTTTTCATGAAGAAGGCATCATGGGATATGTGTGAGAGATTCACGAGAGAATAAAGCTTTGCTGAATTTGATTTTGAATATTTTTCAAAAATCTGTTGTTAGCGATGCCGACCTCCTTCGTACCTCGTCCACCTTTTTAGTCGGCAACACCATGGCATGAACCCTTGCTTTAGTCCGCATCATACAAAACTGAACTGTTGGCGTGGCGTACAGACTGGATTTTTTTTATTAATAGTTCTCTACGCTAATGAAAACGTTGCCTGATTCAACGGATGCGAGCTTCGGAGCTCCTCGACAGATTAGTTAAGTACAGAAGTTGCGCTAAAAGGACTCCAACAAAGACGTTCTTTTTTCAAGGTTTCACCCTTGAATTTCCTAGTCTTTTATTAAATAAAAGACTTCCATTGTACTGGCCTGTATACCGGAAGGATAGGCTGAGACCAGGGTCTACTGCTTTCCACGATCCTGAAGAACGCACACCGATTTTGAGTATTTTCGGTATGCTTTTTCACCATGTTGTATTGATGAATAGACTTATCTAGTCCCCGAAGGACTCGTACATTCTACCAATACGTCTAATTTTATTCGTCTTACCATGGCTATAGGTTCTTAGTAGTATATTTTAGTAAATATAAAACAACAGAAGAATAACGTCACATTGTAAAACAGGTAAAATATTGCACCCACAAATGCTTTCAATCCACATAAGTACATTGAACTCTTATTGTTTATAAAGTCCAGAATTATGAATAAAATATGTTGAACTATTTTAGGGGGGCCATCATACTGTAGTTTGTAACCTAATAAATATATAAGCATTATTATAAATTCACATCATAGTGCTGACATGGCCCCGGCCAGAATAACCTTTATTTCATGGACTTTCGTAAATAACCTTCTGTTTATTGTCTACCGTGAACTCCACGCGGAGAGATATAAAATGTGCGGTAATGATATTGATATTACAGCGTGCAGTTTCATTCGTATGTTTCACTAATTATAAATATGGCAGGGATTCGTCGCTCTTCGTAATTTGGAATGAGGTTTTTTAGATTTTTTGTTAGTGATAGTTTCACTGCAGTTTTAGCATCAAGGGGATTCATTTTGTAAGTTCTTCTTTGACTAAATCGGGGCCTTTGGTAGGAACATGAAATAGTGTTAATCTCTGTTAAGGATTTAAAAAAAGGTGTCTTTGCTACCTTGTAAGCTAAATGCAAGTCAAAGCAAAATGAAGGTACCTTATCATCATCATCATCATCAGCCATTTGACACCCACTGCAGGACATAGGCCTTCCTCGAGGTTTTTCTGACCATGAAGGGTTTTGCCATAATCGCCACGCTTGGCAGGCGGGTTGGCGATCGCAGTATGCAGTTGGAATCTCAGGAAGACGCTGCTGCCCGTCTCCTGGTAATTTATTTCCTTAGTCGCCTTCTACGACATCCACGGCAAAAAATGGAGGGACGCTATTCTTAATCCGGCGCCACACGGAAAGGTACTTATTTATTAATGATAACTTGCACACAACACGATCAGTTGTTCTGGTTCCGGACACCCTGTACAATGGTTACTGGCGAGAGCATCGCAAATATGGAAAAACACCCAGACTGAGGTCATTTATACAAACATACGGCGGGCTCCAGTGGGAATCGCACCCACAACCCCCGGCAGTCAGCAGTCAGCAGCAGTCATCGGAAACTGAAAAAGTCCAAAATTTAAAGGTTGCTCAGCGGTCAGCAGTACAGTCATAAACATTTACGACCGTGCACTCTATTCGCATGTAAAGTAACTACAGATGATTTTAAAGTAATAAAAATTGAGACTTTTTTTTCCTTATTGGAAGTTGTTCAATTTTATCGATACTGTAAAAAAATCAGGTTATTTCTATGCCACGATGTACAAAAACCATGGTGTACGCATCACAATGATATACCTACAGAACATCGAACGACCAATCCGGCACATAAAATACCTATCATCGGCGGCCGAAGGCCGTTCGCCCACAGCACACATACGCAGGAAAATTCAAACGTCGAACGTGGTAAATGCGCGTATCGGTTCGAGTATGCGCCGTGACGTCCAATCGCGCGGAACCGATCAACCAATCGGAGCGCTGCATCCGCACTCGATACCGAACGACCAGTTTTTGCTGAGCTCCGATCTTGCCGCTCACTGCCTTTCTGTCAGGCCGTCGGTTAGCGATACGGGGGGCGCGGTAGCTCAAGTTGGCTGGTCGGCCTTGTGCTAAGGTTCGATACGGCATTGGTGATTGGCTCCGTAGTACGTCACGTAGATTTTCCGTAGAGTTTTTTCACGTCGGATGGGTGTGTTCAGGCGGTTTTATGTATCGGCGTTGTCTGATTGGTAATTGGTATATGTGCGGATGGTATTTTCAATGTGCTGGCACGCAGATGAAACATGTTTTTGTGCTATATAGTGGTTGCATGCTTCATGAAGACTTTGCATTATGTAGATGCTTTCTATTGAGGCTTCATTAAGTTAATCACTCTATGTCTTTACAACTTTGATATTAATTTAGGCCCCGTATATAGGTATATTTTAGACTAGATTTGCTCAGTATTTTGACTCAGGATTAATACAGTATGGAGTGGTAAGAGGTGGTAAGAGGTGTCCACTCAGAAGCTGTAAATAAAACATTACATAACATATCATAAACTCATGCCTGCGTCCCAGAGGGAGAGGGGTAGATAGAGACCAGGGACTCCACTTGCCACGATCCTGCCAGATCACTTTCGCATCACCAACAGTAATTAGTCGTTGCATGCACGATAGCCGGTTTCGGGTACTTTTTATATTGCCCTTTGCTATTTGGTCGAAGTATATCCGCCTGGGACGTCCCTTACCGGCCCTTCCACCCACAATCGCTCGACAGCGACAGCTCGAGTAACAAACACCCAAACGCCTTACACATTTAGAATATTAGTAGGATATCAATTAAACCTCGGGTTGTTCCAAGACGTTTTACTGCACAGCTATGCAGCATAAACATAGTACAAAATTCAATCTCCCCGAACACTTTAAACAAACTGAGGAAGGAGAACTCGCGAGTCCACCAAGCAACGTAAATATGGCGATTTTTATTAACTTCATAAACTAAGCCCGCCCGACAGGAACTTAGCCTCAACTTATGTCGCGTTTACACCGGGCGACCAACATACAAAGGCAAATCTCCAAAATGCAAAGTTGTTCAAGGAGGAAGCGGTGGTAGCGGAGCGGTGAAACGCCCGGCTTCTCATTCGGAAGGTCGTGGGCTCGAAACCCGGCATGTACCATTGACGTTACGTTCTAAGTTACGTAGTACATTTGTAAAGTGATAGTACCAATACCACTCACTAACAGTCAAGGAAAACATCGTGAGGAAACCCTAGTGTCTGAGGATCAACTATGAGGCTTAGTGCGGAAATCTGAGGTCTAACTTAAAAGGGGGCGAGTCCCTAAAATGCATATTTGTTCAATAGAGCCATATTAGTACGTTAATGCTTGTTTCATTGGACCTACTGGTAGTTTAGTAACCAATCGTATCTCAATGGTATAACACGTGCAACTTACTCTATACTCACAATTTTTTTTTTTTTAAATGTTATACCTAAGCACGAAAACTGTTGTTATTTGCCTCTACATAGAGGCAAATAGTAACTGTTGTCGTAAAATGACATTGGAATGACATCGCACTGCTATTTACAAAGCAATAGCAGTGCGATGTCATTCCAATAGTATAACCCGCTGAAGTCAAATAGGCATCTCTCGCGAAGAAGGTGCGTGAATTGAGGCGCTGAGTAAAGTTGCACGGCTTTTACAATTGGAATGCAATTGGTTACTAGACAACCAACAGTGTCAATACAACATACATCACCGTACTAATATTACTCTATTGAAAAACAAAATTGACGTGAAACGTCTTTCAGTTCGGTGGAAGGGCGTCACTTGCTAAAACCGCATGGAATGATAACATGTCGCCTTGACAACGGCTGCAACTCTGTAACCACGTGTCGTGTGCAATTCATCATCATCGTCGTCACCCATTGCAGGGCACAGGCCTCCCTCGTGGTTTTCATAGCCATGAGGGGTTTTGCCATAATCGCCACGCTTGGCAGGCGGGTTGGCGATCGCAGTATGCAGTTGGAATCTCAGAAAGACGCTGCTGCCCGTCACCTGGTAATTTATTTCCTTAGTCGCCTTTTACGACATCCACGGCAGGAAATGGAGTGACGCTATTCTTAATCCGGCGCCACACGGAACAGTTGTGTGCAATTCATTTCCATTCATTTGTCGTTGAGTAGAAAGTAGCCATTACCCATATCCTCTTGATTCGTGCCGCGTAACACATTGCGCAGAGGTAAAAGTTAACGTAAACGTTAAAGTTTAACGTGAAACGTCTGTAACTGTAACTGTAAAAGTTAAAGACGTTTCACGTTAAACCAACGGCCGTGTAACCCGTCACAGCCCCACCCGCTTTTAACTAGCCCCCAAGACCGCTGTTGTATTGTATGGAGGTTTACAAAATGAATGCATGTTATTTTCGATTTAATTTTTGAAAACGTGTGTTTTGTTCATTAAGTATCTTTTAAAAAAGAATTTCAGAGGAGCGGGGCCACTATAACATAGAAGGCTTAGTACAGGCCTCCGACGCATTTTTTGTATTTTGATATTGTTTAAATAATAAACGAATTTATTATTGTTATTATTATAATTGTGGATTTTTTTTTATTATGCTCTCTCAGTCTAAAATCACCACTCCATTGCGAACGCAGACTTTGATTTTATTTAAAGCGAACTAGGTAAGGCTTTCTTTATTGAAAGATTTTTAATTTTGAAATTTCCGCTCGCATTTCAGCTCTGCGGAGGCAAGGCATGTTTCGACGAGCTCTTTTTGTATAGAAATGTGTGAAGTTACAGGCGAAATTATTACTTTTTCGTTAAAAATCTTCGAACATTTTTGTAGTACAGCTTGGTAACGGAGGAGAGAAAACGTTGTAAGGAAATCTCAGTGTCTGAGATATTCACATACCTTGCCTATTCTTGATAGATGCGTTCCATCCAATGAGATACGAGCTACGATATCCGTCCCACTGTAGGGCACAGGCCTTCCTCAGCGAGATAGTATGGGCTTAATCACCTCGCGTGCCCACCGCTGATTGGTGATTTCAAGCGCCGGGGTATATGAATAGCTCAGACACTCAGGTTTCCTCACGATATTTTCCTTTACAGTTAGCGAGTAGTTTTGCTACTATAACTTCCCAAATGTACATAACTTAGAAAACAAAGTCCATGCCCGCACTGGGAATCGAACCTGGCTCTCTCGCTTCCGAGTCCAATGTTCTACCCACTAGGCTACCGTCGCTCTCACTCTTACAAATGGTGATTAAGCCCTTCAACCTTTCCTTCCACCTTAAGACCCTTAACATCCTACCCCCTGCAGTAAGAGTTTTATAGGCTCGTCCCATCGTTATGGTTTTTGCAAGTAACATTTAATTTAATTAATATATTTATTTCAGAATAAATCCACATAATAGTAATAGTAATAGAAAGACTAAGGGCCGGTTTCTGAATTGAGAATTTCACTAAGTAAATACTTAAGTGACGTTCTGTCACGCGCTTCTCTGAGAAATTCGCAGAGACAGCACTACAGTTAACTATTTACTTAGCGAGATTCTCAATTCAGAAACTGGCCGTTAGCCTATATTAGTAACAAAACCTAGGTAGTACAGTACAGAGGTGTCATTTAATTTGAATATTTAGTGGACCCGCGCACATGCGTGCTGATCTAGTGCCTGAAAATGTGGCAGTTAACTATGTCTCCGATCATATTTAGGATGCTGTTAGAGCTCCCACGCACTCTGCGCAGTATTGAAGCAGTTCGCTTTGTAATAATAGAGAAGAAATCATCCACCCCGCCTTCAGCGAATGTAGAGAGATTGGCAAAAGGCGTCTTCTTCTTCCTTCTTTTGTGTCAAAAGCGTCAACTCCTCCTCAGGACACTCGCTCCTAAAAACGCGCCACTGCGATTGCGCTGGGTGAAGCCTCCACGAGGACCCGCAAGCTGCACTGCTATGGAAAAAGGCTTTAAAAAGGGTTATCTTTACATCTCTAGTGCGCCTTGCAAATCTGTTCGCCACCATGTTGCAATGGACCGCCAGCGCCCTCATCTCACGTTTCATGTCATATCATCGGGTAAGTCCTCCGTCAATGTGGCCCAGATATTTAATTTTAAGCATAATTATCATTGCATAAGTTTAGTTGACTAGGTCTTCTTTTTCTGTTTTTATTTCAATGCTGCTTGCTGCTTGTATGTATGTGAATATTTTATATGTAGGTATATGTATGTATGTGAATATTTTATCTGTTTCCACTTTTTTTTTACTTTTAAAAACCCTACGAAAATCTTTTAGTCATTCGCCAGCCAACCTATGATAATAATCTAGCATTAAACGAGCGCTCCAGTCCGGAAAATACCAGTCCAAACCAGAATCCAAGCTCAAACGCCCTAGGAAAAATCTAACCGGGTATTTCCAATTTCCCAGCGCCGCAATATACTAGATAACGCTAAACTGCAGCGCCAACCAACACATACATAAGGTTTTATATTAAAAATCCCTCTATTTAGTAGTAACGTGTCGGCAAGACTGTAGTTTATAGGACGACTCGCGCAGTTTCTTCGATAATTCGCCCCTTTAGTGGGAAAATCTTCTAAAGTTTCTGGTATGGAGAGTTCCGTGAAACTTAACAGTGATGTAGGTTTTATATTGTTTCCTTTATCCGTAGGTAAACTTGGGTTAGGTAGTTAAAGGCCTTGATCTTGATTTTTTATCTTATCTTTCATTTCACTGCCTTGTTGGTCTAGCGGTATCACATCTGATTAGCATGCCGAAAGTCGAGCTTTTGATTACCACGTGGGGCCGCCGTTCATTTTTATACATGGCCCCAGCTCACATCAACGCCTTTGAAGACAGAGGCAAAAAAATGTTTAAATAAAAAAAAACCGACTTCGAAACATTATAGCACTAAAAAGTTAGAAATAAATTAAATAATTAGAAGTATTTATACATGTAGGTATTGTAGAAATATAATTTGGAGCCGGTGCCCAAAATATATGTGCTGTTCTTGAAACTGGGCACCGACTAGAAATTATATTTCTACAATAACTACATGTATAAATACTTCTAATTATTTAAATTATTTCTAACTTTTTAGTGCTGCAGTGTTTCGAAGTCCGTTTTAATTTTTATTTAAACAATTATATTTTTCAATTTTTAGTGAGGGAGCAGGAGAAAAATAAATAAGTCCCTTATAACAATAATTTACCCTACTTTACCCTAATTTACCCTAATTTACCCTATTTTATATTCTAAATTTCCATCTCCGAAAGTCTTCACCAGAACATCACCAAATTAACTTGGGGCTACTTTTACGCAATTTTATGAAACATACGGATATTACTAAAGGATGGGCCCCATTAGGGCTTATTTACTGCTTTCCATTGAAGAGTTCGGTTCTCCATCTCTGAAAGTCTCCATCAGATCTTCACCAAATTAAAATGGGGCCAATGGGTCGTTATACCTGTTCGAACAAAAAAAGAATTGTCGAAATCGGTTAAGATTTGACGGAGTTATAGGGGAACATAGCCAAAAAATGTATATATATATATATACGCGTTTAATTAATAGCTTCCTCTTTTTTTGAAGTCGGTTAAAAAATTGGTGATTAAGGACACTTAAAGAATAACATCACAACAAATATGGCTCCATGCAAATAGGACTTCAAGTTGTGACTAAGTTATGGCTATTGTTGCAGAATTATGCGCTAGGGTTAGAAACAAAGCAGTGCTCATTTTTCTTTAAAGTTCCAGATTAAATATTCCTTGGGGGCGTTTAAGCATAAAACGGCCGACGACATCATTAACCCTGGCAATATTATCGGCACGTGGCAGCTTATTTCTTGCTTGCAACACCACAAAGGATTATACTAAGAAAATCCACTAAATAACCCTTTTGATATCGCGCCACAACGCGGAATACGTTGCATTTTAACGAGTTTAAAATACTTTATGCATAGACATTACGTGAAGCTTTCGGGCTACAGGAAAATTTCATCCCAACGTAAAATTCCTCCGAGCACCGGCCAATAGCAGGAGCCAATTTGAATATAGAAGACCGCTGCAGAATTTATAACGCCCATACGAACTTAAACGTTCCATTTTCGAATTTTTCTCCCTCTCTTTCGAGCGATAATTCAACTGGTGTTTATTTAAAATTCGAACATCTGCGGTGGCTAACAGTTGAGCTGGGATTTTCGATGGAATTTATTAGAACTGTTATAGCGGTCGTAAGTTCCAAATCTTGCATGGAGGAGGCAGCATAATTTACGCCTCAACTTTAAAAAGCCTTTATTTTGAAATAGAATATTCTGTGCTTTTTATTAAGGTAATCCACCTGTCACTTTAGTTCAATGAGGTACTATGTACTACGTTGTGGCGAAGATATTCCAAACATGTGTTGTTAACAGCTGTTAGTTGTTTTTTTATTTTATTGATTTTTGGCCAACTGATGGCTGTTAACAGTGGATTAACATAGTGCACGAGAAACGGGAGGTAAATGATTTGCAGCCAATTAGCTGCAAATTTTGCGACATAAAAGTTCAGTTTGTCGATGAATTGTCTCTTGTAGTACTTACGTAGTACATAATACCTCATTGCTTCAATTCAAAGATTCGTCAAAACGCCGAGGGAACTGCATAAAACTCTTTATTCCACAATCTTGCCGAACGCCAGCCCACAACACGCAAAATCGCCACAGCAAACTTTCCAGCACGGAAAATTAATAAACAGCCAATGTAAGAGATTATTGGACTAGATTGCCCCGATATATAGCACCTGGCGCAAGACTGGCCAACATAAATGCACCCAGTTGCATAGGTGCTTGTCGTTTGAGGGGGGGCACCTCTAGCACTTGGCCCCGACCCCCTGTGGGCAATAGTGGGAAAAAGGGGGTGCGGCACCCCCTTTAAGGGGGCTGATGCTCCAGTTAGACGTCAAGTATCGCGAGGAAAGAAATACGTGGGACGATTTCTTGTGCCGCGCTTCTATAGGGTGACACGTGCGTGTGTGCGAGTGTTGTCGCCCGTGTGCGCGTGTGATGGAATTCCTTTTTCGGATGACGATTTGAGACGACGATTTGCGCGTAATTAAATGAGTCGCAGACGTTTTTCGCTCTAATGAAAGGTAATATATTGCGTTCTACGTGCGTTGATAATCATGCGCCGCCAAATTGATGGTATGTCGGTACCTGTGATGGTTCTTTGTTCCTTTAGGATGGGCTGTTTGATTGCGTAATTTGAATATTATATTGTGTGCGGGCGAAACTTGGATGGAACTGTTGGCGATTTGCGTTGTATCACGAAAAATATTGGACGCAAAAGCACTGTTCGTGATTTAAATAGAAACTCCATACTATGATTAGCAATAACTACGCTTCATTCAGACATTGGTCACTTTATGTGTGTTTTATTTGCATTGAATTTTATTGTTACTAATAATGACAAAACTTCAACTAGTTACACATACCTACATTAAATGGCTCTAATCGTAATTCTTTTCTAGGTAAATTTAACCCCTAACCGTCGTTTCGAAAAATTGTTGTATCTTTTTGGTGCGTGGATAGCCGTGGTATCTCTTGTGAACTCGAGAGGCGGCGAGAACGGCGAGAGGCAACGAATTCCGGCAGCCGAGTAATACATGTTCTTTTGTTATTTAAAAAAAAATACGTACTACATCGCAATTTATGGTGAACATAAAATTTAAGTTTTCTATTAAAATGAAGAACTGCTTCTTTAAATTTCTGTTTCACATAAATTTTTCATAACAATGTAGAGGTTGATCTGTAAAAACGCGTGCCATTTTAAAACAGAAAAAAGTTAATAATAATAGGTAGTATGTAATAAACAATAACCAATTATTTTATTAAAAAATATCGAATATGCCAGAAAACTCAGTGCAATAAAGGTAAGTACCGAAAACAAACAAGTTTTATTCACAATATGGTCTTCAAATTGACGAACGGTTTTTTATTATGGGGTAAGTGAGAAGGTTAGGTTTCTAGGGTTAATAACCTCGCTTGCTTTCCGACAATTTCCGGTTCCTATTACCTAAGTGTAAACTATGTATGAAAATCGTGAGTCGTTAAAAACAATGTCAAAAAGTTTAAAAGCTTATTTTATCTATCATGTCTGCCGATATTAATATTTTCTTTTCCTATCATAACCAAACAACGACAGTTACGTTTACCATAACTTATTAACGTCCAAAACCTTTGAAACCTCTAAAAACCACCGTAAAATACAAAAACGACAGTCGTAACATTGAAAATCGAGACACTTAACAACTAATCCGCTGTCCCAACAATACCAAAACTCGAAAACGCACCCTATAGATATTGGCACTAAAATACACAATCACCCAACCGAATCCTGTCGCAGGCAGCGTCGGAAATGGTCCGGGATCATAAGGTATTTTTCCGAACACACACGCCCGCGCCCGACTCCCTGTGGGGGGACCCATACTCCTAGTGATCTGGGCTACCGATTTTATAGAGTTGCTGGGGCGTAGAGGCGGCCTAACATTTTTTTTGCATATCTAAGAAACCTTTTACAATAATTTTATTTTACCACCTTTATTTTTTTACAAATGTCGCCAAACTTTATTGTCGTTGTGCTATTTTTGTGTTGTACTTAAGGTTTCCATTAATTAATGGATGGGTGAGAGCTTGGCTCTGCTTATTATAAAAAAAATATACATGGTGAAAACGTGCTAGTTCAATAATTATAACAATAACAACATCCACACAACACAATCACTTGTCCTGGTCCCGAACTAGGATACCAAATAGGAGGGTTGTATATTAATTTCGTAATTAGATATTTAAGTAAACATAAACATTTAGATACAGGCACATACATTGCTTCTGGCCCCACACTAGGATACCCTGTGTCGTGGGAACCAGAAACAACGACATCACAAACATGTAAACATCCAAGACCTGGGATTTTTTTTTTGTCCCCAGCCGCGATTCGAACCCGGGACCTCTCGCATGGTATGCAGATGCACTACCGCTGCGCCACGAGGTCGTCGGTCACAAGTCGTGGTCCATTTCATAAAAATCAACATCACGTCAAGATAAATTATTTTGTAACTTTTTAATATATGCCACATGTTTCTATCTCCGTGAAGTTTGTTTTAGTTACTGTATTTTTACTGTGTCATTTTTTCAAAGTGCGTGAAGTTTTTCTGTGGTCATGCATCAATATATTAGCCCGTCATCCATTGCTGAATATAGGCCTCCCATAAGACCGCCTATTCTTTTTGTCCTGGGCAATCCTCATCCAGCCGCAGCCAGCAGGATGCTGATCAAACCAAGTGCTTTTTTACAAACACAGCAATAAGTTTCCCGAATGGAGAGCGGTGGTGTGGTGAGACGATTGACGTATTGTAGTCCCTAAGCCATAAGAAATCAACAGAATAATTATAATTAATTTTAGGTTAATGTATGTACTACATACCACGAATAAGGTAAATCAACTGACTAAGCCGACCGCCTCTGCCACCTTCCAAAGGCTACGTTCTTCGCTTCTTCGCCTCGCCCCGATAGCCGCTGATGTGTGCGGGTTCCGAACGCTGAAAGACGCTTCTGACGCGACGGTTTCCTGAAAATGTATGCTGGCCCCCTCCTCCCGCTTCCACACCCCCCAACCCCACAGTACAGCTGTGAGCGAAAAATACACACATAGAAAAAAGCGCCTGTGTTGGTGATCGACGTAACCTAGTGTGCGTGGAACGTGAAAGGTTTTTCATCTGTATTTGTTATAGAAGAGATCCTATAGTGTTGTCCTGTGTGTGTGCGTCATAGTATTTTTCGTTTGGCGGGATTTTTCCGCGTGTATTGGTGTGGAGTATTTTATCGACGCCCCGGGTTTTTGTACATGAAATTTTATGTAGTAGCCGATATTATATAGCGTATCTGCTGGCTTATGTATATGGATGGAAGATGTCGTTTTTATACGTGGCCGGGATGTTGGCTCGTTTGCATTTTATTTATTTGAGGTTTTCGGACGAATTGCCGGATTATTTCTAGGTAGGTACGCAATGCCTTAACGTCGAGAGATAGATAAAACGACGTGGTTTTAATAAAAATATGTAACTTAACTCGTAAATTTGATATTATTTTCGTCAAAATATGGCATTTTACTTTTTTTGATTGGGTTGAATCTGCAGACTTTAGTAAAACCGTAACTGGATTTATTTTGATAGCTCTATTAGAATATTTGACTCTGTACACTCAGCTAAAGATAAGACTATCGTGCGCTAGCTTTTATTACTATTAATATAGGTAAGTGCGACTATCAAATTTATTGGCCCAGTTCCAATGCCAAGTTAATCCCAACATTCTGCTGGTACCTATGGGACCTTTCCTTTTCTTCAAACCTTACTCAAACTACTCCTCCGTGGAGACTGGGACCGATTGGTCCCCTTTTTAGGGTTTCGTAGTGAACAAGGAACCCTTTTAGTTTCGCCATGTCCGTCCGTATGTCTGTCTGTCTGTCCGTCAGTCCGTCTGTCTGTCCACGGCCTAGCCCAGAGACGATTAGTATGAGAAAGTTGAAATTTGGCTTAGACGTACACATTAATCACGCTGCGACAAAACGGAATAAAATCTTTAAACAAGTAATTAAAGGGGGTACCTTTACCGTACAATTAAATTAGGGATGCAATATTTATTTCTCGCGTAATAGGCGACCAACTTGTAAAAGGAAAACTTCGTACAAAATCCATTGAAAATTACGTTGATAAAGTTCTTAGTTCTGTAAAGCAGACAATAACCCTTCTTTCTACGGAATCCTATACTGGCGAGTAGTTCTCGAATGGAGACCACATATCGGCAAGCGCAGCGTAGGACGACCAGCCACAAGATGGACAGATAACCTCATCCAAGTGGCAGGAAGACGCTGGATGCAAACCGCTTCCAACCGATCCTGGAAATCCATGGAGAAGGCCTATGTCTAGTAGTGGACTTCTTGTGGCTGAATGATGATGATGTACTAGTATGTGTGTTAAAAAATATATATAATTTGTTTATTCTATAACAGATTCATGCAATTTTTACATTAACTCGTTTCCGCCAAACTAAATGATAGTTTATTGGCAGACTCACCCCCAGTTTCTCGTACACAAACACAATGTTAATCTACTGTTAACAGCTGTCAATTGACCAGTTCATAAAAAAAAACTACTGACAGCTGTTAACAGTAGATTAACAGCTTGTTAGTGTGCGAGAAACCGGGGATTACTCTCAGTTTAAAACTAAGTTACTTATAATACCTAAAAAAATACTTAAATTAAGTTTACATAGAGAAGTAAAACAAGATACTTAACATAGGATCAATTTATGGTATTTGCACCTACTACCCGTATCTTCGTCCCCCTATCTCGTACCCGTATTTCTCCTTCGACAAACTCTCCAAGTCTCTGAGGTTGCCTGGAAGAAATTGCAATTAGCAATGAGGGCGCCAATTGTACTTTTTCTTTTGTAACTGCTATTTCTGTTATAATTTTTCCGGTACTTACACAACAAAGAATATTCTTATTTTATCTTACTCTAATTGCCTCATATTAAAGAGGTCGTCCGTTCGAACCCCGGTATGTTCTTTATTTTCTTGACTTTATTTTGTAAGTAACATACATTTGTGAATTTCTAGTAGCAATACCATTAGCTAACTGTGAACGAAAAATTCCCAATTATCGGTGGGAACGCATGGTGATTAAGCCCACTCTCTCTCTCTATCTGAGAGAAGACATGTGCCCTACAGTGGCTGTTATAAAAGGCTGTACATTATTTTATATCGCCTTATTACACAATACTACCTGAGTCGGCAAACGTTTCGGCATATTAATTAGCCTACGACCTATTCTCATACCTACCAAGTATGCACAAAAAAAAATCACAAAAATCGATGAAGCCGTTTTGGAGGAGTTCAATAGCAAACACTCTGACCCGAGATTTTTATATATTAGATTAGATTAGATTAGATTAAAACTAATCGTTTACATAGTAAACGACTAGGCAACACCCAATACACGGATACACGGAACAACGTAGAATTTCCATCAGTTTATCACGAGCGATAAGTGGGTCGCAAATGAAATCTGCTCCCCCCCTCTCCCTTTAGTCCTGGGGGCTGTGGGGGGTGGGCAAAGGGGGGTTCTCATCTCTCGATTTGTGTGTAGGTCCTATCCTACCATACTGATAATAATGTGTTTTGTCGTAAATAAAACAAATGGAGTGTCGTTTTCTGGCTCCACTCGTGCCTGTTGGCTTTTTATGGTTCCGTACCCGAAGGGTGTCAAACGGGACCCTATTACTAAGACTTCACTGTGCGTCTGTCTGTCTGTCTGTCACTAGGTTGTATCTCATGAACCGTGATAGCTAGGTAGTTGAAATTTTCACAGATGATATATTTCTGTTGCCGCTATAACAGCAAATACTAAAAACAGAATAAAATAAATATTTAAGAGGGGCTTCCATACAAAAAACGTGATTCGTTGTTATTTCTTCTCGATCTTTGTGTCCAATGTTGTAGAGATAATGTACAGAACCCTTCGTGCGCGAGTCCGACTCGCACTTGGCCAGTTTTTAGATCTTTGTCGTGAGTTAGACAGATCAGATAAGGTACAGTCAGTAGCATATTTAAGGTAGACTGATGACACCTGACGATCTAAAGTAGTCTCTATAATAATAAAAATAACATCCACACAACACAATCACTTGTCCTGGTCCCAAACTAGGATACCTTGTACTACGGTCACCAGGCAAACATATCAAACACCCAGACTGAGGCCATATGTACAAATGTACGGTGGTCCCCAGTGGGAATGGAACTCATGACCTCTAGTATGGTCATCAGACGCGATTCCGCAAAACCAACGAGGCAGTCACTTTATGACAGTGCAATAACCTCAATTCAGTAGCCGTGGTGGCGGAGCGGTATAACGCCGGCTTCTCATTCGGGAGGTCGTGGGTCCGAATCCCGGCATGTACCAATGACTTTGTTTTCTAAGTTACGTACATTAGTGGAGGTGTATTAGCATTACCACTCGCTATCCGTGAAGGAAAACATCGTGAGGAAACCCTAGCGTCTAAGATATTTACATACCTCAGTGCTCGCTGCGTACAATGGCCTAACCATGAGTCCAAGTGCGGAAATCTCAGGACTAACTAGAACACTAATCTCAGTTCAAAGCCGAATACAGGGTGCGGTGTAAAGAATGTATTATTCAAATTACCCACTGCCAATAAGTTTACAATTCTTAATTATTTAAATGAAATGTCAGTGGAAGTAAGATCCTCACAATATGCTAGTAAAATGCTTTATAAAAAGTGTGTAGCTTCTGAATTAATGAACCAGTTTGTCACCAGTACCTACCATACATTTATCCTAATGTTAAGTATTTTCTTTTACTTTTCTATGTAAACTTAATTTAAGTCATTAGTTAGGTACCTATTTTAAGTAACTAAATTGAGAGTAAATCTGCCAACAAACTATTATTTAGTTTGGCGGAAATGAGATTATTTAAAAATGTAACATGTATGCACCTTTTACAGAATAAAACAATTATTTATTTATTTATTTAATTGCTATGATAACCGAGCGACTGCTAAAAATTTCAAGATAGTACGGTCGACAGCTCTGAGAGAAGGCCTGTGCCCTATCATAAGCAGCCTATATACGTCCCACTGTAGGGCACAGGCCTTCTCTCAGAGAGAGAGTATGGGCTTAATCACCACGCGTGCCCACCGTGGATTGGCGATTTCAAGCGCTGAGGCATGTGAATAGCTCAGATACTCAGGTTTCCTCACGATCTTTTCCTTCACAGTTAGCGAGTGGTATTGCTACTATAACTTCACAAATGTACATAACTTAGAAAACAAACTCATAGGTACATGCCCGCACTGGGAATCGAACCTGGGTCTCCCGCTTCTGAGTCCAATGTTCTACCCACTAGGCTACCACCGCTGTCAGCCTAGTGGGTACCACCGCTGTGCCCTATAGTGGGGCGTATATAGGCTGCTTATGACAGTCGACAGCAGGTCAACCTTTACATTGTCGTTGCAAAGTCGCTCTTAACGTAACCGATTATAGTCCGCGTGCGTTAAGGTTGATGTGCTGTTGACTGTACTGAAAAAAAAAAACCGACTTCAAAACACTACAACACTAAAAAGTTAGAAATAATTTAAAAGAATACCTTTAAATTAGGAGTGTGTATACATGTATTGTATTGTAGAAGTATAATTTGTAGTCGGTGCCCAAAATACATGTCCTGGTCATGAAACTGGGCACCGACTGCAAATTAAACTTCTGCAAGTCGGTTAAAAATTCAATAAAAACATTGAAAAACTTTGGCTTATTGAGAGTGGTTTGATTTTATCGATACTGAAGAAACAGTTTTTTCAGTATGTAAGGTTGATCAGGTGTTGACTGTAGAAAATTGAATGTAAATGGGAATCTTAATTTTCACTGGTTCATTCGCCAAATCTCGAAGGATCAATTTGGGTTGCACTCGTTTAGCTACGAGTAAAGACGCCATACGTTACGGCTCTAAAAATGGGTGTGAAGTGAACATAAACCTAGCATCAGTTTTAGTGCACTTTAGCCGGTTAAAGATGAAATCGTTCAGAACAAACCTTTTCACCCCTCTCTTTTTTTTTGCACGCCTACCAATCTCTTCCACCTCCTGCGGTTGACTGGTATAAAATGCCTATGGCATTAAGTCCGCCGTGTTGTGCATTAGTGTAAGTGCCATAAAAGTATTTATAAACAATACATACATGCATAAACTCACGCCTGGATGCCGAGGGGTAGGCAGAGTCCAGGGACTGCCACTTGCCATGATCCTGACAGATCACTTTCGCACGCCGGTTTCGGGTACTTTTTATCTTGCCCTTTGCTAATACATCCCCTATTTGGTCGAAGTATGCCCACCTGGGACGTCACTATATAGCTTAACTTCAACACTATACGGAAACCTTACCTATCCAATTAAATCAACAATTTTTTTATGTAGCTTATAATATCTCTATCTATCTAAGATAAGATAAGATAAGATAAGAATATTCTTTATTGCACACAAGAAGCGAGATACAAAATATGAAAGTTACAATGAAAAAGTACAATTGGGGCCTTATATACGTGCCATTAAGGCACAGGCCTTCTCTCAGAGAGAGACTATGGGCTTAATTACGACGCGTGCCCAATGCGGATTGGTCAGTTCTAGCGCTGTTCACATACACCTCAAACACTTAGGTGTCGTCATGACGTTTTCCTTCGCCATTAGTGATTGGTATTGCTACTAAAACCTTACAAATGTAAGTAAGTTAGAAAACAAAGTCATTGGTACATGCCGGGATTGGAACCCACGACCTCCCGAATGTGATGCCGGCGTTCTACCGCTGTTCTAACACTTACATCTTTCACCAATTATTTTTCACGTAGCAAACAGCGTGAGGAGGTTGGCGAGAGGCTTCCTACCATCGCGTACAGTCGCAAATACACACGGTCCGGCTTTTCGGTCAATTTTCGCTCTTAACCAGCTCGCTATAAGAGCTATTAGGCTACATTCTATGATGTTGCTGAGGATACACGCTCGCTACGGCCTCGATGGTCCTCCAACAGACAGACAGACACTCTGACGGTGCTACTATATATCAACTAACTAAGTTGTGTTACGAGTTGTATGCGTTGTGTGTTATACTTTTTGCGCGGAGGTGGCTAAACTTTACTAAACTATTTCTATACTCCATTCCACGAAACGAGCTTCTAAATAGAATCGTCTATGTGCGTCCGTTAGTTAATGTGCGTGACCTTCAATAGGCACTTCAATAGCGGACCGTCACCGCTTATTTTTTCGCTTATATCTAGCCGCGCGCATTGACCAATGAGATGCGAGTATTTGGTTCCCTAGGACTTCGACTCGTGTAGCTTACTAGTACAACTAGACCACTGTGAATTTGTCGTCATCAGAGTTACGATTAGGGCCCAATTTCTTCGTTAAATTTTGAACCTAGATTACTTCCTGAACTCGCTTCAAATCTCCTTACAAGAAGGGTATCGAGGTATAGCATTGGTATATAGAAGGGTCGGTACTCTGAATTGGAGATGGGCAGGTCATGTTTGTCGCAGAGAGGATTAAAGATGGAGTGACAAAGTACTGGAGTGGCAACCGAGGACCGGAAGTAGAAGTGTAGGCCGACGCCCAGCCAGGCCAATGACATCGACAAGGCAGTTAGGAAGACCTGGAGAAAAATAGCACAAAGCGCTTGCATGAAGAGGCCAACAGTGGATATCGACGGGCTGAAGATGATGATGATGATTGGTATATAATGCTTTTTGGAAATCTTTTCCAAAGATAGTGGTCGTGGGTAGGGGTAGTGACCACCCTGCTTTCCATAGAAATAAAAATACAGACAAATGAAAAAGTCAAGGCAGACCTTACTTATGTATGTAAAAAAAACTTAGCCGAAAAGACCAACCAAAAGATGAAATTTTTAAAATAAGTGGCGAGCTTCTGTTGCTGAACTAGGCAGAGCCTGTGTTTCAGCATACAGTGCCGCACCCCTCTGGTAGGAATGGCGCAATCAAATTAGGTTTGGCCTTTATAGTTTATCAAGTAAGTAAATATTTGAAACACATTCCGATTTAGTTATTTTTGTAAGAGAAAAAACACAAAAAAAAAAAAACAAAACAAAACACTTAACTAAACTAAAAAATAAAAACATGTATAGTGTGTTGGTGTGGTTGGGTCCTCTTTGTGTGTATTGTGTGAAAAGTGTGTGAGTGTATGTAAGAGGGTGTGTATATCGAATGCAAAATTTTGATATCTTTTTTTTTTATTCAACAACCGAGAGAAGATTTTCTGTTTCTGTGTATGTTAAATTTTGTAACCATTTGGATACTACGCGCTTGCAGATAATTTTAACGAGAGGGTAGATATTTAATACTTTATTTATTTTATTGTATAGATATGGGCCGAGAAATGCATAGAATTTTCTGACAAAAGAGGTGCGAGGGCATCGATTGTGCTTTATGACTGTATTTTGACGTCAGGTATTCAAGGGTGGAGTGAAGTTGGTTGACTTGTGTTGTCTAACAATAATACTTAGTATAAAAAGTTGCCTTACGGTTAAGACTTCACAATAACTGTACAAAGAGGAGGTTGAGAAAAAGTATGGTCGAAATGTACAAACCTTTAGTATTATTCTTTGAGCAATCTCAGTACTCTTAATTACTGTCTTCGAGAGAACCTTTCTGAATAATCTATGTGCTAGAAAGAGACCGAGCTGTTAAACAGAGATAGAAAGACATTCTGGAATGTTCAATAGTCCTCTAGAACCTATTTCTAGTATCTTCGATGTGAGTCTGGGTACTTCCAGAAGATGTTCTGGAATGTTATATAGTTTTCTAGTACCTTCGACGTCTTTCTAGGTACTTCCCGAAGTTTTTAGACTGGTAAGAGCTTTTAGTCGCCTTGATACTTGCAAAAAAATAAATTAACTGACTAATATTATTCATCTGAATGTTTTTCTGACCCTACAAGTCATCACTGTCTCGTAACCTAACTCCAAAATTTCGTATCCTTACACATACAATATATTGTTATATATTTCATCACACTCCATTGAACTAGAGAACGTTGTACAGTCGACAGCAGAGCTCTATTTCATAGAACTAAATTGTATGCATGCATGCAAGTGCTAATGAATGTTGAGGAAGCGAAAGTGATCTGTCAAGGATCTTGGCAAGCGGCAGTCCCTAGTCTCTGCCTACCCCTCTGGGATACAGGCGTGAGTTTATGTATGCATGTAAATTGTATGACAAAGCAATGTACCTTGCATAGCCGAACTAAAACTTTCCTAAGCACAACACATTATTGTGACGAAGAAGAAGAAGAAAGACATTTATTACGCCAATAAGACACATCACAGAAACAAAATAAGCAGATTAGTAACATAATATGCGAAACAACAGAAATAAATAACTAAATAAATACACAACAGACAAAACATATAAATGAAATTATTATCCTAATTCCAGATACCGACGACGCGAGTTCCCTCTCTACTCACTATTGTTAAGCTTTGCAAATCGGACCGAAACCTGGTCAGACTCTTCCGACAAAAAAGCAAGTTAGTGAATCCGGAATTAAGTTAATATTCCATATGCGATTAACCTACAGGCAAACAAGTGGGAAGTGGCTATGCAATATACATCGAATCGTCAACAATTAACATTTAAGTTTTTGCTGCAAAGCCGTCGGTAATGTAACTGAATAGAGTGTGCGCGTGTGAAGGTCGGTATGATGCCGACTGTACGAATGCGCGCAGCGCTCGCGCCTCGGCTCGTGACAATATATCGCTCGCGAGACGAAAAACAAAGGCGTGGCGTCATTACGGAATTGGATGTTTAATTGTCTGGAAGACGAGTGGATGTGTCGCCGAGGTATGACATTGTTGGGTTACGGTTCTTTAGTTTCAATAGCTCTTAAATTTGCATGGCTTCATGCGGTGTTTAGTTTTGCTCTATCATACTTATGTGATATACTTTTTTAGGATTCCGTACCAAAAGCGTAAGGGACCCTATTACTAAGACTCCGCTGTCCGTCCGTCCGTCCGTCTGTCACCAGGCTGTATCTCATGAACCGGGATAGTTAGGCAGTTGAAATTTTCACAGATGATGTATTTCTGTTGCTGCTATAACAGAAAATACTAAGAACAGAATAAAATAAATATTTAAGGGGGTCCTCATAACACAAACGTCATTTTTTTGCCGTTTTTTGCTCAATATTAATAACGGCAATAGCCTACCTATTGAAATATTCAAATGTTGTATAGATGATGGTACGGAACCCTTCGCGCCTAGCTATCGCGGTTCATGAGATACAGCCTGGTGACAGACAGATAGACGGACAGACAGACAGACTGACAGACGGACAGTGCAGTCTTAGTAATAGGGTCCCGTTTAGCACCTTTCGGGTACGCAATCCGAAAAACGTGTGACAGTTTGTGCAAATTCTGTATGCAGGTTTGTATCTTTGCAATATTTTGATGTCCACTACTCGTGTAAATACGCGTTAAAGGACTACTTCAAAAGAGTTCAGAACCTGGGCTTAATATGAAGGTTCATTAAACAAGCTATCAAGATGCCCCAACCATATCCCCGGAAGCGTTATCCGGCAAAAAATGTCGGAAAAGAAATATAATGTACTAGTTTCCTCTAGACGGCCGTAAACAAAACCTACGATGGGTCCTATGTAGCGAGACACGTCGCTTCAAAGCGGGGCGTGAAAGTAGAGACACTCTTTATCTGAGAGCTGTCGGACCACAGAGTATTACAGAAGCTCAGAAAATCGGCAACAATGTTGCACCAGCTTTAGGTTGACATTTACCACTTTCTCTGAGCCTACTTATAATATTCTAAATGTGAAAGTTTGTGAAGATGTTCGTTACTCAATTACGCAATAACGGCGTAACTGATTTGGATGAAATTTGGTATGGAGATATTTTGAGTCCAGGACAGGCCGGAAATTACTCATTCCATGCGCACAAAGTCGCGGGAAAGAGCTAGTAATAATAATAATAATAACAACTTCCACACCAAAATCACTGATGTCAGACTTATGACCGCACAGCTGAAATGGTATGGGCCCGAACAGATGGCCGAAAATTGTCACTGATAGGATTTTACGTGACGGATATCGCAGACGTGCTAGGCCAAGGCGGAGATGGGGGGACGATCTCTTAATATTTTTTCCCAGATGGGGGAGGATGGCTCAAGACAGAGAGGAGTGTAAGATCATGGGGGAGGCCTTTGCCCAGCAGTGGGGCAAAAACCCGGCTAACTAAAAGAAAACTTAAAAAATAAGACAATCACTTGTTCTGGTCCCGAAATAGGACATCTTCTGCTAGGGTGACCAGGCAAAGACATCATAAACATTGATATACACTCAGACTAGGGCCATTTGTACAAATTAAGTACGACGGCTTCCAGTGGGAGTTGAACCCCTGACCTCTATTTTGGTAGTCAAGCGTGTTGGCCGCTAGACCAAATTTCTTAAGTAGCATTTAACTAAAATTCCTCATATTAAATTCAATTTATATGGTAACTTAAGTGAATTTTAAGAAATGGTCCAAGTAAATCTCACTTTACTTTGTTCGTCGCAAATTTTAACCCCACGTTGGGCGCCAAATTTTGGAAGGTTAGCACTTTTTTAGCTCCAAAATCCTTGTTGCCAATATCTCTTTTACTTTCGGCGACAATTTGACTAAAACATGAGGATTGTATCAATATAATAAATGGCAATTGTGTTCTTCCCAAAAAATAATCTGGCTGATTGGTACGTTCTTAACGTCTTTAGCTATATGATACGGACTGCCTTTTAAGTCTTCAACTTGAAGATATAATATGGCACACCTACCTACATGCAGTATTATATGAAATATAAAATACAATAAAGCGTAGTTAATCAATGGCAAAAATGTTTACAACTCACCTTTTGCAAGCTCTTATTCTGTGTCAGAGGGGGTGAGGCGCGACGTGGCAGGGGGGTGGGGGAGACAAGTGCATCTCAAAGAAATGCAGATTTTACACGTCGCTACTCTTCGGCGCGTCTCTGGCGATGTATCGCGTCGAGTTTCCTCCTTTGTACCGTTCGCAACATGGTGTGGGTGGACGGACGCCGAGAAAGAGTTTCTTATAAAAAGGTATTTATGGCGCCCGATTTGGGGCTGGAGGTAATATTGGCGATGAGGTCGATCTTATTGTTAATGTGTACTTTCCCCTATGAGTAGATTATAAATCCACCGGAAGGTATCGGAGGAGTTTAACAGGGATATTACTAACGTTGGGCCTATGGCGATTAGGAATTAGTATTCAAGGAAATTACTTAAATTTATTGAAGCCCATGTGTTCTCAAATTTCATGAAGTTCTTCTTACAAAATTTAAAAGTTATTACTCCTATTCTACATGGCTGCGTGAGGATGGCTGAGAACAGAAACAAGTGGCATGAATTTGGGGAGCCTATGTCCAGTAAAGCAGGAAAATGGGTTTATAATTTGGATTGGATTCTAAATTGCAACATATTATTTTTAAGTGTTTTGTCACATATATATACCTCACGTTTTGTTAATGTAGTCACATGATATGTGTAGAGACTGTTTTTGGAAGTTGATGTACTTTTTTTCTTACCGTACCGAAAATTCAGCTCTCATTATTTGTCAGAGACGAAAGGATTCTACTAAAATATGTCAAACGTAACTAGGCACACCTCCGTGAATACAAGGGCTCAACTCTTCTTAATGCCTGACTTGCTAATTCCCTTTACCCACTTTGTTTTTAGTCAAGTTTGAGTCTGAAGTGTGTTGTGCTTTTGACTGGGCAAAGAGACACTTCCAGTGCTATTAATGAAAACATAATTCTTCTAAAACACTCCTCAAATTCAGCATAAGTAGTCTTGCATGCACGCACGCCGGTTTCGGGGTACTTTTTATGAATGAATGTTGAGGAAGCGAAAGTGATCTGTCAGGATCGTGGCAAGTGGCAGTCCCTGGTGTCTGCCTTCCCCTCTGGGGTACAGGCGTGAGTTTATGAATGTGTATGTAAGTAGTCTTGCGTGCAGCAAAAGATCACGGCAACTGCAGCGTTGCTGAAATTTTGGAAACTAAGGTTTATTAAGTCTACCTAATAAATAATCTCGATTAGACCGATAAATAACTATGAAAATAAAAGAGCAAAGGATAAATTTTACACGAGTGTTTTAAAGAATGTTGTTTTTACAAATAAGGATGTTGGCATTTTTCTATCATAATGAAAAAAAAATGCACTCCTAACAGATCTATGGAATAAATTATTCCCTCTAAATCTTCCGCGATTCTATTCTTATGCCGTTTTGATTAAAACGAAATAACCTAAGAAGACAACGTCACGAGGAAACCTGAGTACCTAAGGTATTCATATACTTCAGCGCTTTAAATTGCCATTCCAGGGTGGGCACGCGTGGTGATTAAGCCCATACTATCTCACTATTAGGGAGCACCTGTGCCCGATAGTGGGACGTATATGGGATTATTATTATTATTATTTAAACGGAAAAACAACAAATTGATCTGAAAACCTGTACACATAGCAGCATAAACAGTTCAGAAAGTTATATTAAGTAATAACACTTAATTATCGTAGTTCAATTTCGTTAACAAACGCGAAGCAGCTTCCTGTTCGTATGAAACGCCGAAACTTCCCGATTATTGGAACATTTTCAATAACAATAAGTGGATGAAACTTGGACCATTACATGATCGTAATGTAAAACGATTAAAAGGAAAGTTTTTCCGAAAGGGTGTGGTTCCTATCGCACCAATGGTAGGGATGTTTATGGAGCTGCACACCCTTGAAACACACCCTTGAAAATTAATTCCTAGTACTTAATTCCTGTTACTATTTAATTAAATAATAACAATGCAGCCTATAATGCAGTCCCACTGTAGGGCACAGGCTTTCTCTGAGAGAGATAGTATAGGTTAAATTCACACAGGTGCTCACCGCGGATTGGAGATTTTAAGCGCTGAGATATATAACACCTTAAACACTCTGGTTTCTTAACGATGTTTTTCCTTCACCATCAGCGAGTAGTATTGCCGCTACAAATTCGTACTACAATACGTAACTGGGAGCCCCACTTAAATATTTATTTTATTCTGTTTTTAGTGTTTGTTGTCATAGCGGCAACAGAATAACAGAATATATCATCTGAAAAAAATTCAACTGTCTAACTATCACAGTTCTTGAGATACAGCCTGGTGACAGACGGACGGACGAACGGACGGACAGCCGAGTCTTAGTAATAATCTTAGGGTTCCGTACTCAAAGGGTAAGGGACCCACCTTTTGGGTACGGAACCCTAAAAACAAAGCCATTGGTAGATACCCGGGGTTCGAACCCACGACCTCCGTTGGTCTGGTCCTACATATCGTCGCTTATACTTCAACACCGCGAATATGCATTTTTAACGAACTAGACGTTTTGAACCTATTGGATAGAGAATTTTGCCGCGCGTTTTTTCCACCAATCAGATTGAAAATTTTCCGCCAATAAGAGATTTTCACTATTCAAAAAATTGTATCACCGCGAATGTTCTCATTGGTCGTTTCGTGGCATAAACACCGCGAATCTGCACAGTCGCCATAGTGTTTTCGAGGTGTGTGTTTTGGTGAGTATTTTATTGTCTATTTTAATTACTTTTTCAAAGATTTCTGAGAAAACTTTGGGTTAATTTTACAAATCACAATAGGTATATAGATTTTAGCATAAATAATGAGTGGATAACTTTGATTTAAAGCATTAAAAAGGCAGTTAAGTACCGTGTACATATTCGCGGTGTTTACATTGTCAATTGAAATTCATTTTCGCGGTGTTTGCAGGCTCGCCAAGATCAAACCATCCTACAACAGACATGCCTGGTGATTCAGATAGCTCTCTTTCTACGACTGACAATTCAATTGTTGACGAAATATGCGAATTGGTTAGTATAAAACACGTGAAGAAGAAGAAACGAAGTAAATTAACTCAGCAAGGCATGATTTCTACATACAATCCTCTACAAAACCACAAGACCACGTTCAACAGATCAGAACCTGATGAGATGGAGTTGCAGAAATCTGAAGGGAGCGATAATTTGCTTGTAGGGATCAGCAGTATCGATGAAATCGAAATCACAGGCGATTTCAATGTGACAGAACGAACGGAAAAAAGACACTCAAATGAACAAGATAAAACTACGGTACAACCTACTCCTAGTACAAGCAAACTGCAGCAGACACCAAACAAGCCGAAAATAATAATTCTGGAAAACAGATTATTACCAGTAACTAACAACTTTCATGGAGTTACCCAAAGTGACAGAAAAAGACAGAATAAGGCGAATTCGAATTCAAAAAAATGGCAAAGGGAGTTAAATAAAAAACTTAGAGAAGAAGGAAAACCATATTTGGGCTACAGACGAGACAGGAAAGTAGACCAAAATAACAGTAATTTTAAAGTACTACATGACACCCTTAAACCGGCTAAAGAAATGGGTCCTCGCTGTGAGTCTGATACTTGCAAAAAATCTAAGGTTCGTGGATGTGAAACTATTACTGAAGAGGAACGCCAAAGTATTTTCACCCATTTTTGGAAAACTATGACTTGGGAACAAAGACGCCAATTTGTAAGTTCCAATATTACTACAATGCCATGTAAACGAAAGGTAACAAAGAGTGAGACGTCGAGAAAAAGTGAGTCTAAGGCGTACTTCTTATCTGTGTCCAGAAATTCGAATGTGGTGAAAATACAAGTCTGTCGAGGTATGTTTCTGCATACACTTGGAATTTTAGAATGGTTCATTAGGTACTGGACTGATAAAACTAAAACCACAAACGGCATTGCGCCTAAATCAGAAACATCGCTGCGAAGACGAACTTCTCCTGAAAAAAAGGAAGAGACTCGCTCATTAACTGATTTCTTTGACAGACTTCCTAAGTTGCCTTCGCACTATTGTCGGCAGTTATCCAGCAGGCTCTATCTTGAACCGAGTGTTCGCAATACATCGGAACTTTATGAGATTTACAAAAAAGACTGTGAAGAAAAAGAGATACCTTTTCTGTGTCGTCGCTCTTTCGACAATGAGTTCCTCAGAAGCAATTTGAGCTTATACAAACCAAAAAAGGATCAATGCGACTTTTTTTGCGCACACAAAGTTGGTAATGTTACCGAAGAGGCTTGGAAGAAACACATTGTCCTTAAAAATCGCGCCAGAGCAGAAAAAGCAACTGATAAGAGTTTGGCTTGTAGCGGCACTTGTCATGTTTTAACACAAGATGTTCAGGCAGTAAAAACAATGAGTTCCTCAGAAGCAATTTGAGCTTATACAAACCAAAAAAGGATCAATGCGACTTTTTTTGCGCACACAAAGTTGGTAATGTTACCGAAGAGGCTTGGAAGAAACACATTGTCCTTAAAAATCGCGCCAGAGCAGAAAAAGCAACTGATAAGAGTTTGGCTTGTAGCGGCACTTGTCATGTTTTAACACAAGATGTTCAGGCAGTAAAAATGTCTCCCAGTCTACAAGCAAGTGCTTTGTACTTCAAAACCAAATTATGCGTCCATAATTTTACGACATATAACCTGGCCAGCCACGAAGTAAGATGCTACTGGTTTGATGAAAGCAAGCAAAGGTCTTGAAGCATCTGTCTTCGCCTCATGCATTGTAAACAATATACTACATCTTCTGAATATGAAAAAAGTTCCAGTCATATTGTATTCCGATGGATTCTGTGCTCAAAACAGAAATAGCTATCTGAGTAATGCCTTACTCAGGATGGCAATAGAAAATTATGTCCAGATTACACAAAAGTTCTTGGTCAAGGGCCACACGCAAATGGAATGCGACTCCGTACACAGCACTATAGAATCGAAACTCAAAGGTCAAGATATATATTTACCCAGCCAGTATAAATAGTGCCATAACAAAAGCAGCACGAGTTCAGCCCAAACCGTATGAATCCATTTATTTGGATTTTGATTTTTTCACAGATTTTTCGAAACCAGAGGATCAAATTTACAAGTCCATAAGGCCCGGAAAAAAAGCAGACGATCCCACAGTAACTGACGTATGTGCACTTATATATTATAAACCTGACGGGACGATTTGGTACAAGCTGGATTTTAATGAAGAGCCAAAGATTTTACCACAGCGCCCAACAAAGTGTCATGTAAGCTCATTGAATACCTTGCCAAAATTGTATACAAGACGATTGCCTATCGCAGAACGTAAGTGGCAGCATCTACAAGATCTTAAAGAAGTGATCCCATCTGATTGCCATACATTTTATGACAACTTACCTCATTAGGCTTAAAGCAGATACCTACAAACGTATCGAAAAGTAGCAAAAAAGCATGTTCGCGGTGTTGAAGTGTAAGCGACGATATTACATTGTAATCGATTAAAACAGCTAACTGCTACCCGAAGCTATTTAAGCTACATTTGTATGCAAACTATTCTTCCTTTAGATTGAAGACTGATACAACATTTATTTAACTTCACAAAATTAAAAACACATTATAAAAATGAGATACAATGTACAAACAAGTAAAAGGGAGCAAAACACATAGGTATAAATACAAAAATTACTTTTACATACATTAGTAAGTTATTCCAAATTAAACCCAAGAAAAGTTGAGGCAAAAGCTAGTCCTAAAGTCTGAGGCAATATTCTTTGACGAAAATAAAGTACTTCCCTTTTTTCGTAAGACAAATAAATGTAATTTCTGTGAACATACGTTACCCAACATCGTCAAACGTAATAAGAACTACTTTTTAGGGTTCCGTACCCACAGGGTAAGGGATCCTATTACTAAGACTCCGCTGTCCGTCCGTCCGTCAGTCCGTCTGTCACCAGGCTGTATCCCATGAACCGCGATGAAGGTCACGCAACGAGCTATGGAAAGGGCTATGCTCGGAATGTCTACGAGATCGAATCAGAAATGATGAGATCCGTAGACGAACGAAAGTCGTCGACATAGCCCAGCGGATTAGTAAGTTGAAGTGGCAGTGGACGGGGCACATAGCACGCAGAACTGATGGCCGATGGGGGCGAAAAGTTCTCGAATGGAGACCACATTAAGGCAAGCGCACCGTAGGACGACCAGCCACAAGATCGACAGATGACCTCATCCAAGTGGCAGGAAGGCGCTAGATGCAGGCCGCTTCCAACCGGTCTTTTTGGAAATCCATGGAGGGGGCCTATGTCCAGCAGTGGACTTCTTGTGGCTGAATGATGATGATGAAATAGACCAAGACCTGAATTGAGATATAGCATAGGTACTTGATATCCTGGTAATGCGCTCCTGTGGGATAATATTTATTTTATGTTTAAGATAGATGGCGTTGTGCGAACGAACGTTGTTTTTAAAAATAGATGGCGCTGTGCAAGAATCTTATAAAGAGATTCTGTGGCGGTACGAATTTCGCCGGGACAGCTAGTATTAGATAACTTGCAGTTTCTGGGCTACTTTGAATAAGTGGCGCAGAAACATTTTGACTCGGACTTTTCATTTGAAAGGCAGATCAACATACATTTTCAGAGCACTTTAACCTCATTTCTATTATGTTGTCTTAAATTGCACTAAGAAATTTTTCGATGTTCTAGCGTAAGAGCGATGGAGAAAGATAAAACCGGCCAAGTGCGTATCGTACCACGCGCAGCGTAGGGTTCTATAAAAAGTGGGTTTTAAGGGTTCCGTAGTCGACAAGGAACCCTTATAGTTTTGCCAGGTCCGTCCGTCTATCTATCCATCTGTCTGTCTGTGTGTCTGCGGCCTAGCTCAGAGACGACTAGTACGAGGAAGCTGAAATTAGGAAGCTTAGACGTTCATATTAATCGCACCGTAAAACAGTAGATTTTTTTTGTTGGGGATAACCGCAACGCAGTGTAGGGTTCTACAGAAAGAGGGAGTTTTATCTGCTTTACAGAAGTAACACAACTTAAATTAATTTTCGATGGATTTTGTACGAAGTTTTCCTTTTAAAAGTTGGTCGCCTATAACTCATTAACTGGTAAATCCTACTTAGCCGTGATCATTCTCCTTTTAAGTTCATTACAATTGTGTGCTACTGCCCTGAATTTTTTCACGTTTCTACAAAAAACAGTTTAGCCGGGAGAGGAGAGGGACAAAAATTTACTGTGACAAAAAATTGCGCTTTAAAGCTTAATATTTCGCAAACAAAACCCTAAATCGAAAAATGGTCTTCTGACTCCTACAAAATGTTTAAACGGTTAATCCAACAATATCCCACACTAAGGCGTAGGTGAGAAAATTTTTGTTCCTGATTTTATTCTAGCGTTTTGTTAATATAAATATAACATAACATAACATAAACATTTACATACAGGCACATACATTGGTTCTGGCCCCACACTAGGATACCCTGTGTCGTGGGAACCAGAAACAACGACATCACAAACATGTAAACATCCAAGACCTGGGGTTTTTTTTTGTTCCCAGCCGGGATTCGAACCCGGGACCTCTCGCATGGTATGCAGATGCACTACCACTGCGATGTATGCCAAATTTCAGCTCTCTAGTACTTACCGTCTCTGTGCTAAGCCGCAGACAGACAGACGGACAGACGGACAAAGGGACGGATGGACATGGTACCTTGTTGACTGCAGAACCCTAATGCCAAAAAATGATTTTTTTTTAAATCCCCTAGCGCGCTTGTTTTCCAAAGCCAGTAAATCGCAGTAACTTGCGATTCTAGGAAATACCTAAGCAGAATCAAAGGTTTATGTCTACATTTTCCGGACGATCCGGTTGATATGGGTTCAATTTCACTAGGAAGTAGAGATATAGAAGGCTATCATGAAATTCCAATAATTTTACTTACCTATCTGCACTTTGTATCGAAGATTGATGAAAATTTATTAATAAGAACTTATCTATCTTCCTCTCTTACGGTATGTGTACTTTACGAGTAAACTTAATTGTTTTCTTATCTGTATGTTACGATCAAATACAATCTCTGCTCTCACAATATGGTAAAAAAGCAGTTTAGAGGAGAAAAACCAAAATATATGTTTCACAACCACCAGTAGCAGATGTTGATGGTGGTAAGGTATGGTAGGTTGGTTAACGATAGCAGTTAAATAAAAATTAAATTACGTATTAAATTCTCAACTGACTTCTCTTATCGATATCAAATACATTACAGCGAGTGCAAATGAAACGCAATATCTTGATACTTACCGGACTTACAAATATTATTAAAATATGTTGCAATATACTAAAAAGTAGAAAGGCGAACTTAAAGCCAACACTTAGTCAATCTTAGTGTCGCTGAACTAGTAAGATACAGGGTAGTGATTGCATAAAAATTGTAGATATAAACAATTTACTTAACTGAAACTTTCATAAGCACTATAAATTATTAGCTTAGTTCCGGATTCACTACCTTGTTTTTTGTTCTTGATCTTTATGATAAATTTCATATAGAATAATAGTAGAAATAAGTCGTAATAACGTATTATTTATCACATTTATAACACGCCACCGTGCACAAAAAATCTTTTCAACACAGACTGGCGACCCGTCAACTTCTTTTTTTTTCTGAATTTATCTGTTGCCATCTAAAGAAAAACAAAAATACCATGGATGAAATAATTATTACAGAGCCAACTGTAGTGTCTGATAGAACTAATATAAGCTACATTCGGTGCAATTCGATTTAAACTGAACGCAGTCATAGCGAAGTTGGCTGGTGACTGTACTCCCGCTGCTTAAAGGCAGTTTTTTTTTGGGACTTCTAACCATGGACGCGTAAGTGGATAAAGACATACCGGCCATGAAGCGGTTTTGCGCGAAACCGCCGCGCTGGGCAGGCGGGTTGGTGATCGCAGTAGAGGTCGACTCTGGTAGCACACAAATGGTACTGCTGACCACCTACTGGATTTCCCTCAGTCGCTTCTTACAACACCCAAGGCAAACAGGCATTGGATAATGGTGGTTATATCTTTACACTGAGAATTACGTGGGTTAATTTGGTAGGTAAAACAGGTACATACGTAAAATTAAAATAATTCATTTTTTACTTAATTTAGGACACAAATGATCATTGAGAAAAATAACACAGAATGTGTTTACAATAATAGACCTGGAGGTTCCTTCGCCTTCAGCCATTTGACGCCCACTGCAGGATACAGGCCTCCTTCGTGGTTTTCATAACCATGAGGGATTTAGCCATAATCGCCGCGCGGTTGGAATCCCAGGAAGACGCTGCTGCCCGTCTCCTGGTAATTGAAGAGGTTCCTTAAGGAACCAAAATTAATAAAACGTGCAATCTTTGCCAGTTAAAATAATAATGTAAATAAATAAGTAAAGCTTTATTTTAGACAAGATGTTAATATAGGTAAGTGGTACAAAATTAAAATATATTATAACTTCTTTACATATTATGTTATAAAGTAGGGTCGGTAAAAAGTTGATTCAAAGTTAAAATAAAAAATGTAGATCCAGTGCTATCGTATGTTCAAAACGGGTTAACAAAAAAATGTCCCACATTAAACTCCAGCTACTATCAAAACCGTTCACGCCACCTACAATGACTGGTAAATATTGCATGCGACTAACAATCTAATTATGACCGTCGGGAATCGAACCCTGATCCCGTTGCGATAGGCGCCGATTACGACCTGAACACCGGCGCGCCTGGTCGATTGACCCACGGTCAATAGTGCAATGTGGTGAGGTCCTTAGGGGATCCGTGGGATGTTTATGGTTAAAGTCCTAGATTTATATCAGCAATACTAAAACCGATGATTTAAATAAATGACCTGGTACCAACAAATTAATTGATTTAAATAAGTTTTTTGTCATATTCAAACGTTTCTTATCAACGGTTTGTTCGTTGAAGAATCAAGAAAGTAGGATTAATGCAGTAAAAATGATGTCCTTGAGAGGTCAGGATACGCAATAGTTTGATTAGAGGACGTTGTGGACTGAAAGAGGATGTAGTGACTAGAATTGAGAAAAAAATGTAGCGTCGTTGGCTTGGACATATAGAGAGTATGAAGGAAGAAAGATTGACGAAACAAAAATATCGAGTGAAAGTGGGTGTAAGGGACGTCCCAGGCGGACATACTTTGACCAAATAGGGGATTACCAAAAATACCGAAAACCGGCGTGCGTGCATGCAACGACTAATGAACGTTGATGAAGCAAAAGTGATCTGTCAGATTCGTGGCCAGTGGTAGTCCCTGGTCTCTGCCTACTCCTCTGGGACACAGGCGTGAGTTTATTTTATGTTTTGAGTTATGATTTGTCCCTAAAGCATCAAAACCTTTATTACGAATCGCTCCAAACACAGCACACAAGTATTTCGACATGAGACGCACCAGTGGCTCCCCCAACTGACGGCGAATCAATTAACTCGGGTGTAATTTATTTTTATGAGATAAGACGTGACGTCACAGTCTGAGGCCTGGGCGCTGTAGTCGAGGCGATATCGGGAATAAAGTTTATTGTTTCACTTAGACGTGAATCTAGCTAGACAACCCAAGCGCCTACTTTTGTATTCTGTGATTAATTTTGTACAGGCCTATTTTTGTATTCTTTGACTAAACAGATTTGGTATTCTATGATTAAACATTAAGATTATTGTAGAAGGCCTGAGCGCGAGCAATATTGGGAATAAAAGTCATTGTTTCACTCTGACATGAATCTCGCTAGACAGTCCAAAAACCTATTTTCATATTCTATGATTCATTTTGTATATGCCTAATTTTATATTCTATGATTTAAAAAATCTTGTATTCTATGACTAAACACTAACGGTCCTATTTATAAAAAAGTATATTCCACTAAAATACTCTTAAGATGGAGTTAAAACCGGTTTATGCGAAGAGTTCCTGTAATAAACCGGCTTTAACCCCGTTTTAAGTGTTTAATTGGAATCAACTTTCTATAAATAAGACCGTGAGATTTATATAGAAGTCATTGGTCAACGGTTATGATGAGTCAATTGGAAATCTGATGGCGAATAGTTCTAACCTGGCAACCGCGGACCGGACGACGCAG
This sequence comes from Yponomeuta evonymella, assembly GCA_963969515.1. NCBI lineage: Eukaryota > Metazoa > Arthropoda > Insecta > Lepidoptera > Yponomeutidae > Yponomeuta > Yponomeuta evonymella. The sequence continues at coordinate 4,191,093 of OZ018363.1, forward strand.
CGTGGGAAGGCCCCCCACCAGATGGTTTGTCGACCGGGTTACGGTGGCGGGGAGTCGCTGGATGCGGGCGGCACAAGACCGGGAAGCCTGGTAAACCATGAGGAAGGTCTATGTCCTGGAGTGGGCGTCAAATGGCTGTTGATGATAATGATGATGAATTGGAAATCACTCTACTGATCTCCACGATACAGGCTAGGCCTAGTGTGGGGATCACTGTAATCTATCTATCTATCTATCTAATCAGCCCATAAACAGCGCCCACTGCATAGGCCTCTTCTCTTTCACGCCAACCCATCCGGTCCCTGTAATGTTCACTTTAAAATCTGGTAACTTTGCAATGTACTACACGTACCTTTTTGTAACTGTGCACGCAAATTATTAAATAAATTATATTTCTATTGCTACTTACAATAGAATAAAATTAAAAAAATATATTTCATAGACAAAACACATACGTCGCGTGCCCGACGTAAGTGCCAGGCACCTCTCGGACCACCGCTGCTTTCAGTCCGCGCTCGTCTGTTGCCGTAGTCGGACGTCCTCAAAGTTGGCAAAATGCCGCATTGCGCAGTGATAAACTGTTAAAATACAACAAAGGTGCTCACCTTAGGTCACCTCCAACGCAGCGTAGGATGCCCACCAGCAATCTTGCTGACAGCGACTGGATGGGGATGGCCGAAAGCAGTGGCGTGCCTTGATGGAGGCCTACGTCCAGCAGTGGACGATTACGGGCTGATTGATTGATCATCCAAAGAGGAGACATTTATTTCCACTTTCCGCCACAATAGGCAGAAAACTATCAGCTCGCTTTGTTTTCATACAAATCGCGTACTAGAGTTGTCTAGGTAGATTCATATCGGTGGTTTCACCAGAGAAAGAGTTTATCATTATCGCAGGGAATAGGCCAGGGCGTTTGTGGGAGGAAATGTGTTTATGGTTATTTCGATTGTAGTTGAATATATTGATGTAATTAACTATGAGTTGGTGGGTATCATAATTATATGTAGCAAGCATCAAAACCTTTATTACGAATCGCACCAGAAACAACATTATAGAAAGGCTAGATTACGAGGTATAACGCCCATCATATTTTTTATGCAGAATAGTTACGTCCCACTGCAGGGCACAGGCCTTCTCTCAGAGAGAGAGTACGGGCTTAATAACCCGCTTGTCCTCTGCAGAGTGGCAATTTCAGGTGCTGAGGTATGTGAACACCTCAAAAACTCAGGTTTCCTCATGATTTTTCCTCTACCGTGAGCTACTATAAATGTACGTAACTTAGAAAACAAAGTCATTGGTAATGCCGGGATTCGATCCCTCGACCTCTCGATTGTGAGGCTGGCGTTCTACCATTGCGCTGCCATGGCTACCAACGCCAAATGAGAGAAGACCTTCTCTGAAGGCGTGTGCCCTGCAGTGGGACGTATACAGGCTACATACATTTCTGTTTGTGTAATTTATAAACAATAAAGAATATTCTGAAGAATATTCGTCCGGTCCGCAGTCGCCAGGTGAGAACTTCTTCGCCCCAACGGCCATCAGTTCACCGAGCTATGTGCCCCGCCCACTGCCACTTCAACTGAGCAATTTTTCGAGCTATAGCAGCAACTCGGATTCTTCTGCGGATCTCCTCGTTCCTGATTTGATCACGCAGTGAAACTCCTAACATAGCTCTTTCCATTGCTCGTTGGGCGACCGCGAGCCTTCTTATGAGGCCCATAGTCAGCGACCAGGTCTCACATCTATAAGTCATCACTGGTAATACACATTGGTTATACACCTTTGTCTTGAGACACTGAGGTATTTGGAATACAAAAATGTGTTTTAGTTTCCCGAACGCTGCCCATCTGAGTTGGATTCGACGAGTGACCTCTTTCTCGAACTTGGACTCTGGACTACGCAGCGTGGGAATTCCCCCACTAGATGGTCTGACGACCTGGTTACGGTGGCAGGGAGTTGCTGGATGCGGGCGGTGCACATGACCGGGAAGCTTGGAAAACCATAAGGGAGGCCTGTCCTGCAGTGGGCGGTAAATGGCTGATGATGATGATGGTGACAGAATATTCTGTCTATCTATCTATCTACGTAAAAAAATTAAAATAAACTGATTCGAGTCTAATTCGATACTGAGACGAGATCCGAATCTTCACAAAATTTAGACATAACATAAGCATCTCAAAAGCTGAAATCAAACCTCGCGAAACAGCAGTATTACACACTCTTTAAAATTAAAATTACCATAGGAATAACTTGATTTTTTACATACAATTTGTGGTAGACCAAAGATCGAACTTCTTCACTCACAAGACACACACACATGTAAGCTTAATTACATTCATATTGGTGACCACCTCAGCAGGTGTTGCAGCCAGGCGTAACGGACAATCAGTCATGCAGAACTCCAACGGAAAAATAAACCTTGATCCTATAAGGCATAAAGTCTAAGATGGCAGAGAGACAGTTCAAGGATTTTCCAATCATTCCTGATCGATAAATGGTCTGTATGTGGAAAGACATAAGGTCCAAAGTGGCTTGCCGTTTCTGCTTGAACAATTGACAATGAATACCTTTGTTACCCTATTTGAAAGGTCAATAGCATGTTAGGCGAATTTTTGGTTTCGTTAATTACGAAGTCTTTAATGGTGGTCGAACGATTTCGTTAAGGGATAGTGTAGATAAGGAAATAACAGACTTTAAGGGGAAGTCATTGGAGCGTGGCACAGTGTGGTCGCTTTATTAATGATGGTGGTCTAATTTGATTTTAATAATTTGAGGGCTTTTTAAATGGTCAAGTAATTTCGGGGCTGTGGAGAATCACAAATTGAGTTCGTTCAAGGATCCAACAAACTAGGAGCTTATTTCACAATTTCAGATCGGGCACTATTGACTAACAGAGCGATGGTGGGGTATTAGTTGAAAGCTGGCATCACATTTGCGAGATCCTGAGTTTGATGCCGGCGTGTACCAATGACGCGTGTTGATTTGGTTCATTGTCCTTCTCTCTTTCTGTCTGAGAGAAAGCCTTCACCTTGTGGTAACTTGTCCCTGTATTGTTTTTATATAAGCTGTTGTATTTATAATGTTGAACTAACATCCTAACAGTTGCTAGTCAGTATATCTATGAAAATATTATGTACGTTAGGAAAAATATTAGTAACTTTAATACTGTACAATGTAAATACTAGAAATACAATACAATGTAACACAATGTAGATACTAGAAATAGACATAAACTTTCGTTCCCAAAATGTAGGCTGGCAAAGGTTAATACATCCTTTATGGGGCATTGTATACGTTTCTACAATAAGATCCCTGAGGATATAGTAAGCTTGCCAGAAACGCGGTTCAAAAAATGTGTGAAGCACACTTTGTGCCAAAAACGCTACTATAACATTAAAGATTATTTAGATGACAATGATGTCTGGAACTAAAGCCAGTTCAATGCATGAGTTCCAGGTTCTAGAATATTTATATAAATTCTGTAAATTAAGGACTTGAAAACATTAAATTTGGAGTTTTTTTATACATTTTTTTCTCCAAAATGTCTAGATTTTGAAATGGAAACCTAGTTTGACTTGTAACGTTCATTAAGTCGCAGTTTCTGTCCTATTTTGAATAAAAAAAATTGATTTGATTTGATTTATGTAGTTAACAAGTTTTGAGGTACAAATATTACTACAGCTAAGTATCAATCACGGCAAATAAGCCTTGGATTTGGAGTTGGAAAAATACACACATTATAAGATAATATTAGATTTTTTTTGTGATTATATCTCGTTTTTTCTTTAGCAACTTCTTCTTCATAAGGTTTTCGTTTCTTAAAACTTGTAACAGTTTTGTGGTATTTTTTTCTCTTTCAGGACTACAAAATATATAACATTACCTACATTGTATTATATTAAATCACATCACGTCAGATTACATCACATCACATCATATTAAATTATATAAACGCTAGCCTGTATCCCGGAGGGGTAGGCTGAGCCAAGGGTTTGCCACTTGAAACAATCTTTACAACCCTCTTTCGCTCCATCAACATTCATTATATCAGGAAACAGAAATAGTTATTCGGTAGGTATCATTATAAAGCAATGCAGTGCTTAAACACAATCGACACTACACTAAAACTAAAACATTTCAGTTTAATTTATATGCTGGTTAATATCGACAATGATGTTATAAACAAAGCCCCACGAAACGCATGCAAAATTCAAATAAGAATCGATACTCATCGAGCAAAAAATGATGCCCTAGATGATAGACACAGTTGAAAAAACAAAAACTCAATAATTAACTATTTCAACAGACGCCACATGTCACTCCGACATGAGAAACTAATTACCAAAAAGACAGGGACAACAAGACAGACCTAACACGAATGAGAAAGAGACCAATAGATGACTAAGATCGGAAGCAGATTGGCACGCACCAATGCGCGGACCGAATGCGTTTTTTTAACTAATTAAAAATGCAGACGGTAGTTTTTGATAAATGGTTACTACTTATGTATACAATCGTTTCGTTCAAAGCTAATAAAAAATTTATAACCTCACTATTGTTATAAAAATAACTAATACCTATATGAATAAAATCAAATCCAATGCGAACTAACATTATTTTACACCAATCTAGACCACTACAAGTTTTATTAACTAGATAATCAATAAAAATGTTAGTAGGAAATCTTCCAACAAAATAGTGATCAGTATTTTTGATAATTTAAATGTTTAACGGGTCTAATTGCGTAAACTAAATAATCACGATTAGACCCCCTTTAATGTATAACTATGAATAGTGATCATTGAACTGCTGTCGTCATCGTAGGCCTTTGCGTCTGTTACGGACGATTTCAGGAGTGCCTAAGAGTATGGCACTCTCTCGAACACGGCAGGCCCCAGTGCATGTAGGAAGTCCGGAGTCGGGTCAGTACGGATTTGGTGCATCCTGCCTCTTTCGCTGTATGATCCGGTTAAAATGCTGTTAGGATACGACCTTCTGGAATGGAGCGGCATATGACGTCAACTGACGCCTGTCAGTACCGTAAGCGACGCTGCCGGGAAAGCGCGTGACACGTCCCGTGAGTGACGAATACAACTTCATCGGAAGTATTTCTTTTTAAATTATATTTGTTATGGACGGCTAGAGTCTAGTCGAACTATGTATAATAATCTAGATGCTAGGTGCAGATAGATTACGTGATACCTACTTATGTATGTAGAGACAAGAGAACCTTCCAGAATAATGTATGTGCTAGAAAGAGACAGAGTTATCTGTTAGACAGAGGTAGAAAGACATTCTGGAATGTTCGATAGTCATCTAGAACCTATTTCTAGTATCTTCGATGTGATTCCGGGTACTTCCAGAAGATATTCTGGAATGTTGTATAGTTTTCTAGTATCTTCGACGTCTTTCTAAGTACTTCCCGAAGTTTGTAGACTGGTCAAGCAGAGATCTATTATTACGTACTGGATCATTAGATAAAAAATAAATTAACTAATTAATATTATTTATCTGACTGTTTTTCTGACCCTACAAGTCATCACTGTCGAGTAACGCAACTCCAAAAGCTCGTATCCTAACAGCATTTGAACCGGTTCTATTACTACGTACTCGATCATTCGATCAAAAACAAATTAACTGATTAATATTATTCATCTGACTGTCTTTCTGACCCTACAAGACATCGCAGTCGCGTAACGCAACTCCAAAAGGTCGTATCCTAATAGCATTTGAACCGCATAATAATGCCTTCGCTTCCGATATAACATTATTTAGATAGATTTTATTTGTGACATCTTCTCAGATCAGCAGCATCTCATCAGCTGAAATCGTTTTTGTGCTCTTTATATCAATTTCGTCGATTTCAAACTATTTGAATTTAACTCGACTTCATAAAAATCTAAAATTTGCATCAAAAACCAGCATAATATTATTATATTCTTTTTGTTGCACTAATCCGTGCTGAGAACAACTTTAAAAACCTATTTAGAGGCTATTATTATGTTATTATGTATTGGTACAGTCAACAGGGCAAAATTTATATTGCAGTTGCAAAATTACCCGCGACGAAACTGAGTAGAGTGCAAGGTTGTAAAGGTTGATGCGCTGTCGAGTGTCCTAGACACTCGACATGGATTAATATGCGCAGGAGTCTAATCGATGTAGCCACGCAAGGGACTGCATGATTGAAGTAAAAGAGTTATGACGTGGAAAAGAATAAACTATCGAAAGAGACGGTACTTTCTTACCAAGGCGTGGTAGACAAAACAATATAAAAAACCGGCCAAGTGCGAGTTGGACTCACGCACGAAAGGTTCCGTACCGACATTTAAATGCAACATTTAAGTTGCCGTTATTAATATCGAGCAAAAACGGCAAAAAAAACGCGTTTGTTGTATGAGAGCCCGCCTTAAATATTTATTTTAATCTGTTTTTAGTATTTGTTGTTATAGCGGCAACAGAAATACATAATCTATGAAAATTTCAACCGTCGTACTATCACGGTTCATGAGATACGGCCTGGGCCTAGATTCTGTTAATGCATTGTAGTAACATGACAACTGCTTGAACATGGCGGTTTTCATTTCATGGCTGCTTTAAGTCTACGCGGGCACACCCATCAAACCTTCTAGGCGTCAATGGTACGAAAAAACACGTCACGTGACCCGACAGTGTACCTGTCATTATACTACAATGCACTAACAGAATCGAGGCCCTGGTGACAGACGGACGGACGGACGGACGGCGCGGAGTCTTAGTAACAGGGTCCCTTACCCTTTGGGTACGGAACGATAAAACAGGGAAAGCTCTGCAGGTTACACGGGGTACCGTATCTCATTTTCATTACTACATCAAGTTGCATGAACTTAGTAGTGACATGTATAAATATTAGCTCTCTGCATAGAGTTCTGTCAATGTCTAGGATTATGTCTACATATAAAAGCAAGTTATGCTTGGCTACTTTTGCCTCTAGTTATACACTTAAGGCGCTGACCACACAGAAGGGACGTGGGGCGAGGGCACGGAAAAGACGCGTCATCTTTCCAATTCACTTTCATACAAAATTTACTAAAAGGACGGGACGGAACCTACACAGAAGAGACGGGGTGAGGGCGCAAACGCGACGCGTCTACTCAGCGCCCTCGCCCCACGTCCCTTCTGTGTGGCCAGGGACTAAGATAGGTAACTATTAAGCATTCATATTGTCTGTTGTAACAAAGGTGACTCTATATTAAGGGGCTCCGTGCAGTAATGCTTTTGTTACAGATCGGTCTTGCGAGAAAGTGTCAGACCAATCTCTCAATCATTTTTATCGTAATTTTTAGGACCCATGTCCGTGAGCCTAGGACCAAATAACCCAGGACCGGATAGCATTAACATTAAAAACGGCCGTTTTTACCCGACTGCGGTGGAGCCCAAAATTAGTGTAATGTTTTTGGCTCGTATGTATGTATGTAAGTATGTCAGATTCTATGTTCCGTCATAACTCCTTAACCAATGGTCAGATTTTCACAGATAAGATCACAATCGGTTTGTCGTGTTTGCGCGAGTTTTATAAGCTATGAAATTAGCATACTCAAATCAAACAAATAATTTAAAAATCATGTAAAAGACAAAAATAGTCAGCGGCCAGATTTTTTCCCATTGAATGCGCTAGTGTTGCAGCATGGAGCCCTTAAAAGTGTTATTTCTAATCTTATTGCAAAAGATATTGAGCGAGGCTGGGAAATGTATTATTGGAAATGGAATTAGGGAGATTTTGGGTCAACTTCAGTTCACATGCTTATTTATTACCGATTGTGCATTAGTGACCCATTCAACCTAAACTCTTCAGAAAATAAACACTAAATCACAATAATGCAAATTAACCCTTCAAACGTCATCCAAATTCAAATGACAACCATAAAATCGGTCTGGCACACAATACCTAAAATATATTCCAAAATAACATCTAACAATACACGCTAAAACCTATGCCACTTACGCTTGGCTTGCCTTTAGCGCACTTTAATGAGCTTTTGAAAAATGATAGTTCGAAATATTCAAATACTATGCAAAAATTATCATAACCCATTTAAGGGTTTTAAATGTTCCCATACTTTGTGTGCTCAGTACTGACACCATAAATCTCTTACTACACGTCAAAAGAAACTCAACCCTCGTCCTTTGGAATTAAAATTCTATTTTGTCACAACCTTTCTGTAATACAAACTTAAAAGGATCAAAATGCATTACCGACTGACGTATCTCATCCAAAAGCCACTACCCAATAGACTTTGCTACTTTAATTCCTTGAAATAAGACCCAAATTATCTTTGCAAGTCCCGTGACCTTTGCAATGATAAATACCTTTTATGAATACAGCTTTTTCAACCCCTTAGACGTTGGCGTATGCAAATTTTTGCGCGTCCTTTTATAGATCGGATGCGTTGGGTTGATCCTAGTCGTTTGAGGGTTGGAAATCAATGAGCCCGATGACAGATGCACAGATATTAAATTTGGCAGATCATGTTACTGCAAGTTTTTGATTGTTGTTCCTCTCAATGCGATCTGTCTCACAGTAGGTTTCTAAAGTAAGATAACTAGTAGGTACCTAAGAGAAATAACGATACCTATAACAAAAAATATGAAGCAGATAATACAACCATTGGCAAAAGTCGATCTATCAGCCTGCACCTAGTAGTTAATGTGAAATTAGAATCCAGTAAAGTATTCTAAAGCCCTGGTAAAAGGCATCACTGTCTAGCTGTGAGCTAGTGTTTTTTTTTTATTTATTTACTTTGTTTATTAGGAACAAGTTAATGTGGGTGGATAGGCCGGTAGGGGACGACATACTTTGGCCAAATAGGGGGTTTATTAGCAACGGGCAAGGTAAAAAGTAGCCGAAACCAGCGTGCGAGCATGCAACGACTAATGAATGTTGAGGAATCGAAAGTAATTTGTCAGGATCATGGCAAGTGGCAGTCCCTGGTCTCTGCCTACCCCTCTGCGATACAGGCGTAAGTTTATGTATGTAAACAGTACACGTAACTTTCACAACATTCGTTCAAATGGTATTTCAACTAGTATGTGCACCAATAATATATATCCACAGCTCACGCTAAGTGGAAAAAATCAAAACTTAAGACCGGCCAAGTGCAAGTCGGACTCATGCACGAAGGGTTCCGTACCATTATCTATAGGATATTTGAATAATTCCGTCTACCTGTTGCCGTTATTAATATCGAGCAAAAAACGGCAAAAAATAACGTTTGCTATATGGGAGCCCAACTTAAATATATTTTTTTAGTACTTTTTGTCTAGCGGTAACAGAAATATTTACATCACTTGCAGCCCCGAGTAACCCACTTTGCAGTTAGGTTTTTACATCGGAATGATATCGCTGTACCTACATGATTATATTGTTTTTGTTGCACTAACCCGTGCTGAGGACAATATTTTTAAAAACCCATTTAGAGTCCCGGCGGAGTCCATGGGTGGCATTTTTAGCCTCTAAATAGTTTTTTAAAAATTTCGTCCTCAGCACGGGTTAGTGCAACAAAAAGAATATAATAACTCAAGTGTGTTAGAAGGCAGCCTAGCCTAGCCCTTTTGCAAGAAACTGACGAGATCATCAATAATAATTGATACATTACGCTCGACCGGTAAAAAGTTACCAATGCAAATGCACGTCAATGATAGCGATCAAGGCGATTGATCGAAGGGGCTAAGGAAAGCCGAAGTAATTGAGGTATTACTCTGCAATTATTAACGGACATTCCACAGACGTTTTGTTTAGAAGGAAAGTGTGGAGAGTGCTTTTACTGTTACTAAAGAATTGTGATGATGATCAAAATAGGTAGATTATTGCGTGTAAAATACAAAATTTTATATGAAAAATAAAAACCGACTTCGAAACACATGTAGGTATACATGTAGGTGTACACGTAGGTATGGTAGAAGTATAATTTGGAGTCGGTGCCCAAAATATATGTGCTGGTCATGAAACTGGGCACCGACTACAAATTATACTTCTACAATACCTACATGTATACATACTCCTAATTATTTAAATTATTTCTAACCTTTTAGTGCTATAGTATTTCGAAGTGGGTTTTTATAAAAAATCATTTTTTTTTATGTTTTTATTTTTAGTGGGGGAGCGGGAGAAAAATAAACTAGTCCTTGGGCCCAATTAGGCTTTATTTACTGCTGTCCATTGAAGAGTTCCGTTCTCCATCAATGAAAGTCTTTATCAGATCTTCACCAAATTAAAATGAGACCAATGAGACGTTATATTATATATTTGAACAAAAAAAGAATTGTAAAAATCGGTTTACATTTGACGGAGTTATGCGAAAACATAGCCAAAAAAAATATACGCGTCGAATTGATAACCCCCTCCGTTTTTGAAGTCGGTTAAAACGAAGTAACTTAAAGGCCTCACAAAAAGTCCCCAATCTACGTTCAATGCGTATGGTGAGCAGGTAAGCTCTCTTCTGTTCTTAAAGATGGTCTGTGCTCTGTAGAGACCCGATCATACGAAGCTAATACCACGTTTCACTATAAAATGTTAAGATTGTTCTTACGTGGACCATGCTGTCTCGTTCTTACAAATTTAAATAAAATTTTAAATTGTTGTAATAAAATGAGTTAACTTTTCATAAATGTGGTCTGGGGGGGGTTTGATGCATAACAGCACGTAAAAGCAGCCTTAAAATATTCCTTAAAATCCTATTACTTCCTGATAGAAGACCCTACAGGGAGACGTTTATTGGAAACATTGTGCTCTCCAGCACACTCCAAGTAGGAGGAGGGTAATTCCTGTATATTCTCTGCATCATCTGTATGGGATTCATCACCACGTGTGCTTACCGTGGATTGACAATTTCAAGCACCGAGGCGTGTGAACACCTCAGATACTCAGGTTTCCTCGAGTGGTGACTAAACCTATGCTCTCTCTGATAGAAGGCCTGTGTCCTACAGTAAGACGTGTGCATGCTGCGTTATTACATCGTATTCTCTGTATAACAGGATGTTCTGAAGTCCTTAAGTAAACGAGCTAGAAGAGACCTCTGGTGAAATCCATCTCCACACTTCCTTCTCCAGCACCCACAAGTGAACCAAGCTCGACTGGCCAACCATACGTCAAGAGATCCGCAGGTGCCGTCCGTCACACTTCATTTACGGCGGCACTTCAGTGTGCTAGTCGGTTGCGCTCGCGGTCGGCTCAATTGTTCGCGATATGCTTGGATGGGTTGCGGCGTAGAGGCCAGAAGGTCGTTTTTTTCCTAGAAGTAAAGAAGATATGCAACTGCTTAATCCTAAAAAACCGGCCAAGTGCGTATCAGGAAACGCGCATTGTATGTGTATGGCGCACGCCGTATTCTGACAAATTTTTGTGTTTTAAAGTTAGATCGAAAAATAGTCTTCCTACACCCACAACATTTTTAAACGACTAATCTAACGATGCCTCACACTATGGCGTAGGCAAGAAAAAAAACGTCCCTATGCAGAGAGATTTCTTCTACTGTTTTGTCGACGTAATAAATATGTATATGTATGCCAAATTTCAGTTCTCTAGTACCTATAGTCTCTGTGCTAAGCCGCGGACAGGCAAACAGACAGACAGACGGATGGAGTTGGCGAAACTATAAGGGTTCCTTGTTCCACTCATACGATATTGCCCTCTATGTTGAGTCACATTGAGGCAATTAGTTACCTACTCAGTTCCTTTTTAAATTAAATGTGCTACAGACTTGAATCGGAGCGGGAAGCATTATGTTTATGTTTTTGTAGTAAAAAAATTCTAAAAAGAAAGAAGACTTAACGATTACCCACGTTCAATTAAGTACCCGATTAATTTTTATTTGCAGGTTCGTGAATTTTTTCTAAGAATTATTAAGAATATTAGGGGGATGTATTTTTTCCTAAAATTCCTCCTAGGGAATGTCTCACGGTAAACTTACTTTAAATTGTGCAGTAACGAGAGCCACTACAGACTTTTATCGTCTTACTAGCTGACTCAGCAATATGCTTTTTGCCTAATAATTACCCTACGACCTATTTATTATCTCAGACCTACTAGAACAAAAAAAATCATAAAATCGGTGAAGCCGTTTCGGAGCAGTTCGATAACAAACACTGTAACACGAGATTCTTATATATTAGATTTTTGAGAAATAGTTCATATTGTTCTAGTTAGACCTGAGAATTATGTTAGTTATGCAAATACCCTAGACACTATGTTTTCCTCACAATGTTTTCCTTTACTGTTAGCGAGTGTTATTGCTACTACCACTTCACAAAATGTACGTAACTTATGCCCGGTTCCTATATTCAATAACGACTCGTTTTTCTTACGGATGGTTAAAATGTCTACTCAAGTATTCCTCTTAAAAACGGTTGCGAATAATATACCGTACGATAATTGTATGGAGATAGCAATTTGTAACATTTTTTAAACATCAACCAGCTAGTTATTCAAGTAACGGGACGCTTGTTAAGGATAAGTTACCGATCACCACCGTTAAATGTAGGAACCGGGCATTACAAAACAAACCTTCCGAATGAAAAGCCGGCGTTTTGAAAAATATTGGGAGACTGAAAAAACTCCACGTGATGAAACTTTTGTTCCTTCACAGTTTGTGCTACGTGTGTGTTTCTTTAACGAAAAAAAGGAAGCATCTGTCATGAAAGAAAGTCTTTAGTATCCCACCGATAAAATTTATGGTGAACTCGTATTTTGTTCTTATTAGTATTTACTTGTGGGTCACCGAGTGTAATTTAAGAAGTCTGGTGACTGGTGAACCCCAATTTGCTGGTAGCTTACAATGAGATGCAGGTCTTAGTTGTTCGGTTGTTGAAGACTAGTCGGGTGTATGTAATGGGGATGTAACTGTCTTATTTGAATATTTTAATGTCGATTGTGGCTTACATCGTATAAATTGAGTTAGTGTTAGTCAGTTTTAATTTTTATTTATTTATAATACGGCATTTTTAAAGGTATCTTATCAAATTGCAAAAACAAAATATAAGAATAAGTTACATAAGTAAAAGACCATTTCTTGTATCAACCACAACAACGAAGCAGACAATTTGGTAAAATGCTACATTGTGAGTAACGTTGTTGTTACGTAGCATTCAAAATTCAATTCGAAAATCTTCATGCACCACCATAATTAAATATGTAATAGCTGATTAATCTTTGCACTTCCTCTGCAAGATCATGACGAAACTAAGTAAAGTGCACGTGTGAATAATAACAACTGCAAGAGTAACAACTTCCAAACAAGACAATCACTTGTCCTGATCCCAAACCAGGAAACCCTGTGCTTTCGTAACCGGGCAAGGGCACCATAAAAATATGGACAAACATCCAGACCGAGGCTTTTTGTACAAATCAAGTACGGTGGCCTTCAGTGGGACCCATAACTTCTGTTCTAGTAGTCAAGCGTATTAACTGTTAGGTTAACCGAACGGAATAGGTCGATGTCCTGTCGACTGAACTTAAACAGACCACAGTGATAAATGCACCTATGTTGAAACTGTATTTGAGACCTTTCATTGCAACACCAATATCGAAAATGCAAAAACGAAACCATCTGCCGTTAGTTTTTACCATTCATTCAAACGTGCGAGCGGGTTGGAATGAAGATTGATGATTTGCGAAACCATTGCCTTCACAATCGATATCACGTTGATTCGACACATCCAGTGCAACTTGCTTCTGACAATCATCAATACAAATTATATGCTTCGATTGCCTGGGCTTATTCTTCGAATAAATGGCGTGCGAGATATTGAAATTAATTATGCCGTTTCAAAAATAGTCATATCTTGGCTTACGATAAGAAGTGGTCCGTAACCTGCAATAATATGTTTCCAACGAAGTACAATGTGGTTCAGCTCTAGACGCCAGGCAGTCATGCATGCGCTTTTTCGACAAATAAATTTTCATTTCTGATTGCGTCAATTCTGATCCTCCGTAACATAATATTATAAATAAACGTAAGCGTAAAGCTCGCCTTTTTTAAAATACATGTTTTTTTTATAAAATTAGTAAATTTTCAGTGATGAATTGAATTGAATTGTTTATAGAAGTTCACACATATTAAGACCGTTCATAGTATTTATGGATCACCGAGGCAGACACGAAAATATTTTTAATTCCAATAAATACTGGCAGCCAATAACCCGATATAACACCGGAAACAAGAACGCCTGTGATGAAATAAAAAAGCATTCCATACAGCCTGGATCTTGTCATATTTCCATTCAAAAAACGAACGCGAGCGCCCATCTATTAGAGTAACTCAATACGGTGTCACATTAAAATGACGAGCCGCACTAATGGATTTCCAAATTTGAATTTCAAATAACGAATTCGAATGGATCGGAAGGACCGAATGGTGATCGTTTGAGAGCCTTTCATTCAATTGATGTTTCAGATTTGCCTTTCGGTCGGCATCGAGTGCTTTGATACCACTTTGCATATTGTTTTACGGACATTTCGTTTTATTTCAAAAAGTGCCCACGTACAATGTTACGGAGGAAGAGAGATAATTCTAAATCAATACACCATATATTATGACCATTTAACAGCTTTGAAAGACCTTGAGCCAAGTAATTGTATAGGTCAAACTAAGGTAGCTTTAAACCTGCTCTCTCCTCTATCACTGAGGGGTGGTCTCTGCTCTCCCCTCCAAGACACAGGCGTAGGTTTATGTTTATCTTAAGATCAAACTACAATCACATTTTCAACGTAAATATCTGTGTACTATTGCATGTGTAGCACATTGTTCTTTATCAATCTAATATTTAAAGACCTTGAAAGCTACACATTCTTTTTGTTCACAAATCTATTATCAGCTTTAAGTAGACATCCTACAGTTGGGTTCTTAACTACGTTCATCCAGAAAAAGAAAGCGGGAGAAAGAAAGGTTGGTATGTTGCCATGTTGGTAATGTCCTTGTCTATTTACCCTATTACAGAAAAGCCTAGTCCAGGGCCAGAAGACGGCCAAGCACATTAAAGATTGGGCTTCAGCCACATTCACATCGCATCGAAAAAACACCATTAGACTAGATACCGCAACTAAACCCTAACACATGCCAGTTTACACGCTGCCGGCCGTGACAATTTCATGATCATTAGCGGATTGACAAATGGCGCGGGATCACGGTGACGCGTGGCGTGGCGAATGCGTGAGCGCCGGCGAATCGTAACTGTGTATCGGTGCATCGGAGTTGATGGTTTTGAAAGGGTTTCGGGCTCGTCTGAGATTTGGTTAGTAAATTGGTCGTGTTTTGGGGAAAAAAAAAGATAAACTCTTTTGGTGTTACATAAAAGCCGAAGTCTGTTGTAAAGTCTTACACGGTCATATTTATAAGAACGCGATTCCTCTAAATCACTCCTCAGAGGCAGTTTATTTAAAATCAAAATCAAAATCAAAATTTTTTATTCAAAGTAGCACAGAAACTGCGACTTAATGAACGTTACAAGTTAAACTAGGTGTCCATTTCAAAATCTAGATCATTTTGGAGAAAAAATGGACAAAAAAACACCAAACTTAGTCTTTTCAAGTCCTTAATTTACAGGATTTATATAAGGTACTAAAACTCATGCATTGAACTGGCTTTAATTGCAGACATCTTTGTCATCTAAATAATCTTTAATGTTATAGTAGCTTTTTTGGCACAAAGTGTGCTTCACACATTTTTTGAATCGCGCTTCTGGCAAGCTTATTATATCCTCAGGGATCTTATTGTAGAAACGTATACAATGCCCCATAAAGGATGTATTAACCTTTGCCAGCCTAAATTTTGGGAACGAAAGTTTATGTCTATTTCTAGTATTTACATTGTGTTGGCTACCTACAGTTTTAAAGTCACTGATATTTTTCCTAACGTACATAATATTTTCATAGATATACTGACTAGCAACTGTTAGGATGTTAGTTTCTTTAAAGAAATCTCTTAACGAATCTCTATTGCCTAGCTTATATATGAATCTGATCGCTCTCTTCTGCAGGACAAAGATGGTCTCAATGTCTGCTGCCCGACCCCACAGTAGTATACCATAGGACATAATACTATGGAAGTAACTAAAATAAACAAGCCTAGCAGTTGCGACATCAGTTAGTTCCCGGATTCTTTTAACTGCGTATGCTGCAGAACTGAGCCTATTTGCCAATTTTCCTATATGAGGACCCCATTGAAGCTTTGCATCAATTGTGATACCCAGAAATACAGTTTCTTCTACAAGGTCTAGTTTATCATTCCCCAATATAACATTGCTGTCAACCATTTTGACATTTGGTAGTGTGAATTTTATACATTTTGTCTTTTTTGAATTTAATACTAAGTTATTAGAAGTAAACCAATATAGTACCTTAGAGAGAGCATTATTTGTATCCGCAAGGTCATTTTCTTGTCTCTTAATCTTAAAAATAAGTGACGTGCCATCTGCAAACAATACTATCTCTGACATGTTTTGACCCATGAACGGCAAATCATTTACATATACGAGGAAAAGAAACGGCCCCAAAATAGATCCCTGTGGTACTCCCATCTTAACCTCCGACCCTGATGATTTAGTCCTATTTATATCAGCTTTTTGAACCCTCCCTTCTAAATATGATCTCATAAGTTTTAAGCTCCTCCCATTCACTTCGTAGTGTTTTAATTTTAAGAGAAGTGTTTTATGGTCTACGCAGTCAAATGCCTTCGACAAGTCACAGAAGACACCTATAGCATCCTTCCGATCCTCCCATGCACTAAATATATGTTTAACTAATGTGACACCAGCATCCGTCGTAGACCGCCCTTGCGTGAAACCAAATTGTTCACTATGAAAAAGTTGATAATTATTAAAGTGTGTAAGTAGCTGACCTAGAACTATTTTCTCGAATATTTTACTCAAAACGGGTAGAACCGAAACTGGTCTGAAATTTGTGGGATCTTGCCTGTCGCTACTTTTAAATAAAGGGACGAGCCTACTATATTTCATTAGGTCAGGGAATGTACCCTCATTTAAACATTTGTTAAAGATTCTGGCCAAATGGGGTGCTAGGACATTGATTACTGAGCTAACTATTATTACTGACATACCCCACAGGTCTTCAGTTTTGTTAAGATTTAGCTTTTTAAACGCTTTATTCACGGTATGAGCTTCAATATAATCAAACGAAAAATTGTGATCGCAGGGAGGGACATTATCTTTCAAAATACTTTCTGCAAGATCAGGAGATGAATCTAAAGGAGCCGTAGTTATAATTGGAACATTTGTGAAGAATTGTTCAAAAGCCGCGGCAACGTCTTCATTTGACGTTATTAATTTATTATCTATCTTAAGCGAAAATTCGCGGTCTGCTGATTTGGATTTACCGGTTTCCTTATTTATTATATTCCAAATGGTTTTAGATTTATTAGACGATTTAAGAATTTTGGCTTTTATATGCTCGCATTTAGCTTTGTGGCAGACGGCCCTAAATAATTTTGAATATAATTTAACATACTGTAGAAAACTAGGGTCATATGTGTATGTCTTTTTCTCATATAGTGAATAAAGTGTGTCCCTACTTTTCCGGATGCCGGCAGTGGCCCATTCACTAAATCCTACTCTATTTCCTTTCGATGATAGCTTTTTTAATTTAAAAACTTTTTCAAAACTATCTGAAACGACCTTAAAGAAATCTCCATAATGGGCATTAGCATTGATGGTTTTATTTTTTTCGGTGTGTAAACTACTTTGTAAATAAGTTTTAAATAATTCTAATTTTGTTGTTGTCATGGGCCTGTAAAGTATATCTTGTTCTGATTTTTTAAAATCAGATTCAAAGTGTACAATTTGACCACTGTGGTCTGACTTTAAGCAATTTATTGTAGAATAGTGCGAAAATTCACAGTCACAGTATACATTATCAAGACAGGTGGCTGTGATTTCGGTAATCCTAGTGGGCTCTAAGAAAATATTAACTAAATTAAAAGACTTGAAAATAAGTTTTAATTTAGTATTTAAAGTGGAATCTACCAGCAAGTCGATATTAAAATCTCCACAGACTATAAGGTTCTTGCTACTACTTGAAGCTACATTTAAGACATCCTCTAGTACTGATTCAAATAAACTGTAGTCACTGGTGGGGGGCCTGTATACGCTTACTACAATGTGCTTAGCCAGTTCAACACATGAGAGCTCAATAACTTTTTCAACAGAAAGTCTGCAAATATCTTTCCGTTCTTTATATTTTAAACTACTATTTACTATTATTAAGGATCCCCCGTGCAATGCAGACTTTCTATTGAAGCAACTGGCTATTTCATAATTATGTATAGCAAATTTCATTTGAGACTCTAGTAGCCAGTGCTCTGTGACACAAAGTACATTCACTCTATGTTGTTCTAAGAACAACTCTAATTCTAGTAGTTTACCAGAAAAGCCACCCTGTAAATTTTGGTTAGCTAAGACAAGTTTGTTTAAGGGGGACTTTTCTGTTGTCTGCGCTGACAGTTTAAATCAGCAGTCAAGCTTAACCTACTTATGCTAGGTTTTTTTACAGCCTCAGAATACAGAGGTTTGCAAGTAGAATTTTTTCTACAGTTTGTATCCACGACTGGTCCCTGTTTCATTGTCTTAACAATAATAGGGTCATAAATATTGAATGCCAACAATTTGGCAATCTGTCGCTTTGAAGAAAGGGGCACATGCATTGTGTCCCTAGTCAATATAAAGTTACTTTGCTTAAGTTATTAAGTTTACTCTGTGGCTACGTCTTTTCCTTGCAAAATCCCCACCACAGACTATTTTAATCAACGTTTATCGGGTGTTTTAAGGAATCGTGTTTTTATAAATAAGTTTACCTTTACCACAGACTACTTAAACAGCGTTTAAGGAATGTTTTAAGTAATCGTGTTTTTATAAATAAGACTGTTAAACTTCTATGCCAGTCAAGTACTGGTGAGAGCTGATAAACCTTTACAGTTTTCTTTCAAGGTCGCCCGTAAGGTAACTGTTTATACTCCACGTGCACAAATAAAGATTGATGTGCTGTGGCGCCGGATTAAGAATTACGTCGCTCCATTTCCTTCCGTGGATGTCGTCGAAGGCGACTAAGGAAATACATGACCAGGAGACGGGCTGCAGCGTCTTCCTGAGATTTCAACAGCATACTGCGATCGCCAACCTGCCTGCCAAGCGTGACGATTATGGCAAAACCCTTCATGGTTAGGAAAACCATGAAGGAGGCCTGTGTCCTGCAGTGGGCGTCGAGTGGCTGGTGATGATGACGATGATGTGCTGTCGACAATGCGAGACAAAAGTTTTTATTACAATAGACTTTATTACAGCTTTATAACTTTATGTTGAGGAAGCGAAAGTGATCTGTCTCTGTCGCGATCGTGGCAAGTGGCAGTCCTTGGTTTCTGCCTACCCCTCTGGGATACAGGCGTGAGTTTATGTATGTATGTATGTGTACTTCATTACAATTATTACAACAGATGAATAGGAAGAGAATATTTTATTGCTCACAAGGAATATTTAATTGACTGGAATTATTTACAAGTATTTAATTTTTATTTTATGCAGCCTATAGACGTCCCTCTGCAGGGCACAGGCCTTATATCAGAGAGAGAGAGAAAGAGTACGGGCTTAATCACCACGCGTGCCCACCGCCGATTGGCAATTTCAAGCGCTTAGGTGTGTGAACACCTCAGACAGTCAGGTTTCCTCATGATGTTTTCCTTCACAATTAGCGAGTTAAATTAAAAAGTAATAATTTAGAGGATCAAATCAACTCTTTCTCCACTCCCAATAAGCACACATTGGTAGCAGACAAAGGTGTTTGAAGGACAATAAAGCGGGGAGCACAATTTAAGGGCTCACAGGCGCCTCCCACGTGATTTCAAACTGAATGCACAATATACACTCTCAGAAGAACCGTTTCAGAATAAATATTACCCATATCTATCCATAGAATATTGAGGAAGCGAAAGTGATCTGTCAGGATCGTAGCAGGTGGCAGTCCCTGGTCTCTGCCTACCCCTCTGGGATACAGGCGTGAAAAATCACGCCATAAATGTTTAATAAATGTTATGTTTTTATTATCCAAAGAAATGTAAAAAACGGCCAAGTGCGAGTCGGAATCGCGCACGACGGGTTTCGTACCATTATCTATACGACATTAGACACAAAGATCGAGAAAAAACCGCAAAAAATCACGTTTGTTGTATGGGAGGCCCCCTTAAACATTTTTTTTGTTTAAATTTAATTATTTATTTTTGAAGTGAATATAGAATTAAATATTCTGTGAATATTTCAAGCGTCTACCTGTTGCCGTTATTAACGTCGAGCAATAAACGGCAAAAAAATACGTTTCTTGTATGGGAGACCCCCTTAAATATTTATTTTATTCTGTTTGTGGTATTTGTTGTTACAGTGGTAACAGAAATACATGATTTGTTAAAATTTCAACTAACTAGGTAACTATCACGGTTCATGAGATACAGCCTGGTGACAGACGGACGGACGGACGGACGGACGGACAGCGAGTCTTAGTAATAGGGTCCCTTACCCTAAAAACGGCCAAGCGCGAGTATGGAACTGGCCAAGTGCGTGTCGGACCCGCTGAGGTCCGACCGGTTTTTTACTACTATACTATCTTCAGACGCAGTTTCTTTTTTAATTATTTAAGTATAGTACGTATGCGTAATGGGAGTGGTTTAAATCGATTCTACGTAGTAGTATTATGCTCGTCACAATAAAATGCTTGTACAAATAAAACATTTGAGTGCACACGTGAATGTTTTATTGTGGAATAAACAATTTTTAATCACATCCTATCGATACTGGAGAAACGGTTTTCACTTTAATTAAGTAAACATTTTGTTTTTATAATGCATACATTTTCGCATTCGAGTTCGTTAAAACTTCGGGATGCATTCACTCTGTGCTGCACCGACAGACAAACCGAACTTGTTACTAACAATGCGCCATATATTACTTCTTTTCCGGTGCGCAATCACGTCTTCCCTCTCTTTTTCTCATTCTGTTAGGTGTGTTTGCTGTCTCTCTCGGTGATCATCCTCGACTGTTTCCGTCACATCAAGATCATTACCAGGCGATATAGTGATTTGTGTTCCATTTTGTTTTATTTATCTTAAAATTGTTAAGGAGAGCGTTTTCATTCATTTAGGTTGGCCTTTGTTTTCTAAATCATCTATATTTTGTTTTAACTGCCCTGCAAGAGTTTGAATGATTTTGACATAATTCAAAGTAATTTATCCTTCTTATTTTACGAGGATAAATAGACATTTTTTTACGTAGCCTATTACATCCCACTGCAGAGCGCAGGGCTTCTCTCCGAGAGAGAGTATGGGCTTAATTACCAAGCGCGCCCACCGCGGATGAGCAATTTCAGTCAAATAGACATATTATCAAGTAAAAAAGAATATTGGCATAAAAAGAAAACAGAACAACATATCTGTCCTCTTTGAGAGCGAAGGAGTTTAGTTAGTTAGAATTTCTGACATTTTAAGAGAGTAAACATGTCAAAAATAATTTATAACACTTGGTGAATGAACTGAAACTGCTGCCGATATCAAAGAAGGGATTGCGTGCGGCCGACTATCGGATCCAAAAAGGTCGAACAAAGCCCGTCAAAAAAGGATGCGTTCATATGCAAAACTGGCTGACAGAAAAATATTTTTGACACAACCGCATAAAAGAAGGATCGCGTTTGAAAATAGAACGTCCTCCTTTTAAACTTTTTTAGACAATGGCCAGTTTGATCTAAATACGTTCGATGTTTGTTCGATATTTAAATATTTTTTTGCTAATAATAGTTGTTTTTTTAAGCAGTTCTTCCGATTACACATCACCAAACCTTTTCGACAATGGTCGCGTCATTAAGAGATTTGAATAACAAAAAAATATCTATAACATGGGGGAGAGAGCAGCAAAGCACATTCGTGCATGAGTAATTAGAACAATAATTTTTTGTTAGATAATAAATCATTTTGGACATCTCTCAGTGTTATTTTTCGGTTCATTTATAGAAAGTTATTATTTTTACGAAAACTTGATTGTTCGACCGATTTTGCACACCAACTGTATGGGTGCCCCAAAAAAAAAAATTTTATGAAAAAGTTTTTCTTTTTCGCACTTACGTCTTTAATAGCTGAAGATTTCAAACAATTTTAATTTTTCAAACTCCAAATTTCACTAATCAAATAGATACGGACAGACAGGCAGACAGTGAAGTCCTAGTAATAGGGTCCCGTTGGGCACCCAACGGGTACGGAAACCTATAAAATGAGAATTTTACACTTTTTCTCATTGGGCGTGGTTTACACTTTCAATGAACAAAAGTTCTAATTGATCGCTTTATGTTTCAAGATGGTACGAAAAGATATTGAGACTTTTGCTCAGTGGATTAATATAACTTCCACATACCCACTAGTCCTGGTCCCAAACTAGGACACCCTGTGCTATGACAACCAGGCAAGGACGTTACAAACACAGAAATACACCGAGACCGAAGCCATTGTACAAATATACGGCGGCCCCTAGCGGGAATCGAACCCACGACCTCCGGCATGGCAATCAGACGTGATACCGTAATACTGAAAAAAAAAAACGGTTTTCAATTTTATCGTTATTTTAACAACATTTTGTATCCACAGTTTCTCAAATGTCTTAACCTCGTCAGTACTGACCTTGAAAATAACAATTGAAAACCATTGTTATTTTCAAAGTCAGGACTGAGGAGATTAAGTAAGTACCACTTAACCACAAATTATTAAATAAAAAAAAACTGGATTTTGTCGCGAAAGAAGTCTTAAACAAAGTTTACATTTGACTTATTCAGCTTTCATTTTCTATTAGCAGAAAGTGAGTTCCGACAAAAAATGTCTCCGAAAAAGGGAGTCAAGGTGTACGGGAAAGGAGGAGGCGAACATGATACCATGTTTTACATATCGACGCAGATCGAGAGGCTAAGGAAATAAAGAAGAGGTTAAGGATTAAGCCGGGTTTTGACGGTCTTATTGCGCTCGGACCGTGTGCTTACAGTTTTAGTTGATTATGACGACGGTCAGTGCGCTCGAACAGAGTGCGTCGTCATAATCAACTAAAACAGTACGCACACGGTCCGAGCGTACCTACTAAGACCGTCAAAACCCGGCTTTAGTCTATTGACTCGTTGGCCTAGCCGTAACACGTGTTATTACCATGACAGAGGTCGCGGGTTCGATTCCCACTTGTTTGTAATGTCTTTCTATGGTTACCATAGAACCGGGTATCCTAGTTTGGGACCAGGACGCATGATTGTATTTGAGAAAGAGTTTTGAAACTCCAAATATAGTAAAACAGATCGTTAATTTTTTATTAAACTTGAATTGGCTTCTTTATTTAATTAAGTACCTATTTGCGTAAGGGGAACTATTGGATCCGTTTGTAAAAGCGGATCAGGCCACAATTATGTCCGAGTGCGACCGTTCGGTGCAAGGTGTCTACGATATTTGGGTATATGTGGCTTGGTGTGTTTTGATCAAGAACTAAAACATCCTTGGTTTTGATTCTCGTCCGCATTCTAGCACGCTGTCGTCACACGTTAAAGTATAAGTAACTAGATCAAAAGCTTTCACCGTGTTATTATAGCATGCAATGGTTCTTATCTGTTGTTTAAAATAAAATAAAATAAAATATCCTAGTTTCAAACCAGGGCTAGTGATTGTGTTGTTTGGAGGTAGTTAGGTATTATGTTATTATTTATTACTAACTGACTCGGCAAACATTGTTTTGCCATATTAATTAGTGTACACCTACGAAATATACACGAAAAAATTATCATAAGAATCGGTGAAGCCGCTTCGGAGGAGTTCGATAACGAACACTGTGACAAGAGATTTGTAATATTAAATAAGTACTACCTACTGCCTGAACACAGTACTCAGTACTAATTCACTTATTATCGAAATGTATGTCGTGAAACATGCCTTAATGTCAGTCCTGAAGCCCCACAATGCAGCTGGCAGAATCTCTTGGAGGCATCGTTGTTTTGGAAGCGGGATATCGAAATCAAAAATATTTTTTTTTATTCAAAGTAGCACAGAAACTGCGACTTCATGAACTTTACAGGTTAAACTAGGTGTCCATTTCAAAATCTAGATAATTTTGGAGAAAAAACTCGAAACTTAGTCTTTTCAAGTCCTTAATTAACAGAACTCTGTACTATATAAATATTCTAAAACCTGGAACTTATGCATTGAATAGGCTTTAATTCCAAAGAAAATTGTCATCTCATCATCAAAATCGTCATCATCAGCCATTTTCGACGCCCACTGCAGGACACAGGGCTCCTTCGTGGTTTTCATAACCATGAGGGGTTTTGCCATAATCGCCACGCTTGGCAGGCGGGTTGGCGATCGCAGTATGCAGTTGGAATCTCAGGAAGACGCTGCTGCCCGTCTCCTGTACGCTTAGCATGCCACGCTCGAGAAATGCCCTTCTCTATGCAAATCTGTCAATTTATCTGTCGAGCCCGAGATGTCTCGACGTTAGCATGGCGACCGCGACCGACATGGAGACGACCAAGACTTGTCTACAACTGGTAACATGGCGGCATTGCCGAGATAATTTCGGCCGAGTTAGACACTAATTTTGACATATACGACCGAGACATGTCTAGTACCCCCGGAGGTGAAGACAAGGCTTTGAGACCATATAATTCAGCAGAAAATACATATTTTGTTAATGTTTTTTTTGTTCTTGCTGTATTACACTTTCCTTTTGATGTTCGTTTCTTAATTTTTTCCATACTTAGTGCATAGAACTATTTATCTTTTAAAAAGAACCCAGTTCAAGCAAAGAAAAATAAGAAAACCACGGAAAATTACAGGAATGCGTTTTGTTACTACTATTGTAAAGCGTGCTCATTAAAAAAATCAAATAAAAATTAATGGTTTTGACTCATTGCTTGCGTAGGAACGAAACGCAATTCGTAACTTTCTAGTGAAGTTCCGCTGTCGGAAAAAACTGATAACAATTTTTACAGGGTTGCCAGACAAAAATACAACACTTTTATTTAAAATGGCAATAACTACTTTTTGGTAACAAGACCGCACTCTATTGACTATCTCGAGTTTCGGCTACCACGCTCGCACTTTCGACATGGCAAGTACTTCTAAGTCTCTCACTCGACGTCGAGAGAGAGTCAAAACGCGCATGCTAAGCAAACTGGTAACTGATTTCCTTAGTCGCCTTCTACGACATCCACGCTATTCTTTATCCGGCGCCACACGGAATATCATCTAAATAATCTTTAATGTTATAGTAGCTTTTTTGTCAGAAGAAAAGTCGACGCTTTCCACACGAAAGAAGACGTCATCAAAGCACTAACAATCTGATAATTTACTGTTAAAAGTGTCACTTGTTTTTTTTTTTAGACGCGCTCTGGCCAACTGAAAGATGTTGTCAGTAGACTAACAAACTGTTAGTGTTTTTAGGATGTAAGTGAGAGATTATAAAAAAAAATCGTTCTACTCGATACAATAGCATCTCGCTTGCTCTGCTACGCAAAATAAGATGGCGTTATTAATATCGTCCTAATTAAGTTCGATATAAGTACATTATTATTAGTATGTTTGTCAAGCCGGCGCAGCGGCATTGGTTAGTGGTTGAAGCCATCTCCATACAAACCAGCCTCACCTACCTACATACATAAAATTCAATCAGGCACCCTAATTTTTTTTCAGACGTTGTCAACACGTCACTTCCTTCCATGCGCTACGTCTCAAGTTCAAATAGCAGATGGCTCCCTTTCACATTCAAATCAATGCACCCGTTTCTAAATACGATTCTGTGTTTGAATTTGGAACTCTTTTTTCAAATTTGTTTGCGGCTGATAAAAAGTACGGTTTGATTGTTAGGCTGTGAGGCTGGCCACCTTTAAACGAAGAAAAAAATAATAATAGAAAATCAGAGCTAAACAGAAGATCACGGAAGTATTGAAATCGAAATGGCCAAAGTTTGCTTAAGCGAGTCTTTTGACATTTTGATGATGACAATAGTTTTAGTGACTTTGAAGTCCTTTAAGTCCTTTGTCCTTTAAAATCCTTTAAATAGGGGTATTGCTATAACAAATAACAAACAACAGTATACTTAGTGACTCACGAAGGAGAAAGAGTTTTTTCGGGATCGTGACAAATGGCAAGCCCTTGTATCTGCCTACTCATCCGGGATAAAGGCGTAAGTTTTGTATATGTATTACCTACTTAATCACTTAAACAAAATCTGCTTAAGATTTGTCTTTCTTCTAAAAGGATCCAATTACTCCTTCGTTTTCAATTGTTGTTATACGCGTGTTCTGTATTATAAATAAACTATTTCTATCTAGGTATCTATCTAGTGAGTTTCCCCACACCATAAAATCGTTACCTTTTTTAGTATTTTCGCTACCGGTGAAGGAAAACATCGTGAGGAAACCTGAGTATCTGAGGTATTTACTCAGCGCTTGAAATTGCCAATCTGCGGTGGGCACGCATGCTAATTAAGCCCATATTCTCACTCTGAAAGAATGCTTGTGCCCTGCAGTGGGACGTATACAGGCTACATAAAAAATAGCATTATTATTTTATGAATTTATTATAGATTTTCGCGTCAGACCTCTACCCGCAACTCAATGGCATAGATGTACAGTCCTCACACAAGGCGTGCATCGATGCAATGGAAACAGAGCGCCCGCATCATCAAAATGTTAATTGTTGCAGCGCCATTGTCGGTTATAGAGTCGCAACTTGGTAGAGTTGGCACTTCTCAATAGTAAACGTTATACTCATATATTCCGTTCCACGAATCGAACTTCTAGGGAAAAAAATACTCGCATCTCATTGGTCAATGGTGGCTAGAGATAAGCGAAACAATAAGCGAAGACGGTCCGCTTCATAGGGTAGGTTAGTGGCTATTGAAGGTCACGCGCATTAACTGAGGGCGCACATGGACGATTTTGTTTTAGGAGCTTGTTTCGTGGAATGGAGTTTAGTTATCTCTTTTTTTTAGGAGAATAATGGTTTGATACCGTAAAACAACTTTACAATTATTGGTCTAATGTCGGTCATAACTATCTGTCTAATGAGTAAGGAAATCAATTTTACATAATGATATGCAATCGTGTTTTTGTGTAATATACAAAATGCTATTGTGTTGGATTGTTAAAACTTCCTAATGTTGCAGGTGATAGAGTACTTCCTTTTTCCGTTTTGAGATAAAACTTACAGTAGTTTCGAAAAGCAAATAGAGACAGTGCATTGTGATTTTTTTTATTTGATGTTTATTGCGCACTCCCTGTACCCTTTTGAATTTTATTTTTCGGAAAATATCTTCTCACTCGATGAGGTTAAGAAAATAGGCACTTACTTTTCATACAGATATAAGTAGGCCTACGTAAATTTTTTTAGGTTTAATGTTTCGACGTCAGGACGTGTTCCGTGTTATCAAATGCAAAATGCCTCGAACACGCTCTAATATTTCTTTGGCCACTCTTCCGCTTTTGTAACTCTATGCATCGCAACGTTTTATACCAAAACGCCGGGCACTTGGTTGCTTTTTATTTTAAAAGAGCATAATTTTGATTAATTAATAATGCTCCGTGATTATTAGTCACAAAACAATGAGTCAGTATCGGTGGTTCAACGACCCAAGGGCATGGGGTGTGAGACTCAATCAATAATTTTATTTCAGTAACATAACATAAACTCACGCCTGTATCCCAGAGGGGTAGGCAGAGACCAGGGACTGCCACTTATGCTACGATCCTGACAGATCACTTTCGCTTCCTCAACATTCATTAGTCGTTGCATGCACGCACGCCGGTTTCGGGTACTTTTTATCAGTATTCTTAAAAAAATAATTTTAATTCAGACTGACGATCTGAGGCAGATCGCTGGCAGTGGCTGGGTGAGGATGGCTGAGGATAGAGAGAAGTGGCGTGCCTTGGGGGGGGGGCTATGTCCAGCAGTGGACGAATATACGGGCTGATTGATTGATTGATTGATTCTTAAAGAATAGACAAATACTTTTGTGTAGCCTATATAGGTACGTCCCACTGCAGGTTACAGGCCTTCTTTTAGAGAGAGAGAGAGAGAGTATGGGCTTAATTACCGCGCGTTCCCACCGCGGGTTGGCAATTTCACGCGCTGAGGTATGTGAACACCGCAGACACTCAGGTTTCCGCACTATGTTTTCTTTCACAGTTAGCATGCTGTATTGCTGCTACAACTTCCCAAATGTATGTAACTTAGGAAATAAAGTCATTGGTACAATGCCGGGATTCGAAACCACGACACTATATTTCCGATTCTCTTATTTAATGTACATCCATCTACCGACTTTATTGTTCTGCCTGCCATCCACTCCATCCAAAGCGCTCTAAGCGATAAGACCGCCTATAGTATACCACTACTTAGATATGAGAAACTATTTCGGTGTTTATATTGCAAAATGTTGCATGTCAAAAAAAACGATTTTTGTTTTTTCACCGATTGTATAAAAAATTGATACTGTCATACGTGCAAGACATCGTTATCCTCGGTCTGATTGGCTGTGTATACTACTACCACTTAATTTTCTTCTATTTTACTAATTTTCATGTTATTTCGATGAAAAAACTAAAATCGTATTTGACATGTGACATTTTGCAATACGAACGACGATTTGTAATATCTTTCACCTGTTTGTGGAATAACGTGTTTTCTATCTATCTATCAAAATCTCAGAGTAAAACACACAATTGAAAGAAAGCTCTTTACAATGAAAAGTAATATTGACAATCGAACAAAGAGCATAATTTCGCTAATGCAAACCATAACTGATGTCTGTACCCATAAATATCGAGAAATGTACTTACAAAGTTAACTTCCAGAGAAAATCAGCCATTTTCACCCTGAATGCGTCAGGCATAAGAACCATACCAACGGCAAATGTAAGGATGTAGGGTGTCGGAGAAAATATTCAACCCCTTACAAAACCACGATGTGCATTTCGATAATAGCTCAAAGAGTATGCAAAAAACAGACTCTTTCATAGGGTACTGTATATTAGACTTACCACCGACGCGGTTTAAAAAATGTGTTAAGCATACAAAAAAAGCCTATTGTAACATTAAGGATTATGTATTTGGAGAACAAAGATGTCTGGTATTGAAATAATGTTAACGGGGACGATTATAATATCTAGTGGTGTAACTTTAAGTTGAAAAGACCTGCCTTGAAAAGAATAAACGTGGAGTTTTTTTGGTTAGCTTCTTCCCCGCATAATCTATTGATTGTGAAACGTACAGCTTTGACGTTCATTATGTAAACATTTTGTTTTAATAGTGAATAAAATGTTTGTCCCGCTGCTGGGCAAAGGCCTCCTCAATGATCCAGTCTTCCCTGTCTTAAGCTGTCATCTCCCATCCGGGCAAGAAGGTTGAGAGGTCGTCCCACCATCTCCGCCTTGGCCGACCACGATCCGTCACGTGGATGGAACCCATTCAGTGGCAATATTTGCCCATCTGTCTAAACCCATACGACTGACATGGTCTGCCCAATTCCACTTGAGTATGTTACAGCATGTTTATATTCTTATTATTTTTTATATCCTTTTGCATCATCGTCATATAAAAAAAATAAAAAAAAATTTAAACTGTTTATTTAAAAAAAAATTACATATAAATTTATCTCTGGAAGCTGAATCGTGACATTATATTGCTTCCAGAGGTTGCTCTAAGATGGTAAGTGATATAAATTAATTAGACTACATACTTATATAACTTAATTTATAAGTAAAAGTATAGGCGTGCAGAAAAACACGGTATACATGCAAACGATTAATTTTACATTATATAGAATAATACTTACTAATGTTAATATTAATTTTAATAATAATGTTAATAATAGGGGTTAAAGTATGAAATTGCGGTTTTATTGCAATAGGTTCTTTGAATTGACATAGAATCTTCATGGTTTGAGGTTTTCGAATGAAACTTTTTTCAAATGGTTTCTATGATGTTCTTTTTTTAAAAAATGTGAAACATTTGAATATCGACTTTCAATTGATTTTGTTATTCAATTTAGACAAGAAAGATGGATACTGCGAAAATCCGAGTGATTTTTGAATACGAGTTCCGACGCGGAACTAACGCGGCAGAAACAGCCCGCAATATCAATGCTGCGTTTGGAGAGGGCTCTACTAATGAACGCACCGTGCGATTTTGGTTTAAACGCTTTCGTGATGGAAATTTCGACTTAAAGAACGAGCCACGAGGAAGACCGCCCACACAGGTGAATAACGATGAATTAAGAGAGATAGTGGAAGCCGACCCTAGTCAAACTACCCAGGAATTAGCGGCATGGTTTAACGTTACCTTACCCACAATATTGACTCACTTGCGTCAAATCAATAAAATAAAAAAATACGAAAAATGGGTGCCTCATAATCACTCGAATTTTCGCAGTATCCATCTTTCTTGTCTAAATTGAATAACAAAAACAATTGAAAGTCGATATTCAAATGTTTCACATTTTAAAAAAAAGAACATCTTAGAAACCATTTGAAAAAAGTTTCATTCGAAAACCTCAAACCATGAAGATTCGATGTCAATTCAAAGAACCTATTGCAATAAAACGGCAATTTCATACTTTAACCCCTAATATTAATATCAACATTAATAAGTCTGATAACCAGGGGGCCGCTGTGCATTTATGCTAACACCCTTAGTCTGGGTGTATTTTCATATATGTGACGTCCTCGACTGGTTACCATAGCACAAGGTACCTTCAAGGTGTTGTGTGGAAGTAATTTATTTGATTTATGATGATAAGTTTAATATATCTCTCCTCTAAGTAGAGTTAGAGGTAGACAAGTCTAAATTGCTCGTCAGAAATAAGAGTCGCAAAGATTTGTGCATAACTATTGCGCATTATGACCGAAGCCGTAAACGCTATACACCAAGGTTTGTAACGTCACTAAGTGTGAAAAAACGAGTCACCATGGTTACGCCCTAGCGTTACATGTTTGTTTGCAAGTTATGTGACGTCATGACAGAGGTAATCTTAGAATATCATGAAAAAGTTGAAAATTCAAGTTTTGTAGTTTTCCAAGCCTCGATAAACGGTAGAACGCCGGCCTCACATTCGGGAGGTCATGGGTTCGAGCCCTGTACGTGTACCAAAGACTTTGTTTTCTAAGTTACGTACATTTGTGTATTGCGTAATACCACTCGCTAACCGTGAATGAAAAACATCGTGAGGATATCTGAGTGTGAGGTGTTTACATACCTCAGCGCTGGAAGTGGCCAATCCACGGTGGGCACGCGTGATGATTAAGCTCATGCTCTCTCTCTCTCTCTCTCTCTCTCTCTTTGAGAGAAGGCCCGTGCCCTACAGTGGGACAGTATATAGGCTGCATGTATTACTAAGCCTCAGTCAAACTCAATATTTTTATTACGATCTAATATAAAAAGTTACAGTTCATCCAATAGCGTATTTTATTGAACTATTCAACTGCGAGTTTTTAAAATGTCAAGTAATTATTTTAGGAAATGGTTCATTCGGATATGTGTTTATTCATATTTAGGTTACCTCTGCTTCTTTCCTGCTCTACACGCCGCGGGCAGGTATCAAAGATTCAAGACGTTAGTCGCTGTGGATTATTGAACACCGCGTTGGAGATTTGTTCTACAATTTCGGGAGCGTTCAATAAAAATGAATGTTTTTCAAAACAGACTGACATTTGTAGCTAATTATTTGATTAAATGGAGTCGAGGCCATTTGTGGTAGGTATAGTAGACAGCAGCTCGGCCCTGAGATTTTTGTTCTAAAATCGCCCGTATTGTAACTGAGTAGAGTGCATGCTTGTGAAGACGAGCTATCGACTGTTCATATATCAGTTAAGCAATCACTGTAGTGTCTGATAAACCTAGTTGTGAAAAATTATGATAACGGTGGTGAATTTACAAAGTTATTAAAATAACGTTTCGCCTCCTCAGATTTCTCATAAAAAGAAGGAGACAGAATGACATTATGACAATTTCATCTCTCAATTATATTTTCAATTCAGAAACTGGGGGTTGTTGACTTGAGCTAGAGTCAAATTCATTCCTAAGCACTGATTAAGATACGACTTGTACAAACGATTCAATTTAAATCTGTCACCGAATCCGTATGAAAATATCAATGGGTACAATCATGAAGAAAATGTACTGCAGTAACTATCTCGTCATGATCATCTGAACCCTGGTAGAATATTTGGAGAACTAACAGAACTTAAAATGCTTATTCTGTCAATCTGTATTTATAAGAACTAACTGTCCCGGTAAACTTCGTACCGCGACAGATTCCTTTTGTACAATTTTGCACAACGCCATCTATTTTTAAAACACAACGTCCGCTCGCACAACGCCATCTATTTTAAACTTAAAATAAATATTATCCCACGGGAACGTATTACCGAGATATCAAGTATGCTATGTCTCAATTCAGGTTTTTGTCTATCTGTATGCCAAGTTTCATGTAAATCCGTTCAGCCGTTATTGCGTGATTGAGTAACAAACATGCAAACATCTTCACAAACTTTCACATTTATAATATTAAGTAGTATTTGACCTCGTTTTACTTGATGGTAAGCGATATTACAAGCTTACATGGTTGGCGCGAATGCACCACACATCACGCCAAAACACGACGATCCGCTTGATAACGTGTCTGCCTCATTCACTAGCGGCCTAGGCCAACCATCAATAACGCTGCTTGTCTGGCACTACTCGAGGGTCAGGTTTAGCCTAGGGTATGCACCCTGTTTTTTTCTATTTTTTGTATGGTTGCGCCGAGCGGGAACCGTTTTACTATGGTAAAAACCATTTTACCATAGTAAAACGGGTGTATTCCCACGTGCTTGACGAGATTAAATCGAAGCATCTACCCCGTAAAATGTTTGTAAACGTCGTAAAAAATCGTCAAAAGCCAGTTCATGCCATGAAGCAATAAAACATAACATTAGCTCACAGCTGTATACAGTATGTAGGTAGAGATGAGGGTTTGCCACTTGTCACGATCCTGACAAACCTCTTTCGCTTCATCAACATTTATTAGTCATTCATTTAATTTATTTTTTTATTCTGAAAAAAACGGCGTTGTATTTGAAATATTACTTAAAAATTTATTAAGTAAAATCTTACTTAATATATTACAATATTTAATTTTATAATACATGGAAAAATGCATATTATTAATTGATATATTACGAGCTCGTTAATGTGATAGTTTCTTACATAATTATAAAATGTCAGTTACAATTAACAAAAACAAAAATTAATCAAATAATAGTAACATGATTTTTGTGCAATTCTACCAAATATTTTTTTTTCCAAATGTGCGTACGCACACATGCACGCCGATTTCGGGGACGAGTACCATCAAGCATTTTAGCCTAAAATGTCAGTGAAAATCTTAAATACCGCCGTGAAAAGCCAGTTCACACAGCGTGTAAAACTTATGAATCCGATTGTACCCTAGGCTCAGACAATAGTCTCATGTGCCACGTGCAACTGAACCGAGTCTACGATGTAGGTACTGCCCACTGCTCGAATACGTTTACTGACTTTTGCTTGTCATCTCTACAATATTCTGAAAGTAAGTATGTTTGTTTGCTTATTCATTATTTATTTATTCAGATGAAATATCCATAAATAGTTACTAAATTAATTACACTATGTTAGTGAAATAGGGGATGTATTAGCAAAGGGCAAGATAAAAAGTACCTGAAACCAAATAGGGGATGTATTAGCAAAGGGAAAGATAAAAAGTACCTGAAACCAAAATTCGTGCTAAAAACGAACGGTGAATGTTGATGAAGCGAACGAGGTCTGTCAGGATCGTGGCAAGTGGCAGACCCTAGTCTCTGCCTGCCCCTCCTAGATACGAGCGTGAGCTTATGTTAGTACCTATTAGTTCAGTTAATCAATTTATTTTTTTCTTTTTATTTATTTCTAGTGTTATGTTATTTAATATGGCTTTGGCTAGAATAAAAATTATTAATTTATTTTACTTATTTATTTATTTATATGCAAATAACTACGCCGATAGATTTTAAATGATACACGTCATCAGTGTGCCTATGGTAGCACATCACGTTTCAATCTCAAATCATCCTTATTTCTTTACAATAACTATGGTTCAAAGTCGACTGTGTCGTATTGTCATAGCCAGACGAACAAAGCTGTGGGCAAAAGATAGTTGTAAAATGTGAATGAATGAATACTATTGAATACTGATCAAAGTTCTATATGGCCGCACCGAGCTTCTGGTCGTCTAGACAAGACACTGGTTGTCTAGAGTCATCATTTTTAGGGTTCCGTACCCGAAGGGTGCCAAACGGGACCTTATTACTAAGACTTCTCTGTTTTGGTGGCTAAGGGCCTCAACGGCTAGACCAACGAGGTAGTCATGGGAAACTCAAGCAGACTTATAAAGAATTCAATGGATAACGAGAAAAAAGGGGCAAAGGAAAATCAAACGTCGAGCTCTACCCTTTGAATGGGACCTCGTATTTATAGGTATTTCTAATTAACTTTATAGAATTTTTCAAAGCTTTTCTCTACAAATTCGTTGTCTTTCGATCCTGAATTTTGATACCTTTTATTAGTGGTCACTGTTATTATTGTCAGCGACATAGTGAAGTAATCAATCATTAATCTTTCCAGACACGCACAAGCTGTGCGTTCTCGAGAATAAAACCTTATAAGTAATATCTATCTATTGTAGGATATTAATGGTATTTTATCTATAGTTATAGTGTGTTATCTACCACTGATATTCCTATAGTCCAACCTCTCTTGCCGAGAGTTTTTAATACATTTAAAGTACCCAATACATTGGATCGTAATGATGGTCTCCAACGAAACAGCTATTTCCCGAAGCGAAGAAGAAAATGGAAAAAAAACGTGTAATAAATCATTTTAAATTAATAATTAATAACGGCCCCGGCGTGGGCGACAGAACGTTAAAATCAAATGTAAATAATTCGACGAAGCAAATTTGCATAAGAGGGGATTTTTTTCCCTTTCATTTGAAACCCTTTCTTTGGGCTCGCTATTTCACTTTTCGATTTTTCTGTAAGACGGTAGGTGAATGGATATTCCTAGAACTCATTGTGCTACGTAGAAGAATGTCCGATTCATTTTGTCACATTTTTTGTACGTCCTACTGTGGGCCACAGGTCTTCTCTCAGAAAACGATTATGGACTTAATTACCACGCGAGCCCACGTGCAAATTCAAGCGCTGAGGTAAGTTAACAGCGTAGACACTCAGGTTTCCTCGCGTTCACATAGTTTTAGACCTGATCATAAGAAGGCTCAAGGTCGCCCAACGAGCAATGAAGAGAGCTATGTTAGGAGTGGCGCCGGATTAAGAATAGCGTCACTCCATTTCCTTCCGTGGATGTCGTAGAAGGAAGGTTAAAAACCACCGATCGGATGGCTGATGATGATGTTAGGAGTTTCACGGCATGATCAAAATCAGGAATGAGGAGATCCGCAGAAGAACCCGAGTTAGGTACCTACTGATATAGCTCGAAGAATTGCTCAGTTATAGTGGCAGCGGGCGGGGCATAGCTCGGAGAACTGCTTTTGGGCGAAAAAGTTTTGACCTGGCGACCGCTGACCGGATGACGCAGCGTGGGAGGCCCCACCAGATGGTTTCAGTCGGCGCGTCTTTGCAGCTTTCCATTCACTGCGGCGTCTCCAAAGCTTTCTCCCAATTAAAACTAAAGTTACTCTTGTACAGTCACTTCTTCTTCCCATTCTTGACTATGCGGATGTTTGCTACTTGGACGCCAATGAGGAGCTGCTAGACAAACTCGAACGTCTACAAAATTTGGGTATCCGCTTCATATACGGATTACGCAAATTTGATCATGTGTCTCGTTTCCGACAAGAGTTAAAATGGCTCCCAATTCGTCTTCGCCGGAATGCACATATACTATCACTATTGTACAAAATTCTTAATCCTCCCGCATCTCCCGCATACCTGAGAGAAAGGTTTCAATACCTGTTCTCCGGAGAAAGATCAAAAAGATCACTTAACTCCCATCTTCTTAAAATTCCTGCTCACAATACTGGAGCTTACGGTGACTCCTTCACGGTCCAGTCGGTTAGGCTGTGGAAGGCACTGCCACAGAACATATGCGCCAGTCCCACTATTGGTACCTTCAAGAAGCGGTTGAAAGAGCATTATCTATCCCTGTAATAACATTGAGCTATATATAATATATATATATATATATAGCTCAATATATATATATATATATATATATATACATATTATATATATTATTTCTGTATATCTAAGTAGGTATGTATTTTTATTCTGTTATCTAGTTTATGTAGTTTTTGTTTTCCTTTTTACTTTGTGTTATTTAGGCTTTTTGTAGTTTATTTTGTGCACATATATAGACCCGTTTTTCTACTGCTTCTCCTATACCCGAAGGTTTGCTGGAAGAAATCTCTTACAGAGATAAGCTCGCCTTTGTACATGTAATTTCTTATGTAATGTCCTGTTAAAAGTCTTGTGTGCAATAAAGTATAATAATAATTAGTTTCTGACGGCCTGGTGAGGGTGGCAGGGAGTCGCTGGACGCGGGCGGCACAAGACCGGGAAGCTTGGAAAACCATGAGGGAGGCCTATGTCCTGCAGTGGGCGTCGAATGGCTGATGATGATGACTATTACACACCATCGCGGTGGTGGTGGTGGTCCATACATTAATCATTTACGGCAGTAGTATTTTGTATCGACCGCCACCGGCGCCGCCACCGGCGCCGCCACCGGCGCCGCCACCGCCACCACGTTGATGTGTTTTATCCTTGAGTCGAGTGGTAAAACAAAATTTATTTTAAATGACAAACTCTGTTTGACGTGATTCAGAAATTATACACTTTGTAAGTTACCCTGTACATACGTAGGATAAGTAAAGTCCCAAAAATTCTGCAACCTTTGTTCAAGTTATTTGTCGGGCATATACCTACATAATATAATAGATAGAGAACACTTTGTTGCACCTACATAAAAAATCGGCCAAGTGCGAGTCGGACTCGCGCACGAAGGGTTCCGTACAACATTGTACACAAAGATCGAGAAAAAGCGGAAAAAAATTACTTTTGTTGTATGTCTTAAATATTATTTTATCTAAATTAAATTATTTATTTTTGAAGCGAATATACAACTAAATATTCTGTGAATATTTTAAGCGTCTACCTGTTGTCGTTATTAATATCAAGCAAAAAAAAACGGCAAAAAAATTAGCTTTGTTGTTTAATATTTATTTTATTCTGTTTTTAGTATTTGCGGGTACAGCGGCAACAGAAATACATCATCTGTAAAAATTTCAACTGCCTGGATATCACGGTTCATGAGACACAGCCTGGTGACAGACAGCCAGACGGACAGTGAAGTCTTAGTAATAGGGTCCCGTTTGGCACCTTTCGGGTACGGTACCCTAAAGAGGAAATTTCTTAACCTAAGAGTGCAGAAGGCAGCCTTGCCACTAAAAGAGACCTCTCCCAGACAAGTCAACCATTATACCTATACATAGTATCTAAAACAGACGGTCTCATCCACACTTTCCTACCTTCAACCCTCCGGCGGGCCACCAAAAATCGGAAAGACGCCTCGTCCATATCGGAGAAAAGGGATCGGCCCAAGAACAGATGTTCCTAATGCAAGTATAAAACGCCCCCGTTTGTGACTGCCACATTGTTCTGCCTTTGTTGCGAGGCTCGTTTGTGTTGAGCGGGGTTGATTTGGACTGTCCGGTTTTGTGAAAATAGTTATTTATTATGCAAGGCTGCAAAGTTAATTTTTGGCGCGAGTACCTTGTATTGAAACCTGAGCAAGCGAAGGATTCTAGGATTGAGCCACGAGCGAAGCGAGTGGTTCAAATATAGAATCCTGAGCGTAGCGAGGGTTTCAAAGGTACGAGACGCTAAATAACTTTGCTGCCGAGCGCAACACACAACTTTTCACCTCACTAAAGCGAGGAAAATGTTAGGTGCAAGAAAAACAGTTTTAATAAATATTAAATTACTGTTAATTTATATCTTCGTCGCTGCTAGCTTCGCTCATATTTTATGATTTCTTTCGATTTTATCAAAAAACAAACCAAAATAATGGAAGTAAAGTGAATTCAATAAAGAGAAGAAAATTTTAAAGTTTTTTTTTTAAATCAAATTTTCTTGCCGGCCAGTGCGATTCTTTAAATGAGGCTGGCGCATGACATGAAATAAGTATTTGCATTTCAATCATCAATGGACTGGCTGCAGAGAATATAAACTATTACGAAACCAATGAGGTTCTATATATATGTAATTTATTGTACGAAACCTTTATTGAATAAAAATATTCGAATTTTAAAAACACTTTCCACGCTAGCGGATAAAGTGCGATTTTCCACGCAGATTTCGAATATAAACAGAGCTTTTACGAGCTAGTGAGGTGAAAAAATACATATAGCCGTTGTGCGCGACCATGTCCGCATGGAATGATTAATTTCCGGGCTGAAAAATACCCTATGTCCTTTCCAGGGACTCAAACTATCTACATACCAAATTTCATCTAAATCCGTTCATCGTTATTGCGTGATTGAGTACCAACATCCAAACATCTTTAGTCCAAACTAGTAATAGTAGGAATAATGTGTCTTTTTTTGCACATTTTGTAAGCGTGACTGATCTGTTCACATATTTCAACGTTTGGACATGAAATCGCCAATCTACGGCGATCACGCGTATTAATTATCCACCGGTTTCTGAACTGCGAGTTAATTAGTACAGTAGTTGTTATATCTGGGTATATCGGGAATCTTTCCAATGTAGGTTTGCCTGGAAGAAGTTTCTATCAGCTATAAGGCCGCCAATTGTACCTCTTCTTTTGTAACTGTTGTCTCTGTAATTGTTTTCTGGTGTAGAGACAATATCATATTTTATAAGTATATTTAATTGATTGTGATATTCTTGCCTAGTCACTATAGCACAGGGTACCTATCTTAGTTTAAAACCAGGACAAGTGATTCTGTTGTGTGCAAGTTATATTTATTTTGTTATTATTAAGTAGCTCTTTAGATTTCCCAAAAAACAACGAGACAGATGGATACTCTCTTTCAGGCATTGGTGAGATCTCACATAGAGTATGGTTTAGCAATTCGGAATCAGCTCTGTGTCAACGTTTCCAGACGTCCCGTATTTTCCGGAACGTCCCGTATTTCAGGCCTAATTTTAAATGTCACACCGGAACAGATTCCTTCCGTATTCCTCCGGTAGTACTCCGGATTTGATAAGTAGAGAACTAATGAGCGTTTTCAACTATGATTTTAGCTGCATTGAATTTTCCAGATATGTATGTAAGTAAAATCAAACAAAGATATGTTAAAACTTACACGATCTTCTTTAAAATATAACTAGTAATTATCAATAAAAACAACGTTAAATAAGAAAGAAAGAAGGACATTTATTGGGAAAAATAAACACACCACAAGAAAAAAAGGCATAACAAGTGACATAAACAAGTACAAAGAAAAAACAAGTCACATAAATACTACATATTACAAGGCAAAGTTTGAACGTCAGGGAGCATCGTGTACGTGTGAATACGGGTTTTTCATTTGTCCCGGGGAAAAATTTACAATCCTGTTTAAATCTGGCAACCCTATCGGTGATGTACACCTACGATAATTGATAAGTGACAATCTTAAAATTTGTTGGATCTAGGTGGGCCGCACAGTGTTTTAAATCACTTAAAAAATTTCCCGATGCTGTTTTCCACATTAATCGATCAAGGAATGCATTTGAAATGTAAGAGTAGAACACCCACGTGTCAATTCCTATTACTTTATTTTAAAAAAAATTAATAATATTTCGTGACCTTGGCTTAGAAAATTGTTTAATTAATTTTTGTAGGAGTAACGGTACAAGATGTCATTCTTTTATTAATAAGGTTTGATAAATGATTTTACAGCGCATATTTTCCAATTTTAAATTTTTGGAAATCACCTCGGGATATCGAGTAATTAACTTTTTTTCAGATTTTGGTTTTTATTTTTTTTCTTTAAAATACCTCAAAAGTGCGATCTGTAACTAGCACAGTTAAATTGCTCTTAATTAGGTTTATCACTGATAAAAAAATCACGTTGCACTTACGCGGCGTTTATGAGTTATTGAATTTCAAAATTTTATGTTAGGGGTGTCACTCAACTTGACCTTTCAATTTAGTCAAAATCTATATATACTTTATTATTTTTAATTTTTTGATTAGTTGCAAAACTATATATTATTTAGACATACACTTAAAATATCTTCTAAATAGCTTCTTTCTCACATTATATAGACTAACATTTACATGCTTAAAACAATTTTAGTTTTGTTACCTGAAGTAGATTGCTTGGTTTTGTTTAAGTATTTACTTTAAGTAAGTACTTAGTTTTAGTTCAGTTATGGTTAACATGTAGCGTAGGAAGGGGTCCACCCTCGTCAAGCTTACCTATGCTAAAACCCTATGTTTATACATGTTAACTTGAGAAACGGGGGTGAGGCAAAATGGAGCCGTTACAGACCCATGGCGCCACTTCGCCTCAGCAGGGCCTTACCAAACCTGAACATTCAAACA
Source organism: Yponomeuta evonymella (assembly GCA_963969515.1). NCBI lineage: Eukaryota > Metazoa > Arthropoda > Insecta > Lepidoptera > Yponomeutidae > Yponomeuta > Yponomeuta evonymella. Next base: position 4,231,759 of record OZ018363.1, read on the forward strand.
CGAGTGGCAAGCGATGCTATGGATCACCCCATAGCCGGTACTTCTTATCAAACTCCAGAAGTAACCGCAAGTATGCAAGGAGTTTATTCGGGACTACATATTTTTGAATGTTTTTACGCAGAGAGCAAAAAATATAAAAAGACTGGGTCTCCTGACGACCTAACACCATCGGATTTGATGACCGTACTTTTCAGAGAAATGGGCGAGCGACTTAAAGATCTCTCATCTAGCGAAAAAGACTATAAGTCTTGTTTACACATTTCTTAGAAAAGCCACTACGTTTTATAAAAGTTGCAATCGGAACAAAAAGAGGTTCAGAGACAAGCATGCTGTTTTCTTGAACAAACTGTTGTCTGCCAGAAACTGTTCGTGGACTTCTGAAGCCGATTATTGTAGAAAACTTGCAATTCACAGCAGAAGATGGCGAAGATCCATCAATAGATGAATCTTCATAACGATGAAGAAGATTCATCCAATTTTGATGACTGCCCTCTGGTACTAGAAACTGAAAATTATTCATACGAGCCATAAAATCCAGAAAATTTGAAAGCAAAAAACATGCGAAAACGTCTATAATATATTTTGAAGTAACTTTTCGTTAGTTGGTTTCCAATTTCCTGTATTTAATGACATAATTGTTATTAATTGGCAACATATTCAAAAGTCTTTTAAGTTTATTTTTCACTTTTTTATTTTAGTAGTAGGTTCACTATTTTTCGGAAAATTTCATCATCATCATTCAGCCACAAGAGGTCCACTGTTGGAAATAGGCCTCCTCCATGGATTTCCAAAAAGACCGGTTGGAAGCGGCCTGCATACAGCGCCTTCCTGCCACTTGAATGAGGTCATCTGTCCATCTTGTGGCTGGTCGTCCTACGCTGCGCTTGCCGATATGTGGTCTCCATTCGAGAACTTTTCGGCCCCATCGGCCATCAGTTCTGCGTGCTATGTGCCCCACCCACTGCCACTTCAACTTACTAATCCGCTGGGCTATGTCGACGACTTTCGTTCGTCTACGGATCTCATCATTTCTGATTCGATCTCGTAGAGAAATTCCGAATAGCCCTTTCCATAGCTCGTTGCGTGACCTTGAGCCTTCTTATGAGGCCCATAGTGAGAGACCACGTTTCAGTGCCATAAGTCATCACTGGTAACACACTGGTTGTATAATTTTGTCTTGAGCGATTGAGATATATTAGACCGGAAAATTTATTTTAAATCTATTTTACTATTTCTCGTGTAAAATATTTATTGTTCCTGTAAATAAAATACCTAGCTTTTAAGTTTTATTTGTAAAATATTTTATTTTTAGTGTAAAACATTTGTTACTGTAACCTTATGCAGATAATTACAAAAAAAAATCCACTCTTCATACAAATACTAAAAGTCAGCTACCAATTTTTTATAGACAGTCGAAAAAAAATTCATTTCCGACACTTGGTTTCTTTGGGAAAGTTACTCAAAATCATGGTCTGACTGCCGTACACAGAGTCGTCAATTAAGATTTAATGTCAATTAAGTATCATGTCATCTCTTTCATTTCAATGACATATGAAAGAGATAGCACGACACTTAATGAACATTAAGTTTAATTGACGACTGTGAGTACGGCAGTAAGTCCACCCCTGAATTATTTAAACCTTTTGTATATATACCCCGTATAGTTTTTTATTAGAGACAAAAAATAAACATTATATTTATTTGACCTTTAGAGACAACCCTAAAATGTGTCAGTTGACCTTTGTACGTAACTCCCAAAGGCCGCGATGGAGCAACGTGATCTTTTTATCAGTGATAAACCGAATCAAGAGCAATTTATCTGTGCTAGTTACAGATCGCACTTTTGAGGTATTTTAAAGAAAAAAAATAAAAACCAAAATCTGAAAAAAAGTTAATTACTCGATATCCCGAGGTGATTTCCAAAAATTTAAAATTGGAAAATATGCGCTGTAAAATCATTTATCAAACCTTATTAATAAAAGAATAACATCTTGATCCGTTACGCCTACAATAATTAATTAAACAATTTTCTAAGCCAAGGTCACGAAATATTATTAATTTTTTTAAAAATAAAGTAATAGAAATTGACACGTGGGTGTTCTACTCTTACATTTCAAATGCATTCCTTGATCGATTAATGTGGAAAACAGCATCGGGAAATTTTTTAAGTGATTTAAAACAGTGTGGGCCGGTATTATCCTACTCTGCATGTAATTATTAAATATCAACAACATAGGTGCGAAAACTTTATTACTAGAATACTGACACAATATGATGATCATCGTCAGCCAATGTTTGTCCACTGCTGCAATAAAAGTAGGTGATTATCTAAAATTACAAAACAAATTATCTAACCCAAAAAACCCAAACGCGGAACTTAAACGGAATTAAGATTTCAGTTAACAGTTAGATTCAATCAATTTTGCTGGGATTCCTATAAATTAATATTTTTATTGAAGTTTTCTTTTTAAAACCATATTGTATGGTATGCCCTGCATCCGCCCCAGTTCTATGGCCGATTGAATTTGCATTAACAAAAACATGAGAAAAAACTATATGCTATATAATAAATTATGCCATGTTTTAGTAGGTAGGTACCTACTTAAGTAGATAAGATAAATCAAATCAAATCAAATCAAAATTTTTTATTCAAAGTAGCACAGAAACTGCGACTTAATGAACGTTACAAGTTAAACTAGGTGTCCATTTCAAAATCTAGATCATTTTGGAGAAAAAATGGACAAAAAAACTCCAAACTTAGTCTTTTCAAGTCCTTAATTTACAGGATTTATATAAATGTACTAAAACTCATGCATTGAACTGGCTTTAATTCCAGACATCTTTGTCATCTAAATAATCTTTAATGTTATAGTAGCTTTTTTGGCACAAAGTGTGCTTCACACATTTTTTGAACCGCGCTTCTGGCAAGCTTATTACATCCTCAGGGATCTTATTGTAGAAACGTATACAATGCCCCATAAAGGATGTATTAACCTTTGCCAGCCTAAATTTTGGGAACGAAAGTTTATGTCTATTTCTAGTATTTACATTGTGTTGGCTACCTACAGTTTTAAGATAAGTAGATAAGATATCGGTAATTAATGTACCTACTTATAAGGCGGTGGTAGCCTAGTGGGTAGAACATTGGACTAGGAAGCGGGAAACCCAGGTTCATTTCCCAGTGCGGGCATGTACCTATGACTTTGTTTTCTAAGTTATGTACATTTGTGAAGTTATAGTAGCAATACCACTCGCTAACGGTGAAGGAAAACATCGTGAGGAAACCTGTGTCTGAGCTATTCATATATCTCAGCGCTTGAAATCGCCAATCCGCGGTGGGCACGCGTGGTGATTAAGCCCATACTCTCTCCCTAAGAGAAGGCCTGTGCCCTACAGTGGGACGTATATAGGCTGCTTATGATGACTTATAATTATCGTGCATTGCCTTGGGCTACAGTATCCACAAACCACAAGTTGATTGGTAGAAAATGCTATCTAGCTCAATGCTACGCCTTTGCACAAAATTTTGTTTTTCGTGCAATAAAGAATTTTATAACATTATTAATAAAGTTCGAATCCCGGCTTGTTCCAGTGAGTTTGTTTTCTAAGTAACGTACATTTGTGCGGTTAAAGAAGCATCTAGTACATAAAAATCTCGCGTCACAGTGTTTGTTATCGAACTCCTCCGAAACGGTTTCACCGATTTTTATAATTTTTTTCGTAGGTCCGAGAATAAGTCGCAGGCTAATTATTATAAATGCGGCAAAACAACGTGTGCCGAGTCAGCTAGTTGTTATAAGAAAAATCTCTAAGAACTCCACCACCCGGTGGACGAACGACCGATGAAGAGTACAGTTTTCTCTGTAGCGGTGACTGGAAAATCGCGTGAAAATGACGCCTAGCGCCATCTAGCATCGAGTGGAAATGCGGGCCTTTTTCCGCCCCTGGTTGCTGAAGTGGCCAGGATCTTTTACATTTTTTTTCGCTGGGTTTTGGCAATGTAATGGTAATAAAAAAAGAAGCTTTAGCTTTTACAATAAAAAGCTGAATGTTTAAAAAAAATAACACACAAATACGCTCAATTTGAATTGAATGCAATTAGTAACGTAAGTAGTATTATGTATTTTGGAAGAAGCCTGGCTACCCATAGCCCATAGCACAGGGAATCCTAGTTTGGGAGCCAGTAACCACTCTTTTAACCCTTTTCTAAATAAAGTTTTTTTAATTTAGAAAAAAAAATATGAAAATAATGCATTTCTTCGTAACGCAACTATTATTAAAAGTCGGGCCAAAAGCGCGATAATTGACATCCCACTGAAATTGTGCACCGAATTCGATTCGCCGCTTAGAGATACCTAGTAACCGAATTTCGGCGGTGTGGCGCGAAACAAAAACTGACCTATATATCCGCGCGCCCTGCGAGTTCACCCACCCCCTGCTGCGCCGAGACGCTTACCCTAAACATCTTGCCCTTCACATTTCTGTTTATGCGCTCTCGATTATTGTAAGACTTTTGTTTCGTTTTCTTCACGCTAATATTATGTTTTAAAATGTGGGGCCCTTATTTAAATTCTGTAATCAACAAAATTAAAATCAAAATTAGTCATGAAAAAAGTAAAAAAAAATAAATGTATGTTTTTACATTTCATAAAAAAACATAAAAAACGCAAATGAATGTTTATTACATTAAATATTGTTAAAGTTGTTTGGTTCGTCTTGGAAGCGCCTGTAAACGGGCAAAAAGGTGTCTACACAAACAAGTACAAGTAACCAGTGTCCAAGATGCGGCCAGTTGATCTCCGCGCAAAAAAGCGCATCCTATTATCGACTACAACAAAAGGACTCGTGCAACGATACCTAAGTACACATCTCGATTCATCGTCTCGACTCGATCGCCGAACCGATCCTATTGGCGCGCCCCACTGTCGCTGGGCGAGAGCGGGACGGCGAGCGAGGTGGCGAGCGAGTATGAGGAGGAGGGTGGTAGTCATCTTAGCCACCGAGTCGCGTCCCACTGGGCGGGGCCGCGCCAAGGAGAGAACCTCAGATGCGCGTAGTGTTGGTGGGGCCGCGAGCGAAGGATCGCACTGCAGTCGCGGCACCGACGCGAGCCCGCCGACACGTTGTCGCGACATCGCTCGACCGCTATCGAAAGGATCACCTTACGTAATAACAATTAATCGGATCAGTACCCGATAATCGATTTGTGAACAAGTGAACTTTTACCCCGATTTTTTTTGAGTTGTGTTGAGTTTGCGATTTTTTTTCACGTGACTGATCATCATTGCGTTCGTGAACTTGAGTTGTGTACTTTGTGTCTTCTTTCATGTTTTTGTTTTGTTTTCGTACGGACTCTGTTTTAAAAGCTCTGATATTTTTGGGCTTATCCTCTGACTGTGTCTGTTTTATACGATATTGTAACATTTTCGTTGAATCACGGGGAGAGACGTTGTGTGTATACTAAACAATTTAATTCAGACTTTATGGGTTTGTGTGAATTATTTTGACTGTGAGCCGTGATAAGTGGACATTAATATTGAAAGATATCAAAGTGACTTCGTAACTCCTGTCTGGACATCAATGTAAGTGTTGTAATTATTTCACGTGATGTTGATGTCGTTATTTTTCTTTGGAATTAACACATTTATTCAAACAGATGTACATATAGAAAAGGTAAAAAATATAAGAGAAAGAATGACGTAGAAAATTTTCTTGTTGATGTTTGTTTGCTCATATTTCTCAATGGACATGGCAATTTTTCACTGCCAAGTATGAGATGAATCAAGAAAAAACTGAAGACGTATATTTTATACACAATAATTAATGTTACTTGTTAAATTACCAATTAAAATATAATGAAACAGTGGAGAGAGACAGTAGATACAAAAATTAACGAACCGTCTAGTAGAGCGTGGACAATAAATTTAAGAAGATCGCGAGTAAAAATCAGTTTATCGCATACCTATTCTAAGAGAACATAAAAATATCGACAATATCTTTTCTCTGAATCGTAAGAATGTGTTCTCGTTAGGAAGAATCGTAGCATATAGAAATCGGACGATAATCCGATTCATCGATAAATCAACCGATCAATTACAACGAATAAGAACAGTTAATTAGTACTGAGTTACGTGAATGGATGCAGCGGCCGCGAGTTTGCCAATCGGCGGCGGCGGCCAACAGTGAGATGCAGTTTCGATCTTTGAATTCGGAATTTGTTAGTCGGTTTATTGGATCATTTACCTTAATTTTCTTCTTGTTCTTGTTAACATGTTCGCGTGTTGCATCTCAAATATTTTGTAGGAAAGCTTTTCGGATTCACGTTGTTGTGTTGTTGACGTACCTACTTACCTGACTAGTTCAGAAAATGTAGTTTTTACGTTTGAGTCTATTCTATGTTATCTGCATTCTGATTTAGTAAATATTATTGATATGGGTATTTTCTTGAATATTACTTTTTTTTCTATTAGGTACATACTCGAGTTATGAACAAATTAGATTAGATTACATTAGAAAACTTTATTGTACAGGTGTAAAGAATTTTATTTATTTAAATTTAATGAATGATTTTTTTTTCAAATATTCAGGAAACAATGTTAAAAGTAGATTTCCTGTTTTTATCACACTATTCCCTAATAGATGGCGTTACTGCGTTCCATTGTTTAGATATTTAGAAATTTTGTACGTCTATCGTCGTCAATCTGAACTTGAAAGTCATAGCAATTTTTTTTTTAAGAAAACTATATTGTATATTGTAAAGCAATAGCATTAAAATTTTCTTATATGCTCAAAGTCGTCTTCCTCTATGTCGTCTATTAAACACAGCTAAACAGACAACTAACCCGTTTTTCCTCTTTTATTGCCCACTTAATTAATCGAGTCTTTAATCAAATCATTTACGTGTTACGGTATCGGAAACAGTTAAACCTATAAAATTCAAACAATAGCGCGAAAAAAGCCTACTTAATTGAATTTGAATCATAACATTCGATTATCTAACTGTAAATCGAGTAATGTTTGAATCGTGTGAATCGATTATCTGAAAGAACTCAAATAGTTCTACCGTATTGTTCGTGTGGAGTGCGCTAGTGAGAAAAATTCTATAAATATTTGCCATTTAGCGTTGTACACCGTTTGTTTATGTGAGGTATTAGTTGCTTCTGATATTTCCTTTCTTTTGATTCCGATTCGGTGGCTTCACAGGATCTTTAGTATTTTTTTACATAGCCACTAAATCAGACCTCGTAATGATGATTTTTCATTACACTAAAATTCCCAGATCAGTTATGTTTTAGTTCATATCAATCGATTATGTTTTTAAAGTTTTACACGTGAATACAAATCAATTACCTACACGAGTATTTAAATGTATACTATTAAAACAAGCTAATGAAATGGCTGCCGGTGGCGTATAAAATATTGCGTTTCCTGTGACATATTTACTTAGGTATTTGAAAAGAAAGGGTCAAGTCTTATTACTTTTTTATATACGAGTACCTAGGTTCTCAAGAATTTAAAACAGTAAGTCAGCCAGCATTAATGGCCCGTCTTATAGACGCGAATGCATCACGCGACATGTTTCAACCGCTGACATTTTGTTTAAGGTTAGCATAATAATTGTAGCTGGAAAATGTCCCTATTTATATCGTTCTTTGATTCACATTACTAGAACGTTTTTGCGGAATTATTTTGTCACATAAAACGGTTCCGAATAATTTATAAGTATAATGGCGGGGTGTAAAGCAAAAACTCACACAAGGCCAATGAAATTTAACTAAGAATTTATTTAAGAATTCCTATTAGATTTTTTATAGTAGATGAACGAAAGTTGACAAGCGAATCTGTAAACCAATTTTAACCACATCCCTATTGGATTATTTACCTTCTTATAAGAAAAAATGTATGCGAAGTATGTACATAGTGGCACTTAAGCCCAGTAACTACCAAGAAAATATCCGTGCATTCGCGATTAATTAAATACCATCATCACACATAAATAACATTATGTAACCGCATGTAAATAAAACGAGAAAAAATCAAGCACGTGCATTTTAAATTTTATTGTAAAATTAAACCTATTAACTTATTAATATTTCTGTTAGTTAACGCTTCTAACTTCCATTTGTTATTCAAAGGCTTGTCTACTGTCCCTCTAGCTTGCACATTCTGATATTATTTATGATTGTAAAAATTGTAAAAATACGTGTGTGCTTTGGTCCTATGTGGTCCAAACGGGTCAATTTGTAATTTTATTTACTAGTAACTGATTTGACCATATTTTTCAAAAGTATACAATTTTTTTTACTATTATTTAAAATGTCAGAATGTGCAAACCACACGGACGCCAGAGAAAAATGTCCCTAAAAAGTATGGCTTAGCAGCATTTAAAATGATTACATTTACATTTTTTTTCAATCGTAAAAATATTAAATGTGCAACAAGAGGATAATACTTAACAGTGGCTTATATTGCGTAAGTGCCAATAATAATAACAGACCAAAAATATCTCAAGTAAAAAATAATGATTGGTACCTAAGTGTAACATACCTACATTACATAGGTACACAAGCGGCCCATATGCACTTAGGGCACAGGCCTTCCCTCAGGGAGAGACTATGGGCGTAATAACCACGCGTGCCCACCGTGGATTGGCGATTTCAAGCGCTGAGGTATGTGAATAGCTCAGACACTCAGGTTTCCTCACGATGTTTTCCGAGTGGTATTGCTACTCTAACTTCACAAATGTACCTTAGAAAACAAAGTCATAGGTGGCCGCACTGGGGATTGAACCTGGGTCTCTCGCTTCCGAGTCCAATGTTCTACCCACTAGGCTACCACCGCTTGTAGTTAGTTCTAACATACCTAAAAATAGTATATTATTCATCTGTAGTACGAATTATCCGTGGTTTTTTTATATGAATGGGTATTCGAGACAATGATTTATTTTTCGCTAATGGTCTTCAATATTGCTTAAGGAGCTTTAAAAACTTAACATAACTTGTTATTAATTTTCTTGTAAAAAGAATGTAAATAAATTTACAAAGTCGGTACGTATGATTGGACCAGGCGACAAAAAATATATTGTACGATTAAAAACTTCAGGTAGCACTTAATTTTAAGGTTAATGAGTACTTATCTGACAGCTGTATCTCCTTATCATGAGAAAAATGCCTTTTAGGTTAAAATTTTAAAATGAGTAAAAAGGTAGGTCCAGTAATTATTTCTGCGATACTAACTACATTATACATACTAACTACACACTTAGTTTGGCGATACTGTTTGTCCCCAAAATCGTAACATAGATACATTTTTACTAGAGGGGACACTATTTGTTCCTTGACCTCACATTTCTTTTAAACAAAATCTCTCTGCGTGAACTTCATTAACTATCGCCTATTCATAGAATCAACATGTTTTTACTGAATTAGTTTTTGAGCGAAAATACAATTTTACTACAGGGGCCACTATTTGTGCCTTGACCTTAGATTTTTTTACACGAAATCTCTGTACCGCGTGAACTTAGTCACATTTTCTCACCTTTACCTACAGTCAACAACACTCTTTATATGCGTGCACTCTTGTTCGATAAGGGTGACTTTGCAACAAAAATGTTTGTAAAGCTTGACCACTTGTCGACTGTATTTACATACTTATTAATTTGCGAAAATTTTACATTTTGTTTAGTGTGATAGCTGTTATATTTAGTATTATATATATATCATTATCGGCCTATATACGTCCCACTGTAGGGCACAGGCCTTCTCTTAGAGAGAGAGTATGAGCTTAATCACCACGCGTGCCCACCGCGGATTGGCGATGTCAAGCGCTGAGGTAAATAGCTTAGGAATAGCTCAGACACTGGTTTCCTCACGATGTTTTCCTTCACCGTTAGCGAGTGGTATGAGTGTTATTGCTTCTATAACTTCGCAAATGTACGTAACTTAAAAAATAAAGTCATAGGTGCATGCCGGTACTGGGAATATTATGTAAAGTAAGAAAATATTTTTTGTTTCACATTTAAAATAATTTTTGAGTTCTTTTAGGGCCAACCAATAATCTGTGGACAACCAGTTAAACCACTGGGTTAGTCATTTTTGGGGTAATTTGGGCCAATTTTTTTCCTTAATCTGTAAGTAACATCATCTAGATTTGTATCAATCTAAATTAATAATTAATTCAACGTTGACGAAATAAACTTAATTAACCTGATCAAAATTAGAACCCTCTTTTAAATTTTGTGCCAACTGCGAGACTACCCCATGGCTTTTTTGTGCCATTATTTTACGAACTGTATTTTATTAATACAAGCTGCAATATCTCCAAGTGTAAAAATGAAATAAAAATGAATAAATCACTGGATAAGTAAGTACCTAAATAGATTAAAAGATAAATACTTAATTATATTCATTTTTTTGCACTAACCCGTGCTGAGAGCAATTTTTAGCCTCGAAATAGGTTTTTAAGATAAATACTTTTCCAGGGATAAACAGATAAATATCTGATTGACAGGGTTGTCAGTAACACAATTCGTCTATGGATAGCTCTGCAAATGCTGCTCTGAAAAAGTTTACCCATGGATAAACAGATGGATGGTACTGTCAGATAGCGTTGGCGCAAGCCGACCTCACTGTAAGCCAATGGTCTCCATTCCCAGACTCATAATAATTTGTGAGTAGGTGATGGCTAAACCATCTGTCCTGTATAGATCTTCAAAACAGTGTCGAAACCAAATGACTTCCGCAATGACATCATTATTACGATAAGGGTGCGTAGCGTACACAAGTCAGGCTTGACTTATGAATCTTGGGATAAAGGTAGGTGTCTACTATAAAACTAATGCGGTGGTACGCGGCGGCAGAACGCCGGCTTCTCATTCGCGATGTCGTGGGTTCGAATCCTGGCATGTAACAATGAATTTATTTTCTAAGTTACGTACATTTGTGAAGTTGTAGTAGCAATACCACTGGCTTACTGTGAAGGAAAACATCGTGAGTAAACCCTAGTGTCTGAGGAATTTACAAGCCTTAGCGCGTGCTACGTACAATGGCCCCTTACTAAGAGGCTAAGTGCGGAAATCTCAGGCCTAACTACTAACAACAACTATACAACGAGTAAGGCGTATGTACTAAACGAATCAAAGTGATTTTACTCAAAATAACACGGTAACTGTGACTTAATGAACGTTACAAGTAAAAATGGTTATCCGTTTTATCTATCTCTGTCTCTGTCGCAACACAGTTCTAACTAGCGCGGAGGCTAGTCCACGCCATCTTTCTGCTGTTATTAAAAAAATCTTATTTCACCAAACACTAGATTGTTATTTAACAGCTTGTACAAATACGTATGCCAATAACATTTATGAGTTATTTCAAAATCTAGACAATTTTGAACAAATAAGTGAGAAAAAGAAACTCTGAACTCATTCCTTCAAATTTGGTCTTCAATTGATAGTTTACATATTATGCTAAAACCTACAACGCATGCATTGATCTAGCTTTCAATTCCAGACATCAATGTCATCTAAACTACTTTTAATGTTATAGTATAACCTTTTTCGCACAAAGTGTGCTTTACACATTTTTTTTTAACAAGAAGGGTGACGAGAGTAATAATATTGTTTTTTAATCGTTCCTATTTCTGTTCTAACAATAATAATTGGAAGGCCTTTAGATCAATATAACAATACATTCATCTTTTGCCAGACGAATGCTTATCGGCATAGTGCTGTCAGCATAGGTGTATACTTTTACCCGACTATAGCAGAGCCAAAAGGAAGGTATGTGATTTTAGCCCTCGTACGTGTGTATGTATGTTGGTATTGACGGATGTTCCACCGTAGCGTCTGAACTACTCATCCGATTTTGATGAATGAGATGTCAATAGTTTTGTTACTATGGTCCGAATGACAAGAGCATTTTCAAATAAATGATAAATAACTTCCACACCCATCCTGGTGCCAAACTAGGATACCCTGTACTCCGGTAGTCAGGCCAGGGCATCAGATAAGGAAATTTACCGAGACTGAGGACATTTGTTTTGAGGCGATTGAGGCCAATCAAGTACGACAACCTAAAGCGTGAACCGAACCCACAACCTCCGTTTTGATTGTCAAGCGTGTTAATCACCAGTCAATGACTGCCGTCATTTCATTTCAAACCAGGACACGCAAAATTAAAACTAATCCATTTGAAACTCATACATAACGTAGATAAAAAACCTGTATGAGTAAATATAATATTACTATGATACAAAAACCGGCGATTTATTCACGTTTTGAGAAAAAAATATTTTGTTTCCAACTATTATAGAGTAATTTTTTCAGGCTTCTTAGGACGACAGAATCTGTCAATCAATGCAAACAAAAAGTCGCTTACATTGCCCATAAAGTGGGGCCTTCGAAATCTTTGTTCGCTATCAGTATCACGTCGACAGTGTGATGTCAAAAGAATAAGGAGAAAATTTTGAGTACAACATCAAAACATACCAACCGACCAAGGAAAAATTTTATTATTATATTTCAGCGTTTGTAAATACTTCTAGCGCCATCTATTGGCAGTTTTGAACATCAGCCTTGTAAAAAGAAACTCATTTCCGTAGTCGGGTTATAAGTTTTTAAACTGTCGCTTGTTATTTTAATAATCCCCATCGTGAGGATCGAATTATTAGTGCCTCGATGATTGTTTGTACTTTGCAATAATAGTGACACCTTACACCCGATGACGGTGTCGGGCAATAGCGGAACTTGAAACTGGAGCGATAAGGGGCAATATCCCGTGGCGGCCGCGTGAGAAAAAATTCGGAATGTACCGGCAAATCGATAAGGCCTAGACCTACGTTTCATAAAGACGGGATGGGGCTATGAACAAATGTATTTGACGTAATGAAGGAAATCATTGTGAGAAAACCTGCATGGTTGAGATTTTATTCTGAGTGCTTTCAAGAAATCTCGTTAAAAGTCACCAGTACCTATGTTAAAAGGGAAGAAAATAAATTATAATACTTTTAAGCGGTCGTAGCAGAGCGGTAAAACGGCCTCACAATCGGGAGGTCGTGGATTCGAATCCCGGCATAATACTAATGACTTCGTTTTCTAAGTTACTTCGTTTGTGAAGGTATAAGCAAGCAGCCACAGCACTCGCTAACGGTCAAGGAAAACATCGTGAGAAAACCTGAGTGTCTGAGGTGTTCACCCTCGACGCTTAAAATTGCCAATTCGCGGTGGGCACGCTTGGTGATTAAGCCCATACTCTCACTCTCCGAGAGAAGGCCTGTGCCCAGTAGAGGGAGGTGTTTGGGCTACATAAAAAAAAGGTTTTTCCAACAAGTGATTATAATGGTTAAAAACCATGATGGAGGCCTATGTCCTGCAGTGGGCGTCGAATGGCTGATGATGATAATTATCATAAATCTGCAGCCTAGATTCTGGGGTCAATGATTTAGAAATTTAGTAGATACCCGCTAAGAACGGCTGTTTTTGGCAAATATGCTTCCAAGTCCTAGGTTCTTGGTCCTAGGCCCTGAGCTGTAAGTTCATCATCATCATCATTCAGCCACAAGAAGTCCACTGCTGGACATAGGCCTCCTCTATGGATTTCCAAAAAGACCGGTTGGAAGCGGCTCGCATCCAGCGTCTTCCTGCCACTTGGATGAGGTCATCTGTCCATCTTTTGGCTGTTCGTCTTAAGCTGCGCTTGCCAATGTGGTCTCCAATCGAGAACTTGCGAGCTGTAAGTTGATGATTTTAATTTTTTACGAAAACGCAGCATAAAAGGTATGAATTTTTTCAATGGTGGCCCTTTCTTACGTAGCCTGTATTCGTCCCACTGCAGGCTACAAGCCTTCTCTCAGAGAGAGATGATGGGCTTAATCACCACCCGTGCGCACCGCTGATTGACAAGTTCAAGCGCTGAGGATGAACACCTCAGACACTTAGGTTTTCTCACGATGTTTTCCTTCACAGTTAGCGAGTGGTATTGCTACTGTAACTTCACAAATGCACGCCCGTTTTGTAGCCGTTTAATATTTGATATATTTATGAAACAGTTTTTAGGTAAATTCTTAATATTCTTAGTTTTAATTTTTTTATAGAGTACCGTTAATCTGTGTTATGTGTAGTTTATATGTTTTATAAAAATTCATATGAAATGTTGAAACTCGATTAATATTGCACAGAAAAATAGAAAAATCCAGCCAAGTGCGAGTCGGACTCGCGCACAAAGGGTTCGGTACCATTATCTATACAACATTTGAATATTTCAAGCGTCTATCTATTACCGTTATTAATATCTAGCAAAAAACGGCAAAAAAATCACGTTTGTTGTATGGGAGCCCCCTTAAATATTTATTTTATTCAGTTTTTAGTAAGTATTTTTTTGTTACCTAGGTATAATGGCAACAGAAATACCTCATCTGTCCGGACGGACCCTTTGAGCACGGACCCTTAAAAATAAGGATTTTTAACTTTTTCCAATTGGAAATTAACTATCGATACTTGATAAACGATCTTCAGGTTCCGCGTTATTTTTTAGTAAAACGTATTAACATAAAATATATAGTTTTTTATCACATAAATTTTCCCATGCTAAAAGATCCACCTATAATATCAAATGAAACTTACTCTACACAAGACTGTAACTAGAAACTTTAACTATTTCATATTTTTTTTTATTGACGACATGTCTTTGTTCTAGGTATTGTTTTATTTTTTTCGTATCACGTTTCAGTGGAGCGGTGGTATGAATGGAAACCTGTGATGTCAGCTTTGGTCGACCAACGTCGGTATGTCCATGAACGGAAGTAAAACCTTGCACCTTAGCAGGTTCAATTCATGATTTGCACCTCTTTTCAGTCAGCAAAAAGTATTACCTATTAATTTTGTCTACGGCCAGTCACATTGGTATCGCTTCAATAGAGCTTAGTAAAAAACCTTAAAGTACTTTTTTAAAAACTTGAATTTATATTCAACATCCCAGTTATAGTAGGTAGGTATATAAGATAACATAAGAATATTCTTTATTGTAGGTATACCGGAAAAAAAGTTACAGAAACAGCAATGGCAAAAGAAGGGATACATTTGGCGGCCTTATTGCTAATCGCAATTTACCTATTATATATATTAAGATGATTAGTGAAAAATTAAAATATCAGTCAGGACAGTCGACAGCAAAAGTGTTAACGTCGTCCGTAACATAACCGAGTAGAGGCCACGGGTGTAAAGGTTTTTATTTTGTCGACGTTACAAGAATATTGATAAGTATAAGTACTTCTCTACTTTCTCTACTTTTCTACTGATACTATAAGAGGGGGCGCCAAATGGACTCAGAAGAAAAAAGCTAACTCTAAACTCACTAAAGCCCTAAGGGGGCGCCTTTAGACCTTTGAGCTAGTTGGAAAAGTAGCTACTGAATCTTACAATGTATCAGAAGAAATTCGTAGAATTCTTACCGTGAGGTGAGTTCTTAATAACGGACAACCAAAACTCTAAGAAACCTTATCCAAGATTGTTTGTACAGTGTCCTGGTATTTTACAGCCATCAAAGCCGAAAACATGTGGCGAAATCGGTGCTTCGAAAACAATACTGAACAAAAAAGCGAAAAGCTGCTGTTCCATTCACTCGTACGACTCTGTCTCTTTCTGGCACCACATGTGCTTCCCGCCTGCGATCAATGGATATTGCTTTTTTTAACTTTAATAAAGTCACGTGCTCTTGATGACCTGCGGTTCAGTGCTAGTATTACTGATAGAGAGATCAAATCAAACCAGTCAATAGTAGTCGGTACGATGAACGGGTTACTTTATGATACAGTTCTTTGAAATTTATGGTTCAAGCGGTGGCAGCCTAGCGGGTAGAACATTGGATTCGGAAGCGAAGACCCGGGTTCGATTCCTATTGCGCACATGTACCTATGACTTTGTTTTCTATGTTATGTACTTGTGAAGTTATAGTAGCAGTACCACTCGCTAACTGTGAAGGAAAACATCGTGAGGAAAGGTTTCCGTGTCTGAGTCTGAGCTATTTACACCGCTTGAAATGGCTTTCTCTCAGAGAGAGAGAGTATGGGCTTAATCACCACGCGTGCCCACTTCGGTTTGACGATTTCAAGCGCTGAGGTATGTAAATAGCTCAGACACTCACCTATGTCTAAGCTATTTACATACCTCAGCGCTCACGATGTTTTCCTTCACCGTTAGCGAGTGGTATTGCTACTATAACTTCACAAATGTAAGTACATAGCTTAGAAAACAAAATCATAGATGCCCGCTCTGGGAATCGAACCTGGGTCTCTCGGTTCCGAGTCCAATGTTCTACCCACTAGGCTACCACCGCTCTCGTCTGATTGTATTGTGTGAAAGGTATTATTGTTCTTACTATCCCCATTTTCTTATGGGGGTTTTCGGTTTTTCATATGAAATGTGTTGGCTTTGTAATGACACTGGGTATTTCACAGATACAACTCAAGACTGCAATGTATTAAATAGAATAGTATTTTTTATGTACAAAGTAAAATTATTTACTGGCGTCTGACACATTGGTAGTGCGCGTGAGGCGCGGTAATTTTAAAACTATGTAACTCTCGATATTCCGAAAAATATTAATCCGAGGAAAAACTCACAGAACAAAAGTTGTAATAAAACACAAACTCTAATTGAGTTGTTTCAGAATCGCGCATTTTAGAAGTATTTTTCTTCATCATCGTTCCCTCATGTCTAAAGGTTGCTTTACATTTGCTATAAATTCCGTGCTATTTAGCACTATTATTTTAGCATGCTAAACTAAAAGAGGTAGTAGCCTAGTGGGTAGAACATTGGATTCGGAAGCGGGAGACCCAGGTTCGATTCCCAGTTCGGGCATGTACCTACCTATGACTTTGTTTTCTAAGTTATGTACATTTGTGAAGTTATAGTAGCAATGCCACTCGTTAACGGTGAAGGAAAACATCGTGAGCGCTGAGATATGTAAATAGCTTAGACACAGGTGAGTGTCTGAGCTATTTACATACCTCAGCGCTTGAAATCGCCAAACCTCTCTCGGAGAGAAGGCCTGTGCCCTACAGTGGGACGTATATAGGCTGCTTATGACAAACTAAAAGAGTGCTAATTAAAGACGCCGATATACATTTGCTACGCTAGTTTCATCACAATTTGTCTCAAAAGCGAAGAAAGCACTCGCATAGCAAGTGGAAAATATAGAATCTCTAATTAGTTTGCAAGCGGTTGAAATTTTATCACAATTATTGGCTGTGATAAAATATTGTTTTTATGAGTTTCGCTGAATCCCACAAGCACGTATGTTTTTCGTATTCTGTTAACAATTTAACTGTCAAATCCCGTGTCCACTTCACTTATTAGACACTTTTTTAAAAGCACAGATAACGATAAAAAATTTGACCGTCATTCAGATTTTTTAGCGAGCTAAAAAGCATAGCACATTCACATTTGCGAAATGCGTACTTTTTTAGTATGCTTTGAAATAGCATGCTAAGAACGTGTAAAAAAATCAGGCTTAAGGTTTGCGATCATGGGTCGCTCGTTTCTACAGCGAAGACTTATCTGTCATGTGGACTGCCTGACCTGCCGTACATGATATGCCATTTCAGAGGTAATCCTGTGTAACATTTTGACCACGGGCTTTGTCTATTGCTAGTTACAGCACAGAGTTAAATAAATTGTATTGTGTACGAGCAGAGGAGACCGTGTGCCACTCAACTCTGTCGCACAGCAGAAGTTGTAGATTGTAGGGCGGTGGTGGATGAAGAGAGTAGATGTTGATGTTTCAAGTCTTCATGGTGTTTATTAGATACTGTGCACAGTTACATGTTGGAAGACGTATGTTGTTAATGAGAGGCAAAAGCCAACTGTCTGGCGCAGGCAACAAAACCCGTAAGTTAGAATGTGCGCGGTGCACAGTCAGCTACACGGCGACCTAGAAAAGTGTACGATGCCCGTACATATTGGATCTGGAGTACCTAATATAACTAGGAGTAGTACAAATTAGCCAGCATAAAGCGAGATGTAGACTCCATAGCTGGGACTAAGTAGGTATACCTATGTAGTACTCGTAGCTACAGTTTGTTCAAATCTATCTCTTAAGACGTACGCAGTAGAGCTGCTTTAGAAAGTTGCCAAATGCAGTAACCAGGGTGGTGCGAACGATTAAACCAAAGCATCGTCGTCAATGAATATTTTTCCAACAACTTTTATAGCAACCGACACGCGTTCATAAACTAAATCCACTCTAATTGCAAAGGTGATCTTCAGCCAACAATAATTATGCAATAATTTATACAGCAAGCCTGAGCTTCGCGCGGAACTGCCAATGGATCCGATAGTCTTGATACTTTGCCAAACACTAAATGTCAAAGAGGGCAGAGCGGGCAATAGGCCGCGAAATATCGCCACTGAAGTGTCCTGACCATCAATAACCAGCCCTAGTTTGTTTATTTATCTCTTTCCTTTCTAACTGGCTCGCGACGTGACCGGTGAATTATTGGTTTATGCGCGTGACAGTAAATTATTGAGTAATTTTATGTGTCACGATCGGTCCGCTAGCGGTCGGTTTTCCATACAATTTCTCTAAAGACAAGCCTGAGTCATGCTTCGGTATTCGCTCCGCAAATACGGCAACCAACTTATACTACATAAACATACGTTTACTTTACAGAGAAGTTCCACAACAGCCACAGGTACATTAAAGAAACAACTACACAGGAAGTAGCCAAATTACCACGTCGATGCGGACTCGTCAAAACAAAGATTTCTTCATCATCAGCTCTTTATATATATATCCCTTTTCTTCATCATACCATCATTCGTGGTATCACGCAATTCGTATCCACGGGCCCTTGTTATGGTTTTTTAATGGAAAAACTTCTAGATCACGACATATTTATCAGCTTTTCCATAATATTTCATTCTGCTAGTTTATTTTATAGATCTCACCAGAGTAAAAGTTATTAGATAGAGTCTGACGAGAACACTTTGATACATTATGTGGAAATAAAGGTATGTCTTCTATTTCACCGACTTCGAAACTTTGATTTGTCTACTGTTTCATACAAAAAAATACAAATATAAAATACAAAAATATTTATTCAGTCCAGTAATGTTACAACATGTCCAGTAATATCATAGTTCTAATAGCTTTAACTATTTTACAGGTAAACAAGTCGAATTTTTTACGCCATTAATTACGTTATCCACACACAAATCGTACAAGAACATCAAAAGAACCAACCCACGCAGTATTACTTTCGAAACGCCCAATAGCTTACAGTTCAAAATAGTTGCATCAATAATAAATATAGATGGATGTCCACGATAGCCGGTTGATGTAACGACCAACAGGTGTCCGCATATAATGATGTACGCGATACGTGGCGCGTTATATTTTCGGACCGGTAAATCTATGACGATCAAAATAGGTTGGTCATGCTACATTGTAGCATATTTAAACAGCGAGTGAGATTATTGACAACTGCTCCTGATCTTAAAATTGAAACACTTGCTATCTCTGCATTGCAACATTTGCTGAGTGGCCGCCGGCCGCTTCGCCTGCTTATTCGCAACTGCACCGTAGGCTCAATGGTAAATTCTACAGGGTGTTAAAAAACCCCATGCACATATGAAAATATGGGATTTTAGTCGTGAATACAAATTAAAAAATTGCTACGCGGAAAAAATCGAAATTGCGGAAAAAATATCAACTTTTCCTTACATTTTAATGTAACATTTTAACTCATATGTTTTTCGTGATTTGGAAGTTTTCCTCACAGTAGAAGGTGTTCATATTGACAGCAGAAACCTCATTTTTGGTTTTTTTTACAACCTGTATATTGTATAACTATAAAAGTACGTGTAATACTTGCAGACCAAAGCTAGCTAATAACTTAAAAACTGAAAGTAAATCGGCACCCACAAATCAAATACAACATTAGGGTTGTTCTGTAATGGACACAGTGCCGTTTTGCCACACTTGTCACGCATCTTTGACCTTACTGAAGAAAATATTAGGAACATTACCTAGTTTTCTGGATTGCATTTTGTTCAATGACACAAGTCTATTTCCCGGCTAGCTACTCTTTAACCTAATCAATATTAATCTAATAGTGCTGTTAAACATAAAAGACAGCGGCGTTTATCAATAACTACTTACAAAGTAAGCTAGAACCAACCTGGCTGGCCTCCAAAACGAGTGAAAAGCAATATTTTCACCAGTAAGCAAGCGTCTTTCTTTTCCACTGCCATAATTTCTCCCAAAGGCCATATTTCAGAAGGCGACCGATTTGTCTTCATTAAAACTAATCGAAGTAACTCTTTCCAGTGCGATCTTCCGTCGATACCGCGCCCTCACTCTGAAGCCGAGATTCTAGTTCGTTAAAAATACTTCTGTCTCAGGCACACAATTAGTATGTGTGATAGAGAGGGGAGCTTATTAGCGACATGATTCATCCACAGACAATACTAAAACTGGGATACTGAAGAGTACCCTTAGCTGGAGCGTAGGCATTTACGTTCTGACAGAAAAAATGTATGATAAAATATAGGTCATTCACTGAACTAGATTCAGTTTACAAGTTCATCATCATCAGCCATTTGACGCCCACTGCAGTTCATAGACCTCCTTCGTGGTTTTCATAACCATGAGGGGCTTTGCCATAATCGCCACGCTCGGCAGGCGGGTTGGCGATCGCAGTATGCTGTTGGAATCTCAGGAAGACGCTGCTGCCCGTCTCCTGGTAATTGATTTCCTTAGTCGCCTTCTACGGTATCCACGGAAGGAAACGGAGTGACGCTATTCTTAATCCGGCGCCACACGGATGCAAGTTCAAGTACGCTTCAAATACACTCCAGCTAAGTGTACTGTTGCAGTTTTCTTGTATAAGTATGGTAGGTATAAAGGTAGACTTCCGTTCATCGCGGCCGATCGCAGCCGCGCGCGATAGCTCGAGTGCGACTGACGCGCGCGGCTGATGCGACAATAGTTATTGTATGAAAATGTATGGCGCCGTTTTTCTGGTCTGCCGCACGCGTCCGTCGCAGACTTTGGAAACAGCGCCATACATTTTCATACAATGACTAATGCCGCATCAGCCGCACGTGCGATCAGTCGCGCGCGGCTGCGATCGGCCGCGATGCACGGAAGTCTACCTTTAGAGTGGTAAAAGAAAAAAATCTATGGAATTGTGTACTGAATAATATACATAATACTCACCACCAGGGGCCGCCCGTACATTTGTACAAATGGCCTTAGTCTGGGTGTTTTGTGATGTCCTTGCCTGGTTACCATGGCACAGGGTTTTCTGGTCTGGAACCAGGTCAAGGGATTGTAAGATAAGATAGGATAAGAATATTCTTTATTGTACACTAGAGCACATGACATAACAATTTTAAAAATACACAGTACAATTGGCGGCCTTATTGCTAAAAGCAATTTCTTCCAGTCAATCCAATGACGGAAAGTTGCTGTAGGAAAAATGAGACAGAAATGAGAAAAGTTTGTACTGTGTGGAAGCTATTATTATTATTATTATCAAACGAGAAACTTTATATCATTCAGTGGTAGATAAAACATTTTGTTATTCGGAATTCACTTTCTTATATCTATATTTTTTTCTGATTCCAGGCCTAACTAAAATTTCAGTTTGATAATACAACTGTTTATTGAAGTCGAGGTCGAAAGAATATCGAAAAAATACGAAGTTCGATATCCAGAGTGGCATCCACGGTATTCCAAAATAGGCCCCTTGCTCCCGCGGGGTTGAATGACATAGTGCCTGGGGAATGACGAAAAAAACATTCTAATGTCATATTTTGTTTTCCGATGTCTTTTTCTGTGGCGTCTCCCCTATATCGGCCCATTTACTTCGATTTGGAATGTCTTTTAAAGTGGGCCTGATTTGGAGTGGCTACTTATCGATACAATGATATTTTTAATGCCACGAAGTAGCGATCGTAATCGCGACTAGGCCCACGATTTGTATATTTTCTAGAAAAAAAATGTCTGTACCTCTACATTTTCTTTGCAAAGTTGTCCGTGGGATTACTGAGTGCATGGATATAATTATCAACTATTTTATGTTCTTTACAATGGTAATATTTCGTGAAAGTTTGTAGATAATAATCGATTAAATATTTAAACTTTTGTTACCTTACATGTTTCGTTACTAGTACGGAGGGTGGTGGACCTTTTTATCACATGTAACCATTACTTACACTTAATCCTATTTACTGTACCATATAAATGCTGAACAAGTGAAATAATTTTCATTTCATTTCATCTCCAAATAACATTGAATATTACTGAACTGAAGTTTACAAAATTTTAGGTGGAATTCACGATTATTGTAATACATAAAACTTTAGTAACTTAGAGGCATCACAAACTTTTATGCTACGTATTTTTAACGACTCGCGATGTTCATACAAAATTATACATTATACGGGCCCAAATAAATAGTAATAATAATAATAAATAATCACGATTAGACTCGTAAAATGTATATTATGTAATTATTAGTGTATAAACATAAAAATTTATTTATCACTTGTTATTTTGTCCATCGACCTATCGAAGCATTAAGAAGCCAATCCAAAATACGACTACTGTAGACTATACCCGACATAGTTACAGACTTTTGTAATAAACATAGTATTTTATGTCTTTTGTCTCGCTTTTTCTTTTACACATTTGCTGAGACATTAGTCTTTCGTCTCACGATTTATTTCCAAAGTATGCCCTTTTAAATCGCATTACCGTAAAGCTTACTTTTTTCTTATCCAGAAGTGTCATTTAGCGTACCTATAATTAGGGAACTCTTGCGAGAGAACCCCGCGGCTTAGTTGGCAGTTGGCGCCGCATTTGGAGTAGAGAACCATATTTATAAGCTACTTTCCCATACGAAGCTAAGTAGAGTGTACGGATGTAAAATGTGCTATCGACTGAGTAGACCCGTCTTTTTTTCTCCACCGACAAAATTTCCAATACAAGATTGCCTGGAAGAAATTTCTATTAACAATAAAGCCACCAACTGACCTTCTTTTGTAGCAGCTGTCTTTGCAATTGCTTCTGGTGTACAATAAAGAATATTCTTATGTTATCTAAGTAAGTACTCGTAGTAAAAGCTTAACCTTTCATGGACAATAAAATTAAAAGCAGGACGTCACGTGAGCGGATCAATTGCTACAAATATGGCTTCGATGACGGCGTCTAACTAACTCTACGTGTACAATCAATGCCAAAAGTTACACGGTAAATGCCCTTATAACTAGTGTTAAGTGAATAAATAACAATATCTACTTTGTCTTCATGAGTAACTAAAATAAAAAATATGTATTAATAATAACTTTCCCACAACACAATCACTTTTCCTGGTCCCAAACTAGGATACCTTGTGCTATGGTAACCAGGCAAGGACATCACAAGCATGGAAATACACCCAGACTGAGGCTCATCTGTTGTCAACCAAACCTTAATGGTTAAGGCATGATTAACAACAGGAGGACAATGGACGAGATTAGCAGAGGACCGTAGAGATTGGCTTGATGGTGAAGAAGCCTATGCCAAACAGTGGGCGTCTTTCATGGACTGTCACATAACAACAAAATATTACAATGTTTCTAATAAGTATCTAGTTAAATAACATGGTAAAATATATTACGTAGCTATTTTGCTGTGGAAAGCTGATTAACATAAAGGCATAGAGACAAATTCAGGTATTCGGTGAAAACACGATGTGTTATCGAGTGTACAGCACACTTCTATTATAGCAGTTCCACTGTTTTTATTGCTCGGTTAAACTGCACTTGACTTTCTTAATTACAAAATGCTTATTAGCAATCGATACCAGCTGTTAAGACTTCCACACCTAATAACTCTCACACAATACAATCACTCCACCTGGTCCCAAACTACAATATCTTGTGCTACGGTAACTAGGTAAGGACGTCACAAACATGAAAATTCACCCAGACTGAGGCCATTTGTACGGCGGCTCCCAGTGGGAATCAAACCCATGACCTCTGGTTTGGTAGCTAAGCGCCTTAGCGGCTGTACCAACGGGGCAGTCACACACAATCACAGTTTTATTTGAAAGAAATGTTAAATATTTTATGACGAACATACTTGTAATTTCAGAACGTTTCAGTTCGATAAAAAAATTTATTCACCAAATACATGATAAAAATAAGTCCTGTCCCGGGTTCGTACGGAGATACACGCTGCCCAGTTGCAACGCTCTGCTGTCTAGCTAAAACCAGTGATTCCCAATCTGTACGATGTTTCGATGTGGAAGTTGCCACTCCGAGGCAAGTGACGGTGCTCTGTGCAGTGGGTGTAAGCGCCGGTTTGACTTCTCCTGTGCTGGTATAACTGAAAATGGATACCGAAAACTAGGTAAAACTAAAATATCGGCATGGCGCTGCCCTGAGTGCAAAACGGGTGCCTACCTACCAGCTCCAACTTCCGCCGAGGTCCAACCAATCACCCCATCCGGCAACAAAAACCTATTACTTGGAACTACGACCGGAATTGAACCTGCCGCTGCACCTACGAACCTGTCATCAAGTTCAATCGATAAGATTTATGAAGAGCTCCAAAAGGTCAACCTGAAGCTTGCTCCATTGACCAATCTTGCAGACGATGTAAAATTGATAAAGGACGACGTAAACCAACTAAAATCATCTGTGGAGATGGCTCATGACTCCATTAAATCGTTTACTGAAAGGATCAACTCACTTGAAGCCAGGGTGAAGAAATGTGAAGAACTTACGAATATGATCCCCACTCTAGAAGCTGAGATCAAGAGAACCTCCCAGGTCCTGCAGGAGAAAGAGCAATGGCACCGCGCAAATAACGTTGAGATAAAGGGAATTCCTCAAAAGAACGACGAGAACCTTTATAACATAGCCATGAAAATCGGAGACATCTTGGGCTATCCCATAAAAAAAGAAGATCTTAATCATGTATCTAGGATTCAGACCCATAATCCTACTGCATTAAAACCGATCCTTGTGTCTTTTATTAACCGCTACAAAAAAGAAGACTACATAGCCGCAATGCGCAAACGCAAGTCACTGACTCTTGACTGTATCGGCTACAAGGGTGAAAGCAGAGTTTACATCAACGACCACTTAACTGTCTACTACAAACAACTGCTAACCAAAGCAAAAGAACTGAAGAAGGAAAAAAATTTTCAATTTATTTGGGTAAGCCATTGCAAGATCCTGGCAAAGAAAACGCCTACATCGAAAACCATCCAGATAAACTGCGACGCCGATCTCCTAAAAATAACATAAGAGTATGTACAAAAAGTACCTTACAAAACGTTCACAGTTTGAGAAGCGCTATGCCTAGTAACTATTTCCATCGTTTAACTATTGTTTCGCTGTTATTGCTTATTATTATACTAGCAGTTGCTGAATGCATTACCTACCTAACTGTCATAGAAATAAGGACGATATTTCTTTCAAGAAGCTCGCGTTCCGACAGAGTATTTGAATCCGACCGGTCGGCCTTACCTCATTATCAAAGCATTATTTTTCTAATGCAGATGCTAATAAGGTCGACTTTTTTGATGTTCTGCGTGTTGAAATGTTACGATGTTTTTTGCCGCCCCGTTGCTTTTGCTTCTATTTTCACATCGCTCTTAAGTAGATATGGCGTGCCTTAATATCTATTACCAAAATGCTCGAGGCCTACGTACTAAGACATCCCATTTTAAGCGATCACTACTGCTAAGTACCTATGATATAATAGTTATAACCGAGACTTGGCTGCTGGATGGAGTATACGACCAAGAATTAATTAATGACGACTATTTTTTGTGGCGTCGCGATCGCGATTACGAGGCTACCTACCAAAGTCGTGGCGGTGGAGTTATGATCGCTGTGAGGAAGGAGTTAACAGTTAGTGAGCATACCGAATGGCGGTCCTCAGCGGAAGATCTCTGGATCACCATTAACCTTAGGTCTATGAATGGGCGCCAGTCTACGGCACTGCACCTCTGTGTTATTTATCTATGCCCCCAAAATAGAGGCAACTCCTTTTCTACGCAGCTTTCTAATTTCAGTGAAAAATTATTCGATATATTCTCCGAGAACGCCAGTGACAAATACCTAATTCTGGGTGACTTCAACCTAAGCAACATAGAATGGTCACCGAATCTGTGCCATCTCGATCCGTCGAACGTAGCCGGCGGAAGTCAAGAACTATTTTTTGATACTCTGGAACAATGCGGACTATGTCAGTACAATAGCATAAAAAACTGTAATAACAGAATACTCGACTTGGCTTTATCTAACTTAAAATTAACAATTCAGGCCTGTGACGATCCGCTTGTTCCGGAGGATGCACACCATAGATCCCTTCTCATAGAAATGAATATTGCCTCGAGTTCCTTTCTAAAAAATTGTGGTAGAATGCGATACTTCTATAAATCTGCGAATTATCCGTTGATAAGGTCCGAGATGGATAAAATGTCCTGGCAAACATTATTTGACGACTGTGCTCACATAAATGATGCTATAAATATTTTCTATAATATTATTTACGATTTGAGGGACAAATTTGTTGCTCACAAATTCGTCTCAAGCCGATCTTTCCCGCCGTGGTACACACCCGCACTTAAAAAACTAATAACAGAAAAAAATAAATATCATCGGAAATATAAAACTTATGGTAACCTATCAGACTATAGCTCCTTTTCATGGCTCCGCAAACAAATAAAAGAGACCGAAAACGACTGCTATACGCAATATATAGCGGGAGTTGAGAGCTCTATTCTCACCAACCCAAAAGTTTTCTGGTCACATATTAAGTCCACAAAAAGCCCTAAAGGTAATTATCCATCTAACATGCACTACGGTGAGATTGTGGCGGAAACAGGGGAATCCATATGTAACTTATTTTCAGATTACTTTCAAACCACATTTCTCAATACTAACGATGATCTGGCACAACCTTCCACTTACCCTCCTGGTGACATCGATTCCGCGGCTTGCATAAGTAATATTGAGGTAAACAGAGAGGAGGTGTACAGACTCCTAAAATCGCTTGATCCGAACAAAGGGGCGGGTCCCGATGGAATCCATCCAATATTCATTATTGAATGTGCTGAGAGTCTAACTACTCCTATTTATGAACTGTTCTCGCGATCACTGTATGAGGGAGTGGTTCCTGAGGTGTGGAAGCAGGCATTTATAACACCGGTTCATAAAAAAGACAATAGAAATAACATTGCCCATTATCGGCCTATATCAAAATTAAATTTATTTTCTAAAGTTCTTGAAAGAATAATATACGAACAAGTGTACTGTGCTCTGAAACCTACTTTCACTCCCGAACAACATGGATTCCTCCAGAAAAGGTCCACAGTATCTAACCTTATACTTTTTCATGACAAAATCTCCTCAATCATGGATTCAGGTCATCAGGCAGATACTATATTTACCGACTATAGTAAAGCATTCGATAGAATTGACCACTTGATACTACTGATTAAGTTGCAGAAAGCGGGAATTCATGGCAATCTATTTAGATGGTTCTCTTCCTATATAAAAAATCGATTACAGTCTGTCGCCATCAATGGTTACCGATCTGGCTGGAAACCGGTTCCGTCGGGCGTCCCACAAGGTTCTCTTCTGGGGCCGCTCCTCTTCATTATCTTCTTAAATGACATAAATGCCTGCTTTCGGCACTCCTACATTCTCTTATTCGCCGATGATATGAAAATATTTAAAGAAATCAGCAATTCCAGTGACTCTAAGCTCCTGCAAGATGATCTGCTTCGGTTTGAAGCCTATTGTACTCTAAATAAACTAGATCTCAATGTGTCTAAATGCTCCCTAATGACCTTTTCGCGGAAAAATACCATAATTGACTTTTCGTACACTATTAAAAACCAACGGCTCCGGAAAGTGGACCATATGCGTGATTTGGGCATTATTCAAGACTCAAAATTACTATATGATAATCACATTAACCAAATTGTAAAGAAAGCTTCGAAAGCGCTGGGCTTCCTGATAAGATCATGCACTCACTTCAAGAATATAAAAACTATTAAAGTACTGTACTGTTCTTATGTTCGTAGTGTCCTTGAGTATGCTTCTTCGGTATGGAACCCTCGTTATGCTCAATACGTAAACAGGATAGAATCGATTCAAAGACGGTTTCTAAGGTACTTACAATTTAAAACCAAGGCATGTGACAGCAACTACAACGGGCGCTGCATTAGACATCACATACTTCCTTTAGAAATTAGACGTACGATAAGCGACATCGTATACCTTTTCAAAATTGCAAATGGGTATGTAGACTCAGCGGACTTACTAGCCAATATAAGATTGGTAGTCCCCTACTCTTCTGATACACGTAGATCCCTAAGATTGTATGTTCCCCGCGCGAGGACCAACTATAGGCAAAACTCCTTTCTGATCCGAGCATGTAACCTATTTAATTCAATAAGCAATAGCGTAGACTTGTTTAGTACGAAACGCAACAAATTAATCAAACACTTTGTGGACAACTTCGTTGAGGCTGTGAACAATCCTGTATTGAGATCTCTGTAAGAAATACAAGATTTTTTCTCGATCTGCATGTAACATCATCTAGCTCTGTATCAATTTAAAGTGTTAATAATTTAAACATTGAAGAAGCAACAATTAACCTAACCAAAATTAGAACCCTCTTTTAAATTTAGTGCTAACTGCGAGACTAATCCATGGCTTTTTTGTGTCATTAATTTACTTACTGTATTTTACTACTGTAAGCTGTAAGATCTCCAAATGTAAAAATAAATAAATAAATATAAATAAATAAGAAATAAAGAACAAAAAATAGTTTATTTTTAAGAATTCACGCAAGATGGATTATAGTAGTTAACAAACGAAAAACAAATGATCGAGAAATTTTACTGCTCAACAAACAAACAGTAATTACCCATTAAGACTAAAAAAGATCGGTAACGTTAGCATTTACCCTATTGATAGCAATAACGGGTAACGACTATAATTTTCAAATTACTATCCTTTAGTGATATTGAGGGTGTGGAAATCAATTTGACAATCGAAACCTCAATTAAGGAAAATATAATATTTACATTGTTATAGGTACGTACGTTTCATTGGTAGTTACTAATGAAAAAAAAACTAAAGTTCGCCACAAAAACTTTAGGGAACTTACGTGACAAAAAACTACTTAAAAAAAAGGTTTTGCTGGAACTATCGCAGAAACTAACACTTGTGTGGCGATCTTTAAAGGAACACAGGTAGCTTGCCACCTGCCAGTAATGTTTCGAGCACACGCGAACGATTCAATTGAATGATTGTAATCGATGAAGCGTTAGTAATCGATTCCTTTGTCACATCACTCACCCGCTCCCTGCGTGATAGGACAACATTACGACGTGTCATCTGAATTATAGCTTAAGGAAATTGAAATAGGTCATTTAATACGCAAACCTGACGTTTAGTTTTACGATTACTTCATATAAATTTCCATTTTATAGATCACCTGAGGTAGACATTAAAAAACTAATAGGAAAAAAGTGTGAGTATGAAAATGTCACTTTATTTAAGTCATGTCAGCTGCAAGGTGTAGACACCTAGTTTATAAAAGTAAAGATTTGAAAAGACAACACTACTTGCTTTCAATCAAATGCTTTCACTTCGAAGGTTCATAGTTGACCTAAAAGTTGAAAGAACTTACCTAACACCCGAACTTCGTTGCATGCATGTAAGATAAAAAATCTGCTTTGAAAATTCATCCACCTGCGATCGCACAGCAGAAAGCGCAATACGAAAACGAACGAAATTCCATCAATCAAAAGTGCGGGAACGAAATAATCAAATCGCCAATGCAGAGTGCACCAACAAAGGGCACAAACGACGAGACCACAACAGATTAAGAGAGCCACAATAAAAGGAAAGACTGACTAATATCGGAACACAAAGTTCCGTGTCGATAGCGAATCTATTGGCGGAACAAAAGAAACGAAGAACGGACACGTAAAAGAAGTAACAAAAGAAGAGCGAGAGCCACCGTGCGGTATTCGGAATTCAAACTTCGATTTTAGCATTGTTTCCTTTCGTGATTCGTAGACACGATATTTTCGAATTAAGAACGATTGAATAGTCCAATAAAAGAAAAGTTATTGATACTGGCTGGCAGTTTTCATATAAAATGCAAGTATATTTTTATAATTAGATACTAAAATGAGGTAGTAAAATACGAAAAAAACCTACTGATTGAAACCTGTGAACTTTTTGTCACGAACGCGCGAACTTCTGTTTCATGATATTATGTATTTTTTACAACTACACGATTTGTTTTTTTTTATGTCTTTTCACTTTTCGTGTGTTTTTCAAAAGTCTACGCGTGCGAGGGTCCGCGCGTATAAAAAACTTCTTTTGATATTTTATGGCTATGATAAAAATGTTTGCGGCCATGTTGAGTTCAGTTAATCGAGCACCTGTCTTTGTTTGAGTTCGGCTTTCCTTTTATTTTATAGAACGATTACCAATTTCATTAAATCGTTGTGGAGTAGGTACCTGCCGTCTGCATTTACCTTAACTAACCCTCATTAGCGATTCCAAAAGGAAAGCTAAATCAATAGTCAAACTGCTCAAGTATATAACTACAACGTCAACTGTGGAGCACTTAGCGGCACGATAAAATTCAAATTCTTCAGTAATTTTGTACAATTTATTTGAATGTCGTACGACATTCGGGGATTGTTGAAAAATAAAGTTGTTAGGGCACCCCGTGTCGGCTAATATACGGAGAAAACGGGCGAACCGCACGCAACTCTATCCCAGATCACTATCGATACGGCCATCGGTCGGTCAACCCCTGCCCTCATGACTGTCGAACACTCAAAATTGTGACAAATTCAAATTCAAAGCGATCGTCACTTTTAAAGTTTCTTGACTGTTTAGCCAGAACGTAATTTTCAAACATTTGTGATGGAACATCCAACCGCCTTCATCGTTTTGAATTTCGAATGCGGCAAAGAAAGATAAAGTGGCCAGTAATCTTTTTTAACAAATGATTAATCGAACTGACCGTGTGCATGTCCGTTCTAATTAAAAACAAAAAGAAACGAAATCTAACCGTTTCTATAGTGTCAATGTGCTAATAAGGCTTATAGTACTACTATTTAAAAACATAATTAGCCTGGTGACCCCTAGTGCTACTTGGTTTGTTTGGCTGAAGTTAACCAGAACTAAACACTATTGCAGTGTCGCCACCACCCTCCCTTTTCCATTGCTTATCGGTCTTCAATCTCGCCTCCCCTTTGGAATGAATATTAACTAATATCAAACTGTTATTCAAAGTACCAGTACTGCTGATACATTGATAGGCTCTTTCGATGTAATTAAAGGCCAGTGAGTCATTCAAAAAGAAAAGAATATGGTTAAAGGGGTTTAGGGAATAGCCATGAGGATAATTTTGAAAGTAGGTACGATACTATAAAACTAAAAAAAAAGGATTTACTGATCGCTACAACCCTGAAATAAACTGTTTTGAGACTTCACTAACTGACTGAAAATTTATTTAATGTAGGTCAAGTGAGTTACGGCCAGCAGCTGAAAAAAAAAGCAAAAAATATAGTGCAAAGGTGCTCCGAATTGGGCGACTCGATGAATGAATCGATTACAATTCGAGGGGCCAGTTTCGTGTGGCCGTGTAATCCGGTTTGCATATCGGCCGGTACGCGGCACGAAAGAGCCGCACTTATCATGTTTATTGATTGACACGCCCGTAAATTCACCGTAGAAACCCCTAGCATTAAATTTACAAGTTGCGGTTTACTACTCTTTGTTTTAGGAGGTTTGTTTTCCACCAGAATTTTTCCAAACCTATCAATTTGCACCAAAAGGCTATGAAACTGGTATCGGACTGAGCATCAAGGTTTAGAGGCAAATTAGTTTCGACACGAAAGCGCCAAGTCGATTGTCTGCCAGAAACACAAAAGAATCGATCGCCAACTTTAGGTCGGTTTTGATATTTTCTTCTGGGGTTCCTCGAGAAAATGATAAATCTCTTTTCACAATACTACTCTGTTCATACTCAAGCAAATTGAGATAGTGATCTTTGCTAATTGCTGAAATTCTATGAAAGTAAAACGAAACGAAATGTTAGAAGTTACGGAATCAATGCTTTGAAAAGAGTAAAAGACATGACCGAAGCATTTTTCTGTTACAGGCAAACAGGGGGCGCAACACAAAAAGAACCTACCCAAAAAACTTAAAAGAAAAGAACCGAACGACACGCGATCTGAGAACTCGATAAAAGAACAATCAGTATCGATTCAGCAGGACTGGCAACTTGGAAAATCGGTCGCCGTTTGAATTTTTTTTAAAAAAAGAAAAAATGGCGATTGGTATTGTAAATAGTTGGCGTGAGTGTGATGTGACGTCAGTATGAGTGGACGCTGAGGGCTGTCCGGATGCACCCAACGGGCGCGGCCAGCCTGCCCCCCGCACCTGAGGCGGAGGTGCAAGCTATGCACTCAATGGACTGGCTCTTCAAGAAAGAGAGGATATATCTACTTGCACAGTTTTGGCAACAGGTAAATGGACCACTCTTTTTTTACTTTAGATTACTTAAAGAAATATGATTCATTCGAAATGTTTACTTTGTGTTAACTTTCAAACTTCAGTTAGACCTAGAGCATAGCTAAATAACTGAAAGATAAGAAGCATACGAACGGAAAATCACGGACAATTGACGCCAAATTGCCTCGGAATAGCGTATAATTTCAATACATTACAGAATACGACATTATCTGCACAGTCATTAGGAACAAACACAAGAATCGTTTAGCCGTTACACAATAATCAACTGAGACCCAAACCCCGAACTCAACCTCAGCAGAACCAATTTCCTACCCGATAAATCGAGACCACCTCCGATACTAACAATTACTGAATCGTAACTATTGTTCGTATGTTAATATCAGAATGATCTTAATCGATGCTAGAGCAACACTAATCGCGGCAAATCTCATTGTTCTGCCCTCATACTCGTGGACCCTCACCTTTGCTAACTAGCTGCATAGAACGCTTCTATTTTCAAACTTCGAATCTCATTCGAAATATGAGCAAACTTTGGACGAATCCAATTGAAAACCTCTTCCTTTTAAAAAAATAAATAAATAAAAAAACCGACTTCGAAACACTACAGCACTAAAAAGTTAGAAATAATTTAAATAATTAGAAATATCCATATACTTCTAATTATTCTCGTTTCATGACCAGCATTTTGGGCACCGACTCCAAATCATACTTTAATTTTTTTTATTTTTAAAGTTTTTGTAGGGGTGCGGGAGAAAAACTATAATTTAGCCTACTTTTCTTTGCTTTAAAATTTGACGTTCTCAATTTCCATCTCCGAAAGTCTTCACCAGGACATCACCAAATTACTTTGGGACTTCTTTTACGGTATTTTATGAAACATATTACTAAAGGATGGGCCCCAATAGGCCTTGTTTACTGCTGACCATTGGAGAGTTCCGTTCTCTATCTCTGAAAGTCTTCGTCAGATCTTAAATTAAATTGGAATTGGAATTAAATTGGATTAAACCAAATTAAAATAGAACCAATGAGACGTTATAACTATTCAAACAAAAAAATAATTGTTGAAATCGGTTAAGATTTGACGGAGTTATGCGAAAACATAGACAAAAAAGATACGCGCCGAATTGATAACCTCCTTCTTTTTTGAAGTCGGTTAAAAAGGGGGAACGAACAGGTCGATTCAATTCAGCTGTTTGATGCTAT
This sequence comes from Yponomeuta evonymella, assembly GCA_963969515.1. Taxonomy (NCBI): domain Eukaryota; kingdom Metazoa; phylum Arthropoda; class Insecta; order Lepidoptera; family Yponomeutidae; genus Yponomeuta; species Yponomeuta evonymella. The sequence continues at coordinate 4,265,537 of OZ018363.1, forward strand.
GGTATCTGCCTTCATTGATTTCGTTTTCGTTTTGACCAATTGATTGATTGATTCGATTTGATTCCTTTGAATCAATCACTTATCGAATTCCGGTGTATTCTCCTTCAGAAATGAATTGTAGTAATCTATCGGACGTACCTAGTTTGTTCAATTGCCATTGCTACATAGACTACGCGGTCTTACTTGCAATAGATGCGTATCTCATAAATGTACAGATATTGTTTCTCGGAAGGTTACAGGAAACGTTCGCTGCTGACGATTCTCCATCACCCTCATTGTTTCTTTAGCAATAGCTTCCCGTATCAGATAAGAAATCTTTTGCCATTAACAAATATAAAAAAATATCGTTTAGTTTTGTGGTTATCTAAAATACTCGTAGTCCTATAAATTTAGTTTATAGTTGTTGTAAACAACGTTAAGTTAATAAGTTGCAACTGTAGTTGCACAGTTGCATAATTTCACTTTTTGATTTGGCAGTGTCAATATGATATAAATTATACATATCCCTCTGCCAATGCAACGCCCAGGCAAGTCATTGCATTAGCTCCAAAAATATGTCGTCTAATAAAACTGTCACATCTACTTACAGCTGGCTTTTAGACATCATTTATGATACGCATCATGTAGTCTGATTATATATTGCGATTTGAAGCGATCACAATAATAATTTTCAATCTGTATCTAGTCTTTTAATGGTTTTGATCTTTGCCATGGCCTGGCTTCGATTCGCAATGTGACATTACCAGTCACTTGTGATAGACTTAAGACAATTATTACAGGATATAATGCTTAAAACATTATTGCACGTAGCTACAAGCAACGTTTCGTAATACAGCCGGTTGAATAGAATTATAGCGAAAGCATCGACAAGCAAATTGTTCGAGATTTGAAAACAAATAATCTCATGCTGCCAGTGACGTTAAAATGATTTGACTAGGACTCCAGTCAGCTCATTTTCATGAACAGAAATTTCGAATTATACTCAAGCAATCCATATTAAAGAGTTACTCGAAACAATACAATATTCATCTTTATTCAAGGAAGCCCATGCGGAGCCTGATGCGCCCTCCAGATACTTTGCGCAACCGTCTCTTGAATGCACAATCCTGATACTATTGTTAGTATTGCTCGCGAAGCACCCACTAAGAACTAACATTGATTAAAAAGCGAATTTACATGAAAATTTACATATGCCGTGGCACGAAATGCACTTTTATCGATCGTCTTTAAGCAACATTTTATTCACTTCACATTTATGGCTCAGCGAAAAACTATTGAGAACTTCTAATGACGCAGCATAAACGTTGGCCCTCGAATTCGATTTCATTATTGTTTTTAAGGTAATAATGGCATCTGATTTACTAAGATATCGGGCGCGATTTTATAGGATATAATTGTTACTTTTATTGAGGCTGCCTTTGAAAGGAAGTAGCCGGGACTGTAAAATACGGAGTTAAAGACAGGCACCGTCGAGATGGGTGGCTTATATATGTATAGCATTAATAGCTATTGGTTTTGATGTCAGAGATTATAGATTGTTATCCCGGGTTTACTATGCCTTAAATGACCAGGGTGACTGGTGATGTAATTGGTGGTAAAAAGCCCGAGCGCTCTCTTCAGGGAAATGTTTAATTATGTTAGATTTTAATATAGAGTTTTAATGTAGTGATAATGATAGTTCTTCTTGGATTTACTTTGCCTTCGCATCTTTAACTTGGTCTATAAAATATATAAATTGAAATGCTATCTCTACGGATTTTTATTACAGTTACTGTTTTTAATTGCAAGTTATGTTAATTACAACCGAAACTCCATCTTTAGTATTTACGAAGGACACTTTATTTTCCTGCAACCGCTTTGGACGCAAGCACAGAAATCCTCCTTTCGACTGCAGTAATTAATCGAGCCGATTCATCGAGTGATCGGTATCTGGACGAATCGTAAAAAGAGCGCATTTCCCTACCAAAAGGACGGGAGGAATGCCGGGTGCCATCGGTTCCCATGACCTTGATGTCCCGAGACTCGGGAATGCCTCTGGTTTGGCAAAAAGCTGCGTGCTTTCCCATGAGTCTATTGCCTTCGTTGAGACAGTGATGAGCGCAAGGTTGGCAAGGGAAAAAGCGCGGCTGGGTTATTAAAAACTCTAAGCCTCATAGCCAGCAATTTCGGATTTCAAGCTGAATCGGCACCGCGAAGTCGGAACTGAACAAAAAGAGCATCCGAAACCTGTATTTAAAAATCGATTGCAACCAAAAAATTGTCACTGACAAATGATTCGAACGCCTTGCGGTGGGGAATTACGAAATTCAAATCTTCGAGTTTCGGAACAAAAACCGCCATTAACCGTCTCGGTGTTTTTTTTTCGGCTGTCGATGATTTTCGGGTCTAATAGTGGTTTTTTGCCAATACCTCACTCAATGGCGGCTAATCGATGCATCATGCGCCGCTAATTCGATTTGTGCCCCTCCTACTCTGTGATCAATAGGCGGAGTCGATTCTTCGACTGTCTCGATTACCTCAGAGTCCACAGTTGGTGTTCGTTCTTTTTTTAAGATAAAACAAAGATTGTTGAAAAAAGATCCCTGTCCGGTAGCCCAAGAACAAATCCCTCTTAATATGTTGTCGGACTCGTCAATAATCGTACCGCCGACCGCGAAGACGGCCACACTCGATAATTTAATAAAAAACGAGGCACAAGTACAACAAATCGATTGTGGCTGATGACTGGCCGCACGAATCCTCGCCGGAATCATCAAATCATCAGGCCCTGATGGTTTTTTAATGATATTTTTCACAATCGGGCCCGATCGTCGTCATTCGGTTTGGTTATTAGCTATACCCGAGTGTTACCGAACATTACGACTATGACTGTACCCGTAATATGACTAATCGAGGTTGAGACCACTTTACCTACCTCTTTGTGTACAGTCGCAATACCCCACGACGACTCTTATTGCGTTTGTCATAAATGCGGATATCGCACAAAAGGTGTGGTTATCTTTTGGTATAGCTGGCTGTACGCTAGCTGTTAACTATCGAATGCTCAAGTTATTCGTGTCTGTGGTTTGTTTTTTAAACAGCGCAATGACCTTAATTGTGTCTTTAAAGTGCTTATAATTATGCGAATCTTTCGGGACTAATGTGATCGACAAAATAATAGATAGATAGAATATTCTTTATTGTATGTACACCAGGAATTACATATGAAAATTAGACAATAATATAGTACAGTACAATTGGCGGCCTTATTACTCAAAGTAATTTCTTCCAGACAACCACTGACGGAAAAAAAAAATGAGAAGCTAAATGACGGGTAGTCGGTGCAACTATACAATACTAAGAAAGATATTTATATATTTAGTAGGTACACATACATAAACGGTACATAAATAAGAGATAACTATAGAATAAACATACATAAATAAAAATTATCATATAAAGGGAGGAGATGAACGAAAAATATACCTACATACTACTAGGAATAGATTTCACCAGAAAGAAAAAATAAATTAATAAAAAAAAAACAAACAAACTTAAACAAAGGCAAAGTAATATTTTTGAACCCTGCTTTTAAATATTGTTAGGGCCGGTGAAAATCTTACGACCAAAGGCAGATCATTCCACAGACGGACAGCTGTGGTAGTAAAGAAAACCGTAGAAAAATAATTTATATTTTTCTACAGTTTATTCTCCACGTTTCTAAGATAACATCAAGGAGAATAATATATAAGCCGTTTTGCTTCTAGTAATAAAGCGTAATCCATTGTTCTAAACACATTGATAAAGTAGAGGTAGCACAACAACTTCCCTTTTCAATACGTAACTTTTCACGATCCATCTTTCATTACATTTGCATAAGGCATTAAATACATAAGCTCCTTAAGTAAATTCCATACAGCAATTGGTTGGAGTATGGCGTTAAAATCCAGCTAGATAGACATAGTCGTCAGCCATAACGCGGGCCAGTCTGCTATTAGCATAATCTTAACAAGTTTGAACTGGTTTAGCTAATTTTCCATTTGCTCCCGTGTTGCGTGCGAAGTTCCGCCCCTAGATGGCGTTAGTGTTGAAAGTTTACGCTGATAATGGGCTGCGAAATTTGAAACAATCACATAGCGTTTTCTTGGCGCAATGAAGGTTTTTGTTGTTTGAGATGCAGTTTCTTTAAAACAGAACTGTGATGTCAACATTTTAAATTTACCTAAATAAATTATTATAGATAGTATGATTTGAAACATTAAAATTTAGAGAGGAAATACATTATTATTGTAACAACACAACACACGTTCAGTAGATAATACATAAAAAACCGGCCCAAGTGCGAGTCCGACTCGCGCATGAAGGGTTCCGTGCCATTATCTATACAACATTAGACACAAAGATAAAAAAACAGCAAAAAAATCACGTTTGTTGTGTGGGAGCCCCCCTTAAATACTTTTGTTCTATTTTTAGTATTTGAAGTTATAGCGGCAACAGAAATATATATAAAGTGAAAATTTCAACTCTCTAGCTATCACGGTTCTTGAGATACAGCCTGGTGACAGACAGCCGGACGGACGGAAGGACAGACAGACAGCGAAGTCTTAGTAATAGGGTCCCGTTTTACCCTTTGGGTACGGAACCCTAAAAACAACTATTACAATTATGAAACTTACAATTAAAAAACAACAAGCACGTGACATTAAAATAAAAGAAACTAATGTAGGCACAGCTTTAACCAAAAGTTGAAAGATATTTATTTATCATCATCAGCCATTTGACGCCCACTGCAGGACATAGGCCTCCCTCGTGGTTATCATGACTATGAGGGGTTTTGCCATAATCGCCACGCTCGGCAGGCGCGTTGGCGATCGCAGGATGCGGTTGGAATCTCAGGAAGACGCTGCTGCCCGTCTCCTGGTAATTAGAAAGAAAGAAAGATATATTAGGGGTTAAAGTATGAAATTGCCGTTTCATTGCAATAGGTTCTTTGAATTGACATAGAATCTTCATGGTTTGAGGTTTTCGAATGAAACTTTTTTCAAATGGTTTCTATGATGTTCTTTTTATAAAAATGTGAAACATTTGAATATCGAATATTGAATATCAACAAGGCAACACAAGTTTCAACACGCGTTTCTTTCTGCAGATCAGTCAAATCATGAGGCACCCATTTTTCGTATTTTTTTATTTTATTGATTTGACGCAAGTGAGTCAATATTGTGAGTAAGGTAACGTTAAACCATGCCGCTAATTCCTGGGTAGTTTGACTAGGGTCGGCTTCCACTATCTCTCTTAATTCATCGTTATTCACCTGTGTGGGCGGTCTTCCTCGTGGCTCGTTCTTTAAGTCGAAATTTCCATCACGAAAGCGTTTAAACCAAAATCGCACGGTGCGTTCATTAGTAAACCCCTCTCCAAACGCAGCATTGATATTGCGGGCTGTTTCTGCCGCGTTAGTTCCGCGTCGGAACTCGTATTAAAAAATCACTCGAATTTTCGCAGTATCCATCTTTCTTGTCTAAATTGAATAACAAAAACAATTGAAGGTCGATATTCAAATGTTTCACATTTTTTTAAAAAAGAACATCATAGAAACCATTTGAAAAAAGTTTCATTCGAAAACCTTGAGGTTTTCGATGGAAAACCATGAAGATTCTATGTCAATTCAAAGAACCTATTGCAATAAAACGGCAATTTCATACTTTAACCCCTATTATTTATTTGACGACACAATACTCAAAAACATAAAATCACAAAACAAAATACAAAATTCCTTAGTCGCCTTCTACGACATCCACGGAAGGAAATGGAGTGACGCTATTCTTAATCCGGTGGCACGCGTATTTATTTATACTGCAGTCACAAATTTGATAACTGAACAATTCCCGACCACAGGAAAAACTACAGCTAAGAAGCCATAAGATAGTATTTACGACCACCTATACATTGCATTTTTTTTGTTTTGCTATCATTACACGAATAGACTGAGTTGATCACGCGAGGAAATCGATACTAGCTGGAATAATGATGATTGATTGTGACGGTGCAGGTTAACTGTTTACTGTTTTTGTTTCATACTCTGCTATCGGAACATGGGAATCATATTAGAGCAATTTAGCATTTCATAGACCGCCACGCAAATCGCCTTCTATATTATAAATTACGTGTCGAAATATTGAATGTGGGATGATGTCGTTTTAAAAACAGATAATGCTATCTTTAGTGACTTATCTCATTCCGAAATCTATATTTTACACAACCACCGACTCTTCAACAGATTCGATCTCAAATTAATGAATCAACGCGACTAAATTAAGCAATATAAAATTTGTCACTGCCAGCGCGACTTCAGATTCCAAATGTATCGGATTCTTTTAGCTCGTGGTATCGATTCGGTATTAATTGACTTTAGTCGAATCGGGAACGGATACAAATGGCATCTGTGGTACCATATTGAGATTTACGACCGAATTATGCTAAAGAAAGATAATAAAATCGATGTCGCGGACGTTCAGTGCCTAATTAGGTACGTTTTTGAAATGGTCAATAAACCTTGCCTTTAGCTTTCCAATGTTATTGACGTTGACTCTGTTCAGTCGCCTCGTATTCTGACAAAATACCTTTGCTGTAGAAATATTCATGTACTAGTTATCATATAATATATGTATTTATCTAGAGAACAATTTCGCAAGTTATCAAAATGGTGTAGATTTCGACAACTTGCGAAATCATCTCAAGCTACGTATTGGGTTCCAAACCGATGCCTTTCAGGTGTATGTAAAGCGGAAAATTTATTTAATAATTCTACCTTTGCTTCTACACATGATGCTTCTTAGCACCTAGCTAACTATGTAAGGTCTACAGAAGATTTGAGCCAGCCCATCAGAGACTAGGCAAATGTCTCAAGCTCTATCCCCGAAGTAAAGTTCACGTCACATCAGCGAAACATGAGGGCCTGTCGTGAAGTAAACGCTACGATAACGGTTCGCAAACCAGCTACCTTACCTTATTAATAGCAGTTTCCGTCAGTAGTTTATTGGCAGGTACGTTATCAACAGAAAAAAATATTGCTGTGATCGATAGTCGCAAACAAGGTAAAGCTGTGGCAAAAATGTCCTAGGTCCACTGCAATAGTTTAATTATATTGTTTTTGTTGCACTATCCCGTGCTGAGGACAATTTTAAAAACCTATTTTGAGGCTAAAAATTCCACCCATGCCGGGACTTGAGCCCGCGACCTCTGGCTCACCGTGCCAGCGCTCTCCCAACTGAGCTAATGGGCAAGTGCTAGCATCGATGAAATACAAACTTCTCTGTATTACGTACAGGCAGCGTCATCTGACCGAAGCGATTTACATCACTTGCGAGTAACCCACTTTGCAGTTAGGTTTTTACATCGGAATGATATCGCTGTTCTTTTTTTTGTAACAAGGAGGTCCCAGAACCAGAGGTCACGGGTTCAAGTCCCGGCATGGGTGGAATTATTGGCCTCTAAATAGGTTTTTAAAGTTTTGCAATAGTTTAAGTCGAAAGTTTAATATTACGTAAATATACTGCCATCACTCTTAACGCTAACGCTAAACAATTGCACAAACAGTAGTTCACACGCAGAGTTAATGCAGTGTTTCCGCAAGCCTACTCCATCCAAAATATGTCCCAGGAACTACAGCGTCCACTAGATATACATTATGCGATGCTAGATAATTGACTAATTGACTCACTAATACCACTAACACATTGACTCACTAATATGAGACCCAGGTTCGATTCCCAGTGCGGGCATGTACCTATGACTTTTCTTTCTAAGTTATGTACATTTGTGAAGTTATAGTAGCAATAACACTCGCTAACGGTGAAGGAAAATATCGTGAGGAGTATAGTGTCTGAGCTATTCACATACCTCAGCGCTTGAAATCGCCAATCCGCAGTGGGCACGCGTGGTGATTAAGCCCATACTCTCTCACTGAGAGAAGGCCTGTGCTCTACAATGGGACGTATATAGGCTGCTTATGACACAATGTAAAGTGCTTACAAGATAGGACTTATGACCGCTAGTAACATTTTCAATTAATTTTCAACATCAGTCTCATATTAAGAAGTCTGTTTCAATTCCCGCTTCGGCCCAGATTTTGTTGTTTTTTTTTTCTTCTATGTAAAACTGCTAGAAAGCAGTTATATTTGGTTGCAAATTAGCCCGTAATGTAACAATAGAATCAATATCCATAGTATCGAATAATGAACTAAAAGGGCTTTATCTAATGCGAAGTCATTCGGCTTGCAATAGGCCCTGAGGTTCCCGAACGGGGCGGGGAGAGCGATCACTGCTGCAATAGTACAATATTGTCGACGCAGAGAAATGTCATTCAACTTGTTGTTTAGTGACTGATCGCAATCGAACTGTGAAACGTTTGCAGCGTTCGTTTGTAGCTTGTAGCGACAGCAATGACGCTTCAGTTCTATTTCTAATTCCGTAGATAAAATTGGCTTTTCGCTTGTGATAGTTGTTTTGCTTTTATTTTACGTAAACGAAAGTTCACTTAATTGCATTCCACTCAGACAAACTGTGAAACTATTAGATAAGTTCAAAACTAATTTATAGTTTAATTTTTTTATTTTTAGAAATTGGCTACTTGCGGTGGGATCACGTGGCAATTAAACCCTTACTCTTTCTCTGAGAAAAGGCGTCAAATGTGGCCTTCAATGACCCAACAATGTCTTGCTCATACACTTATCAATAAAACAAAAAGTAATTTTGTTCAAGTCCTCGGCCATTCTAATCAATCTGCCCCAGGCCGTAGAACCGAAGAGACAGAGAGGACCGAAAGAAGAGACGTGTCTTGTGGTAGGCTTTATTATCCAGCAATGGACGAAACCGGGCTGATCAGTCAATTGAAAGTAGATCCATTGCGTCAGTTACTTAAGTTTATTTTTAAAGTAACAGGAGATTTATAAATGGCTTTGCTGGCTGTACAATAAGAAGCGTTAGTGGAAACGTCTATTGTTCGCAGAGTGATATACATCGTGCCTGAAATTGCTTGCACGCTTCGAACCTTTACTACTGTTGCCTAAATACAACTGTAAACAATCACACACAACGCTGGCATGGCCATATTCTTTTCTGATTACTAATAATAGACTGAGATCCTTTCTATATATAACTGAAGATCGTAAATCTTTTTTGAATGTCGGAGTTTAAACGTCGGTTCTTTACCTGAAGAAACGTTACTTTTTTAGGGTTCTGTATCCGAAGGGTGCCAAACGGGAACCTATTACTAAGACTTCACTGTCCGTCTGTCTGTCTGTCTATCCGTCTGTCTGTCTGTCTGTCTGTCTATCACCAGGCTGTATCTCATGAACCGTGATAGCTAGGCAGTTGAAATTTTCACAGATGATGTGTTTTTGTTGCCGCTATAACAACAGATACTAAAAATAGAATAAAATAAATATTTAAGGGAGGCTCCCATACAACCAACGTTGTCTAAAGACAGCGCTCGCCATCTAGCGGCCATCTATGTAACTTTCAGAGCGCCGATGTCATGTCGTTAAATGTAAATGTTAAACGCTTCTTGTTGGTTTCTATAGATGGCGCTCTTCTCAAATTCGATCTTTGTCTAATGTTATATAGATAATGGTGCAGAACTCTTCGTGCGCTAATCCGACTCGCACTTGGCCGGTTTTTTTAGATAGCCACAGGGTGATAAAGTGAGTGCCGCTTTCAAGGTTTCATCCAATCAAGATAAATAGTAACTTCAGTCAAATCTTCATAGGACACCCATGATTTGCGAACCTGTAAGATTTTGAATGAACTGCATCTGGTTGGGGCACCTGATGGCCTCTAAATTTACTCTACGGGATGTAAGTCTGCTTATAAGTATGTTCAATAGCATCCCGCACTTTCTCACAAGAGACAACGCTGGCGTGGACACGATTCTGGTGAAAATCGAAAACATTTTTACAGATTTAGAACGGCTATGCATTCGAATTTCGAACTCTTTCAAAAGACGACCACGCTCAAATCGAAAACAGCGATTAGTTTAAGATGTCGCGTTCGAACACTTTTAAAAATATGTCGGTCGTTCAGTTTTAAATTTAAATCGGGAATGCGTTCTATTTTGTCCTCTCTTTACGATGTTTGTCAGTTAATGATTCTCTCTCTTCGGAGCGTCGCGATTTGAGATGTGGAATTTATTGACGCTTTTAACGTAAATTCATTTCGTTGCAAAATATAACCATTCCTTTTAAGATCTATCTGCAGTGATCACTTACATTGAATGAGGAATTCCTAATAAGGTATTTTATTGTCACTTTGTCCTGAATATTACAACCCTGCATTTTATATATAAAGAACATAGGTCCAGAAATACAAAATTAGTCGAGAGACCTTTTACTCCATCAAACTCAAGACAAGGTCGAACCGTTTAAAGCCCAACTAGTCATTGTAAACTGAAGATTTAATACCGCACTGGATAACTTTGACACTCCTAAGCTTACACGGATTTTGGACTGTGACATTATGCCGTTCGTTTATTTAAATAATTCTTAACTTACATATAAATATCCCTTTCTCTATTATATTGTAATTTATTACATGTCACGTGTAACAGCTATGTCTTTTCAATCAGCACTTTGTAGCCCTTAAAATCACCGAAATAAATACAAATGTTGTAATATCACTGGTCGAAAATAAAATGTTTCATCGGAACACGATCAACCTAAAAAAAAGACAATCTATTGCGAAAATATAAATTGGAAACGGTCGTTGTTAATAATTCTTCTGGAATGTTTGAAAATAGAACAATTCAAATTCCGAATATCTATGACTCAAGCCGCGCGACTTTCGAAATCTGTTGTTCGTTTCCACTGGGCATTTTTCCTGTCTCTAATATTAATCGTTTATTTGACAACTTCTATCTACCAACGGCATCTTTATAATGAAAACGGTTACATACTTACTGATTTTTTTTTTGCTTTTTTGCTGTTTCGTTGACACTCACCCACTTGGCACAATTATCAGGCCAAGACTGTGTCATATGAACAATACAGTCTTCATGTAGCAACGTAAACAAAAACATTGACACGTCACAATGACACATGTCGAATCTCCAAACCTGAAGCCAAAATGCACACTTATAAATACCTACATAAACTGATAAAATCATAACCCTTCGTGTGTACGAAGTACTTTTTCAAAAGTTTGCCTAATTAACACATTTGGTTTGACTGAATAAAGGAATTATCATTAATACAAGCAAATCTGGCAAACATAATCGTGAAAGGAAATTCTTCTTTGAAAATTACAGTTTCATCATATACACAAGTCGGTAAAAAATAATGAAAAAGGAAGTACAAGGCAGGCAAGTCATCTATTCTAATTTAAATCAAGTCACTTTCCCCCAGTTCGATGGGTGTTCGATTTTTGAAATCTCCCGCGTTCCAAAATAGCCCACGACAGCTGAACGACAACGTCAGACCGCTTTTTTATTACCTCCTTCGTGTTTATGAGCACTTTTATGATGTTTTATAGATTTTATTTCTCATGTCTCTCCTTTTGAATATCATTCGCAATTCGTGATCGGTGGCTTTCCTATTTATTTTTGGGTTTTGTCACTTCTACCCTACGTGATTGTGCTGGTTACATTTTCTAGTCCACCCAAAACGAAAGGCAAAGACAGAGACACTAGGACGTTACTGAAAGGAATTTGATCATAATTAGGTACTTACAGATTTTAGATAATTAGGTACTTACAGAAACCAGAGTAGTATAGTATCTTAAATGATTATATTACGGGCATAAATGATGTGATTTTATTGCAGTGGAAGCCTTTGACGGCACGATTTGGTTTAAACGCACAAAAATATCGACAGATCCTAGAGATAACACGAACATTTCAAAATCCTTTATTATGACATTAAATCGGTCCGCATCGGTGGCTCTCAATTTTTGTTAATTTAAATCTTTTCATTGTGCCCTTTTTAAATTAAATTAGCTCATCGGAGATTTAATTAGTGAAGAACATAATGAGCTGTATATTTTACGTCAAACAAGGTCACTTATCGAATAAATCTATAATCGAAATTTGAATCAACCTCTCGAATTACCGATTCCTCAAAGTTCTTTATTCAAATCGATTTTGAAAATAAAACACTAGAAGGACACGTCTTATTCAATTTTTTGAATTACGAAACGGAAATCAACCGTCGCGTCGCATTTTGTTCCAAGTGTGAAAGGATCGATTTGAATATGGAACTATGAAAAGCTTTTTGTATAGCTTCTGTTCAGCTGTCTGCAGAAAAAAAAAACGTTGTAATCGGTTTACTTTCGGAAGTTAAAATCTCGATTGAGCAATATAATCAACTGCCAGGACGATGCTTTTTATAGTAATCTCAGTATTTAAACGTATGCCGATAAAATATAATTTTATTGTTTTCCGAGCACTTAATGAAGTCAATTTAGACTTTTTCGGCTTCCCATCAGCGTGTCGTAAAATGGTAAACGGCCATAAAATAGTTGGCATTGGTCACGGGCCTGTATTCTATTTTATTTTGTTTTCATTGTTATTTATAGACGCATTAAATATTTTATTAATGTCACTCGGATTCGGCTACAACTTGTACGTTTGAAGGCGTGATGCCGATTTTGGATCCACCGAAGTCCTCACAAGATCCAGTGAACCCTTGATCAAATTTAATATTTTATATATGCCATAAAATCATTCAATGAGCATAAACTGGAATAGAAACGAACTTTAAAAGGTTTATAGCAAACCCGCATGCTGCATTACGGAGATGCTATAAAAGACAATGATCATTTTACAATCATTAAATTAGTTTAAATACATAATTTGATTGCTGTATTGTGTTTTATTTTCAGGTAATTACAATTACTTCTCGCCCAATAGAAGAAAAAGAAAGAGAGTGAGTACTAGATGAAATAATAAATCTGATCAAGTAAAGAGGTTTTAAAGGGTATATTTAGTTTTTATACAAAATTAATAACAAACAGACCTACATATATATATATACACACACACACACATTAACTGTTTTAATTTATAAAAAAATAACTTGGCTGTCGCTATGTCAATCATACATCGATGCATTTATAAAAATATAAATACATACTGGCTGTCAAAAACAAAGCAGGCAGAGACAATTTTTTAGCTTCGCGAACTCCCTTGATGAATTTTGAATTTAGAACAAAACGAGATCGAACAAAATGCCCCCAACTTCGGCGAGTGCTTGCCGCGTGAAAATTAATTATTAATTTGTTTCCATTGCCTCGCTGTCTCTGAAGGGAGGAATGTGTGGTAAAATCTAAATTTTTATTTTTTCTGCGGCGATCACTGAAGTGTGTACTTTCTTTTGTTTATCATATTATAATTTTGATTGATTAAGTACCTACTTCTTAAATAAATCAATCTAGGTAAGTGCTAAGATAAGATAAGAATATTCTTTATTGTATATCGGAAAAAATGTTACAGAAACAGCAATGACAAAAGAAAAGATACAATTGGCGGCCTTAACCTGCGGCCTGCTAAACGTATCCAATTTAAATATGACTTATAGATAGATAGATTTATTGCACAATAGTAATTTACAGAGATTTACTTATTGTTTTTTATCTGAGTAATTCAAACGACATTGAAGTCTACATATTACTCCTGCCTGTCTTCGTGTTCTCCAATATTTGGCTACTAAAGTAGGTATCAAACAAAAATCACTTCTTTCGTTCCTTACTCCTTCATTCTCACTCTTCTGTCCCCTTGGGGATAATAAAAACATCAAAAGAATAGGAAATAGTTTGAAAGGGAAACCAACACATTTATTGACTCGCAGTGTGTGATCTATTAAGGGCCTTGCTCTCTATACCGAAACTCTTGCAGACGAACTATTGGTTCAGCCACTCAGTCACACCAGTTCACTCTGCCAGTTAGAGTTTGTAGTATAGGTTACTTTTGCTGAATTTTTACAATCAATTTTTTCTAATTTAGATTCCGCGTATTTCTACGATTTTGCTGCTCTCTTTTTTGTTAATAAATTATTATTATCAAAAAAAGAAAGCAGATCAAAATCATATAAAATGAAAATGCTTCTTTTCTTCAATATCTGTTTTTCGCATACTAACAATATGCAGCTGTAACAGTGCAATAAAAGATTGTTAGTGCACAAGAAAACCGGGTTGAATCTTTTTGTGGATTTCAACTTTTTACATATTTTTTTATATCATCATCGTCATCAGCCACAAGAAGTCCACTGCTGGACATAGGCCTCCTCCATGGATTTCCAAAAAGACCGGTTGGAAGCGGCTTACATCCAGCGGCTTCCTGCCACTTTTTTATATCAAATATTACTATTAAATGTTGACTTTGTATTCTTACGTTCCATTTTTGTATTCAAGAGAAAAGCTTATTTACAGAAACACCAAAACCAAATTTTAATCATGGACAAATTGGACAATCACAATACATTTTATTTGCTTTAATGAAGCCATTTAGTTGGCAATTAGGCTTTCTCCATTATTTTCATTCGCTGACCATAAGTTTATACATGTTTGTACCGTGCATTTGTAGTTCTTTTCTTACCGCGACGTACATAACTCTGCCGATTACAAGACGTGTGTTCCTGCGCATATTCTACATATTTCCACGCATTTTACAATTTGTTGGATTGCCTTAATGTTTTACTTAATTATCATGCCTTTTCAGGGCGTACTATTTTGCATGGCGTTATTTTCTTGGAAACCGCGACAAAGAGAAAACTTTTGATTGTTTCAAGTAAATAATGTAGGGAAAAGAAACTTAGTTTTGAAAGGGACTTCCATCGGAAAATTACGCTGGTAGGGATAGTCAACTAAAATTCGTGTTTTATTTAATTTTCCCTACATGCTAATGCATTAAGAAAATAAACCTTAATGCATTTACTTTGGGATTCGTTACAGTTTAACATGATCAGATACTTAATGTACTTGGTAAAGAAAAGGAAAAATTTAAAGAAAAAAAAACGTGAAAATACAAAAGGTGAAGAAAAGACAATCGAAAACTCGGTCAACCGCGCCTATTTCCTCAGCAAACATCTTTAGCTGATGTTTACAAGTCAAAGGAAATTCCCCGGTATTCTTCCCCTTCAGATAGGGTCCCAAACACAGGTAAAGAGGTACTTAAGGCATTTTTTCACAAACAGATCACGTTCCGCGATCGTCTCCTTAAGTGAGACGTCTTAGTTTCCCAATTCGCACCCCTAGCTGAAATTTTCTTGCGCGCAAAAATGAACAAAGCCCTTTATTGATTTTTTTTTGCTTGCGGAACGTGGGTTCGAGTTCTTTTATTGAAAAAATCTTTCACACTGGCCATTGAAAACTTTTTATTGTTTTAAAAAGGTTAAAAGTGTGTTATGAAACAAAAAAAAATATGTCGTTTGTTCAAAGGTAACAAAAACATAAGCCAAACACGCCCGTTGAGACGCTTACACATAGATAGAGCGGAGTCAATCTGCCTTTTATCAGATAATCCCGATCAATCTGTTTTGATTGAATAATCAATCGTCAGTCAATTGAGTATGATTTAGCAATTTATTTCGAATTCAGATGATGCGATGCTTGTATTCGTCAATTCTTGTGAATGTACAGGGACTTCCTGCCTATTTGCATTGGAACCAAATTTATTTTTAGAGAAAAATAATTAAGAATCTTATTGAAAATGGATAAACTACATAGGTATGCAGGGATTTTCGACGATAAAACTTTAATTTGACAGACTATAAAAGTAAATAAACCACAAAACGAAGAAAAAGCCTATGATATCGATCGTTCCATAAAACCAAAGGTCGGAAGACCTACCGAAGTGATCTTAAAATTTTACGAGCAATAAAATCGAATCTCAGGTTATCCGTTGTCACTTGGCACGTAATTATCTATGGAAAAAATTGACATACGATATTATAGCCAATAGTTCCATTTTTACGATTATCCTAAAACTTAATGAGGTCTTTCATCATGCTAATGACGAAACAAATAACAATGATTATGTAAAATAAGACCAATAAACCGGTCAAAGAGCTCGAAACAGTCCCCAATGTGCATGAAAGCCATCCGTCGCGCAAAAAGTCGCGATCGAACCGGTTTCGAAATTTAAAATTTTCTTTAACGTTTTGCGTTTGAAATTCCAGCCAAGGACACACGGTCTTGGTAGGACGATTTGCGCGATGCGCAGCGCTTTAATTGTCAAAATTGCGCTTCGACCCGCTTTGTAGTCGCCGACGCGCCGCCCGAGACATGTCGTTCGGATTCCGATTCTCGGATTCGATTTTCAATCGAACCGATTCGGTTCTTTTTCTTTTTTTAATTACTAAATTAACCGGCCAGTCAAAGGACGGAGCTATTTACCCGCTGAGCCAGAGTAAAAAAGAAGAGTTTAGTTATTCTTTCACAGCTTCCAAACTGTTCATTCTATTTTTGCGAACGAAATATTAATCTAACTGCCTTCAAGTTCCAAATCAGATTTTAATATAAATATAACTTAATTATGGTTTACTTAACACATTGAAATCCATTTCATTTTTGACTACTTACTTTTTTACTCAATTCTGTCTTTACCGTCCATTTATTTGTTAACTAGATATACGCAAACAATGCTTAAATATTAGGTCAAATTAGTGATGAAGTGTTATTAACTGATAAAGTCTATATCAGACCTTGCATATGAAGGAGTTGCTTGCATTGAATAAAGCTAACGACCGCACTTGGCCCTGACACTATACGCGTGCGCAGCGGAAGTGGATGTGCATGAGATTGATGGCTTGCTTCGATCTTGTATTAGGTACTTTATGTGTATTTCATTCTCAGTTCTTCTTAAATGTAGATATTATCCCATAAAGGTTGGATCTAAGAAGTTAGCCTTCTAATATGGGTTCTATCAAAAAATTCCCTTACCTATGTCAACAGAGAGGGTTCTACTGGATGAACAACTTTCACTATGGAGAATACTTCAAAGTATAAAAATTCCTACAAGTCAAGTTAGCAACCGCGACTTTTCGGGATTTCAAAATTGTCCTTAAATTAAAGGACAATGTGGGGATTGTGGTAGACCATATATAATAGGTACCTCTTTATAAAGTTTATTTTTATTATAATATAGATAAAGATAAAAATACTACCTACGTAAGTACTACTACGCCAACTCGAAAATCAAACCATAAATTCTCTCGCAAAACGTGGGCCAAAGTCGTAAAGGTTCAAATTTTATTTTTCGAGAAAAGAGACTGTGGTACAACGTTGTGGTCGGCCACGGATTCGGTTTTTGTACGCGTTCCGAACCGTCGACGTGACGTTCCCACACCGTTGTCACAGAATAAATTCAGTAGAAAAACAACTTTTGGTAGTCAATAACACGAAGAATCAACGAAAAATGTATCTCTTTTAGTCAATTACTAGTTATTACAATTTTTAAATAGATTAAACATAAAAACAGTGCTTTGAAATGTGACGTCATAAACCAGTATTTTCATACAGAAAAAAATCAATCAACTCATGAAGTTCGCCTTTTGTGCATGTGTAGTAGTTTGATAAAAAATCCGTGGATTACCTTGCCACTACTGAGCGCCTATAGCCATACTTCTAGAATCTACAATCGAAAGCACATCAACCTTTACATTCATCTACTGTACTCATCTGCTAATATGCTGTCGACTAAACATAATTCGACAGTTTTACATGCCAATCTAATCTCAACTCTATTTGTATTTGGGACAAAAGCAGTCCATAAACTTGTGAACATCAAACTTGATCAGGATTTCTGTATTCTATTTGTATTCTAATTGTTCGCTTAGTGAAGCAGCGCGGTGTTACAGAATACGACCGCGTACAGAATTAACTGACATTCTTTTTTCAGATTAGCGAATAGCCAACTACGCGGTACTCATTTGTTTGTCTATTTATTCTTCTTTATTATCAAATGTCAATCGACAATGTGTCAAAGTGGCCAGGATTAGATAGACAGGCTGAGGAGCGGGAAAATATAGAAAAATAAAATATTTTCTCCACATTTACATAACAAAACGGTGAAAAGACACAATCTGACAAATTGACAACCGATCATAGTCACACAAAGGCTCCCTTTTTTTGTTCGATGCAAATTTGTCTGCGGCGGGATTCTTTCGAGTTTTTCCCCCGTAACTTCCGACGCTTATTTTCCCGCTCAACGCACTTCCGGTTTGGGGGCTTTCCTTCTCTTTATCGGCTTGCTTCGCTCGCCGTCGAAGATACGTCTATTTTCGAACCCTCTCCCGGATGTATCATTTATTGAAATATTCTCTATGGCGGTTCTTTTACATTAATTTTTTAGCATTGTTGCCTTGCTAAAATTATTTTTCGTTTCTTTAGTACGTTTTATGTTATTAAAACGTTTTTTTTTCTATATTTGAAAAGTTCATCATTCATCTGCTGAATCTTTCAACATTTACTTAATTTTTCTTAACCATTAGGCCTACAAACAAAACCGTTGGCAAAAATCTTGATTTCGCGTGCAGTCTTCGATTGAGTCTTATGGACTTATCACACTGCTTATAAAACAAATCGTATACTGACATTTACTACAGATGTCGCTAAATGAAGTACTTAGCTCACTTACTCACGTCCACAGATTGTTTCCATAGTTTGTTTTTTTGTTCGCATTTCAATAACTTTTTTTTTATTCGCTTGTCACGCCATTCACGTGACAAGTGAATGAAATGTCACTATGTCATTCACTTGTCACGCCATCATTCATTCCATTCATTTAATTATTCAGTGGCAACTTTAGGAGGCTACAATTATCACCCTGGAACAAGCTCTTTCCGAACGAGGCCAGCTAAGGTTCCAACCTCCATGGTCGACCAACCAAACATTACTGACACAACCGCATGATTGCCTATCAACTAATAGACCGTGATATCACTAGCAGCGATCGTCATTTGTCCCAACCTATAACCGTAGTTTAACCCCTAACGTTTGGCCACTGTACGTTTCCAATCCGCCACCTCCACGACCGCTCTGTGATTCAAAAACAGACCGTGAGTCAATAGATTAAGAGTCAAGTCGAGGGTATGGGTAGGCCGGTAGTGATGTAGTTAGGCGTCAATTGACAAACACGGAGCCGATTTGCGGTTTCGGTCCATCCGTGTCTATAGGTTTACGGTGTTCGATGGTATGGCAGTAGGTTTGGTTTTGTGGTGTGGTGCATTTAGTTTACGTTTGGTTCTGGGCAGAAAGAGTGTACCTTGTGGGAGGCATTGTGTCCAGCAGTGGACGAATGTGGGCTAGTGGATTGGATTGACGGTAGTAGGGGTGAGGAATCTTTTTGAAAGTTCGATAAGTAGGAAAGGTAATGTCAAGATCGGATCGACTTTCAACCTTTTATATCATTTAACGAAATAGAAGGAAATAACAGCTATCGTGCTTATTTAACTCTACTGATCAACTGTTGTTAATTAAAAAGAAACATCACAGAAGGGAAGAGATGTAGAGGAAGGCCACGGGAAAGTTATTTCTACCAAATTGTTTTGAATCCAACAGTGTAACTACGCTTGTCGACACACTCGGGTCAAACAGTCACTGTCCCTTTTTGGGGACAAAAATACCGCGCCCCATTTAACGCGAATCTATAAAAAAACACTCGCGGACAACTCAATACTGAAATATCGCATTACTAATGGCCGGCCATCGACGAATGAAAACAACAGGTGCCGGGAATCAAACCGGCGACTGACAGTTGCGAGACGCATCTGTTCACGCGCCGCGCCCAATTGGGCGCTTCGAACGCGCTTCGAACAGTGCGCTTAGCATGGAGTCTGTAGCTTAGTAGGCCAATTCATTGTTTTTAAGTACCTACCTAGTGTTCGCCCCTTTCTACGGACTATGGCTGAGTCCGTGCTCTTTTTAGATATAACCAAAATTAGATTCCAGAAAAAATGTTTTACACATTGTGTAAATGATTTTCCCTCGATTTTTAGCACTTACACAGTTCTTATTCTTATGGGTACTTAATAAAGAAAAATGTGTTATTTTTTCATTCCATACCCGCTAATTAAAATTTTTCAATAAAGTGCGTATGGAAAAAGTCACCCGTTTAAACTTTGTAACCAAAAGAAGTCTATCGATGATTGATGAAATACTTTCGGTCTTTTCCATGTGGCGCCGGATTAAGAATAGCGTCACTCCATTTCCTTCCTTGCCCGCCGAGCGTGGCGATTATGGCAAAACCCCTCATGATAATGAAAACCATGAGGGAGGCCTATGACCTGCAGTGGGCGTCAAATGGCTGATGATGACTTTTGTTTGATCTTATTTATAAATACACGAGTCTGTGGTAAAGGGAAAGACCTATTATTAATAAAGATTTATTATTGTATTTTAGAGGAATCATAACACCTGGTGTACATACAATAGAGAATATGCCATTCCGGAGCCAAGACACCCCCAGAAGACACCCCTGGGGGTGCCACGGGAACTTTGATTCGGACCCGTGGCACCCCCATCATACAACGGTGTACCAGGGGTATCTATATATTTATATATCTAACACCGTTGACTTTTATTCATTTGCGTACATACATTTAACAGCAAGTCAATCTTTACATTTTCGTTCCAGTTCCCTGTAACGTAACTGAGTAGAGTGAAGTGTGTTCAAGTTGGTGTCCTATCAACTGTACCACAAAAAAGCCGCGTCAACACTTGTGACTGAGAAGCGACTTACGTTTTCTTTGTTTTGATTGATAGATAGATAAATAGATAACTTCCACTCAATACAAACACTTGACCTGGTTCCAAACTAGGATAGGGTATACAGTGCTATGATAACCAGGCAAGGACGTCACAAACATGAACACAAATGTACGGTGGGAATCAAACCCACGACCACAGATAGATAGAGAACACTTTATTGCACAACCAGATGAAAGAATCTTGTATCTCTCTTTCACTCTCTCTGTCTTTCTGTCTATTTTTGTCTAGATCTTACTAAGGTTAAATAGTGGAGGTTGGTACCGATTTACGACACTTAAAATAAACCAACAACGAAAGTTAATCCCAGAAAAGTCACAATTGTTATTTTAACACCGGCAGTGTTGAAATTATATTTGCACCAACATAAATAAAACTAACCCCATATATTTCAACAGTCGGATCGGACCCGAAACATTTTCAAAGTCAAATTAATAGAAACATAACACCTTTCTGCACCCGACGGGCCTTCAACCCTTCCGCCGTGCAGTGAACCCTCGTCCTTATCACCAGGGTGTATACATTCAAAATTGCTTGTCGTGATAATCAAGACGGTTGAAAGCGAAAGGGTGTAACTGAACAATAAAATACTTTTGGTTCGCCACAAGTCAATAAATACTTCATAGTATCGGTATAAGGGCGAGTTGACCCGAGTGCCCTCCGATCTCTAGCCCTTAGGGCAGGCGGTTAGAGAGGGCTTACATCTGTAAGTTTGTAATTAGGGTCGAGCGTTCTTGCTTACTTTTGTCTGTGTTATTATCTTATTAGGGAACTTTGGGGAACTTGCTGCTGTTTGCTTCGATTCAATTACTTGCTTGCTGACGTGGCTGATGTAGCTTTTAAAATGTTCTGTGATAGCCAGTGGCAGCTGACATCTTGTACTTGGATAATAGCAGGTAAGGTGGGGGTGATAATGAACAGTTTTGGACGGAGTTAAGATGCCGCCTAGGTAATTTTACTACTCAGAAGTGAGAGGAGTAAGTCTAGCTCTGAAATGTACAAAAACGCGTAAAACAATAACGTTTCAACGGTATTCATTGTTCCATGTAACACCACCCTGCCGAGAATCCCTCAAGGGTGAGAGGTCCCACTAAATAATACAAAAAGGGTTACTTCGTCGAGAAAATTCCGGTATCCACCGGACTAAACCAGTTCGAAGTAGTTTAATCTCCGATCCACCAGTGTGTTTTGACCTCCATATCTCCAGACTAATTCTTCTGTGACTCCCATATGTTTGGTTCCGTACAGGCAAGTAAAAGGTCTATTTTAATTGGCCTTCCGGATTTAAGATGCTACTGACCAGCTAAGAGGTGTTTTATAACGGATAATCCTGGATTACCGTTGTATCCTGTCACGGCCCATCGGGTTAATTAGGGTCAATAGTTCGCAGTATTAACCGTCGGACACTTTAAACCGACACTTAAAATAGAGGGAGGAGTTGCCAATTTGTTGAACCGGTTAAATGCGGTTCGAGAGAGTGACGGTTTTCGTGGGCGATTTCGGTCTACCTTTTCCTGTCAAGAGCCGATACTTACAGGGAGGGGAGGCAGGGGGACAATGGGTGCTACTTACGATGACCGAAGCAGTTATTTCGACCAATTACAAACTAAAAAAACGATACTGTTTATCCGCACCTGTCTGGAGTAGAAGGTATAATCATTACGATTACCAGGATTATGTTTTTAATAAATTTCGATGTGAGTTAACTAGCGTATTGTAGCCTACTGCGCCATCTAATGAGCATCGTGGGAAGCTATTCTGTCAAAAAGAAATCAACACCAACGTGGAAAATTTGTACCGGAGTATTATCATCATCAGCCATTTGACGCTCACTGCAGGACTCTGCAATGGACACTGTAGGCCTCCTTCGTGGTTTACATAACCATGAGGGGTTTTGCCATAATCGCCACGCTTGGCAGGCGGGTTGGCGATCGCAGTATACGGTTGGCATCTCAGGAAGATGCTGCTGCCCGTCTCCGGGTAATTGATTTCCTTAGTCGCCGAAGTATTATAAGGCAAAAAATTTCACACATTTCTACGAACCAACAATATATGACATATTCTCCTTAGAAAGAGCTACCAGACAGGTCTTTATTGCATTAATCTTCAATCATCATTCAGTTCGAGTTAGCGATTCAATCCATTAGATCATTACTATTGATCCCATTCATCGATCGAGACCAAATATCTTAGGTTCAAAAAGTCCTAAACTAGCTCTAGGTCTAAGATAAAATACGACGTAGCTTGTTGCTCATAAGAGTTAGTTTTGCTTGTAATCTTAACAGAGAATCTGAACACGTGCAATCATCGTGTAAAAGGTTAGCGGATATTGCTTATTAATGTTATGGACTGAGTCTTCAATATTGGCAATAAAGTCAGCACTACACTCGAGGTGTATCGACGGTGCATAAAAAAAGAATGTCTAGAGACATGCCATTTTTATGGCATTTTCTTAGTTGCCAATTCACTTTTATGTTCAAACTTTGTCTATGGTAAAGCAAATGAGTGTGGATGAAAGAAGTTCCAATTTCAAAAACTTTTTCATCTTACTGTAAGCGACGCATTGCCTGTATCCATGTTCCACGTGTTAATTATGGCATCAATAAATAACAATTTCCCCGTTCCCATGATAATAATCTACGTGACTAAATAAAAACGAATCCAAAATAAACAGCGGACGGGCCACAAATTACTAATTACGAACGTAGACACCCAATAAAGAACGTTCCGGAGCCTTTAGTCCTAATATAAACACAAATAAATCGTAATATGAAAAATCAAACAAAAACACACGATGATTGAGACGCCACATGTATCATATTTATGTTACCAAAAGTTATTTCTAGTGTAACAGAAATAACACATTAACTCGCCTTGTACAAATACGCTTTCATAGAATTGAAGACTTTTTAAAAATACCAAAGTTGCCACTGTGTTTCTTTTACAGAGACTAGTGATAAACGAAAACATTGTCCGTTTTCGACTCGCGCAATATTGGAGTTGATATTTTTAAATAGTAGGTAATTTGGCGGGAAATTATACATATTCAGTTTTTTTTTTCTTTCAATTTTATAGCTTTAATAGGCTTACATTGCTTGACTTTGAACGATTCCAGACAAGAAAACAGTATTTTTTCGTTATTTTTCACAAATAAACAAATATACTTCAGTTGATACAATTACCCAAAACTAGTGGTAGGTACGTACGGCCCATTAACCAGTAACCAGCAGCAAATCATAATGAAGAAAATACTGTCTCATTGTCAAGAACTCATTACACAATGATAACACAATTTAGCTACAAAAAACGGACAAGTGCGAGTCGGACTCGCCAATCGAGGGTTGCGTACAAATTTGAAGGTACTTAAGCCGGCACCACACTTGGCCACTCGTATTTGCGTATTTGGCAAACAATAACCATCCATTGCCGTGTATCCTGACGAATCTTAAGCGCTGATTTTTGTTAAACCCGCAATGGTATTCTAAATCGTAGGCGAATGTGCGAATACGAATAGCCAAGTGAAGTGCCGGCATTTCATATTACAAATAGTTCAGAAATCGAGTCTCGCAGTTGTTTTCGAGCTTTTCCCGAACTGCAAAGGCAATATTTTTTTAATTTAATAATAAATGAATAGTTTTGTGATTTTTCCTACACTTGTAGTACAAGACGATATTACTGGCCTAATGTCATAAGTTGTAGGTCAACGAAAAGTACTCTAAAAATTTTGATTCCCCTGTGTGTCAAAATATACGTATTTTGTGCGGCATAAACGGCCGTATCTTTTTTTACGTTAACTTAGTTTGATTTTTTCACAGCTTCAACGTAGACTTGAGTATATGGTTTAAATTTCAACTCGATACCTCCACGCGTTCCCGAGATGAAAGGTCTTGACAGACAGACTGACGGACAACGAAGCGATCCTACAAGAGTTCCGTTTTTCCTTTTGAGGTACGGAACCCCAAAAACGAACCGTAAAACAAAATTCCCGCCAAACTACTGAGCAACAACCTTTTCAGCAATTTGTCCCATTACCCGATAGCTACAGATATAAATCCTATAAACGACATATTTCATTTCATCTAAAAAGGAACGAAACATAACTAAGAAAGCAGAAGCAAAAAGAATCTCCAGACGTTTTCCACGAAGAAAACCAGTCCTCATCTCAGACAGGGCTGCGCCGTTGAAACGAGACGCACATACACTCGTTACACGAGCGGGAGAGAGACAACGCTACCTCCGATAACACGTCAATACATTCCTTTTACGTTCCACACGAGAACATCGACTTTAAGAAAAGGACGTAAAGCATTTTTTCCTGCGCAGGTCTTAATGGAAAACCGATACCACATCAATATATTTTACTACGACGCTCCGCGTTCGAATGTACGCCCAGAGAGCCAGGATTTAAGGTGGCTTTTAGATTTTGATTGGAACCCAAGAAGGCGTTTGCAATATCTTGGAAGATAGTGAAGGCGTTCGGAACCGATCGAAGCTTGATGCTCACGATATTGGAAAAGCGCCTTTGTTATTCACGCTCGAAGGACACGACTCCGCAAGGCGTGCAGACAACCACGCCCACGCTCCATGTGGCTAAAAAGAATAAGGACCGACTTTTTACGGGCTATTTTCTTTCGATAGCCCATCCCGTAAATGGCCCCAGAATAGATTGTCATTGGACAAAGTTAATAGGATTTTCTTCGAATCGCGTAGCTGGCAAGGCCAGTTTGAAATCCGAATTCGAAGCCAAGAAAAATAAATTATTGTCGAGTGCCAATTTGCTTTTGTGTGTTTCTTGTCGATTTCTGACTGGCTTACTTCTTTTTTCAGGTACGTCATCGCATCTGTTAGCTGAAAATGTGGTGTGTTTTTGAGGTAAACCAGCTCTAAAAATCCTTGTCTAACTTTAAATGCAGTTTTAATTAAAGCATGGTCTTTGTTTCAAGTCATAAAGGCCACCTAGATCGTGTATGCAAAGCTAAAAACAAATGAACCGTTGACATCCATTTAGCACGTTTCAAACCGAGTTCCGTTAATTCATATTGAATTTCACTATGGGCACACGGCAAACAATCGGGAGAAATCCTATTTAAAAATCGACTTGGAATTCGAAACAATTCGAATTTTCGAAAAAAACTAATCGCTCCCTCCGATGAAGTGAAAGAGCTCGATTAACGAATTTGAAAAAGGAACGTTCATTATGGCGTTCGGATTTTAAAACAATACGGCCCCATTCATGCATCGGGCCGTTTTGAATATGGTATGTGACGGACAGTTCCACGGAACGCTCTCGGCTTTTGACAGTTTATTTTTGGGGAGTTCAATTTTGCGCCATACCTCGTTCTCTCTGTCAAGGATTCGTCCGTTTTCATTTATTTAAAGCGTGTAAAACGTGTGTGAATCTATTAATACCCGATCGATGTCGTCCAAAGGAAAACACCGTGAGGAAACCTAAGTGTTCACATATCTCAAAGCTTCAAAATTATTAGTACGCACTGGGCTACCGTGGTGACAGAATTCATACTCTCCTCTCTGAGAGAAGGTATTTGCTCTCCAATGGGACGTTTTAGGATGCTAATTCTGGGCATGATGCATTGATGTCTGTACCTACTACAGAAGCTAAAAACAAGAATAATCATTATGAAGTACTAAATCCTTTGTGTGATCCAAATGTGATTTCAGACATCGCATTAGTCAAAGCGACAGCAAATACTAAACTTAAATAGGCTCCATAGTGGTTGAAAGGAACTGTAATGACATTTGATATCAAGAGCATTCGGTCATTTGCTCGCTATCGGATCGAGTCATTTATTCGTTCTCGCCTACGACCGATACGCGGCCCCGCCACAAAGAGCAATTTAAGCTGTACAGTGATTGATTCGACCGATACATCACTAAAGGCGTTTTTCTATGAAAAATGGCCATAATCGACTTAAAAACTCATTAGGCCGAAGACAAAGAAATCTTCCGACCGCCATCCGTCTAATTTGAGTTTCGATCGAAACGAATTTCAGTCGTGATTGCCCCCCTTTTTTTCTTCCTTGTGAATTCGGAGTCACTAAATGCTGGAACGGAATTTTACGTTTGATAATCTTCGTTCATTCAAACGTCATGTGTGTGTCATCTCTTCTCCAACAGTATTCGAAAATCAGTTAAGATTAGCATTGCGTAGCCAAGCATCGTACTCACTAAATTGAGTCCATTTAAACACTCGTCGCAGGTCCAATCATTAATTTTTCCTCATTAAATTGTTACACTGAAAATCCAATGAGAAAAGTTGCAAATTAAAAATCCTACTAGTATGGTCTTAGAGGTGCCAGAATGCCCTTACAAAAATTGAAATTCATAAAAAGAAGATATCAAAAGTTCCAAATTTGAAAAAAGACAAGTCGTCATTCAAATTAAAATGACACGAGATGAAGCGTTTGAATATGGATCGCGTATATTTGAATAAGCGTACGTTACATTACTGCCAAACGCTGGCACTACTGGTGAACCAGAATTTTGATAATCAGTATGAAGCAGAAGACCACCAAGAGTTAAAGCCTTTGGTGGTACTACTTTAATATTCTTTTGCGATAGTTTTCGAGTTCGAACCTCCCACGCCTGCCCATTGTCTTCCGAGAGATATTGGCTCATTAGACATGTAGCTTTGTCTCCGGCCAAATTTGAATTTTTGATTTCTGATTCGAACTTATCGATTCTTTGGGCCTGTATCTGAATAAACAAACGGTGGGAAGGATTATTCCCGGTAAGGATACTGTATTTTATCTTTAAGCTTAAAAGATAACGTAAAAAGATGATAATATTATGTCATAGATTGATTGATTCAAAGTTAGGACGTTGCTTTATCGATTATTACCTAAAAATCTTAATATGTTTAGCAATCAGTTGCAACGAGAAAACACCAAAGATCTACATTGACTTCAGAAAGTAATTTTATTGTCATCTAGCGATGTATTAATTATACTTTATAACCTACTTCCTCTAACAAATGTGTGGGACAGCTGATTTTAACGTGATTCCAGAATTTTCATAATACCGAAAAACTGGTTATTGATGAGCAAGCAACACAAATGTAAGATCACACTCCCGTAAATCAAATCTGATCAATGTACATTCCTATATTTCTTGTGATCTCTACATAAATGACATAAACATTAGTTTAGTAGAAAAAAGCCGAGCAAAAAACCCCAAAAAAATACAATAAGGCAGCATTAAAGCAGTAATCGACGGTCCATTCTTCCCGCCAAACAACTTCCGTATTACACGCAGTGGCGCCTTATCTTGGAGAAGAAATCGAAAACCCCATTCCAGTACAAAAAGCTCCACTTCGTACAGAGCAAAATGATATATTTGAACAATAAGAAAGTGAGTCCCGTGTCGCCCACGTGGTTGGGACAGATGGTGCTCACAAATTACGTATGTTAATGTGACTTGTAATCCTTCCGTCGGACCTCCCTGTCGTGAATCGATCGATTATGAATGCAGATGAATCGACACTCTCGATTGTTAGTTTTTGATTGTGACTTTTGGAGTCCTTGTTACGTAAGTGTTTATGATGCTGTGAAATACTTTTTTTTCGTGGAGAATCCTTAAATAACGAGAAGGCACAATATTATTACAAATTACACAGTTGTGGTTCTTAGAACAAATATTGTGAAGTATAATTAGTAATAATTTCTTAGTATTCATAGAACGTCAGTTTAAATAATGGAAGACTATATTAAAATCATTATCTTGACCGCTTCCGTCCGATACAATGTGTGTCCCACAAAATTTTATCAATAGAACAAAACGTTGCGGTAATATTTCACATTTGGAATTGGAATCAGTACTATTTCCGTTTCCGTTCCGATACTATAATTCATCTGAATTAAGAACATGCTCCAAATGTGAAGTCCTAGTAGGTACAGAGATAGGACCAGTATAATGACATCGAGGCATTGTTCCATGTTCAAATTGATTTGTAGCCCAACCGTTCGAGAAAAATGCAATTTAATTTTAATAAAACATCCCGTATCGCGGTGAATAATTTAACGGTGTAAGTCTCCGAAAATAAGATAGCAAGGGAAAAAGGGCAATAACCATTAAAAGCGTACGCCCGTTCTGAAAGTTTTCTTTTCAATAACGCTTCTAATATTCAAATTAGAGGCACTAAGGCGTGGAATTTACAGCGATATATCATCGTAGCTAATCAGATTTTCCCGCGTTGTGCATTTCGGTGAAATGTTTCGGGGATTAAGTGGGGTAAAGTAGAGTGCTAGTGTCTTCTAATCGCATTTTCCTCCACTCACCATTGGAATGCCAATCTATGTTATTAAATACAAGATTTAATGTTGAACTTAATGTTGAAAACGTAACCTTAAATGGTCAAATCGTTGTTTCAAAACGCGATGCATAAATTATCTGAACTGGCAGCCAAAAAGAAAAAAAAGATAAAAGAAAATCGATTCTTATTTTAAAATTTATCCCTCTATTTATATTTACGCACAATAGCTCATCACGCGGAATTGCGAACCCGATGCGTACTATCCCGTAGCTCGTTCAAAACTCCCAATACTCTTGAGCGCCATAAAAAATAATTTAAATGGCCCTCTTATAAGAGTCACTCGCTATCGCCCCGCGCATTTGCATACTAAAATAATGCAAAAATCTATGCGGTGCGGGCTTGGGGCCTGTTGCCGTTGGCTGAGACGACACGAGATTGCGATCAGCTTTTAGAAAGCAAACTATTGGACAATGCTCTTTCAATTCCGTAGTTATTTGAACATTTGCTACAATACGGTATATTTTATGCAAAGTGCCTGGTAAGCTCACCTTTATATGTATAATGTTATTTCATCTGTTAAATGTTTCGTGTGTAATAAGGTATAATTATAATAATAAAATGCACTTTGAAAGAAAAACCAATCCGAACTATATTATTATAGTATCTTCTTTTATCGATGATTTTATTAAGTTTTCGGCTATATTCTTTTTATTTTCATATGAAGTTTCTTTACAACCTGTTGCAAAAAGGTCCCGTGAAACTTAAGTAAGTTATTCTACTTATCAATGCAAAGGACTTTTATCGTGAGACTAACTCTGAGATTGTGAAAAAATCAGCTGTTTCATAAATTCGCTAGACCCAAAATTAGCGGCAGATATTTTTTGGCGATTTTACGGTTATTCTTATAAAAATCGGACAAGTGCGAGTCAGACTCGCCCACGGAGAGTTCCGTACAAATTTGTAGGTACAGATTATAAATAGTTCAGGAATCGAAACTCGCAGTTTTTTCCGAGTTTTTCCTGAACTTCAAAGACAATTTTTTTAATGATTTAATAATAAATGTATAGTTTGCAGATTTTTTCTATACTTGTAGTATACTATTTGCCAAATTTCATAGTTCTAGGTCAACAAAAAGTGCCCAATACATTTTGATTCCCTTGAGTGTCGAAGTATACTTTTTGTGGCATAAACGACCGTATCTTTTTTTTACGTTAATTAAGAAGTTTAATTTTTTAAATAGTATTATAAATAAATGAATAAATATTAACTAAATAAACAAATAAATAAAAAAAAATTAAAAAAAAAATTAATTAAAAAAAAAAAAAAAAGAATAATTTTTTCACAGCTTCAAAGGATTGTTCATTTAAGTATATGGTTTTAATTTCAATGTATATGGCTTTCATGTCTTGACAGACAGACGGACGAACGACAACAAAGTGATCCTATAAGGGTTCCGTTTTTTCCTTTTGAGGTACGGAACTCTAAAAAATATGACTTTTTACAGATCGTATTTGCAAAAAGTGTCTATAGTGTTAATTTGCGCGGTGGTATCGAAGCGGTAGAACACCGGCTTCTCATTCGGGAGGTCTGGTATTTAGGTATTTATATACCTCACCACTTGCTACGTACAATGGCCCAACTATGAGGCTAAGTGCGGAAATCTCCAGTCGAACTAGAACTAGTATACAATTTGATCCCTCCACGCGTTCCCGAGGTAAAGGGTCTTGACCGACAGACGGCCGGACGGACGGACACCAAAGTGATACTATAAGGGTTGCGTTTATTTCCTTTTAAGAGACCCTAAAAAATATTATATTGATAATTAGAATAATCCCTTTAAGTTTCACTGCACCTCTCTGCGCTGACGACAATTACAGATCGTAAACTGAATTGAAGAAATTCTGCTACCACTTGAGATTTTCTTATAACTGAATTTTCTTACGATTCCCCAAGGTTTGCTAGAAGAAATCTCTTACAGAAATAAGCTCGCCTTGCTTACATTGTATCGTGTATTTCATGTACAATAAAGTAATCCTAATCTTATAATAATGGAAACGAGTTCTAGTATTAGACACGTGGGGTAAAGAAAATTTTATGTGTATATTTTTTCTCTTGTTTTGAAATATGCACGCCGTTAGGTTATTTATGGTCTCCGTGGAGGTTATATTTTGGGAAGTAATGAGGTTTCGTTCGGAAAGGGCAATTTAAATGTGCAGATTGAGCCGTTACGGGGTGGTTTGATCAGTTTCACGCTACTTTACCGCTTTCTATGCCTTTTTTTTTATTCTGAAAACTTCAAAAGTACTCGTCGATTTTTTAGTTTTATTTTGCGGCCAGTGACAGTTCTGGCCGCAAAATAAAACTAGAGTGTTCTTAATACGTCATTGTTCAACAATAGAGTGATTTTAGTACCTAGTTTACTAACCAATCTCATACCATGGTAGGTATAACCCGCGCGCAATGCGGTCTCTTTAGCGTAGGGCACTTATTTATTTCATCGATGAGGCATCCATTGATGCATCTAATATTGTAAATCTCGCCTCATATTCAAAGGAGAATGCTTTATTTGCAAACATTGCCGAGAAACATGTTCATATTCATATTGTTTGACCTAAGCACGACAAAGTGATTGAAACCTGTCATATTTGAGTCTCATTTAGGTACCTACTAAGCAGATATAAATGATCAAGGTGTCTCACTTGTATCCAAATCTAAAAAAAATGTTTTCCCCTTTTTTCAGAAATGTGAACTAAACGACAAACGAAGCGTTGCAGCAATACATGTTGTATGTTTTAAAAGCATTTTGGATACGCCTAATAAAACTCCCAAAATTTTCAGCAACGGCTCTCTTGCACAGTCGAGCGGACTCTGATTTTAAATCAGATAATGAGGCTTTATAAAAGAGTTGTGTTCGTAATTTATTAATATTAATTAAAAAACACCGCCGACAAGTGTACCGTGACGGCGGCTGAGTACAGGGCATTGGCCGATTTAAAACTAATAATAATTTTAGTTGCTATTACTTCCATATAATTTCTAAACGCGCTCTTTGTAAATTGTCATTCATGGTGTACTAGGTCTAAGAGTTGTATCCTTTCTTTATACCATACATAAGCAGTCTATATATGTCCCACTGTAGGGCACCGGCCTTCTCTCAGGGAGAGAGTGTGGGCTTAATCACCACGCGTGCCCACCGCGGATTGGCGATTTCAAGCGCTGAGGTATGTTGATAGCTCAGATACTCAGGTTTCCTCACGATGTTTTCCTTCACCGCTAGCGAGTGGTATTGCTACTACAACTTCACAAATGTACATAACTTAGAAAACCAAGTCATAGGTACATGCCCGCACTGGGAATCGAACCTGGGTCTCTCGCTTCCGAGTACGATGTTCTACCCACTAGGCTACCAACGCTGTGTTTCTTTATACCAAACACTTCAAATACTTATAACAAATATAGCTTTATTCTAGAAAACATTAACCAATAGAAAAGGAAATAAAGACGTACATGTAATTTCTTATGTAATGTCCTGTTAAATGTCTTGTGTAAAAGTGGTGTTGAATTGGGCATACAATCCTACTAACATTATAAATGTGAAAGTTTGTGAAGATGTTTGGGTGTTTGTTACTCAATCACGCAATAACGGCTGAACGTATTTACATGAAACTTGTACAGATACATGACATGCTTTGTCTTAATTCAGACAAAAACCTGAACTGAGGTTATCATATCTACTTGATATCCCGGCAATGCGTCCCCGTGGGATAATATTTATTTTACGTTTTAAATAGATGGCGCTGTGCGAGCGAACGTTGTCTTTTAAAAATAGATGGCGCTGTGCAAGAATCGTATAAACGGATTCTGCGGCGGTACGGAGTTCGCCGGGACAGCTGGTATAAAAACACAACACAGTTACTTGGTCTTAAGCTTATCCTAGTTGCGGCATCGCAACCATATAAATACACCTAGAGATCTGAGAACATTTGTACAAACCAAGTGCGACGGTCTCAAGGGGGAATTGAACCCCCGACCCCTGTATGACAGTCAAGCTCGTTAACCGCTACAACAATGGGGAGACCCGAAGACCACTGGAATACGTCGAAATATTTCACAATCGCTACATGTTAGTTTGTTTAAGCTTTTTTTCTGTTCCTCGCAATATAATGGTCTAATTGGCAATTTAAGTAAATAATTTTCAATTTGTGGGCTTTCGAAATGCCTTCATTAATCTTATCTCGACAAAAACTGTTTGGACTGAAAACTTATCACGCACTTTCATTAAAATAAAACTCTAAAAACAACTGTAATAAGAACCAAAGTAGGCTGCAAAAGCTACTGATGGTAATTTTGATAAATGTAATTAATTAAAAAACACAATTATCGCCTAAAACTTAACGGACTCGCTTCGGAGTCCATGATTTTTTATTCAATTTGCCACAAAATTCGTGGGATAATTTTCATGTTCCATTGTATCTATCTGTAATTAAACTTGAATAACACCGTAATGTATCATATCTTACAATAACTACGAATTTTACTCTATTTTTTTACCTTTTACTGTACTGTCGACAACAGGTCAACCATTACATCTTTTTTTACGTTAACTTAGAAGTTTGATTTTTTTCACAACTTTATGGGACTTAGACTTGAGTATATATATGTCTTTAACTCGATACCTCCACGCGTTCCCGAGATAAAGGTTCTTGAAACAACTGACAGACGGACAGACGGACGGACGGACAACAAAGTGATCCTATAAGGGTTCAGTTTATTCCTTTTGAGGTACGGAACCCTAAAAATCATGACTTGTTTAAAGATCACATTTGCAAAAAGTGTCTATACAATCTCTAAAACCCACGACCAAGAACCTAGGTTTGCGGACCTGGTATTAGATAGCATTTATGCCGAAAAGGCCTTTTTCGGCGTTAATGCTATCTAGTCTTGGGTTTTTTGCCTTACTTTCACGGCCATGGGTCCTTAAATGCACTATTAATATGATTGAGAGATTGCACAGACACTTTTTGCAAATAAGATCTGTAAAAAAAGATATGATTTTTTTCCCTTGGTGGCGCTAGGCACTCTATAAGGCCCCTTAAAATATAAAACTGATTTTCCCAAATACATCGCTCTTGCTTTTACATTTTAACATGTGCAATTATTAAAACGATTGAAAAGAGTACCCACTTTTGATAAGTGTAGTCTGACGCGTTACTAAAAACGTGTCTAAAAAATCCTTTACTGTTATCTCTAAAAGCGCGGACGTTTTAGACTCGTTTCAGTTTTCATATAGTTCACTTTTGATAAAGAAACATGGCGCTAGAAGTTCATAATTTAAGTGGTCAATACGCTTTCTCAAAAAGTAATTAAATGATGATAAATAGTTCTCGAATGGAGACCACATATTGGCAAGCGCAGCGTAGGACGACCTGCCACCAGATGGACAGATGACCTCATCCAAGTGGCAGGAAGGCGCTGGATGCGGGCCGCTTCCGACCGGTCTTTTTGGAAATCCATGGAGGACGCCTATGTCCAGCAGTGAACTTCTTATGGCTGAATGATGATGATGATGAAAATATTTCTAAAATTTTACTTTTAAGCACCACCTCAGGGTCGCTACTATGAAACTTCTTCACTGTATAGAGTCGTTCGATTTAACCTACTCCGAATTGTCAAAGACATACATAAATCAATAAAACATTATATTTATATCTATCTATTTTGATACTAACAATGCAGCCTACATAAGTAGGTTTGTAGGGCACAGGCCTTCTCTCAGAGAAAGAGTATAGGCTTTATCACCACGCGCGTGCCCACCGCCGCGGATTGGCAATTCCAAGCGCTGAGATAGGTGAACACCTCAGACGCTCGGGTTTTCTCACGATATTTTTCTTCTCCGTTACCGAGTGGTATTGACTCTATAAGTTCACAAATGTACGTAACTTATACAATAAAGTCATTGGTACAGGCATATTTTGACACTACGGAAATGTGAAAATGGATAACCATACACAGTTGACAGTTACCTACGTAATAGGAAAGCTGATCACATTTGTGAGAAGTACCTATTCTTATTATTTTACAATACTTAAACATTGTTACAATGTGCGAGCTAGATAGATTTTACTTTTTACTAAAATTACCGACTATGTAATCGCATCAATTAAATCATAGGCCACCATTGCGTAATTTACTTTGGTGTGTATCCTTCTGTCTCTCTTCTCCTTATTATTTCACTTCACTTATGTTTACTCATTGAATTTAGTTTATTATGGTCTTCCTCTATATTTCGCACATATTAATTTAAAACTAATAATATATGGGGGGCCTGCTCACGCTGCGTCATCCGGTCCGCGGTCGCCAGAACCCCAAACGGCCATCCGATCAGTACTTATACGATACGTTATTTATTAGTTTAACTGTCGTTCATTCCCCCTAATGTCATTGAAGTAAGAAGGCTAGAAATAGTGGAAAACCTTGTTCTGATGAAAGGAAGAGTCCAATTAGTGATATCCGTAATAAAACACATTCATTAATAGACTTTATTCATTGTCCGCGTTGACAACCCTGGCAATGAGTTACTTTTAACACGTTCCAAATGAGGAAGTTTCAATTGTGCATTTATGAAAAAGATGATGATAAATTGGAAAATTTACCTACCTATAATTATTTTTACTATCTTAAAATGGAT
Source organism: Yponomeuta evonymella (assembly GCA_963969515.1). Classification (NCBI taxonomy): domain Eukaryota; kingdom Metazoa; phylum Arthropoda; class Insecta; order Lepidoptera; family Yponomeutidae; genus Yponomeuta; species Yponomeuta evonymella. The sequence continues at coordinate 4,301,227 of OZ018363.1, forward strand.
GGATTGAGGTCTGGGGACCGAGGGGGCCCCCATCAACATGGGGGCTTTTCTGCAGAACCATGTTGGCGAAAATTCCTCCTCGGGTAGTGTGGTACATTTTTTTTCCAACATGGAGTGTCAAAGTTAACTGACAATAATTTTGTAAACCATAACTCGTCAAAACTTAATTTATTTTACTTAGTTAACACTGTTTATTACTTTAATTTGTGGTTGCGATTAGTAGCACAGTCATTTGAGATTAAATTATTAAAAAAATCGCTGTGAAATTGTGAAAACTGTGATCACAGTAGGTACTTAAAAATGTGACCAAGGGTGTAAAATTTCGAAATATGTCTATTATCGCTTGACTAAGTGACATGGAATTTTTTTTTTTATTTTTCCATAACTGGTATACCATGGCCTCTCGCCCGGTTCCAGGTTATCGTTGAGTTTCGGGACACCCTGTATATACGCATCGAACTGAGAGCCTCCTCCTTTTTTTAAGTCTGGTGAAAACTGGTTTCAACCTCACTCATTTGCGATCGTCTACAATCAGAGTAACAAGTTCACATGGGATGGAAGCGCGAAATAATGAATCAATAAGTACAAAATAATGCAAATGACGCAAGTTTTAATTCTCGAAGCAATTCACACGGCAGAAGCAGGGCCCGTAACCGAATAAAATTACAAAATGCAAATAATTAAGAAATTGTTTACCTATAAAATGCCAAGCCCCCATCTTAACCCCATAACGTCAACGCGAAATTACAAAAATAGAGGTCAATAAATTAATGAAAAAAGGTCCGATCAGAAAAGGAACCAGTTAGTTCCCGGTCGTAGAGTTCGAAATTTAAATATACTCGCAGTACATGCAAACCCCACAATTGTTCTATGATTTATGCCTCTGACATCGATCTGCATATGTTAATCTATCGTCCGATAGGGTTGTGTAACCTTATTTTTTAAGTAATAATTATTAACATTATTTCGGAACCAGTTCCGTCATTTTAATATGCAAATATTAATTAGGTAACGTTTCCTTATTTTCTTGGGGCAGCCGCATTCGTGAGAAAGGGGTTGATTGATCGAAAATTACGTATTCAATTCACGGGCATCGGTTACTTTTCTGCTTAATTAGAAATACAGTTTCGGCTCCAGAGAATGTTTTCGTTGATTTATATCGATAAAATGGAAAGTGGCACTTTTTGTAATTAATGGAGTATGTTTAAGAAGGCTCGTACCTAATGACGAAGCAAAAAGTGCAAAAAAATATCTGGGTAAATAATACAAATAACTTATAAAACGAAATCAAGCGTATGCTTCTCAGCATAACATTTTAGATGATCAATAATAAGATAGTTAACAGTATTGCAAAGAAATTATACTCTAACAATAACCAAACTGTCACGTTTATGCATACACACGGCTATGAAGGCCCACCATTATTCTCCGTCTTATAAAAAAGTCCATTTCCGAATTCCGAATCTGGAGCACAAAGCGAAAGGATATCAAATAGAAATCAAAATGCAACATTGACATCTGGACCCGTAACTCAAGGGTTAAGATCTTTTAACCCCTAATCCTATCTCCAGGCCCTTTCATTGCATCCTAAGCAACAAAGAGGCATCACATATCTTTAAACCTGTTTTTCAATATTGATAGGTTAAGATTTCTCGATATTAAACCCTACGCTACAATGGGGTCAGATGCGTAAGAGCGCACTGTTTTGCATACGATTTCTTTGGGCATGCAAATTAATACCTTCGTTCGATTTCTTCAACGCTATGGGAAACTTTCGGGGCTGTATATGCTAATGAGGAGATAACAGTGCGTGAGATGGTCTCGGTTATCTGAATCAGTCAGTTGTGCGCGCGCTTCAGAGCTTAACGTCACGGTTTGCGCGCGAACCGACTAGACTCTCCGACTTTTCTGATAATAGCTTTTTCCTTTCTTAAAGACCGATCGCGGAGTTTGAATTTCGAACGTGGACTAATTTGGCGTTCGATTTTCAAACTCGCGTTGATTTTCTTTTTAATGCTTTTTTTGTAGTGTTACCTATCTATTCTTTTAGTGTCTATAAAATAAAATTTTAGTTTTAACAGGTATAAAATTAAAAAAAAAATTTATTTGTAAGAAAATAATATATTTGACTAACTATGAAATCGGTTTCGACACGGTTCAATCCATGGACTTTGATGTGAACGATTCGACGCTAGCCCTGGAAATTATGAAAATCCGGAACTATTACCAAGAGGTATGTAACTAATTTATAATGTGATTAAGGAGTGGGTTAGTGTAGTTTAACTTTTGTAAGCTATAAGAGCTTGTTACTAATAAGCCAAAAGGTCAGCCGAAAGAGATTTCTGCTGATACAAGCTGGTCATTTCTAATCATATTTATTTATTATTATTAAAATTAGAATGATATCATTCAAACTACAAAATCATCGGTCTTGGTCCCAAACTAAGATACCCTGTGATGTTTCAAATCAACATCGTAAACACGGAAAAACACCCAGCCCCATTTTTTTTCCTAATCAATAAACAAGCTATTAGAATAATATTTAATTAATTCATAATCAAAAGTCCAAAACCACCAGATGGTTTGACGACCAGGTTACGTGGCGGGGAGTCGCTGGATGCGGACGGCACAAGACCGGGATGCTTGGAAAACCATGAGGGAGGCCTACGTCCTGCAGTGGGCGTCGAATGGCTGATGATGATGATGATGAAAAGTCCAAAATGGTATCTTTCTTGCACGCGCTATAAATATTTTACCAAAAAATATGACACTTTTGCTCGCTTTCAAATACAAATAATGCGCCGTAGACAAACAAAACTGTAGCTCCTTGACTCTTAACTCGCCCAAGTAACAAAGTTCTCCTGTAGTGCACAGTTTACAGGCTTACAGCACTAGTACCTCTCTCTTAGTGGTTCCAGGTTTTACTACCAAGCTTATAACAGGTTAGACGGAGTTCGTTTGGGCTTATAGTACACCTGTTCTTATAAATGGACTTATAGTTGTGTATAGAACGAAATTATAGGCGCAGTAAAGGCTAAGATCGCCTATAAAAGTGTTGCAAAGGTGTAAATACACTTGAGAAAACCTGCTCTAGTAAGTTACACTTGTAATCGCCTACAAGAAGTAATTATAAATCCGTAATAAGTGTGATACGCCAGTAATAGTAATTTATAGAACTAAATGCACTCAGAACCATTTGCACTTGTTATTTGACCTTATAGGCGTGTACAAGTCAATTTTATGTGCCAATTATAAGTGAATTAGTTCTACAGTGGTTTCTTCTAAGAGTAAGTGTACTTAGTATTATTGTGGACTCTCGAATGCTGTTATAGTCATAATTACTTTTTAAAGGTTTCTTGTAAAACTATTAGTGTCCAAAGATATCTTCGTGAAGTCCATTTTAAGAAGACAATTGCTTTTAATATTTATCGTATCTTCACGGCCATTTTGATTTCTTTTGAGCTATTGGGTTTTTATTAATCATAACAAAAATTGATATAAACAAATGGAAGCGGCTAAAAAAAAGCGGTGCATATAAAAGGAAAGTGCAGAAAACATATCAACAAATGATAAGAGTGCTAGATTTACATCGAACCAAGAACGATCTGTAGATGTTGGTGAGGGTTCTGTACAAAACGAGGTTTTACCTACACGTGATTTAGATTCGGACGATGACGAGGAATATATTTGTGACGACTCTGATTCTGAGCAGGAAGATGAAAGTGACTGCTTTTCAACATATGAGGAAAATAATACACTGCGTAGTACCCTTAATAAATGGGCTGTAGAATACAACATTCCACATGTGGCGTTAAACTCATTATTAAACATTTTAAATAAAAAGTTGAAAAATATCCTCCCTAATGACGCACGAACTCTTCTGCAGACAAATAAAGCAAATGTGGATATTATTTGTTCAGCTCCAGGGGAATATTGGCATAATGGCCTGAAAAAATGTTTGAAAAATATTTATGAGGAGCTCACCGACCCACCTGATGAAATTTCTTTAAAAATAAACATTGATGGCCTTCCAGTGTTTAAAAGTTCTAAGTACCAGTTTTGGCCCATTTTATGTTCAGTAACTGAAATTCCACTGCCGCCTTTTGTCGTAGGTAAGTACCTTTTGAGTCAGCTTCGTAGACAAAATGATGAAAATGTTAGATGACAATGTTTGCTTTTTTCATCAGGTATCTACGCTGGTGATGGAAAGCCTCAAGATCTTGACACTTTTTTGGGACCTTTTGTAACAGAAATGCAGCAACTTCAAGAGGGACTTAAAATAACAGACAAATCACAAAGAGAACTGGTATAAGTATATTATGTAGCTTACATCTGTTAAAGTCTTCGCCAATATTTTTCCTTACGCAATAAACGACGATTCGTATCTCCTTCGTCAGTTTCAGTGTCTGATTTGTCACTCATTGTATCAATTTCGTGCTGTGCCTCTTGAAACGTTTTAAAGTTTTTTTCTTTTTACAACACACGACATGATTACCCAAGAAGCATCAGGTGAACTATTTTCCTGCCTCCTCAATTTATCTGCTGACTTCTTTGGCCAAAAGAGTAATTTATCGTGCACCCACAGATCTGGTACGGCCGTTAATCTTAATTCGCCTTTTTCAATTGTTTGCACTACTGAGAACGGCATGACAAGAATCTGTAAAAAAAAAAATACACGTACCTAACTATAAATACATTTTACATCCAACAATCAATCCGAACTTACGGAGACAAATGCAATAGTTTACATAGAGCTCTCGTTATATTGAAAGCATTGTGAATTTTTCAAAAAGAATCCGTATCTCCATGCAATAAGGACGTCCCTATGCCCAGTCTTTAATGGGCATACGGATTTTTTATGAACAATTTCGCAATGCTGCAACATGACGAAAAGAGTGCTTAGTTGTGAAACCCACTCCAAGTTATTATGCACCTAATACGATTTTTGCTTAAACAAAATAGTTACTTATTAGGGTCGAACGTAAGCACTAAGAAGAGCATCCGTTCAGGGATAGGTACGCGAGGCGTCATGAGTCAAGATACAAGAACAATTGAAATTTTAGGCCTTAGGGCCCACCTGCACCAATACTTAGGTAGGATGTTGTCAAAGCTCGGGTTACCGGCGCCGGCGGTTTACCTTTGGTGCTAGTGGGCGTCAGATGAACAGATTAAGTAAGTAGTACATAACATCAACCTTTCTGAGTAAACAAAAAATTATTACTCAATATTATTCACGCACGTCCGCCGTGGTCACATTAGCACAGCTAAGAGCTTACTGAACAAGAACAGACACGCAACGCACGCGGCGTGCGAGCGAGCGCCGCGCTCCCCCATCTTCCCCGCGCGCGTGGCTAACTTCAGTTCAAACATTATTTAGGTACCTACCCACATCACGGATTCCCGGCATCTTCCACAGGTTATACCCTAAAAATGCCTATCTATATTATATTATTTACGGATGATTCCACCAAGCAACATTTACAATCTTTAAATAATATTTATGAAATGAAGTAATGAAATTAATTACCTAGTTCACATTCGTCACTGGTGAAATGGTCATAAACAGCGAAAACGTTGCAATTTTCACACCAAAATTGTTTTTCCTTTAGCAATAATTTTATGTGTTCCTCCTTCAAAACAATGTGAACTGGTCTTTCTCCAGAATATGTTAAAACTCTATGGCCACAACCATGGCAACTGCGACATAACAAGAAATGTGTTTCAATCCAAGGCCATCTCGCAGTTTTTAAGGCTTGAATATAATATTTAGTCAAAAAACGGTCTACGTCCAGAAATATGACCATGATAGTTTAAGCAGTCACAACTAAAACATAAAAAATAAACTCTTAGCTATTAAAATTAAGCATAAGACATGTATCATCATCATCATAACAGCCTATGGCGGTCCACTGTTGGAGCATGGCTTCTCCCAAGAACCCTAATTCGTCACAATATGGCGCGACAATGCTGTTACGACTAATATTATTTTTAAACACAACTTAGTAAATACGCCGTGTTCAAAAGGCGAACAAAAATTGAGATGTAAAACATAATATACTTCATCGAAAATACCTACGCGTTTGCAGTGCAAATATGTATGCACGTATAATATTAGGTGCGAAATACATACTTGTTAATACATTATTACATTTCATATAAAATAGATGAACTTACCTTTTGTTTATTTATTTTTTCTCCACAACTGGACGACACAATAAAACACAATTCACAAATGTTTGAAGTAGCTAGTAATGGAAGCGCGGAGTACGTTACAGGCCTGCCTGATTCTATTAAATGCTCATAGTGAGCTTCGCGGGAGCAAGTGGTTCTCCGGAGTCTAACTATAAGTGTATTATGGGCTTAAGTCATGGTGTTGGGTTCTATTAGATGCTCATAGTTGGCTTCGCGGGAGCAGATAGTTCTGCGTAGTCCAACTATTAGTGTATTATTGGTCTAAGTGGTTCTCGCCAAGTCTACTATGAGTGTTTTATTAGCAAAAGTACGCCTATAAAATGGGCCCTTTTCCGTGGTTATAAACGTTTACTAGCCTGTTATAGACCTGGCTCCGGAACCACTACAAGACCACATTTTGTTACTTGGGCGATGCCGAGCAAACAGTATACATCATTCGATTGCCAACCCGAACCCTCCAAGGTAAGCTTCTCTAACCCTATTTAAAACTTTCAACTCAACTCTGTCGTCTAATGAAAAGGGAATCTGTAATAGAAAAGAGCGGGAGTAGTCTGATCGAAGAGGGAAGTGTGGATGCGGTAATTAAGGTCTAAACTGGGCCGCGGTTCATAAAACTTAGTGTAAAAATAGGCATTAGTTTGTGTAGCTCAGTTACTGATACAGTCGTAAGATTTTTACACTGGCCTTTGCATCTACGTAATGAGATGATTTATACAGCGTCCAGTGACACCTTCACTCACACTAGATGAGTGAAGTGACCACTCGGACGCTACAGTGCCTGGGACATTGTTTTTTAGAAAAAATAATTTGATTTGTTTTCAAATTCATAGTTCGTTATGACAATTCGATGAATCAGCTTTACAATGTACATCAAATTGTTACAATGAATTTCAGTTCTAATAAATGAGCTCCAGGTTTCATTTACAATGTTCACAAATGTACAATCGACAGGACCGGTTACGGGTGACTTTGCAAACAATAAGTAAAGGTTGATGTGCTGTTGACGGTACGTATGTCAATATTGATATTTATATAACCTATAATATGACGGAAATTCGATTTGGTAATATTTTTATATGGAAGTTAGTTCGTATGATGCTCTACTACTTTAACCTACAGTCTCTATATTTTCTGTGTATATATGTATATATCGTCCTTCCTATATTTCTCTCGTTCTCTCTCACTCTTTCCCCGAGAGCAAGCCTGTGTCATGTGCTGAGACCCACTTAAGCCGCTTATGCTTATTAGGGAGTACCTAATTGTTTCAGGTCTGCTCAAAGAAGCGCATCCATCCTTCCACCCTCCTTGCAACATCCCCACATCGAAGGCTGGTAATTAAGAGAGACACGCAAATTACTGACACACGGAAGACGGTCGTGTTTTTCTTTTATTTCGACCCACCATGCGGGTAGCACGAGACAAAGGCCGCCATTTCCCCGGTAACACAATGGAGGAGTTTCAGTCTGACGGTTGTTAGCTTTCTAAGACGTCCGGTAGAGGCGTTGTACAGACTAAAAGTCGCAATATTGGTAGAAGTCGGTGGAAATAAGAATTGGTCGTTATGTGCATTGTGAAGTACTGTAGAACGGGTTCATAGCCTGTAGAACCCTAAGTGATGTCCATTTCTTGTTTTACAGGACTTATCTTGATACTGATTGAGTAAAACCCGTAATGGATATCACCTATGATAAAAGACGGTATAAAACCTGTCAACAGGACACTAGTCCTAAGTCTACGCCGCCGTCTGTCCGTCTATCTTACTGACTTGTAAGATAGACGGACAAGGGCTTGACTGCCAACGCCTTTATCTCTTGAACCGTAGTAGCAATTTTCCTGATAAATAATAAAGGATACAAAATAAAAATAACAATTTGGGGCCTTCGGGGTTACGTAATTTACCTAATTTTTTATGTTTTGTTTCTACTCTACCATAAAAGCTAGTGTGATTATAGTCTCTGTAGTATAACAAAAAATAATAGAAAGAAAGTTTTCGACTGTGAGAAAAAGCCCGTTTTTTTGTTGAATACATTTTATTAATATTTTATCTATTGTACTTAGTACGGAACCCACTCTCTGAGTTTGTGTAGATTGATGTGCTTAATATGCCCGAACGTAAATGTAACACCAACAAAGTATTTTTGTGCTATCACTTTGAAACTCCCCTATCTAACTGCTTTTCTTCGGGGAAAGGCAATGTGGTTGCTCTGAAGACTTAACCAGACACGTGTTGTGTCGGTAAAAGGTATTTTTTTATTTAAGTTTTCTCTAGGGTTGTGGTTTTTTTTATCTAACTTTGATGATAATCTACGCTAATTCTTCGCTTATTGACGTGAGTGGCAGAAGAAATAATTACTTATTGAAATGTAGCTTTATTTGAAATCGGTCAAAAGTGTACTGATCTTTCCCTTTCTGTTCATGATTTCCTTTAAGTTATCAAGACGTACTTAAATATGACGAATACATATTAGATAGTAAATTAGAGCACGTGCATACCTACAGTAATTATGCTTCACATGCATAATGAATGTTGATGAGGCGAAAAAGGTGTGAGGATCGTGGCAATAGGCAAACATTGGTGTCAGCCTACCCCTCCGGGATACAAGCATGAGTTTATCTATTAATTTCAGTAATTTACGTAAAAATATGAATACCGGCGCATTTTCTTCATTTTATTTAAAACCAAATAACGATATCCCATATGCAAATGACAGACGGCATGAAATATTCATCCACAACAAATTCGAGAGGCCAACCGAGGAGGATTCCTACACACACCAGGCGTGCATTAAAATTGATCAACACATAACGACGTTATCCACATAATGCCCGACCCTTCTCAGTGGTCACTTCGACAGCGGTTGCCAACCTTTTCCGAATTTCCCCCACCCGCCCTAATTTACAACCCACTTTTTAACGTCACTGTTTTTCTATACCCGCTTATGTGAATGATGGGGATATCAAAACATCTCCCTTATCGGGCCGTCTGAAAGGGTCCTACAGACAAGTTTTTCGGGAAAAGGATTAGCTAATACATGTCCGGTGCCTTTTAAAAAGGCTTCTCGGATGTGGCGGGGTGGTACAATTTGTGACGCGTGACTCGGCAGATTCTAAGCTGGAGATTGGCCGGGTAGGGTGATTTCTTTAACCCTTTAGGAAGTACATATAATGCCGTCCGTTGATACACCAAATTTACCAAAAATAAGAACTCAAAGGCGGGTAGGCTAGAGGTAGAACATTGGACTCGGAAGCAAGAGACCCAGGTTCGATTCCCAGTGCGGGCATAGAAAGAACTCAAATATCGCATCTGAATTAGTAAGATTCTTGGTACATGTAGGTAGAGAATACTTTATTATACAGCAGTAGAATTTTAAAATACACGCTGATTTTTGAATGGTTTGAAAGCCGCGGTTATGTAATTAGTAATTAAAACTGGCATCTATTTAGCCTTTTAGGTGTAGACGTTAGTTAAAAAAAATATTTGGCAAATCATGTCTCAAACATCTTGCTTAAAAAACCGGACAAGTGCGAGTCGGTCTTGCTCACGAAGGGAACCCTTCAGGGTTCCGTAACATTAACTATACAAAATTAGACACAAATATCGAGAAAAAACGGCAAAAATCACGTTTCTTGCATGGACGCCCTTCTTAAATATTTATTTTATTTTAATTTAATTATTTATTTTTGAATAGAATTTCAAGCATCTACCTGTCGCCGTTATTAATATATAGCAAAAAACGGCAAAAAAATTCGTTTGCTGTATGTGAGACCCCCTTAAATATTAATTTTATTCTGTTTTTAGTATTTTTGTAGTATTAGTGTTATAGCGGCAACTGAAATACATCATCTGTGAAAATTTCAACTACCTAGTTATCACGGTTTGTGAGATACAGCCTAGGGACAGACAGACCGACAGAAAGACAGACAGACGGACAGTGAAGTCTTAGTAATAGGGTCCCGTTTGGCACCCTTCGGGTAAGAAACCCTAAAAATGCGCGAACAATTAGTACCTACCGCCTCTCCGTCTAACAGAACAATGACCCGCGGACCCGCGGCGCGCGCGCACTGCTTTGGACACGTTTGTATCGAGATATTTTTGGTAAGTATGTTTTTTAAAAAAACAAACTTGTGTATTCGATAGCTATAGTCAGGCACAGTCATTTTGCTAATTGTGTTTCAAAATACCCAAAATTTATGGAGTACATAAAGTCAATAAGGCCGTACATTTTGTACAAATGGCCTCAGTCTAGGTGTATTTCCATGTTTGTGATGTTCTTGCCTAGTTACCATAGAACAAAGTATCATATCCTCGGACCTAGAAAAGTGATTGTGCTGTTTATAAGTTATTTATTTTTATTTTTTATATGCTCGCCTTTGTACATGTAATTCCTTAAAACCGAAATAACGAGTTTCTTTAGTAATTGACTAAAATAAATTAAAAAAAAAAACTTTTTGCTTCCTGAAAAAAAAAAAAAATTCCTTAATGTCATAATTCCTGTACTGTTTTAAAGCAGAGATAAACTTAAGTGGATAATCTTTTTAAGCATCAACTTTATTGTAATTAATAAGAAAAACGTCAATCGATGAAAACCGTTTGTGAATTTGTGGTAGCAATACCACTCGCTAACGGTGAAGGAAATCATCGTGAGGAAACTTGTGTGCCTGAGGTGTTTACATACTTCAACGCTTGAAATTGCCAATCCGCGTTGGGCACGCGTGGTAATTAAGCCCGTACTCACTCTGATAGAAGGTCTATGCCCTGCAGTGAGACGTATATAGGCTACATGAAAAAATGAAAACCGTTGCGTGATGTTCTTTAAAAGCGACACATTGATGTTTTTGTTTCACGATAATAATTATACTTACAACAAAATATCGTCGAAGGGGGATTTGAGCCTGATGCCTCGGGGGTGGGGTGGCGGGAGGCAAGGTGGCTGGGGAGATAACGCGGGAGACGTAAAACGTAGTAGATCGCTAATTCATCATAAGTTAAAGGGGTTTTATGTATGGACGTTCGGACCCGCCTTTGAGCGTACGAACCCGTAAAAAAGGTTCGCGATGTCTGAAACGATAACATTCACAGGAGCTCCCGAGTTAAAAATCGACGCCTCTCAAAGGCTAAACGTAGATGCGTTATTAATTAACTTTAAAAGAAACGCAAGTAGGAGAGGGCAGAGGCTTTCAGGATTTCCGCGCAGTCGTTTTTTCTGGAAATCTCTTCAGCGCGCAAACTCTGCATGCTTAAGCAGATTGCATTTTATTCAAGTCAACACTCGTGCAGGTATGCGAACAGCTGAAAAGAGGATCCTTTTAGGGTTGGAGAACGTCGCGATGAAAGGAAAAGAATCGAAGGTGGCCCCGGGCCGGACAATGAGTTTAGCACGTGTGCCAAATCAAAGTAATTAATTAATTTAAAGGGGATGTGTTCGTTAGAAGTTTTTGTAGACCCCCAACCTTCCGTGAGGACGATTTTAAAACGGGACCAAATTGATTTAACTGGCGTTTCATTCTGGTATGCGGAATTACGTTCTTTCGATTGGTATTTCAGGGATCATTCATAGGCCGCTTTTTCTGCCAAAGAAACTCATCTTGTAACAGAGAGACACAAAAAGTGGTCGGCAGAAAATATAAAAGTAAACAACCAAATAATCAAATGCTGGTGACTTTTTTGCTGAGATTTATATCTGTACTAATTATTGATTTTTACTAATAAAATTCAAATGTTGCATTCAACAAGTTTTCAAATACGCCACGTGACTCCTATCGAACTTACACACATAAAAAATATATATTTCTATCCAATCCTACTGATTATTATAAATGTGAAAGTTTGTGAAGATCTTTGGATGTTTGTTACACAATAACGGCAGAACGAATTTAGATGAGATTTGGTATGTAGATAGTTTGAGTCCCGGGAAAGGTCATAGCATACTTTTCATCCCGGAAATTACTCATTCCATGCCGAAAAGCTAGTACTCAATAATTTTTAAAACAACTCAATAGCTATATATAAACAGCGTTCAATATTATATTATATATTATTAATTAATAACTGACCTGGCAAACGTTGTTTTGCCATATTACCCACTGTCCTCCTTTATGCTGTATTGTTTTTGTACTTGTTTGTGTGTGCGTGTCTATCTGTCTATCTAACTAGCCTACGATTATTCTGAGACCTACCAAATATAAAACGAATTAAAAAAATCGCTGAAGCCCTTTCGGAGGAGCTCGATAACAAGCACCGTGCGTGACACGAGATTTTTATTTATTAGATTTATTACATTAGGATAAATTAGAGTAATGTTGGTGAGTACACCAATGTCAGCCCCACAAGAACCTGCGAAATTTCGGACAATAAATGGCCGAATGACAGCTAAGCTACTCGGTTCCGATACATCTGTGTACTTACTTAACATTCACCCTCAATGATCAGAGGGTTGGCGTTCTCTCCTTCTTTTTTCGAACGTTCTAAATTTTAAAAGGGGTTAATAATGGTCCTCTGTTTTTACACTTCGGTTTCCGCTTGGAGGAATTTTACGCTTTATTTAAGACTTCTTCCGTTTACAGTACAGCCACGAATGCTTGTTTAGTTACAATCTTTTTATATACAGGGTGTAACAACATCGCAACGTACATCTACTCGTTAGTATTATAATGTTCACTATGGGGAAAACTGCGAAATAGCGAAAAATACATCAGTATAAGATAAAATAAGAATATATTGTTTTATACTTTATTGTTTTACACCAGCAAAAACACAAACGTGAAATATTTGCACAGAAAAGTGAGACGGGTGCAAATGTGAATATTGATATACATAGAAGAAGAAGAAGAAGAAGAAGAAGAAGAAGAAAATTCATTTATTTGACGACACAATACTCAAAACAACAAAAAGAAAATGTATCACTCACTATCAATACAAGATGCCTACATTTTTTAACAAATTAACACAGAAAGGTTACAAAAAGTGGGTAAAAAATAAATAAACGATAAAACATGAAAACAATAGATACTTATACTAAATAATAATACAGTTACTGTAGCTGACCCGGCAAACGTTGTTTTGCCTCATTAATTAGCCTACGACCTATTCTCGGACCTACCGAATATCATCATCGTCATCATCAGCCTATGCTTGTCCACTGCTGGACATAGGCCTCTCCTATTGCACGCCCCTGAGCACGGTGCACGAATGCACACGAGTCCGTGCGGCGCCGGATTAAGAATAGCGTCACTCCATTTCCTTCCGTGGATGTCGTAGAGGGCGACTAAGGAAATAAATTACCAGGAGACGGGCTGCAGCGTCTTCCTGAGATTTCAATCGCACACTGCGATCGCCAACCCGCCTGCCAAGCGTGTCGATTATGGCAAAACCCCTCATGATTATGAAAACCATGAGGGGGGCATATGTCCTGCAGTGGGCGTCAAATGGCTGATGATGATGATCATGACACGGCCCTCGGCCTCTCTCATCCAGCTCTTGCCACATATACACAAAAAAAAACATAAAAATCGGTGAAGCTGTTTCGGAGAAGTTCGATAACAAACACTGTGACACGACATTTTTATATATATCTTCTATATCTATCTATACTCTATACTAATAATAAATCTGTAAGGGTCGGTCATGGAGTAAGTTAGTCTGTTTTCAGAGATATTGTGTTTATAGGCTCAATAAATGATACTGAAACTAATTTCACGATTTTTAGAATTTTTTTCTGTATGTGTGTATGTATGTATGTATGTTCCTCCATAACTCTTAAACCAATTATCCGAATTTGATGAAATTTGGTATAAAAACATATAGACATCCGGGACACAGGATAGACTATTTAAATTCTAGCTCCAGTTATGATAAGACGTGGCCCCCATACAAATGCTGCTTCGTAAAAATCGAAATGTACGCGAACGGAGTCGCGGGCACAGCTAGTATCAGATAAACCTTTACTGTTACTTTTTTGGAACCGTACTTTTCTTGGTTCAGTCGGTCGCACTTTAACCTTAACATGCCTCCACTCTACTGATCTATGCTACGAGTCAACTTTGCGAAGGTTAATTAGCTGTCGGCGCCTCTCGGTAAAAAAGCTCATTTGAGAAGGTTCTGTATTTGTAGGATAAACTTTCAATTTACTACTTCGGAGCTAAATAAGTAACCTCCACACAACCAATCTCTTGTCCTGGTCCCAAACTAGGATACACTGTGTTATGGTAACCAGGCACGGACATCACAAACTGAGATTGAGGCCATTTGTACAAACGAACGGCGGCACCCAGTGGGAATCGAAGCCACGACCTCCGGCTTGGTAATCAGACGTAATACCGCTAGACCAACGAGGCAAACAAAAGTTAACTTCATAGTATAGAAAATATTTTCTTTTTGGTTGCAGCAGGAGTCGAACCCGCGTATTCAGCTTACGGATTCAGCTCTCCGTACTTTTCGGATCTTCCTCTTTATAGAAGTTTTTGCTATACTGCCGTCATACATACATACATAAACTCACGCCTGTATCCCAGAGGGGTAGGCAGAGACCAGGGACTGCCACTTGCCACGATCCTGACAGATCACTTTCGCTTCCTCAACATTCATTAGTCGTTGCATGCACGCACGCCGGTTTCGTCGAGGCTCTTTTATTTATTTACGTAAAGCGCCATAATGAATTCGATTATCGAGGAGGCCCGAACTTTATATCTAACCCAATCGATCCCGATTAATTAAGTCACGTTGCCCTTTTGGCAATAGGTAAACAAAATAGTTATTAGATTTGAATTTGAATTTGAAGAACTTTACAAAGACTGTAAATTGAAGTTATTTATAGACATGAATAAAAAAACGCGTCTTTTTTAATGACTAATGTTTACTTACTCTAGATACACACAAGAAATTTGACACTTCGAAGAAGTACTGTATTTATTTACTTTTAGACAGAATATGGACATACTATTTTTTATAAAATGTACGTCTAGATAATTAGGAGGTATGCAACGTACTATTGAAAAATAATGCACAACCTGAAAAACGTTTTGTCAGTAGGTATTGATAATTAAACCTGCGTGTGGCGCCGGATTAAGAATAGCGTCACTCCATTTCCTCCCGTGGATGTCGTAGAAGGCGACTAAGGAAATACATTACCAGGAGACGGGCAGCAGCGTTGTCCTGAGATTCCAACCGCATACTGTGATCACCAACCCGCCTGCCAAGCGTGGCGATTATGACGAAACCCCTCAAGTTAGGAAAACCATGAGGGAGACCTATGTCCTGCAGTGAGCGTTAAATGGCTGGTGATGATGATGATAATTAAACCACTTCCAAGAAGCCAAATTTAAAAAGTACATACATACGTAAACTCACGCCTGTATCCCAGATGGGTAGGCAGAGACCAGGGACTGCCACTTGCTACGATCCTGACAGATCACTTTCGCTTCATCAACATTCATTTAACAAGTCTTTAATATATTTTTTTCGATTTCTCATAAAATCTTGACACTTGAAGGAGTCAATTATCAGAAGTAGAAACGAAAAAAAAATTGGAAATTTTTCGCGATTCTTATTGAAATTCGTTTATTAATAATATAAACCATATTTTAAAAATGTTACTAACAATGGTTCTTATGTTAGTAAGTACATGAGTTTCAAGTGTAAGTGTATAGTCATGCTACGAGTGTCCGTAATTATAAATAAAGGGTTTTCCAATAAGAGGTGTTATTTTGAATAGCCTGCTATTTCGGTAGATGTCACTTTTGAAGCTGTCATTTTTTGCCATTTGACAAGTAGAAACTACGCCATTTGAGCTGGACAACGTTTACTTTCAACAAGCGCTACGTGCCACACAAGCAACGAAACCATTGATCTTTTACGGGAAAAGTTTGTGGTCATTTGCCTGATGTTACTTTCCACTATTAACGGCATACCTTCCTCTTCATAATGAAATAAAAATCCGATCATTTGTATTAAAAAATGGCATTTTTCTTTGAAAATCAAAATAACACCTCTTATTGGAAAACCCTTTAGAACGTTTTCAGATTTTGCGTTATATCAATGACACATTGTTTTCTTAACTCTTTCAATAACAAGAATTGTGCCGGTTTCCTCCAATCATTTCCAGTGCCTGATATTGCGAGAATTTCGCAGACATCTATAATTAGGCTGTCGCAAATTCGTAAATACACCCAAAAGTATCCGCCAATAAGAAGAAGACGTCGAACGGAGCTGCAAAGTTTTTAGTCTCCGCGAACTTTGCGAAACTCGATGAGTTACAAATAAGCATCGGAATTAAGTTTCTCCCAGTTTTCCGTGCGCCTTTTAATTATTTCTCTTCAAGCAACCCTCCAGGTGGGTACCTACTTTGATCGGCCCCTTGTAATACTAAAATTAAACATCGAATAATCGAATGCGATTCGAGTTTCGGAATTGGAGACAAAGATGGCAGCTGTCCAAGATGGCAACGACAGGCGAGCTGTCAGCGTGTGCTCCAGACGGATCAATGAATCTGTGACTTGCTCATTCACATACGCTCTGCCATCAATCTCTCTCCTGATCATTTGAGAAGATCTCTTAGCGATGTCCAACCGCTGATACCGATCGATACATCTTCCGTTCACAATTCTAACGCGGAACATTTGCCCTCTCGATAGGCCAGCACGCTTTTAAATTGATCTGTTTGCTCGATAGACTCTAAATCCTATTAATATTATAAATTTGAAAGTTTGTGTAGATGTTTGGATGTTTGTTACTCAATCACGCCATAACGGCTGAACGGAATTACATGAAAGTTGGCATACACATAGACAAAGATCTGAATTGAGACATAGAATACTTGATATCCCGGTAATTCGTTCCCACGAGAATGGGATAATATTTTATTTTTACCGTAACCTTTTTTCAAGCCAAACTCTAAGATATTTATTGCGCCTTGGTAACAAGAATCGTATAAACGGATTCTGTGGCGGTACGAAGTTCGCCGGGACAGCAGAGACAGTAAAGAATAATTCAAACCGAGGATTTTATTAAACCATCACTCCTGATTTTAAATATGAAGCATCCAATTCGCGCCAAGAGTGACTCAAAGTGACATGACGTCGCCTCCCCAATCACGCCCGTTTACAAATCAAAGATAAAAGCGTCAGTAGCGAAGTGTGAAACAGAAGAGGCACACACTAAAATCATAATTACATTCCGCGATTGCTTACTGCTTTTACCCTTGGCGGAACACAGGGAGCTCTGCTAGTCTGTGGTCCTGGTACTCTAAGATAAAAGGGGGGCTAATAACGCGCCAATAAAGGCTTTATTGAGCCGAAACGACGAATTAGGAGGCGTCGAAAATTACCGACTGCGACTAAGTTTAATATTGTTACACACTCGAGGTTCAATCGTTTCTGATACACTCGGCTAAGGGGAAAGAGGTGTAAAGGGAGACAAGTGTCTTATTACGATCTGATTTATGTAATTTTCTTCGCGAACGTGGATCCTCGTGTTTTCTTCCGCCTTGAGCTTTCGCGGGTGTTTTCCCCGTTTCGTTTTCAGGCTTCCTTTATTTGTGTTCCTTTTGTTTTCCACCTCATTCCGGGGATTGCTTACATGCCGTGCTTGACCGACGGTTTTGTTCATGCATTGTGATACAAACAAGTGTCTAATAAGAAAACAATAGCTGACGCTGGAGTCTGCAAGAATAGAGATCAGAGAGTGGAAATTGAGGCCCACTTCAACAGTTCAACGCGAAAGCATTAGTCAAATTCAAATCACACGTTAATTAAACACCTCGACGGAGTTAGTTCAAAAGGACGGTTAAAAGGCAAGCCCGAGTCATCGGTTCGCACCTCATTTAGCCTCGATTTGGCTCTAATTGGAAATGGATTCCGGAGCTCCCATATATCAGGAACGACGGAACAAATCTTCGGGACAATGAAGCGAGGAGTGAAAATGTCATAGGACATAGAAGAATAGACCTACTTGATATTTTTCGTTAAGTTTCTGTCCGATCAGAGTCATGTTGTAGATTAAGTTTATGCTAGTATCCAAGTTATGCCGATGTGAAATTCAAAAATGTAGAGCAGGTAGCAAATGTTGATCTTCCTTACTTCCTGCACCCTGGTCTCGATCTACCTCTCCGGGATACAGGTGTGAGTTTCTGTATGGATTTATTAATCGTCATCATGCATTCAAAATATTGTTTTGGCAATATTGTTTTTTGTGTGCATTGTGAGATCTCATTTTTTTTTATGGCTTGAACAATTTTTTTATGACTTCAGATTTTGATGAATTTGACAAGAACAATATTGTGAAAATCAATTGAGGAAACGAGATTGTATGGTGCCGCGGCGCAAAATTAATAGCCTCTTTAAAGGGCACTGCTTTTCTCTTCTATTGTTGTTGACTATTATCGTTTTCTTATATTTCTTTGACACTAAACCAAATCCAATCGAATCATAACTACTATATATTACTTATATTTATTGCATTTCATTTAATTTCATTTCATTTTAATAAATTAAAAAAATCGGCCAAGTGCGTGTCTAGCCACGCAAATTGTAGGGTTCCGTAAAAGAGGGGGTTTTATCTGCTCTACAGAACTAACAACTTCGTCAACGTAATTTTCAATGGATTTTGTACGAAATTTTCCTTTTATAAGTTGGTCGCCTATTACTCGTTAACTTGTTAAACCTACTTAGCCGTGATAGTTTTCGTTTTTAGTTCATTATAATTATGTGCTACTACCCTGAATTTTTTCACGTTTATACAAACAACCGTTTACCCAGGAGAGGGGGGGAGACCCTCCTCAAACAAAAATTTTCGCTTTAAACCTTATTGTTTCGCAAACGAAACCCTAAATCAGAAAATGATCTTGCTACACCCACAATATTTTTAAAAGACCAATTTTAACATCGAATAATCGAAACGACCAACCAAAACGATACCCCACACTATGATGTAAGCGAGAAAAAAAAATTGCATCCCTAATTTAGGTGTATTTTTTTTAATTATTATATTCTACCGTTTCGGCATGGTCTATGCCAAATTTCATTTTCCATTTCATTATTAAAATTCTAATAGGAATACCGTTCACTATAATATTAATATTTTAGTATTCATACTGTTGGCTCAGTCGTATAAGCTATCTTAATTGCTATTATAATGAAAGAAAAAACTATAATACGTGAAAGTTTAATCTGTCTAATCGTGGTTTAACGAATAGCCGTTCACTGCGTTGGGACTCAGTTTACGCCAAATTGTTAGGCGAACCTATGATTACGGCTAAAGCGCGCTTTTAAACAATATTTAAATCGACTAATTTAGATCTCTATCAGCGTGTATTCGCATCTATTGTTCTAAAAAAGTACCGTTTTATTGAGTCCAACTAGATACCGGGAGGATGCAATGAAAGATTGAATAAATACGTTAGGTGTTATGTGAGTCAAATGGTTGAATTAAATGAATGTTGGGATTTTTTGTTAGTCCAAATAGAATGTCTTAGTAGAGTAAATACACTCAGAGGCACAATTAACCGCCTAGGGCGGATAAAGTGGCATTACTTTGCTTAAAACAACTAATGCTTATGATGTTGAATGACAATTTGTTAAATGATAAATTAAGACAAATTATTGACCGTTTTTTAAAGCTATCCTCAAGTTTGGGTATCTTTTATTGAGTTTAGTCGATTGTTGACTTTTGAACTGATTGTTTTACGCGAGTATTGCCTGTGAAGTTTTTAGACACATTTCTTGGTTCTTAAGTTGCGTCAGAGTCTCAGTTGAGTTTGTCACTTCCTTTTTACTCAGTAAAATGCCATTGGATGCAGCTGGTGCAACTAGAGCTGTGGCGCTTTCAGATGATGGGTTTAGCCAGCGTCACATAGGCCGTACGCTAGGATATCCTCGAACCTCGATACGTGATGCCGTCAGACGATACAGAGAAACTGGATCTTACACGTAGAATCAAATAGAAAACCTTGTTCTTATTATGGTAATTCATTTCAAAAATAATTAACAATAAATCAGGAGAAAAGTTTGCTTACAGGAAGTCTAGCCCGATTTTTTGTTACAATCTTGTGTAATAATTAACTTTCTGAGACTTGCTAAAACATTTTGAAATATGGCGAGATTTCAATTACAACTTTACGAAATTAGAAAATATAGGATTTTTCTCATCTATTTTTCTTTCTTCGACCCTGATACAAACACACTCAAGCTGTTCTTAATCCCTCAATGTCGGTTTTAATTTGTTCCCGGCATCGAATTACCTTCCAAGAGTTTTATTTTTGAACGTACACCGGCGACTCTTGGGACGTCGCATTTCGACACTTGCCCGAAAATTTTTAATCTCAACCGAAAGATAAATCATGAAAAATCGGCCGTCGACAGGCTACCTGTTACACAAACTCGATCTGACGTAAGCAAACGGGAGGCCGCTAACTAGAAAATCTACCCAAATGAGCGAAACCAAACAGAATCCAATCGAAAACTAAATAATCCACTCCGAAACACAAACTCTGATTGACAAATTCAAATACACCATCACGAGTTTGTGAATAAAACTTCGTCTCCTATTGGCTGATAGAGAGGTATTAGAACGCAGCTAATCATTATTAGAGATTGAATTTTCGTAACTTTGGACTCATCCGCTTTCTAATTTACTAATGAATCCGAGTACCGCTACCATTACCCCCTCCAGGAACACCCTTTCCGGCGCGACCAGAAAGGGGTAAGGAGAAATTCGCGAGCAAATTTTCGTCTTTTATACGTGCAGAGCGATAATCCGATTGGTTAGCCCGTTCCACATTTGAGTTTTCGCATTTCGGTGGAATAGATGCGTTTTGTTCGGCGCGTTAGTGCGGCTCGCGAAACCAATTGTTTGGATTGCAATTTGAAAATTGGTTCACCGACGCTAATGCTCTTAATTGTACAATTGAAGTGTTGGGGAAGTTTGCTCTTTTTGAAGTTAGGCCTAACACTGACAGTGAAATGCAGCAAGATCGAGTCCAATAGTCTGTTAGGTTAGTTACCTAACTCAATTAAAATAGAGCAAGAAATCTAATTGTCGATGATAAAATAATAGTGGATATGAATAATAATCAAAGTGCAACTAATAAGAAACGCACTAGAAAAACAAATCATAAAATAACACCTCCTCCGGGCAGATAACTAGAACAAATTAAACAATACACAAACACAGAGTTAGTAGGAGCAACTACTGAAATCTGTTTGGTTGAACCGAGTCAATAAAACTGGATCGGAGGCTAGCACCTGCATACTGTTCCGAACTTATCGCAGGAAATCATAGAATATGCTTGAGTAGATATTCCTTAAGACCACGTAATTACTATCCTGTTTTAATATACCCGAGCCATTTTTGTGTCCCACTGCTGGGCCGAGGCCTCCAATCCACACATAATGACATAACACAAGTTTAAGTTTTCTAAGATTATAAAATAAGACAGTAATAATAATTCCTCATTAAGACAGAGAGTACCTGCTTTGGCAATCAGCACCATAACCATGGCAATCCAATTTTTGCTGTTTACATTACTGCGATATTTAAAACGAGTATTTTCATGAGGTAAGCAAAACAGTTGGTAGATATATCTACATTTTGCACCTGGGTCTTTAATCTTTGACACTCAGGTAGGGTACGGCAGAAGTTTGAATTTAGGAATCGACTATTGGTGTTCTATTGGTGCCGGGAAAGTTCCCGGGAGTTGTGGGACATTTATTTGCTTGTTATTCCGAAAGTTACCTTTGAATAAACACACACGTTCACGTGCAAGGTGCGGGGAGATACCACAAATATTGCTGCGGCTATTCCCAAAATTGTTTAGTTATTTAGGTAGAAACGAGAGAATACGATGATTATGTGGACTAGTTCCGCATATATAGTGATAAATATAATTTATGAAACTGAAATACATATATAAAAATGAGCCATAATTCTTCATTCAGAAAAAGAGAGAAAGAATGAAAGAAAGAGAGAAAAAAACAGCGAGAAACATAATATTACAGTCAACTTAAAAAAGGAGATGAAGTAAGAGTATAAAGTCGTCACTGTGTAGAAATCGACAAAATAGAACCATAATATACTCATATAGGTAATAGGATACAATTCCATCACTCAAAAACAGAAACCAGAATAGGAGTAAAATTAAAATAACAATAGCGAGTTATAAATTTTCGTAGATCAATAAGCAGTAAGCAGACAATGGTCAGACACCCCTTTTTAAGACGAGAAGGGTGAACCAGACAGGGTCATCAATATAGATAAATAAACTTGACGAAAAACTTCGCAGCCGCAATAAGGGAATAGAAGAGGCAACCCTACAAAAGAAGATTTCAATAAGTTTATTTTCGATTACTTGCACTTCGACTGCCGATCAAGAGACTGAGTCATGTTTGTGTTAATGAGTGAGTGATTGTTTTTCGGAGTAGCACTGCTTATCCTAAACCACAGGTTTTAACCTTTTTAGGGAGCAGGGTACCACTGCTTTAGTGATAACGTCACTGTAAAATGTTCCTTGAATAAATTATCTTTTATCATATATAGCTTATTTTCTCTAAGTTTATTAATACAAAACTGTCTCATTTTAACTTAATTTCGATTTTTGTTTGTTCGTTCGTACTTATGTTCGTTTTATTCATTCTCTTTCAAATCAGTTTAATTCAGTGCAATGTTATTTAATTTATCAAATTGTATAACAATCCATTATTGGCGCTCCTTTTTCAATGTCCAATTCTAATAAATTCCCGAACTCCAGTGTTCGGTAGACCGTGATAGAATCCTGTAAGCCACCAACCGATTTCGATTTAATTCTTTTAATTTTTGCTGGGAAAAATAGATTAAATAAGAATGACAATTGACTGCATTTTGTTCAGAAATCAGAAATCAATGTTGCCGCATATATCTCTGCACCTCTTGATGTTTGCCGAGAGTTTAATTAGTTTCTGATTTATTAATTTTCGTTTCTTATTAGAATGTTAGCTGGCCAGAGTATTGTCTAAATTGGAATAGAATAATCAAGAAAATGAGTTATTTAATTTCTACTGTATCTAAAACAAATCGTTTTTTCTATTCGATCATAGCTTTCCATAGAAAAAAATTGCACCCCTCATCCCAATTTGCAAACCCACACATACTGTCAGCGACATCTTTAAATATATACCTACTTTTGTTGTTCAATAAGTATGCACATTTATGTCTTTTACAATAAGAGCTACCTCCGGTGGAGCTGGGTGCCGTTCACGGTACCCTAAAGTCCTTTCTCATATTTATTTTATTTCAATTCCGGACGAATTTAATCCTTTTCCATTAATTAGTGACCGGCCGACGAATAATGCCCAACCCTTGTGTGCCTGTTAATTTTTCTTCATCGCCAAAGGGGTTTTCGATAACCTCATTCGTACATTCAACGCAGATTGCGTTATATCCATTATTAAATTATATTTATCTGTCAATGTATTGGCGTACACGTTTTGGTTTCAATTATTCAAATTCAATTAAAAGGTTTCATAAACCAATGGTCCAATATATGGTCTGCCAAGGTCGCGATTCATCAAAACGTTTTCGCCAAAGGTGCTTTTGGGCAAAGCCTTTGCCAAAGACGCGATTCGCCAAAATACGCTTATTGCCAAATGCTGGATAATTTGAAGGATATAGGATATTTTGACGAATTGCACTTTTGACGAACGTAATTTGACCAAAGGCACGTTTGACATAAAGGATAGTTTGAAGAATCTCACTTTTGACAAACGTAATTTGACCAAAGGCACGTTTGACTGTTGGTCCAAACCAACACTGTTTGGGTATTTTGACGAATCGCACCTTTGACCATAAGCGGAAAAAGCCAATTTGATTGCTTATCAATCCATCCTTTCTTGATCTATGATGAATTCCTCTCTAATAGTTTGTAGCTGAAATATTGTACCTTACATACAAAGTGCATGCTGGGAACACCTTGTAGGTTAAAATAATATGCTTTAGAAATCTCATTACCTAAGAGCAACAAAAATCATCGATGCAAAACGAAAATTTTCACCAGCAAACATAAATGCGTAATGAATACAATATTTTGAACAGTTCTAATTGGCGTAGAAACATATAACAGTAACGGAATTCACGCATGAGACCACCCGAAAACCAAAATATCTTCTAATAATCGTAAGCCGAAAAATTTCGGTTAATTAAGAACGATGTGAAATGGGCAATTTATATGATACATGACGATCAGATCTTAATGCCGGAGGATTTGTGCATAATGTAGATTGAACATTTAAGTCCGTAAGTTCGTGAAAAGGCTGTAAATGGTCTGTCTCCTTCATGTCTCAATAAAAAAAAGCTTCTTATCAAAGTTCATAACATAACTAGTATGTTAAGGTGTACTAATTTATATATAGGTCTTTTCAAATAGGTAAGTAATGTTAATGTATTTTTTTTTTCTGAAATGTACAATGAAGACTGTACATTTCGGTTACAGGCCGCAAGAAAAGTGTAAAGGTTTATCAGCTGTTGACTGTACCTGCAAATAGCGACAGGCCGGCAATAATGGCAACATTCTCAATATATCTACTGCTGGTCAATGTCACGAAGCCAGTGAAAGCTACGAACCATAAAAGTTTACTTTGATCCTAGAGAAAGATACTCATTGATTACAGACTGCATTTGGTTTCTTTCCACTTGGCTTTGTGAAACGAAAACGTGAACCAAAAGTTTCGCAGTCAACCAATAATTCCGTTCAGAAGTTTCGAAATCATTCCGAAGGCGGAATTGGGGAAACAAAAGAAAAAGGGTTACAAATCGAATTCGATTATTCGACAACAAAAGGGAAATTTTCGACAATAAACAAATCAATGGAGAGGCTTCAATCGCTGCCGAGTTTCGATATTAATTTTTGACTTTTCATTGGAGTGGGATCGATAAAATTGTTTTGTATGCTAACAGAAAATTTATGGAATTTACTTGGCTTTGAGACAGCCGATCAAGGTACGCCTTTAAATTTTGGACTGTTACCACCATTATATTATGGCAGGTGACGTACGTGGACAAAGTAGCCAAAAATTTAAGAGAGGTATCTCTTCAGCAAAATATTTTTCGCATCACGATTTGCATACAAGACATTAGGTCTTTCTTAAGAAGTTTAATCTAGAACAATTGTATCAAGCTATTAGCATCATGGTGCAATCATTATTCTATCGGCGAACATTTCGTATTGTTCCGTTAAAGTAATTGCCTTTATCTGTGAGAGCATTAATTGTTGTTCAGTAAATTAAAACTAAATCTGTTGCGCAAACAAGTGGATTCCGAATCACCGATGGCTCCTATAGATAAGAATTCTTATTGTTTCTTTTATATGTATAGTTGGAGAATTTCGGTGACTGTTGTTTGTCCAACGGTGGTTTCAAGCTTAATTGTTACTCTGTCTTAAGCTTTAATGCCTCGTCTTGCTTCTTCTTCATCATTACCTACTTCGTCTAATGAATCAATGTCATAGATACGCATCTGACGCTGTTTACCATTTTCCTGATAGACATTTTCTATGAAAACTTCTTAAACTTTCTAGTTTGACATTGTAATGTGTTTTCTCACATTTCATGACGCAATAAAGGTATGATAATCTATGCCACCGCGTAGAGGTACTACCCATTATAATCGTAATTATAAAGAAATTTAGTATCAAGCAAGTATTTAGAGTGAGACACTTCGGTTATTTTTAATGATCCTAAATTTTTTTATGTTTCGGTTCACACAATTTAACGTGAGACGGTTTGGTGATTTTTCGGTGTTTAATTGAATGGGTTACTTTCGTGTGACCATAATGAGAGTCAGGCTTCAATGTTTTAATGGTTCTGTTTTTCTCTGAATCTAAATGCTCGTCTTAACGGTTAATTTTTACTCACTTGATGCCAACATTTCTAGAGCTACCTACTATTTCAGTGATGTCTCCCATTTGGCAGTCGTGATCAGTGTGGGTTGGATCTAATGAGGACTCAGATTTGTCATCATCCGTCGATTACGCAATCTTGATTTGTCCCGTCCACTCAATTGAGGGTGATTGATCAGACTTGGTCTATTACATAAATGACCATAGCGATGAGTCACGAATCACGCACTTTCAGGTTCCGATCATTAACTGATTGTGCTTTATAACGAACACTGATTGCATTAAAGTACCCTATTAAATCGACCCATATCAGCTATGGCATAAACTTCAGGTTTATTGTTTTTCGTTGGATTAATTTTACATTTCTTCCGATAGGATCTGCCGACATGCAATCCAAGGTAATAATAAGTGCTAAACTCTCCCCTGTTTATTCCACAATCGCGGTTTTCATCGGGCATCTGCCATAAAAAGTGCGTGTAAGCGAAGCATCGTTCGAAGCACACGTCTAAATCGGTTCGTATGTAATCTAAAGAGACGCGTCGACTCTGCAGCGTCTCGCGGCCGAATGACAAGTAATTTTACCGGATACACGGGCGCGGAGCGTTATGCATCTACGCTTCTATGATCTAGGCAAAAATATTCATTATTAACAGCCGGATTTTTGGCTTATCCGTCGATAAACATAGAGAATTGAAATCTAACTTATAATCGGAGTTTCCCTGCAACTTGATGTGTATTTTTTTAAGTTTGCAGAATACAATTATGTACTTAGTTTAAAACAAAAGCGTCGCAATGTCAGCCGTCGTTGCCAACCAATAAAATGACATTCCGCACATCCGGATCATTTGGTTAAGAGATGGACTGATTAGCAGGTCCTGAATGGACGGAACGTTAATGAATGGTACAGGAAATCACTTGTAACGCGTACACACACAATAGATTTGTACACCGGCCGCAGTAGAACAATAAGAATAATGAATAAACTATGGGAACGGGCAATGCTGATAATTAATTAAAAACAAATGTCTGGTTGTGTTGATGAAAAATTGTTGAGCTGTGTAGGTGTAGTCCAGAGCTTCGGTAAATCAATGTTTCCGGATGCCTACACCGATCAACGAACAAATATCCTTTTTTTAGGGTTCCGTACCCGAAGGGAGCCAAACGGCACCCAATAACTCTGCCTCCGCTGTCTGCCTGTCTGCTTTTATGTCTGTCTATCTATCTGTCTGTCTATCTGTCCGTCCGTCCGACCTTTAAAGGGATCTTTGTAAAAGGTAGGAAGTTGAAATTGTCACAGAACATGTAATATTACAGAACATGTACGATCACCTTAAAATAAATAAAAACCGGCTTCAAAACACTTAGCACTAAAAAGTTAGAAATAATTTAAAAGAATACATTTATATTATAAGTACTTATGTATACATTCACAGTGTTATTTTAAACTCGTAAATATTTATTTTCCTCTCTCTTTGTCAACAGAGAGCCACACTGGCTGAAAAGGAGGTGACAACACTAAAGGAGCAACTGGCGACGACCTCGCCGACGCCGCTCCAAGCAAACATACCACCAAAGACACCAAATGGGAACACACATCTAGAAGCCACAGTCAGAGACCAAGCCACAGACACTAGAATCACCGAGCACAGATTCAGTGACCTTAGAATAAGCCCACAAGTCGTGAAACGAGAGGCAGAGACGCCAGACAAAAGCGCTCTGGATGAAGACCCGGTAGATAATCTGAAAATGGAAATGGCTGCCACAGCGAGGAGTAACAGTAACTCATCGAGAAGTAGTCCGGTGGTTGGGAGCCAGGGAGCAAATCTGGAAGGGGAGCTCGCGGCTAAGGAAAAAGAGGTAGGTGGTCAAAATGTACTCTACTTGTAAAAAACAAGCGTTATGAGAAACAATGCAAGGAATCACAATATTATTCTTTGTTAACTTTTTGGGCTTACTAATGAGTGCAGACTAGGTTATATAGGAAGGCAGCACATTATTTACGTGTAGATACAAATTCTAATATAATTGCGAAAAAAATCATATATTATGAAGAAAGGGACATGAATGGAAGACAACAAATGGAGAGTAATATCGCAGAGGTCAGTCGGTTAAACGGGTAGAAAATTACAGTTAAAGGATGCAATAGCCTTGTAGTTAACCGGGCGACTCATCTCGTATCGAAGCTAACGTACGATCAATAAATCAATTACATGCGCGGGAGCATCGCTGAATTGGATTTGACAGTTAGCTAGATCTAGGGGGGAGTGCAATGTCAGGTTATATGTATCGATGTAAATGTTGTATGCGTTAACTTTCTTTAGTTGTGATGTTAATAATGTACAGTATTTTTATAAAGATTATTATTGCTATTAGAGATAATATAATTACGTAATGTCTGAGAGGGTGTCAACCAGATGGGGAATAATATTGAAAACTCCAACCTCTTATTATTTACAAGAACAAGCGTAATCGCGTAATCGTAATTGAATATTACATAGAATAACATAGGATATTTAAAAACACATAACTATTTTCCTTTCCGTGTGGCGCCGGATTAAGAATAGCGTCACTCCATTTCCTTCCGTAGATGTTGTAGAAGGCGACTAAGGAAATAAATTACCAGGAGACGGGCAGCAGCGTCTTCCTGAGAGTCCAACCGCAAACTGCGATCGCCAACCCGCCTGCGAAGCGTGGCGATTATGGCAAAACCCTTCATGGTTGTGAGAACCACGGAAGAGGCCTATGTTCTGCAGTGGGCGTCAAATGGCTGATGATGATGATGAACTATTTTCCGTAGTCAAATATTGTATACTGAAAGAACCAGAGTAATCTATAGTATCGATAACAACCTTGGTCGATTTATCGGAAATGTGCACCACTAGTGCGGGAAAACAGGATACGTTTAATGAAATGATTGATCGGCACCGAACGTACGGTAATCCTTGCACTAAATAAATATCATATTTTATTGCCTTCGCTGCTATTGAGCGACTTAATTGCGTGATTGAGTACGATCATTTTATTGCTTATTGACAGAGATGCATTGACGATGTTGTCAAACTATTTAACAAGGATGAAATCTGACTTTGTACGCGTCGAGAGCGAAATATAAATTTTCTTTCCTTACGTCAGCAAATTTAGTCATTTCAGAGATTATTACACAAAAACTTTCATAAGAACTCAATAATGGCGCTCATCTGTACAAATTACTGTTATCATTATCTTTCGTAAAACTTTCTGGACTGGTACGTTTATTTAATTAGATTTTTCCTAAAAATTATATTTTCGGTATTATTTATCTAAATATATAACGCTCGATACACAAATACTTAAGCAGTAAGTGCCCTAACCTAAAAATACTCGTTCCTTTATCCTACAGCGGATATTGAACGTGGGTAGCCATGAATATACAGGCCATTACTCTACAATAGTTGGGAGTTAAATTGGTTTTTACGCCATATCACCGCTGCTACATTGGCTTCAATTCGACTGCCACTCGCTCGTTGCCCTAATTGTCTTTATCGATAATATTGATTGATCACTTCGGCCCAGCACTAAATTGTTTACTTAAGATGATGGTACCACGGGGTCTAGTTTAGGAAAAAATATACTATGTCCCCCGTATCTTCACTTTTAAGGTAAGCTATTTAAATGTTTTAATCCAAGTTTGTATTTAGACATTTCATAGTTGACTCTCTCTTACACATTTGTCCGAGTCAATTCTACAATAAAAGTGGTTTGCCTTTTTCAAACAAATAAGAAATTAAGTTCTACGGACCCTTCTACAACACTCTTTGGAAATTTAGTGCAAGATAATTATGTTTTCTTTTTACTACATGTAAACATACAAATGAGGATTAATGCGATAAACAGTGTATCTTTGAATTTAGGTATTTGCGCATGCAAATGACGATAAATACAATAAAAAGCCCAACCTTGAAGTTTCAAACTCATTTTCAAATATTAATGCAAAACACTTACCATGCGTCGGAAGAGTACATTAAAGCAACCTCTTTCTAATGCTTCGTCTACTCCCTTTTTCATTGAAATCGGCAAACATGCTTAACCAATTGGATGCCAAACATTGGAACTCGATTCTGGTTAGTAATGCACAGAACGACACGTAGCTCTCAAGTTAAAATTATATTATTATGTTAAACAAGCTCGGCTGAACAGTATTCTAAGAAGCGTTTTTACCATCGTTAGATAAACAGTCAATTTACGTTGAAAATGGTACTAAAATGAACTATGTAGGTAGATCGTGGAAAAGTCGGCTCTTAGCCAGTAACCTCCCAAAAATTACAGAGGATATCTGATCACCTGTATGATTTTTCTTCTAAATTGGGATGCCCGAATATGTTTCGTTCTTATCATCTATAAGTGTCACAAGTGTACTTCTGTTGTTGTGTTAATTTGGATGCCAAACATCGAAACTCGATTGGAAGTTGCAGCAATTAAAGCATTCGCTACATACACGACTCTTCGCTTAGAAGTGGGCAGAAAAAGTTGGTGGACTCGCTAGAGTTGCGAGATTTGTCCCTAGCACCTATCTATGCGTTGATAGATAGCACAGTGGAAAAACCAATTTGAGCGTCACGATCGGAGATTTTTAGGTACTGTAATGCTCTACTTATTGAAATTCAAATTATGGGCAATATATATTTTTATTAGTCTTTTTTATCGATGCCCTAGCCTAGCTGGGGATCGACTGACATCTAAAACAAAACGTAACGATTCCCTTCAAAATATTGAAAATAAGACGAGAAGGCTCTGCCAGCCAGCTTCTATAAAGGAGAATCGTTACAGTACACATGACATTACATAAGTGAAACGCATGCACGTAAATATTTAAGAAAACGCGAGAGTAACTTTTAGGAATCTGTTTTTATTTGTCTTTCTCCTTGACATGGTTCTTTTTCAATTTTAAAAATATTAGACATAATAATATAGAAAAAGTATAAAAGAAGTAAAAACATAAAAAAGGTTGGTTGGTCGGTCGGCAACAATAAGCTCTCACCTGAATTCCGTAGGGGTAGGCAAAGACCAGGGTTTGCCCCTTGCCACGATCCTGACAAACCTTTTTCACTTCATCAAAATTAATTAGTTGCTACACGCACGCACACCGGTTTCGGGTACCTTTTATATTGCCATTTTCTAATACAGCTGTGAAGAAAAACGTGGGAAGCTAGTCAAAATGTATTTGAAATTGTGAAACTGACTTGAAATAGTGGAGCTCTTCTAATGCTGACCCAATTTTGACTACCCCATCATCCACGTAAATTATTTTTATTGAATTAAATCTTCTTTGAAAACATGATGCTTTTTGGAGCTAACCTACAGATCCAAGTGAGTCAATGGTCTGAAAAATGCGACTAACACCACAGTGTCAAATAGCTTAATGGTTTGGTGCAACACTTATTGAAAATAAGCCTGACGCCGAAGCCTGTTCTATTGCATATTAAATCAGGTACCTATGTGTAAAAACAACTGAAAGATATGGGTCCGTGCTTTGTTTTATGTCAACCTGACGAATATTAGATTTTCTTATGACAATGCTGATGTCACGTATAACTGACATAAGTATGTCATGACTATAGGCATAGTTTTGAAATATTTTTTTGTAACTGCTCAGAAGTGTTAGCATAGTGTGTAAACCATTTCTGCTCAAGCTATTCTGATAATAACTCTAGTCTAACCTTACATACAGGCTATCGACCAGTGATTTCTTTAAAATTCAAAAGCTTTCACGCTCAAAGAAGCGGCTACCAGAAAGTTTTTCACTAAAACATTCAAGCTGAACCTTTATCGGATTGTTTATGACCAGTTTTGCGCCTTCACTTGCTTTGTGCATAAAATTTTCGACTTTCGTGACTATAACACTACTTCGTTTGCCTTACACTGTAGTCTCACTTCCTATACAACGAACAACTTAAGGCTTTGTAAAGGAATAACTGAGGAGACTTTGAGATAGTAGCGCTGAAATATAGGTGACTATAGTCATGCAGTTTTGCACAAAAGCCTTCATTACCCGTGTAAAATATCAGGCTGTTATACTGTGAAATTTCTAAAAGAACTTAACTTATAATTTGCATTTTCGACTTTCAATGATTCTTTCGATTTTTTTGGTTTTTACTGGAAAAGTATGAACATGAATTTATGCTTCTCGTTACTTTGAATTCTCAGCTTTATTAGTATTATAAAAGCTTTATAGAGAGCGCTTCAGCATTTTCTAGTGTATTTATTTCATCTTACAAATTAGGCTTTTCAATGGGCACTGACTGAAAGTATTTGGTTGAATGGAGACTGTTGAAAGACTACTACGGAGCGGCCCAGTACATCCTTGTATCGTTTTTTACTGGACTTGCCTGGCAATTTGTTTGATTCGAGTGTCTCACTTGAAAACGGGTTGGGAGAGGCACATTTTTTCTTTTTTTCGGTAGCTTTTTTAGAGTCCTTAGTTCAACATATACAATCTATTAAAAATGCTTGCTAATTGAGTTTCCTCTGTGTTGTTGTTGAATTCTGTGTAGCTATTATAGTATCTCATGCAAAATTGCAACTTTTACACCACTTTACTTTGGCTGGCCAGGAATTTTGAATGAAGTGATTGTCCTTATTTTTTTGTGATCATTTGACGAATCCACCCCATAATATAAAACTAAACGTATTAATGTATTACAAATAAGTTAGATACTAATTTACAGTTTGTTGTCTAGCTGTGCAATGAAATATTGTCTATCTGTTGAAAGTTATTTACCGAAAGAATTATTTCACCCAGCTGATAAATCTCAACAGAGTCGACAAGCCATACAAAATTATTAAGAAACTCCGATCATTGTTCCAAAGAATCTTGAAGTAAAAGTTCTTACTGAAGAAAAGGGTCAATTGTAAAAAACCAACACAAAAGGGTTCGGTTTGCTAAAATTTCCCGGGTGAAAAAACTGGCATTGACGCGATGTTTCGGTAAAATTCTTTGGTCTACTCGATGACTGAGTGGCCTTAATAAGAGTTATACTGAGGGGACAACTTTTTTCCTTTATCTTCACCCAATCCCAATTAACCAGAGGGTTAGTAAGTTAATTTCTATTTAATGGCATTCAGCGTTTGTGTTTGACATCTGGCATGAGCTTTAAAGTAGTTACTGAAAATATCATTTCAAAAATGTATATTCAACTACCTGCCTATTCAACAATGTTAAAAAATATAAACACCGTAAAACTGTAACGTTACTGAAACATAACAAAAAATGTAAAGAAATTAATTTTCCAAAGCAATAATAGTTGGAATCGTAAATCATAACACCTTTCTTTTAAGGCAATAAAAACTGCATCGCTTTCATCTAATACAAAAGTAGATGGCGTTAGTACTGCAGCGTACCCTCCATAATGCTCCTTTTATGTCACTCTTGCAGCACATGAAAGACCGATGACGCTATTTTTGTTAAACCAAAACGAAAACTTTCGAAATTAGTTTATGACGTCTGTCTGGGCGTTCGATTTATTTTTATAATTTCCCTGTTATTTTCGTTCATGCGACACATTTCTCTTATTAGGATAAGCCGCTCGTAAACTTGAGCATCGCTTCGACATCTTTGAACTCGCTTTGAGGAATGGCACCTCTTCGTTATTTTCACTCACTTTTATTGACATTTATAAAACGATTTTCATTATACCCCGAAATTCCAGCAACAGACGTTCTGATATTATTTTAAGTGCAGTCAATCAAATAGAAAGCTTCAAGTTTTTGAACATTGACAAGAGAAGGCAATCAGATACCCCATCAAACACAACCTATCATCTCAACAGAATCCGCACGCACAGCCGATAATTTAATAACAAAAAAAACCTACACTAGAGTACAGACGAGAGAAAAAATATCAAAGAAAAAACAACCTTTAAGCACACAGCAATAAGAACGGATTGACAAAATTACTGGGCTAGAGATGGACGTAATTACAGCCGAGACACGCAACTGCCGACACATGAAAGCAAATGTCAAACTTATGTATTTATTTCCAAGTATTGAATGTTGAGGCTGCTTCTCAGAAGGAAGATCGGCTCATAAATATTATCGTGTCGATGATGAAAGCGATCTTATGCTTTGTACTCCATGCTGATTAGTCTAATTTTAACACCGAAAAAAGTTAAAGTAAACTGTAATTTGTTCTTGACGTGACAACGGTTTGGCGTGACTCGGTGCTGTAATAACGATCGGTCCCACTGACATATAGATTAGGTGATTTTATTTTGAGTCCCAGCCACTACTTATAAACCAACGAGGTGTTTTCACATCCGCCTTCGGTGTAATATCCATACAAGAATCACAAGAGTCCATTTAAGAATTCTGACAATATTTACTTATAAACAAACCATAGAAATAATACCCTCACCATTAGGTACTTACTGTAAGATTTGTTGATACAAGCTAAATACACTTATTAAATAAAGTGCGGATTTCGGATTTGCCAAGGTTTATTTTTGAATCGGGCGAGCAGTCGATATTCAGGAGCGACTTGATAGATTCATAGCAGCGAACATCAAAGAGCTCACATTAATCATAAATCACATCAGTCGTTCAAACAGACTTGCTTTTTTATTAATGAGGATTCGAAATTGACATTCGAGTCAATCAGCTAGCACTTTGTGTACCTGCAAAAGAAAATAGACCAAGTAGACCACCCTGCAATACACCTGTTGATTCTATTAGCAGTCGAAGCAATTCCCCTAATCCGAGACCTGAGACACACATAAGAGCACGAAAAGCAGATAAAATCGAACACGAGTGCGGTTTCCGTTGAACTGATGAGGCGTTACCGTCGAATGAAAAAAATCAGAGCAACTGTAACAGTCGAAAGCGAAAGCTGTCAAGATAGCAGATCAAACGTGGACGAATGGGCCACACTGCAAACGATCCGAGGAATTCTTTTTTAATTTTCCTCGCTCCTGTAAGTACCTGCTGATGCTACGTTGAAACTAATAAAAACTTGTGCTTCCTACGAAGTGATTATTTATGTATCCATGCTATGAGCTATATGTCTGTCTGGCTTCCATCTTTTACGATCGTCAACAGTTACATATTTAATGTTCGATGTTTATCAACATTTCTTTCTTATGCAGCTTTTTTACTAGAGCGATAAATTATTTATCTTCAAAGGCTTGCTTATTTTCGATGCTTTTGTATTGCGTAACAGCTAGCTCTGCCGCAGGTGTTAATTTAAGCTTTGAGGATGACGTCAATTGCATAACATAAACATTTCGAACTCAACCTGACAAAGTTTTGAAGCCTTCAGATAATACTTATCGGCGGAGGTGCGGAACCTATTTCAGCATTGAGTGATATCATCATATCGTTTACATTTAGTCATTCATGTTAGTCATTTTTGTGAACATAAAGATTGAGTCAGGCCATGAAAATCTGCTAAAATAATACATCCTCATTAAGATTCTGTTGAAATAATCAAAGCAAATAGATACCTTTGACAGCATTTGTCAACTTTTAGTTGTGTGTTATACGTACCAATGTAATATGATCCTCTACTTATCATTGCATGTCTGTTCTACCTTCCTCGTTAATACAAAACATCTGCAACAGTGTTTTTGTATACACAGTGTGCAGCTCAGATCCAAAGACCGCAATCAATATTAATTTATAATTACAATATTCGAAAGCTCCCCCAATGCTTCAGTGATTAGTTTTGCGCTCTAAGCGTTATTTCTCTTCATAAAATTTTAATATATACTGATTATATACATGTTTTCTCGAACTTCATTACTGATAGAAATCGAATTGTACTCGATTCCACGAAACGAGCTCCCAAAGAAAATTATCCATATGCGCCCTTCAATAGCCACTGCATTAAGTAAACATTATATTATGAATAGTATAAGTAAACCTATCTAGCCGCGCGCAGTGACCAATGAGATGCGAGTGTTTCGTTCCCTAGAATTTCGACTCGTGCAACGGGGTATAGGTAGATTTTCAACCGTTGAAGAATACTTTTCTCTATTTACAGGTATTACTGAGTGGATTCTGGATTCTGATGGATTCTGATTTGGTATCTATCTATCTATCCATGTTGTCATTATACCCACTCCTACAAAATTATGTGAAATTATTATTTTCTATCAAGAACACAAGTTGCTATAAGTATCTGCGTATTACGGTTAGACAAAATAACAATCAACAGTGCGCATATTACATCTCGTACTTATTGGAATACTGCTTCACACGCTACAACATATTGAACTTTGCTAATAGTTTGCCAGCATGCCAATCCAATATGATTCTTCAGTCCAATTCACCGCGGCTCAGTTTTCAATAAACGAAGTTAACCTAATACCCAATCAGACTTGTTGAATTCTGGATCGAAGTGTTCAAAACAGAAAGTCTATTTCAGTTTGTAGTGGAGTCAGTTCTGTCATGTGTCGGATCGTATTAGAGAGACGCAGCTGAACACGTGTGCTGAATATGTCAATTCATTATAAACTTTGTGTCGGTATTGAAGATGATTTGTGACATATTATCAGCGGTTGGGAATAATGCCCTATCTGTTTCTATGTAAGATGCCATTAAGGCTTCTATTGTTCAATCATTACTTCACCCAAATTCTGAGTAGAGAGTCAATTTCGGCACAACATAAGTGAGCTGAGAAGTAATTAGTTTATTATTATCAACACCCATTGGCTTTGTACTTGATTATCACAACACTCTGAAGTTTTTCTCCTATTTTAATAACAATCACGGGATTGCCCAGAGCAGAACTCGTCTGAATCAAATTAATGGCGGAATCAATCAATTTAACTTACGTCTTGGTCCCCTTGTTTTAACTTCTCCGGGATTGAATGAGATTTTTCTTTTGGCGACCCTCGAATTCATTTCGCTAGACAATGGGAAAATGTTTATTAATATTCGAATAACTACCCTGTGCAAAAAATTGGGTGCTTTCCCAAACAATAGGTGTTGTTAATTTACTCATTATGTATTCATAGGGAGTCTCGCCTGCGTGGCTTGCTGTGAGGGTGCACCCCAATAGTTTCTAAACTGTGAATTATTGCGGAGACTTCTTGATACATACTCTTGTTTACACGCACGTGTAGACACACCACGGAAGCTCTTATATCGTGCGACGTAAAATTGAATATCGAATACTTTCACGTAATTTACTTATACAGCATTGAACTAAAAACAAAAGAGGTCGAAATAAACTACAAACTTCTTATTTTCAAATTATATAGGGTTTTCTTAGCCAACTCTTTTCATTTCTCTCGCTGTCACAGTGCAGTAAAAGCTTGAATATTGAAACCCAGAGTAATTACCCACCTACACGTAACTTTTACAGTATTGACTTATGTAGAGACAAAAGAGGTCGGGATAAACAAGAAACAAACTTTTTCTTTTCAATATGCGGCAAGGTTGAGTTGAAATAAAAGAATTTCAAATGCGTGGGCGTGGTAATTAAGCCCATACACTTTCTCTGCGAGAAGGCCTGTCTCGAGAGTAGGATACAGGATACATACAAAAAAATTCAAATATTTTCAATTCGCCTTGTAAGCAGTAACTACATAAATCTATAGGTGTAAAAATGTATCGAAAGGAGAGCATTCGGGGGCCGAGAATTTCAATAACAAAGCAAGAATTTTCGTGAATATTAAAACGCGACCGTTTGTTTCCGCGTCGGAAATTAATATTAACGATATCTTTGCCAGAATGAAGTTCGAAAAAAAGGAGATAATAATTTATTCGCAGCCAGGCGCCTAGACTTACTTGTCGAACACTTCTTTTGTTTCAATGACAAGGGTACCGGAAAACAAGATGAAACCCCCAGTGTATTTTTAAGAGCCAATTTTCCATTGCTAATCTGTATTGCTGGAATTTAAATAGGTAATCAAAAGATTTTTTATTTTTTTATTCAAAGCTGACATCAATAATAATGATCAGCTTCGATCTAAAGGCAGCTGGACCGAGTGAATGAATGGTCCAGATTTATATCGGGTCATTCAATAGGCTTGTCCGATTGGTACGAATTTCGATTCTATTGTGTGCGTTGTTCAATAAAAACCGGAAAGAACCGGTTATGCCACTACCCTTCGGACACGTGGTCAGATGTGTTCCTTTGTCACTTTGTGTTTTTTATTGAGATTTTGCGTTTTGTGTGTTAAAATATCGGCCGTTTTGTCCTCTCTTTTTATGTCAATTGTCAGCTTTGTCAAAAAGTTATATAATATTTCAGCATTATCTGCATTGACTTAAATTTCCACACGGTTATTATGTTTACATCTTTCCAAAAAGCATGACCTATGGTTATTGATCTGTCAAATACTTACTAAGTTGCGACAAAGCCGCTAGTATAGTCAACGAATGCTGTGATCTTATCACTGTAACTCTCATCGTGAACGACGCAAGTGTCATTATTGAGCAAAACCAGGATATCTCCGGGAGTGGCGGTATGGTACCTACGTAATCACACTCAATTGTTTATTTAATATTATTATGTATATGAACGAGTATGATAGCGTAATTTTGCTAAAACATTTCGGGTTTATTGGCCATCTTATCGATCTGGGGTCACACTGGATGATGCTTGATTACTTTTGCACATTGGTTTATAGTAAAACTATTTGTGTACTGCCGGTATAATACATATAATTTTTCAAATTCTATTAGGTATAGGTATAAATACACTCTGTAAAAGTATCAAGTACTTTCATACATTTTTAGGTGTCCGTAACCGAGAGGTGCCAATGGGACCCTGTCTATGGGACTATACCTACAACGCCGGTCTGTCTATCTTTTGTAACGTCCTAAGAAAAGCTTTTCTAGGGATCCGTAGCCAAAGGGTAAGGGACCCTATAACCAAGACTACATTGTTCGTCTGACAAACAGATAGACAGACAGACAGACGGACAGTGAAGTCTTAGTACCTAATAAGGTCCCGTTTGGTACCCTTCGGGTACGGAACCCTAAAAATTAAAGTCATTTGTTTTTGGTTCCTCCTCTATTGTAAAAAAAACTTACACATATAAGTGTTAATTTATTTGTTTAACTTTTGGCTTGGCTACAATGGCCCACATATAGAACTCATCTTAAAAACTGAAAACAAAAACAAATTAAATCAAGTCTTCTACCGCACTGGATGTGAAGTAATTAATTTTCCCATCCAGTGCTGCAGAATTGGACTATCAAATTTTTCAGTTCTCAGGATGCTGTTGTCGCTGGACCTGCTTCTGCGCATGAGCGAGGCGGTCCGCTTACGGATGATTGCAAAATAATCAGAACATTGTTGATGCACTACACCAGCGAGGCAACCCCGACAGTTAAACATGGTTTGATTTCGGTGTAGGCTCTATAGTACAACAACAACTACAAAAAAAAAAACTAGCGTAAGACTACCGCTAAGGGTCTGAACTGCATAAAAGAACTGAATTTTAACGGATCTTTACTCGTTTACTTTTCCATTTTACAATGTCACCTCGTTGTACCGAGACCACGGCACTTGCAAAAGTACCGAAACGTCAGAAAATTGTAAAATGAAAAAGTAAAGGAGTAAATATCCGTTAAAATTCAGTTTTATTATGTTTAGTCCTAGTGTTAACCTCAGAAAATACTATGAATAAAAGAAAACACATTTTTGTGACTTAATACTATAACAACATTTTATAAATTATCTAGATGTTGAAATGGACACCTAGTTTAACTTGTAACGTTCATTAAGTCGCAGTTTCTGTGCTTCTTTGAATAAAAAATTTTGATTTTGATTTTTATGGTAGTACAAAATAATTGGTGCGCGAGTCTGGTACGCACTTTCCCGGTTTTTATTGTTTGTTGTTTGAGAGACTACACCACAGAACATACTTATTTTCTCTGTTCTGTGGACTACACCATAATCAAAATCATACCAAGTTGTGATAATTTTTTTATATTGCACAATTCCACATGGACAAACTCATAAAATCTTCTAGTTACCAATCTAATAAAAAAATGGCACTGGATTTTTACACTGGATTTTTCGTTTGTTCAGGGTAAGTCACCTCAGGCATAACAGGATGCATTCTGGATTTCATTTTCATCATCAGCATATCGGTTATATTGAAGATAAGATAAGAATGCTCAAATAACAAATTAATCTCTTGGTCCGTAATAGCTGATTGAATTCTTTACAGATTATGTGTTATTACGGTGCATTTTCTGATAATTAACAATAGAAAAAGTAAAAAAAATTCACAGAAAACTTTTATAACGTCTTTTTTTATTTTTGCTTTATCGTTGATCGATGCGTTTTTACGATTGCTTAATACAACTGTCGAACTTGATGTAACAATAGTGGATTATTATAAACCAGTGATAAAAACATAGATGTCTAACTAGGAATGACCCACGTTCAATTGTGGGATGATAGGCGGGGCTTTTCGATTGTTTCACCAATCGGAGCGAGCTTACTACTACCCGTCAAAAGATCTATGCACCTGCCTAAGTCAGACCGCCATCTTGCGACGTACCTAGATATTTCGACGGGTTATTATTTATTTTGTTCATTTATTAAGTTGCCCAACGTTATAGACTTCACTAATACGTTGCACAAAAAAAATATACTCTAGTAACATAACATAACATAACATAAACTCACGCCTGTATTGTTTTGACGTTTTTTTACAAAACCTATCAGTTACTATCAGTTACGATGACAATTGATAGTAAGTGTGCCCAACCAACGTTCAGGTCACGCATGGCGTTGTTTATGAACCAGTCACACAAGAGATTTACCCTACAGCACATCTTGCAATCATTTCATTGCTTAAGACTAATTAACGGGACTGGG
The DNA here is from genome assembly GCA_963969515.1 of Yponomeuta evonymella. NCBI lineage: Eukaryota > Metazoa > Arthropoda > Insecta > Lepidoptera > Yponomeutidae > Yponomeuta > Yponomeuta evonymella. The sequence continues at coordinate 4,342,090 of OZ018363.1, forward strand.
GCCCTTTTTTTAAAGTTAATTGTGTAGGAAGAAATAAATACAAAATAAAAGCTGGCCAAGTGTGAGTCGGATTTCAAACTAAATAAAATCACAATTTTGTTAAAACCGTAACACAAAGTTGTACGGAACCCTCGGTACGCGAGTTCAAATCGCACTTAATCGTTTTTTTTTACTACGGCTGCGATAAAACTGCCGTTTATTTTTGTTAATGGTCACGTATAATAGTTGTCATTTTTGTATAAACCAAAGAGATATCATTCTTGCATCCGTTGTTGACCGATAATGTAGTTTTTGTTAGTCGAATCCGTCAATGGAGGAAGTTTTAATCTGGCCATAAATTAAAGAGGTGAGTCTTGATTTTTTTATTTTCGTCATCAGAAATCGACAACATACTGCTTCTAAATTTCTCAGATATTTAAGAAAACAGTTAGCTTTCAAAGCTGGTCGAAACAGCAGATGAAAAAGATACGTTCTATATTCAAATGTCAATTCTATTCATTGATTATAATATTTTGTTTCAATATTGTGCAACGAATAGCGATTGATTCCAAACTGAAATGGTGGGAGCCTAGTGGGTAGGACATTGGACTCTGAGAAGCGGTGGTAGCGTAGTGGGTAGAACATTGGACTCGGAAGCGGGAGACCCAGGTTCGATTCCCCGTGCGGGCATGTACCTATGACTTTGTTTTCTAAGTTACGTACATTTGTTAAGTAATAGTAGCAATACCACTCGCTAACTGTGAAGGAAAACATCGTGAGGAAACCTGAGTGTCTGAGCTATTCACACAACTCAGCGCTTGAAATCGCCAATCCGCGGCGGGCACGCGTGGTGATTAAACCTAGCTCTCTCTCTGAGAGAAGGCCTTTGCCCTACAGTGGGACGTATATAGGCTGTTTATGCCCAAACTGAAACATAATATGTAAGTACCTATCTACTATCTGCTGCGATCGAAATACAAAGCCTTATTTAGGGTTGTCTAATACTAAAACAAAACATCGGCACACAACATCCGTTTCGAGGACATTAAGCAATTCGCCTAATGTCTTTTACGAAACGGATGCCAATAATCAAAAATCTACTCCATCTTCCAATTAATAAGATTGATATTCGATTGAAATCTTTCATCGTCCTTGAGTACTGACTACCCAAAACTAAAACAGTCTAAGATTTTAGCCCTGATTAGACAATTTTACTCCGTGAAAACATTGTTTCAAAGTTCATTTTCCGCTGCATCGATATCGATGGTTAATTCATTAATTACGGAGGCGTTTGGTAGCTCTTTGAACCAATCTATCGGAATAGTTCCCGAGGGATAGTGAGGAGATACCTAATGCTTTGTCTTTAAATTAATACTTGGATTTATTACCGCTCTTGCATTTGCTTAAAACAATACTTGGCAAAATTTTGAACACCTACTTTTGTTTTAGCATATCTGAGAGGTCGTGGGTTCAAATCCCGGCATGTATCTATGACTTTGTTTTCTAAGTAATACGTACACTTGTGAAGTTATAGTAGCAATTCCACTCGCGAACCGTGAAGGAAAACATAGTGAGGAAACTCGAGCGACTGAGGTGTTGATATAACACAGCGTTTGAAATTGCCATCTCGCTGTGGGCAGACCTGTCGCTCTCTTCATATTAAGCTTCCACAATTCTTTCATATGTTTCTACTCTATTTCATTTTATGTATAGACTAGCCAGTTAGTCTACACATTACTTGTCATGTAATTGAAGTTTTATTTGTCACTAAGACGGCTACACGGATTTTGATAACATAATAATATGCGTGATTAACACATGAGATGCTTTAGGACCCAGACATATAGACTTAGGCCGAACTTCACCACTTTTTAAATGTCGACTTGTGTATGAAGAATTTTATTTAAATGATGTTTAAGTCACATTTTAGAAAGTGGTGCAAGTGGGCCTTAGTCTACGTGTCTGGGTCCTAAAGCATCTCATGTGTTAATCACGCATATGCCATCGAAAAACATGTAGCCGTCTTAGTGACAATTCAAACTCCAATTTATAATGCCATTAGCATTATCTCCAGCTTTCGTACACTTTCTTAAGTGCATTAAAGAATTATTAATAATTAAAATAATTTTGGAGGTAATAAGCGGTGGTAGCCTAGTGGGTAGAACATTGGACTCGGAAGCGGGAGACCCAGGTTCGATTCCCAGTGCGGGCATGTACCTATGACTTTGTTCTCTAAGTTATGTGCATTTGTGAAGTTATAGTAGCAATACCACTCGCTAACCGTGAAGGAAAACATCGTGAGGAAACCTGGGTGTCTGAGCTATTCACATGCCTCAGCGCTTGAAATCGCCAATCCGCGGTGGGCACGCGTGGTGATTAAGCCCATACTCTCTCTCTGAGAGAAGGCCTGTGCCCTACAGTGGGACGTATATAAGCTGCTTATAGAATTATCTCCAGATTTCGTAGACTTTCTTAAGTGCATTAAAGAATTATTAATAATTAAAATAATTTTAGAACTGAAACTGTCGTAAGTACTACACATTAACAATAAGGCCGCCCATTGTACTGTTTATGTACTTGTACTTTCATATTTTTATGTCTCGTTTTTTGTGTGCAATAAAGAATAATCTTATCTTATCTTACACATTGTTATTATTATTATTGAAATTCTTTATTGCACCAGAAAAATATGTGAACAACAATTGGCTCGCTTAATCATCATCATCATCATCATCAGCCATTTGACGCCCACTGCTGGACATAGGCCTCTCTCATGGGTTTCATAACCATGAGGGGTTTTGCCATAATCGCCACGCTCGGCAGGCGGGTTGGCGATCGCAGTATGCGGTTGGAATCTCAGGAAGACGCTGCTGCCCGTCTCCTGGTAACTGATTTCCTTAGTCGCCTTCTACGACATCCACGGAAGGAAATGGAGGGACGCTATTCTTAATCCGGCGCCACACGGAACTAACTGGCTCGCTTAATACTAAATCGTATTCTATTCTAGCCAACCAACAGGTGACGTGGAAAGGTTAGGCGTAGTGCCAAACTTAACCATTCCGTTCCATTCTTAACTTAATTCCGGAATCACTTACTATAATTGATGATTAAGCTTTTCTAATAAGAGCAAATCCTTGTCGGACTCTTCCGACAAAAAATCAAGTATCAAAAATTACAAAAATTAAGTATGGTTCCGGAATCAACTTAAGAATTAAAATAATAATTAATGACTACGAAAATATCAACTTTTTTAGTACTTAATCCTGTGTATTAGCATAGGTACCTATAGATAATATTGCGTATCTATACGTTCTCTAGAACCGCATCAAATTCACCGTGAACAAATGACCATGTTCACCTGTCATGCATGCTTCATCGTATAATAGGTTCGATTCCGGCCGAAGCAATTTTCTTCAATAACGCTGCATGGGAATATTATTTTTTCGCATCCACTACGTTCGCATTATAATAGGAGACGGACAATGCCGCAACGTTTCGATTTTACAACAACAATGATGCATTTTGTACACATAAAATGTTATCATTTCATTTGAACGCGAAATTATACTTGTAGGTTGCATCTGGGGGCACGGCAGTGCCCTTGCCAAGTCGAGCAAAAAAGCGGTACCATCCTTTTCTCGAAGCAGTTCAGGCCATTTTCGGCCCCCTATAACTTCGTTGTGGATAAAACTAGAAGCCTGAATTTTCAGTAAACAAGCTGGCATTGCATAGACACGCTATATTTCAAATTTCATTCAATTTGAGCTAGTACTTTAAGAATTATAACTAGTCAGTTTAATTTTGTACTCTCATTCCCTGATTGACTGACCGATCAGCAAAACTCTAAGGCACTTCTAGCACACATAAAAACTTCCAATTTAGAATACAATTAGTGTTTAGTGTATAAATCAAGAAAAAAATAAAATATTTTGCAACCTCGGTCCAGTTTTCTAGATACACCAAAATATATTTGTAATCCCATATAATTATATAGGATTACAGAGTTACATTTGCAGTGAATGAATCAGTGTATATGCATAATATAATGGAATAATAGGTGTACCTAGATGTAATTATGTTCTAAGGTAAAATGTTCAAGGAAAAAAAGTAGGACTATCTACAAACGCGGCCAAATGCGAGTCGGACTCGCGCACGAAGGGTTCCGAATCATTATCTATACACTATTTGAATATTTCAAGCGTCTGCCTATTGCCGTTAACAATATCGAGCAAAAAACGGCAAAAACATCACGTTTGTTGTGTGGGAGCCCTCCGTAAATATTAATTTTATTCTGTTTTTAGTTTTTTTTTTTTTTGTTATAGCGGCAACATAAATACATTATCTGTGAAAATTCCAACAGTCTAACTATCATGGTTCATGAGATATAACCTGATGACAGAGAGACGGACGGATGAACAGCGGAGTCTTAGTAATAAGGTCTCTTACTCTTTAGGGACGGAACCCTAAAAAAAACAAGTCTCGCAACTCAGTTCTTCTACCGTAAAAAGTTGTGAGATCCATGTAATACTAAGTCGGAGACTTGTTTTTTTTACAAGTTATGTTTTTGATGGCATTGCCTTGTCATGAACATACTCACCCCCAGTTTCTCGTACCTGTCCTTAACAACTGTCAGTTGGCAAGAGAGCATACAAAAAAACAACTGACAGTGTTAGCAGTAAATTAAAATATTGTTAATGTATGGGAAGACAGTCTCAAATTTACCTCAATACGGGCCTTCTAATGGCTATTCGATCCAGATTAGCTTATTGGAGATGGCCAGTAGTGACTTTACACAAATGACACTTGCAAAAGCTAGTAGCTAACTGAATGAGCCCAATATTCCCCGCAACATTTTCCAATGATAATAATAGAAACCATACAACCAAAACATTCCGGGTCCAAAATGCCAAAAGCTTTCCATTCAAAGAGTTCTGTTCGGAACGGAGGTCTCGGTTCTTCGGTAGGCTTCCAGTAATGATGTTAAACAAATTGTGGATCTTCAAGGCCCCAGACCGTCTCCCTCCGACTGCGGGCTTTCCAGATGGTTAAATCGGTATTCGAGTTTGATTCCTAGATCGTGGCCACAAAATTCGTTTAATCAAATGAAAATAACGTTCCCCCTCTTCTTTTTCAGGTACGTATCACGCAGCTAGAGCGAAAGGAGTTGGACGTTTTTATTCTCCGTAAGTGGGCATAAGAAATTAATAAGACAGATACGAAAACAATCACGGCATTTAGATAATTCACTTCGTTGAATGGCAGGTCAATAATTTACAGATAGAACCAGTTTGTGTATTTATCTACAGCTGTCAAATTAAAAGGTTCCATTTCTGAATGCGCGCCTCTATCGACAGAACTGTCAACTGTTTGTGCTGCAGATAAAGCAGTTTCGAAAGCAACACCATCTTTTAATCCATCACTCAAAGGTCATTAACCATTCCACTGTTTCAATAATTTACGACGCCCAAAAAGGCTTTTTCTTTCTGTGAGCCGGTTTTTATTTCTTTGTTTATTGTATTGAGAAACTCATTTTGAGTTTCCGAACCATAAACTGTCGATAAAAGAAAACTGTAATGGTACCATTTGCATATTGCCACCATTAAAACAAAAGAAAGAAAGAAATAACGGCGTCGTTCCGAAAAAAAAATTAATAACCCGTTCGATGATCAAGAAAGTTTATCGTGTTTTTTTATTGCGAGCCATAATTTTCCTTATCGATTTTCCATTTCGCTTTGTCATTAATAATTTTAATTAATTACTAACAGGGTGGGCGAAAGGGTGGTTCAGCAATATCCATACACGCAGCCGTTGTAGTATCGTCTTACGTATGAGATGATTTATTGCATCTTTTGAAAACGTCACTTCATAATCACTCCATAGATGCTCCATTGATTTTTGATGACTCGAGAAAATTTTGCACAAAGTCATCAATTACAAATTGTCAACTAAATGACAAGCTACGCGTCCGTCCCGAACGAAAATTTAACCAAGAACCGTTCGGCTGATGAAATCTCTTCTTTTTTGACAGTTTAGCCCTAAAACATACGTGTTTTTGTCAGTCCTTCGCCCGCACTACGCCACACATTCCTATGATTAATTACACTCATTTATTAGTAAAATTTCTCTCTCCTTCGATCCCCAACATAGCAAAAAGGGGTTACTTTTGTTACGAACGTTCGTTACTATACGTACGTCATTAATATTTATATTAGATATACATCTGTATACTTTCGTCGCTATTGTTTGATGATTAGAATGGAAATATTTAATGAAACCTACCGTTGTAGCTCTAGATACAGTCGAAGGGTGCAAAAAGTTATTTTTTGCAAAAAGTTACTTCTCTCGCAGAAAGAGTTTGGAGTTAATTACCACGCGTGTCCACCGCTGGTTGGCAATTTCAACCACTGAGGAATGAGGACAACTCAGACACTAAGGTTTCCTCACGATGGTTTCTTTCACATTTAGCGAGTGGTATTGCTACTACAACTTCACCAATGTAGCTTACTTAGAAAACCAAATCATTGAAAAAAGTACCGTAATATTTTACAGGAAACCACAAAATGTGGAGTACCTACTATTAAGGCCGACGAAAACTGATATCTAAACGAAAACTTCGAAACACAAGATAGGAATCTGCAATTACAACCGAATGAAAAACAACGGAACAAGTGAAGTTTTGGCAAATAACGCTGATTTAAAGTGCTAACTAGAATTGTTCGCGCGTCAAATGCCCCACGAGCGCCTGACACGCAACTCTACAGCCGTACAGCCGTAGGCAATAACAGAAATTTTAACAGGTATCTACCACGACGATGTTTCTTTCAGATTAAGGCCACAATCATCTGTCCTTATCCCAAAATTTTAATTGTTACTGTGATAATGAGTCAAACACACCAGAACTCATATTGGGACACTGACTAGCTTTAGTTCAGTAGAAGCATCATCATCATCTTTCCTACTCCTAAAGTCATGTGACGGATTCGGATGATTGTCAAATGTTGAATACGGATGGCAGTTTCGCGGTCTTATTATCTGAATATTTTTGATTAAAGGTTTGTCTGAAAGAATTCTAATTTGGAGACTAGGATCAGGATAAGCATACACTTTTAAGACAATAAAGTTTTTCGTATTTATAAGTCAATTTTTCCGAGCGATTGTCCCAAATGTTCCTCCATTCTCTACAAAACCTGCAGTGAGCATAAAAGACAATAAAACGGAAACCCCGAAAATCGTGTTTAATTGCAATTTTGGTGCGAAAATTTTGGGCAACCATTTCGGTTGATACAGCCAAATGTTCGCATGCCGCCGGAGCATAAAACTGCATTTATCTAACATCTCGAAATGTCTAAATACGACCGATCATGGCCGCCCCCTCCTTTGCAATATTTTAAATAGTAACCCCTTTCTGAAAATCGCTGCCCCATAGCAAAAGTCGAGGCAAGAGTTACTATTTGCGATTGTGATCAATCGATAGGATAGAGTTGGCTGTGACCCCTCGTTACTGTTTATGTACCATTGGAAACATTTTTGGCGATATACATAAACATTATCCAATTAATAGTCACGTCAGGATTTCATCCTAACTTTTGAAGAAAAGATATTTATTTTTACGGAGACCACTTTGGGGCTGAAGTTTCACTATGATTTTAAACCAAATATACTTTGACATAATAATGTATTGTTTTTGAAGTTTTTTGAGAAATACAACTTAAAATAAATATGATATCATATCAATTAAATTGTATTTCTCAAGAGCCTTGTGCGTTACTATCATTACATCTCAACAATGTGTAAAGACACATTAGATACTAGAATAAATGAGACTTTCAGGGCTTTGATACATTCTAAGATAGCCAAAAAAACATTGACCCCTCGGCTACTAATCGCTCAACCCCTTTCATATACACACATACGCAAACCCCAAAATAAAACGAACTTAAGCAACGCACACAGATGCAGATCAATATTTGATACTGTTCAATCGAATCCCTGATTTTTGGCGATGCCACCACCCCCTATCTGGGATGTCCCCAGAGGAAACACCCTTATTCTACACCCTGTATATACAGCAGGTTGTTGGGCATATACAATTATATTGAATAATATATATGTATAAATTAAACTAGCTCCCATGGGTATGAGGCATACTCGTCTTGTTTTACTCTTGCGTCTTTATAATGTAGCATCCGAAAATGCTGCCTGTGATCGAAATTAATTTTTTTGGTGCATATTACTTTTTTGTCAAATATTTATCAAAAGCTAATGAATCGGCCTCAAACGATCGAGTAATGCGACCGAAACATCTCCCCCTTTGTAAACCGAATCAAAAACAAAGGTATGCTAGCGACGCAGTGCCTCAAACAAACGCGAATGTCTAAACGCAAATATATCTATAATCGGGCGCAAAATGATGCGTCTCTCCATATCCCTTTGGCATCGAGAATTAACCCTTTCGATACAGAAAGGTGAACAACCCTCCCCGCTGAAAAGGGTTCGGATACTTTGTCTTATCCGCAGGGTAACACGCGCGACCATGCCACGGAATATTCATATCAGAAAAAAGGGAGCACCTATTTTATTCCAAACGCCACTTGAAATAAAAAATTTCGCTTGGAACGCGTCCAATACTATGTCTGTTACAACATTTTATTAGTTATGACATCCTGTTCTTTTAATTAAAAATGATATTTATCGATACACGCGGTGAGTTTTACACGATATTTTGTAATTCGGCGTATCTGCAGAGGGGCTGTCGGAAGACGTCCGATCGTGTCGGTCTAGCCACAAGCAGTGAATGACGTTTGACATTGACAGCTATTAATGATGGCTGACATCTTGACTTGGTTAGTAACGCCATCTATTTCAACTTTCGACACGGAGTCGCGGCCTCTTGGCAATCGGATTCTATTTTGTGTCAGTCAAACGATAACAAATGGCTTTCTAATTTTAAAACCTAAAACGTTTCCTCTTCGTTTATCTTTTGCTTTAGTTAGCTTTGCGTAGAAAAGGTATTTCCCAAATAGCGTGGTAAAAAACGTCTGCAAGCGAATGGTTTAGCAAAACCATCGTCGTCACAATATTAAACGCTCTCCGCAGCGAAAGCGAAACAAAAAACTGGAGAAATAATGACTCCAGAGCTCAAAACAATACGTCTCAAGCCAGAATATGAAAGGAAACCTCACATCCGAAATATCACCCCCATTAATTATTCTATTACATCACGCCGCGAGATGAAAATCAGACAAATTAATAATAACCTTCCCGACAATACTTCCTTATGAATGTGTGCTAATAATTTATTGAAATCATCCGTAAATATTAATTTACAACATCTATATACGCCTTATAGAGTACACACATACAAATACAAACCTTCCTTGGAATACATAAAATTTCAAAAGCTTATGCATATTTATGATCTGTACTGATATTATTTAATATTTGTACGGGGTGTGCATGTGTGAATGGGGTGGTGGCCTTAATAACAGATATTCAATCAAAATCAACCCCTTTTCCTGGCCGATATCTCTTGGCCGTTACGTCGCCCCTGCTGGCTACGACGTGGTTTATTTTATTTTAGGGATAATTCCGATGGTGCACTGTTCTTCGGTCGTTAATGCTGGCTGCCGTTTTGCATATTTAAATGTTCTAGTTTTTTCCTTTATTATTTTTAAAAAGATATCACATTCGAATTTCAAATTGTTTTTTTTTTGTCAAACATTGATTATGTATGTCTCATCTAGATTTTTTCTTACCCCACGTCGAATTGGGCTTTCTCATTGTGATTTTTGTCGTTACTTTCAATCAAAGGTTGTTGATTACCAGTTTCATACTTTTGTTCGTGTGATGATTTGCATAATAAAATCGAGACTCCTTTCCTTGCTTTGTACTGTCACCGGTACACATTATAATTTGTCAAATAAAAAAAAAAATTGCATGGTTATTGCTTTAATTTAATAATACCTTATGCTACATAATATTGAATTGGATGATAACTGATTAAATACCTATAAATTGTAAAGCCTATGACTAAATTTCTATTTTCCAACCTTTGAGGCTCATCAATATTAAAACGGACTAAAACAAAAGCCGCAGACCGGCCAGACACCGACAAAAACCTAAAAAAGAAGCAAAAACATATTCAGATATTATAATGCATCACACACAAAATGTTCCCATATCGCCTATGAATCGGTTTATAAATCTTGTTGCGATGTGGAGTGTGCGACTCGGTACGAGACTGTCTGGCCTTTACCTTTGCCCTGTTCCATCTAGTATTTTAAATAATCTCTTTGATTCAAAATGTTAACTGAGCGATTCAGGAGACTATCGCCTCCTTGGAGGGTCAACAGAAAAAAATATCCCATTCCAAACTCAAACGTACGATATCACAAAAATAATTTGCCAGCACCGTTGGGTAGGTTTGTAATTTTTTTCTAACTTTAAACTGAAATGCGGTTTTACACAAATCTTTTTTTATATTGGATCGATTGTTCGTACCTACTTTTTACTAAATTTTCCGTATAACTCTTTACATAACTCATGCACCACACACGATGCGGCATCACAGAACCAAACTTTTTACCCGACGCGACGTTCTGAAAGTTGGTATGCCGCTTTGTTTTGCGCAATCAGTCGCCTATTTTGTAAGGATGCGAGCGTTCTGAACTCATCACTTTTGCAAACCTTACTTTGATTTTCGAGCGGCTTTGATTCTAACTTTTGCCTCCACTCTCGCTCTGCTCATATTTTGACGATATATTGCATTTCCGTGTAGGTTAAGTTCAATAATTTCAATGTTTGGATTTGTTGGATTTAGTTCTCGATTTATTTGTTAGAGGCTTAACATTACGATGAATTGCATTTTAACCATAAAGTTTCATTGAAATAGTATCGTGCCAATAACACTCAGAACGTTGTTGCGTCTATTGTATACAAGCTCACCCTAAGCAGTCGCCCCTATAGGAAGAAAAAATAATAAATTATTTTAGTTAGTATGCAAATAAGCATCGCCCGATATTTTAGCTTACACCCCATTGGTGTTGCAGTGAATTTTTTACAATTCCTGTTCTCCATGACACGGAAGAAACTGTTTCTTTTTCAGTTGCTCCTGTTTTATTTGATTTTATTCTTCACAGTCTCCAGTACTTTTATGCGCTACGTGTAGAAATAGAATCTGTAAAATTGTAAAAAACGTTTTGTGGGAGAGAAAAAGCTGCTTGAATGTTAAAGAAAACCTTGACGTTTCACCCCCCATCTTTGTTTATAATGCTCGTGTGTGAGTGAATTCTATCTCTCTGTGCACGACAGGGCAATGATATTTAATTCGAAGGGTAGAGAACTTCTCATCGATTTTAATTTTATGCGCGCACACTGCGTCTGTTTGTCTATTATTTGTTTTTTATGTAAATACTCAGCAACTTTTATATGGTCGGCTGAAAGCAATTTTTGGTCAATTTTCCCCTTTTATTACATAATTTTGATGGAGTACTGGCGGAGTACGTAACGGTCTTACCTCTAAATATAGGTACACATATAGCTTTTGTCACAGTTTTTTTGTATATAATGGCTTGAGCCACTGCCTACAGACTTTTAATATATCTGTCTGAAGGCTGTAGCGCACTAATGATTGTTTAATCTGTGATCCAATGCCCGCATTTATACAATGGCAGTCTTATAATAACACAATTCCTTAAAACGCTTCTGAAGTGCAGTTTAGCCTGTGGTAAAGGGAAAGACTACCACAGTGTTTTAGAGAAATAGAGTTTTCCTTAATAACACTGTGGAAGGTCGCGCACTTACGGATGCGTTTTTTTTCCCCGAGACCTGCGGGAATTTCCGGGTATGTAACCGTAAGTGTGTTCAGTCCCTAAAATGATATGGAGGCCAAAGATCTCTCTACCGGTGAAGTAAATGTGAGGAAAACTTTACGTTCTACGGCAGTTGTTCTCCAAATTATTTCCACTGTCAAAAGAACTCACTCGGTTTAATGTAGACCTGTATTTGACTGTACCTATAATAACGTCTACCACACCACACCCTCGAAATTAATATTGGCAAGGGCCTTTACGTCAAAAATCATTATATTTTATGGTTGGCCGAAATAAATGGCGCTTATATGAAACCCGTCCGAAGTTTATATTCAAATTGGACACACTGTCTGTCCGTCCGTTCATCTCCAAGGATCAATTTACATATTTTCTCAGGTTTCCTCGATTACACATTATATCCTGCCTGCTCTACGAATGTGTATATAGCATAATTTATATGAAGTTTTTGGGAATACTTATATATTATAATACTATTGCGGAAACAACAATAAATTATTATTTCAAGGCAATCTGAAACCAAGGCAAGGCAAAGGAAACCTGAGTGTCTGAGGTGTTCACATACCTCAGCGCTTGAAATTGCCAATCGGCGCTTGGGCACTCGTGGAGATTGAGCCCTTTCTCTCTCTCTCTCTGAGAGAAGGCCGGTACCCTGCAGTGGGATTATTTCAAGGCAATCTGAAACCAAGGCAAGGCAAGAAAACCCGAGTGTCTGAGGTGTTCACATACCTCAGCGCTTGAAATTGCCAATCCGCGGTGGGCACTCGTGGAGATTGAGCCCTCTCTCTCTCTCTCTCTCTCTCTCTCTGAGAGAAGGCTGGTACCCTGCAGTGGGACGAATGTGGGCTACATAAAAAAATAATAAAATTTGCAAGGCAGCTAATGAAAGCGAAAAGGAGAAACAAAATACAGCTTTGATTAAACTACATACGATGTTTTCTTTTAACAGCCAAATTCCAATTAAAATTTATACCAAGCACGTCGGCAAACAAAACAATAATAATTATGATTATTATTCGTAAACTGGGAAAACAAAAGCCGCGTACATACAGAAAATTGTAAATACGTTATCAAAACTCATGTATACGTAAGTATGTACATTGGGTATATAAATGTATTTGGCGTACAAATTAATTCCGACGAAACCGAATATTAGAAATAAGGTAACCACACAAAGTGAGTCGAATAATAATTCGTATATAATTAAAATAACATAAAACGCCCCGTTCATTAGGTGACGTTTGTTTTCTAAATAAGTAACAAAGTTAGGGGGAGCGGGGATGTCGGTAGATACACTCAGAAATGAGGTTACACACTTGCTATTGTGTAAGTGTTCGTATTTGTCTTTTCAGAGGACTCTTACACTGGAATAAAAGACGAGGTCATATTCGTGCACGAAAATTCGGATTACTAATATTCTGAAAGAAAGAAGCCAGCCTAATATATGATCCCATGGTCTTCTTACAGGCCTTCTCTAAGAGAGAGAATATGGGTTTAATCACCACGCGAGCCCACCGGGGATTGGCAATTTCGGGCGCAGAGGCATGTAAACACTTCAGGCAGCCAGGTTTCCTCGCGATGTTTTCTTTTACCGTTAGCGAGTGGTATTGCTACTTAAAATTCACAAATGTACGTAACTTCGAAAATCTGGTCGGGGTTCGAACCCACGACCTCTAAAAACAACATAATAAAACTACAAAGTTTAAAAAACAAGGCACTATTGAACAAGACATTTCAATCCCATCCCCTTCAAAGTAAATCAATTAAAACCTCCGCAGGATCGAAACTCTGCATTCACTCTAGCAGTCAGTCATAACAAAATTTCATTATAATATCTCATAAAACATTCCGTCCATAAAACGGCTCTTCTATTCCACTAGTCGTTTAGTATACACGACATTGCGAAATGTACGAATTAGAAACCCTTTTGATCGACCCCCCTACCTCCCCACATCGGCTGCCATTCATTTTCATAATAAAATCGTAGCGGGCGCCACAGGTAACAAAATATGGATAGCTATCGGGAATTTATGAAGCGACCAACCGAGGGGCACCAGATTTATGCTGAAACTTGAGACTCCGCCAAAGATATCCGTCATGCTTATATTGATATCTTGATTTACTGTACTTTTTACTGCGTTTTTTTTCTGATTATCCTTTTTAGAGTACCCAAGGGAAAGACGACTGCAGACTAATTAAGTGTATCTTAAAGAAGTAGGTATCTATTATGGATACTTTCTAGATAGAAAAATATGGTGATACAGCCTTCAAACTGTTTTTTGGTGATGTATCGGACTTTTTCTATGATGTGTCTGGGTTGAGTTTGAGCCCGCTAAGTTACTGCATATTTATAAAATATCCAAAAAATTAAAATATCTTGAGAGTCATATCCATAGGAAGCAACGCGGTGCACAACACCCAATCAATCTGTCTTGGCGAGATAGCACCTCCAAAATCTAACTATTGTTCGCAAATAGGAAGTTTCCATTTGGATTTATTCATTTGTCTAACTATTGTCGGGTTCATAGGGCCGCCTTTCCACTAACCATCCTATTCATTCGGGCCTGTATTGATAAATTTAATTGTTTCAGGGAGATAGGAAAGGTTTTATTGTATCGGAATTTAAATTCGCTTTTCTGTTTCGTAATCATCTTAGTATCAATCCGATGATTTCATTAATAGATTCCGAATGAAGGAATCCTTTCGGGCTCTGCCGGAACTCGAAAGAGAGAATTATAATTTGCAGCGACAAATTTCGATAGGTATCACCCCCGCCCACCGGAGGCGTCATTTTCATGGATATGGCTCAATTAACAATCGGTTTCAATCGCGAAGACGTTCTGGCAATATAATAAAGTACCACCCCACACCCCTAGAAGGGGGCCTCAAGGCAATCTTATTTCTATTTAGAATATTGTGGTGCCAATTCCGAATATTGAAGTGTGAGCCCGAATATGTGAATATACATTGTTACTCGTGATATTGCCCTGTTCAACATTAATTTTGTTGTTTTTATTTCTGTTACATTTATTTCGCGAATCCAACGTTCATCTCGTAGACGCCTTTTGACTCGCGCTAATACTGAAAAACTTTCCTATAAATCAGTCGAATGAAATGAGAATTCTACACATGTTTGGAAGTTAGTCAATAAAAAACGAATCAGTTCAAACATCACCCTACTGAAAAATAGAACCAATACAAACATTCAATAAACATGCTGTTGTAAACAGAAATATAAATAAAAATACCAATAATGAATACCGCAGTCAAATATTGAGTACAATAAAAAATTCTATCAACCATTGTGTCTATAAAAGAATTACGCACAATATCCAATTGTGGCTACATCAACGAGTTTGATGGCATAAAAAACCCACCCCACGGACTTTGGGTGAGCATTAATATCAATCTATCAATAATCCTGAATACCAAGGCGTGATCAATTGATCAATGAACGATAAAAAAACCCCGACTATTGCATCCACCCCTCAGTTTTGCTCTATCGACAATTCCTGATCAGTCACAGCACTCGATATGTTTTGATTGCACCTCGCTACACTTTTTCCAATACAATGAAGTTGTTTGCATTGAACGAGCCGTGGAGAATTCGTCCCATTGTCATTTCAATTAGTGACCTTTTTAGTTTAATTCAATTGATCTCTATTCAAACAAACTTTGTTTTTAATCTTCATTGGTTCTCAAAGTTTGACACCGTGCTCCATTAGCCGCGATTCAATCCAACAGTCTTCCTAATCTATCTCCACCGAGATGTTCTTCAAAACTTTGCCATTCTCAATCCACATGTACTTAATTACAATCGGCAAACACAATGGCACACTCATTCTCTACAGAGGCAAGTATTATATCGAACTCTCTATAGATACCTCCCCACCTCGGGAGACTTACCAAAAGATGGGGGGAGATACGAATCGTATGTTTTCGGATTAATTCGTTCGTAAAATCGTCTCCTCCGATAAGAATGGTAACTGCTGTGTACTAATTGAATCTTCAATTGCGTTGGGATGTCTGATTTCATTAGGAGATGCTATAGGATAATGTTTATGTGTGTCGGCTACGTCTGGGGTGGGCTGACGTAAATACTGATCAAGAGAGCTGAAATAAATATGCGACAGAAACAAAAGAATAAAACAAAATTGAGTTTTTCAAATAACTTTTCGCATTGTACCCAGTTTCTTCACATAACGAATAACTTATCAAAGGAAAACAACGTCTAAAAGCTATAAACTTTAATAAAGAAATCAAATTATTCATTACGTAAGTGGCTTACCACTGCCATCGCTAGCTATTATTTTATTTTAAGGACGTTTTTTAACTTTTTCACTACGTACCTATAACAAAAAAAAACATTTATTTCTCTGTTTGTTTTTTCTCTCTCTAAGAGAAGGCTTGTGCCTGTAGTGGGATGTATACAGAGTGTAACAAAATCCCAACAAATCTATCAGATAAGTTTCTAGAAATTTTCTTCAAAACAACGTTCGGCGCGGACGGATTCTGAATTGTTTCAGAATAATGGTATTTATATGCTACATTGGTTTCAAGGGAAATCACTCTGTGAATCGTCCATAACGTCTGCATTGGGCACGCGAACATTCCCAAGAAGGTCTCAAGTCGGTTTAACTTTCGTTGTTTTACAACCTTACGGTTGTGGGGTTCTTTCTGAATCCGATATTACTAAGCTCGTATTGAAACTTGTTCGAAGGGTGCCTCGGAGGAAGCGTCGAAGATTTGGAATATTAAATATTCACATTTATTAGTTTGTCCTCTGAACGTGCCGCGTATTTGTGAGTCTATAGGCGCTGTCGATGAGGAACTTGCTCCAGTTGGGAAGTGTGTTAATGACTTCACCCTCTTTGGTGATTTAGTCGATTTCACTTTATGCCAATTTCATGTGCCTTTGATTCAAACATTCCGATACGTTCCCTAACTTGTTTACTGCCTTACTTCGGGAGTTTCATCACTCAGCATGATAAACAAATAGCACGCATTAAAAAATCGATGTACTCAACCGCGTCCCACAATTAAGGCGCGCTCCTCGATCGCAAAACAGAAGCATCCCTCAAACGTCAAGCCACCCCTGTGCACTACACATGATAAAGAATTATCCCACACACCCACAAAAATCTAACCAGATACACCCTCACAGGAGACGCAAGGCGATGTGGGGTGGTAATTTGGGCAATATGCAAAAGTTGGGGTGTCCGCCACCCGGGGCGGGGGTGTAAACGAGCGGGGGCCGGGGTGGGCGGCGATGTCGTGATTAGGCCGTGTGTGACGATGCGCATCTTATGCCCGCATTACCCTTTCGTTTTCCTTCCGATAGCTGCTTTGTCGGACCCCAGCCACCCCGACTTATCTGAAAAACTGAGAGATGAGTATGACAACGCACCAGTAGACAAATCTTTTTCTCCTTAAACGGTTATAGTTATCCTTCATTAAGTGAGATTATATTTGAGGCATCACATAATTAGCAGTAAAATAAACGTTCGTTATAGCAAAGGGACCGCCTGGCCCGTGCCGAGTGAGTTGCAAGAAACTTGTCCATAATTCCATCTGGGCTGTTGCTTTAATCTGTATCTAGTACAATTATAATAATTGCATCTACGTTTAAGACCGTTTCATTACTTGCATTTACCTTTTCTCGTCACACGGCGCGAATTATTTCTAGAGATTGCTAACCCACTTCAAAAGATGGAATCGTGTAATTAATGTCAATTTTATTTATCATTGCGCCGACTCGCGTAAAAATTGTCGGGAATCCGTCGGCGGTTGCCATAAAAAGTTCATGGTATGTGCACATAGCCGAGGGAATTAAATGCAGGTTATTTTATAAATATTAGTGTCAACTTGTTGATTTCATTTTGCGATATGGACGGTGAGGTTACTTGGCTATCTACGTGACAATAATGAGCTGAACGTACAGACAGACGTGTTATTAGGTGTGTATTACTAGGTACAATCATAATAATTGCTAATGATTTTGAGGTGGCCTTCGCAAGAATACAATGGGGCGCAGCATCAGTGGGCGTCCAAAGACATGTATCAAGAAGTGATAACAGATCATGCAACAGAGTAGAATCGTCCATTCCTTAACCAATAGCCTAATTCCACAATTGTATAATATGGTCTTGAATTCATCAAACCCTCAAGTCATAAAGAATAACTGACCTTTGCATCTACCTAATGAGATGATTTATAAAACAAAACATTTATACATAAAGAACACAACAGCCTATAAATACCATTAACTGATGAGCCTAGACGCATTCTTTAAAACACTATCGAACTTTTAAATTTGATCACTCAGACCTATGCATGCATTGCACCTATAACAGCAATGTGATGAAATAAAACAAAAAAAATAGGGTATCTCCAAAGATAGCACAATACATATATTTGTATAATTATTCTATTCGCCATTGGGAGCGCTTTCGATACCGTTGTCTTGTCATATTTGCATTGCCAACATACGGGCGGCGCGTCACCCCCTTCTTCTATTCTATTTGCTCAACTCCTTAATGCTTTATTTCGTCTGTATGCTTAGTCTAATTAGAAAACTCCGACGCGACTAATGGGTAATATCCTAATTTTGTGTCCTGCTTTTTCCGAATAATGAATCGTTGGATTTTAGCGCACTTTCGTTCTTCTTCTTGTTTTTGTCATGTTCAATTGTCGTGGACGTTTAGCTGTTAATATTTTCCCCTAATTCGTTGTTATCTTCTGAACTTTGTTACTTCTTTTACAGTTTAATTGTGTGTTTATTGAACTTAACAAATATAACGTGCATTTTGAAGATCGACAACATAAAACAACTCAACAAAATAATGAACGTTGCCCCTGTTTCAGAGCAGATATTTACATTATGCCCAGCTCGTAATTTCATCAATTTCCGAAAGTCCTCGAGATCAACGGTACATGTACCACCAACTTGCACTCCGGTATACTTCCCGCGGAAAGCATTCCAAAACGTTGACAGGAAGTCGTTTTGCGACATGCCTAACGTCAAAGCGCCATTTAATTTTCAATTTTCCGAATGTTCGGTTATAGACATTGTGTTTGTCGAAGTTTCTTCTTTTGTTTTGTATTTTTTGTAAGCATTGGTACTTTTAGATCATTCAGGTTTCCTACTAAAATCGTTTTAAATTTGAGAGGAAAATATCGGCTTGTTTAGCGCTCAACTACTAATTAACAATGGCAATAAACTGAATAGATATCCAATTGCGCTGTAAAGTACATTCCGTATACGATAGCAGAAAAGCGATATAGAGCGCTGTACGAAATTAAAATTATTATCTTGATTGCAGTTTTTGGCGGAACTGAGCGCTCTCCTCACTAATTTTATTCAGCTTTCCTATGTTAAGTAACTACGTGGTTTGAACAACGTGGATTGGCCACTAGAGATTGCTTAGAAAGTGTCGAAAGACGATAATTAGGACTGCGTTTTTGTGTTAAAATTACTTTGTCTGAAGAAATCACCTCAATGTTCTGTTGATACTATTTTAATGACAGGCCTTCTACCACTTTGGGAAGCATTTTTTGTGACATGAGTGTTTTAAAATTGTTATTATTTTCATCAAATAATGTTTTAATTAACCAGTTTATGTCATCATCATCATCATCAGCCATTTGACGCCCACTGCAGGACATAGGCCTCCTTCGTGGTTTTCATAACCAGTTTATGTAGCAGTAGCCAATCCAAGCCAACAGTCTCAATATTCGCGGCACGGCAGAACACCCCGCCTGCACTTTTAATTGTACCACCGAAACAATATTTATAGTCACTAACACCGAATACCTTGGTTGCTGCATTGCCTTTTAGTATAATAGTTATTGTTCCTTTTTGAATTTACTTCACCATAGTTTCTTAGTGATTCCGTTCTTAAAATAATGAAAAAACCCTAAACTAACTCGGACAAACTGAAGGTGAAAGAATCTAAACTCCAAATAAAAGATCCTTTAAACAAGGTCGATGGGCGTAAACGAAAAGCTATTTATGCCTCTAGATAAGGAGCCAGGAAAAAAGCACAAACTGCTTCAAGTCGGCAATATTCTTTTTATTGCAACCGCACTGGCCTAGCAGTTATTCAAAATTATCTAACTCTACATATCTTCACGAAAATACGGGCAAAAGTGATATATTCCCCCAAGAAACGAACAATAAATACCATTTTTACACTAAAAGGATTCTCCATAATCACGAGTGACGTTTATGTACAGTGTAATTGGTATTGCAATTTTTACCTAGCGTGCCGTAAAGTGTTCGTATGGGCGATACTAATCTTGGTCAAGAAGCGCCATTTATGTAAAAATGTTGGCTGAATTTTCTGAACTGTCAATCACATTGCACTTTTAGCCAGAATAACTTTAGCTGTTGCTGATTTCCAATAGCAAACAGTCCCAGTAAAGCTGGAACCACAACGGCAAAACTAAGTTTTCCATTCGGTTTTATAACTGCAACGAACGATAGACAGGCAATAAATGAGCTTCCAGAAACTTATAATTGCTTCATTTCCATTCGTGCGACGGAACTAACTCCATACCGGGTTTTATTCGAGTTATCTTCGGCGAGCGACATTGTTAGCAACTCACTCCAAAACAAAATAACGGACAATCGTCAATCAAAGCGAATGCATTTGGATCTCAAAAAGTAATTAGGCGATTCGAAAATAGAATTAAAATGAATGATATTATGACTCATGGTACTGCCAAGCTCAAACACGCGGCATCCGAAAGCAACTGACAGACGTCAAAAGGAGCATAGACAAGTTCCCGCCACTTTTGCCTCAATCCAACTGTCGAGTGTTAATTTTTACCATTTGCATTGCATTGCCACCGCTCGATCAAACTGGATGGATCGATCGTCGTGAAACGTTTTTGTCAATCAAAATATCGTGCTAGCGGTTTTGTAAAAGCTTTTCGGCCATTGTTAACGTTTGAATATTTATGGTATAAGTAATTGAATACGTAACAGATGTCATGACAATCTGTGAATGATGTGCCGTGACAAGTTATGAATTTTATCAATTTCCGAATTACGTTAAATTTGTATTTTACCTCGCGATGAGTTTTCCGCCCCGCGTCAAGTCTGTCCTGATACAATGGCGGCACTTTTTGAACTACAACCCCGGAAACTATTCAATCATTTAGGCAGAGTATGTTTCTCTTTTTTCTGGACGTAACTCGTCGTACATCAAACTTGCCGCGTCGTCCCATCCCGATAGATGGCGTAGGTACCTAAAAGTAAACTTTCCTGCAGAAGCTTTGGCGGTGTCTTTTTGTTTCGGCTAGTATCGGCCGTCGTAATTGCCCCGTTTGAATTCAGAGACGAGTCCTCAACAAGAATTTCCGTACCATTCGACAGTCGTTTGAATTTTGTCGGTTAATAACGGTTTGCCGCCAATTCGCATTCCGGCAACCAACCTTTTGTTTGACCAGTTTGACAGATCGTCGACATGAATTCTACTTTCTGACGGCAAAATGGCGTAGTACGACGTTTTTTCATCCGCTCACTTGTCTTTCATCACTTCTTTTATGATTGAGCCCTCTATATGCGAATTTGTGACGACTCATTCATTGTCACTGGACGAATTGGTTTGGTGCGTTTTGTTTCTTTATTAGTCTGAGGACATATGACTTTATTTTTCTGTCGGCCTCTTTCATCTCAGATTATGCTGGCTGAATCTTAAAAACTCGAACTTAGTTTAAAAAACTACAAGATATTCGCCTGGCTATATGATATTATAATCAGACATAGGTACAAGTGGCATGAAATAAAACGTGTCGGGCTGTTTTAATGAAGGTCTGCTATCTCGTCTGGGGGTGGGCCAAATAAAGGTTGCAAGGAGGAATTATTGCCCCGAAATGGGCATAAATCGACGAAAAAGCAAACGAGACGATAGCGGTCGCGTGCACAGACAACAGTTATTGCGGCTTCGGCTTAATCTGTATCTGGATGAAGAAAACGCTCGCCGTCGCATCTCTCGGAAAAGTTTACACGCAAAATGTTTTCCCATTGCTCTGCTCCGGACTTATTTTGCCTGCACTCTCTTTATTGCTAGAGGACTGGTATTTATTGAGGACTTTTATCTCTTCCGTTACACCACGATGCTAGTCAGAACATATCATGTTTGTGTTTTTCCTGGTACAATAAAGCATATTCTTATCTTATCTTAACATATTTAAAAAAATATGGACATCGTATTCTTAGATTGTTTTTGTATCAAAGCTGGTATCTGTTTATACGGGACCCTCTTCTGGACTTCAGACATCTCTACCTTACGCCACATTAAATAATAATCATAACATACGCATAGAGATGAACAAAACCCTAATTGGTTTTTCACTCAGGTTTCCATTAAAAGCAGAACTTTCCGTTTCCCGTCCCCTGAAGATTCCGTACAATAGAGCGCAATATTACAACCAATTAGACATAAATGGCGATATTAGTCGAACTAAAGTGCGGAGATATCGGACCAATTATTGTCTTTGCGTTTGTGAGGTTTCTCCCACCTGGGGACTTACTTCTGTACCAGGGACGCCCGGATCACGAACGATGAAAGCGGTCTCTTATTTGCAGGTGATATGATATTAAATCTGTTAAAACCAAAATAAACTTTCAGCTTCAAAAAAAGGTAGAAGAAGGCCACGGAACAGCTATTTTGACTAAATTAAAGAGAAAATGGATGCTTGTCAAATAACTAGCCTGGTGGATGAAAAGTGGATGACTTGTGAAATAACTAGCCGGAAACAGATTGTCAAGACTCTTAAATTAAATTATGATGATGACCATTTATTGGTATTTATCATCTTATTTAATTTAATAATCGTTACACTATACTAAAGATCCCATTTATACTACAGCTCACTGGTTTGTTACTGCTAAAATTGACCAAAAATGACACGTAGATGAAATAATTACAGATCATCTTCAGATTTCACCATTGTTAACATAAGGGCAAATGAAACCAAAGTTTGCCGTACTTGACAATTTCCATTATAACAAACAGAATATGAGAATAGGTAACGAAGGCACCGATCATCTCAATTGAACCCCGAGCGACTCTTGGGATAAGTTGTCGACATGCACCGTCTAGGCGAAGTTAGCAAGTTCCTTGCGAGGTGGATAATTATATTGAACATCGTATTATTGCAGGTGAGACTAATATGAGAGCGCAGCAACTAGGGATAAGTGTGATGAAGATTTCGGCAATTATAAATTAAGGGAATTCAGGAAACTGATAATATTAGTTCTCGTAGGATTGAGTAGTCATATCTGCTGATATTGATTCAGAAGTATGCTATGAGTTTCCTCACGATATTTTCCTGCACCGTTAGCGTGTGGTACTGCTACTACAAGTTTGCAGATGTACGCAACTTTGAAAATAAACAAAGTCACAGGTATGCGTCCACTGGGAATCGAACGTGGGTCTCTCGCTTCTGAGTGAAGGACAATATCGTGAGGAAACCTGCGGCTTGGTTGGCTCCGCACGTATTGACTTGTCTTTCCTGTGGGATAGGCCGGTATAGGTGCTGGGCATGCCTACTCCATCTAAAATCATGTCCTAGGCACTGCAGCGTCCGAGTGTTCCCTTCACCTATCTAGTGTAAGTGAAGGTGCCACTTGACGCTGTATAAATCATCATGCTGTGGGAAAAACTGTCTCTGATCCTCTTTAACCTTCTGTTTCTTTTCTCTCTCCCGATTTTTACCTGCATAACGGTTATGGTACGTAGTTTCTATACTAGAAATTTAATTTCAGAATACTCTAGAAAAACATAATTATTTTTAATGCATCGAGCATTTCCTTTGTTTTGTCTTCATTCTGCGCCCTTCAGCACCACTGAAAGAGTAAGGAATGTAGTGAAACTACTATCAAACAAAATGGAATGCAAAAGATAGTGGCGCCGGTGACAATAATTTGTAACTTCCTAGTCACTACACATACCATAGGTAGCCATCTTGCAACGAAAGTACCTTAAGCCACGGTGTGAACACACTTGGTATTACCTTCCGATATAGACTACATCATTGTAAAGTTAGTTGTGCTCTTTCGAAGACGTAAACTTGCGAAGTAAGTTGTTTCAAATTTTGACAGTTGGATCACATGTATTCCAAAGTTGAGTTCCAAATCTTTGTGAAAAAGGGCGATGGTTTTGATTGCAGTATCGTCCCGTCTGTCTGTCAAGCATAATTTTGAGAAATTGATACAATACTCCTTTTACCACCCCTACTCACTGCACCACGTAATGGAATCGAACGGACCCCGTGATAAAACACCACCGGAGACATTACAGCACAATTTATAGCCACATTTACTTCGCGAACTATTTGCATTTCGCCACCGGCACAAAAGAAAGGCCACAGAGGGACAGTTAAGATCGAACTATGAACCCCCATAGGTGTTTACACGATAAGTTTCCGAACAGATGATGCCAATGTCTTCCGCATATTCTAAACCGTACTATTAAAGGGAGGGAGAAACAGCTATTTTTAACTATCTTCTTTTTTGTTGTTAGGATGGCTAAGTGTTTTAAACATGCGACCACGCTACAGCCCTTAACCAAGCCTCACAATCCACAGAACTAAAGATTGACTCGCAGAAATTACTATTGAGCATTAATTGCGCCTATGTACAGAAACATGTTCGTCTGGGCGATAAGTAATTCAATAACACTAATAAATTTCGTAATAATAATATTAATTAATAATAAAGAATTTAATATCAAGTATAATTTCAGCAGGTTCAATCAAACCGATCACATAAAACAATTTCAATCACTTCGATCTCTCATATATCTGCAACAATAAAAATGACCATGATGATAAAAAACCCGCAATTTTTTTGTAACAGCTCATTTCTGTTTTATTTACTAAGTACCTACCAGCTTAAAAGCTGGAACCTTACCTTTTTAAACTGGACTAAAAATGCAATAAAAACCTGCCGTTTCGAGGAGCCTAGCCTCCTATGGACGTTTGCGGTTGAAGACAAAATTGTCTATTGTAATGATTGTAGGTAATTGGCAGGGGTGACCCTTTAGTCTGACGGGACGTTCCCGGGATGCCTGCTAGAGTTGCTCCCTGTAGACCATGGAATGAGTTCTTTCCGTTCGGAAATAGCGTAAGTATATCACTCTATCTATAAAGTGTATTGTCTATACAAGTACGTGAGGTGGAACGCACAAACCTTGACCAAGAATCGGGACTCAAGCCACTGTCACATATACAAGCTGAGTTTGCTGACGTGAAGTCTGTTCCTTGAATAGAACATTTCTGTCACAAGCGCTATTAGAGGTAATTATACAGTGACCCTTTATGATGGTCTGTTGAGAATACTCCACTTATTTACATCAGTTAGATGAAGCATGTGATCTTTGAAAATTCCCTTTGTCCTGGAATAATAACGGCCACTTTGCCAATCCAAAAAGTTGATGATCAAAGGAGTTTTCGAAGATAATTTTTAAAAAGTATTTTTTGACCCATTGAGCAGAAATGAAAGTGGTCACTTTGTTACAAATAAAATGGCACAAGGTGGGCATAAGAAAGCGACAATAAAAAAAGCTTAATAGTTTAGAGGCGTGAGACAGGGAGACGTTATCTCTCCGAAACTGTTCACGAACGCACTGGAAGATGCCTTCAAGCTTCTGGAATGGCAGGGACGCGGAATCAATATCAATGGCGAGTACATCACGCACCTTCGATTTGCCGACGATATAGTAGTCATGGCAGAAACGATGGAAGACCTCGGCATAATGCTCGACGACCTCAGTCGAGTTTCCCAACGTGTGGGCCTTAAAATGAACATGGACAAAACGAAGGTCTTGTCGAACGCTCGTGTTGTGCCCACCCCAATAACATTGGGGAACACGACTCTCGAAGTTGTAGACGAATACGTCTACTTAGGACAAACAATCCAACTAGGCCAGTCCAACTTCGTGAAAGAGGTCAATCGTCGAATCCAACTCGGCTGGGCAGCTTTCGGGAAACTTAGAAAAGTCTTTTCGTCTAATATACCTCAATCGCTCAAGACAAAATTATACAACCAGTGTGTGTTACCAGTGATGACTTATGGCACTGAAACGTGGTCTCTCACTATGGGCCTCATAAGAAGGCTCAAGGTCACGCAACGAGCTATGGAAAGGGCTATGCTCGGAATTTCTCTACGAGATCGAATCAGAAATGATGAGATCCGTAGACGAACGAAAGTCGTCGACATAGCCCAGCGGATTAGTAAGTTGAAGTGGCAGTGGGCGGGGCACATAGCACGCAGAACTGATGGCCGATGGGGCCGAAAAGTTCTCGAATGGAGACCACATATCGGCAAGCGCAGCGTGGGATGACCAGCCACAAGATGGACAGATGACGTCATTCAAGTGGCAGGAAGACGCTGGATGCAGGCCGCTTCCAACCGGTCTATTTGGAAATCCATGGAGGAGGCCTATGTCCAGCAGTGGACTTCTTGTGGCTGAATGATGATGATGATGATGAATAGTTTCTATTTTGAAAAATTCTAACCTGTGTACGGGTGATTCTTGGGGGTAGGTTAGCGGGACTTTCAGGGACAGTCCGCTCAACCCTTGAGCGCAAAAGAACCGGCCTAATGGCGGTCGGGCTGGCCGGAATTAAGACAATAATTACTCGCGGCCTCTCGTGGCTGGAAGTTTTCGTTTCGGCTAATACTTTTTATTGCCTGTCACGGGAGGTGGTTCGCAGTATGTTTGTCGCTTTATCCGTGATGGCAATCGAGGCTGATTGGGGTGTGTAAACGCACTTACCACTCCAGTATCTCAGTTGGGATTACAAATTACGGGATGTAATAACATTCATAACAATCAAATTCACTCGTTAATTTGAACAAATGTTACTATAGAGAAAACTTTAAAATCGCGTAAAAATATCAGCCATTTAATACAGTGTAATACAGCAAGTGGTAACTTTAGTATGGAATAACTGATATTTTTTAAAGTGTCAAAAGTTACAGTCACTTCACCAATCGATTGTATAACTCCTTCTGAACTTTGGTTCAGAAATTCAGTATTCTTCGATTTGTCAAAGAATTAGAAAAATAGTCAAAATGTACTCTTGTACTATCTACACAATTACTCTTTTGTTCTGTATGTATATTCATTCGGCAGAGCCTGACTCTGAGCAGCATAACCGCACAAATCTAATAACACACCGTTGCGATTGAAACCGTAATAACAGCATGCATCATGCTATTTGTTGACCTTCGGAAGATATCAATTGTTCAGCAATTGCAGGGGGCCGGAGCGCTGAAGCGTTGAGATCGTATCTGCGTAACCGCTGAGGTAAGAACCTTTAATGGCCGCCGGTGTTTTCTAGAGCCATTCAAGTGCTGTGTAAGCGTGTATGTTGATCGATAAATGCTTCTACAATTGATGTCCTGGGTTCGATTCTCACTGGAGGCTGTGCTACTAGATTCGTACAAAAGGCCTTAGTCTTCGCGTATTTCCATGTTTGTGATGTCCTTGACTGGTTACAGTAGCACAGGGTAGTTTTAGTGGAGGGACTGTGATTCTGTTCTGTTCTTTGAATTTTCCGTAACTGATATTGGTTACTGGCCATCGCAGGCAAAAAGTGTTATCTTTGCTCAATTACGCTACGGGCGAATTTTCAGCAGAAGTAGAGGTTGATCGGTTGTTGACTGTATTTGATGAAGTTGATAGAGACACTGACTGATTTTATACCCATATTATTATCAGATACTGGTAATAATCTAAGTGCAAACAACATTTTCTCGTCTATAGGATAAAGCCTTCCTGTCATTTACGAGATGAAAAATACGGCAATAACTCTTTATATTATCAGGAATTAATCCAGATAAAGTTTTTTATAGAGACACTTTAGTATATCTTTCAAAATCAACGTGTATACCGCTATCATGGTTATCATATTTGAACGCTGGAATTAATTACTAGTAAAGTTGTTCAACACCTTTTTGGATGACATCGATTGTCAACTTACATTGAAATTTTTACAGCACCGATAGCGAAGTGATTCTCAAAATGTGGTTTTGCATCTTGGATGAACAGTCAGCTATATTAGGTCCTAACGTGACATACATAAGAGCTATTTTCAAATAAAAATTCTCACCGCTTAGTGCCGCGGACTAAGACAAGGATATGGATAGCTATTTTCCGCAATTTATCATTTAATGACAGCTAGTTGGCAGAAGGTACAAAAACTTAAATAAAAAATTGCCAACAACCCGACTGATGAGGTTTAACTACTAAACAATAAGCGGTATTTTTTATTTCAATTTTGTCTTTTTAGTGTTTTTTAATTTTTTGTAAGATTCATCCTGATTTTATATAGCCTATAACACTCACGCAAACAAGACGAATCGATGGAGATCCTATTTGTAAAAATCTACGCCTCTATCCCAGAGGGGTAGGCAGAGACCAGGGACTGCCACTTGCCACGACCCTGACAGATCACTTTCATTCATTAGTCGTTGCATGCACGCACGCCGGTTTCGGGTACTTTTTATCTTGCCCTTTGCTAATACATCCCCGAAGCTCGAGGTATGTCCGCCTAGGACGTCCCTTACCGGCCCTTTCACCCACATTGACTCGATATATTTGTAAAAATCTGACCATGAGTTCAATCTGGCTAATGAGTCGTCAACGAACATAGAATTGTACATACTTACATACATACATACGAGCCAAACACATTAACCTACTTTTTTTCGGGTAAAAAGTCTTTTTAAAAATTCAGTGATGCGATACTAACAACTCATAAGTATTGTTATAGTTTTTGCCCAATTATGTCTCAACAGTAATGATGCATAGTTATGATCTTTGATTTCGGCTCACGATTCACGTTCATTTGGTATTTCCGCATGCCTAGGGCTGATCCTTTGTCATTTGATGTCTTTAGATCAGTCTTTGTTCACGGAATCGTGGAGTAATTGCTGTGCTTGAGGCCGATCTTTGGTGTGGTGTAGAGATAAATCTATCTTATCAGCCCATAAACAGAGCCCACTGTTGGGCAGCAAATAAAAAATAACCAATTAATTAATTATCAGCAACATGTAACACGCTGGATTAAGAATAGCGTCACTCCATTTCCTTCCGTGGATGTCGTAGAGGGCGACTAAGGAAATCAATTAACAGGAGACGGGCAGCAGCGTCTTCCTTAGATTTCAACCGCATACTGCGATCGCCAACCCGCCTGCCAAGCGTGGCGATTATGGCAAAACACCTCAAACAAGGGAGGCCTGTGTCCTGTAGTGGGCATCAAGTGGCTGATGATGGTGAACATGTAACGAGCAAAACTATAACCAACTTAATCAACACATTAAGAAGAAGAAGAAAGACATTTATTATACCAACAAGATACATCACAGAAACAAAATAAGCAGATAAGTAACATAATATGCACAACTACAGAAAGAAAACTAAATACACAACAGACAAAACGAATAAATAAAACAGGACCATAGATGTAGCCTGTGGTGTAGAGCTCAGCGTTGTGCGGGTAAGGTAGTTGTCACTTCTGGCATCTGTCCTGCTCGCACATTTTCAAAGTCCTACTTAATATTACAAATTTGAAAGTTTGTGAAGATGTTTGGAGGTTTGGATGTTTGTTACTCAATCACGCAATAACGGCTGAACGGATTTACATGAAACTTGGCGTACAGTTAGACAAAGACTTGAATTGAGACATAGCATACTTGATATCCCGGTAATGCGTTCCCGTGGAAAAATATTTATTTAAAGTTAAAAATAGATGGCACTGTGCGAGCGAACGTTGTGTTTTAAAAATAGATGGCGTTGTGCAAGATTCGTATAAACTGATTCTGTGGCGGTACGAAGTTCGCCGGGACAGCTGGTATTAATACCTATATATTAAATTGTTAAATAATGAGTATAATCCGCGTATATCTTTTTGGCGCCTGAGTAAAGTTCGTGCGCATGGGTTCACTAGGGATGTACCACTGTTGAAAAAATCGTATCACACGTCACTCTCTTCGTCAAGTGCTTGGAGAGATATATCGTTGAAAGGAACAAAAGTACACTGATAAAATTGAATCGAGACATATTTACTCAGCTCGACCCTCTACTTCTACGGAAGTCGTAGAACCTCTACCCTCCCTTGTATTTAAGTTAGTTTTACTTTATGACATAGGTAAGTACTATGTCAGTTAAAGTTCATGGTCTATCTTTTATTTCTGACACTATGTCATTTAGCAAAAAATTATTCTCATAATGAAGCCTTGATCGGTGTGATAAAGCTACAGGGTATTTTTTTTTCTCGTGTAGCTTTGATTCCCGGTTCAACCATGTAGATTAGATTAGATTAGATTAATACTCTTTATTGCACACCACACATTATAAAGATACATGAAAAATCTTAAATAGTATACAACTGGAGTTCTTACCGCTAAAAGCATGTACCGAATTATTTAAAAATCTCTGAATGCAGTTTAAATTGTTTTTTAAATTAAAATAATGTCTTTTTTCAGTAAAATGTTCCATCTACGATATTCAAGGTACTTTCCCTCCATGTGGCATAGCCGTGAGACGCGCTGTATACACATTGGGGATTTATTAGCAAAGGGCAAGATAAAATGTAGCCGAAACCGACGTGGGTTCATGCAACGACACATGAATGTTGATGAAGCGAAAGAGGTCTGTCAGGATCGTGGCAAGTGGTAAACCCTGGTCTCTGCCTACCGCTCCGGGATACATGCATGAGTTTATGCGAGAGACAAGCTAGGGCCCCATTTCATAGAACTACAATTCAAGATTTGTTATGATAATTCGATGGACATCGCCTAGCCCATTAAGGCCGGATTTTTCAATAGTCAGATAAAACTTAACTGGAGAATAAAACTGATGTTGTCACTGTCTTGTCGTATGATTTAGACAGTGATAGCATGCAATTTATTCTCAAGTTTTATCTGAATATTGAAAAATTGGCCCTAAGTAAGACAAGTAGGAAGACTAATTTCACTGATCAGCAACGCAATTTACATCGAATTGTGATAGTAAATTATGAATTGCGAAACGCGGCCCAGATGTAAAAGCAGCTTAATTCTTAAGACCTTAAGAATTCTTTTCCCATAAAACATGGTGCATTGAAAATACTTCCTTTGTTTACCCCTTAATTCTTAAGACCATGTTTTCTTTTCCCATAAAACATGGTGCATTGAAAATACATCCTTTGTTGATTTTATTTACCCGATAAATAACTACAAAACACCTTGGCTTATTTTATGGCGCAGATTTCTCGTGAGTTCTTAATACTTTTATGTTATTAAACACAGCCGAAATATGCAAGTGAAATTCCGAAATTCCATTTCTTTAACAAAAATGCTACAACGCCATAAATGTGTTTCGAACTAGTCGACGCGCGTGGCTTTGCCCACATGAATGTCAGTCAATTCAGCATACGTTGCTATAAATCTCAAGTTAGTAATCAAAATTGGAACTACAAATGTTACATATAAATCTTACAAATGAAATGCTTCAAAAAGGTTTGACTTCTGAGATTTGATAGTCCTTTTCGCTATTAATTTGTAACAGTGTCACAACCGAGCCCTATCTTAACAGCTATCTCTATATTTTCCAAAATTACTTACTTGAATTTTACGGTAAGGAAAACATCGTGAGGAAACCTGAGTGTGTGAGCTATTCACATACCTCAGCGCTTGAAATCGCCAATCCGATTAAGCCCATACTCTCTCCCTGAGAGAAAGCCTATGCCCTACAGAGGGACGTATATAGGCTGCTTAT
The DNA here is from genome assembly GCA_963969515.1 of Yponomeuta evonymella. Lineage (NCBI taxonomy): Eukaryota > Metazoa > Arthropoda > Insecta > Lepidoptera > Yponomeutidae > Yponomeuta > Yponomeuta evonymella. The sequence goes on from OZ018363.1 coordinate 4,373,675, forward strand.
GTATTGGAAAAAATATTTAGACTAAACGGTTAGATGCTTAATTAAATCACTACCTATTAACAATTAAGAACATGCAAAAAATTACAGTTGTTAGATCTTATCATTTCGATTTTAAAGTGGGTATTCTGTAAAATTAAGAAGACGAAGGCGGTAGGAGGGTAATGGAAAGATTAACAGGAGACCAGCGAGGTTGACTTGATGGTGAAGAGGCCTATGCCCAACAGTGGGCGTCTTTCATGGGCTGAAAAAATATTGTTCCCGTTTGTTTTGCCTGTGATCTCCACACTAGGCGAACCTGTGCCGTGGAGATCGACGGTTGCCGGTTTGTGTGTGCCGGATTCCGACCAGGCTTCGCTCTGATTCGCAGAGGTTAATCATATCTCTACAATATTTCTCTTCAACACTCTCTCCCTAGTTTAAAAAAATAGAGTCTCAATTCAAATCGAGACAAACAAACTGAATTCGTTCACGTTCGATGTTAGTGTAGACAATTAACCCGTTTTTCCTCTATAAACTGTTTTGTTCAAGGACAGCTAGCAAATTAATGCTGATGGAAAAACCACTCAAGCTTCTTACTAATAAAGTTCCAATTCGTGGAATAAGTTTATCATAATCATACAACACGTCAATCACACTGAATCATTTTTTCGTCAAGTTTATCAGATGAGTCTCTTCAGTGGTATTAGGCGGCAAATATTTACCCAATACAATAACTGGATGGGTCATTCTGGTATATCATAACGATTGGAAACGTTGTGGTTGGAAACAAAGTCAAATTAAGTAGTACCTAAATTAGATAAAGGTGATGATGACGTTGAACTGAAAAATATCAATTTCTATAAGCACCTACTCTAATCCGATTGCAGTCTACCCAAAGTTAAGTAGTTTGAACAAGTCTGTGCGAAAGACAGTGTTAAGGAACACACGTCAAAATTTGTTTTTTGTCATAATATAATACTACTAGTTTACTCAATTTAATTAGTTCGTGAGAATTTGAATAAACACCTTCTTTCTTTCTTTCATAATATTTAGTTTGGTGAAAATTTACTTAAATCTACCCAATATCAGCCCTATCCTTATTTAGCTACAACATATTTCTGAAAGCTACCGTTCGGTAGCCTTATCAGAATCGTTAAATTTTAACAGAATATGCCTCGGTATCTTCGACTGACACGACACAGTTTGAAGAGCGCAATAATTAACGAAATAAGCCTTCAGCAAACTAATCGTGTGTCATTTTCATTATCGCAGTTGTTTTTCGATGTTATAATGACGTCTGTCCCATTGCGGCATTATTATAATGTTTTGTTATACGGCTGGTACCGTACAAAGTATCAGGTATTAAGTTTTCTCTATACTTTTGAGGTAAAGATATTGAAAGGTTATTTTTCCCCAGACCGCTGAGGGTATCTTGAATTTCATGATTCTACGATCCCACAAAAACATAGACGAGAGATATATATATATGTAACATAAGATAATATAAGATGTCTATGTTTATGTGGGATCGTAGAATCATGAAATTCAAGATACCCTCAGCGGTCTGGGGAAAAATAATCTTTCAATATCTTATTTATGTATATATATATATAATAGAGAGATTGATCTCTATATCTCTATATATATGTATATATGCATATATATATAACTGATAGTGAGTTTGATAAGCCGGCTTCACATTCGGGAGGTCATGGCTTCGAATCCCGGCATGTACCAATGACTTTGTTTTCTAAGTTACGTACATTTGTGAAATTGTAGTTGCAATACCACTCGCTAATTGTGAAGGAAAACATCGTGAGGAAACCCTAGTGTCTAGTGTCTAACCTTACGTACATACCTTAGCGCTTCCAGCGTACAATGGCCCAACATGAGACTAAGTGCGGAAATCTCAGCTCTAACTAGAACTAGCTAGTGAGTTCGATAGTATGGAAATGTGACATAATTAAATGGTCTATCTCCCTCTTGAATGGATGATACGTTCGTGTTTCTGGCCGCAGCATTTATGTTTTCCTACTTTTGTGAGAGAAGTAACTAATGTTTTGTTGTTGTTGAAATCAATGCATGAGTTTTAGTACATTTATATAAATCCTGTAAATTAAGGACTTGAAAAGACTAAGTTTGGAGTTTTTTTGTCCATTTTTTCTCCAAAATGATCTAGATTTTGAAATGGACACCTAGTTTAACTTGTAACGTTCATTAAGTCGCAGTTTCTGTGCTACTTTGAATAAAAAATTTTGATTTTGATTTGATTTTTTGATTTTGAAAGTTGTTACTGGGACTCATGGAATCTTATTATGTAGATAGCAACTGATGTATTAGAAAGCGGCCTTTCTTTCCATTACACATTCGATCTAAAGTCTGCTTTATCATCATCATCATCAGCCATTTGACGCCCACTGCAGGACATAGGCCTCCTTTGTGGTTTTCATAACCATGAGGGGTTTTGCCATAACCTATGGGGTTGGAATCTCAGGGAGACGCTGCTGCCCGCCTCCTGGAAATTGATTTCCTTAGTCGCCTTCTACGACATACACGGAAGGAAATGGAGTGACGCTTTTCTTAATCCGGCGCCACACGGAACGTCTGCTTACTTTATATTATATTGATATTCAACAAAAATAACTTATGATATATTTTTTTCTAGGTATGTGATAAATAATTAAGACTGTTCTTACGTGGAGCATGCTATCTCGCCCACACAATTTAACATTTTTAGTGATTGTAATAAAATGAGTATACGTTTGATGAACGTAGACTGAGGGTTTGATGGATAATTAAATTGCGTATATTCGAGGGTATTTTTCATATCCCGTACTAAGTTTTTGATTGACAAAATTTGTATCTAAAATTAATAATTTCGGAAACAACTTTTCTCGATTAAACACTACGCACCTATAGGAAAACAAACATTTATTTAAAATGTCCGTTATTTAATTATACATCAAACCCTCGGACCACATTCATCAGAAGTAGGTATACTCATTTTATTACAATATTTAAAAAAATATTAAATTGTGCGAGCCCGACAGTAATGCCCCACGTGAGAGCAGCCTTAAGCTAATAATGTGTAGGGCTTAGGAAAGGTTTAGTTCTAAGGTATTTTTTTCTTAAATATGTGGCAATTAAGCCCATGCTGGTACGTTTTGTTTACTCTCTCCCTCTGAGAGAAGGTCTGTGCCCTGCGGTGGGGGACATACGTCTTACTAGTAGGCTACATAAGAATGTAATATTATACTTATATAGAGGGTAAAGAAATTTCGATGCGCGAGTCGAACTCGCACTTGACAAGCTTTCTTGTTTTTCTTAAAGTACATTTTGACCACAACTTTCTAAGCCACCTTTCCTTGTCTACAGATCGCTCAACTGGTGGAGGACGTGAGACGGCTCCAGAGCTCCCTGGCCGCGCTGCAGGAGGCGCACGCGCAGCAACTGCAGCGGCTAGAGGAGCGGCTGGACGAGAAGAAGCAGCACATAGCGCGGCTGGAGGCACGGCTCGACATGCAGAGGGACTATGAGGACATCAAGCGAGAGATTAGGTGAGTGCCAGATTGACGCTAGTAACAACACCCAGAAATGTAAGATCCAGACACTAGGACACCTTTTGTTTCAATAATCACGAGTCATTGAAAAATGTTATTTCTGATAATCAGGCCAGGATGACACAAGAATCAGAAACAATCTAAACTGCGACCGTTTGTGCAATCAGACCTTGAGGCTAAAAACACATTTTCACTTCTCATGCTCTGAAAGTGCTTATTTATACTATACAGGCTGCACAAAAGCGAATTTTGTGCACAAGCGCATTAACTTATCTACTCATAAATGTATCTGTATTAAGTCAAAGAAAATGAGCCATCCCTCATGGTTGTGAAAACCACATTTTTCGATGTGTGTAATTTTCCAAATGATTATCAGGACGAACTCTTCTTTACGAAAATTCTTAATTTGAAAAATTCTTAATTTTCCGAATTTTTCATATTCCTAATTAAGGTTAGGACGAATGTTGTTTTTTTTTTTTTCAATAAAAAGTACAGTTAGTTATTTTGTTAAATGCTATGTTTGCCTATCTCGACGGTAGTTTCGATAATCAGTAAAATGTCAAGTTCCTGTCAATATGACAGATATAAAAAAAATCATTCAAATAGGTCCAGCCGTTCAGGAGGAGTTCAGTGACATACACACGTACAACAGAATTATATATATAAAGATATCGCTATGTCGTTTCACTAGGTAATTGCATTAAAATAATAAACTTCGTCTTAGCATGTTACATTTTAAATTTTGTTTTCGTTAATTTAATTAATTGGGATTTGGATGATATCCAAAAAGTGCATTTTGCTTGACTGTACATATTTCGAGAAATGCGAATTCGTCCTAACCATAATTAGGAATATGAACATTTCGGAAAATTAAGAATTAGTAAAATTAAGAATCTTCGTAAAAAAGAGGTCGTCCTGATAATCATTTGGAAAATTACATAGGTACATCGAAAAATAAGAATTGGGTACTAATCGCCGGCTTCGATATTGATGCCGCGTCTCTGCCATTCCAAAAGCTTGTTTGTTTTTTAAGTATGGCTAGGTAAAACAGATGTTACTTATACTTAACATCTAGTAATAGTTGCTTAATACTTTACAATTTTGTAGTATACTAAATAATCACATTGAAAGAAAAATAAAAGAAAGAAAGACATTTATTGGGACGAATTACTCGTAACATCACAAGAAAGAAAAGGCATAACCAGTAACATAAATACAAAGGAAAAACCAAGTCACAAAAATACAAGATAGGACAAGGCAAAGTCAGAGCGTCAGAGCATATGCAATGTCATTGAAATGGTCCAAATTATGTGAATATACAAAGTGGGCAAGACGAGCGATGTGAATATACAAAGCGGGCAAGACGAGCGATGTGAATATACAAAGCGGGCAAGACGAGCGATGTGAATATACAAAGCGGGCAAGACGAGCGATGTGAATATACAAAATGGGCAAGACGAGCGATGTGAATATACAAAGCTGGCAAGACGAGTGATGTGAATATACAAAACGGGCATGATGCGGTGATAGACTGGACTCAATGTTCCACTGAACTTCGCAGAAAAGGAAAAGTTAATGTCCTTTTTCCTTTCCTTCGAAGTGCGGTGCAAGACTGATATAGATATGATGAATTATTCCTTCGAGTGTCCGTGTCTGTACAATTATAAAATCGCGTTCAACAAACGAGAGATCAGTACCTACAACTAAAATTTCAAGGACCTATCAGACAGAAAACGGCTCCAAAAACTTTTACTGATTTCAACCATATTTTTTCCCGCTGATAATTTCCTCAAACTATTGCCTAACAGCCAACATTCTTCTTACAACTAATCAACCAACCATAATGCCGTCGTTCAGATAAAACTAGGCAAACAAACCTCGGCAATGCATAGGCGCCCCTTATCAGTCAAAGGTACAGTATGTAAACATGCACGGAGAAAATAAACTTCTCAGTTCAAACTATATGCTGTGAGGACACTGGGAGCTAATTTGCTCTAGCCCTGGATGTTTATCAAGTTCAATTACGTACGCACCTTTGTAATAAAGTCGTTGGTAACTCGAGTAACCTGTTGTCTTATATTTGCGTTTAAGTCATGTGCAGTGCAGTAAGATTCGCTTGGACCGGACTTTCAGTTGCAGGAGCATATTTCTAGTGTTCTTTCTCCGTGTTATCTTAGGTTAAATATGCAATCTCGGGGATTGTTTCTCCTTTGGTTGTATATGGATTACCTTTCGTGATGTTAACGGGTGTCATAGAATAAATACATGACTAAATAGTCGGTGTAAAGGATATTTATCTTTCCTTGGAGCATTTTGCAAAGTATTAATTTATCCATTGAGTTCTGCTGACTCGGAGACCCAGGTTCGATTCCCAGTGCGGGCATGTACCTACTTTGTTTATTTTCAAAGTTACGTACTTCTACGAATTTGTAGTAGCCATACCACACGCTAGCTGTGAACGAAAAAATAGTGAGGAAACCCGCGGCTTGATTGGCTTCGCACGTATTGTCTTTCTTGTGGGCTACGCTAACTAAGCGGTCAGGATGGTATAGGTGCTGGGCAAGCCTACTCCATCTAAAACAATGTCCCAAGCACTGCAGCGTCCGAGTGGTCCTTTCACCTATCTAGTGTAAGTGAAGGTGCCACTGGACGCTGCACAAATCATCTTATTACATAGATGCAAAGGCCAAACTTTTTTTTTCTGCTGACTAACGAGTTTCAGAATGTAATAAGTCTCGTTCCAAACAGGAGATTAAATAAGGTTCTCACTGAGCAGGATACCCTTTGCTGCATTAATCCTTAAAACGTACTTCAAACTTCTGGATAACGTTTGACGTATGTAGGTATAACATAGACAATACAGCATAAATCTGTATTTAGAAGTCCTAAAATTCGTATAATTTGGAATGGACAAGGATTTCAAGGAGTTCGAAATTCAAACCTATGCTTGACTTATCTATACCGGCAGCGTAGATTTGAATTTCGAACACTAGATATCCATATCATTTGGAATTTTCATGGATTTCAACAGTTCTAAATTCAATTTACGCTTGACTTATCTTCTTTTATACCGGCCATTGTTAATGCTAGCCACCCATTACTCAAGCAACAGCCTATTTCAAGGCTTGTTGAGATAGGTATTGCCCAACATAGCAAACAGAGGGTTAATCATATTGTTTGACGATGCAGTGCCAACGACCGAGGTAGGTGAACAACCTGTTATCGGGGCCTGATGCACGTGGTCGGAAGAGAGCGTTGATTAGATCCTGCTGATGTGTATGATGCAGTGGTAGCGAAATTGGTAGGCCGGGGGTCTCAGTGCGTGAGTCTCTAGTTTGATTCCAACCATGAGATGATTGATTTGGTTTTCTTGGATATGCAGCTTTAGCAGCACTTGCTGCAAAGGAGAACATTGTGAGGAATCCTGAGGCTTTATCAGTATAAAAAGTACGAGGAACATGCCTTAGTTCAGATTATGAGGTGTGTTATATGATTCTTAATTTAATGCTTACATAAGCAGCCTATACACGTCCCACTATAGGGCACAAGCTTTCTCTCAGGGAGAGAGTATGGGCTTAAACACCACGCGTCCCCACCACGGATTGGTGATTTCAAGCGCTGGGGTATGTGAATAGCTCAGACACTCAGGTTTCCTCGCGATGTTTTTCTTCACAGTTAGCGAGTGGAATCGCTACTATAACTTCACAAATGTACATAACTTAGAAAACAAAGTCATAGGTACATGCCGGCACTGGGAATCGAGCCTGGGTCTCTCGCTTCCGAGTCCAATGTTCTACCCACTAGGCTACCACCGCTGTATTTAATGCTTGATTTTCAACAAATTCCCAGACTTTGATTTTAGATATTTATGTCCACAGTCGTTTTTCCTCTATTCTGTTTTTATTCCGACTAAAAGTCTATGCAATTTTTCATACAAGCGTAATTCAAGCCTTTCGCGAATAAACAATTACTTTTTTGCTTACAATTTTTACTGAAATCCGAAATATTGTATCGAATATAATTTTTTTTACCAAAGTTGTTCAGTGCGATGAGTAATATCACTCCCCGATCGATTTAAGATTTACAAATCAACATCGTATATAGAGAAATGTCACAATAAAAAAAAATCGCTTCCTGTTCATTGTCCTAGAATTTCTGCATTTATTTAGATATACATACATAATTATATACATAAAGTAACGTCTGTATACCAGAGGGGTAGGCAAAGACTGCCACTTGCCACGATTCAACAAATCACTTTCGCTTTCTCAACATTCATTAGTTCTTGGACGTCCCTTACCGGCCCTTCCACCCACATTCGCTCGATATATTTGTTTCGACAATCTTTTTTCCTTTATCCTCTCCATATTCAGATCAGTTTCTGCATACACTGAGATAATCAAACCATTTCAAGGAAGTGTGTCCCTTCATCTCACCACACACAAAACACCGATCAACACGACTCAATGAGAAGGAACTCTTCTCTTGTAGAGAAAACAACCAAGTCCATAAAACAAAGAGTATTCAAAATAGACAAGGCAAGTTTAATAGGTTCTAAGTAAAGCTGTCACAACATGTTCGGTGGAGATCAAACGGAGACATGTTGATCTTCGCCTATTGCAATGCTTGATTGCTGTTTGAAATGGTTGTATTTATTAGAGCTGGTACGAACTTACCTTTCACTTTCTGGGAGTTTGTTAAGGATTTTCAGAGGGAGAAAGTAGTTTCAAAATTGCCATTACAGACAACACATTTTAATTACGTACCTCAAACAGACTTAGATTTGGTTTGGTAGTGCATTTTGCTTGGATTTATTTGACTTAATAAGTACAACAGTTCAAACTTACAACAATTTTAAACATAATGTACCATTCCTTACCCATATGTCGGGTCAAACAAACAAATTTAACCTACTTGGTACTAAGTAAATGTCAAAAGGACTACCTACGGGGCGTAGTAACTACTCGATGAACGTCAAACAGAAATTATTGGTTCACAAAAAGATAAAGTAGCTCTACATGCCATCCGACAACTCACTGGCCAGTATTATTGACAGTTTGGAAAAATAAAAAAGAAACATGCCACCGCCACGTTCGAAAAAGGAATCGACGAAGAAATATAAAAGGCACTCATGTCCCAGTCACACAGTCTTCGCGTCTCTCCGCTAAACGTTTCGAGATAAGGAATTTAGCAGCCCACCCCGTATTTGTGTTACCTATTGATACTGACGTGTCTCTGAACGCCCCCGCGCCCTGAGAATATCCCTTGCCCTCATTTATTTAGGATTTCCTGTCAGTGGGAACGACAAATAAAATTATAGCGTTGTTCTTAATTCGAAAATCGATCAATGTGTGCTGTAAAATCGACCGTTTTTGTTTTATTAGCGTACGCGTGTTTATTTTTGACAACCCTGATTTTATGACCAGGGTTGCGTCGGGGCGTTTGATGTGACGAACCCTTTGATGACGCGATCAAAGACGCCGCCCATCGGTCGCCATATTGGTAAAAATAACACATTAAACTCGGCACCAAGAATAGTGTGAAGGCGATTATTGGTTATTACAAAACAGTTTTTTTGTAAATATCTCGGTCATTAACTAAGATATAGGAGCCGGTGGTCAAAATCAATCAAAATTGCTTAAAAAATCGTTATTATTAACATATTTCATTAATTGCCTGCAACCGGCGCACGTTTGTCAGGATCGTGGCAAATGGAAAACTGTTGTATCTACCTACCCCTCCGGGATTCAGGCGTGAGTTTATGCATGAGTGTCTTTAATAATTTCCCATTCATTCGACTCAAAAACAAACTCGAAGCAAAAACAAATTTGTTGAATCCAACTAAAATGCATCTCTCTTTAGCACACAAAAACTTATCAATCTCTCATTTGTTGATACAAAGCCTTGCGAAAGGATGTTGACTGATCCCATTCGCCGATAATCAACTTATCAGAGCGCCCTTCTTAAAAGAAGCGGGAAACCATCGTGGGAAAACCTTAATAATACATCATCACGCTGTCAAAGCTATAGGAAGGAAAATAGATAAAGATATCAGTAAGTTATTAGCTCGGAGCACGAAATATATCGTTCATGTCGGCACATTTAAACTTGACGAGCATTGTAAATAATTTGAATATTATTTCACTGAAACATTTTATGTGGACCAAACACACTGTGATTATTTAGCGGTGAATGTTGATAAATCTTTGGAGGAATGTATAATTCTAACCTACAATCTATGAAATGGAAATATAAAAAAATAAATTTTAGAAAATAGGTACTCAAGAGTCATTGACATTTGAAGAAACTTGAGTATCGGTGGTATTCACATACATCAGTACTTGAAATCGCCAATCTGCGATGGACAAGCGTGGCAATCAAGCCCATACTCATAAGTAAGGCCGTATTTAAGTCTACGCTGAAAAAGTCCTTATTGGATAGGTTTGACTCAGAACTGTGAGCTCAAATTCTAAAAATGTATTTATTATAAAAACACAATGTTTCTTTAACGAACATCAAAGCGGTGTGTAGCTGCTAATGTATTTCAGATAAAAGTTTTAAGTGAGGTACAGTGGACGGCGAATCGGCCTTTGCATTGTGTTGCATAGTCACTTGTAATATAACCGAATACACAGTAAGCATGTATGGAGGGGAGCCGCTGTCGACTGTACTTTAAAACTTTAAAATTCAGTTTATCGTTACATAGTACTATTTTTAAAAAATGTTAAAAGAGTGGGATTAATTCGGCAACAAACTCTGCGATACAAACGTAAGTCAATAAATAAAAAAAAGGCCCTACCCTTGCAATGGGACACTGGTGTATATGTATTTGCAATAACCGCATCAAAATACGGGCATAAAAGAAGCATATCGGCCGGTCTAAATCCACCCGAAGGAAATGGGAAATAATAGAAAACCCGAAGTATTTTTCTTTCTATTTCAATCATCGCGTTCTGGCACACGCAAAATGTGGCAGCTGGCGGTTCCCATGATCGGAAGGAGGCCTTCGACTATTGTATTGAAGGTGTACCTCCAATCAGGATGCTTAAGCGTCAGACAAGGTTTTCACAGCGTCGTAGCTATTTCCCGCGACTCTATAGAAAATCTGAAAGTCTAGGACGTAGAAGATACCCGGAACAATTTGAGTTTTTATTTAAAGGCTCTTGCCTTAACAAAATCTCCATATGCATCCGAAAAGGAGGCTCTACTACCTAAGGCTCTAAATACGAACAACCTTAACTATGATGACAACTTATAAAGTAAATATGCCTGCGTAATGCATGGATCAAGTGATAGTTTTTTAGCGATTTCAATTTTTTCCCCTTAGGTTAAAAATGTTTGAATTGCAGAAAAGAACCAACCATTTTCGAATAAATTCAGTATAGTTCCAGAGATCTCTTGAGTATATTATGATGAATATTGTGTCTGTGGTATTTTCGTCATTAAAATTGCATACTTTCACGCCCTATGACCTGAAGGGTAACCGGATGCTCCTACCTCGTACTAGAATAAATTAATGTATCGTATTTCTCGTCCAAAAGCCGGCAGAATCATCCACCTTCATCTCGGCTCCCAATACAAGCAATAAAGCCCACCTGTAAAGTTTTATGGGTTATTTATACGACGACTGGCTTAAGCCCGGATTAAGTTATTGCGCCATCGGAAATTAAACTCGGGTTTAGGGGTGGGAATAGATCGATTCTATCAAGTGATTAAGTTGTGTGGATGTTTTTTCAGGTCTTCAGAATTTACCCCTTATTTTTATCTATGAATCTCCTTGTATTTAATTAATTTGAAACTGTTAATATGCATGCTAGAGTCGTTTTTCACTTTTGGGCCTCAGACCCATGAGACGCTAAAAAATCACTCGACGACTGTTTGTTCAATGATTAAATACCACCTTAAGATTCTTTAGAACAGCCATAAAAGTTGGCTTTATCTTCCCTTAATTTTGAGCAAACGTCATAACCATAATCTAATATTATGAGCCCTTGGCCGTACGCATGTCCCTTGTACCTATTTAATCTCTCTACTAAGAAAGCAGAAGACAGCGTGTTTGCCGTCTATATATCAATAGACAACATACTAGGGGCTCAAAGTTGTAGACCACAGAAGTCAAAGTCAGAACTACATTTACATGCAACTCCTTCATACCACACTTATCTGTTCGACTTTGTACTCTCTGATTTGATAAATTTGTCAAGAATGATTTTGGTTCATGTTGGATAAATTGTTTTGCAAAACTTATGAGTTTTTCGTTAACATTTCTTAAGGAATTAAAGGTGTTTTTGAAAAAGTTTTAAGACATGTTTATATTTATTTTATTTTATTTTATTTTTATTTATTAAAAAAAAAACAAACAATTGTACAATATAGTTGCAAGTCAGAAAAATCTTACATGGTATGTAACTGACCAACCAGTGGCGTTTTCTATAGATTAATACAAAGGCATAGAAATTAAAAACTTACAATATGCTAAGAACGACAGTCAAAGAGTAAATTAGTTACATTTTCAATCTGCTCTGTTACATAAGCAGTGATTTTGCAACAGAAATGTAAAGGCTGATCTACTGTCTACTCTATTAATATCTACGAAGTATATCGGAGTTGCCTGTCGTTCTGCACTCCGTCTTTGTTGAACCCAAGGCCCTATCGCGCACACCTGTCTCCATTTACTTAGGCAAAACGATATTTGTTTAACATTTAACAAAAGTTTAGCCTCCATGACTGTCACACACAAATTATCAACTAATTTCATCGTTTTTTTCTTGTTCCACTTCAAAATTCTTCCCATCCACTGTGTTTGCTCGAGATGGCTTTCTTGTTAGTTCAACTTATGTGTCTTTTGGTCAAATAGTCGTTGGGAATGTTGGAGTAAATGTTGGCTATAGGTGTTTGGCCGAGAGGCGTGTATGGGCAGACCAATCAATGGTCCAATCATTGGTAGTCGAATGTTTGCGCTGGTGGGCGGAGTCTTCCGTATCTGTGTTACAATCGATTGCGTCCGATAAAAGCGAGAATACCTACTCTTTTTATCGTTCATTGGTTTCAGATAATGGCGCTTTGTACAATGATTGGTGTGGCAGTCTTGCAATGTTTATGGAGGCTGTAAAGAACTGCGATAAATGTGTTATTGAAGATTTAAAGTAATTTTTTATTTACGAACTTTATACTGTCAACTTAATTGTCCTTATATTTCCATTGTAAATTTTTCTTATGTGCAATTAACTTATTAATAATAATTATTACTTGACAACTTTTTCAATATTATTTTTATTTTCTTACATAGCAAAACTCTACAATTTAAGCAGGAGATTTTAACCCCATCCATGTACACGTAGAATCAATATAGAGCTACCATTATGAAGGTATTTTGTCTAACTCTGCAACAAGGTGTCTTGATTAAGTAATTAATGGAATTCCGGTATCGAACTTCGGGTGCGCAATAAGGGAGGTCCATTCCTGTAAAGTTCAAAATGTTTCACCATAATAATGCTTCTTCTTCTGTGCTTGCCTTTCCATTATTGAGACCTAATAGGTCAGAGGCGCTTTTTACAAGAACAACCTTTGTCCCCAGAGTAAATTTGGTGCTTTTTAGCCAAAATGATTGTCCTACAAGCAAACCTTGGTGGTTTTTGTAAAGTTTCCTAAACTTTTCGATGGAATAAGCGTGGACATAGGAAGGTTTTGTTAAAACTGATTAGTGAGCCTAATGCAGCTTGTTGAACAGTGTTGCCGAAAACCGAAAACAGAAATTCGTCAAAATTGGACATTGGCTGTTCTTGTAAAAAGCGCTTCTTCTTTTAGATCTTTGCATCGTTTTCTCATTGTGTAAAACCTCACTAAGTACCTGACTATAACAGGGTCAATTAAAAAAAGACATGGCAGGCGTGATTAGAGTAAATACTCGTAGTTAATCCCTTTAATTGACATAGAACTTTCTCTTATTAAATAAAGGGAGGAGAGGGAAAATATTATAACCTGTATGATTTTCAAAATGACATGAAATAAAACGGGTTGCTAATATAAGTATAGCGTAATATTCTCATCAAAATGCATTAGTATTTGTCACATACTTGTGGGCGAATAATTATAATAAAACTTGTCGCGAAATAGCTGATATAATCCTACTGCATCGTATTACGTCTGGTCAAATCGACTGTCCACAGCCGCTTAGTCAACTGAATGTGTATGTTTCTAATAGATCAAGGCGGGTAAATCCAGTATTTCATCTGGAAAAAGTGTCATCCTAGGCAAAACTCATATCTATGGAGGGTTTGTAACCAATTTAATAAACTGGCGAAGATAGGTGATCTTGATATGTTTCATTTATCAGTCCAAAGCTAGAGGCTAAAACTTAGTGAAGATTCATTCAATGCTTAGAATAAGTTTTATTATTAAGGTAGTTTTTAAGCTGTCTCTTGTGTTTTTGCTCAAAGAGATCAAGTAAGTCTTAAAATATTTTTGTAAGTGGAGACTTATAATTGGCCATACAGAAGGCCTGAAGGTTTTGTTATTAAGTGTTATGTGCTGTTAGTCTTCCTAATATTAAATAAATAAATAACTTCCACGCAACACAATCACTTGTCTTAGCCTCAAACTAGGACACCTTCTTATGACAAGGCAAGGACGTTACAGACATGTAAATATACTCAGATTGAGGCCATTTATAAAAATGAAGTACAGCGGCCTCCAACAGCATTTCAACCCACGACTTCTGTTTTGACAGTCAACCGCCACTGCTTGACTAACGGGCCAGTCATAAACAGACACACAAACATAGACTTACGCCTATATCCCGGAGGGAGAGCCCAGTGTTTGCCATAAATATAGACAGATAAATAAATTGAGAATACCTTGTTATACATAAAAAAGTAATTTACACAGTTGTTTCTGAACTTAAGAGTACAGACGGCAGCATTATCACTAAAAGTGACCTCTTCCAGGCAACCTTTAATAATAATTTATATAATGAAACAACAAGGACATAGAGAACTGGACGATTGTGGAACAGACCAAAGCGGGGAAAGGAGGCCGAAAATTTCCACCAAAGGGGAAAATTTTCAAAGACATAACTCTTACCTTTCAGTGGTTGATGGGGTTGACGAAAAGGCTTCGGTATCTGCCGATATTAGGCGGATAAATAATTCAGCCAAGTCGATGGGCGCTTTTGGAAGTTACGAGTGTATTATTAAAGAGTTGTGTGAAGTTTCGGTGCTTATAGGTCTAGATGACGAACGAGGCGCGTGCGAAAATTTAAACATATTTGTTTTGGGGGTAGTTCTACGCTATATATCGAGCGGTCTCTGCCTACCTCTCCGGGAGACAGGCATGAGTTTATGTTATGTTAGTTCTATACTATGTCCCAAATGGCCAGTATTCATTCAAATTTCAACTACTTTAGAAATTTTGCAACCGATCAGAAAAAAATTAGTTTACTTCCAAAATGTTGTTCTTTTGGTGCCGCTCCTACTAACAGTTCTCCGGCTTTTGTCTCCGGCGGCCAAAAATCAAAAGGTTTTTGGGCCCAGGCCGACACCTAGAATTTCGAGTACTTTTCTTCACTCAAGTACTTTGGAGTACTTAAGGAGGACCTTCCCTAAGGCAAGAGATCGTAAAACATCATTTCGGTTCCCTTTCTGATGCGTGAACAAGAAGTATTCTCTCTGGAGATAGGTACCTAGTTATTTAATTTGGTCTAATGGCAGTGGTGAACTTTCTTTTTCTAATTTGCGAACATTCAACGACGCGCCCCCTAGGTGTTGTAGTGTAAGTATGGTGTAAACTTACTTTAAATTTTTGATTCACTTGCACATGTTGGCCACTTAATTACTATATGCGGAAACTTATTCTTAGCTTATGTGTAGTTATTCTAAGTCTCTGTCCATTTATTATGTAAGCTGCAAGTTTCCCAAATAAATAATAATAATAATTAATGTGTAATAATAATAATGCTACGTATATTAAACAAACGTGCACACCGCGGATTGGCGATTTCAAGCGCTCAAGTATGTAAACACCTCAGGCGCTCAGGTTTCCGCACGACGTTTTCCTTCTCGTTAGCGAATGATCTTCTTCTTCTTTGTCGTATCCTCATGGCTGAGGGACGTGACTATGGGTTGCCCGATTGGTTGACCATCGCTCTCCAAGCCACTCTAGCTTGTAACGTTGTATTGGTGATCGCCGTGATTACATCGGTCCATCTCGTCGGCATGCGTCCTTGACTCCTCTTCCCATCCATACGGCCTGTGACGATTAGTTTTTCGAGGCCATCTGGCTCCGTCCTGGCGATGTGTCCAAAGAAGCTGAGGAGTTGTTGTGTGCAGATGGTGGAGAGTCTACTCTTGATGTTGAGCTCTTTGAGAATGGACTCGTTTGTGCGGTGCGCCGTCCATAATGTGTGGAGCGTTCTGCGCCAATACCACATTTCGAATGCGTCTATTCTACGCATGATCTTACTATGATCGCAACGAATGATCTTGCTGCTGCAAATTCACAAATAACCATGGATACAAACACGAGAAACATCTTTATCAGCAGATGTCATTGAAATATCCTCTCTCTCTCATAATAAATCTGCAATGAGAGCATGTCGAGCCCCAGGTCGACAAAACTGTCGAAACGCCAAAACTTGGTTCTAGCATCCCCAGTGTAAGGAACACCACACATTTACCAGATCCAGGCCAGAGTCAGAGTGATAAAATATTCATTCAAGAGAAACCTATAAACCGAAGGCTTTTGGCGAAAGACAAAGATGCTTTTAAGCGTTCACTTGTTTCACTGAGAAAGTCGTGGAGCAGCAGCTGCTCAAATTTGTACAATATTTTTAATAGCTGCTATTAAAAAATACTTTAGAAACAACTCATTAGGCTTAAAAAAAATTAAATTATAAATCCTATTCGTTTCATCGGATAAATTGTTTCTAATATGGTCTTTACATTCTGAAACTAAAGAGCGTTTTTTAACTAAAGTTTTACTATTCATTCCCATTGGGACCAGGACTTGTGATTGAGTTTTGTAGAAGTGTGGTAAGACTGAGTCATAAACTAGACAAGAGATCGGTATCTTAGGATACCAGGCCTTCCAAAAACTAGGACAACAAAGTATAAAATATACTGCATACGCAAAGTCAGCCCAACTCAAGACCGATAGAGAAATTACATAAAATAAGAAAATATACAAAAAATGCAAAAGCTCATACTCAGCCCTGTGACTTAGTTCTCATGTACTTATGGACTATAATTTACTTCTAATATTAAATTACCTATCTAAAACTATTTATCGGTGGGTTCCGTACATTTCTCGCAATCAATGGTTAACAGCCGACTCTACATCGCCTCTATTCCTTTTCCTGTTCCCATCGTAAGCTATTAAAACTTCAATATACCTCGGTGGGAGTGTTCACCTACTTTCGAAGCGCGATGTTCACTAACATTATCTCTAACTATGCCATTTTGAACCCTAAGATTTTACAATTACGTTCTATATATTTATTAGGTACTTAAAATCTTGTTGGTTATTTTTTCTCCGGCCAGGATGTGCCAAAAAACTTCCTAGTTTTTTCACACTAACTCTGTCTTAGCTGATGGTTAAGAAAGGCGGGGGATGAGATTTGTAAACAAAGCTCTCTCTCTGAGCTATCTAGTGTAATAATATATGTCTCTCTCTTTCGGTGCGGTGGTAGCGGAGCGGTAGAACGCCGGCTTCTCATTCGGGAGGTCGTGGGTTCGAATCACGGCATGTGCCAATGACTTTATTTTCTAAGTTACGTACATTTGTGAAGTTATAGCAGCGAAATTGTGTACTACATTAAGGCTTGTAATTTTTTTTTACAAGCATAGAAAAAATAATACCACTCGCTAACTGTAAAGGAAAACCTGAGTGTCTGAGGTGTCTACACACCTCAGCGCTTGAAATTGCCAATCCGCGGTGGGCACGCGTGGTGATTAAGCTCATACTCTTTCTCCTCTGAGAGAAGGCCTGTACCCTGTAGTGGGACGTATATAGGCTACATGTGAAATAGCCACTAAGCTATTTTTTTGCTTTGTTGCACCGATTACCCGTTATTTAGCTTCTCTATTTTTCCGTCAATGGTTGTCTGAAAGAAATTTTATTTTAGTAATGAGGCCGCCAATTTTACTGTACTGTATTATTGCTGAAGTCTCAAGTGTAACTCCTGGGCCTAGATTCTGTTAATGCATTGTAGTAACATGACAACTGCATGAACATGGCGGTTTTCATTTCATGGCTGCTTTAAGTCTACGCGGGCACACCCATAAAACCTTCTATGCGTCAATGGTACGAAAAAACACGTCACGTGACCCGACAGTGTACCTGTCATTATACTACAATGCACTAACAGAATCGAGGCCCTGGTGTACAATAAAGAATATCCTGTGTTCTATTTTATATATATATATATCTCTATTTTCGTCCTAACAACATCATGAATAACAAAGCCAATGTGTCTGCTGATTATTGATTTTATCAACAACGGAGGCGTGTTCGTTTCAATCATTATCACACCTTTCGAGTCGATCTTACTTAACCGGTTCCATATCGCAAAATCTGGCAGACAGACTAACCTGATGTATTTAACATTATCAGATGTTGCCAAATAGCAAAACTTTTTAACAACAATGTGTTCTAATTTCATCAAAATGTTATTGTATTTTTACCCTAATACACCAGAAGGAGAGTTATAACTTTCAATATTTTTTAATTTATCACATAGTTCAATTAAATCTGGTTCTACGCGTATTCCATTCTATTCTAGTTGTATTCAAAAGTGAAAAGTAAAAAAAAAATATTCACCTTAAAAACAAAATGTTTACTTAATGAACGTCAAGGCTGTTAGTTTCACAATTAGTAGATTATATGGAGAAGAATTCCTTAATTTTTACCAGTAAAAAGTATCATCCAGGGCCTCGATTCTGTTAGTGCATTGTAGTATGACAGGCACACTGTCGGGTAACGTGACGTGTTTTTTCGTACCATTGACGCCTAGAAGGTTTGATAGGTGTGCCCGCGTAGACTTAAAGCAGCCATGAAATGAAAACCGCCATGTTCATGCTGTTGTCATGTTACTACAATGCATTAACAGAATCTAGGCCCTGCTGGAGTTGCAACAACGACATGGGAAAATAACCTCTCTGGATTTACCGCGTAATTAGACCTCTCTGTGCTCTTTATTGGATAACATAAGGTTCCAATTTCTTAGAGAAAGGTGTTAAATTAAGCTATTTAGCTTCCCAATGGGGTCTCTCAACATACTGTGCTCCCGATCAGTGATTAAATCAACGGTATATATTAAATTGTAATTAAGGTGTGCACCACCGATTGCCGTGAAAGGGCGTTAAAATCCCGGGCGTGCTATTGGAGCAAGTCGCCAGATTTGTGGCTCGATTTGTCCATATATTTGTACCAACGATTGAGTGGTTGGTGGATTTTGATGAAAATCTAGTGATGGGTTCGGCAAACGGTTTTATTGGGCTAAAGCTTGGCAACAATAGTTCAAAATTACAACATTAAACGCTTCGATTGATTCGATCGCTCCGAAACAATGTGGAACCAGATTACATTGAACGGGACTTTGCATAAAATTAACAAAATTGTAGCGATAGGCACTAAAGGTTAGTTTGCTTACAAACGCAGACCATTCTACAAAGAATCATCATCAGCCGTTTGACGTCCACTGCAGGACATAGGTTTCCTTCATGGTTTTCCCTAACCATGAAGGGCTTTGCCATAATCGCCACGCTTGGCAGGCGGGTTGGCGATCGCAGTATGCGGTTGGAATCTCAGGAAGATGCTGCTGCCCGTCTCTTGGTAATTTATATCCTTAGTCGCCTTCTACGACATCCACGGAAGGAAATGGAGTGACGCTATTCTTAATCCGGCGCCACGCGGAATTCTACAAAGAATGGCAAATCATAAATGATGTTTTACACTATGTTTTTGCCACGTTACAAGCAATTGGGCAAAGTGATAGTTTAGCATCGAGTGTCTTAAGTAGTCCAGCTCTTTATACTTCTTAACGATAATTAGTTCTTCTTCTACGTAATACAAGCCATCTATAACATCTTCTAAGTAGCTCCAAACGATTACACAGCAAGCTATCATACACGGAACTCTCCTAGTGTAAACGAGCCTTACAGGAGTGTTTGCTGAGCAAGGGAACAGACGGCGTCTTATCTGCTAATAGCCTGTACAAGAAGGTTGGGACCTCAAAGGGTTCAATCTCAATAAATTTATGAAAGGAATATTGCCAATAAGGGCAGGGAGATATCCTATTAATTAAAATACTTAATTAATTCACCTGGAATGGTTTTAATCAATTCGTGCTTGCTCAATTTATTAAGGTGTATCAGGAGGTGACCTCCCGTTTATTATGCTACCTACAGGCTCCTCATATAAATTCGATATTTTACCGTGCCCGCCCGAATAGGGAGTGTATTTTGCAAAATCAGACCCTCGATAATCATAATGTTATTATTGAAAATTATAAATTGCGCTTTGATTACGATCGCGTCGGCCTGTTTACGATATCCCCTGTAACGGTCGTGGAAGTTACATTAAAACTCGGAATAGGGAGAGTTTTACTGAATAATTGCATACTTCGATTGAAATTGCCGCGTTCCTATTTAATCGCCGCGATGGCCGGCGGGCGCGCTTAGTTATAATTATTAATACGATCGTGTTGTCGACAGCATACTGCGGACCATCGAGATGACGTCGGGCGAAAGGAGAGACG
This sequence comes from Yponomeuta evonymella, assembly GCA_963969515.1. Lineage (NCBI taxonomy): Eukaryota > Metazoa > Arthropoda > Insecta > Lepidoptera > Yponomeutidae > Yponomeuta > Yponomeuta evonymella. Next base: position 4,393,967 of record OZ018363.1, read on the forward strand.
CCGAGCGCGAAAGGCGCGAGGCCGAGCGGCGCGACGCCGATCGCGAGCGTGAGCGGCGCGAGACTGAGCGGCGCGACGAGCGCGAGCGGGAGCGGGAACGTGAGCGGAAGCCCGAGCCCCTTCGCTCGCCGAGCGTCTCCCTCGCGCACTCGCGCGACGAGCGCTCCTCCGCCACCCCCACCGGCCGCGACACAGGTAAGCCCCTTTCCAGGACTTGGACATCGACCGCGCGAGCGCTCGATATTCAAATTCAGAACCTCCACTGTTTTGTGACGTCAAGTTTACGTGTTCGCTTTACTTTTCTTTTGTGACCGCGTGCGGAGTACGAGGGCGTCCAGTTCCCACACTCTCCTCCGAAGCCGTCGACGAGGCTCATGCCGCTCACGGACGCGCGTAATCGTTCACCTGCGCTCTAAAAACCGCGACACCGCGCGTCGCCATTACGCATTCCGGGCACGCGGCGCCGACATCTGAAGACACCGCCCGACAGCGCGTAAACACGGCCTCGGACGTCTTTCCTCGTCGCGTCGTAAAACTGCCGAATGATTGCGCGCGGACGGTGGAATGAGCGTGCCGCTTGAGACGCGTACCCCTCCGCGCGACCCGCACCCTCCCTTCCCGCTCCCGACACCTCGTGTTCCCGCGTAACCGTGCTCTCGCTGCAGGTGGCGAGGAGTGGGCGACCAGCACGCCGCCGCCGCTCAACAACAACACCACGCATCACAACCACAATGGGCCCGCGTCGCTCGGCACACACACCCCGCTGCCGCACCCGCCGCCGAGCCCCTTCCGCTTCGACGACCACAGGCCTTACAGATTCGCAGACGACATGGGCCCACTGCCCCCAGGCGCGCTCGTCGGCCGCCTTGGCGACTCCCTGATCCCCAAGGGCGACCCGATGGAGGCCCGGCTGCAAGAAATGCTCCGATATAACATGGACAAATACGCAAACAGCAACCTTGACACGCTGCATATAAGCCGGAGAGTCCGTGAGCTGTTATCCGTACACAATATCGGCCAAAGATTGTTCGCAAAATACGTGCTGGGACTCTCTCAGGGGACCGTATCGGAGCTGTTGTCGAAACCGAAACCGTGGGACAAGCTGACGGAGAAGGGTCGTGACTCCTACAGAAAGATGCACGCGTGGGCATGCGACGAGGCTGCCGTCATGCTGCTGAAGTCCCTCATACCCAAAAAAGGTACTTAATCTAACAGTCAAACCTTTTAGTTTCGCATACTATGTCATTGTAAAGGACGAGCACTCTATCGGAACGTATTCATCAATATCCCTCCTCTTGGCGTAATCTTCCGAGTCGGTTAGCGCCATTACCCGTTATCGGTGCATGTCAAACAGCCTCCGCACCTGACAATAGAGGCCATCCATCATCGGCCGATCGTAGGCAGCGTTTTCTCGGAACTTAGCTCGGTTGCCGTGTCGAAAAACGGAACCGATTTGTGGTCTAATGCTTTTGAAATCACCCGCTTCACTTAGCACTCGAAACACATAACGAATCGGTCGATCCGTAAACGTCGATAAGACAAATCACTCCGCACTTTTGTCTTCTACATTGCTTTCTTTTACTGATTTCTTTTACAGATTTTTGTTTTTTATTTGTTTTGTTTTGTTACATCCTTATCCTTATTGTGTCCTTGTCCTGAAACTCCTCACTCCTCACATTATCCCGTCGCGTGTCGCGTCGTGCGGAGTGGCTCAAAGTTGCATTTATGTTCACCTCCCCTCTAGCCGGGACTTAATCTAATTCAAGTCGACAAAAGGGGGATATGTGGTCAAGCGACCGCGCCTTTTCATCCTGAATTATGATTTTCTTTTGTGCGCGCGCTTAGGATATTATTGATTGTGACGCGAGACAAAACCAGACGTCAGAACTAATTAGGATATGTCGTTCCATGAAAGATCAAAAGACAGCACAAAGGTGAAACATCAATCAGATTTCAAATGAAATTTCGCGAAAAACGACACGAAATTCTCAAAAAGTCCCCAACAGCCAGCCGATCATAATTTACAAAAGCAATGCAGTGCACCGCACTTCAGTCTTTATTATGCCGCAGCCGTTAAGGACAATAACAACCGAGAGCATACAATTACGAGAGACAAAATACTGACGGGAAATAATAAACAAAAGAAAAGTGGGGCGGACACACGAGGCGAATATCGCTGCAGCAAACTTCGAACATAAAGGAAATGATCCCAAAACGAAGAAAAACTGACCACCTATTCGGCGCGTTTCAAAGACCTCCGTCCAAATCACGCCTCCTCTCTCACTCACACCAGCAGGGACATAGGCCCCTCTCTCTTTCACTGATGAGGTGGCTCAAATCGGCAGGACACTTTGTAAAAAGCGGGAGAAAATTCTCATTGTACTATTTAGCGTGGCATGAATGACAATGCATACGGAGTGAAATAAATCTAGGAAAGACAATGGGGTACATTTTGTATCGTGCCCGACGTTACCCTTTGTCCTTTGCATCGATAGGGGCCCGCTGCGCTGAATTAGATTGAATTTTAGATAATTTTCCGGGAGGGACCGCCTTTTTCTTATTTCGGACGATAATTATCGCGTTTCCGATGAGTCCCACTTTGGAAAAGAACCAGGAGGCAAATCAATAGAATTTTAAATAAGGAACGCACGCAAATAAATCTGTCACGGTAACGGAAAAATCCTATGCCACTTGATGCTTCCACATTTGCGTTCGACATATCAATAGATCTGTTTTACATGCACAGTGGATCTTCTCGTAACTTACGACTTTTTATTAATAAACCTGAGAATGAACAGTTGCGCAACTGACGACAAAGTCGAACATTTGCCAAATAGGCCGAGTGCGTGAATTTGTATTTTATTCAACAGATTCTTGTCAAAACCAAAGACTAAAGTTTCGAAATAGGAAATTACTGTTTGAGTTGTAGAAATTCAATTCGATATTCGACTTTTATATGACAAAAACCTTATCTTAATAATGTTGATAGCCTTAACGACACTTCGTATTTGACTAATGCTAATTTGTCTCGAAATCGGTCAGTTAATAGGTATTCTGTGCCAAAACCAAGTTCGCATAAGTGTTGCCTGCGGATTCATATGCGTAACACTTTCAACATTGTTACTATCTACACTACATACTTCTGTCGATTCAGGCGTCTCTGTGTTGAAAGTGAGCACTCCGCGATTGTCGTATATTCCCACGTCTACGGGCGTGATTATTTATGGCGTGACCAGTGATTGCGGCCGTCATTATAGGTTGTTTCACAACCGGGGCGCGGACATATCGAGGTGTCTAGCCGGGCTTGGTTTTCGGAGAAAATCGCCAGCAACTCGTGTTTACTAGAGCTTTGACAGCTCTCGTTTTGATGTCTGGGCGTAGAATGTGAAGTACTCGGTCTGAGTCAGCAGAGGTAAAAGAGCGGTGGTAGCGGAGCGGTAGGACGTCGGCTTCTCATCCGGGAGGTCGTGGGTTCGAATCCTGACATGTACTTTACTTTACTATATACTTTATTGCACACATAAAATCACATGAATAAAACAAAACATTTACAGAAAAATTAAAAAGTGTGCATGGCGAGCTTATTTCAGCAGAAATCTCAAAAGTCATGTAGACATGTACCAATGACTTTGTTTTCTAAGTTACGTACATTTGTGAAGTTGTAATATCAATACCACACGCTAACGGCGAAGGAAAACCTCGTGAGGAAACCATAGTGTCTGAGATACATACCTTTGCGCTTGCTACGTAAAATGGCTTAACTATGAGGCTAAGTGCGGAAATCTCTCTTTCTCTCTTTATTTACATCTAGTATTTAGGCTTGAAATTTCCAATCAGCGGTGGGTACGCTTGCTGATTAAGCCCATACTCTCTCTTTGAGAGAAGTTCTGTGCCCTACAGTGGGACCTATATAAGTTGAATTATATATTTGGCACTGAGAAATAACTGCAGATTCAGACTTAATTTCCAAGTTTTCTTGCTGACTCTCTTTATATGCTGCGAATGTGCTAAGGCCCCGAATCGCGTATTAGGCATCTTCGCCATGGATACTATGACAGTTATGCGTTTTGTAGTGCTAAAATGTCAAAATTTGACGATTAACGTACTGGAAATTCGCGTTTCTTGACATTTGAAACGCGCGACTCACTTCGTCATAGTTACGATTCATTGTAAATATGTGGACTGGGACACTTTCCCGCGTCAAAATCTCTTTGGTACAAATACACTTCGCTTGATTGCGTAAACGTATAATGTCCCATCCATAATAACAGCTCCCCATGAGAAAATCAAAATCGTTCGACAATTGTCGGACGTACGTTTCGCAAGACGCTCTACACCGTTTCCATATGGGACAGTGGCGAATCGTGGGAAACTAGGAAACTATGGAAACGTCGGTCTATACCGCGTTCTAGCATCGGTCTGCCTAATGACATATTAGACATTGTGGAAACCAGAATAAGTGCCCGTTAGATGGCATGTGTACATCTGCAGGTTAATAATTTGCTATTGGAAAATTGATGGGTCCGGGTTTGCACTGAATGGTTCTAGTAAATATCTTCTGCTGTAGGTAATTGAGCTTTTGTAGAATATGTTTTCCTTCTGGAAAGTACAAATTAGTACTATAAGTAGGTTATTACACTATCAATTTGACAAGAAGTAATTTTTAAAGGAGTCAATTGTATTGCTCTACCTCTTCGTTAACAAGGCATTCTTTAACAAAGCATACTTCAGTTTTGTCTTGTGATACTCGTTCGTACAACAGAATAGATTTATGTATGCTAAAGTTTAACTGCAATATTACTGCTGTAACTTGATGTTCTGAAAAACTTAATTTTATTTCAAATATATGGCCAGTGCCGACTCAATAACATAAACACCGCCTTCGCTATCTATCTATTACCAGCTCTTGATAGAAATCTAATCAGCTAATTGTACAATACCATAACTGGCAACGTATGATAGCGTAATTAAAATCAATTAATTGGAAAACACACCCTATAATTTGTATTAACTTACGCCACAGTCTAGAAAAAAAAACTCGGGCAAAAAACGCCTTATTAATGAGCAAAGGAGGTAGTCCAGCTAATCACGATGAGGGTATATTACGATGTGTTTTTACGCTGTGTCCGTACAAAAAGTTGTAGACAGGCCCTTTGGTTATTATCGTAGCTACTGGACCGAATGGTGAAACGTGTTTATTGCCAAGTTATTGGCTAAGCTATCTGAGCTTCATACGTAGGGGTAAGAGGTGCAAAGAACGATTATGAAAATAAAAACCAACCTGCTAAAAAGTCTTAAAATAAGGCAGAAATGCAACTATTTATGTCTCTAGAATGTATTAAAATTCGCCCATCTTCGCGAAAATTAATGAGAACAATTTTTTCCATGGAGACAAATTCAAAATCGAGAAAAAATTATCAAGTGTCCCATACCGCAACAAGAAAATGTATGGAGCAGCCGATTAATTATTTCGCGATTTCGAAGTTATCTCCATAGTAAAAATTGTTCTTATTAATTGTCGTGAAGATGAGCGGATTTTAAAACACTCTAGAGGTATAATAGTAATTATAATACATCTCATTTGAGAATAATATTAGGTTTGGAATGTTTCCACCTTCAAATAGAAGAAAGTGTTTTAAGACTAACTTCCGTGTTATCAATCCTTTACGAATTTTCATTTCTTTCCCCTTGAGTACAGAGCTACTCACTGAACTGTATCACCTGGCAATAAAGTTTATAATTACACATCCGCCACCGCCACACTTAATTAGATCTGGATTAGAGTGATTTAATAATGAAACGTCCATAATTTATTTCTTGTGTCTAACGGGCCGTGAAGTTGTTCAGACCTTGAAGAAGTTGGAATCGATGGGGATGTTGCAAGACTTGCAAGGCAAGCAAACAAGGGAATCACATTTTTTTTCTTTTAATTTTGCGATCGTGATTTATTTGCGAATAATGCGATGACTGTTATTGATTTTAGTTTTTTTTTTGCTCGAACAATTATCTAGTAGGTATTTATCGAAAATCTACTATTTTTGTAAATAATTTTTTTTATTGGTTCACATAAAAACCTTAACATTTTTTTTAAAAATGTCGCCAAACTTGCGATGTCTGTTGCTCGTAAATCATATTCTTTTTGTGGCAGTTAAATAAATCCTTAACTGTCTAAAATGGCCAACAAAAATATTTTTTTGGGAAAACAAGAATCTCGATAAGCCATCGATGAATTGCTCTAGGAGATGTAAGACATGGTAATCTGTCAAACGATGCCAAAATTGCTGGCCTTTTTTATAGTCGACAGCAGCTCAACCTTGGCATTTTTATTCCCATGGTGTCCCCAACTTAGCCGTTTAAAGTCCACGCGTGTAAAGGCCGATGTGGCTGTACAACCACGAAATTTCTAAGAAGAATAATATCACCAACCATTTTGGTTTAACATTTTCCGCACTTAGTTGGGTAAAAATTTATTTTCCTGAGACCTGTTTCGGGGCCCCAAGTGAAGAACCGCCGGAATTATTTACCAAAGCACCCCCCGGCGGTATTTGGACAAAGTTTGGCCACTCAGAGGCGCGCGTGAGAATCTATTTTCAATGGCCACTATCAGGCGCGTCAGGCAAAGGCTTTACGGATGGAAGTTGGCCAGTATTGGAGCCGTTACGCTCGGCTTAACAATTTGGGTGTAATGTTTTAAGCTAATTCTAATAGAGGTCACGGTGTGGGGTAGGTTAGTTAGGCTGGCTTGCGACTCGCGAAATATCGGTCGGTTTTTTTTATGTAGCCTAAATTCTCCCACTGCAGGGCACAGGCCTTCTCTCTGAGAGATAGTATGGGCTTAATTACCACTCGTGCCCACCGCGGATTGGTAGTTTCAAATGCTGGGTTAAAAAAACGGCCAAGTGCGAGTCGGACTCTCGCACGAAGGGTTCCATACCATCATATATACAAAATTAGATACAAAGATCGTGAAAAAAACGGCAGAAATCGCGTTTGTTGTATGGGAGCCCCTTAAATATTTATTTTATTTTAATTTCATTATTTATTTTTGAAGCGAATATACAACTAAATATTTTGTGAATATTTCAAGCGTCTACCTGTTGCCGTTATTAATATCGAGCAAAAAATGGCAAAAAAATCACGTTTGTTGTATCGGAGTTCGTCTTAAATATTTAGTTTGTTAATTTTTTTGTGTTTATTGTTATAGCGGCAACAAAAATACGTCATCTGTGAAATTTCAACTGTTTAACTATAACGGTTTACGAGATACAGCCTTGTGACAGACAGACAGATAGACGTGGAGTCTTAGTAATAGGGTCCCGTTTTTACTCTTTGGGTACGGAACCCTAAAAATAAAATCAGTGGTTTTGAAATTAGTTAAGTACTTACACTTTTTGCTGCTTGTACGTTACTCTCGCAAGCACATTCTATAATTTATGCTTTTTATTATTGTAAAAGAATACGCATATTTGGTCTAACCGAGACTAGAAAATTTAATTACTTAAGTACTTACGTAAAGAAAACAGGAAAGAAAAATTACTGATTCTATATTTTTGTATCAAAAACTAAGATATGAAAATAAAATATGTCTAAAATAAATTTAAAAAAAAAATAACTTCCACACAACACAATGACTGCAGTCCCAGTTAGACCAGTCTCGTTTAAATTTGTCAAAAATATACGAGTGCTAAGGCCAACTTCAAACACTTCTTAAATGAGCCATTTAAATTGAATTTTGAGCGAATAATTTTAGTAAAATTCTTAAGATTGATAGATAGAGAACACTTTATTACACAACCAAGAGAAAGAACCGAGCCACATTTAAGAAATTAGCCTTATTTTTTACAGTCACAAAAAAAAATTGTTATGCGTGAGCGTGGTCGTAGCAACATACTACACCTTAATACACCTGCCCTGCCAAAAGTTCTCTGTAAAATATTTTTCACTTTTCATACAAGTTCACTGTGTCAACTTTCAAGATTGTATGAAAGATAAAAAATGAGTATTTCAAACTTTTGCCTATTAAATTGTATGTGGTATTATAGATACCTACTAAAGATACGGTTTTTGGGTTTTGCGTTACTATAATAACACATTGTAGGTATTGACAGAAGCAATTATGTCACTTAACAGCACTATTGGCAGTGTGAAGATGTTAAAGAACTTTGTAAGCAAAGGTGTGAAACTATCATTATAGTGCGAAAAAAATCTAGCCAGCAATTGCATTTACAATTAATTCCCGTGCAATCAATAATGCTACTGTAGTCGTTTTCATTTAGAATCTCTCAGCTGAGCCTGCAAAGGGGACTGTCAAAAGCATTTAAAACTAAATAGAGCTTCGAAGTTCGGAAGTGTATTAAAGCGTGCACTAATATCCATTGAGCGAACACATCGAAAACTTTGCTTTTGGCTATTGTTGATACGTTTGCTTACCTACTGAATGTGGCACTAGTTTTCATTAGCAAGCGAAATTCATGTACATATTTTAATGCATTCATATGAATCTGAAACAAAATCAATACATAGAATAATAAACCTCTAGATTCCTATTTTATGCGGGCGGGGTTTGAATTTTGAATTTCGAAAACTTTCAAATAATTTTCTTTTCTTTCCGTATCGTTCGTCACAATATTATGTGTTTCCTTTTCTGCTGGCCAGCGTCAAAAATTCGCCGTACAATACATACGCTTTGCATTTGTTTCGAATTTCGAACTTAAAACTTGTATTTATTATTAGAGCAATCAGAGCAGAATCCTCGACGCTGGATTGAAATCCGTCTGCAAAGCTCCATTGTGTTGTCAGAGACTGCATTTGACCGATTTTCAAGCGTCGAACTATGGTCCGTTTGAGATATTAAATACGGAGAATCATTCTAGTTTCCTTATTCTACGGGTAGGTACTACTAATTTAAAATCAACTTGCTCTTCAACGGAGCGTGTGTGTATGAGTAATTTTAGTAAATTGTTTTGGTAAGAACTGATATGTTATACATAATGACAAATCAGACACTCTACTCTCGACGTTATTGTGTTCAATATTGCGTCAAAATTAAATGCTATAAGTCAGGAATAACGACTTAGTAAACGTTATGATATTTTCACATACTTACATTACAATTTTATTATGTATGAGAAATAGCATTAACTTATCGAAACTTTAGCACTTCATTTTAACGCTAAATTAGTGCCAAGAATGTTAAACCTATGTAAAACAAAATATTTTTTCAGTAAAGGCTAGTCAAAGCTAGCAAAAGCCTTTAGGGTCTACATAACACGTCATTTTCAAACCGGTTAACTTGTACAAAATTCGTGTAATATTGACCCGTCCCGGTAATAAATCATAAAACTTTAAGAGCACACATGAAAATCCCTCCCTTGGCCGATCATCGCCCTAATTACCCCATAGACCATGCGGGAATCGAATAGAACCTCTCGCTAATTGAGTGTTGATTCACATATGGTGAGTTGAAACAAAAAAATCATTAACTTATTTCTAGAGCCCGCGTTGAGATAAATGAATTCTCGAAAAGCGATCAAGATGAGATAAAACTGCCGAGTAATTAAATAAAACATGTGAAAAAATCCTTGTCGGTGAATTACAGCGACATCTATTGTATGGGACAAGGCAACATGCACTTATAAAAGGAGAGCCTTAACATTCTAGACTACATTCTTACCACGGGATCATAGGAAACGGAAGATCATTATTATAAGGATAATAACAGATAATAGGTAGGTGTAAATACTCGCTTATAAAAATTGCGAGTGCGATCGCCAAGGACCGCCTTGGAAAATTACCGACGATTTTTTTCAATAGTAGGTAGGTATAGCGCACAAAAGAGTACATTCCGAACAAAAAGGTTTCATGCGACAGCCACTTAGAAAGGCCTTTGAAAAACTAAATAGCCGTTTAAGAGCATTTTACACTGAAATAATTTGAAAAAAGAACGAGAAAAATGACGGCATTCGCTCAGAAATGCGACAGGCTGCGCCATCTGGCGGCGAGTAGCGCGAGCAACTAGGTGCAGGGGTCAAAAAGACAATTTCACGAAGAATGCCTCACATCTCGCGGCCGGCTTTGACGGCTTCCGACGAAGCAATCAAGGCCCTTTACCGGGATATTTATGATTATAATACCAAGTGCCATTATCCCCTTTATGATTTTATACCTATAGCGACCTACGTTAATTGAACATCACTCTTGGACTTTGCAGAATAGCTTCGAAATAGTGCAGACAACAAAAAACGACTCTGCGAAACTGCGAGCAATTAAGACTTCCTCAAAATAAACGGTCATTAGACATCATAGTCGAGTGTGGTGCATTACGCTGCATTCTTGTTCATAAATCCAACACATTTAACAACGTTGATCCAAATATACCCTACTTCTGAATACAACGGTTGACAGTACAAGGCATTCATTAATCTAGCCGTTTCATTTCAGCTGCAAAATATTTTAAGGGTTTCCACTAAACGCCGCGAGTGAGGACACCTTCGCCCATTAACAAGGCGAATTAAGTAATTGCTTTATTTTAGGTTGCACTTTCGTAATGGACTGTAATATTCGCAGAGAAAGATTTAAGTGTAGTTAGATAGTTTTGCTAGTACTTAAGTAGGTACCTTCTTAGTTTTGCGCTCTGTGCTATTGGCAGTTTTGGTAGTAGGTAAGTAGGTACTTAGTTTTGCGCTTACTTACTTTTCGATGTCGGAACTGAAAATTGAAATCGACTCTTTTTTTGTTCCCGTTTTTTTTTTATGAAATTCGTAGCATCTTATAATTATTACAACAAAACATCAATATGCATGGACTTAAAAAAATTATACCTAAAATATAGAATTCAACAACCCACAATTACCCACAATTAACTATTTTATGACCGTCTAAAAAGCATCAAAACAATCTGTTTTATACTAAATCAGTTTTGTACATAGAAAAAATTGTAATCGTTGTAGGAATCCCGTTTGTTTCACAACAAAAATCAATATTTTCGCAACAGAAACTGTCTGTCACCACTAGGGCCAAGCAAGAGCAATGCCACCCGGGTAATTAATTTCACTAAATGGTGAGACATTTACCGCAGAACGCATAAACACGACCAACAAAAGTCGTACGTCACCACCCACGCTTCGGCCGTGTTTGATTGTTTCAAATCAACAATAAACACTATCGAGGACTACGAATGCAATCCAACTTTCCGGCAATTTTGGCGCGCAATTAAGCGTTCTAAAATCAAACGCCGCGTCACTGGCCGCCATCTTGAAGTGGCCCGTTTCACGTAAACAGTTTTATAGAAAATTAAGTGCATTGTGACATATTATCCCTAACGATTAATTGGGGACGTTTCGGGCCGAGAGCCGCGCTCTAAATCACGGATCTGTCTCACGAGATGCGATGTTTAAGTTGTCACTTTGGACGGGATTTGTGGTCGGGCATTCTGCATTCGGTTCTTTGCCTGTCTTGCATAATTACCAAGAATTAATGCGTAGATGAGTGACACGAGCCACATTTCCCTTCTCATCTTTTTTCCGCCGTTTTCGGTTGACGGTCGATTTCACGCAGCATGAAACTAATGGACTGAATAAAGTTACGACGCATTGTTTGCGTGTCGAAAAACAATCTATTTGCAGCGATAATCAATAAAGCGGCACTGCAGAACAAATCAATGGCTCTAATAACTGGTGTGGTGGAACCGATGAAAAATTAAGCATGTTTGCCAGACTAGATAAAACTTCTTTACACGCAATCGCTACCTGCTTACTGAATTTTATTAAAACTGAACTTCAGAACAGAACATACTTTTATTAATTCAAAATTGGAACATCAATAAGTTTTAAAAAGCTACACCGTTTACGCTGATACTTTTTTTTCAACAAAGGAGATTCGTTTAAAAAAGTTGTCTATCAAGCGCAAAGTTCGTACACAGTCCGAAATATGCAAGTGGAGGCGAAAAGGTGCGAAAGGCAAGTAGTAACAACATTACAGCTATATCGGAAAAGTTGCTGGCGTGTCGTCAGTTAGTGGAATTTGGTTAAAAACTTGCCGTGCTATCGTTAAAAAGTTACTGGATAAGCTCCCGTGGGCCAATACGACGGAGCCTTATTCATAATGGAGACAAGGAAAAGGAATATTTGGAAGGTGCTAAAAAGTTATCGCCGCCACCACGTTGAAAACTGAAACCCTTAAATGATGTTTTGTATCTACTGGGAGTATTAGAAAGGTCCGGTAAGATTTAAGAGGGTTATTCTACTCGTCAATGGAAAAAACATTGACTACGGGACCAACTCTATAATGATGCATTCATATTTCTGTACCTCAGAGGTAAATAACTTTCAACTTTTAAGTCAACTTTTTTTGAAAATGGTTTTTTTTACGGATTTCGATTATTTAATGTATACTTACTCCTTGACGTGGTAAAAAGTATTAAGTCCTATCGGCAATACTTTTCAATATATTCAGAATTAAATAGTAGTAAGTCACTTGAGCTCTACAGGTAAATAATAATACTAACCCTTATCATAGTTTACCTCTAAAGCCGTGACAAAACTCGATGCAATCGGTCGGTAACAAGTCGAAGTGCGCTTACCGGACTTATTATTCTTGAGTATTTTCATGTTTGATGTACGCTCCAATTTAGCATTACAAAAAAAAAATCCGGCCGCAGACCTTTACTTGCTCGTCATGAAAAGTTTTTAATTTGTTGTTTTTAAGCGGTTGTTATTCTTTACCTCTGAGGTACAGATTTTCGCTGGCGAAAGTATCAACATGTTTTATGGAACAACTGATATGTTCATATGGAACTAATATTTCAAAATCGATCCCGTAATAAAATATGTAGGTAGGTATGTAAAATCATTCTGTTAAGTTCTACTTGACCTTTCTGCCACAGCTACAAACGAAGCACACAAAGTTTTGTCACAACTTTTTAATAATATGAGAGACGTGGTAGAGTCCAGACTATAGATACTGATTTCAGTCAGGAATCTCTAGAGGACTCGCAAAATTGATTATCGAATCTCGTTATAAAACTACGGACATCCAACTTTGCCTGCCTGCTTCTAATTGGGACTTTTTTCGGCGAAACCCTTGACGTCAGGAGGATACTGTGATGATACAAATTGTTAAAGGGGATCAGAGTTAGTGCTTCGTCTTTACAACTCGGTCGATTATCTACGTGAGTCTTCATACAAAAACAGCGCCTCTAGGTCACAGTTAAATACATATTAACGGTCAAATTCCAACCAATTGAACTGTATTTTGTAAAATAAGAATAAGAACCCCGAGCTATGAAGCTGCCACAAGAATGGTTCACGGCATTCCATTGCTCCGCAAAGTACCATCGAATTGTATTCAGATGATAGAGTAGGGAGTGCAGCAGTCTAATGTTCCTCTCAGGTATAGAATCAATTGTGGCCGGTACCCTCCGGCTGCTAGATTGCCATCTAGCACGCGATCCCGATCGAACGGACTGGCACGCGATGTCAATAGAGAAAACGGAAGGCAAACGAAAGCCATTCAACTCGAAAAAGAAACAAAACTCAAATAGAGAACGTCAAAATATCTAAACGCTCGCACGCTCTCATTTGTACATTTCCAGCCGCGGGGGGAACACTTCGCACCTAATTTTAGCGTTGGGCGTTTATGCAACAATTTCTTTTGCAGTGCATTAACAATTCAAATGCAGACTTTTTTTTTCTCTCTGCCTTCCTATGCCATTGCAACACTTTCCACGGGCACCGACGTCCGTTCCCGCGTAGAACTTCGATGCAAATGAGCATCGATCCACACGGTGACGTATGGAACGCGCACTTCTCGCCCATTTCTTTTGCAACTACCCACTTTGATTTACAAATGGGGCAAAAGCGATCGCTTAGACAGTCGCAGGTGGCGGATTAATTCTTTATATTACCTTGGCTATGTAAATGTGTGTGTGGGCGTGTCTGAGTGGCACACATGCGAAAAGTTTCTGTGTCACGTTTGTGGCGCGATAATTTAGGCCACGCTACCGCCGCCCCTTTACTTTCCGAAGTTGAATGATGAATATTCATAGGCCATAGGCAATCAATATAAGCGATAAAAAATAGTTTTCGCGTGTACTCACGCGATACTGTGTCGCATAAACAAGTAATTTTCCTTTTGTATCCTTAAAATTATTACAGCCATTTACACGTTTGCTTCTCTGCTCCATTTCTAGTTGACCGCGGTCCTTCGACACGATCCGATAGCGCGGGCTGGCGTGACCGGACGCAGTAATTGAAGTCTCTTTTACTTTAAGCGTTCATCAAAAATGCACATCTTAATGACCTCCATAAAATCATATCGCTAAGATGTTTTATAGTCTCAAAACCGGAGATAAGAGCGAATCGTAAAGCAAATATCAATAAAGGAACACTTCAATTGAAACTCGTAATTCGGCGGCCATTTTGAGTTATTAGTCAAGATGGCGGAGTGTGCGTTAGGAAGACAAGTGGATTTTTTTAAAATTATTTTCGTGGCACGTTCTTGTAATTGTCCCGGGGTTACAATGTGAATTAACAAACGTGCGACAAGATCAAAGACTCTAATAGACGTGTTCGTTATTTATGTACGGACGTGGTATCACCGTTGAATTTACAATAAGTTTATTCGCTAATCGAAGAGGGGTCATTGCCAGATTGTTTTAAAACGACATTCAGTGCATGCTACCCATTTTAATGTCGATCAATTCGACGAAAATAGACGTTCATTTCAGATAGAAGAGAATGCTCAATTGCTCAATTTAATACTACTTCAAAAAAAAGTCTCAAGGGGTGAAATTAAGCAAGGAGATATACCATCTTGTGGAAGGGGATAAGGGATAATCTAACGCGAACGAAGTCGCGCGCATAACTAGTCAAAGCATGCGGCATTTATGGTTTGGCGAGTTTTAATGTACTGTAGCACCTGTATTATGTTAAGGTATAAATAAATATTTAAAAAAATATGGTACCTACATAGGATTATTTCTAAAATTCGCAAAATATAAAAATTAAGTAGAGTTAGTTATTTACAAACACTTTTTCTATCGTTTTTGAATTTTTTTGTTCAATATCCATTTTTTAGGGTTCCGTAGTCGACAAAGAACATTTATAGTTTCGCCATGTCCGTCCGTCTGTCCGTATGTCCGTATGTCTGTCTGTCCGCGGCCTAGCTCAGAGACGATTTGTACTAGAAACCTGGAATTTGGCTTAAACATACATATTAACTTCTTCTTCTTGTGGCTGAATGATGATGATGATACATATTAATAAAGCCAACAAAACGGTACAATAAAATCTTAAAACCATTTGTTTTAGCGTCCCCCCTACACCTAAATTAGGGATGCAATTTTTTTTTCTCGCCTACTCCATAGTGTGGGGGATCGGTGGCTTGGTCGTTAAAAAATATTGTGGGTGCAGGGAAATCATTATTTAATTAAGGGTTCCGTTTGCGAAATATAAGCATTAAAGCGCGAATTTTTGTCCTAACAGGGCGTCCCCGCCCCCTCTCCTGGCTGAACGGTTGATTGTAGAATCGTGAAAAAATTCAGGGTACATATAACTTAGATAGAAAGTACAACGAGGAATAGGCGACCAACTTATAAACGGGAAACTTCGTACAAAATCCATTGAAAATTACGTTCATGAAGTTGTTAGAGTTCTGTAAAGCAGGTAAGACCTCCTCTTTCTACGGAACCCTACACTGCGCGTGGCCCGATACACACTTGGCCGGTTTTTTGCGTATTAGTTATAACCCTTTACACATCAATCACTTCAGTATCACATGAAAGTATTACACCTGTATCTTACTTTTTTACTGATTTCGTGTACACAAACAACAACAAAATCGATATTGTCACACCATATTGGTAAAATTACACTGAAACTGACCTGTATATATGAACAACCCTGCACATGTAATTTGTGACAATAAATATATTATGGACTAGCTGTGCCCGCGACTCCGTTCGCGTACATTTCGATTTTTACGAAGCATTTGTATGGGGGCCACGTCTTATCATAACTGGAGCTAGAATTTAAATAGCGTATCCTGTGTCCCAGATGTCTATATGTTTTTATACCAAATTTCATCAAATTCGGATAATTGGTTTAAGAGTTATGGAGGAACATACATACATACATACACACATACAGAAAAAAATTCTAAAAATCGTGAAATTAGTTTCAGTATCATATATTGAACCTATAAACACAATATCTCTGAAAACAAACTAACTTACTCCATGACCGACCCTTACAGATTTATTATTAGTATAGATAGATAGATATAGAAGATACATTGGCCTTTGCATCATGATTTATACAGCGTCCAGTCACAGTACAAATAAAGGTCCAGGGGTACCTTCACTCACACTAGATGGGTGAAGGAACCCAGTCGGTCGCTGCAGCGCCTGGGACATTGTTTTTAGATGGAATAGGCTTGCCCACCGGAAAGAACAATAGTAGCAGTTTTGTAGTAACAATACCACACGCTAGCTGTGAAGGAAAACAGCATGAGGAAACCCGCGGCTTGGTTGGCTCCGCACATTTTGGCTTGTCGTATACACAGTACTACTTATAAAAAGACATTTTAGAGCAATTACACCAAAAATTAAATAAGGTGATTAAAAACCAAATCACGTAAATTGTGTTTTCGTCTCTAAGACTTTTTATGACATGAAATATAATATTATAATGATTACGGGCATAAGATCATTATCTCATATGAATATTGTTTTATTGTGTTACATTTTATTTGAATCACGTACTTACCTACCTACCTGTTATTCATGAGTCGTTAAGACTGTATGGTCACATTGTAAAAAACACACTTTTGTGTAAGGACATGACAATGTTGTCTGTCGTAGGTATGCGTGCATGCGAAGGAAAAACTAGAACGTGAGAAAAAATTAAGTAAGGTCACTTTGGCATAGTAGACACGCACAATTGGTAAATAAAGTGAAAGTCGAAGTAGGTGCGTGAATACACAATGGTTTTGTGTATGAAATTACCAAAATATGCTACCGTTTAGGAAGTAAGTAGTAGGTCTCGTGGCATTTGGCCTCCATTCATTAAGAAACGTGTCGTCTCTGTGGTAAATTAACTGTAAGACTTTAAGGTTTTCCTCAACAATTATAAATACATTTTAATATCTCGATAAATTCAATTTGTTTTACGCCGCAATAAAAGCTCTTGGCGCTCTTGGACCGAAGAATAACAATGCTCGAGCGGATGCATTGTAATATGAGTTTTATTGTCAATTAATCAGGTCTTAATTTACATCGCCACCCCGCAGTAACGCAAATAAAGTTGAAAATAATCACTTTTAACGATGTGTCGAAAGTAAATACCATTTGGTGTATAAAAACGTTTCGAATGTGGAAAATCAAAGAGTTAAAGGAAAACGGCAACCGCTTAGCGGACAAAAAAAAATAAGGGAACATTAAAACGCTGCTTGGAAATTCCTTAAAACGAAATTATCAAAGTATTTAAAGCTTTTTCGTACGGAAACACTGCGCGGTTGCGGCGCCATTTTTATTCCAACAAGAACGCGTGATCTTCAGTTTTGAGACGAATAAACTCGGTGAACTAATCATGTGTTTATTTCTAAACGCACTTCACTGCTTTAAAACTAATTACTGGACTTAATTAAACCAATGCCGTTTATAAATCAACTTCTAAATAGAAGCGGGAGACATTGTGCTCGCGGCCAGAGACAATATGTTGACAGGATGAATGTCCACAATATGGCAGCCGGTTTTGGTCCGTAAACTCTTCGTGTTTATGGTCTTTCGCGCAAGAAGTATCCAGATTACTGGCTTAGGCGATGAGTGCTCGTCCCCATTCAGCGATTATGAGGTTTAAACTTAGCACTATTAATTAGCCAGCAATGTTTTAACGGGCCACCTAATTCCAATTGGCCACATTGTAGGGATTATTGTCAACGCTGTTTTAAATTACCTACTTGGCAATTTGTGTTGTTGCCACTATTAAACAGTTTATCGAAATACTTTAAACGTTTCGTTTTCTTTATATTCCAGTGGGAACGAAGGAGGGTGGTGTCGTGCCAAGCTTCGGACGAGGTGATGGCGAAAACGACGACAGGCTGGCGCATATTCTGAGTGAAGCGTCGCACATGATGAAGAATCCTAATATGCCTTCGAACAACGACGACTCACGAAGCAATGAGGACTCGAGTTCACCGAGGACTCAGTGCCAGTCGCCTTTCTCCAACAAGGTAAAAATGCCTTTGACGATTCCGTCTGAAGCTCTTTAAAATTGACTGACGCGTCGGTCTAGCAGTGACATGCTCGACATTTCAGCGATTGTCGTTTCGATTCTCTCTAGGAGCCACCGTACTTTGTTTGCCGTGGAGATATACTCCAAAAGAGTTACGGTCTTATTTATAAAAAACCCGATTCCTTAAAACGCCGATTAAAATTTATTCGTAACCACAGATTAAATAATCTAACTCTTAGGAGTGTTTTAGAGGAATCGTGTTTTTCAAAATAAGGTCGTACGTGTTTTCCGTGTATTTTTAGTGATGTTCTCGCCGGAATACCACAGCACAGGGGACTCTAGTTTGGGACTAGTACAATCGAATATATTATTTAGATTAATTCGTCATCTTAGAAACAAAGTTCTTAAATAACTTTAACACAAATTATTCGTCCTTTTCCAGGATTCAAGCCAAAATAGAAGACTAAAAAAATACGAAAACGATGACATTCCACAAGAGAAGGTTGTGCGTATCTACCAAGAGGAGTTGGCAAAGATCATGAGCAGACGGGTCGAGGACATGCGCCACAATCGAGAGAGCTTCACTGGGTATGTATTTAATCCAAAAAACAAACGAAAATTTCTAAAATTCAAATGTAAATGTATATTTAACCAGACCAGTATTTGTATCGAGAACAGCAAATCTAAAACTAACGTATAGTATGTTTCCACCCTTTTTCAGTGGTGGAATGCCACCACATATGGAGCGGCCACCTGAGGACATCCGCATGGCCCTTGAAGCGTACCATCGAGAACTTGCCAAAATCCAACCGGGAGGCCAGATGCCGAACTTTCCTAATATGCCTGGAATGCCACCATTCCCGAATTTGCTCGCCCTGCAACAGCAGGCCATGCAACAAGCCCAAAACCATCACATGAACGGCTCGGGCATTCAGGTCCAGGACCTCTCCATACCTAAAGATAAGAACGCCAAAATTAATGGAATGACTGATAGTGATAAGGACAAACCCATGGATGCTGAGGAGGCTATAAGACACGCTGGCAGTGCCTTCAGCCTAGTCAGGCCTAAGCTAGAGCCAGGATCTCAACAGTCAACTGGCTCGTCCGCCTCGAGCCCGCTCGGCAACTCAATACTACCGCCTGCAATAACACCAAATGATGACTTCAGCAGCTCTGCGGCCGCGAGCCCCTTGCAACGAATGGCTTCCATCACAAACAGCCTCATCTCACAGCCAAGCAATCCACCCCATCATACTCAGCCACAAAGATCTATGAAGGCGGTTCTACCACCTATCACGCAACAACAGTTCGATCTCTTCAACAACCTGAATACAGAAGACATTGTGAGGAGAGTCAAAGAAGCCCTGAGCCAGTATTCTATCAGTCAAAGACTATTCGGTGAATCTGTACTAGGGCTTTCACAAGGATCCGTCAGCGATCTCCTAGCGAGGCCGAAGCCTTGGCACATGCTGACACAGAAAGGCAGAGAGCCGTTCATTAGAATGAAGATGTTCTTAGAAGATGACAATGCTGTCCACAAGCTAGTTGCGTCACAATACAAGATTGCGCCCGAAAAACTGATGAGGACGGGGAACTACAGCGGAGCGCCTCGTAAGTATTTGTACATCAAAGAGAAGCTAAATAATGTTTTATACTTCTAGGAATGGTATCAATGTTTCTAAAAGCGTTTTCGTTATTTCCAGCCTGTCCACCGAACATGGGTAAACCGATGCCCCCAACGCAGAAGATGATCTCTGACGCCACATCGCTGCTTAGCAAAATGCAGCAAGAGCAGATGCTTGGCCCGGGTCACCTGAGTCACTTAGGTCAACCAACGCCTTTGTTACTGACTCCGCCTGGATTCCCGCCTCACCACGCTGTCACTCTACCACCTCAGCATCACGATAACAACAACAAAGAGCGTAAACCACCACCGCCTCCACAGCCTCACCACCAACCTTCAATCATGCGGAGCCTACATCAACATATCTCCCCAAGCGTGTACGAAATGGCTGCCTTGACGCAAGACCTTGACACTCAAACTATTACAACGAAAATCAAAGAAGCACTTCTTGCGAATAATATAGGTCAAAAGATCTTTGGAGAAGCGGTCCTCGGGCTATCACAAGGATCAGTAAGTGAACTGTTGTCAAAACCCAAACCTTGGCACATGCTCAGCATAAAAGGTCGAGAGCCTTTCATACGAATGCAGCTCTGGCTTAGTGATGCCCATAACATCGATCGTCTACAAGCGTTGAAGAACGAAAGACGCGAGGCTAACAAACGACGACGCTCCAGCGGGCCTGGGCAAGATAACTCTTCTGACACGTCATCTAATGATACTTCAGAATTTTACCATTCAAGTTCACCTGGCCCAACATCCGGAGTGCCATCAGCAAAAAAACAAAGAGTCTTATTCTCTGAAGAGCAGAAGGAAGCCCTAAGATTAGCATTTGCACTTGATCCGTATCCTAACATGCCAACGATAGAATTCTTAGCTTCAGAATTAGGTTTATCAACCAGGACTATTACAAACTGGTTCCACAATCATAGAATGAGGCTGAAGCAGCAGGCTCCTCACGGGCTGCCGGCTGAATCTCCAGCAAGGGACCAAGCGACCGCACCATTTGATCCAGTCCAGTTTAGACTACTCCTCAACCAAAGGCTACTGGAACTGCAAAAGGAAAGACTTGGCCTAGCCGGTGTACCACTACCGTATCCCCCCTACTTCGCTGCAAACTCCAACCTAGCAGCGTTGATTGGTCGTGGCCTCATTCCTCCCGAAGAGCAAGTCAAAGATCAAACCAGTGGACTAGACCTCTCAATGCCCTTAAAGAGAGAACCTGACGGTGATGACTTTGAAGACGATGACGTGGAAAGCAACTTGGGATCAGAAGATTCCCTCGAAGACGGCGAGCCCAAGACTGAGCCTAAAGCAACGTCGACGCCAGCCGGCCGGTCCAGCCGACGGAAGCCAGTGGCGCCCCAGTGGGTGAACCCTGACTGGCAGGACGAGAAACTGAGAAAGCCCGATGAAGTGATCATAAACGGTGTATGTGTCATGAGAAGTGATGACTTCAGGAGGGAAGCAGAGGAGACTGTTCGAGTCGAGCCTTCACCAGTCCAGCGTGAGGGTTCACCGGCTGAATCCGCGGCTGCCCCTTGCACCCCGCAGACCCCCCGACCTCCGCACACGCCCCCCGAAGACGTCCTACCCGAGGACAAGATAAAGTGCGAAAGAGATGACGATCGGTGGGAGTATTAGAGTAGTTTAAACTTGTGTGATAGTGACGGAACTCTTATAAGAGTGTGTCTTAGCGGTTGAAACGGGTCCGAAAGTGTTCTACCTAGATAAAAATCCCCATTTTATAGTAAGTGATCGTACTGAATTTGTATCTCATATCATTGATTGAACTTATTTATTAAATAATAACGAAAAAGAAGGGAATTTTGCTACGAATTTTAAATGACTCTTCGGTGTTGGTCCGATGTGACACTTCAGTGCAAATATTATAATATTATCGTGTAGTTAAAATGTACTGTTTTTTGTTAAATTCGATGTAAGGCCAAAGACTTTGTAAATAGTTTTCCTTTTAGCTTGCCCCAGTTTATTAATATGCCAGGCATAGTGGTGTCAATGTAATTGTTGTCACACACATAACTAGCGATACAAAAACATTGCATTTTTGCTTTTTAGTAAGTTTTCTTTAGTTCATAAATTTTGTATAATGATAATTTTAGTGGAAAAAGGTACGTACCCTGACTTTTGGTACAAATTTCTGAGTATTTGAATTCCGTGGCTTTATACTAGGTTTTGTGAACGTCTCTGAAATTTGAATTTGACTGTGTAAATAAAAATACCAAATACCGTATTGGCATAAGCCGCTAAGCTACAATTTTTGTAAATAAATTATCGGAGTAAGCATCGGTTCGGAGTACCGATTATAGTTTAAGGGGTAGACGAATACATTTTTTTTATTTGTTAATCCAAAATGAAAGTGCAATCAAGAATAATTTTAAGCAACAATAAAAAGCCCCAGTTAAAAAGTATTATTAAGTTTATATTGACCGATAAGGTTTAAAATATTACGATTGGGTTATGCGAGGTTTAGTTTTTAAATTATAAAAGTTTATAGATATTGTATGTTTTTAAACACTTTTTAATTTTATGTATTTTATTACAAACCGACAAGATAGTAATAGCTCAAGTCATGTGATTTCTGCCGCTTTTTAACTCACTAATACTTATCACATTCTCAATAATAAAAAAAATATCACAGGTAATTGGTTTATGGCGAAATTCGTGTTACTATTATTTAAAATAAATAAATGTACAAATTTAGGCGCAGATGAAAAATATGTAGAGCAAGAATGTTTTGCTTGTGGTTATAGTTATATTTTTATTTTAGCAATAAACTTGCTTTTATTCTAATTTCATGATTTTTATTGTTTTATTTTTTGTTTTTCTTATCCTTTCATTTTTTCAACTCAAAGAGATTAATATTTTGGTAAGAGAAAACTTCTCTTTATATCAATATGGAACAGTTTTTGTTGAGTGACATCAGCAATGTTTAGAGTAACGAAAAATTAAATCATGTAAATTGATAAGAGGAACCATACTCCTTGCATATTTCTGTAAATACATTAGCGCAGTGTTCTGTAAATAAATATTTAGTAGGTACACTAAGTGGATGCTACACCATAAAAGTTAGAAAATAATGTTACTTTTTAGTAGCATATAAATTCAAAATTCTATACTCGTTAATTTTCAAATACGTACGAGTAAATACTGAGGAACTCAAGCCTCAACCTTTCGAAAATAATAAAAATAACAATTCCATTTTCAAAAATACGCATTAGACACTATTCGGTTTATAATATTACCAAACTCCATACATATCGATGTTAATATAGAGAACTTAAGTTTTAATAAAATAAGGTCTAGAAAGTAATAGTCAATATTTAAAATGTTAGGCTGTTAAACAGTTGTATCCCAGTCATTAATCTTAATAAAATGAAAAAGGGATAATCAAAAAAATTACACTTACCCTTAAAAAATATTGGATAAATACCTGCGTTACGATTTGAAAAAAAAACATCTTGATTGTTCGATCTCAAGCTTTTTGCTTTTCAATTTATACATGGATACGTAATTGTTATTTACATATTTATAATAGTAATTATTATTATAAACTACATTATTAAACAACGGATATGTTTATTGTTGTTTTAAAGTTAGCAGATATACATTACGGTGTACATAAGTATCTGTAGTCTAGTTTAATATATTACTGCGTTATTAACTCCATATAATTAAAGATAGCATTAAAAGTAATTATTAGCGGTAATTATATTATTATTGTTCATATCATATAATAATGATGCTAAAACATTATCATCTTTCTGAACAATTTCTAAAGTTATTAAAGGAAAATAAAGATAAAACGCTAATCACTCCTCGTCTTTTATTTTTTACGCACAGTTTTTGTAATATTCACATCATCCGGGGCGCGTTTCATAAAACTACATTTAAAGTGTAAAGTATTAAAGCTTTTTATTATTAATAGAGTAAGGTAGGTAACAACATAAGTAACAAATAACATTTTCATCTTAAAAAAACATGGTATCTTAAAATTTAAATCAACAGCTTTGTCATTTTGATACATTAACTTGCACACTAGGATACCTACCCTGTGTCGTGCAAGCTAGTCTCTTCCAAGAATGGAACTGAAGACTTTAAAACTGCAACAATATAGATTAATATAGATCAATATAGTTTAATGACAATTCGATGTACCTAAATTGTGCAGCCGAATCTACCTACATGTTAATCTCTGGGTTCTTAGTTACGCATTGTTCATCGAATGATTATAGGTACTAAGCCATGAATTATAGTTCTACAAAATTCCATTCCATTACATTACATAATTTTATTGATGCAGAATTTTATTTTTCCGCGTGACGCCGGATTAAGAATTTTCCGCGTGGCGCCGGATTAAGAATAGCGTCACTCCATTTCCTTCCGTGGATGTCGTAGAAGGCGACTAAGGAAATTGATTACCAGGAGACGGGCAGCAGCGTCTTCCTGAAATTCCAACCGCACACTGCGACCGCCAACCTGCCTACCAAGTGTGGCGATTAATGCAAAACCCCTCATGGTTATGAAAACCACGAGGGAGGCCTATGTCCTGCAGTGGGCGTCAAATGGCTGATGATGATGATGATGATTGATGCAAAGCATTTTTATAATTCGAATTATTTTTTAATTCGTGAACCTGAACGTAATACCAATGCTGTATTCACCAGTAAGTGGCAAACACGTATTATCAATTTATGCTTGTACTTGATTTGCTGTTGGTGCACGTTAGAAGAATAAATAAGAGCTACCTGACTGAAATATTACCGAGCAGAATGCACACCTGTAAAAGTCTATTGATCCAAATCGACAATTTCCATTATTGCTAGTAAAATTTATCAGGCGTTCTTGAATACGCAACATGTCATCGAATTAAAGCATAACCAGAAAACTGTATGTATTCTGGTTTGATAATTAAACCACTTCCAAGAAGCCAAAATTTAAAATTATCGTTTTGATCTGTTTTATCTTCAAATACAAATTCTTTATCTATCGCGTCTTTCCTATGTCTCCCACTTCGTAAACCCTTGCTTCTTGGAAATGGTTTATTTATCGATACCAAAAAAACCATTTTGAGGTTTTGCTTTATTTCAATAACACATTACGGAACACGTTAACTATGTTTTATCGCTTTCTGTCTTTTCTGATGATACTCTACTGTCTCTTGGCCCCATGGATTCATTAAATTATTCACAAACATGAAGTTAAATAGACATTTGTTACGCAACCGCAGTGGTAGTGTAGCGAAAGGTCGTGGGTTTGAATACCAAAAATTTTATTTTCTAAAGTTAAGTGCGTTTGTGAATTTCTAGCAGAACTGCCACTTGTGAACTGACAAGAAACACTTCGTCAGCAACCCTGAGTGGCCGAGGTGTGTTAAAAAAACTCAGTGCTTGCTTGTGCAATCTACAGTGGAGTCGCTTTGTGATTGATTACCCAAGCCTATTGTCTCCCTCTCTCGCTCTGAGAGGAGGCATGTACCCTTCAGTGGGACGTTTTAGGGCTAGTTATTAGGTATACATCATATCTAACGTTCTTATTGAATAATTGTTTAGAATAAGAACATTCGACTTTTTAAACAATTATTTCATACGTGGCGTCGGCTTTTGGAACATAGGTACAACGAAATAGTCCACAATTCAATACATACCATGACCGACGTTAATGCATAACCACACATCCAATAATTTATTGAGTAGGTATCTTGCATGCGCTAGATAAGTACCTACTTACTATTGCATGCGTGCGACTAATCGTCAGCTGCGATATCCCCTGTCGCAAACTCAACGATACGATTGGCATGCAAAACCAAAATGGCAGAGGAATCATTTAAAAAAAATCTTTATTTAACCTCCACATAAATTATAACTCTGCTTAGGGCATAACATAATAAACAAAAAGAGACGATCAACGATCGCAAACTCAACGATACGATTGGCATGCAAAACCAAAACTGCATAAGAAAAAAAATTAAAAAAATCTTTATTTAACCTCCACATAAATTCTAACTCTGCTTAGGACACTACATAATAAACAAAACGATATATAAACTGAACAAGAATAAAAAGTAACTAAACAATAGCGGTGTCTGTTGGACAATTAATTCAACAGAAAATCAAGGAAAACTACCTTTGGGCAAGGAGTTTTAGTACTCCTTGCTTTAGGTTGGCCCTAAGCTCCTCGAAGAAGTACAGCTGATTGGCCAGCCCTTGTATCACGTATCTTTCCACTCTATCGGGTTAAGCATTTAGAAGACTCCGAAGTTTCAAAATAGGTATGTATTTAACAGTTCCAAGTAGACTAAATCAGACATTCAGCGGAGAACTTACGTCGTTGCACCACTATAATTTTTTTTTTGTTATATAATATAGGCGCTCGTAACGTCTCGTAAAAAAGGCATCACGAATTTTCTATTATCTTATCGTCTGTTTCGTAATAGACTACTGGTACTTATGAATGAAGCCAATTAATTGGTTTAATCAGCTGTTCTCAAATTATAGAAAACTTTGTTTATCCACTAGTCCTTGAACACCAAGTTCATTACGAGTAGTATTATTTGACAACACATTTGATTTCGATCGTTTCCTAGTTGAAGATAATACGACGTAGGTATGGTAAGATACAACCAGATAATACAGTAGGTACATTAGGACGGCCTTTGTCTTTTTTTTTTGGACAAAAACCTTGTGTCATTCATTATAATAATGACAACAATTTTTTTGTAAAAAAGAACCTAATTCAAGGACCTCTTAAAATACAAAAGTCATTTATTTACAAAAAAGCTAAGTACTGGTGACATGAAAATAACTTGACCTTTCTTGATCCTTGAGGTTACACTCTTTCTTATAAAAAAAATAATTAAATCGGACAATGTGGTAAAGAATTATAACTAAAAATACATTAAAAAATATACAGACAAATTGAGAACCTCCTCCTTTTTTGAGTCAGTTAAAAATAAGGTGCATTTAAGTACGTAAAAGACGATGTTTTATCGACTCCTCAATTTAATATCGGTGCCAATGAACAAGTTGAACTTTTACACAAATTAGGTCAGTGCTTCAATAATATGGAAGTGAAAGAAAGTATCATATGATTGAGGCAATTCAGGTTTTTTCTTGCCGAAATCGCATGCGCCGTGTCAAAGATTAAACATCATCATGTTGATAATAACCAATATCATAAAGTGGATAGAGCGTCACACCTAAGTATGTCAAAATTCGATCCGTTGCTCATAAAAACATAAATTTCATACTCCAAATCCTCTAGTTTGAACACCGCTGCCTCTAAAGATATGCTCGAAAAACCAAAATCACGCAATTCCTTTAGTTGAGTTCACATTTCAAGATAATGCGGCTAACAAAAACCACTCGTTCATTTTTCTTGTTACTAAGTTTTTGTGTGTTAGCAGTGGAGAGTGGCTACACAAATGTCACCTCAGGAAATGACCTTTTGCCTTCCTTCCTAGCTATGCTAGGAAAAGCACTTCCACAGCTCAGAAGGAGTCCATTGGTAAGTATTCTTCTTCTCTCTAATTGGTTTTCTTCTTAGGTGTCGAAAGCGTCGACTCTCCTTCAAACATACCGCACCCAAAACCGCGCCACTGCGTTAGCGCTGGGTGATGCATCCATGAAATCCTGCACTACATTTATGCTACACTACATTTTTTTTTTCTTATAAATGAGCATAGATGACGTCATTTGCGAGAGATTGAAAGTGTGAAGGTGACATAGAAAGAAGAGTGTAGCGTCAGCATTTGTTTCGACGGCGGAGGGCCACATTTCTCGTATCGCTAGTCGTTTTCCTGTTGCGCTGCCTGCCGACCTAGTTATAATAGGGTTTGATTGAGTACCGTGCTCAACTTTCCGCGTTCTTTAATTGATAGACAATCCCAATGGACGAGTCCCTTATAAGAGTAAAAGCGAGAAATTATGAAAGCCGTGGCTTGCAATCTCTTGTAAAAAGCTAAAATATCTCCTAACGAGCAAGATTGTTTTCATAATAATAACTCCCACTGAATCTCAGGAAGACGCTACTGCCCGTCTCCTGATAATTTATTTCCTCAGTCGCCTTCTACGACATCCACGGAATGGAGTGACGCTATTCTTAATCCGGCACCACACGGATGTTACATTACTAGCAATTTATAAAGAAAAAATATTCTTCCTACAAAACTGGGTAATGTATCGAGAAAACTACCTTTTGTGCTAATTACCAGTTACAATGCCAGTTATGTACACTGAGGTAAATATTCTTCCTATCCCTATTACCCGGTTCTGTACAAAGAAATAGCTGTTCCTTGTACGACATGAGACGATAGGAAACGACACGATACGACACGACAATGCAATGGCAGAAGAAACCACAAAGAAGGCTTAGAAATTAATGAGGTCCTTAAGAATTATGTGTGGTGTTGCTTTGAACGAAAATGTAATATATAATGTGATTGAAAGACGCGAGAACGTTATGGACTGATAGAGGATGTAGTGACAAGAATTGAGAAAGGAATGTTGCATACACCACATCTAAATCGGTCTAAACGCTTAGAAGTTATGATGGAGTAAAGAAATTGACAAACATAGGTACGTAAACCCACATTTTTAACAAAACCAATTTCCAGGTCAAGCAGATCAGCCGCATACCAGTCGCAAACTTGGTTGAGATAGTGGCAGCTTTGGTAGACAGCCTACTATCGCCGCCGCTGCTTCCTTACGTCGCTGAAGACACCTGGTGGGGTAGTAACGAACCCGGAGACGTTGAAGATGAAACCATTAGACCGTACAAAGTGCAGTTCAGTGAAGAGGTATGATTTGGGAAGGTTCTTGAGTAAAGACTTTAAGATGGCAGATGCAGTACGGCTATAGATCACCCGTTCATCAATGTCGACTAACTCAACGGATATTGAAACTATAGAAGTAAAAATATAAATATTATAATGTACCAAAGTTTATCTTTTATTTGATAAGATTCTTATTGCAGTAGAAGCATCCTTCACTACTGGAAATGTAGTGGATATTGCATGAAAAGACTTTGAAAAACAATTAATCTCGAGAAATATACCAAAAACCACATCGCTCAACTGCCATCTTTGTGACGTCATAACGTGATCCCCACTTTCGCGAAATAAAACAGGCAGTACCATGATCCATAGACGATGAAAAATCTAACCATACCTATATTGAATTTAGATCAATTTAGATCAATTGTGATGACGTCTTTGTGAAGGAGACGATTTTTCATAAAAGTGTTGCATAGTGTCCTACATAAAGCCTCATGCTTTCAAATCTTTACGTCCGTTGTACGATATTAGTAATGATTTTTTGTTGCTTTCAGAACATAAAGGATCTCCTTTCAAAGTTACACCGACGAGCACCTTTGACTAAGCCTTTAAACGGAGCTGAATTTACGTATGGAATTAACTCTGATTTCCTGAACGAATTCTTAGATTTATGGGCAACATATGACTTCAAGGCAGGAGAAGACCGGATCAACCAGTACCCCCAATTCATGACTAATATTCAAGGTTTAGACATACACTTCTGTCACATAAAACCGGACCTAAAGTACAGAAGAGTGGTGCCTCTACTGATGCTACATGGGTGGCCGCTTTCAAACACTGAGTACCTACATTTGTTTCCCCAACTTCTGACCAAGAGGAAGGGGTATGATTTTGTCTTTGAAATAATCGCGCCTAGCATACCTGGGTTTGGATATTCTCAGGTAAGTCTTTTAATTGCGTGTGATTTAGAGTTGAAACTCAAGAATTAGCGCTGACTTCAGGTTGGAAAACCACCAAGCTCTACACTTATAAGTGCTGCTTTTGTATACGCTGTGTGTGTCTTTTTCTAGCTTGAAAATTTAGTTTACCGTCTCGCTTAGATGTACACGAGTCTAAGCCTGTGTTACTACTTAATTACAAGGACCTTTATAGTTGCTATCTATTGAGGGCTTTGCAGCAACGATTTTACCTAAAGAAATATCTTATCCATACTATAGTTCTAAAAAACCAACCAAGTGCGAGTCGGACTCGTGCACGAAGGGTACCGTACCATCATCATGAGGTCCACTGCTGGACATAGGCTTCCTCCATGGATTTTCAAAAAGACCGGTTGGAAGCGGCCTGCACCCAGCGCCTTCCTGCCACTTGGATGAGGTCATCTGTCCATCTTGTGGCTGGTCGTCCTACGCTGCGCTTGCCGATATGTGGTCTCCATTCGACAACTTTTCGGCCCCATCGGCCATCAGTTCTGCGTGCTATGTGCCCCGCCCACTGCCACTTCAACTTACTAATCCGCTGGGCTATGTCGACGACTTTCGTTCGTCTACGGATCTCATCATTTCTGATTCGGTCTCGTAAAGAAATTCCGAGCATAGCCCTTTCCATAGCTCGTGGCATGACCTCGAGCCTTCTTATGAGGCCCATAGTGAGAGACCACGTTTCAATGGCATAAGTATCGTACCATTATCTATACAATATTTTAATATTTCAAACGTCTACCTTTTGCCGTTATTAATATCGCGCAAAAAGCGGCAAAAAAATCATGTTTGTTGTATCGGAGCCCTCCTTAAATATTTATTTTATTCTGTTTTTAGTATTTGTAGTTATAGCGGCAACACAAATACATCATCATGTGAATCTTTATCTGTCTCACTATCACGGTTCATGAGATACAGTCTGGTGACAGACGGATGGACGGACGGACGGACGGACAGCGGAGTCTTAGTAAAGTGTAAGGGACTTAGGGTAAGGGACCCTAAAAAGTGGTCCCTAAAGCAGTATAAAAAAACGTATTATTAATTTCAGGCTACATCAAAAATCGGCCTTGCTCCATATCACATAGCAGTCATCTTCAAGAACTTAATGTTCAGGCTTGGTTTCAAGAAATTTTACATCCACGGCGGAGATACCGGCCAGTACATTGCATCTGACATGATGACCTTATATCAGGAAGATATTCTTGGCCTACACACCAACTTACCTTACAGTTTCCGACCGAAAACGTTCGCTAAATATCTTGTTGGGTCTCTAAATCCTACAGCTGTTATGGAACCACAATATGTCGATAGGATGTATCCCATATTTTCGAGGGTCTATTTTATTGCGAAATACTTCGGATACTTCCATGTTCAGGCTACTAAACCGGATACATTGGGTGAGATTCTCTACAACTGCATGCCGTTGGTACAATATTATTTTCTTATCATGCGCATTTAATAATAATAATAACTTCCACACAATACAATCACTCGACCAGGTCCCAAACTAGGATACCCTGTCCTAATGGTAACCAGGCAAGGCCTTCACAAACATGAAAATACACCTAGACTGAGGGCATTTGTGTAAATGTACGGCGGCCCCAGTGGGAATCGAACCCACGACCTCTGTTTCGGTAGCTTAACAGCTCGACCAACGAGGCAGTCATTTGTACGAAGGTTGTATGCGGCGGCGTCCAAGTGCTCCCCCAGTCCGTGAAGCAACTAATAGCACATAGGTATCTACATGTGCTTTTGAGTGCAACGCAGGACTTAGAGATTCCTTTAACCTGCTCAAACTTGTGCCGCTAATAACCTCGCTAACTCTATATAATAATAATAATAATAATAATAATAATAATAAGCCATTTATTTCCAAAAAAAACATTACATGCATAGATTTTTAGATTCACCTAAGATAACTTGCCATAAAATAAAATCATGATTTCATAAACATTCACGGTTAATTTAACAATTGAAAAAATTATAATAATAAAACTAAAAATTATAATAATAAAACTAACTCTATATAGCATCAGGGATATCTTTTACTATTTTATCATTTTGATATTAAATATCTATAGTTTTGTTTTACTTTTTCATCATAATCAATGCGTGTTCGTCCAATGCTGGATGTTAGCCTCCCTCAAGGCAAGCCACTTTTTTTCTGTCATCAACCAGCTATACTAGCAATCTTCCAGCGAGCTGAATTGTATCCCAGGCTTCATTATTTTACGTTTTATCTGCTAAATATCTGTCTTTGAAACAAGCACCATTTTCAGGTCCAGCTCTTCAAGACTCCCCGACAGGCCTTGCTGCATGGATCCTCACAGTCATGAGCTGGGCACCCAACCCTGCTAACGACTTCCTTGACGATGGGGGCCTGCAAAAGACCTTCCCCTTGGAGATCATCTTGGACGCCCTGACGGTTATGTGGGACGCTCAGGCGATCACGTCGTCCATACGCTTCTATGCGGAGACCACAGCTGTGTTCCAGGACCCGAAGCTTCTGCCAATTTTGATGTAAGTTAATGGTTCGTTGGATCATTCATTCGTCGATTAGACGACATGGTCAAAATCAACTTTAATTTTTATGACACGGTCAGATAAAAAAAAAATTTTTTTCTTGTCTTCTACTTAACACAATCATTTGGCCTAGTCCCAAACTAGGGTACCCTGTGATATGGTAACCAAACAAAGACATCAGAAACTTGAAAAGACTGAGACCAGCGCTATTTCAAATAGAAACAGCAAACGCTGAAATAGTATCATTGTCACACGCATAGTCCTTTATTTTTTAATTATTGTATGTAAGTACCTATGTTTGTTTGTGGCAATAAATCATTCATTCATTCATTTACAAAGCAAGCTAACGAATCCACGACCTTTGGCTTAGCAATGTTTCTGAGTCAATTGAAAGGCAATATTTTTATATACCAAATAATTTGTATAATTGACAAAAGGGTTTAGTTCCCCTTTTGTCAAGTATACAAATTATTTGGTATATAAAAATACAAAGTATTTACATAGGTCTAGCCGACATACTGAGTCGACAATTTTGGACTCTTTTTGACACCGTTTTTAATCTGATGACTTATCATTTTAGATTTATTTCAGCGAATATAGTGGGTACCCACCTACAATTATACAACGTTATTTAATAAGTAAACTCTATGTAGAGTCCGACTCTAAAATTCACTCAATGACCAATTTTCGTTTTCAGACACCCGACTAAAGTCCCGTACGCGTGCATAAAGTTCCGGTACGAGATTATCTACCAGCCGGATAGTTTCATAGCAGACAAATACCCAAACTTGGTGCATTCCACTACCTTGAACTTTGGAGGCCACTTCGCAGCGTTTGAGAACCCTGACGTTCTAGCTGGCGACATTTGGCTCGGCGTGAAGAAAATGATGAATTTCCATAAGAGACAGTTTGATATGGCGTATCCTGTCAGAAAAAGTTGAAGAATAAATGATTACTGTATTTTGTTTTTGTATGGGCAGTGCTGCTATTAAACCATTGCGGAAAAACAAATAACTAATGCGATAACGTGTCATCGGTGGAAGTACCGCTATTGCCCGCTAGATAGAAGTAAATACAACTTTCTAAAGCGCCATAAAATTTTACCTTAAAGTAAAAATAGATGGCGCGATTATCGCTCGCCTTCTTCTGCTGGCAACACAAACTTTTTTTTTACAGTTTTCAACATTGATCGTGATAATTAGTCTGTGGTACAGTACAATAGTGTCACTAATGTCACCAAGTGGCACACGTTTAAGGGTTGCCAGAACGTCACATTTTGGACAAAAAAAAAATCGTATTTGACTCGCCCTTCTTTAGAATTCCGGCATTAATCGTCTGTTTTTTTTTTTCAGATTCAGATTTCTTTATTGTGATAATCATGTGTCATTACAGTTCTTATATGTAATTCAAAAGGTACATGACACCCTGTAAGGGCACTACAATATAACTAATTCCTTAATTGCTAGCTTATAATTGTCTATTACTAGTATTCTTTAAATTACATATTCGAACGTTGCATGCTAGACGAAAGATGAATATAAAACCCGGACAATAAAATAGGCCTAAAAAAAGTCCAAACGAGTCCATCGAATTTAAAAATTCAGCAGGTAAAACGTCTCTTTCAATTTGTTGTAAATAAGTTTGGGCCTGCCTGCTAAATTAAAGTCAATAGAGTCATTTAGACCTCGCTTAAGTCTCTTTAGTAGTCTGATTTATTTCTTAAGCATGGTGTTATTGAAATGTTTTAATCCATAGACTTAAAAGATTTAAACGAGATCTTATTGAACTTTTTCAGCTTATTTGCCTCCTAAGTCTTGACCTTGAAAATAACAATTCAATTCAATTCAATTCAAATATTTTTATTCATTGTAAAAACAGAATGTTTACTTAATGAACGTCAAAGTTGTTAGTTTCACAATTAATGGATTATGTGGAGAAGAAGCTAACAAAGAAACTCCACATTTATTCTTTTCAAAACACGTTTTAACTTAATTAACAGAGTTTTCAACTTAAACTATTAGTCATGAATGTGTTGAACACTAGTCACAATCGTCCTTTAAATAATATTAATCTACTGTTTAATGCCAAACATCTTTGTCTTCTAAATAATCCTTGATGTTATAGTAAGCCTTTTTGCACAGAATGTGCTTAACACATTTTTTAAATCGCGTTGGAGGTAACTCTAATATATCTTGAGGAATTTTGTTGTAGAACCTTATACAGTGCCCCATAAAGGATGTGTTAACTTTTGCAAGTCTAAATAGTGGAAATGACAATTTATGTTTATTTCTAGTATTAACATTATGGTGGCCACCAACATTTTCGAAGTCTTTGATATTTTTTCTAACGTACATAATATTTTCATAAATGTATTGACATGCAACTGTTAAGATGTTGGTTTCTTTGAAGAAATCTCTTAGCGAATCCCTACTACCTAACTTGTAAATAAATCGGATGGCTCTCTTCTGTAAGATGAAGATCGTCTCAATGTCTGCTGCCCGACCCCACAGTAGTATGCCGTAGGACATAATACTATGGAAGTAACTAAAATAAACAAGCCTAGCAGTTGCAACGTCAGTGAGCTCTCTAATTCTTTTGACTGCATATGCTGCAGAACTAAGCCTGTGTGCTAGTTTTACAATATGAGGACCCCATTGCAATTTTGAATCGATTGTGATGCCTAGAAAAACGGTATCTTCTACAAATTCTAGTTTTTCTTTACCGAGTACAATGTTGTTTTCAACTAATCTTACGTTTGGTAAGGTAAACTTTATACATTTTGTCTTTTTGGAATTTAGAAGCAGATTATTTGCCGTGAACCAATCCAACAAACGCAAGAGAGCATCATTTGCATCGTCAAGATTATTTTCTTGTCTCTTAATTTTAAAAATAAGTGACGTGTCATCTGCAAATAATACTATCTCGGACATGTTTTGTACCATAAACGGCAAATCATTTACGTATACAAGGAAAAGGAACGGCCCCAAAATTGATCCCTGTGGTACTCCCATTTTTATTTGTGAACCTGTGGATTTTATACGATTTATGTCCGCTTTTTGAACAATTAATAAACAATTATATTATAATAACAATTGTTTCCGTACTAAATTTAGTCTTAAGAGTAAAAGTAAGAAATGTTTTCTGTATGAACTAGGTATATCAGGAGGGATCTTATTGTAGAAACGTACACAATGCCCCGTAAAGCATGTATTAATCTTCACCAGCCTAAATCTTGGCAACGAAGGTTTATGTTTATTTCTTGTACTTATTTACATTGTGTTGGCTACCTATTCTACCTAAAACCATTCAAATGGATAAAGGGTAATTTAAGGGTCAAATGAGTAAATATAATACTGCTTTTCAAATTATAGTATGAAGGAGCAAGTGAAGATAACTCTCATGTGACTTTTCAGTGTAAATTAGAAAATTAAAAGACCCCACAATATTTCTTTAAAAATATACAAATATTGAGCCGGTTCCAAAGAAACAGATCTTATCTGAATTCAATCATAAAGTTTTCTTTCTATTTCATAAATATTTCATCGTTAGAATATTTTAACAGAAGTATCATAATATAAGTAGACTAATCGAGTACGGATTTCGAGTATGAGGGGACGTGCTGTGAACGATATTTCAGTTCTTTTCAGTTCAGTTTCTTGGGGGACGTATTGAATACGGAAATTTACCCGAAACCCACCTATTTTTTGCGCCTTTTTTTTAAAGGAACTATGGATGAAAATATGGGAAATAACGGCTTTGAAAAAAAATTGAGACCATACTTTTTTGGCACGTTTTTGCAGAAATGAATTTCTTTCCCAGACCTCATAAACATTTTCAATTTTACGTAAAAATTTTCAGATTTAATATATCGGTACCTATCTCAAACAAGCATAGTGCGGGTTTTTACTTATCATTTTGTTATATTTGTCACACAGTTTTT
This sequence comes from Yponomeuta evonymella, assembly GCA_963969515.1. Lineage (NCBI taxonomy): Eukaryota > Metazoa > Arthropoda > Insecta > Lepidoptera > Yponomeutidae > Yponomeuta > Yponomeuta evonymella. The sequence continues at coordinate 4,430,049 of OZ018363.1, forward strand.
GGGGCGATTTAGGCTTCTTGGCGGGCGTAAACGATTTGGGCTTTTTTTTGGTCGACTTTGTTGGCCGAGATCTGGCAACACACAACTCGGCTACTTGGTGGCTGGAGAAATTTATTTTATAATCTGTGGTGGCTTGATAATAAGTTACTCTATGGTGGCTTGGCTGGGTAGATAAACACCGGCCGGCTAGGACAAGGACAAATCTACTATCTAGTATTTGCGTTCTACAATTTCCAGATTCCAACAAATTCATCAGGTATGTTATTTTATACTAGAGAAATAACAACACGAAAGAGCATTCCTCATGTCCGGCGCTCTTCGTAAACTAATTTCATAGCTCTCATCTCATGCCAAATCGTTATTTGTTATGAAACCGTACTTAGTTTTATCACCTGCATGATCTATGTAACTGATGTAACTAATCAGATATTACGTAATGGTGTACCTACACAAACTATTACACGGATCGTTGAGGCAGGCTTAATCGTGACAATAACTAACGTAACCTAAAACTTCTGTAGGTGACTCCAGTTCACAGCCAATCAACCTTTATATACATCTGTGCACTCTATTCCGTTACCATACGGGCGATGCAAGTGAAATGTTAATGTCGATGTGCTTTTTACTGTCAACTGTATGTATCTATTGGAAGAATGGTGGGTCCCGGGTTACATTAACCATATCAAGAACCCAAGGCAATGCATGTCTCAGCCCCTGGTTGGGGTATAGCAAAGGGGGCACGGAACTTAGAAAATTTTTGATGGGGGTGGTGTCATTATGACACCTATTTTTTACGATGCCATCGTATAGAAGACACTAAAATAAACATGTTTAATACGGGCAACTTTTCTCTAAACTTGATAATTACCGAGATAAATGACGGATTGTAGAATAGCGGGCGCGGGACTTGGAAATTTTTTTGATGTTGGTGGTGTCATTATGACACCCATTTTTTATGATGCCATCGTATAGAAGACAAAGTTTTATAATTTCTATTTGCAACAACAAAAATATAGGTGCAGCCCCTGTTATCTTTATCTTTTTTTATTTATTGACACGTTTGTATACCTAAGTTTTAAATTTAACAAAATTACTCGCCAAACTGCATGGCCGTTTGTTGGTGAATTAATCGCACTCTTAACATTTTTGCTAAAATATATTTTATCACAAAGCATCAATATCTTGCGGTGACGCCTCTAGGCAGACCACCTACACTTCCAATGGGATAATCTGGCCCTAAGTGGGTCGGTCGGGTGTCTGAGTTTGTGATTATCCTCGCCATGTTCACAGATAGCCTCCTTGGTCTAGCCGTTAAGGCGCTTCCAAAACAGAGGTGGTGGGTTCTATTCCCACTGGGGGCTGCAGTACATTTGTACAACTGGCCTCAGTCTGAGTGTATTTCTATGTTTGTGATGTCCTTGCCTGGTTACCATAGTACGGGGTATCCTACTTTGGGACCAGGTCAAGTGGTTGTGTTGTGTGGAAGTTATTTATTTATTATTTTACTTTTATTTGATAAGATAAGATAATCATTTATAGATTTAAACTGCCACAACACACATTCTTCTTTCTTTCTGATTGTGTCCTGATCACTGATATGAGGGATGTGACTATGGGGCAGCTTCCGCCACCAACACCCTCCATTCAGTAATTTTTTGTGCCAGATACATAGCTGCTTGTAGGGTCCCTCCTGTAGCTTTACTTATAGTGTCCGTCCATCGCATCGGTGCTTGTCCTCTGCCTACATTACCAATTGGATAATCTGGCCCTCAGTAGGTTGAATTGAGTGTGAGTTAGATTATCCTCGCTATGTTCACGTTTGATTAGATAAGATAATAATTTATTGATCCAAACTGCGAAAACACACATAGATGTACAAGAAACACACATTACTGCTAACAAAAATGTTTGGATGACAAAAATCAAAACAGCATAATCAATCATGAGGAACTAGGAGAAGGTTTTCCTTGAAAGGAAATATCTGGTAGACCTGCATGCCTAGAATTATTAGTGTATGAAGGAGTTATTAACTTAATTCTAACTGTTTTGTTAGTCTAGCCATTATAAGGCGCTTACCTACCAAAACAGAGGTTTTGGGTTCGATTCCCAATGGGGGCCGCCATACATTTGTACAAATGGTCTCACAGTCTGGGTGTATTTTCATGTTTGTGATGTCCTTGCCTGGTTAACATAGCACAGGGTATCCTAGTTTGGGACCAGGTCAAGCGATTGTGTTGTGTGGAAGTTATAATTATTATATTATTTTTGCGGAATCACTCGCTTCAATTTTGTCGGAAGAATTTGAGCAGCAGTTCGCTCTTACTCGAAGAGCTTAATCATGGTGGTATAAAGGGGTGAATTTTCTACGGTAATAAAAATAGTTTGCACTGAAAGGGGACATCTATTAATTTATGTGAGCTACATGTGAGGATCCCATCTGGAAAAATCTCATCAAATCTCTTTTGAAAATATCAAATCAACTTTTTGATTCCTAGAATTGTACATATATTTTATAATAACTAGTACAAAACTATGAATTAAATTAACCACCGGAAACAGCAAATAAGCAAAAAACTTAAACTTTGGCCTTTGTATCTACATAATGAGATGATTTATACAGTGTCCAGTGGCACCCTCACTCTCACTATATGGGTGATGAGAACACTCGGACGCTGTAGTGCCTTGGAAATAGTTTTAGACGGGTTTTTTGTTTTTAAACAAAATGTAAAGGGACAAAGGAAGGTTACCCGTGTCCTTTTACATTTCACCAAATCTCACTCAGCAAGGGCTCCAACAAAACTAAACAAAACCAACAACCAAGGGAAGCTGAACCTTGGCAAAGCAGGTACATCGTCAGGTGACACTACACAATAGCAACCAACCAACAACCGGGAAAACAACATAAAAACGGCAGCAACAAACAAAAACACAAACAAACTTTCTTCTCCAGTACGGCTGGTCACCGCGGAGAAGTATGACCAACACCCTCCAACAAAAGATGAAGAAACTATTTATATCTGTACACTAAACACTCGAACACTAAGGACTGAAGAGAGTCTTCAAGAACTGGAATTCGCTCTAAAGGACCTGAAATGGGACATTTTAGGAATAAGTGAAATGAGAAGGGAAGGAGAAGGAATAGAGGAGAGGCAAAATTATGTCATGTACCACAAGGGAGGCACTGCGGGCCACCGCGGTGTGGGATTTCTGATAAAATCGCAATATAAAAAGAACATCAAAGAATTCATAGGTCTGTCTGAAAGACTTGCAATACTTCAGCTGAAATTCCCAAACTATAAGAAACAGATCACTATCATCCAAATATATGCACCTACTGAACAAACCAACAGTGTGGAAGTAGAGAACTTCTACGACACCCTCTCACAGACAGTCGAAACATACTCCGGTAACCACGTTATTGTAATGGGAGACTTTAATGCCCAAGTTGGTAGAAGACAAACAGGTGAAGAACAGACATTAGGCAAGTTTGGACATGGTAAAAGAAGTGTAAATGGCGGTAAACTAATCAATTTCTTACTTGAAAACAACTTGACACTGCTTAACTCGGTCTTTAAGAAAAAACCGAAAACTAAGTGGACATGGATTTCTCCTGATGGAAAGACAAAAAATGAAATTGATTACATATTGACGAATAAAGCCAAACAGTTTAGCGACACGAACATCATCCAAAATCTTAATTTTAACACAAACCACCGCATGGTCCGTGGCTGCCTCACCTTCTGCAAAATAAAGAAACCTAGAAAAACGGTAGAAAGAAACGCAACTACTCCCTTAGGAAAAGAATCCAAAGAGAAAATAGCCAATTTAGTAGAAATGGTCAATAATTCCGAAATCCCAGTCCTAGTAAAGTATGAATATGTACAGAAAAGACTTACAGAAATAGCAAACCAAAAAGAAAATAACAAACCAACAATTTTTTGTGAAGAAACAGCAAACCTTCTTGAAGAAAGGAAAAAACTTATAGTAGGAAATAAAAAAGAAAACCAATCAAAAATCTCAGAACTTAGTAAAAAGATAAGATCAAAAATGAAGAAAGATAGGAAAAAGAGAAGACTACAAACTCTCGAAAAACATATAATACAAACAGGTGGTATAAAGAAAGCCCTAAAAGAATTAAGAGAGAAGGGAAAAGAATGGATACCCAAACTAGGAAATAATGTTACAAAACGAAAGGAAATCCAGAACTTAGCAACCAAATTCTTTAGCGATCTTTACTCAAACAAAAACCCAGACACACCCGACCAAGATGAAATAGTAACAAATCACACAGAAGACCAAGTACCATGCATTTTGGTGTCCGAGGTAGAAAAAGCAATAGTCTCACAAAAGTTAGAGAAGGCACCTGGGCCGGACAAAATCCCAAACGAACTACTAAGGGGAACAATAGAGGAAATTAGCCCAATCTTAACAGCCATCTTCAACGAAATACTACACACAGAAACAATCCCAGACCAATGGGGAGAATCATACATAATTCTTATACATAAGAAAGGGCCAAAAGACGACATTGGGAACTATAGGCCGATAAGCCTCATATCAAATGTCTACAAGATCTTCGCCAAGGTGATTCTAGGAAGATTAACGAAAATACTAGACGAGAATCAACCCATCGAACAGGCGGGCTTTAGAAAAAACTACAGTACAATAGACCATATTCACACCATCAAACAAATCATGGAAAAATATAACGAATACCAAAAATCCCTATACATAGCCTTTATTGACTATTCCAAGGCATTCGACAGTCTCTACCACAAGGAAATCTGGACAAGTCTAAAGAAGCAGGGAGTAAATGACACCTATACCAATATAATCAAAAACATCTATTGCCAGAGCTCCAGCTGCATAAAATTAGAATCAAAAGGTGAACCATTCCCCATAAAAAGGGGCGTCAGACAGGGTGATCCATTGTCCCCCAAATTGTTTGCTGCAGTTCTAGAAAGCGTCTTTAGAAAATTAGACTGGGAAGACTATGGTCTCAACATAAATGGCAGCCGCCTAAACCATTTGAGATTTGCTGACGACCTAATCTTACTGGAAGAATGCCCAAAGAAACTGGAAAGTATGGTAAAATCCCTAGCCAATAAAAGCAAAGAAGCGGGTCTCGAAATTAACATAAGCAAATCAAAGTTGATGACCAACAGTGCAGAAACCGATATAGAAGTTGAAGGGTATAAGTTTGAATATGTAAAGGAGTACACTTACTTAGGGCAAATTATCTCACCTGTAGACACAATGTCAAAAGAGATAGATAAACGAATAGCTTCTGGATGGAAAAGATACTGGTCTCTCAAGGAAATCATGAAGAGCAAGGATCTAGGCATAAATATCAAAATGAAGACCTTCAATACATGTATTCTCCCCTGCCTAACATACGGATGCGAGACTTGGGCCCTCACAGAAAAACAACGAGATAAACTTGCAAAGTGCCAAAGATCAATGGAGAGAAGTATGATAGGTGTAAAAATAAGAAACAAAATAAGGAATTGTGATATAAGACACAGAACTAAAGTTATAGACATACTTACCCGCATTGATCACCTGAAGTGGAGCTGGACAGGCCACATGCTACGCTGTAAAGAGGACAAATGGAGCAAGCAAGTGACACTCTGGTACCCAAGAGACGGCAAAAGAAGACTGGGACGTCCTACAAAAAGATGGGAAGACGATATACGCCTGACTTTGGGTCCATACTGGACAAGAGTCGCAACTGACAGAGGTTACTGGCGTCAGTTGGAGGAGGCCTATGCCAAAAGGCACACCGAATTAAGAGACATAATCTAGTATAAGTTTAAAATTAAAATGCAATGTAAAATAGTTCGGAAATAAAGGCTTTATTATTATTATTATTATTATTATTAAATCTCACTAAGTGGGAGGGTGGTCCCAAATTTGTGAAAAAACGCCTCACATAATTAAGTACCTAGGCTTTGTTTAATCTAATATATAATAATCTCTCGTCATAATGTTGTTTATCGAACTCCTCCGAAACTGCTTCACTGATTTTTATGAATTTTTTTTGTGTATATTTGGTAGCTCTGAGAATAGGTGACAGGCTAACTAATGTGGCAAAACAATGTTTGCCGAGTCAGCTAGTATAATATATAAATTAATAAAATATATAAATTGCTAGAAGATTCACTAAATTTCTCCAACCCTTCCTGTTCAATAAACTTGCATCTGCTGCGAAAGCGTGCAAACACGAAATATGTTACAATTGCTGCAAGGCTACTTGAACAAAACTACTCATCCACAGAAACACGGTCACAGAATAATTGAATTTGGTTCACTAGTGTGTGCATGAAGAGATATTATTTCAACTTGAAGATTTCTGTGTTTCGGTATTTATTGATTCTGTGTGGATATTATGTTTATGATTATACTATATATATTCATTATACAAATTGTTATATATTTTTTTATTGGCATTTAATTTTTTATTTATATTTATATATTCATTATTATTATTGTTCATTTGTAGGTTTGTCAGCCATGAAAATTATTAACAATTGTTTTGTTTAGTTTTTAAGTCTGTTCTGTTATTAGTTTATACATAGTTTTTCATAGTTATTATTTCTTAACTCAGTCGGAGTACCAGCAACACAGGGTTTCCTATTAGTAAATAAAGCATTTTTAATTTTCATATATATATTTTACAACTTGACTGCCTCGTTGGTCTAGCCGTTAAGGCGCTTCCAAAACAGAGGTCGTGGGTTCGATTCCCACTGGGGGCCGCCTTACGTTTGTACAAATGGCCTCAGTCTGGGTGTTTTTTCATATTTGTGACGTCCTTGCCTGGCCATAATCGCCACCTTGGCAGGCAGGGTGGCGATCGCAGTATGTGGTTGGAGTCTCCTGGTAATGTATTTCCTTAGTCGCCGTCTACGACATCCACGGAAGGAAATGGAGTGAAGCTATTTTTAATCCGGCGCCACACGGATTGAGTCTGAACTCACTCTAGCACATTGTAGCGCTACGAACCAATTTGCTCACCTCATTGACGTTCTAGTGCCGCAGGTCGACTTTCTTTAGGGATATTCTAGCGCCGCAGGTCGACTGTCTAATGACTTCGTAGAGCCGGTTAAAAAAGATTCTGGAACTGTAATTCGCGTGCTGATTAAGTGTGAGTAGCTGGATTTTGGGTATAACTTCGGCGACCGTTGCTGGTAACCCGAACTGGTTGGGTGTCTAGTTCGGCTCCGAAGTGCCTAACGAGCGCTCACCCGTTTCTTCAATAGTTAAATCTCCTTAAGGCTTCTAGTTCTCGTAGGCTTTCTTGTTCTAGAGGGTATCCTAGTTTGGGACCAGGTCAAGCGATTGTATTGTGTGGATGTTATAAACAAATATATTTGATGTATGTTTCATTAGTTTTTACTTGTACACAATCTTAAAGTAATGTGTTAAACCAAACAGAAGTACACAATTATCATCCAAGCTGCTATCTTTTGGCATGTTTTTTTTATTGATTATGTTCCACTGCTGGTTATGTTCCACTGCTGGGCATATATCTCCCGTTTAGTTCTCCACTCTTCCCTGTTCGTGGCTACCTGCTGCTAACCCGTTAGTTTCAATAACGACACATAATTTGAGAAATACTCAAATCTTGATAGCCATATTGCTCATATGGAGACGCAAATAGCTCAATATTTATTAACTCAATTATCTATGATTATAACATCTGTGTGAACGGACGTTTTAGGTTATCTAATATTATGCAATAACATGATTGTAAACGCGGTGGTAGCGGAGCGGTAGAACGCCGGCTTCTCATTCGGCATGTCGATGTCGTGGGTTTGAATCCCGGCATGTACCAATGACTTTGTTTTCCAAGGTACGTGCATTTGTGAAGTTATAGTAGCATACCACTCGCTAACCGTGAGGAAACCCTAGTGTTTGATGTACAATGGCCCAACTATGAAACCTATCTACGAGCCATTAACAGGCTTATATATAAAAACACGATTCCTCTAAAGCACTCCTTAGAGGCAGTTTATTTAATCTGTGATTACGACTTTTCCTTGTAAAATCTCTACCACAGACTATTTGAATCGGCGATTTAAGGAATCGTGTTTTTATAAATAAGACCGTAAGTGATTACCTAGCTCTTGACAAAAGTCTAAACTTGTCATTAAGTGGACAAAGTACCTAACAGAAACAGTAAATTAGCGAAAACCGCTCCTCAGTGTAGTTGGTATGAGCAGTAGCACAAATTAGTCTTTTTTTTTTTTTTTCTTTTTATTTGGACTGCCCCGTGCTTGTAGGGTGCACAGGGATTTTGCCAGTGTTTCCTAGCTTTAATAACTGCAGTAAAACGCTTGTCTATGGACGAGTGACAGGTGTCACTCACTTACTTTTCCTGCGTCAGATAGAAAATACATACGTTTGCTGATTGTTTGATATTATAGTATTATTGGCTTTAGTCCACTATTATTCAGTACCTAAATAGGTACCCAACCACGCTTATATTATTTTTTCACTCAACTAACTACACGATTTAGCTCATACAGCAGTACCCGCGACCCCGTTCGCGTGGTTAACGGATTAACCTATAGCCTATGTCCACCTTGAAGGTCCCTTCTAAATACTGGTGTAAGAGTTTTTGAAATCGGTTGAGTACTTTCCGAGATTAAGAAAAGAGTAAGACTTAACCCCAGTTTCTCGTACACTAACACGCTGTTAATCTACTGTTAGCAGCTGTCAATTGACAATTAACAGTAGATTAACAGCTTGTTAGTGTACGAGGAACCGGGGGTAAGAGTCAGAGTAAGAGTAAGAGATGTTTTATTTATGAACCATAACAGCAGATATAGACACATAGTGAACATTGTTGAATGACAACATAAGTATTAGCCTAATGTTAAAAATACACATTTAGAATCAAAATTACCCCTACATACAAAACTACAAACATTGCCATACATACATAAACTCACGCCTGTATCCCAGAGGGGTAGGCAGAGACCAGGGACTGCCCCTTGCCACGATCCTGGCAGATCACTTTCGCTTCCTCAAAATTCGTTTGTCGTTGCATGCACGCACGCCGGTCTCGCGTACTTTTTATGTTACCCTTTGCTAATACATCCCCTATTTGGTCGAAGTATATCCGCCTGGGACGTCCCTTACCGGCCCTTCCACCCACATTCGCTCGATATATTCGCTTCGTCAATCATTCTGCCTTCATCCTCTTCACATGTCCAAACAACGCAACATTCCTTTCTCAATTGTAGTCACTACATCCTCTTTCAGTCCACAACGTTCTCTAATCTAACAAACTTTTCCTGTTTATAATATTAGTTTAGACCAAGTAAAATCAACATTGAGCCGATGTGATCTACTGCTATAAGTTACCGAAACTAAAACCCGTAGGTAAAGTTGACAGCACATCAACCTTTACAATCTAACCAGTTGCGTTAAGGGTGACTGCAACAAAAGTATAACGGATGACCTGCTGTCGATTCGTAAAAAAATCGTAAAAAATCTAACCAACAGTGTTCTACTCCGTTTTGATGTAGAACTAGAATAGAAAAGGTTCAAGGGCTGAACGACAATAACAACTTTGTTCAAAAAAAAAATCTTTCACAATTATCGTGCTACAAACTTGAAATTTTTGTTTTTGAAGGTTGGCATTTCTTTATAATTCTGTTAGAAAATCCATAAAAAAATCGAATATTGAAATTAACTCGATGAAATTTTTTAATGGACTACAATTTTCGGAAAAAGACCGAAACATGCTTCATAAAACCTTTATTAAATGCTTTATACAAAATACGGATGTTCAAATCTAAGTCCATCGCTCATTACAGACCATTAAAATTGGAACAGCATATAATTATATCACTCGCTGGCTGGATTGCGAAGAATGGTGACATAATAGCACAAGATATTGACAATATTGAGCCTTTACATAAAAGAATATTTATGGCTCTCTTCCCTGGAATTTTCTATTGTACTTCATTTCAATATTTACAAAACACAAAGTGTGTAACCATGGCTTTACCAATTGTGTCAAAGGTACTCAGATGTAGGTTGATTTAATCAACAACTTGTACCCTGATGTCCGTACAGGCCAGTGGAAAAGTCAGATAGATCCCAAAGATATCGTGAAACGTTAAGCCGGCGCCAGACTTGGCCACTCATTTGCGTATTTGGCAAATATTAACGAGCCATTACCGGGTTTTCTGACGGATAGCACTGATTTTGTAAAACCTGTAATGTACATCGTTGTCGTTGCAAATACATGAATACTAATAGCCAATTAAAGAAATAAATCGTCGGCAAATACGCGAATACTACCTGCCATTATCATTAAGTCCACCTTTGGTACACTATCTTTGTGCAATAAAGAATTAATAATAATAATGGCCAAGTGAACGGATAAATCGTCGGCAAATACGCGAATACTACCTCTAATAGCCAAATGAACGAATGACACATTGCGTATCCCTATAGAAAAAAAAACGGCCAAGTAAGAGTCTGACTCGCGCACCGAGGGCTCCGTACACGCGCTTGGGCGTTTTTATTATTTGTTAGAATATGTAATAAGTCCTACAATCGCATAAAGTTTGATGCCTGTACGTATGTATTACTGTTTTTGCGATAGAGCAAATTAAAGGAAATAAAGACTATATTTTTTACGATTTAGTTACAAATGTACCTATAGCTTTTACATTTTTTTCTGTACTTCTAGTATAAGACGGTGTTACTTGCTTAATTTTATAGTTCTAGAACAACGGAAAATACCCAATAAATTTTGATTAATCTTGAGAGTGTCGAAATATACGTTTTTAATACAGTTGCTCAAAAAGTGGCGTATTGCAGGGACGTATAGCGTTCGGGATGTGGACTATTACATACTCGAGCTTTTTCTTTACCTTTTCCGAACTCGTGCGTTCTCTTTCCCAACTGTCAAAATAATGTCTATTAAAAGGAAAAAACCAACCACGAAGTTTTTAATAAAAAAAAATCATAGAAGTTTTTATGATTTATGCAAATTTTTCTAAAAAGAATTTGTTTCAATATCAGATTTAATGATTTGATTCAATAAGTTAGGTTAGGTATCATTTAATTTCATCTCAATAAAAAATTCTACTGAAGACTTGTCTGTATGGGCATAGCTCCCTTTGCCTACCCAGAATGGGTGAAGAAAAAAAAATCTCTGCTTATATTCTTTTACGGTTGGCGCTATTTTCCAAAAATTTTCTTTCTTAAATTTCTTTTTTCGCAACTGTATTAAAAATAGTTGTTCAGTACACGTGCGGAACCGTCATTGCAACTTGTTCCGACTGTCAACTCTCACCTTCGGCTGCGCCTCGGCTCGGGTAGACATTTGTCGGAACTCTTTGCGATGACAGGCTTTCCGCACTCGTAATGAAATATACTATTTTTGCGGTATAGACGGCCGTAACTGTTTTTTACGTTAACTTAAAAGTTTGATTTTTTCACGGCTTCAAGGAACTGTAGACCTGAGTTGGTTTTAATTTCAACTCGATACCTCCACGCGTTCCCGAGATAAAGGGCCTTGACAGACAGACAGACAGACGGGCAACAAAGTGATCCTATGAGGTTCCGTTCCGTTTTCCTTTTGAGTTACGGAACCCTAAAAACAGACAGCCCGTGGCGGACAGACAAGATAATCACAGAGCGAACGGCGTAGGCGATACCTCCTCCCACTCGCCTTGCACACATATTATTATGTGTGTTATACACACAATTTTGCATATGTGTGCAGGGCCTAAACATTTATTTACACATCAGGAAAACTTTTTTATAGTTTTTTTATAATGTAGGTACGCATCATGGATTCGTCTCGACTTTTTATAAACAGTATGAATTCGGATCTTATGTGTTTAGCGATCAGCGACTCTTAAGAAGAAACTGCCACGGTATGACCTCGTGATTCGCACGCATACTGTATGGTACCTGGCTGCCTTTGACTCTATAGGCCTCACATGTTCTCCTTACGATTACATAAGCAGGGCACTGTAGGGCACAGGCCTTCTCTCAGGGAGAGAGTATGGGCTTAATCACCACGCGTGCCCGCCGCGGATTGGCAATTTCAAGCGCCGAGGTATGTGAATCGCTCAGACACTCAGGTTTCCTCACGATGTTTTCCTTTACTGTTAGCGTGTGGTATTGCTACTATAACTTCACAAATGTACATAACTTATAAAACCAAGTCATAGGTACATGCCCGCACTGGGGATCGAACTTGGGTCTCTCGCTTCCGAGTCCGATGTTCTACCCACTAGGCTACCAACCTCAGAACACAACGCACTCCTTACGATTGTTTTGTTTTATTTCTGTTTTGTTAACTTTCGTGTCTTTTGTTTGTGTACCTTTATGTTTACTTTGTGTTTCTGTGACAATTTAAATAAATATCCTCTTTCTTTCTTTCAAGGGTTAAAATGGCTGTTTAGTTGTTAAATCAAAACCTCATTCCTATATAGCCTACATTTTTAAGTCATCTGACCACTTTCTACAACGGCAACAACAAATCATCCGACCTAAACCCACTGTCCGCTTGCCTGTACCTGCCTACACAACTCTACCAAGCGCCCAACACAAACTGGTTGCAATCAACCACTTTTATATAAGTAAGATCCAACACAGCATTCGCGTCCACACACCGCTCGCAAACACACGCTGTCGACTGGTTTCCCACCAGCATTTTAAATTCCGAACACACCGATTGCCACTTGTTCCCTATTCGAATACAGAACATACAGATTTTCGTTTGTTTTGAAAAAGTTTTTAAAATTGGAACTCGAGACTGTCATTTGTTTCGGGGTTGCCATCTGCGCGTAATGGTGTTGCTAAAGATTGCCTTTTTGCTCCTCCTAGCTGAGTCCCCTATGCTCAACGTTCGAGTGCTAGGCAGAGCCATGTCGACGCTTGCCAAGTCTTTCGTGGCCAACGAAGTGGTGCCAGATGTTGTGGAGGTGGCGCCCAAGGCGTTTATTAAGGTGAGTCTTTTTCTCGTGGCGTTTTATTTGTCTGTTCATAGTTTTGAAGTAGAAATGATCTCGACCAACATCTGCCGGAGTGCCCTGAGGTAGGCAAGGACCGAAAACTCTAGACTGACGTAAGGGTGACCTTTGCCCAGCAGTGGGACACAAACATTGAGGCAACGTAAAAAAATCTAATCTATCTGTCTATCCAGCCTATGAATAGAGCCCACTGCTGAGCATATGCCTCTTCTCTGTCACGTTAAACTTCTCAGTCCCTTGCGAATGTCGTTCATTGCTTGTGATATTATAAGATAAGATTCTTTAAAAACCTATTTTGTAGATTTTGTAAACCTAAGATTCTTTGTTACACACAAAAAAAATGCAGAAATAAAAGATACAATGAATGAATGATGATGTTTCGTGTGCAATAAATATCATCATCTTCGGTCTCCAAGCCGAGCCGAGGTATTTGGAACTTGATGCCGCTATAATAACCGAATATACATTATATTCGGTCCCTGTACCGAATCACGAGTAAACAATTGTGCTAATTCTAGTTTCCATTCTGAAGGCCTTTGTCTCCGTTTACCTTTAAGTTATTATCCAATATGGCGTGAGATCGTAAAAAAATACGAAATTTGTTAGATCACTATTAACTCGTGTACAAGACCAAGACCAAATTGAATGCGCACAGAATAGAAAATTTAAATCTGCTACATTCCACGTGATCTGTTGTGTTCCTAGGTATGTGCACCAAGTCTTTTTATAGTCCTGAGGTTTGCGATAGCAATTAGTATGGGGTTGGACATTTGTACTGTAGTTAGACGATTAGAATCGGGAAGAATCTGTAATATAGGAGCAGAAGTACGTAGTTAGGACCCAATTAAGGTCATTACCGTTTATGGAAAACCAGCCACGTAGATGGATCACTATTGCCGACAATGACTTTCAATTTCTGCTGTAACAATACAAATTACCGACTGTCGAGATTTCCAAAACTTGTTATGGAAATAACGTAAAACATGAAAACAGTTTCTTCAGTATCTATAGTTAAACTGCTTTCAATAAGTTAAAGTTAAATATTCTCAATTAAATTTTTCATACTGGTGTCAATTTGTATGAAAAAAAAACTGGCCAAGTGCGAGTCGAACTCGCGTTCCGAAAGTTCTAATCGTACTAATATTAGGGGTTAAAGTATGAAATTGCCGTTTTATTGCAATAGGTTCTTTGAATTGACATAGAATCTTCATGGTTTGAGGTTTTCGAATGAAACTTTTTTCAAATGGTTTCTATTATGTTCTTTTTTTAAAAAATGTAAAACATTTGAATATCGAATATTGAATATCAACAAGGCAACACAAGTTTCAACACGCGTTTCTTTCTGCAGATCAGTCAAATCATGAGGCACCCATTTTTCGTATTTTTTTATTTTATTGATTTGACGCAAGTGAGTCAATATTGTGGGTAAGGTAACGTTAAACCATGCCGCTAATTCCTGGGTAGTTTGACTAGGGTCGGCTTCCACTATCTCTCTTAATTCATCGTTATTCACCTGTGTGGGCGGTATTCCTCGTGGCTCGTTCTTTAAGTCGAAATTTCCATCACGAAAGCGTTTAAACCAAAATCGCACGGTGCGTTCATTAGTAGACCCCTCTCCAAACGCAGCATTGGTATTGCGGGCTGTTTCTGCCGCGTTAGTTCCGCGTCGGAACTCGTATTCAAAAATCACTCGAATTTTCGCAGTATCCATCTTTCTTGTCTAAATTGAATAACAAAAACAATTGAAAGTCGATATTCAAATGTTTCACATTTTTTAAAAAAAGAACATCATAGAAACCATTTGAAAAAAGTTTCATTCGAAAACCTCAAACCATGAAGATTCTATGTCAATTCAAAGAACCTATTGCAATAAAACGGCAATTTCATACTTTAACCCCTATTATTATAAATGTGAAAGTTTGTGGAGATGTTTGAATATTTGTTAGTCAATCACGCAATAACGGCTGAACGTATTGAGATAAAATTTGGTATGGAGATAGTTTGAGTCCCGGGATACTTTTCATCCAGGAAATTACTCATTCCGACGAAGTCGCGGGCAAAAGCTAGTATCATCATAAATGTAATATTAGGGGTTAAAGTATGAAATTGCCGTTTTATTGCAATAGGTTCTTTGAATTGATATAGAATCTTCATGGTTTGAGGTTTTCGAATGAAACTTTTTTCAATGGTTTCTATGATGTTCTTTTTGCAAAAAATGTGAATCATTTGAATATCGACTTTCAATTGTTTTTGTTATTCAATTTAGACAAGAAAGATGGATACTGCGAAAATTCGAGTGATTATGAGGCACCCATTTTTCGTATTTTTTTATTTTATTGATTTGACGCAAGTGAGTCAATATTGTGGGTAAGGTAACGTTAAACCATGCAGCTAATTCCTGGGTAGTTTGACTAGGGTCGGCTTCCACTATCTCTCTTAATTCATCGTTATTCACCTGTGTGGGCGGTCTTCCTCGTGGCTCGTTCTTTAAGTCGAAATTTCCATCACGAAAGCGTTTAAACCAAAATCGCACGGTGCGTTCATTAGTAGACCCCTTTCCAAACGCAGCATTGATATTGCGGGCTGTTTCTGCCGCGTTAGTTCCGCGTCGGAACTCGTATTCAAAAATCACTCGAATTTTCGCAGTATCCATCTTTCTTGTCTAAATTGAATAACAAAAACAATTGAAAGTCGATATTCAAATGTTTCACATTTTTTAAAAAAAGAACATCATAGAAACCATTTGAAAAAAGTTTCATTCGAAAACCTCAAACCATGAAGATTCTATATCAATTCAAATTGCAATAAAACGGCAATTTCATACTTTAACCCCCATTATTACTTCAGTATTTAGAAAAAAAAAAATTCCACTCAGTTCACCTCAGCCCACCATGAGGGAGGTCTATGTCCTGCAGCGGGCGTCAAATGGCTGATGATGATGATGATGAATCATACCAAGTTTCAACATATACCTAGACTTGTATATGTTGCAGTTTTTAATATAGAGCAGTAACAAAACAAAAAAAAGCGGCCAAGTGCGTGTCGGGCCACGCGCCACGCGCAGTGTAGGGTTCCGTAGAAAGAGGGGGTACAGAACAATACGTTACAGAACTAGCAACTTCATCAAAGTAATTTTGAGTGGATTTTTTACGAAGTTTTCCTTTTATAGGTCGGTGGCCTATTACTCGTTAACATGTAAAGCCTACTTAGCCGTGATAGTTTTCCTTTTAAATTCATATTATGTGCTACCGCCCTGAATTTTTCGCGGTTCTACAATCAACTGTTTAGCCGAGAGGAGAGGGGGGGCGCCTTACTCGGACAAATATTTGCGCTCTGAAGCTTAATATTTCGCAAACGGAACCCTACATCTAAAAAACCGGCCAAGTGCGTTCCGTAAAGAGAGGTTTCTTTTGTTCAAGAAAAATAGAAGCCCTTTATGATACAGACAGACAGACGTTGTAGACATATTAATAGGGTCTAATGTTGCACTATGTTGTCGGTGAACTCTATTAAGTTACGTTACAGGCGACTTTGCAGCGAATATGTGAGGGTTAATCAGCTGTTGATTCTACATTATTATTATTAATTATTTGTTGCACAAAAGAAACTACAAAGGTGTATCAAGCCCACCTAATGATATTTTCTACCAGTCAACCCGCTGGAAGTACAGGGGAGGCAAATATTGGGGAATAGAACTGAAATAGTTTTGCTCGTGAGTGTATCGTGTTATGGTGTCCATTATTCAGCGATGCAGTAGCTAACGAGATCCGAATTAGCTAACTCACGGTTCATTACCTTGATTGGGTGTCACTGTCAACCCATTGTTGAGGATTTCCTGTTATTTCGCACATTGAAAACATAAGTGGCACTTTACGAAAAATGGCAATTTTGAGTTAAATATACGGTTAAAATGCGAAAACCGGAACGCACCCAATACAAAGACCCTCGTTGTTCTAACGCGCAAAACTTTCGCTAGATGTCGCGAGTGTCACTTATTACTTTGTAACAACGACTCCTGTCTGTAACTGATAAACCAGCACTACGCCAGTCCGGAAACAGTCGCCGGTGGGAATCTTTGTCGAGGTTAGTAAACAACTGGCATTTTGTGTTAAACACCACTTATTTTGATATTTCTGCTTTCTAATTTTCACAGTGAATCAATCTTTAAGTGGCACTTTGAGTAAAGAGCTGGTTATTCAATAACGTTTAACAGAACTTTACATTAAGACAAACCAGATAAAGGGTATTTTCTGTAAAGTGCCATTTAATTGATAAATTCGCTTTCGAACTTTGGCATTGTGTAATTTCTTAAATGACACTTTCAGTAAAGAGCTCGTTATTCAATAACGTTTCTAGAATTTTGGTTTGAATAAAACCAGACAAGATAAGATGTGCAAAGAAACATGGCACACCATTCATGGTAAACGAAATGGCTTATAACGATTTTATGGATATCAAACAACTGCCTGTTCCTAAATTGAATAAAAGTGTTGAAGGCACAGTTGTAAAATTATCTGATATCAAAGTTTTCAAAGTGAAGAAAATTGAAGATGATAAGGTAAAAATATACCTACTACAAGACATCCTACTTTGACGATTTCAAAGAACTTGACATAAATACTAAAAGAACCAATACAAGGAGCAACCGGTCTCAAGAGCTGAAACAGCTGTATAACGAAAAATTGGATTTATCCGAAAGAAAGAATAATGACGTGAAAAGCCTCAAAGATGCCGGTTTCATACCTAACTTTTACAGTTCGTACTATGACAGAGTTTTAAACTAGGTGAAACCTATACTAAACAATGATCTGTTGGTAAATTTTACAGTTCCTGTCTTGACAGACTTCTAAGTCAGTAAGTTAAGTTGAAATGCCTCAATGTTGTTGATTAGTTGGTAGTAAAAACAAAATTTTGGTCCAATTAGTGTTTATGATGTTATGTTACGAAGTTTTGAGAAAAACTATCTTTTTTATCTACTGCAAGGATGCTATTTATGTTTTTTGATTTAAGGATATTAGACCTAACGAGTGACAAAAATATAAGAAAACCTTAAAAAGCCAAATTCCAATCAGTGTCTATACGCTGACAAGTTGGAACTTGGCTTTTTCAGTTATACTTTGAAAGACTTTTAAACTAGGTATTTAAGTTGAAATACCTCTAATAATTTTATTGGTTAGTAAGTAGGAACATTATTATTATTATTATTATTATTCTCTTTATTTATTTTCATGACTTAGAATAGGTTTATAAAAGTAAAAAAATATAAAAAAATACAAAATATATTTTATAAACCTATCCTAGTTGGCCACCGGTAACGGAGCTAGGCTCAAGCTACCGGTAGTTAGGGCCGCAGAGAGAGAAATCTCCGGACGATGCGCGCCGTGTCCAAGAGCACCGCCTTCTGTATCTGCCCCTTGATCCAGCCATCTAGCGAGAGAGCCTTAAGATGTTGGTCAAGACTCTTCGCTATGAGACCGTTCGCCGATACGACTATCGGGACAATGGTTGTCGAATCCACATCCCATAAGGCGGTAACCTCGTGGGCCAAATCAAGGTACTTGCTAAGCTTGTCTTATTATTATTATTATTATTATTCAATGTTTCTGATGGTATTTTTATTGGGTGTGTAATGATTGGTATAACAACTTTTGATATATTTTCACTGGATATAACAACATTTAATATAATTTCATTGGATATAATCACTCAAGGGACATACCTAATAAACTTTTGGTATAACAACAATCAGTATAATTTCATGGCGTATAATGCTCAAATAGTATAATACATTTTTGATATAACGTTTAATGGATATAATGTATATTGGATATAAGTATTAGTGGTATAATGTTTGGTAAGATATAATATATTTTTTCGGTTGCAACAACCTACACTAATAATTTCGGTTGGTTTTCGGTCTTACATGTTCAACCTAACACGCTCCTACGCGCTCCGCTACGCGCTTCGTCGCACCTATATTTTTGTTGTTGCAAATAGAAATAATAAAACTTTGTCATCTTGTACTTTCGGCTTTTGACCCGTCCCCCTTTTTATGTCTGCCCTAACCTAATATTCTATATAATAATTCTTATACGAAAATATAATATGTGTTACCAGTTTATCAGTGGCTATTATACTGTTATGTTTCAGTGGGGTGCGTAACGATCGATATAAAAACTTCTGATTTATTTTCACTGGATATAACGATTCCAGATTATGCCAATAGTACATTATACCACTGAGTTTTATATCCAACAAAGTTATATCCCATGTATGTTATACGTTATGACTGTAAGATTAATAGTTGTTATATTACAAGTTCATTATATCTGTTGATAATTATATTACATGAGAATATATCAAATGTTGTTATATCAAGAGTGCATTATGTCCGTTAATCGTTATATCCAGTGAAAATATATCAAAAGTTTTTATATCGATCGTTACGCACCCATTTTTATTCATCTCTCTAGACAGACTAGTTAATTATGGATGTTTGTGTTACTATTAAATTAAAACTGTGAGCATTGTGCTAAATAAACAGTATTTTTAATATTTTTGTATTTTCATTGTTTTATTTGTCTATTTTGTATCATTAAAATATAGGCAAAATAACAATTTAGGGAGTCATTAAAGAAAAATAAATATAATCTGTGAATAGAAAACCGACACTATGATGAACTTTTTTTTAAATGCATTTCTATCGAATACTATTCATTAATTTCATTTTATACATCTAGATACTGAAAGAGCGTTAGCTAAACAATTTTTTAAATCTAATTGCAAATCTTTATTGTAAATTTTTCGGTTCTATAGCACCCAAACAATGTTTTGGAAAACTTAAAATGGCCGTACCGTGAAATCGAGTTTTTCGCTTAGTGCCATTTATGTTGTCAATGTGCGATTTGTCTTAACGCTTGGCGACACTACCTACGCAACACTATTATTGCATCGGGTGTTTCTGAGACCGACGTATTCTCTGCATCGTTAAGATATTTTTTTTCCACAGTTATTTAGGTTCAGGGTATTTTTGTAGAAATGCAGCTAGTATCGTATAGTGAACGTTTCTTCCCGAGAACCTTACCTAATTTACAAACTTATGTAACGAACAGCTTATGAGATATTGAGGGTCGAAGTGGCACTTTTATTCTTGTACCGTATACTGAACAGAAATCAGAAATTTTATTTCGACTTAAAGAATTTACATTCTGTTGAATGTCAGTGTACAATGTTAGCCGCCGCCTTCCGGCCGAATTTGTAGCGGAGAAAAAGGCAGCGAGAAAAATAACTCCACTCTGACCATCTTTTCTCAAATCACCTTAAAACATCTTATTCTCAAGAAGCCTTATCAAAATTCACAAACTTCTTTTAGAAAACGAATTACTTATAAATTTCAACATCGTATTCTCAAACAAGTGAATACTCACGTCCGTTGCTCAAGTTCCGAATGCTCAAGTTTCGGGTCCACTGCGTGCCAACATTTATTTTATTTTGAGAAGGAAATAATAATAATCTCATGGGCAACATTCTACATTTCAGGTAACCTACCCAAGCGGTGTATCCGTGGACGAAGGCAACGTGTTGACTCCGACCCTCGTCAAGGATGTCCCCAAGGTCGAGTACGACGCTAACCCCAACGACTACTACACCCTGGCTATGACCGGTAAGAACTGGCAACGTAGTGGTAACCATAAACAACACCCGAGTCAAATGTTCTTTGTTAAAAACTACGTATAGTAAAACAAAAATATATTCGTAATTTAATCATCCACCTAACCCTCATACATACCACATTTATCAAAAGTGTACTCAAATTATTAGTTGTTAAATAAATTGTTAATGTTAACGTAAATGTTAAATTGTGCGAGCGAGACAGCGTGCTCCACGTAATAACAGCCTTAAGAAAAAAGCTCTATCTCTTAAAAGGGGTTGCATGCAAAGAAGTTCCATGTTGGAGTTTGACGTTTAGAATTAATGTTGACTCCGACGATTGGTTGGATGTACCCAAGGTCGGCGATGGTCACCTCAACGACCATTACACCCTTGCTATAACCGGTAAGAACAGGTAACGTGAAAGTACCTAATATATTTTTCACTTCTCATGCTCTAAAAGTTCGTCTTTATGTCGTGCGTAGGCGACATAAAGTCGCTTTTTATGCTCTAGAGCATAAAGTAAAATCTTCGTCGAAGACCAAGGCAATCGCTGCAACAGCCACACGAACATCTTTAACTTCATACAACAACCTCTTTATTTTATTTCGTTTCGTTCGTATTCTAAGACCAAGGCAAAGATACCAACAGCCAAAGTACACAATAAAACTTCATGAAATAAACTTATAATTTGTATTTCGTCTCATTTATTATTTTTTATATTTGTTTATTTTTCAATTTAGTAGATCAGTATAGTATTTAAGCCATAACAACAACTTATCATAGTTATAAAAAGAAAATGTTTTTATAACTGAGCAGTATGTAACGACCTTAAGTCAGGTGTCACGTCCCTACAGAAAAAAAAAGAAAAAAAAGTTAATTGGCGGGAACCATAATTATTTTTTCATTGTAATATTTGTGTTACAACTTAAAATTGTTTTTTGATTAACGATAAATAATGTCGTCAATCGAAGTGAAAAGTAGAGTGTACAACTCGTCCATAAAACCCATTTTACACTCGACTTTATATCTATCCTCGCTCGCAAGCTCGCTCGGATGGATAAACGTCTCGAGTAAAATGGTGCGTTTTATGCACTTGTTGTACAATCTACTATTTGTTTTGCTGTATTTAGTTTCTTATAAACTTAAGTATGATAAGAAATCCTACTACAATTTTTAATTTTATTAGCAAACTAAGTACGACAATCTAAAAACGTTCTTAATTGTAATATCTAGCATAGCCTGTAGGTATTTGTATGAAAAGTTTACTTTATTTACTTCTGTTTCTTCTTCTTCTTCTTTTGTTTACTACTTTTTTTACAATCCTTAAACATGTAAGAATGTGCGAGCGAGACAGCGAGATAGCACAGCCTCAGACCTCATTTACCAAAACTACACTCATTTTTAAAATGAGAAATAAAATTAACAAAAAGAACTTTTGTAAATTTATTTAAAAAAATTTGTATGTGCGAGCAAGACCAAGACGTAATAGCCTTAAAATATTTCAAATGTATTTTTATAAAGTTATGCAAAACATGAGTGCTAATTTCTAAACTACACATTTCCATAATGTACTAAGTTAAAATATATAATTAGTTTTAAAAATATAGTAAAAAACATAGAACTTGTAATAATAAAAGTTTTGTTGGTTTGGGGCCGATTTTACCGGGCTTGCCGGGTCTTGGCCCGGGTGGGTATTGGCCTATTACTGGGTAAGGGGTTAATTTCGTACCCGGTCTGAGAGTCGCGCGGGTTTGGTAGGGTCAGCCGGATGCTCACTTTTAACTCTAAGCTTACGAGTATATAATTTTAAAAAGATAAACCTGTTATTGGCCTTACTTATTCGATAATCAACTGCTCCATTTACATTTTAATGACATAGGTAACGTTACTGTTAGTCCGAAACAGCTAATTTTTTTGCTATTTGTAAGTTGTCCCCATTATTAGAGTTGTTAGTTTAGAGATGGGGATTTTGAAGCACCCTGTATATTAATTCTACAATTAGATAATTGCGTCATCATCAGCATTCAGCCACAAGAAGTCCACTGCTGGACATAGGCCTCCTCCATGGATTTCCAAAAAGACCGGCTGGAAGCGGCCTGCATCCAGCGTCTTCCTGCCACTTGGATGAGGTCATCTGTCCATCTTGTGGCTGGTCGTCCTACGCTGCGCTCGCCGATGTGTGGTCTCCATTCGAGAACTTTTCGGCCCCATTAGCCATCAGTTCTGCGTGCTATGTGCCCCGCCCACTGCCACTGATAGTTGAAATTGAAATTGATTTATTCAGAAAAGTTTAACAATTTACTTATCCTATTTTAGCATAGTTGGAGAGAATGTAATTTTATTTAACTAATGATAGGATTAGAACGATGATGTCTGTACTAGTTATAAAACTGTATGACAGACAGCAGCGCCTTCCTTCTGCGAAAGTTAGCTATTTTATTACATTGCTTTTTGAGTATTTACTGATGTATGCTAGTTACAAGCTACAACAGATGACAATGTATGAGTGGTACAGTGTGTGTGTGCGTGTGCGTGTGCGTGTGGGAGTGTGTGTGTGTGTGTGCGTGTGTGTGTGTGTGTGTGTGTGTGTGTGTGTGTGTGTGTGTGTGTGTGTGTGTGTGTGTTTGTGTGTGTGTGTGTTTGTTTGAGTATGTTATAGAAAAACGAGTACTGCAATTGATTTATATTTGTTAATAAGTTTTATGTAATATAGATTTATTAAACTTTTGATTTTATTTTGTATGTTATATTATTTGCTTAGTATGAATTCGTTTCTTACTTGGGTTTACATAATAGAGATTCTGTTTCATCATATGATAAATCCTGAAACCACTTTGCTACTGCAGTTTTGCATTTCAAAACAGTTAATGGATATATGAAAGTGCCACCCCAGGCCACAATACAGTAGGTTAAGACAGACTGAGCTAGAGCAAGATAAACTGTTTTTAGAGTACCTAGGTCAACAGAAGATCTAAGACGTTTAAAAGTAAAGTTTAGTTTTCTTGCTCTACAATTAACTTAATTTATGTGTTTTTGCCAACTAAAAGTGCTGTCAATATAAACTCCTAGGTATTTTATATAATTGGTGCGTTGAATTATTAGACAAGTACAGCTAGCCGAGTTTTAGAAATTGCAAGTGTGCGCAGTTATATCAAAAGTGTCCTTCATAGGCTGGGAGGATAAACAAGGCGAGAAAGTAAGAAATTTCGTTTTTTGAACATTTAACGTCAGTAAATTCTTTGAGAGCCAGCTCATCACAGTTGAGAGGGTATTTTCAGCAATTTGTCTTGTTGTGTCCCATATTTTACCATCAATGAGCAGAGCAGTGTCATCTGCATAAGTTATGATATTACAATTTGGAAGAGAAAGCCGGCATAGATTGTTAATATATATTAAGAAAAGGGTCGGTCCCAACACACTGCCTTGAGGCACGCCGAATCCTAGCATTTCTTCTTCACTTGTATACTTATGTATCAACCTTGACACGTTGACTCCGGTCTGTGAGATAGTCTCTGAAAATGTCCAGCACCAAGCCTCTAATTCCAATAGTTTCCATCTTTTTCAAGAGCAATGGGACAGAGACAGTGTCAAAAGCTTTCGACAGGTCCAAGAATATACCAATGACTTTTTGTTTCTTATCTAGTTTTCCTACTATTTGGTCCGTAAGTTCTAGGACAGCATCTTCAACAGAAGCGCCCTTTCTGAACCCATATAGATTTGGTGCAATAATTTTGAATTTATTTAAAAAATTTGTCAGTCTCTTATTCAGAACTTTTTCTAGTATCTAAAGGGTTGTAAGGACTGAAATTGGTCTGTAATTTGTAACACTGTCTCTGTCCCCACTCTTGTGGATGGGGTGAACCAAGGCCTTTTTAAAAGCTTTTGGAAAAATACCCTTCATGATGCAGAGATTGCATAGGTGAGTGATGGTTGGTATAAGGTATTTTCGTGCTAACTTTAATATTTAAGAGGAAATTCCATCCCAACCTACTGCACAGTCGTCTCGCAGACCAAGTATGATGTTCTCAATTTCAGCGTGGTCAACTTCAGATAGATACATCGTGTGGATTTGTTGGCTAGCTTCATAATTGTCCGGCTGATAGATAAATTCTTGTGGTGGATTTTTTTCCTTTATTTTGGTGGCTAGCTCCTTTCCAATATTAGCGAAGTACTGGTTGACTTTTTTGACAGAGCTTTCAGGATTAGGTGTAATATTAAGAAGATCTCTACTATCTGACGATTTTTTCTGAATATTTGCAATTTTTTTAATAATGTTCCATGTGTCTTTTGGGTTATTCCTTGCCTTCTCAAGTTTATTTTGTTCATAAACACGCTTTATCTTTTTGAGTAAGTTATTACAATAGTTTCTGTATCGTGTGTATGTTATTTTTTATATAAAATTTTCAGGGGCCTTATTCAAGTTTTGGTGGAGTCTATCACGGTTACTGATGCATTTAAGAAGGCCGGGTGTAATCCATGGCTTGATTATTCTTTGTCTGTGAGGGATTCTTATGGTTTTTGAATTATTGTCAATTGTGCCAGAGATAGTGCTAACAAGAAAATTTGCAATTGACTCAGGATCAGTGGAATTAAGTATGTTTGAGAAATCTGTATTACTTAGGCCTTGAATAACATCCGGAAAGTTAATTTTGGTAGTACTGTTTTTTGGTTTTTTAGTATTGCCCGTATAGTCAATGCAGAAAAGGACTGGAGCATGGTCTGTTATAAAAGAGTCTAATACTAAGGTGGTAGAGTTCTTATTGGTTTTTAGCATAACATGGTCAAGGCAGTTATTTTCACGAGTAACAAAAGAGTGAGCTGGTAGTAGCCCATGGAAGGCATTAATATTTCAATATAAGTCAGCATTGGAATTAATATTATCCTTCAATATGTTTATGTTTATGTCTCCAATCAGTGCAATAGTGCCAAAGGAAGCCAGTGCTTTCAGCAAGTCGTCCAGGCTAGAAATAAAAAGTTCAATTACTTTAGAAGACGGTGATCGATATTTAATAAAGCAATAACTCATAAAAGCGTGCCGCATTTTATGACCAGACAGTTCGCATCGGTGAAGGGCGGTTCTTCTATCGTACATTTAAGATCATGTCTCGTGTACACAGAAACACCATCATTCTGGTTAGTGAAGTTAGATTTGTGGGAGTTGTATCCCTCCAAATGTGGTAGCATAGATGTTTTACTCAACCAGCACTCCGTCAGGATGATGATGTCGCATTGTACATTAATGCGGTGTAAAAGAACTATGAGCTTGTCAAAGTTACACGCTATACTTCGTATATTGACATGGAAAATATTGAGACCTTTATTCTTGACGCCATACCGCGAGCAGTCCTCTGGAGAACACATAATCGACCTAGAGACTTCAACAGATTCAATGCCGTCAGCTATGGTATTGAGATTAGCCATCTCTTTCATAGTAATTCTGGAACCAATATGGAGATCTCAAACAACGACCGTGTAATGCATTGTTAACCATTTGCGAAACCGAGAAGGAGCGGGCTTTGTTTTGATTTTTGATAAATTTCAGTGTTCTTATTTTATTTAATTGTACTCGTTTAGTGTGAGCGTACAAATCATGTATGGACTTGAGGGTGTGTTGATGTATGAGTAAAGTATAGTTTGCTTATTGTTATCTGTTCTAATGTATGTAAAATGTGTTCAATACAATAATAAAAAAAATATGAACTAAAAATAAGAGCATGCAATACATTAATTTTACAGCTTCCACTAAAACTAGTCACTGGGAGCCGAGCTTCTTGAGGTCGTTATCATCGTTAATGCGTACAGCAGAGTTTCCTTCCTTCTTGCGTTGATAATTGCGTTGATCAACAAAATTTTCTGATTATTGCCACTTGGCATGTCCAAGCAAATCCAAACACTGGTAACAAGGCTGTGACAAAACGCCTGCTCTTCTTTTTCAAGACCCAGACGCGCCTTCCCGCCGCGAACCCAAATTCCGCGAGTGGCACCACTGGCTTGTCGGCAACATCCAAGGCAGCAACATCGAGAGCGGGGAAGTCCTGTCGGCCTACGTGGGCTCTGGCCCGCCAAAGGGGACCGGCCTGCATCGCTACGTGTTCCTGCTGTACAAACAGCCTGGAAAACTCGACTTCGATGAGCCTAGGCTGCCTAACAAGTAAGTTGACGAATTGTGCCGAAGATTTCCGAAGGTTCCCGAACAAGTGACACTATTGGCTTGTATAGCGCCGTTTCTTGGAAATCTCGGGTTTGATAAACCCAGGCCGCCTATGAAGTAAGTCGACGGAGATTCACCAACTACCCATAATTTCCGAAGGTTTAGATTAGCTCCGGAGCGCCCAAGGAGACGGGCTTGCATCGCTACGTGTTCCTGGTGTACAAACAGCCTGGAAAACTCGATTCTGACTAGCCTAGGCTGCCTAGCAAGTAAGTTGACGACTTTTGCCGAACATTTCCGAAGGTAGCCGAACGAGTGTCTTCGAAGATATCCAATCGCTTCTGAAGATTTAGATTAGCTCCGAAGCGCCCAAGAGGACGGGCCTACATCGCTACGTGTTCCTGGTGTACAAACAGCCTGGAAAACTCGATTCTAACGAGCCTTGGCTGCTTAGCAAGTAAGTTGATGACTTTTGCCGAACATTTCCGAAGGTAGCCGAACGAGTGTCTCCGAAGATATGCGATCGTTTCCGAAGGTTCCCAAAGGAGTAAACCTATTGGCTTAGCTTATATAACGTTTGTTTTTTCTGTACAAGTATCGTGGATAACTCGAGTTTAATGAACCCAGTTTAGCAGGTAAATTGACGTAGATTCACGAGCTTTGCCGATCATTGCCGAAGGTTTAGGTTGGCTCTGGACCGCCCAAGGCGACTGGCCTGAATTGCTAACTGGACCTTGGCACACGCTTGTGCCATACAGGTGGCATAGCGGTACAAATCCCTAATATCCGCCATCTTTTGTCCGCAGCTCGGGCGACAACCGCGGCGGGTTCTCCATGTCGCGCTTCGCCAAGAAGTACAAACTCGGCGAGCCGATCGCTGGGAACTTCTATCAGGCCGAGTATGATGACTACGTGCCTCTGCTGTACAAACAGCTCGAGGGTTAAGGGAGCTGGTGGGCTATTGTAGCTGGTGGGCTAAGGTGCGGGGTTTACTTCCTAGAACGGCGACTGAACTATAAGAGGTGGCGCGAAACTGTTTAGCAAATTTTTAAAGATATGTAACTTTTGACGTGAAACTGGTTTCAGTTCTGTAGTACCGGGTCAATTTCTAAAACAGCATGCAACGAAAATATGTCGCCTCGGCGAGGGCGGTATAGTCCGCACAAATCTTTTTGGCAGTAACGTGAACATAGTCACAGATCGTTTGCACATCGCTTACTGTCTTAACAGTGTATGTGTGAGTAATTGACGTAGTATGATGCGTAGTAAATTACTATAAGTCAGTTACTAAAGTTGTCAATTACTCACAGATACACTGTAAAGACAGTGCAAACGACCGCCAAAAAGATTGTGCGGACTATAACTCTGTAAAATACGTGTCGTGTGCTATTCATTTATTTATCGTTGAATAGAGCAAAGCAGCCATTAGTCGGGTTCTCTTGACTCGTGCCGCTAGATGGCGCTAGTGCCGCGTAACAAATTGCACAGTTTGAGCTAAAAATTAACGCTCATTTATAGGCGTTTCACGTTAAACCAACGGCCGTGTAACCTGATACAGCCCCACCCGCGTTTTCTATGGTAATCAAAACGATAGAGCTTAGCTTCGATTGAGACTTGATGGTAATCAAAACGATAGAGCTTAGCTTCGATTGAGACTTGAGATTTCCGCACTTAAGACTCTTAGTGGGGCCATTTACGTATGGATATGTATTTAATTTTATTTATATATAAAAAAAAAATACAATCCTAATTTATTAACATCAAGCCTTGCACTAGGAATCCAGCGTATTAAGGTTGACTTACTGTTAATTTGCTAAATATGGCTTCATTGGTGCTATGGGACATGCCCAAGTTATATTTGCTGTTTCTGGGAGGAAAACACCGTTCTCACTTGTTCAACGCCAGTTAACTTTTTCTTTATTGTGTAAAGCTATGACTGATGTTATAAATTTACGCATCACGTACCCAGCCATAGTATGAACCTCTTTCTTGAGGTGTAAAAAACAGGTTCAGTGAGTTTTTGTTCGTAATAGCGGTGATAAGACCTTAAAATATACCACAGTGCATTATAAATTAGAATTTAAGATTTGTAAGTGACTGAGTACACTGGTTCTATTTCGAAAAGAAAATATCTACTGTTGTTTTGTTTCTCTAGCTTATACCCCCTTCCGAGTTTAACCTCAGAAGCTTAAGCCTGTCTGGCTAGAGTGTTGGTTAGCCTAGTTCGATTAGTTTTTATTTATTTATTTAATACTTTTATTGCACTTAATGTACAATACGGCGGACTTAATGCCATAAGTATTTTCTACACCAGTCAACCGCAGCAGGCGGAAGAAAGATTGGGAGGCGTGCAAAAGGAGAGGGGGAAAAGTAGAAATGTAATTTAAAATATAGTTATAGGTACATATAAGGTAAAATTGAACAGAATTATTAGTATTATAATATTTCATAAGCAGCCTATATACGTCCCACAGACATTCTCTCAGAGAGAGAGTATGGGCTTAATCACCACGCGTGCCCACCGCGGATTGGCGATTTCAAGCGCTGAGGTATGTGAATAGCTCGGACACCCAAGTTTCCTCACGATGTTTTCCTTCACCGTTAGCGAGTGACTACTGACAATTACTATAACAATATAAATCTAATCTAAAATAATAAAAAAGTACATAAGGTGCGGTGGTATCGGTGAATCTCATGAACCGTGATAGCTAGGCAGTTTAAATTCTCACAGATCATGTGCCGCTATAACAAATACTAAAAACAGAATAAAATAAATATTTGAGGGGGGCTTCCATACAACAAACGTGATTTTTTGCCGTTTTTTCTCGATGTTTGTGTCTAATGTTGCATAGATAATGGTACGGAACCTTTCCTGCGCGAGTCCGACTCGCACTTGACCGGTTTTTATTATTTTTTTTCCCCATTTTATAACTATTTAAAAATTTTTTGATTGTGCGCATGCCAGACGTGACAGCAGCGTTTGATTGAATGCCTCTATTAGATTTTGTGAAATTAGGCCCGGGACAAATATTTCGGAACTCTTTTATTTCTCCTCGACGCGTCGTCTCTTCCTCGCGTTGAAGCTTTCGAATTCCGGTACAGAATTCCAGATACTTTCGGACAGCTCTCTCGGATGCTCAAACGCGGCGAAGTGGCCACCATGTTGTTGGTAAACGGACCGTACCAAATTTGGGAACTTGTCTCTGACGAAACTGTCGGGTTGGTAAATAATCTCGTCGTGGAATTTAATGGCAGCCATAGGCACTTGCACAGGTATTCTGGAATTTAAAGGATATTGTTTGAAATAAGCAATGAGACCCGGTGCGAAATAAGCACACATTAAAAATATTATTATAATAATATGGATTTCACAAAATGTAAATTGTACGTTGCTTTTGGAAATAATTTTGCACTGATTACTGCATTAAATCAGATTAGAACTCTTTACAGTAAACACATGAAAAAAGTAGTTAATATAACTATTTTAAAGAAACAGATGTCACATGTAAAATTTAGAAAAAAAATACATGCACCATACAATATCCACCAAAATTTTCGTCAAGAACACGGAACAAATTTGTACAAAAACTACTGGGTAGGTACCCAGTTGTTTCTACGTCGTGAAGTGATAATCAAGAAAAAATTCTCAATGGAGGCGTCGAAACGAAATCGAGACAGTCGCCACAAAATAGCTTTGATTGATTTGAGAATGAAAGAAAAAGACATTTATTGGGACAAATTAACACATCACAAGAAATAAAAGGCATAACAAGTAACATAAGTAAGGAAAAACAAGGCACATAAATACAAGCTAGGGCAAGGCGATGTCAGAGCGTCACAGTGCATCGTGTGGTGTGTCAAAGTTCCCACAAAAGGCATCTGACTCAGCATTGTGCTGAGGGTGTAAGCCAAATCGACAGGACAATTTATCTCAGGTTGTTTCTACGTAGGTACCTACCTGTTTAAAATGCGAACCAACGGATCCGGCCCGGCGAGATGCTCCAGATAAAACCTGGCAGAAGTCGTCATACAATGCTGATCCCAATATATCGTCAGAGAGTCCATAATATCGTCTGTATTGTAGTTTCTCTTCAGGTGCCCATCGAACACAAATACGTTGGCTTCCCTTCCCTGACTGCCTACCATCATGAATGGCAGGATCCACACTGCTAAGCCAGCTGGCGTCGCATCTGCGGCAATTCCTTAAAAAAAGATTTTATATATATTTATTATTAGGCACATCTAAGTTTAGTTAAAGTAAATCCGCCAGTCTTATACGTTTGTCTTTTAGCATTAAGTCCGCCACGCGTTGGTATCCTAGTGGGTAGAACATCGGACTCGGAAGCGAGAGACCCAGGTTCGATTCCCAGTGCGGGCATGTACCTATGACTTGGTTTTCTAAGTTATGTGCATTTGTGAAGTTATAGTAGCATACTGGCGGTGAAGGAAACCTGAGTGTCTGAGCTATTAACATACCTCGAATTTTCGCAATATCCATCTTTCTTGTCTAAATTGAATAACAAAAACAATTGAAAGTCGATATTCAAATGTTTCACATTTTTTAAAAAAAGAACATCATAGAAACCCTTTGAAAAAAGTTTCATTCGAAAACCTCAAACCATGAAGATTCTATGTCAATTCAAAGAAGCCATTGCAATAAAACGGCAATTTCATACTTTAACCCCTAATATTTATGTACCTATATCATGGTGGTCAGGGTCTGATGGCGGACTGCAGGACATAGGTCTCGCTCATGGTTTTCCAAGCTTCCCGGTCTTGTGGCGCCCGCATCCATCGACACACTGCCACCGTGACCAGGTCGTCATCGTGACCATCTGGTAGGGAGCCTGCCCACGCTGCGGTCGTCCGGTCCGCGGTCGCCAGGTCAGATCTTTTACGCCCCAATGGCCTCCAGTTTTCCGAGCTATATGCCCCACCCATTGCCACTTCAACTGAGCAATATCGTACCCCAATCGTTTCATAATAAAATTCAGTCAGGTAAGCTTGCAAATAGTTGTCCCTTTTTAACCAACTTCAAAAAAGGAGGAGGTTATTAATGAATCCTTAGCGAAGCCTTGAAGTACTCACCAATATTATCAGGTCGTGTCGCATGCATGTGTAGGTACCCAGCGTTATCAAAAATAAAACGTAACTGCTTCGTTACAGGATACATTCTATCTTGCCTCTCAGGCTCTACCACCGCCGGTGGATACAGCTGGCCTAGCAGATATTTGACTAGGGTTTGAGGTAGCAGACTCACGGCAAAATTAGTGTGGAGACCCAACACATCTTCTGGGTATATTAATGCCATGGATGTGGCGACCCAAGTGCCTAAGTCTCCGGTGTGAATATAGAATTGTTCGTGTCCCAATCTTTTCATAAAATTCTTCATAATAACGCCCACTTGGATACCATTGAGTCCTGACTTCACGGTAGGCTGCAATGTTAGAGACTATCATAACCTCACTATTTTTCAAACCCAACTCTTAGCACTGACATCAGATATTATGTTATATCGATCTGTTGAGTCCTGAAGAGTTCTTCAGAGAGTTACTCGATCAATGATAGCATATACTTATAACACGTTCGTAATATCTGGTCACCTGGCTTGATGACATAACATCGGCGCTCTCAAATAAATAAACCAAATTATCAAGACGCGTTTATAACGGAAACGAAGGAACTAACCGTACTGATACGACTGGGCGAGCGCAGCATAGTGAAAGGGGCGCAGGAGGGGCATCGCATTGGAATTGGCGCTCGCTGGAGCAAGTTGCACAGATATTGTGACCGTGATCTACTGTACTGTTCATAGATACAATGACTTTTGAAAGTCGCATTGAAGGGGAAGCAGGAGAGGCATCGCATTCCAGCGAGGTGCACAGATATTGTGACCGTGTTCTACCGTATTGTTCATAGATACAATGATTTTTGAGAGTCATGTTAGTTCTTATGCTCTTAAAAGAAACCCAACAAAAACTTACTTGCGAATACCCATATCCAGGCAGGTCAGGAGCAATGACCTCAAAGACAAAGTCGGTATCGTCCCTTGGAGCTAATAAGAAATCAATGACGTAATTGTATTCAAACAATGTCAATGGAGATCCATGCAGCAGTAGAATCGTCACTACCCTTTTATTTGGATTCATTGGCTTCACATGCAGGTAGTGTATGTCCAATCCCTGGACGTTGGTCACAAACTGTGGATGTCTATTGAGGTATGCCTCCCTGCCTTTGAAATTGTAACTATACTGCCAATAGTCCAACATGTGGGTCAAAAGTTTGCTGTTAATCCCGTACTTGTTGTTGACCCCTTCGATTGAGGGCGTGAAGTTGCGACGGGAGTGGATACGTGTCCGCAGGTCATCGATCATCTGAAAACAATAATATTAATAAAGAAGTTTGGGTGAAGTACCTTGTTCTGAAAATAAATAATTAGAAACAATTTTAATTACTTAGTCTAGTCTTATCTCTCGTCTCTCTCTGAGAGAAGGCCTGTGCCCTACAGTGGGACGTATACAGGCTGTTTATGACAGTCTTCTACGATCTTTTACTTTATGACGAGATCCTTTCAAAGCGACAACTTCAATATTTTGTTTGATACTACCTACACGAGGGTCTCCCAAAAAAAACTTAAGTCGTTTTTTTGTAACGCATACTCTGTTATTTTATACGTTCTACATCAAAACAACTGTAAAGTAAATTTTATTTAATTTGAACGACAAGAACCCGTGAAGGTCCACTAATTTGTATGGCAATGGTATCAATGTTGACAAAAAAAATAGTTTTATTACTAACAAACATTTTTTTTTAGCAGTATAAACGTGATAAAACGTGAAATAGTATATTTGTAAATATTGCACTGATCTAAACCGTGAAATAGCTTTTAGTGACTTGGAAAAAGGTTGGGAAACCCCCGATTTTTTATGTTTTAGACCCCTTGTTAAGGGGATCCAGTGGGCTAACTAGCGCTAGAAATGAAAAAAAAACATATCTCCTTTTACAGATCGTATTTGCAAAAAGTGGCTGTACGATCTCTCAATGACATTAACAGTGATTTTTAGGACCACGGCAAAGAACCTAGGATCACGAACCTGGGGAATATTTGCGTTAATGCTACCTAGATTTTTTTGCCTTAGGTTCACGGCCCCGGGTCATTATTAAAACGATTAAGAGACAGTACAGACACTTTTTGCAAATTCGATCTGTAAAAAAAATATATGTTTTTTTTTTCTCGGTGGCGCTAGTGTTACTCCC
The DNA here is from genome assembly GCA_963969515.1 of Yponomeuta evonymella. Lineage (NCBI taxonomy): Eukaryota > Metazoa > Arthropoda > Insecta > Lepidoptera > Yponomeutidae > Yponomeuta > Yponomeuta evonymella. The sequence continues at coordinate 4,464,117 of OZ018363.1, forward strand.
TGGAGCCCCTTAAACGTATATGTTAAATTGTAGTTTTCGTTGCAATTATGTGTTTTATTTATAAATATATCATGCTATATGTCGCCTAATGAGAAAAAGTCTAATAGTAATAAACCCAATTTTCTTTAATGAAAATTTGTACTTTAATGCACGCTCGCCCATACAAATTAGTACTGAGACGTTCAACTGAAAGTCAACACGGAGCCTTTGAAACAACTTTAGTTTTTTTGTGACACTAACCTACAGAGAACCTTTTTCTATTCACTTTAACACACCACCAAAAGTACGTTATCACAATGAGATCATGGTAAAATATTTTCTCTATCGTCGGAACTCAATAAATATTAATATTAGATTAATATTTAACAACAAAATAAATTAATATTGGTATGCACCTGATAAAAAATATTCAGACATTTTAATTTTAAGTGTCCCAAAGTAGGATACATTGGAATTGAAACTAAGCAAAAACACCACAAAAATGGAACAGTCAAAAAATAATTCCTTTCAAATGATATATTTACCAGATCGCTGAAATGAACCCGGAACGGCCTGACACTCTCATCGTTAGGACCTCTTCCGTCCCCCCACCAGGTATCTTGTCTGATGAGGGGCAGATCTGGTACAGGCATGAGTACACTAATGACATGATCAACCATTTTCATGATGGCTTTTAGACCGTTGCCGATGGTCTGGAAACATAACATAGATTCCCTTACACATAGTAGATAAGTACAAAATTATAATATATAAGTAAAAAATTTAAATTAATAATTAAATATTGCCGCCGGATTAAGAAAAGCGTTACTCCATTTCCTTCCGTGGATGTCGTAGACGGCGACTAAGGAAATTCATTACCAGGAGACGGGCAGTAGCGTCTTCCTGAGATTCCAACCGCATACTACGATCAGCAACCCGCCTGCCAAGCGTGGCGATTATGGCACAATCCCTCATGGTTATGAAAACCACGAAGGAGGCCTATGTCCTGCAGTGGGCGTCAAATGGCTGATGATGATGATGATGATGAATTAAATATTGAATTAAAGAGGTCTGTCGGGATCGTGGCAAGTGGTACCCGATCTCGATCCGATCTCTGCTTACCCCTCCGGAACACGAAGGTGAGTTTATGTATGTACCTACACAAAACATGTGTTTAACACAAACCTGTGCAACAACACGTTATGTTTATTAAAACTCAAAACTTGTGTAGAAGAGCACCCTAACTTTGGTATGAGCAGGCATCTACTGAAGACAAGTACAGCACAGCAGCACACAATTTTCAGCTCCCAGGCTTTCCACCGAGGATAATGTTTTAAAATTAAACATTAGAAAAACTTACCTCCTGATCAGAAACAAAAGAGAGCAGCTTTCGTACGACAGGATTGATATCCTGGAGAAATTCGCCGAATGGATTGGCTGCACTCTGCCTTGCTGTCACAAATTGACCGGCATTTTGGGCAAAGAATGCCGTTAAGAAAATGAAAAACAAACAGAGCCTTTTCATTTCCCCCGAGAAGTCCTCTGTTTTTAATGTTTTCGCGGATACTGTTTTGATGCTCTGCAAATAGAATGAAAAAATACAAAATTATTTAAAATGTTTAACTTACGTAATAAGACTTCTAAAACAATCAAAATCTCCATTTTCGTGAATGTGTGTGAAGGTTACAGATAGAATATTGGTACAGTCGACGGCTGACATCGATCATTGCCGTTTTGTGGCAAAGCCACCCGTAATTCGAATGAGTAGAGTTGTGTGTGTAGGTACCTACCTACCCAGTAAAATTTTTAATATGCGAGATTATGCAAATATTCTTTAAACGTGAATTCGTTGACTTGTGAATAAAGGTCAAGATTTAAAATGTACCTACAGCTCCTATAAGTTTGTCGCCTCGGTACACTCGATCTTGACATTTTAATTGCAGAGTAGCCAGTAACGCAACTAAATAATATGTATGCATGTAAAGGTTGATCTGTGGTCGACTGTACTTTTGAAAAAGACGACTAAGCCTCGATGCCTTTTGGCATTAGAGAAAACAAAGATGGTATAAAAAATAAATAAATAAAATTCAGACACAACGATTTTACTTAAATTAATAATTAAATATTGCCGCCGGATTAAGAAAAGCGTTACTCCATTTCCTTCCGTGGATGTCGTAGACGGCGACTAAGGAAATTCATTACCAGGAGACGGGCAGCAGCGTCTTCCTGAGATTCCAACCGCATACTGCGATCGTCAACCCGCCTGCCAAGCGTGGCGATTATGGCACAGTCCCTCACGGTTATGAAAACATTTTGTGGGCGTGATTAATGTGTATGTTTATGCTAAATTTCAGCTTTCTCGTACTAATCGTCTCTGAGCTATCTAAGCTAGACTGCAGAGAGACAGACGGACAGATAGACAGACAGACAGACATGCAGACGGACGGACATAAGGATTCCTTGTTGACTACAGAACCTAAAAGGCCTACGCTATGTATCTGATTGAGCTTAAACAAGCAGTTCTATTTTTTTCTCGTGATTTAATGAACGTGTACGTGAATTTGGCATCCACTTAGGTTGCCGCCTGGGCCGGATGCCCCCGCATTCAGGCTGGATTCAGGCCGGAATTTTGAAAGAAAAAACGCAACCTAGAGTCACTTCTTATGCAAAATAGAATTATTTCTGACAAACTCGAGGCAAGTCATCGTGTCGTAAGGAGACATTCAAGTATTACGTTAGCTCTACAGGGGATCGGGGGCGTCTTAGCTTTGCTTATTTTTCGATGACATGGGGGGTGGCAGGGTCTAGATGGTGATTAAGTCAGCAGTAGGCATTTATTGTTTTACTTTTTTTCTAAAAAAAATTGTCGATTTTGCGTTGAGCACATATGGCAATTGACAATATGTTCTCAAAGCTTGTCTGTGCTTGAAAACGAAACGCATTTTCAGGGTTTCCCGAAAATAATGGACACATTTAGGTACTCGGTTAGGACCGAATAGGGGGGAATTACGGCCGTGGGTTCAAGTCCCGCCATGGGTGGGATTTTTAGCCTTTAAGTAGGTTTTTAAAATTGTTCTCAGCACGAATATAGAAGACGTTTAATTTTTACTATTTTTCGGAATTTTTGTTTTGATTAAGTACACCAAATTTATAATAATAACTTTATTGATAGTTAACAGGGTTGATGTACATTCACTTAACCGTTTAAATATAAATAGAAAAATGTGAACGAAACTGGTTGGTATCTATTTATTAATATTGCGACTCCTGTAATAGAAAATTTGTTCAATTGAATCACAATATGCTATACTTATACCATAATTAAAATGTACCTACATGGTAGTCCCTGTAATCGAATATTTAGGTATTCACCGACAGTAAAATTTTAGCTGAAACTTGATATCGGGGGGCCTAATTACGCTCACCAAATCCTGTCGCAATGCTGACATTTGTGATAGTTATTTGTATGGGAATTGGCAGTTAGACGATTGGAATCGTTCAGGATTTGGTGCGCGTAATACAGGAGCCGTGTGGCGCCGGATTAAGAATAGCGTCACTCCATTTCCTTCCGTGGATGTCGTAGAAGGTGACTAGGGAAATTAATTACCAGGAGACGGGCAGCAGCGTCATCCTGAGATTCCAACCGCATGTTGCGATCGCCAACCCGCCTGCTAAGCGTTGCGATTATGGCAAAACCCTTCATGGTTATGAAAACTACGAAGGAAGCCTATGTCCTGCAGTGGGCGTCAAATGGCTGATGATGATGAATACAGGAGCAGATTGTTATTGTAAAAAAAATGTGTAGTTTTCACTAGATTTGCTGTATTTCTTTGGTAATGAAACTTGACAGCGACAACCAGGATCTACCTAGTTTGGTTTCAACTATGATAAATAAATTACGTACCTATACTGTAAAACTTTGGCCTTTGCATCTACGTAATGAGATGATATTTTATGCAGCGTAGTGGCACCTTCACTCACACTAGATGGGTGAAGGGACGAGTCGGACGCTGCAGTGCCTGGGACACTCTTTTTAGATAGAGTAGGCTTGCCCAGCACCTACCTACACCATCCTGACAGCTAAGTCAACCTGTAAATTAGTCATAACTATACATGTATACCGATGTTTTTTCTCAATAAATATCTTTATCTAATATAGGCTTATGCAGGTACTTATGGCACAGCATAATACGATAGATGAACTCCGTGTCCCAGCTGGCGTACTATTTTGTTGATTATTTTCTGTTTTAAATGCAAATCTTTCAAATAAAATAATTTTCAGCGATGTGAATTTTCATATGAAAACGAATAACGAGGACGTGAACTTGGACATGGCTTCGTTAATCGTTAAAGTAGTTGCAAGTTGGTCCATAAAATCGATCACTTGGCTAGGCAATTTGATAATACCAGATAGATAAGCAGACAGCTTTGGTAGGGGGACCAAGATATTTGGTTAAACTGGACTATACTGGAACAAAATAGATTTAATAAAGGCATCTGCTCTTTTTTAAGCTCGTTTATTCTTTAAAAGCTGCTCTGCCTTAGGCAATCTTCGACAGATTACAAATTATGTGTAATTTAGTAATAAGTACATAATTTTGTTGCAGTTCTTCAAGGTCTTTCGGACCTACCAAATCTTCCTGCAGCTTGGCATTTTATTAATAACCTTCCGATCTGAGTTTTAGTTATTTTTACTTAGTATGCTTAAGCAACTGAATGTTACTCAAAGCTAATTTTCCATATAATTTTTTTTTGTAGCTAACGGAGTTTTTTATTTTAGTAAAAGTATAAAAGTTTTGTTTTCTATTTTGTCCCCTAACAGTTTTTCAATCAAATGTCTTGGTTACCCTACCAAAACAGTCGGCTGTTTAGCACCACTCTGCTTATCAGATGCACCTTATCCTCCTAAGACCAAGCCTTCAAAACGTAATGAGATTATTTATACAGCGCCCAGTGGCACCTTCACACGCACTAAATGGGTGAAGGGACCATTCGAAGTAGGCTTGCCTAGCACCTATACCATCCTGACAGCTTAGCCGGCCTAGCCCACAGGAAAGACTAGCCCAGTAGGTAGAACAATGGACTCGGAAGCGAGAGACCCAGGTCCCAGTGCGGGTATGTACCTACGAATTGGTTTATTTTCAAAGTTACGTACATCTGCGAAACACGCTAACTGTGAAGGAAAACATCGTGAGAAAATCCGTGGCTTGGTAGGCCTTCAAAATAAGAATCGAAAACCATTTGTTATATTCAGGGTCAGGACTTATGAGTTTAAGATGTCTAGATAAACTTGTAATCTCATAAGACGGAAGAAGCAAAGCGAGCATCATATTGATTACGAGTACTATGTAATTTTTTTCTATTCCTCTCAAAATTAAACTGGTTAGTTCGATCCATTTTGGCTCCAACCTTGCTAATATTTCGATGCCGTCGTATAGGTTTGACTTACTACTGACCGCGCGGCCTGCTGCAAAAGTACCAAAGATTTGTAAACACCTTTTGCGAGCTCGTCTATAAATCAGCCAAGGTTCTAATACATCCAGTAACAGATGTTATAATGTTCTTCTTTAAGTGTGGGAAGTTTCCGAAAGACCTTAAGAACGTCAAGGTGTCACCCATATTAAAAGGTAAAGGGAAAAAAGAGAAAATGAGAGATTACCGGCCCATCTCTATTATACCCGCGACAGCGAAAGTGATAGAGATAGGCATTTACAACAAGTTGGCTTCTTTCTTGAACCTTTCAAATGCATTGTCCCCGAGCCAATACGCAATACGAGGCGGGGACGCAGGGGTGGCACTGCTAAGCTGCGATCTGTCCCGAGCTGTGGTCCCGAGCCTTCGATGTGTGTGACCACGATCTGTTAAATAAATATATTAAGGTGGCATGCAATGTCAATTGTATAGTGCAATATTACATTGTGTCAAAAAATATTTACGCTGCCAGCTCTGGTCATTTACGCAGGCTGAGTTTGGACCAAAAAAAAAACCTGACCACAATGTGTACTTGAGATGACATATCCGGCAGAGCTATTAGAAATGTGCACATGCTATCACTTCCAAGGCACCGACTAACTAAAACTAGTAGGTGTACGAAGGTCTTTGGAGCAAAGTTGTACCTAATAATAATAGTAATATACTGCCGCGCGACATAATTGACGCCGAGAATCTCATTATTTTTAAAACAAAACTGAAGCGTAGCTTCCTTGAGCTGGCACATCATCATCATCATCATCAGCCATTTGACGCCCACTGCAAGACATAGGCCTCCCTCATGGTTTTTAACCATGAAGGGTTTTGCCATAATCGCCACGCTTGGCAGGCGGGTTGGCGATCGCAGAATGCGGTTGGAATCTCAGGAAGCTGCTGCCCGTCTCCTGGTAATTGATTTCCTTAGTCGCCTTCTACGACATCCACGGAAGGAAATGGAGTGATGCTATTCTTAAGCTGGCACAATACGACATTAGTGATATTGTCCAGTTAAATAACATTAACTGACATGTAATTTTATTTTATTCGATAAAACATTGACATGTATTTTTATGATATATTTTACTTGATAAGACATTGAAATGTAATTTTATTTTATTTTATTGATAACACATTGACATGTATTTTTATTATTATGAATAAAGTAATGTAATGTAATTTATTGTAATGATTTTTGGATTCAAAATCGGCAATTGACTCAGGTGGCTTGTTGTTTGACTAGTTGAAGTAATGTTTCCGTGTGCTATTGTTCCAGCGGCAGTAGGTATACAGGGTTATTACTTTTCGTCCTGATATTGTTTGTTTGTGCATGAGTGAAGTAATTTTGGGTACCTAAAAAAATAATTTTACTCTTAATTTTTAGGGTTCCGAACCCTGAGGGTGCCAAACGAGACCCTATTACTAAGACTTCGATGTCCGTCTGTCTGTCTGTCTGTCACCAGGCTGAAGCGTGATAGCTAAGCAGTTGAAATTTTCACAGATGATGTATTTCTGTTGTCGCTATAACAACAAATACAAAAAACAGAATAAAATAAATATTTAAGGGGGCTCCCATATAACAAACGTATTTTTTTTGCCGTTTTTGCTCGATATTAATAACGGAAACCTGTAGACGCTTGAAATATTCACAGAATATTAAGTTCTATATTCACTTCAAAAACAAATAATTAAAATAAAATAAATATTTAAGGGGCTCCATACAACAAACGTGATTTTTTGCCGTTTTTTCACGATCTTTGTGTCTTATGTACAAAAAATGGCGCGGAACCCTTCGTGCGCGAGTCCGACTCGCACTTGGCCGGTTCCTTCTAAACTAGCACTTATGTTTCTAAATCATGGTTAGAATGTATCCTTAAAATACGGTGAACGAATTCTATATTTGACACGATCAACAATAAATTTTTGTTTTAATCATATGCTCGATTAAAACAAAAATTACAAAATATCTCGGAAAACGTATCTCCTTTAGTCAATTACTAGGTATTACAATTTTTAAATAGACTAAACATAAAAAGAGTGCTCTGAAATGTAACGTCATAAGCCAGTATTTTCTTACAAAATTCCGTTTTAAATGTAACTCATTTGATATTTTGTCAAATACCCAATTCAATGTCACCTTGTAACTAGTACTTCGGAGCACCTGCGCAATCTTCTATCGTCATACAGAAGATACCTTGTTTCTGTACCCTAAAAATTAAAATGGCTGGGCTTTTCTACTTTATTTCTCTTTGATATTGGCGTTAGGTACACAATTCAAACAATAAATTCCATTGAATGAAGAACGAGCCATGGTCACTTGTTTTTAAATTAGAGAGTAATTTGAATAATTATTCCTCGATTGTTTTCAAAAACATAATTTAGTGCCTGTTGTTATAGGCAAAAAGGGGATTAAGGTTACCGAAAAGAATTATATCCATTATGTCCATCCATACAGCTATACTAAGCCGGCGCCGGATTAAAGAATAGCGTCACTCCATGTCCTTCCGTGGATGTCGTAGAAGGCGACTAAGGAAATAAATTACCAGGAGACGGGCAGCAGCGTCTTCCTGAGATTCCAACTGCATACTGCGATCGCCAACCCGCTTGCCAAGTGAAGAGATTTATCTCTTCTGTAAATCCTCGTAACAAAAATACGACGACTTTTGGATAGAAACAATAGTTTTAATAGATTATTGTACAATTACATGTTGCTTGCGCAAATATTTTCACAAGAAGACAAAACAAAAGACGATCTATGATATAAAAAGAATAAGTTTGAAGCAGCAAGGAGTTTGCATACTTTTTGGCAGGTGCAAACATCTTCCCCGGCCTTGAAATATAATTTCAAACAATATTAATTGAAATCTAAAGCTATATGCATAAGATAATTGAAATTTAGTTAGACATTATATGATTTATAGCCGAAATATTTGAAAAAACTACAAAATTATACAACTTCTACACTTTACAGGAAACATTAAGCTTTCTTGTAGAAAAATATTCAGGTGTACCTGTACCTACATAAAACTAATTTATTGGTTCTGGAAATAAAGGACAAATTTTGACAAAGGGTCTTCTGAAGATTCCGGTTGCAGTGCTGACATCAGCGACGCGCGCTACGTTGTCGGCTCCGTGAAATAATCTCGTGACTGCCCAAGCGCCAACATAGTGGAGATAGGTTATCTTCTTGCAGCAGGACAAGGTCACCAATCTTCAATTGAGCATAGTTAGTTCGCCATTTAGAGCGTTGTTGCATTTCAGCTATGCATTCCTTCTGCCAGCGCTTCCAGAAATGTTGCCTTATTTGTTCCAGCCGTTGATGCCGTTTGAGGCTTGCAGGGTTACAGTCATCCAGGGCAGGCGCAGGCAGCGACGTGAGCGATCGGCCCATCAAGAAATGCCCCGGGGACAGGAAATTATAGTCATCGGGAGAAGAAGACAAGGGGCACAATGGACGACTGTTCAAAATAGCCTCTACTTGTGCCAAAAGAGTAGTGAGCTCCTCAAATGTTACATAGGTATTGCCAATGACCCTTTTAATGTGAAATTTGGCTGATTTTACGCCAGCCTCCCATATACTGCCGAAGTGAGGAGCATGCGTGGGCGAAAAAACAAATTTTATGCCTTCTTCAACAGCAAAGCCAGATATCGGTGACTGATTAGATTTAATAAAAGTACCTATTACTCTGGCAGCGCCAACGAAATTTTTTCCGTTGTCGCAAAAAATCTCCCGAGGTTTACCTCTGCGTGCTATGAAGCGACGCAGTGTGGATAGAAAGGCATCTTTGGTAAGATCGGAAACCGCTTCTAAATGTATGCACTTATATCTTAGACAGACAAACAAACATATGTAGGATTTGACCGTTCTCGCGCCTCGGCCCTTTTTATTAATTGTAAGTAAGGGACCTGCGAAATCGATGCCCACGGTAATGAATGGGAAGTCAGCTACAACTCTCTGATTGGGAAGATTGCCCATAATAGGCTGAAGCGTTTTGCATCTCAATCGAGTACAGACGACACATTTATGGCAAGTGCGTCGCGCAACGTGCCTACCGTTAACTGGCCACACATACTCACGAACGCATGCTAATAATAATTGAGGACCAGCGTGCATACGCTTCATATGTTCGTGAGAAAAAATAAGCTACGTGAGTTGGTTCGACCCATGCAATAAAATAGGATGCTTCTTGTTAAAATTGTGAGTAGAAGCATCGAGTCTGCCACCTACGCGTATTCATTGGTTTTCGTCAATTGTGAATCGATCTCTCCCAGATGTGAACTTAAATTTCTTTATGTCGTGCGATCATCTGAACAGTGAGTATGTGTATTTGTGCTTGGACCCGCGATCAACCATCCTAGTCGGGAGGACCTTAGCTTGGGCGAATTTTCACCAAGATCGATTTGGTTGGAGCCAAGAATATCCCAGAAAATGTCAGCGCCGAGTATAACGTCTACAGGCGCTGGTTCATCAAAACAGGGATCAGCTAGTCTGACTGAGCTAGGAATTGTAAGTAACTCAGTACTAATTTTATATTTCGGTATGTAACCGGTCAAAGTAGGCAGCAACAAAAACGTAAGTGTGGCTCGGAAATCTTCTGATGCCGATTGAATCTGTGCTACACAGGACTCGACACATTGACTAGCATTGTTTCCAATACCTACAATCTTCACATTAGTGTTGTGTGCCTGTAACCCTAATTTATCTTTTAGGGAAGCCGTCATGTAACTAGACTGGCTCCCACAATCAAGTAACGCACGTACTGATTCCGTTTGGTTCGTATTGGGATTATACATGTCGATTATTGCAGTGGACAGTATAATCTGCTTGTTTACGTTGGAAATGTTGCAATCGGTCGTCAGTGCATTGGTAGAAAGTGACTCATCTACGGAGTTTCCTACTAGAATAGGCCGATGCAGCAAAGTATTGTGTCGTTTCTTACATGAATTGCAAGGTCCGAGGCGACATGCGCGCGTGCGGTGACCTGGCCGAAGGCAGTTCAAACATAGTTTTCGATTGAGTGCTTCAGTAATACGCTCCTCAACGCTCTTCGCTATAAAAGATTGACAATCGTACACTCTGTGAGAGCCGTTGCAATAAGTGCACACGGGAGTGGAGGTGCTAGCGAGCGCAGGCGTTTCAGAGTCTAATGACGCAAAGGATTGTGTTTGTCTATTAGTGTGAATTACTGAGCGAGAATTCGGTGATTGTGATTTTGGGTTGCTGTTTAAATTGTAGTCAGCAGCGTTTGTATATTTCGTATTTTTTGGTTGCAGCAACTCAAGTACATCCGCCCTACTCGATAAAAACTTGTCGAAATCGTGAAGAGTGGGTCCATCATCGCCAAGAGCGTTGCGGTGCTCTTCCCATTTTGTGAGTGTGTTGCTATCTAATTTAGATGCAATTATATGGATTATTAAAATGTCCCATTTATCCGTGGGCTGACCGAGGCTCGACAACGCTCTTAGATTTTTGTTGACATGATCAACAATGAAACGCAGTGCCTTGAATGACTCACGTTGCATCGATTCGATGCTGAGCAATGAAGTTAGATGATAGTTGATCAGCTGTCTTTTGTTGTCGTAGCGGTCACAAAGTAGGCGCCACGCGTTTTGGTAATTAGCCTGTGACACTTCAATGTTAGACACCACGCGAGCAGCATCTCCCCGCAAGTAGGAGAGTAAATAATGAAACTTGTGTATTGTCTGTATGTGCTCATTATTGTGTACAAGTGACATATAAGTATCGCGGAACTCTAGCCAGTGAAAATAGGCACCATCGAATTTCAGTATTTCGATTTGAGGCAATTTAAAGCCATGGTTACACTGCGACTGTGGGGCATGTGATGGGGAGGAACGTCCAGACTCATACGTCTCAGCTGATTTACTAGCTTTGTGTCTTGAAATTATTTCTTGAGATAGGGCAATGGCAGATATAAAACTATCTTCGACTAGGATCCGTTCGTCCGTCTCACTCTCCACAGTTTCAGAATTGATTACCTCAATCTGGGTTTGCACGTTGTCAAATGTACTCATGAGCGATTCTATTTGACTGAGTTTTAGTGAAAGTTCCGTTAATTGAATAGAACTCATTGTAGAAATATTTTTTAAGAGCTCGAGATGACTTTTAAATTTAGTCAAACGACCTTTAATAGAAGCTCGCTTGGTCACTAACTCTTTCAAGCTTGCCATAGTTGTATAAGGTTTGTTTATTCTAAGGAATCAAAGTGATAAAGCTAGATCTCACGCAAACTCCTCGGGGCCGCGACCGCGGCAGGGCGCGCAGCTTGTATCTCACAACAGCTGTGGCCGTAGGTATAGTTACCGCCGGCGCGGCAGATATGGGACGCTAGCGGGCCGCCTTGGTTCCTGAAAACGGGTCGGCAGATCTCTTTTTACAACTTATAATGCTTCACTTTGAAATCCTAATCAGATACGAAATGTAAATAATTGTTAAATTCGGATGTCTTTATACAACTCTAGAATAGACAAAGTAGGTACCTAATTAAATCGTTAATTATTGAGCAATCACTGGATAAATTGAAAAATAATTGCTGAAATATTGTAGTGTTGGCACAAGCAAGCACCATTTGTAGGAACAAAGGAATCGGGCTCGAATTGGATGGTGTTGGGATTACACTTATCTTGGATTGGCCTTTCGCGACGCTGTTTCTTGATCGCGAAGACTCCTGATAAAGCGCTCCTGGGGCTGGGGCTACTAGCAGCTGGCTGAGTTGATATATTGCAAAGTTAGCCGGCCGGTCGCTTCAGCTGGACACCTCCGTTTCACCAATTGCTCCAATTTTATTTTCTTTCTTCAAATATTCGACGCGAAATGGACGGTCGACAAATAGACGGACGCCAAATACACGGCCGCCGAAATGCACCGTCATTAAATGTACGGTAGCCAAATGCACGGTCGCCACATGAAGAGATTTATCTCTTCTGTAAATCCTCGTAACAAAAATACGACGACTTTTGGATAGAAACAATAGTTTTAATAGATTATTGTACAATTACATGTTGCTTGCGCAAATATTTTCACAAGAAGACAAAACAAAAGACGATCTATGATATAAAAAGAATAAGTTTGAAGCAGCAAGGAGTTTGCATACTTTTTGGCAGGCGCAAACACCAAGCGTGGCGATTATGGCAAAACCGCTCATGGTTATGAAAACCACGAGTGAGACCTGTGCCCTGCAGTGGGCGTCAAGTGGCTGATGATGATGATGATGATGATACAGCTATATTGAGCGCCACAGAACAGGTCTGTGCTAAGCGCTTATCCAGGGATAAACAAATCAAGTTTTGTCATACAATTATCGTTACTAATATTACAAACGTGAAAGTTTGTATATATGGCTGGATGTTTGTTACTCTTGCACGCAAAAACGGCTGAACGGATCCGGATGAAATTTTGCACAGAGATAGATTATAGTCTGGATTACAGAGATTACATAGGCTATTTTTATCCCGGAAAAATACACATCAAAATCAGAAGTCGCGGGTAACAGCTAGTGACTATATAGAGTAAATTTGTTGGTCGTACAATTCTAGCTCTGCAAATAAATAATAAGTAAATATAACTTCCATACAACACAATCACTTGTGTGTCATATAGCGTTGGCGCAAGCCTAACCCCCAGTTTCTCGTACACTAACACGCTGTTAATCTACTGTTAAGAGCTGTCAATTGACCAACGTACATACGACAACGTGGACGCGTATTCGGCTGTATCATAGTTATTTTTTACGTACAATAAATGGGTACGAAGTGTGATGGCTGTGAGTTGGCTATTTACGACATATTGTTCATGGAGTGCTCGCAAGAAAAATGCAGAAAATTATATCACCTAAAGTGTCTTAGTTTATCAACTGAGCAGTTTGAAGAGCTAAGTCTCGAATACAGGAGTACCTGGGTATGCCCCGCGTGTAAGTGCAATATTCCTAAGATGGGCAACTCGGAGACCCCCATTAGAGGAACTGTGATGAACAAGACCTTCACGCCCAGCAGCTACGTGAACATTCAGCCCCGAGGCTCTCACAAGATGGACGAAACAACGGAGGCTGATAATCAGGCGGAGATACTTAGTGTACTAAAGGAGCTTCGACTGCAGATGAACTTTCAGCAGGATGAACAGATAAGGAATTTTAAACAATTACAAGAGCAATTAAATAATATCCAAGTGGAAATGGAAGGTATTCGCAAAAACTTGAGTGTAATTCAAGAAAATACCAAAAAATTGGATGTTATTGAAAACCTGATAAAAGAACAGTGTCACAAGGAAGTCCCCCTGGAGAGCATTTTATCGAAGGATCTATCAAACAATGTAACTAAGGGTACAGTAACATTTGCATCAATCGTAAAGCATAACAAGCCGGAGGTAGTTGCGAAAAGTTCGCCTACTATGGAGAGTCGGGCCACGAAATCTACGAAAGTACCTGAGATGTCGAATAGCAATGGTCGGAATACCGAAGAAATAGAACTAACCCAGCAAGGAGAATGGAATACGGTTAATAGGTCGAAGAAAAAGTATCCAAGGTCAGAAGTAAAAAAAGGAGGAAGTACAAATTTGGCGGATATTCAAGGAACTGAGCGGAAGAAATTCCTGCATGTATGGCGGGTGAAAAAAGATACGTCAGTTGAATCAATGGAAGGATTTGTCAAGAAAATTTGCGGAGAAAGTACCGAAATTAAAGTCGACAGCATAAAACATAAATCGGAAAGGGACTACGCATCATTTATTATAGCGGTTCCAGAAAAGATGTATGAAAAGCTGTGTGAATCAGAAAATTGGCCAGTAAATATAGAGTATTGTGAGTGGGTGTGGTTTCGGAGAGATAACTCGAGAACCATCGACCAGAAATGATTTCACTATAGATTACACAGTATATTATCAAAATGTAAGAGGATTGAGAACCAAATTAGATGATTTGTACGCCGGCTTTCATTCATCGACTGCGGAATTATTTGCATTTACGGAGACAGGTTGTACAGAGTCCATCCAAGATGCAGAGATAGTTCCGCATGGATTTAAAATTCTTCGCTGCGACAGGGCGGACGGCCGTAAGCAAGGAGGAGCGTGTCTCGTGGCCACACCTCGATTTGAGATCCGCCAGGTCGCAACACCCGGTAATGTAAATATTGATCGTCACGCATTCGAACTAGTGGCTGGTGCGGTGTTTTTGCAAAATAGACTGTTATTTTTATTGTGTACTGTTTATATCCCACCGAATGCTAACGAGTCCGAGTACATGGTAATGTTTAGGTTAATAGAACAATATTGTGATAAGTATAGTAGGGTAATAGTTATAGGTGACTTCAATCTTTATTCCAGTACGTTGGAAACTCGTAATTATTACGAATATTTTTTAACATATTGTGGGTTCATTCAGAGCAACATGATAAAAAATTGCAACGATCGGCAACTAGACTTAGTGCTTAGTAAGTTTGCCGAGGATGATTCGAGTGTGTGTGTGCGCGCGGCGGGGGCGCCGCTGCTGCCGGTAGACGCGTATCACCCCCCACTGGAGGTATCGGTGTCGGTGTGCGGCCGCGCTCGGGCCCGCCCGCGCCCGGGCCCGCCCGCGCCCGCGCCGTCGCGTCGCACTGATGGTGAGTTATCACCGGGCGACAACGCATGTCAAAATGCATCACGCATTGAGACAACCGGTTGGAATTTCAACAAAGCAGATTTCTTCTTATTATACTCGGCTATAGCAGCAGTGAACTGGGCGCCTTTATATAGTTTGGAGAATATCGAAAATTGCTTAGATTATTTTTACAGTACACTAACTAGTATATTTGATGACTGTGTTCAGAAAAAAAAGCGATATTGTATAAACTCGGAGTACAATTATCCTGAGTGGTATACAAAAGATTTGATTCGCGACATTAAACTAAAAGGAGAACTCCATAAGAAATACAAGGCTAGTAAATTATTATCTGATTATGAGCAGTTTTCAATCTGCAGAGCGAGGGTTAAAAGTTCTATTATGTTAGCGCAAGAGCAGTACAGAAATCGAGTACAAAATCATTTAATTGAAGACCCACGGGCATTTTGGAACTATGTACGATCAATGCGGGGTGCTAGATGTCCGCAAAAGATAATTAAGGATGAGGTAGTGTTGTCCCCAGACGAGTGCGCCCAAGAGTTTGCGAATTATTTTCACTCTGTGTATAGTGCTGATCGAGCTCATCTGGATATCACCGCAGCTATGGCGGAGGCAGAGGCGAGCGCAGCACGCGTGCAGGTGGACCAGCTGCAGACGGAGGAAGTAAGTAGTGCTTTGGCACGGCTCAAACCGAAACGCTCGGCGGGACCAGATGGCATTCCAGCCTATATCTTAAGAGATTGTCGTTTGGTTTTAACAGAACCTTTGACGTATATTTATAACAGATGCCTGGCAGCCGCAGTTTTCCCAAAACGGTGGAAAGTTACACGAGTTATACCAGTCCCCAAGGGTAGGGCTAGTCTAAAGATTGATGGATACAGACCGGTAGCAGTACTCTCAACGGCAGCTAAAGTACTAGAATCGGCAATACAGAAGGCAGTTCTAGCCCAGGTTGAGTCACAAATGTCGGATGCTCAGCACGGTTTTCGGCCAGCTCGTAGCACGTCAAGCAATCTTCTGAGCTTTATGTCAAAGGTAATCCCAGCAGTGGACAGTGGGGGTCAGGTAGATGCGGCATACTTTGACTACAAAAAAGCATTTGACTTAGTGGATAATGACATACTACTGAAAAAGTTGGCTAACGTGGGTTGTACTCCACATCTACTTAGATTCTTCGGTAGCTACTTAGATGACAGAACACAATATGTGGAGTACAATGGATATCGGTCGCAAACATATTTTACTAGGTCAGGGGTAAGCCAGGGTAGTAATTTGGGACCCCTCGAATTTGCAATAATGATAAACGACCTGCCAACGGTAGTAAAAAATGCAAGTTGTTTGTTGTTTGCGGATGACCTCAAACTGTCATTTCCTATAAGTAGTTACTTGGACTGTGAGAAGTTACAGGACGACATAGATAGGGTAGTACAGTGGAGTACAAGCAATAAGCTGGAATTTAATGTATCCAAATGTGCAATTATCACATTTACTCGAAAAAAAAACCCAGTAATCAATAACTATAGGGTAGGAGATAAGCCAATTCAGCGAGTAAGTGAAGTCAGAGACCTAGGGGTTAGATTGAGCTCAGACCTAAACTATCGCGAGCATATTGAAAGTATTTGTAAAAAAGCTTACAGGAATCTGGGTTTTATCCTCCGTAAGGGGCGAGTTTTTTCACGCATTACAGCCATTGTAACCCTGTATAATGCTCTAGTAAGAAGCCAACTGGAATCGAATGCAGTCATCTGGGCGCCACATGAAACGAAATATCGTCTCATGCTGGAACGCATACAGAATAAATTCGTGCGGTACATATATTTGAGGCAGTACGGGGTATATCCGTTTTACCCATTGATGTACCCTACACTATTTATACTAGGTATGGTAGGTTACAACGAACTTAGGGTAAGGAGGGACCTCGCCCTGGTATTATATATCCATAAAGTGCTAGTGGGTAGGGTTTGCAACCCAGTGGTGCTGGAGGCACTGTGCCTGTGCGTGCCGGACGAGTACGTGGGGCGCCGCCGCCGGCCGCCGCTACTGCGGGTGCCGCGCGCGCGCACTAACCTTCTAGCACAGGCGCCGCTAACGCGCGCGCTCCGCACCATAAATCTTATCTCGGACCAAACGGACCTATTTCATGTTGCTCTGGGTGAGTTCAAGAAAGTAGCTCTGTTTGTGGTGTGCTATATGGAACACATGTTGTAAATTTTCTTTATTTTTATTGCATGTTAATGTTTATAGGTAACTATTAACTAATAGTAATTATTGTGTACGTATTATATTAGAATTAAGATTTTACTGTTACTTGTAGCATACATATCGAATTAGGTCCACCCTGTAATGGTATGTATTTTGTGGAAATAAATAAATAAAATAAATAAATAAAATAATAAAATAAAATACAAAAAAAAAACACTGACAGCTGTTAACAGTAGATTAACAGCTTGTTAGTGTACGAGAAACCGGGGGTTAGTTTCGAACACGTTTCCAAGATGTGGGGATAGATCGTTAAAAGTTTGTTTTGCTGTTTTTTTTAACTATTAGGTTCTCGCCATTTCTAATACTGCCGTCGTACCACAAAAGGGCACAACTAACATTTTTTTAAAATATGAGTTCTATACATATTCGGAATCAGGAGAAAGAGGCGCATCTGTTAAATTTTTTTTTAATTTTTATCTTCAAGGAATCCAAAGATACCGTAGGCTTGAAAGGCACAGGTAACACTAATATTCATGTTTTATACAATTAAAAGGCACATTTTCTTACCATTATATTGAAAAGTCACAAATATAGATGTGATAATTACTTCATATATATTTTTACTAAAAACTGGATTGAAAAGGCACACCTACTACATAAAAGAAAGAAACGGCACAAATGGCAGATATGCCCTATTACTTAATCATTAGTTCATAGTATGTCTCTATTAATTTTCAAATAAAAGTCACAAATAATCAGTTGCGCCTCTTCTTTCTGGTATTTACGATTATACGGGAGGAAAGGGGGGCAAGGTTTGAGTGAAACGCGCCAGTTGTGCCTGCGATGTCAGAGCGGCTTCACGCTTGTCAGGCCGTTGCCCGTGCTAGATTAAATTTTGTTAAAACTTTTTTGTAGGTATCGACCAAAATATAGCATTGTGATAATACGTAAAAAAGCGCCATATCATAGATTTTATGCAGTTTTAAGAATATTTCACTAGGACTGCCTTTAATAACTATGCTTCATGAATATTACTATGAGCATAAGCAATTTCCCACCTTAATTAAACAATAAGTAAGTAGAATGGCCTGAACGAACACAGAATAGTATAAACTATTTGCTATTCTCAAAAGGTTTAAAACCAAAATTGATGTTCCTGTTATTACTACCTCTTTAATATAAAATATTATTTTGATGTTGATCTAGACTTCTTATAGTTGTCGAAATCTAAAAAGCCCGTTTTGACAGCTACACAAAAATGCATTTTACTTTGGATTTACTCAAACAAATACATAAAAAGACACATACTCTGGCATATTATTTAACGCTCGAAAGAAAAAACAGACTTTGTAGCCCGAAAAGTTACTCATAGTTTAGATTTTTAATGTTTTTGATCTCAAACTAGGTTAGATTCTATGGTTTTTGTAGCTGTCAAAACGGGCTTCTTATATTTTGACGACTTTAGTCCTACCTAATACTAAAAAAGAATAAAATATATTGGATTTTTGTTTGCCATACCTAACTAATTTAGTGTAATTGAGTTAAGTACTTAGTACTTCATTGCTTCATTCATTGCTTAGGTGTACCTATATCTGTTAGCAGTACAACACAAAAAGGCCTATGGACGGTATGGCACACTAGATACCTATCGACATGGGCGAACGTACCGTGTGTCGAGTATAGATACTCGTTTGTTTATATCCAGGGAAAGATTATCCGGTTCGGAAGTATGGGCTTAATCACCACGAGTGCCCCCCGCAATTTGGCAATTGCAAGCGCTGAGGTGTGTGAACACCTCAGGCGCGAGACACACAGATGGGACGTGGTCCTTGCTCTGCGGTCGCTCTTGGTCTGTGACTCTACATATACATCTTACCGCGCCTTCGCCCCACATCCCATCTGTGTGTGTCGCGCCTATGACACTCAGGTTTCCTCACAATGTTTTCCTTCACATTCATAGAAACAAATCTAATTAGTCTTGCTGGTATTTAGGGTTGATAAATAATTTCCACACAACAAACTAGGATACCCTGTACTATGGTAACCAGACAAGGACCTCACAAACATGGAAATACACCCAGACTGAGGCCATTTGTACAAAAATACGGCGGCCCCCAGTGGGAATTGAACCCACGGCCTCTGTTTTGGTTCTCAAAACAATTAAGTAATAACATTTAAATACATTTAATGTTGCACAGTTTACCTACGTAAACAAAAGATTATGTTACCCTCAGTCGCACTAGATTTTTCAGTTATACGGTTTTGAATAAATTACTTGGCCCAATATTCATAATATTTCGTTACAATTTAACCTTTTTTTTTAATGCTGTAAAGAATAATTTCCTGCAACTGCACGTTTTGCTCATCTGCATATTTTAATCTAGTCTTAAAAAGCTGAAGCTCCATAAAATATTTTAATGATAAGGAAATCTTGTTTAACAAGATATTCTGCCAACTGTCTCAATAACACACATAATATTAAATATATTCCTTTAGGCCATATAACCATGACAGTGTACAAGCGTCAAGAAAAGTGCAAAATATGCGTAGGTAGGTAAGCAGACAAAATATCAACCTTTACGTTGGTTAAGCTTTACAGGCATCACATTAACATTACGGATTATTGATGGACATGGCGAGGTACCTTGTTGACTACGTGATCCTAAAAATGCAGTTCACATAGCATATCAACGTTACGCGTGTGTACTCTAGGTACTCACGCGTAATGTTACATCGGTCGACTTCGCAGTGATCATATTATGACAATGCTATAGCATTTTACATATTTACAATACATATTTAGACACTTACCAGCCTGATTGTGTTTGGGTAGTCCTAAAAATAGGATTGTTATTAAAAATAACGTGAAACCTGAGGGACGGGTCGGTCAAATGCATATTATTATGTAGTTATTCAATAGCGTGGCATTAATCATGTTGGTAAGGCAATAAATATAACATCCACCCAACACAATCACTTTTCCTGGTCCCAAACTGGGATAAACATGGAAATACACCCAGACTGAGACCATTTGTGTATCGTTGTATATTTTCTTGCACGCCATTTGTTTTAAGTTTGTCATTTATTAAGATCATTAAGCTTTTATCTATCGGTGAGGAATGTTTAGGAATTAACAAAATGTATTAAGTTAACATAAAATGTAAAATGTTTGTTACAAATAAATAAAATTTTTACTTTACTTTTTACTTTACTTGTAAGGAATATGACGCACATTAACACATACACTTTGAAATAAAATAAACAATTAATTAACTCATTTTCTCTATTTAAATAACTCTTGTTAATTCTGTTTTTCCTCCTTTTTTAAAATAAAATTTGCACAAATGTACGGGGTCTCCAGTGGGAATCAAACACGTGACCCCTTAAACAGACGTGATACCGCGCAAACGTAGACAAAGTTATATTTTTTACAGAATGTCAACATCTCAGTTTCTATAATGTACAATGTACCTTTTATCATGTTTTTTTAGTCGATGGTTTTCCTAAAACTCAATAAATAAATAAATAAATCTAGTGTTTTTTATGCTAAAATAATAAACTTTCTTGCTTTCGCGTGAGAAGCGAGCGTTGGAAGGTTGCATGAAAGTCATACACTCATTTACAAAAATACAATAAATTAGTTAATATTATTGGTTTATATGATTCTAGCATTATATTAACTGACCAAAATTACGTCTCGTTTTGTAAATATTTTGAATGATTAGGACAATGCCCATTAAAATACAGACACGAAGCTCAGGCTTATGCAGACGTCACATCAAACCGATAGTTCTAGAGTTGTAACCACTTGAGATAACCGCTGTACCGTTGTAAATAAAGGCAGCTGCACTCATTGACGTCAACTATTTCACAAACAATGTGAAAAATAAGTTGAATTCGGCTTAGTTATTTTCCTTCGCTATGTGCGTCGGCCATGAGAAAAATAATCGCCTGCGTTCGAATTTTTAAATTACTGCCATAAAATATTGGCTGTACAGTTTTAATTTGTAGTTTAGTTCTCTTTTCAAAATAATTAAAACAAAATGGGCGTGTGCTTCAAGGTGTCGATTTGTTTGTTTCTGGCCAGTTACTTACTAAGCTTGAGCAGTGCATCTAAACTTGAAGACGCGTTCAGGAGAAACAACATTGTTCCTCAAGTTTTAAAGAAATCTCCTCATTCTATAGCGAAAGTAAGTTGTTCAGTATTTCTAATTTTGCGAGGCAGCTAAACAATGCTTCTACTTTTGCAAGATACCATGTAACTATTTGATTCGTATCTCATTCCTATATTTAGCACCAATAATTAAACCATTTCCAACCAGCTAGTGTTAAAGGAGAATGATCAAAAACAGTCTATGTTGCGCTTTAAGCATTTATACCTCAAAATGTTTCTTTTGAAAAATGATTTCATAGTTCCATTTGATAAATTAAAAGAATCAGGGGTTCAAAAGTAATAATTAAAAAATATCTGTATTGATTGTATAACTAAAAAACTTCAGTCAGTCAATAGAGATTACAAACACAGATTAGATTACATTATTGCAAAAATCGCAAATCGTGTACATACATAAAAACTGCAAACGGGGAGTTTTTGACGGTAATGCTCGTTTGACGAGCGGATTTATTACGCTTTTATTTTTGCAAATTAATTCCAGTGGATTTTATACTGTTTAATTAGTGTAGTTTATTGTTAAAATGACCTCTCATTCTTGGCTTAAATAACTATTTGGTAAGAGCACGCATAAAGTCAAGGCATGTCAGTGGACGCACATACTTTGTTTACATTTTGGTAAACCGAGATACTGACACAGCGAACACATTGAGCTCTTTGGTGCGCTATTGCTGCAATTGCATTGTAGGTAAAAGAACAATAGGATGTTGCGCTCACGTGATGACAGTGGTGTGGTACTTGAGCTGGGGACGATTTAATGATATAAATGCCCCAGCTCCTTTCTCAGATAATATATTTGATGTTATATTACTTACAAGACCTCGTTTTATTTTCATTTCTTTCCTTCTTAGACATGCCTATGACTTTTTTTTAAAGATATAATATTGCAAACTGTCGTACAGATATGCGATAATATTAGACGAACCCTATTACTTATTGCATGAAACCTACGGATATTTTGTATTTTATTGAGAATTATTACTTAGCACTAACTAACCATACCTACCTAATAATGACCTATGTTTATAATTCAAACTGACTAGGTGCCAATGCCAACCCAAAATAACACCAAACCATCAAAGTTGTCACAACCTCAAAACATGGGCTCAAAAATAATATTTCTCGAAACTACCATCTAATATTTTCATAGTATTTTTCCTGCATAATCCAGAGCTAATTTCTTATAGTTTACCGTTGGTTTCATCAATGCGCAAGAACACGCAAAAATAGACTAACTCCTATAGTAAATTGATCATTCTCCTTTTAAAATATTTTATTTTAATTTTAATACTATCTTGATACTTGACGCGGCCAATTCGCACAGTAAAAAAGCAGGCCAAGTGCGAGTTGGACTCGCGCACGTAGGATTCCGTACCATTATCTATATAACATTTGAATATTTCAAGCATCTACCTGTTGCGATAAATAACCCGCGCAAATTAAACAGGCATCTCACGCAAAGGAGATCGAGGTTACACCGTTGGAATGCGATTAGTTAGTAGACTACCAATGAAACCACAATTACCGTACTATTATCACTTGCCTATGCATTTAAGAGCTTCGTCCCCCTGGTGGCAAAAGGCATGTTAAGATTCTGTTAGGCTTACGTCAGTCGCTGTAAGATTTCAGAATCGTCGATTGGCTATTTCGAGCGCTGACGTAGGTACTTATGTGAACATATCGGACACTTGGGTTTCCTCACGATGGTTAACGAGCTCTTCTCACACATGTACATAACTTAGACAATAAGGTCATTGGTTTTTATGGCTTTGATGTTCCTAGTGTAAAATAGTTTCACAGTTATTTGAGTAATAGATCTCAGTATGTTCAGCTTTATAATAACCTTGGTTGTAACTCCACCTCAGCTGCATCCGTTGTCACTCGGGGTGTACCTCAAGTTCTATTTTGTGACCTCACTAGAGTGTCGAAGTTTAAGTACCTAGGTCACGTGGTCACCGAGCGACTGTTGAATGACTTGGATATTGACCGTGAGAGGAGGGCGTTGGCGGTCCGCTGTAATATGCTGTCTCGCAGATTTGGCCGATGTACAAGTGAGGTTAAAATAACCCTTTTTAAGGCTTACTACCAGCCGCTGTACACCTGCAGTTTGTGGTTTAGCTATTCGGGAACCATATAATATTGTATGTTCCGTAGAGGAACAGGTTTAGTTTACTACTACTTTTTTTTTTTTTTTTTCTCTTTTGTCTAATAGGCTAGTATATTTCCATTTAATGCAAAATAGCGCAATTTGAATATTCTTCTCTTACGATCCTAACAGGATCTGCTTTCTAGCGTGGATTTTTGGGTATAGCAATACTACGTGTTTCCCAATGCAATCTTCCGGGGCAATCAGCGCCCTCTGTGTGAAAAAATAAAAAAAACCCTTCCGCGCCGCCGGTTGATTCGCACTTGTTCTGCGCCCGTTAATCGATAAAAAATACTTTAAGAGCTCTCTCTCTGTGCAATTCTACGTGAGTGACATTTTTAACTAATAAGAACACAACCACCTATGGATTTATATGTGTAATCTTCGGAGAAGGGAGGTTTTCCCACCCACGGCATCTCACGCGCCTCACACATCTTCAGGAGATCTGCTGCTGGTTCATGTAAGTTGCCTCCCATTTAATCCGCGACTATACATAAATTTGTTGGTCCTTACGACCCGAATCTTCAGATTTCGTTGTTTTGCAGTATTTCGTACTCATTTTAGTCACGCTCATAGTTACATTCTTCATTATCGTAGGTAAGCGCCATCTTTGTTACGCAAAATGCCGCCTAACGACAATGATTCTACGCCGCCCGTATCCAAAACGGAGGCATGTAATTCAAATGATACGTCTTGCATAACGCAGGATATTTTCGAGAGAGATTTAATTCTCGATGAGCTCAAACGAACTTTACAATTCGCAGCCACGAATGTCGAACAATTTCGTTCGAGAACCACCGATCTAACGGGTCATCAACGAAAGTTTACCAAAATTCAGACCAAGATTGAAAAGGCATTAATTAAGGCCAAAGCCTTCAACAAAGAAGCTAATATTAAGATTCGTAACGACTTTAATGATTTGTATTACGCGATAGTTACACATTTAAATAACCTAAAGGAGGTAGATCAACAAAAACGTCGCGAGAGCCGTGCTACCCCACAACGCTCGCTAGATACTTATATTCATGATAGTCGAAATTTGCCAAAACTGAGTCTTCCCGAATACCATGGCGACCCCACGGGTTGGCCTGCGTTTTTCGATTTATTTCAATCTTTGGTACACAACAACAATGCCTACACAGACGCGGAGAAATTTAGGTACCTACTACTTTCGGTAAAAAATGAGCCGAACAATTTAATTAAATCGATTCCTATCACCGACGATAACTACTCGATCGCGTTAAATATTTTAAAATCCCGATATGACAATAAAAGAATAATTGCATCTCAGCATATTGATCGCTTACTTGACCTTGAAACTTGCTCAGGCAAATCAGCTGTTGGCATACGTCAGCTATTGAATGTTTATCACGAAAACATCAAGGCACTTGAAGTCATGGGTTTTCCTGTTGGCCACTGGGACTTCTTGTTGTTAAATTTACTATTAAGAAAAATTCCCGTAAACACTAGAAAAGATTACGAAAGATCATTGGCGAACCCAAGTGAAATACCTAAAGTAAATACTTTAATCGTGTTTTTGGAACGCGAACTTTCCGCGGAACAAATAGTTTCGATTTCAAGTGCACAGTCCGCTAAATATCATTCGGGAGGTAACAATATGCAAGTAGGTACAAATAGTTCAGCAAAGCGTGTTTACACCGCGAGTGTAGCTTCCGATTCGGATCGACCTTATGCTAATGCAAACAAGGTCCGGTCTTGCCTAAAGTGCAAAGGGGCACATTCATTAATTAAATGTTTAGACTTTTTAAATTTGAGTGCACAAGATAGGCATGCATTTGTGCAAAAGAAAAACGTCTGTTACAATTGTCTCTGTCCGGGCCACGACGTAAGGGGTTGTAAATCGAATTTTAAGTGTCGAACTTGCAATAAAAAACATCATAGCCTAATTCATTTAGGATCAACGCATTCATTGCCGGTTATAAGTGAAACCGCGAAATCTGATGCTGTCTCGCTCGCTCTTACGGAGCAGCCCAGCACCAGCGATGTCATTCATAATTCCTGTGCTGCAAACACGGAAAATGCACATGCTACGAATAGCACTGTCTTGTTATCTACATTGTTAGTGGATATTTGCGTAGGTAACAATAAAATAGCTACAGTTCGATGCATGGCGGATACCGGAAGCCAAGCGAGCTTCTTGTCCGAGTCCTGTGTACAACGTCTTAATTTACCGCGAAAACAATCTAGCATGCCGATTTTAGGTATTGGTGATACGGAGCCGGTCCGTCCTAGGGGTATGGTTTCGTGTATAATTACACCTAAGGGCAAGCAGCTGCCGGTCATTCCCGTCGAGGCATTTATTTTGCCTAAATTGATCCCTAAAATGCCTAGCGTACCGCTAGCACCTGCCAATTGGCCCCATTTACATGGTCTTACTTTGGCCGATCCCGAGTTTCACAAACCTCAACCTGTTGAGATGTTATTAGGCGCGGATATTCTATCCCATATTCTACTCGACGGTACAATTTCGGGACCACCGGGAACGCCAATGGCAATGAATAGTGTGTTTGGTTATTTGTTGTTAGGCAAATTAACTATAAATTCTAATATTTCGACTCCACTCCAAGCGTGTTTTAGCTCGTTTGACAACGACAATCTTCAAAAGTTTTGGGAGCTGGAGTCAGTTCCAGAGATGCGGAGTTACACTCCCGAGGAGAAGTTATGCGAATCCTTTTTCCAAAAGACGCATACACGTGACGAGACAGGGCGATATGTGGTCGCTCTGCCGTTCAAGCCCGACGCACCGCCCCTCGGCGAGTCTCGGCAAATTGCCCTAGCACGATTCCATAAATTGGAATACCGTCTAGAACGTAATCCCCAGCTGAAGGCGGATTACCACGCGTGCCTCCAGGAATACGTGGATCTCAACCACATGGAGCCCGCGGTCAGTGACCCCCCGGCAGGCGCGAGTTATTATATTCCGCACCACTGCGTGGTCAAACCGTCTAGTGAATCCACCCGCACGCGTGTTGTGTATGATGCTGGGTGTCGTACGACTAGTGGTCATTCTTTAAATGACGCGTTACTGACAGGTCCTAAGCTCCACTTAGACATTGTCGACGTACTGTTGAAATTTCGAATACATAACATTGCCTTTTGTGCGGACATTAAACAAATGTACCGCAACATACTCGTCCGCGAAAGTGATAGGGATTTCCAGCGTATCTTGTGGCGCCAGTCGCCCGAGGAGCCTTTACGTGACTATAGACTCCGTACTGTCACATTCGGTGTCTCTTCGTCTCCGTATTTAGCATTACGCACGATTAAACAGCTGGCTCACGATGAAGCTGAGCAGTTCCAGTTAGCGTCACCCGTGTTATTAAGTGACGTGTTCGTCGATGACGTAGTCACAGGTGCAGATACCGTAACAGGAGCACTCGCCCTACAGCAGGAATTAATAGGTATTTGCGCCACAGCCGGGTTTGAACTTCGTAAATGGCAAAGTAATTCACCCGCTATTCTCGCTGCCGTACGGCCGCCAGAGTCTCATGGTGAGCGGCACGCTCACGTTCCCTTCGCTGAAATGGAAAATGATAAAGGGGTCAAGGTCCTCGGACTCCAATGGAATCCAGGATCCGACACATTTAGTTTCAAAGTGCAAAGTACGTCAAACATTTGTACAAAGCGCGCGATTCTATCGGAAATCGCCAAAATATACGACCCTCTCGGGTTATTATCGCCAGTAACCTTGTTTGCCAAACATTTGATCCAATTGCTTTGGCTAGCACAGGTATCGTGGGATGAATCCCCACCTATTGACATAGTCAATTCGTGGAAGTGTTTTACCAAAGAGTTACCACTCTTATCAGCCATGACGTTTCCGCGTCATATTTTCGATTCTGATGATTTCTTCGACTCAATTCAAATTCACGGATTTGCTGACGCGTCTCAAATTGCATATGCTGGTTGTGTTTATATACGTCTTACGGATAAGATGGGCAAGGTTCAAACGTATTTGGTTATGGCCAAAACACGCGTGGCCCCACTTCGTGCATGTTTGACGATTCCAAAATTAGAGTTAATGGCATGTGTAGTACTTTCGAAGTTACTCGAAAAGGTGCTTAATATTTATAGCGGTCGCATTCGACCCGACCAAGTGTACGCGTGGTCTGACTCTTCCATCGTGCTAGCATGGCTCCGCACATCTCCGCACGAATGGAAGACGTTTGTCTCAAATCGTACCAGTGAGATTCTGTCCCGCCTCCCGGCGGACCGCTGGCGTCACGTACCGTCAGCACAAAACAGTGCCGACCCGGCGTCACGTGGCCTTCTGCCCGCCGCGCTGGTACAGAACGACTTGTGGTTCCATGGTCCCTCATGGCTCCAACTAAGTCAGGACTCCTGGCCTATCCAGCAACCGCTACTAAATACATGCGAGGAAAAAAGAAGTAAAACTGAGCCCGTATTAAATAGTTATCCTTGTGCTACATCGCCTCCATTCCAGGACGACGATATTATTATTACGCGATTTTCGTCGCTAGGTAAATTGGTTCGTGTCACGGCGCTCGTATTTCGTTTCTATAACAAATGTAGAAAAAACAAACAATCACTTCCTGATTATATAACAGTACCCGAGTACAACTTTTCATTAAATCGACTCGTACTAATGACTCAACGCATGACCTTTAACGATGATATAAAAAATATTGCATCGAATAAATTGCTTTCAATAAAACTGCGGCGACTCTCGCCCTTTTTAGATAATGACGGACTATTACGCGTAGGTGGACGCATACATAAGTCATTTTTACCTTATGATTCTAAACATCAATTGATTTTACCAAAACGACATCCGCTAACGGATCTTATTATCGACGATGCACATATACTGAATTTGCACGCGGGTCCTCAGTGCGTGCAAAACTCGCTCCTACAGCGTTATTGGATCTTATCCTCCCGCGACATGGTACGGCGCAGGATATATAAATGCCTTCCGTGTTTTCGCGCGCGCCCCGCCCGCATACAACCGCGCATGGGATTGCTCCCCGCCGCTCGCTTACGGCCCGCGCGGGTGTTTAGTAAAACATCGTGCGATTTCGCAGGACCATTCTACGTTCGCGCAAATAAAGTGCGAAACGCGAAAATAGTTAAATGTTATGTGGCAGTTTTCGTATGTATGAGCGTTAAAGCCGTACATCTAGAACTCGTGTCCGAACTTTCTACCGAAGGTTTCTTGGCCGCCTTGCGGCGTTTTATATCGCGACGAGGTTATTGTACGGATATTTATACGGACTGTGGACGAAACTTTGTTGGGTGTGACAACTACTTAAAAGACTTATACACGTTTTTACAAAGTGATGCTGTACTACGTACACTTAATGAACAAACCTTGAAGTTGGGTTTAACGTGGCATTTCCAGCCTCCATATGCTAGTCATTTCGGTGGGCTATTCGAAGCGGCTGTCAAAAGTTTTAAAAAACATTTACACCGCGTAGTAGGTACTCGTACTCAAACTTATGACGAAATGCACACTCTTACGTGTCAAATAGAGGCCGTATTAAATTCACGTCCGCTGTGCGTGTTAGGTTCCGATTCCTCGGCCCCGCTTTCCCTCACACCGTCCCATTTTCTGATAGGGGAACCCTTGACGGCTTTGCCTGACGTTTCCTTGACGGATGAGAACCCCAATCGTCTGACTCGCTGGCGCTGGATACAGCAAGCTGTTCAGCACTTTTGGAGGCGATGGAGTAGGGAGTACCTACACCAGCTCCAACAAAGTAATAAGTGGCTCCAGGATCGCGGCCCCGCCCTTCGTGAAGGCACTGTTGTTGTGGTATGCGACGACCATTTGCCGCCGCTGCAATGGAAGCTCGCGCGCGTACACGCGCTTCATCCCGGTCCAGACCATGTCACTCGCGTGGTGACCTTACAAAGTGGGACTACATTTTTCAAACGACCTGTGGTCAAAGTTTGTCCCCTACCTTTAGAGTAAGTTTAGATGTGTAACGTACAGTCGTGTCGTTGCACGGCTTAATATTGGCTTGTATGCATAGGTTAAATTTCTAGTGTGAAGTTTGTTCAACTTTCGTGTGCTTTAAAAGACACTACGTGCTTTTAAGGTGAGCGGCATGTTCCGTAGAGGAACAGGTTTAGTTTACTACTACTTTTTTTTTTTTTTTTTTCTCTTTTGTCTAATAGGCTAGTATATTTCCATTTAATGCAAAATAGCGCAATTTGAATATTCTTCTCTTACGATCCTAACAGGATCTGCTTTCTAGCGTGGATTTTTGGGTATAGCAATACTACGTGTTTCCCAATGCAATCTTCCGGGGCAATCAGCGCCCTCTGTGTGAAAAAATAAAAAAAACCCTTCCGCGCCGCCGGTTGATTCGCACTTGTTCTGCGCCCGTTAATCGATAAAAAATACTTTAAGAGCTCTCTCTCTGTGCAATTCTACGTGAGTGACATTTTTAACTAATAAGAACACAACCACCTATGGATTTATATGTGTAATCTTCGGAGAAGGGAGGTTTTCCCACCCACGGCATCTCACGCGCCTCACACATCTTCAGGAGATCTGCTGCTGGTTCATGTAAGTTGCCTCCCATTTAATCCGCGACTATACATTGTATTTAGGATGATGTTGGGACTGCCGCGATACTGTAGTTGACGGCTTTGTCGCCATCATACTTAAATGAGTGGCTTCCATGCTGAGTAGAGCTTCCGACAGTCCAAATAGCATTCTTAAAGCACTAATCAATAAGGCTAATAGCCCCTTTTGGAAGAATCATATAAAAATTTGAATTGTTCTCTTAATTTCACTAACATACCTAGTCTACGCCATTTAGGTACTAACTATTTTATGAATGTTTCATCTGAAATAAATAAATAATAATAATAGGTGTTATACGGAATTGTAAATATCACATCTACGCTGACGATCTGCAACTTTACTTGTCCTGTCGCTCGAATGAAATGAACTCTTCGGTTGACAGTATGAACGAAGACTTGAGCAGAATTTCAATTTGGTGCAATAAAAATGGTCTTCATCTTAATCTAAGCAAATCTAAATTCATGATTTCATGCTGTATACGGCCGATTTCTAGTATTTCATCTCAGAATCCGAGTATTGTAGTAAATGGCGAAACTATTTGTTCGACGACAATAGCACGAAATTTAGGTGTAACGTTTGATTTCGAGCTTAGATTTGAGAAGCATATTCAGGAATTTGTTCGTAACTGCTTCTTTTGTCTGAAGGTGCTTTACAGGATTCATGATTATTTAAGTAACGAACTTCCTAGTATAAACCTTGTCTATACCCTTGTGTTTTCTAAATTAAATTGTGCAGATACTGTTTATGGACCCAGACTTTTAGTTAAGACTAAATCTTTGATACAGCGTGTACAAAATGCTTGTGCACGTTTTTGTTTTTATGTTGCGACTAGAATTTATCCTGAATAGACCTAAAAATTTGAATATGAATTCTAGAAGATTCACTAATTTTGCTACACTTCCTTTTGGCATTATAAAGAGTCGCAAACACCTTTAACTTCATGAAAGACTTACTCGGTCTTCTTGCACACGTCTTGCTCGTCTTGCTATTCCCTCACACAGGACCACCGCATATAAAGGATGTTTTAAATATACTGCCGCTAAAACTTGGAATACCATCCCACCTCCTTTACGTAATCTCACTTCTATTGGAACTTTCAGATAAAAAATTACAGAATATGTTGTCAGCGCGCAAAATAGCGGTGATTGCCCTTTATTTGTTCAAGTTTTTGTATTGCTTGCTCAAGGTTATTATGTATTAAGTAGGTAATTAAGAACCTAACTGAAATTAAAATGTACTTAGCCATAATGAGAAAAAACTCTATTGCACACCAGTAATTATATAAAATGAAAATATTTTTATTTCTGCAAAACAAATCACAAATCATATGCTATAATTATCTTACATTTTTGTAGCCATGCTAGTGTTATAGTAGGTACATTGTTACCCTAGGGGTGAAAGTATCTTATTTAGTCCCGAGACATGGTTTCGATAGTTCGAGGGACTAAGTAAGTCGTTAACCCGCGGTAAACACTGTGTTTTTCATTACGAATATAAGGAAAGTAAAAATAAAAACGAAAAAATTATAAAAGAAATGCGGACTATTTATCTCTGCTGTAAGGAAGTATAAACAAAACTCTACAACTCGAAAAAACAAACGAAAATCCAAACCCCGTCTCGGGACTAAATAAGTTACTTTCACCCCTAGGATAACAATGTACTATTAAACGTGCAACCGTTTCGTCTTCACAGTGGTTCGAATTTTTATAAATTAGACTGTACGAGTAGTTTTATTTATAAAACTAGGGGGTGAACCCCCTGCGCGCTTCGCGCGCCAACCGCCAACCCCCGGCCGCTTCGAGCTTCGCTCTCCGCGGCGCTCGGCCTAGGGCCTCGCTAGACACTTGGGGTAGGGATTTGATAAGTGGGAACATGTATGGTCTCGGCCTTCGGCCTCGGCCTGAACGGAGCTCGGCCTTCGGCCTCGCCGCGGCGGTGTTCCTGGGGCCCGCTTCGCGGTGCTCGGGCTTCGGCCTCGCAAGTTTGTCCCATCTGGCTTTTGCGTTGTTGCATGTTCGCCGAAAATGTATAGTCTCGGCCTTCGGCCTCGGCCTGAACGGAGCTCGGCCTTCGGCCTCGCCGCGACGGGGTTCCTCGTCCCCGCTTCGGCCTCGAAAAATTGATTTTTTGAAAAAATTTTAATTTTTGTTTCAAATTTTGTACTAAAAGTCGATTTTCAGTAGAAATTCTCCATACAAAATTTTCTCATTTTCAATCGTCGATATCTCGGCCGCCATCTTGAAATGTCAAAATGTCCGATTTTTCTCATATACCTGGGTCCTTTGAGAACCCGATGCCGTTTAGGGCACGTCTCCAGCATGTGCCCAGTTGGCTGCCGACTTTTTTGCGCAGAGGTCGATTTTTCGGGCGGCCGTTTCAAATTTCATCCAAATCGGCCGGTAAACAAAAAAGTTAGCCCATTTGTATAGGAGAACGCGTTCGAAATTCAAAAATCGGCTTCATAGGATGGCTGTAATTCATACATTTCCTACAACTTTTTCATACATCATTTTCCTCTAGCTATTGTCGTTTCGGAGAAAACGTATGGATGAGTCAGTCAGTGAGTATACCGCTTTGTAGCTTTATATATATATAACTAGGGGGTGAACCCCCTGCGCGCTTACGCGCGCCAACCCCCAGCCGCTCCGAGCTTCGCTCTCCGCGGTGCTCGGCCTAGGGCCTCGCTAGACACTTGACGTTGGGATTGTTTGAGTGGGAACATGTATGGTCTCGGCCTTCGGCCTCGCCGCGGCGGTGTTCCTGGGGCCCGCTTCGCGGAGCTCGGCCTTCGGCCTCGCAAGTTTCTCCCATCTGGCTTTTGCATTGTTGCTTGTTCGCCGAAAATGTATAGTCTCGGCCTTCGGCCTCGGCCTGAACGGAGCTCGGCCTTCGGCCTCGCCGCGGCGGGGTTCCTGGGGCCCGCTTCGCGGAGCTCGGCCTTCGGCCTCGCAAGTTTGTCCCATCTGGCTTTTGCGTTGTCGCTTGTTCGCCGGAAAATGTATAGTCTCGGCCTTCGGCCTCGGCCTGAACGGAGCTCGGCCTTCGGCCTCGCCGCGGCGGTGTTCCTGGGGCCCGCTTCGCGGAGCTCGGCCTTCGGCCTCGCAAGTTTGTCCCATCTGGCTTTTGCGTTGTTGCTTGTTCGCCGAAAATGTATAGTCTCGGCCTTCGGCCTCGCCGCGGCGAGGTTCCTCGTCCATGCTTCGGCCTCAAAAAATTGTTTATTTGAAAAATTGTTCATTTTTGTTTAAAATTTTTTACTAAAAGTCGATTTTCAGTACAAATTCTCCATACAAATTTTTTTCATTTTCAATCGTCGATATCTCAGCCGCCATCTTGAAAATCCAAAATGTCCGATTTTTCTCATATACCTGGGTCCTTTGATAACCCGATGCCGTTTAGGGCACGTCTCCAGCATGTGCCCAGTTGGCTGCCGACTTTTTTGCGCAGAGGTCGATTTTTCGGGCGGCCATATTCTCGCCCCTATTTTGAATTTCGAACATTCAAAAATTTTTTTCACAATTAGATCACACAACAAACACTCGTTTCAAATTTCATCCAAATCGGCCGGTAAACAAAAAAGTTAGCCAATTTGTATTGGAGAACGCGTTCGAAATTCAAAAATCGGCTTCATAGGATGGCTGTATATCATACATTCCCTACAACTTTCTCATACAACATTTTCACGTAGCTCTTACCGTTTCCGAGGAAACCTATAGATGATCTGTCAGTCAGTCAGTCAGTCAGTCAGTCAGTGAGTATACCGGATTGTAGCTATATATATTAGTAACTAGGGGGTGAACCCCCTGCGCGCTTACGCGCGCCAACCCCCAGCCGCTCCGAGCTTCGCTCTCCGCGGCGCTCGGCCTAGGGCCTCGCTAGACACTTAGGGTAGGGATTTGATGAGTGGGAAAATGTATGGTCTCGGCCTTCGGCCTCGGCCTGAACGGAGCTCGGCCTTCGGCCTCGCCGCGGCGGGGTTCCTCGTGCCCGCTTCGCGGAGCTCGGCCTCCGGCCTCGCAAGTTTGTCCCATCTGGCTTTTGCGTTGTTGCTTGTTCGCCGAAAATGTATAGTCTCGGCCTTCGGCCTCGGCCTGAACGGATCTCGGCCTTCGGCCTCGCCGCGGCGGTGTTCATGGGGCCCGCTTCGCGGAGCTCGGCCTTCGGCCTCGCAAATTTGTCCCATCTGGCTTTTGCGTTGTTGCTTGTTCGCCGAAAATGTATAGTCTCGGCCTTCGGCCTCGGCCTGAACGGAGCTCGGCCTTTGGCCTCGCCGCGGCGGTGTTTCTAGGGCCCGCTTCGCGGGGCTCGGCCTTCGGCCTCGCAAGTTTGTCCTACATGGCTTTCTCGGCCTTCGGCCTCGGCCTGAACGGAGCTCGGCCTTCGGCCTCGCCGCGGCGAGGTTCCTCGTCCCTGCTTCGGCCTCGAAAAATTGTTTATTTCAAAAATTGTTCATTTTTGTTTAAAATTTTGTACTAAAAGTCGATTTTCAGTACAAATTCTCCATACAAAATTTTCTCATTTTCAATCGTCGATATCTCGGCCGCCATCTTGAAATGTCAAAATGTCCGATTTTTCTCATATACCTGGGTCCTTTGAGAACCCGATGCCGTTTAGGGCACGTCTCCAGCATGTGCCCAGTTGGCTGCCGACTTTTTTGCGCAGAGGTCGATTTTTCGGGCGGCCATATTCTCGCCCCTATTTTGAATTTCGAACGTTGAAAATTTTTTTTCACAATTAGATCACAAAACAAATGCCCGTTTCAAATTTCATCCAAATCGGCCGGTAAACAAAAAAGTTAGCCCATTTGTATAGGAGAACGCGTTCGAAATTAAAAAATCGGCTTCATAGGATGGCTGTAATTCATACATTTCCTACAACTTTTTCATACATCATTTTCCTCTAGCTATTGTCGTTTCGGAGAAAACGTATGGATGAGTCAGTCAGTGAGTATACCGCTTTGTAGCTTTATATATATATAACTAGGGGGTGAACCCCCTGCGCGCTTACGCGCGCCAACCCCCAGCCGCTCCGAGCTTCGCTCTCCGCGGCGCTCGGCCTAGGGCCTCGCTAGACACTTGACGTTGGGATTGTTTGAGTGGGAACATGTATGGTCTCGGCCTTCGGCCTCGGCCTGAACGGAGCTCGGCCTTCGGCCTCGCCGCGGCGGTGTTCCTGGGGCCCGCTTCGCGGAGCTCGGCCTCCGGCCTCGCAAGTTTCTCCCATCTGGCTTTTGCGTTGTTGCTTGTTCGCCGAAAATGTATAGTCTCGGCCTTCGGCCTCGGCCTGAACGGAGCTCGGCCTTCGGCCTCGCCGCGGCGGGGTTCCTGGGGCCCGCTTCGCGGAGCTCGGCCTTCGGCCTCGCAAGTTTGTCCCATCTGGCTTTTGCGTTGTCGCTTGTTCGCCGGAAAATGTATAGTCTCGGCCTTCGGCCTCGGCCTGAACGGAGCTCGGCCTTCGGCCTCGCCGCGGCGGGGTTCCTGGTGCCCGCTTCGCGGAGCTCGGCCTTCGGCCTCGCAAGTTTGTCCCATCTGGCTTCTGCGTTATTGCTTGTTCGCCGGAAAATGTATAGTCTCGGCCTTCGGCCTCGGCCTGAACGGAGCTCGGCCTTCGGCCTCGCCGCGACGGGGTTCCTCGTCCCCGCTTCGGCCTCGAAAAATTGATTTTTTGAAAAAATTTTAATTTTTGTTTCAAATTTTGTACTAAAAGTCGATTTTCAGTACAAATTCTCCATACAAAATTTTCTCATTTTCAATCGTCGATATCTCGGCCGCCATCTTGAAATGTCAAAATGTCAGATTTTTCTCATATACCTGGGTCCTTTGACAACCCGATGCCGTTTAGGGCACGTCTCCAGCATGTGCCCAGTTGGCTGCCGACTTTTTTGCGCAGAGGTCGATTTTTCGGGCGGCCATATTCTCGCCCCTATTTTGAATTTCGAACGTTCAAAATTTTTTTTCACAATTAGATCACAAAACAAATGCCCGTTTCAAATTTCATCCAAATCGGCCGGTAAACAAAAAAGTTAGCCCATTTGTATAGGAGAACGCGTTCGAAATTCAAAAATCGGCTTCATAGGATGGCTGTAATTCATACATTTCCTACAACTTTTTCATACATCATTTTCCTCTAGCTATTGTCGTTTCGGAGAAAACGTATGGATGAGTCAGTCAGTGAGTATACCGCATTGCAGCTTTATATATATATAACTAGGGGGTGAACCCCCTGCGCGCTTACGCGCGCCAACCCCCAGCCGCTCCGAGCTTCGCTCTCCGCGGCGCTCGGCCTAGGGCCTCGCTAGACACTTGACGTTGGGATTGTTTGAGTGGGAACATGTATGGTCTCGGCCTTCGGCCTCGGCCTGAACGGAGCTCGGCCTTCGGCCTCACCGCGGCGGTGTTCCTGGGGCCCGCTTCGCGGAGCTCGGCCTCCGGCCTCGCAAGTTTCTCCCATCTGGCTTTTGCGTTGTTGCTTGTTCGCCGAAAATGTATAGTCTCGGCCTTCGGCCTCGGCCTGAACGGAGCTCGGCCTTCGGCCTCGCCGCGGCGGGGTTCCTGGGGCCCGCTTCGCGGAGCTCGGCCTTCGGCCTCGCAAGTTTGTCCCATCTGGCTTTTGCGTTGTCGCTTGTTCGCCGGAAAATGTATAGTCTCGGCCTTCGGCCTCGGCCTGAACGGAGCTCGGCCTTCGGCCTCGCCGCGGCGGGGTTCCTGGTGCCCGCTTCGCGGAGCTCGGCCTTCGGCCTCGCAAGTTTGTCCCATCTGGCTTCTGTGTTATTGCTTATTCGCCGGAAAATGTATAGTCTCGGCCTTCGGCCTCGGCCTGAACGGAGCTCGGCCTTCGGCCTCGCCGCGACGGGGTTCCTCGTCACCGCTTCGGCCTCGAAAAATTGATTTTTTGAAAAAATTTTAATTTTTGTTTCAAATTTTGTACTAAAAGTCGATTTTCAGTACAAATTCTCCATACAAAATTTTCTCATTTTCAATCGTCGATATCTCGGCCGCCATCTTGAAATGTCAAAATGTCCGATTTTTCTCATATACCTGGGTCCTTTGAGAACCCGATGCCGTTTAGGGCACGTCTCCAGCATGTGCCCAGTTGGCTGCCGACTTTTTTGCGCAGAGGTCGATTTTTCGGGCGGCCATATTCTCGCCCCTATTTTGAATTTCGAACGTTCAAAATTTTTTTTCACAATTAGATCACAAAACAAATGCCCGTTTCAAATTTCATCCAAATCGGCCGGTAAACAAAAAAGTTAGCCCATTTGTATAGGAGAACGCGTTCGAAATTCAAAAATCGGCTTCATAGGATGGCTGTAATTCATACATTTCCTACAACTTTTTCATACATCATTTTCCTCTAGCTATTGTCGTTTCGGAGAAAACGTATGGATGAGTCAGTCAGTGAGTATACCGGATTGTAGCTTTATATATATATACTAGGGGGTGAACCCCCTGCGCGCTTCGCGCGCCAACCCCCAGCCGCTCCGAGCTTCGCTCTCCGCGGCGCTCGGCCTAGGGCCTCGCTAGACACTTGACGTTGGGATTGTTTGAGTGGGAACATGTATGGTCTCGGCCTTCGGCCTCGGCCTGAACGGAGCTCGGCCTTCGGCCTCGCCGCGGCGGTGTTCCTGGGGCCCGCTTCGCGGAGCTCGGCCTTCGGCCTCGCAAGTTTGTCCCATCTGGCTTTTGCGTTGTTGCTTATTCGCCGAAAATGTATAGTCTCGGCCTTCGGCCTCGGCCTGAACGCAGCTCGGCCTTCGGCCTCGCCGCGGCGGTGTTCCCGGGGCCCGCTTCGCGGAGCTTGGCCTTCGGCCTCGCAAGTTTCTCTCATCTGGCTTTTGCGTTGTTGCTTGTTCGCCGGAAAATGTATAGTCTCGGCCTTCGGCCTCGGCCTGAACGGAGCTCGGCCTTCGGCCTCGCCGCGGCGGGGCTCCTGGGGCCCGCTTCGCGGAGCTCGGCCTTCGGCCTCGCAAGTTTGTCCCACCTGGCTTTTGCGTTGTTGCTTGTTCGCCGGAAAATGTATGGTCTCGGCCTTCGGCCTCGGCCTGGACGGAGCTCGGCCTTCGGCCTCGCCACGGCGAGGTTCCTCGTCCCGGCTTCGGCTTCAAAAAATTGTTTATTTGAAAAATTGTTCAATTTTGTTTAAAATTTTGTACTAAAAGTCGATTTTCAGTACAAATTCTCCATACAAAATTTTCTCATTTTCAATCGTCG
Source organism: Yponomeuta evonymella (assembly GCA_963969515.1). Lineage (NCBI taxonomy): Eukaryota > Metazoa > Arthropoda > Insecta > Lepidoptera > Yponomeutidae > Yponomeuta > Yponomeuta evonymella. Next base: position 4,502,476 of record OZ018363.1, read on the forward strand.
ATATCTCGGCCGCCATCTTGAAATGTCAAAATGTCCGATTTTTCTCATATACCTGGGTCCTTTGAGAACCCGATGCCGTTTAGGGCACGTCTCCAGCATGTGCCCAGTTGGCTGCCGACTTTTTTGCGCAGAGGTCGATTTTTCGGGCGGCCATATTCTCGCCCCTATTTTGAATTTCGAACGTTCAAAATTTTTTTTCACAATTAGATCACAAAACAAATGCCCGTTTCAAATTTCATCCAAATCGGCCGGTAAACAAAAAAGTTAGCCCATTTGTATAGGAGAACGCGTTCGAAATTCAAAAATCGGCTTCATAGGATGGCTGTAATTCATACATTACCTACAACTTTGTCATACATCATTTTCCTCTAAAAGTTGTCATTTCCGAGAAAACGTATGGATGAGTCAGTCAGTGAGTATACCGGATTGTAGCTTTATATATATATAATATAACTAGGGGGTGAACCCCCTGCGCGCTTACGCGCGCCAACCCCCAGCCGCTCCGAGCTTCGCTCTCCGCGGCGCTCGGCCTAGGGCCTCGCTAGACACTTGACGTTGGGATTGTTTGAGTGGGAACATGTATGGTCTCGGCCTTCGGCCTCGGCCTGAACGGAGCTCGGCCTTCGGCCTCACCGCGGCGGTGTTCCTGGGGCCCGCTTCGCGGAGCTCGGCCTCCGGCCTCGCAAGTTTCTCCCATCTGGCTTTTGCGTTGTTGCTTGTTCGCCGAAAATGTATAGTCTCGGCCTTCGGCCTCGGCCTGAACGGAGCTCGGCCTTCGGCCTCGCCGCGGCGGGGTTCCTGGGGCCCGCTTCGCGGAGCTCGGCCTTCGGCCTCGCAAGTTTGTCCCATCTGGCTTTTGCGTTGTCGCTTGTTCGCCGGAAAATGTATAGTCTCGGCCTTCGGCCTCGGCCTGAACGGAGCTCGGCCTTCGGCCTCGCCGCGGCGGGGTTCCTGGTGCCCGCTTCGCGGAGCTCGGCCTTCGGCCTCGCAAGTTTGTCCCATCTGGCTTCTGTGTTATTGCTTATTCGCCGGAAAATGTATAGTCTCGGCCTTCGGCCTCGGCCTGAACGGAGCTCGGCCTTCGGCCTCGCCGCGACGGGGTTCCTCGTCACCGCTTCGGCCTCGAAAAATTGATTTTTTGAAAAAATTTTAATTTTTGTTTCAAATTTTGTACTAAAAGTCGATTTTCAGTACAAATTCTCCATACAAAATTTTCTCATTTTCAATCGTCGATATCTCGGCCGCCATCTTGAAATGTCAAAATGTCCGATTTTTCTCATATACCTGGGTCCTTTGAGAACCCGATGCCGTTTAGGGCACGTCTCCAGCATGTGCCCAGTTGGCTGCCGACTTTTTTGCGCAGAGGTCGATTTTTCGGGCGGCCATATTCTCGCCCCTATTTTGAATTTCGAACGTTCAAAATTTTTTTTCACAATTAGATCACAAAACAAATGCCCGTTTCAAATTTCATCCAAATCGGCCGGTAAACAAAAAAGTTAGCCCATTTGTATAGGAGAACGCGTTCGAAATTCAAAAATCGGCTTCATAGGATGGCTGTAATTCATACATTTCCTACAACTTTTTCATACATCATTTTCCTCTAGCTATTGTCGTTTCGGAGAAAACGTATGGATGAGTCAGTCAGTGAGTATACCGGATTGTAGCTTTATATATATATATATAACTAGGGGGTGAACCCCCTGCGCGCTTACGCGCGCCAACCCCCAGCCGCTCCGAGCTTCGCTCTCCGCGGCGCTCGGCCTAGGGCCTCGCTAGACACTTGACGTTGGGATTGTTTGAGTGGGAACATGTATGGTCTCGGCCTTCGGCCTCGGCCTGAACGGAGCTCGGCCTTCGGCCTCACCGCGGCGGTGTTCCTGGGGCCCGCTTCGCGGAGCTCGGCCTCCGGCCTCGCAAGTTTCTCCCATCTGGCTTTTGCGTTGTTGCTTGTTCGCCGAAAATGTATAGTCTCGGCCTTCGGCCTCGGCCTGAACGGAGCTCGGCCTTCGGCCTCGCCGCGGCGGGGTTCCTGGGGCCCGCTTCGCGGAGCTCGGCCTTCGGCCTCGCAAGTTTGTCCCATCTGGCTTTTGCGTTGTCGCTTGTTCGCCGGAAAATGTATAGTCTCGGCCTTCGGCCTCGGCCTGAACGGAGCTCGGCCTTCGGCCTCGCCGCGGCGGGGTTCCTGGTGCCCGCTTCGCGGAGCTCGGCCTTCGGCCTCGCAAGTTTGTCCCATCTGGCTTCTGTGTTATTGCTTATTCGCCGGAAAATGTATAGTCTCGGCCTTCGGCCTCGGCCTGAACGGAGCTCGGCCTTCGGCCTCGCCGCGACGGGGTTCCTCGTCACCGCTTCGGCCTCGAAAAATTGATTTTTTGAAAAAATTTTAATTTTTGTTTCAAATTTTGTACTAAAAGTCGATTTTCAGTACAAATTCTCCATACAAAATTTTCTCATTTTCAATCGTCGATATCTCGGCCGCCATCTTGAAATGTCAAAATGTCCGATTTTTCTCATATACCTGGGTCCTTTGAGAACCCGATGCCGTTTAGGGCACGTCTCCAGCATGTGCCCAGTTGGCTGCCGACTTTTTTGCGCAGAGGTCGATTTTTCGGGCGGCCATATTCTCGCCCCTATTTTGAATTTCGAACGTTCAAAATTTTTTTTCACAATTAGATCACAAAACAAATGCCCGTTTCAAATTTCATCCAAATCGGCCGGTAAACAAAAAAGTTAGCCCATTTGTATAGGAGAACGCGTTCGAAATTCAAAAATCGGCTTCATAGGATGGCTGTAATTCATACATTTCCTACAACTTTTTCATACATCATTTTCCTCTAGCTATTGTCGTTTCGGAGAAAACGTATGGATGAGTCAGTCAGTGAGTATACCGGATTGTAGCTTTATATATATATAACTAGGGGGTGAACCCCCTGCGCGCTTACGCGCGCCAACCCCCAGCCGCTCCGAGCTTCGCTCTCCGCGGCGCTCGGCCTAGGGCCTCGCTAGACACTTGACGTTGGGATTGTTTGAGTGGGAACATGTATGGTCTCGGCCTTCGGCCTCGGCCTGAACGGAACTCGGCCTTCGGCCTCGCCGCGGCGGTGTTCCTGGGGCCCGCTTCGCGGAGCTCGGCCTCCGGCCTCGCAAGTTTGTCCCATCTGGCTTCTGTGTTATTGCTTATTCGCCAGAAAATGTATAGTCTCGGCCTTCGGCCTCGGCCTGAACGGAGCTCGGCCTTCGGCCTCGCCGCGACGGGGTTCCTCGTCCCCGCTTCGGCCTCGAAAAATTGATTTTTTGAAAAAATTTTAATTTTTGTTTCAAATTTTGTACTAAAAGTCGATTTTCAGTACAAATTCTCCATACAAAATTTTCTCATTTTCAATCGTCGATATCTCGGCCGCCATCTTGAAATGTCAAAATGTCCGATTTTTCTCATATACCTGGGTCCTTTGAGAACCCGATGCCGTTTAGGGCACGTCTCCAGCATGTGCCCAGTTGGCTGCCGACTTTTTTGCGCAGAGGTCGATTTTTCGGGCGGCCATATTCTCGCCCCTATTTTGAATTTCGAACGTTCAAAATTTTTTTTCACAATTAGATCACAAAACAAATGCCCGTTTCAAATTTCATCCAAATCGGCCGGTAAACAAAAATGTTAGCCCATTTGTATAGGAGAACGCGTTCGAAATTCAAAAATCGGCTTCATAGGATGGCTGTAATTCATACATTTCCTACAACTTTGTCATACATGATTTTCCTCTAGCTATTGTCGTTTCGGAGAAAACGTATGGATGAGTCAGTCAGTGAGTATACCGCTTTGTAGCTTTATATATATATAACTAGGGGGTGAACCCCCTGCGCGCTTACGCGCGCCAACCCCCAGCCGCTCCGAGCTTCGCTCTCCGCGGCGCTCGGCCTAGGGCCTCGCTAGACACTTGACGTTGGGATTGTTTGAGTGGGAACATGTATGGTCTCGGCCTTCGGCCTCGGCCTGAACGGAGCTCGGCCTTCGGCCTCGCCGCGGCGGGGTTCCTGGTGCCCGCTTCGCGGAGCTCGGCCTTCGGCCTCGCAAGTTTGTCCCATCTGGCTTTTGCGTTGTTGCTTGTTCGCCGGAAAATGTGTGGTCTCGGCCTTCGGCCTCGGCCTGAACGGAGCTCGGCCTTCGGCCTCGCCGCGGCGAGGTTCCTCATCCCGGCTTTGGCCTCGAAAAATGTTTTTTTTGAAAAATTGTTCAGTTTTGTTTAAAATTTTGTACTAAAAGTCGATTTTCAGTACAAATTCTCCATACAAAATTTTCAAATTTTCAATCGTCGATATCTCGGCCGCCATCTTGAAAATCCAAAATGTCCGATTTTTCTCATATACCTGGGTTCTTTGACGACCCGATACCGTTTAGAGCACGTCTCCAGCATGTGCCCAGTTGGCTGCCGACTTTTTTGCGCAGAGGTCGATTTTTTGGGCGGCCATATTCTCGCCCCTATTTTGAATTTCGAACGACCGATAGGGGAACCGAAAATGGCGTGCCGAAAAAAAGTCCGCTTTAAAATTTGATCGAAATCGGCCGGTAAACAAAAGAGTTGGCCCATTCCCCTAAGAGAAGGCGTTCGAAATTCAAAAATCGGCTTCATAGGATGGCTGTAATTCATACATTTCCTACAACTTTTTCATACATCATTTTCCTCTAGCTATTGTCATTTCGGAGAAAACGTATGGATGAATCAGTGAGTGAGTATACCGCATTGTAGCTTTATATATATATAATATAATATAAGTGGACTCCATTTAAGCACTGCTACGACGGAGTTAAATTCGGTTTATGGCAGGATTTCGTCTTTTAAAGATGGAGGAAACTAGCTTTAACTCCGTCCTAAGAGGGTCTTAGTGAAATCTACTTTTTACAAATAAGACTGTTACGGTCTTATTTATAAAAACACATTTCCTTAAAAGACTCGATAAACGCCGGTTAAATAGTCTGTGGTGGAGATTTTACATGGAAAAAACGTAACCACACATTAAATAAACTGCCTTTAAAGAGGGCTTTATAAATTAGGCCGTTAATCTTTATCTTTATAATTCAGGTAGAGTACTCAGCCGAGGTGACTGCGAACCTGGGCAACACCTTGAATCAAGAAGACACTGAGCACATTCCCTATGTGACGTGGGATGCTGACCCCACCGCATATTATACACTTATTATGATTGGTAAGAAGCGTGATCTGTATAATTCTAAAGGGCCCGATCGGGCTCCCATAACAATGATTTTTAAGGTTCCGTACCCAAAGGGTAAGGGAGGTTCCCTAAGTTACTAAGACTCCACTGTCCATCCGTCCGTCCGCCCGTCCGTCCATCTCATGAACCGTGTTAATTAGACAGTTAAAATTTTCACAGATGATGTATTTCTGTTGCCGCTATAATAGCAAATACTAAAAAGAGAATAAAATAAATATCTAAGGGGGGCTCCCACACAACAAACGTGATTTTTTGACGCTTATATAAATATTCAAATGTTGTATAGATACTGGTACGGAACCCTACGTGCGCAAGTCCGACTAGCACTTGGCTGGTTTTTAATTGTTCTTTTCAAGGTCATTATCCAAGGGAGTAAAAAAAAGGAGGAAAAAATCCTTTCTTTTTTTGCAGATAGAATTTGCCAAACTTGTCCGCACAATCTGTCAACCACGTTACTTAAATAGTGATTTTTAGAACTCATGGCCGTAAACCTAAGACAAAAAACCTAGGAATAGATAGCAGTTTTAGGCATAAATGCTACCTTGTCCCAGCTTCGTGATTTTAGGCTCTTTGTCGTGGGTCCTAAATCACTATTAACATGATTAAGGGATTATACAGACATTTTTGGCAAATACGACCTGTAAAAGATATGATTTTTTTCATTGATTTTTTTAATTTTCAGTAGCGCCTACTTAGACCACTGGATCCCCTTAAGATGCAAAACGTGATTATTGAATGGACTCTGAAATTCTAAGCAGCCTGTACACGCTGAATTGTGGGTGGTTTGAAAGCCGCGGTTTTATAAATACTATCGTTTCTCGTACACAACCAAGCTGTCTTAGCCACCTGACGGGCTGTGAACAGTATATTATCAGCTTGCTGTACATTAACAGCTGGTTTTCTAATTTTCCTTCAGCTTTAGTAAGTGGTATTGCCACTACAAATGTACATAATTTTCGAAAGTTACCCCCTGTTTCCCGTACACTAATAATCTACTGTTGACAGCAGCTGTCAGTTTGCCAAAGTGCATACAAAAAAAACTTTAACCTGCTAACAGTAGATTAACAAAATTATAAGGCCGACTTGCACCACTTCTTAAATGTCACTTAAGTCGCCATTTAAATCGACTTTTGTATGAAGAATTTTAGTTAAATGCTGTTTAAGCCACATTCAAGAAATCGGTGTAAGTCAGCCTTAATGTATGAGTACTGCGGTCTTAAAAAAAAATCTGGTCAGATTTTATTTTATAGCATATTTCATACGTCTTATAATTTCGTTTTTATTTTTATCTACACTCATATCATAATGTTCAAATTAAGAATTCAAAGGTAAACACATATTGACAGGCTTTAAACAATACATAACTTTAAAGAAAATAAAAAAAAAGTGTAATATAACGTTACATTAAAGGTCAGATTTTTCACTTTATGTAACAGTTATTTTTTTTAAAGGGTTGCTGTGATCACGGAACAAAACTTAAGTTTTTTTTTATGTCAAAAGTTGACTCTATAAAAAACCTAATTTCATTTTCGTGGTACCAAAAGTGCAACTAAAAATACCTAAAATTGCGCGCGCAAAACTGAGTGCAGACGATTGAATGTCAAGATACTTTTGTCGAAATTGCGCCATTTTGTTTCAAAAATTTCATTTCCTTTGATTCCTTACTTTGAAGATTAAGACATGAGTGTAGATAAAATAGTGTATAAGACTGCACATAACTTGGTATTAAAACACTCGCGAATGCTATTAAAAAACTCGCCAAGGCTCGTTTTTTAAAATCTCGCTCGTGTTTTAATAACCCTCATTATGTGACAGTCACATAAACTACTATTACTGTTTACTGGTCTCAGTTTTCAGTTCACGTTTGCCAGGGTAAAAATATGTTTAAGAACAAACCCACATTCATTTTTATTCTAATTAAGCTCCACGCAACACAATCACTTGTCCTGGTCCCAAACTAGGATACGCTGTTCTAGGGTGACTAGGCAAGGACATCACAAACGTGGAAATACACCCAGACTGAAACTGAGACTGAACGTACGGCGGCCCCCCGTGGGAATCGAACCCTCGTAATCAGACGGTCGTGATACCGCTAGACCAACGAGGCAGTCTAATTAATTTCATGGTGTATGGTAAACATAAACAAAATTCTAATCTTATCTACCTTCCGAATCGAGCTCGAGCTCGTTCATACAAAGTGACATGACGTCATCACTTTCCAGACCTGGACGAGAAGTCAGCCGTCATTCCAGGAGGCACTTTCCTCCACTGGCTCGTGGCCAACATACTTGGGAACCAGGTCACCTCGGGCGATACCCATGCGGACTACCTACATCCCAACCCGTCGCAAACAGAGTCTCACCGATACGTTCAGCTGGTCTACAAGCAGAGCCGGATGAAGCTGGGGGCGTTCTTCATTGAAAAGTTAGTGCCACTTAGTCAATCTTGATTCCTGAATCTTGGTTCCTGAATCTTGATTCCTGAATCGTGTATACACCATGAATATTGGGTGGTTTGAAAGACAAAGCAAAATGAACGAGCCTTAACAATAGCTACCGAATACGTTACTTTGTTTTTTTTTCTTAAAAAGGCACTTTCCAACAATATCTCGACACAATCTCGATTCTATTAGAATCATTAGAAGCCAGCCAGAGCGGTGCGTGCGTGTTGCGGGTCCGCGGGTCATTGTTCTGATAGATGGAGAGGCAGTACTAATTGTTCACGCATTTTTGGAAACAAGATATATATTTTAAAATCCTATTTAGAGGCTAAAAATTCCACCCATGCCGGGACTTGAACCCAGTATGCGGTTGGTATCTCAGGAAGACGCTGCTGCCCGTCTCCTGGTAATTGATTTCCTTAGTCGCCTTCTACGACATCCACGGGAGGAAATGGAGTGACGCTATTCTTAATCCGGCGCCACACGGACGTTATTTACATCTATCTATACATAAAACTGAACTGTATTAGTAAACCGTAAATTGTTTTTCTATTGGGGTATCAGCTGATTTTTGTTCACTACTTGTATTTTATCCACAGCGATTCCCGGATCCACTTCTCCCTGGATTCCTACGTGAAGCATCACAACCTCATCGGTCCCATAGCAGGCAATTTCTACAAAGTCCTATGAGCGGCTTTTTTCAGTGCAATATCCATCTAATTTTCAGAGCGATGACAACTTGAATGCGTAATTTTAGAACTGTGTGTTGTCAATAAATGGTGATGAAGAGTTGTTTTTTTTTTCTCCCTGTACGACAAACTATGGTCAGTGATAGGTGATCGAGCCTCCTAGTCACCTACTTAATATTTTTTAGGTATTACTAGTTTAGATATCTGGGGGCATAGCAGTGCCCTTCCAAGTCGAGCAAAAAAGCGGCACGACCGTACTGTTATACCCTAAATATGTAAGCAGTAATGCTTGCTCCCCAAACCTAGAAGTCAGTCAGCACTTTCAGGCTTCAGGCTCCCGCGGGCACTCGACACAAGTCAGTCTCTAATCATCCTTCTTCCGCGCGGGTTGCGACCTCTCAATAATTTCAATAAATTCCATTTTCCATTTTACTTTAGTCTTTTTTTTAAATCTATTTTGTAGTCTACTAAACAATCGAATTGCAGAGGGATTCCATGGTTGAACAAACAGCCCATACGAATCTATTCTGCACCTGGCGGGAAGGAGATTGCATTGTGTGAGATGCCGAGGTTTCACGAGTAGAATGTCATTGGTTAGGACATTCATGTCAACGAAACAGATATTTTCAATTTATTGAATGACTATAGCTCGAGTTACTGGTAAATTTAGTTAGTGAATATTTTTTGTTTTGCATGTAATGTTCATCTTGCCTTGGCATTTCCTGTTCGTTAATCTAACTACATATCTATAAAAAGTACCTTTACACGAAGTAATCGAGAAAAACAGCTTACGCAATTATATTTTAATGACTTTCGAATCTCATACATAGATCTAAGATAGATAGAGAACACTTTATTGCGCAATCAGAAAAAAGAATAACAAAAATTCTAATCGCAGTAGACCCGTGATTAGAATTAAATGTGTTAATCTTTTATCGCGGCAGTTTATTAGGTTTTTTTTTTGCATGTTTTTTGTAGGTACAGGCCTTCTCTGGGAGAGAGAGAGTACAGGCTTAATCACCACGCGCCCCCACCTCACACACTCAAGTTTCCTTACGATTTTTTCCTTCACAGTTATTGCTAAGACTTCACAAATCTACGTAACTTAGAAGAAAGTCTTTGGTAGGTACGTGCTGGGATTCGAACCCAAGTTAGCGTAGCGGTAGAACGCCGGCCTCATATTAGTTGTCGAAATGGCAGAAATTAGGGTTCACCTATTAAACAATCTTTAGTAACTTAAATAAAAGGTACCCGAAACCAGCGTGCGTGCATGCAACGACTAATGAATGTTGAGGAAGCGAAAGTGATCTGTCAGGATCGTGGCAAGTGGCAGTCCCTGGTCTTTGCCGACCCCTCTGGGATACAGGCGTGAGATTATGTATGTATTAAGTTAAATTGAAAAATAATCCTTGTCTCTGCCGGGCAAAGACCTCCCTTCCTGCATTCCATCTCTCCCTGCCAGCAGCCACCTCGCACCATCCCGACAAGAATGCATTGAGGTCGTCCCGCCACCGTCGCCTTGGTCTGCTTGAAGGACTTATCGTACGGGTAAATGTAAAAGTTCATATGCTGTCGAGTACCTACTTATTTTCAGACCCAAATAATTTCTAAGCAAACCTCAGTGATCAAACCTCTTCTGAAACAAATAATTGAGTCAATCTGGTTTGGGTCTGTTGCAGGTAGGGCTTGCAATATTCGAATATTTTTACGATTCGAATATTTCAAATAGTACTTATACTTAAAATTATTCGAATATTCGAATGAGTCGATGTTTTCACATATTTGCTATTTTATGGAGAAAAGTAAGAACTCGTTAAAAACAGTAGTAGACATTTACTTCGTTTAAATAAATAAATATGTAAAATTCAATTGTCACTTTTTATTTTTCGAATAACACCACTGTGGCTAGCTGTAGGTACTAGTGGACTAAGAAAAACCATTCCGCTCCGATCAAACCTGGATTGTTCTAAAATTTTTGTAAAGACCGCTTATGAAATATTTGACTTGCATCTGACGAAAAAGGCGAATATTCGAAGTCCAAGCCCTAGTTGCGGGTATGAAAGTCCATTAATAATAATAATAATAATAATAATATGCTTTTATTTCGGAATACACAGTTCCAGATTATAAATAAATAACTTACAATACAATAGAGAAATACAATAAAATAAAATAAACGAAATAAGCACAAGTCATTTTCGATTATTGTCGCGCTGAACGGAATGCCAATGTTGGTACAGTGAACTGCCCACATCCTCACACAGACACGACAGAATCTCATTTTTGGAGGCCCTTAGTCGGCTCCAAAATGAGGCAACTCTGTTACGGAGAATGGCAAAGAAATCCGAAACCCTGGCCGAAGCGAACATTTGCGATGCACTACAAAATCGAGGCAAACTCATTAGTACACGGAAGGCGTCATTATATTGCACTCTCAGAGTACTGTACGCGCTTCTCGTGTAATTAAACCACAGCTGGCAAGTATAAAAACTTTGACAGTAAGCTTTGAATAGCGTTACTTTGACGTCCTCCGTACACCTTGCAAACCTTCGTGCGATCATGTTACAGCGCACGGCCAGGGCCCGGCGCTCCCGCTCCATGTCGTCATTATCCGTCAGTTTCTCTGTGAGGATGTGTCCTAAATATTTAAACCTCTCTACAACCCGCACCGGCGACCCATCCAAATACACTGGAGGTACCACGTCCGGACCTGCCCGAGACCTAAAAACGAGTAACTCCGTCTTCTTCGCATTATACAAAAGTCCATGGGATTTTGCATAACGCTCACATATTGACAGAAGTTTTCTAAGGCCACTGATTGAGGGGCTGAGCTGAGAAGCACCATATCGTCCGCATAACTAAGATTATTTATACAAATACCGGCAATATGACAGCCGACTCTGGCGCCTCTCAGTTCCTCGATCAGCTCATTGACGTAGAGGTTGAACAAGTCCGGAGAGGTCAGCCCGCCTTGACGTACACCACAGTCTAATCTGTACTCCTTAGACTGTGTGTCGCCCCATCTTACAGGATTGGTTTGGTTCTCGTACCAGTATCTCAACAGATTCACCATGCTCGTAGATACATTCGACTTTCGCATTTTTGCCCAAAGTAAATCATAATTTACTAGGTCAAAAGCACGGCTAAGGTCGAGAAAACAGCCATACACAGATGTGTTTCTTTCGGTGTAGTGCTTTAAAACATGCTTTAGGCTGAAAATAGTGGAATCCGTTGAGAGACGCCGAGCACGTCACCACAGCGGGCCCTCGGCTCGACCTTGAAATGGCGCGAAAACAACTCTGCTATCTCGAGTGGCTGCCGAAGGTTCTCAACGTTTGCAGGCGAATTCGGTTTGTAGTGAGACTTTGACACCCTTGATTACTTAATCAAGACAAGCTATCGTCCATGGTCAAAGATTATTATCTTAAATAATAATGTGATCAAACAGAAGTCACAGCGCAAACAGTATGGTTGAATGCGGATTTCTTAAGAAATGCTTTTTGACGTAAACATTTCCCTTCCTTACTTACTGAAAAATGTCCAACAATCAATTAAAAGTATGTACGAACGATAACTCTGAGTAACAAAAAAACTATAACATTAAGCCTTGGATAAGGTACACCTGGGCTTATTCGCTGCATAATACACAGAGATAAACTTCACAAAACAGCACAAGTCTCCCCAAATAATACTGTTATACAGATGATACAGAAACTTCTGTAACTCTCTGTTAAAAAGATTAAAAAATATATACGAAAAAAAGTGAACAAGCCAAAGCCGGAAATAACACGAAGAAAATTTGGCACCATATTAAAATCAGCATGAATCATGTTACAAACATGATTCTTGCTGATCTTCATGGTCTTTTACAAACGCATACAACACCGCTTATGTCAACTAATAAAGCAAACGAATATTTCGTGAACGTCGGAAATAATCTCACCGAACAGATCAGGTAACACTACTTTCCACAGTATTCTTTTCCCATAAACTCAAACCCGAGGTCATTCGTACTTTTTCATACAGATAAGGAGGAAGATGAACGAATCATCATGAACTTAAAGTTATATCTAACAATATTCTCAAGTTCTTTAAACAGATTTTAGCACCTCCTTTGGCTTAAATTTTCCTAATATGTCTCTCTGACTGATTTTTTTCCCAATTGTCTCAAAAAAGCAATTATGGTCCCTGTACATAAATCTGAAAGCAAAAATATAGTTACAAATTACAGGCCCATTTCTATACCGATTCCCTTTAATATCAAACATTGTCGAAAAAATTATAAACTGTAATGCTTACACAGTTTCTCTAAAAGAACTTAACTCTATCAAAAAGGCAATTCGGTTTTAGACCCAAGCTGTCAACAACAGATGCCTTAAATCAAGTAACAGACTACCTAACAAAGGAACTGGATAAGGGTATCCACACTCTAGGAGTTTTCCTAGACCTGGCAAAAGCTTTTGACACAGTGTCTATTCCTATTCTTCTGCATAAATTAGAATACATCGGTATAAGAGGACAACAGCTTCAATAATTATTATTTACCGACTACCTCACTGGAAGTTCACAACAATTGAAAATGGGCTATGTCATCACTTTTGAGCTGAAAAATGCTTTTTTCAGAGTTCCCCAAGGAAGTATACCAGGCTTAACCCTATTTTTGGTCTATATAAATGACCTCTGTGACTTTGGATATAAACTCCGGGACGATAATTGCCTATGGTGATGACACTGCGCTACTTTTCTAAACGAAAACTAGGGAGGAGTCTTCGAATATGCACAAAACGGTTTCAACCAAGTAAACGCCTGGTTTCAGTGAAATCTGCTCACGCCTAATGCAGACCAAAATGATCGTCCCTGGATGCAGAGGCGATGTGGAAGATTTATTGGAGCAGAATAAAAATGCTAGAGAATTTCAGCTCGTCTCGTTGGTAATTTTATTCCGAATCAACAGCCTTTCGTTTCCTTGGTTACCACTTGACCCGACACTAGTATAATAATGAATATACAGATGGCGATGTATGATTTAATTACAATGATATGTAAAAGATGGCGCTGTCGTTAGACACAAAATAAATTTATAAACTTTTCCCTTCGTAACTTCGTTATTCGCTGAAAAAATATTTTAATTGCTCATCACTATCTAAATCATACTAGTTATTGCATTTGTCCCTCTATATCCAACACAGGTAGTATTAAATATATCGGCATTATTATTGACTTCACACTATCTTTCCACCAACATAGCAAAGTTAATATTTGTATTCAAAAAATTGCGAAGCATAGCAGATGCACATATTTTAAAACAGGTCTACTTTACATTGTGCCAATCAATACCTATTGCATTACCTCATGGGGAAGATCGCGCAAAACTACTCAAAACGTGCTCAAAGAGCGGTACTAAAGGTTGCTACTTCTCGAGTTTGACCAATCTTTTATATCAATTCTGCTAGGTCCTTACCGTTTGGCAATTATACATAATGAGCACAGTACTTAAACAGCACACACTAATTAGCTTCAGCACTGACTATACTAACAAGAGACGTAAGGTCTTAGTTTGTAGTCCATCATTGGTGAAGCATTCGTTTAAGCAACGATTTTTTGTTTTTCTCGGCCCTTTTCTTTACAATCGGCTCAACTCAAAACTGCATTATGTTCTCATTAAACTCACGACTTTGCAAAATTACGTTGCAAAATTTCTTGCAAGGACTGACGTACAACAAGGCAGAGATCCTCTGAATGTTGTAAATTAAGTAGTTTTATGTAACTTCTAAGGTTCTAACTGATTCTATTGATTCGTACACATTACACCTACAATTTTATGAATAAATTTTATCTTATCTTATTATTCGACTGCGCCAGAAGGAGGGTTATCAATTTTATTTATATCATCAACATCATCAGCCATTTGACGCCCACTGCAGGACATAGGTTGTACTGTGACATAGGCCTCCCTTATGGTTTTCTACGGTTCCCGGTCTTGTGCCGCCCGCATCCAGTATTTATATTATCCAACATATTAAAATCTCGTGTCACAGTGTTTGTTATTGAACTCCTCTAAAACGGCTTCACCGATTATTTGTACCCGTAGGGTGTCAAACGGGACCCTATTACTAAGAATTCACTGTCCGTCTGTCTGTCTGTCACCAGGCTATATCTCATGAACCGTGATAGCTAGACAGTTGAAATTTTCACAGTTGATGTATTTCTGTTGTCGCTATGACAACAAATACTAAAAACAGAATAAAATAGATATTTAATGGGGCTCTCATACAACAAACGTTGCCTAAAGACAGCGCTCGCCATCTAGGGGCCATCTATGTAACTTTCACAGCGCCGATGTCATGTCGTTAAATATCAATATTAAACGCTTCTTGTTGTTTCCTATAGATAGCGCTGTTCTCAAATTCGATCTTTGCCTAATGTTGTATAGATAAACACTTCGTGCGCGAGTCCGACCGGTTCTTATGATTTTTTTTGTATACATTTAGTAGGTCTGTGAATAGGTCGTTGGCTAATTAATATGGCAAAACAACGTTTGCCAAGTTAGCTATTATATTATGTGCATATTGTTTTTTTTTCTTTGATAATTTTACTTTCATTCTTCTTTTTTTTTAGTCTATTGTATTACAGGGATTTCTGTATACTATTTGCGACGATGACAATCCTATCGTTTTTCATACTAGACATAACTACTTATTCTACGTATTCAATTCAGAAAACGTGTTCTGGAATCTGGTTAGGCCCGAAGCTGGCGTCGCCAGAATGCCATGAAATATTCCTACGTGTGTCTAATGTGCTTCATTTTAGAGTTTATACCAGCCAATCTCTCTTTGATTTATTTCAGACGCGTTATACCAAAAAGTGTTGCACATCTTCTACGATTCTACACTTTTCACAGTTTTGCAGTGATACTTTTCTTTAACATACATTCAAACTTGTTCAGTGGAGTGTGTCCGGATCTATATCTGTGGAGTGTGTCCGGATCTATATCTGTGCGCGGTGACAATTTTCCACCTTTTTACCCGTCTGCGGCGGAGCCCAAAAGGAGGGTAATGTGTTTAGGTCGTATGTATGTATGTATTTATGTATGTAAGTATGTCCGATTCTATGTTTTATTTTATTTATATTTTATTCCTTAACAAGAAGCTCACAGCACAAATATAATTAGGATGGACAATTTTGATTAGACTATACATAGGCCAATTACGAGCTTTTTTATATGGTTACAATCACAAATGGTAAGTGTTTTATGAAAAACATTAAATGCATGCAAAGTAAAGAAAAACCAAAAACTATACTTTCAATAAAAATTACTCATAAAATTACTAAGGGGGGGGTTGAGTTTCCCTCATAACTCCTTAACCAATGGTCAGATTTTGACCAATAAGATCTCAATCGATTTGTCATCCCTGCGCGAGTGTCATAGGCTATATTGAATTGGCATTAATGGAACAGAAAAGTAACATAAAACAAAAATCGCTATTAAGTAACATTGTAGTACAACCACGAGTCACTAGATGGCGCTGTTATATTTAATTTCTTATATTCGGATCTTCATTTTATTCAACCACGCCAATCACGTGTAATGTATGTAAAACATCAGTCCGCGGGTGTCATAGGCTATATATATAAAGTAGTATTCAAAAATCACTAAAAAGACAAAAATAAAAAACTGAAACAAAAAATAACCAACAACCCGAGTTACGTTCGAACTTCGTTTCAACCACCTGTCAAATCATTAGCGCAATACGAAACATTCAAAAAGTTGCGTTTTGGTTGTGGTTCAGTTGCGATTCGCCTGACATATTTTAGCGCGATTGCCCCCCAGGTGAGCATTAACTACTAAGCAGACGGGACCCAAATCCAGCAATGTAACTCCTTAGGTTGGTCCCGCCTGCTTAGTAGTCAAAGCCCAGCAGTCGGGTTGTTGGTTATTTTTTATTTCAGTTTTTTTTACTTTTAATTAGAGAACCACGGGATTCGACGAGGTTCTCGCTGTATGCTCTTGTACCAAATACCTTTTGTTGACGATTTCTGATTAAAGTCCGCAACCCAATTATATCATAGCACTTTAGTTTGAATCCATGCAGTGCTTCTAAAAAGTGCGGCAACAGAGTAATTAGTTTTCCATTGACAAGAGCTTTTTTTTACTAGGCGGTCTGCCTCTTCATTTCCCGTGAGTCCGGTAACTTTCTTTCTTCTAAACGACATTGAGTCTGACGCTAGCTGTAGGCGGGTCTGGGACTCGGCGCACAACTGACTGTGCCACACCGCTGCCTCTGTGGAGAAATGTTCGACCGTCTAGGGTCAACACGATCTGTCACGCCATCCGCCAGCGGAATGCCATAATATGCCAGCAGACTTCCTCGATCAACGACATCATCCGAAGGGCTCTTGCCATAATCAACCTCCCGGCCATTTTAGTTTCGGGACCCTTTGGAAATGATTCTCTTCTTTTTATTGTATCTACACAAGACAAAAAAGTCGCATTCCTTAAGGTAAATATGTTGTATTTAATAACAATAAAAATAACAGCTTAACATCAGTACTAACACTTTGTCCTGGGTCCCATTTCGTAGAAACTACAATCCCAGGTTTACTATGACAATTCGATGTACAATCATAGTCGATTAACCCACGGTTAAACACGTAGAAAGACTAATAATAAGTACCTACTTATCGAATTGTCATAATAAACTATGAATTGTGGTTTTATGAAACGCGGCCCTGGCTATCAGACCGACAACGTCGTTTACGCTCCCAAACTCTTGTAGAGCTGAGGCACGTAGGCATCGAATTGGGCGCGGTAGAAGTTACCGGCAACGGGATTTCCCAGATTGTACTTCTCGGCAAACTTCTTGGTGGAGAATGCAGCGCGGCCGTCGACAGACCTTTGAGAAAACGCAGAGAAATAAGTAATAGAGCTTTTTTTGTTGCATGTTTATTTTACGCAGGCGTTTGAGTTTAGCTTGGGGATGGACCTCAGAACACAAATGTTCTGAGGGATGGACTATGAAACTTGCATGGGTAGTACGGCACGAGTCACGCGTTCTATAAAATGCTCAAAGACATTCATGTTTTTTTAAAAGTGTAAAGTGTAACAAACGAACAAACTGGAAAGTCATGACTTTTCACATTTAAAACGCGCGACTAGCGTCGTTGTAGCCAATTCCAATTACAATATTTCAATACATGGAAGAGTATAATACATGGTTTGTAAAAAAAAAAAAACAAATGCCTCATTTTCTGCAAGTGTCATAAAACTAACAAATGTATAGGAGATTAAGGGCAAGATTACCATTTTAAGGTAATCTTGCCCTTAATCTGTCAAAATTATTGAGTTACCATTTACTTCTCTATTCTTACTATATTTGAATTAACCGATAGTAATCGTTTGTATTAGCGATGGGCAAGATAGAAAGTACCTATAACCTCGTGTGTACTTACATGCAGCGACATGATTGTTGATGAAGCGATACAGATTTGTCAGGGTCTTGGCAAGTAGCAAACTGTGGGTTTCTACCTACTCCTCCGAGACACAGGCATAAGTTTATGAATCTGTAGATTAGTCATAAAGAATCATCCACGTAGGAGATTGAGTGTGAACTTCACATTTTGCAATAAGAGCCTGCTTGTAAAGACGTAGCAATACAATGAAGCATTGTGTTTGCTCATCGACTTTACGCAGGCGTTTAGTTGTTCTACTTACTTGTTACTGAGCTTCTTCTCGTCAAAGTTGAGTTTCCCGGGCTGCTTGTACAGAATGTAGACGTAACGGTGGATGCCAGTGCCCTGAGGGGGCCCGGAACCGATGTAGCCGGACAGAACCTCTCCCTCGGATATAGAGCTGCCGGGAATGTTGACTACGAGCCAGTGGTGCCACTCGCGGTATACTGGTTCAGGGCCGTCGTAGTTGTCAGGGTCTGGAATATGTCAGAGTTGGTTTAGCATATTATAGAAAGGTAGAGAGATAGAAAACACCTTATGGCACAACCAGATGCGTATTATTTATGTTGAGTGAAGGTTGTGATTGCCGGCACTAGTTATTTTGGTTATAAGCTTCAAATATTGCAAATTAGAGTCAAGCAATGAAAAGACTGTAACAGGAGATCTCCAAAAACGTTGATTACGGTAAGAGTTTAGTCCTAAAGTTTAGTTGAGAGGGACACCTTGTCGTACTTGTAGATAGGTACATTCCTCGTTACCTAATAGTCATTCGGTGCCTCTGATGTCCACAACTATTTAAGTAGGTACTTACTGATTAATAGTGATATATATTTTTGCTATTTTCCTCCATAACTCCGTCAAATTCTAACCGATTTCGACAATTTTTTTTTGTTCGAACAGATATAAGGTCCCATTGGTCCCATTTTAATTTGGGAAGATCTGATGAAGACTTTCAGAGATGGAGAACGGAACTCTTCAATGGACAGCAGTAAATAAGCCCTAATGGGGCCCATCGTCTAGTAATATCCGTATATTTTATAAAATAGCATAAAAGTAGTTAATTTAGTGATGTTCTGGTGAAGAATTTCGGAGACGGAAATTTAGAACATCACATTTTAGAGCAACGAATTAAGTAAGGTAAATTATGGTTATAAGGGACTTGTTTATTTATCTCCGGCTCTCCCACTAAAAATTTAAAAATAATTTTTTTTCAATAAAAAATAAAAACCGACTTCAAAACACTACAGCACTAAAAAGTTTGAAATACATTAGATGTATTTATATATGTAGGTATTGTAGAAGTATAATTTGTAGTCGGTGCCCAGTTTCATGACCAACACATATATTTTAGGCACCGACTCCAAATTATACCTACATATATAAATACTTCTAATTGTTTAAATTATTTCTAACGTTTTAGTGCTGTAGTGTTTTGAAGTCGGTTTTTATTTTTTATTAAAAAAAAATTAAGATTTTATTCTACCGTTTTGTCGGCGTGATAGAGCCTGGGGCCTATATAATTGAATCTATCTTTTGGATCTATCGCGATCCCTTTTAAACGTCCAATTGAAGGGGTGCTGACGAACTTCAGACTGCACTTAACCTATACCTATCACTTTCAATGACAGCTCATGTCAAATAAATGCAGTCTGAATTTCGTTAGCGCCTTTCAAACGTCAAATTGAAAGGGATCGCGATAGATTCAAAACAATTTAAAAAATAGACAATTAAGGCCCTGGTCCAAACCCACCTGTGAAGACCAGGGTGTAATAGGCGCCAGGCTCGGCGTCCCACGAGACCTGGGGCTGGTCCTTCACCTGTGTCGGAGTCAGCTCGTTGCCTTGGGACGCTTCTACGCCACTCGAGTATTTCAGCTGGAAGTCAATTAAAGTTTTGGTGTAATGGCAATCAGCTGATGTTGACTATTTCTGCCAGGGTCACGTCTTGATACAACATGCGCAGTCATCGGGTAAGAGTACCTATTATAATAAAAATTATGTTGAGATTAGTTTGATTATAACTAAATTTATTAAAAAAAACTGGATAAGTGCGAGTTGGACTGGCCCACCGAGGGTTCCGTACAAATTTTTAGCTTTTCTCGAACTTCAAAGATATTTTTTTATGATTTAATTACAAATGTCTAGTTTTCAGATTTTTCCCTATACTTGAAGTATATGACGATACTTGCCAAATTCCATAGTTCTGGGTGAACGGAAATTTCCCTATAAATTTTGATTCCCTTGAGTTTCGAAATATATGTTTTTGCGACATAAACAGCCGTATCTTATTTTTACATAAACTTAGAAGTTTTATTGTTTCACAGCTTCAAGGGACTGTAGATTTGACATACAGTCCCTTGGTTCTAGTTTCAACTCGATACCTCCTTGCGGTCCTGAGATGAAAGGTCTTGACAGACAGAGGGACGGACGGACGCACGGAAAACAAAGTGATCCTATAAGGGTTTCGCTTTTCCTTTTGAGGTATGGAACCCTAAAAACCCCTTTTTGGTGCAGTCGGGTAAAAAAAAGTACGCGTCGAATTGACAACCGCCCCGTTTTTTTAAGTCGGATTAAAAATATGAAAATTAAATTCATTTGCAAACAGCTTCGTCGAACATAAGAAAGGATAATTAATACAAAACACGCACAAACACAAATACATTTTTTTAAATTTTTTTTTGGCTAAGTTTCTTCATAACTCTGTAAAATCTTAACCGATTTCGACAATTCTTTTTTTGGTTCGAATAGATATTAACGTCCCATTGGTCCCATTTTAATTTAGTGAAGATCTGATGGGGCCCGTCCTTTAGTAATATGCATTATGCATACGTTTAATAAAATATGGCGTAAAAGTAGATAGTCTTAGTAGATACATGGAGAACACTTTAGTAGTAAGAGTAGGAAGACTTTCACAGATAGGAATTAAGAAATTCAAATTTTAAAGCTAAAAATTTAAAAATAAAATAAAAAATAAAAACAAGCTTCAAAACACTAGAAATAATAAAAAAAAAAACCTTCAAATTAGAAGTACGTATATCTGTAGGTATTGTAAAAGTATAATTTGTAGTCGGTGCCCAGTTTCATGACCAGCACCTGTGCACCGGTTTGGGCGCTGACTTCAAATTATACTTCTACAATACCTACTTACACGTTCTTCTAATCTAATATTTATAACTTTGTGGCGAGCACATGTCAACTCTGCGCGCGCACTATAAACTCCAACACTCCTACATCGCGCAAGCAAAATGTTTCACATGACATACCATAAATATAACGTCCGACGAACATCAGTCGGACCGGCCGTCCCCAGGCATACGATCTGCCAGGCAGGAAATTTCCCTTTATAGTGGAAGAGCACGATCAGCCGCTCTTCCCTATAACTTTTTAATGCTGTAGTGTTTTGAAGCCGGCTTTTATTTTATATTGATTAATTTTTTTTTATGTGAAATTAGAAAGTGCACTTACATTAATAGTAGACGTGGGAGCCTTGGGGATGACATCCGGCACAATCTTGCTCGACTCAAAAGCCTTTGCCACCAGAGACATGATGCCTGGGAAATAATACGATAGGAACAGTGATCGTTAATAAAACAAACCATATACGAGTTGATTCATCGAACCGATATTATTACACATAGACGGACCTGTAATAACATAATATTGCAGCCTATGTACGTCCCATTGTAGGCACAGGTTTTCTCTCAGAGAGAGAATAATGGGCACCACGAGCGCCGTGATCATGATCATGATCATGATAACGATCACGATCACGATCACGATCACGATCACCACGTGTACCCTACGCGGATTGTCAATTAAGAGAAAAACGTAAAGGACCTTAATTGTAGACCGTAAAAAAGCAACAAAAAAGTATATACGTTTTCGTATCTTAACGGAGAACCGAGTTATTGTAAAAAAGTGAGTTTCTCCCTTTTTTCAAGACGGCGGAAAAGGCACGTAGGAGATCGTGGTGGACAATTTGAAATTAAGCTTTTCTAGGTTCCACACGTGATATCAAAAATTTGCCTTCTCGGTTCACGTGCATTTCCAAATGTATATAATGACTGGAATATCTTCAGTATCAGTATTATTGAAGTTAAATTTTCATTTTTACCTTAAGGGGGTTCCCCTTAATAAGAAACTATGAAAAAAAAATGTCTATAGGGCGTAACTACAATTGATTGATTATCAACGCCAAAGACTAGGTGACTGACATAGCTTATAAGATAAGCTGAATTTAATGAGACGTTTTCAGTACAAATTCACAAAGTAATTCATAGATGGCGCTTACAGGCGTGGCCATAGAAGAACCGGAATACGGCTGTCAAAATTAATCTGCGCTAAACAAAATTTGACAGACGTGTCCCTGTTCTTGTATGTGCACGCCTATAAGCGCCATCTATGAAGTGCTTTGTGAATTTGTGCTGAAAACGGCTCATTAGCATTGGGCCACGTATGTCGAAGAACCGATGGTCGATGGTGTGCAAAGGTAGAGACGACGGACTGGCAAACAGAGCTTACGACGCCCACCAGCTTGCTAGACCGACAATCTGAAGCAGATTGCTGGCAGTGGCTGGACGACGATGGCCGAGTATAGAAGCAATCGGCGCGCCTTGGGAGAGGCCTACGTCCAGCAGTGGACGTGCACGGGCTGATTGATTAAATTATTCACTCATTTTTTATTGTATCTACCGAGTTTACCTAGTTCTAGTGACTGCGTTTACATCTTGCTAGAATTGTATTAAACCCTTGTATCTTGCAAGCTTAAGACATTGATAAGTTATTGCCTGCTTAATTAAGTAGGTAATTATACAATTTTAAGCACTTGCTTATCTATCTAATAATAGGAATGAAACTAAGTAGTGATTAACAAAAATTCAATAACAATAAAACTATCGTACCTATTTTAGTAGATTAGAAGCGAAAGTTTCTTATTTAGCCGTAAGATGAAAAATGTGCAAAAGTATACTCACAAAAATATAGAGTCTTGAATACAAAATATACGACGTTCCTTCTTCCCTTGCAGTAGCTGACTGAATTCAATTCAAACAACGATCTAAAAATACTTCAAATTTACAAACAATTTTATCAACTCCCCTGAAAACAAATAGTTTTAAACTTTAATTAAAGCTGGATAGAGCTGAGACTTCAGTGGGAACATGGTGGGCACAGGTAGTCAATTATGTTTTATGTAAGAATACGTAACAGCGAATTTTGATAAGACTGCTGATTACCCGCCGATTTAACCGCCTTAATCCAATTTTCTTTCCATGTTATATAGGGTGTGACAACTGCTATGCAGCAAAGCTACGTTATATTCTCGACTTTTAAAAAGTTTAAAGAGACTACTGGTGGTGAATACAAAAAAAAGACTCTCAAAAATCTCTTTAGAATACTTGTTTCTGCGAACATTTTTGTCTCTGGACGACCAAATTTACTGATATAACAGAAATATGTATGGAATGCATTTCGAGACTACGAGAAATAGATATTCCTCGAGGACACATTAATGGGATGACAGGAAAAATACTGAGACTATAGGATTTTGTTACACCTTTTATAATGTATTATCAAAATAACTCAAAACCTGCAAACCGTTTCTGCATTATCGATAACCGCTTCGAAAAGAAAACAAATTTATGTAATTTTATTTTTTTTACACAAATTAATCGTTTGAAGATTGTATAAAAAATAAAAAAACGCAAGAATTGAGAATTTAAAACTGCTTTTGTGTAGCATATTAGCTAAACTGAAATAACGGTTTTACAGATTTTTGTGTTGTCCTTCTTTACCTATTGCAACGTGAACTCACCCGAATAAACCGGGAAAATATCGCACTGTACTGTGTTGCGAGTAATAGTGGCAACGTCATATTTTTGTTGTTTGCTAAAGCAATGTGACATTGACCTTGAACTACCGAATGATGTATGATTCGTGTCAGATTCGAATTAAACGTTTACCTAAACTCAAGCATCTATCCACATTTAACCTTATTAAAACATGATTGTATTTTTTCAAAAAAACATTTAATACTTTTAAAACCAACTAAACACACTAATAGAATTAACAACAGAATCTTAATTTACTTTTTATGTTAGCTAAGTACACGCAAATCAGCTTATTCAAATATTGTTAAGTCACCATAAAGTTGAGTACTTTTATTCACAAAATATCATATTATTAACTTGAATTATGAATAAGTACCTACATATTTTTACTATAACACTTGTTTATATACGCTGCTGTACTTATCGTAGTTATTATGTAACAAAAATATGTTTAAATTACGTAAGAACAAAAAAAACTTAAGTAAATAAAAATGTTAATAAAATACGTGTCGACTAGAGATCACAGTTAGAAACTAAATCGACAATTATTTATACATTTTATAACCAATAGTGTTCATTCATTGCGTCATAAATATATGATCCTTGATAACAATAAATATAATACAATACATATTTATCTCACACATTTTACCATATACTTAAACATCTGAATTTCCATTATTTCCCCTTGAAACTGACCGACAACAATCTTCTGTAACAAGATTGGTGGCATTTCATTCATAAAGTGTATTTTATTTATTAAACTTTTCTTACAAATGTATTATTTTAGTGTCAGTCAAGAATCGAAAATTAACAGAAATAATTACTGACTTTTTGCGTACACAATGTGCTCTATTGGGCTCTATTTACATTTACATTACTAAGGACAACCAATAATATTAAAAATCTTTCAAATAGATACATTTTTGACAAATATAAGTATATACTACGTTTTTAGTCAAAACTCAGTTAAATTATTTAGTTATTTACACAGATCCCGGCCGTTTGTCTCTAATCGTAACTAAACTAATGGAATCAAATAAAAAACATAAGTACAAAGTAAAAGCAATATTTATAGCTGTATGTAGTTTAACCTATTACCAACAAAAATTAATTAGTTTTTACGTCAGTCACAACATTTACATTATTAAGTGAGATTGACAAAATTCTGCCAAAAAAGTATTATTAACAATTGCCACCGTTATTTAAAAAAAATGGTCTTAAAGTTGTACAAAATTAAAATTGGTGCCGTTGGAAACAAAATTGTTTACCACCGAAGAAAGCCGTCATCGAGGACATAAATGTTGTGTTTTTTGTTTTAAAAAAATGAAAATAAATCACCAAACGGTCTACTTGGTTGAAACCTACGGAGCCAAGATAAAGTAATAGATGGGTATGCCACAGGGCATACACCATGCAAGCCCACTACGACAATGAAGCCAAATTGCAAGTAAAAAAAATGTCCAAAGATATTCAGTAAAATTTATCTCGGAAAACAGGCCAAGTTCATGGTCAGCACCTAATGTGCCTGAAATGTAAAGCGAATATTTGTTGTTTTTTTTATTAGTGTATTTATATCTCTGACCTTTTCACTTCATTATCATCATCATCATCATTCAGCCACAAGAAGTCCACTGCTGGACATAGGCCTCCACCATGGATTTCCAAAAAGACGTAATAGATGGGTATGCCACAGGGCATACACCATGCAAGCCCACTACGACAATGAAGCCAAATTGCAAGTAAAAAAAATGTCCAAAGATATTCAGTAAAATTTATCTCGGAAAACAGGCCAAGTTCATGGTCAGCACCTAATGTGCCTGAAATGTAAAGCGAATATTTGTTGTTTTTTTTATTAGTGTATTTATATCTCTGACCTTTTCACTTCATTATCATCATCATCATCATTCAGCCACAAGAAGTCCACTGCTGGACATAGGCCTCCACCATGGATTTCCAAAAAGACCTGTTGGAAGCGGCTTGCATCCAGCGTCTTCCTGCTACTTGGAGGAGGTCATCTATCCATCTTGTGGCTGGTCGTCTTACGCTGCGCTTGCCGATATGTGGTCTCCATTCGAGAACTTTTCGGCCCCTTGTTTTGCTATCAATATGTTAAAAACCGGCTAAGTGCGAGTCGGACTCGCGCACGAACGATTCCGTACCATTGTTTATACAAAATTTGAATATTTCAAGCGTCTACCTGTTGCCGTTATTAATATCGACCAAAAAACGGCGAAAAAAATCACGTTTGTTGTATGAGAGCCTTAAATATTTGTTTAGTTTTTAGTATTTATTGTTACAGCGGAACAGAACTACATCATCTGTGAAAATTTCAACTGTCTATCACGGTTCATGAGATTCAGCCTGGTGACAGACGGACGGACGAACGGACGGACAGCGGAGTCTTAGTAATAGGGTTCTTTACCCTAAAAGTTAGAGCCCTAAAAATTAGTTCCATAAAAGCACTCTTGCATCAGGCTGCCAATATTCATCATCATTCTTAGACTATCTGTTCATCACGGAGCTGTATGTACTTCTGTTGTATTTAATTTACTTTGAAAGCGTTTTGTCCACAAATTATAATCTTAATTCATTATATTCTCTTTCACGCTCTAATCCGTACGTGCCAATCTATATCTTAAGTGATTGATCTCGATTTCACTGCACATATCACTTTTTATTATCTTAAATCGATAATTACGACAAAAGAAACGAAGACAGGAACGTCTCTTACAAAAGTGTCACTGAACGCATGTGCCAGAATTGTTGAATTTCTATTTCTGGTGAGCAATAAAGTGTTTTCTATCTATCTGTTTATCAGTACTTTACCCGCAAATGAAACGGTTTTTTTACTGTTCGACTCCTCGTAAATGCCAATTAAATAACATTATCTATATCTATCTATACTAATAATAAATCTGTAAGGGTCGGTCATGGAGTAAGTTAGTTTGTTTTCAGAGATATTGTGTTTATAGGCTCAATATATGATACTGAAACTAATTTCACGATTTTTAGAATTTTTTTCTGTATGTGTGTATGTATGTATGTTCCTCCATAACTCTTAAACCAATTATCCGAATTTGATGAAATTTGGTATAAAAACATATAGACATCTGGGACACAGGATAGGCTATTTAAATTCTAGCTCCAGTTATGATAAGACGTGGCCCCCATACAAATGCTGCTTCGTAAAAATCGAAATGTACGCGAACGGAGTCGCGGGCACAGCTAGTTAATAATAATATTGGAACGTAATCCGTCCATAAAAATTTGTGAGCCTACATTTTCTAATAATAATAATATTTTTTATATCATTAAAAAATTGGGTCACAGTGTTTGTTATCGCACTCCACCTTTTTTTAGCTTCACCGATTTTTATGAAATTGTATGTGTATATGGTAGGTCTGAGAATAGTTCGTAGGGTAATTAATATGACAAAACAACGTTTGCCGAGTCAGCTAGTAGGATGTAAAATATTTGGGCTTCGAATCATGGAATCTAAGTACTCAACAGTAAATTTACATATAAAGGGTTATAGTACATTACTGCAGCGGGCAGCAAAAGAGGCATTGATGGACGAACGTGTAAATGTGGGCCGAGGCGAAGCCGAGGCACACATACGTGAGTCCATCAATGCCTAGTTGTGGCCAAGGGTTGTATATGATTTTTCTCAAATAATGCGCGGAAATTAAAACTAAGGCAGAACTTCATTCAAAATCAGACGAACCACGAACGAACAACAATAATTTTTGCCGCGTTAAAGTGTTCTTTTTTTTTCAATAGGTATATCCAGCTTTCTATCACAAGCCAGTTCGAAATTTAAATAAAACCTCTGATAAGTTACCTCCTTGGTTGTCATTGTTCAGAGTAAAAGATCGTTCCATTTTTAAATAACACGACTGTCTGTCGTGTTATTTAAAAATGGAACTCATAAGTTTAGTGTGTAATTTATTTGGCCCCAAAACACGACAGTTATGAATTTTCATAGAACTTTTTCCGGCCGCTGCTTGCGTGTAATTGGCCAGTACAGCAATTTCGATATATCTCGAAGAAGGTTGTCGAAATAATGCTCAAATTTCCAAGCATGTTTGAGAAAAAGTATTAGTTCCCCTATCAGAAACTCTCTGTATTGTGGATTTATGATCCGTTTTTAAATCTAGGCCGAATAAAATAAAAGCAATTTTCTACATATTACACCACTTGAACAGTAGCAAACGCGCTGAAAGTGACTTTCTTTGGTGGTTCAGCGCTGCACGTCCTGACGACTTGCCTTTTCGAATCTGGAACGCTCTTCAACACTGGCTTAAGATTGGCAACGTCATTGTGAGACTGCGCCTTGAATCGACCAATCGTATTCGTCGGATTGCCTAGGTCCCGCAGCTTATTGGTCAATCCGGAGATCCTATGCGTTATGTTCGAGTAGTTATTCTTCTTGATATCAGGTTGTTTCTTCGGTGGTTCACTAAGCTTTTTCGGAATGTCTAAGTTCTGTAGTGACGTGTACTTTCTATGTTCTGTGTTTAGGACGTTCCTCTTCATGTCGGGGGCTGGCCTCGGTAATCTTTGGGGTCTTTGAAGGTAATTGTTTGGCCTAGTGAATGGCATCGGGAGAAGTTGTTTCGGCTCAGGTAGCCGGAAGTACTGCGGCATGGGTTCCAAGCGCTGCGGTTTCTTCAGCGTCAGTGCCATTGCCATCTTATGCGGTCTGGCCAAGCTGTCAAAGGCGGTGGTGGAGAATTGTGAGCGGCTAGATCGCCACTCCTCGCGATCTGACTCGTAGCCGGTTGCCACTGGAAAGCAGAGAAATGGAGATGTTAGTTTCTATAAAGTCGGTTCAATTTACTGATGGATTATTTGTTTTATAATTTATTGCACACATAAAAATACATGATGAACGAACACATTTGTTTACCATGGGGAGCCTATTTAAATGTAGAAATCTTATCCAGCCAAGCCTTGGTGTAGTGAAATCATAATAAATGGGTATCCCCTATTTCGGGAAAAGACTAAGAACATGCTACACCTAAAAATCCCGAAGTACTTACTAAAAAATTAAGACGATTAAAACAAAGCTTGAGTTCTTACTAATAATTAAGATAAATAACTGCTTAGTCACGATTTTGCTCACACAATGATAGCTAAATTACTTTACCTACTTTTGGCCACAACATGTTATTTTAAATATCTTGTAGTACAGATTGATCATGAAAGGACAAACATTTTGTTACGAGAGATCATCATAATTCCGGTCGCATCTTCAATGGCTGACGTGAGCATAATACAAACAACATGAGATGACTCAATATATGGCCATAAAGTGAGTTATAGTCATGACCTACAGACCGCAAAAAGATAACAGAAAGGCTATTGCAAACAAGAAGCTTTTTGTTTACTTCTGCGTAAAATATCGTCTCCATTTTTGTGTCTTCTGTCCGTTAATTTAACATACCTATACTGAGGAAGAGGCAAGGATATTGGCAATACATGGAGGATGTACTTCAACACGAATATTTATAGGGCTGGCAATGATGGCCAAGGTGACGTAAATAAATGTTCTTTATAGTATTATTTATGGACAGAACATGTGGCGAGAGAACATGGCAGTGTAATACGTTAGAACAACAGTAGATGACGGTGACTTATGAGACTTATTTGGCACTTGGGATAATCTGTGCGTTATCCGATTCAAACTACCGAATAACGTTTAAAATAGTACAAATGCATAGAAGTGAAAAGGAAAGTGACAAAAATAAGATGCATTCAATTCAATTTTTTTTAATTCATAGTTACACAGAAACTGTGACTTATTAAACGTTACAAGTAAAACTAGGTGAAACAAGCATTACAAATGGTATGATACAAGTTTATAAATAGGTAAGTACTAACGTCATATCAAACACCGCAATCGCATGTTACGTAAAGTCGTAAGGAAAATTATGCAAAAAACCGGAAATTAGTGTAGAAACTAGCGCAAAAAATCTAGACAGATGTATGCCGCGAGCTAATGGATTTATCTTTCGCTAGATCTGTCTTTCCTTAGGTAATCTTGAACTTTTGCATCTTATTTTGCTGACATCTATAATTGGTGTTCTAGCCGACTACATATAAAAAGGTGTCTAAATATCAATACACGTACAGCTTGTACGTTTGTTGAAATTACAGAAGCTACAATTGACCCAACGACCAGGAGACTCAATCAAATGAAAAGGTGAAAATTCGGTTACGATTTAACCGTTTATGGGTAAATTAAAGCAGACGGAAGGCAGAGTTTAGACCCATTTTGTCTAAGCATTGCGAAATGTGACTAAAGAGATTAAAATGAAAAGGGAAGGATGTAACCCACATTTATTTCTGAGGAGTATATTAAAGGAATCGTGTTTTTATTAATAAACCGACCTTTTAGACGTTTACTACCCACATTGTGAGTCTCATCTCGTAGATACCCAATCTTGTGGTTTCACTTTCTATTCGATCGATAATATCTAGGATGCTCACTAATGGCGTCTCCCAAAGGTCTTCCATTACAGGTCACTATTTTTAAAAACACGATGCAATATCAACTTGGACTCTTGTGTAGTTTTATACGTACTGTCTTGAGGGTCTAGTGAATATTGTTATTAAAATTTCAACACGCCGGTTGACCTATAGCGTTTGCTAAACTTTAACCTTGATTATGGCCGAATGCTTTTGTCTGACGTTCAATATTATCATCGATGTAAGTTAATTTGAATCGCTTTGCATTTAATATGACGACCGATTTCTTGTCTCAATATTGTATAGTAATCTATATTATTTTGTCTGTTCACAACATAAAAAAGACAGCTAATCTAGAAAACTATTTTTAAGATTAATATCAATAACTTTGCATTGTAGATTTCAAAATGAACAACAGTAATTATTATTAGTTAAAAAATGTACCACAGTTTTATCAGTGACACAACTTACTCGTAGTAACTCTAGAACCTATATTTCTACATTGGGTAACTGTGACGTTATTCAGGCATGAAGGGCGTAGTCCAATTCTCGGGCATATCGAATGACACCTGCGTCTTCCTGATTACCTAGATACCTATTAATTAGCCTTCACATCATAGTAGCCACTATTTAATTACTAGCATTTTTTTTATTAGCAATTAACGAATTTAATTTGAATTAGGTAAGCAAAATTATACGGTGCTGACTGAAAAGTCTAGAATATCTAACGAGTCTGCCACTAGCATAGCACAATCATGACATAGTCCAAAACACATCGACCTTCAGATGCATAATCTGGATTCAACTTGCCTTTGCATTAGGGACGGTCCATAGTCCAAAATCACAGCCGGTACAGTCGACAGCACATCAACATTTACATTTTTTGTTTCAAAATAGCTCGTAACATATCTGAGTAGAGTGCACGGGTGTAAAGGTTGATAAGCGACTGTAAGCTTCATAAGTTCGGCATTATAATAAGTGTTTATCTGTAGGTGAGACATTGATGTCCAATATGTATTCGGCCGGTTTCTGAATTGAGAATTCCACTAAGTAAATACTTAAGTAACGTTCTGTCACGCTGACAGCATTATAGTTAACCGGTTTACTAATGTATTGCCAAAAATCGTTTCCCAAAGTATTACTTCCCAAACTATTTTCCGCAAATTATCACTTGGCAAAAAAACATTTCTCAAAACAACTTAAAGCAAATAAACAGTTAGCAAAAGTTATTATGGCAAGTTATTGTTTACCAAATAAATACTTGGTCAAAATTCATTTTACCAAGCATTATTCAGTCAAAAGTATAATTTGACCAAATGAATAAAATGCGAAATGTAAACTAGAACAAAAATTTTTTTGTTTGACTCAAAACTAAGTTTTTTAGTGAAATATTTTTTTTCGCTTTTATATAAAAAAAAGAACTAACACCCGAAGTTTCAGGATTTCCTGGAACTTCGAACCTATTTTTTATTCAAACAATTATTTGCTATATAACACTTGCCAAAATAAAACGTTAGCATAATAAACGTTTGTTTTAATAAAACTTGACGCAGTAAAATTATGCGAAATGATAATTTGACCAAATGAATAAAATGCGAAATGAAAACTTGCTAAAGTTTCATTTGGGAAATGAAACTGATGCCATAAGTTTATTGGGAAGTAAAATTTGGCGAAAAATACTTTGGCTAAACGGCGGTATCCCTAGTTAACCATTTACTTGGCGAAATTCTCAATTCAGAAACTGGCCCTATGTAAAGTTACCAATCTTAAAAAATTTGTGTAATTTATTTTACCAAATCCACGGCTTCACTCGCGCGTAGAATTTAGGCGTAATACACTGTCTATCCTGAAGGTCCATTCTAAATATTGGTGAAAGAAGTCCATTCGGAGATTAACTCCTGCATCCAAAGTTACAAACTTAACCTCTCTAGAATATTAGTGTAGATAGTGTCAATTATTTGCTTTGAAACAGACTAATCCCAGATTTTGTAGCAGTCTATTGACGAACTCTGTAACACTAACTGCTCAAATAATAGCAGTGGACATTTTAAAATAGGGTAGTTACAACAAAATTTGAAATAGGGTTGTAACAGTTGAAGAGTAATATTCTAGATGCTAGCTTAAGTTTCTTCCTCTTCCTATTAACAAAGTTACTCAATAGTGCATTTTCTTCTCTGAATAGACTTCAATTAAACTTTTTGCTATAGCAATTAACTTCATTATAGCCTATTTTTCTGTGTCACTGATTTCATTGATTTTCGCAGTTAGACTTCCTTATTTTGTTTTCAATCAGCTGTTGAGTCTTAACTACTTACGTTTCTTGATGACGTAGATATATCAAATTATGTTAAGTAGGCTGCATTTAGGCTTACTTATTAACATTTTGAATCTTTCAATCTATTAATTTGCCTAGAAATGTATTCAGTTCTAATTCTATTTAGAAAACTTTTTGTGTGACATCGATTGGACTTGTTCCATGAAAACCTGGGATCAGATCAGTCTGAAATTGCACAAATTTCGGCTCTTTCTTAACAATAGCTAATTTGAATGCTAGTAAAATAAAACAGAAGCGTCGTCGTTACAGAAGAAAATGGTGTACGTTGTATACCTTATTTTTAAAGTCATTTCCAGTCTGCGGTTTTCGGATTACGCAACAAAGAATGTATTGTTGGCTCCACACATAACTATTAAAGATATGCTTTGCTCGCGGATTTGACTTAGATATTTGCAATAATATATTATTTATTGAAAAACCAAAGACTCATAATATTTACTAGCCACAAGATTGTCGAAAACCTAAACATCTGTGTCTAAGCTGGATTTCAGACTTATATTTCAGATGTGTATGCTCGCAGCAGGAGCGCTTGACAGTAGGAGAATAACAAATTTTATCCTGATTTGTCGTTTTGGGTCGTAATTAAAAAATAAGTGCTGCTTGAGAATAGTGTGGTTAATAAGAAAACCCTAGGCTACTACTTAAATAAACCTACCGACTAGGCTACCACTTAAATACATATTGTATGTAAACACATGTAAAGCAGCGGTGGCAGGCAAGTGGGTAGAACTTTGGACTCGGAAGCGAGAGACCCAGGTTCGATTCCCAGTGCGGGCATGTACCTATGACTTTGTTTTCTAAGTTATGCACATTTGTGAAGTTATATTAGCAATACCACTCGCTGAACGCGAAGGAAAACATCGTGAGGAAACCTCAGTGTCTCAGCTATTCACATACCTCAGCGCTTGAAATCGCCAATTCGCGGTGGGCAGGGCACGCGTGGTGATTAAGCCCATACTCTCTCCCTGAGAGAAGGCCTGTGCCCTACAGTGGGACGTACTCGTTTATAGGTTGCTTATGTATGTTAAATACATGTATGTAAACATGTCTTGTCTATACCTACTATTTCACAACATTGCTAGAAATAATATTAATCTCCAGATGATTGTACAGTACAAGCGGACCACACATAATATCAGTTGACATAAGAGCCTAATATTATTGCCCGGGTCATAGGAAGTGCTACATAATTTCCATAGTTAAATTCATTTATTTTAACACAACATTGTGCGTGCATAATAAAAAAATGCAATGATTGCCTTTATTGCATTTTATTACAAAAATTACAAAAGGTTCACAAAAGTTGGCAAACTGCGCTAAGGTGATAAAGCACGTAAAATGATCCAGCGTTACATCGTAAGTCCCTCGAATCTAACAAAGACAAAGTGGTCAAAACCAGCCGCATATAAACTTCGGTTAGGACATACATGCACAATATGCTATTTTCCCCTGATTACTTTGTATTATTGTTATTTAAGTATCTCGCAATATTATGCTACTGAAGATAGTATTCAGTATCTATGAGTTGTTTGCGCCTGCCAAAAAGTATTTAACCTCCTTGTGGCGAGCACATGTCAACTCTGCGCGCGCACTACAAACTCCGACATTCCTGCATCGCTCAAGCAAAATGTTTCACATGACATACCATAAATATAACGTCCGAACATCAGTTGGACCGGCGTCCCCAGGCATATGATCTGCCTGGCGGGAAATTTCCCTTTATAGTGGAAGATCACGATCACCCGCTCTTCCCTATATCCTTGCTAGTTCTAATTTATGAATTTTCTGTGGTTCGACTTTTGTTTTTGTCGCCATGTTTTATTACTTACTATAAAAACCCTTTGATTCTATTGGATAGTCGTCGTATTTTTCTACGAGCAGGTATTGACAGGAGAGATAAATATCTTCATGAGTGTTTCGGTCATCACTATCTTACAATAAAATTGTCTATTGTGTTTTGGGAAATGGATCTCAATCCATTGGTAGATACGTAGACACCTATTAATTGACAGACTATACGCTCGCTGCAATGAAAACATTGCACAACATAAGGTAACGGTCTATGGTTGACTTGAATATATTATGGTCTTAAAATAAATAATTAAACAAATTGGTACAACTCAGTTGCAATTTCTAAAATTCAAAACATCAATGACTCTAATGTTTTGTTAATCTTCAGCCTCAAAACTATGTTCTAGCTGTAATACCTCTTTTAGCTAAAGAACTAATATTTGAACTAGTGTCAACATTGCAAATGCAAACCTTCCATTCTCAGCTTTATCTTCATCGCAATAACATATGCCGTGTACCTAAGTGTTTTTCACGGTATGGCAGGCTGTAGAGGTCACAGAATATTGCTTAACTTATATCTTGGTGTGGTTGCGTTTTTAGGGTTCCGTACCCAAAGGGTAAGGGACTCCCATACAACAAACATGATTTTTGCCGTTTTTCTCTAGATTAGATCTTTGTGTCTAATTGTGTATAGATAATGATAATGCTAATGTTTTTTTTATTTTTATGTAGCCTATATACTTCCCACTGCAAGGCACAGGCCTTCTTTCAGAGAGAGAGAGAGTATGGGCTTAATTACTACGCGTGCCCACCGCGGATTGGCACTCAGGCCAAGTAATAATAATAATAAATTCCACACGACACAATCACGTGTCCTGGTCCCAAACTGGGATACCCTGTGCTACGGTAATCAGGCAAGGACGTAACAAACATGGATAAACACCCAGACTGAGGCCATTTGTACAAATCAAGTACCGAGACCTCGAGTGGAAATCGAACCTGACCTGTGTTTTGGTAGCCAAGCACGTTAACCGCTAGACCAACGAAGTAGCCACAACACGGATGCCATTTCTAAAGTATACTCGCTCTACACCACCCGCAGCGTTGCGCAAGCTCTCGAGAACCGGTGAAGGATGTAGCGGCGACAATTC
The DNA here is from genome assembly GCA_963969515.1 of Yponomeuta evonymella. NCBI lineage: Eukaryota > Metazoa > Arthropoda > Insecta > Lepidoptera > Yponomeutidae > Yponomeuta > Yponomeuta evonymella. The sequence goes on from OZ018363.1 coordinate 4,537,856, forward strand.
GCGTCACTTGACTTATTAAATTTACGGCCTTTCCTTAATAGACTGACGCAGTTGTCACTTTCTCCGCAGGATGTGTAAGAAAATACTTGGGCTTCTATTGCAGATGATTTACGAGAGAAACCGGTAATATTTCCAGCGGTTCTTCTCGTTTATTGCGTAAACACCCGAGCACAAACGGCATAGTCTTTGACGCTGAATACAACAAGCGTTTACAACAACAGCAACAGATTAAGCGTAAAAGCCTATGCCGCGCATTGGTGCCAATTTGACTGCCTCGTTGGTCTAGCGGTACCACGTCTGATTACCATGCCGGAGGTCGTAGGTTTGATTCCCGCTGGGGGCGCCGTACATTATTGTACAAATGGCCTCAGTCTGGGTGTATTCCCATGTTTATGATGTCCTTGTCTGATCACCATAGCACAGGGTATCCTAGTTTGGGATCGGGACATGTCGGCTGTCCCAAAAATAAACACAGTAAGGGACATGGTTCCCAGGACCCAGGTTCGATTCCCAGTGCGGGCATGTACCTATGACTTTGTTCTCTAAGTTATGTACATTTGTGAAGTTATAGTAGCAATACCACTCGCTAACGGTGAAGGAAAACATCGTGAGGAAACCTGGGTGTCTGAGCTATTCACATACCTCAGCGCTTGAAATCGCCAATCCGCGGCGATCACGCGTGGTGATTAAAGCCCATACTCTCTCCCTGAGAGAAGGCCTGCGCCCACAGTAGGACGTATATAGGCTGCTTATGAAGGGACATTTGAAAAATGAGAAATACCCCCATTAGTTGTTAGTTGGTTCCAGTAATCAATAGTAGAAATATTTCGGTTTTGAAAAAAAGCCCCTTACTGTCTTTTTTTTGTGGGCAGCCGAAGTTATTGTGGGGTGTGAAAGGTAAATTTAAGGTGGACATAAGTACATATTTCCTTGAATAAAACTGTAGTTTAATAGGTTAAATAAGATCGATAATGTTTGTATGGACTAAATTGTCGAACTCATTTAAGCTATTAATCCAGTATTTTTTTTTTAAGAAACTGTAAAAAATCTTAATTAATGCAGACAGACATAAATCCAGTGTATAATTATGTATTTTTTTAACATATTTGGAAATAATCATTTGTATAGGAAACGTTCCACCTTAAGGTGACAATTTCATTCATTTACTAGCTGACATGACGGACTTCATCATCAGCCATTTGACGCCCACTGCAGGACATAGGCCTCCCTCGTGGTTTTCATAACCATGAGGGGTTTTGCCATAATCGCCACGCTTGGCAGGCGGGTTGGCGATCGCAGTATGCGGTTAGAATCTCAGGAAGACGCTGCTGCCCGTCTCCTGGTAATTTATTTCCTTAGTCGCCTTCTACGACATCCACGGGAGGAAATGGAGTGACGCTATTCTTAATCCGGCGCCACACGGAGGACGGACACGACGTACTTAGTCTTCTCCAAATTTTAATGTTTGGGAACGTTTTGCGAAATCCCATAGAAAGAGCACTGTTTCACTTTTTTACCGAATCTGCCATTTTCAAACGTAATTTTTCTTTTTATTTTTCCGAATAAAAAGTTCTATAACACATCTAAGAAATGAACTGTCGAACACGCGGGCGATATTGACTCAGCCGACAGAAAGCCGAGACGACTGGACAAACATCCGCGAACACGACGCGAAGTAAAGTGGACAAACACGATTCGCAATTTATTTGTGTGGGCACAGCCTAGCCCTTACGCATGCTTTGGTCGTGTGTACTGTTATTGCCTCAGAGTCTGTGTAAGCCGGGTGGTTTGTTGATCGATTTGTAAACTACTTGAAGGTTTAGGTAGCGAGCAAAAACGGCACAAAGCCTCGAGTCTGTTAGTTCATAGCCGCAGCGGTTCCTAACCCCTTAACGCTAAGAAAGCTCTTGTACTTTATGGAACCCCATATCAAAATATATATAAAAAGAGCAGTGGTATAGGAGCGGTAGAACGCCGGGTTCTCACTCGGGAAGTCGTGTGTTCGAATCCCGGCATGTACCAAGGACTTCGTTTTCTAAGTAACGTGCATTTGTAAAGTTATAGCAGCAATACCCCACTCGCTAACCGTGAATGAAAACATCGTTAGGAAACCTGAGCGTCTGAAGTGTTCACATATCTCATTGCTTGAAATTTCCAATCCGCGGAGGGCAAGCTTGGTGATTAAACCTATACTCTATCTCTGAGAAAAGACCTGTGCCCTACAGTGGGACGTATATAGGCTGCATTATAATATCAAAATTCAGGATTTGAGTTCACTTCAAGCTCCTGAAAGTACTTTTCCATTAATATTGGTTGCTGACGACGTATTTAACTGTCAAAATAATGCAAGGATTCAGTGACTAATGTGATTCACGGAATCCCAGTGACCATTCCACGGAACACTTGGGTTCTGAGGCGTGAGATACACTCGTGGAGCGTGGGGCGAGGGCGCGGAAAAGACGCGGCGCGTTCTATGGCCAGCGGCCACACAAAGACGTGGGGCGGGGGGGGGCGGAAAAGTCACGTCGTTAATCAAATGCACTTTGACCGCCCACAACTGATGGCCGTTGGGGCGGAAAAGTTCTGACCTGGCGAACGCGGACCGGACGACGCAGCGTGGGCAGGCCCCCTACCAGATGGTCTGACGACCTGGTTACGCAGGCGTGGAGTCGCTGGATGCGGGCGGCACAAGACCGGGAAGCTTGGAAAACCATGAGGGAGGCCTATGTTCTGCAGTGGGCGTCAAATGGCTGGTAATGATGATGATGAGACTTCAGCAACACTCTTTTTGCCATAATTCTTAAGACTGAGAACTATCATGAAAGGCAGGCTTTCCTGTCACAGTCTCCCTGTGATAACTATATACCTCAGTCGCGCGTAAGGCTAAGAACGATAATTACTATTAACGTCCTAATAAAGAGCGGTGGTAGCCTAGTGGGTAGAACATCGGACTCGGAAGCGAGAGACCCAGGTTCGATCCCCAGCGCGGGCATATACCTATGACTTGGTTTTCTAAGTTAACATTTGTGAAGTTATAGTAGCAATACCACTCGCTAACGGTGAATGAAAACATCGTGAGGAAACCTGAGTGTCTGAGCTACTCATATACGCAGCGCTTGAAATCGCCAAGCCACGGTGGGCACGCATGGTGATTAAGCCCACAGTCTCCCCCTGAGATAAGGCCTGTGCTCTACAGTGGGACGTTTAAAGGCTGCTTATGTACGTCCTAATTGTCCGTATTCGCCGGTAGTAGCGCTAAACATACGTTTAGATTGCAACTTGCGCCAATGAAGAAACTAACAATCGCCCGATAAAACCAAAGAGTGAAAGTAACAATCCGAAAAGAAAAACGTAGGAAATCTGCCTATTCACGACTGTCTTGTAGCCGAATTAACTTTCACTCGGCCCTTTCAGTTACAGCGTCTGAAAATAACTAAGAATCCTCTAGGTCAAGTGAAGAACGTTCCCGTACCGGACTAATCGCATAGAGAAACTACAACTCATCAATCACCATACCTAATTTCTATGGTAGTCCAGCTTCTCTACTCTAGACTTTATTGTGTTCCAAACGCCGCCGCAATTAAATTATTGTCTTAGCATGTTACACACGAAATAATAATAAAAAAAGAGGAAATAGGATTATACTCATAGAAACTAAACTAACTGCATAGAGCTAAATTATTAAATAAACCCACATTGTAACTAGGTCTCCACATCTCCGGAGCCGGAGTCTATGGGTTTTAATGGTGCATGCCCGGAACATTATGATTTTCCAAAATTTTCCGGGTGCGGAGAATATTTTTATTTACCTACATGAATACGACAGTTAAAAAAAATATATGAACTTACAGGTTACTAAAATAATGCATATTTAAATGCAATTTGACTCGTCTCTTACTTACATACGGTGTTTGTGTTTTCTTTAATTGGGTTTCATACCATTATCTATACAACATTAGACACAAAGATCGAGAAATTATTTATTTTTGAAGCGAATATAGAACTAAACACGCTGTGAATATTTGAAGCGTCTACATGTTGCCATTATTAATATCGAGCAAAAAACGGCAAAAAAATTACGATTGTTGCAATTTCCTTAAAAAAAGTGCGAGTCGAACTCGCGCAGGAAGGGTTCCATACCATTATCTATACAACATATTACCATTATCTATACAACATATTTCAAGCGTCTTCCTGTTGCCGTTATTAATATCGAGAAAAAACGGTAAAAAAGTCACGTTTGTTGTATGGGAGCCCCCTTTAAATATTTATTTTATTCTGTTCTTAGAATTTGTTGTTATAGAGGCAACAAAAATACACCATCTGTGAAAATCTCAACTGCCTAGCTGTAGCGGTTCATGAGATACAGCCTGGTGATAGACAGTGAGACAGACAAACGGACAGACAGACGGACAGACAGACAGACAGACAGACGGACAGTGAAGTCTTAGTAATAGGGTTCCGTTTGGCACCCTTCGGGTACGGAACCCTAAAAACAACGTTTTTAAAATCTCCTGATTTTTTTATGGTGACTTAATTATAACGCAAGTTGGCCAATTTAGCGGCGAGAGTTCAGGCTGTCTCCGATGTGAATGACCGCTGTTGCGTGGACGCAGGCCCGAGACCTTGACTCGAATGCATTTTACGGCAATTACTTCTTCACAGTTCGACAATGGCATGACAATAGTGTTTAGGCAGACGCTACGGCAATCTTTTGAATGTTAACGACTGGGCAACGAGGGATTGTTACAAAAACATTGTAGACTACAAAAGGTCTTAAAAGGAGACAGGGTTTAGTTTGTCTTATAGGCCGTGGGCCTGCCGTTCATAATCCTGGGTCATACGTTACCAAGATGAGACTAAGTTCAAATTAAGTTATCCCTCTGCCAATGCAGATCCATACCTATCCAGACCTATCCATTACAATTTCACCAAACAAAACTCGATGTAAATAAAAAAAAAGCAGAGCTGCTCCTTTTCATAGTTTCAATTTGGTTTTGTATATCTTCATGTAGGTATCTCAATATACTGAGTTGCAAGTCATAAACCGGGAAGGTCTTGTAAGGTCAACAGAAAAAGTGGGCTTAATTATGTATGATATCCACGTCCAATACGCGATTTTAAAGGCCTTATCATCCTATTACCAAAAAACCTTGATTGTCCCCCTAGGCAAAATACTTTTTACAAAATACTAGAATTACTAAGGCTGTTGTGCGATCGTTGTATGAATACTAGTCTAACGATATTGTGCAGTCACGGTTATCGCCCAATGTGAAACTGGCCAATCAGCCTTAATAGGGCTGCCAACTCATCGGGGTTGACCCAGAGTCTCCGGGTTTCAATGTTGCATCTCCAAGCTCCAGGTTAACATTATGATTCTCCGGGTCTGGAGAAGTGATTTTTTTAATTCAAATTGCAGTGAAATTTTAAATTGGTTATAGTATAAATGAAATTAATTTTATTTACCTACCGTGTCTATGTAGATAGATAGATAGAATATTTTTTATAGTACATATGGTGCTACATTACCGCACTAGTGCGATAATGAGCACTTTACGTGCCTATGTCGAAACTTCAAAGGGCCATATGTACTATAAAACGTTGTACGATACACGTGCGAATAGGTAATTCGTAACTCGTGTCGATATAAAACACTCCCTTCGGTCGTGTTTTAATTTATCGCCACTCGTTGCGAATTTCCTACTTTTCGCACTAGTATCGTAATGTACTATTATTGTATGTATGAGTTTTTATTGTAGGAATTACATATGAGAATTTAAGAATAATATCATCATCATCATCAGCCATTTGACGCCCACTTCCTTCCTGGTTTTCATAACCATGAGGGGTTTTGCCATAATCGCCACGGTTGTCAGGCGGGTTGGTGATCGCAGTATGCGGTTGGAATCTCAGGAAGACGCTGCTGCCCGTCTCCTGGCAATTGATTTCCTTAGTCGCCTTCTACGACATCCACGGAATGAAATGGAGTGACGCTATTCTTAATCCGGCGCCACACGGATAATATAGTACAATAATATAATACAGTACAATTGGCGGCCTCATTACTAAAAGTAATTTCTTCCAGACAACCATTGACGAAAAAAAACGAGAAGCTAAATGACATAAATATTATTTATTTAGGTAAATAAGGTAAAAATATACTAACTTATGCTAACAACTTATACAATACACTAACTTGAATATGGTTTGTTTTTATACAATTTTATTTAATGAAGCAGAAAAATAATAATTTAAATTTTCTTTAACATTTAATAACAAAAGGATGCGATAAGAGCTTAACATGCTAACTGACAAAGGACTTCCCAAAATCTCCAGGACTGAATTTTTAACGGTGGTAGCCCTAAAGCAAAACAATTAACCCTACGGCTGGCAACCGGCAGCTCGTCACGGAATCGACACGGGACGGATTGGACCAACACTCTCGCTGGCCCTAATCGCGGGGTGGTCACACGACTGACGTGACGTCATCGTCACGATTATTGCGGCACAAGAGAGGAGGGTCGGCAAAAAACGTAGCAAATGCAAAAAGAATGGTGTGGCAAACAAGTGGAAATTAGGATAACCTATGCAATACATACCTACATACATAAACTCACGCCTGTATCCCAGAGGGGTAGGCAGAGACCTGGGACTGCCACTTGCCACTGACAGATCACTTTCGCCTCCTCAACATTCATTAGTCGTTGCATGCACGCACGCCGGTTTCGGGTACATTTTATCTTGCCCTTTGCTAATACATCCCCTTTGGTCGAAGCAGTCTATGCAATCCATCCCGTAGCTAAGCCCGGATTTGTTAACTGCTAAACGAGGTCCCCAGTATTCTGATTTCCTATCCTTGGCCATTGTTCCCAGTCGCCACCGGCAATCTGCTTCAGATCGTCGGTCCAGCAAGTGTTACGTTGCTTTTGCCAGTTCGTTGTCTCCACGCTGGAAACCTTGTGGCATAGTATAACTGATGTTTCCAGTTTAATGTCTCCAGGATTGACCTGAATAAAAGTTATTATTAGTTAAAATGAAGAGAGAAAGATTGGTTATATTCCAAATACCTGACAGATTAATTAATCTGTATCAGAGATAAGCCCTTTAAGGACTTGGAACCAAACTATAGTCTTTTAAAATAGCTACCGTAACCTTATTATTTTCCCAAACAAATTGGCTTTTTTTTGCATTATATTAAAATTAAAATTACATTGAACGATTAATAAAAATAAAAAATAAGAAATTGCTCCATTAAAATTAAAATACATGCATTAATACAATAAAATTGATAAATTATGTAACATATTAATTAGATCATGCAACTTCAACTTCAATTAGATGATTGTGTAAAATTAATAATACGTTTTGAAAAATATTTTTTTCAGTTTGGGACACCCATAGATTGGTGTAGGCCTCCTCCATCCCGTTCCATATATCTATCTCTATCTAGTGCACTGTAACCTTAATCCACATTAATTAGCGACTCAATCCTAAAATTCTCTCCAAGTTCTAACAAGTAAGTAATTAGTAGGTATTATATTATTCAGTAACCCGTTTAAAAATATAGACAGCGAGGTGAAGCCTACCGGTGTTATTTACGGAAACACGATAATTATTATTATTATTAAGATTCTTTATTGCACAAAACACATGTTTGATACTCGTACAAAGGCATACTTTCCTCTAAAACACTTCTTAAATGTTGTTTTAAATAGTCTCAGGTAAATGGAAAGACCATTTTAAACTGCTCTTCTGGAGTTATTCTGATCTCTGCCTAACTCTCCCGGATACAGGCGTGAGATTATGTAATGTAACGTTGCAGTCTTACAAGGAATAACCGCAGTTGTTTAAAACCGTTCTTACACTGGGTATTGTTCAGAAGAAGAAATAGCAACTGCATTTTATGCCCATTTAGACAAATAGCACTTTAAAAAAAATCATAATTATTACCTACCTACTCGTAATTTATCTCTAATTAGCGCCGTTGCTGTTGCTACAAGCCTTATGGAAAATGCTTGCGAATCGTTCAAACAAGTGACTTAACTGGAGCAGCGCTTCTGCAATTGGAGAGGTATTGAAATCGAAAGCGGTTAGAATAATAGATTGCAACTATTGCCTGCTTAGCTGTATACAGGATGGTAATGAAGCTAACAAGGAGTGGGCTCGTTGATTAATTTGTGTCCTGGGCCTAGATTCTGTTAATGCATTGTAGTAACATGACAACTGCATGAACATGGCGGTTTTCATTTCATGGCTGCTTTAAGTCTACGCGGGCACACCCATCAAACCTTCTAGGCGTCAATGGTACGAAAAAACACGTCACGTGACCCGACAGTGTACCTGTCATTATACTACAATGCACTAACAGAATCGAGGCCCTGTTTGAACAAATGTTGAAGTGGCAGTAGGCTGGTCACATATCGACCCTTTGAGGATGAAATGTCGTAAAAGCCATTTTTGGTGAGAATGGACTTTGAATGCAGTTTTACTCAGTTTTTCAAGCTCTTTCAATATGTATGTTTCGTTTCCACAAATTCGCAAACATTTGCATTTACTACCTTGATTTTTTAACAGGCTTCATTTTTTGTCGTAAGACATTTTCTTTAATGCACTTTACGGATTATACTGCAATTATTTTATTTGTTGCAATACAACTTATCAGTACAAACATTATGTGCTGTAAAAGCCGTTGGAGGCAGGTTTCGTGGTAGTATGAGCCATGCTAACTTCTAAACTACCAAAGATATTGAATTTAAAGTTGAATACCTACAATAAAACTCGTTACATTTTTAGTTTAAAAGAAAAAAGTGAAAAGTGTTCGCTCTCCTGTACAATTCGTAAGATGGCTTTTTCTACATGTCTCTCCCAAAGGGTCGATATGCCGAAGAACCGATAGTCAATAGGGTACAAAATATTCCCGAGTGGAGACCACGAACTGTCAAACGCAGCGTGGGACGCCCACCACCTCGCTAGAAGCTGGATGAGGATGGCTGAGGACGGAAAGAAGTGGCGTGCCTGGGGTGCCTATGACGCGAGACACACAGATGGGACGTGGGGAGAGGGCGCGGTAGGGTGTATAGTGACACAGACCACAGTCCTTGCTCTGCGGTCGCTCTTGGTCTGTGACTCTATACATCTTACCGCGTCCTCGCCCCACGTGCCATCTGTGTGTCTCGCGCGCCTATGACCAGCAGGGGACAAGGGTTGATTGATTGCATAAGCAGCCTATATACGTCCCACTATAGGGCACAGGGATTCTCAGAGAAAGAGAGAGAGAGAGAGTAAGGGCTTAGTCATCACGCGTGATTGATTGATAAGTACCTACATTTTTAGTAATGGTGCGTGTAGTTGGTTTGTAGAACACTCTTTTATGTGGTACAAATTTGAACGTCAATAAAATTTTTGTTAGTATTATTTACTGCGTATAGGTGTCCCGCATAGGACAAGGCGAAATAATCCGGTATTCTGTCTGGACAGTGTCTCAGCAAGGCATAGAAGGAGTGTCTGTAATATGTTCAATAAATAGGCGAAGAGCATTGACATAGACTTGTTTATTTCTTCAGTGGCTCATCTGAAATCTAAACTTAAAGCGGTTTTTTTTTCAATGATTAATATCTATGCGTCTTATACCTACATAGGTACAATATTAATGTAAAAAATTGTAGACAATTCCTATATAAATAGGTACCTAAAATATTCACAGTTATGTCCGATGTTTATGTTATCTGTAATCTGTTGCTCATGATTATGTTTATCTGTCTATCTCCCTATCTTCTTCTTCTTTAAGTGCCATCTCCTATCGGAGGTCGGCGGTCATTATGGCAACGTGGGCTCGTAATGTTGCGGCACGGAACAACTCGGTGGTGCTTGAATTAAACCATTCTGCGAGGTTTTGTAGTCAGTGGGTTCTTCCTCGGCCAGGTCTTCCGCGGCCTTGTATCTTTCCTTGCTTTAACTCCCTATACTGTATTTATAAGTAGAGACTTGTAATTGGCCTTCTGTTTCCCTTGTTCCTGTTATTCTTAAGTCCTCTTCAAATATTCTGTTATATCGTGCTGTTAGTCTTCTTTAAAGCAAAATTAATAAATTATATTTTTTTGTATTTATTTGTACTGTTGGACTTTGGTCGATCGGACGTCCCAAGGACACAATGGAGAGTGAAATCCACTGCGTCTGCCTCGTTGGTTTAGCTTGAGTACCAAAACAGAGGTCGTGGGTTCAATTCCCTCTAGTGGCCCCCGTACTAGATTGGTTCAAATGGCCTCAATCTGGGTGTATTTCCGGGTGTGTAATGTCCTTGCCTGGTCACCGTAGCCGTGGGTATCCTAGTTTGCTAGCTAGATAGCCAGGACGAGTGATTCTTCTGTGTGGAAATTATTGCCTTTAAGACGACCACATTTTCTGTATCTGATTGAACGTCAAGAGTCTGTCAGTAATCACGGAAAAGCTAAACGAATGGAAAGCCATGCTGCCATCATAAAATAACAGGAAAGGAGGCTTCGAGCGATGATAATGTAGAGTCAGTAAGGTCGTCTAGGGTCCATCGTATGCCTTATTCATAAGTTTTGTAACCTCTTCACCGCAGATAGAAGTTTATTGTTTACAGTTTTGTCGGCATAAGCCAAACCATAGTTTGAATGATTAATGGACTAAGTAGACTGCTTGCACACAGAGGTACTGCTAATTCGATGTCCTATAGACAAGCAGAAAAGCATTTGTTTTTTTGTTTGGCATTTTTTTTATTATTCGTACCCTTTTTAAGGTTCCGGACCCGAAGGGTGCTTAAGGATGATGTTGCTATACCTACAATAAAGTAGGAAGACGGTAATTTCATGAAACGCGGCTCTGTCTGTCTAATCTATAAACGGCGCTACAGCCAATGCTAGATTAAAACAACTAAAATGACAAACATTAAAAATATCAAAAAAAATACTTTTGACTAATAACAAAGGTATCCAAATTCAACATTGTTATCCATGTTGAATCATTAAACCCATGTTCCCCCTTCTCACAAAAATGTAAGAAGCTATTAATAACTTGGCTAAAATAACAAACTATGATGCCATAGAAAACTGGTTTATACACGTAAAGTAAATTTAATTCAATAATCAATGGTAAACATCTTCAAGCATCATAAAAAACCTTATATCTAAAATGTTGATTCCACAGATTCCTAATTTTAATTTTACTCTGTAAACTTATTAGTAAGTTCGCATGCCTACTATCGACGTAACCTCACACTTTTAATTGTCAAACAGATAAGGTTGTCACAATTTTTTTTTAACTAAAACTTGTTAAGTTCACACTTACTACGCTACGGTCTAACCGATCTCAATCTTGTTTATTCGGTGGGTACTTACTATTACAATAAAAATGTTCTGGCTAAGAATCTCAACAAAATCAATTTGTCACAATATTGTTTGAAGAGAGGTAGGACTCTCTGTTAGGAAACGAAAATCGATAGGAAACAATATTATGACAATTTGATTTTGTTAAAAGAATGTCTTGTATCTCATGCTTACTTAATAATGTAAACTGGTGTCAATGGAAGGAACTGGCGTCTAAGACACAGGCCCGGACTAGTTTAGACGCTAGTGTTCACAATGTTGTATCAAGCAAATATTACTTGTAATTACCTTGTAAGCAAAGTGTGTAGATACATCTGTAACTTTCAAAGTGCGCCAACTTTTTTATCACCTATAATTTATTCTTACAGTTGATGCTCAGCAGTCGAATTTTTGTTACATTTTAATTAAGTTTTTATTTCTTTTAACGTTGCGCTACATGCGACGCAGCGACCGCAACTTTTGTTTGCTCCGTGCTGACATCGACGATTAATCATTAGACGACAAGTTGACTAATTAATTTGACATATTGTCAGTCAGCTTACATAACGTCGGTGACATAATCGAATTGCAGAAGTGGGACTACTTTTACTCTAAAGGTTCTGCCAGTTTTGCTGTACTGATATGGATGAGGTTGTTGTGTGATGTGACGTGACGCCTTAATAAAAAGAAAATTACTAATTAAGGTTAAACGATAGTCAATTAAAGATTTTCACGGTTTTTTTTTGTTTTTTGGCGAACCAGCATCGGTAGTACCTACGATGGGTCGAGTCACGCTTTTTGTGGCGCTAAAATATCATCATCACCATCAGCCATTTGACGCCCATTGCAGGACATAGGCCTCCCTCGTGGTTTACCAAGCTTCCCCCTCCCTCGTGGTTTACCAAGCTTCCCGGTCTTTTGCCGTCCGCATCCACTGACTTCCCGCCACCGTGACCAGGGCCTAGATTCTGTTAATGCATTGTAGTAACATAACAACTGCATGAACATGGCGGTTTTCATTTCATGGCTGCTTTAAGTCTACGCGGGCACACCCATCAAACGTTCTAGGCGTCAATGGTACGAAAAAACACGTCACGTGACCCGACAATGTACCTGTCATTATACTACAATGCACTAACAGAATCGAGGCCCAGGTCGTCAGAAAACCAGGGTAAAATATCATAATTCGACAATATAATCTCATGTACTGGAAAGTCGGGACTTTTATCATATCGTTTCATCGTTGACCCCTGCTTGGCATTATTTTACTGGTTTACCTCAAAAATTAGCGATTCTGACTACTAACAATGTACTATTGTTAATATACTATTTACTGGTCGTTGTTTATTTATGTATAAGTATACACTTTGGCTGTTAACTTTGATTGACCGATATTATTAGTGTACCTACGAGAAACAGGTGTAAGTGACAAACACAAAATACTTAAGTGGCGTATTCCATGGTAACAGCATTTCTCAAAACTACCCAATGTATCTTCGCTTCAGCAAATGGGCGCAACTAACTCGGACCTTGTCATTAACTTTAACAGTAGTCGGTACCGTAAGAACAATAGCCCATTCCTGATCCCTCCGCCGTCTAAAGAATAGGTGTTAACATTCATACTTTACCGTTGTGTCTGACTGAACACAATCATTAGCCTTTGCCACGTCAGCTGGATGGTAAGCGGCCATTTTGTTAAAGAACTATGTAGTTTACGGTGCGGACAAAGCGCTATTTCAGCCGGGATGCGGTGTTCTTACAGAGCTTATGGAAACAAAAAAAAATGGTATTAAGTTGTCCGTAATTGTCCCACAGGATACCGAAGGCCTTCTCTTAGAAAGAGAGTGCTCATCGCGAATTGGTGACTTCAAGCGCTGTGTTTTTTTTCCAACAAAACGTGACATAAAATAAAAATGGGCTTTTCCTGAAACTCGTCTATTAGAGGTTGACAACCTCTGATTACAACAATTTTTATTTTACGAATTTTATAATTTTTTTTGTTTCAAATTTTGTCACCTTTAAATTTCCTTTTCCTACGATTTTTCTACAATTTTCTGCTAGTTGCCCTGTCTAATACAGCGGTTCCTAAGCTTTCAAGGCTATTCTTTACGGAATTCCATTTCAAAATAACAATTGCAAGATTTCAGTTCACTTCAAGCTTCAAGCTTCTGGAGGTACCGCCACTGTCATATTACATTATTTCAAAATAATATTTGTAATTGAGAAATGTAACAGTCAAAATAATCTAACCATTCAGTGACAATATACCATAGCAAAGAAAACGCCAAACCATAAAAATATTTTCTTTGGGATTTTACTAACCAGGGTTTAACAAAATGTGAAAGATTAAGTAACTATAATAATAATAATTAGGTTTAGTTCTTTTATTCACTTCTAAACGTTTTCGTAACTAATAAAGACATTATTTTCCGAAATAGCTCAAATATTGGTAAATGCTTCATTACAATGCGTGACGTGACCCTGTGACGTCATAGCTTGCGCCCGATTTGAATGGCGCGTTTTTGTACTAAGTGATATTATAAAAGTGTTCGTCGAAAAATCTTTAACACCATTAGATATGATATTTTATCACGGCCAAGAAAGATAAGATAACATTTTTTTATGCAAGCTCTTCATTGTGATTCACGGAATCCCAGTAGCTTGTCCACGGAACCCTTTGGGAATCGCTGGTCTAATAGATCATTGCTAAAAACGATGTGTTCAATAGAATGGACGTTCTTCTCTATAGGACAATGATTTACCGGAGACTGGGACATGTAATATCTGAACAACTGTATGATCGCAATAAGGTTATAAATTATTAGTTATCTTATCTAATCAAAATACCACCCTCAGACTGGCTTGCGCCAACGCTATCTGACAGCACTATATGTATATTTGTTTATCCATGGGTAAGCGCTATCTAGTGAATGAGTGTAAAATCGTCTTGCACCATGACATTTGCTGAGCTATCCATAAACAAATTGTATGACTGACAGGCCTGTCAAGCAGATATTTATCTGTTTATCCCTGGATAAGTATTAATCTATTTACTTACTTATCCAGTGATTTGGCGAAAGTCACGCTCAGCCACTCACAAAAAAAGAATATAGTTAAAAAAATCTAGACATTGGCTAAGCATCTGTGCAGAGTTTTCGAAGTAACAAAAATATCAATGTATTTCAACAAATAAATTACTATGTACCTACAAGTTTACAATAGTGAATTTCTTTTCCCACAATGTAATTACAAGACAATACTTATTCCATTGTTTCTCTGCAGACGATTGCTTCATTCAACGTTACAGTCTAAGAAAAGTATTGAATTACAATATTGAATCAATATTTCCATTGAATTTAAGGTCAAAGTTGCCTGGTTCATTCAATTTGACGACGGCCATCTCCATTGGAAAATAAATTAATCTAATATACAGTGAACTAGAAGCGATTTCGAAAATAGCTCCTACGAGACTCGTAACAGAGATGATCACTGAATGAATGGAAGATAGTCATCTCGTAAATTACGTTACTTGATTAATGTCTGATATTGAATCAGTACCTACCTTCTTAGATAGAAATTTCTATTTCCGTGGCTGTATTTTAGAGAATAGATACTTACTCGTAGGTAAAAGATGTTGTTAAAAAAGTATTTTCAATTAACTTTTGCACCCGATTCCGGTCATCCTTGAAATTAATCGGGATTAAATACGGTTTATTTCATTTTACATAGGGAAATAGCTAGAAATGGCTAATAATGGTAGGTACCTTTGGTGATTGCAACAATAGGATTAAAGAACTCGTTCAGACACGTATCCGCAACGTTTGTTAATGCACTATGATTAAAATTTAATTCGTCATCATCATTCAGCCACAAGAAGTCCACTGCTGGACATAGGCCTCCTCCATCAATTTCCAAAAAGACCGGTTGGAAGCGGCCTGCATCCAGTGTCTTCCTGCCACTTGGATGAGGTCATCTGTCCATCTTGTAGCTGGTCGTCCTACGCCGCGCTTGCCGATATGTGGTCTCCATTCAAAAACTTTTCGGCCCCATCGGCCTTTATAATTTAATTGCTTTGCTTTAATCACGTTTTTAGGGTTCCGTACCTCCAAAGGAAAAACGAAACCCTTATAGGATAACTTTGTTGTCCATCCGTCCGTCCGTCCGCCTGTCTGTCAAGACCATTTCTCTCGGGAACACGTAGAGTTTAAATTAAAACTATATACTCACGTCTACTCTCTTGAAGCTGTAAAAAAATCGAACTTCCAAGTTAACGTAAACAAAAGTCATGGCCGTTTATACCGCAAAAAACTTATATTTCGACACTCTCAAAGTAATCTAAATTTGTATGGGTTTTCCGTTGACCTAGAACTATGAAATTCGGCAAGTAATATCGTCGTGTACTACAAAGGAAAAATCTGAAAACTATACATACATTTTGTAATTAAATCGTAAAAGAATAGTCTTATAAGAATAGTCGTAGAATCTTATACACACAAAGTTTTTCAATATAAGCTTATAGCTGCTATTTGTCCCTAAGCTTTAGTAGTCTACCAAGTAATAGCAGTACAATGTCATTACAATGGTATAACCAGCGCACATTAAATAGACATCTCTCGAAGAAAAAGATCGAATCGCGCGAGATGAGGAATCAAGTTGTACGGTTTATGTCATTGGAATGCGATTGGTGACTAGACTATCAAGTGTTAATTAAACAAACATTACCGTACTAATATGACTCTATTACCATTATTCCTCTGTCACAAATAACCAGAAAACGGGCAGCAGCGTCTTCCTGAGATTCCAACCGCATACTGCGATCGCCAACCCGCCTGCCAAGCGTGGCGATTATGGCAAAACCCTTCATGGTTAGATACCCATGAGGGAGGCCTATGTCAGTGGGCGTCAAATGGCTGATGATGATGATGATGACTCTATTAAACAACTGCATTTCGGAGACTCGTACCCATGGAACACTTATTTTAAATGAATTTGCCCGCGAGGCTGAGTTGTAGACACTGCCTTGCACCCGGTTGGCGATAGTATTATAATTGGAGATTCGAAGCCTCGCATAGGTCAATAGAACCATTAGCGAAGCCGAGTTACCCAACGATATAGGAAGATGTAGCAATTGATTACTCCAATTCATTATTACATGGACGAAGAAAGTTGCTGGGTATCGAGTGATTTATAAACGTGCGAATTGCTTTCTCTATCCGTAAGTCGTTAGCTAATACAAATCGTCATTAGTCAGTTTACTTAGTTTAACGCTTGGCTGGCAATATGTAAACATTTCATTTGCTTTCGTACGAGTAGAAAACCGGGACTAACAAAATACCTACCTAGATTCTGTTTATGAATTTATAGTTCAAAGACAATTGCTGAGACTGTTTCATTCACAAGCATGAATGTAGACAACGCTAATACCGCTATTTGTACGAAAACCAAGGGTGCCAAGGGTGTCAAGCCAAGTTTTTAGGGTTCTGTTCATCCGTCCGTCTTTCTGTATGTCTGTCTGTCCACCCGGCCGTACGTCTGCGGCCTAGCTTACAGACGATCAGTACTAGAAATATTTCGCATAAACATACATATTAATCATGCCGACAAAACGGTAGACTAAAATCTTGAAAAAAAAATTTTTCGGTATACCCTTACAATAGTACAACCTCCAATAGAGATAATTTTTTTTTCGTCTAATCTACATGTGGGGTATCGTTGGATTGGTTGCTTAAAATATTGTAAATGTAGGAAAACCATTTTTAGATTTAGGGATTATTAAGCTTTAAAGCGCAAAAAATTCAGTGCAATGGCACATACTACAATGAGCTTACAAGCAAAACTATCCCGGCTAAGTAGGCTTTCAGGTCAACGAGTAATAGGCGACCAACTTATATAAGGAAAACTTCGTAAAAATTCCCTTGAAAATTGCTTCGATGTTAGTTCTGTAAACCTGGTAAAAACCCCTCTTTTTACAGAACCCTACACGGCGCGTAGCCCTTCCTATATTAATTACTACCTTCTAGAGCGAAAAGTGAAAGGAAATGTCTACCAACTCTGTTTTTGGTACAAGAACCTATTTTGTATTTTTATAGTGTGTCACTATACAATGAGGCACGTTTCGTAAATTTCTGAGGACGTACGACTACGATGACAGTGGAACGCGTACAAAAAGTAGGGGCCGCATAGGTGCCCGGCAACTTTGCAACAAAACTGTAAGGCTGATCTGCTGTCGACTGTGCTATAAAATACTAACAGAATCGAGAGCCGGAAGGATTGGCGTGAAAGAAGCATGTTATATACCCGTGTTAGAGGCGTAATAAACAGTGGGCTCGGATTTTAGGTTGCACTAGTAATAAATTTTAAAGTGATTTCCACAGTGTAAGATTTGAAGAATAGATCTGTTCCAGTCACAGATCATCTGTTTTTTTTAGCACTGACAATAAATCTTTTCGATTCGATTTTGTAATGTCCTTGCGTTGCTTCTGCAAAGGTAGGTATAATTAAAGGGCAGGTCATTGGGTATCCTGTTGGGGACCATGGCAAGTGATTGGGTTTGAAATTATTTTGTGGATGGTTTCTTAGATTCTAACTAATTCTTATTGGAAGACTATTTTTTTATTTTCTTTCTCTACGTTTGGAATTACATAAAAGCTGTGTCTGCAAAATAATTAAGCTCGCCTTTGTGCAGATTTATTGTGCAATAAATAATTTTCATAAATCAAATCAATTCCCCTTTTCTTCTAAAATACCATGTGGATTTTATTTAATGAATTGTGTTTTCACCGCGCTTGAGGGCTGTGGGCAGAGGCTATTCAACCTATAACACTGGCTGGACTAGTAGAGAACTGCGAATGCGAAACGGAACGGGTATCGAATTTATTGCTGAAACCGTTAGGATGTCAAAAATAACCTACGATTATAAGATAGCGTCTGGTTTGACTAACATCTCTATTAAAACATTCATAGCCCTACATAAGTACTGGGTCTTGGATTATCGAGGATGTGATTTTCTCTCTTGAAATACTGGCATACTAGTAGGCCATAAGAAAAATAAGGTCAAAAACACGGCTGTTATATTTACTGAGCAACGTGTTTTCTCGTTACGTAATTCAAAGTTTTATATGAGCTGGGCATTATGCTAATGGTTTTAAAATTTGTTAGCTGCAATCCAGAATTCCGTGGACCGTACAAGGCGACTAAGGAAATAAATTACCAGGAGACGGGCAGCAGCGCCTTCCTGAGATCCAACCGTATCCTGCGATCGCCATCCCGCCTGCCAAGCGTGGCGATTATGGCAAAACCCTTCATGGTTAAGAACCATGAGGGAGGCCTATGTCTTGCAGTGGGCGGCAAATGGCTGATGATGAATAATAGAAAATAATGGTCGTTGGGGATAATATTATGGTCTTAAAACCTAAAACTCACCTTTATTATTAGCAGACCAAACGTTCCTTGTTGGGCTCGTCCTTGTCTTGTTTTTCCCATCTCGGAACATTAGTATATCCGGTATCTTATTCAGTCTGTTGTCTTTAGGAATTATGTCTGGACTTCTTTCAACGTTCACCCTTACAAACTCCCCTTTTAAGACCTTATTTTCTTTGTTAGAAGGCGGCTGAGGCGCTTTTGATTTTAGTCTTTGGAACAATCTTTTCCTTTCTGGTTTCGCTGGTATGTCCACGTCAGTGTAAATTACGCTGTCTATCTCAGACGCGTCACCAAAGTCACTCTTTATGCCAATTAAGCTCATAGGTTGATCTCTGCTACTTTTTTGGTGTATAATGTGTGTTACGGCATCGTTTTCTGAAGAAGAATCGAGATCCACTTTCGCTTTAATAAAGTAGTCTTCCATGCTGATCTTTCTGTTTTTACTATTTATGGTGTTATTAAAAGACTTTTTGGAAAATAGATTATCGGTACTGGCGTAGTTCGTGGTGTTGTTTGTTAGTCTGTTTCGCATTTTAAAGTATTTGTACGTGAAATATATTCGCTTGAAGTCTTGGTTGTTTTCGAACTTCAACGCTATAGCTTCTTTGACGAAGTTTTTGGTCACGTAAAAGACTAGAGTGTTGTCGCAGTTGGGATAGTTTTCGACATTGATGCAGTTGTTAATGTCATCGATTGGAATATTCTCACATTTGCTTGTTTTGAACTCGCCGTAATCCTTCAACAGTTTCGTTTTGTCGTCATCATTTTTGGTGGCTTCTTCCTTCGTCAACAATTGTAGTTGGTCTTTTTCGTTGAAACCAACGATGATGTTGAAAGTTGTTGGTGATGAAGGTTTGGTGATGGAGTTGAAGTCGATCTGCTGGTTAGTGTTCAGTAAACGTTGCCTAGCAACTACGCCAGCAAAGCCCCCACAGCGGGTCGCTTTTTTCACGGTCATTGAGGACCTGTAACAAGAAGAATTTATTTGAGGATTGCAAAAGTTATGAGCCGTGTATAAACTATTTTGTAAAAATTTACCTTTGAACGGTTAAAAGGAAATAAAACAGAAAAATTAAACCGGCAGCTTGACTTTGGCAAGAAAACGACAAGATTAAGTTTTCATGCCGAAAATTTTTCCGGGCCGGTGTCCTAAGGTCTCGACTTGGGTATCACGATTTTAATGGAAATTTGTTTTGTCAAAACTCAGTTTTCCTACTTTTTATGTAGGTATTGGAATGAGGCCTCTCATTTCTTCATTACTTAGTAGAATTTTAATAATATGTGGGTCTTAGTCCGTAATGTTGTATTTCACTTGTAATTTATGTTAATGTTTATAAATGAATATGTAATTATACTCTCATATCTTCACCGCAACTGCGACTTAGATGAATACAAAAGGTTTATTCAACATCAATATTTTTATAAAACAGAACTTTTTTTTGAAAATCCACTTATATACAGGGTCCGAAAAAATCCCCATGTCCAAACATGAGGGGTTCTACTTGTTACATATTTAAGGCTGCTGCTACGTCGAGCATGTTGTATCGTTCGCACAATATAACATTTTCGGTGATTGTAGTAAAATGACTATACTTTTGATAATTGTGGTCAGAGGTTTTGATACATAATTATATTACGGACATTTTAAATACATTTTTCTTTTCTTATAAGTACTTTTTTAAAAAGAAAAGAAGAAAGAAAATGATTAATTTTGGAATCAAATTTTCTTAATTTAAAATAAAATAAAAGGTACAGGATACTGAAAAAAAATATGTCTTTTGTAATTAATTAAAAAAAGTATGTAATTTTATTATTTATCAAACCCTCAGACCACAGTTATCGAAAGAGTACCTACTCATTTTATTACAATCACAAAAAAATATATTGTGCGAGCGAGACAGCATGCTCGACGTAACGACAGCCTTAAGTTACAATATGAAACGTCGCGATTTCTATGTGTTCCATTATCCGTTGTTTGTATTGATGAGTAAAACCGCATAGTAAAATAAATAAATAACTTTCACACAACACAATCACTTGTTCTGGTCCCGAACTAGAATACCCTGTGCTATGGTAACCAAACAAGCACATCACAAACACGAAAATGCACCCAGATTGAGACGTGTGGAACCATTTTGGAATATACATAAATATGGGCGTTATAAAAAGGCGTGTATTTTTTTTTTGTAATATGGACAGATTCTGTTATGCAATAAAGACAGAAAGAGATAGAAAGAACTTTTGTGATTCTTTTTTTAAACCTACACATACACACAGAAGGGTAATCTACTGTATGGTTGAGACTGGCGATGGCTGACCCCTGCGTTATGCTCGTGAACGGAGTACCCGTATGTATGTAATGAAAGAAAAAAAAACAATTTATTTACATTGCCACAAAAGCACACACATAAAAAATAACAGAATCTATATACCTAATTATAACAAGAAATGCTGCTTATTGCTGATTTCCTACTTTTATAAGAATTTATTTGCATGTTGTTCATTATACCCATGGGATCTTGTTAAGTAGGTACTTGTACCAACGTGTACTATACTTAAGATGATTTGAGAAAAGACGGTCAGGGTGAGTTTTTTTTGCGCAGTCTTTTTCTACAGTACAACTCGACCCAAAGACAGCGGACAACATTGCACATTGACATTCAAGAAACAGAAAATAAATTCTTTACGTTGAAACATTTTTTTATGTCTGATTTCTGTATCATTCTATATTGTTGTCTCCGCCAAGAGAAAGGCTCTTCACATCTGGTGCTCGCTGGTTGTAATTATGAATTGTTTGAGTAACAATAGGCTTCTGTAGCCGGCAAAACAAAAAGACATTGGTTGTGGGGATGAGTGTTCTACATCCTGTGACCTACACAGATTGACTTTTTATACATTTGAAAACTCCATTTAAAAAAAAATTAAGCGGGATGTTTTGAAATTAATTAAATTTATTATACTTTATTACACACAGAACATTTGTGCACAAAACATATAACAGGATATTATTAAGTAATAACCTGTACAAAGACAAGATTATCTCTGTATCTGTAAGAGATTTTTTTGTAACATATTTTCCGGCAGAATTAGTAAAGCATGGTTATTAAAAAAAACCGGCCGGGCCGGTTTCGGATTCGGCCCGGCCGGTTCGGCCATTAGGGAGTTCGTGTCGGGCCACGCGCAGTAGAGAGTTCCGTAGAAAGAGGGGTTTCCCTTTTGCTTTATTATTTACCTACTAATAAAATACTTGTAACTTTGAAAACTTATGTATATTTGTGAATCTGTATTAGCAATACCACTCGCTCACTGTGAAAGAAAACATCGTAAGGAATCCTGCGTGCCTGAGGTGTTCACGTACTTCAGCGCTTAAAATTGTCGATACGTGATTATGCAGGACATAGGCCTCCCTCGTACTTTTTCAAGCTTCCCCGTCTCATGCCCTTTATATCCATCCATAATTTATAATTAAATTTATTTTCATTTATTATATACTATTTCTAAAATCTCTCTCAGAGAAGGCCTGTGACCTACAGTGGGACCTATATACCTTCTATAATGCGCAATTCCTGAAACTTTGTTCTATGAGTTTTTTCTAAGATTTGTATTTTTCGAAATATCCTATATTATTTTACTAAATTCGCACTTCACGTACTCTACCAATGTTACAGCCTTCAATAAATCATTGTTCTATATAAATAACAATTCTATATAGCACAGTATTACGGTTAAAAGCATTCTGCAAAGCAGAAAAATCTCGAAAATTCGTAATGTACAATTACGTAAAATTTTCCCAAAATTTTACCCAATAAATAATCGCCACTGGACCCGTTTAATATATAACTACGTATGAGCAATCGCGTGCCACTAAAAAATACTAATCCATAATATTTTATTCTCCAGTAATGGTAAGCTGAACAAAAAAAATTCAAAGGTCGTAGAGCAATGTTTCCGAACTTGGGCATTCTAGAAATAACCCGGTAGGCTGCATTATTTAACACCCAAGACGCGCGTCACCCACCTCATTACCCCATACTCATACGCAAGAGACAATACGTCTTCACTTCACCGCATTGTGCAGCGCTCCCATGCCGACCCTCCTCTGCGCGAAAGTTGGCCTTTCTAACATATTTCAGATGGTGATGTTCACACTAGGAGATGATTATGTAAAGATATAACAATAATAATGCAGCCTATATGCGTCCCATTCAGGCCATCTCTCAGAGAGAGAGTATGGGCTTAATCCCGTGCCCGACGCTGGTTAGCTATTTCAAGGGCTGAGGTATGTGAAAATATCAGGCACGCATGTTAAGATAATATACTACGGTAGTGTCGGACGTGTCTTGGACAGTTTTTTTGGGTTCCGTATTCGAGCGGTAGAAGAAGAAGATGCAGAAAATGAAAGGCATTTATTATACCAACAAGATACATCACAGAAACAAAATAAGCAGATAAGTTACATAATATGCACAATAACAGAAAGAAAAGTAAATACACAACAGACAAAACGAATAAATAAAAAGGGACTATAGATGTAGCCTGTAGTGTATCTAAGTAGTGGCGCATAGTTAGAACGCTGGCCTCACGTTTGGGAGGTCGTGGGTTCAAATTCCGGCATGTACTTTGTTTTCTAAGTTACGTACATTCGTGAATTGGTAGGAGCAATACCACTCGCTAACGGCGAAGGCAAATATCGTGAGGAAACCCTAGTGTTTTAGGAATTTATATGCCTCAGCGCTTGCTATTTAAAATGGCCCGACTATGGGGCTAGGTGCGGATCAGGTTTAATTAAGTATGCCTCCAACTTCTGTCTCTATCTCTGACTTATAAACTACTTATAAATAAGAGTGGTTTTTTTACACAATATGCGTTATTATAGCGGATTGCCCAAAAATTATAAAAAATTAAGGCTATTACCCATGCATCTTTACATGTGACACCCATTCACGACTTTTCGTTTTTGCTCTATCGTAAGAGCGGTAATACATACACTAAAAATGTATAACACGAAACGAGCGCTGATGCACACATTTAAAAGTTCATTGGGTGTTGACCTGAACCTGAAACTCCACTCCCACTACCATACAATCAGTTTCGGAAATGGTTAAGGCTGCAAACAGAAACCCAGCATGCCAAATTATTGAAAATGGAAAATCGAAATGCAGACAAGCCAGGGAGGCTCTCTACCAACAATGTCGAAGCGCCTCACACGCAGCCGTCTGAGGGGACGCATTCTCCGCAAAGCTGCGGCACTTATGAAGTTATGACGGGCTACTGCCCACTGAGTAAACACTTCCACGCCATGGGACTGACTGTCAGCCCGCTATGCCGAGGATGCCTCAAGGAAGACGAAACACCTGCCCACGTAACTATTCACTGTGAGAGCATAGAAAAGCTCCACGATCGGAAAGCTGGGATTCCTTCGGGAGGCCAGCAATAAATTTGGTGCACTGTGGCTGGCTTTCTTTTCCGGCTAGAGTGATCTCACAGCCCTGCTACGTACAATGGCCCAAATATGAGGCTAAGTGCGGAACCACACGACAAATTAAACTAACATAAACTTGCTGTCGACCGTACTCGTTTTACATCTCAATACAAACAACTTTTTAAAGGAGAGCAACTTTAAAATGGCGAAAAAGTATCAGCTATTCAGCAAATTGGCTGTGGGCAACAGCCTTTTTTCAAACTCTTCTTATTTATAAAAAAACACGATTTCTTAAAACGCCGATTAGAGTAGTCTGTGGTAGGACAAGGAACAAGGAAAAGTCGTAACCACAGATTAAATAAACTGCTTCTTAGGAGTGGCTTAGAGGAATCCTCGGTTTCTCGTACGCCAACAATCTGTTAATTTACTTTAGCCAACTTTGGCCAACTGACAGCTTTTGACAACGGATTAAATGAGTAATTAGCGTTTTAGATGTTGCGAAGAATCATATTATGGAGCAGTCATAATAAAAAATTAAGCATACATAAGAACAATACTACAATTACGACTTAAAGACAATTTAAGAGTGATGATAAGTTCCACATTACACAATCACTTGTCCTGATCCCAAACTCTGTGCAATACCAGGCAAGGAAATACACTCAGACTGGGGCCATTTGTAACAAGTACCGCGGCATTCAATGGGAATCGAACCCACGACGTCTGTTTTGGTAGTTAACCGCTAGACCAACATAGTCAACATGCAGTTCCGATTGTATGCAACTAAAATAGCCGAGGAAACCTTCAAGCGGCCTTACATAATCGAATTAATGTATCTACCTTCATATAAAATCTCGATTATGAACCGAAGGACCGTAACAATAAAATATAATGCCCTTTGCGCAACAATAACAGCAGCCGATTGCAACGCTCCGCGAGAAGAAAAAGAAAGGAAATCAAGCGGGAAAGACGTGCCGATGATGTTGATACGTAATTTTTATTACACATTTACGTAATGCATCGTAATCGTACGTAATCAATATTGCGGCGCGTCTGCGCCTGCGTCTGCAGTGTAATATATAATACTCTGAAGCAACGAGGCACTAATGTTATGAAGCTGGTCTCTAAAAAACCTGTTAGTAAAAAAACCTACTTTTAGGTGCCGCCAATTTAGTAACAGAACCGAGTTCAAGAAAACAACGCACTAAAAGTAGTTTCTTTAATTTTCTTATGGATCCCACTAACAGGTTGTGACAAAATTCGTATAGGAGCATTCTTTTGATACCCCCTTTCTAACAAAAAAAAATAGGACAACTGAAGAAGAAGAAGAAGAGGAATGACATTTATTATACCAACAAGATACACCACAGAAACAAAATAAGCAGATAAGTAACATAATATGCACAACAATAGAAATAAAATTTAATTTCTGTTAATGTAATCTTTGTGTACAATAAAGAATATTCTATCCATCTATCTATACACAACAGACAAAACGGACAAATAAAACATGACCATAGATGTAGTCTGTGATGTATCTAAGTTGCCACAAAAGGCAGCTGACTCACTGTTGTGCTGAGGAAGTGATCCCTCAGCGCGGATTTTCAGTCAGTGCCTACGGTAACCCATAATTGTACTACTGAGTGCGTGCCGTGGTGTAGTTAAAACATAAACATAACATAAACATTTACATACAGGCACATACATTGCTTCTGGCCCCACACTAGGATACCCTGTGTCGTGGGAACCGGAAACAACGACATTACAAACGTGTAAACATCCAAGACCTGGGGTATTTTTTTTTTGTCCCCAGCCGGGATTCGAACCCGGGACCTCTCGCATGGTATGCAGATGCACTACCGCTGCGCCACGAGTTCGTCAAATTACGAGAATTATATCAAATGCAATAACATACATACATAACTGCGAGTCGGAATCGCCCACCAAGGTTTCCATACACATTTGTAAGTACGCAGTTTTTTTCCGAGCTTTCACACAAAATAGTTTCAGTTTATGGAAAGTCATATAACTCTACATAGTGTACCTCAAAGCATTGAGGTGTTATAAAAGATCTAATAACACTCACAGTGATTGCTATATCGCCTTGTTACTCTATTTATTATCGTTCATCTCAAATTGCACGGTAATCTGAATACACCAAACGGTGCGTAATTCTACTGAATGTTTATTATTCACATTTATATGGTGCGGTGTCTGTCTAGACTGAATAATTACTCTATCATTAGTGAATGAAAGAGGTTTATCACGATCGTGGCAAGTGGCGAACCTTGGTATCTGCTTACCTCTCAGAGATACGGGCGTGAGTTTACGTATCTGCAATTATACGCTTTGTTTACCGCAGCTGCCTTGCTAGCGCCAACAAGTTAGCGACAAAAATACTTAGTAGTGTTAAGCTCACCTATGTACAAATGTTCTTTTTTAACATAACATAACATAAACTCACGCCTGTATCCCAGAGGGGTAGGCAGAGACCAGGGACTGCCACTTGCTACGATCCTGACAGATCACTTTCGCTTCCTCAACATTCATTAGTCGTTGCATGCACGCACGCCGGTTTCGGGTACTTTTTATTTTGCCCTTTGTTAATACATCCTCTATTCTTTCTCTTCTTGTTCTTTTTTATTGTGCAATAAAGGATTTTCAATCAATCAACATCTTTTTTTACAGATAGTATTTACAAAAAAACGTCTGTACAGTCTCTCATTCATGTCTATTGCATTTTAGGATCCACAACCGTGAACCTAGGATCATAGACCTGGGACTAGATAGCATTTATGCCAAAAACGCCCATTTTTGGCGTTATTGTTAATCTGCAAAAGAGATAATATGATTTTTTTCCCTTTGTGGCTAGTTTTACTCTATGGAGCCCCTTAATGTGGAACGTCAAGATAAAAAAGTGAGTCTTTAAACTTGTGCTTTATTATGTGTAGCTAGGTAAGAAAAATTCTCAAAACTATGTTCGTACCGTAGGGAAGATTTTTTTTTTTTCAATACTGTTCAATTTCGACACCTATAGGTACAGATCTCTGGTATCCGCTATAGACGAAGGTATAAATCAAATCAATAAGTCATACTCGTAATGTCACGGTGCTTACGTTCTAGATTTGAATGACATATTCAATTCTGATTCACAAGTCATTGGAAAAACAATAGTTATGGAGAAAAAAATCTACGGCTTAACTGCTCGTAAGTAGGTACCTAGAAACGGAAGGAAATAAACATCTTCAAGGAAAATCACTTATTAAAATCAACTTCTAAATAAGGTGAAAACGCATTGCACATTAATCTTACTGGGCAATTCAAGGCACATTGCCTTCAGCTTTTGGTCAGGTGGGAAGAGATACGAGTTTGCAACCGGAAGTAGGACATTGGAGAGGTTGAGTTCCGACGCAGTTGACACTGACATAGATAAAAAGTGGCAGTTTGTATAACTGAAGGAGGTTGTAGCATACTCCGTGACGCAAGAGCTGTGGTAGCGTAGTGGGTAGAACATTGGACTCGGAAGCGAGAGACACAGGTTCGATTCCCAGTGCGGGCAAACACCTATGACTTTGTTTTCTAAGTTACGTACATTTGTTAAGTTATAGTAGCAATACCACTCACTAACGGTGAATGAAAACATCGTGAGGAGACCTGGGTGTCTGAGCTACTCACATACCTCAGCGCTTGAAATCGCCAATCCGCGGTGGGCACGCGTGACGGTTAAGCCCATACTTTCTCTCTGAGAGAAGGCCTGTGCCCTACAGTGGGACGTAAATAGGTTGTTTAAGCTGTGAAGCATCGATTTTATCTGTTGTGCGAACCCACTGACCTTTATGCTGAAACGCAGCAGGTTTTTTTAAATAAACGGCCCTGGATACAGATCTTTTTAAGCCCTTTTTTGTTTTAGTACCAGGCACACTTTTTTAATATTGAGATATATAGAATATTCTTTATTGTAATACAGGAGTATTTAAGACTTAACAATAATAGAGTACGGTATAATTGCTTTATTACTTACGGCCGGCGGCCTTATTACTAAGAGCACTTAATTTCTTCCAGAAAACAATTGACGGAAAAATATAAAGAGGCCAAATGACGGATAGTCCCTGCAACTAGACAATAGTGAATAAGATATCACGATATCAAGATATAGTTTTACATTATATCACTTCAGTTCAACGGAGAAATATGGTAATCTTAGAAAACTCAAACAGAGCTAGAGATCTGCCAGATTTTTTCGGGGCATTTTTTTATATAGCCTATATACGACCCACTGCAGGGCCTTCTCTCAGAGAGAATATGGGCTTAATAACCACGCCTGCCCACCGCGAATCAGCAATTTCAAGCGCTGAGGTGTGTGCGTTTGTGTGAGTCAGATAATATAAAATAAAATCATTTATTTACCGAAAGACAAGTTTATCTGTCCTCTGTTGCTTATTATTATTAAAGTAAATACGTTCTATTCATTCTGTGAATAGCTAATCTCGTCGTGAGTTCGATTCCCACTGGGGGGCGCCGTACATTTGTACAAATGGCCTCAGTCTGGGTGTATTTCCATGTTTGTGATGTCCTTGCCTGGTTACCATAGCACAGGGTATCCTAGTTTGGGACCAGGTCAAGTGATTGTGTTGTGTGGAGCTTATAAATTTAAACAGTAATGCTTCGTGCGATCAGGACCAACGTAGCACTTATTGCAGGGGTAAGTTACTCGATGTAAGTCTTTCACCGTCCCGGATCTCTGGCTATTCATTCCACGAACATAACCAGCGACATTCTCTAAAGTATTTTTAATTGCACCAAGACATTTCCGCCTCAGTCGAGACAAAATTAAATAGAAAGTTCAGCTTTTCCTTTGCTAAATGTCTAACGTAATTGAAGTTAACGTGCGCTAGTTTTGTTTATGGGGAAGCCTTTTCTACAAGAACTTAAATTATTTAAGTAGACAATATTGAGTATCACGAAATAAATAATAATAATAATAAAACAAATTTATTACCTAAGTTAATTATAGTTCTGTAGGCACTTACAAGTTACAGTTTATTTTACATAGGTATTTAAGTCCCTGACTCCTTAACTAGGGGACCCTTAGAAGTCACTTTCTTCTTCAGTATATATTCACTACCGTACAATAACTGATACTTACGTTAATCTGTCTCTAGTCAATATTTTTTATAAATTTTGCGATTGGAATTAAGACGAATTAATTTCTCGAAACAATAAAAATTAAAAATAAACAATAAGGATGCTAAATGTGTATTGCATGCGCGTGTGTGTGTGTGTGTGTGTGTGTGTGTGCCATTTCCACTAAAATCGGCCTTTTTTGGCATAAATGGTATCTAGTCTCAGGTTTACGATAGATTTTTGTAGATATGATAGATTTTTTATGAAGCCTTTAGACGTGTCAATGCAGGGCACAGGCGTTCTCTCAGAGAGAGAGAGAGAGAGAGAGTGCAGGGTTAATTACCACGCATGCCCACCGCGGATTGGCGATTTCAAGCGCTGAATTATATAAACACCTCAGGCACTCAGGTTTACTCACGATGTTTTCCTTCACACTAGAATAGATAAGATATGACTTTTTTCAATAGTGGCGCCAGTGAGGCCATGGGCCCCGTAACCTTTGCATTAGATTCTCGATGATGCCCCGTTCGCACACCCTCTGACCTGCGCTGAACACACGCCATTATCTCTGGAAGCGACTGAATAACCTATAAAGTAACAGCTACCAATGAACATTGCCATTCGAAGGGCTCCCTCGTAAATAATTGCGGAACATCAGGAGCTCGGATCGATACGGCGGCTTGCTCAGCTCCGATGCGGTTATCTAGATCTACAATTTGAAAAAAATATCTGCGCCCAATTACAGCGTGATTCTGAAATCGTTAGCAATATGTTGAGGGAAATATAATTACGAATGATTTAATAGAAGCAGATTAATTTATCCATGAACAAAGGTGAAAATATAAAAAGTGTCAACCTTCTCAGTCCTGACCTTTAAAATAACAATTGAAAACCATTGTTATTTCTAAGGTCAGGACTGAGGAGGTTAAATATACAACAGTTATATGTTCTACCTACTATAATTCATGGGCTTATGAATATTCATGCGCAATATTCATAATATGTTTTACCATGGTAATGGTATAACATAATACAAACTGAATTTGAACTGTACTCGTTTACTTTTTTATTTTACAATTATCCGACGTTTTGGTACTTTTGCAAGTGCCGTGGTCTCGGTAGACTGAGGTGCTCATGTTAACCTTAGAAAATACTATAATGGTATAACATGTTTGTAAGTATTTGTGCTTTTCGACGTATTTGTTTCAAACTGTGAATCCAAAGTAAACGTGATATACATACGTTGTAGAACGTAGCGTTAAAAAATGTTTTCTATTATGTTAAATGTTTAAGAATCTATCGTCCGATATGCGTAAACAGGTAAAAAAGACATTTGAGTTGCCCGGCGCCAACCATAAGTGATTATGTTGTGTGAAAGTTATTATTATTATTAATAATAAACATCAGCCCAGTACCAAGAAATGGCACCAAGGCTGAACGCACCACATGCGCCGGCGCAACCCGTGGGAGCGAATCCGCCGCGCGCAATCTCACGCAATCCCGCACTGCATTGTCTATCCACTACACTAGCGAATACGGGAGCTTCCGGGAGCATCATTTGTCTTTTAAATTAAGGTAGGAGTGCAAAGAGGCAGGAGGAAAGGAGTACAGAGAGCCGACGGCCAAGCAAAAGTGGACGCACCGAGTAAATGGAAGCGGTTAATTTCCTCACCAGTTAGTATAGATTAGAGCTCTTTATTGCACACCAAATGTAATAAAGGTACATAGGAAAGTAATGTACCTTATTGAATGTAGGTAGGTACTGAAACAAAGCCTTAAATCGCCTAGAGGTTTTATTCGATAGATTTATTTTAACTGAGCATAGCAAAGAAAAAATATATTTTTGTATTACAATTCCCAATAATACCATTCACAACATTCAACACACCCTCTAATACTCACTCACAGAATATACATATAACCTCACTTACACACACATACACCACACATGCACACGTACATACACAAAAATTACACACAGAAAGGAACTTTTTTACTTCGCTTTGTTTATATGTATTTAACTAATAATTAATAATAATTTTGGTCAAATATATTGTCGTTTAAATATAACCATTTATATTTAAATGAAATATAACATATCGGGTTTATATTTAACCAAAATCTATGGACAACAACTCGCACTTTAGGTAGAATAGTAGGGAATTGACTTTGTTTGCTGTTAGGCTTCTATGCCAAACAATTAATGTACAAATTCTATAGTAAAACGTTGCAGTAATTTTTTTCTCAATATCCATTATATTTTTATTATTTTATCTGAATCCCACATACACGAAATCGCGGCTACATGCTTATTCTTATTCTTATTCTTATTCTTCTTCGATCTTAATTAAATTTGACTGGACGCTATGACAAGAAAGTAACGATTATAATAAATAAAATACCTAAAAATATTCAACAGCATTCTCATACTTGCTTAATTAATCAAACTAGGCTGACGCTGTCAAGACGTATGCAGAGGTCTCAATTTAGAGTTTTTTTTTGCAAAAGTAGGTTGCAATCTTGCACATCACAGATTTTAATGATAGATAAATTACGTACAGGCCGCTGCAACGCCGGCGTGTTTTTGTTCGATAATCGCTCTTAATACACGCGTAATAATACACGGTGTACCGTGGGGCAGGAACAGGAGGCGTATAGCCTAGTGCAGCGACTGTTAAATATAACGATATAAAAAGTGGGCTTTGTGGAAAAGTCAATTCAATTAAATTTTTGATATGGCAAATGTCGGCAATTGTGTAAGCCGATGTAGACTATCTCTGCCAGGGCCACTGGGAGAACACCGGAGAAAAGTTATTGGACTTTTCCAATAATTATTAACATTTTGTAAAATAATTAACATTTTTATATTGGGCTATCAAAAATTAAAGAGGTCTGTAATGTTGGCGTCCCGCAGCCATAAAAATTTAGGAACCGCTGGTCTAGTGTACCTGTTTGACAACAAGCAGTTTACTTTCAATTTCCGCTCAATAGTAAAATATGTCTTCACTCAAACGTCTGTTGGTCTATTGCAAGCTTGTCGTTGCGACGACGTAAAATGTAATATTTAATAATTTAATATCTTTTCACGTAACTAAATCTATGGTGAAATGGGTAGTGTGAAGCGTTTAAAGATTATTGGTAGAGCCTCTTTGGCTAGACTGCATTTTTTCGTTGAAATGACATTATATAAAACACTGTAAAAATAATAACCACTAACCCGACTGCTGAGCATTAACTACTAAGCAGGCGGGACCAACCTAGGTGCCTTGCAGTGAGGTTACATTGTTGAATTTGGGTCTCGTCTGCTAAGTACCTTGTCAACGCTCAGCAGTCGCGTTAATGGTTATTTTATTTTACAGTTTTTTTTATTTTAGTCTTTTTTTACTTTTTCGATGTATTTTTGTTGATTTTATCTAGCCTATGACACGCGCGCAAATACGACGAATCGATTGAGATCTTATTTGTTGAAATCTGACTATTGGTTAAGGAGTTATGACGGAACATATACATACATACATACATACATACATACACATAACCCTCCTTCTAATTCAGGAAAAGGTTCTAATTGATAGTTCAGAATACTTCTATCTCTCACTTGCACAAATATTTAATCTAGGTAGTTATGGAGTATGGCCTATACCTTCCTCAGGGAAGAGACCCGTGCCCCTCGGTGGGGACATAATGGGTTGATGATGAGTTATGCAGGGTTAGATTATAACTTAGAACATTACAAATAACGGCGTCACTGAAGTACAGTCGACAGCAGGTCAACCTTTACATTTTTGTTGCAAAGTCGTCCTTAACGTAACTAATTAGAGTGCACGTCTGTAAAGGTTGATGCGCTGTCGACCGCTCTTGCTGTCATAACGTTAATCTTGCGATATGCCCACAAATCGCCACAGTGTTTATTACTTAGCGCGCGCTTGTCAACAGCCAAACATGACATTCGAATATAGGTTCTTCTAACTAGATAACAAGGGATAGTTTCGCCTTTGCACAACAATGTTGTCATACAGTGAGAACATTTATCACCCACACATACTTTCCAAAAGGTATAAAGTAAAAGTAGTGGGACCGCCTTCTTTTAATGACGACGGAGATTCAATTCGTCGTCTTATATGGTGCATTTCGTACCTACAGTCGATTGCTGATAAATCTTAACATTTTGATCGTCCGTATCGTAATAGTAGGTAAAGTGCATGAACTTGAGAAATGTAGCTGAAGAAAGTTTGATAGATAGATAGAAAACACTTTTTTGCACACACGACACACCTTAAGAGGCTCCATGCAGTAACACTGGCGCCAGCCACCAATGGAAAAACTATTGTGTACTTATTCTTACTAGCTGACCTGGCATACGTTGTTTTGCCGTCATCATCATCAACCCATTATGTCCCCACCGAGGTGCACGGGTCTCTTCCCTGAGGAAGGTATAGGCCATACTCCACCACGGCGGCCAAGTCCGGATTGGTGGCCAAGTGTTTTGCCATATTACTTCACTTATATTTACTCATTAAATTTAGTTTATTATGGTGTTCCTCTATATTTCACTCATATTAATTCAAAACTAGCGGTCTAGAGACAATCTTTATTGTAAATATGTAAATATGAATTTTGTTATTCTGTAATAATAATAGATATTATTATTCATAATTTAATTAATAAATAAATCATTATATTTTAGGAAAAACTAATAATATATGTAAGCATTTTATGACGATATATATTTTTTTCTTCATTGTATGTATGTTATTGAAATTTATTAAATTCTTTTAACTGCACCACGGCACGCACTCAGTAGTACAATTATGGTTTACCGTAGGCACTGACTGAAAATCCGCGCTGAGGGATCACTTCCTCAGCACAACGCTGAGTCAGCTGCCTTTTGTGGCAACTTAGATATACCACAGGCTACATCTATGGTCATGTTTTATTTATTCGTTTTGTCTGTTGTGTATTTAGTTTTCTTATTGTTGTTGTGCATATTTGGTTACTTATCTGCTTATTTTGTTTCTGTGATATAATAAATGTCTTTCTTCTTCTTCTTCTTCTTCCAAATTAATTTAGCCAACAACCTATTCTCAGACCTACCAAATATACACAGAATATTTCATAAAACGACACGAGTTTTTTATGTATTGAATATTGATAGGTTTGGCAAAAAATGTCGGACCAATCTTTCAATCATATTAGTTGTGATTTTTAAAACCCACAACCGAGAACCTAGGAGCGCGGATCTGGGACTAGATAGCATTTATGCCAAAAACGGCCGTTTTTGGCGTTAATTCTATCTAGTCCTGGGTATTCTGTAAATGTTTTGTTTTATTCATGTAATTTTATGTGTGCAATAAAGTATAAAGTATTCTGCCTTAGGTTCATGGCTCTGGGTCCTGAAAATCACTATTAACACGATGTAGACATTGTACAGATACTTTTTGTAAAAACGATCTGTGAAAAAAGATATGATTTTTTTCACTCCGTAGCGCTAGTGTTAATCTAGGTTACGTTTATTTTAATTAGTAATTGTATATTGGGCGGGCATGTACCTATAACTTTGTTTTCTAAGTTATGTACATTTGTGAAGTTATAGTAGCGATTCCACTCGCTAACGGTGAAGGAAAACATCGTGAGGAAACCTGAGTGTCGGAGCTATTCACATGCCTCGGCGCTTAAAATCGCTAAACCGCAGTGGGCACACGTGGTGATTAAGCCCATACTCTCTCCCTGAGAGAAGGCCTGTGCCCTACAGTGGGACGTATATAGGCTGCTTATGTTATGTTCTATATTTGTGGAAGAGCGGGCCCTCCAGACACAGGTATTTCCATACTTACTAGGAGGGTCCAGCCCCCGTATTTTATTTGTAAGATTATAATGAAATAAACATTTAATTTTAATTTGGATTGAATGTTGTTTGCACTCCGATGGTGAAAAAAAATAATTAGATACATTATTGTCAATTAGTTAGACTACACTTTAATCGAACTTTAAATCAGTCGAATTTCTATCCCTCAATTCAGCCCAACGACTGTGTAAACTTTCTTTTTTGTTCTCAGAATTATTTACTAAACAAACATGTGATTTTCGGCATAATACAACACACAAACCACACTTTGTATTGTACTTTCGACTATTTTCCCAGAATCCCAGCACATATCTCCTATCGCTCTCGAGCTCGTGTTATTATGTTGAAAACTTTTCACACATTACCGCTGTCTCCGACATTACGGCGGTTCCCACACGACAATTTGCATGGAAGAGGAAGTATTTGCTTGTCCATACTCAATGTTTGCACTTTGTCCCAGTGATGTACTTACAGTACCTAATGCGAGAAAAGTTGTGCAGCGCATAGTAAATGTATAGCAAGAGGTAAGTCCGAACATAGGAATGAATATTTCAAGCGTCTACCTGTTGCCTTTATCAGCGCATAGTAAATGTATAGCAAGAGGTAAGTCCGAACATAGGAATGAATATTTCAAGCGTCTACCTGTTGCCTTTATAAATATCGAGCAAAAAACGGCATAAAAGTCAGGTTTGTTGTATGGGAGTCCCCCTTAAATATTTATTTTATTCTGTTTTTGTTGTTATAGCGGCAACAGAAATACATCATCAGTGAAAATTTCAGCTGCCTAGCTATCACAGTTCATGAGATACAGCCTGGTGACAAACAGACAGACGGATGGACAGACGGACAGACAGATGGACAGTGAAGTCTTAGTAACAGGTTCCCATTTGGCACCCTTCAGGTACGGAACCCTAAAAACAGAGGTGCAGTCTGTACAGTCGACCGCGGGGCCGAGTTTCATAAAAGTACAATTCGTAGACATTCGTATGACAATCCGACGTACATTGCGTAGCGGAGTCTTCTTACTTGTCTGTGGGTTCATTGAGTTCGCAATGAACATCGAATTGCCACAGTAACTCGCGAATTGTAGTTCTATGAAACAGGCTGGTGAACCGCTATATTTTTGGTGCAAAGTCGTCTTTAGCGTAACTGATTAGAGTGCACGTTTGTAAAGGTTAATGTGCTGTCGACAGTACATATCAAGATAGAACATACTTTACACTTTGACCCTCGAATAAATACAAATCCAGGTCAAGCGTCACAGAGCTAGCTTTGTAAGTTCAATACTGAGTAAAAGTAAAAGACAACATAACTTTAAAACGGTGACAAGGACTAGATTCCGATTGGTGAAAACAATAGTGGATAAGGCAAAAAAGATACAGAAACCATGAAGAGATCAGCCATAATACTACCCTAACTAAGCTTACCGAAAGTTCATATGAATGCCTAAGCTAACGCCTCGATCAAACACACGTACGGAACTATCAACGTAACTCAAAGCGATGCAAATCTCCAGGAAGTTATCGAGATAGACGTAACAAACAACACTAATATACATTGCCACCATCATTGTGCGTATGTGTGGTCTCACCAGGTCGTTCCCAGACGTGCCTAATGCCCGTTGTGTAATAGCGCGGGAAGGTAAAATCGGAGAAGGTGATAAGTTGACACGTTTCCGAGAAGGAATTGGCTGAAACATCTACTCCTCTGTTACGCGCACCAAATCCTGAACGATTCCAATCGTCTAATTGTCAAATTCCATACTAATTACCAACCGCATACTGCAATCGCCAACACGCCTGCCAAGCGTGGCGATTATGGCAAAACCCCTCATGGTTTTGAAAACCACGAAGGAGGCCTATGTCCTGCAGTGGGCGTCTAATGGCTGCTGATGTTCATGATGATACTAATCATCATCATCAGGCAAACGTCAGGATTCCGACAGGACTTGGTGCGGGTATTTAGGGCGTAGTACAACACAGAGTTGAACTGCCCCTATAATACAGTCGACTCCTCAGGAACGTCAGGAATGTTTGCTATCTTGACTATCGAGGAATTGACAGTCAAATAACTAGATTAGGTAGGTCAATTTCTTGATAATTAAGATAGCAAATGTCAGGAATCCGTCAGGATGTGGCGCGCGTAATATAGGGTCTGAACCGCCTTTGCTGATGAGTCTTTAGGACCTAGTGAATCCGAAACTTCTTGGAGCTTGTTTTACTCATAATAATACGAACTTTTATTGAAGGACCAACACCGAAACTGCGTATAAAAAAAAGAAAAAACACGATTCCCATGAAATGAAAACCTTCTCCTTTTTTGAAGCTGGTTAAAAATAGTCCGACAGACAACGCACACCATAAGCCAGTGGACCTACATTAGAGGAAATATTAATGTACCAGGGGATTTGTGAATGACGAAACATTTTATAACGCCACATAGTATCCGCGAACAAAGAGAAACGGTTTTTTTTAAATAATTTCTTTCTTATAGAAGTATATTTGTGGCTTTCATCAATTTTACAGTCATTTACTTATTAATCTGACATCACCATTCGATGTATCGAAGATGGGATAGATTTTTTATGACCTGACATGACAAAAAATCTATTAAAGAACTTCTTTATTAGTATATTTAATTGTCCCGTGTCATCTTAGATAAGCAAATTCATGAATATTGCAGTGTTGTAGAGCTAGGTACATTTTTAGAAATTCCGATACAATGCGACGAAGTGCTCAAAAGAGTCGTCACATGGAGCAATTATTGTAATTAGAAATTCAACTTCTCATATTGTACATACCTGCTGTAAATGACAGGTGATGGCTATGTGTACATTCTGCTGTAAAAGTCAATGTTTAGATGACGTACCAGGTATTGAAGTGAATAAATTAACCAGGCCGTTTGCTCAGTTGGGTTGTAAATGATCTCGTCATAACGAATAACAGTCAATCAAGGGTAATAACAGGCTGGTGCTGTTCATGTGTACCTAAAAGCCACGAATGCTGCCAATACTATAATTTTAATGTGTATTGGGATGTTGACGAGAATAGCCAGATCGTGTACAATTGAAAATAGCCAATAAATAAATTGGAAAACATATCTACAAACTCAGTAAACTCAGTATTGAATTATTTATTCACAGGACAAGGACAAGGATTTTTAAGGACAATGATGTTACAAAATTGTTACATACATATCCTGTAATCACAGAGTTAACTGAGGGGCTGTTTATTTACAATAAAAGACAAGTGTTCCTTTTTCAATATACGGGTTCAAATAAATCTTATTTAATTTACTTGGGGTGCGAAAAGCGGTGAAATTGTTTTACTTAAATTATTCCAGTCTTTATACAAATTCTCCTATTGCATCTACCATTTGTACCTACACAAACTACACTTGATTTGTGGATTGAGGAAATAAACATATTTGTATTTGTATTACGCCAGTCCAAGGTGATATTTTTCTTCCTCCGTATCTCTCTTTTTATATTCGCTCCCTCTCCCTATCTATCTGAAATAGCAGTAATAGTACCAAACATTTACCTAAAAGAAAATAAAAAATCAGAAGAAGCATCTTGTTCTCCAGATGACTTTCGAAGCTCACTATCCCAATAAAAAACTATTATGACGTTTGCGATTGAAAGGCAGTTACAATGAGACGACGAGCGATGGAGCGACAAAAAAGCATCTCCATTGTGTTGTATGGGAACCGTGATCCACAACAATGGGCGAAAATTAGTATTCGCCATGTTGGTCAAGGAGGTGAAGATTATAAATGGGACGGTGCAGAAGCCAGAATCATAATTACGAACTGATAAAAGAAAGCAAGCAAGCTTGGAACCAATGGCCCATGCAGTGGGGGAGAGATCGCTAGACTGCTATTTGAAGCAGCCGTGGTGGCTGGATGAGAATGGCCAAGGATAGAAGGCGGCGTTCCTTGGTCTAAGTCCAGCAGTGGACGAATATGGGCTTAATAAGCAGCCTACGTCCCACTGCAGGGCAAAGGCCCTATCTAATAGAGATATTACCTATGGACTTAATCCACGGGTGCTCACCGCGGATTAGCGATTTCAAAAAGTGCTGAGAATGTGTACACCTCAGACACTCAAGTTTTCTTACGTTATTTTTCTTCACATTTAGCGAGTGTTATTGCTACTATAAAATAAAAAATGTGCCTAAGTTAAAAAACAAAGTCATTGGTAGACGGGATGGACAATTAACTGTTAGAAACAATGAGATCAAACAGAGCTGGTTCTGTTGATAAGCGACTCTGTGCTACATACATTTGGATAACCATCGTGTAGGCTTTAATACGGTTTTCTTGTGACCATAAGATAAAGTAAGAAAATCATCACGGTCATGAAAACTCAAGTAATATATTAGGGGTTAAAGTATGAAATTGCCGTTTTATTGCAATAGGTTCTTTGAATTGACATAGAAATTTCATGGTTTGAGGTTTTCGAATAAAACTTTTTTCAAGTGGTTTCTATGATGTTCTTTTTTTAAAAAATGTGAAACATTTGAATATCGACTTTCAATTGTTTTTGTTATTCAATTTAGACAAGAAAGATGGATACTGCGAAAATTCGAGTGATTTTTGAATACGAGTTCCGACGCGGAACTAACGCGGCAGAAACAGCCCGCAATATCAATGCTGCGTTTGGAGAGGGGTCTACTAATGAACGCACCGTGCGATTTTGGTTTAAACGCTTTCGTGATGGAAATTTCGACTTAAAGAACGAGCCACGAGGAAGACCGCCCACACAGGTGAATAACGATGAATTAAGAGAGATAGTGGAAGCCGACCCTAGTCAAACTACCCAGGAATTAGCGGCATGGTTTAACGTTACCTTACCCACAATATTGATTTACTTGCGTCAAATCAATAAAATAAAAAATACGAAAAATGGGTGCCTCATGATTTGACTGATCTGCACAAAGAAACGCGTGTTGAAACTTGTGTTGCCTTGTTGAACCGGTACAGAAATGAAGGAATATTGGATCGAATTGTAACATGTGATGAAAAGTGGATTCTTTGTGATAACCGGAAAAGAAAAATGCAATGGCTGACCCCAGGTCAAATGCCACAACAGTATTCAAAAATCACTCGAATTTTCGCAGTATCCATCTTTCTTGTCTAAATTGAATAACAAAAACAATTGAAAGTCGATATTCAAATGTTTCACATTTTTTAAAAAAAGATAGAAACCATTTGAAAAAAGTTTCATTCGAAAACCTCAAACCATGAAGATTCTATATCAATTCAAAGAACCTATTGCAATAAAACGGCAATTTCATACTTTAACCCCTATTATTAGTGTCTTCGTAGTCTTAAGTAATATTTAATGATTCGCCTGCTCACACGTTTTTCTTTTTAATTATAACACGGTGGGACAGTTGACGTTGCTATAGAGATTGGCTAAATATTAAAAGTATATCAAAAGATACAATATTAATCTACGCGTGCACCAAAAACACAAAAAAGCAACTTCATCCATTAATATCAAAAGTACGTAACTATTATTTTAATGTTACCAAACAAAATAAACATACAGGCAACAATGAAAGCACGAAGCCTCAAATTCACGACCACAGAACAAGTGACGCAATAATTCGAACTGATAAAAGTTTATACAAAAAGACAAGAAAAATAAGGCAGCACGAACGCACTGGCACAATAGAAACAGTTTTTGCCTAGTCTGAAGAGAAGATGATAATTCTTTTTTTTTTTGTCTTTGCAACCAGTATCTGTCAGCTGATACAATACGGTGAAATGGAAAGTTTCGATTGCTTTTTGCCATCGTTCACTTTCTTAGCTCAGCACTCGGATGTAACCGATTAATACAGACGCTCAAAAGGCGTTTGGGACAAATAATACTGCTAAATACTTTCATATTAAAAAAAAATATCATTATAACATTATAAGCCATTTTGTAAGACCAGAAAGGTGCTTCTAGTATACTGCATAAGGTTACATTCACATCTTTTTATACTGTCCATATTCAGCTCATACCATAATCATGCATTGAAGAATCTTGGTGCTTGGAATCTATCATTCTCCATCCTACTCTGGTCACAGGCCAGTTCCTTCATAGCTACGTTACGTTACGACATCCCCATTTTATTTAATTTTATTAAGTAAACTTCTCTTTATGCTTTCTCTACCTCTTTTTCTTTCCATGGTGTTTTTTTAGGTTACTCAAATTCAATCTGTCTAATGTTGTATAGATAATGGTAGGGAACCCTTCATGTACGAGTCCAACTCGCACTTGGCAGGTTTTATTATAAAGTTGTCGTAACTTCACAAGTGCTCCAACGTCTTTCCTGTCATATACTCGATCGTCCTCAAAATAGTTTCCTCTCTTCTTAATTGTTTTTCACCTTTCGTTTGTCACCTTTTCCGTTCAGCTATTCTCTACATTCTCCTTCAAAACCATAATTTCGTCTATGTTTCATTAACTTAAAGAGTATATTTTTCATGTATTATTCATCATCATCAGTCATTTAACGCACACTGCAGGACACAGGCCTCCTTCGTGGTTTTCATAACCATGAGGGGTTTTGCCATAATCGCCACGCTTGGCGGGCAGCTTGGCGATCGCAGTATGCGGTGGGAATCTTAGGAAGACGCTGCTGCCCGTCTCCTGGTAATTTATTTCCTTCATCGCCTTCTACGACATCCATGGAAGGAAATGGAGTGACGCTAT
This sequence comes from Yponomeuta evonymella, assembly GCA_963969515.1. Classification (NCBI taxonomy): domain Eukaryota; kingdom Metazoa; phylum Arthropoda; class Insecta; order Lepidoptera; family Yponomeutidae; genus Yponomeuta; species Yponomeuta evonymella. The sequence continues at coordinate 4,579,702 of OZ018363.1, forward strand.
TCTTAATCACACGGATTTTTGATCGCACTAAAACGTTATTTGACCAAAATCACCTTCAAGTCAGCGTTCTCGTCATTTCTATTGCGTGACACTAGTAAGCTAAAGAACGATGGTATCTCGTCGATCATTTCCAATGAGGGTACTTACATCTCGCTCTGTAATTATTGTGTCAAAGAGCGGTGTTTACTAGCACGATATAAGTACTTAGTAATTTCGAAGTTACTTACTGTACTCATCAGTGTTATTTGTATTACTATAGCTAACATTAGCAATAAAAACTGCATGAATGGATAAAATTATGTGCACTGTAAACCACATTTTTATATGATTGCAGTCAAGTTTTAATGCCGTGTGAAAATCAGGATTTTCCATTTAATTCTTGTTAAAATTGCTGGATATCATGACAATTGAGGTATACATCATAAGGTATTGTAATGCCTAGTTCTTCAAGACAGTCGGCTTTTTCTTGTTGCCGACAACAATGGGAAATCAATCACCATTGATGTGAACATTAAAATGATTTTGTATTAATAGAGTTGCGGTCATCACAACGATGAGTCAATGCAACGCTCATGTTTCTATTCTTATACAAACCTTGACAAACAGAAGCTACGTGCGTAGATATTATTAAACTATATTTCATTTCATTCAGGAAAAGCTCACTCAGGTACGAGTGTAAAAACAAACAATTCACAATAGAAAAAGTCAGGAAACTGGAATACAGGTTGATATTTCTTGAAGGACGACGGACGGATGAGCAAACAATTTGATAGACAGTATTGCTTGTCGTATGTTACCTGTTTCTATCAATTTTTTTTTATATCTAGAGAAGTTCCGAATTAAGTAAAGTATACATACATCATTCCATCATTAACAAATTTTCAAAATCAAGCTCCACTTTGTGCAGATTGTTTCTTGGGCAATTAAGAATTTCGAAATCGAATCAAATTCCACCATCATGCCAGGGCAAAATTCTTTAGGATTTACCAGGGCCGCGTTTAATAAAACTACAATTCGTAGTTTATTATTACAATTCGACGTACATTGCGTAGCAGAGCCTACTTGTTAATCTGTGGGTGGTTTAATCAACTTTGCAATATACATCGAATTGTCATAGTAAATTATAAATTGTAGTTTTATGAAATAGGCCCCAGACCGTCCTCGGGCATAACATCTTCCCCGATGCTACCAAGTACCTACTTGAAAACCATGTGCTCTTCCCTTCATAAGATCACTGTCTTGCTCTCATTAAACATAGAATTGGGCCATATTTTCGATGCTATTGCTTCCGTAGCTCGGCTAAGTTAGTTTATCTGATTTTTTTTTTCAAGGTGAATTTCGGGGTTGGTTCAACAAGTAGAATACTTACGACTTACCTGTTCTTCAATGTGTTCTTAGCAGTGATAGTTAAAAACATAGATGTCTAACTAGAGTTAAAAAATTACGCCACGTTCAGTTGTTGCTTATCAGTTATGTTACCAATCGGAGCGAATTACCCGGCAAAACATCTTTGCACCTGCCACCGTCAGACCGCCATCTTGCGAGGTACCTAGATATTTCGACGGGTCACACATCATGAAGTCAATGTTTTGAGGTTTTTGTAGAAAACCAATCATAACTTACGCTGACATAAATTTACTATCGCTCAATCAACGTTCACGTCGTCACACGTGGCGCACAGAATGAACCAATCACAGAGTGATTTACTCTGCAGCACATCTTGCGCCCATTTCATTGGTACAGACTAATCGAGAGGGCAGGGGCCGTTTTTGAGAGTAAATTTTGTAGGAAGAAATACTTCTATGGTTTTTTTATTTATAGTTCTTAGTTTGTGTTAACATTGAACTGCGCAGTTGATACTTGTATGGTAATTAAGACGATTAGGATGAAGTCAAGTTTGTTATGTTAAATTAAAAACATATTTGCCTTTTTTTGTAACCATGACTGTATCCTTCTGCTGGGAAAGGCCTCTCCTTTAGACTTCCATTTTTTTCTAATTTCCTAAATTAAATCACTAAGAATACTAAGAATAAATAAGAATAAGAATACTAAGAACATGCCTGTTTCTCTTACAAGAATATGCCTTTTGAAGGGTTGTATGATATTATACAAAAATGTAAGTAGATCATAACCATCCCTTAAGATCGTCTCATGTGATATTTACAGTATGCTACTTTACTTTACGATATAAGTTAAACCAGCCTTGAAATATTCGGTAGTGAGGTCAAACGTGCACTCAACAGCGGATCAGCCTTCATATTGTGAAATTTGGTCAGTTTTCTGTTAAATTACAATGTAAAGTCACTGCCTCGTTGGTTTAGCGGTAACACGCTCGACTACCCAAACAGATGTCATCTGTTTGATTCCCGCTGCAGGCCGCCGCACTTGGTTTGCACAAACGGCATCAGTATGGGTGTTTCTCCATGTTTGTGATGACCTTGCCTGTTTAGACTTTGCCTGTTTGGACGGCAGAACTGGTGATTGTTTTGCGTGGAAGATATTATTATTATCATCATCATCATCATTAATATGAAGCTTGGATTGTGAACCCAGGTGATGGTATGGTGCCTTCTGTCGGTCATCTCATCTACTTTATAAAAAAGTGCGTTGGTGTACGATTAAATCTAACGCGGCGCTTAAGGGTTATGACTTACGAGCCTTATGGCTTATGACACGTAATAATGCATGGGCCAAATGGCTCAATAAAGCAGTGTTGAGGTCGACTGATTACCATAAAGTCGCACTGTCAAGGTGAGTATAAGACACTTACGGTAATTAACAAACAGAAAAGCCGGCCAAGTGATTTCCCGGTTTTTCTGAAAGCCCTGTGTGCCCTGTTCCACTTTAAAAAGTGAGCACCATACATCATTCATAACAGCGCCGGTGGTAAAAACGAAAGCTTTATTTTCAGCTATCGTAAATTGAATTAAATGCCTTTATTCAAACAAAACATGCACATACAGAACATTGCTGAAGCACGTGCCCATTAGCTTAGTCGGGAGAGCGCTGGCACGGTAAGCCAGAGGTCGCGGGTTCAATTCCCGTCATCATCATCATCATCATCAGCCTATGATTGTCCACTGCTGGACATAGGCCTCTCCTATTGCACGCCACTGAGCACGGTCCTCGGCTACTCTCATCCAGCTCTTGCCAGTCACCCTGCGAAGATCATCGCTCCACCGAGTCGGAGTACGTCCCACACTACGTCAATTCCCGGTATGGGTGGAATTTTTAGCCTCTAAATAGGTTTTTAAAATTGCGGAAGCATCCTTTCAAGCCAATATTTGCCTGTACTAGGAGGCTCCGCTCTTTCTACACCATGATCTATTAAGTGTGCTTAATAAACAACTATGTTACATTATTTTAAGGTAGATTTAAAATCTTCCCGAACGTTTAGTCATTACAGGTACATAGGTAAAAAACTTTTCTTTATGTAAAATTTAAAAGCATGCTCATTTCGTATGTTAATTTATTTGGGTGAATCGCGAAAAAATCTCATCTAGCTGATTTAGGCTTTGTTCCAGTACCAGACAAATAAGCGAGTTTTTATTAGTAGGCAAGACAGACATGACGGGAAAATGTATGTCTCATGTATGTCATGCAATTAGATGGTTAATTGAAAGTGCATCGGCAGCGGGCGATGGTGCTAGAACACGCAAGCATTATTTGAAGACATGCATCATTTGTATGGTTAGCGCGGCGGAATGAAAAATTTATAGTTAGATGGATAGATAAATCTACACTTTATCACGAAGGGCGGCTTGCCCCAGGTCGTTTTGGTAAGCAAGTAAATAGATAAATGCATATCCAGGGATAAACTAAGAAATAGCTAATTGATAGGGTTGTCAGTAATACAAATTTATCCATGGATAGCTTTGCAAATGTCACGGTATGAGACGTTTTCGTACCTATTTGCTAGCCTATTATGCTTTGAGACACACACACATAGAGCATTACATAGGACAACTTTGACTAACACAAAATTGTTTCGAATAATTAAAAAAAAATTAAATGAAAATGAAATACTTTATTTAGAAAAGGGTTAAAAGAGTGGTTACTGGCTCCCAAACTAGGATTCCCTGTGCTATGGGTAGCCAAGGAATGGCAGAAATAAGGAATTATTTTTAATTTTTTTATGTATTTTTTATGTGGTTAAACAGTTTTTCTGCGTCGGAGTGAGAGTTGTGTTGAATAGAATCGGCTTTATTTAACTTTTAGGCTGCGATGTTGGTAGAGAGCGCAGAGCGCGTTTCTCAAAGCATTAACTGTGGCGAATTTAGTTAAATTATGTAAACCTTTTTATTTCGAAAATATAGATTCCACAAAATGTCATACTAGAACAAAAGTTGTGGTATAAAACAAACTGAAATTGGGGTGTTACAGGAATTACCAAAAATTACTAGACTCGATGTTCCCAATCTAATATAATTGTCCTCCTCACTGATGACCTTGAAAATAATAATTGAAAACCACTGTTATTTTCAAGGTCAGGACTGATGAGGTTATAGAAATCTCGTGTCACAGTGTTTGTTATAGAAGTCCTCCGAAACGGGTTCACCGATTTTTATTAAACTTTTTCTGTATATTTGGTAGGTCGTAGGCTAATTAATATGGCCAGTCAACGTGTGCAGGGTTAGCTAATATATCCATGCAGAAACGTGATGATAAGAGACAATTACAATCACTCAGCAGGGACACGAAATGAACTTAAACACCGATTATATTAACGTTCTGTGTTTGAATAAAAAAATCATTATTTCATAACCTCTATTGTATTCACTTATGAGGTTTTATTATTGTGTCTGAACTCCGGGGCACTAAATACTATTACAACTTAGTACAGATAGTTCACTTGGTCGTTAATCTAATAAGATGTTAAGTAAAGTTGAATTTTTGCTTGGAAATAGTAAAACATACGATCGATTTAGGGTTCCGTACCATAAGGGTAAGGGACCCTATTATTAGTTATAGGGTCTTAGGACTCCGCTATCCGTCCGTCCGTCCGTCCGTCCGTCTGTCACCAGGCTGTATCTCATGAACCGTGATAGTTAAACAGTTGAAATTTTGTGTAATTGTATTTCTGCCAATCCGCGGTGGGCATGCGTGGTGATTAAGCCCATCCTGATAATCCGCGGTGGGCACGCGTGGTGATTAAGCCCATACTCTCTCTCTTTTTATCTCTGAGAAGGCCTGTGCCCTGCAGTGGGATGTATGTAGGCTATATAAACACCTCAGACCTTTAGGTTTTCTCACAATATTTTCCTTTAAAGTTAAGGTATTAGTTGGAAATAGTAAAAAGGTACGATCTAATATGAACAGGAATTACTTGATCAAGGGGTAAGGGACGCACTAAGATTCCACTGTCCGTCTCTCTGTCTGTCTGTCTGACTGACTGTCTGCCACCAGACTGTATCTCATGAACCGTGATAGATAGACAATTGAAATTTTAACATATGATGTATTTCTGTTGCCGCTATAACAACAAATAATAAAAACAGAATAAAATAAATATTTAAGGGTGGCTCCCATACAAAAAACGTTGTCTAAAAACAGTGCTCGCCATCTAGCGGCCATCTATGTAACCTTCACAGCGCTTCTTGTCGGTTTCTATAGTTGGCGTGCCGTATCTACCGTGTCTCAATCTTCGTCTATTTTGTATAGATAATGGCACGGAACCTTTCGTGCGCGAGTCCATCTCGCACTTGGCCGGTTTGTATTTGGCGTAAGTCACAGAATTATTATATAGTAAAGTTAAAATTGTGTCTTTCACCACCGGTTTCTCGAATTCTTACATTCTGTTGATGTACTGTTAACAGCCGTAAGTTGTTTTTTACGGTTCCGTACCCAAACCCGGTATGACTCTTCATCCGCTGTCTGTAAGAAACAAATTGCGTTTCGTTTCCTCTTTTACAATGCCATCAAAAATTGCTCTAGGCTAGTTAAAATAAGAAAATCTGTCAAATCAAATGTAACATCACTGGCTTATTGCTTGGCGTCGTTTGTACACAGTTGACAACATGCACACTACCGGTTTCTTAAAGAATGTGAGGTTAAATGATACTTAGATTAATCTTAAACCAGTTTTTTTGGAAACCCACGTCGAGAGGCCCATCTTAATTGATAAGCATATTTTAATTTGCGTTGAGTATTTTGGTGTCAACTTTGTTTAGTTTTTGTCATCGGTCGAGGTTATAATTTGTAGGATTTCTTTCCTTGACCAAAGAGTCAGGTGAAAACACAAGATCAAACTTAAAACTTACTAAAAGCGTAGACCAAAAAATACATCTGTAAAGGTGTATTACGTAATTTTTGTATTATTCTCGGATGTCCCACTGCAGGGCACCCTTGGCTTGTCTCGGAAAGAGATTTTGGGCTTAATTACCACGCGTGCCCACCGTGGATTGGCAATTTCAACCGCTGAGGTATGTGAACACCCCAGACACTTAGGTTCCCTCACAATGTTTTCCTTCACAGTTAGATGTACCTACTTATTATTTGTGATATACCTCTTTGTAAAATAAGAGTATGGGGCATTTGACGTCTGAGCTCTGTCTACCCCTCTGGGATGCAGGCGTGATTTATGTCAGGAAATAAATAAATAAATGAATGAAATAAGTTTATAAAGTCACCTTATGTGTCATGACTGTAGATGTGGTATGAGTCTGACGTCTTCTTTGTCGTTCCCTGTGGGTGTTCTGTACCTTAACCAATTTGCGCCTGAACTCCAAGGGGTAACGTTTTGCAATAAACATGTAATGTTAGGTCAATTACGGTTGATTGCTTTGTTTTGATGCAAACCATTATTCTACGGGCACTACGTATCAGCCAGCATGAACTTTAATATGGGAACGTACCTACAGTCGATAGCATATCAACCATAACTTTTTTTTTGCAATGTCGCCCGTAACGTAACCGAATAGAGTGCATGTGTGTAAAGGTCTATGTGCTGTCGACGGAGGTTTAAGCTGTTGCTACAAAAATATTGGTATTTAGATTATTGAGATATTTGGCCCGAACACTATTGCAGAAATTAATTCAATAAGTACTGGTTAATATTTTTAATGACTCGCGATACTCTTAGATACTTAGTAAATTAACCTATACATTCAGCGGGTCTAATCGCGATTGTTAATTAGCTTTATACATTAACAATCGCGATTCCAAATGTACAATTATTTTCAATACTGATTGTGCGTTGGATTTAGAACGGGATATTCTCAAAATATTCTCTGATGGATCGTATTCTAAGCCGGTGGCGAGGAATACGATGATATGCTAGATGAATGTGGGCTGATGGATTGAATTGGCCATGCTACATTTTTTAACATGAACGGAAATCTCAAAATAATTTTGAGAATTTTGCTTTCCGTACAATTTCTATTTATTAGATTTGTAAATAAGTCTATATTTTTTAAGATATTCAATAAAAAGCTTTGACCTTAAATGACTTTTATATGACGTCAGCAAAGGCAGTTTGAGTATTAATCCTTTGCCTTACAAAAAATAAAAACGAAATGTCAACGTGTTGAAGTGTATTAAATAATGTGAGGTTAGCCCACAGAATACATGGTTAGCCGACCAAATCAACTGACGTTAATGACATTTGTTTTTTTTTATGTACGCAAAGAATATCTCTTTAATCATACTCTGATGACGTCACACACCACAAAATTTTAGAAAAATATTAAAAATAGAAATCATGAATAAAATTGAAAAATAAAGAAATTAGTTTCTTAAAATGGTCCATATTTTAGAAATAAATTATAAAAAACGTATATCAAAAGTAAGTAGCCCCTGGGGTTAAGATGAATAATGATACTCAAGATCATGAATTAGCAGACACAGCCGCGTGGGCAGCACATGTAACCCGTTTGGATTGTATAGAGAAACGAGCGGGAACAGTCGACAGCACATCAAGTTTTACATGCGTGTACACTTCTCGGTTACGTTACGGATAATTTTGCAATAAAAATGTAAAGGTGACCTGCTGCGACTGTACCTACCCGCCGGAGGTGGATGAGCACAGTCAAATACCGAGAGAAAAGACTGGTGTACGGTCTGTACCTCCCCACCAGGTGTAGGGTGGATGAGCACAGTCAAATACCTAGAGAAAAGACTGGTGTACGGTCTGTACCTCCCCACCAGGTGTAGGGTGGATGAGCACAGTCAAATACCAAGAGAAAAGACTGGTGTACGGTCTGTACCTACCCACCAGGTGTAGGGTGGATGAGCACAGTCAAATACCTAGAGAAAAGATTGTCATAAGATTGTCCATAGAAAGAGACCTGGTTCCTATTTTAAAAAATTATCTGGGCAAATGATAACTACACTCGCAATATTCGCAGAAGACATTTGAACCTGAGCGGTGGTAGCCTAGTGGGTAGAACATTAGACTCGAAAGCGAAAGACCCAGGTTCGAGTCCCAGTGCGGGCATGTACCTATCACTTTGTTTTCTAAGTTATGTACATTTATGAAGTTATAGTAGTAATACCACTCGCTAAAAGTGATGATAAACATCGTGAGGAAACCTGAGTGCCCGAGCTATTCACATACCTCAGCGCTTAAAATCGCCAATCCGCGGTGGGCACGCGTGGTGTTTAAGCCCATATACTCTCTCTGAGAGAAGGCCTGTATCCTAATGTGGGATGTTTATAGGCTGCTTATGATTTGAACCTGATGCCAATACCAAGACAAAAGTGCTTTAGAGGCAGTTCTGGAGGAAGCAAAGATCTGGAACAACCTGCCTCCACCCTTACGAAAATTTATGACCACTGTAAGTTTCAATAAATACCTAAAAGTTATACTTATCGACCAACAGAAGTCTTTCACAAATAAATTCCAAACGAATAACGAAATTAAAATGTGGAATTCCAAACCAGTCACGCACGCCGGGATTAACATATTTGGAAAATTTTGCTATATTTATTAATATTTAATTCATCTTTTTTAAAAACATGTATGATTTCATATAATTTACGATTTTAATGTTGAATTTTGATAAATTTCTATTAAATTTCATTATCAACTAAAATGTTATTTCAATTTTATTTTATTAAGTACAATTTAATTAATATAATAATAATTTCATTTATTTATATTCAGTTCAGTTTCGATCAAATTATATTACAACAATTATTTTAATAAATTTATTTATCACAAGTTTTTATTTTGTAAACCAGATCTTTTTTTTTTTAAATTGTTGGTGCATTGGACTACATTTAGAATTGTTAAATCATTTTGTGCAATTAGAGATTTTTTTTTAAATGCGAATAAAGGGGACAGGCTGAAAACCAGCGCTACTGACTACGCATGCAGTCACGACAATAAGCTGAGCTCCTTCCTTTTTACCATAAAAATAATACATATTTATTGATTTGTATGCTGTAAGCATTGATTTTCATCATCATCATCATCAGCCATTTGACGCCCACTGCAGGACATAGGCCTCCTTCGTGGTTTTCACAACCATGAGGGGTTTTGCCATAATCGCTACGCTTGGCAGGCGGGTTGGCGATCGCAGTACGCGGTTGGAATCTCAGGAAGACGCTGCTACCCGTCTCCTGGTAATTGATTTCCTTAGTCGCCTTCTACAACATCCACGTAAGGAAATGGAGTGACGCTATTCTTAATCCGGCACCACACGGATTTATTTTAGAAGCATTGATTTTATGGTAAATAAAATATTTTCACTTTCACTTTCAAAAAAAAAGAGTGGCGTACGGTGGTGGCATACGTCCTCGGTCTAGAGTCTAATAAACGAATAATTGTTCAATAGAGTGATAATAGCACGACAATGACCGTTATTTCACTCGATTTCGTAGTCTACTAAGCGATATATAGCATTACAATATGTCCTTTACCTAGCGATTGACCACGTCTTGTAGGATAACTAGTTTCTGGAGGCTTTAGTACTGTATTTGTTCTATCAAAGTACCTACACATAGTTTGAGATTTGTTCAGGCCTATGTTCCAGAGTTATCGACGTCCAAACGTAACCTTCAGCCAGCGGGATACTATTTAATTACACAGCTTAGAATAGATACAAAACTGGCATCCCTTCCTTCACTTCACTTCGTCATAGAGTGGTCTTTATATTCATAAAGCTAGTTTTACCTTTACTGTAGGTAGGTATGTACTTAACTTCATATTGATTACAAACTCTACAGAGTAAAGTGATATCTACGTCTGCATATCAAATTATTTATTTATACATTGAGATGGGATTACACAACAGTTTGTACAAGAAAATGGGCTTACTGCTTTACTATTGCGCTTTTCAGTAATAACCCTATAGATTAACCAGCGAAATTATTGTAAGCAGTCCGAGCCATTGTCCGTGTGATTTCCTAACATTTTCCCGATGAACACAATCGGTTTGGCAACAAAGAGTCTTATCAGTGCTCTTTGGTGGAAACGTCGTGTCGTTCGGTCACGAACTTCATTGTCAATATTTGACGCAATGGTTTTGAATAAAAGTGAACACCAGTTGCAGGTTAGATAAGCAAATAAAAAAGTGCAAGTTATTGTCAGAACTTATTTATTCAGAACCGGGGCTCTACTCCCGGCGTTGAATGTTACCCGAGAAACCCAATTCCAGGCCAAACCAGTTTATACAAGGCCAAACCGGTTTATCCTACGCTAATCAGGATATACCGGTTTAGATTAGATTAAAACTCTTTATTACACATCATCTATCTATTATATTATTATATTATTATTATTTATTTATACTAATAATAAATCTGTAAGGGTCGGTCATGGAGTAAGTTAGTTTGTTTTCAGAGATATTGTGTTTATAGGCTCAATATATGATACTGAAACTAATTTCACGATTTTTAGAATTTTTTTCTGTATGTGTGTATGTATGTATGTTCCTCCATAACTCTTAAACCAATTATCCAAATTTGATGAAATTTGGTATAAAAACATATAGACATCTGGGACACAGGATAGGCTATTTAAATTCTAGCTCCAGTTATGATAAGACGTGGCCCCCATACAAATGCTGCTTCGTAAAAATCGAAATGTACGCGAACGGAGTCGCGGGCACAGCTAGTACATAATAAAATTACAATCTAGTTTTAGTTACGCCTAAATGATTAGGATAAAACCATTATTCTACGCGCTTAGAATAAACCGTTTTGGCCTAAGACAAACTAGTTTGACCCAAGACAAACCAGTTTGACCTAAGACGAACTAGTTTTCCCTGAAATCGGGTTGGGCATATGTACAGAGTCATAACTTAAATATTCCTATAAGTAAGTAAATTCCTGTGAAATATTTTCTGTTAAGAATAGGGACGTTTATTTCAGGAATTTATTTCAGTACCTGGAAACATTGTGCTTGGTGGAGTAGCAATGAAGGAACACTTTATTTTATACTCAGATAAAATTGGAATTTACTTACTTATCGAAATATTTACGCTCATGTAAAATAAACCCACCTGATTGATTAAGTAAAAATGTACTTAGTGAAGAAGTAAAAATGTAAAGGCTGATCAACTGTCGATCGTTCTAAAGAGGTTTAAGTTGACTCTAACGAGGTTTAAGTTAGCATAAACAACCTTCACTGTGGTGAAAACTTAAAAAAAAGCAACAGTTATCAATTGTTTTATACTAAAGTACCTACTACGTCATGAAACGTATGGAACAACTGATATTTTTTTCGCGATTTTGAAGTTTTGCCTAAAGTTAAAGTTGTGTTAAGGGGGTCCACGGAGTAACCCACCGAGGAATAAAATCATATCTTTTTTACAGATCAAATTTGCAAAAAGTGTCAGTACAATCTCTCAATCATGTTAATACTGATTTTTAGGACCTGAGGTGTCTTACATTTTGGTTTTAGGTATTTTAGTGGTTAGAAGTATGTTAGTTGCTTCATAGTCTGTCATGCTGTATAATGTACATGTATTTGGCGTTATGGTTTGACAAATGCCGTATCATACCTCGTGTGTTCTTAAGTTTTGAGACAAACTTTGTACTTAAAAAATTAAATAAAATATTACTGGCTGCAATTTATTTCTTTTTCCAATTTTTTATTTGGAATGTTAACTTTGAATTTATTAGATTTTCAAATTCATTTGTTTAAATTTTCTCGTGATGTCAGTATTGCTGTTATGTACATCTTTTAACAATAAATAATTTTTAGATGGATCACACCCTTTGAGCTTTAACGAGCTTTAATAAAAATACCTTTGACACTTACACATTAACAGCTTAACAGCACGAAAATCTCACGTACTGACCTGTAACAAGCAATAAAATTATATTAAACACCTGCCAAGCATTATTACTTAACTTATCCACTACAGGTCTGATTCACTGTCTTGCTTGACAGCTTGGAGAATCGAACAATCAAATTAACACAATGGTTACGTTCACGGCCCAACCTATCGTTGAATAGTCAGGGCCCTGTTTCATAAAGCTACAGTAAATAAAATATAAAAACCGGCCAAGTGCGTTTCGGGCCTCACGCAATGTAGGGTTCGGCAGAAAGAGGTTTTTTTTTATCTGCTTTACAGAACTATCTATCTAACAACTTCATCGAAGTAATTTTTAAATTGATTTTGTACGAAGTTTTCCTATTATAAGTTGGTCGCCTATTACTCGTTAACTAGTAAAGCATACTTAGCCGAGATAGTTTTCCTTTTAAGTTCATTATATGCGTTACTGACCTGAAATTTTTCAAGTTTCCAGAATCAACCGTTTAGCGGGGGGAAGGGGGGGAGGACGCTCTACTCTGACAAAAATTGTGCTTTACATCTTAATATTTCGCAAACGGAACCCGAAATCGAAAAATGGTCATTCGACACCCACAATCCAATGATACCTAACACTACGGTGTAGGCGAGAAAAAAGGCATCCCTAATTTAGGTGTAGGGTAGGTAGGGTAAATTTTTTTGAGCTTTTATTCTACCGTTTTGTTGGCGTAATAATTTTACATTTTTATCTACACTCATAAAATAATCTTCAAATTAAGAATTCAAAGGTAAACACATATTGACAGGCTTTAAACAATACATAACTTTAAAGAAAATAAAAAAAAAAGTGTAATATAAAGTTACATTAAAGGTCAGATTTTTCACTTTACTTTACACTTATTTTTTTTAAAGTGTTGCTGTGATCACGGAACAATACTTGAGTTTTTTTTTAATGTCAAAAGTTGACTCTATAAAAAACCTAATTTCATTTTCGTGGCACCAAAAGTGCAACTAAAAATACCTTTTAATTGAAAATTTTGTTTCATTTCGATATGAGTTTAGTTAATAACCGTAGATTTATGTATAGTACAAAGCTTGTCAAACGTGTTTTCCTTTGATTCCTTACTTTGAAGATTAAGACATGAGTGTAGATAAAGTAGTGTATGAGACTGCACATAACTTGGTATTAAAACACTCGCGAATGCTATTAAAAAACTCGCCAAGGCTCGTTTTTTAAAATCTCCCTCGTGTTTTAATAACCCTCATTATGTGACAGTCACATAAACTACTATTAGGGTATCTTACGAAGGGTAGTAATGGAACCCTATCACGCCTACTTATACGCCTGGGTTTTCATCATAAGCAGCCTATATCCGTCCCACTGTAGGGCACAGGCCTTCTCTAAGAGAGAGACTATGGGCGTAATCACCACGCGTGCCCACCGCGGATTGGTGATTTCAAGCGCTGAGGTATGTAAATAGCTCAGACACCCAGGTTTCCTTACGATGTTTTCCTTCACCGTTAGCGAGTGGTATTGCTACTATAACTTCACAAATGTACATAACTTAGAAAACAAAGTCATAGGTACCTGCCCGCACTGGGAATCGAACCTGGGTCTCCCGCTTCCGAGTCCAATGTTCTACCCACTAGGCTACCACCGCTGTTAAATCCCTGTGGTATTTAAATTACTATGTGTTTTGGTGACGAATGATTTAAATTTCATCTTCTAAAAAGTTTCTTAATCTTGATACAACTCCTTTCAAGTGTTCTGATTTTACGATTCGTCGTCTAGAGCAAAACAATTAAGACATGCTCTCCCCACCAAAGCTCGCCCGCTATTATCTCACAACACAACACACTTTACTGCAACAATTTACTACGTTACATAACAAAGAGCGAAATAAAGGCCGGAAACCGCCAGTTTATTAAACTCTACGAGTTGTATGTTGCAGCTCATCCATCAAGACCCGAAATATGATGAGAACAGAAGATACACCTAAAAGCGGGGGGTGATTTGATAGACAGTGATAATTTAAAATGGCTTTTTTGACAAATCTACAGCCGGGATTAAATTAATTTTTTTTTGTCTGTAAACAGTATAGTTTTTTTTTTACGTAGCCTCGTTTGTGTCCCACTGCTGGGCAAAGGCCTCCCCCAACTCAGACCAGATGTTTCTGTCTTGTGCCACCTCAGGCCACTCCGGCATGTGTCGGTCGAGGTCGTCTCGCCAACGTCTTCTTGGCCTGCCTCTCCTGCGACGACCGCCTTGTGGTTTGAAATCTATCTACATGCACATTTGCACGTTCTTTCTTACCTTGCGGGTGAGAATACTATAAAGGTATATCGGACGAATGTAGAGCTAGGATGTTCAAGAAATATTTATTTTTTAATTTTGATTCTTTATTGCACTAATTACATAAACAAGAGCCTGCAAAATGCAAGAAATATTCTCTTGCAGCAAACCTTTTTTACTTGAAATAAGACAAGTTTTTTTTAATAAATTCGAATATCTTTATTCACTATAAAAACAAAATTTTTACTTAGTGAACGTCAAAGTTGTTAGTTTCATAATTAATACTATGTGGTTATTTATATTTAATAAAGTCATACCAACAGATAACATACGAGTATTACATAATAGGTTCGCTTTAATATTGTCTCGTCTAGCATATTAGTCAATTACTGGTGAGCACAAAATTATCTTAGACTTTTTTACTACTGTTAATGAATTATAATACATTGACACAATGCTAAAGCAACAGTCGGTATTGGGTAATATCATTATTTAATATTACGCCAGAACACATGACACAAAAAATATAGAATGCACCTGCAACATGACGCAGTGAACATTCTGTACTCTCATAATTTTATGACCAAACTCAGTGAAAGTACTTCTAGATGCGGTGGATGTCTTTAGTCTCGCACTTCGTAATTGACAGGTGTTCTTTGTAGCTCAAATATGGTAAGATGGGTGAGTAATGAGTTCGTCTATGTTGGAGTATCCACGTAGGAGTCAATCAATAAAAATCTGTTTGCTACTGGAGAAGCAAGCAAATTTTACTGATGTTATTGAGTCAATCGATAAATACGGTGGATAGTAGTAGGCCGATCTTACTGATTTTATTGAGATTAACGCATTTTTGATTACTCTTTTACCATATTTTAAAATTTCACCTGAACAGCCGATATTTTTTCTGTATTTCGGATTTGGTCTCATAAAAGTTTTTTGTTTTGTCGAGCGCTTTCACCGGATCTTTCTGGAATGCCTAGTATAGAAGTTTGTGTGAATACAAAATTTGAAATCCAGGAAGCTCTATTCTTACAATCCACAGTAATTAATCTCAACATACGTGCACTCTACTCAGTTACATCACGGGTGACTTTGCCACTAAAATGTTTCAGGTTGATGTCGACCAGGTTAACTCTATCAAGTTCGAAAGAAAGTGAGCGTTATGTTGAACCGGAAATCAAACGACATAAATGCGATGGGAAATGTAACGGTCTATAGGAAAGGAAAGTGAAAAGTAACCACCTGCTACTTTAAGTCTAGTACCAAGAAAACGAAGGTGCACCTAGAAGGTTTTTGGCAGCACCATAATAAGTGCGGAAATTAGAACGGGTTATGTTTGGAATAACTTTCATGGATCTTGCCAGCAGTAAGACAATTCTCCAAAGAACAAACAATGAACAAAGTGAGATGATTCTGGTTGATCCGGTTATGTGAATATGTCTTTTTTTAAAACTTAAATACTCAGTACATTGTATCTTCTGAGGTAACCTATAATTCGCTATTAAGCTTGTCTAATTTAAGAAGTAAGTTAATTTGTAAAGCTGGCTAGTTTCCTGGTTAAACAAAATTAAAAATTAAATTAAACAAAATAAATGGTTGACATGGCTTTCAGATTACCAAGCTGAAGTGGTAGTGGCACCTGACGACGAATAATATTCAATGAAATTAAAAAGATGCCTCGGAGGCGGTGGTAGCCTAGTGGGTAGAACATTGGACTCGGAAGCGGGAGACCCAGGTTCGATTTCCAGTGCGGGCATTTACCTATGACTTTGTTTTCTAAGTTATGTACATTTGTGAAGTTATAGTAGCACTCGCTAAAGTGAAGGAAAACATCGTGTGGAAACCTGAGTGTCTGAGCTATTCATATACCTCAGCGCTTGAAATCGCCAATCCGCGGTGGGCACGCGCGCCTGTGCCCTACAGTGGGACGTATATAGGCTGCTTATGTATAGCTTTCAGATTACCAAGCTGAAGTGGTAGTGGCACCTGACGACGAATAATATTCAATGAAATTAAAAAGATGCCTCGGAGAGACCACGAATTGGTAGACGCAGTGCGGGACGATCAGCATCTGGCTGGACGGATTGATGATCTGAAGCTGAGTACCGATGATGCTTGGAAGGTGGAAGTTGACCTATAGAATTAAGAGTGGCATACCTTGGAGGAGGCCTATATCCAGCAAAGAATAAAATGTGGGCTGATAGATTGGAAGTGTGAGAAAAAGTAGCTTTGATTTAGAAAGGCAGTCGATGGCAGTTTAACCTTTGAATTTTATTTGCAAAACTATCGGTAATACGCAATATAACTGAGCAGAGTGGAAGAATTGATGCGCTGCTGTCTGTACTGGTCTGGAACTATACTGAAGTGACAAACTTTTACTTTACTCTGAATTTGTTGGTATCAGGAGAATGGCCGAGTCCATAATACTTTAACATAACATAAACATAACAAACTCACGCTTGCATCCCAGAGGGGTAGGCAGATACCAGCAGGGTCTGTCACTCGCCACAAACCTGACAGATCACTTTCGCTTCATCAACATTCATTAGTCGCTGCATGCACGCACGCCGGTTTCGGGTACTTTTTATCTTGCCCTTCGCTAATACATCCCCTATTTGGTCGAAGTATGTCCGCCTGGGACGTCCCTTAGCGGCCCTTCCACCCACCTTCGCTCGATAAATTTGTTTCGTCAATCTTTCTGCCTTCATCCTCTCCACGTGTCCAAACTAACGCAACATTCCTTTTATCAATTCTTCCTCTTTCAGTCCACAATGTTCTCTAATCAAACTATTATCCTGCGTATTCTGTCATCAAAGCAACACCACATATAGAAACAAATAGTTTCAAATAGAAACAGCAAATGCTGAAATAGTATCATTGTCACACGCATACTTGCATGTAATCGTATGTAAGCATGTTTGTTTGTGGCAATAAATCATTTATTCATTCATTCATTCATATACTTTTTAAAGGACCTCATTTCTACGACATTAATCTTGCGTTAAATACCATTGAATTTAAAAAAAATCAATTATAATGCATATCTATGGTATCGCAACGGTAGAACACTGGCCTCACATTCGGGAGGTAGTGGGTTTGAAAGACGGTACCTATAATGTACCAATGACTTGGTCTGAGTTGCGTACAAGAAAGGGTGCCTAAGGCGTTCACATAACTTAACGTTTGAAATCGCCAATTCGCGATGGATAGTTGGACAACGTAGTGATTAAGCCCATACTCTCTCTCTGAGAGAAGGCCTGTGCACTGCAGTGAGTCTTACATAGGCAGCTTAAATTATTAGTAACACAACCAACTGTTTCTACTGCACGGAAGAATACATAGCCGCATTGCTTTCAACACAAAAATTCGATTGGATATGCATAATATTCTCGAGTTAGAGGATTTTCCGCATGTTACACGCTCGCCAAGCAAAAACGCGGTGTTAATGAGCTAGAAATTAATGCTTAGTTGACTAACCTACTAGCCTAACACTATTTCCGATGTTTCTTGCAAAATCAGCACCAAATAAGATACTCTTGTAAACGCCTACAACTTCCTTCATATGAATCGTGACATTGAAGTGGATATACGACAAATATGAAGCGTGTAGCAAAAATCCTATTCTCTTCGATAACACGAATTCACTACGGGGAAATGTTCATAACTGCGGTAAAAATGTCAGCTATTCCAATATGTATTTTAAATTGACTTCAAAAAACCGGCCAAGCCCAAGAAGTGTTTCGTAGAAAGAGGGTTTTTTTTATCTGCTTTACAGAACTATGAAAGTAATTTTCAACAGATTTTGTATGAAGTTTTCTTTTTATAAGTCGGTCGCCTGTTACTCGTTACCTTGTAGAGTCTACTTAACGGTGATAGTTTTTCTTTTAAGTGCATTATATGTGCTACTGCTCTGAATTTTTTCACGCTTCTACAATCAATCGTTTAGGCAGGAGAGGGGCGGGGACGGGACTCTGACAAACATTTGCGCGAACGGAACCCTTAGTTGAAAAATTATCTTCCTACGCCCACAATATGGTTTAGGGGAGAAAAAAAAATTGCATCCCTAATTCAAGTTTAGGGGAGATGCCCTAAAAAATTTTTTTTTACGCGATCTTATTCTACCTTTTTTTCGACGTAATAAATAATTATGTATGTCTATGCCGAATTTCAGCTCTAGTACTTATCGTCTTTGTGCCAAGCCGCGGACAGACAGACGGACGGAGATGGTGAAACTTTGAAGGTTCCTTCTTGACGACGGAACCCTAAAAATGCGGAGGTTCTCAATTCGTCCCCAAATTTTATTTATATGTAGGTATGTTTATTCCTTCTACAGTTCCATAATTTTTTTCCTTCTTAGAAAGGCGATGGTGCCATATAAATTTGGTCAATATTATATATAATTGTATATAATATTCACCACATATAAGTCTGTTGGCGGAATCTTTGAGAATATCACCGATCTCTTCTTTTTAGTGAGTATTTTTCACTTGTCCTTGTCCGAAAATATCCTGTGGTATAAAAACCAGGCAAGGACATGAAAAACATGGAAACACACCAAGACTGAGGTCATTTGTACAAATCAAGTTCGGTGGCCTTCAGTGGGAGCCGAAACCACGACCTTTCTTTTGGTAATGAAAGTCAAATCTATGCCTGCTGTCTGCTGTCTGCTATCTGGTCTAGTTTCTAAAGAATAACGTATTTCTAGAAACCTTGTAGTGTAAACAGTGTGGATACAGTGTAAAGTTAAAACTAGTCAAGATAATTACATTAGCTTCTGTTCCTGTGCTAGGCTTGAGACCTGTATTACAGCAAGTAGTGAAGAGAGACAGTTTCAAGTTAAAGATGAGATCGTAGTTTTACGTTACTGCTTAGAAATTTGATTTATAAAAAAAAACAAAAGAAAAATTTAGTCAAAGGCAAGCCAGGCGATGTTTTGAACATTAAGCAACACTAATTGCGGTCAATGATCGAATCGGTGCCCGCCTAACGTCACTGTTATGTAATTAGAAGAATTCACGGCCAATTACGGACCGCTATGTCACTGGTCCAGAAAAGAAAAGAAATGTCTTCGCTCGGCATTTCAATTAGTTTAATTGGAGCTGAAGATCGCCAATTTATAAATGTCTCACCTTACATAATACATACATACTTTATAGTCACGCCTGTATCCCAGAGGGGTAGGCAGAGACCAGGGACTGCCATTTGCCACGATTCTGACAGATCACTTTCGCTTCCTCAATATTCATTAGTCGTTGCACGCACACACGCCGGTTTCGGGTAATTTTTATTTTGCCCTTTGCTAACACATCCCCTATTTGATCGAAGTATGTCCGCCTGGGATGTCCCTTAACGGCCCCTTCACCCACCTTCGCTCGATATATATGTTTCGTCAATCTTCCTTCCGTCTCTTCCATCCTCTCCACATGTCCACACCAACGCAACGTTCCTTCCTCAATTCTAGTCACTACATCATCTTTCAGTCTACAACGTTCTCTAATCAAACTATTGCGTATCCTGTCATTTAAAGTAACACCAGACATATTTCTCAAGGACCTCATTTCTACTGCATTAATCCTACAAAACGCATATTACTATACGCATGTAGTCGCGGCAATAAAGCTGAGCCCGTTCCTTTTTACCACGAAAATGTGAATGAAATAAAAAAAAATTGGTGATTTGATAGGTTCCGATTATATTGGTTTAAAATGTTATTTTTCAAGCAGATGCTGCAGTTTTTAGTTTCATTAAGTTATTTCGGTTAGTCAGTGCTAACTCCTTCTGTATATTATAATTTCCATCGTACCAGTGAACATTTATTCAGTGTAAATAAAAGTTGTACACAAATGAACTGTTTTTCTGCTCTTGGCACCGAGTTCTAAACTAAGATTTGTCAACTTAATTCTGGATTCACTTACTTGCTTTTTTATCGGAAGAGTCCGACCAGTCTGATTCGCAGAGCTTAATCATGGTGAGTGGAGTAGAGTATTGCTTACGAAAGGTTTAGTTCGGAAATAAAATTTGTTACTAATTCAAATCCTCTCTCAGTCCCTTACAGAAAAACAGTGCCAACTATACAATAAACTTAGTAGCATCCTAGATGTACCTACACTTTGACATTGCACAAAATTATCGGAAAAATATATTTAATCATTTTATGTCAAGCACTTAAGTAACATAGTTAGACTGTAGTATCTTATTATTAAGATCTAGCTGTAGGTATTTAACTATTTTTGTCATGCATGCTGAGTTTATCTATAATTAGTTATACATCTAGTTCAATATAACCTCATATATGCTGTTAGCACGTAAGGATGTATATACTGTTGATAAACCTAATTAAATAAATAAATAAAATAAGGATTTGTGGTAAATAAAACTGCAGTTTACTTTCACATATTCGTAATAATATTGCGCTTTTCCCGTATGAAACGTCGCGTTTGGTTTAATTAAGTACTTAGAGACAGCGAGCTTAGAGATAGCGAGGTAGTTTCATTATCATCATCAGCCATTTGACGCCCACGGCAGGACATAGGCCTCCCTCGTAGTTTTCCAAGCTTCCCTGTCTTGTGCCGCCCGCATCCAGCGACTCCCCGCCACCGTAACCGGGTCGTCAGACCATCTGATGGGGGGCTTTCCCACGCTACGAGGTAGTTTAGTCACAGATTAATTTACTGTTAATGGTGGCATTGTCGGAGTTTATCCGCAGAGCTCCAAGAAAGTTCTAGCCTTTAATACATAAGTCTTTTATTCTAAAATAAAAATAATATCAGAAACTCAAATGAGTTAAATTCACAAATTTAGATCCAAGAAAAATTATAATTTAAACTCTTTTGAAATTTATTAAGAGAGTTAATATTACAAAGCTTAATGAAAATGCATAAAAAACTTGCATACACCCTTTTGGGCTCACGTAAAACCATCAAAGCCTGATACAATCGCCAATAAGAGGCGCTTGTCATAAAGTTGGCCGGTTTTGGTAACACGCTGAAATGTTGGCTGTAAACATCAATGGCCGAAAGCAAAGGGCGTGCGTCGGCGGTGGTCAGCGGTGGCCGGTGGATAATGGTTGGTGGTCACGTGGAATCATTAATCATCCGCTGTCACTTTCGATGCCGTTGTCCGAGTACGCAGTGGTACAGACACTGGTCGAGTTGGATATTGACAATAGTGGAGCTGTCATTTTAAGAAGGTACAAAACATAGAAATTTTGGTAAACAAACAAAATTCCTACTGCGATTAATACAGAAATATCAGGAACATACATAAGTTTATAATCGTGGTAACAATAACATTTTTTTTACAATCCATATAGTACCCAAATCCAAGGATAAGTTTATAATCGTACAAAATACGAGTCTCGCTCCGCTTTGTCCCTTTGAGGTACCTACGGAACGTGAAAGGAACGTAAGTTTCCATAGTCTTCGGTTTTGGGATGAAAGTTCATGGGTGTGGACCATGTCTTGGACAGTAACACAGGATATTAATTTCAACGTCCGAATTTAATTTCAGTTGTGTGGGTACTACTAGGGCGAACGAAAGTACTGACGTCAACTTCGCCAGCGGGTGTACCGCGACGGAGCTTTCTGACTGGGCGGGCCGGCAGGCGCAAAAACACGCGGAACATGGCCTTTGGCTGCATCTCCAGAGAGGTGCAGTGCGCCCGTTTCCATTATCACGAAGGAATTAATAAATAAGGAACGGTCAAAACCTCGGGAAAATAATGGCCACTGGTAAAAACGAAGGAAGGTCGCCAAGAGGAAATATTATATATCATCATCAACCCATTATGTCCCCACCGAGGGGCACGGGTCTCTTCCCTGAGGAAGGTATAGGCCATACTCCACCACGGGGGCCAAGTCCGGATTGGTGGAGGCTTGTAGACTAGTGGCTCGTCTACTGTCAGAAGTTGTCAAGCCGCCCTAAGGCCTCTGACTTGGCTTAACGACTGCCATCTATCGACGGCAGCCGGCACCAACAGCTTAACGTGCCTTGCGAAGCACGGATATTATATATAATAATTTCTAATATAATAACTACCACACAACACAATCACTTGACCTGGTCCCAAATTATCATATCCTGTGCTATGGTAACCAGGCAAGGAATCACAAACATGGAAATACACCCAGACTGAGGCCATTGGTACAAATGTACGGCGGCCCCCAGTAGAATCGAACCCACGGTCTGTTTTGGTAGCTAAGCGCCTTAACGGCTAGACCAACGAGGCAGTCGAATAACCGGGGGACTTATATTAATTTTATTTTATTAGAAAGTGAAGAAACATACAAGTACAATTAAACATTTGAAAACAAACAGATACAAATAAAACGTAGAGTAGGTACTGCATTCTTAGACCTTCACACTGAGAAGTATATAATAATAGGGGTTAAAGTATGAAATTGCCGTTTTATTGCAATAGGTTCTTTGAATTGACATAGAATCTTCATGGTTTGAGGTTTTCGAATGAAACTTTTTTCAAATGGTTTCTATGATGTTCTTTTTTTTAAAAATGTGAAACATTTGAATATCGACTTTCAATTGTTTTTGTTATTCAATTTAGACAAGAAAGATGGATACTGCGAAAATTCGAGTGATTTTTGAATACGAGTTCCGACGCGGAACTAACGCGGCAGAAACAGCCCGCAATATCAAGCTGCGTTTGAAGAGGGGTCTACTAATGAACGCACCGTGCGATTTTGGTTTAAACGCTTTCGTGATGGAAATTTCGACTTAAAGAACGAGCCACGAGGAAGACCGCCCACACAGGTGAATAACGATGAATTAAGAGAGATAGTGGAAGCCGACCCTAGTCAAACTACCCAGGAATTAGCGGCATGGTTTAACGTTACCTTACCCACAATATTGACTCACTGCGTCAAATCAATAAAATAAAAATAAACGAAAAATGGGTGCCTCATAATCACTCGAATTTTCGCAGTATCCATCTTTCTTGTCTAAATTGAATAACAAAAACAATTGAAAGTCGATATTCAAATGTTTCACATTTTTTAAAAAAAGAACATCATAGAAACCATTTGAAAAAAGTTTCATTCGAAAACCTCAAACCATGAAGATTCTATGTCAATTCAAAGAACCTATTGCAATAAAACGGCAATTTCATACTTTAACCCCTAATATAAACATTGAAAAGATAACGCTAAAACCATAGGTGCTGTACTTAATAATAATAACGACGAATATATTCCGACAACATTCCGATGCTTCCTGTAATCTGTAGAGGTCTCAGACTGTTTTGTGACAGAAAGCGTTTCAGACAGATAGAATAAGAAATTATTTACTGGGTCCCTAATTCCTAATTGTAACTCAATGTACTTGAAACTCAACAAGCAATAAACTCAATGAAAATGTAAGCAAAACGATTATAACATGATAACTTGCAAGACCGCTTGTTTTTCTAGGGTACTTCGCGGGCCTTGCGTTAGTACGGCTAAGTGGCTAAGTAGGTGCATACATACTTCCTTATGGTCGCTTTTGCAAGCAGCATAGGAAATGCACTGGATTTCTGCTCGCATAATTGTCTATTGAACTAAGTCGTCTGAAATGCGATATTCGCACATCGGATACATTACTTGTCTTATATTTTTCAGGTACTAGTTTGATCCCGGCAAGAACCAATGATTTTTTTTTAAATTACATACAGTTTCGTTTTCTAGTATAAATACCGTTCGCTAAGTGTGAAGGAAACCGGTGGTAGCCTAGTGG
The DNA here is from genome assembly GCA_963969515.1 of Yponomeuta evonymella. NCBI lineage: Eukaryota > Metazoa > Arthropoda > Insecta > Lepidoptera > Yponomeutidae > Yponomeuta > Yponomeuta evonymella. Next base: position 4,603,918 of record OZ018363.1, read on the forward strand.
GAAGAACATTGGACTCGGAAGCGGGAGACCCATGTTCGATTCCCAGTGCGGGCACCTATGACTTTGTTTTCTAAGTTATGTATATTTGTGAAGTTTTGGTAGCAATACCACTCGCTAACGGTGAATGAAAACATCGTGAGGAAACCTGGGTGTCTGAGCTATTCAAATACCTCAGCGCTTGAAATCGCCAATCCGCGGTGGGCACGCGTGGTTATTAAGCCCATACTCTCTCCCTGAGAGAAGGCCTGTGCCCTAGAGTGGGACATATATATATATATATATAGGCTGCTTATGTTATGTTGTATATTTGTGGAAGAGCGGGCCCTCCTGACACAGGTATTTCCATATTTACTAGGAGGGTCCAGCCCCCGTATTTTATTTGTAAGATTATAATGAAATAAACAATTTTCATTTTCATTTGAATTGAATTTCGTTTGCACTCCGATGGCGAAAAAAAATTATTAGATACGTTATTGTCAATTAGTTAGACTACACTTTAATTGAACTTTAAATCAGTCGAATTTCTATCCCTCAATTCAGCCCAACGACTGTGTAAACTTTCTTTTTTGTTCTCAGAATTATTTACTAAACAAACATGTGAAACACGCCCTACAGTGGGACGTATATAGGCTTTTTATGAAGCGAGACTAAGCAAAACTTATCGTGGCTGACAAAGGACCCGGGCGCAGGAGGAGCCGGCGGAAAGTGAAAGCGCCAGTGAAGTGGACTCATCGCTGACAGCGGATGCTTGTGCCATGGACTTGAGAAAACCGCGAGAGGTAAACGCTTATAGCAGATACTCGCCTGCATCCCTGAGGGGTTTGGCACTTGCCACTTCTTCCTCAGTCATTTAACTCCTAGGGGAGCATAAGGATTTCCACTTCTAGTGACTCGCGGCAGCTTCCAATTCAGGCCAGCTAGTGCCGATCCTCTTGCCACAATCCAACTAAGTAATCGATAGTCAACTAAATTCTCTAGACTGGAAGAAAACATTGACTGACTTTTCTTGACTTGAAAACGTTAACAAACGTTTCACGAAATTATTTCACGTTTGTCAGTTACTTTTTTAGTATCTAGGTCAAAATATTGACCGACAGACTGTTAGGTATGGTACGAGAAAATAGAAATAGTAGAGAAAATACATAATAATACTTGCAACAATACAGCCTCACTTAAGTCACTTGCACACTCTCTGCGAAATGACATTTAGCGGGAGAGTGTGCAACGGTGGATATGCAAAAATTCCCACCAGTGGACAACGGGAATAAACCCGAACCTTATTGGCGTACAGGGGTCTAATTATGCGTACCAAATCCTGTCGGAATCCTGACGATTGTGACAGCAACTAGCAGGTAGACGATTGAAATCGTTCAGGATTTAATGCGCGTAATACAGGGGAAGAACTAGTGATTGTGTTATTTTTATTTTATTGCTCACACGTCATCCAGCCAGTTCCGTGGCACAAGTGATCAATGCGGCCGATCACGGCGAGATGCGCCCGCGCAGACGAGAGTCGTGATCGGTCCGCGCATCTCCGGACTCGACCCGGGCTGATTGCTCACGTAACTTATGTTGAGGCGGTACGGCAACTGTCTGACCCTTGAGTTTAGGTGAAGAAGGCTCCGGTGCGATATACCTATAGGTACAGAAAATTACCGCCTAAACGCGTGTAAAAAGTAGAAATTTGAAGCCCGAAAGAAAGAGGAAGGCAAAACAAACCAATCAGGGGCCTGCCGGTCTCATAGAACTACAATCCATGGTTTACTACGCATCCAAATAAGCAGAGGGACGTTAATAAATATTTTTAGATTTAATCATTTATTCTGTACTGTAAAATCTTTTTCATTTCTCATACTCGGAAAGTAGTGTTTGTTTGATCCGAGTAGCGGGTCGAAGACGCTGCATCCCACCCTTGGTCGGGAAAGACTCATAGTAATTGCTTCCCTGTCTAGGGCGGGAATGAATTTTAAAAATAGAATTAAATTTGGTTAAATAGTCGGCTTCGAAAAATTTTATATAAAAAAATTCGAATAAAAATGCTGCGGTCTCGTGAGTGTATAAACAGCAAGTCGTCGCTTAGCAAATAACACCGCACAAGTCATTTTCTCCTACTTTATTGGAGAGACAAAAATGTATTTAAAAAAATAAACAGTTTCTGCGGTGTTCCGCAAAAAAAATATTTGCGTGGTGTAACAAAGGTTTTTTATAATGACCGCTGATTAATTTTTGTGCTTGAATCTGCTGTGATTGATTCGCGCTTAAAATCTGCACCCAATGGGATTCAAATGTCAAAACCGTTAAATTTCGACTTGAGCGGTGTTGTTTGCTAAGCGATTCGTCGCTTGAAAAGTAGAAAAAATACTAGTAAGCGGGACCGCCTAGGGCGGTGACGCGGTGTGTTCCATCTTTAAAATTTAAAAAAGAGTATAATTTGGCGGGATACCAACTCTGTAAGCAGTACCGAAATTCAAAATCTCGATTCTAAAGACTAATATTTGATTAAAAATTAGTTCAAGCGATTCTGAAATATTGACCCCAGATTCGGTTAAAGACGAGGCACATACAGTAACAGAAATTTCAAAGGAAGGATACTTAAATACATACAATGACTTTATGAAGTGGCGAGCAAACAAGAAAGTAAAATCATTTTTATCAATAAATATTTTAGAAAAACTGCTAATTTTTACTTTCCTTATATTCAAAATGAAAAGTAGAGTGTTTAACACGGGTGAAAGTCACCTATTCCCACTCGGACTATAGTCTAATTACCTCGTATGGGAATTGATTCCTTTCCACTGTTGTATAACAATCTACTATTCGGTTTTCGCTCTATTCCATGTCCCATAACACTTCGTAGAATAAGAATAAACGTTGTTAACTTTAACTTTATTTATTACTTTAGGTCATTCCTATAGTAGTAGGTATGTGTTTTTAGTTGCAACCATTCAGTGACGCAAGGGCAGTTTATTAAGGGCAGTTGGAACTTCTTGCATTAAGCACGCCCTTGTACATTTACATGTTATGTAATTAGTGCAATAAAGAAAAAAGAACTAAAATAATAAATAAACATACGTACATACATAAAATCACGCCTTCTCCCGGAGAGGTAGGCAGAGACCAGGGTTTACCATTTGTCACGATCATGGGCCGAGCTTCATAAAACTACAATTCATTAGCTTATTATGACAATTTAAAGTACATTGCGTAGCAGAGTGTACTTGTTAATCTGTGGGTTAATCTACTTGGCAATGTACATCGAATTGTCATTGTAAACGATGAATTGTTGTTCTATGAAACAGGCCCTGAAGGATCTATTCGAGTTAGGTTCTACTATAATGTGGAATCTCTACTCACCTTACGGTTATGTTAATCACCGTAAGTTTATGTTAATTGCAGTACAAACTCGCCACAGTGGCAGCGAAGTATTGCCCAACTGCGACTGACTTATCTACAAATCGTGTCCAATCTTCGCGAAGGCATTTACGTGTAGGTAACTACTGCGGCAACCGGGTATGTGGTGCAAATGCAGGCTCGATGACGTATGAGTTGCAGCTAGGGCTGCCACCTCTACAAATAGTCAGGCCCGGAAAATTCGGGAAAAAATTGAAACATTTTTTTTTACATTTAATCAAATAAAAAGAAACTTATTTGTTTATTTTTCAAAGAAGTCATTTACATTTTTTTGTTTAGTAATCCCATTACTAAACAAAAAAATGTAAATGACTTATATATACATATATGTATATAAAAATTAAATTAGATTATCTATGTACTTTATTCACAATAATAAAATTATCTCTATGTCAGTTAATAATTTTACTGGAACAATAATTAATATCGTATGGTGCAAACTCAAAAATTACGCTTAGGTTTTGTTTCAAACGTAAGATTCTCAGCATCAATTACGTCGCGCGGTAGCTTATTGTATACCTTAGCTCCAAAGACCATTCAAACCCGTAGACTCCGGGTCGAACCCAGAGGGGCAGCCCTAGTTGTAGCTAACACGTAGAGAGTTGAAACATAATTTCCTCGAATTCTCCGCTTTGATAAGGGTTAAATAAAGAGGTTGCAATATTCTGTCGTCACCACAATAAAACCAGATCCTCGACTCTGTTTATGCACTGTACAGTGGACATTTGTCATTTTGTTCGAAAGTCGTCCTTAACGTAACTGATTAGAGTGCAGTATGTGAAGGTAATGTCCTGTCCTCTGTAATGTAGATTGCACATCATCATTTACATTTTTATTGTGAAGTCACCCGTAACGTAACTAAAAAGACTGCACGTATGAGAAGTTTGATGTGCTGTCGACTGTACTACAATAACAGATCCATGGCCGGGTCACGTGAGATATTTTTTGTCATTCCATTGACGCCTATAAGGTTTGACAGGAGAGCTTGATAAGTTTGGTTTGGTCCATTGACGTGTGCGCGCATAGACTTGAAAAGGCAACGAAATAAAATCTACGTGTAGATGCAATGGTATTTATTGCATTTTTTTTTTGTTTTGAAAACAGTAATGTGTAGTAATTTTGTCAGTTCCTTCTTCACATAATGTACTTTGCTGAAACTGACAATGCCAAGGCCGACTTGCACCACTTCTGAAATGTCACTTAAGTCGCCATTTAAATCGACTTGTGTATGGTGAATTTTAGTTAAATGCCGTTTAAGCCACATTTAAGAAAGTCCGCCTAAAGCTATTTGATTTTGACCTTTTATCTATCCATCTATACAGTCCATGAAAGACACCCACTGTTGGGCATAGGCCTCTTCACCGTCACCGGTCTCTTTGACCGGCATCTTGTCCATTGCCATCCTGCCGCCTTCTTAATGTCAGCACAACGCTGAGTCAGCTGCCTTTTGTGGCAACGTAGATACACCACAGGCTACATCTATGGTCTTGTTTTATTTATTCGTTTTGTCTGTTGTGTATTTAGTTTTCTTTCTGTTGTTGTGCATATTATGTTACTTATGTGCTTATTTTGTTTCTGTGATGTATCTTGTTGGTATAATAAATGTCTTTCTTCTTCTTCTTCTTTAATGTCATCCACCTATCGGGTGGGGGCCTATACTCACCGAACGACGGCCAGTTCTCGGCCACCACTCTGTCACTACCATCGTCCACCGTCCGTCTTCTCGATGAATAAAAATATTTGAGTTTTGAGTTTGAATAAAGTTTTTACTGCGTTTTCAGGGTTGGTCCACAAACAAAAGTTGTTTGAATTGATGAATAGAATAACTCCTCTAAGTTTTACTTTTAACAATTCGTATAATACATTAACAGAAACTATTTCTTATTTAAGGTAAACCACCAAAGGCCTGTAAATTGCTAGGTGATCTATTCAGCGTCTGGTGGGCACTCTTATCTACACTATATAGGAGAAGAGATCACTGAGACGCTATAGCGCCTGGCACTTAACCCGGCGTGCAAGCATTCAACGACTAAGTATTAGGGGTTAAAGTATGAAATTGCCGTTTTATTGCAATAGGTTCTTTGAATTGACATAGAATCTTCATGGTTTGAGGTTTTCGAATGAAACTTTTTTCAAATGGTTTCTATAATGTTCTTTTTTTAAAAATTGTGAAACATTTGAATATCGACTTTCAATTGTTTATGTTATTCAATTTAGACAAGAAAGATGGATACTGCGAAAATTCGAGTGATTATGAGGCACCCATTTTTCGTATTTTTTTATTTTATTGATTTGACGCAAGTGAGTCAATATTGTGGGTAAGGTAACGTTAAACCATGCCGCTAATTCCTGGGTAGTTTGACTAGGGTCGGCTTCCACTATCTCTCTTAATTCATCGTTATTCACCTGTGTGGGCGGTCTTCCTCGTGGCTCGTTCTTTAAGTCGAAATTTCATCACGAAAGCGTTTAAACCAAAATCGCACGGTGCGTTCATTAGTAGATCCCTCTCCAAACGCAGCATTGATATTGCGGGCTGTTTCTGCCGCCTTAGTTCCGCGTCGGAACTCGTATTCAAAAATCACTCGAATTTTCGCAGTATCCATCTTTCTTGTCTAAATTGAATAACAAAAACAATTGAAAGTCGATATTCAAATGTTTCACATTTTTTAAAAAAAGAACATCATAGAAACCATTTGAAAAAAGTTTCATTCGAAAACCTCAAACCATGAAGATTCTATGTCAATTCAAAGAACCTATTGCAATAAAACGGCAATTTCATACTTTAACCCCTATTATTAAGGTTACGTTACTATTGTGAAAAGTGGCAAACCTTGGCATATGTTTACCCACCCAGGACACAGGCGTGAGTTTATGTGTAAAAGTTTGAGAACGTTTGGGAATACTCAACGAAGACGAAATCTTTAATTAACGTACCTAGTTAATGAAGCCTTTCGTCTTCTTTGGCTTAGAGCCAGACCACCTCATGCCTTGAGCAGTTACAAAAGTCGGTCAAAGCCTTATGCAGTACCAACCCACTTGAAACTTTACCTAGTCACCTGAGCGGCCTAATTCGCGGCATCGTCGCTGCAGCATGCACTATATAGCCTCCTGACCGCAGGGATATCACGATATCGCGTGCGTTCCAACTTTAATGCCTTGCCGATGCTTTCCGCGTGTTCCGTTCGAGAACTAACACCACAAAAATGTGAATGTCATTCGTACTTACAAAAGGTCTACCAAGTAAAAACAACATTATTGACAACAACAAAAAAAACACGACTGAGGGTTTTTTGTTTTTTCCGACGTGAAAAATTACAAAAAAAAATCAAAACTTATAAATTAACTAAAAAGATAGAAACAAGTTGAAAGAGTAGGTATTTTTTGGTTTGGTTCACTGGTAGAAAATACATGGTCTGCTGCATTGGAAGATTTATTTTTTAAGTGCAATAAAAGTATCAATAAATAAATAAATAAATGATCATGGTTGATAAAAAAACATCTAAAGCCAATCCTTTCTAAAGTCTTAACGCCTAAAGCAAATCAAGCCTCTTAGGCTACAGAGAATGCAAAAAATATATACATACATACTGGCGTAGTGTCGGTTTTTAAAAAAATGAAGAAAGAAGATAATAATTTGAATTTCCATAGAAGCACAGAGTAAACAAGTGAATAAACCAAACACATGCAATGAAATAAAAAAAAACAAAACAATTGAAATTAGAATATGTGAGGTAAGTGCATAAAATCGAATTACGCTTTGTTGGCGTTTCGATTTTTGCAGGAGGTAGGCGTACGTTGATTTGTATCTAAGCGTTCTCCATTTTTAACCGACTTCAAAAAAGGAGGAGGTTATCAATTCGACGCGTACGTTTTTTTTTTTTTGCTAAGTTTTATCATAACCCCGTCAAATCTTAACCGATATCGACAATTCTTTTTTTGTTCGAATAGATATTGGTCCCATTTTAATTTGGTGAGGATCTGATGAACACTTTCAGAGATGGAGAATGGAACTCTTCAATGGACAGCAGTAAATAAGACCTAATGAGGCCCATCCTTTAGTAGTCCCAAGTCAATTTGGTGATGTTCTGGTGAAGACTTTCGGAGATGAAAATTGAGAACATCAAATTTTTAAGCAATGAAATAAGTAGAGTAAATTATGGTTATAAGGGAGCTGTTTAGTTTTCTCCAGCTCCCCAACTAAAAATTTAAAAATAAAAACAATTCAATAAAAAATAAAAACCGACTTCGAGACACTAAAGCACTAAAAAGTAAGAAATAATTTAAATAATTAGAAGTATGTATACATGTAGGTATTGTAGAAGTATAATTTGTAGTCGGTGCCCAGTTTCATGACCAGCACATATATTTTGGACACCGACTCCAAATTATACTTCTACAATATAACTTTTTAGCGCTGTAGTGTCTCGAAGTCGGTTTTTATGTTTTATTAAATTTTTTTTTTGTGTTATCCTCGCAATACCAGCGCACAGGGTATCGGCCCTTAAAGGCCTTTCAAGGCGCTAAAGCGTTTATTAGCCTATAGACCGCCTAGTTGATCTAGCAGTAAGTAGCTTGGTAAGCTCGAAGTCGTGGATGCAATTCTGGCAAAGGAACGGCCAATCTAAGTTCTGTCCGTATTTCGTGTATTTATTGATAACGATCTGGCATCTTCGCAACAAAAATGCAAAAGTTAATTCACTGTTGACTCTACAATGTGTCCTATAAAATATGTTTTATTAGAAATGCTTCGAGTTTTCATTACTGGTGTCCTAAGTATTTTGTGAAATATGTTGTGGACTTTCTGTAGAACATATTATTTAGTCCTAAGCGCTTTCATAATCCGTAATTACAGCGAGTTTGTTTGGCATTCCGTAATGATTGTTGTGCATTCAGCTCCGCACATGTTTACGAGCTATTTATCACATACTAATGCATCTTTTTAACATAAATCTCAATTATCATTGACGAAATCTTCGAGTTTACGTTAGGTCGTTGTCTCATTGGACATTATTTGGACCTTTGCAATAGCTTGTAGGATTGAGAAGTAAGTATTTAAGTACTCAAAATTATGACATTACCAAAGATAGATTGGAATCAGTAACTCAGGAAGTTAAGTCGATCTGAATCAGCTCCATAAATCACAAGACTGAAGTAACGAAGGAAATAATAACTTCCACATAACTTCCACACAAGACAATCACTTGTCTTGGCCCCAAGCAAGGATACCCTGTTCCCTTTCTTCTCACTATACCAGATTCTCTATGGTAACCAGGCAAAGACATCACAATGATCGAAAAACACCCAGACTGATGTATACAAATGTACCACGCCCCCCAGTGAGAATCGAACCCACGTCCTCCGTCATAGTAATCAGACGTGATACCGCTAGGCCAACGAGGCAGTCAAAATAACTGCTATTCAATTTAAAGACTCCCATCTAATATGTAAGAGCTATCCACGTTAGAACGGGCTGGCGGTGCTTTGCGGGCGCAACGATACAAACTAAAATAAACCTTAAATACTTCTACGGTAGAAACTACAATGTTAGCGTAAGAAAGCCCGACACGTGGCCGACGGGCACTTTACTGGGACGGGCTAGTTTTTTCACTTGTATTGTAGACATAAAAAAAAATATTGCTTTTTTATGTAGCCTATATTATACATCCTACTGCAAGGCACAGCCCTTCTCTCAGAGAAAGAGAGTAGGTCTGTGCCCTGGCCTCTCAGTTCCATGCCCACTGGAACACTTCAGGCACAAAATATCGGACAGTAAATATTGTACATTTCTGTAAATTATAGATTCTTAAGCAGCCTATATACGTCCCACTGTAGGGCACAGACCTTCTCACAGAGAGAGAGTTATTATAAATTATAGATTGAAATTGTGTTATTGCAACATGGATAAACCGAGTTTTATACTGTTTTAATTAACCGCTACTTTTAAAATGTTGGAGCATTCTGAGAACATCGTCAGGAAACCTATCTAAAGTATTTTCTAGTATACGAAATCAATCCGCTCTCTCATGAACACAGGAACTGTGCACCGCGGTTGTGACGTACCAATACGAGTTGCTTATCTACTGTACTATGATGATGATTCTTTCCGACCGAGTTCGGTCACGGCGACTGATACGGCTGGGGAGAGCGACGGTCATGTGCTATCAAATGACTGATGTAGCCTATCTCTTGGCTTTAAAGGTGCGGTTGCAACGACTAAAAGTAAATTTCCGGTTTGAGTAGCGGTATTGTATGGCAGCTGGTGGTCCACATCTGATGTATGGCGTCAAAAGCAGCTCTTCGTTTGGCCTCGAAATCAAATATATTACTATATAGCGCCACATGGTTCGGTCTTCTGCCTTCTCTTCCCATGTCGAGTGGACAATTTCGCATCGCTTCCTGTGGCGTTTCTGCACGTCCTTAAACCTAAGGAACTGCCCGCCTTTCTTGCGTTTCACATTGAAGAGTTCACAATAAAGGATGCATTTTGCCATTCTCTCCTCCGGCAGCCGTTGAAGGTGGCCACACTAGCGCAGTTGACGCCTAATCCCACCTCATCCGGTAAGCCTCGATCCCACCAACATTGCAGCGTCGCAGTATTTGTGTTTCTGACACTGTACTATATACCTACATGATATGACGCATAATATCCCCCCCAATAGCACCTTTTATTACCCGAAACCAAACTACCTAAAGGGCATCGTTCAAAAGCCTCCTGTTCTAATAATCGCGTGACTCCTCCATCGCTCGACGAAAATACACACAGTTTCTACTGATAACGAGCCGCATAGGCGCGAACTATCACCTTGACTGCTAGACGGGCTATAAAACCTCGCCTGCGTCAATGTTGAGGAGGTCCCATGTGGTAAAATTGGCTTGAATATTAAAACTGAATTAACGTTCAATGATTTAAGGTCGATTGGAGTTTTGTAAGTTGTGACAACGCGTTTATCTCTTTTGTACGGCCGATTCACCGCCCTCTTTGTCAGTCTAAGATTGAACTTGCCTAAATCACAAAGTACTTATAAATAAAAAAAAACTAAGAAGTAAAATTCAAAACCAAATGCGCAAGATGCAAAATTCTTTTTAAAAACAATTTCGGTGTTAATTATCTTTTTGACAAATAGAGATCCTTTTACAAAATCAAAACTAGAATGAAGTAAACATAACATCATCATAAGCAGCCTATATACGTCCCACTGCAGGGCACAGGCCTTCTCTCAGAGAGAGACTATGGGCTTAATCGCCACGCGCGCCCACCGCGGATTGGCGATTTCAAACGCTGAGGTATGTGAATAGCTTAGACACCCAAGTTTCCTCACGATGTTTTCCTTCACGGTTAGCGTTTTGCTACTATAACTTCACAAATATACATAACTTAGAAAACAAAGTCATAGGTACATGCCCGCACTGTGGATCGAACCTGGGTCTCCCGCTTCCGAGTCCATTGTTCTACCCACTAGGCTACCACCGCATATAATAAACATAACATAATATGCTACATTACGGAAAATCATGAGCTAATATCCTGGGGTGAGCATGGAATATTCTGGGATAGCTACGTCTTACCTGGGTCACCCCCAGTTACGCTAATACTGCCATATTACTGTATTCTGTATTAGTAAGAGTTGCCACTTGACTTCATACATAAGATACTGTACAAATTATTAATACTTATTCAACAGTACTGTGACTGAATTACAGACGATTGTCTCTATCACTTTCGTGTTTGTTTTTTTCGCAAACATAATTGCGGGAAAAATTTAGTCTACCATAGATGTAAGAGACTGATCTTCATTTTGAATATGCATTGTGACATCATAAGTACGTACCTAGGGACTGAACGAAACTCATAAATTTAATTGTAGTATGATACCCTTGAATGCTACAAAATTGTGACAAACTACTTTATTTCGCCTAAACTTTATAGTTTCCTTATCCTAGAACCATCTTCTAACTAAAACAAAACAGCAGTTGACAAGATCTTGATAAAAAGCCAAAGTTGGAAAACTCGACTGCCAACAGGAAAATATAATACCTTACTAATGGGTATTAGAGTCTGATTCACCTTGATCGGTGGAGCAGAATAAATTCGCAGTGAGGAATAGTGCTGTTATCTACGATAGTTTGATGCACGCAATCTTTTGCGGTCTAGTTTTTTACTTTGTTAAGCTCTATTTTATAAGAAAACACTTTCTGTCGTCAAGTGAAGGTTTTTAACAAGATGTATAAAAACGCAAAAAAAAACTGCTGAAGAAGAAACTGTACCTTAACTATACAGAACAGTTAAGTTATGTCCACAAAGAAGGCCTAGAGTCTAAGAACCACATAGTTGGACAATAGAATTATATTAAAGTGTGAAGGCTGTTATTCGCCTCTATTTCGTAGTCTACTAAGCAATGGCAGTATTGGCAGTACAATAATAATAATTCCAATTTATAACCCATTCAAATTAAGGCATCTCTCGCGAAGAATATCTTAGAGTTTAGTTGCACGGGTTGTAACCACTGGAATGCTCTGAGTTAGGGTCAATCTGAAACTTAACAAAGCAAATTCACCCTTACCTCCACAAGATAATACACATATTTCTTCTAAGATTCGACAGAATTCGCGCGTCGGAGAGTAACCAACGCTGATTGGTGCGCGCGCATTCGCGCGAACCTAGGTGCCATACCACTCGTCAGTCGGCATCGGAAAATGGTCAGGTTTTACATCATCATCATCAACCATTTGACGCCTACTGCAGGACATAGGCCTCCTTCGTGGTTTTCATAACCAAGAGGGGTTTTGCCATAATCGCCACGCTTGGCAGGCGGAGTCGCAGTATTCGGTTGGAATCTCAGGAAGACGCTGCTGCCCGTCTCCTGGTTATTGATGTCCTTAGTCCACCTACGTGTGTACTCGTGGAATTTCGTTTTACTTGTGAAGAATTTGACGCTTCGATGCGCTTCGACTCTGCTCTAGTATGAATTGACCCTTAGTAGACTACCAATAGTGTCAATGAGACTATTAAACGACTATGCATTTAAGAGACTTGCCCCCCGGGCCGGGGACGTGACGAGAACAAGCTTTGACGGACGAGGGACAGACGCGGCTCGTTCGGTTCTCGGACGAGGCTCGGACGGGACACGGCGACGACGTCGTCGGGCGGAAGGACCCGAGACGGGCCCGAGCCGCGACCGAGCAGGTTATTTACAAATCACTCGGGCAGGGCTCGAGTATATGTCCGGCACTCAGGTTTCCTCACAATGATTTCCTTAACAGTTAGCGAGCTAGAGGACAAAGTCATTGGTAGATACATGCCAGGGTTCGAACACACGACCTCATGAATGTGAGGCGAGGGTTTTACTGACCGGTCTATCGCCGTAATATTAAATTAAGTTAATTATTGTAACTTTAGCAGGCATCAAGAGTCGACGTGTCGTCTATTGTACGTAAAGGCATGTTTCAGGACGTAACAATTATTGTACTTTTCTTTATTTTCTTTTTGAACTATTTTTTATTCTTACTTTCAAAACGTCTTACGACTAAATGCAATTACGTCGATGCATTACGTGTTACGTGGGTCTTTTTATTACAATTAAAATCAATGTTTACCTCATTAAACGCAGCTTATGTAACTTTAAAATATGCAGCGTCGGCAAAACAAGGTTACCAACGTATGCTATAAGCCATAGTAGCGTAGCATCGTAGCGCAGCGGTAGTGCATCTGCATACCATGCGAGAGGTCCCGGGTTCGAATCCCGGCTGGGGACAAAAAAAAAAAAAAACCCCAGGTCTTGGATGTTTACATGTTTGTGATGTCGTTGTTTCTGGTTCCCACGACACAGGGTATCCTAGTGTGGGGCCAGAAGCAATGTATGTGCCTGTATGTAAATGTTTATGTTTATGTTTATGTTTATTATAAAATGTTGATCTGAAAAAAATCTCCAGAACAGTTACTAGGACATTTTCTAATAAAGAATTGCCAAGTACAACGAGATTGATAAATTGTCATTAGAAGTATGAAAAATCTGGGTCAATACAGTAAGCGATAGTGGAACGAGGTGATGAAAATGATTCATCGGTGCATTTATGTATTTTTTCTCCAACGATCGCATATAATACGTGATATCCGAATACTTCGAAGAGAATATCCTCATCCAAGAAGATCCTCCACTATACTTGCGTAAGATGTAAGGGGCCTAATAGTATCGTCACGGATTGGCAATGTGATGAGTTGTATCCTCTAAAGTCCAAAAATTACAAATCAATAGGTGAACATTGCAAGCATTTATTAGTCCAAAGCATAATTTATCTGACATGGTCTGTCTGCACCTGACATCTAAACACCCCTTACAAATGAATTTGATTAATTGACCACACAAAGAAGTATCCAAAGTTTCACATTCACAGGGTGTTGCAAAAGGGTCCGGTAGAACTCAAAGAAGTTATTCTTCCTATTAATACAAGCAACGTTCATCATGAGACCGCCCTCAAATCGCGAGAAATGTCAGTTCTTCAATACATTTGCTAGAGTAAATACATTCTTATGTGATAGTGGTCTTTCAGAAGGTACTCCCTGTGTAAAAGTAGTAGGATGACGACATATACAGCAGTCTGTGGGTAGACCAACACCCCGATGGTCGAAGGCCCGTGGATGTGGATGGTTAGAGACCGGGAAAGATGGTACGATGGGACAAAAGACGAAGCAACCAGCAGTGGGCAGAGGTGGGTTGATCATCAGATGATAATGGTGAGATGCCCTACCTACTTTGCTGACTCTACCACATCCCAAAAAATAAACCAGTACGTTGCATACGGCGGCGGCGGCTTACTGCAGAGAACGATAATAAGAATAAAAGAGTGCGGTTAAAACACTGGTTATGAGTTACTTTCACTGATGCAAGTGTCTGGAACAAATTTCGATAGCTGATGGCTGAAAGAGCGCTGTTATTTAATGAGAGAGTACCTGGCAATTTATAAGCCCAGATTTTTATAAAAAGATTCTGACATTCGAAAGATCACAAGTTCGATTCCCAGCATGGCCCTCCGTAGGGCTTGATTCTTTTAAGTTGCATAGCAAAAACGCTAACGGGTTAGAAAAATATCTTGAGAAAAGCCGCCATTTAGTTCGGTGTCTAATGATGTTACCTTTTCTGTTGATTTAAGCCAACTATTCCGAGAGGGGCAAGGGTATGAAGGGCAAGATAAAAAGTAGCCTAAACGTGGAGCCCACAAAAATAAGTACTAATATCGCGGACCCCGGTCTGTTCTTTATAGAAGTATGTATATTGTCCATTCTATTTAATAAAAACTCGTAACATCGGTTATAAGCATTGTCTACTAGACAGCGCCACAGCAAAGCGGATATACCGTAAAACCACTTAAAATTAAAAAAAGAAAATAGAAAATTTAATATAACGTACATAACATGAGCAGCCTATATACGTCTCAATGTAGGGCACAGGCCTTCTCTCAGGGAGAGAGTATGGGCTTAATCACCACGCGTGCCCACCGCGGATTGGCGATTTCAAGCGCTGAGGTATGTGAATAGCTCAAACACTCAGGTTTCCTTACGAAATTTTTCTTCATAGTTAGCGAGTGGTATTGCTACTATAACTTCTTGAAAAACAAAATCAAAATTCAAAAGTACCTAGAACAGAAATGGTTTGACTTGGAGAACGGAAATTAGGTATCAACGCGTCCACACTGGACCGAGTTGAGGTGCGAATAATGCTAAAATATGTAGGTGGTTTTAAAAGGAATTGAGAATTGACTTAAATCATTTGTTTAAAATAATTTCGGGTCATAATATAATTGGCGCGATTCAAGAATTGTGATTTTTAGAGGTAACCCGCTGTATGTCAATAACTTTTCCTCGTCTCCTAAACGGGTAGAAAGAAAAGTGTGCCACAGACCCGCGTAGGTATGTCTATAAAACACCGGCGCGTCTGTCTGTCTGGTTGTTCAGATCGGGGCGGAAACGTGTCGCGTTTCTAACACCACATATGATGAGGCTGCTTGGGACGCATCCACACTGGAGCGAGTGGAGGTTGTTATGAGAATAATACGAAAACTTGTAGGTAGTACTTAAAAGGAAATGGAAATTTATTGGTATAGCACTGTCAGTATAAGAAAGGGTCATGATATCTACTTAGTTAATATTTAACTGGTCTAGTCACGATTATTTATTAGGCAAACTATTCAATTATTATTGTTAGTATTCGATTACTATTTGCCTCTTTTTCACACAATATGGACGGTTTTATTGTGAAAACGAGAAAAAAATATTTGTCCAGTCCCTTTCTTCAATTGTCATACTTTAATCATCCGTGTGATAACTACCCTACACAAGTAATAATATAAAATATAATTTTATCCATACAAGGCCTGCTTCTCTACCCGGGGCTTGGATTTCTGACATAGCATAGCATATTATCGTTCCTTAGCAAACAACACCGGACAAATAAGTTTTCCCTAGTTTACAGAAGACAAAAAGCCTTTTTAATTTCGTGATGGCCTGTGATTAGTCTAAATGCTTGAATCTTAGGTATGTTGGCGCCACGACTTCCGGTGCAGGCTGCGCGCTTGACTTACACCGTAGCGGAAGCACGTGACACGCGGCGGACGAACTAGCCAGGCGAGAGCGGAGTGGGGCGGCCAATCAGCGGCCGACACTAAGCACGAGGCCGGACGGGGAGTTCAAGTTGCGGATTCATTATCATGGCGATTGCCGTCCGAAGCGTTTGGTTAACCGGGCATGCTGCCGGATTTTTGAAGATAATTATTTATATACTGTTTAATCAAAGTTAAAATGGATCTGAGTATGAATTAAACTAGGTTTGTGTTTGATTAGAGAGCTGTGAGTATCAATGTGATTTTAAGTGTTAATTTATCTAAAAATAGATGTATTAAAGCTACCTTTGGGTTTCAGTTATACTATTGTAGCTAATATCAGAAGTGCTGAACTTGTGCCCCGAAAATGGCTGGAAATCGTAGTCGCAAAGACGTACGAAGTCGTACGAGGAAAAGAAGGAGGGATCGTTCATCGTCTAGTAGTAGTACTAGTTCTAGTACATCAGGTGGAACGCCGCCACCTCGGAGCAAGAAGGCAAAAAAATCAGCTGACAGTCAGGTACAAGGTTGCAATAATATGGTTTTAAATTCAATGGTGCCAGAATTTGATCCTCTTACCGACAAAGTCGATAATTGGCTAAATATTGTTGATTTGCACGCAAAAACCTTTCAATGGAAAGATGCTGTGATCATTTTTCAGGCTGTGAACAAGTTGAAAGGCACTTCGAAAACCTGGTACGATTCTTTTGTAAGGAATGACAGCTGTTGGGCTGTTTGGACGTGGAAAGAGTGGCGCAATAAGATATCTTTCACATTCCAAACTCGACGCAATATGCATTCCTTGCTAAAGGACGTAATTGACTCTAAACCGAGTGCCTCTCAATCCTTATATGAATTTTATTTCGAACAAAAATCGAAAATTGACAAACTGCACTTAAATTTTTCGGACCGCGATATAATTTCAATAATTATTGGCAATATTAATGACCCTAACATCAGTGCCTCCGTAGACGCAGGTAATTTTCTATCGTGTGATCAACTCGCAGCATTCTTACACGGGCGCACGCATACAATGACCAATCTACCTTTGCAAAATACACAATCACATTCTCAGTACAAGCATACACCAAGAAACCATCCTAAGATCGAACCTACAGGGTCTGGCTCTTCGGTGATTGAATCTACAAATCGTTCTACTGGGCAAAATCCAGACCACTCAGCGTCATTTCCAACAAATAAACAAAGTAGACAACTAAAATGTTTTGGTTGTGGCGGAAACCACAAGAGATTTGAATGCACAGAAATTTGTACCTTCTGCAGTAAAAAAGGTCACTCAGAGAGCTATTGTCGAACAAAAAAACAAAATGAAGTAAAACCAGAAGTAAAATCAATTAGTTCAAACGAGCCAAAAAAAAAGTTTAATAAAATTGCTAAATTGGGTTCATTTTTGCATCCAGTTTTCATTGATATGGGTAGTGACTGTTCTTTAATAACGACGGAATTGGTAGAAAAGTTTAAAATTCCCAAAATTGAACTGACAGACAACATAAATCTTCAAGGATTTTCAAACAAATCGACTGTGACGGTTACAGATTATATTTTGACTACTCTCGTTTTGGATGATGTCGAGTTTGAGAGCGTGAAGTTTTATGTTGTGGATGATTTGACGGGTTGTAATGTATTAATCGGGAGAAATGTAACAGAAGACCCATCTGTTATGTATATTAGGATAGGAGATGTTCTGAAGTTCGAAAAAACAGAAAAAGTAAGCGCAATTTTTTCTGAAGAGTTCTTGGATTTTAATGTTGCACCCGAGTATAAAGGCGAGTTAAAACAATTATTTGATAAGTACCCAAAAAGTTACTCAACCAATTTGGCTACTCTAGGCAAAGCTCGTGATTTTGAACTCGAAATTGAACTTGAATCAAAAAAACCTGTGTACTTTCGGCCGTATCGACTACCAGAACCCGATAGAGTTTTATTGCGTTCTATTATTGATGAATTACTACAATTTGAAATAATACAAGAAAGCACATCCAGTTACGCTAGCCCAGTCTTGTTAGTTGATAAGAAAGAAGGAGAAAAGCGGTTATGTATCGACTACAGGTCTTTGAATAAAGTTACTATAAAAGACAAGTACCCTATGCCTCGTATTGAAGATTTAATTGATAGACTTAAAGGCTGTAAATACTTTACTAGTCTCGATTTGAAAAGTGGTTACTATCAAATTGGCGTTAAATGCGAATCTATTGACAAAACTGCGTTTATCACCGAAGACGGGCATTACGAGTTTCGCCGCATGCCTTTCGGCTTATCGAATGGACCTTCTGTATTCCAAAGAATAATGAACAGAGTCTTAGGAAACTTAAGGTTTGGTAGTGTAATTGTTTATCTGGATGATTTGTTAATCATATCTGAAACAATAGAACAGAATCTGGTCACTTTAGAAACTGTTCTAAAATTATTGGTTGATCATGGACTCACACTAAATTTAAAAAAGTGCTTTTTCCTGCTAACTAGCATAACTTTTCTTGGGTATGACGTGGATGGTAATGGTATTAGGCCAACAGTAAAAAAAGTCAATGCCGTGAAGAAATTTCCGGTACCTAAGACTGTACACCAGCTGAGACAGTTTTTAGGTTTAGTGAATTATTTTCGTAAATTCATTAAAGACTGTGCCACTATTAGCAGTCCCCTAACGAAACTCTTAAAAAAGGGTCAGAAATGGATTTGGACCGAGGAACACGACCTTACAGTCCAACAGTTAAAAGATGCGCTAACTAGCGACTCAGTTCTGGCAATTTTTGACCCGAGTAGAGAGATCATCTTATATACAGACGCTAGTCATGATGGTTTGGCTGGCATCTTAGTGCAAGTGCATGAACATGGTGAAAGGCCGGTCTACTTCTACAGCCGTCAAACTACAGAGGAAGAAAAGAAGTATCACTCGTTTGAACTCGAGCTATTGGCTATTATTGCAGCATTACAAAAATTTCGGCATTATTTATTAGGTCGTCATTTTAAAATAGTCACCGATTGTGATGCTGTTAGACGCGCTATGGTAAAACAAGAAGTTATACCCAGGATAGCTCGTTGGGTTTACCAAACACAGGAATTTGATTACCAAATTACTCATAGACCTGGCATTAAAATGCAACATGTTGATGCACTTAGCCGCAACCCAGCAGATGCCGACGAACCTTCTGAAGCACAGGCTGTCATGTCTATAACAGAGGCAGATTGGCTATTGAGCGTTCAAGAACAAGACCCTAATTTGTGTAAAATCAGAGATATTTTATTAACTGGAGAGGTTGATGAAAATAAAGATATTTTTAACAAATACGAAGTCCTTGGTAACAAAGTTTATCGACGCACTGAAATGGGTCGTAGGTGGGTAGTTCCTAAAACATGTATCTGGCAGGTTATTAAATATAATCACGACGATGTTGGTCATTTCGCGCTAGATAAAACATTAGAAAGAATAAAACATAAGTACTGGTTTCCTAAAATGAAAAAAGTAGTGTCTAAATACATAAAAAATTGCATAAATTGTTTGTACAATAAAAATAAAAGCGGTAAAAAAGAAGGCGAACTATACCCTATACCTAAATATGCACGGCCTTTTCACACCCTTCACATGGACCATTTGGGCCCTTTCGTAAAAACTTTCAGAGGTAATTGTCATGTTCTGGTACTTGTAGATTCATTTACGAAATTCGCATTTATCTCAGCTGTACCCAATACTGGTACAGAATGTGTTTTAAGAGAGTTAAACAACTTATTCAAAATTTTTGGCAACCCAAAACGACTGATCACTGATGCTGGTTCAGCCTATACTTCAAAGGCTTTCATAACCTACTGCAATAACAAGAACATTCGTGCCCATACAATTGCCACTGGTATGCCTAGATCCAATGGGCAAGCAGAACGCTATAACAAAACAATACTGGAAGCACTGCGTTCATTGGGCGCTGACACTGATTATGACAAATGGGATGAAGTTTTAACGACCCTCCAACAAGGCATAAATAGCACAGTACAGAGGACTATAAATGCAGTCCCTAGCGAAGTATTTTTCGGCTATCGTCTAAAAATGGAGAGTGACAGGTTTTTGCCGGAAGAAGAACAAATCATCGACATGACAAGACTACGATGTGACGTAGATACACGAATAAAGGCAGACTCTGTTAGCCAAAAGCAGATGTTTGATGCAAAACGATGCACGGCTAGAAGTTATGAACTTGGCGATTTAGTCCTTATAAAAATACCAAGTCAAAGTAACAGCGGGAGCAGCACAAAGTTATTGCCAATTTTCAAAGGACCATTTAAAATCTCAGAGATCCTAGGTAAAGACAGATACCGCGTGGCTGATTTGAGAGGTAGTGAAAGGTCAAACAGAAAGTATTCCGGTATTACATGTGTGGAAAATATGAAACCATGGATTAAAATAACAGACTGGAATGATGATGATAACAAGGATGTTGGCGATAGTGGTATGTAGTTTACGTTGTTTTCTACTTTAACAGGGATGGGTCATGGAAATAAAAACATAAATCACATTGGGTACATTGTTCAAAGACATTGTTTATTAGCAAAGTTTGTAATAATAGTAACAGTTCATGTTTTCTTTTATTAAACTACGACTCGATGTTCTACAACCAACTTGGCCGTCCATATGGCTTGTTACAGATGAGGTGCGACCTCGAGTTTGTGGCAAATTGAGCTGAGACGTAATTCGTACAGAACTGATTCGGTGAACCGGAAAGCTTTGTTGGGTATGTTGACTGAGAGTCTGAGCATGGCCGTTCAAGGTCGGATGACCGAGATCAGTGTACAAATTGGAACTCTGAGGCTCTTGTAATGGATTGAGACTTATGGGATGGTTGTATAACATTGGGAACATTGACCGTGGTCAAAATTGCTGCTCAATACTTACATTAGTTATTACATTCGCAGGGCCCCATGTGTCTGGGGACAGACACCTTGCAGGAGGGCCGGATGTTGGCGCCACGACTTCCGGTGCAGGCTGCGCGCTTGACTTACACCGTAGCGGAAGCACGTGACACGCGGCGGACGAACTAGTCAGGCGAGAGCGGAGTGGGGCGGCCAATCAGCGGCCGACACTAAGCACGAGGCCGGACGGGGAGTTCAAGTTGCGGATTCATTATCATGGCGATTGCCGTCCGAAGCGTTTGGTTAACCGGGCATGCTGCCGGATTTTTGAAGATAATTATTTATATACTGTTTAATCAAAGTTAAAATGGATCTGAGTATGAATTAAACTAGGTTTGTGTTTGATTAGAGAGCTGTGAGTATCAATGTGATTTTAAGTGTTAATTTATCTAAAAATAGATGTATTAAAGCTACCTTTGGGTTTCAGTTATACTATTGTAGCTAATAGGTATATTTCAATCGATTTGTGCCTAAAATATGCACCCAGTGGCATTCAAATGTTAAGAAACCCGCCAAATTTCGACTTGAGCGGGGTTGTTTGCTTAACGACGACACCAAAAACTGTCTATTCGTTGCAGTGCAGAGAGAAATAAGAAGGTAGAGGAAGATATAGAGGGTAGTTAGTAGGTTCTAAAGCAATGGCGCTTAATTGAAACGCAGTATGACCCACCGAAGTTACCGCTCAAGACCGCAGCAAGAGGAGTTATTTTACGAAGACCCCACGTCCCAGAATATAAAGAAGAAGGAGAATTAATTTTATTGAAATAACGCCTCAGACTAACGTATTAACTTACAAATGTAAATATCTGTTCGGCGATAAATCAGGAATCAAAAGATTGTGTCATTTTGTCTTACCAAATAGACGTGTTCGATAGCTTTTAGACGAGCCCATTCATCTTAAATTGGCAAATTACCTAAATCGCCTTGACGATCTATGAGGCAATAATTGACGGGTCTTACTATAATCCTTCTTGACTTTTGTGTATGAGAAAGTGTGGATAAGAAGCATAAATAACGTTCATAAATAAAGACTAATTTAATTGTATTAGACGTAATAAATTGATTGAAAAACTTAATCAACCTATTACATACAATCCTCAGTTATTTTTGTCGAACCTGGGTAGTGGTCGGCTTAATTGTAGTTAGTGATATCTATGCTGGACGACCACAAGAAAAAGAAGGTCTTTAAAGGTTAGCTAAAGATATTGCCTTTTTAAATTTACACAATTTTTTTTTCTCTGCATACCTAAGCATTTTAATTTCATTATCTGAATTCGGTCAAATGTTAAGAGAGCTAGTCTGCCAACAAACTATTATCTAGTTTGGTGGAAAAAACATGTCTTTTACAGAATAAATACTTTTTTGTGTGAGTAAATCATTCACATAATGTAAATTTAAAAAAGCCTAAAAAAACTTACAAAAAAAACTATTGTTGCATGTCGCCCGTAAAGTAACAGAATAGAGTGCACGGGTGTACCACTTGATGTGTTGTCGATGGTACATACCATGTACCACGTACTGGTAAAAGATGGGTATTGACAAGTAGAGCCCCAATTTTCATATTCATATAGGGTCAACACCCTGTAACAACTTACACCCTGTATAATTAATTAGCTCCCTAGCCCTAAACATTATCTCCTAATCTTTAGTCCGTCGAATGAAGTTTACAATCAGGAAATTTCTTTATTTAGTTCATACATTTCATTGCTCCACGAAGCTATGTCAATTATTTTGATTGGATATTTTATAGTGGAGCAGTTGCGTTTTGTCGAGCCCGCATTCCTTCTTCTTAACTTTATTAACTACATTTTTACTGTAATAGGAATAGGGTAACTTGGAATGTCGTAGTTTCCTAATGTTCAAATTCATTAAAAAATGGGTTTCAAGTTCTACAGAGGTATTCAATAACAATTAAACTCAATAGGCGGTGGTAGCCTTGTGGGTAGAACCTCGGACTCGGAAGTGGGAGACCCAGATTCGATCCCCGGTGCGGGCATGTACCTATGACTTGGTTTTCTAAGTTATGTACATTTGTGAAGTTATAGTAGCAATACCACTCGCTAACTGTGAAGGAAAACTTCGTGAGGAAACCTGAGTGTCTGAGCTATTCACTTAACTCAGCGCTTGAAATCGCCAATCCACGGTGGGCACGCGTGGTGACTAAGCCCATACTCTCTCCCTGAGAGAAGGCCTGTGCCCTACAGTGAGACGTATATAGGCTGCTTATGTATTCAATAAGAACATTAAAATCTGAAACCTCACCACATGGTGGTTGTGCCTACATAGGTACAACGTGTTGTTAAAAGTACATAAAATTTGAAAACCGTTTATTGAGCAATTAAACCACTTCCAATGAGCTAAAGTTTAGAATTCTCAATTTTATTTTCTCATTGTCCAAACAATCTTGAAACTTGACGCGGTTCATTTGTATAGCGCGTTGCAGATAGCACATAATTAAAGATAACTATTTGCCTCTCGCCCACACAACATACATGTGAATAGAAAGAGATAGATAGAGAACCACATCTGTGTAGAGAATACTTTGTTGTACAGCCAGAAGTAAATAGTTGTCCAGTCTCGTTCATAATTTTTTTTCCCTTCCAGTGGATGTGATTATATTATGATAATTTTATCAATACTGATGAAACGGTTCTGAGGTACAAACTCGTACAAGTAGTACCTTTTCTCTATATGGTAAAGAGTGTTCGCTAAAGATTCTGCGACGAAACAAAAAAGTACAAAGTGCCAACTTTTAATTCACTTCCCGGCCAGTATAGACGCACCTTTCCTTCATATTTTCCGAGAAGGCACCTCAAGCTTTCTCCCGTGTGAGAACCAGCCACAATACAGTGGAAGCGTCTAACACCACCCGAGGCGTTCACCCTTCCCGACCTTTATCACCAGCCCACAGAGGCGGTATTCCAACGGCAAAGTCACCAGTCACGTTGGATCCGCAAAGATATCGCCGCCGAGACACAGTGCAGAGACAAATTAAAATTAATTAACAAGATTATGAGAGTTCACTCACAATGAGCCGATTAAAAATGTAGATAGATTCAAAAGCTTTTAATTGTACACAGGAGCGTGATAAAAGTTCTCTCATTGTGTAGAGGTGACAGCTAGAGATGGACTCGAGCGAGATAAGAAAGAAAACTGCGAGAAGTTGGTGGATATCTTAATCGCGTTTGTTGGCATGATTAAGATGTAATGTGCATTTGTTACATGAGGAGCCTAGAAATTACATACATACATATATAAACTCACGCCTGTATCCCAGAGGGGTAGGCAGAGACCAGGAACTTCTGCCTAACCCTCTGGGATACAGCGTGACTTTATGTATGTACTATCAAAGTCATGAAATTGATAAAGGGAGTGATATTTCTCGAATTAATGCCATAAATTAATAACTTAGGACTAATAGGTACACTAATAGGTTTCGCCATAATTGCCACGCTTCTTGGCAGGCGGGTTGGCGATCGCAGTATGCGGTGGGAATCTCAGGAAGACGCTGCTGCCCGTCTCCTGGTAATTTTTTTCCTGAGTCGCCTTCTACGACATCCACGGAAGGAAATGGAGTGACGCTATTCTTAATCCGGCGCCACACGGTTGTTTATTTATTTATTGTATATAGTACACCGTATTAAACTTTAAATGCAACGTATCCTACCTGGCAGTCGTGGTCCGAACTAAATGGAGGACTCTGAATATTAATGAGATGCCATACGTACCCGTACTAATTGGGTTTTAAATAAAAAATCAGTTAAATCCTCAATATTCAATCTTTATATTCTTGTTAAATCAGTGATTTGGCAAGAATATAAATAAGTAACAGGCAACTTGGACACCAATCGTTACCTTGTTATCTCAAATGTAACGCTTCGTTCACGAAGATTACCAACTTATTATGACACACCGATTGTAAAAGATCAGTATCTGCCCATAAGTGGATACTTTATTCTTATGAAATAGGAAGGAGGAGCTTATTCCATTATAATTGAAGCTCGCAACTCAAGTTACTATTTGATAAGTACATAATCTGTACAGATTACGTCTACTTATTTAACTGAACTGGACTTAGGACAGGTGATGTTTATATTCTTTTTGTTGCACTAACCCGTGCTGAGGACGATGATGATGTTTGTCATCATAAATATCATAGTAAATAAATAATTTTTATATATGTTTATGTTATGTTATATAACGAACGAACGACCGAACGAATGAAAGATTGAACGAACGAAGAAACATACAAAGAAAATATACATAGTTTCATTAATCTTTTTCTTGGGTTTGTTTACACAAATTGTTTATCCCCAGTTTCTCGTACACCAATAATCTCTTAAACAACTGTTAACAGCTATCCGATGTTTTTAACGACTTGAAAAAAAACCGGCCAAGTGCGAGTCCGAGTCGCGCACGAAATGTTCCGTACCATTATCTATACAACATTTGAATATTTCAATTGTATACCTGTTGCCGTTATTAATATTGAGCAAAAATCGGCAAAAAAATCGTGTTGTTTGTATGGGAGCCCCCCTTAAATATTTATTTTATTCTGGTTTTTGTATTTCTTGTTATAGCGGCCACAGAAATATCTGGTGACAGATGGACGGACGGACGGACGGACAGCGGAGTCTTAATAGGGTACCTTACGCTTTGGGTACGGAACCTTAAAAAAGAGAATGTTCTCAGTTCGTACCAACGTAGAGTTCTTATAGATGTTCAGCGATAATTCTTCACCACCATTGACTGATTCCATTCATACTTTTTTTGTTATGAGAGACCACCCAGAGGTGCCTCCAGGGAGGTCCTATATGTATATTTGGTCAAGATATTTTGAAACTAGAACTTTCATAAGCACTACACATTCTTAACTTAATTCTGGAATCACTTACGAAAAAAAAGAATAAGGAATAAGAGCGAAACCTGGTCGGACTCTTCCGACAAAAAATGAAGTAAGTGATTCCGGAATTAAGTTAAGAATTGATTAAGAATTCTCTTGATGGGATCCATGAAAATGTCGTGGAACTCTTCTTTTAATGCAGATTTTTCTTCAACAGTTTTATTTTTAAATTAGTTATGTTAGAGATTATATTTAGTTTAATGACTCATATTATCTACTTTTATTATAATTTTGTGCACTTTGGCCATCAGTAAGACACAGTATTTAACAGTTGGTTCACATTTTGTTAGTAGGTACACGAGAACCAGTAGAATCCAGTGATCGTAGTTTTTAACGAGAAAACTTTCACAGTACATTGTTGATGAGTTAGTTCTCCTTTGTGTGATTGCCCTTGTCCCCTTCTATCGAATCATCTTAATCACCAAATCGTGACAAGTTAATTTAGGTCAAAGTAGTACCTACCTAATCAAGTTAAAATACTCAAGTCACTTATTGCACTATTACGCTCAAAACATTAATCACGAATAGTATTTTCTAAGGTTAACACGAGCACTTGACATAATGAAAACTGAATTTGCACGGATATTTACTCGTTTATTTTTTCATTTTACAATTTTCCGACGTTTCTGTACTTTTGCAAGTCCCGTGGTCTCGGTAGACTGAGGTGACAGGCGTCTTTTTTTCAGGCACTAAAATTGGCACAGGCACAAAAAAATGAAAACATGAAAACCTCATCCAATTACGAAAATTAATCGTTTTGTTCAGTTTTAGATAGGTTATTTTATTTGTCATTATTTATTGATTCACAAGCCGTTTTAAGTTTGTTTTTGAATGAGTTCACTGAGAGAGCACAATTACTACCTCCGGTAGTTTATTCCAAGCATTCACTAAAAGGGTCGGTAAGTGGATTCTTTCCTGTGGATTAGCCTAGTGATCAACATTCATAATCAGTTTCGACTGCCTCTTTGGTAGAGCGGTAACACGCTTGACTATCAAGTCAAAGGTCATCGATTCGTTTCCCGCTGGTAACTTCCTTACTTGATTTGAACGAAATGGCATCAGTCTGGTTGTTTTTCCATGTTTTTAAAGACCTTGCCTCATTAGCATAGCACAGGGTATCCTAGATTAATATCAAATGATTGTGGACAGAAGGTCCGGTAAGAGATGCCCCAGTCGGATATACCTGTGTACATCGACGCGGAAGGCAACATAAAAAGGCTGCACATTGCAGGACATAGGCCTCCCTCATGGTTTTCCAAGCTTCCCGGTCTCGCGCCGCCCGCATCCAGCGATTGCCTGCTACCGTAACCAGATCGTCAGACCATCTGGTGGGGGGCCATAAAATAAGGAATGAAACCGGCGTGCGCGCAGTTACTGAGCAGTTACATGCAGCTTATAATCAATATTGATGAAGCGAAAAAGGTTTGCCAGGATCGTAGCAAGTGGCAAACCCTGGTTGCCTACCCCTCCGGAATATAGGCATGAGTTTACGTATGTATATAAGCTTTCGTAAGTACTACACATTATTAGGTTTTTGCTTTTTTGTCGGAAGAGTCCGACCAAGTTTCGCTCTGATTCGCAGAGCTTTATCGTGGTGAGTAGAGACGGTGCTCGCGTCGTCCGTTGCTCGCTGACTCAGTCAGTGAATCCAGAATTATGCTAATAATATCCAGTTATTTGCTAATTCATCTGAAGAAAGAATGCTGATGCCCACTTTCTTTTTCCTAATTAAGGTCGTGTTTGAAAAAATACTTAGTTTACATGAAACTGCATCTGGCCCAGAGTATAAGTGCAATAACGCGGCTGAAGCCGAGTTATTGGAATAGCTGCACTCTCAGTGACACCGAGAGGCAAAAATTATATCACGGTAGCCTTATCCCCGTGTCATAAGAGCGAGTATCGAGCAAACATGGCGTCACAGGTGACGAAACACAGCTGTGGTTTGTTTTGCTAAAGAGGAATGTTTTGCTAAAGACAAATGTTTAATGACGCATTAAAACCTAAAGTTGCGTTGACCAATCTATTTGACATATATTGCGCGGTTTCCTTTGTATAACACGAAAACGTGCGTAGTTTTATTTTCACCTGTACATACGAGCTTTCATGATGACCTATTGAATGGAATGTTTTATATGTTTTGCTGCCACTCGTTTAGGCCTATGTCGAAATAGGTCGCCTCACACAGTGTGGCTTAAGAGAGCGCCTCACGAAGCGATTCCCATACAAACGCAGTTTGGTTTTCATTTACAAACGACTTGCTGGAAGGTAATGAAACTTTACCAATGCGTTTAGAGGACATAAATCGAGGTTGGATCGTGCTTAGAATTGGAAATAAATTTATCAAAAAGAAATTATAACCTTGTGAATAGTTTCTATGAAAAGTCTTAGGAGGCTCTCATTTCTTACTTATTCTGTTATTCTCAGTTATAAGCAAGAGCAAACCTTGATTTGTGTCCTCAAAACATATTAGTGAAGTGCCATTGAGATCCGGCATGGTCGTTGGTGAGTTAAAACCAAACTACGTTTGTATGGGAGTTGCTGCTTGTGTGTGGGGCCCCCTTAGGGCAGTATTCTGCTATGTGTGCCGCGACACACTGATGTACCGCGTGCGCGGCACACACTGGTGTACCATACGCGGTACACGGCAATCACAATGGTGTACCGTGGTCATTAGTAGGTGTACCATGGGAAAATGACAAGACAATCGGTCGCAATTTTGCCCACCTTTCTGAGCTTAGAGCGGCAGACATGACTAACCCAGACCCCTCAGATGATCCTCTTATCTTCCCAAAAAGGGGACTACTCTTATAGGGACCACTTAATTGTGGGTACCACTTTGAAATGAAGAAACTGGCACACGTGACGTCCCGTCAGCGTCATTTCAAAACCTACCTACAAAACCAAAATGTTGAAATAGCAGTTTTTACTGTCGAGACGTCTCATCTTTTAATTTATAACCATAAAGCAAGGTTCAACGTTTATGCGAAAAGTTACACCTAAAGCTTGCCACCTATTATGTCATCAACCGTGTAACATAATAACATTACAGCGTTTTAAAATAGCCAATGATAACCACAAATTGCACGTCATGAGTCGCCAATCAAACAATTTCCTTACCAGAACATATTCATGTCGGGCGATACGAATTACGCAACAACACTGCCCAAGAGTGTACTGAAACAACATGGGTTTTCTAAGGAATTTACTTACTTACGACCGCCCGCGACTTTGCTTCCTATTTTTAGGGTTACATACCTGAAAAAGAAAAAAAGCGAAACTATTATTTAGTAACACTTTGTCCACCCGTTCGACTGTCTGGTCTACAAACTCGAAAAGCATTTTTTTTATTTGATCTTCTCTTACGATTGCAAACTTGGACCACTTTCTTAAATGTGTATTAGAAGCATTTAACTGACATTCTTCGTACAATTCAATTTAAATGGCTCCTTAGTGATTTTTTATAATATTTAAATAAAAATCACCGAGCGAAGTAAAATTATTATTTTATGCTGCAGGTGATTTCCATTATTGTTAAAGAGTTTTAAAATTAGTCCCTTTCATAAATTATGCCGTGTAGTCGTCTTAGAGATTCGTGATTGGTTAACCTGATAATTGGGCCATTCAAAGAGTAGGATACAGTCTGCTAAATTAAAAAAAAACTGATCATACATACAAACTACTCTTACAGCATTAGGGTATAGTATAAATATAGGCTGTAGGCGTCCCAAAATAACATAGACTTTTACTTGAACAATCTATTGCGTCACAAGTCTATGTAGCTCATACACGGGTATCGATTGCAAACAACTTATGTTCCACGACTGATTGTTACGCCTTTTGTCCGTACCACACAAAAGCTAACATGCCCCAGTACACAGGGTGGGCATTATACAACGTGTAATTGAATCCAGGCCTGAAAACCGAATGAAGCCAGTATCTATGACCAGCCCTTGCTCGTTACGTAACTGTCCACCGTATCGGGTCGTCCATTTTCACGTGTCCAAAGTGTCGAAATGCTTTAGAACGGCGATTTTCCGAACTATTTGGGGGACAGGGGTGTTCGGAAAACCGGTTCATTCGGATAATCCAACTACACAAATATGTACTTGTATTTGGCAACAAAAACCATTCTTAAAATAATTTCCATCCCTTTTATTGCAATGATATGCAGGAATCAAACTTATTTTCAAAAGAATAATAAACAAAATAGCCAAAATCAACGATTAGAAAACGTCCCTTTTGTCGACTTAGGTCTATCAGGAAAAACGACTAGGTATAAAAATGTCGAACTTATAAAATTAAATTTTCGAAGGCTATTTATGCCGTGATATATAAATGACGATATTTGCAAATGTCAATATGTAAAAATGTCTATAACCCAGAAAGTATAAGTATAGAAATGCCAATATTTAAAAAAGTAAACATATTATTTTGGCAAGATTATGATCCAGAACGTCTAAGTATAAAAATGTCAACAATCCCTTACAAAAATGTTCTAAATGATAATTACGATTTTCCAAACATGAAGGTGTAAAACCTCTTTAGAGGTAGGAAGATTTGGACCTTTTTAAATGGCGGCATTTTTATAGTTAGGTAATAATCATCTTCGACTTTTTTTTAAAATCGGCATTTTTATACTTAGTGTACGAGAAAGGATACTATAGGGCACAGGCCTTCTCTCAGGGAGAGAGTATTAGCTTAATCACCACAGGTGCCCACCGCGGATTGGCGATATCAAGCGTTGAGTTATATGAATAGCTCAGGTTTCCTCACGGTGTTTTCCTTCACAGTTAGCGAGTGGTATTGCTACTATAACTTCACAAATGTACGTAACTTAGAAAACAAAGTCATAGGTACATGCCCGCACTGGGAATCGAACCTGGGTCTCCCGCTTCAGAGTCCAATGTTCTACCCACTAGGCTACCACCGTATTGCAACATAGTAACTTATATGCCGGAGTAGGAAAATTTCTTTCTATTTTTTTTTTGCAATGTACCTAGTAACTTTAAACATGGTAACTTGTATGCTCGAATAAGACTGTATTTGTTATAACTTGGTATCTACTTACAATAATGTAATTAATTAGAATCTACTAAGTCTTATATTAATTTATATTTCTACTCTACTTCCCGACTTAACGACCACATTGTATTAAATATGTTGATCGTTCTTCTTCTTTCTTTTTCTTCCATAATAATAGGGGTTAAAGTATGAAATTGCCGTTTTATTTCAATAGGTTCTTTGAATTGACATAGAATCTTCATGGTTTGAGGTTTTCGAATGAAACTTTTTTCAAATGGTTTCTATGATGTTCTTTTTTTAAAAAATGTGAAACATTTGAATATCGACTTTCAATTGTTTTTGTTATTCAATTTAGACAAGAAAGATGGATACTGCGAAAATTCGAGTGATTATGAGGCACCCATTTTTCGTATTTTTTTATTTTATTGATTTGACGCAAGTGAGACAATATTATGGGTAAGGTAACGTTAAACCATGCCGCTAATTCCTGGGTAGTTTGACTAGGGTCGGCTTCCACTATCTCTCTTAATTCATCGTTATTCACCTGTGTGGGCGGCCTTCCTCGTGGCTCGTTCTTTAAGTCGAAATTTCCATCACGAAAGCGTTTAAACCAAAATCGCACGGTGCGTTCATTAGTAGACCCCTCTCCAAACGCAGCATTGATATTGCGGGCTGTTTCTGCCGCGTTAGTTCCGCGTCGGAACTCGTATTCAAAAATCACTCGAATTTTCGCAGTATCCATCTTTCTTGTCTAAATTGAATAACAAAAACAACTGAAAGTCGATATTCAAATGTTTCACATTTTTTAAAAAAAGAACATCATAGAAACCATTTGAAAAAAGTTTCATTCGAAAACCTCAAACCATAAAGATTCTATGTCAATTCAAAGAACCTATTGCAATAAAACGGCAATTTCATAGTTTAACCCCTAATACTTCGTAAGTAAATCTGTAAGATTTGACATGTCTCCGTGTAACCGCCTGTATATTTTTGTCATGCCACACATTGTGCTGACGTCCGCTGGTGTGTAAAGAAAGCCAACAAAGGAGCCCCGCCCTTGTGGGTAATTCCATTACTTCGCTTTTCCGACGAACACAATGAATTGACAACTCGAGATGACGTCACATGATGTGTAAACTCTTTTGGGAAGTACGAAAATTTACCGCATCAAAGGCCAACACTTCGGTAAAATGTAATGGAACTGTTTTTAAGGTTGAGACATTTAATAGTTCAGAAGTGTTGGGGTCGGTATCTGAATTCATTAAGTAAAAACTTAAGTTATTATCCAGCAACAGCCAGGATATTCTAGCCCTTATTTATTCGTTTTCACTCACAAACAGAAAAAAAAACAGGCCATGTGTGAGTCAACTCGCACACGAAGGGTTCCGCACCATTATCTATACAACATTAGACACAAAGATCGAGAAAAAAACGGCAAAAAATCACGTTTATTGTAAAGGGGCTCCCTTTAAATATTTATTTTATTTATTTATTTTTGAAGTGAACACATAACTAAATATTCTGTGAATATTTCAAGCGTCTTCCTGTTGCCATTTTTAAAATCAAGCAAACAACGGCAAAAAATCACGTTTCTCGTATGCCCCAAACCCCCCCCCCCTAAAATATTTATTTTATTCTGTTTTTAGTTTTTGTTGTTATAGCGGCAACAGAAATACATCATCTAGTGACTGACAGACCGACGGACAGTGAAGTCTTAGTCATAGGGTCCCTTACCATTTGGGTACGGATCCCTAAATATCACTTCAAGCGCTTCGTGATATTTGACACATTTGTGACGTTGTAGTAGCAATACCACTCGCTAATTGTGAAGGAAAACATCATGAGAAAACCTGAGTAAATACCTCAGCGCTTCATTGCTACTCCCGGGGGCACGCGTGGTGATACTCTCCATTGAGAGAAGACCTGTGCCCTGCAGTAGAACGTACCTATATAGGCTATGATAATAGGCTACATAAAAAAGTGTTTCGTGGCACGAAGATGAAATGGAAAGTTTCATCCTATATCTACTTAGTCTATTGTAATCGTATGGTTCTTAGAGGTCGTAGCCTTAACGTAAATAAAACAAAAGAAGACTGTCTGGAAAGTTGTAATTTAGAAAAGCTATCTATTAATAGCAGCTGCCTTTTATTCCTTATTGTCAGACTACGATGATTAATAATAGGTTAGTAGGTATAGTTCCCGCCAGATAACTTGAACAAAAGTCCGCGCAGTCGGGATGGGTTTGCGATGGACACGTAAGAGTAAATTATTTTTTAATTAGTTGTTAAATTGTTTAAAATTTATTCCGAAGAATTCTAAGCCATATCCCACCCGCTTCCTATTGAGACCCGAAATAAAGTCCATGCGAAGTCAAAGTCATTTTTTCAAGTTATTTGTCGGGCGTTATAACAATTTAATTCCCCACGTTACGATCAAAAATTTGTAAACTGTAACAAAGTAACATAAGTTCAGCGTATATTATTGTTTTTCTTTTTTATAAGTTATAGATTAGTAAAAGCATATCATTTTTTACTTCTGTCGAGTGTTCAAAGGCACAAACCCTCTTTTTTGTTTTCTTTTCCGTAGTCGACAAATAACGTCCCCCCCCTCTCCTCGCTTAGCGGTTGCTTGTAAAAACATGAAAAAATTCAGGGTAGGTCGCACATTTAATTAACTTAAAAGGAAAAGTATCACGGCTCAGTAGGCTTTAGAAGTTAACCAGTAATAGGCAACCAACTCATAAAAGGAAAACTTAGAACAAAATCGTGTTAATTACGTAGATGAAGTTGTTCGTTCTGTAAAGCAGATGAAACACAGTCTTTCTACGGAACCCTACCCTACACATGACCGGTTTTTTTTATTTTAGGACCAAGAACGTAAGAACCACGGGTTGCTAAAAATTCTTGCTGATTTTTCTGACGCTACCTACGTGAAAAGATAGCTCTGAATTTGGTTATGACTAGCCGTTGGTTAAAATTGGTTAGGCTGTCTGTCCCGAGTTACAGCTAGTTTAAAACTACGATTTTGTACCCGCCCTGTAAGTCAGTGGCACTGTCTATAAGACAGGTACCAATTAATTATATGGATATTGGCACCTCGCACAGAATAAGTAGCTCTAGTTATAATACTTAGGTAAATACTAATTACCATGGTTTCCCATTAACTATAGACACAAAACTGCATCGGCAGACTAAATTTAAATAGAAATTAAGTTGCATTTCCATTTCTACTCGATCATTGTTGCCATTGCGAGTGCAATATTTCGGTAGTAAATCATAGAGGCGGGTCCACTCATGCGCAGCGCGGGCTCACGCTAGCGCCAAACAAACCAGGAGCAGAGGCAAGTACTAGAGAAGGATGAAATGAGACAAAAACTTACAGTGTTATTTATAAAGATACGATTTCTCCATAAAAACTCCTCGGAGGCAGTTTAAATAATCTGTGTTTACATCTTTCCCTTTACCACAGACTATTTAAACGGCATCTCATATCCGGTCCAAATCGGACAAAACGTGTAGTTATGGGACTACCCCGGTTGTGTCTTCTTTCTAACATAAAAAGAATGAATGAAACCAGATAACGTGGTAAGGAATGATCCCTTAGTAGTAAAAACATCCACCCATACACCCACTCCCACTAAGTGCTTGCCTAGTGGGACCAAGAGAAGTGATTGTGTTGTGTGGAAGTTATTTTTTATTTATTTATATGTGGACTAATTGAGAACTTCCTTCCTTTTTTTAAAACAACAATACAGACTGCTTAAAAATCATAAAATGCCGGAGTCCGGACCGGGAACATGGAGCTCTTCCTATCAGTCGAGTATTTTTTAATGACTCGCGATTCTCATACATCTAATATATAAAAATCTCGTGTCACAGTCTTTGTTATCGAACTCCCCCGAGACGGCTTCCCCGATTTTTATTATAATTTTTCTTGTGTACTCGTATATTTGGTAGGTCTGAGAATAGGTAGTAGGCTAATTAATATAGCAAAACAACGTTTGCCAATTCAGCTAGTAGGTAAACTCGTATAAAAAAGGGGTATAATCGTCACAGTGTTTTGTTATCAAACTCCTCCGAAACGGCTTCACCGATTTCTTATCAATTTGTTTGTGTGTATTTGGTAGGTCTGAGTAGGTCGTAGGCTAATTAATACGGTAAAACAACGTTTGCCGGGTCAGCTGGTATTAACTATATAGAGCCTTCTGGCATAATATGTTTTGTGACCACAGATGCAATGGTGGCGTGTGGCCGCGGTAATAAGGTGTGTTTAGTTGTAATAGTTGGTTATCAGTAAGAGGTCTTTAATGCTGCGATTATTTACTGCATCCACGAAATAAAAGGAAAATTATTTTGAAATAGACAGTTGACTTACTTTTGGGTCAGCATTAGACAGTTTCATAAACTATAGGTTTACTAAACAGTTTACAATGGACAGCACGTCAAGATTTACATGTTAGTTGCAAAGTCGCCCTTAACATAACTAAGTGCACCGTGAAATCAATAACGCCTTAATTTCAATTTGAAATCAATAACTTGAAATTAAGTCGCGTGCCGCCAATGGCACGCGTGCCATAAGTTCGCCATCACTGGCCTAGTTTATAGATACATAAAACAGAGAATGAGTATTATAAACAACAACAATTAATGGGTCACATCTAAGAGTGTGGGTCACGGCAACGCAAATGGGCCACAACTGAGTACCTGTATTTGCGTGAAAACACTGACTTTCAGTTACATTCGGCTAATTCTTAAAATTACCTATTTCCCGAAAACAAATGGAACAAAGCAACTTTAGCTATGGAATTAATTGGTAGTACCTAGCTGCACTCCAAATTTCAGAGCTTTTCTCGAAAGGGAAGTGTACACAATCTACGTCAAGAAGGCTCCACGTCATAGAACTACACAGAACAATTCGATGAATGTGTGTACATAGCACAACCGATTAATTCACAGATTAAGGAGGAGGAAGACTTCCGATATTATTTATAAAAACGCTATTCTTCAGAGACAGTTTAAATATTCTGTGGTAAAGAGAAAAACCGGCCATGTGCGAGTCGGACTCGCGCGCGAAGGGTTCCCGCACCATTATCTACACAACGTTTGAATATTTCAAGCGTCTACCTTACCGTTATTAGTATCGAGCAAACAACGGAATATCCCATATAACTATAGGCCCCCCTTAAATTTTTATTAAATTATTTAAATTTTTAATTTATTTTATTCTTTTTTTAGTATTTGTTGTTATAGCGGTAACATCATGTGTGAAAATTATTTTATTCTGTTATTAGTATTGTTGTTATAGCGGTAACAGAAATACATCATCTGTGAATGATGTATCTCATGAATCACCGTTCATGAGATACAGCCTGGTGGCAGACGGACGGGCGGACGGACAGCGGAGTCTTAATTCTCCCGTAACCTTTAGGTGCGGAACCCTAAAAATGTAACTACAGATTATTTAAACTACCTCCGAGGAGTGTTTTAGAGGAAATGTGTTTTCAAAAATTATACCGTAATTGTACTAATCGGCTGCGCTATGTACATCGAATTTTCATAATAAAGTAATTTTATGAAACCCGCCCAGTAAGTCGGAATAAGAGCAAAGCGACCAAAAAAGCACTTCATTGTTACAATAATGTAATTGATACGTGTACAAGCCTCGGCGATATCATCAAACTTCGCAAGTAAGTACTTGTGTACCTACTTCCTTAGCTTACATAAATCATTAGACGGGACAGGACGGGACGGCTCAATTCAGTTGGTTCTCCAACTGTGACGTGGTTAACTATGTGTGACTGATATTTGGTCTTAGCTAGAGTTACGAAAACTGAAGATTACATAACAGGTAGGTCAAAATAATTCCATGATATTTTCTCTATTGGACCCATTTTTCAGAGAGAGAGAGAGAGAGAGAGTATGGGCTTGCGCCTATTACCACGCGTGCCCACCGTGGATTGCATCAAGCGCCAGGTATGTGAACACCAGACACTCAGATTTCCTTCACCGCTAGCGGCGAGGTATTGTTACTACAACTTCACAAATGTACATACATAACATAGAAAAACAAAGTCATCGGTACATGCCGGAATTCGAACCTACGACCTCACGAATGTGAGGGCGGCGTCCTACCGCTGCGCCACCTTTCCCTGTTAGACCTAGTATATTTTCAAAATGTAAATGCATAAATAAAATACATTAATCTCTATTGAAGATGGGTATATATCCGAATCTTTCTATCTAAATATCTGTGTAATTTTCTTTTTAGGGTTCCGTAGTCAACAAGGAACCCTTATAGTTTTGCCATGTCCGTCAGTCTGTATGTCTGTCTGACAGAGACGACCAGTATTAGAAAGATAAATTTGGCATAGAACGGTATATTAAATAAAACGCATAAAACGTTAGATTAAATTTTTAAAGAAAAATTCCTTTAAGGTTCCTACCTCCCCTACACTTGAATTAGAGTGATTTTTTTTCTCGCCTACACCATAGCGTGGGATAACGTTGGATTGATCGGTTAAAAATATGGTGAGTGCATGAAAGCAATTTTTCGATTTAGGGATCCGTTTGTGAAATAGTAAGCTTTAATGCGCAAATTTTTGTAAGAGTACCCGCTCTCTCCGATTAACGTTTGACAATAGAAACAGGAAAAAATTCGAGGCAATAGCATATACAATGAACTCAAAAGGAAAACTATCACGGCTAAGCTACTGTTTCTATTATTTGTAATATTGTTCTGTTGTTATTTGTGTTTTGCTTATGTCCTATCAATATGTATATTCTGTTAAGTAGGTTTAACTTTTTATGCCTTTATATATAATATTCATTATATTTTTATTTGTATAAATTACTTCTATGTATCTGTTGATAATTTAATATAAGTACTCGGTTATTTAGGCATGTATAATTCATATACCTCTGAAACTATTACTTTGTATGTTCGTACATCTACTTCCTTCTGCAAAGTAATAGTCCTCTCCATCCAATCCAAAGATGATAAGGCCGCCATCTGTACTCTTGGGTTAAGAAATTTCTGTGTAACTCCCATTTTTATGTACAATAAAGTGTTCTCTATCTATCTAAGTAGGCTTTACAAGTTAACGAGTAATAGGTGACCAGCTTAACAGAAGAAAATTTCGTACAAATTTCATGACTGTAAAGCAGGCAAAAACCCCTTCTTCTACGGAACCCTACACTGCGTGGCCCGATACGCACTTGGCAGGTTTTTTTTAGGAAAATAAAGTGTTCTCTATCTGTCTATCTATCAACTGCTAACGTATTATTGAACTAACGCAAAACTTTTTTAATGTCGATAGATAGAGAACAATTTTTTTTCGAAACACAAGGGTTGTGTAATTTTATTAAAGACGCGCTTTAACAATGTCGTGGCCATCAGTAAATCAGTTCCTACATAGAAGAATGTATTCTTCCATTCTATGGAAGACATATTTTAAACATTATTTATGAAACGGCGCCACTACAAAGCGCAGACACCGTTAAAATTTGGAGTTTTTTTAAATGAAAAATTGAACAAAATATTTTCAATACTCAATAATTTATTGCATTCCATAAGTACCTTTATACAGATCATATTTAAATATGGATCTTTGTGGACCCTCTCGGGAACGCAACATTATAATAAAATTATAGGAGGCTAGATTAAGCCTATGTAATTTTATTTCTAATTATATTCTAGTATTTTATCAAACGTTATTATTTACATATTTATAATTCTAATACAATACAATTATATAAATAACAAAACAATATTTATAAAATTTTATTTTATTACTTGTTATTATTTTGAAAAGTAGTAAAACCAAAGTTAGTGTAAACGACAAACTCTGATCGACATGACTGTCTCAAGCAATGCGCATTTTATAAATAACCCTGTATCTGCCTGATTACACTAAAATAACACTACAATTTCAGCACAATAAGGTCTATTACTAAGTTTAAAATATTGTATAAACTTTTTTTGTAATTAATGACTGTTGCCACAATAAAAAAATATAAAAAAAAACAATGAAGAGTTGTTGTATGTACTTAGGTTGTCTGGTACAACCTGAGGTTGCCTAGAAGAGATAACACTGCCCGTTGTACACTGTGTAACTTCGATATTATATGAAATTTCATGTACTTTTTATTACGTATGGCAATAAATAGTTATAATCTATAATAACGTAATCTCAGTACCTGCTAAAAGATTTAAGCAATAGCGTTCTTTATTTACATTCCTAGCAACCTCTAATTTTCTCCAACGACCTAGACCTAATGACCATGTTAATTTCAAACTCTATTTAAATTGGATTTTGTTTATAATAAAGCTTTGCATAAAGAAAGGTCGCGAAAATTAAACTGTGAGACAAGACGATGCCATTTCCATGCCAAATGGCTTATAACCTAATCTAAAGTTTGAGTGAAAGTGGGCTATAGTTTCAAAGTGATAACATTCGTTAACTAACCTACTGCCTTCACATTTGTTCTGTCCAAATGAACTCTAACACCTTGTCAATAAAGGTGCGGTGAAACGAAAATACAAGTTGGCAAAAAAGTTTGGCTCTACGAAATCGCAAGCGAAATTATGTACCGGTTTAGAGTAATTGGTTATTATGCTGTGTGTAGGCAGGTATGCATGTTTGTGTGTATGTAGGCGGTTCAGAGTTTAACCTTAAAGAAATTGTTGGTTAAGAAAGAACCAACGACCCGTCAGCTTAAGCAAGTTTTAATAGGCGTTAAGGAACATTCGTCCATCTTCAATTTTCAAAAGAAATAACATTCGATAAGGTGTGTAAGCATTATTGCGGGGCCGAGCTGCCCGCCCTTCTACTCTCGGCGTTAATTTAGCTAACTTGCGTTACAATTGAGTGCGTTGCCACTGTCGATCGATACAGACATGCGTTGTTCAATAAAGTACGAGGAAACAGATGAACATAGGTACTGACAGTCTATCGAATAAATCAGACACGTTTTTTCAACAATTACGGGTTCCGCCTATTTATGGTACAATAAAGAGATATCCTCTCATGGGAGCTCCTACGGGTTTCGTTCGAAAATGGCCCTTATGTCAAGCTACACACGGTCCACCGTATGTTAGCAGAGTGTATCTGCTTGTGCTTGTTATGCAAAACGCCGTGAAGTATTGTTTAAAGATACCTAGGTTCTTTCATTAAAAGTGTTCATGTGCCTAGTCGTGTATTACTAATTGTTTTGGTGTCGTAGACATTTTGCATTATAAAAGGTCGTACATGTAAATAATAATAATAAGTACTAACATTATATCTTTCTGTAAGCATGTTCTTGTTTTTCTGTGTTACTAACTCTTGTGTATTGTTATTGTGTTTCACTATGGACTTG
This sequence comes from Yponomeuta evonymella, assembly GCA_963969515.1. Lineage (NCBI taxonomy): Eukaryota > Metazoa > Arthropoda > Insecta > Lepidoptera > Yponomeutidae > Yponomeuta > Yponomeuta evonymella. Next base: position 4,644,118 of record OZ018363.1, read on the forward strand.
TATGAGTGAAATAAATCATCATCAGCCATTTGACGCCCACTGCAGGACATAGGCCTCCTTCGTGGTTTTCAGGGGTTTTGTCATAATCGCCACGCTTGGCAGGCCGGTTGGCGATGCGGTTGGAATCTCAGGAAGACGCTGCTGTCCGTCTCCTGGTAATTGATTTCCTTAGTCGCCTTCTACGACATCCACGGAAGGAAATGGAGTGACGCTATTCTTAATCCAATTCATAAATAAATAGGTTTTTAAAAAAGTACATAAGTAATATTTTTATAGATTTATACTGACTAGACTAGATTTCTGAGGCCTATTCTCATAAAGAATAGAACATAGACGCAGGTTACGTAGTACCGTCAGTGTCGATCACCATACCTACTGTACAATTAGTTCGGTAGTACGAATTAAAAAAAAACATAGGAATATTTCTTCCCACAAAATTCGCACTCAAAAACGGCCCCAGTCCTCTGGATTTGTCTTTACCAATTAAATGATCGCAAGATGTGCTGTACGGAGCAAGCGCTGAGGTATACCTCAGACACTAGAGTCTCCTCACGATGTTTTCCTCCACAGTTAGCGGGTGTTATTGCTACTACAAACAACATAAAACATATAATTATGTAAGGTCCCCCTGCAATCCTGTAAAGACTGATATTTTCGAAAAATAAATCAACCTGAAAACTGTGTTCTGAAAAAACTGAATTGTTGTTAAACACGAGTTTTTCAGACATTACTTATTTCAAAGGTACCGTCCCACTCTGTGGTCTCTCTGCATGCCACAGGCCTTCTCTCAGAGAAAGAGTATACTTATATAGCCTCAAACACCACACGTGTCCACCGCGTACAGGTGAATTGAGACGTGGTCCTGGCAGGGTCGGTCGCCATGAAGTAATGAGGTTTGAGGGTTCTTGATGGTCAAAACGCAGGATAATCTTACATGTTTATTCTTCTGTAGTCGAGTAGAGAGTGCATACCGTTTACATGGAAAAAATATTTTGAAAACAACTTATTGCTAACTTAACAATATTCGTCGCTGTGACGCGGTAACTACCTATGCTAATAATTTACATTGCTACGTACCACATCTCAGAATTCAAGCCACTGAAATAACAAGCCGAATGCTTAGACACGTTTCAATTACTTTGCCCATCACAACATAGTTCGTAGCAAGCCAAGAATAACGGATTAACGCCGACCGTGCGCTTATGATATAAATCTAGATTTTTGTTCCAAATTTCACGGTCGCAATCGTGTAATATGTGAAGTGCGCACGCGCCGTCGTTGAAGACACGATTCTGTATGCGGTACATTGTTGTGGAGAACTTCACAAATCTGAAATTTATTTCAATGTAAAAAATTATATCCTGTTTGTTGAAAGTTAATCAGCATACAATTTCAGGTCGAGTTTGTAATGGAGAAAAAGACAACGAACAAACTCTGGAGTGGAGACTCTGGCCATCTTTTCTGAATATAAAAGTAGAATAAAGTTAGTTCGAGTGTAAGTCAAGTGTCTTAAATTTTTATGTAGCTTTTATACGTCCCACTTGTAAGGCACAGGCCTTGTCTCGAAGAAAGATTAGGTATGGGTTTAATCACCACGCGTGTCCACCGCGGATTGTCAATTTCAAGCGGTGAGGTATGTTTTTTTTTAAATTTATTATTATAAAAAAATAACATGTAACATTTGTCATAATAAGGCCCCACAAAACCAATTGCTTGGTTTGACTGTGGGAGCAGTCTCGTTTATAATAGTTTTACCACTGATTTACCTAGCACTTTCATATAAGACACCTTAGACACTCAGGTTTTCCGCGATGTGTTCCTAAAGAACTTCACATTATCCATACGAAAAGCGTTCTTATTTGAAACATAAACTCGATGTAACTTTATGCCACGTTAATCAATTGCAAAGTAGTACTAGATGAAAACATTAATTGTAGACAAGAATCTTGGATCTTTCTTGCATCAATGAGACGAATGAATGGTCCTAAGTCACTAAGTAAACATTAACGGTCTTATTTATAAAAACATGATTCCTCTAAAAAACTCCTCAGAGTTTCATCATTCTACAGTTACGTTTTTCCCTTTACCACAGACTATTGAAACCGGCTCTGAAGAGTGTTCTAAGGAATCGAGTTTTTATAAATATTTTGTTTTATTTATATCCAACAATTTGAACACCGGTTTGTTTCCTTCCAGGGAACTTTCACCAAACACAGATAAAAGAAGACAACGCATCTGTTGACACCTTGTACCCGTGTTTCTCCTTTGTTTTTGAACCGCCATAAACAATATTCTATCTTTGTATCTCAACCGTTCTTTCTCTCACGGGTGGTTTTCGCTATTGTGTCTCAGAAAAGAAGATCGTCAGCACGAGAAACTGCATTAGGTACTTAGTAAGCGAATCATATTATGATCTCTATTGAGGTTGCTGTTACACGGATACCTGGCATGCTGTCCCGCCAGCACATTCTAACATTTTTAATGATTGTAATAACAAGAGTATACATTTGATAAATTAATGCGGTCTGGGAGTTTGATGGATAATAAAATTGCGGACAATCAAGAAAGATTTTTTCTTATCCTGTAGGTAAGTAGGTACTTAAAAACTTAAAAAAAAAAAAGTAGTTTTTGATTGAGAAAATTTGTTCCGAAAATAATAATTTTGGAAACAATTTTTCTTTATTAAATGTATTAAAGGTTTCAAGTATATTGAAGCAAAAATTATCTATCAAACCCTCAGACCACACTATCAAAAGTATAGTTATTTTTTATTTCAATAATTATAAATGTAAGAATGTGCAAGCGAGACGGAATGCCAAATAGTAGATACAGTCATTACGTCGGAAAAAAACGAGTTAGAAATGTATGTGAACCGAGATGGCTAAATTTTAGATATTACGTGGGGTGGGTCTAGAAAAGCCTAACTTCAAACTGTCGACCATGATTTCCTGTGAACGTTTTCCGCCATCTTGAAAAAAGGGTAAAGTTTTTTTAATTTTTTTTTTAATGTAAGAATGCTTAGGTAGGTTCTTACCTTTTTATTCGATAGGTACGAATAGTTCGGTAGGTTCGTTCTTATGTTTTTGAATATGTCAGTAATACTGGAACTAAAATTAAGTTGATCAGTCAGCTGCACTAGTGTAAAATCGATAGCACAATCAACCTTTAAATACGTAATAAAATCTGAATTTGCATGGATATTTACTCGTTTATTTTTTCATTTTACAATTTTCAGACGTTTCGGTACTTTTACAAGTCGCGTGACAGGCGTCTTTTTGAAAGCACAAGTTAGTTTACTGCCCTCAGCAAAAATTACAAAAAAAAATATTACGTTACGTTCCAAAACTATTTTGGCAATTTTTTTTTATTTAAATTGTCAAAACAATTACACACATATGTGTTCTCTAGTCAGTTACGTTAAGGGCGACTTTGTAACGAAAACGTAAAGGTTGACGCTGTCGACAGTACCATCCCCCTGTTGACCTCCGAATGAAACCAACTCGTGGATTCTCTTGTTTCCCTCAAGAGTATAACACCATATTCAGAGCGGTTTGGGCACGGGCCATTAGATCTGCTACAACCGCGTATTAGAGTAATTGTTTTATGTCCATCCATTACTGTTTACTACGGCACATCTGGCGCTGATATTCTCTATCAGAGCTTCAACATAGCCAAGTAAGTATACCAAGAACTTAGCTAGTGTTTACCAAGAACTTCGAATACTGTCGAAAATTCCTACGATATACATTTTTTTTTTATTTACTCAGAGTGACTGTGTTCATTTGCTGTGTTCCATTAGCTGGTCGACATCATTATTTGCGTTTTTTTTTTCTTAGCGATCCAAATTACGAATCCGAAGGTATAAGGAAAAATCAAGATGATAATGACATATTTTTAATTCTTTCACTGTAATAAATAAAATAAATTTCTTGATCCATTGTTTTTGAGACACGTAAGTTGCACAAACTTAATGCAGCATAAATCTTTCTGGCTAGCGAATTCTGTGACTAACTTCCATCACACACTTCCGCCTGCCCCAAATTTATGGCTTTGCGTTTTTTTTTTGTCGCGTAACAGCTTAGTTAACGTTCTGATAGCAAATATTTTGTACATCTGGCTTATTCGTGCCATCGAAAGTGAAATGTGGGCCAAACGGCGAGTTCTTTTTACCAAGAGAAATGGTAGACTTACTTCTTGCGCCGAGGCAAAGAGAATAGAGGCAATTTTCGGGAATAAGACACACCTTATTCTCGAGCTGGCTACTTCGGGCGCTTTGTCACCTCACCTGCATTTATTCTCAGCCAAAATAAGATAAGGTAAGGTACCATCGCATTTATTTTCCTGAGCGACGTATCCACCGCGACGGCGGGCAGCAGAATGATATCGACGCGTAAAAACACTTGAACCGACACTTTCGTCGCAATTTAGTCATATACATTGCTATAAAGCAATAAGGCCGCCAATTGTACTGCATTTTGTAAATATTGCATGTGTGTGTTTTTCCTGATACAATAAAGAATATTCTTATCTTATCTTAGCTTACATATTCGTTATCTAAAAAAAAAACGCTGATTCCGAATCCGAATATGTATATAACTCAATTTCGACCAGTGTCGCTTCAAGTGTTTTTCCTCCTTATTCGTTTCTGGATCCTTAGCGGTAGTCGAACTCTTACTCGGTCAGTTGTTATTATTTGTTGCTACATTATGAAGTATCCACTATACTCTTTACCTTCGTCTCAACCTACTCCTCCGGTATGCAGGCGTGAGTTTATTCTATTGTTGTTGTTATGCAATGTAACCATTTGACGCTAGCAAGTGTTACAGATCTTAAGAAAGAGCAAAAAAAAAAACAACGTTTAAAAAAGACGTTCGTTGTATGGGGGACTCTCCTTCGATATTTACTTTTGGTACTGTAAAAAAAATTGACTTGCTAACTGTCGCGGTTTAAGAAATACCCTGACGGGCACACAGGGTAGGCTTAGTATAACACTGGCAATAAAAGAAAGAGACTGGGACACTATTTCCATCTCGCTTTTACAATAAATCTGTCTATATTGGGTAATAGAAAGAATAGAAAGGCAAATACTTAGTTATTCAATAATAATAATAATTTAATAGTTTACCTAATGAATAAGCGCGATGAAACCCGTTAAATGTGTAACTAAATAGTTTTCCAGTCCCTTTCCTATAGTAATTTCTTATTTGTGTATTTCCTTTTTTATGTGCAGTGTTCTCTATCTATCGAACTGTGTTATAATCGCCTTAATTAGCACCAATCTAATACGGAACCCTACAATGTGTGCAATAAGCAGGTAGTCAGGATTTCGGAAACCTTAAAATGCGACCCAAATGGGATATTTTTGTATAAATCGAGTAACTTCATTCAAAGTAGGTTTAGTACCTACTTAGACCAAAATATTTCAATCAGTCTCACAAATCGCAGTTTTAGACACCTATCACGGACATGCTGTTTGATCTCAACATCGTAATGTAGCGTAATCATCATCGGGTGCCATTAGTTAGAGCATCAAATGCAGATTTGCTCGGCGACATTGAAGTGCAAACACATTTTGTGTACAGATCGTTCTTGTAAATATTGCCCAATGGCGATTTAATTTATGCCAATGCTGTGTGCCTGCGTGCTCGTGAGAAATTGCGAAATCGACTTTGATTCAGATTTGGTTCCCTTGGGTTGAATCGAATTTTATTGAGAGCTAGCTGTGCCCGCGGCTCCGCCCGCCTGGAATTCAAAATTTTATATAGCCTAAGACCACCCTGAAGGTCCATTATAATCCAATCACGGAGTTTACTTTTTAAATAATTCTATATCAAATGAGTTTTTGTGGTGACAGAATGGCTTCGTATTTTGCAGATAAAAAGAAAAAAATTGTTCTGAAAATGCCTTTGTGTGGAAGCTTTGTGATGCATGTTGCAATGTTACTGCAATCAAAAAAGGAAATAATACAACCAGCCTGTAAAAAATACCAAGAACGCGGTGTCGCCAAATAGTAGACTTACACAAAGGTGATATGATAAACAAGCGATGTTGGTTTAGTACCCGCGGGGCAATAATTTTCATTTCCAATCGCACCTTAGGAAAACGGAATTCGTCACAAAATGCTTTAGCACATGAAACTTGGCGTGTTGAAACGTCAGGCCGGCTGGAACGACAATAATGTTGAAGAAACACTTATTCTCGTACGGATCCTCGAAAGCCTTTGCAGTGTCCTAAGAAAATTACAGGTACCTAGCTAATTATTTTACTGATTTGGACTTAATCAGTCACAATGTTTGCATTAACTTGTGGAGCCTTCTTCAATTTCTGTTTGACATTTGACCTACAGAAGTGTTAAAAATAAAAATAAACTGGTATCATGCCAATCACGTTTAGCAGGTAGAAATCTTTGTCTAGCATGTAAATTACCATGTGCTTTACAAAGAAACGTAAGGGAATAAATTGCCCACTGAAGATGCACACACTTCAATCCGATAAAAGCGCTAAATGTCAAGGTAAGCCGGTACATAAATGAGGGTTAAAAAAATAAGTGAAAATCAATATGGCGGTGAAGTGGGGCCAAAGTACATACTAGTCAAAGAAATAAACAAGATCTTCACAGTGATTGTGTGCATTTATTTTCTCGTCTTGAATGCAGAATTAAATTTTATTTTGCACTGCAATTGATAGCGTACCATTAACGATGTGTGTCTCTCGTTTTTGCAATGTGATGGAGGTTTCTTGTTTTGTCACTATTTTCTATTTTATTTACTTCTTTTAAATTCTAAATGGCTTGATTGATACATAGACATTTGTTACCACCGTGTCTCGATCAGATAATTATCTCCTGTATCTACGAAGTAAAGCGTCGAATAAGTGGAAATATAAAGACTTTACCAGTTTTGTGTAGACTCTATTATCATAATACGGAGGCCAGCTCAAGGCGGCTAAAGAAATATTTAGGCCCGTATTACAGAAGCGTACTCAAGCGCCGATCTCAGTTTAAGACTAGATTTGAGTATGGTTTTCATTTTAGAACGTTACTTGAGTTGACACTTACCAATCACAACTCGACTGAGTAGTAGCTAATTCGAGAACGATACTTGGGTTGCAATCTCTACTTAAGTCATGTTCAAATCTGTATTTACTCAAGTGTGGTCGGAACCACGCTTGAGAGTCGATTTTCCTTGTGAATTGTTTCGTAATTATTGTAAAATGAATATATTTGAAGATATTGATCCTTATGACGATATAGAGGGTTATTTTTAAAGTCACTGGATGCAGGCGGCACAAGACCGGGAGGGGGGCCTCATGGTTTTCCAAGCTTCCCGGTCTATGTCCTGCAGTGGGCGTCAAATGGCTGATGATGATGATGATGATAAAATGCGTCGTAATCATCAAAAGCAGCCTATATACGTCCCACTGCAGGGCACAGGCCTTCTCTGAGAGAGTATGGGCTTAATCACCACGCGTGCCCACCGCGGATTGGCGATTTCAAGAGCTTAAAATGCGTAATTCCCCTAATTAGAGTTGCTGTCTGGCAACAACTTTTCATCATCATCAGCCCACCTCTGCCCACTGCTGGTATAGGCCTTTTCTCCATTACGCCATCTTTCACGGTCTATTTCCATTCGCATCCATAGGCCCTTTGCCATCGTCCGACGATCGACAACTTTTGTTCTATGAGTTTTTCTCAGGTTTTTATTTTTGATATCAGACTTTATATAATTTTATAATTAAAGTTGTTGTCCCTTGTCTACGCAGAGGTCTAGGTACAATTATTGATCAGTGTCGAACGTAATTGTTGCATGCGCTGTGCTTTCACAAGTGATGCGACACCAGCAGAGGATGAACAGCATAAGCATTCCTCTTCACTATAGTGAAGTTCATTTTCCTAATTTTTTCACTCATATTGTTTCAAGACAGCGCGTCTTTTTTTTTTTTTTTTCTTGTTGAAATGGCAACCAGCCGATGCCGACAAATTCTGCCAAAGTCACGTCTTGACACGAAATGGGCAATTTTTTTATTTATTTAAATTTTGATTTCTTTGTGAAGAACAGCGCGTCTTATAAACAAACTAAACAAATTAATTAGATAGACGTCAGAAGAAATTTTATCGCTGACATTTGTTACGTTCCGTTCTTTAAACAAAACAAACACATAAGAGGCGTGCACGTTTTGCTTATTTATTTATTTTATTTTATTCAAATAACTAAGTAATGAAAATTTAAACATCTAATTGACGAATAAATAAAAAAATATTTTATTTTCTTCTGTATATTTCACATAAGTAAACTAATTCTTATCAATATCTTATTACATCATGCGTAGAACGAAATAAAAGTTTATACTTGATTTTTCTTGACATAGAAAACAAACATTGGTCATAGACAATCTGATTGCAGTTCAGAATCTCTACTTAAGCAGCGATTGGCTGAGGAACCCTTAAGTACTATTTAAAAATAAAGGGTGTGCTTGAGCATCGATTCAGCGCTCAAGTTATGATTGGGCGATCCGAGATCAATCTGCGCTTGAGGATCGTTCTGTAATACGGGCCTTAGTCTGCTCAGCCCACGTGTCCAGTTTAGTACATTTATTATTTTAATTTAAGTGCCGATTTGAACGATCATCACGGATCTGAACTAGTCGAAACTGTAGGTTAACCTATTGTATGAAACCAATGTCTACACCTCTAAGTTAAGTCGTAGGTAGGTACCTGCTTGAAAACGTGGGGACTAGAAGAGATTAAAATATTGATGTACTAATCCATCAACATATTGTAGTGTTTTTCGCCGTTTTAAAGACTACACACACAGTAAAGTTAGTTGTACCTATATACGTGACATCCAAAAAGTGCGTCAGGTTGGTAAACTTTCTAATATGTCCGAAGAATTAATTTCTCCTTAATAATATAGTGGCGTCTAAACATTTTCCTCCTTGATGTCGGACAGAAATCGATGGCAAAATAAAGATGTTAAGCCCTAAGTGTTATTCAAAAACTAGCTAGGCAAGGGCAAGTCGGACTAGCGCACTGAGAGTTCCGTATCACCGTAATTATTACTTACTCAGCAAAAATGTGATTTCTTTCATTCAGTTTTGGACCTTTATTTGCTGTTATAGGTACTATAGAAACTTTTTTTATAATTTTTATTAGACAGAATTTAAAAAAATATTTCCAACAAGCATGATGATATTAACGATGATCATGATGTAAGTGATTCAGAACTCGATATTATACTGCTGAAATTGTAGGCATATGAATTGGGTCACGTCCGCACTCTTCGGGCACGAAACCCTAAAAAGAGCCATTACGTTGTATCGACAATATTTTTGCACGGGGGGCTGAAGGAAGTTAAATTAAGTTATGCCAAACCTTATTTAGCACACTGAAGTTTTGAAATACTCAATTGTAGAGTAGCACAGTTTCACCGCATATGTACCTACACTATATCTCGTATCTTAACATAAAATATTCATGTATGAAACGCCGTCGTTAGGTACGTCTAGACCCGCTTCGAGCCGGTTCCGATGGGTCAAGCTACACTTTCACGAGGAACGCTGGTATTTTTTGTCGATAAGTTATGTGTGTGAGATGCTTTGACATCTGTTTTCTCAAGTATTTAGGAAAGAAAAATCGCACAAAAAATACCGATTACGATATTTTTCCATTTAACTTTAGATCTCTCAGGTAGGGGTTAAATACCGGGATCCCGGAAATCGAAAATACCGGAATACCGAACCATAACCGATTAACGGAGCTTTACAAAACCGGGATTAGGTTCGCTGAAACCGGGATTTTGGGATTTTCGGCATTAAAAAGCCCGCCACTGCGCAACCGCCGGTCTTCACTCGCTATGGTTTGGTTACTATAGCAACGCGGCTGCCCCGCACAATTTTCGTTCGCCAGCAGAGAGCATTTTATTTTCTTGTTGTTTGATTAAAGTTTTTATTTAGGTAAAGAATATTATTTCCATATAAGAGGTGAATAGGTTGATAAGTCAACGTGAAAGGATATCAAAATATATCAAAACTGCCATCTAGATGGCAAAACTAAGTTGCCTATAGATCGATTTACTCATTCATTCCCCATGCCCAACATTTATCTAGCTAAATGCCAATTTTGATATTATATTTTGTATTTTCATGCACTTCTACTTGTCAACGTATGTATATAAGTACCTAGGTACGCCTTGTACGGATCTATAGATGTTATGAAATTTTTATTTCTCTTACTATGATATCTGATGATGATGATGAACTCTGTGTTCTAATTTAAATGTGATTTTCTGACAAATAAAACTGTTTTATCTATTGGATCGTTAAAACATAAGAATTCCGCAACAAAATTGATCAGTGTGTATACTTTTTAATATTTTTTCTCTAAATACCGAAAGTTCTCATCAATAAGCAATACCGAATGTGCCGGTTTTGAGAAAGGGTCCGGTATTGCGACCTCTGCTCTCAGGCTTGGACTACATCGCATCGGTCATCACAGCGATATCCGATAATAAAGTCCTAGATCCCAAAACATGACTTTTTCCTGGTGGAATCCGGGGGCAAACAGCGCTCGATTCCGGACGCATTCCCGAATTGATTTCGGATTCTTGTAATTCAGGCCTTACAAGGCACAGTTCACTTCTGATAATACATAAATTTACGAAAAATCCGTCGCATTAGCAATATGATGATTGAAGATCCTGACTTCACGGGAAGTACTACCTACTTCTCATTACAAATTTGAAAAAAGCACATAACATACCAAGCTTCTAATGAATGTCGAATGAAATGTTTTGAGGTCGAAAATGCACGTATCAAATGCATTATGAATGAAATTGTCTACGATTCGAATCGTTTAGCACAAATTCAATTCACTATCTACATCTTGATAGATAGAAAACAGCTCAATGGCGCCAAGAAAATCAATTTTGCCGGCTTTAACAATTAATTAGCAATTAGTTCCAGGCCGCAGACAAATAACTGTAGATAGAACCACAAAATACCGATATGAATTCGAAGGTGCTATCAAAAATGCAGTTGTGGTAGTTCGTACTTATTACATTGACATTTCTGAGTCTATTCAAGAGTTTATTGAGATCCCCAGAGAGAACACTATTATGAGAGCTAATCAGTAATATTCCGGAAGTCGGTAGGTATATCTAGTCTACAGCAACTAAAATGTAGGTGGATCAACTAACTGTCAAATGCACTACTGATGATAAATATTAGGTATGTGTATTCAGACACCCTAGATATGGCCTCCTACAACTCATAACGATGGGAAAATCGCAGGCAAGAGATGCATAGGCCGGAGAAAGAAATCCCGGTTGAGAAACGTACAGGAGTGAACTGGAATCGCAAGTGCTGCCGAGCTCTTACGCCTTGCGAGAGACAGAGAATATACGGAGCTGACTGCCAACCATCGCTAGTTGGAGGCGTACCATAAGAACAAGAAGAAAATTAGTAATAGATCGTGAAACTTGGAGAGCGGTGGTGAATCAAATAACCGTCAATAGTCACGTCCCTCAGCCATGAGAATGCGACGAAGAAGAATAAAACTTACCTACGGCTACTGCAGAGACTTGGCTTAACATTACATTACATAAACTCACGCCTGTGTCCCGGAGGGGTAGGCAGTGATCAGGGTTTGCCTCTTGCCACGATCCTGAAAGGCCTCTTTCGCTTCATCAACATTCATTAGTCGTTGCCTGCAAGTACGCCGGCTCTGGGTACTTGCCTTAACTAGGTATTCCAGACTTTCTCATTGACATTTACAATGTCATTAGGTTCTGTCTTTCGAAATTCTCTAATTTCAGGGTATGTTACGATATGAAATAGAGATCTTCAAGTTGCCGTATGTATTTCAACGTCGTCTGCGACAATTAACGCCTAGTCACAAGCATATTAGGTATTTATCCTAACAATTAGCACCGCTTGCAGGGAACCCTGACCATCCAAAAGTAACTCTTATCCCATGCAGTATTAGTGTCAGTATCGAGCACAATGGTTATCTCAAGGGCTCGCTGATAGTACCTTTGTACTACAAGACTAACTAGGTACGTAAGTTACCCACTTCGTATTAAATTTAGATGACCCGTTTGGCTAGGCGATTTAATTTGTACATGCCGTGCCAAGATTTTCGTTATTGCATATAAATTGACCCAATTTTCAGATCAGAGATATGTCATGATGCATGGCATTGATGTACCTACACAATTGTAAATTCAAATTACTTATATAATTATGTAAGTAGGTACGTACCTACTTACTAAATTTATTTATTAAAGCACATAGGTGTTTTTTTCTTAAAGTTAATATACTTATTAGTACATAATCGTGGTAAGAACTCCGTTTCTAAAAACAATTACCTACATACCTACATTAAGATCTAAGATTGTGACTTTTGGGATTAGCCTAGCCTAGAGGTTTATAATAAAGGTGACAAGTTTTATGCATGGGTTAGTAAACAAATCATTTACTTTACCAAAGAACTACGAAAGCGGGAGACGACGTGCAAAACTTTCGAAGTCTCAAATAAAATAGGCAGGTTCTTTTACGAGAGCAGAAGAAAACATCCATCTGCCTCCGAAGTAAATAAACTTGAAAGGGCAATAAAAGCCGGCGAAGTAAAAGCAGCGTAGCTCAGCTGAAAATTAACAATTTCACCGGGCAAGCCAATAAGGCGCATCACATACCTGTTGCGGAAGCGAGGGAGAGCCAACCCGACTTTCCGGGTAACCTTATCCAGTTTTCACACACACCAAACACAATTTTTTTAATAGATACATCCAGTTCGAAAAAAATACAAGCGTCAAAAGACACTTTCGAAATTTAAAAAGTTCAATTCAATTATTTTTTTGTGGCATCCTTAGAATTATGCCAATGTTTTTTTTTCTCCTAAGAAACAATAAAGCAATCGCGGGAAAATAAAAAAAAACCCTAAAAATGTCACTTCGCTGATTAGGAATGCGTTCGGAAAACAAAAACCGGCCGACACGAATCGCGTGCTTACCGCGAGGAGGTTGGTTATCAACTGCCGCAGGTGGGATCGAGAGAGAGGTGCCCCGGTGTGTTTTTGAACAGGCGGGCCATGTGAATGTTTGAGGCTCTTTCCGATGTAAGTGCTATAATGTCTAGCCGGTTTCTTGAATGAGCCGGTGCTCGGTGGTTACCGCATTTTGAGTGGACTTGTCCAGTCGAGGCGAAATCGGTGTCTTGAGTTAATATGCCCAGTTTTCTTAGCTTACAACACGTCACTAGCCCAACGCTATTAAGTTTTATTACAGGGCTGAAATCGCATAGCGATCAGCCGCTCATTAACTTCGCTTTATAGGGTTCCGTACCCAAAGGACGCCAACAGGATCCTTATAATTCGACTGGCTTTTCTTCAAAATTTTATGATTTATATCCCTTAGAGTTAATGGTTATAGGTACTGTTCACTAAGCGTGCAAACAACGAAGGTAGTAAATTATTGGGATTCAAAATGTCCTCCACGGTTGTGACTTTTCGTTTTTCAAAATGAGAATTACCAATTTATTTAATTTATAATTTACTTGAACTTTTTATAAAAAACAAAGTCTCTAGTAAAGGGAGAGACCATTTTAATGTTCTGCAATTGAGAAGTATTTTAAAGAAGCGCGTCTTTATATATAACAGAAGTCGATAGCACATCAAGCACCTTTTCAAAAAAATATAGAACTTATGATTAGTATGGTCTAAGGCTTTGTTAAATAATAATAAAATTGAGAAAGCTAAGTTGCTTCCAAAATTATAAATTAGGTCTGAATGTTCATAAGTTTCCTATCCGTGTCTGTAATAATTTTAAGGCCGGGTTCTCAGAGCGCAAGGATTTGTATGGGTCTTACTGTGCGCTAGCAAATAGTTTGGGGGAAAGTAGGCATTTTTTAAATTACAGAAATAGTTACCTACAAATCCTATAAATAGAATTTCGACAACCGACGTCACTAACACATTTATTGATAGTCATTTTGGTATATTTTTTATTATCCAACAATAAAACTCAAATAAAATATACAAACTCATACAGCTCAAAAAAACTATATCTACTTTTAATTTACTCATGTTCGCGATTTATTTTGATGCAATAAAGTTTAACAAGTCATAAAAAAATGATAGATAGATAGAGAACACTTTATTGCACAACCAGGTGAAAGAATTACACATAGTTTCTTATATCTAAGTAGTGGTATACAACTGGCGGTCTTATCGATTAAAGCGATCTCTTCCAGGAATAATGACCAAAACTAATGGCCTACTAGATAGGACATTGAGAAGTAAGATAATTTTTTTTCAGATTTAAAATACTAACCTAACCTAACCATTAGAGTATAATGTATTTTAAAACATTTTCGGAGTACCCAGCCATAAGTCGGAAAATCACCCGTAACGTAACTGAGAGAGAGAGAGAACACTTTTAATTATCGCCGCGGCGCAGACTGTGGGTGAGCTCGAGGACATCCTCAACGCCGCGCTGGATGCCGTGTCCGAGTGGGGAGAGGGGGCTAAGATGAGGTTCGCCGCTCGAAAGACCCAAGCCATGGTGGTCACCAGGAAGCGCGATGTTAACCCACCCAAGCTGAAGCTTGGAGGGGAGGACATCGCGTTCTCGGACGAGATCACCGTGTTGGGTCTGACGATCGACAAGAACCTCAACTTTCTTAGCCACCTCAACAGGGTCTGCGGCAAAGCTATGGCTAGGTTCCAGATGGTGTCTAGGGCGGCTAGGGCGACATGGGGCTTAAATGCCGATATCGTCCGGCTGCTCTACACTACCGTCATCGAACCTACCATCCTCTATGCGGCCAACGTCTGGGCGCCTGTCGCGCAGCGAGCGGGGGTCAGGGCCTTACTCGACAGGGTGACCAGGGCCTTTGCGATCCGCATCGCCAAGGCCCATCGCACCACCTCCTACACAGCTGCCGTTCTCTTGGCGAGGATCCTCCCCCTCGACCTTAGGGCCGAGGAGGCCCTTCAGCTTTACGAGTTGAAGAGGGGGAGGCCCTTCGCCCCGCTGCCGGGCCGGGAGGTCGAGCGCCGCTGCAGCCCGTTCACGCTGGCACACCCCGCTCTACGAACTCCAGTTGAGTTCGAGGAGGTGGCCAGCGTGGAGGAGCTCAGCAAGGTGCCCGACGATTGGGCCCGGGCCTATACGGACGGCAGCAAGATCGAGGGCAAGGTAGGGGGTGCAGTCACCCTGTGGAGGGATGGCGTTGAGGTACGCACCAGGGGGTTCAGGCTGGAGGGATTCGCCTCCGTCTTCCAAGCGGAGATGGTGGCGATCTCCAAGGCTCTCGACCTCGTGGCCGGGGGTCCCGGTCCCATCAGGGCGAGCGTCCTGAGCGACTCCAGATCTGCTCTGGAGCTGCTCAGGAACCCCTCGCCCACACACCCGCTGGCCGTGAAAATACACGGCCAGCTGGGGGACATACAAGCACACGGGGGCCTGATCCGGTTTTTCTGGATCAAGGCCCACGTCGGGATCCCCGGCAACGAGCGCGCAGACGAGTTGGCCAAGAGGGCGGCGTTGTCTCGCAAAGACGCGGCAGCCTACGACCTGTATCCCGTCTCACATGCAAAACTGCAGGTGAGACGGGAGACAGTGGCAAAGTGGCAGGCCCGCTACAGCGAGTCTGCCACAGGCCGCGTCACCTCGCTGTTCTTCCCGGACGTCGCATCGGCCCATAAAGTCCTTGGCAAATTCACTATGTGCAATGCCAAGGCGCAGCTCCTGACGGGGCACGGCGGCTTTCGAGCGTACCTCCACAGGTTCAAGCTCGCGGGGAGTCCGTCCTGCATCTGTGATGACGAGACTCCCGAAACGCTGGAGCACCTGCTGGAGGAGTGCCCCCGTTTTGGAGCTGTACGGGCCGACTGCGAGATACTCCTGGGAGCAGCGGTGAGGTGCGAGGCATTCGCCGCCTTTATGGCCGACTCCAAAAGTCGAGAGGTCTTCCTGCCCTTCGCCCTGGGGGTGACGCGCGCGGCCTCTAGGGCAAACGGGGGCCGGAACTAAACCGGTCTCCCAAAGCAGTCTTTCACCTCAGGATAATTTCGTCTTATATGTTGACATTTTAAACTTGGACATTTTAATAAGTTTTTAAGTTTTATGTTTAACCCCGACGCCTTGCTTGTCACTACTCTTAGGAGTAGTCAGAGACAAGGCGTCGGGGTATATATTTTTGAACTGTAATTATTGAAAAAAAAAAAAAAAAAAAAACACATTGAGATGAAAGAAAAAAAAAAAAATTGAATGATGAGTGGGAAGAAAAAAAAAAAAAAAAAAAAGAAAGGGATGAGAAAATGTTAAGTATTTTTTACTTTTAATATTTTACAATTGACTTTGTTTTATTTTTATAAGCTTTAATTTTATTGTTAACCCCAGCGCCTTGCTTGTCACTACTCTTAAGAGTAGTCAGAGACAAGGCGTCGGGGTACTCAGAGCAGTGAACGCTCATTTTAACTTTTGACACTTTTAATTGACAAATTATTTGTATAATTTTTTAATCTATAATTTTACATTTCTATTTTATAATTTGACATGCATAAATAATTTTAATTTTTAACTCTAGACTTAAGATTTTAGTATATGACTTTATTATATTTTATCAATTGTACAAAGGTCGCCACATTATCAATAGTGGCGGTACCGGCTAAGGGGGAGGGGTTTAGTCCGTAGGCTGCTGGGAGAAATTTCCAGTAGAGTCGGGCATGCCGCCGTGTGTTAGGGCACGGCGGTATACATGAGTATTCCCCTCCTCCTATTAAAAAAAAAAAAAATAATAATTTGAGAGTGACGTAACGTAGAGTGCACGCGTCTAAAGGTTGATTTGCTGTCGATTGTACGAGCCCCCTAACAACCCGCATGGGTAGTACCATAGTACAAATAAAGAGTAGTACGGTGACACGAGTCACGCGTTTTGTGGCGCTAAAATGTCACAATTTGTACTGGAAAGTCGCGATTTTTCACATTTAAAACGCGCCACATCGTACTACCCCTGCTGGCTCCCAAAGCAAAGAATGGTTAAAATGCATGTATTTGAAGAGAAATAGGCATGAACAATTTTGACATGTATTTATTTTTCAATTTACCTAAAACTGCTGCCAAATTAAAATTCCTAAAATATTACAGAATTGAGTAAGTACCTACAGCCCCCACTCGACGTTAATTTGGCCAACTTGCATTACAATTGAGTGTGTTTGTTTAGTAATTTAGCCAAAAAAAAGCCTTCCGATGTGCTCTAAAGTCTATGCTTGCCTGGCTATTTCATAGAACTGAGGTATATAGAACAGTTTGATGTTACATTGCCAAGTCGATTAATCCATTGAATAACAAATAGGAACACTCGGCTAGGCAATGTACATCTCGTCGTAATAAATTATGAAATGGAGTTTTATGAAACGCGAACCTGGAGCTACAGCGTAAACTCTTTATAACGAACCTCAGGGAACCCAGTATTTTTACTCGACTACGGTGGAGCCCAAAAGGAGGGTAATGTGTTTAGCTCGTATGTATGTATGTATGTCCGATTCTATGTTCCCTCATAACTCCTTAAC
This sequence comes from Yponomeuta evonymella, assembly GCA_963969515.1. Lineage (NCBI taxonomy): Eukaryota > Metazoa > Arthropoda > Insecta > Lepidoptera > Yponomeutidae > Yponomeuta > Yponomeuta evonymella. The sequence continues at coordinate 4,661,687 of OZ018363.1, forward strand.
CAGTGGTCAGATTTTGACAAGTGAGGTCTCAAATGATTCGTCACCCCTGCCGGAGTGTCATAGACTATATAAAATAGGCGTTAATAGCAGAGAAAAGTCACAAAAAATAAAATTTGCTATTAAACTACGTTAAAGTACCACATCGAGTCACTAGATGGCCCTGCTACATTTAATTTATTCTATTCAGCTCCTAGTTTACGCACACCAAATCCTGATCGATTCGAATCGTCTAACTGTCAAATAAGTATGGAATTAGGCCACAGATCCTTAGAATAAATAAAATGTAGACGCTATTAAGTAACGTTATAGTACCACCAACAGTAACTAGATGGCACTGTTATATTTAATTTATTATACTCGGATCTTATGTAGGTATGTAAAACATCAGTACGCGGGTGTCATAGGCTTTATATAAATCAGCACTAAAAAAACCACTAAAAAGACAAAAATAAAAAACTTAAAAAATAACCAACAACCCGACTGCTGAGCATTAACTACTAAGCCGATGGACCTAAATTCAGCAATGTAACTCCTTAGGTTGGTCCCGCATGCTTAGTAAGTAGTTAATGCTCAGCAGTCGGGTTGTTGGTTTTTTTTTTATTTCAGGTTTTTAGTGTCAGTGTTAACTGTCAAATTCCATACCTACTAATTTATTATATTACGATATTACGTCACTTTCACATTTTTTTTTCCAATGATGCAATTTTGTTGTTTCAATGGGTTCGTACGTACCTACGTATCTATAGGTAATCACCTTTATCAAACTTGTTCAAAAATCACTCAACCTCCTTCAAAACCGTTTTCGAAATACCCTGATCCGGACACGATAAACACGTTCATGCGCAAAAACAACATCGATTGGAGCAAGCAGCATTATAGAACCTTAACATTTTTCATCGGTTATTCTTTGGTTGCGCCAAAAACCAACAAATTTTTAAAAAAACATCTCATCAAAGACAATTTCCCCTTCAGACCCATGGTTACACTGCTTTGTCACACTAGTGCAATCATACAATTTTCACGACGAAACCATGTGTTGCTCACCATCAACTTCCTTCTTCAGAAACTCTAAAAGGCATGCTAGTTCATCTGGCGACCGTGATTTTATCAAATATGGATCTAGCGAAGAAAGAAAGGTCAGTGGCGAGAAGATTATTCACAAAGTATGCCAACGAACTTGAGGCCTTATTACAACATGAAAAGACCGACGTAGAATGGCATATCTTGCACCAGAAACTGGACGAAATGCGGATAAACCTTAAACGTCTGGACTCCAAGAATAAGGAGACTATCCTCGTGAACTTTGAAGAGGACGAACTCGAAAAAGAAATGGAAGATGCCATGAGGTACCAAACAAAATGGCTTCGACTACACGCGCTGTAAGAATGAGAAAATTTCAACCGATGAAGCGAGAACTGAAAATAGTAAAGATTCTACGCTAAAAATGTCTCATATACACCGAAACTACAAGCTGCCGAAATTGCAACTTACCACCTTTGATGGAGAGCTGAAAAATTGGCTTGCCTTCTGGGGCCAATTCAGCAAGATACACAATGACACTACGATGGATGATGTTGTTAAACACCAGTACCTGATTCAATCCATGAAAGAATACACTGAGGTTAGGTCACTGGTAGAGAGTTTTCCGCCAACGGCATATGAAGACTGCATCAGCCAGATTAAAGCGAGATATGCTAGAGAAGAACTGCTAATTCAGGTTTATGTGAGAGAGATATTGGCTCTGGTACTTATGAAGAAAGAGACCACTCTCACCCAGCTGTATGACAAGCTTAATGCAAACCTCAGAGCCTTAGATGCATTAGGAGTAACGAAAGACAAGTATGCCGCCGTCCTTCTACGTGTCGTTCTTCATGTCGCAGAAGAACTAGCATGCCTTTTAGAGTTTCTGAAGAAGGAAGTTGATGGTGAGCAACACCATGTTTGATTAAAAACTGATAAATTCACTTTTTTCCGCCAATCCGCGGTGGGCAGGCGTGATGATTTAGCCCAACTCTCTCTCTCTGAGAGAAGGCCTGTGCCCTACAGTGTGACGTATATAGGCTGCTTATGAAAATTAACTTTTTTTAATCTCCTTAATTACCTCACACACGATGGTGACGTTCTTTGTTCATGTCTAAATTAGAAAACCATAGACCTGGAACATACTTTTGTAAGTCCCACAAAAAAGTCGTTAGCGAATTATCGGTTTTCGTTCCAACGATCACCTTCTGTCCTTGGCCATTAATAATAATAACTTCCACATAACACAATCACTTGTCCCAGTCCACATAACAAATGTGGCCCCCAGCGGGAATCAAACCCACTATCATCCAGTTATGAACCATTACCTTCCAGCCTCGAATCTTTTGCAAGTTCCGCAGTCCTCACCACTCGTAGTCTACTTCATCATCATTCAGCCACAAGAAGTCCACTGCTGGAATAGGCCTCCTCCATGGATTTCCAAAAAGACCGGTTGGAAGCGACTTGCATCCAGCGTCTTCCTGTCACTTGGATGAGGAATAGATGAATCTACTTACTTGATTAAGATATCGTCTTCTCTCCTAGTGTTGTCTTTTTGTGTAGGACAGGGAGTGGGGCTAGTATATCACATCATACCTTTTTGTGTAGGTTAGGGAGTGGGGCTAGTATATCACGTCACACCTTTTTGTGTCGGTTAGGGAGTGGGGCTAGTATATCATACCTTTTGTGTAGGTTAGGGAGTGGGGCTAGTATATCACGTCATACCTTTTTGTGTAGGACAGGGAGTGGGGCTAGTATATCATATCATACCTTTTGTGTAGGACAGGGAGTGGGGCTAGTATATCACGTCATACCTTTCTCCTAGCATGTTGATATTGGAGGGGGAAAGAGAAATAGTTCTTTTTGCTAAATAAAATGGCTATGAGGGGCTTTGTTCAGAAATCTTTAGTCTAACAGAGATTTTCTTATATAAATATAAAAGGATAAAAGAATCCTGCTTATAGGCTTATAAGCTGGTAGGTATACTATTTGTGCTGTTTCTTGTAGTCGTTACGTATGTTACAGTATAAGAAAAATTAATTGTAAAACACATATTATTATGTATTTTGGAAGAAGCCTGGCTACCCATAGCACAGGGAATCCTAGTTTGGGAGCCAGTAACCACTTTTTTTAAACCTTTTCTAAATAAAGTTTTTTCATTTTCATTTAGGTACTTGTTTTTTAATTGTTAAATGTAAGTGAAATTATTGCTGCTTTTATACAGCATCTGCCTGCTTAGAAGCAATGTAACCCTTATATATAATACTTTTTAACATTTTTGTGGTTGTACAAAAACATTATGGTAAAAGAAAACTTGACTGCCTCATTGGTCTAGCCGTTAAGGCGCTTAACTACCAAAGCAGAGGTTGTGGGTTCTAATTACCAAGCCGGAGGTCGTGGCTTCAGTTCAAAATGGCCTGTATGGGTATATTTCCATGTTTGTGACATCATTGCCTGACTATCATAGTACAGGGTATCCTAGTTTGGGACCAGGTCAAGTGATACATCTATGGTCCTGTTTTATTTATGTTTTGTCTGTTGTATTTTTTTCTGTTGTGCATATTATGTTACTTATCTGCTTAATTTGTTTCTGTGATGTGTCTTGTTCTGTGGTCTTGTTGGTATAATAAATGCCTTTATTTTTCTTCTTCTTGATTGTTTTGTGTGGAAGTTATTTATTTATTTATTTATATAAATGGGAATTACAAATTTATAATTTCGAGAGTTCAAACACATACCTACCTACCTAAATAAATCATAGTAAGAATCCATTTCTTTTCTAATATGTAACTTTCATCGAAAGACAGCACAAAGCATTCATCCATATTCATGTTCTCTTGATATAGTTTATCTAGCCGAAATTCAAACTATTGGCTAATGGTACCTGGACAAACATTAAAGCTATCACCCGTGCAAATAATAATATAGTGGTTTCCCAAAGCCCTATAACAGTGTTCGGCTGTCTTTGTTGTTCAAGATTAGTGTTGGGTTCTGCATGTCGAGTTGGCACTGCGCTATATCACTGAGTGCCCCTTGTATCTTCTCTAAGAGAATTTCACCTTGGCGGACCACCTGAAACAAGAAATTTGTTCAGAAACTGCTAGAATCAAGTTAAATTACAAATATCTCCCTCAAATTTACTGTCATCAGTGAGTGTGAGTTACATTATTGTAAATTCTGTAAGTAAGAAGCAGAACACTGTAAGACCACTTTTTGCCAGTGGAATAACTAGTAACTCCATTGGCAAACAAGTGGAGTTAAAATAACACATATAAAGAAAAGACAAACCACAGAATGGATGGACAATAGTGATAGGTAATGGGACATTTATGGTTGACAGTGTTCCGTGATTGAAATACAAAATTTTGTAGTACTACCTACGGACATAATTTAAACTAACCTCTTCCAATTGCTCCGCAGCCTCTTTATTCTCAGTCTCCAACCGCCTCAGACTCTGTACTTGAAGCTCCGCCGAACTCTCTTCACTCGGCAACGATTCGATCAACGTATCAATGTCTTTAGCACATCGTGATATCAACGTTGCAAAAAGAACCGCATAATCTTCTTGATTTTGCTGCTGCTGCGGTGTCTGGGAGCCGCTTCTGTCGAAGCCGGGGAATTTGCTGGGCGTCGAGAACTGCTGCAGTATGCCAATGCTGTTGCAGAAGTGTTCTGCTTGCTGGAAATTCAAGAAATTTCTCTTGAAAATGGGTTGTGTTTAGTGTTTGGTGGTAGATTTTGAGCGTAGTAAAGGGGCGAGTACCTGGTTTATGGTGTCCTGCAGTTGGGTGAGTCGATCAGCCATGGTTTACAAGGTTCTAAAAGCCGGAAACTAGCTGTTGTGTGTAAACAATGTTTAACAAACGGAAAGAAAAGAAAATCACAATCGCAAACGCAAACGACGCAGAAGCAACACAAAATTACAAACACAGACGATATAGGGTAGGGAGGGATACAAACACAGAGAATATAATCACTACGGATACAAACACCAAAGAGGATGTAATACACAAAAACCACAGAGTACACGAACCACAGAACAATATTATGATGACACGAACTTGTCTTTTTTCGTTTTAATTTGTGGACACGAACACGACACTGTGATGATGAGAATCACAGACCAGTGTTGCCAGGATCGCTGTCATAATCGTGGTTATATAGCACGCGCCACCACTCATGTCCCACCTTGTGTGTACTGACATAAGAACGAAAATGTCGTAGCTCAAGGGACTTCAGTGGTGGCGCGGACTCTACCTATTCTCCAAAAAATAGCCTAAATAGCCAAAATATCTCGCACACGTAGCCTAAATGTGAGGTATAAAATCAAAAATCCCAAAAACATTGGCACTGCCTAAGTCCCGTGCTAGTCTCCAAACTGGTACCATTCGAAAGTTCACTAGGTATTTAACAAATTCTCAGACAACAAACAACGAAATGCACAATAAGCCAATAGAAGATTCTCGACGCAAGAGGCTAACCTCATTTAGCATCAAATAACTCCAATTCATTTACTTGAAACATAACAGTGAAAATATAGTTAAATGTCTCGCTAGCATAACAAAAAAAAACCGCATACAGGCAGTGGCGTAGCATGGGGGGGGCGGAGGGTGCGGTCCGCACCGGGCGGCACTTTGCCGGGGGCGGCGCTGCGGAGGTGGCAGTTAAAAAAAAAATTAAAATAAAAAAAAAAAATTCTTTCAGTGTTTTTTCGTCTTTTTTATGTTTCGTTACGTAATGTTACGTTTTATGTAATGGAGACGATTTCTCAATTATTCTATTACGTTTTCTCTGTAATTTTTCTGTGATATTCTACCTATGTCAAAAAATGTTAATTTCACTTTTCAATTCAATAAATCATTCAATAATAGTAGTTTATGCAACTGTCATATAATGAAGGGTATTAAAACACGAGTGTGAGTTTATGAAACGAGCGCAGCGAGTTTCATAATAGTAACGAGTGTTTTAATACCCGTGTTATATGCAGTTGCATACACTACTTTATCTTCACTAATGACGTGATAAAATTAAATTCACGCGTACGTGTATAATCACAGTGATTTGCCGCCATTAAAATTTAACCAATGAGAGCGCAGCTGCGCGCTTCAATAAAACGCGACCAACCTGATTGGCCCTGCAATCAAGTTGGTCGCGTTTTATTGATGTTATAATGAGATTTTACGATATCGATGTGAATATTATACCATCATGTGAAATTGCTTAAATTGAGTGTTTTGTTGTCTGCGCTATAACAGTAGTAATTATAAGTCAAGTATTGAAAACATAAGTAGAATGTTACAACATTAGTGTAGATAAAACTAATAAAAGTACTCTTTTTACCATGCCCAAATTTTTTATAATGGATTACAAAAATAAGAGGGCGGCAAATTTGGAATCCGCACCGGGTACTAGTGACCTATGCTACGCCACTGCATACAGGCATTTCAGGTACGATGGCGGAACGTTATGGAGTACTGCCCATTTTTTTTAATGGGTATTTTCTATCTAACACTCGGACCGAGTACTCACTATCGTATATACACCGGCTATCTTAGTACACTGTGATGAAAACAGCCAATTTTTGTACTAAGATCGCCAATAATACTCAATGTAGTAGGTAGGTAGGTAGCTTCCGAGTAGCTATAATATAGGTCACTCTGTCCGAGCGTACCTACTAGATCGTGATATTCGTAACAATGCGGCTTTAGATCAAAAAGCACAGCAGGAAAAATTAAACAATTTCACATGTTAACTTTCTTTATTCATGTAAGCGGTATAGTCTAAGACTAGAATTAAAATATCACAATCCACTTACCTACATTCGTATTTACAGAAAATATGTATTTTTTGTGGATTCAAACAATTTCTATTCGTTTTAAATCATTCTACCAACAAAATCCAATACTGTCGAAGATTCCTTCCTACAATAATGTCTTAAGTAAAGATAAGCAATATTAAACCTTACCACCTCGTCTTACTGTATTATATATTTTGTGTCTCTTTTAATGTTGACTAGAAAACAAATATTGGGACTATAATATGTAATTATATTGCAGTAATTGTTTTTTATATACTATGTAACACAAACAAGAGCAAAGTACCAAAATGAGCCCTTACAATAATATTTTGCGATATGAGTTTCATCAATAATAGATTATATGTAATGATAATGATTGATATCCTAAACTAGTAGGTAATAGGGGTTAAAGTATGAAATTGCCGTTTTATTGCAATAGGTTCTTTGAATTGACATAGAATCTTCATGGTTTGAGGTTTCCGAATGAAACTTTTTTCAAATGGTTTCTATGATGTTCTTTATTTAAAAGATGTGAAACATTTGAATATCGACTTTCAATTGTTTTTGTTATTCAATTTAGACAAGAAAGATGGATACTGCGAAAATTCGAGTGATTTTTGAATACGAGTTCCGACGCGGAACTAACGCGGCAGAAACAGCCTGCAATATCAATGCTGCGTTTGGAGAGGGGTCTACTAATGAACGCACCGTGCGATTTTGGTTTAAACGCTTTCGTGATGGAAATTTCGACTTAAAGAACGAGCCACGAGGAAGACCGCCCACACAGGTGAATAACGATGAATTAAGAGAGATAGTGGAAGCCGACCCTAGTCAAACTACCCAGGAATTAGCGGCATGGTTTAACGTTACCTTACCCACAATATTGACTCACTTGCGTCAAATCAATAAAATAAAAAAATACGAAAAATGGGTGCCTCATAATCACTCGAATTTTCGCAGTATCTATCTTTCTTGTCTAAATTGAATAGGTAACAAAAACAATTGAAAGTCGATATTCAAATGTTTCACATTTTTTAAAAAAAGAACATCATAGAAACCATTTGAAAAAAGTTTCATTCGAAAACCTCAAACCATGAAGATTCTATGTCAATTCAAAGAACCTATTGCAATAAAACGGCAATTTCATACTTTAACCCCTAATATATTGTGATTAATAATATAAGTACATAGCTACTTACCATATAGGTACATAAATTTGGACATGTTGTAAATAGTTGAGAATGTAAATGAAAACTAATTTTATGGACAGTAAATAGGTATCAGGCGCAAAGTGACAAGCTTGCTAAATACCTACTGCCTATTGACTAGAATAACACTAACACAAGCAAAAACTTTGTAATACTTACCGCCGGTTTCTGAAAGGAGAATTTCACTGAATAACATAGGTAACTGTCTGTTTTGAGAAAGCTACCAGTTCTCTTTTGATAACTCTCAAGAGACGTACATAACGATCCTTTAGTTTTTATTAAGTGAAATTCTTAATTAAGGAACCGGTGGTTAATTAAAAATAATGATAATTAAGATACTTCTGCAAGTTGCAATAACAATTAACAGCTACCTGCAGGGTAGGTAGTAAACCCATTTTAAGGACTATCCACGTTACACCGGGCTGGCGCAGCCCGGGCGGCACGATTTCCATCTAAAATAATCCTTAAATACTTACGAAATAAGACTACAATGAAAGTGCAAAAAATGCCCGTTCCCATCTCAGCCGCAAGTGGCCGGGCTTATTTTCGTTGCTCCCGCACGTCACCGTTTTTTGTAATGTAACGCACGGCTGCTGATGCGAAAAAAGACAGTGTAAGAAAATGTATGGAGCCCTTTATGCTGTCTACCGCACGCGTCCGTCGCAGATCTCGGAAACGGCGTCATAAATTTTCATACACTGACTAGTGGCCGCCATGCACAGAAGTCTGCCTTTAGTTGGCTGATAAATATTCCCGAAAACCAACGCACCGGTGCTGTTACTACCTATATTTGTAACGCCAGTATTCCCTCTCCCTTGAAAATTGTAATCCACTGTTACGATGAATAAAGACCAAATCAAATATGTTTAGAACTTCAACAATAAAAGTATAAAGAGAAAAAAAAAATAGTTTGGTAACGGAAATCAAACACCGCTTCATAAAACTCCATAAACATCACATTTCACTGCCACTTCACTTATTCTTAGGAAACGCAGGAATTTGGTCTTTAGTCAACTAAGACGAGTAGAGCACGGTCCGAGTGAACAAAAAATTGATGTTTTCATCCGAGAGGCGTTTTTTGTACTAAGTTCGCCGGTGTAGACGATACGAGTAGCTTCCAAGTAACAAAAAGGTACATACATGCTGGGGTTCGAACCCACAACCTTCCGAATGTGAGGCCGGCGTTCTAACGCTGGCTACTTATTATTTTACAATAATTTAAAATGTTAGAAGAGCGAGAGAGGGAATGGCGAGATCATAAACATTGTCAAGCTAAAATATTAATTATTTTTTAGAACTGTCCCTATCAATTGTTAGTACAAAAATAATTATCGTTTTTGCTTGTTTGCTTTCATAGTAAGACACGTAGAACAGCTCCTTTGAAGGGCCTGAGTCTCAAGATTTAGACCGACTTGCACCTCTGTCTTAAATGTGGCTTACAGCATTCATCATGCAAGCCGATTTAATTGGCGACTTAAGTGACATTTAAGAAGTGGTGCAAGTCAGCCTTAACATATACTTAACTAAACATTTACATAATATGTATGTAGATTTATAACACTTTAAAATTGTCAAATAACCAACAAAATAGCCTTTAGGAACACAATAGTTAGGCAAGTGATAAGAGGCAAGATGCACAACGCAAAGTGGACTTAATTAACAGTCTTATAGGGTGTAAAATGTCTTAATAATTTCATCCTATAGGTATTTTACTATCTAATAGGTCTAAATGTGTTTGTGTCATTGATTTTAAGAGATACCTAAAATACGTACTTTTATTCACCTAAAAGTTCAGAGCCTGGATTTTCAGTTTATGAGTTATTACAGATGATTTTGAACAAGTTAATTATGTAAAAATATCACCACCTTCAAATAAAAAATTAAAACATACAGATCATTAGTACAATTACTGTGCAAGGACACCTAGTTTGCTTCTCAACTGTGAATCTGCTGGCAGCGCCAATGCCCACTTCCTCAGTCCTACCAACATGACAGAACTTAAAACCAAGATGGCACCTAGTACAGAAAACTTGCTTGGTAACTCGTTGAAGAACATTACTTGCCACAGGAAAGCAAAGACAATATCAGCTGACCTAGCAATGGCTACTGGGCCTGCCTGCTCCATCTGCAATGACATGGTGAGAAGAATCTGCCCTAAATAGCTGAACAATGCCAGACACACTACTAAAAACCTCTCCGTACCACAGTTGGGCATGCAAAGAGCACCAAAAATGAGTGAATAAAAGAATGTTTGTATTATAGCAAAAGCACCAAAATTTGTCATGATAACAGAGAAATGTAACCCTTTGAGCACCCGCAACAACACATAAGCATTGGCGCCAAATATTGTTGAAACAAATGCTGCTATAGCCCCCCGCAAACTATTGTAGTCTTGGCTGTTCTCTGCCTCAGGACTATCACCAAATAGGAATGGCGGATGAGTAATAAGAACCACTCCTATAAGCGTCAATACAATAGAGATTGTATTCCACATACCACAAGGTTCTTTTAAGAATATGCGCGCGAAAAACGCAACAAAGACCGGAACAGAGAAAACTATGACAGACGCATCAGCAAGCGGCATGTTTCTGAAGGCGTAGAAACTCAACATTAAGCCCACCGTGCCGACGACTGATCGTAACGCGAGTAAAACCCGCCTTCCCTGAGGAAACACAGGTTGTTCCGTGTAAATGACAATAGGTATAGTCGGTAGAAGTACCCCGATGAACCGGAACATTGCCAGCTGCATCGGATCGATGTTCACGAGGCTCTTAACGATGACCGAGCACAATGAGAAGAACAGTGATGATAGCGTCGCAAGTATCAATCCCAGATAGGGGCATCTTTTCATCAGTGGTCGTTTGTTCTCTAATAAATTGGGTAAAGTCTCATCGCCACTACCTGCTGACAAGTCCACTAGGTGCTGAAGCTCCAGATGCTCTGGCATAGCTCTTCAGGTTGCTAAAAAAGATAAAACACTGAATAAAATGAGACAGTACGATTCTAAAACAAAAAGCGCATATATTTGTAAGTTTACTTACAGTTAGGTATTTTGTGATTTAGAGATATAACGTTGCTTCTAAAATTGCTCAGTCATAGTTTGCAAAATATTGTAGTCTTTTAGTAAAGGAAAAAATACTTGAGAAAAGGTAATTCCCGTGAAAATCGTGAAAATATCAATGACGGCTTTTTTTGACATTACATCAATACACAGACAGAACACATCATCAATATTGCCATATTGAAAATTACCTTACCTCCACACAAGGATTGCTTACACTACTAAAGTCAAAGCGCGCGGGATCTTTTCACTGCAAACGTGTGAGACGGGAGGACCACACACAAATTACACTCGTCCTCGCGGAAGGTCACGGTGCTGTGCGTCACACGTAAGGTAGTATAGTCCGCACAAATCTTTTTGGCGGTAACGTGAACATAGTCACAGATCGTTTGCACATCGCTTGCTGTCTTTACAGTGTATGTGTGGGTAATTGACTACTTTAGTAATTGACTAATAGTATTTTACTACGCATCAAACTACGTCATTTAAGTACACATACACTGTAAAGACAGTAAGCGATGTGCAAACGATCTGTGACTATGTTCACGTTACCGCCAAAAAGATCTGTGCGGACTATACGTAGGGTCAGTGTGGTTCTATTCTAACATTGAGTTTGTGTTCTAACTTCAAACCTACAAAAAAAGTACCGTACTATGCGTGCGGGGGCGGCGTGGATATCTAAAGCCCTGTTTACATACAAATTAAATTAGGGGACTGTGGACAGTGAAGCGCCTCTCCGCTACAAAGTTGTTTTCTAATCACTAAACTATTAATTTCTGTTTGTAATCGTTATAATTAATAAAAAAAACTTACGTTACGTTAATGCACACACGTAGCTTGTCAAGTAATCTTCTACGTCTCATCATTCAGCCACAAGAAGTCCACTGCTGGACATAATCCTCCTCTATGGATTTCCAATAAGACTGGTTGGAAGCGGCTTGCATCCAGCGTCTTCCTGATACTTGGATGAGGTCATCTGTCCATCTTGTGGCTGGTCGTCCTACTCGTCCTACACTGCGCCTGCCGAAATGTGGTCTCCATTCGAGAACTTTTCTGCCCCATCGGCAATCAGTTCTGCGTGACGCCTTCTACGTCTAAATTAATGTTATTTTTGGCTTATAGAGTCAAGGTCCATGGTAAGGTCGCAGCACATCATGAAGTTGCCTTTGTGCTTTTAGGGTTCCGTACTTGGGTATATGGTATATTATTATGTGTTCTGTGTTTCCGTACCTGAAGACGTCAACGGTACTATTATAATATGCCTACGATGTGACACGCGACTAAGTCTTCTTGACTTCTAAGGGGCTTATATCTTGAAATGTGATAGGTAACTTCTGGAAAGTTTGACCAACGGCTAATATAAAATTAAAAGTAAAAAAAAATAAAATTGAAATTACATTTGTGATATATTTAATAAATACTATATTGCGGGTTCTTCGATGCCAGGCGTGTATGGAAAGAAAGCTTCCAAATCTCTTGCGGTCCTCGTTTATCGTGCACACGACGAAAGGGAACATAAAGGGGCTTGTAGAGGGATACTTATGTTTTCACAAAGAAACTTTACAAAGTGAAGGTCGATTTACATCAAACTAACAAAGAGCTAGAGCTAGAACAAGAGCATTCTCTTGATCTTTTATCTTGAACGAAAGCTCGTTTTCACCGTTTACACCAAAACATCGACAAGCTGAGAACCAAGAACTAGAATTCTTGCACAATATTTAGAATGTTCTTTGCTCATTCACGTCAATTCTGTGGTTGGTAGTGCTTCGCTATGTCCGACTCTGACAGCGATATTATAATTGCAAATGTTGTATTTATTATTTTGTTGCAAATACTCAAAAAGAAGGAAGGAATAAAATAAGGAAGAGACGTTGGTGGGTTACAAATTTAATGCAACGAAGGAGACTGGATAATATAGGTGAAACAATGACAGATTTGCAAAAACAACAAGAAAATGGTCGTGTTAATTTTATTTAACACGAGCACTAGACATATGTAATAAAACTGAATTTCAACGGATATTTACTTGTTTACTTTTTACAATTTTCCGACGTTTCGGTACTTTTGCAAGTGCCGTGGTCTCGATAGACTGAGGCGACAGGCGACTTTTTGAAAGCATTAACTGTTAGTGTACTACCCTCGGCAAAAATTATTAACGTACATTCCAAAAATATTTTGGCAATTTTTAAAATTTATATTGGCACTACAATAATAATTTTATATAAAGTCATAAATACTGATTATTAGTTATCAAAATTAAAATTCAATCTACAAAACAATTATTTTATTTAAACTCAAAAGTATTGATTATTAGTTATTGAAATTAAAATTAAGTCTACAGTGACGCTTCTAGCATGGGGGGTCTCATGAACTTATACACTGGTTCCGATGCTGTAGCTATATTCCAACCACGATCTCTATTAAAATTTGATGCCGGTGGATCTCTATTGCCTCGCGTATCATTCTAGGAAAGAAACGGTCATCTCGGGCTAGAACTTGAACTTATCAAAATGAATGAAGTGGTTGGTACCGCTGAATGTATGTTCACTGACTGCATATCTACCAGAGTGCTTATGTTTCACGTCCGCGATATGTTCCTTCACCCGCTCACTGTGGTACGCTTAGTTTGACCAATGTATGAGGAACCACATTTAATGTCAATAACTAATAATCAATTTTATAAGTAGGTACCGAAACGTCGGGAAATTGTCGTTTAAATCGAGCGAGCGAGCATTCTTAGAATATTCCATAGAATCTTTGTGAACGCAGACAGAACAACGAAAGAATGCTATACATCTGTTTACACTAAAAGAATTTAATAGAGTGGGGGTAGAATGAAATGAGCATTCACTCGTCTGATGGAAACTGACCTTTACAGATAGCGAGTCGGGCGGCGGCGATTGCGTTTATTTATTTGACAGAGACGAATGCCCAGAGCGCGCGAGCGGGGGTGAGGTTGCGGGACCCGGGGGCGGCGTACGGCTGCGTTTTATTTCATTTATTGTTACAATACGTAAAATAATATTTGGTGTACTTTGCACTTTGCCGGTTCTTCTTGTTATTCTGTGGTGTAATTTGACAGCTCCTCCTCCCGTGGTATTTCTATCTAGTCTGTGGTCTGCTGATGGATTTTCGCGGGTTTCTTTCTTCCATAATTATTTGTTTATCTAGTTTGCAAGCGTTTGGTTAACCCTTTCAGAACTGATTTTTTTTTTCGGGTGCTATGTGTGCAAGTTTTTTTTCAATGCTTCATTGGGTTATTAGGTAAGAGGAACATTAAACATTAAGTACCAAAATTCATTAGTTCAAGAGAAAATTGCAATTTTCTTTATGTGACCAATTGAGGACACCCGGACCATATAATCAAGATTTTTTATGTAGGGCCTATAGAGAAAATGAATAACAATTATAGATTTTGTTACTATTATTTATTAGGAAATAATAAAAGATATTAATTTTCTTTATAACAATAATTAAATAGCATTTACCTACTCTTATGGAACATAAAATGACATATCTTACTGTGCTAAGAGGAACTTTTGATTGCACTTCAAATTTGAAGTAAATAGTTATTTTGTATGTTCAATTATGAAAAGCTAAAAAACAATTTTTATCTTTGGTTAGGCAAGTGAATTTTAGATTTTATGCGCTTGGTTCGAGACTTTACCTTACAACCATGTAGCTTACAACGTGTGCCAGGGCCATTATCATGGCCGGCAAGTGGCCAACAACATCATGGCTATTTCACGGTCAGGTCTCGTTTCTCCTGGTCTCCTTGGAATTACTTGGGGGGGGGGGAGTGGGACTTGGACTGTTGTTGCTGCCTGGGCGTCCTCTTTTGATTCCTGCAGACACTTTTTTGAGCGTAACCAATGTTGTTTTCCCAATACATCTTCAAGCAAGGGTAGTTGAAGATTCCTGTGGCCAAATGTAACCCAAACAACACTTCTTACTCACTTGCGGTTGTGGACCGAAATCGTAGTCTTCCTAATTGCACTGCATATAAATTTGTCATTTCAGACATCATCTCAAAAAATCTTCCTTGAATGTATTTATCGTAATATTCAATCGGTGGTTTTTCCGACGGATCAACAATTATAGGAGGGGTCCAGTCCGTTGGCATGCCGCATTCAATTGATTTGTGTCGCCATTTGATTCGGTCTTTCGGTGTAAGATAATCAAACCCGTCAGCTGCAGTTGCTTCATCCACTTCATACCTGGTATCAAGTAATAGTTGAGATAGGCCTTGACTCGTTACAAATACCTCCTCCTCGTCTTCAGAATCTGGTGGCACGTACTCATGCTGGACCGAAGTGATGCGGTTTGCGCCTAACCTTACTGTCCTATTCGAAGCAACATTACTGACTGGCTGCTCTTCTTCATCCGAAGACAGATCTAAATCAGACAAATTTTTAGTTTGAAGCAACTGGAGAGCGTCCCGTGAGAACATTTTGTTTTCTTTTTCACTGAAACATAAGCAGGTACCTAGGTATCTCAAAAGAAAAGAAAAATCAATAAAACTGCTAATAAACTGGTTAAAAGTTGGAAAAAATACATTTCTAAGACTACCTTCAAAGAATGATACAATAATCTAGAACTATAATGTAAGACCTAATGTGCGCATTTGAGCACAAAAACAAAAAACTCGATTTACAAATAAAAAATATAGTAATCTAGTAAACTATAATCACATTTGGGTACCTAACATATCTATGCAGTATGAAAGATTTTTTGTTTGGTCTGAATTGCGCTAATTTTATAAATATTAATAAAATTATCACGACTTACTTACCCTTCGCCAACGGTCACCAGTCACTGATTCCAGTTGCACTTTTTAGTCACTTCTACGTATCAAAGATGGCGCGACTTGTGTTTTCATTGTAACTTGGTTTGTCCTCAAATGATTACACTGGTTTAAAAACGAGAAAATGCGGTTTTTGACTACCTTATGCGAATAAAACGTTATGTCCTCAATTGTGCACGCAGGTTCTGAAAGGGTTAACGTACTAAAATCTACGAGAATACATACTTGTAATGAATAATATTGGAGCGTCACAAGTTCCTGCTGTCGCAATAACATTATTGGACCAAATTGAAGCCCAAGTACGCAAGTCCGAAGAGAGACAACGTAAAGAAACTAGAATTTAAAGTGCCCTCTTCGAATCTATCGACTTACCGTGCCATTACCTACATTATCTTCTAGTTACAGACGAACATCTTCTTTCACTCCATTCAGTCTTCGGTGCAGCCTTCAAAAGAGCATTAGACATTCTTGAAAAGCATCAAGCCCTAACCATCTACTCCACAGCCAACAACTCGAGAGAACTTATCGAGATCAAGGGCGAGAATGATCGGTGCTACCGCGTTTTCCCCAAGCTAAACTTCTGCCCGTGTCTGGCTTTTAAACACCAAGTAATAGAGAAGAAATTGCAAGTAACTTGTAAACACATTTTAGCTGCAAGGTTAGCTCTAATTCTGCATAGAACAACAAGACATGAGGTGACTAGTGACCAGTATTTGATGCTGTTGAAGTCCATATTTGAAATAGAAGAGTGAATATGGATGATGGCACGTCTCAGTACTATTTTACAGCATCTATGGAGTCTGGGAAGACACTGTGTAGCTTGTTGAAAGCTATACAGTTTCAGGAAGTAAGTACAACAGATTTATTTATATATTTAAGATGAAAAGTACCCTGAACTAGCGAGCATGCAGTAATTATTTAATGTTGATGAAAAGGTTGTCAGAATCTTGGCCAAGCGGCTAACCCTAGTCTCTGTCTACCCATCTCTGATACAGGTGTGGGTATATGTACATGTCTTGTCAGAAAGTTGAACTGTTCTCAAAACTGTAGTGAATGCATAGAATGAAACAGTTTAAGTGCTCCCTCAGTGAAATTTAAAACAGACTTGATAAAAATCTTACAAGTTTTACCACTTGGCTCGATCTTTCCCTCAGTGAAATTTAAAACAGATTGATAAATATCTTAAAAGTTTTGCCACCTGGCATGATCTGAAAGTGGCTTATCAGGATCCAGTCCTGGGTACTTTTATATTGCCTTACTCTAATAAATCTCACATTTCATCCAAAGGAAGATGTTCCTTACTAACCCTTCCACCAACATAGCTTATTATACTTACTTAATCTAATGTGTAAAAATCTCGTGTTTGTTATCAAACTCCTCCGAAACGGCTTCACCTATTTTTATGAAATTTTTTGTGTCATTTGGTAGGTCTGAGAATAGGTCATAGGCTAATTAATATGGCAAAACAATGTTTGCCCAGCTATATAAAGCACTTTATATAAAAAGTTTTATGTGCCTCATTATAAGTATTTCCTTTTTTCTTTCCAGACAGCTGTATTTTGTGCCATGCCTGAAGGCCTAAAGCTTACTGTGGAAGAGGGCAAGTGCGTGCAAGCGTCAGCTTACGTCCCTTCTGACAACTTTACTGAATACCATGTTAGAAGTGATGTAGATGTTATGTTTAAGGTAAGCCAGATCTATTTACATAATGAAAAATTTAATTAAATTGGCGCTCACTGCCTCAGCACACCACTGAGTCAGTTACTTTTTGTGCCCACTTAGACACACCACAGGCTACATCTATGTCTTTTTTTTTTGCTTTTTATTACTGTATTACTATTTCTTTCTGTTGTTTGTTCATATTGTGTTACTTATCTGTTTATGTTTTTCTATAATGTGTCTTGTTGTTATAATAATAAAATTATAATAGTACATTACTGCAGCGGCCAGCAAGAGGCATTGATGGATGAACATGTAAATGTAGGACAAAGCAATGCCTAGTTGTGGCCAAGGCTGTATCGTAATTTTTTCATATAATGCGCGGAAATTGAAACTGCAGATTGAAACTTGAAAATTGACAAATTGAAAGTCAGAACTTTTTGCTTTTCAAAATGAACTTGAAAATTGACAAATTGAAAGGCAGAACTTTTTATTCTGCCACAAACAAACAATATTTTTTCTCGCGTTAAAGTGTTCATTTGTTTGTTTTCTCAGTAAACAGCTTTCTATTTGCAAGCTAGTTCGAAATTTAAATAAAACCTTTGATAAGCTACCTCCTTGGTTGCCATGTTTTGGATTAAAAGAGCGTCAGATTTTTTAATTACATGATAGATATGAGTTTACTGTGTAATAAATTTGGCCGCTGAAACACGACAGATATGGATTTTCATACAACTTTTGCGCTCGCTTATATTTGGCCAGTACAGCAATTTCGATTTATCTCAAAGAAGGTTGTCAAAATAATGCTCAAATTACTAAGCATGTTTGAGAAACTGTCTTGTTGTAATTGTTAATAAAAAAGCATGGTAGCATTAGCTTTGTAGCTACCAAGTTCTA
This sequence comes from Yponomeuta evonymella, assembly GCA_963969515.1. Classification (NCBI taxonomy): domain Eukaryota; kingdom Metazoa; phylum Arthropoda; class Insecta; order Lepidoptera; family Yponomeutidae; genus Yponomeuta; species Yponomeuta evonymella. The sequence goes on from OZ018363.1 coordinate 4,680,133, forward strand.
CCTGCTCTTTAACAAGTGCTGGAAGAGTGGCACAGTCCATGAGGGCTGGGGTATGGCCTTCATAGTGCTAAAACTAAAAGGTCCCAGTGTGCAAAAACTAGTCTCAGCATTGTCGGCAAACTGTATGCAAAGGTTTTAATTGAAAGCGTACTGGTTGTGACTGAAGAAAAGATATAGGATGTTCAAGCGGGTTTTAGAACGGGAATGGGATGCGTAGACAAAATCTTCTCCTTGAGATGGACGGCGGAGAAACTCTTTGCCAAAAGTAAAAAGGTTTTCTGTGTGTTCGTCAACTTCGAGAAGGCTTATGATAGAGCCGTGAGGAATGACCTGTGGGCAGCTCTGTCCATGTATGGGATGGCATGACGGCATGTTGCTGCGAGCTCTGAAGTCTCTCTATGAATACTCCAGTGCTTGCGTTAGAATTAATGGGGCTGGTTTAGCATCCGCAAGGGCGAGACAAGGATGTGTCGCATCCCCGCGGTGGTTCAACTTATTCATGGACAGCTGCCTGACTGATTTGAAAGAGAAGGACTGTGGGATAAGGATGGGTGAGCTAATTATCAAATGCTTGTTATACGCCGATGATCAGGTTTTGTTCGCATCGTCGGTCGAAGAACTGCAGACACAAGTAACAGTAATAGACGAGTCCTTTAAAAGGAATTGGAATTAACATTAATGTCAGTAAGACGAAAACAATGGTCTTTGAGAAAGATAATGAAATGACAGTGGGCAATTAGAGGTGAAAGGGTGGACAAGTGAAAGAATTTATCTATTTGGGGAGCCTGCTTACGAGGGATGGAATGTAAAATTGTGTAAAAGGTGCCTTGCACTCCTTCGTGCTTAGCGAAAACATCTCCAAACGAGCTGGGCTATCCATAATGGGGTGCTGGTCCCAACACTTATAATATATGGTTCCGAGACTTGGGCATGGCAAAAGAATCAAGAAAAAGAAAGTAGGATTAATGCAGTGTCTCTGCCTTCCCCTCTGGAAAACAGGCGTGAGTTTATGTGTGTATGTTTTCTTAATATCTCAAAACTGCAATCTCCTAAGGGCAAGTTACCTTTACACAAATAGGACATGTTCAGGTTAACCCAACCTGGAGCAGTCATAGCATTAAATTCTCCACTAAGTGAAGTTATAACAGAAGCGCGCGCCTTTTTTATTTCTATAAAGAGTGCTTTAGTCGAGGAGGTAAGGGTAAATTTGGTATAAGAAAATATTATAAATTCTCAATGCGCGTTGACTCCGTGCCAGAATAAGCTGACCTTTAGAAGAATGTTGTAATAAAGGGGAAAATATTCCTCCCAGTTAAGTTGGAAGTTGAAGTAGTAAGCTGGAATATACTTCCTGACAGTTCCGTAGAAATAATTTTGATTTAATTACTAATTACGTGTTAAATACTCTGAAATTGTGATATAAGTGAAGTTTAGTGATAATTACGACACGAAAACAGTGAATTATACCCGAAAATACAGAAATAGTAGTTCGAAAGAAGAGATTAATAACATAACGGACTTTGAGTTTGAAAGTGAACAAAATTTTTTAGTTCAAAATCTTCTTAAAAGTGACCTATAAATAACCCTACTAGTGCTGTGCATAATCTAATCATCAAGAACATCACCTTGCGAAGACTATTAGAAATATATAATAAGATTAATAAGAAACAATTATCCCAAAAACAAGGATTATTCGAACAACTAGCGACATCTACTGAGAAACCCTAAAACTATAATCTATGTCTAACACCATCAAAGTTCACAAGATATACTAGTTCCCAATACGTCTATACATATAGAGGGTACTTCAAGATAGTACGACTGCTTAGCAGAAGAGGGCGCTAATAGTAAAATATGGCGATAGACTGCGATAAGTGTAACACTAAAATTCTAGACAAGGAATACTTAGCATGCATAGGTTGTGAAAAGAAATACCACTTGGACTGCTGCTCTTTTAGTGAGAAACTGTTCAGAATAATGACCAAAGACCGTAAAAGTAACTGGCAATGCAGGCTCTGTCTTGCCAAAAAAGGCAAGCCGACGAACAATGTTACTCAGAGGAAGCGGAGGCAGGCAGTATCACCATCTGAAACGTGCGACACAATAGACACATCAGCCAACGAAACTATGAATAGAAGCTGTCCAGAAAATTGTACTAACTTGCAGGAAGATATAGAAGAGTTGAAAACCAAAATCATGTGTCTAGAAACAAAACTTGAAAGCGCAGACATAGAGATCGAGCGACTTTTGGCAGAAAACTATAAATTGAACGAAATAATAGCAAAAAGGGACTCCAAAATTAACCAATTAACCAGAATCTGTCGGTCAACACCTCAGCGTATCAACAATGTGGAAGACACTAAATCCTCGAGCAATAGAATACCGGAAAGTCCGGAAAATCCCGAAAGCATTTCGCCAATTCTGCCAAAAACGAATAAGACTACTGTAGGTGTTTTGAGTGCGCGTACAACTGGCCTGAACATAAAACAAGTATCTACCACTCAACGTCAAGCAGAAACCCTATCACTGGCCAACACTGACAACCCTTGCACACCTCAAATACTACCAAGAACGGAAAAAAACAAGATAATATATACTCCCAAAATATGTCTAATAAGCACAAATAAATATAACAAAACCTCAAAAATTGCACGGAGAACCTTGGAAAGCAACTATGACATATGTCACTATCTCCTGCCCTACCGGGGAATTAGGCAACTGTTAAATGACATAGAGTCGAAGTTAGCTGGCTTTACACACGAGGACTACTGCATTGTACTTATAGGCGAGGAGGACTTCAACAGCACAGAAAACTACCACGAGCTGGTGCTATATATCAGACAGAAAATACAAAACGTTACCCACACTACAGTCATATTGTGTTCACCAACATTCAAACAAGGGAGAAACAACGATATGTTCAACGCAAGAATCGAAGCGTTCAACCATCTACTGGATAAAGACGTCATCGCGCATGAGTATGCCTATCTTATTGACTCGAACCTTCATTTGAACTACGACCTCTCCATGTTTCGTCGGATAAGTGGAGCTTTAAATAATGAAGGACTAAAACAGGTTTTCGAAGATGTTAAAGTCAGAATTACTAATATCAACAACTGGCTTACAAATTCAAACTCAGCTCTACATACAACAAGCATCCAAACAAGTCACACCCATGAATCCATCTCAAATTCGCAGATTCAAACGGGAGTAAACAACCAGAATTTTCGATCCCATTAATTTACTCTACCAGAATATAAGAAGCTTCAAAAATAAGCGTCATTTAATAGAAGTGGCAACATTAGAAGATAGCAACATTCAAGCTATCTGTCTGTCTGAAACGTGGATAACGGCACCAAAGAGGAAACTTTTGCAACTGGATTACTTTCAATTAGCATCCTGTTTTTGTAGAGTTAACCGAGAAGGGGGAGGAGTATGTATCATGGTAAAAAATAATATTGATTACAAAGAACGTAGAGACATATTACAAATGTCCATAGAATTTGTATTCGAAATATGCGCAGTAGAAATAAATAAATTAAACCTACTTATAATAACACTGTACTGGCCAAATAAGAATAGAGAGTCAGAATTATTCTTCAGCTCTCTTACAAATCTCTTGGAGTACATCAGTATTAAGGATAGGTCCAAAAATGTAATAATAGGAGGGGACTTCAATTTAAACGTATTAGAGCCTTGTAATTTGACAACAACATTATTAAATCTGATGAAGAGTTTTAACTTCGCCCAGCAAGTAAGAGAACCTACTAGAGTCACACAAAATACTTCAAGTTGCATAGACCTAGTTTTTAGAAATATGCACTATCATAAAGATAGATTTAGTACCAAAACAAAAGAATATGGTTTCTCAGACCATAAGGCAATTCTAATTAGTATTCCTGGAGATTTAATACGGGACAATATAACGTGGTATACAAAAAAAAGAATTTTCTCGGCACAAAACATACAATCATTTCAAGAAAAGAAATAAGAACTACAAAAAATTAATTGGTCCGATTACATAAACCCCGCTCAAAGCGTAAACAAAAATTATACAGCATTTTACAATAAAATCAACGACATTTTAGAACGCACTATACCTAAAACTAAAATAAAAATAAAAACTAGAAAGAAAAATACGTGGTTGACGAAAGGAATAAGAACGTCATGTAAAAATAAACGCCTGTTAAAACACCTTGTCAATCAAACAAATAGCACCACCCTAATAAGCTACTACAAAACATATGAAAAAACATTAAAAAAAATTGTTCAAACGTCCAAAAAAATTAACTATGCAAATAAATTATTAAAATCAACAAATGTAACGAAAACTATGTGGCAAATAATAAAAGAACGATCTAATAAATATACCAATAAACCAAAAAATAATATACAATTAAACATAAATAATAGACACACTGACGATCCCCTTACTGTCGCAAACCAGTTTAATTATTTCTTTAGCACAGTTGGTGCTCCCGCAAAGGACAAACCTAAACCACTCGGCCGCCCAGTGCAGTCCACCACAGAAAATTCCATTTACATCCAGCTTACTGATCCAGTAGAAGTCTTCAACATAATAAAAAAACTAAAATCAAAACGTAGCTTTGGTTTTGATGAAATTCCACCAATACTCGTAAAGGAATGTGCTAAAGAACTGATTTCTCCATTGTCGTTTCTTATAAACCAGTCTTTTTCAGAAGGAATAGTGCCTGATTTACTAAAAACAACAATAATTAAGCCGCTACATAAAAAAGGCGACCGTTTAAACAGCAATAATTATAGGCCAATAGCATTACTGCCCACTTTTGCTAAAGTATACGAATCGGCAATGTACCGGCGTGTCTATGCCTTTTGTGAAAAATTCAAAGTTTTTAATGACCAACAAAATGGTTTCCGTAAAGGACGGTCCACAGCTCTGGCTGTATTCAACTACATAAATTACATATTAGACACTATAAATAATAAAAAACACGCAATAGGTATCCTCTTGGATATGACTAAAGCATACGATAGAGTCTTACATAACGTTCTAATTGCAAAGCTAAACGGAATTGGAATACGAGGTTCAGTACTGAGTTGGTTTATTTCGTATCTTTCTAACCGCGAACAATACGTAGATTTGGAGCATCAAAATCATGCCACCGGCGAAATCAGCTACACCAGATCCACAAAAACAATCCTGACACAATCAATCCCACAAGGCAGTGTCCTGGGGTGCTTCATGTTTTTGATCTACATAAATGACCTACCAAAATCGATTAATATCCCATGCACCCTTTTCGCTGACGACATATCGCTTGTACTACCGTGTAATGATGATATCGAACTTGTAAAATTATTAAATTCAAATCTAACTAAACTAACAAACTGGCTCAATGATCATAATTTGGAGATAAACTTTAGTAAAACTAAACTCATGCAATTCAGACCTCACCAAAAACGCCCTCTTGACATAAACTACGCTTTTAATAAAACACCAATAGAACTCGTTGATTCCTACTGCCTCCTAGGAATTGAAGTAGATAGCAACCTACATTGGAAATATCATATCAAGAAAGTTGCTAGTAAACTATCAAGCTTTACATATGCTCTATCGGAACTAAAGAGAACTACAAACAAAAAAATCAAAAGTGCTCTATGTGCTTACTTTGCTTACGCACAGTCTTGGCTGTCTTATGGTGTCCTCCTCTGGGGCAACAGCACGGATGCTAAGCAATTATTCTTAATACAAAAGAAGTGTATCCGAATTATCGCTAACATTGACATAATGACGAGCTGCAGACCATATTTCGATAAATTTAATATTCTCACACTAACTTCACTTTATATTTTAGAAGCATGCGCATTTGTGAAAAATAATGATCAACTCTTCCCCTTATACACAAGACCAGAAGGATTAAGACCACATAAAAGATTGGCAACATGCTCATCGAAATTACATTTAGTTCATTCAGGCCCCCGCTCGATGGCTGCCAAAATATTTAATTGTATACCGAAATCAATTCAGTCTATAGAAAAAATTAATGTATTTAAAAATGCCCTTAATATATACTTAGTACAAAAAAGTTATTATACTCTACAAGAGTTTTTCGATGAACATGGCAAAAACTAGGTTTGGAGCTTGTGAGACTTGTGTTTTTATATCTTAAGTAAAAGTAAAATATATCCTGTTATTGTTCTTGTTTTAGAGAGTCTATGAAAATTAATAATAAATAAAATAAGTAATCTAGGTAGTAAGTAAGAATTTAAGTTATAACTTTTTATAATCCTAAGTTAGCAGCGCCCTAGCAGGGTTCTTGTTTGTTCCTGAAAATACTTATCTAAGACCCTATGTACAACAAGAAAGCTAATAAACGTCTATTCTATTCTATTCTATTCCAACCGCATACTGCGATCGCCAACCCGCCTGCCAAGCGTGGCGATTATGGCAAAACCCCTCATGGTTATGAAAACCATGAGGGAGGCCTATGTCCTGCAGTGGGCGTCAAGGGGCTGATGATGAAGATGAAGCTGGAATATAGGGGAAAATATTCCTCCCAGTTAAATTACGCAAACGCGTACGCTAACGCTGGTGAGCGGGCGCCGCTTTATAGACTTATGCGCACTTACAATGAGTACTTTCACCACATTGATCTATTTGTGTTATCACCTGGCTTGTTCAAAAAGTCAGTGATCAGTGCTATTTTGACTCTGACATTCTATGATTTTAGCTTTCTTGGTAAATATTGTTTACATAAGCAGCCTATATACGTCCCACTGTAGGGCACAGACCTTCTCTTAGGGAGAGAGTATGGGTTTAATCACCACGCGTGCCCACTGCGGGTTGGCGATTTCAAGCCCTGAAGTATGTGAATAGCTCAGACACTCAGGTTTCCTCACGATGTTTTCCTTCATCGTTAGCGAGTGGCATTGCTACTATAACTTCATAAATGTACACAACTTAGAAAACCAAGTCATAGGTACATGCCCGCACTGGGGATCGAATCTGGGTCTCTCGCTTCCGAGTCCGATGTTCTACCCACTGGGCTACCACCGCGGTTATCAAATCAAACATTGTTTGATTGGTTGTTATTGTTCCTTTGCTTTGTATTTTTGTATCTGTAGTGATGACTAGGTAATCTTCCTTTATCCTCTAAAAATGTTGGTTTCACCTAATGTTTCTTTTCAGTTGCCACTTACACGTTCAATGTTAGGTATGCGTCTGTGCTTATTCTGTTTTAGTAAACTGTAGAAAACGCTGCTGGTTGTACGATTTTAAGGTGTTTATTATGTTATTCCTAAGTTACATTAACGTGTTTGTACAACTGTTGGTTTTCTCTAAAAAATGAAACAAATAAATTGAATGTTTATTTTTCAGGTCAGCATAGCAGTCCTAACAGAATGCCTTAACATATTTGGCTCTGGAGAAGAATCAAGCTTGAAAATGTACTACAGAAATGAAGGATCCCCTTTGCTATTAGTGTAATTATCCACCTTATTTATTTGATTGTTTATTGGAAAACCAACAGCTTATACGAGAAGCACATTTACAAAATTGAGACGATTAAAGTCAAAGCCAATAACAGGTTTTCCCTGATAATCAGAACTAAGCTTATGTTGTTCGTCCAGCGGGCAAAAAAAAAAAAAATCGTAATCTTGTTTTAGAGATGGTATTTGCAAAGAGTGTCTGTACAATCTCTCAAGCATGTTTATCATTGATTTTTAGGACCCCCGACAAGAACCTAAGATCACGAAACTGGGACTAGATAGCATTTATACCACTATGTTCTGTTTATATACCCACTAGGTATATTTATGTACCCAAAACGGCCGTTTTTGGCGTTAATGCTATCCTATCCAGTCCTAGGTTGGTTTTTTGCTTTAGGTTTACGGCCATGGGTCCTAAAAATCACTATTAACATGATTGACAGATTGCAGTAATGTTAATACTATAAACATAAATTGTCATTTCCACTATTTAGACTTGCAAAAGTTAACACATCCTTTATGGGGCACTGTATAAGGTTCTACAACAAAATTCCTCAAGATATATTAGAGTTACCACCAACGCGATTTAAAAAATGTGTTAAGATTTTTCCCTGTGCCGATGACCTTGAGCGTTTGACACAGGTGTGCAGCACTTCAACATTTCACCGCTAGATGACACGACTGAATTAATTCCTAGTAGTAATCTCCATAGAAAGACGCGCGCGCGGCCGCACACACACAGTCTCATTCCCTTCGCGTAAGCACACGCCGCCAAACGCACACATATATAGCCGAATTTCGAACGCGTCGAGCGAGCCGAGCGGTTTCTACTTTTCTAGCCGGCTCGCCAGCCCGCCCGCGTACCTACGCGTAGATTGAATAGACTTCAATCTAATGCTTTCTTGTATAGCATGCGCCATTCATTACAAACAAAAAAGATAAAGGTAGGTACATCTCTTCAAAACTTATCTATGCTTTGTAGAAAGAATAGCTTTCAAACAAAAATCACATGTTTAGTACGTATTTGTTTATCTACGAAATCGAAATAGTACATGTTTTTTCACAACCACAGGTTTTTATGTCAAAAAGTGAAAAAAAATCATCTTATCTTTTTTCAATAAAGTGAATTTGACTTTGATTTCACATGGATGTATTTCGGGACTCAGTGGCAAAATTGGAACGTAGGAAGCGACTTCCCCATATGAAATAAAAAATATATTTCAAATGCCAATTCCATGGAAAGTAGAAATTACGACCATTTTAATTGTTATCCGGATTTTACGTCGTTAGGGTTGTCACGCTCTCAGATAGTAATTTATAATCCGGATCTGATTTGATTTTGAAAAAAATATGTAAATACCTGGTGCCATTATTATTGATATATTAATTAAAATACTAACATGATATACATCGCATATAACAACTTTATGTACACGGTGTGACGTGAAGAATGTATATACCTACATAAAGTTGATCAGCGAAAAACAGCTAGATAAAATTGTTGTCCCATTTTGATGTTACTAACTTGAAATTTTCTATACGATTAGTTTTTTTGCTAAAACTGACGGAGAAAATCGAAAACTTGGAGAAGCTTCTTTTTTTTTCAACGGCTTGGGAAATGGTAACACTTAGGGGTGGTATTTTAAAACAACATAAACTCGTTGCATAAACCCTAGATGGGACGGTGACGTCAACAAATTTTTATGGCAAATTTAATAGTGCCGATTGAAAAGTAAACTTGCTTAAATTTTCAACCAACACCTAATGCAGGTTTTGCCACCGGGCCCCGCTGGTCTAGCGGCTGGACTAATATTGTATCAACTTTATAGTTACACAGCATTTGAATGCTAAAATAACTAGACGTGCGAAAATTCTTGAATTTTTGGTTGTTCTAATTTCGGTCTTATCAGGTGCTAAAAGATTTTCAAGTTCCACATATGGTATAAACTTGGAATTTTCCATCCTTACAGGGTGATCCCTGAATCCGATAAGAAAAATCTGACTTGGAAAATCCGCTCTTTACAGCTTTTTTGTCAAAGCCTGAGAAAACGGTAACATTACGGGGTAGTCTTGTCGAACAAATGTTGAATAAGACCTTGGGTTGGATGACAACGTTAACTTACTTTTTACAAAATGGCGTAAGTCGAATTTCAAGCTGGCTCCTAAAAATTTAAAAATTCTGATTTTTATCTCTGGCTCCGTTTTTGTATGAAAATTAGTATTGGAGGTTTTTGTGGTTACTGATGACTACTCTGCGCCATGTTTATAAGCTGTTTTCGAGGGTCCTCACGAATCGTCTTGAACGTAGGTTTGATGACTTCCAGCCTCCTGAACAAGCCGGTTTCCGAAAGGGCTTTAGTACCATAGACCACATCCACACGTTGCGGCAAATTATACAGAAGACTGAGGGGTATAATTTGCCATTATGCTTTGCATTTGTGGACTATGAGAAAGCCTTCGATTCGATCGAGTTATGGACAGTGCTCGAGTGTCTCCAGCGTTGCCGTATTGACTATCGGTATATCGAGGTGCTGGCTGAAATGCTTGTACAACAGTCCACTATGACCACAGAACCACTATGTCGGTCCGAGTACAGGAACAGAGTTCGGAGGCAATTCCATTGAAAAAGGGCGTAAGACAGGGAGACGTTATCTCTCCAAAAATGTTCACAAACGGACTGGAAGATACCTTTAAGCTTCTGGAATGTCAGGGACGCGGCATCAATATCAATGGCGAGTACATCACTCACCTTCGATTTGCCGACGATAGGTATAGTAGTCATGGCAGAAACGATGGAAGACCTCGGCATAATGCTCGAAGACCTCAGTCGAGTTTCCCAACGGGTGGGCCTTGAAATGAACATGGACAAAACGAAGGTCACATCGAATACTCGTTTCGTGCCCACCCCGATAACATTGGGGAACTCGACTCTCGAAGTTGTAGACGAATACGTCTACTCAGGACAAACAGTCCAACTAGGCCCGTCCAACTTTGTGAAAGAGGTCAATCGTCGAATCCAACTCGGCTGGGCAGCATTCGGGAAACTTAGAAAAGTGCTTTCGTCTAATATACCTCAATCGCTCAAGACAAAATTATACAACCAGTGATGACTTATGGCACTGAAACGTGGTCTCTCACTATGGGCCTCATAAGAAAGCTCAAGGTCACGCAACTAGCTATGGAAAGGCCTATGCTTTCTCTACGATATCGAATCAGAAATGATGAGATTCGTAGATGAACGAAAGTCGTCTACATGGCCGAAAAGTTCTCGAATGAAGACCACATATCGGCAAGCGCAGCGTAGGACGACCAGCCGACAGATGACCTCATCCAAGTGCCAGGAAGACGCTGGATGAAATCCGCTTCCAACCGGTCTTTTTGGAAATGCATGGAGGAGGCCTATATCCAGCAGTGGACTTCTTGTGTTTCCATGACTCAAGAGGTTTATTTACAAAAGCTGTTGAAAATCTTTAAATATAGTGTAAAAATACAGAGGATTATAAATATTTTAAAAGAGTGGAAATTTTGATAAATTTGAAGCTTGGATTAAGATTTTGGCTCAAAATCTTTGAATTTAAATCATCGACTTTACGCAATTTTTTATTTTATTTTACACTACGCGCATTCACTGAAGCGGTTTTAAAAGGGTGAATATGTGTCATCGCTTCCGTGCCTGTGTGGCCACATAGTCCATTAAGCGAATCTGACAGGAGTATTTTTTTTCTATGGTATAACACAAACAAAATAATAAAAATTTTAAGAACAAAAGCAAAATAATTTATTTTTTACAGAAGAAAAAAAAACATTTCAAAATGGATATTGACCAAAGAAATAAAACAAAAATTATGAAAATGGATAAAGACTTCGTTGCTAAGGATGTTGGCAAAAGAGCTACAAATGGGTTTGAGTGCTTATTTGGCCTGCATCCTTCTTTCAGCACAAAGACTGATAAATATAATTATTAATAAACAGTGCCGCCTCGTCTTAACTTATATTGGTATATTATAACAGATTAATCTGTTGATAATCGTATTAATAGTGTAATTCATACCATTTCTATTATTTCATTCCAATAGCACAGGAAACATACAGCATTTAAGTGATTTTTGTCATTAAAGCTGATAGTTAAAAACTATCCATACCATAGTACAGGGAATTCTAGTTTGATTGCGTTGTGTGGACGTTATTATTATTATTATAATTTTGGAACTCCCCACCGACGAATATTTTCAAGATACATTAAACTATTCATTGTGACACTTAAATAAAAATATGTAATATCGGTAAACCAGGAACGCAGATTTTTGTTTAATCTACTGTGTGATACAGTACTTCTATTTCTATTTGGTTACTTTTTGTTACACTTTTCCTTTTTGTTAAGGGTTCAGTTGTTTTTTTTTTTGTTACGTGTACTACTTTCTTTTGTTGTCATTATGATTACGGAACCCAAAAAATATTATGAGCGTTAAATTATATATTTAAATTACGTTGTACCTAAAAATGAGCATCGAATAAATCATGAATAAAAAAACCCGGATTTTGTGACAACCCTAGCAAAAACAATTGAATAGGATCAACTTATACATGTCATGGAAGTGTGATTTATATTACATGTAGGGAAGGTAAAGAGCATAATTATTGCAGTGTAGATAACTTATCCCAATACGGCGGAATTTCGAGAAAATAAAAAAACTAAAAACAAGTACACATGTATATAAATTATAATTGCTTTAAAAATTTTTGCATTACGCCATTGATTCTTCTAACAATACTTCCGCATGTACAATAAAATGCGTGATAAAAATATACAGCGTTTTATTTTATTTAAAACAGAAAAACATGTCAGGCAGATAGAAAAAAAAATTACAGACGAAATCTACACAGATTCGTTTATGAATCAAGTATTATTCGTAACGCCAATCGAAGTTATTATTTACCAACACATTATTTACCGCCTATGTACCCTACAATCTAACGAGGAGGCGAAGTGCGAGCGCGAGGACTGAAACAAAACTCCATCAAACTAAAATGAACCTTAAATGCTAGGTATTAGAGACTACAATACTCGAGCAGAAAGTCTGGCCGCGTGCGGCCGACCTAATCGCGACAATAAATGGATTATAATACATAGGTAGTTAGGTTTCATTTTTAGTGAACCTCGCTTTTACCGTGATTTAGGCACAAATAATAGAACGATGTTTCGCTTAGATTCATAATGTTACAATAGCTCGGATGGGAAGAGGCGTCCCTTGAGCGACAGAGAGCTTTTGGTTCGAATAATGATTATAATAAATGATCGGTTTCCTTTTTACTTTTCTTCTTTTTATTTTCTTTTTTAGTTATTTACTTAATTAAAAAAATACAGGAAATGGGAATTTACATTTTATGTTTTTCTAACGATTGAAGCTCGATCACTACTACAAAAATCAGTCCCCGTGCGTTGGTCTTGCAAAAACTCGAAAATGTCTCCACCGATTGGACTAATAGATATATAATATTTTTTGTTTTGTTCGGACATGGGACGTGGGGCGAGGGCGCGGAAAAGACCCATCCCTTCAGGATCCTGTTTCATAGAACTACAATTCATTGTGACTATGACCGAAAGCCGATTAACCCACAGATTAACAAATAGACTCTGCTGCGCAGTGTACCTCGAATTGTCATAATAAACTACGAAATTATAGTTTTATGAAACTTGACCCAGTACATTTTGTACGAAAGTGAATTGGAAAGATGCGGCGTCTTTTTCGGTCCCTCACCCCACGTCCTTGGCCTACAATCGGTAATTTTGTATGAGAATTGCTACTTTGAATTAATTTCACTATATGGCGCTCGAGGTGAACTTTGGAAGGTTGATTTATGATTGATGAATCGCTTATGAAAAGTTACAATCAAATCAATGGTGATGCGAAGAGCGCCTGGTCACAGACAACATGCAACGAGTAGCTGGGCTTTTCCTCGTAAGGCGTAATGTGATAAATTGATGAAAACGTTTTTTCTGAATGAGTAACTATTGTTCCTGTTAGTTTTAAACGTGAACATACAATATTTTGATATTGCCCGTAAGACTGTATAAGCTTAAACGTAATCCACTGCGCATTTAAAATTGCACATAAATTCTTAGGTTTGTTTTAAGCATTCTTACGGAATATATTTACTCATAGAAGGCGTAAGGTTATGACAGTTGTCATACATGCCATAGGGAATCGAGGAGTTAAATTATATCATATATTAATTTCAAAGGTCTGCCATCTTCCTAGAGGATGTCACAAGCGATTCAAAAGCGTCTTCCAGCCAGTTCCAGCACACTGTAGCCCCTTAAGCACATTTTGTGCAAAAAGGCTTACTATAACATCAAGGATTATTTAGAAGACAAAGATGTTTGGCATTAAACAGTAGATTAATATTATTTAAAGGACGATTGTGACTAGTGTTCAAAACATTCATGACTAATATTTCAAGTTGAAAACTCTGTTAATTGAGTTAAAACGTGTTTTGAAAAGAATAAATGTGGAGTTTCTTTGTTAGCTTCTTCTCCACATAATCCATTAATTGTGAAACTGACAACTTTGACGTTCATTAAGTAAACATTCTGTTTTTACAATGAATAAAAATATTTGAATTGAATTGAAAAAAAAAAAAAATTGCACATAAGTACACTTTTTGCAAATTTGATCTGTAGACAAAGATACGTGTTTTCCTCGGTGGCGCAAGTGTTACTCCCTGGAGCCCCTTGATGTAAAATTACCCCTCACTTACAAAATAAACTGTTGATATTTTTTTCGCGATTTGAAAGTTTTTCCTAAAAGTTGTTCGCATTGTCAAGTAGAACCTGAACACCGAATTAGTTTTTGCTTCCTTTGTTCTTGCTATCTATCTCTTGACATTAAGTTAGAATATGGGCTTCATTGTCGTAGTAGGCTTGCATGGTATACATGCCCTGTGGCATATCAATTATATTAGGTACTTTATCTTGGCTCGGTGCGCCTACGGAGCCTTTGTCACTAACCTGTATACTTAGTTTTATTTTCTATGTTTGTATATCTACTTCATGTTCCAATGTATTAGTCCAGTCCATCCAAAGGTTGTCTGGAAGAGGTGACTTAGTGATAATGCTGTTGTCTGTGCTTTTAAGTTAAGAAATATCTGTGTAATTTTCTTTCTTATGTAGAATAACGAGTTCTCTATCGAGATATCTATAATAATGTTAATTTCGCAGCCTCCAGCCCCAATCATTCTCCGACGTGATGACGGACTGCGAGATTGCTACCCAGACGGCTGATTCCATCCTGGAGCTTCGGGATGAAGACACGGCTGAGGTGGCAAAGTTGGTGCTGCGAGCTCCGGCGTTCCTAGGTCTCCTAGCTGATATAGAGCGCTCCTGCGACGTCCTGGAGTTGTTGCTGTCACCGGAGCATCCCAACGTCAGCATTGTCACATATGGAATGCAGGTAGTTTAAAGGTCTATTCACAGGTCGGCACTATTTTAGTCTAAAATAATGCTTAAATACTTACGAGGAATATAATATTTCCGCGCGGCGCCGGATTAAGAATAGCGTCACTCCATTTCCTTCCGTGGATGTCGTAGAAGGCGACTAAGGAAATACATTACCAGGAGACGGGCAGCAGCGTCTTCCTGAGATTCCAACCGCATACTGCGCCAACCCGCCGGCCAAGCTTGGCGATTATGGCAAAACCCTTCATGGTTAGGAAAACAATGAGGGAGGCCTATGTCCTGCAGTGGGCGTCAAATGGCTGATGATGATGATATAATAACGCACGAATACTTAAGTTAGAGATCACAAGTGCAAAAAAATTTCGTTCCCGTGTCGTGCCCGTCTACCGCTCGTGGCCGGACTTTTTTCGCGCTAGTATTGTAGTCTCTAACCTTATAAGTATTTAAAGAGTGAATTCAAGTGGCATGTAAAATAGCTCTTTTAGTTCAAGACACAAAATCACCCCTTTAGGTAAGACACAAAGTTAGTTGACTAGTTTTATTGTTATTGGATTGCCTCGTTGGCCTATCGGTATCACGTCTGATTGCCATGCCGGAGGTCGTGGGTGCGATTCCCACTGGGGGCCGCCGTTCATTTGTAAACAAAGCCTCAGTATGGGTGTATTTCCATGTTTGATTATAAGTAGGTAACATCACTTGCATCAGCTTTTATCTTAAGACTACGGGGCCCCGTTTCACAGAACCAGAGTTTGGGACGTACAAGTAATTGTGTTGTGATTGGAAGTTATTACATACATATATAACATTCATCATCATCATCAGCCATTTTACACCCACTGCAGGACATAGGCCTCCCTCATGGTTTTCCCTAACCATGAAGACCTTTGCCATAATCGCCACGCTTGGCAGGCGGGTTGGCGATCGCAGTATGCGGTTAGAATCTCAGAAAGACGCTGGTGCCCGTCTCCTGGCATCCACGGAATGAAATGGAGTGACGCTATTCTTAATCCGGCACCACACAGAACATTATATATAACATTATTTATCCAGTAAAAAATAAAATCGCACTTTAAGTTCAAGCCACAAAGTTAATTATCTCCAGTGAAATATAAAATCACTGTTTCAGTTCAAGACGCAAAAGTTAATTATCTCATGTGACATATGGAATCGCTCGTTCAGTTGAAGCTACCAAGTAAAAATAAAAATAAAATGTAAAGGTCTTTATTAAAATAATTATAAAAAAGTTAATTATCTCCAGTCAAATATAAAATTGCACTTTCAGTTCGAGACACAAAGTTCATTATCACCATCCAGTGAAATAGAAAATCGCTCCATCAGTTAAAGGGGCTCCAGGAAGTAAAACTAGCGTCACCGAGGAAAAAAAAAATCTTTGATTACAGATCAAATATGCAAAAAGAGTCAGTACAATCTCTCAATCATGTTAATACTGATTTTTAGGACCCATGGCCGTGAACTTAATGCAAAAAACCTAAAACTAGATAGCATGAATGCCAGAAACGGCCGTTTTGGGAATAAACTAGTCTATAGCTATCTAGACCCAGGTGCGTGATCCTCGGTTCTTTGTCGTGGGTCCTAAAAATCGCTGTTAACATGATTGAGAGATTGTACCGACACTTTTCTCTCCGTGTGGCGCCGGATTAAGAATACCGTCACTCCATTACCTTCCGTGGATGTCGTAGAAGGCGACTAAGGAAATACATTACCAGGAGACGGGCAACAGCGTCTTCCTGAGATTCCAACCACATACTGCGATCGCCAACCCGCCTGCCAAGCGTGGCGATTATGGCAAAACCCCTCATGGTTATGAAAACCACGTAGATCCTGCAGTGGGCGTCTAATGGCTGATGATGATGATGACTGACACTTTTTGCAATGAAGATATAATTTTTTTTTATTGGTGGCGCTAGTTAACAGTAAATATCTCCAGTAAAAACGCAAAATCGCACCTTCACTTCAAGATACCAAGTTAATTGTCTCCAGGACCGTTCCTGCATAGACGTGCCGAAGTCGTCCGACATGATGCAGACATTCAGCTGCGAGGAGCCAGTCACGTTGAAATACCAGCTGCACCATATTCGGCTTATCATGAAGGCCCTTGCTATTTCCAGTAAGGTTAGTGTACGTACCTGGAGCAGTGGTTGCGTTGGTCGGCAGAATGCTCGTCTCACATACAAGAGTTGGGTTCGAACCAAATGACTTTATTTTTTAAGTTACCTACGAACATTTGTAGTAAATTTCGCCACCATTCTACAAAGTTGTAATAGCTCAGGTGGGAAGTCGGGCGGTCCCAAAACCAGAAGACCCCGGTTCGTGTCGGTGACCGATTACTTTTTTCCCTTTTTTTTCATCGTATTCTAAATATAATTTCAAAAAAACACGAATAACGAAATAACAGAGCCGAGCCTTCCAGGTACTTATTTATTAAACAACAACGGTGTATCCATCTATGCAAAAAGAATTCGAGAGTAGTCAACGCGCCAAAACAGTTATTAGTGCAAAACCCTCTGTTTCAGGTGGTCTTACGCTGCAGTTCCAACGGCCTTCTCTTATTGCAATTAAAGTTGGAAAAGGAAGACCAAAGGCAAATGTTTTCAGAGTTCTACATAGTGCCCTTGCTGGATGATTAGGGTCAAGGTAATGAATGACGTGGAAGAGAAAGATCTCTGTCAGGATCGTGGTAAGCAGCAAACCTACCCCTCTGGGGTGTAGGCTTGGGTTAACGTAGGTATGTGTACTTTTGTCTCACTCACATCGTATGACTTTTCATGTAATGCAAGTGAAAAAGATATTGGCTGTGGTACTTTATAATACAGGAGATATTTCAGCACAATCGCGCCAAAATTGCCGCCACCACTTTTCTATGTTTGGTGGTATAATGGTCTTCCACATTTTCTGTAGGTATTTTTATTAAACATCTAATTGTAAAATATCGTCTATATTTCTCATTCAAACATGTAGAGTACATAGACTTACACAAGGAATGTTTTATAGTTACGTTGATTGTACAAAATCGATTATTTTGTTGAATATACAGAACGCTGTCTAAAGTAAAGTCGACAACTGATAACTTAATTCTTTGATATCGCTCTTATTCTCTTGGCGTAAAGATTAATCTGGCGATATTTTGTAATCGTCATACAGAACAAGTGACTAATGTCAAGAGAATAAGTCATAGTTAGAATAGTTTTATAACTAAACATATTGTATTAATTTCACAAGTCACATTATTTAAACGTTTTTAAATACATCAACACGAAAACGAATCTTACGTTCATATCTTAGATCCGGCTCGAAGGACCAACTTTCGTCACTGTGTAGCCTATGCTCGAAGCTATTATGACTAGAGTTTACTAAACTATCTTTTGTTGAAACTTTGTTTCCTAATAATTTATTTAATTGTTTTACCATAATTTTATTGTGATACCTAATAGTTTTATTTTTATTTTAGATCCCATTGGTTGCCACATTGAATTTTGATTAATTTGCCTAAAGTTAGATAAATAGTTTCCAATCCCACACTGCAATACTAAAGTTCTATTCACACTTACAAGAAAGCCTGTTTGATTGTTTTGAATTTAGCCTTGAATTATATTGTTCTTAGACAGAAATATACCCACACCAAGTTTTTTTTAAAACAGCCCTTCTTGCAACTGTGAATACATCCTTTTTGAAACATACAAATATAGCAATTCAAACAATACATTATTTTTTCTAGATATTTCCTTACAAATAACTTTGGCCAAGCCATATCTGGTTCAAAAATACAAAATCTAACCGTTACACCTAACTAAGTCTAACTCCGATAACTCCACGCTTCATATTGCACTGCACGATAAATTAAAAGTGAACAGTTTTTCTAAAAACACGATGCTTGAGAATAGTATGCAGCCATCTTCTGAACTTACTAAGGGTACGGTACATTTTTGCCGATTTCTGTTATTTATAGGACTCTGGGCCGGTTTCCGAATTGAGAATTTCACTAACCAAATACGTAAGTAACGTTCTGTCACGCTCTTTTCTGAGAAATTCGAAGAGAGCACTACAGTTAACTATTAACTTGGCGACATTCTCAATTCAGAAACTGGCCCAAAACCTTAGTTGTTGCTGTAGACTTTTGATCTTCATCAAAAGTGGCGTCATACATGGGACGAATTACACTTTTTATGCCGAATATACCATTTTGACAAAACCTATGAATGCAGTTTATAGACCGTACCTAATTGCTCCAATAGTTAGATGTGTGAAACCGATGTTTACTACGAAGTAAGCAAAGACGCGGTGGTAGCGGAGCGGTAGAACGCCGGCTTCTCATTCAGGAGGTCGTGGGTTCGAATTCGAATCCCGGCATGTACCAATGACTTTGTTTTCTATGTTACGTACATTTGTGAAGTTATAGTAGCAATACCACTCGCCAACAGGGAAACAACGCGAGAAAACTCTAGTGTCTGAGTATTTACATACCTCAGCACTTGCTGCGTACAATGGCCCAACTATGAGGCTAAGTGCGGAAATCTCCAGTCGAACTAGAACTACAAAGTAAACATCGGTTTACAAAGCCTCCCATGGATAGCTACAAAGCCTACGAATTAATAAGCCGAGGATTTCTCACACGCCGAATTATACAGATACAGGCAGTGGGCGTAACCATACCATCGAGGCCCCTCCCAGTAAAAATAAAAAAAATATATGGTCTAGTTGTAGACTGAATTGAATGTTTAGTTGAATTACTTATATATAAACATTACAATTGTTATAAATGTCAAGTTACTTCTGAGCTCGAGGCCTCATAGTTCGGGGGGCCCCGGCATTTTGCCAGCCCTGCCACCCTATAGTCACGCCACTGGATACAGGTATACCGAATGTTAAATTACTAACTCCGTTCCCGGAACGCAAGTGCTCTCTGCAACAGTATATTTTCCCAAAGGAATGGCTGGAATGGAGGCATTCATTTGGGAAAAGGAATGGAATGGAAATAAACTGCTTAGGAGATATTGAGGTTCAAAGGTGCACCTTTTTGTATCATCATCATCAGCCATTTGACGCCCACTGCAGGACATAGACCTCCTTCGTGGTTTTCATAACCATGAGGGGTTTTGCCATAATTTTGTACAAACGCAGTTAGCATCACATACCGAACATTTTTTCCCGAGGAATCGTCGAAATTTCCAAGCTTTCTTTTATAAAACTAATTTTAAATAAATTTTATTAAAATTTTAACGCGCATTGTATTTAGAACATCGGGACCCCTAACAAGCGAAGCGCCTGGTTCGTACTTACCCACCGTGCCATAAGGACGCTGAAATTTCGAATCCTTTGCGCGCTAATGTTTTTTATTTTTGGTGTGTTGTAACAAAATATAATATTGATTTCCCATCGAAATTTTATGGATAAAGTAGCTGTCTAGCATGCGTGGTTTTCGGGTGGGGCGTCAGCATTTTAACACTGTGCGTTAGAGAAGGGACACTCAGTCTGGGCAACCATTGCGCGGGCAGGCAGACTCCATGTGTTTTCAATAGGGTTTTAAGAACAAAATTAAGCTACATACAAAAAAATACTAAAAGTAATCCAACAATTACTTCTAGCATTCGTCTTTAAACATCTGCGGTAACAAGTTAGTCTGCTATCAAAAACAAACCGATCATGGACGCCTATTTTACATACATAACACACATAGAAGTATTACAAAGCATAGTACACATCACTAGATATGCTTACATTTTTAGTGCAAAATAAAAACCTATGAAGGTTGAAGGTGTGACGTCACCCGTAGTTAAATTTTAGGTTTTACTCCGCAGTAGTAAGGCTCTACACGGCAAAAACAGTGGTCACCGTGGAGGTTAGTGCATAGTTTTTATCAAAACTTTAATAGGTAGGTACCCAGCGCCATCTAGCATGAGAACTTATGACGCCAGATAGCGTTGACGTCGGAAATCTAACGAACACCTATTCTATTTCTTATTGAAATGGCAACCGATGTCGACAAATTCCATCACTACAATAGAATGAAATTTCATCGATATTCTAGGTGGTATCGATGACGATAGTGTTGGGGGGTTACCATACTTGTATCCGTATTATGTTTATTGTACCATAATTATTACCTATTTCTTAAGGTTGAATTAATGATATTTCCGACTCACCGTACAATATAGCTGCTAAAGTACAACTTTGACATTCAATACCTATCCTTAAAACGGCAAAACAAGTCCTTACTTTAAGGTACCATTTAACAAACATACTCTTCTCCAACTCTCCACTATGATAACTCATAGGTCCGCACAGCTATGATCAATACTTAGTGTATATATGCGGTTTTCTTTAGAACTTCAGGTCTCGTCAGGCGGTAAGTGCGTTAAATTAAGGGGCTCCATTAGATTGAAAAATAAATCATATTTTCTTTACAGTTCGTTTTTCCATAAAATGTCTTTCTATTTTCTCAATCACGTCCGAGTACCCCAGGCCAACCTAGGACTTGATACATAGCATTAACGCTAAAAACTAGTCCTTGATCTCGGTCATGGCTCCTAAAAGGCACTATTTACACGATTGAGAGAACAAAAAGACGTAAGTAGTAAGTCTGTGAAAGATATGTTTTTTTTTTCCATCAGTGTCGCTAGTGGTCTGTGGAACCCCCTATTACGGGCCTTAGTACCCTGGCACCAAAGTTCTAAACGAAGCTGTACTGATTATCCACAGCGCGGTTGTCGTGGGGGGCGCCACTGGCGGCATACAGCGCCTCTAGCTCCGCGCGGCGCATGCGCACGTCGCTCCCGTGCGTCACGCCCAGCTGGAAAGAAGAGGCGTGGGTTATAGCGTTGTCTCTAACTAGTTAAAGGGGCTACTGCATGGAAGGAGAAAGCTAGACATCAGTTGGGCTTTGGCGGAAGGAAAGGTAAATAATAACAAAAACAATTGAAGCTAAGAAAGCCAGAGACAAGCAGATGTTGGTCGCGCATGGCATAAGTTTCGGGACAAAAGTAAACTTTTTCGGGTAATCGTTGTGCTTTGTGAACTTGCACGTAACCCTTATTTTTTTCGCTCATGACGTAACTGCAAAGAGTGCACGAATGTAAAGTTTGATCTGCTGTCGAATGTGCAGTCAGTAGCACACCATACATAGTAGCGTTAAGGCTGGGTTCTCCGACATTAACGCTAAATCAGGTGTTTTAAAATACATTTTACGCTTAGTATTTAAAATCTGTATTATATATATATAGCACTTATGCCATGCGCAGTAAGAGCACATATTTCACAGGCTACGTGATAAAACAAAAACTTACCAATGCAAATGAACAATGTGCAGTGCAGCACAACATCGCACAACACAACACAACAACGACAACACTCACACACTGTAAACAACACCAACAAAAATGCAAAATAAATTAAAAACAAAGCCATTCCGAAGAAAAAGGTTTAATAATAAAATGTACAACCAAACAATTACGATTAAAGCTGCGAAGAACAAATGAGTTCGATTTGTATAAATTACACTATAAAATATTTGTTTATATTTGCGATACAAATACCTACGTTAATAAGTCGTCATGTTCAATGGATATCGAATTTTTATAAATACAATAAGTTAATTAGAAAGACTTCCACATTATTTGCATCGCAAACGTAGTCAGGCCATCTTATTGTTCTATAGGCTATGCACGACAGTGGCGTCTCCTGGCGATCGCAACTATTTGGGAAATGTGAATTATATACCTTGCTTTGATAAATTTATGTTAAGGAGTGGCCCATATAATTCCTGAGCTGGAAAACAATGAAAATAGAGAGGAAGAATAAAAAAAATTATCATGTTAGTTCCTGATGTTTCACATTTCCGCCAGTGTGCGTTGCGATCGCTTTGATAGATGACATAGCCAGTACATTTTCCCTGTATGCGAACAAAAGTTTCTTTTTTCAAAACGATCAAAGTTAAAAAAGGTAATATAATGTACAAGGTTGGGTTTTTCTTGAGAACCAGCTCAATATGCGTTATTTTCACATTTACATAATTTTTATATACGGTGTATTGTTGTATTTTACAAGCATTTGATGTGAGCAACAAGAACGGGTTTGAACATCTAGGGAAAGTGTACTGGAACGAAATATAGATATATTTCATAACAGATTCTTAAGCTGGACGCACACTTATCTGAATCCAGATATTGTATGAAACTGTCTCAAGCCACACTGGCTCATACGCCACAAGCAACAAGAAATTCTTAAAGACCGATTCAAAGAACGAAATTATGCACTAACACAGCTTATAGCTCGTGACTCGATTTGCATATGGCGTATAAGCGAATGTGGATAAATTTTACTTTTATTCTCATTATATATTGTAACTTACACTGTATGTATTGTCAAAAAAAAAATAATCTCTTTCTGAATTCAGAAAGGCACCCCGATAGTATGCGGCCAAACTTAGGCCTCACCAAAGAAATTAAAACAAAAAAAATATGATTAAATTGTGATCTTCATTAGTTTACCGCCTACGTATTTGCCTCTATCTGTGTACTATACTACTATATACAGGTTTCATATGCCTACTTATAAACTAATTACATAGTAGCTATGTACTTAAAACTATGGCAAGCACGTTTGTTCTGCCAGTAGCCGACTTGTTTGTACCTAAAGTAGCCTACCTAATGTGATAAAATCAATATTAAAGGTACGAAGTTATTTAAAATATACGTTTAGGGTAAGATTATTTACAGAAATTGCTCTTTGAATAAATAAATGCAAAGTCAGGAATCAACCTTAACAAGGTGAAATAAATTGTGAGTTTACAAGTACTATTCACTATTTGGTGTCGTGAGATTGAGACGGGTCAACCGTAGAAATTATAAGGTTTCATAACACTGCCAAACCCCCACGATACAAAAATAACATGCTGTTTATGTACAAGCCTTATTGGCTTATTCAGCTACCACTATAAAGCTATCAAGATGTGATGGTGTTACAAAGACAGTCGGGAATCAGATTAAAAAAAGACGGTGTTAGCTTAAAAGCACACCACAGAAGTAAAAACTATAATTTTTTTAAATTTAGAACTCTGGAGCCTGGAGCAGACTATACGCGATTCAGTGTCACCGACCGCCTGGACCCGAGTAAGTATATCCGATTCAGCGTCACCGACCGACTGGATCAGAGTATATCCGATTCAGCGTCACCGACCGCCTGGATCCGAGAATATTCGATTCAGCGTCACCGACCGACTGGATCCGAGTATATCCGATTCAGCGTCACCGACCGCCTGGATCCGAGAATACTCGATTCAGCGTCACCGACCGGTTGGATCCGAGAATATTCGATTCAGCGTCATCGACCGGTTGGATCCGAGAATATTCGATTCAGCGTCACCGACCGGTTGGATCAGAGTATATCCGATTCAGCGTCACCGACCGCCTGGATCCGAGAATACTCGATTCAGCGTCACCGACCGGTTGGATCCGAGAATATTCGATTCAGCGTCACCGACCGGTTGGATCAGAGTATATCCGATTCAGCGTCACCGACCGACTGGATCCGAGTATATCCGATTCAGCGTCACCGACCGACTGAATCCGAGTATACCCGATTCAGCGTTACGGACCGACTGAATCCGAGTACCTATATCCGATTCAGCGTCACCGAACCGACCGTCACAGTTAAGTTTCTTTCACAGTTTAGAAAGAGTGCACCTGAAGACGTTATCACTTCAAAAATATTGGGATAAACAGCTGCGTTAAAAACAAGCCAAACTATCATATGTTGCAAAGTAATGCACTGGGTAAAGAGCAGTGTAAATCCATGCAGCTATTGATTAAAGCTAAATAAGAACGTTCCTAGGAACATGAATTAATGCCAATAAATAGTGTGATGAATATAAAAAAACAGCGGATAAAAATGTACAACATTCAATACACAAACATCACATAGAATGTACCCAATCCCGGCTGAAACGGGGTTAAACCCGCGCCTCTAGCGTACCGCGTCAGCACTCTTACACGGGACTCGTGTTAAAAACAAAGAAATCTATACACTTAAAATATGGAGTCTTGTTGAGTTTGAATAAAATCTGGGACAGTGTTTGAACCCGCAGTCTTAATTATTAAAACAAGATTCCTTGAAACACTCCTCAAACGCAGTTTAAATATTCTGTGGTAAGGGCAATTACAATTAGAATTTCCGAGGAATCGTGATTTTATAAATAAGACTAGGAATTAGTTAAAAACATAAGATGTAATTATATTTCATTAAAAGCAGCGAATAAAATAGCATCTCTTTTCGGTGGGATACGATACAATAACAGAACATAGCAGAAATAATTAAACTTATTCAATTCGAAGTCACTGCCCTTTTTCCACTCAAACCCCGCTTGTATGAAGACCTGTTTCAACCGCAATAGTGTGATCCCACTCTGTTCGAGTAACTAGAGCGAGATACACTAATAAATTTGATAAAGATTTCCTTCAGCATATTATCATAATAATGATGACAAAATTGATTTTCAGAGGCTGCTTGACCTCACATCAAGCCAGACAATGCCGTAGATAAAATGTCACTGCAATATGACAATTTTGCCAATTTTAAAGGAGAACCTTTCATCGATGTTTGTCCAAAAACTACAATGAATTGGTACTTAATTCAATTGCGACAAGTGGCGTCATTTGACTGAAATTAACATAAATCCTGTTGTCTCGATCTTCCCCTGTGTTTTTTAACTATCATTTAGGAGTATTGTGTCGTACTTAACCCATGTTGTAAGAGTCTAATTCTGTCGTTGTTTCTAATAAGCGACGTCTGTTAATAAAGGCGGTGACTGACATTCACGTACCACAGTCTCGGAAATAAATAGGTATATTATTGAGACCAACTATACTGTCGACGACAGTAGGGTCGAGTCGCCACGCGCCGGATCGCATCGAACGTGTTCCGCGGGCGATTAGCGATGATCGCGGGCATCGCGGCGCGGGTCGACTCCGCATACATCAACCACTGCTGTAGGCTTCAAGTCGCTACTAACATAAATGTGCTAACCAAATATGAATCTTGTTGTTCGAGGCAAATGAATAATTAATTAATTAATTAGGCTCAGCGCATGGAGACATTTCTGCGATTGTACGCCAGCTTTAATACTCGGTTGTTAATGCTCAGTCGTGTGGCAAATGATAAAAGTCAGTCGCCACCTTATATTACACCGAATAAAGAAAGGGTCCATACTTGCATTTCTGTGCAGCAAAGAAACTAAACACATGTATGTATTAAGTTTTCTTTCTGTTGTGCATATTATGTTACGTATGTATTTATTTTGTTTCTGTGATGTGTCTTGTTGTTGTAATAAATGTATGTTAACCTAAATATGTAAAATTGGCTACCACTCTACTTTTGCTATCTATACCACAAGGAACAAAAGAAGTGTTTGTGACGACGCGAAACTTGGGCCTTCTTTCAGAGAACTACAATAAAATTCATGGTATATTAGGACAATTCGATGTACATAAGTCGACTTATCCAGAGATTAATAATTAGGAAGGAAGTCTTGGCGACGCATTGTATACCAAATTGTCAAAATAATCTATGAATTGTAGTTCTATGAAATACAGCCCTGGCTAATTAAACTTTGGCCCATGGCGCTAGAACGTCAACAATTCAGTTAAGGCGGATGGCGCTCGAATGTCGCTATGACGCTAGGGCGTGGTTCACTTAGTGACGCGCCGCGTCCTGGCTGAGGACGTACAAGCTGAGCGTGATGTCTATATTTCAACCTAGTTACTAATAATGTCACTATGACGCTAGGGCGTGGCTCAACCTAGTTGCTAGCCACGTCTTAATATTTCAGTTTTACCCCATAGTGGTAGAATATCGTTTTGGCCCGCGTTGCTAGAATGTTAATAATTAAATTTTGACCCATGGTGCTAGAACGTCAACAATTCAGTTAAGGCGGATGGCGCTCGAATGTCGCTATGACGCTAGGGCGTGGCTCACTTGGTGGCGCGCCGCATCCTGGCTGACGACGTACTCGGTGAGCGTGACGTCAGCCGCGCCGCCCGACTCCAGCGGGATCGGGTGCGCGCGGAAGTGCTCCAGCATGTCGTGGACATTCGGGAACCAGAGGTGCTGCACGCGACATTGGCCCATCTCGCTCAGCGTCATCCGGAGGTGCTTCGCGCGGCCCTGCCAGAAAGAACAATGCTATTTTAACATCTGACATGCGTGTAGTCTACTACCTTGCGCTTTTTACAATGTTCTTTTTGCTGATTTTCTTAGTATTTATTACTATTATAGTATCAATAGTATCAAGCCAGACAGACGTCCTGTCTAAAAAAGGGCATATCCATCGATTGAATCTCGAGTTATGTGCGTTAAGTTCTGGCCCATGGCGCTAGGATGTCAATAATTGAGTTATGGCCCGCGACGCGAAAATGTCTAACTCAGTTTTGGCCCACGGCACTAGAATATCAACAATTCAGCTTTGGCCCGCGTCGTAAAGGATAATAAGTCAGTTCGTACTATTTCAACCTAGTTGCTAATATCGACCTGCGGGGCTAGAATGTCCATATTTCAAACTAGCTGCTAGTCCGGGTCTGTGGCGTTTGAATGAAAATGATTTATATGTGACCTGCAGTGCTAAAATGTCAATAATCCAGTTTTGACCCATGGCGCCAGAACGTCTCCTCCACACACCTGGAAGTTGAACGTGAGCGAGCACGTACTCGCCGCGGCGCGTCTCGCTCTGCCGCACGAGGTAGCGGGTAGGTAGCGGTCGGACCGCCCGACAGCACGGACTGTAAGGCTGTTACTTACCTGGTGTCAGTTCGTACATTGGGTAGTCGCCCTGCGGCGCTAGAATGTCACTATATCAACCTAGTTGCTAATCCCGGCTTGCGGGGCTAGAACGTCATAGTTGCTAATCTTGGCCCGCAGTGCTAAAATGACAATAATTCAGTTTTGACCTATGACGCTAGAACGTCCACTCCACTCACCTGGAAGTTGAACGTGAGCACGTACTCGCCGCGGCGCGTCTCGCTCTGCCGCACGAGGTAGCAGCCGTGCGCGGTCGGACCGCCCGACAGCACGGACGCGGCGGCCGACGCGCGCGCCATCGTGCCGTGGAACCAGGGCCACTCGGCTAGGGACACGCGGGACGCGCCCTCGCAGGCCTCTTCCGCTATTGAGCCTGGGAACACGAGAGTTGAAGGGCTAGGACAAGGGTGTAACATAAACACATCTGAACTAAAATATGGAAAAAAAAGAAAACAATCCTTACTAATATTATAAACGCGAAAGTTTGTATGTATGGATGGATGTTTGTTACTCTTTAACGCAAAAATGGCTGAACGGATCCGGATGAAATTTTGCACAGAGATAGATTGTAGTCTGGATTAGCACATAGGCTATTTTTATCTCGGAAAAATACACATCAAAATTATGCGCGATCGAAGCCGCGGGCAACAGCTAGTCTAACATAAAAAAGCGTTTTTCTCGCAAGTTACGTCTTGCGGTTGACTGGTAGAAAATACTTATGGCATTCAGTCCGCCGTATTGTACATTAGGAAAGTGCAACAAAAGTATTAAACAAATAAAAAATATTGTCGGTTGGAATGTTTCTGCTTAATACGGTCCAATTCGACTGCAATAATACCAACGACTAATGAATGTCTATAAAGCGACAGAGGTTTGTCAGGATTGTGCAGACCCTGGTCTTTGCCTACCCTTCCGGGATACAGACGTGAGTTTATGTGTGTGTGATGTGTGAACACGCCATACTGAAACTGGATTGATTGCATAGTGGATGATGTTTAGAAGACACCTCGCGAGGCGATTCCCATATTTGTGTGGGAAATAGAGGTATAATCGTGTTTAGAATTGAAACAAAGAAAAAAAAATTGCGACCCGTAAGCCTTCACAGAGAAACTTCTCACAATGTTCTAATTTCCTTTTAATTAATTAATTCAGAACTAAACACGATCAAACTTTTATTTGTGTCCTTTCAACAATTATTATTACAAAACTTCCATTGTCATTGATGTTACTTGTTAGTCAAGTAAAACCACACTGGGAATCACCTTGTGAGGAGTCCCTTTAAGATCGGGAAGCATCACCATGGAAGAAAGATGCGATTGATCCAATGGACCAAGCAAAATGGAAGAAGAATGTTAAATGCTGACTAGTGCTCAGATGTAAAGGGAATCCCAGCAAAAGTGTATGTTAGGAATAGAATTGGTTGGATGAATAAATATTTTTGTATTATGTAAAGGTTGATGTGTATACTGTGTTTTCATACATCTAATATATAAAAATCTCATGTCATAGTGTTTGTTATTGAACTCCATCTAAACGGCTTCACCAATTTTTATGAAATTTTTTGTGTACATTTTGTAGGTCTGAGAATAGGTCATAGGCTTATTAATATGGCAAAACAACGTTAGCCAGGTCAGCAAGTACATTATAAGATGACACATACATGGTACTTAGAACTTGAATTACCAAAGATGATTCACCCTGTATTGAATATGCATGCTTGATAAATAAGAAAAACAAAACTTGAAAAATAAGATTTACCAAATGATTGTATCATCCCTTATCACCATAGTTGCCATGCCTAGAAATTCTTCATGGTATCTGTATGAAAATAAATTCAGTTTTTTCTCTTTTTGTAGCGCCTATTAAAGATACAATTTCACAAAATAGTATCTACTTTAAGCAATTCAAGTTGCAGAGATAATAGGCCCATTATACAGAATATTCTAAATTGTTTCAAGGAAAGCTCCCTTACACAAATTATTTCTCTTTGATCAGAGATTTCGGCAATTTGAGAATTTCTCTATATATAAATTACTTATTAGTGAAATTTTAAACTCTTCAGAAAATGCCATTCTGAATCACCTCCACCTATACCTCTTAAAATGTCTACTTATTCCAATAATAAAATTAGAGGATCAAATAGGGGATGTATTAGCAAAGGGCAAGATAAAAAGTATCCGAAACAGGCGTGCGTGCATGCAACAACATGAATGTTGAGGAAGCGAAAGTGATCTGTCAGGATTGTAGCAAGTGGCAGTCCCTGGTCTCTGCCTACCCCTCTGGGATACAGGCATGAGTTTATGTTATGTTATGTGTAAAATTAGGGCTCTGGGCACTAACTGTTAAGGCAAGTTATTTGGCAAACTTGAAGCCTCGGCACTTACCTAATTCTGTATCCTCAGGGGTGTCTGTGGTCAAGTCTGCATTACTGGTGCTAGCTGGAAGGTCTCTCCGTGGTGGTAAATCTGGAGGGGCCGGATCGGGGGCGCCGGGTAGTGCATCAGGGGGTGGCTGAGATGTGGGAGGTGACCGCATGCAATACTTGATGGTCGCAAGCCAGGACTTCATGTCGTCCACATCTGCTGCCTCAATTACATATTCCATGTTGTTGTCTGCCTGAAATTGTTAGGTTTTAAGTCCATACCCAATGTCGGAAAACATAAAATATTTATTATCTGTGCCCGTATTTTCTCCAAATAAATAAATGAAAGTCAAATAATGAATCAATAAACCTCTGGTTGCTTTTGTACTGCAGATCAATAGTATATTTTAGAGAGCTCACAGTTCACCTTTGAAACAAGAGCATTTTCTTGCATCTGCTTATTGTATTGCTTTGAAATACCTAGCATCATTTTCTATACTAATACTATAAAAAGGGAAAAGTTTGTGAGTTTGTACTGTAGGGGATAATTTGAAAGTACTGATACAATTTCAAAAATTCTTTCACCATTTAAAATGGACCTTCAGTGTGGACATAGGCTATAGGCCAATCCATTTACCAAGCGAACATGGTCATGGGCACTGCTAGTGTTAAATACATAATATACACTATCACAATAATTTATAAGCAAACATGGTCATGGGCACTGCTAGTGTTAAATACATAATATACACCATCACAATAATTTATAATTATGTTTATCAAAATTTTATCATTTGTGCATATGAATCATGTGTCTCATTATAGATAGCAGATCGGTAGAAGAACAAAACCCGAAAAGTCTATAATGCAGCTGACCTCTAGTATGAATATAATATGCATTTAATGAAATGAGGTTGAAATGAGACAATTCACCAAAGAACTAAGGTGATTGACATAGCCTATAAGATTACCAAGTTGAAGTGGCAGCCGGACCGAACATCCGAGCCAAATTGCTTGCGTAGCAAGTGGATGAGGATGGCCGAGGGCAGAAAGACATGGCATGCCTTGGGGAGGCCTATATCCAGCAGTGGACGAATATGGGCTGAATAATTAATAAAGGCTTTAAGTTGAGTTCTACTAATCTCTAATCTTGTAATGCTAGCTTATTATTTTAGTTGTGGATTCAGATTACCATTCATTTAAATTTTGTTATTCATAACATTTTCTTTTCGTGTCAACTAATTTATGTGCCAAATAAATAAAAGAAAATATTTGTCAATGAAATGAAGAAATGCTGGGAAATTAATAAAAGGAGCTAAGTTGTTCTTTAGACCTTAGATAATAATAATAAATTGACAATAAAGGTTGATATTTCTTGAATTTACGAGATATATGATCTACAACCGCTTGATAGATTATTGATTCACACATTTTAATAATTTATATTAACGGATTGTTGACATGTAGATCAAAGCAGAATGAAACGAAATATGCCTACATTATTCCTATTCAAAAGTAAACAAAGTTTTGTGTTTTTAGTTTCTCACTGCTAGCAAAATGCTGTTATTGTAGTGTTGACTCTTGTATAAACCCTAAAATTCATCTCAGAAGATGTGATAAGATACTCTTCATATTTCATGGCCAACTTGTCTATCCCCAACTTACTAGAATTATTATTGTAGACTTACTTTCAACACGAAAGTGTTCTCATGGTCAGGCATCTCCAGCGCCGTGGTTTCCCTTGCCTCCATTATCAAGAAGCAGAACACCCCACTTCTCGGTTTTTGCGCCTTCGGTGGTGAATAGAATTCCAACATATAACCCCCTACGGTCTTGACCAGCGCAAGTCGACATCTCTCCCATTTCTGTGGTCCCCCAGGCTGTTCTAGACTCTCAGGGGTCAAATAATTAACTAAACCTTCCTTTCTACACTCTACAACTATTTTAGCTAATTTAGTCTTGTTGTGTTTGTTTAGATTTGATGATAACTCGACCTCGTCGGAATTCTGCTTGTGGAACAGCCCTTTACCGCGTCTCAGCCCTTTGAAGGACAACCTACGGAAGAACGGCTTGTGTTGCGTCTTCGGAGAGTCCGTGTCCTCAGAGTAGTCACTCTCATCGTGTAAACCGTGCGTTCCGTTTGGGACTTTCTGCGCTATCTTCAATTTGCAAAAGTCCGCCTCAAAGTGCTCTGAAAAGCACTCGACGAATTTCTTCAGAAGGTCCTTGTGTGGGACGGCGGGCCGCGTAGAGTCCGCCGTCGAGTTAACGTACTGTAAGCAAGCCTTGGCGAAGTCCTGCGCGGAGGCTTTGGCCTGACGCTCGCAAAACTCGACCCATCCGTCCGGGTCAGAATCGGACGGGCCCGCCATGGCTAACAGCTTCCTTAGCAGCTCCACTTGGAAGGCGTTTGCTCTCACGTATCACATTTGTAAGGGCCCTAGAGGGATCTCAGGAATGTTTGTCAAGACATTACACGTATTTGTACTGTTCCGTGCTAATTTAGTAGCCGAAATATTTCACACAACCAACATGCACGCGAGTTTCTCGCGAAAACAAGTGTTGGTGTTGCCATTTTTTAATTATTATCACCGATCGCTCTTCATAATATTGTGTGGATTATGTAAACCTACTGGTTTTACAAATTTTATTTAACCACATAGGTACCTATTTTGATTTCAAAAAGCACGATTTTTTTTATGCTCCAGGATTTTTTAGCAAAACTTTTTTAGTAGTCTATTGCTATAATACCTATAGCCAAAGAGTATATAACCACTACGTTTATAGAGTATATAACCACCTATAGCTATATTTCTACCACAGACGATAAAGAGACACTACGTATTTCTTTATTATTATTATTGATTTCTACGACCATTAAAAAAAAGCATAGAGGAGGTAGAAAAAAAGTTACGTAGGTATCCTATCTACCGAACAATAAAAGTAAAACTACTGCATAACAGATGGCGTTTATAGCACCTTTATTGTAAAAATTAAGAACTACTATTTGGGCCACTCACCACTAGATGTCGATAATTTGTTTACACTGACTGCAAGATGTAGGCATATTATAGTTGTTATTAATTACTAACGATAATAAAGGTCCCCATTCACAATACGACCAAATGGCGGCATCCAGATGGATTAATCCAAATTGATGCACGCTGAATTTAAAGCCCACTGACGGTGCATCCGCCCACTGACGATGCATCCGCCGGGACGGGCGGCGTACTTTCGTTCTTCAAAATGAAGATTGATCAATGACGCAATCTTCTTTTTGTTTTCGTTTATGTCGATTATGTGGAGAAGAAGCTAACAAAGAAACTCCACATTTATTCTTTTCAAATCACGTTTTAACTTAATTAACAGAGTTTTTCAACTCAAAATATTAGTCATGAATGTGTTGAACACTAGTCACAATCGTCCTGTAATTAATATTAATCTACTGTTTAATAATGCCAAACATCTTTGTCTTCTAAATAATCCTTGATGTTATAGTAATCCTTTTTGCACAGAATGTACTTAACACACTTTTTAAACCGCGTTGGAGGTAGCTCTAATATATCTTGAGAAATTTTGTTGTAGAACCTTACACAGTGCCCCAGTGCAGTGTGTTAACTTTTGCAAGTCTAAATCGTCGAAATGACAATTTATGTTTATTTCTAGTATTAACATTATGGTGGCCACCAACATTTTCGAAGTCTTTGATATTTTTTCTAACGTACATAATATTTTCATAAATGTATTGACATGCAACTGTTAAGATGTTGGTTGGAAATCTCTTAGCGAATCCCTACTACCTAACTTGTAAATAAATCGGATGGCTCTCTTCTGCAAGATGAAGATAGTCTCAATGTCTGCTGCCCGGCCCCATAGTAGTATACCGTAGGACATAATAGATACTATGGAAGTAACTAAAATAAACAAGCCTAGCGGTTGCAACGTCAGTGAGTTCCCTAATTCTTTTCACTGCATATGCTGCAGAGCTAAGTCTGTGTGCTAATTTTACAATATGTGGACCCCATTGTAGTTTTGCATCGATTGTGATGCCCAGAAATACATTATCATCTACAAATTCTAATTTTTCATGTCCAATTACTATGTTGTTCTCAACTACTCGTACGTTAGGTAAGGAAAACTTTATACATTTTGTCTTTTTAGAATTTAGCAGCAGATTATTTGCTGTGAACCAATCTAGTACTTGCGAGAGAGCATTATTTGCATCGTCAAGATTATTTTCTTGTCTACTTATTTTAAAAATAAGTGACGTGTCATCAGCAAATAACACTATCTCAGACATTTTTTGTACCATAAACGGTAAATCATTTATATAGACTAGGAAAAGGAGCGACCCTCTCTGCGGGAATCCTACTTTTACAAGTGAACCCGAGGATTTAATACGATTTACGTCTGCTTTTTGGACCCTTCCTTCTAAATACGATCTTAAAAGATTTAAACCTGCACCCTTTATTCCGTAGTGTTTTAACTTTAGGAGTAGCGTTTTGTGGTCTACACAATCAAATACTTTTGATAAATCACAAAATATGCATACTGCATCCTTGCGATCCTCCCACGCGCTGAAAATATGTTTAAGTAACATAACTCCGGCGTCTGTTGTATTTCGCCCTTTAGTAAAATCAAATTGCTGGCTATGAAAGAGTTGGTAATTATTGAAATGCATAAGTAATTGATCTAACATGATCTTCTCAAATATTTTACTTAATACTGGTAGTACTGAGACGGGCCTAAAATTGGTTGAATCGTGTTTATTTAAACTCTGCTATTTTTCATGAGGTCCGGAAATACTCCCTCATCTACACATTTATTGAAAATTTTTGCTAACGGTAAAGCTAGGACATGGATCACTGAACTAACAATTTTTACTGACATACCCCACAAGTCCTCGGTTTTTTTAAGATTCACTAATTTAAATTTTTTAACAACGTTATGGGGCTCAAGGTAATTAAATGAGAAATCGTGTTCGCACGAGGAGACATGGTCTTTTAATAATGTTGCTGCACGATCAGGTGACGAGTCTGTGGTGTATCTGTTTAATATCTAAGTACCCTCAATAAACCAGTGTTTGACTAGCAGCCCGTGTTTCATTACATGGTGGCAGCGGTGGGATATAAAATCGTTATTACTGCTAATATTGTTGTCGAACTCACGTAAATTACTTTGCTCTGAACAAAAAACAAGTTTGCTCATCCATTTATCATGGAACACGCGCGTCCTCCAGCGGAATTATCAGTTGAAGGTGGCCCGGTCGCGCGAGCTGAGGCGTGGCAAAAATGGCGAAAGCAATTTGAAGTGTTTATCAAAGCATCCGGAGTCGGCAAAGAGCCAAGTGACGTGCAAGCGAGCTTGCTGGTCAACCTCATAGGTCCAAGTGGTTATGAAATATTTTCCACTTTTTCATATCAAAAGGACGAAAGTGACGCGAATCTGGATTGTTTGCTGGGAAAGTTCGACGCACATTTCGGAACTAAACCTAATGTTACGATGTCGCGATTCAAGTTCTTTTCGAGGAATCAGGTAGCTGGAGAGACCATCGACCAGTTTGTGACTGCTCTGCGACTGCTCAGTCAAACTTGCCAGTTTGGGGAACTATCAGATAGCCTGATAAAAGATAGAATTGTGTGTGGTCTTTCTAACGTCGTTGTTCGCGATCGACTTTTGAGGACGGAGGATTTGAACTTGGCGAAGGCAGTGCAGATATGTGAGGCCGCCGAGCTATCAAAAGAGGAGAGTCACTGCATACAAGGAGGAGGTGGTGCCGAGGCGCGAGTAGACGCGCTGGAGTCGGCACGAGGCAGGCAAGGAGCCCCCTGGGCGCCGGACGCCGGGGCGGGCGCGGCCGGCCGCCGGCGAGGGGCCGCGGCGGCGCGCACCCAGCCGTAGGAGGTGCCTGCAGCGGCTGCGGTTTCACTCGGTGCGCAGGTGGCGATCAATGTTCTGCGTACTACTGTGTGTGTTTTGTGTGCAACGAAAAAGGACATTTCGCGAAAGTGTGCACGCGTCGGGCTGTAATACGTGAAAAAGTGCTCAACATAAATGTGGAAGAAAAATCCGACGATGAGTTATTTTATGTTGACATGTTGAGGGTGGTCAATAAAAATCATAACGAATGGATTGAAGTTTTAAACTGTAATGGTAAGAACTTTCAATGTAAACTAGATACAGGGTCAATGTTGAATGTCATCTCGAAAAGTCAATATTCTGACCTAGGTCTTCCATTCGAAAACTTACATTCATTCCACAGGCGAGTGCATTCTTTTACTGGCAATCAGGTCCCTATTCTAGGAGAAACAAACCTATCGATAGTTTTTAAAAACAAAAAATATTCGATAGCCTTTGTTGTAGCTGATTTCGACTGTCAAAATGTCCTCGGGCTGGAGGCATGCAGCACGTTGGGCACTATTCAACGTATTGACGCCGTAAATATGGATAAGTATGGGGAGCTATTCCAAGGTTTAGGTATGTTGCCAGGAAAGTACTCCATCGTAGTCGATAACAACGTGCAACCGATTATCTGTCCCGCTCGTAAAGTACCGTTAGGGCTACGTGATAAGTTATATTCCGAGTTACAAAAAATGATCAGTATAGGTGTCATTAGGAAAGTGAGTCATCCCACGGACTGGGTCAATGCCATTGTACTGGCGGCTAAGAAAAATGGTGATATCCGCATATGTCTAGATCCACGACCATTGAACCGTGCTATAAAGCGACCACACTATACTCTGCCGACTGTAACTGAAATAGCTGCACGTCTCCGTGGAGCGTCATTTTTTAGCATCTTGGACGCCAGATCAGGGTTCTGGATGGTACAGTTGGACGACTCCAGCGCAGACTTGTGCACTTTCAGCACACCTTTTGGCAGATACCAGTTTTTACGTCTGCCGTATGGCATAAATTGTGCAAGTGAAGTTTTTCACGCGAAGATTCGGCAGTACTTAGAAGATTTAGATGGCACAGACTCGTTCATAGACGACATTATTATCTGGGGTGAAACTAAAAAGGAACACGACACGAGAGTAGAGATATTATTGCAAAAAGCTAAGGAGATAGGGCTAAAATTCAATAAAGAGAAATGTAAGTTCTCAGTGCGAGAGGTAGTGTATTTAGGCCACGTTTTTGACAAAAATGGCATGAGGCCTGATAGTACAAAAATAGAAGCTATATTAGGTATGCCTTATCCAGATGATAGGAAAGCACTTGAGAGGTTTCTGGGCATGGTCAACTACTTGTCTAAATTTATTCAGAATTACTCAGACTCTGTGGCGGTCCTTAGAAACTTATTAAAGAAGGACAGTGAGTGGATCTGGGAGAAACATCATTCAGATGCAGTGGATAGTTTAAAGGGGAAGCTTTCGACGGCGCCAGTGCTGGCCATCTACTCGCTGGCGCTGCCGGTGCTGGTGTCGGTGGACGCGAGCGCGGCAGCGCTGGGCGCCGTGCTGCTGCAGGCCGGCCGGCCCGTCGAGTTTGCGTCGCTCACGCTCACCGACACACAGCAGCGCTATGCACAAATTGAAAAGGAAATGCTAGCCATAGTTTTTGCTTGCGAGCGTTTCCATCAGTATATATTTGGCCGGGCTGATGTGACGGTGCAAAGTGACCACAAACCTCTCGAAGCTTTATTTAAAAAACCGCTGGTATCAGTGCCGGCGCGGATACAGCGCATGATGTTGCGGGTACAAGGCTATAACATAACAGTCGTCTATACTCCAGGTAAGTATATGTATATTGCCGACACGTTGTCCCGTGCGCCACTCAGTACACAAATGCACGAGCGTGTGAGTGAGGAGGTAGAGGCACAAACAAGTTTCTTGATAAACACTATACAATTTAGCGGTAGCAAATTGCAAAAAATAAGAGAATATTTATTTAATGACGACGAGGCAAAATTGCTAATTAAAACCATCTCGGAGGGCTGGCCGAAATTTAGATACCAGATAGAGAGCCAAGTTGCACACTTTTGGCATCTTCGAGGGTGTTTACATTATGCTGATGGCCTCATCTTCAAAGACAACCAATTATTTATACCACGTGAATTACGCGGCGAAATGTTAGAGAGAATCCACGAGGGGCACCTCGGCATAGATCGGTGCAAGCGGCGTGCGCGCGAGGTGATGTTCTGGCCCGGCATGTCGCGCGCAGTGGAGCAGCGCGTACGTGCGTGTCGCGCATGCGCCGAGCACGCGCCGCGCCCGCCGCGCGAGCCGCTGCTGCAGCACGAAGTGCCCGACGTACCGTGGTGCAAGTTGGCGTCTGACATATTTGAGTATCGTCGAAAATATTATGTCATTTTGGTAGATTATTTTTCAAGTTACGTTGAGGTAGATGAAATCACAAACCTAAGTAGCAAAGCAGTGATATCGTTTTTTAAACAACAGTTTGCTAGACATGGAATACCAAGGGAGTTGGTGACGGACAATGGCCCAGCCTATAGTTCTGCGGAGTTCAAACGTTTTGTTCAGCAGTGGGAAGTTAAACACATAACATCCTCACCTCACTATCCTCAATCCAACGGCAAAAGTGAGCGCACGGTAAAGACAGTAAAAACAATGCTAAAAAAATGTTTGGATTTAGGACAAGATTTTCAATTAAGTTTATTGAATTATAGGAGCACGCCTCGGGATGGTATGGATTCACCAGCTCAGATCTTAATGGGTAGACGTCTTAATACACGTTTACCTATTTATGATAATCTATACCCTAGTAACCCAAACAAAAATAAACAGAATTATGAGGCCTTAAAGGTGAAAAAAGAAAAACAAAAAAATTATTACGACAAAAATTTTTCTCGTCAGTTAAGACCCATCGAACCTGGTGAGGAAGTTATCTTAAAAGACAACAATAGTGTAGGAAAATCGGTCACTGTGGTAGGTAAAAGTGACAAGCCACGCAAGACAAGACGCTGTCGGCCGCCGAGTCAGTCGCAATAGACGGCATATAATTGCTAGGAACGCGGTTGATGCAAGTGGCGATCCGCAGCCAAGTACCTCCACCGCGCACTCACAATCAGCTGGTGATGAGTCATGCGTGAAGTTCGAGAAACTGCCTAACATGCCTCCAGCCTGTGGACTCACAGCGAATGAGCCGCCGAATAACACGAATGTTAAGCCGGAAGGGCCAATAACACGATCAAAAGCACGATTGTTGTCCGCCTTGGGGAATGAATGGTATGATGCACAATAATATCATATCATCTTGTATATAAACGTGTCACTTACAAATAAAAATAGATACATATAACGTGTAATAAATAAAATGTACTTACATAACTTAAACCATAAAATGTATATCTATTGTATATTACATAATAATTCAGCGTCCGAGTGGTCCCTTCACCCATCTAGAGTGAGTGAAGGCGCCACTGGACGGTGTATAAATCATCTCATTACGCAGATGCAAAGGCCTGCAGTTTTCTAATATTTTTTTTAAGGGGGTAATGTATATTATAATATGATCTGTGTATGTATTAAGAAAGAAAGTAAAGAAACTTATTAAGACATAGTTTTAGGTTGATCGTTTTATTAAGGTTTATCGGATTATTAAGTATAAGTTAAATTGAAACCTAGATTATGAAACGATATAAGAAGGAAGATGTGGTGTATCTGTTTAATATCTAAGTACCCTCAATAAACCAGTGTTTGACTAGCAGCCCGTGTTTCATTACAGAGTCTAACGGAGCTGAAGTCACGATTGGAACATTAGTGAAGAACTGTTCAAAAGCTGCAGCGATATCTTCATTTGTCGTTATTATTTTGTCATCAATCTTAAGCGAAATATCTTGGTCTACTAATTTTGTTTTAGCCGTTTCTCTATTTATTATTGTCAAAATTGTTTTAATTTTATTCGGTGATTGTAAGATTTTATTCTTTATATGATCGTATTTAGCCTTATGGCAGACGGCCTTAAATAATTTTGAATATTTTTTGACGTGCTGTATGAATTTGGTGTCAATATGTATAAGTCTTTTTGTCATACAGTTCATAAAGTGTGTCTCTACTTTTCCGGATACCCGAGGTTGCCCATTCACTAAATCCT
Source organism: Yponomeuta evonymella (assembly GCA_963969515.1). Taxonomy (NCBI): domain Eukaryota; kingdom Metazoa; phylum Arthropoda; class Insecta; order Lepidoptera; family Yponomeutidae; genus Yponomeuta; species Yponomeuta evonymella. Next base: position 4,720,278 of record OZ018363.1, read on the forward strand.
ACTTTAATTATTCTCATATTTGTTAGCTGCCGCAATTGCGGCAAAAGTTTTTAAATTTAAAAACTTTTTCAAAACTACCCGACACGACTTTGAAAAAGTCTACATAATGAGCATTAGGATTTTGGTAATTTTTTTGAGTTTTTATGCTACTTTCAAGGTCTACTTTAAATGACTCTAATTTTTTACTTGTTATGGGCCGGCAGAGGATAACCTGTTCTGCGTTTTTTCTATCTATTTCAAAATGGACAATTTGACCACTGTGGTCTGACTTCAAACAATTTACTGTAGAATTATCTGAAAAATCGCAATCGAAGTAAACATTATCTATGCAGGTGGCAGTAGTTTCGGTTATTCTAGAAGGCTCCAAGAAAATATTTACTAAATTAAACGACTTCAAAATGATTGTCAATTTGGTATTACGGTGAAGCCGATAGTCTACCAATAAGTCGATATTGAAGTCACCACAGACTATGACTTTCTTATTACTGCTAGAGGCTACCTTCAAAACATCCTCTAATATTGATTCAAATGAACTGTAATCGCTGGTAGGGGGCTTGTATATGGTTACTACAATGTGTCTAGACAGTTCAACACATGATATTTGACGCAAAGTATGTCCACTCTATATTGTTCTAAGAACCACTCTAATTCTAATAACTTTCCAGAAAAGCCACCCTGTATATTCTGATTAGCTAAAATTAATTTATTTAAGGGGGGCTTTTCTTTTGTCTGCGCTGACAGTTTAAATCAGCGGTCAAGTTTAACCTATTTAAACTAGGTTTTTTCACAACCTCAGAGTACAGAGGTTGGGAAGTATCAATTGTCTTACATTTTGTATAGCCTAGAGGTCCCTGTGCTATTGTCTTAACAATAAGGGGGTCATATACATTGAATGCCAATTGGAGTCTTAGTAATAGGGTCCCTTACCCTATGGGTACGGAACCCCAAAAATCAACTTAATGTTGGCAACTATAAAAGGTAGATTATTGGATTTATATTGAATGTATCGTACAGAGTAACAAAATTTGGTGTGTTCTCCAACTGAATCAACTAAGTTACTACGATTTTATTGCTTAATATTAGTTTGAATTGAAAATTAATACCTAAGTGCCGGTATATTACACAAAAAAAGAGGGGAACAGAGACGCCTACAGGATTATATTGGGATGACTGTGAGGTGAATCGGGACGAGAGTCCCACAAACTAGGGACGTATTTGTATGAAAAGGGACACTAACGCATGTACTCGTAACAAGGTTGTCACTCACCAATATTATATTTTTATTTATTATGCTTTTGTATTTTATATAATTTGACTGGCACTGATTCAAAAGTAGGTGCTTTGACATACAAAGCAATGCAGTCTGTAGATGTACAATATTTTGTCTTTGAATCTGGGCCTCGATTCTGTTAGTGCATTGTAGTATAATGACAGGTACACTGTCGGGTCACGTGACGTGTTTTTTCGTACCATTGACGCCTACAAGGTTTGATGGGTGTGCCCGCGTAGACTTAAAGCAGCCATGAAATGAAAACCGCCATGTTCATGCAGTTGTCATATTACTACAATGCATTAACAGAATCTAGGCCCTGGTCATAGATATTTAAGTAAGTAATAAAACAAGTCACGTAAAAGATACCATAATTTATTAGGCGCAAAGCTATCCTAATTTACAACGAAACAACTCTTTCGATCCAACTACTAGGCCACTGTAACTTCATCGGGCGTTTTCGATTCTCCCATAAACGTTGTTGCATTCAAAAGATAAGTGTCACATAAGTTCCTCTTCTCAAAGGTTTCCCAAATACTCTGATCTAAGTGCTTGTTTACTATGTTGCTGCAACGTAAGTCATCCAGCGCTCTCGCATGATCTGTATCCAACTCATAGACTATTGGCACTTGATGGGAGTAACTACCCAGTCCCAGGTCATTAGTCGGAAATACTTGGTAACGGGAGCGTAGAAGGACTATCTGCGATTGTAAAGGTGCAGCTTTCAAGGCGTTAGAGCTGAATTTACGCACTTGATCTATGCGGAAATAGGCGCATTCGACTAAGGCCCTGGCGTACTGTGAGGAGTGGGCCACGCGGCCTCTTAGTGCGGCTACACAGGCCTCCAGTTTGTCTCTCCAGGTGTAAGCTCGTTGTAGAGCCTCAGTGAGTTGTTCTGAGGAGCTCCCAGACATGAGTTGGTACATGTGTTGGACAATAGCGTCTTGGAGCTTGGTGGAGTCTGTCGCACCAGCTTCGCGCAGCCAGGTCTCCAGCGAGACTGGGAAAGAGTCTGGGCTAGCATCCACGCAGAACACTACGCCGGTCAAACCTGCAGAGATAAAGTAGACTATTAGACGGCATCAGATTACATTTCCGGCTAACTCATCTAGCTCTAGCTGGCGATATAATATGCGCAAATACCCGAGCAAAATACAAGCAGGTGACCACACAGATCAGGGAAAAGTGTCAATTTCTCTTGTCAGCCAAGGTCTTGAAAGAAACTGATTTTTCCTGCACGACATCTTTATCTCCTGAGGCTACATAGAGAATAGTGGATTTAAGCAACCCTTACCTTGATTTTCTAAAGCTTTCGCCATCTCTAAAGCAACCAGTACCCCAAAGGAGTATCCCAAAAGGTAGAATGTTTTATTCAGCTTCAGTTTCTTGAGCATGTCCTAAAAAAGAAATATTGTTAGTTTCGTTAACTTATAGTAAGGTCGCAAGTTACAAACGCTAAGTGCACTACAACTGCAGGTTGATCAAAATCTATATACTTCAAACTCGACAGAATATTTATTTTTAAACAGCCCTAACGGCTTTAACTCGCTGTGCATCTTTGCTGAGCAACGCTATGTTCGCCTTAAGTCCGTTGAGTGAGACTTTTCCAGCTGCAATTTTCGTTCATCTAGTGAGTAGCCACGATCTACGGTACGTATTTTTGTTTTTTAATAAAACAACTATCGGCCGTTTAATCGCTAATAGTGGATTATTCTAGCCAGTCTCACCTGGACCATTCTCTGAGCCATATCTTCGACGGTCTCTTGTGGGTAGTCCAAGCCGGGCTGCATAACAATGGCCGGTAGTTTCAGCCGCTCGCACAACTGCCGGAAGCGCTCGTGGTGCCCTTCTAGACCCGGGATCATCACTAGGTAGGTTTCGTCTACCAAGAACTCGTCTTCTCGCTGTGGGAAAGGACCTTGGACTTATACAAAGGTTTGCACCAATATAGATAAATATTTGAGACAACATAACTGATCACTATGCAGTCAACTGATATTTTCCAATCATAATCAAAAAATATTCTCACACAATGGGGAACTTGCGTCTAACTTAGGTTGGAGTGACATTGCTCTTATACCACATAAATCATATAAAACGTTAGAAAAAAAAAAAACAATAAAAATATTTTTTCGGGGTTTTCGGGGTCAATATGCGAAAAATAAAGTTACTCTAATAACATAAAACTTACATATTAGATTTCGTTTTGTCATTGAATTCTGAACGTTTTCTAATAAGGGTGTACATGAATAAAATATTATTTTACGAGATAACTCAAATATTGATAAACGCTTCATACATTATAAGCGTTACGTCAGGGAGTGACGTCATAGTCTAAGGTCGATTTATATGGCGCGTTTTAGTGCGTTTAGTATATTGACTGGTTAAAGTATTAAAAGTGACTAAAAGTAAAAACACCACGTTTATTTATCTTTTAACGTGTCCTCTCCTATTATATTAAAACATTATTTTTGTGCATATTCTCCATTTGGTAGGTTATCTAACTTTACATACATTTACACACTTTGTTGCAATGTTTTGTATGTTAATTAGATCTAATTATATTCTATTGGTCCATTGAAGCGTCACGACGACTAATAGAGACTATCATGCTAGTAAAGGAAGTTGCATCCAAAGGTGACGAAATATGCAGAACATGAGAAAACGATACGCCCAAGGTTGTGGTTAAGAAAATAGAGCCAACCATAGAGGTTTCCAAAGAAAATCAGTCGTCAAAATAGTAAATAAACCATATTCCGTACGAAAAGCGGAAGGTACCTTTAAAGCGCTGTTGGTGAGCGTCGGCATAAAGACCATGTCGTGAGTGGCCAAGAGCTCGTCCAATCCAATGTAATTGAAGACCACGCTAAGGCCTTTGATTTCAGTGTTCTTTAGCTCTTCTTCCTTTCCAAATTCACGGATCCTGAGAAAAGACAACAGAAAAAATGTACTGTATGATGTACGAGAGCTACATCTGATATCCAGCTAAGGCAAGTAAATAAAAGGGCCCAGACGGGCAAAGCAGTTTGAGCTGACGTCAAATTGCTCAGCCATATTCAGGTGAGCGGTCAACTTCAGGGTAACTTGACTTAGGCATTTGTACTACAACTAGATCTTTTTTGGCGTCCTCGAAGGGCGTGTTGGACCTGGTCACTCGCATTTTACGTGTTAATGGTAATGAGTTCCGCTTTCCTTTTGCGGAGGAGGCTTTGGGGCTGTGGCGGGCTTGTTGTCCAAGTAGTGAGTGAAATAGCGAGCTTGGGAGGAAGAGATGTGCCGAGTAGGACTGGACAAACTTGTAGAGCAGAGCTCTGGTGTTGAATTTACGCGTTTGCGAGCAGTTTCCTAGCCTGACTCCGGGCTATGGCTCTATGCTTTGCTTTCGCCCTATTTAGGAACTCTTCTAGACGATAATTCCTTACGTGTGGCGGTGGCGCTACGTTTGGGTTGTGACATTTGTCAACCGCATCGCTGTGTTTGTGGTGCGGAGGTGGATTCGCGGGGCCGACATGGGCTTTATTGTTTGGAGCGCGGGCATCATTCTAATGATATCGGTCGGAGGGCTCACATTTCGGCGGATATCCCTGCCGTTCTTGAACCGCCGGGGTTGATCCGTAGTTAAGTTTTATGTATCTAACTCTTGTGATATATTTTTATTCATATTTTTAGTGTAAATGTATGTACTAACTTTTATATGGGTAAAGCCTGAAATAAACGATTTTATTTTATTTATTTATTTATACCATTGGAGAGAGGTCGGTGTCTGCTCTGGGATACCACCTGCGTATGCACTTTCCCACCTTTACACGTGGGTTCTACGGCTGCCGGTCCTAGGTCAGCTTCTGAAGCTGCAGCTAGACTCAAGTGTGCGAAATATAGCCGATGCTGATGAGCATCTACCTATTTGTACCACTCGCCTTAAAAACTACAAAATTTGGAACCCCTGGTACCCAGGGGAAAGTTTTTATTTAGGAGATAAAGCGTCGTCTCAGGAAACGTGGCTTTGACTCCCGCTTAGGGGCATTTTTGATGCAAAGGATATGCCTTACTGTGCAGCGTGGTGATGCTGCCAGTTACAGGGGTACCTTTAGGTCGGATATGTCTTGTGGCGGTTTATTTTATTGACTGTATTGTATGGCGTGTGATTTAATTTTTTTGTTTCCTTTATACTTATTTTATTTCTGATAGAATGTAATATTAGGTAAAGCTAAGTTTCCCGGTCAATCTCATTGGCAAATAAAAGCAGCTGCATCTCATCGAAGATCTATACTTACATAGAAACAGTGACTTCGAGTATTTCTTCCTCAGTTAAATTCACATTGAAGTTGTTCACGAGGAATTTGCTGACAGCGTTGGCTTTTTGCAGGTCCAAGCCTAGTTGCTCGAGGGTTAAACTGTCTGGCGTCTTCTCAGTAATACTAACACCTTTAAAATAAGCCTCCATTAGGTATGCAATAGACTTCAATGACATGTACGACTTGGATAATAAGATGTCTTTTTAGGTTTTCAGGTTAGGTTAATACTTGTTGTCTTTACTGCACTGTTAAAGTAAATTATTATTATTATTTATTTGGGACACTTGCAGCTTACATAATAAATGGACAGAGATTTATAAAACAATAGAGGGTTTTCCCGCCATTGTCTTTTCACTCAGCTTTTTCTTCGAAGTGTTTTATTTAGTCAGATGTCATTTTGTTTCATTTGCATGGAAATGTAAAGAATCTAATGAAATCAAGCTATCGCAAAGTATATATAAGAATCAGATATACACGAACCAATAGTCTTGAATAATGAGACTGTTAAATGGTCGGCACCTTCTCAAAAGAGAGAGCACACAAAGGATCATCGTTTTCAATCCACCGTTGCCCACACCTGGGTATGAGCCTTGATCCCTTATCAGCCGCGACCATGGACCTTCCGTTAACTCAACCGCTAGTATGGTCTGCTTACTGACTGTCGTTCCTTTTTTCGGCCGCCACACTGAACGATATGAAGAAAGAAACTCACCAGAAACATGCACCAGTTGCTGCAGCAAGGTCTGCTTAGCAACCGTCTGCGGCTGCACGGCTAGTACGGGCCCGGTGGCGCGCACAGCACGCTCTACCGCATCCACTGCCGCGGAGATGGACAGCCCCTCTCCGTGCTCGGTGCTGGTGGATTCCTCGAACTAGACCCAAAAATTGTTAATAACTAAAAGGTACCCAAACCACTCTTAACACGGAGTCAAATCCGGCTTATAATAGGAATTCCAGCATATACTTACCGGCTTTAACTCCGTCTTAAGAGTGTTTTTATGGAATCGAGTTCATTTTTACTGCTCTAAACATAATTTCGGTACTGCAATAGGTAATCTTCACGCTTCTCTTCGAGAAAAGACTCTACTTTAAATTTACAACTCTGGAAAAAATTTGAGTCGAAACTGGAAGTTAATCTTTAATTGCGAAACACCAAGTAGTCTACTTAGCCCTCAACTTATCATGCAGGGCAAGATGTTAGACTAAACGTCTGTTTACAAATTTTACGCGATACGACATACTGAAATCCATAGAAATGTTTTTAAAATCTCTGGGAAATCACCTAATAACCACTATTTTTTCTAGAAACATTTGTTTCCAGAATGATAACAGCGTTTGTAAAGTAGAAAAGGTAGCCCGTCATAGTGGGCTTATAGTTAATCGACAATGCTTACATGTTTTTTCATTCACATGGACACTTACTTTATGCAGTTTCGGTAGAATAACAGCAGTAGAAGGTAGCTTGTCCAATCCTCTGCTGATACAAATATTCTGTCCAATGCTGTTCTCTTCGGCAATTACAACGAAGTATCTAAAAAAGGGAGATGGTAAGAATAGGGAAATAGGAAAGAGAAAAAGATATATAAGTTGCTTCAATACACGCGGGCCAACTTAATGGCCCACTGATATAGGAGATGGATCATCGTATAGCTTGAGCATAATCGCCTTAATACATTACCTATTTAATAGATTGGCTAAAACTCATAAATCCCCTAGATCTACTATTGAACACAAAGAACTGAAATATCGGCTGTCGTCATTAGGAAACAGTAGTTAGTCGATAAAACAGCAATACCACACTGAAAAATACAAATATGTATTGACGTGACGGAGGCCATCATGCGCCAACCCCAATAGATGTCGCCTTCTCACAATGCTCCATCGAGTTAGTAAATAAATAATATTTGATTACTAACCGTGCCTTTGATTATTAATTTAATTTCATCCGTTTAAAACTCACTTGATATCTGGGCACAGTTCCCTAGTAACCGTGTCAAGGTCGGTGACGAGAGTCGTCAGCTTCGCCTGGACAGCGTGGTCATTGCTACCGGTCGCGACAATGTATACTCCTTCTACTGGACCCCGGTTCACACCTTCTCTTACGATGGAGCGGACCTCGTCGGTATCGTATGGGGTCTTGGTCGAGAGCTTGACTGCGATGCCTTGTTTCTTCCATGACCTGTGGATCGAAAGTCAATCAATAAAAATCTTCAATTTTGACTAGCTTTCCTATAAGGCGCTACACATACACACATAGGACAGTTAGAAACTAAAAGCTACTACTGTTTTTTTGGGCTGCCTGCCGTAAGCAACACCCGGCCAAGTATTACCGTTTTTTAGGATAGAACATAAACAGAAAAACGGCAAAAAAGCTCGTTTTTTGCAAGGAGACGCCCTTTACTTTTTTATTATTTTTAAAAATTTCTTATTTGTAAGGTAATCCGCCGTAATAACACATATTTTGTGAAAATTTCAACGGGCTACCTATTACGGTTTCAAAACTGAAAGAGAGCCATTTAAAGTTGGTCGGAAGGACAGACAGACAGACAGACTACGGAGGCAGAGTATTAGGGTCTCGTTTGGTTCGGGTACGGAACCCTAAAAAACTATCAGTCTGTAATGTCAAGATGGCCTACAAATAAAACTTTTTTTGGTGCTCTTAAATTTTGTTAACATATTGTTTTTGAAGGTGTTTCTGATGACGAACCTATAATCACTATAATTTTGCAACTACCCCCAGTTTTCAAAAAATCTCACTTTGATTCCAATAAAGTATATTTTCTACAATATCGTTGTTTCTGTTCTAAGGCAAGCTCATTAAGAGGTTGTTTGACTAATTCAGATGTTAATATTATTTTTGCACTAGTCCGTGCTGAGAACGAGTTTGTAAAGAGGTTCGAAATTTCGCCGACGCTTGCACTTGCCCATTAACTCAGTTGGGAGAGCGCTGGCACCGTTAGCCAGAAGTCGCGGGTTCCATTCCCGGCATGGGTGGAATTTTTAGCCCCTAAATAGGTTTTTAATCCAGATGAGTTTTGTTATATTTGCGGCTTATATACCTTTGAGGAATAACTAAAACCCATACTAGAGTTCATGAATAAAGCATATTATTATTATTAATAATTAAGTATTTTTGTTTATGCTTTACATGCCCTTTTCCCGCTGTCTGTTTAATACTCTGAACATCAAGGCTGGCTGAAAGAAATTTCTCTTGAAATAAGTCCGCCCTTGCTCATAATCTAAGACAATCATGTTTTTTAAGTGCTAAATTTTGTATTTTGTGCAATAAAGTGTAAAAACAAACAAACATATTTCGCTAACTTCAGCCATACTTCACCTTGGTTATTAGGCATGAAGACAAGGCTTGGGTGCCTCGTTTTGTGTAAAACACACGCAAAGAATATTTGAGGCAATGGACAAACTGAGTTCTAAGATTTAAGTTTAGGATACCGATGATTTGGAAAGAACAAAAAAAATGAAAAAAAAGTATGGTGTGCAATAAATAGTATTAATCTAATCTAATCATTTCCACGACTGATAAGTATTTCTGTTTGGTTAAGATCGTTGGCATAAATCGTAAAACTGAAGCAAATGGACATATCTTGATATACCATCAGCAAGAACACCTATACCTCAATCCGAAAATCTTTACACATAAAACTTAATGGTCTCATGAAACAATTTTTATAAGCATTAGACAAATCGCGTACATATTTTCAGTACATCACAAGGGTATTTCCAACTCAAGGTTGGAATATTTGACGGTCCTTAGATATGACAGTCAAGATAATAACTACGCAACTGCTATGAACAAAACAGAACTCGCAGCGTAGAAATTATTCATCCTAGTGATTAAAAATTTTTTTTGGTAATCATACGGGAGAAAATTATAAAAATCTTGTAAACCAATATTGCTTTTATCTTTTCAGGACTGGGATATAATAAATATGAGCATCAAAGTTTATCACCTGCATAACCATTGGGACTGCTTCCCACATAACCTTAGTGATTTAAGTGAAGAACCAAGGGAGCGGTTTTTTTCAAGACATCCAAGTCCTGGTGGGTCGGTACCAGGGTAGATGGGATACTCACATGATGCCTGATTATCGTGAGATAAGAGACAACCCAAAAGACAAACACAAAAAAAATTAAACTAGTTTTACATAACTTCAGAACTGGTGCTGATACAAAAAGACGAAATGCATATTTAGATACAGTGAATAAGGTAATCTCAAAATCAGGTGTTTAAATTACGTTGGCCTGTGTTATGAATTCCTTTAAATGTCTTTATATTGGCAATTTTCTTCAGTACATTTCGATATTACAATGTAGCATGCTGATCATCTATCAAGTAAATTTGATTTTGTAATAAACAGACGAGAACTGTACTCGATCAGTTCTCTGTTTCCCAGTTAGTTAAAGTTGAGCTACGTCAGTCACAAAGTGATACATTAACCCAAAGTATACCACGACTAAGTCTATGTACAATCATCTGTTTACATAACATAACATGCCACTTGCCACGATCCTGACAGGTCTCTTTCGCATCATCAACATTCATTAGTCGTATTTTTCGTATATCACTCACTTAATCTTCATCAGCACATAATCATCGGTGATATTCTCGTAGTCTTGCTGTAGATTGAGAACCACCCTAGAGACACCCCGTTGACCTAGTCTGCTGATTAGGCGGGAAGCCAGGATGACGTTGTCGGACTTGGCGAATACCACGTGGCTCTTGCCTGATGTCACTGCGATTCTGGAATAAAAGTCATAAGTCATATTATCTAGCCTGAAAGTATGATTATCTAGCCTTCACGCCACGGTAGACAAGGTAAAATAATTAAATACTCTAGTAGTAAAAAGATTGTGATAGAATGGGGAAACATAGCAAATAAGATTTTACTCCAACCAATTGACACAACAACGATTCGCCTAAAGTTTCGTGTAGCGGACTCAGTTATACAGTTTACGACTCACTTAGGCAGTGCGGGGATTAAGTCTCCCTTGATCCGCAGAAGCACGCGGCCCCTGTGTTTACTGGAAGCCAGCAGTCGCAGCGCATGACCCGACTCGGTGGCGCGATAGGAGACTCGGCTGAATGGTCGCACGTAGCCCTTGACGATACCTTCGCTAATCAGGCTTTGAATTCGCTGTTGGAGTAAGTTGAATGTCAGGTAGGAGCTTCCAAAACTACAGTCACACTTGTAGACTCCCGATGGTATGATATCCTTCGGTGTCCTCAGCTGGCTGGATAACTTAGAGTACAGAACATAATATACAGTCTTCATGGAGTATTTACCACATACGTAAGGTTCCTACATTGGCCAAACGAAGGGTTCTATCGCGGAAAGAGCACATTGCAGCAGTTAAAAATAGGCAGGTAAACAAGTCCGCAACAGCTGAACACCTGTTCGAGGCCGGACCGAACCACTGGATCGAGCTAGATCGACCGAAAGTTCTCTCAACCGATCGACATTACTATCGAAGGATCGAAATTAAAAAACATAAGAATTTCAACAGAGAGGATGGTTTCAAGCTTTCAAGCACGTCGAATCCAGTGTTAAGCAAATAAAAATTTCGTGCCTTATCACCGGACCTGTTCGCGGATGTAGTGAGTGTTGTGTGTCGGTCCGCTGCGAAAAACTAAGAGTGACTTGAGGGTAGACCACTTACCCTCATTACAATAATTGACCGTACTCGCCACTTCAGTCTACCCGTGATCACGGCAGCTGCAACGTTGCCGAAACGTCGGGAATCAAAGGTAATTACACTTTACCTAATAAATAATCTCGGTTAGACCCGTTTAATATATTACTATATCCAGATAGCAGGTCTCGACTAATTACGAGCAAAACTTCCTCTGGCGAGCAGCGTGAACCAACTAGCGAGCGAACCTATATCAATTTCACTCGCTAGTTTGTTTTTCAACTGCAATGTAAAGTCGGCTAGGCAACACTTCAATGGTAACTTCTTTAAAAACCAAACACAAACGGCCTTAAAACTCTAAAACCAATGTCTGTTTATTTAATCTGTGGCTACATCTTTTCCTTGTAAAATCTTCACAACAGACTATTTTAATCGGCGTTATTGAAGTGTTTTAAGAAATCGGGTTTTTATAAATAAAACCGTGCAAAAAATAAAAAATAAACTATTGTACTGGATTCTTACTGCTGCTATAGCATCCGCAGGAATCCACACCTCCAATTGATATGCATCATTATTTCATAGTACGATGCATGTTCTATGTAGATACATACTATTTATTACCTCTAAGTGTTGTATCCTTGCAGAAATCTAGCACTCTGTGGCTATAGGTGAAAACCTTTAATAAGGTCACTTACTAGTTATATAAGTCACATATATTGTTTATCAGCTGTAGTTTTTCTACAGATAATAAATAAAATAAAATAATTTTGAAGTATGTAAAAGAAAAGAAGAAGAAGAAAAACATTTTTTTAACCCCACATAGACACCCATAATTATGCAGGAAAAGTAAATGCAGTAAATAAGGCAGATATAGGACAAAAGCAGAAGAAATGTGAAGCTAATAGTGAATGTATGGTGTGGTGTTACATTAAATGACAGGATAGGCAATATTTTGATTAGAGAACGTTGTGGACTGAAAGAGGATGTAGTGACTAGAATTGAGACAGGAATGTTGCGTTGCTGTGGACACATTATTGAAAGAATAAAGGAAGAAAGATTAACGAATGATATATATCGAGGGAATGTGGGTGGAAGGACCGGTAAGGGCCCCCAGGCGGACATTCTTCGACCGAATAGAGGATGCATTAGCAAAGAGCAAGATAAAAAGTACCCATAACCGGCGTGCATGCATGCAACGACTAATGAAAGTTGATGAAACAAAAGAGGGAATGTTGAAAGAATGTTGATGCCAAACCCTATTCTCTGCTTACCCTTCCAAGATACAGGCGTGAGTTTATGTAATGTAATGTATATTGGACCAAGATTTACCTTCAACTCGTGAGTCCTGCGAACGTTGTCCTCCAGAAAGAGGCTGGAGAAGTCGACACGCAAGTAGTTGCGCTCATAGGTGAGGCTATTCATCCCAAAGTGGAACTCCTGCCGGTCCTGGATCTGGTTCACGTCAATGGCTACGCCCGAGGTACCCAGGCAGTTGATTGCTGCCTGTTAATAATTATATTGATGAATATACTAACATACGGAGATCTCAAACCCTGATGATAATAATAACAATAATAATAACTTTCACACAGCACTTTGCACAGGTCTTGGTCCCAAACTAACTACAATATACTGTATTATGGTAACGGGGCAACGACATCACAAACATGGAAGTACACCCAGACTTTAACATGATGATTGTAACCATAACATATACAAAGTGTCCCAAAATGCAATAATAAGCGGGCACCAGACGGTGCACCTGCTCATGACTACTCCAAAAAAAAAAAAAACTCAATTTTTTCTTAAGTCAAAAACATTTAATCCTTTTTAAATTTACATCCCTTTTGATTTTTTTACCTACCATGATCACGTTTTGTTAAACATTACTGTTTATCTTTTGCATCGGTTACTTAAGTAGCACTTCTATTTACCACAAACCTTAAAAATCACAGAATGCCGTTATGCACAATATTCAATCAAAATAAATGATTTTCCTAAAATTTTTACTAACAGGTCCACATTTACTAATCTTGGTGTAAAAAAATACGAAGGAAAGTACGATGACAATTTTTTTTTAAAGTTTTAAAACGTGAACGAACCTAACCTAACCAAGATTCCAAAATGGTGTAATAGGTACTCCAGGAAAAATAGCCTAATGTAAGAGTAATAATCGGTTGTTAATTCCCCCGGGCGCAGGTAGCGCACGTTTATTGTGTGTCCGAAATAGTTTTGTTGTTGCAAATTTTTGGAATTTGTGGGACATGTGCGTAGTCAATTAAAAGTTGGAGAGAGATAGATAGGTGATGTCTGTTATTGAATAACAGGAGGAGCAGCGTGCGGTTTTCAGCAAGTCAGCAAGTCAGTACGCTATATTGCTTTGTTTACTGTGCACTGTTCCGTTTTCACTTAATCTAGCTTTCGTACTAACGACTTTTGGCTTCCCTTTTTGAACTAGATTAAGACTTGATCTACAAACTGAACTGACCTGACACTATTTTGGACTGTGATTGAGTGTTTTGTGAATTGGACTTTTAGACTATCATGCCGCTACCATACACACCGTTGGAGTGCAGTAATATTCACCTCATTTATGGGGAATGCCAAGACAATGCTAATGCTGCTAGAAGATTGTACCGAAAAATGTACCCAAATGCTCCAAGATGCCCGGATTGTTGGGTATTTATTAATGTGCATCAACCGTTTTCGCAGGGTCGTTTACCATCTGACAGGAGAAACTCTGGAAGACCTAGATTAGAACACTATGAAGAAGTTCTCAATGAAATAGAAAATGACTCAATTACCTCGGTACGCCATAGAAGTAGCTACGGGAATCCCAAAAGTTCTGCACATCGAATTCTAAAACGTGAGGCCTGTGAGGATTCGATGTGCAGAACTTTTTGGGATATACCCCATACCACTACAGGTGTGTGCAGACGTTATTACCGCGGGACCATCCAATACGGGTCGAATTCTTAAACTTAGAGTATCCAGGGCATTAGATTGGGCGAATTGCTCCTATCTTATGGCCACCCAGATCAAAACCCCCTGGACTTGCTCTTATATTATGGCCACCCAGATCTAAAGCCCCTAGACTTCTACTACTGAGGTTGCCTCAAAGACAGGGGTACACCCAAACCTATTGCAACACATGACCAGCTTCACCAAAAAACATCTCAGGCTGTGGCTCATATTAATGGCAAAAGACATGCACGAAGAATAAAACGTTCTTCTTTCAGGCAATGTCGTGACTGTATTATTGTCGGTGGTAAACAATTTGTTCATTTAGGTACCGTAATGTTAATAATATTTAAATAAATGAATAAACGAAATATAAATTTGTTTGTACCATTTGTTTGATCATTCAATATATTTTTTTAATAATAAAACAACCCATTAAATGTTATTCTTATTTAGGTACCTATAGTACGCATTATAATTTTTTTTGTGGCTAGTTCCTGAAATATTATACCATAACCGCAGAGCACGCTACTCCTCCTGTTGTTATTTAACGATAAATATCATCTATCTATCTCTCTCTCTAATGTACAATGCCTCTATATATCTCTCTGTAACTTCTAATTGACTACGCGCATATCCCACAAATTCGAATCATTTGCAACAAAGAACCTATTTTGGACATAATAGTAAAAGTGCGCTACCTGCGCCCGGTGGAATAAAGAACAGAATAATACTCGACTAGCTAGTTATCCTAGAGTTTTATACCATTTTGCAATCTTGGTTAGTAGCGTCAACGTCTAAAAAATCTTGCCATGGTAGTGTCGATACTTTTTTTACACCACGATGAGTAAAAGTGGATTGATAGTAAAAAAATTTAAGAATGTTTATTCTTAAGAATGGTTGCGGTGAATATCAGTGCTACTGTAGCCGATGCAAAAACTAAAAAAATTAACAAAATGTGGTCATGGTAGTTAAAAATATCATAAAGGGTGTAAATTTTCGAAGGACTTGAAATTTTAATTTGTAACTTAAACCCTTTTTTTTCTTTTCTTTCTAGAGTAACTAGTCAATAGCAGGTGCACGGTCTGGTGCCCGCTTATCGTTGAATTTTGGCACACGTTGTATAATCCTATAGTATAAATATAAATGATATACGATAGTAAATTCGTGCCGATCCAACTATTATGACCCGCGGATTCACTCATGATGTGTTCTTTCACAGCTAGCGAGTGGTATTGGTAAAAAAATAACGTAATAATAATAACATCCACACAAAACAATCACTTGTCCTGTTCCCAAACTAGGATACTTTGAGCTATGGGGCCCGACTGGATGAACCGATGGATTGTGTAATTTGTATGTTTCTCGTGCCTTTTGTGATTATTATGCATCATCATCATCATCATCAGCCATTTGCAGCCCACACAATATGCATATTGACACCATAACTTACATGTTTGAGATTGTTATCTGAACACAGCACAGCGATACTACATCCGTTGCCTTTAGTGTGATGCATGATCATGTCGCAAAAGCTGCAGTCACGCGAATTACCGATATGGTCATCTGAAAGAAATTTTATAAGTAACCAAACTTTTCTGTTTGTGAATAATCCAGCAGTTACCGTGAGTGACTGCATTCTTTATTACTTTTGATTTCATAAGACTTATGGCTGTCACAGAAAACGGCGTTAATATATGCGATATTTTTTCCACACGATATCCAACACGCAACCTGCGTCCACACACGACTGCGGTCGGATTTAGTATAGAACAAGACATAGCGCGATATATTAGGGGTTAAAGCATGAAATTGCCGTTTTATTGCAATAGGTTCTTTGAATTGACATAGAATCTTCATGGTTTGAGGTTTTCGAATGAAACTTTTTTCAAATGGTTTCTATGATGTTCTTTTTTTAAAAAATGTGAAACATTTGAATATCGACTTTCAATTGTTTTTGTTATTCAATTTAGACAAGAAAGATGGATACTGCGAAAATTCGAGTGATTATGAGGCACCCATTTTTCGTATTTTTTTATTTTATTGATTTGACGCAAGTGAGTCAATATTGTGGGTAAGGTAACGTTAAACCATGCCGCTAATTCCTGGGTAGTTTGACTAGGGTCGGCTTCCACTATCTCTCTTAATTCATCGTTATTCACCTGTGTGGGCGGTCTTCCTCGTGGCTCGTTCTTTAAGTCAAAATTTCCATCAAGAAAGCGTTTAAACCAAAATCGCACGGTGCGTTCATTAGCAGACCCCTCTCCAAACGCAGCATTGATATTGCGGGCTGTTTCTGCCGCGTTAGTTCCGCGTCGGAACTCGTATTAAAAAATCACTCGAATTTTCGCAGTATCCATCTTTCTTGTCTAAATTGAATAACAAAAACAATTGAAAGTCGATATTCAAATGTTTCACATTTTTTAAAAAAAGAACATCATAGAAACCATTTGAAAAAAGTTTCATTCCAAAACCTCAAACCATGAAGATTCTACGTCAATTCAAAGAACCTATTGCAATAAAACGGCAATTTCATACTTTAACCCCTATTATTATTATTTATAGCCGTCGCCTGTCAAAAAATAAACTTGTCTTGATGTCCACATAGAGTAATCAACAAATGTAATGGGTTGTGATGGTTTACGACCCCGGCACATGTCAAAGTGACAGTATTTTCTGCATCCAATTAAAAGCAGACTTTAGTAATAAAAAAAAAAGAAAATTGACCTGGAATTTCCGGGAATACACTGCGCAGGAACCGCTTCTTCCGTACATCGCTGACGGTGGCGAAAATCTTGCAATCATTGGCTAGGGCGATAGAGATCAGCGCCAGGCCGAACGCACCCGTGGCTCCGTGGATGAGTAGTGTCATACCGCGTGTAAGTTCACATTTAAAACCCTGGGCAGAACAAGATAATGTCAACACCCGTTTTTTCTTCTCTACCGTTTGTTTGTGCACTATTGGACGTATGCCTCTTTATTTGTCCTCCACTGCATTCGGTCAACCAGTAAGTGCAGTCCAGATTGTGTAGTGCAGCCTTGTACGTGACTATGCAGTAGTCCTGATTTCGTCAAACCATCGCACAGGGTCTGCTCACACGCCGTGCTACTGTGCACTGTCTTTACAACATTCACTACTTTATTTTTTAAAAACGGCATAAGATTTTATAGGACTTTTACATAGCTTCGTGGTTTGTACGATACTTGTAAAAAAAGTATGATTTAAGACATAAAGTTGCATTGAAAATACTTATGTTTTTAACTTACCAGTACGTAGAAAGCCTGGGCGTAAGGTAGGGGCACCGTGGCGGCGTCTTCCATGGTCCAGTAAGCTGGCACCGGCCACAGCAAGCTCGGCTCTGCTGACACGCGGGTCGAAGCCGCTCCTCCCGGCACCACGCCCATTACGCGCTCGCCACTGTTCGAAGGCAATCAGGGAACTTTGTTGAGCGCTTTGACGTACTTTCAAGTTCTTTTAAGAAGTATTTTTTGCTTAGGAGTAGTGGCAGAAGCTCTGAAGTTGACATCTTAAAATGCATCTATTCCGACTATGACACAAAAGGATTTGTGTAGGTATCAAGGGATTGTGAAACAGGATTTACAATGGTTTTTTAGTAACAAAGTATCAGTCTATTTCTTTAGATTTTCCAAAAAGGAAACGAGACAGACAGATACTTAAGTATGGCCTTAGTGAAATTTATTTTTTTCTGAATCCCGGAGTTGTAACTTTTAAGATAAATATATTTTCCGTGGAAAACTCCGATCTCAGCCTACCCGTCTGGGATATAGGCGTGAGTTTATGTATTATGTAGGTATGTAATTTCTTCTCTATTGACGACTCGAAATGCCCGAAATATATGTTTTTTCATAAATTGAATCAAGATTCTCATGAATAAAATATCAGCTGCAGTAGTGCGGTACATAATATTTCTTACCTCTCAGTAACACCACTGAAGTCCATTCCGTAACCGAACTCTTCTTTGTACTCGTGTTTAAACACGGTCACTCCGGTAGCTCGTTTGGCGTCTTGTACGTTCAGGCCAGCGTAATGCACCTGAAATAGTATTTTTTGTAGAGAAGTTTTTTTTAAATTAGCCGATTTAGTGTCCTACTGCTAGGCAAAGGCCTCCTCTTTAGCTCTCCAATCCTCCCTGTCACCAGCCATTTCCAGCCACCCGGGCCGAAACATTGTGAGGTCGTCCCACCATCTCCGCCTCTCGGGCACGTTTTCGGTATCCGTCGCGTGGGACCAGGCAGTGGCAATGTTTGCCCTATCTGTCTGAGCCCGTACGACTTACGTGGCCCGCCCAATTCCATTTTAACGATGCGGTTGTAGCTCCAACATCTTCTGGAGTGCAGCGTGGTGTTCCGGATTCGGTCACTCCTTTTTAAACCCAGGATGCTGCGCTCCATCGCCCGTTAACAAGAAGTATATTGTGTATAAATTACTTGAAGGTACATAAAACTACTCACCCCGGGCCTTTTTTGCAACTTTGAAAGAGTTATGCGTAGATATTGATGCATTTGTTTCACAAACTAAGAGCCACAGCTCAAAGACTACTCATTTTATCATCATCATCATCATCAGCCATTTGACGCCCACTGCAGGACACAGGCCCCCTCATGGTTTCCTAACTACTCATTTAAATGTAAATAATTGTAATTAAGACATGGGCTGATATTAAAGACGCTGTCGTCATCACCGGCTCACCACTACCGTTTGTTGAATGACCTTTTCCTTTTTAAGATCTGTCTGAGACAAAAATGGTGATCATATACCTCAACTGAAATGTGTTGGGGCTGGGGTTCCTGTGCTTCTTCCCAGTACAGAGATCCCAGGCTTCCAAGTTCTCCACTTTGGAGGGTGACGTTGTGATCGGATGTCTTATGCTCCTCAGAGAGTGTGTAGAATTGGCCGCCCCAGATGCCCTGCAAAAATTACTCTTCAGTAGGTGTTTACCACAAAAACCATGAATGGATAGAATACTCATCGCTGTGTCATATCACAGATATAGGAAAATCATAAAAATATACAACAACACGCTGTTAATTGTAGGAAAAATCAGAACAGAAATATTATACCCGTACTGCCGATATTATAGGTAACCTGGTTACTTACATTATCCAAAATGTTGTAAGCTAGATCGAAGTTGGGCAGTTGGTCCAGATTTTGATCTTTAGCATTCCTCTGATTGATCATAGCCACATGGATCTTATTGCGTTCAGGCTCTTTCCTCCATTGCTGTACTAGTTCTGAAAATGACAAACAATAACCATTTTACAAATAAACGCAGAATCAAAGAAAATTTGTTTTCGCATCGATGTTCTTATTTTTAACTCGAACTTAACATAATTTATTTGCTATGTGGTAAGAGCTTAGGAAAATGTTGCTTATGGGCTCTCGAACAATCAAAAAATATTTCTTACCTTTTAATCCATCAGGAGCTGGGAATCGCGTCAGCACAACCAGCTTCTGGTCAGGTCTTAGACTCTGTCTAGTTGAGTGAAGCGATGTCAGATCCTTGACGCTATCCACAGACATAACAGCTGATGCCGAATGGTCTGTTACTGGACCCCAACGGGACAGCACAAACCGCCCTAAGTCAGTGGTGGCCGACGCCACAGAACGACTCAAGGCTTGAGGTATTAAGCTGGTGCCTGATGTCTCCGTGCTTAGGAGAAAGATGTCCGGAGCAAACGTGCTGTGTAGCATTTCATAGCTCTGGAAAAATTTATAATAGAGAAATTTCTGGAAAAGTCGCTTCGTGGAAGGCGTGGTGTCATGAGCGCTAAGTTAAACGTGGTTAAACATAACTATATCAACACTAGAATAAGAGAGGTGTCATACGGAAGTATTCGTGATAGATGCCCGGCAAGAAAAGCGTCACAACACATAATAATTACGTTTTGACATATTTGTACCATTACGCCATGGGGTGCCGGCTTTAGAATAGTACCCCCCCATCTCTTCCCGCGGGTGCCGTAAAAACCGGCTAAGGGACATTACCAGAAGGTGGGCAGCAGCGCCTTCTGCGAAAATACGATATACTGCGCTCGCCAACCCGCATGCCAAGCGTGGCGAGTAAGGCAAATACCCTCATGGCAATACACCAAAAAACCAGGCCCCCAGTCCCCGGCGGCTCCGCTATTCCTGGCTACGGTAGCGGCCACGGTAACGGCGGAGCAAGGGGTGCTAAGAATCTCCGGCAGAGATCTGGCTACCACCCCCAAAAACGAAAACGACTGGCCCTGGTAACACACAACATTCGCACATTGAGGACAGACGAAAAGCTAATTGAGCTGGAAGAGGAAATGGGTAGGTTACACTGGGATATCCTAGGTTTATCTGAAGTCCGTCGAGAGGGCGAGGACACGATAACCCTGAAATCCGGTAACCTGCTCTACTACCGGGAGGGCGAGCAACAGTCCCAGGGTGGTGTCGGGTTTCTCGTCCACAAGTCCCTCGTAAATAACATTTTGGCCATCAACAGTGTGTCGAGCAGGGTGGTGTACCTAATACTCAGAATATCTAAGAGATATTCGCTGAAGGTCATTCAGGTATACGCACCGACCTCGTCACACTCCGATGAGGAGGTAGAGGCGATGTATGAGGACATTAGTAGGGCCATACATACCTCGGAGACCTATTTTAATGTGGTTATGGGGGACTTCAATGCGAAGCTGGGCACAAGAAGCGAGGGTGAGATGAGAGTGGGGCAATTTGGTTATGGGCAACGGAACCCGAGAGGACAAAGGTTGGCAGACTTCCTGGAGAAAGAGGGACTCTTTATGATGAACTCTTTCTTTCAGAAGCCACCTCACAGGAAATGGACCTGGCTGAGTCCCGATGGTTCCACGAGAAACGAGATAGACTTCATCCTGACCTCCAAGAGACAAATATTCAATGACGTCTCTGTGATCAACATGGTGAAAACCGGAAGCGATCACCGAATAGTAAGAGGCACATTGAATATCAATGTCAAACTTGAGAGGTCTCGTCTCATGAAGTCCACGCTCCGACCTACTCGTGCCCATATCCAGAACCCCGAGAACTTTCAACTCGAATTGTCAAATCGCTTTGAGTGCCTGGAGAGCGCCGCATCGGTGGACGAGATCAATAACAGGTTTGTAGAAACTGTCCGTACAGTGGGCTCGAGGTTCTATAGACCCAACCGTACGAGTAGACCACAAAAGCTCTCAAACTATACTCTCGACCTCATGGCTAAACGTCGCGCGTTGCAACTGCAGTCCTCCGAGGATGCTAAGTCATATAGGCAGCTCAATAGACATATCTCAAAGTCTATGCGGCACGATATTCAGTCCTTTAATACCGAACGTATTAAAGAGACTATAGAGCGGAACAAGGGCTCCAAAGTGTTCGCAAAAGACTTGTCTATTGGGCAAAGCCAGCTGACGAAGCTGAAGAGAGAGGACGGCAGTATAGCGTTGACCAAATCAGAGGTGCTGAGGGAGATTGAGAGTTTCTACGGACAGCTATACACCTCAGTCGCATAACCTGTTAGCAGTTTGAACAAAGATCCGAGAGCCAAACTGACCCGACATTATACCGAAGACATCCCGGACATCAGCCTGTACGAGATTAGGATGGCCCTGAAACAGCTCAAGAATAACAAGGCACCAGGAGAGGACGGAATCACATCAGAGCTCCTGAAAGCGGGTGGAACACCAGTACTTAAAGTCCTTCAGAAGCTCTTCAATTCCGTCGTGCTCGAAGGAAAAACGCCAGAAGCATGGAACAGAAGCGTGGTGACGCTGTTCTTCAAGAAAGGGGATAACTCTCTATTGAAGAACTACCGACCCATCTCGCTTCTGAGCCATGTTTATAAGCTGTTTTCGAGGGTCCTCACGAATCCTCTCGAACGCAGGTTTGATGACTTCCAGCCTCCCGAACAAGCCGGTTTCCGAAAGGGCTTTAGTACCATAGACCACATCCACACGCTGCGGCAAATTATACAGAAGACTGAGGAGAATAATTTGCCATTCTGCTTAGCGTTTGTGGACTATGAGAAAGCCTTCGATTCGATCGAGACATGGGCAGTGCTAGAGTCTCTCCAGCGTTGCCGTATTGACTATCGGTATATCGAGGTGCTGAAGTGCTTGTACAACAGGGCCACCATGTCGGTCCGAGTACAGGAGCAGAATTCGGAGGCAATTCCATTGAGAAGAGGCGTGAGACAGGGAGACGTTATCTCTCCGAAACTGTTCACGAACGCACTGGAAGATGCCTTCAAGCTTCTGGAATGGCAGGGACGCGGCATCAATATCAATGGCGAGTACATCACGCACCTTCGATTTGCCGACGATATAGTAGTCATGGCAGAAACGATGGAAGACCTCGGCATAATGCTCGACGACCTCAGTCGAGTTTCCCAACGTGTGGGCCTCAAAATGAACATGGACAAAACGAAGGTCATGTCGAACGCTCGTGTTGTGCCCACCCCAATAACATTGGGGAACACGACTCTCGAAGTTGTAGACGAATACGTCTACTTAGGACAAACAGTCCAACTAGGCCGGTCCAACTTCGTGAAAGAGGTCAATCGTCGAATCCAACTCGGCTGGGCAGCTTTCGGGAAACTTAGAAAAGTCTTTTCGTCTTATATACCTCAATCGCTCAGGACAAAATTATACAACCAGTGTGTGTTACCAGTGATGACTTATGGCACTGAAACGTGGTCTCTCACTATGGGCCTCATAAGAAGGCTCAAGGTCACGGAACGAGCTATGGAAAGGGCTATGCTCGGAATTTCTCTACGAGATCGAATCAGAAATGATGAGATCCGTAGACGAACGAAAGTCGTCGACATAGCCCAGCGGATTAGTAAGTTGAAGTGGCAGTGGGCGGGGCACATAGCACGCAGAACTGATGGCCAATGGGGCCGAAAAGTTCTCGAATGGAGACCACATATCGGCAAGCGCAGCGTGGGACGACCAGCCACAAGATGGACAGATGACGTCATTCAAGTGGCAGGAAGACGCTGGATGCAGGCCGCTTCCAACCGGTCTTTTTGGGAAACCATGGAGGAGGCCTATGTCCAGCAGTGGACTTCTTGTGGCTGAATGATGATGATGATGATGATATTTGTACCATTGGATAGCGAATATTTCATTTGACCGACTGTAAAATCGTCATTATTATGGTGTGCTTAGTTACCGAGAGATGGCGCTAAGTTCTCTTTTTCATTGAGCCGTATTAGTCAGTTGACTGGCATGAACAGTGTCATTCTTCTCGCTCACACTTGACTAAAAAGGTCATTATCCATCTCACTCAAACTTTTACCTGAAAATTAGGGACTTAGAGAAAGCCTAACGTGCAATAAAAGCATTTTTTCTGAGTAAAAAGAATTAGCTTAATAACGGGTTTCTTTCGAAAAATGTTTTTTTTTTCTTATTTAATAAATAATCTAGCTAGTATTATACCTTTTTGGAATCCTGACTAAATACGCCAACTTTTAAAGTCACTTGCCGAAATAGCCTAGTACATTTTTTTTTCAGTACAGTCAGTTAAAGTTGGGCGATGTAATAATTTTTACTACATGGTGGGGCAAAAAAGTGATATTTTCTTTAAAACTGAGGAAGATGTGTTTTAATTTTAGACTGTAGTTAACAGAAGGGTTATTGAGGATTACACCACAAAATTTTTTTTTATGAAAAGTAAAGATTTGTAGTCACAGTACTTAAAAGATCATCACAAGTTGTCAATTTTCTCAAAAAAAACATTTATGTCAATAATTTGAAAAGTACTTAACTTAGATTTTTTTTATTATTTTTCTGATAACTCTCACCACCTGGCCTATCAACCATTTTCGGCTTGACGTTGATTTTTGGGACACCCTGTATATATTAATGTATATATTAATGTGTGATGACAGTCGCGTCTATCGGTAAGTTTTACGAGTTAATTATACAATTGTTTCCATGAAAAGTGCATCAAATTGTGTTATGACGGTTTTGTCGAGGAAAAAATCATGTGGAATACTAAATATTTTAAAGAAGATAGTCATATCCTGTGTAAAATACTCTTTTATACGTCATGGTATGATGGGAATATTTTATTTGAAAATATTGTAATAAAGTCATAACACGTTCAATGACAGTGTTACCGTACAATATTATAGTAATATTCAGCGTTATGTTGTATTGTTACTGTCTTTCTGCATAAATAAAACTAAGTTTTTAGGTGCATGTGGGATATTGTGTTATCGGTCTGTTTTCATGAAAAAATATTATGATTTGAAGCGAATAGTTCATTTCTCAATTTTATTTTTCTTTCCAGTATACCTAATTATTTTGATTTATTCTTTAAGGAAAAGATGAAGACTAATCGCGGAGCGTTGATGATCACACTAGCGTGTGAAGAAGACTAACAAGACATTTCTGATCAGACTACCATTCCAACTATATCTTTTGGAAACGATATTCCAAAGCAAGGTTAGTATTTTACATGAACTATTACTAATTTTATGTTTTTTTTACAATTTCTAACACTAATAGGTAAATATGTACAGATTCTTGAATAAATAAACTCCTAAAATAAATGAACATTGTTATGTACAACTAATTTTTTAACATTCTTCCAAATCCCATACAACCGAGATGATTTGTTTCCGTTTTTATAGATAATGGTACGAAACGTGGCAGGTTTTTTAGGATACCGACTTTTTTGTTTTAGATGGAGGTCAAACATCAGATAAAGAAAATGTTTATTTTAAAGACAACGATGATAGCGTCGAAGACGCAAATTTCGAAGCCAAGTCTGTAAATAAAAGTTCCGGCTCAGATAGTGACTCTGGTCGTCCAACTGTAAGAAAGCTTACAAAATCATTTATGATAAATAATACTAATTTACTTTGAGTAAATTAGTAGTATTTATCATAAATAATTTTGTAAGCTTTCTTACAGTAACTAGTTGTTACTTGTTTTGATACTCATTTAATGTACCTAACTATTTATTAAGTCTTAAACTATTGTTAAATTCAAATATTTAAAATTTTTATGAAAAGTATAGATACCTGTAATTTAATGTGACTGTGAGCGAAGCCATAAGATTATATTGTTAAGAAATTTATTACACTAGTAACTTTGTATTAGAAAAAGAAAGTAGTAATATCTTTTAATACAGTTTATTTTTTTTGTACTATAAAAAAGAGTATTCTTTCCTAAAATATTTCCAAATTCTCCAAAAAAGAGTCATAACCAGTGATCGAATAATCGGATGCATATTTACCTAAAGTTGAGGTGTTGGCTGTTATGGAATGCACTTTTGCATCGTTTTGCATCGATCGTAAAAAATCAAGCGATTTCAGAATTATCGTTTAGTGCTTTCCGACTATAGATCGGTTGCTGGTTAATGTTATAAAGTTAATTGCCAAACTGTCATTGCAAACGTCAAGATAAGTAATTTTCTTTCTTCACTCTACATAGCGACAAACAACTCGGTTTTAACGGATTTTAACGGTTTTTTAAATTCATAATACTACACGCTAAATAAGTCGTCTCCATGCTACGTATGCGATTAGTTTTGCATTCCCGAATTTTCTGAAATCCCGGGATTTATATTTAAAAAATATGTTTTAAGAAGCCGCTTCCATAATTTCTGAGCCAAAAAATAACTTTAGGTAAATATGCATCCGATTACTCGATCACTGGTCATAACATATCCCAAATTAAATATAGCTTGAAAGTTACTTAAAAAATTACATAATATTTCTAAAAAATATAAACTATTTGAAATGTATATAGATATACTATTTGCAAATAAATTTTCAGCAATGTAACTCCCATAATTTTTATAATATCAGTGTATAAAATAATAAAAATCATAAAAGTCGCATTATCTCGAATTCAAAATTTTTGTGTTATGACACTTTTTTTGCCAAGCAGCGATATATTAACGGCTCATTAATTATAAAGGGGATTGGACCTCTATGGCATATCCACCTGCCGCCATTTTGAACTTTTTCCAAAGCTTCCGCGGACAATGAAAATGGTAAATATGGATAGAGATACGAGTACTTATAAAAACAAAAAAACTTCTAGTGATGTGGTACCCGTCAAGTAAAGTGTTACGTTTCCGAGATATTTATGAGATCAATGTAGTCATCTAGTCATATTATGAGATCAATGACAATAACTAAGCATGCAGTAATTACTACATATTTACAAACAAGACACCGTTTTAAGAAAAGATTGATTCAAAAGTTGTCTCTTTTCAAAAGATAAATGAGCTTGAGTAGGTGTCGGGGGTTAAGAAACTAGTGTTTTGTACTTAGTTCACCAACAATGATGTTATACGCATCAAAGATTTTTAGTTTCAAATATTATCTTGGTACCTAACACCATCAAACGTCTTTAACAGATATCTTCCTACTTCACGTTCTGTTCGTTTTAAGACGGTCGCGGCGGCGCCGGGATGGAAAACAAGCCAAATATTGTAGTTCGAACTAGCTACTTTGACAAAATAACGTTAATTGCTATGTTATGCGATTTAGTAGGCAGTGTTTTTTTTTTGTTTTCCTAGGTTGTGCTGCCTTCTAATGAATAGTTAAATCAAACTGAAGACTATTATTTGAATGCAATGAAATGCGTATACATACGTAATGACTGCATTCTTAGTGATTGTCTTTGGTCTCATTTGTATGACGATCTTTACCCCCATATATCTCAGAAACGTGACACTTCAGGGTACCCCTATTTATTAAAGTTATCCATTCCTGCATTCATAAATAAAAAATGTAGTGTCAGCAGCAAAATAAAATAAAAAAAACGAATAAAAATTTTGTCACAAGAAACTTATTAGGACAAAGACTGACAAAAATCTAAAATCACAAAAATTATATCTAAAGGGTGAACGTCTTATACAGGGTGGTAAGTTGAGACGGTGTAAGTGCTTCGATGTAATCCGTTGTAGGTAGAGAAAAGCTATGGTAGGTGTGATAAACCGAAAATAAAATCAAACTATATTCTTACTGTAGTGGGGCCATTCTCGTTTATAAGCTATTATGCACTTCATCAAACTATCATTCTTAACAAAAATTCATGAAATCCCACCAAAACATAAATACACAAAACATAGCACAGGTTACCCTGTGCTATAGTAACTAGGACGCCACAAACATGAAAATACACATAGACTGAGCCATTTGTACAAATACTATCGGTGAAACTTACATTTTCACTGATGCTAATATTCCGAATGACCACCAGATCGGCGAGTATTGTTTGATGTTTACAATTTGGGAGATCCTTGAGATTCACTTGATTAAAGCTGAACTTAGCCCCTGGGATAGACTCGATCAGTGAAGTGATTTCGTTTTTTAGGGTGTGTCTGGAGGTAAGAACCTCCAAGATATTGACTACTGCCTTTTTTCGGTTTTCAGCTGCGATTTGGAGGAACACGTTCAGAGCTTCTTGAACCTGAATTGGAAACACCAATATAGAGAGTATTTCAGAAAGGTCCCGTAAAAGTTAAGATTGAGGGTATACATTTACTGGTTAAGCAGATAAACTTAATCGACTCATCAATACAAACAACTTTTATTATGAGACCAACTCCAAAATATGAAAAAAAGCTTTATCATAGATCATAGTTTCATAGTTAGTTTGAAGTTTGTATCATAACTACGCTGTTTGATGTGTAGCAACTGCAGTAATATCCAGTACCTTCCTGAAACACCCAGTATAAGGACAATAAATTTCAGTAACATTTTACAGCGTTCTGTATCATATACTTAGCTGAGACTAGGATAAATTAAAATAATATGTATAAAGCAATTTAAAATCTTAAAATATCAATTTTGAAATAACAAAAGTATGAAGAAAATTACGAAAAAAATTATGATTTTTGTATTGATTGTGGTTGAGGTGAGATTGTCAAGTTTTAGTGTAATGTCTACCTTAACAGTGGTGTGCTGAAAGAAAGGTGTGAACTCCTGTGTCTTTAATTTTAAGTCCACGAATGCGTGTGTTGAGTGCAAGATATCGTTGAACTTGATATCTTCCAAAAATATGCCTCCCACCCTGAAAATACAATTATTGTTAAGTACCAGAAAATATCCTAAAATATCCGAAAGTACGAGTAGGTACCCGAAAATAGCGTGCGTGCATGGAGCGACTAATGATGAAGCAAAAGAGGTTCGTCAGGATCATGACAAATAGCAAACCCTGGTCTCTTTGTACCCCTCCGGGAAACAAGCATGAGTGCCAAAAAATGAAACCTTCTAAAACTCTAGAAAACATTTCTAGACTGATAAATTAACGGTCTCGAGAATGGGCCAATGCATAGTACATTTGGCTGCCAACGAATGATCAAGTGACGCAAAATGATATGTTTCAGAACAAAGACTTCCACTATAAAATGTATGTCGCATTTTCCTCTGTGGCATGCATGTCTTCAAAAGCTCTTGTTTTAAATAGAAATAAAACCACAACTAGAGGAAAGAATCCCATATTCACCTCGAAATTCCTTGAGATTCATTTATTATGACCTCCATATAGTCTTCACTTTTAGTTTCGGCCTTAGCCAATGCATGATGATTCATATCAATAAACAGTCTCCCTATGAACCGGGGCTGGGAGATGCCATCATGGTCTCGGCGTAAAGCGTGTACTTGGAATAGAGATTCGAGGAGAGTCACCCAGTTGCCGTTCGATACAACCTTGGCATAGGTCATATCTTCGTTTACACTTTTGATGCTTCGGAATTCGCCCCTGGAGAGAAAAATCAAACAAGCAATTAATAAAGCCAGCCAGACACCCGCAGTTTTTTGCCCAATCTTGCTTTATTATTCACTAGTTTCTTCCTGTATTACGAGTAAAATGCACAGACATGTCTTTAAACATGCTGAATTGAATTGCACATTTTTTGTTGTTCTGGCCTAACGTTAGCTGAAACTATAAAGTAGGTACAATCTAATTACAATTTAAGATTAATTTAATTTGGTGTCATTCTAATAATACTTAAAATTTTCGTGCATTATTAATATTCTTCAATGGATTTCTATGCATGTCCATATATGTAAATATCATAAATTTATTCGAACCTGGACAATGATTATATTCAGGAATTTAAATTTTTAATTGCATGCTACACAGATTTATAATTCATGAACCTGAAAGTTACAACAATGTTGTTTTCACCAGTAAGTGGCAAACAGGTATGTTCTAGTACTATCAATTTAATACCCTATATAATGTAACTTGTACAGTGGTTTATGAAGATTACAGCGGGGAATACTGTATGGAATCAGGTGTTACTTTACGGAAATCTACAATACATAGCATTAAAATGTGAAAATTACTTTGCTAAATTCCGCCAAAGTCCCACCACCGTCCACCGGAACCTGAGGATGCCTCGTGTTAGAGGCGAAACGCGTCGCAACGCATTTTTTTCACACAAGTATTGGTGTCGGTAGTGGTGTTGCATAGTAAAAGAGAAACCAATTAGATATTTGGTTTTAATTAACTTGAATCCGACGTACAATTGAAAACGATATGTAACAGATGTCATAACCTGACATTACACATACAGGAATCAATAGACAATAATTTAGGCCAACACTAGTAAAGAGGTTTATACTTCATTCTCCCCATCTATGTTTTCTTCTCCTACCACAAAGTCACGTAGGTGAGAAGGTAGCCGGCGATTCCTCCTGGGTCTTTCGAGTCCAGATGTTTCTTCTAGTACTTCATGCGTATCGGTCGGAAGATTAAGGTTCTGAGGACGATCGGAAATAGGGCTATCCGGATTCACCAAAGAGTCGGATGCATCTTCAAATGATTCTTCTTGAAGATCAATTGAAGAATAAGAATCATTTGGAAGTGGGGCTAAGTGTCTATTGGACACTGTACTCTCCATACCATTCGCCCTTCGAATTATCGAATAGTGTGGGTTATAGTCTAAAAGTTCAGCTTCCTCCACGAAGGGATCGTTTTTCGAGCGAACGTTATTTCTTACGAGAACAGGTCCTGGCGCCAGCCATGTAGGCATCGATTCTCCGTTAGGCGACCTCCGCGGGTAATTAAATAACCTCTCGTGAGGTGTCGCGTTGATGGACGTGCACAGTAGTGAACGGATAGAGTGAAGAGCGTTCTTCAAGACTCGTTCCCAGTATTCTACTGCCATGTTGTTGGAACGCAAGCTGAGTTGAACCGCACGCCACAGTGTTCCATTTAGGCGCTCTACTTGACCATTACCCCGTGGATTGTATGGGGTAGTCCGGGAAGAGGCAATTCCGTTAGCTCTCAAAAAAGTTTTTAGTTCCTCGGACATAAAAGAGCTCCCTCTGTCGCTATGGATGTACAGTGGATGTCCGAACGTACTAAAAAGGTCTCGTAAACATTTGGTGATTGTCGCAGACGTCATGTCTTTACAAGGATAAGCCCATGGAAATCGACTATACTCGTCAATTATGGTGAGTATATACTTATTTTCTGAATTTGAAGGAAGAGGTCCTTTAAAATCCAAATTCAGTCTTTCAAAGGGGGCTAGTGCTTTTATTAGTTGCCCTTTTGTTGTCATGAAGCGGGGTTTTAGTTCTGCACACACTCTACAGGAGGATGTCATGGTTTTTATGTCATTGATCGAGTATGGCAGGTTCTTTGAGCGCACCCAATGGTACATCCTCGTTATACCAGGGTGACATAGCAGAGCATGTAATTCATACAATTTATCATTATTCATGAGTGCGCAAACTCTTGATAGCGCATCTGCAGCAGTGTTTTGGGAGCCAGGTCGATAGATGATATCATATTTATAACAGGAAAGTTCAAGACGCCAGCGTTGTATTTTCTCATTTTTTATTTTACTCGAGTGGTTTTGGTTGAACATATAACACACAGATTGTTGGTCAGTTATCAACATGAAGTATTTCCCCATCAGAAAATGCCGCCATTTTCTTAGGCTTTCCACAATAGCGTATGCTTCTTTTTCGACCGATGGGTGTTTACGTTCAGCATTCGATAGTGTCCTGGAGAAAAACGCCACAGGTCGGCCCTTTTGAGATAGAGTAGCAGCTATCGCGTACTCCGACGCATCTGTTTCAACAGTCAATATTTCATCTCCATCAATTGCTACAAGTGAAGCTTCACTAATGTCTGACTTTAGTCGCTTAAACTGGGTAATTGCACTTTCAGTTAACGGAAAACTGCTTACGTTCGTTAAGGGCTGTAGTTTACTGGAAAAGTCCTTCACCCATTTCGCGTAGTGGGCAAACAGCCCCAGAGCTCGTTTCAATTCAGCAGTGTTCGTGGGGACTGGTAGCTGCAACAGTGGTTGGAGTCGTTCTTTGTCTGGTTCAATGGTATTATTCTTGATAGTATACCCTAGCAAACTTATTGTCTCTTGACAAAATTTACATTTTTGATCATTTAATGTTAGATTATACTTTTTAGCTGCAGCTTGAAAATTAATCAGGTTATCGTGATCGCTTTTATCTTTTCCGCATACAGTGACATCGTCGAGGTAAGTAAATGTCCCCTTTAACTTTTCTTTTTCTATTATGAATTCGAGCGTACGCTGGAATGCTGCAACACCATTCGTTACTCCAAAGGGTATTCTCGTGAATTGATAGAGTTTCCCCGCAGCTTCAAATGCAGTGTACTGTTTCTCGCTATCTTTAATTGGTACTTGATGGTACGCGCTCTTCAAGTCTATCTGACTGAAAACATTGTATTTTGCAACCTTAGACACAATGGTTTCGATATGAGGTAAGGGGTATGCGTCTAATTCTGTGAACTTGTTTATGGTCAAGGAGTAGTCAATTACGAGCCTTTTTCGATGTGCCCCTCCTCCTGCTACTAAGACCTGCGCACGCCAGGGAGAGACGCTTGGTTCGATCACGCTATCTTCTAGTAGTTTTGAGACTTCCTCCGTGATGAATTTTTCGTCTTGCTCGCTGTAGTGTCTGGACTTCACAGCAATTGGTTTAATGTTTGGAGATAGGTTCGTAAATATGGAGGCGGGAGGCACTGAGGCTTGCATTACATTGCACACTATTGGTTCTTTGGGTCCCCCAAAGTTGAATTGGAGACTAGAGTGTTCTTTAAGAATATCATGGCCTATGATAACATCAGCACAAAGATTGTTGACGACAAGAAATGGTCGGTGTTTGTGCGAGTATTCGTTCAACGTAATAGTTGCAAAACAAACACTTCTAACGAAAGACACGTTGTTTTGAGAGGCTAGTGTGATAGTCTGCTTGTGAGGTTTCTGTTTCAGATGCATCAGTCGCGCTATTCTCTCGTCTATAAAGCTCACTGAACTTCCCGTGTCAATAAGAGCGTCGGCGTGATAGTTGTTAAGGGTTACGGGGATAGTGGCTTTTGAAAGACTTGATGGAGAGGCAGCCGAGACAGCATTAGCAGCTACTTCAGAATCATCAGAGTCCACAGCAGATTCTCCAGCGGTAATGGCGTTATTAGTAGCATTTATAGATCTGCATACATTAGCAAAATGTCCTTTTCTGGAGCAAAGTTGGCATTGGGCGTTGAAAGCCGGGCATTTGAGCCTTCGGTGAGAATTATTTCCCCCGCAATAGAAACAGCGCCATTTAGTTGTCTCTTCCGAAGTTGTTCGGTAATTTTGGGAGTTTTTAGTTGCCTGTCTTGACAATGAAGCTGGCAAAGCGTTCAGATTTATTTCGTTTACTCCGCTGGTCATAGCCCGGGAGTCCCTTTCTGCAGTCTCTAAGGAGAGAGCTTGATCGAGAGCTTTATCTAAGGTGAGAGAACGTTCTTGAAGCAATCTTTCTCGAATTCGCAGTGACAGTATTCCCGAAATAAAAGCACCTCTAATAGCTTCATCTTCATGCGTTGTAGCAGTAACAGCTTCAAAGTTACAATCACGGGCCAGGAGTATGAGAGACCTCCCGTAATCAGATATAGATTCGTCAGGCTTCTGCTTACGCGTAGCTAGCAAGTGGCGGGCCAGTATTATGTTTTTTGGCTTAAGGTACATTTTATCGAGTACTTTCACGGCATCGACATAGGTGGTAGTGTCACGAACGTGTGGAAAAATGTGAGCCGACAAATGGTTCATTAAAATTTTAAGCTTTATAGAATCGGTACCGTTTGGAATCTCCTCGAGTAAGAAATTGTTAAAAGTATATTTCCAATGGGTCCACTTTAGGTCCGCTTCTGTTGCGGTAGGCTCCACGTCAAACTTTTTTTTTTTTTTTTTTTTTTTTATGTTAATGGCAACTCAAATCGGTCCTGTCTTGGACGACTACTTCTGCCAATGACGAGTCAGTCATGGGAGTGACACAATTACTGTTGACCGGGTCGTAGGTACCGTGCCATATTCGGCACGAGTTTCGTGTCCATGTCGGGCATAATAGGTTTCGTGATCGAGTCGGGCATAACACAAGTTAATTAAATTGTTGCATAGTAAAAGAGAAACCAATTAGATATTTGGTTTTAATTAACTTGAATCCGACGTACAATTGAAAACGATATGTAACAGATGTCATAACCTGACATTACACATACAGGAATCAATAGACAATAATTTAGGCCAACACTAGTAAAGAGGTTTATACTTCAAGTGGTGTGTTTGTGTCTTGCTTCTGTTTGAAAAAGTGGGAGGGAGGGCGGTGCATTAACTAACCGCATGTTGCTTGTGGGATTTTGGCGGAATTTAGCAAAGTAATTTTCACATTTTAATCATCATCATCATCATCAGCCCTTTGAAGCCCACTGCAGGACATAGGCCTCCCTCATGGTTCACATTTTAATGCTAGCGGGGATCTTACTCATAATAGGATCCTCGGTCATAAAACATCTTGTAAACGACCTGCGAGTCCAGATCAACTCTGCCGCTCTTGTGTTCAAACTTATGATTGTGCACGTTCAGCTCGTGCGTCGCGCCTGCGTAGATGTACCCGCTCATCAAAGTTACTTTCCCTTCTACGACCTTTAGGAAAATAATGCACTTTTAGTTTTCTTATACTATAATAAAAAAAAGAACGAACGAGAAGTGTTCGTCTGCTAGTAGCTCTGTAAACAAAAATCTTTAAAATTAGTCAAACAGGTTTAAATGACCTAAAATTGTAATATTAACTACCATAAAGGTGAAATAAAACAGTGATAGTGAAGTCAACAAAATCTTACGATAAACAGTGATAAAAGTGATATTAATCAAATAGTAATATTTATACCGAACAACACACAAAAGTTAATGTCGTCATGTTCCTCACATAGATTATTAAACAAAACTATAACTAAACATCAAATAGTTATAAACGATTTGTGGGAAATAAGTAAAATAAACCGAAAATATGTTTTCGATAATCCAGAATACCCTCACTATGAATTATAATTTATAATGACCAAGCGACTATCTAAGAAACAGACCACTATTTTTGCAGTCTTATTTAAATTAGATTTGGCCGAGTCGTATATCGGCAGCCCCATGTTCGAGTCTCAACGGCAACATCGTCTTTTGTAATCAGTTTTTGTTTTGTTTTCCAAACTCCGCATAATGCCACGCAATTATGTAAAACTTTCTTGAAAATACTACGTTTCGGCCCCAACGTAACCGATCGGACTCTGATATAAACGAAAGTTCTGTTACAAATCGCACCATTGACGGCACCAGCAACAGTATACCAAATAAATATAAATATATCTATCTATCTATATGCGAAGACAATGATGAAACTCGAGACATAGTTACAGAACTTAGGTATACATTTGAAAAACTAACTTTGTAACTTAATAGTGCACATGAAGAAATCACAACGTTGAACCTGGAAAACAATAATTTGCGGATCATCATTATCATCATGAAATGAAGATATGCATATTGAGCAGTAACACAACAAATAAGGTATGCCATCTATCATAGTCTAGCACCTGGGTCAGGAATAGTTTCCTTGCTCAAAAATTTTGAAACAAATGATAAAGAACTCACGCTAAATGACTTTTGTGTTATCATGATCAGCGAAGAAGACTTCGTTACATCAAACAATTACCTACATTGATATAATATTTGACATAAACAAAAAACTACCAAACATAAAGCACACCAACGTAATATTATGCGTTCCGATCGTCAAATGTGGCTTATTTATGCTAACGTTTTCAATTGGAGGTTAGAAACCTTCAAGAGTAAACGTGCTGGATTTAAACCTGAACTTAGTCTACGACAATAGCATGTTCTACACCAGGAGTGGTAAACTAAACAACCGAGGGATGCAAACAGTTTGCCAAGA
The DNA here is from genome assembly GCA_963969515.1 of Yponomeuta evonymella. Classification (NCBI taxonomy): domain Eukaryota; kingdom Metazoa; phylum Arthropoda; class Insecta; order Lepidoptera; family Yponomeutidae; genus Yponomeuta; species Yponomeuta evonymella. Next base: position 4,755,683 of record OZ018363.1, read on the forward strand.
TTTACTTAAAATGATGCACGATATAAAAAATGATGAAGACAGGAATGTACTACATGATGATGACTATGAATGCAACATAAATAATAACCAAAGAAACAGTGATTCTGAAATATTCTATCGTGAATAAAAAGAACAGGCACGTAATGCACCAAAACAAAGCTGGTCTGATAAACAAATCCCATCTTCATTCGGTTAGCCTCCAAGAATTGCAAGAAAATAATAAGTACATCGATAGACGATGCCTAACTGAGGATTTTATAATGTCCGGACAGGAATCTTTTCTTACAATACCGGACTTCCATAATAGCTGCTTGCTACTCTTGACCAAATAGTAAAAGAGGAGGTACGTGTATCATAATGAGAAGACCGGACGAATGAAAAGAGCTAAAAAACGTAGAATACACGTCCACTGACTCTGTTTTTGAATGTTGTGCCATAGAGTCAACCATTAACCATACAATAATTGAATGCATATATAGTGTACCTAAAGATAACAATTTACAATATTTTTTTTATCATTCATGAAATCGCCTATCCGCGGTGGGCACACGTGGTGATTAAGCCCATATTCTCTCTCTGAGAGACTACATCTAGCCGCCCCAACCAAGCTATCAATGGCAGTTAATTGAAGCCGTCTTACCTCAAAGTAGCCATTGCCCTTATGGAGCTGCACTCCGATCCTCAGCAGCTTGTCCTGGGACAGCTTAGGCTGGTCGTAAAGCTGAATGTCACGGAACTGAACCGAGAGCGTACGGCGGGTATGGCCTAGGTGCATCGCCATTGTGTCCCACACGCAGACCAGAGCTCCGCTGAATGGGTACAGGGTCTCATCTGTGGTGAATTAAAATGTTCGTGAAGTCGGAAATTATGACTTGATTGACTGGTTCGGCATCATGTTTCGTATTTAATTCTGTGCCACTTCGTCCGATGTAATTGATTATAACACTTAGTAGAGTAGGTAGCTGTAGGCCTAGAGTACCTCTCTGTAGAATTTTAGCCCAGGAATGTGAAGATAGCAACGTAGCTCACACAGAAACAACAATTTAAACACTAGATGACGCTGACGGTATTCTGTATCGCGATTTGTTTGTGCTCATAATGTCGCGCAGATGCCTTCGCAAATTATAGAGTTTTATGATCAACATCTTATGATCAACATCTTGAACAAAATATGAGATCACTCTGAGGCACCTCTTTCTTATAAAAATCGATAATGAAAAAAAAATTTTTTTTTGAAGATTTAATCGGGAGGTTTGGGCATTGCCCTAAATATTGACAATATGTAGTCAGGTACAAATGGTATTTCATTTTAAAGGTATACGATCAGTAAATATAATGCCACAATTATAAATTAATAATATTCACTGATTTCGTGTATTTGAATAGAATGTCATTCGACCTTCTAACGTCCGTTTCACACGTGGATAAAAGTGACTTTATACTTTTGAATAAAAAACGCCAAGATGTTATCTCGGTTAAACAAATGTAATTTTTTTTAAGTCTTTTTAGTTTTCATTATTTAAAGACTTCTTGCTTGGAATCGTGGTATCACTAGAAACCGACAGCTAGTTGGATCTCAGATGATGACGTACTTCCGTGCACGACCTATTTTCGGTTTCGTAGAGTCTGGTTCTTTGTTTTCGCTTTAAAAATTAATTACAGCAGCCAAAATCTAAATGCTCAGCCAAGACTCAAATTTACCTATTTTCTCAAAAAAAATCAAATAAAAACAGAACTTATTTTTTTTAGGACAATGCCTCTTGCTCAATGATCCAGTTGTTTTCAAATTTGTTTAGGTAATAAAATTTAGGTATCTCATGTTTGTTTCACCAGGCAGTTCACATAGCGAATGACAGGTTCAGATGGAGAGCACTCTACACCCATCCTCGTCATAGCGGCCACGATCCTCGGCATTGAGGGACCGAAAGATTGGATTGGATTTAATGTAGGGCTATATATACTTGAATTTAAAACTCAAATTAAAATTTGATCTCCTCACGTTGCAGATGTGAGTGAGTCGTGAGTAAACGTTTATTGATAAATTTATAGATGGCCAAGCACGTTGGCAATTGCAACGAAAGATCTCCACTCTAAATAAAGGATTTTGGGCTAAATGATGTAACATATAGAGAAGGAAAAATCCTGGTCGTACGATGCAAGTAAATCGCAATGTAATCTGTGTACTTACTGTGTACTTACTTACTTTTGTGCACGTTCCCTTTGAAGTAGCTGTGCTCGTCATCATGCAAGGAAATGGTAAAGTTAGCCTCAGCAGCGGTCCTCCTGCATGCCGCCTTGTATAGGGGCACTGACCTATTGGAACAAGAGCAGGTAATACGTTACCAGCTGACCAACACAAAAAAGTGGCGTCAGACGTCCACTGACTCACTTACACAGTTATGACATGCATTCCACAAAGCTTTAAGGATTTTAGAAATCTTGAGTTTGACTGCCAAACGATTTCGCCAATAAAAATCAATGACATGATGTGTGTAAAATAATAAAGAATATGTCTAGACATCGCGAATCAAAAAAACAGAAGTATTTTACAATGCGGGGTATTTACCACACTTCGTTGTGAACCCATTCAACGTAGTGCGAGATGGATGGAGTCTCAGACGATACTGGAAACTGAATCTTCGGGTAGAGTGCATTCACCATTGGGTTGAAGCCTTGCATGTACAATCTGAAAAAAGATAGTAAAAATAACCCTAAATAGGAAATCCTTAGCCTAAGTGACTTTCTAACTAGCGTCACCAATAACAAAAATTATCATCATCATCATCATCATCATCAGCCCACCGCTGTCCACTGCTGGGTATAGGCCTTTTCCCCCAAATACCATGTCTCACGGTCCCTCGCCATCCGTATCCACGGACAATCCACCGACTCAACTACATCGCCCGACCATCAAGTTAAAAAAAAAATATTATTATAATATTATAAAAATGAAACTGTACACTATGAAAATATTAAATAATATTCATCATCAGCCGTTTGACGCATACTGCAGGACTCCTTCGTGGTTTTCATAACCATGAGGGGTTTTGCCATAATCGCCACCCTTGGCAGACGGGTTGGCGATCGCAGTTTGCGGTTGAAATCATAGCAATTTGTTACAAAAGTTGGAATAATAGCAATTTGTTGAATTGAGAAAGGAATGCTGCGTTGGTTTGGACATGTGAAGAGGATGAAGGAAGAAAGACTGACGAAACAAATAGATCGAGCGAATGTGGGTGAAAGGGCCGGTAAGGGATGACCCGGACGGCCATACTTCGACCAAATAGGGGATGTATAAGCAAAGGGCAAGATAAAAAATACCCGAATCCGGCGTGCGTGCATGCAACGACTAATGAATGTTGAGGAAGTGAAAGTGATCTGTCAGGATCGTAGCAAGTGGCAGTCCCTGGTCTCTGCCTACCCATCTGGGATACAGGCGTGAGTTTATGTTGTTGTATGTTGTAGAACTTACAAGTACTTCAGGCGGTCCCATTCTAAAATCTAGAAATGTTAAGTCTGTAATTATGTTACACACGGTTTGATCACTAACCCAGCCGCTCAACTCACTTTCCAACAGCTTCAACCACGAACAGGGCATTGTCCAGGTGCCCGCGTCTCGTCAGCGGGATGTTGACGCAGGACGGCGGCAGGGATCGCTTTAGGATAGCCTGGAGCAGGCCGTGCGGTGCCACTTCTACCAGTACAGCGCTTTCCGGGATCAGCTTGGCCGTTTCCTCGAAGAGGACTGGGCTCTAGGGGGTTCCGGAAGATCAGAGATAATGCACGCTACTAAATTTACTGACTTTGTAAAAATTGTAAGGATTGTTATACGCTTAGTTGTTCTTATTCAGACCCGTGAAGAATAGGTAAAGTAACGATATTTCCTCTATTACTATATACCAGATAGTAATAGGGGTTAAAGTATGAAATTGCCGTTTTATTGCAATAGGTTCTTTGAATTGACATAGAATCTTCATGGTTTGAGGTTTTCGAATGAAACTTTTTTCAAATGGTTTCTATGATGTTCTTTTTTTAAAAAATGTGAAACATTTGAATATCGACTTTCAATTGTTTTTGTTATTCAATTTAGACAAGAAAGATGGATACTGCGAAAATTCGAGTGATTTTTGACTACAAGTTCCGACGCGGAACTAACGCGGCAGAAACAGCCCGCAATATCAATGCTGCATTTGGAGAGGGGTCTACTAATGAACGCACCGTGCGATTTTGGTTTAAACGCTTTCGTGATGGAAATTTCGACTTAAAGAACGAGCCACGAGGAAGACCGCCCACACAGGTTAATAACGATGAATTAAGAGAGATAAAGGAAGCCGACCCTAGTCAAACTACCCAGGAATTAGCGGCATGGTTTAACGTTACCTTACCCACAATATTGACTCACTTGCGTCAAATCAATAAAATAAAAGAATACGAAAAATAGGTGCCTCATAATCACTCGAATTTTCGCAGTATCCATCTTTCTTGTCTAAATTGAATAAAAAAAACAATAGAAAGTCGATATTCAAATGTTTCACATTTTTTAAAAAAAGAACAGCATAGAAAACATTTGAAAAAAGTTTCATTCGAAAACCTCAAACCATGAAGATTCTATGTCAATTCAAAGAACCTATTGCAATAAAACGGCAATTTCATACTTTAACCCCTAATATTACCGTTTCACTTATATAATTAAACTTACGAAATTATATTTGTTTTTTGTGTTTGTTACAAACAACACATCACATAAGGACAAACTATATTAAATTAATATAATAGGAATAAAAAGAAAACTGAAGAGCGTAAGGCATGATAACAGTTAAGTCCTAAGCAAACAGTAAAAACTATTTTAAAAAGAGGGGCGGGGGGCATTTATAATAAAATGAAAATAGTTACTATTATGCAAATAAATAATATCGTTCGTTATAGTAATTTAAAAAAAATTAAGAGTACTACGAATACTAAGAGAATTAATTTTGTTAACAGAAAAGCGTAATCTTGCAGCCTATTTTTCTCCGAATTTGATCCAAATGTTTTCTTGAGACATATTCTAGGATTTTTCAAAAGTCTGTATAATTTGTACATGATCACTTAACTTACAAGTAAGTTATTAGTATGATATTCAGCCGAAGACAACTTGGCCAAGGGCTCATCCCATTTATCTTGTGGCACGGACGTGGAAAGCCATTTTTCGGACCGACATCTGGGTCTTTTGATTACTTCCTTCAAATATTTCAGCAGACTCGGACCTGAAAGTGAGGGGCTCCTATATTATGTGCCATTACTTGAAAATAATCTCTAAAACACATCTAAAATGAGGAATAGGCCAAAGATCACACACAACACAACTCGTTCTATATAAAAAAATATAGAAGAAGTATAGAGATCCATACCGGCTGCCTTGATATACCGTGAATGGTACGCAATGTTGGAGCAAGGGACCTCCTTGGCGAAGATGCCTTGCTTGGTCAGAGCGGTTACAAACTCCTGCATCAGCTCACTGGGCCCAGAGATGGTGCAGGACTCGGGTCCGTTGTGGCACGCTACTTCGATCTCTGGTGGGCATTTGGAGATGATCTGAAAAATATTATAAGTAGTGAGAAATGGTTGCCATCGGGTACTCTCTATTTCTCTGTTCTGTGCTCTTTGTATACAGGTATAGATCGTGGTTATACAATCTACAGACGCGACATACAATTTTGTAAGTGGATGCATGCAAAGAGTTCTACAGACAACTGAGGGTTCATGGTTCTTCTCACTCGTTTTGAAAGACGAGAATCGGTCACTAACCTGCCATGGGTGAAGACATTAATTAAAATAAAGTGACAGCGCTAAACGAGGCGCGATCGGAGAGCATAAGAAAAGCTCTAATTAGCTTGCCGACAAGCAGGAATTACTGATTGCTAAACTGAACATGACTGTAACCTTGAGCACAAGCAGCCCAATATACCTTTCACTGCAGAGCATGGGCCTGCTCTCAGAAAAAACAGTATGGGTTTAACCACAACGCGTGCTCACGTGGATAGGTGAAAATCTCAGACGCACAGGTTTACTTACGATTTCTTTCTTCATAGTTAACGAGTGGTATAGTATTACTACTACAAATTTACAAATGTATGTAACTTATGGTCATTGGTACATACCGGTATCGTACCAAGGACCTATCAAATGTGTGGTCCAAATGAGTCCGCTTGTTTGCTTTACCCATCAATCGTAAGGCACTTGGAGTAAAATTAATATATGTCTTACATCTTTGTATCCAACACCGACCGCAGCCATAGAGCCCTTGATGAAGGGAGTCTGCACTGAAACCAGACCTCGGCTGTAAGCTGACATAATTGTCTCCTCCGCAGTAAGGCACCCATCGGCGTATGCGCAGCCGAGTTCGCCCACACTGTGACCTGGTAGAGGTTTAAAGACATTAAAATATTTGAGGAGAAATGTGTACCTAATACACATTGCTCTAAATATTGAAAATAGTTACAAATTATACTTTATTTTAAGGTATAAGGGCAGTAAATATATTGCTACAATTATAAATCAATAGTTTTTACTGATTGTTTGTATTTTTGGAAATAAGTGTTTGACTAATTCGACATTCTAACGTTCGTTTCACACGTAAATGTAAGTAGGTTTCATCATCATCATCATCATTAGCCATTTGACGCCCACTGCAGGACATAGGCCTGCTTCGTGGTTTTCATAACCATGAGGGGTTTTGCCGTAATCGCCACGCTTGGCAGGCGGGTTGGCGATCGCAGTATACGGTTGGAATCTCAGGAATACGCTGCTGCCCGTCTCCTGGTAATTTATTTCCTTAGTCGCCTTCTACGACATCCACGGAAGGAAATGGAGTGACGCTATTCTTAATCCGGCACCACGGTAAGTAGGTTTAATATTTTTTAATTAAAAAAGCCTAGATATTGGTTCTATATTCCGTAGAAAAAAACTAAAATGATATTATATTTTACGTTTGCAAATATAAGGTGTCTTTTTAGTTTTATTCATTTAAAAAATTCTTGTTTCGAGTCATAGTATCACTAGAAACTGACAGAATCTCAGTTGATGGCCTACTTTCGTGCATGACGTACTTCCGGTTTCGCAGCCTCTGGTTCTTTTTTTTTTTCGCTTTAAAAATTTATTAAAGCAGCCCAAATAGAAATATTAAGCCCAAGCTCTAAAAATTAACTATTTTCTTGAAAACAAATTAAACAAAAAGATAACAATATGTTTGGGACAATCTCACTGTACAGGATATAAGAGTAGTCGAATTACTGAAGGTGATAATATTCAGACCGTCGCAATCAATCCTTGAATGTGCCATTTGCACTATTGTTGGTGCTTGCATTATAATGTGCATCTTTGGTGGTGCAAACAACACAAAGTGGTATGAAATTGAGGGTCTAAAACTTTGTCAATAGAATTGATGACCATATTGACCATACAACCATAAACCATTCCAGTGGTCATCAACTGAAATATAAATAGGATAAAACTACCTTCGCTCTCTATCACTTTCTCCCTCTTTCTCTCTATTTCTTAAAGAGCTCTATCGGTTCAAATATACAAGCCTGCTAGTACCTATATGTGACCTCTTAGATGATCTTGTTTCACGTAATAAAGTAGAGCGAGAAGGTGCAACACTTGATCAAGCTCACAGTGTTAAGATAAGTTAAGAATATTCCTTAAATGTACATCAGAAAGTAGCAAAGACACAATAGTTACAGTTACTGTTATTTTAGTAAAGTTGAAATCGTGCCTGGTAGTATAAATCCTCGTCTTTTTGTGTTCTGAGGTACGAACAGTCATGGAAGAGGTACACACTATATACGTCCTACTATAGGGTATAAGCCTTCTATTGGAGAGGGATGCAGATAATATCGGCACAATATTATATGCTTACCAATGATATTATCGGGAACGATCCCCAGCTCTCTCAGGACGTCCGTCAAACCGATCTGCACGGCTGCGATACCCACAAAAGAGTGCAGGATGTTGTCAAATATGGCCTTGTCGGTGGAGGTTATGATGTGAACGATGTCGAGTCCCTTCGGCTGGAGGGCTTTGTGGCAACTGAAGACAAAGATATTTAAATAAAAACCGGACATGTGCGAGGAGGACTTACGTCTTGGACAAGCTAATACAAACTTAACTTTAAGATCAGTTTGTAATTTTTTTTTTTTTTAATAAGTGCATATGGTTTTAGAATTTTCACCCTTATTTCTGCACAAAGATAATATTGCTTCTTACCAAATATTAATCATTCTCGGTCAGTGGAAAGTACTTACTCAGCAGATTTACATAAATGATGATGTCTTTAGATTGCATTTACTTAAATTTTACCCAATAAATAATCGCGGTTAGTCCCGTTTAGTATAATTACTATTAACTTAAAAGTTTGAATACATTTAAGACCATTTAAGACTTCAAGGGACCATGGGCCTAGCTAAACTTTATTCGTTTCTAAGTCCTTAGCAGACGGATAGACGAACAGCAAAGTGATAAGCGTATAAGGGTTAATATTTGCTTCCTTTACAACGAATAACAGAATGGGTATAACTACCTACATTAGATAGTTTAGTGTAGAGAAGAGAAAATAACACTTCATTACTCACATATTTCCCTAAGAGTTTGGATGGCCCTATCATTCGAAAGTGATCTCTTCTAGACGACCAAAAAGGAAACAAAAAGGATTCAATTCAAAAAGAAGACAAGAAAGCAGTTCAATTGAGGCCCGGCATGCAATACGATTTCGCTACGCATAATATGATGGGTATTAAGTTTAACTGAGAAATGGTGTTTTTAAATAAGAGTGATATAAATATAAGATCCAAAGGCTCACCGTTCAATCGCAGCCGCAAAAATGGGGATGCGCATGAGTTGCGTGCCCATCCCGGCCCACTGCGAGCCCATGCCGCTATACACGAACCAGAGCGGCTTTTTAGCGTCGTCAAAATAGTCCATCGTCTCCGCCAGGCTCACGGTCTCATTCTGCTCATTGGTTCCTGAATTAGTCGAGAGAGAGGAGAGCTTGAGTGAGGTGAGACAAAGACTACAATCACAGATTACACTCTACAGTTCTTAAATCTGCAGTCAGTGTCATTGCAATCGGAAAAGCTAATTAGGATAGCGGATGAGTAGATGTGAAAGTCACGATTTATGGGTTGGGAAGTCATCTAGATAGAACTGAATTATGTTAGACGTATTATCTCGTTCAATTTAAAATTAGGCAAGGTAATGAGGAATCGACTTCGAATAGTGCAACTACATCCAAAATCCAACTAATCTCATCCCACAATACTAGAGTTCGTGAGGATTTTTTTGCAACTTTATTAACAATCAATCTAAATGCATTAGAGTATCATTTGGTACAGCCACACGTAGTGCCACATGTGCCACGGTAGTGCCACACCGACCCCTGATGCCATTCTGGGTGGACAGCTGTAGTCTAGACCCACCAGCTGCAGAGTTCCTGACAATGACGCCTAGTACAAGACCATTATGTATTCAGATACAATAGGTGTATGCTTAGGCAGTAGACTTAAAATAATTTAAAGCAATACAGTATTGTATTGTATTTTGATACGAATAAAATTCGAAACTTTATATTGACTAGGGACACAACGCATGTGAAACTTTCTTCAAAGCGTCAGATTGTCTAATTAATGGCATTCAATATTTGTGACCCCATTATTGTTAAGACAATAAAAAGTTTTACTTGCAGAACGAGGCTCTTAAAATGACTGCTGATTTAAAATGTCAGCGCAGACAACACCTTGAAAAAACTTAGCTAACCAAAACGTACAGGGTGGGTTTTTTGGTAAATTACTAGAATTAGAGTTGTTCTTAGAACAACATTGAGTGGATGTACTGTGTCACTGAGCACTGGCTACTAAGTCCCAAATGAATTTTTCCGTACATAATTATGAAATAGCCAGTTACTTCTACTTCTACTAGCCAAAAACCACTAAACGGAATGAAGTAAAACTTACTAGAATCGTAGCTTAGGTTCTCGTGAAACATATAAGCTACATAACATGACCTCCCATGAAGTCCATGGGGGGCTAAGAAAATCTCCATAAATTATGAGGTCAATGAACAGTGGTTTTACCACAATGACGGATACATTTAACCAGGTTATGAAGAACCAGTCAGTATACGCACTACCCGTCGGAAATATCTTTGTTTGTCACCGTGGGAATCACCATATTGCTGTGTGTCTAAATATTTCCACCGGGTTTTTCGGTATGCAAAATTGTGTCTCTTTTTGTACAATCTACAATCATGTCGTAAGATTAGAATTATGATCTTAAAAATTGACACATAAGGCTTAGTGTTATTTCACAGACAAATGTAATAATTAAAATAAAAAATTAGGATACAAATTTTGTGTGAGAATTTCTGCCAACCTGAAAAGAGATATTAAAATAATTTTTTTTTGTTATTACGATACACTTCCGGGTAAAATTCTCCTTGCTGATACACTTCCGGTTAAAATTCTCCTTGCAGTAAACTTTTCTGTGAATTTTTAGTCCGATTCACCAACACATGGCTGTATGTAGGTATGACTCCTTTGCCTATCCCGTAAAAGAAACAAATAAAAAAAAATAGAAAGCGGACCTACGCAGTTTGGATTTGTTGAGCCGCCATTATTAGTTTACAAATTTTTGTGTGCGGCTAAAAAAATGGAATGTTGGGGCATTGCATACATTTCTACAATAGAAAGATAAATAAAATAAAAAATGTGTAATTAAAAATGCACACTTCATGCCAAAAGGGCTACTTTAACAATGACAATGATGTCTAGAATTAAAGCCATTTCAATACATGAGTTCTGGGTTTTAGAATAATTATGTAAACTCTTTTTAAAAACCTATTTAGACGTTAAAAATTCCACTTATGCCGGGACTTGAACCCGCGGCCTCTGGCTAACCGTGCCAGCGCTCTCCCAACTGAGTTAATTGGCAAGTGCAGGCATCGGTGAAAATTTTAGCCTCTAAATAGGTTTTTAAAGTGGTCTTCAGCTCGGGTTAGTGCAACAAAAAGAACATAATTACGTGTTAATTCAGACCTAGAAAAGACTAACGGTATTAGAAAAGAAAACTAATTACTAACTATGTGATGTTACACTAAGTTTGTATCATATCAATAACTTAATCTATATCAAGGCCGGGAAGCTGGGAAAAGCATGTATTGCAGTGGGCGTCAAATGACTGGTGATAATGATGATTATAACAATAACTTACCAAGAATTATGAACCCTCTCCCCAAATGTCCAGATATATTCTTTTCATGAATCTTGTGCAGCAGACCGATCTCCTCAGGGTCGATGGGTCGCGACTTCAGGTCCTTGAAGACTTTTTCCACGGCTGACTCCTGACGTCCCGAGAAGGTCACCAGGTGTGGGATGCTGGAGCGATACCGGGACAGGTCCTGGATATCAGGTAGGCTATCAACTAACCAGCTCAATTTCCAAATCCAGCATTTTGTTTGATTTAGGAATATAATTAAATTATATCGACAAAATGAAATCAAACGTAAGTCGCTAATTTTAGATCCATACAAAATAAACAATCTAAACGTTAACATTTTGCTACATTTATTAATTTACCACGTGAACTGATGACGAGATTTATATTTTTCTCTTAATAATGCTTAAGTTACCTACTTCTACCAACAGTATATTTAACATAATGCAGTCTATTTATTTCCCAACGTAGGGAACGGGTTTTCTCCAATTCACCACGCCTACCGTTTCAATCGCTGAGGTATGCGAACACTCAGGTTTCCTCACCACGTTTTCCTTCACAGGTAGCGAATGGTATTGCGAACAGTACTTATAATGAACTAGCTTTTGCCTGCGACTTCGTCCGCGTGGACTTTAGTTGATAAGAGCGGTTCTAAATAAATTGTATTGACTTGTATTTGTACTAAGTTATAAATATTTTACTCCGCGCACCGATTTTGGGTCCCCTTTTCACCCCTTTAGGGGTTGAATTAAAAAAAAAAACTGTGTATTATCTGTACATTTGTATTAAGTTCAGTAATCCGCGGTGGGCACGTGTGGTGATTAAGCCCATACTCTCTCTCTGAGAGAAGGCCTGTGCCCTACAGTGGGACGAGTATAGGCTGCTTATGATGATTAAGTTTGAAGAAAATCAGACCAAAAATATGATACTCTCCTTAAAAACTTGGGCACCTGTTTTAACCCTTTTAGGTATTGTTTTTGAAAAACCGTGAAATAGATGTCTCATCAATTTTACGGTTATATCTGACCACATATAAATTTGGACACCTAAAGTAGTGAGAGGGGTCTCACTCCTTTAGGGGTTGAATTTTGTAAAATTTGTCCTTATTTTCATCTGTGCAAATTTCAGTTTTCTTAGCCTGCAGGTTTTGGCTGGGCGTTGAATTGAATTGACACAGAGTTTACAGAATTACTTCTGTGAAGTTTTGAATAAAAATTTCAATCTAATCTTTTTTCTCCATACAAACTTTGGACCCCTGTTTCATCCCCTTAGGAAGTGAATTGTAGAAAATGTGTGTCATCAATTGTGTTGACAAAGATGAAGTTTCAGTAAAATCAAACCACAAAATATTTTACTCCTCTTATAAAACTATGGCACCAATTGTCACTCTCTTAGGGTTGAATTTTGAAAAAATGAGGAACATGTGTTTCATAAATTTTATTGAAGAACATTTGTACTAAGTTTTAATAAAATCTAATCACAAATATTCTACACCATCATCATCATCATCATCATCAGCCATTTGACGCCTACTGCAGGCCATAGGCCTCCTTCGTAGTTTTCATAAACATGAAGGGTTTTGCCATAATCGCCACGCTTGGCAGGCGGGTTGGCGATCGCAGTATGCGGTTGGAATCTCAGGAAGACGATGCTGCCCATCTCCTGGTAACTGTCCGTGCGGCGCCGGATTAAGAATAGCGTCACTGCATTTCCTTCCGTGGATGTCGTAGAAGGCGACTAAGGAAATTAATTACCAGGAGAAATATTCTACGCCCCGTACAAACTTGGGAACCCCTTTTAGGGGTTGAATTTTGGAAAACTGTTAAAAACGTGTTTCATAAATTTTATTGAAGAATTTTTTTACTTTTTCAATAAAATCTGACCACAAATATTTTACGCCCCGCACAAACTTTGGCATTCCTTTTCACCCCTATCGGGGTTGAATTAAAAAAAACTGAGAAATACAGGTTTTATAAATTTTATTGAAGAACATTTTGTACTAAAGTTTCAACAAAATCTGACCACCTATTTTTTTCGCCCCTTACAAAATTTGGCACCCCTTTTCACCCTCTTAAGGGTTGAATTTTGGAAAGCTCAAAATTATGTGTTTCATAAATGTTATTAAAAACCTTTTGTAATAAGTTTTAATAAAATCCAACCACAAATATTCTACTCCCCGTTAAAATTTGGCACCACTTTTAAGGTTTGAAATTTGTGAAACTGTGAAATGCTGTTTCATAAATTTTATTGAAGAATATTTGTACTAAGTTTCAATAAAATCTGACCACAAATATTTAACGCACCATACAAACTTTGGCACCCCTCTTCACCCTCTTAAAGGTTTAGGAGTAACTTCGGAGTACTCCTGCGAAGTTTTGAATAAAATGGTCTAACTAATCTTGCTTCTCCATAGAAACTTTGGACCCCCGCTTTACCCCTTTTGGAGATAAGTTTTGAAAAATTCTTTCTTACTGCACACCTAGACCTAGAAGCCTATGTGCTAAGCTTGGAAGCTCTAGACTCAGCGGTTTGGGCTGTGCGTTGATATGTCAGTCACTAAGTTTCTTCTTTTATATATTTAAACTGGGGGGCGAGCCCCCTGCGCGCTGCGCGCGCCAACCCCCAGCCGCTCCGAGCTTTGCTCTCCGCGGCGCTTGGCCTACGGCCTCGCTAGACACCTGTGGTTAGACTTGTCGCATGGGTAACGGTCGGCCTTTGACCTCGTCACGGAGATGTTCCTCAAACTCGCTTCGTGGAGGTCGGCCTTCGGCCTCGCAAGTTTGTCCCATCTGCCTTTTGCGTTGTTACTTGTACACCGGAACATGTATGGTCTCGGCCTTCGGCCTCGGCCTGAACGGAGCACGGCCTTCGGCCTCACCGCGACGGGGTTCCTCGTGCCCGCTTCGTGGAGCTTGGTTTTCGGCCTCGCGAGTTTCTCCCATCTGACTTTTGCGTTGTGACTTGTTCGCCGGAAAGTTTATGGTCTCGACCTTCGGCTTCGGCCTAAACGGAGCTCAACCTTCGAGCTCACCGTGGCGAGGTTCCTCGGGCCCACTTCACAGAGCTGGGCTTTCGCCCTCGAAAGTTTGTCCTATTTGATTATTGTTTTAAATTTTGTAGTAAAAGACGATTTTCAGTAAAAATTCTCTTCACTAAAAATTTTTAATCATCGATATCTCGGCCACCATCTTGAATTTTAAAAACGTCCGATTTTTCCAATTTATCTGGGTCTTTTGGCAACACGATGCCGTTTATAGCACATCTCCAGCATATGCCCAGTTGGCTGCCGACTTAATTGCGCAGACGTCAAAAAATGGCCAATTGTCGGGCGGCCATATTGGCGCCAATTCAAAATGAGAATTTCGAACGCCAAAATTTTTTTTCCACAATTTGTTTATCAAAAGTTTGCCCATTCCAAATTTGATCCAAATCGGCCGGTAAACAAAAAAGTTGGCCCATTCGTCTAAGAGAAGGCATTCGAAATAAAAAAATCGGCTTCATAGGATGGCTGTACATCATATATATTTCCTACAACTTTCTCATACATTACTTTTTCGTAGGTTTCTGAGAAAACGTAAAGATGATAAATCAGTCAGTCAATCAGTGAGTATACCGGGTTGTAGCTATGCATATTAGTAAAGGCATAGTCTGCCTGCATAAGATGATTTTGTACCGTTAATTAATGCATACATACGAGTAGAATATGTGCATAGAATAAATGTTCATGATATTAATCAATTAAATTTCATGTTAACTAACGAATAATTGAGGAATGTAAATAAGTATCTATGTACATACACATACACTACATAGTATTATGCAGGTACTTACGATTTTTTGCATTTTGAATGAAAAGCAAACACAAAACCACTGTCTTGCTGCACCTTGAAACATACTAATTATTGGATACAGAAAGATTCTCGATGGGTACTTCCCCCGTCGCGCCCCCCGCCCGCATATCGCACTCGCCTTGGTAGTAGGTCACCCCATTTCATCGCTCTTAGGGATTAAATTTTGGAAAACTGAGAAATATGTGTTTTATAAATTTTATTGAAGAACAATTTTGTGTTTGTTTCAATAAAATCTGGCCACAAATATTTTAAGCCCAACACACACTTTGGCATCCCTTTTCACTCTTTTAGGGATTGAATTTTGAAAAACTGAGAAATATGTGTTTCATAAAAAATTATTGAAGAACATTTGTTTCAATAAAATCTGACCATAAATATTTTATGCCTCGTACAAACTTTGGCATCCTTTTTCGTGATCTTAGGGGGTGAATTTAAAAAAAGCCTGAAACACGTAAGTAAGTACTTATTTACCGCCAGGAGTACTCCTGCAAAGTTTCGAATAAAATGGTCTAATTGTTTCTCCATACAAACTTTGGACCGCCGTTTCACTCTCTTAGGAAATGAGTTTTGCAAAATCCTTTCTTAATGCACCCATAGACCTTATAAGGAACCTTTGTGCCAAATTTGGTGTCTCTAGATCTAGCGGTTTGGGCTGTGGGTTAATATGTCAGTCAGTCTCCAATCAGTCACTCAGTCAGAATCTTCTTTTATATATTTAGATTAAAATGAAGTTAATGCTTTCAACTTTTGAGAGTTTCCTACCTTGGGTTTGTAGTTTCCATGCAACAAAACATGCACATTGAGGCCAGTAACAGAGACGCTGTTGATAGCAGTGTAAGAGCGGTTGAACTTGTGGTGCTCCGAGATGATTTTCATGCTGCCATCGAGAAGAGCCTTGGTGTCATCACGGGGTGTTTGGAAGTGGAGGTTTGCAGCTAGTTCGCCCTTTTGGTAACCGAGTAGGACCTACAATAGAATAATAAAAGTATCACAAGTAAGGCAAAGACTCAAGAGATTATAGACAAGATTGGGACGGAACTAAGTTATGTGAAAGCAAAGATACATAAATAGAGCCAATGGGCATTGTTCAGGGAGGCATCGACTGTCGTAAAGTGAAAACCATTTCGAGGAATAGGGATACTGATTACTATTAGAGGTTTAAATAAGTAAAATAAAGACGGATTATTAATATTTATCGCAAAAAATGTATAACCTTCATTTGTCTTTCAATTACGTCATCGTTGGCTCTAATGCGGTAGTTCCACTATCTTCAAACATAAAAAATTAATACATTCGTTCGTTCAACAACTGTCAAAAGTGTCAAATTCTTAGATACAGTGAAGACAACCTCAATTCTCAACAAATATTCAAGTAATTTGAATAATTATTACGAAGGAGACGCTAGCTTGGTATTTACATGAATTTAATACAATTCTTGGTTATTGGCAATATGATTAGAAAAGAAAATATCGGTAAGTAGTTGACACTGATTGACATTTGTTTGTCATTGTCAAACGTCAGAGTATTTTTATTTTTAAAAAACATGAAAAAAGGCAAAGGAACGTGCATCATTATGCCAGTGGTGACGTCATACTTACTAAGCTATTAGAAATTTTAAGTAATTAATAAAAAAATAATGGCATCGAAAATTAAGAAAATATTCAAATTAGTTTATTATATTAGTCTATATTTTCGATTTATAGAATAAAAAACATGGGTGAACAATGCCCATTGCTGGACATGAGTTGATAGATGAATACGGGTGTTCAATAATTAGTAAGAATGATATATAAACTCCTTGGATAGAGAAAAAGAAAATACTGGCAGGCATAGCCCACATATTTGTCGACATAATTAAATAAAAAAAGTTTGATGCTCTTTTGTTTCTTCAATCATAGAAGGTTCACAACGAGTAATCGAAAATGGAGAAAATTAAAGTTCATGCGGTAATTACATATTTGTTAAAAGATTTGCAAGATACGCTAGGGATACGACTGCAGTAACTGAAGAAATAATAAAGAATGTTAAAAAGATTGTTTTGGCGAATCTTCACACTACTGTTCGTTTTATAACTGAAAAACTAAAAATTTCAATAGGGAGTGTTCATAATATAATACATGAGCATTTGGGAATAAAAAAGTCTCAGCGCGTTTGGTGCCAAGGATGCTAACGGCCGAACAATAACGTTAGACAATAGTAAGGGCCTGCCGTTTTTACACTACCTGCTTGAACTATAAGTGAGAAATGTTCCACAGGGCAGATAAGGCCATACCCAATATTGTAAAACATAAAATATTTATTATCTGTGCCTGTATTTTCTCAAAATAAATAAATAAAATTAAAATTAGAACAAAAACGAACCAGTCTGAGAATGTCACAAAGCTGTTTGGAACTGTTGCAAAAAGATCCTGACCGGTTTTTGGCTCAATTTCTAACTATGGATGAAACATGGCTTCACCATTACGACTTTGAAACAAAACAACAATCCATGACTTGGAAGAGACCATCATCACCGAACCCTACGAAATTCAAGGCCGTTCCATCCGCCGGCAAGATCATGGGTCCTATATTTGCGTGATGAAATACGCGAAAAACGTAGTGGCAAACTCGCTGAAGTTCGCACAAGTCCAAAGTTGCGATGGCCGTCATCAATGATGCTAGCTTCGAATTAATTGAACATCCTCCATATTCTCCAGACCTTGCACCAAATGACTTTTATCTGTTTCCGAGATTGAAAGAATATCTAAGAGACCAGAAATTCGACGATGATGACGCAGTGATCGCCTTCAGAGAATCAAGATCAAGATTTTTTTAAGGACTTTTAGGTTTCCATCTTATTCATTCTCACTACTTACCCCACAAACTCCCCTAGTAATCGACGGAGAGTAGGGTGTTTTTATGAACTTACCTTAGTTATAGCAGATATACCAGACGCAGCTTCTGTGTAACCGATGTTAGACATAACACTTCCCACAAGCAAAGGCTTTTCTCTGTTCTTGCAGAATACGTTGCTCAGGACTTCTAGTTCACATTTATCAGCAGCGGGTATCGCTGAAATTACAAAGGAAATTTTATTTGGCAATAAGTTTTTAAACTATAGAATAGGATATAATGGGCCATGTCCATGTTTGTTAAGTCATATTTGGTTAGAAGTGCACAGGGAAGTCTCCAACTATATAATTGTAAGCCAAGCAGTTTACCATTTCAGGAACTGTTCCGTCTTTGAGCTACAGGTGATGTAAATATGCGACCTACTTAAAATTTTTCATACCTTAATTAGGCTTATTCCATACAAAACATCTTGTTCCAAAATCTAACATCCCTCTTTCAGTGGCTAATACTACTTTTCTTGAATACTTTACTATATCTCACCTATCCCAAACGCTTCGACATACTCCACAGCAGAAGGAGGTACACCGGCATCATTATAGAATTTCTCGACGAATTTAGTAACTTCCTTGGGATCCCTGTAAGGTCCATACATCTGACCCAGTTCGTTGGACATTGGAGCGAATTCACTCTTTACATTGCACACATTTGCGTAGATCCTGCAAAAAGTTTCTTTTTTAGTTATATTTAGGTATTTGCAGTCCTACTGCATGCCATAGGCCTTATTTCAGTGAGGCCTTATACTTACCACCGTGGATTGGTGATTTTAAAATTAAAATCAGAATGGTTTTAATCAAAAAAGCTCAGAAACTATGACTTATTGAAAGTTACGAATTAGCCTTAAAAGTCCTCTAGTACCGATTCAAATAAACTAAAATCACTGGCAAAGAGTCTGTATATGCTTGCTGCAATGTACTAAGCCAGTTTAATATTTTATAGTTCAACTACTTTTTCAACAGCAAGACTGCTAATATCTTTTGTTCTTTATATTTTAAACAATTTTTTACAATTTTTAGTGTTAAGAATCTCCCGTGCGCTGCAGATTTTCAATTGACAGTTGCTATTTGATTGTTATACAAATTATTGTAATTCTAATATTTTACTATTTTAAGTATTTAGACCTCTGCGCATTTTTGCAGCTGACCTCACTGAGGAGCAACTAAATAAACTTGAGCGTCTCCAAAATTTCTGCATCCAGTTCATGCTTGGTTTTACTAAACTCAACAAGTAAACCCCATTCGGCTCCACTGAAATACACATATTCTTTCTCTTCTTTATTGCATTCAATGCAATGCGAGTTTCTCCACTCTTTCCATAGCCTGAATCTTAAACCTTCTCTTTAAACTCTATCCCACAGAACTCCATCCCACAGAACCAAATAAGGCACTTCCTTCACGGTTTAGGCAGTCCATTTATAGAATGACCTGCCCATGGAGGTTAGAAAAGCAAAAGTCCTTGTCTTGTTTTAAGGCATTAGTAAAATCCCACTACCTCACTGCTTGAACTGCAAACTGATGCTTATACATTGAGTAAAAAGAGTATCGGGAATGAATGATTTGTTTATATTCTATCTATCTATTCAAAAATATTATTTATTATTGATTAATTTATTTATTTGTATCACCACTCAACACCCTCGTAAACAGGGACCAAAATAGCTCTTTGATCCCTAGGGATGAAAGTGATTTGAATTTGGAATGTGGATATTTCTAATTAAAGTTCCAATCACCACAGAGATCAATCACGAACATTGTATGAACAAGGAACTGGCTGCATGATAAAGAAACCTGCGCGAGCATAATTAAAAAAATAATTGTGAAAAAATAAAAGACGCGTGAAATGGATTCCTACGCCTTTGTTCGTCATTGTTTAAATACTCAAATTCCAATTTTACTGAGTTTTTAAAAAAAAAAATAGTGTCGTCAAGTAGTGAGAATGAAAGTATTCAATTAACTTCATGGTACAAACTTTCTATTCTATTCTTATTCATAAGCACAGGGATCCTAGTTTGGGACCAGAACAAGTGATTGTATTGTATGGAAGTTATTATTGTTAGTATTATTAGTTGCACTTACTTATTTTTTAATACAGAAAAGAAATATACATTTCGAGAGCAACGCTATTTTAAGCTCGAGTGGTGTACTTTGAATCCCTCGCTACGATCCAATCCTACTCTCGCCTGAAAAATAGATGCTTGCACCCTGGGTAAATAATCTACTATTAATGTACTGTATCGCTTGTATTTAAAATAATTTAAAAACTCTTACTTTTACAGAAAGGTTATTTACAACTTAGGGCAACTTTCACTGCTACAACATCATAATCGCGAAAAAAATATATCAGCTACTCTAAAAATTATGTTGTCGTAGGATTCAACTTTAGTAGGCATGTATTAGGGGTTAAAGTATGAAATTGCCGTTTTATTGCAATAGGTTCTTTGAATTGACATAGAATCTTCATGGTTTGAGGTTTTCGAATGACACTTTTTTCAAATGGTTTCTATGATGTTCTTTTTTTAAAAAATGTGAAACATTTGAATATCGACTTTCATTTGTTTTTGTTATTCAATTTAGACAAGAAAGATGGATACTGCGAAAATTCGAGTGATTATGAGGCACCCATTTTTCGTATTTTTTTATTTTATTGATTTGACGCAAGTGAGTCAATATTGTGGGTAAGGTAACGTTAAACCATGCCGCTAATTCCTGGGTAGTTTGACTAGGGTCGGCTTCCACTATCTCTCTTAATTCATGGTTATTCACCTGTGTGGGCGGTCTTCCTCGTGGCTCGTTCTTTAAGTCGAAATTTCCATCACGAAAGCGTTTAAACCAAAATCGCACGGTGCGTTCATTAGTAGACCCCTCTCCAAACGCAGCATTGATATTGCGGGCTGTTTCTGCCACGTTAGTTCCGCGTCGGAACTCGTATTAAAAAATCACTCGAATTTTCGCAGTATCCATCTTTCTTGTCTAAATTGAATAACAAAAACAATTGAAAGTCGATATTCAAATGTTTCACATTTTTTAAAAAAAGAACATCATAGAAACCATTTGAAAAAAGTTTCATTCGAAAACCTCAAACCATGAAGATTCTATGTCAATTCAAAGAACCTATTGCAATAAAACGGCAATTTCATACTTTAACCCCTATTACTTAACAATTAATATTTTTTCAATTGAATTTGAGAAATCGTGATTTTGAAGTTACTTCCTCATTAAAATTTATTCATGTTAACCATTTTTTTTAACGAATTTAGTGTTATTTTAGTACCTAATAATTAAAACCCTGCATGATTTTTTGATTTAATATAATAACATAGCTTATGTGCTTCCATTTGATAGTGAACCCCAAAATGAAAGTTGTTCATCTTGATTAATAATAACAGTACGGGAAACCTAAAAATCTATCCTAGCGGGGTAATAACCTGGAGTAGTATGCAATGCAATAAGGAAATCAATTACCAAGAGATGGCCAGCAGCGTCTTCCTGAGATTCTAACGGCATACTGCGATCACCAACCCGCTTGCCAAGCGTGGCGATTATGGCAAAACCCCTCATGGTTATGAACACCACAAAGGAGGCCTATGTCCTGCAGTGAGCGTTAAATGGCTGATGATGATGAACATGCAATTGATCTACAGTTAAGATCAACTAGGCTTAAAAAACGCGTACTAGAATAATTTATTTAAGAAAAATATAACTTAAGATACATAAAGTTTTGTTAACGACTGTACGAAAACCCGCTTGATTTTGTAAAAAAAAATATTTTTATTTCGTTGAAGATTACGAGAAATTCCATCACAAAAATCAAATCTCATGTGTATTTGTGTCAGGACCACTTTCTAAGCAGTTTGCCATTGTTAATTTTTGAGAAGTATTCGTTACAAAATAATATAATACACAAAATTTATTGTGCACGTCATTGGTAGGTATATGCCGAAATCGAACTCAGGAACTCTAGAGCTTGAGGCAAGCAATCAAACGATTTAGCCAAGTCTGGAATCCAGAATCTGAGTTGATTGATATGATTTGGGCATAGCCAGCTGCAGCTGGCACGAATATTAGCTACTGCCTAGCGAAGGTAAAAATTTCCTGGGAATTGTATGCGCAGCTTCCGTATTCGTTTTCTCCTTATTCGTTGCACCTATCCATAAGGAGAAAATGGACTTGCAAAACAAATGTTTTGATCTCATTGGAGAAGCATGTTAAATAATAACCGATCGAAAAGTAATTCAAGTCACGTGGTATAAAAACGCTCCGTACAATTCGAGCGTAAACTATGATGAATGACTTCACTAACATGATGTTTTATTAGATAGACAGGTAAGTAGAGACAAACCTGTTAGCATCCTTAGCCTTTTGCAGGAACAAAACGTTGATGGCGTCGCTTCTGGCGCATCCATCTGCGTTCTTATCGAATGACTTGGTCTTACCATCCGTGCAAAGCGTGAGGATCCTGGAATGAATAACCAACCTTTGCATTAAGTACGTATACGTACTGAAGAAATGATTGATAGATAAAATAAACATAGGCAATTTTGTTTAGGTATATGTTTTTTGTTTCTATAGTGTATCAATTGATTAGGCTTTTTGAATGTTTAACTGAAGGTGTCGTATGTGGAAACGAGAAGTTTCAACTATAGAGGCTACCCTTGCATGAGAACTGGGAATTCAGACCACAGTTCTTGTTATGAGGACTCAAGGTAAAGATTTTTTCTTCCAAGCTACGAATTTATTAGCTTCGGTAAAAGTACAGAGTAATATAAAAAAAGTAGTTATGTAGTAAGAATCCCGCATTCATCCTCTTTTGAGTTTTACAATAATTTTATTGCCTAAGGTACAACAATATTCAATTTATGCCACAAACTTAATATATTTCTGTTTCCATTTTCACGATCACAGTGTTAAAGAGAATTTGTGTGGGCTTGGTAACCAACCGGTCTCCGCACTTTCAAGTCTATGGGCCTCGGGCTCCCTGCTTACATCAGTTCTTCCTTGGGAATTTAAAGCATTTTCACACCACCTACTTGACAATGCCAAATTACATAATATCATGCAAACCTTACGTAAAGCAAGTCATTAGAACCCTTCGCTTTAGCCGGGGTGTAACGTTGGGCCGAATCTCATTACAACCCGCTGGGTTATAATATTTTCACTTTTCATAGTTCTTATTGCAATGATCTTAAATTCGTAATAGTAGATCAACTAATACTCGAAGGCCGGGGCCGGCGCCGCGTCGATATTATTTGAAAATCAAACTTTTTCTAAAATCGAGCTGGCCACGGCAAGCTGAATGGAACACATTTGAAATTTAACAAAAGCCGCAAGTAAGCAAGACGCTGCAATAATATACGTAATAACTGCAAAGATTTTATAAAAATATATCAAAATAGAAGAAAAGTTCTGTTGAAATGTCGAGTGACGAAAGTGATTTAACTCCGGAGTCCATTAAATTGGATGCCTTGTGTCGACGCTGTTTTAGTAGCCTTGCTTTTTACTGTTACTTGAGAAAATTCAAACGTGAACGAAGTTTCGCTCTATGTGTTTTTACGTATTTTACATACTTTCAATCTGAGTTGAAGACGTTAATAGTAGATTATACACTTCGGGGATAAAGCCGTTTTTGTCTTGGGCGCGCTTGAACACCTCACTGCGCTCAGGACTCGTCTTAACACATAACACCCTCGCTGCGCTCGGGAGTTAAATCAGGGCCTATATTCTGTTAATGCGTTGTAGTAACATGACAACTGCACGAACATGGCGATTTCATTTCATGGCTGCTTTAAGTCTACGCGGGCACACGTATCAAACCTTCTAGGCGTCAATGGTATGAAAAAACACGTCACGTGACCCGACAGTGTACCTGTCATTATACTACAATGCACTAACAGAATCGAGGCCCTGGAGTCCTTCGTTACGTTCAGAATTCAATATCGCGCCCGTGACATAAAACAGTGCTTTATCCCCTCAGTGTATATACAGTGTATAATTAACGTCTTCAACTCAGATTGAAAGTTTGTAAAACACTTAAAAACACATAGAGCGCAACTTCTTTCACGTTTGAATTTTCTCAAGTGATAGTGTGCCACATCGCCGATAGGGGCGCAACTATGGCCCAAAAGGAGTATTCAGTTTAAATCACGGATCGCTGCCAGGCTGAATAAAATGTTATCGTCTAAAATACGCGAATCATTCCAAGATGTGTTGTGTGTAAGAAAATAAATTAAAATATAATTTGAAACTCGTATAACAAACAGTACGAAACAGAAAAATCTATCTTACTTTCCATAATGAATAGAAGACTGCGGATGCAAGCAGATGTTGGCACCTCCCACAATGGCGGCTTCACAGTCGCCCCGTGTGATGGCCTCGTACGCTCTCTCCAGAGCCGTCATAGAGCTGGCGCAAGCTGCGTCCACCGACAGCGAGGGGCCCTTGAGGTTCAGCCAGTAGGAGATACGGTTCGCGAACATCGCTTTGCTGCATCTGTTTCAGGAAAAAAATAATTTTATTATTAAGTTTTATACATTATAGGTACTACAAGTAGATGGGATTTATGTGCAGTGTAGATTATTTGTGCAGCGTCTATTAGAACGATGTTTAATATACTGAAATTATGCGGATGAACCATGAGCGGGATAATTTGATAAATAAAGTGAGAATAATGAGACCTTGAAGCAATGTCTACCTAGGTACAGGCCAAAAAGAGATATAAAGAGGTGGCTTGATTGCATAGGGGAAGATCTTAATAAGACGAGGAAGGCATCAGCGTGGAAGAAAGACGCATTGAACCGAGCGAAATGGAAGAAGAATTTTGAAAAGGCCACAAGACCCACATCGAGAAGCAGGAATTAGAGCAAAATCAGCCCTTCTGTTACATAACTGACCGCTATATTGGGTTATCCATTGTGGCCTTTCGAAGTGACAAGTTTGTATTTGACAGTACGGAGTAGGAATCGGACGAGTCTCTGAGAAGTTACGTAGTAGCGCAACTGTTCAGGTTCATATGACAAATCACAAGTAAGTCAATCCGGAATCACTGAGTGAAATTTATATTATGCAAGTCCTTACCCAGCAATTCCGAAGCCATTTTTGGTGTTGGCCAAGTAGAAGATAACTTTTTCGGTCTCGGAGAAGCACGAGCCGATATACACGCCGACTTTCTTCCCGGAAATATGTGCGGGTGCTACACCTGTGTAAGAAATATGAATAGAAAAATACTAGAAAACAAAACTAGGTATGTAAATATTTTTGTTAGCATAAGCAGCCTATATACGTCTCACTGTAGAGCACAGGCCTTCTCTCCGGGAGAGAGTATGGGCTTAATCACTACGCGTGCCCACCGCGGATTGGCAATTTCAAGCGCTGAAGTATATGAATAGCTCAGACACTCAGGTTTCCTCACGATGTTTTCCTTCACAGTTAGCGAGTGGTATTGCTACTATAACTTCATAAATGTACGTAACTTAGAAAACAAAGTCATAGGTTCGTGCCCGCACTGGGAATCGAACCTGGGTCTCCCACTTCCGAGTACAATGTTCTAATGAGTCCAATGTTAACCCACTAGGCTACCACCGCCTCATTTTTGTTAGATTTATGTTGATTTCACATAGCTCATGACACCCATGCAAATACTGCAAATCGATTGAGATCTTATTTGCAAAATCTGAGATCTGGTTAAGGAATTATGAGGGAACGTGTGGCGCCAGATTATGAATAGCGTCACTACATTATTTCCTTCTATGGGTGTCGTAGAAGGGACTAGGAAAATAAATTAGGGAAATAAAATAGGAGACAGGTAGCAGCGTCTTCCCGGTTTTAATTTGATAAAGATCTAATGAATGCTTTTGGAGGTGGAGAAGGAAACTCCTCAATGGACAGCGGCCAAGTAAGCCTGATGGGAGCAATCCTTTAGTAATTTGTGTATGTTTCGTAAAATATAGAATAAAATACAATAATAATTTGGAGTCCAGTGTATAAATGTTGGGCATCGACTCCAAATTGCTATTGTATTCTGAAGTGGGTTTTATTTTTTATTTACGTGTTCTGCTGTGGCCGACTACCCTGTTCTGTTTACCCGAGTGAACACATCTAAAACTCACCAGCATCATAGATGGCCTGGTAAGTCTGTTCGAGCAACTTGCGACTCATGGCGTCCATGTTGTTGCCCAGATGCAGGTGCACCTTGAAGAACTGCGCGTCGAATGCGTTCAGGCCGGGCGCCTTGCCCAAGTGCTGAGGCAGCTCCGGGTGGTAGTAGTTCCATCGCGAGTTCTTGTCTGTCACTGGGTTTATCTGGTGACAGAAAAAGTAAGTCGCATACATTAGATTACATAAACTTACGCCTAAATCCCGGAGGGGTAGGCGAGACCACGGTTTGCCCCTTGCCACGATCCTGACAGACCTGACAAATGTGTGATGATATTGATGAAGCGAATGTCATCAACATTATCACACATCAATATTAGCTTTTCTAAGATCCATGGCTACGTATTTGATGAAACGAAGCGTCGATTAATGATAGATAGATAATAGTACATTATGATACAAGTGTGGTATGTTGGTCATTACACTCGAGTCGGTTTTTAATGGAGACGAGAAGTGTAATGACCAATGCTCACGTGTTTCATACGACGTTTTTCAACACACTTGCGAGGAAAAGTAAATAAAAAAACAACACTAACGAAATGCAATACTGTGAATAAACTTAACAAACAGAAACCCATTTAAAAGATGGCGGCCGTAATTTTATTTTTTCGCGCGCTCAGCGCTGCATGCGCGTGCAAGTCTGAGATAAGGGCACCGGCAAAGTAGCTAATCAGCCACATATTTATAAATTTTGAAATTGGGTATTTATAGGTAAAAATACACCGTCAAAATATAAATACCAACAAGCTAACAAGCAGTTTCATGAAATTCTTTAATTATTTATCACATTTTGAATTTAATTTTATATTTAAGTACACAAATAACTACTTAGCTGTTTTCGAAACATTAATACTTCTTGCTAATATTTAAAAAGATATGTAATGAAAAGGCACTAGTGCGATAATGTAATGTAAAAGGCACGGCATGGGTAATATTCTGCATTATCAGTGTAAATACGCTGTAATAAGACCTACTTTACGAGCAGGTGTGTTGAAAATTAATTATACCACACCCACTCAAAAAGTGTCTCATTGTTCGTTCATGAACGGGTTACAACGTTTGTCATTTCTCCCTTATAAATGTGCAGTGGGAAAAGTTATATGGAATTTCATTCCTGCCCTCCGTAGCAGGTCAGGAATGTTGTATGAAAATCCATTCCTGCCCTGCTAGTTTTCTTTTGTTTTGTAGCAGCAAACATAAAAAATACAAACGTCAAATCTCAAAAAGGTTTTATATATTATAATAATTAGAAACAGGCCAAGTACGAGTCGGACTCGCGCACGAAGGGTTCCGTCCCATTATCTATACAACATTAGACACAAAGATAGAGAAAAAACGGCAAAAAATCACGTTTGAAGAAGAAGAAGAAGAAAACCATTTATTTCAACGCATACATTAACACACACATACATTAACAAGTTACAACATAAAATACAATACAGAAGGTAAAAAAAGAAAAAAAAAAACAATAAAACACTTTGTATTAACGTAAGTTGCAGTGTGTCCCTTTTGCTTAAAAAGGCAGCTGGCTCAGCGTTGTACTGAGGGTATTCACCCAAAGCGATTGTTTTCAGCCAGTGCCTATCCGTCTCACAAATATGCTAAGGTGCGGTACAGTGCACACCAATAATTACATAGTTAAATAAATGAATGAATAGATGATTAAATAAATAAGTAAATGAATAAAATTACATAAAATACAAATAAACTTAATGACGTATAAGGTTAATGATTATGAAAGCGAATACAGAACTAAACATTCTGTGAATATTTCAAGCTTCTACCTGTTGCCGTTATTAACATCGAGCGAAAAACAGAAGCGAGCACTGTTTAATCGACAGCGTGTCAGACCCGAATTATGCGTGCACCCTACCCATTTACGTTACGGATGACTACCTACCCCAAAAACGTGTTAGTTGACCCATTCTTGACTGCATGTATACAGGACAATAGGTACCTGTTTCCTGTTGTCTTGGTCGACAGTGTGTAGTTAAGATTTTCTATAGTACCTACTATCTAATATCCAATATTTAGAATTCTATGCAATGATAGAAATCGGGAAAATACGGGTTAGAAATGCAAATCACATGCATTTCTAACCCGTATTTTCCGACGTAATGACTGGACTAATTTGGAACAGAATGGGCCAACTAATATCGTCGGTCGGAATCATTACCGAAACATCTCCAACATCA
The DNA here is from genome assembly GCA_963969515.1 of Yponomeuta evonymella. Taxonomy (NCBI): domain Eukaryota; kingdom Metazoa; phylum Arthropoda; class Insecta; order Lepidoptera; family Yponomeutidae; genus Yponomeuta; species Yponomeuta evonymella. The sequence continues at coordinate 4,784,011 of OZ018363.1, forward strand.
CGTGTTTTGAGCAGAATTATTAAGAAATTAAGATTATTTCCTGATCATAAAATGGTATAAGTCAAACGTTAATTGTAACTATATTAGTATAAAAAGATTTCGACCAGTTACAATTAATTTCAAAATTTTACAAATTTTTTAACGCCGATTACTAAAAACATTATATTTTGAAATGTTCCGATAATGAATTTGACCGACGATATTCAAAATTCCACTTTAAATATTATTCGGTCCTCACCTTATTGTACAGGATATGCGATAGTCCCTTGATGTTGGTGCACTGGGGGTAGGCACCAGACATGCCGGATATGACGACGTCCTCCCCGCTCAGCTGCCGCGCGGGGGTCGCCACGGGGACGTGCTGTTCCGGTGTCGGGGCCATACTTCCTTGAGAAATTCCAAACTTTTAAACACTCCAATATAATATAAAATATCTTCGATGTACTCAACAGCATACACACCGCGACTATTTCGTTTTTAATTTATTTTGTCTTTGTGTTTGTAACTTGTTGTACCTTTTAATGTCTGCCTAATTTTTTTTTTGTTATGTTTATTTTATTGTGCCTTTGTGTGTGTGTGTCACTGTTGTTGCAAATAATTTTATTTCTTCTTCTTTTTCTTCTTATACATTACGCGCAACAAACTCTGAACGATTCCCACAGTCTACCTGACGAATTCCATGCTAATCTATCGCATACGTCAGGATTACGACAGAATTAGGTGCGCATAATTAGGTAGGTCTTTGGTAAACGACAATCGAGAAAAAACCGGCAAAGGGCGTGTCTGTAGACGGATGGATTTTTTCCTGCATTACAGAACTAACAAGTTCGTCCAAGTAATTTTCAATGGAATTTGTACGAAGTTTTCCTTTTATAAGTCGATCGCCTATTACTCATTAACTTGTAAAGCTTACTTTAGTCGTGAGTTTTTCTTTTAAGTTAATTTTATATGCTGCTGGCCTATTTTTTTTTTTCATTTTTCTACAATGAACCATTTAGCAAGGAGAGGGGGGCACGGAACACCCTACTCTAGTGAAATTTGCTCTTTAAAGCGTAATATTTCGAAAATCCAGCACTTAATCAAAAATAGTTATCCTACACTCACAATATTTTTAAACGAAAAATTTAACGATACCTACACTGTGGTGTATCTAAGCAAATAAAAATTGAATCCTTAATATAGGTGTAGGAGTTATACAAACAATTCGGTTGTTTCACTCTCGTTACTTCACTTGCAATTTATTTCGCGGCAAACTTTATTATTTGCGTACTGTTTGATATTAGCGCCGGTAACACACACGTCACGGTTGGTTACTTTTATTTCACTTCCTATGATTTATTATTAACTAGTAAACACTGATCAGATCAAATCAAAACAGAAACAAATCAGCCCGAATTCGTCAACTGCTGGACATAAGCCACCCCCAAGGCTCGCCTCTTCTTTCTCTTCTCGACCATCCTCATATTCCTCATCCAACCGCTGCCAGCAAGCTGCCTGAGATCTTCCGTCCAGCGAGCTGATGGGCGTCCTACGCTGCATTTACCAGTTCGCAGTCTTCACTCGGGAACCTTTGTACCCCATCGATGTGTTTTTCGACAGATATGTGTCACCAGCCCACTGTCACATCAACTTGCAAACTTTAGTATTATTAGATGGCTTGGGGCCGGTTTCTGAATTGAGAAATTCACTAAGAAAAAATACTTAAGTCACGTTCTGTCACGGGTGACAGGGGTGATGCTTATATGCATGGTCAATAAATAAATACATAAATAAATATACCTTACAGACACGTACAACAAACTTCATCATCATCATCATCGGCCATTTAACGCCCACTGCAGGACTTAGGCCTCCTTCGTGGTTTTTATAACCATGGCGGGTTTTACCATAATCGCCACGCTTGGCAGGCAGGCTGGCGATCGCAGTATGCGGTTGGAATCTCAGAAAGACGCAATAAACTTACTGAAAATAATAATGAATAGTACATCGTCATATTATTATGCGGGAAGGATATTTAAGATACGATATTGTGATTTTGAAGACAAATAAAGTGATTATATACTTTGGTTTTAAAAACCTTCAATGATTCCGCCTATCGAATATGCAGAGGTAGGCTGTTCCACAGGCAAACCGCAGTCACGGTGAACGAGTTGGAATATCTAGCCGCATTGTGCTCGGGGGTGCGGAGAAGAAGGGTCCGGGACGAGCGCAGAGGGCGCCCATCAGTTAGGAGAAATTCAAAACGATCCTTGAGATAAGAAGTTGAGCACTGATTGTGCAATATGCCAAATAAAGAGGAGAGAATATGAGCATTCCCGCGGAATCGGATGTTAAGCCATTTAAGCTGGGCACGAAATTGGGAAATGTGGTCATACTAAACTTACGCAATCCGGAAAATGTATCGGATGCATAAATTGAGGAGTCTGTCAAGCTTGTTGAGTAGCTCTTATGTCAGGATAGCAAACATCTACATAGGGCCAGTTTCTGAGTTGAGAATTTGGCTAAGTAAATAGTTAACTGTAGTGCTGTCTCTTCGAATTTCTCAGAAAAGAGCGTGACAGAACGTTACTTAAGTATTTACTTAGTGAAATTCTCAATTCAAAAATCGGCCCCCAGTCAATGATGGGAAGTAAGAGAGAGTTAACCAGCATAACCTTGGCTGAAAAAGGAAGAAAGTTCTGTAAACGCTTAAGGGAGTGCATAGAGGAAAATATCCTCCTACTTATCTCAGCCACGTGCCGGTCCCAACATAAATCGGATTGGATGAAGAGAACGAGGTTTCTAACCTCCTTGCAATAAGGAAGAGGAACACTGTTGAATAGCACGGGGGGAAGAGAGTTCAAGTCGAGTCTCGCAATGAGGGCCCCGCTACCAACAAACGTGACCTGTGTTTTCCATTGATTGACAAGAAGACCATGTTTAATCGTCCACTGGCGAATCGATTCCAGGTCAGCAGAAATGCGTGCAATCGCATTATCTACGTCCTCCAACTTGAAAGGCGTGTAAAGCTGGAGACATACCTATAATAATTCTTATAAGTAAGTAAGTTAAGATTATAGATACTATATATATTGTGTCTTAAGATAAAATAATATCGTATCTTCGCCCTGTGTTGCACCATGTGAACCCAATTTTTTTTATCTCTTGTTTGGTTTTTAATTTAATACTTTTATACCTACTTACTTATTAGTAGTATTTTAGTAGAACTTATAGTAGCAATGTCACTCGCTAAAGGTAAAGGAAAGTCTGAAATCTGTCCGCAAACACTTCACCAATCCAACTGATTCCAGGCGTATATTAATTAGCCATTTTATACAATTAAGTTCAAATTAAAAAAATGTTTTATTCAAAGTAGCGCAAAACCGTGACTTAATGAACGTTAGAAGTTAAATTAACATACTAACCGATAAAAAAACCTAACTAGGCGTGAGCGTTAGTTTTTTTGAAGTAAAGTTATTCTGAGCTAATGTATATTTAATTAGCAGTTGTAAACAGCTTAAGACAAGAATAATAATAATGTTTTAAGTTACCTACCAACTGATATTAACGCTCCATGGATAACCTGCCCAATGGGGAACTTGAGTCTAACTTAGATTGGAGTGACTTTGCTTTTATACCATAGAAATTATATAACAACCCAAGGAAAACATTAAAAACGAAACAATAAAAATACTTTTTTCCGGGTTTTCGGGGTCACAAAATATGCGAAAAATAAAGCTACTCTAATAACATAAAGATTAATAGATCTCGTTGTGTCATTGTATTCTGAACGTTTTCTTATAAGGGTGTACATTCATAAAAACACTATTTTACGAGATAACTCAAATTTTAATATTGATAAACGCTTCATACATTATAAGCGTTACGTTAGGAAGTGACGTCATAGTCTAAGGTCGATTTGTATGGCGCGTTTTAGTACAACGTGACTATATTGACTTTTCGACTGGTCATATTATAAAAAAAAATACCTACCACATTTATTTATCTTTTAACGCTTCCTCTTCTATTCCATCAAAACATTTTTTAGTGCAACTTCTCCACTAAACGTTAGTAGCCACCGAACCGAACACCGAACCACAAACAGAGGGCTCGTGTGTATACAATGTATGTTTATATAGATCCTACTAATATTATAAGTGTGTTTGTTACTCAAACACGTAATAATGGCTGAACGGATTTACATGAAACTTGGCGTATAGATAGACAAAGACCTGAATTGAGACATAGCATACTTGATATCCCGGTAATGTGCTCCCGTCAAGTTTAAAATAGACACCGTTGTGAGAGCGAACGTTGTGTTTTAAAAGATGGCGTTGTGCAAGAATCGTATAAACGGATTCTATGGCGGTACGAAGTTCTCCGGGACAGCTAGTAGATACATAAATATTATTATTAAATAATATTCTTTATTGCGAGTACACCAGGAGATTTGAGACTTGAAAAGTATGTGAGTATGTCCGATTCTATGATCACATATAGGTAACTCCTAACCAATGGTCAGATTTTGAACCAGAACCATATAACATTTCAATCAATTCGTCAAAATTGCTTGCTGCTTTAATGTTGCTTTATAAAATCAGACAAAAGAACGAAAACTTTGTAAAATTCCCAATCTTTTATGCGAGAAGTTCTCAACAAAGTCTTGAGATGAATTTATTTTTATTATGCAATAAATGTAATATACTAGTAAAATAACAAAATTCATGTTTACATATTTTCAATAAATATTATCTATATATAAAAGATTGTCTCTAGACTGCAGTGCTGCCGTTGGGGAGAGTTCCCAAGATACTGGCAGCATTACCCCTCTGGATGGCCAGGCTGATACGCTGACCGAGGTAGCTACCAGCTCTAGGGTCGCCTGACAAGTCGATGAGGCGCATAGATATTTGTTTGTAAAGATTACGCGCCTCAGGGCCCCACGGACCCATCGTCTCGACCCCAAACGGCGCAAATAAGTAGCTGTCCCCAAGGATAGAGTATTTGCGCCGCTTGAGGCCTTCTGCCATAGCCGCCGCCGCGCCCGCGGCCCTGCTGGTGTGCGTGACATGGGAAGGCGCCAGTGTTATTGTTGTTAGCGTGTGGTATTGCTACTACAAATTTGCAGATGTACGTAACGTAAAAAATAAAAAAAGTCATGGGTACCTACTCGCACTGGGAATCGATCCTGGGTCTCGGTAGCGGTGGTAGCTGGTAGCCCAGTCGGTAGAACAATGGGGGCAGAAGCGAAATTGGGAATTTAAACAGTGTTTATTGAGGAAGTAAGATCGAAAACCATGAAAAATATACAGGGTGACGTTTCGGATACAGGTTCGTAATTTGAGGGAGACTTCCTAATCCCTTGTAGATATAGCAAAAGTTTGTTAAGAAACCCATCCTAATTAAGAGAGTTATGTATATTTACATTTACAGATTTTGAAAAAATGTAGTGTCATCAACAAAAATCTAAACAACACTTTTTACTTTCGTAGTGACAATAAATCATATTTGAAAACTTACTTGCTGACCTGACGAACGTTGTTATATATTCTTTTTGTTGCACTAACCCGTGCTGAAGACAATTTTAAAAACCTGTTTAGAGGCTAAAAATTACACCCATGCCGGGACTTGAACCCAAGACCTCTGGCTAACCGTGCCAGCGCTCTCCCAACTGAGCTAATGGGTAAGTGCAGGCATTCGAGCCTCTTTACAAACTTTCTCTGTATTACGTACAGGTAGCGACATCTGGCCGAAGCAATTTCCATCACTTGGAGCCCCGCTTCGGGCCAACCCACTTTGCTGTTAGGTTTGTTAGGAATCACATCGCTGTACCTACATGATTATATCCTTTTTGTTGCACGAACCCGTGCATTAGCACTTTATTAGACATGTGAAGACAAATAAAAAAATAACGAAAATAATTCAACATTCACGGCGTTTTGCGTGGCTAATCCATAATGATTACAGAAGAACTTTATAAGGAAACCCCTATTTATTAGAGTTATGCATTCAGCAAACCCTAAATAAAACATGTAGTCAGCAGCAAAATTAAATTAAAAAATTAAATTAAAATGTCGCAAACAACTTATTATTACCTAGATCTATGAAAACTCTGAGAAAAATCTAAAATCATTAAAAAAAATATTGTGATTGTGTTATACAGGTCAGTAAGTTGAGAAGGTGTATTAAGTGCTACCATGTACGGTAGGTAGAAAAGTGTTTTTGGAGCCGTGATTTTCTTATAATAGTGGCCATTCTCATTTCCAAGCTATTATGCACTTTATAAGACTAACATTCTTAACAAGTCACTGCTAATTCCGCGAAGACAAAGAACATGGCAAATTCTTACATATCAATGTTTTTTTGATCACCCCATCTCGGCAAGAGTATTTTTGCTCTTCGATATCTGAGTGCAAAAGCAGTTTTTATCCGCTAGAGGATAAAGTAGATTGAATTTAGAACATCGAGTGCACTAAGTTTGTAAATTTAAAACATCATTAAACCTGCATGGTGCCGAATTTATTATACTACTTTTTTAGATTTGTTATAAACTCAGACTCGGAACCCCCTTTGTGTTTTTTTGCATTTAGGTAGTCATTTCCTCGCTAAGGTGGGATGAAAAGTTACGTGTTGCACTCGAGTGCAAAGATTTTTCATCTCGTGCTCTTTTGATTCCCTCGCTAACGCTCAGGATTCTAATTTTTGAATCACTCGCTGCGCTCGTGATTCAATTTTAGAATCCTTCGCTTGCTCTGTCATGAAAATTGAGCACGCGGTTAAAAAGCAACTTTACACTCTTGAATAACAAATAACTATTTTGGGATCACATGTCGGTCAGTTTTTTTACATTTATGTTTTGGGGTTTAACATCACGGTATACAGTAGCCACAATGATAGCCGACCTCTGATAGGAGATGGCCCCAGAAGAAGAAGATGACACTATTAAATTAAAAAATGTTATTCACTATACTGCGATCGCCAACATGCCTGCCAAGCGTGGCGATTATGGAAAAACCCTTGATGGTTAGAAAACCATGAGGGAGGCCTATGTCCTGCGGTGGGCGTCGGGTGGCTGATGATGATTATTCACTATAAAGACAAAATGTTTACTTAATGAACGTCAAAGCTGTTAGTTTCACAATTAAGCAGGCTATACCTAGATACAACATTGTGGGACTAAAAAAGTTCCTATTTGGACATGTTTGCTTAACATAACAATATTCTTACAAAATTATAATAACTAAAATATATCTTCTCTATACATGCTCTATTATGCTCATGTTCATTTCAGTAAATTTATTTTAAAAAGTTTCGGTTAACCATATTATTAGCTTACTGTATGGCTGTCACAACTCAGACACTTGCTCAAGAGGGCGGCCCTATTTCATGGTTTTCTATGGCAATTCGATGTACATTGCAGTCGATTAACCCACAGATTAACAAGCTTATACTATTCGGCTACGAAATGTACAACTTGTTATAGTAAACTATGAATTATAGTCTTATGAAACTAAAAACTTATGAAAGTTCGTCGTCGCCGGCTCGTTGTAACGTGGATAGACTTTAAGCGTCCAAGTACAAAAACATACTAACTTTCACATTTATGGTATTTTACTTTTATTCTACTACATAATTAAAAAAGTACACTTATTTTAGTTTTCCGTTTGACATCTTTATTTAGTGGCTGGTGGCAATAAAGTCTTTCAACTTTTTTAATGTTCTTGAACTTAAATGGATTTCATTAAAGCTTGAATGGATAAATAATTATAAGAATGCTTAAATAGAAAATGGTGACATTGAATAACGATTTAGCTCAATTATTTATCCATTGACCCCAATGAGAACGTTCACTTCATTCAATAGTTGCGTCCCAACATCAGTTTTGGAAAGACGAGCGCACAGTGTGAATCCTAATAAATCGCATGTAGGACAAAAAAATAACAGTAGAGGAACCACTTTCAACTTCTGTCTAAAGGTAGTATGAACATTATGCTGACACGTTTTGTGGCTCAAAGACGCCAGAATTTGACGCTACATAAACAGGGAAGATGCGTTTTTAACATACAAAAGGCGTAACTCGCATCGTCTTACTGTTATCTTGATAGTAAGACGACGAGATACGGTCATCAAACCTATTAGATTTTATTGGCCCAGAAGATGAAGAAGACTCTTACATGCAGAAGAAGACTCTTACATGGAGCATGCTGTCTCGCTCGCACAATTTAACATTTTTAATATTGTAATAATATGAGTAAACTTTTGATAAAAGTGGTCTGAGGGTTTGGTGTTTAATTACAACGAGGTCGTCACGATTGTTTTCGAGGGCGTTTAAACGGGACATTGTGGTGTTCAACGTCTGACTCAGATTAAGATAGGTATACCCTCGATCGAGAACGCCCGGACTCGCGATTTCCGCGAGTGCGCGGCAATGAAGGCGTTCGAGTATGATTACGCGACCTATGTTCGCGATCGCGTCGACGCGATCTGCTTTGCGTAATGGCACATACAGGTGAATGCAAATCAATTACCACCGAAAAACAAAATTTAAATTAACGGTTTTGGTGTAGCAAAAATTACGCATTTCTGGTTTTGGGAATCAAAGGTCAATTCTCTTAAAAAAATAATCAAGTACAACCTAGAATTACTTTTTAATCATAAAATCGGAACAACAAAACTGCTAATTTTATTCACACAAAAATTTTAAACGTCGTTGTTTTGGTAGGCTAAAGTTCTGGAACGTACGACGTCATCACATGTAAACTTTTTTTCGTGGCAGAAGTCAAAAGTCAAGATAGACTACATAATATTACCAATGCAATGCTCATGTAAAAAACCGGACAAGTGCAAGTCGGATTCGCCCACCGTGGGTTCCGTACAAATTTGTAGGTACTACATGGATGTAAATAGTTCAGGAATCGAGTCTCGCAGTTTTTTCCGAACTTCAAAGACTATGATTATTTGCGAATGTATGGTTTCAGATTTTTCCCTGTAGTACATTACTTGCCAAAATGTATAGTTCTAGGTCACTGGAAAGAAGGTAGGTACCCTGTAAATTTTGATTCCCTGTCGAATGTAGAAATATACGTTTTTTCCGGCATAAACGGCTGTTTTTTTACGTTTATTGACAAGTTTGATTTTTTCAATCTACAAGGGATTGTAGACTTGAGTATATGGTTTTAATTTCAACTTCACAAAATAATAGCTATCAGAAGGCTAAATCTTGTGTTTTTATTATAGATTAGGACAGCGGTGAAATTTGAACTATTATGGTACATACATTTGTAATTTTCAGTGCGGCAATTAGCTTATCTTTATGTCTTGTGTTTATGTCATGTTTCTCTTTCCTTTGTGGTAAAAGGCGCAATTTTTTTCTTAGAAAGGTGGCTAGTTCCAGAATATAAATTGATGGTAGGGTAGCCAAATATCTTATTTTGGGAGAAATGTTGGAACTATAAATGCCTATCATTATGCGAACACATTTTTTCTGTAATATGAACAGTTCTTTTGCCGTAGTACTGTTTCGAATAAAATAATGCCATATTTGAGCCAAGAGTGGTCATAAGCGTAATATGTGCTTAGTGTCGCTTTTAGATTGGTCGATTTGCATATGACGCTTGCTTAGTGCATATAATAGATTCTCAACAACGACGCGACTAATGTAAACAATGTTCCCGAACTGTCAAACTTGTCTACTAGGCCTACCGTGTATGGAACCATAAAATTCAATGATGTAACTGAAAGTGTAATAACTGGGTGCAATTCTGTCGATACGTCTCAGCCTCAACCATCTCGCGAAAATAACGCGTCCACCTCAATCCAAATGTTGGCTGATGCTATTACGAAACTAAATCCATCGCGGTCTCAACAATATGACGTGTCGAACTTTGAACCAAATGTAAATTATATGGACATGTGGTGCGCTGAGGTGGAGCGCTCTAAGTTTGCGAATGGCTGGGACGATTACCTACAAATGTTTCTCGCGTGTTGCGAGTGGTTAGCTGGGTGATGCGCGAGTTTCGATAAACGAAAGGGTTAGCAGTGATCGCTCGTGGACAAATTTCAAGCGGGCATAGAGCATTGTGCCCCCCTAAACTAGACTATGCAAGGTATTTTGTACGAAGTCATGATTACGTCATCTGACAAGTACCCCACATTCGCTCAATATACAAGACGTAGTTTGTTGCGTTTACGAATTATAAAGGGGCTCAGGGAAGAGCTAATAACTCTTATTATTATTAGAGGCATTACTAATGCGCAGGTAAAAGCGGCCGCAACTAATGCAAACTTAACGTCGAGTGTGTTTTTTGTGTACATACCTACCACAAACCGAGAAGCAGCAGGCCAGACTCACGACCTATTATTAGTTCTGTAGCTAGAAAGCAACTATTTCCCCCCAACCTAATCGCTAAGGTACAATAGTACATTATGATACAAGTGTGGTATGTTGGTCATTACACTCGAGTCGGTTTTTAAGCCTGGCTTAATGGAGACGAGAAGTGTAATGACCAATGCTCACGTGTTTCATACGACGTTTTTCAACACACTTGCGAGGAAAAGTAAATAAAAAAACAACACTAACGAAATGCAATACTGTGAATAAACTTAACAAACAGAAACCCATTTAAAAGATGGCGGCCGTAATTTTATTTTTTCGCGCGCTGCATGCGCGCGCAAGTCTGAGATAAGGGCACCGGCAAAGTAGCTAATCAGCCACATATTTATAAATTTTGAAATTGGGTATTTATAGGTAAAAATACACCGTCAAAATATAAATACCAACAAGCTAACAAGCAGTTTCGTGAAATTCTTTAATTATTTATCACATTTTGAATTTAATTTTATATTTACGCAAATAAATACTTAGCTGTTTTCGAAACATTAATACTTCTTGCTAATATTTAAAAAGATATGTAATGAAAAGGCACTAGTGCGATAATGTAATGTAAAAGGCACGGCATGGGTAATATTCTGCATTATCAGTGTAAATACGCTGTAATAAGACCTACTTTACGAGCAGGTGTGTTGAAAAATGTTTTAATTGTGGACAGGACAGACACACAAAGGCCCAGTGCTTCAAAAAGCCTACAACTAGCGATTGATCGTAGCCTTTGTCTGTTCCTTGGCTAAATGTCCAACGTAAGGTGAATTTTGTGTGAATTTTGCAAGAAGCTGGGCCATCTTGAATCTAATTTCTTTGCAAAGGAAAGTCGGTGTCACGTAATGAGCGAAACGTAAACCTCTGAGTACCTAATTGAAAGATGCGGACCTGAAAACAATGGAGAATGATAAAACGTAACTTAAACAATGATTCTGAAAGTATTTAATCAGTATAATTTATATTTACCTGCATAGAAATATTTTTTTGGTATTTCTTTACTAGAATCATACTTATTTATTTATTTATTAGGTTTTTCAACAGACGCACACTATACAAATATAAAAACAATTCACAATAAGTCAAGCCACAGTGTGAATCCAATTACTGAAAAACACAGCATTTACAACATTTAATATCATGTCAGACTCGTGGAGCGATGATCTTCGCAGGGCGGCTGGCTGAGAATAGCCGAGGACCGTGCTCAGTAGCGTGCAATAGGAGAGGCCTATGTCCAGCAGTGGACAATCATAGGCTGATGATGATGATGATGATGATGATGATGATGATGATGATGAGGAAGACTTAAATACTACAAGCTGGCATAACCATCAAATAGGAACTCTATCGTATAAACTTCTTGATAATCGATTTACTTCCTCCAAATGGTTTAGGAGCCACAATTTTTCTATTGCAAACTGAGCAGTAAATGCCTTGGCACTGATTTCTCTGGGGTTTTTATAATTACAAATATTGTGCTTTTCCCATACAAATAGTCAAGAAAACGGGACGTCCTCCATTTTGAATTTTTTGACAGCCGACTTTGTTATTTTACCGGCTTCGTGCATGAACTTTCCTATTGGCATGCGACTGATATTCTAAGCCGCGACGGAGTTACCTACGTACGTACCAAAGATGAGCAACATTTAACCCAATCGTGTATAGCGCTCGACAAATAACTTGAACAAACGACTTTGACTTCGCATGGACGTATTTTGGGTCTCACTGGCGATGTGATTTACAATTCTGCGGACTGTAGCGTAATCAAAATAAGAAATAATTAAAATAATTTTTGCGTTTAAGTGTCCATCGCAAACTTATACCGACTGTGCGGATGTTTGTACAAGTTATCGGTCGGACATTATACCAGCGCCTTATAACCGACACTCTGAAATCTTTTATTAACAGCGGCAACGTCGTTGTCTACGTCGACAACGTTATATTGACAACTAATAAACCTCGAAAATTTGAGACTTTTTAGTTTCTCCCTCGTTATCGGTTTATTGAGAGAAATTATTCTGCTATTAACAATGACCTGCGGGCAATTAATTGGGTAGATACATTTAAAGATTTAAATGCACTTGATTCTACAAATTATTTTTATTGTAACTTATACAAAATTCTTAAGGATCGGGCTCCGTGCCAACCAATAAAGTCAAGCGAATTTCTAATTTGGTTTACTTACCCCCTTATTCACATAATATTTAGAAACAAAATTAAGGCGCGGATTAAATCGAAACAGTATAATTACATAGCTGATTATGAAACGCATAGGTCCAAAAAAATGTGTAAAGAATGCTTTGGCATTGAAATAGATTCAATGGAGATAGGTCTTCGTAAAGATATTAGGGTATTTTGGTCTTACGTAAATAGCCGCAAAAGTAAATGTGGCACACCAGATACTGTTGAATACATGACTATTGAGACTGATAAACCGAATGAAATATGTCTGTTTTAATTTTTTTTTGGCTCAGTTTACGAACGACTGAATTATAGCAGTTTTGGTGCAACCCTGGTGGAAGACACATCCAACGATGTTTTTATATCCAATTTAATCTTCACCATCGATACCATTTTTAAGCTCTGAAATCATTAGACGTTACTACGGGATCGGGACCTGATAGTGTTTCTCCTCTATTTTTTAAACTAACCGCAGAGAATATTTCTGAAGTACTTCTTTATAATAAATGTATGTATTCACGAGGGTGCTCTGCCACCTGTTTGAAAAACTGCTAATGTAACGCCAATCTTTAAAGATGGCTGTAAAAATGACGTAGAAAACTATCCACCTATGTCCCTTCTCTCTACCTTGTCAAAGATCCTTGAAAGGATTATTTACGACGCTGTCTATCTGAGTCTACATTCATATCGACGGTTAAAAGGTAATAGGGGATTAGCGACATTTTGGCCTAAAATGAGTTTTGAATGCCATCTTACTTAAAAAAAAATCTGCGTCGAATGCGCTTACTCCCACGGCTCTACAATAACTTTATTGTCGCTTGTTTCCAAGCAAAAAACTGCGTTTTTAAATGTCGTTTTGGTCTAACCGACCGAGTTTTAGGGCTTTTTTTGCTTAAAGGCGCTTGTACCCCTGTAAAAATGGCATCACTTTTGGCCTCTAGTCGGTAAGGTATTTTGCGCTTATGGTTCTTTACCATAAATACCTATTTTGAAAGTTGGAAATAATGTCTCTTTACCTTTGTCGTCAAAAAAATTAAGCATCGGTTATACCTTACTACCATTTACAAGTTTACAATACAGCTGTCGCTTATAGGCAACTACTAGAACCTAATTAATATTGAACTGTCGGTTATACCCTACTAACATTAACAAGTTTACCATACAGTTGTCGCTTATAGGCAATTACTAAAACCTAGTTAATATTTAACTGTCAGTTATTCCCTACTACCATTTACAAATGTATTACAACTCTGTTACTTATGCCGTATTACTTTACAATTATAATTTATTAATTGTAGCGTATGCCAATTTGTATTACCTATTCAGGTCTTTATTGTACTCAGGTACCTATTTAGCGAGTCGCTTATCCCAAAATCAGTCGGCCACGAGCAGTGAATTTATTTTAATATGTTACTTACCTACCACATTTTGAGATCGATTATTGCATTTTTTTAAGAAATATTATAATTATTATTGTCAAAATAAATTTCGTTATAGTTAGTAGCTTAATTAGTTGTAAGTAAAAGTAAAAAAGATTCAAAATTATTTAAGGCCGGCTGTCATAAAGCTAAATCCTTACTAATATTATAAACGCGAAAGTTTGTATGTATGGATCCGGATGAAATTTTGCACAGAGATAGATTAGGTATAGTCTGGATTAGCACATACGCTATTTTTTATCCCGGAAAAATACACATAAAAATTACCACGCGAACAAGGTTGCGGGAAACAGCCAGTGCGATCATAAAAAGAATAAAAAATTACAATCACCAAATAAAATTAAGACAATTTGGACAATAATAAATAGAGAAACGGGTAAAACAAAATTAGGAGACCGAGATATTTCGCTTAATATAGATGAAAAAGTAATAACGACAAATGAAAATATCGCTGCAGCATTCGAACAGTTCTTCACTAATGTTCCAATCGTAACTACAGCTCCGTTAGAATCCTCACCTGATCGTGCAGCAACATTATTAAAAGACCATGTCTCCTCGTAGGAACACGATTTCTCATTTAATTACATTAAGCTCCATAACGTTGTTAAAAAATTTAAATTATTGAATTTAAAAATAACCGAGGACTTGTGGGATATGTCAGTAAAAATTGTTAGTTCAGTGATACATATCCTAGCTTTGCCGTTAGCAAAAGTTTTCAATAAATGTGTAGATGAGGGAGCGTTTTCGGACCTCATGAAATATAGTAGACTAGTACCCTTATTTAAAAGAGGTGATAAACACGATCCAACCAATTCTAGATCCGTCTCAGTACTACCAGTATTAAGTAAAATATTTGAGAAGATCATCTTAGTCCGTGTGGCGCCGGATTAAGAATACGGTCACTCCATTACCTTCCGTGGATGTTGTAGAAGGTGACTAAGGAATTAAATTACCAGGAGACGAGCAGCAGCGCCTTTCTTAATCCAACCGCATACTGCGATCGCCAACCCGCCTGCCAAGCTTGGCAATTATGGGAAAACCCCTCATGGTTATGTTTGAAGCTTGGAAAACCATGAGGGATGCCTATGTCCTACAATGGGCGTCAAGTGGCTGATGATGATGATGACGATGATGATGCATAATCAGCCTATATGCGTCCCACTGTAGGGCACAGGCCTTCTCTCAAGGAGAGAGTATGGGCTGATGATGATGATCTTAGATCAATTACTTACGCATTTCAATAGTTACCAACTCCTTCATAGTCAGCAATTCGGTTTTACTAAAGGGTGACAGACTCCGGAGTCATGTTACTTAAGCATATTTTCAGCAAGTAGGAGGATCACAAGGATGTTGTAGGCATATTTTGTGATTTATCAAAAAAAATTGATTGTGTAAACCACGAAACGCTACTCTTAAAGTTAAACCACTACGGAATAAACGGTGTAGGTTTAAATCTTTCAAGATCGTATTTAGCAGAAAGGGTTCAAAAACCACACGTAAATCGTATTAATTCCTTGGATTCACTTGTGAAAATAGGAGTCCCACAGAGATCTATCTTAGGAGAGTTCCTTTTCCTAGTCTATGTAAGTGATTTATGGTACAAAAAATGTGTTAGATAGTGCTATTTGCTGATGACCCCTCACTTATTTTTGAAATAAGGAGACAAGAAAATAATGTTGACGATGCAAATAATGCTCTCTCGCAGGTACTAAATTGTTCACAGCAATAATCTGCTGCTAGATTCCAAAAATACAAAACGTATTAAGTTTACCTAACGTAAGATTATTTGAGAACACAGTAATTGTAAATAAAAAACTAGAATTTGTAGAAGATACTGTATTTCTGCGCATCATAATCGATGCAAAACTACAATTGGGTCCACATTTTGTAAAATTAGAACACAGACTTAGCTCTGCAGCATACGCAGTAAAAAGAATTAGGGAACTCACTGACGTTGCAACTGCTGGGCTTGTTTATTCTAGTTACTTCCATAGTATTATGACCTATGGTATCCTGCTATGGAGCCGGGCAGCAGACATTGAGGCTATCTTTATCTTGCAGGAGAGAGCCATCTCATTTATTTACAAGTTAGCAAGGGATTCGCGTGTTTTAAAAAGAATAAATGTGGAGTTTCTTTGTTAGTTTCTTCTCCACATAATATATTAATTGTGAAACTAACAACTTTAACAATAACAACTCTGACGTTCATTGAGTAAACATTCGGTTTTTATAATGAATAAAAATATTTGAATTGAATTGATTTGAGTAAATATTACAAAATACTTTTGTTATTGTTGCTTTGAAGGCTTTTATTGTTATGTCAAAGTTTCTAAGTACGTAGCGCTATGTTATACCTATTAAGTTTAGAAAAACCTTTATTTTTAAGGTACCTTTTACAGTATTTTTATAAGTAGTAGTAATTAATACCTAACTACTCACTTCATACATGGGTATATTATGTTATTGTCATTAACTTAAGTCACGACTTTCTTTTTGTTACTACGTACACAAGTACGTTATGAAAAATACTTTCTTTAATAATTGTGTTTTTTTATATATAAACAGTGAAATAAAACGAATCTAACTTTTAATTTGATCGCATAATTGACCTTATTAGGTCAGATAATAATTAGAAAATCGTACCTAATGAAGGTAAGTAATCTGGTACGAACGATGATGATGAAACTGACATCCTCTAACGTATGCAGTTGCTTAAGTCTCATTTTAAAGGAGAATCATGTTGGTTGTGAATCTATTATTTGTAGGACGTGACGTTTAATCTGCTTAGGTAATGTCATATGTTGGATGTTCTTGTTTTCCTCTTGGCTTAAAAATCTTGATGTGTGGAAGCACTTGTATTACCTTTTATTCAACTCACTTTCGGTGTCACTAATGTCTGACATCCTCACGATGTTTTTGGTAAGCACCGTTTATTGTGCTTCATTACCTTTTGTCACAATGGTGTGAATCGTCATATATCCTTCTTTACCTATTTTAGTTATTCAACGGGCATGGGACTTATACTCTATTAACTCTTGGTATACGGAAACCAAATGTAGCTTAGTCTTCTATACTCTTAGCTTTTTTATTTGTAGATGTAACATATGCCGAATTACCTCATATAAAAATATGTTCAATTGAGTTAAGCGATATAAAAGTACATAAAACAACGTCAAATCAAATAAAATAACATGTGTAAGACGCCATCAATAGTAAATCCATAGTTTCCCTCCAACTCATAGTGCCGCTCCAAGGCTTGAAGGTCGTGGCTCGCCCGATGCATTCCGAATGCACCCGAAAGTTCCCGAGGCGCGCACCTCCTGGAGCTTCTTGCACCGCCGCGCGCCCCGAGTAGTCGGTCGATGTAATTAGAGAGATGCGTGCACGTCTACGCTCGATTTCCGGTCTAGAGAATTACGTGTTTACTGCTAAGTTTAGTTTATCTACTCAGTGTTCAACCCACCTACCTAATCTATTATAATACACCATCAACAAGACTCAGTGGTTTTACTAATACATGTTAATTAATGCTCGTACTTTTTTTGATTTTAGAGCTGTTTTCATCCTTACCTTAGGACAATAAAAACAAAGTTATGTTCATTTTTCTGAAATTTCAAACTTTAAATTGCTCTCCTGAACAATTAGCTTTTGTCGCTTAAACCCTATATCCTTTTAACCGTCGATATATAATTCCTGAGCAACATGGTTTCGTTAAAAATCGATCCACACTAAGTAATCTCTTAGTGTATTCAAACTTTTTATTTGATAGTATGGATAAACGTATCCTAAATACACTCGATATATACAAACTTCCACAAGGCCTGTTATAAGGTTCGTTTTTGTTCGGTCGTTAGGATTCTAGGCACCCAATGCGCTGAGACTTTTTTCATTCCCGAATAGTAATGTATTATATTATGCACACTCCCTTTTGAAATCTTTAGTTTTTCAGCTATAAAACGAACAGTAGTAGTATGACGATCCATCAGAACATTTATGGAGCATGAGCCTCTAACGTACCTTGCAAGTCTTGATTTACTTGTTCCGCTAAAATTTTTAAATTTTTCATTGATATTTAATTACTGCGCAAACTTGAATTTTCTCCATTTTCGATTACTCGTTGCGACAGAATATAAATACATAAACCTTCTATGATTTAAATAACAAAATAACATCAAAAGTTTATTTTATTTTATTGTGTCGAAAAATAAGTGGGCTATGCCTGCCAGAATTTTCTTTTTTTCTATCCAAGGTATTTGGATGGACCCAGCCGCTGCCAGCAATCTGCCTAAGATCTTCGGTGCAGCGAGCTGGTAGGTGCAACGAGCTGCGTTTAACAGTTCGTGGTCTTCACTCGCCAACCTTTGTACCCCATCGATGTATTTTTCGACAGATGTGTGTTACCAGCCGACTGTCACATCAAGTTGCTAATCTTACACAAGATTATAAAGGTATTATTAGATGGCTTAGCCACGGTTCGGATGAGTTTTACTAACTCCTAAGTACCTACACTGTGGGAAAATTTTTATACTTACCTATTAGAGTCCTTATATAGAATACAATAAAACTGTCCGCAAACACTTCACCAATCCAACTGAATGAGGTGTATATTCATTGGCCATTTTATAGAATTAAAATTGAATTAACATACCAGCCGATAAATATGGCTAACTAGGGGTGAAATTCAGATGGCCCCTGAAAGTAACCCTTGACTGAACTGAACAGTTGCAGTTAGGTTTTTACATCGGAATGATATCGCTGTTCCTAAATGATTATATTCTTTTTAAAAATCTATTTAGAGGCTAAAAATTCCACTCATGCCGGGACTTGAACCCGCGACCTCTGGCTAACCGTGCCAGGGCTCTCCCAACTGAGCTAATGGGTAAAATTGTCCTTAGAACGGGTTAGTGCAAAAAAAGAATATAATCATGTAGGTACAACGATATCATTCCGATGTAAAAACCTAACTGCAAAGTGGGTTACTCGGGGCTGCAAGTGATGTAAATTGCTTCAGCCAGATGTCGCTGCCTGTACGTAATGCAGAGAAGTTTGTAAAAAGGCTCGAAATTTCACTGATGGCACGGTTAGCCAGAGTTCGCGGGTTCAAGTCCCGGCATGGGTGAAATTTTTAGCCTCTAAATAGGTTTTCAAAATTGTCCTTAGCACGGGTTAGTGCAACGAAAAGAATATAAAAGGGTTAAACTCAGTTTTTTTTTCGGATTCCGGAAACTCGGTTTTTCGCTGAGGTACGAAAATTTTGATGCAACACTTTTTTGTTGCTCTGTTGATGATCTGCAATTAAGGCCCCTTATATTTGTCACCTATCGTTCATCGTTATTGAGATATCGGTCAATTTCTTGAAAAACTGTAAATTAAGATACAGAGAAAATGTGTGGTATTAAACTTGTAGAGCGTGTTAAGACCTAGAATTTAGTTTTTATTATTTTATTTTCGACTAAAATTGCGACCTCTAGCGCGCCGCAGAGTCGGTAAGTCCACGTCCGGTTTCGATTTAGCCGCTCGCACGGTTGTATCCACATGCCAAAATTACAAACGGATGAAGGTTGTCCAGAGAAATATTGTGATACAAAAAAAAAAAAAAAAATAAACAGCCCATTTATGAATCAAACACATGAGATTTATTAAACAAATATTTTTTTGTGTAGTAAAAAATAATAATAGAGGCAGTAATTTTTTAAAATATTTTACGTCATTTTGATGGTCCTGGCTAAAGAAGTTCCTCCATAAAGAAAAAAAAAATAAATTTAAGCTGTTTATTTCAAAAAAAGAATTACATATAAATTTATCTCTGGAAGCTGAATCTTCCACATGAGATTATATTGCTTCCAGAGGTTGTCATGAAAGACTCTTCGAGTCGTGAAGACTCTTGAACAGCAGGGAATGACGCTTTGATGGTCTAAACATCATCATCTTTATCGCCATCGTCGTGGAATAGAATAGTGATTATTTTAGAATAGTGATCAATTTAGTTCATAAGATTGTCCATAGAAAGAGACCTTGGTTCCTATTTAGAAAATTTATCTGGGCAAATGATAACTATACTCGCAATATTCGCAGAAGGCATTTGAACCTGATGCTAATACCAAGACACAAGTCAGCGGGCTTTAGAGGCAGTTTTAAGTATGCAGCTGCAAAGATCTGGAACAACCTGCCTCCACCCTTACGAGAATTTATGACCACTGTAAGTTTCAAGAAACACCTAAAAGTTTTACTTATCGACCAACAAAAGTCTTTGCAGCTGTAAAGCAGTCGCTGTTACACATATTAACTAATAACTAAATTAAAATGTGGAACTCCAAACCAGTCACGCACGGTTTTACATACCTATTCGAAAAATTTTACTGTATTTATTAAAATTTAATTTATGCCTAAATAAATGGTTTTGACTTTATATAATTTTCGATTCTAATGCTGAATTTTGATAAATTTGTATTAAATTTCAATATTAATTAAAATTTCTTTCCAACTTTATTTAATTAAGTACAATTTAATTTATATAATTTATATAATAATAATTTAATCAATTTAAATTTCTTTTAGTTCCAATCAAATTTCATTTCTATTGCTCTTTTAAAAATTATTTTAATAAATTTATACATCACAAGTTTTTATGTTGTAAATCATGTCATAATTTTTATAAAATGGTTGGTGCATTGGACTGTATTCAGCATTGTTAAATTATTATTTTTTTTTAAAGATTTTTTAAAAAAAATGCGAATAAAGGGGACGGGCTGAAAACCAGCGCTACTGACTATGCATGCAGTCATAGCAATAAGCTGAGCCCCTTCCCTTTTGCCATAAAAATAAAAATACTCACTGATTTTTATGATGTAAAAATTGATTTTATGGTAAATAAATATTTTCACTATCACTATCACTATCACTAGTGACTCTGGCGAAGTTGTTGCACGTTTGCTCACTACAATGCTTTCAACGGAGCCACTAATTTTTGGCTTTTTCAATCGATAGTGGAAAATGTCCCCGTACCTGACTGATTACCGAAAGATCTCTAATATTATAATGTTTATTTCGTCAATTCCACCAAATTTAATTATTCTTTGACCCGTTGAGGTGCCTGAAAGTCATTGCAAAAAAAATAATGAATGCCTAGTGCAAATCTACATAGGAAAGTATTATACAGATTTTCGTTGATCACATTTAGTATTTATTTTAATTACATAAATATTCCAACATGTCAGTAATTATACCAAAGCCTTACAATTAAGTTAAAAAGTACACATGAGAACTGGATGAAAGTGAAGAGGCTTGTGTCCAACCGTGGACTCTGTTTATGGGCTGATTAGATAAATAAATAACTTCCACACAACACAATCACATCCATAAGTCATCACTGGCAACACACATTGGTCATACACCTTGGCTTGAGACACTGAGGTATGTTGGACGCGAAAATGTGTTTTGGTGTCCCAAACGGTGCCCGTCCGAGTTGGATTCGACGAGTGACCTCTTTCTCGAAGTTGGACTTACCTAACTGGACTGTTTGTCCCGGGTATACATAGTGGTCGATAACTTCGAGGCCAGAGCCGCCAACGTGGATAGGAGTGGGTGCTCCATGGGAGTTCGACATTATCTTAGTCTTCATCATCATCAGCCTATGCTTGTCCACTGCTGGACATAGGCCTCTCCTATAGCACGCCACTGAGGACGGTCCTCGGCTACTCTCATCTAGCTCTTGCCAGCCGCCCTGCGAAGATCATCGCTCCACCGAGTCTGAGGACATCCTACACTACGTTTACCGATCCGCGGTCTCCACTCGAGAACTCGTCTACCCCATCGGTAATCAGTTCTTCGGATAATATGGCCGGCCCACTGCCACTTCAGCATACTAATTCGGTGGGCAATGTCGGTGACTTTGGTTCTCTTCCTTATTCCTTCCTTCCTGCGCGTTTACGAAACGTGCGACAGCATAACTACAAAAAGTCGCCGTGGGCGAGGGGCCTAAGGACCGGATTTCTTCCAGTTTTCAATAGCTCAGCTGCCTATATGCCTACCCGATGCCTTGTTGTTCGTGAACTATTTGAGAGCCATTCTAATCTCGGATGTCTCGGATGTCCGGAATGTCCTCTGTGTAGTGCCGGGTTAGTTTAGCTCGAGGGTCTTCGGCTAAATCTGTATTAGGTTTTTGTGAGGATGTGTGTAAATGTCCATAGAATCTTTCGACTTCCCTCAAAAGTTGTGGACCTAAAGAGATAATGCTACTATCTTCAGTTTCAACTTCGAAAGTCGGCTCTGGCCAATAAACAGATCTCTGGAAAAGACTTTAGAGCCCTTGTTATTTTCAATACGGTCCGTAATGAAGCGGCGCAAGTCTCTCTTCAACGATCCAGAGATCTGTCTATTAAGCCGCCGATATTCTGATGCGTCACGCGAAGATTTTAGCCTGAGTTGTCGCCGCTCTTCCATGTGTTTGAGGGTGTGATCTGAGAATTTTTTGATTCTATTATTACTGTGGGTTTCATAAAACTTGGACCCGATGGACCGTATAGACAGTTTCGACAAACCTGTTATTGATATCGTCCACCTGTTTGCCAATGTCTAGGCCTTCGAAGCGGTTTTGAAGCTCAATTGAAAAGGTCTCGGGGTTTTGGATTTGGGCCGGCAATGGTCGAAGCGTAGACTTCATCAGTTTTGCACCTTCGAGTTTGAGGTTGATATTCAACTTGCCTCGTACCATACGGTGATCGTTGCCTGTTTTAACTGCGTTGATCACAGAAAAAACGTTGAATATCTGCCTTCTCGTGTACAAGATGAAGTCTATTTCGTTTTTTGTTGTGCTGTCTGGACTCATCCAGGTCCACTTCTTGCATTCAGACTTCCTGAAGAAAGAATTCATCATAATTTTCTCTCTCGTTTTTGGTAGCCGAATCTCTACTGGATTCTTCGCACCCCGGTACAGTACAAATGTAGATACTGTTAGGTTTATTTTAATTAAATCATCGATTTGTCAATTTTTGTTATTCGATTCGAAGCGAACGATTAAATTAATTTATTAATACTGGCAACACTGAGAATGAGCTGTCACTCAATTGATATAAAACTGCTGTCAAACTGTTTGACGGGCCTATTTTGTTGGAGCATGCACTGATTACGGACGTCTTTACGTATTTTGTAAAAAGAGTGTGATTTCGGAAAATAAAGTCACCGTTGTACCACGTTCCTGCTTTTCAGTGGTTCTACGTAGGTTGATCCTGGGTGTTGCCGCAATTCAGAATAAGTGCACCATCTTTTTCTAAAGTTTAAGTTCCTATTTTGTGTTTACTGATCTTAACCAAAATTACATTTTAAAATTGAACTCAAAAAACTGTAAAATCTGGTCACCTGTAAATTTTAACCGAGTATGACTGACATGACAGCTACTTGCAACTTATGTTCGTTTACTCATTCCGTACGCTCACCTAACCATCCTAACCCTCTCAAAAGTAGACCACGTGGCCAACATTGTTTTGTCGGTGGTTGACAGTTAAGTTTGACAGTATTAATGACGGTTTTTGAAGATTGGGCTCTCTACTTAGGGGTGTATAAAAGGGGGGTAAAATTTGGTTAATTTTGAGTTAGGGCGCTCCGTTTTCGAGATACCCCAACTTTTACTTTTAAGCGATTTACTCAATTTCTTATATTTCAGATTCTAACATTGTGTTGTGTTTCTCTGTTTCGAGTTGCGAACAATGCCACACGAGGACGAGGCCTCGCGGAAGCATTTAGCAACGCCTGGTCGGAGGAAAGCGGGCTCGAGCCGGGGGTCTGTAAGGCGCAGCCGCAGTCGTACCCGTCGGGAAAGCCGCGACTAACGAAGTCGCAGCCGGTTGCGTACTCCCGAGCTGAGGCGATTATAAGGAAGTAGCTGCAGCGTGAGAGGTTGCACGTACTCGAAAATGCACTGCGTAGAGAGCGCAGCCCACTCCGACGAAGCACGACAGAAAGGGAGCCTCGCAACTCGCGCAGCCGTTATCGACGAGGTGAAGCGCGTGCTCGAGAGCGCGATGCAGTTGACGACGGTGCAGCCCGCGAGAGGAGCAATCTTCGCGAGCGCGAGCCTACGTCTACATTCATGGATGGCCAAAAATATTTCTGTGCCATCAGTCTACGTGTGCCTTTAATACCAGGATGATCTAAATTGTGTACCGCGATAAATGCAGGTACCCTAAATGATTGTAGTAAAAATGGACGTTGTAACCCTGTTGTCGACTTGCATAGCACCTTGTTGCGCAAAGATGGAATTGTAATCTATTCAAATTTATATTTAACACTACAATTTTCTAAAAATTCCTTTATTTCTGTGTCTCTACTTTGTAACTCTGCTAGCTTATCGAGAGCGTTAGGACACTCGATTTCCTCTACTTCTAGTCTAGATAAAGCGTCTGCTGCGGGGTTATCGCTACCTGCGATATGTTATATATCTGTCGTAAATTCACTAACAAAACTAAGTTGTCTGGTTCTCCTGGCAGGTTCGGCTGAAATTTTGGTAGGGTTCTTGGTCAGTAAATATTGTGAAATTTCGACCCTCGATCAAATATCTAAAATGTTTGACCGCCATGTAAATAGCTAATAACTCTCTATCGAATGTACTGTATCATCGTTGCGTCTCAGACAATGCTTTTGAAAAATAACTTAATGGTCGCCAAGCACCATTTTGCCACTGCTGGAGGACAGCTCCAGCGCAAGTATCGGATGCGTCTGTCACTAAACCTATCTGCCCTGTCAGCTGTGGAAGCTCCAGCGCAAGTATCGGATGCGTCTGTCACTAAACCTATCTGCCCTGTCAGCTGTGGATGCCATAACAAGGCAGCATTCTTTAAACTTTCCTTATATTTATTAAACGATTCTTTGGCCGCATCTGTCTATTCAATCTTACTTTTACTGCTTTTTTTATACCATGCAAATAAACATTTTACCCTCTTTGGTACTCTGCAGCGTTTGGCAAACTGCTGCGAAAGAAATTTATCATGCCTAAAAATCGCCTTAGACTATCTACCGTTTCAGGGAGAGGATAGTCTACAATGGCTTGGACTTTGTCTTCAGGGGGCCTTATGCCACTGCCTGAGATGTGATAGGCGAGAAAAATTAATTCTGGCTTACCGAATTCACACTTTGCTACGTTCAATGATACTCCATAATTATCTAACTTCTCGAATACTGCTTTTAGATGTTCCCTGTGTTGTACCTCGTTGTCTGAAAATATCAACACGTCATCAATATATACAAAAACAAATTCTAAAGCATGTAAAACCTTGTGCATAAACCTTTGAAAAGTTTGTGCCGCATTTCTTAAACCAAATGGCATTCTCGGGTACTCAAATAGGCCAAATAGGGTTATTAAAGCGGTTTTTTCAATATCCTTCTCTGCAACTGGAATTTGGTGGTATGCTTTACATAGATCTTAACGGGTGAATATAGTTTTGTTACCTATTAAGCCTGTAAAATCATGTACACGTGGTATGGAGTAACAATCGGGTTTTGTGAATGAGGTTTTATCTCTCCGCCTTTCTTTGGAACTACGTGAAGTGGGGTGGCCCAAGGGCCTCTAGATGGGCGGCAGATACCTGTCTCTAACATATATTCGAATTCCCGTTTGACGCGCATATAGCGGTCAGGTGGGAGAGGTCGTGCTCGACTACTTAACGGTGGGCCTGTGGTCTCTATGTGATGTACTACATCGTGCTTTGGTGGCTCTTTTAATGACAATGGTCAGATGATATCTGGGTAATGAGATAGGAGTTCATGATAGGGATCAGATGTATTTTTTTTTTTTTTTTAATAATGGCAACTCAAATCGGTCCTGTCTTGGACGACTACTTCTGCCAATGACGAGTCAGTCATGGGAGTGACACAGGATCAGAGTAATCACGGTTCTAATAGTACCACTGTCACAACGCTCTATGCTCAATCCATTGATTGACAGCTCGGTGACGCTGTCGATTATTTTTCGGTTATGTATATCTACTAATAATCTGTGGAAATTTAAAAAAGTCTGCACCTAAAATGGAAGTTTTTACGTCGGCGATGATAAATGTCCACTTGAAACTGCGTCGCAAACCGAAGTCCAGGGTTATAGTCCTCTGTCCGTATGTGTGTATCGGCGTATTATTAGCTGCATACAATTTATACGTGCTTGAGACCTACTTCTTTTTGCCCCTTGCTGCCTCATATTTATTCGTCGTAGGAGGATTTATAAGAATATCGCTGACCTGTTTAATTTCAATATATCGTTTCTCGTGGAACCATCGGGACTCAACCAGGTCCATTTCCTGTGCGGCGGCTTCTGAAAGAAAGAGTTCATCATAAAGAGCCCCTCTTTCTCCAGGAAGTCTGCCAACCTCTGTCCTCTAGGGTTCCGTTGCCCATAACCAAATGGCCCCACCCTCATCTCACCTTCACTTCTTGTGCCCAGCTTCGCATTGAAGTCCCCCATAACCACACTAAAATAGGTCTCCGAGGTACGAGTATGTATGGCCGTACTAATGTCCTCATACATCGCCTCTACCTCCTCATCGGAGTGTGACGAGGTCGGTGCACATACCTGAATGACCTTCAGCAAATATCTCTTAGATATTCTGAGTATTAGGTACACCACCCTGCTCGACACACTGCCGATGGCCAAAATGTTTTTTACGAGGGACTTGTGGACGAGAAACCCGACACCACCCTGGGACTGTTGCTCGCCCTCCCGGTAGTAGAGTAGGTTACCGGATTTCAGGGTTATCGTGTCCTCGCCCTCTTGACGGACTTCAGATAACCCTAGGATATCCCAGTGTAATCTACCCATTTCCTCTACCAGCTCAATTAGCTTTTCGTCTGTCCTCAATGTGCGAATGTTGTGTGCTAGCAGGGCTAGTCGTTTTTGCTGTTGGGTGTGGTAGCCGGATCTCTGCCGGAGATTCTTAGCACCCCTTGCTCCGCCGTTACCGTGGCCGCTACCGTAGCCAGAAATAGCGGAGCTGCCGGGGACTGGGGGCCTGGTTTTTTTGTTGTCTTCCATGAGGGTATTTGCCATACTCGCCACGCTTGGCATGCGGGTTGGCGAGCGCAGTACATAGCAGTTCCGCAGAAGGCGCTGCTGCCCACCTGTTTTTACGGCACCCACGAGAAGAGATGGGGGGGTACAATTCTAAAGCCGGTACCCCACGCACGCATCCATAATATCTTAAGTGTCCCAAACCTCTGAATATGTGTACAAAGTGCCGTAGGTTCGAGCATAAAGGGGAAGATTGCACTTTCAAACAGGAAAGTGACAACAAAAGTAGTGCTCCAAAAACTATGCGTATACTAACAACGGAAACGAATTTGAAGTTTATTAGGGAAGGCTTGATTAATTAAGTTCCGACGAAAGCCTTCGTAAATTTCGGTAGTGAAGTTTCTCTCATTCAAGAGACTGCATCTAGGTCTTTGGGGCTTACTTGCAATGAATTGCCGATAGCGCTGAAAGGGTTTGGTAATAATATCGTAACCTCTTCTGGCGGAGCACGGGTAAACGTGAACATTGATGGCGTCAGTGCAGATGTTGTATGTCACGTTGTGGAAGATAAATTTCTTGACTGTCCCTTGTTGTTAGGGCAAACGTTTACGGAACAGCCCCACATAGTACCTAGTGATAAAGAATGCTGATGAACTAAAATTTCATTGCATTAGAGATGAGCTTGCTTTTCCACAGTGTGATGATATAGGCGAAACTGATGTCAGCCTGCAAAACGTCGAATACTAAGCTATATGGGCCAGCTATGGTTTAGACCCGAACTAATGTAATGATCGACGGAAACGTTCTATTGAGTGGCAAGGTTATGGGAAAACCAAAAAGTGAGTACGCTGTTTCTGGTGGTGTATACCAGGTTAGGCTAGGCGATGTCTACGTACATCTCACTCCTTTGTCAGAGTCTTGTTTCATTGATGAGGGAGTTATTTTGAGTAGAGGTACGAGGGTTCAGGTAGTCAACCGAATATGCTCACAACCTGCAGACCTTTCGATACTGGAAGTTTCTGACATAAATCCATCCGACGTACACGTGGGTTAGGAGATTGATGAAAGTAAAAAAGAACGGCTTATGATGGTATTGACAAAATACAAGCATTGTTTTGCAGGATCGTTGAAATAGCTAGGTTGTACGAATATGACCGAAATGAGCATAGATTTAAACAGCAAACGCCTCAAGATTCAAGGCCTCTTACGTCATTCATCACTCCGGACGGCCAATACGAGTTTAATCGTATGCCGTTCGGGCTGGCGAATGCACCGGCCGTGTTCCAGCGCCTAATGAACAAAGATCCTCTAGATTCACGAAAGCAACAGCTTACATAGATGATACTCATCTACGGTAAGACTTGAGTGGGAGTGCTTGGAGAGGTTGGAGAAGGTCTTACAACTAATTGAGCTGGTGAACCTGAATCTTAATTTGGCCAAGTGCGATTTTCTCCAAAGCTAAATAAATTATTTGGGTTACGAGATTAGCGCCAAGGGCATACGCCCTAAAGACAAAAAGATTAAGTCGGTTGTGGATTTCCCTCGTCCAACTAATCCGCATTCTGTCCGCCAATTTTTGGGACTGGTGGGATACTTTAGAAAATACATTAGAAACTTTGCGGCATTATCATTACCCAATAAATAAGCTGCTAAAAACGGATGCGGATTGGTCATGGGCGGAGGAGCAAGAAAATGCATTTAAAACTTTAAAAGACCAGCTAGTGAATCGGCCAATATTAGCCATCTACGAACCAGAAGCCGAAACGGAGTTGCACACCGACGCCAGCAAAGTTGGCGTTGGAGGAATATTAATGCAATGAAGCCATGGCGAAAACACATTTCGTCCTGTAGCCTACTATAGCCGGCAAGGGTTACCTACTTGAAATCGAATGCCGTAAGCACGAAAAACACATGCTCGAAAACTATATCTCGACAGTTTAAAATCTCGATGCATCAAAATCTCGAAAAGCCATAACCGCGAAGCATCGGCTGCGCGAAGCTGTAATATATCGAAAGATGATGATCTCGACAGACTATTTGATCGAATTTATTTTATAAGTTTAAGTAGGTATATTGATTCGTTTGATACGTTATTTATTGAGGCTCTTTAAGGAAAAATAATGAATCTAGATGTAACTATTTCTTATAAGTATGTAAATATAATTATTAAGGAGGGTAGTTGTAAAAAAAAGTAGTCTGTTTATAACGCTATGCAGTAAGATGTCAGTACATAGTTTCTGTTGGTGATGAACGTTTATTCAAGGTTCTAATTTTCGTAAAAATGTCTACAAATAATCTCCAAGTATCAAAATCGCAAAAAGGAAAAGACATTTTAATTCTAAATGGTTACGTAATGGCAATAAATAAACGAGTCAAGGAGAAACATTACTGGTATTGTGTGAATAAAAAACAAAATCAGTGTAATAGGACGATGATTAGTGAGTCACCCGAAGGGAACGGCATGCATTGCTTGATAAAAGAAATGAGTGCTCATTGTCACGCGCCTGATCCTGGTGTAAAAGAAGTAGTGCAATTAAAAACAAATATAAAACAAGATGCCACATTGAGTTCTGCATCGCGCCCAGCGCAAATAATTAATAAACATTTGGTGAATGTGCCGAGCTCAAGCGCTTGTTCTGTTCCTAATAAAAATGCTTTACGACAAATGATTAGACGCGCCAAAAACAAAGGAAAACCGAAAGAACCCACGACATTAGAAGAAATAGATATACCAGAAGAATTACACAGAGTGCATGGAGAATTATTTTTCGCGAAAGATTATAAATTTGGTAACGAACGTATACTGCTGTTTACAACTAAAAGCAATTTGGAAATTTTGAGTGAGTCTGAAACATGGATAGTGGACGGAACATTTCAGTGTTGCCCAGAACATTTTTTGCAGCTATATTCAATTCATGAATTCGTTGGAGAGGGCGATTATCAAAGGATTGTGCCTTTGGTGTATGCATTTGTTACTCGGAAAACTGAAGAGTGTTATATTTATTTTCTCAGAGAACTCAAAACATATGCTGTTGAGTGCAATATAATTCTGGAGCCACAACACGTCATATCTGACTTTGAAAAAGCAGCGATTAACGCATTTAAAATTGAATTTCCGACTACTATTAACAAGGGCTGTTTTTTTCATTTCGGTCAGTCTTTATGGAGAAAAATCCAAGAATGCGGTCTAGCTGCTAGGTACGGTGAAGATAGCGAATTTGCGCTAAAATTGCGCCATCTACTTGCTTTGGCGTTCTTGGCACCTGAAGAAATTTCTCAAGCCTACCAGATTCTCAAAGACAAAGTATTACCACCGGACACAGAAACAATACAGACATGGTTTGAGAGTTATTACGTTACTGGAAAACTGAACTTATTAGAACCTGGGACTAGCTCAACCAAAATTACAATTACAAGAAAACAGCCTCTATTCCCACCTGCTCTACGGCATTCGATTTCAAGTAGGGAACCCAGCCGGCAAACCTCACCCGAGGAGAAAAACTTTCACGTCTATGAACTAGAGACACTAGCCGTGGTGTGCTCTCTGAAGAAGTTCAGGGTCTATCTCCTCGGGAAGAGTTTCAAAGCTATAACGGACTGTATTGCTTTGCGCTCGAAATTTTCGAAGCGCGATATAATACCACGCACTACGCGATGGTGGTTACTCTTACAGGAGTATCAATGCTCTATAGAATATCGTGTGGGTGCAAAAATGTCACACGTGGATGCTCTGTCGCGAAATCCTGTAGGTGATTGTGGGGCAACTTATAACAATGGTGAAGCGTACCCCAGCGTTATGACCATTAGCACGGATGATTGGCTCCACACATTACAGATGGGAGATTCTGAGCTATGCCGAATACGTGACATTTTATGCCATGATATGGACGCAGAAGGGCTCAAATATATAAAAGACAACTATCTTATTAAAGACGAGAAGTTGTATAAATAATATATAGATGGTGGCAAGACTAACTTACGTTGGGTTGCAGAGGCGGCTCGTCTTATAGAGCGCTGGTGCAGTGCACTCCCACAAACTAAGTAATTAAATATGTACTTAATAAAAAAAAACAAAATTTTATCTGCTACCCACCACATATACATTTTTAAACCTATGCACACAAAGACCTACACACATTAAAGTAGTTTACTAGAAATAATTAACTGCGTACGAAGTTGAAATGTTTGGTGTCAAGTTGTTACCGAATGGAGCGCCAGTGATTGCGCTCCTATGAAACGAAATGCAGTACAATGCTTAGTACTAAATTCAATGAGTGCGAAAGAGAAACATTGGAACAGCCCGGTACGTGAAACAAAAGATTTCATATGAGAAATGAGCCTAATCTGGAGCGCCGCTCATGCGCTACGTTGCAAAATGGGGCGAGGTGACAATGGGGTGCACGCACAGTGCAGCTAATTTTGAGCTGTTGACGATCTTATGTAAACAAATAAACGCGTCCCACCAATCTAATCAAGTAATCACATCAAGTCAGTCGATCACTTTTCGCGCGAATATCTACGACAGTTTTGTTTTATTCCGCTATTTAAATTAGTTTCTGTGCGCATTTGTGCTGAAAATGGAACAATATAATGTATGTTATATTAGGGGTTAAAGTATGAAATTGCCGTTTTATTGCAATAGGTTCTTTGAATTGACATCGAATCTTCATGGTTTGAGGTTTTCGAATGAAACTTTTTTCAAATGGTTTCTAAGATGTTCTTTTTTTAAAAAAATGTGAAACATTTGAATATCGACTTTCAATTGTTTTTGTTATTCAATTTAGACAAGAAAGATGGATACTGCGAAAATTCGAGTGATTATGAGGCACCCATTTTTCGTATTTTTTTATTTTATTGATTTGACGCAAGTGAGTCAATATTGTGGGTAAGGTAACGTTAAACCATGCCGCTAATTCCTGGGTAGTTTGACTAGGGTCGGCTTCCACTATCTCTCTTAATTCATCGTTATTCACCTGTGTGGGCGGTCTTCCTCGTGGCTCGTTCTTTAAGTCGAAATTTCCATCACGAAAGCGTTTAAACCAAAATCGCACGGTGCGTTCATTAGTAGACCCCTCTCCAAACGCAGCATTGATATTGCGGGCTGTTTCTGCCGCGTTAGTTCCGCGTCGGAACTCGTATTCAAAAATCACTCGGATTTTCGCAGTATCTATCTTTCTTGTCTAAATTGAATAACAAAAACAATTGAAAGTCGATATTCAAATGTTTCACATTTTTTAAAAAAAGAACATCATAGAAACCATTTGAAAAAAGTTTCATTCGAAAACCTCAAACCATGAAGATTCTATGTCAATTCAAAGAACCTATTGCAATAAAACGGCAATTTCATACTTTAACCCCTATTATTAAAAACTGTGAAGACTTTAGAAAAGCGTCTTGACCTAAAATCAAAGGGGCCACCACGGCCTGAGCTCGCCCTGACACAAAAATGTGCTTCAAAAACTAAAACTTTTACGCGTGTGTTTAAACCCGATCAAGTTGCCCAACTATCAAGACTTTTCAATCTTTTTGTGAACACCCATAAAATAAAGTCACGAGCCGCCTCTGTTGGGTTGTCCCAAAGGGTGCAAGGTGGCAGATCTGTCGCATAAACCGTGACGAGATCGGTCATTTCAGCGTTGAAAAGACACTGGAGCGCATAAAAAAGGCTTACTGGTTCTCAAAAATGTCAAGATTTGTTAAAAAGTATGCCCAAGCTTGCTTTGAATGCGCACACTCCAACGAGGGCTTATTGCACACGATCGACTAGGTGGAGGTACT
The DNA here is from genome assembly GCA_963969515.1 of Yponomeuta evonymella. Taxonomy (NCBI): domain Eukaryota; kingdom Metazoa; phylum Arthropoda; class Insecta; order Lepidoptera; family Yponomeutidae; genus Yponomeuta; species Yponomeuta evonymella. The sequence continues at coordinate 4,816,754 of OZ018363.1, forward strand.
TTTCCATACCTTAAATATCGACCACCTTGGACCCTTTGTCCGATCAAAAAGAGGCAATTCTTACTTATTAGTAATAGTAGACTTTTTTACTAGATTTGCGTTCATTAAACCGGTCCGCAATACTAAAAGTCAAACAACAATAAAAGTACTAGAGGGTATAAAACGAAAATACAATCTGCTTGTTCAATTCAATTCAATTTGTTTTTTGCATATATCTCTGAAACGGCGAGAGGCTACCGAAAAAATAGAATTTTGTAGATAATGAATTTTTTTACAAATAAGCTATCAACGCTTTTGTCCTTATGAAAGCGCCGTTCTCGATTTAACTCGATTTCAGACTGTAGGAAAGTCGTATTTTGAATTACTTACTCATATCCGCACCACCTTTAAGATAGTATACTCGGCGCTTTTTAGGGTTCGCCGTCAACAGGGAACCCTCATAGTTTCGCCATGTCCACCCGTTTGTATTTCTGCCTGTCGGTCTGCCTAGCTTACCCCCGGTTTCTCGTACACTAACTCGCTGTTAATAACTGTTAACAGCTGTCAATTGACCAAAGTGCATACAAAAAAAACCACTGACCGCTGTTAACAATAGATTAACAGCTTGTTAGTGTATGAGAAACCGGGGGTGAGTCTATTAGTATTAGAGAACTCCAATTCGATATAAATCACGCCAACAAAACAGTAATCGAAAACCATTTTTCGATTTAGGAATCCGTTTGCGAAATACCAAAATAACTAAATCAAAACCTAGCGTAGGGCTCCAAGTTGTCTTTCTTCAAGTAGTATATTTGTATATTTTGGAAATTAAATAATTGTAAATATTGTGTCGTCTTCTCTTTTTTCTTCCATTAAGTTCACAACCATCATATCTGTCCCTGCCCTTTAGGCAGGTGCGACACTGAGTTTTTAGGATTTATGAATAGTTTATTTATAAGGTTACTCTTATGGCTTCTTTGAACCTGGTCATAGATATTTAAGTAAGCAATAAAACGAGTCTCTTAAAAGATACTATAATTTATTAAGCGCAAAACTATCCTAATTTACAACAAAACAACTCCATCGATTCAACTACTGGGCCACTGTAATATCATCCGCCGTTTTCGATTCTCCCATAAAAGTTGTTGCATTCAAAAGATAAGTTTCACATAAATTCCTCTTCTCAAAGGTTTCCCAAATACTCTGATCTAAGTGCCTGTTTACTATGTTACTGCAACGTAAGTCATCCAGCGCTCTCGCGTGATTTGCGTCCAACTCATAGACTATTGGCACTTGGCGGGAGTAACTAGCCAGTTCCAGGTCATTAGTCGGAAAGACTTGGTGACGGGAGCGTAGAAGGACTATCTGCGATTGTAAAGGTGCAGCTTTTAAAGCATTAGCGCTGTACTTACGCGCCTGATCTATGCGGAAATAGGCACCTTCGACTAAGGCCTTGGCATACTGTGAGGAGTGGGCCACGCGGCCTCTTAGTGCGGCTAAACAGGCCTCCAGCTTGTCTCTCCAGGTGTAAGCTCGTTGTAGAGCCTCAGTGAGTTGTTCTGAGGAGCTGCCACACATGAGTTGATACATGTGTTGGACAATAGCGTCCTGGAGCTTGGTGGAATCTGTCGCACCAGCTTCGCGCAGCCACGTTTCCAGCGAAAGTGGGAAGGCGTTTGGGCTAGCATCCACGCAGAACACCACGCCGGTCAAACCTGCAGAGTTAAAGTAGGCTATTAGATGGCATCAGGATAAATTTCCGGCTGTCTCATCTAGCTCTAACTGGTGATGGGGGACGATGAAGTCCTGAGCGAGATCAGGTGACCGCACAAGTCAGGGAAAGGTTTGAATTTTTCCTGTCAGCAAAGCTAAGTATAAGTAAGCTGTAAATATGCTGTATCCTGTAAGCTTAGTATAAGGTAGGTAATGTAATTAAAAAACATAAATTAAAAAATCCGAGAAAAAGAATTGAAATGTTCTGAAAGATACTGATTTTTTCTGAACCACGTATCTTCATCTCCTGAGGTTACATAGAGGGTAGTGGAATTAAGCAATCCTTACCTTGAGTTTCTAAAGCTTTCGCCATCTCCAAGGCAACCAGTACCCCGAAGGAGTATCCCAAAAGGTAAAATGTTTTATTGGGCTTCAGTTTCTTGAGCATGACCTACAAAGGAAATATTGTTAGTTTCGTAACCTGATAGGCTGACAGTAAGGTCTCATTGTTAGAAATGCTAAGTGTGTAAAGTAGGTTGATAAAAATGTAGTTACTTCAAATTGGACAGAATATTCAAATTTTTTTTAAAGTCTAACTCGCTGTGCACCATAGCTAAGGAACGCTATCTTCGCCTTAAGTCCGTTAAGTGAGACTGTTTCGGCTGCAATTTTTGTTCATCCAGTGACTAGCCACGATTTATATTACAGATTTTTGTTTGTTAATAAAACAACAATCGCCCATTTAATCACTAACAGTGAATTATTTTAGCCAGTCTCACCTGGACCATCCTCTGAGCCATATCTTCGACGGTTTCTTGTGGGTAGTCCAAGCCGGGCTGCATAACAATTGCAGGTAGTTTCAGCCGCTCGCACAACTGCCGGAAGCGCTCGTGGTGCCCTTCTAGCCCCGGGATCATCACTAGGTAGGTTTCGTCAACCAAAAACTCGTCTTCTCGCTGTGGGACAAGATATTGAATTTATACAAAGGTTTGTACCAAAATAGATTAACTAACACAACTGATCGAGATGCTGTCAACTGAGATTTTTTAATCATCATTAAAATTGACTCTTATACAATTGATTATCTAACTTTAGCAACATTTACACACTTTGTCACAATTTGTTGTATTTTAATTAGGTTCAATTAAATTATATTCTATGGGTCCACTGACCCGTCACGACAACTATTAGAGATTATCATGCAGGCAGAGGTAGTTTGTTTCAAAAGGTGATGAAATATGCAGCACACGAGAAAACGATACGCCGAAGGGTGTGGTTAAGAAAATAAATAAAAGGCTATAATATGATGAGCCAGCCAAAGAAGCTTCTTAATGAAAATCAGTCGTCAAAATAGTAAATAAACCGTATTCCGTACAAAAAGAGGACTAGTTCCTTACCGCGACAGCGCTGTTGGTGAGCGTCGGCATAAAGACCATGTCATGAGTGGCCAAGAGCTCGTCCAATCCAATGTAATTAAAGACCACACTGAGGCCTTTGATTTCAGGGTTCTTTAGCTCTTCTTCCTTTTCAAATTCACGGATCCTGAGGAAAGACAACAGAAAAAAATTACTGCATGATGCGTGTACGAGCCACATCAGAAATATCCAGCTAAGACAAGGCGGGTCCAGATGGGCAAAGCAGTCTCGCGGGGTACGGGCCACAAAGCTGCTTTGGGTCAAGGCTGCTTTGGGTCATGACCCATGAGTTTGATCATAATGTCAAACTGCTCAGTCACATTCAGGTGAGCGGTCAACTTCAGGGTAACTTTTCTTAGACTTAGAATAAAAGTAGCTGCATCTCATCGAAGATCTATACTTACATAGAAACAGTGACTTTGAGTATTTCTTCCCTAGTTAAATTCACATTGAAGGTGTTCATAAGAAATTTGCTGACAACGTTCGCTTTTTGCTTGTCCAAGCCTAGTTGCTCAAGGGTTAAACTGTCTGGCGTCTTCTCAGTAATACTGATACCTGTAATAAAATTGTTATACGCCTCCATTAGGTATGCAATAGACTTCTATAACATGTAGGAATTTGATAATAAGATGTGTTTTTAGGTTTTTATGAAGTTGCAGACGTTGCAGTTAAAAAAAAATAAAAAATATATTTTTATTATTAAAAACAACTACAAAAATTACCAGGGGTCCTTGCAATAGGCTTAGCCTGTATCGCGAAAAACCAATTTAAATTTAATAACATAATTTCTTATAGTAAACAGTAAGTATAAAATATTTATTAATCCGCTAAACAAAACCTTATGGAAAACATTTTTTATGGAATGAAAACATGAACATGGAAAACAAAAACTAAAATTAACCTAATATCATCTCTCCCTAACAGGTATAAAATATTTTCCGTGCTTGTGTAATCGAGGCTTAAAAGTAATTTTGTTATAGTGGCTTTTGCTTCTACTTCTTAGTTTGATTTTATATTTATATTTACAGATAGATAAGGTAGCTTGACACTTTTCTCTTTACTGCATTATCAAAATACAGATCTCAGTTTTGTATATAATATTATTATCCCGCCATTGTCTTTTCGGTCAGCTTTTTCTTTCAAGTGTTTCATTTTTTCAGATGTCACTTTGCTAAATTTGCATGGAAATGCAAAGAATCTAATGAACTCAAGCTATCGCAATGAACATATAAGAATCGATAATTAGATATACACGAACTAATAAGAGTTTTTTTTTCTCACTGCCCTTTTCTCCAGTACAAACAAGGCCCGAAGGCAGTACCAACATAGTAACATAGTATCTTGACATTCAGCAAACAGAATTTTAATTCGTTACGATAAAAATAAATTATTGATTTCTGATGGAATAGTCTCGAATAATGAATTTTCTGTTAAATTTTCGTTATCCTCTCAAAAAAGAAAGCAGACAAAGGCTCATCAACGTCAATTTTATTTACCAGAAACATGCACCAGTTGCTGCAGCAAGGTCTGCTTAGCAACCGTCTGCGGCCGTACGGCTATTACGGGCGCGGTGGCGCGCACAGCACGCTCTACCGCGTCCACTGCCGCGGAGATGGATAGCCCCTCTCCGTGCTCGGTGCTGGTGGATTCTTCGAACTAAAACCAAAAATTGTTCACAAGTTAACGTACCTAACATACTTTCAACAAGGAGTTAAAGCCGGTTTATAATAGGAATCTCAGCCACATATTGGCTGTAACTCCGTCTTTAGAATGTTTTAGTGGAATCGAGTTTTCATAAATAAGACTGTTCATTTTTACTGTTATAAACATAATTTCAGTACTGCAATAGGTAAACTTTACGCTTCTCTTCGAAGACTTCTTTAAATTTACAACTCAGGACGCATTTTAATAGGAAGTGGAAGTTAATCTTTAATTGCGATACACGAAGTAAAGTCTACTTAGCCCTCAACTTATCGTACAGGGCAAGATATTAGACAAAACGTTGTACGACATACTGAAATCCTAACAAATGTTTTTTAAAACCTCTGGGAAATCATCAAACAACTACTACCTTTTTTTAGATCCATTTGTTTTAGAAGGATAACAGCGTTTGTAAAGTAGAAGAGGTAACTCGTCATAGCGGGCTTGTACTTAGTCAAAATGCTTACACGTTTGTTCATCCACATTGATAGGTACTTACTTTATGCAGTTTCGGTAGAGTAACAGCAATAGAAGGTAGCTTGTCTAATCCTCTGCTGATACAGACATCCTGTCCAATGCTGTTCTCTTCGGCAATTACAACAAAGTATCTAAAAAAGTGAGAATAGAGGAATAGAAAAGAGAAAAAAATAAATAGATATAAGTTGTTTCAATACACGTGGGCTAGCTTGATGGCTCACTGATATGGGAGATGGAACTTGAACTTAATCGCCTAAATACTTTGCCCATAGATTGGATAAAACTTATAATTCCCCTAAATCTACTGTTGCGCTGACTGGACTGAAATATTGAATGTTGTCATTAGAAAGCAGTAGTTTGTCTATAAAACAGCAATACTGCACTGAAAAGTACAAATAAGAATTGATGTGACGGAGGACGTCATGCACCAATCCCAACAGATATCGCCTCTTCACAATGTTTCATCGACTTTGGTTTTTCCATTACGTCGCAGACACCACGTTTACAGCCTGCTCGAACGCTGACAGCGCATCTTCCGGCGATGATAATTGTATCCGTTTGAGCTATTTATTTACTCTCTCTCTGAGAGAAGGCCTGTGCCCTACAGTGGGACGTATATAGGCTGGTTCTGAGCAATTTATTTATTTTCGGGAATAAAAAGATGTCACATAGTGCTAGGTAAGGGCTGTAAGGAGGGTGACCCAGGAGTCTGTCCAAGAAGTCCCTCGTTTTGAGCGCTATGTGCGCCGGCACGTTGTCGTGGTTGAGCAGTAGCCCGCGGAGCCCTGTGTTTGGTCGCTTGTTGCTCACAACAGAGAAAATTTTTGCCAAGCATTTGGTAATATGCCATTTGGTGTTGATGGTTCTTTGGTTCGGTAAAGGAATTGATATCAAATAGCCAGTAAAATAGAAAAAGCTCGGGATCAAAATCCGTTCATTTTTGAGACTGAATTTTGTAGGAAGAAATATTAGGGGTTAAAGTATGAAATTGCCGTTTTATTGCAATAGGTTCTTTGAATTGACATAGAATCTTCATGGTTTGAGGTTTTCGAATGAAACTTTTTTCAAATGGTTTCTATGGTGTTCTTTTTTTAAAAAATGTGAAACATTTGAATATCGACTTTCAATTGTTTTTCTTATTCAATTTAGACAAGAAAGATGGATACTGCGAAAATTCGAGTGATTTTTGAATACGAGTTCCGACGCGGAACTAACGCGGCAGAAACAGCCCGCAATATCAATGCTGCGTTTGGAGAGGGGTCTACTAATGAACGCACAGTGCGATTTTGGTTTAAACGCTTTCGTGATGGAAATTTCGACTTAAAGAACGAGCCACGAGGAAGACCGCCCACACAGGTGAATAACGATGAATTAAGAGAGATAGTGGAAGCCGACCCTAGTCAAACTACCCAGGAATTAGCGGCATGGTTTAACGTTACCTTACCCACAATATTGACTCACTTGCGTCAAATCAATAAAATAAAAAAATACGAAAAATGGGTGCCTCATGATTTGACTGATCTGAAGAAAGAAACGCGTGTTGAAACTTGTGTTGCTTTGTTGAACCGGTACAGAAATAAAGGAATATTGGATCGAATTGTAACATGTGATGAAAAGTGGATTCTTTATGATAACCGGAAAAGAAAAATGCAATGGCTGACTCCAGGTCAAATGCCACAACAGTATTCAAAAATCACTCGAATTTTCGCAGTATCCATCTTTCTTGTCTAAATTGAATAACAAAAACAATTGAAAGTCGATATTCAAATGTTTCACATTTTTTAAAAAAAGAACATCATAGAAACCATTTGAAAAAAGTTTCATTCGAAAACCTCAAACCATGAAGATTCTATGTCAATTCAAAGAACCTATTGCAATAAAACGGCAATTTCATACTTTAACCCCTATTACTTCGATGGTTTTTTTACTCGTAGCATTAAACATACTAGCCAAAACTTACTTGATATCCGGGCACTGTTTCCTAGTGACCGCATCAAGATCTGTCACCAGAGTTGTCAACTTCACCTGGACAGGGCTGTCTTTGCTACCGGTCGCGATCACGTATACTCCTTCCACGGGACCCTGGGTCACACCTTCTCTTACGATAGAGCGGACCTTGTCTGTATCGGATGGGGTCTTGGTCGAGAGCTTGACTGTGATGCCTTGTTTCTTCCACGACCTGTGGACCGAAAATGAATCAATAAATCTTCGACTTCGACTAGCTTTTCTTTAAGAAGATACACATACACATGTTTATGTGGCGCCGGATTAAGAATAGCGTCACTCCATTTTCTTCCGTGGATGTCGTAGAAGGCGATAAAGGAAATACATTACCAGGAAACGGGCAGCAGCGTCTTCCTGAGATTCTAACCACATACTGCGATCGCCAACCCGCCTGCCAAGCGTGGCGATTATGGCAAAACCCTTCATGGTTTGTAAAACCACGAGGGAGGCCTATGTCCTGCAGTGGACGTCAAATGGCTGATGATGATGATGATGATGATGACATACACACGTCTAGCGCCTTATAGGTAGGACAGCTAGAAACCAAAAGGTACTGCTGTTCTTTCGGGTTGCCTAACGTTAGCAAAAAAAAACTATCAGTCTGTAATGTCAAGATTGTGAATTCTTTTAAAACCTCTTTATAACAGCAATTTTCGTTTGAACACTTCGGTGTTACAATGTACGATGCTGATGATCTATCAATTAAATGTGATATTGTAATAAACAGACAAGAACTGTACTCGATCAGTTCTCGATTTTTCCAGTTAGTTAAAGTTGAGCTACGTAAGCCAACTTAATCATTCGATGTATGGCTTATAAAATAAATAAGATAAAAAAACATAAAAAGTTGAGCTACGTCAGTCACAAAGGGATATCTTAACCCAAAGTAGGTATACCACGACTAAGAGTATATATAATTATCTGTATACATAGCATAATATGAACACACGCCACGGGTTGCTACTTGCCACGATCGTGACAGATCTCATCATCAACATTCCTTAATCGTTGCATGCACGCACGCCGGTTTCGAGTACTTTCTGTATATCACTCACTTAATCTTCATCAGCACGTAATCATCCTTGATATTGTCGTAGTCTTCCTGTAGATTGAGAACCACCCTAGAGACGCCCCGTTGACCTAGTCTGCTGATGAGGCGGGAAGCCAGGATCACGTTGTCGGACTTGGCGAATACCACATGGCTCTTGCCTGATGTCACTGCGATTCTGGAATAGAAAAGTTAAGTAAACATAAACATTTACATACAGGCACATACATTGCTTCTAGCCCCACACTAGGATACCCTGTGTCGTGAGAACCAGAAACAACGACATCACAAACATGTAAACATCCAAGATTGTCCCCAGCCGGGATTCGAACCCGGGACCTCTCGCATGGTATGCAGATGCACTATCGCTGCCCCACGAGGTCGTCGATCGAGTAAAAAGAAATAATTTTTCTTGAAAGTTAATTTAGGACGTGTTTAATAGTATGCCCACTTTTATGGCTTGCTGGCAGATAAGTAATACAGCTAGAGGATAGTCTTACGCTCAAAAGTATCTCTTGCAATCTTAACGCTAGAATTCTAAGTCTGTCTCTGTAAAGCCCTGTACAAGGTGCATTCTTAGATGTTTCAACCTCACAGGATGCTCTTAGATGTACTTGAAGTGGGAGAAATATAATTTGCTATCCTAAATGAAGGTCATGTCGAAGGCCCGTGTTGTGCCCACCCCAGTAACATTGGGGAACTCGACTCTCGAAGTTGTAGACGGATACGTCTACTTAGGACAAACAGTCCAACTAGGCCGGTCCAACTTCGTGAAAGAGGTCAATCGTCGAATCCAACTCGGCTAGGTAGCATTCGGTAGCTGACACAGCTATACAGTTTACGCTGTTTTCGACTCCCTAATGCTCAGTGCAAGACTCACTTAGGCAGTGCGGGGATCACGTCTCCCTTGATCCGCAGAAGCGCGCGGCCCCTATGTCTACTGGAAGCCAGCAGTCGCAGCGCACGGCCCGCCTCGGTGGCGTGGTAGCAGACGCGGCTGAGTGGACGCACGTAGCCCTTGACGATACCGTCACTGATCAGGTGTTGAATTAACTGTTGGAGTAAGTAGAATGTCAGCAAGTCGGTCTTCTGTCTGTTTAAAAGTTGAAGAACCTCTCGGGATAATATCTATGGCCTAATTGTGCGCACCAAATCCTGAGCGATTCGTTCAGAATTGGGTGAGCGTAATATAGAGACTAGCCTCCCTAAATCTGGTATGCCGATCTCTAAACGAATTTTATACGTGACTGCTAAACTACAACTGACAAAAAAGGTAGGCCAAGGTAGTCAAATTATTGAGTTACATCTTTGAGAACTTTTCGGAAAAGTTCTCAAAGATGTAACTCATTAATTTGACTACATTGGCAATATTTAGGTAATCTAATATATAAAAATCTCGTATCACAGTGTTTATTATCGAACTTCTCAGAAACGGCTTCACCGATTTATATGTTTTTTGTCTATATTTGGTAGGTCTGACAATAGATCGTAAGCTAATTAATATGGCAAAACAACGTTTGCAGGGTCAGCTAGTATTTGAAGTATGATATTTATTTTAAACTACGTATGGTTTTACCTTAAATTAAAGGATACGCAATAGTTTGATCAGAGAACGTTGTGGACTGAAAGAGGATGTAGTGACTAGAATTGAAAAAAGAATATTGGGTGACCTCTGGGCCGAGTTTCAGATTATGACAATTCGAGGTACATTGCGTAGCAGAATCTACTTGTTAATCTGTGTGTTAATCGAGTTATCAATGTACATCGAATTGTCATAGTAAACCATAAATTGTACTTCTATGAAAAAGGCCCCTGGTCTCTGCCTACCCCTTCTGGGATACAGGCATAAGTTTATGTAATGTTTATTAGACCAAGATCTACACTGTTAAGATTTACCTTCAACTCGAGAGTCCTGTCAACGTGGTCCTCCAGAAAGAGGCTGGAGAAGTCGACACGCAAGTAGTTGCGCTCACAGGTGAGGCTGTTCATCCCAAAGTTGAACCCCTGCCGGTCCTGGATCTGGTTCATATCGATGGCTATGCCCGAGATGCCCAGGCATTTGATTGCTGCCTGTCAATAAATATCGATGAATAAACTAACGTGTAAATGCGTATGCGTTAAATGGATCAAGTTTCTTTTTAAAGTGAGAGATCTCTGTTCCTGATGATGATTATTACCATCACTTAAATTATTGTATAGTTGAACCTTCGTGAAATACAAGTATAAATTCGTGCTGGCCCCATTATTAAGAGCCACGAATTCACTCACGATATTTTCTTACACAGCTAACGAGTGGAATGATAAAAAAAAAATAAGCAGAATAAATAAGTCCCCAATGCAGGGTACAGGCCTTCTCTAAGAGACGGGGAGAGAGAGAGAGAGAGAGAGGCTTAACCTATGGACTGTATCTCTCATGTCACAGTTTTCGATTATTATGTACATTAACACCATAACTTACATGCTTGAGACTGTTATCAGTGCACAGAACGACGATACTACATCCGTTGCCTTTTGTGTGATGCATGATCATGTCACAAAAGCTGCAGTCACGCGAATTGCCGATGTAGTCATCTGAAAGAAAGTTTATAAGTAATCAAACTTTTCTGTTTCTGAATAATCCAGTAGTTACCGTCAGTGACCATATACTTTATGACACACGTGCGGTGTAGCCCAAATATGTCATTGTGTTGTATAAATTTTTGCGTTATGACTGCACTAATAAAAAAAATATCTGTAAAAGTAAAACAGTGCATGATTTTGGCTAGCCGTTTATTTATTTCTTAGTAAAAATAGTTACAAGTTGCAGGTGTTATACTGTGAAAAAAAATGTTGGCTAGGATCCAGGAATTTCAAATAAGAAAATTAACCTGGAATTTCCGGGAATACACTGCGCAGGAACCGCTTCTTCCGTACATCGCTGACGGTTGCGAAGACCTTGCAATCGTTGGCTAGGGCGATAGAGATCAGGGCCAGGCCGAGCGCGCCCGTAGCTCCGTGGATGAGCAGCGTCATACCGCGCGTAAGCTCACACTTAAGACCCTGGGTAGAAATATGATGTTATTATTTCTTCTCCTCCGACATTTCTTTGTCCATTGCTGGATGTATGACTCTTCAACTGTTCTTTACTGTGCTCAGTTTGCGCCTCGTGTAGCCCAGATACCTAGTACATCTTCACGATGAAACTCCTTAATAGCACTTAATGTGCAAAACATTGGCTCATTGGCGTTAGAAAATCTTTAGCAACGCGCTTTACACAGATAGAACTTTGTACTTCTACGGCTGTAAATATGCTCCGGCTGCGGACCCGTGTCGGCTGAAGTAAGGATAACATATGTAGGTGGGGGTTCGCAGACAGCGATAATTTGAACTGTCTGTGCGGTACTTATCAGACGATGGACCATCTTTCATCGTGCCCTGCGTGCCCTATCACCTGCACTCAGGAGGATCAAAGTTAGTTCAGCGTCGCAAAGTTCTAGGCCGCAACTGTTTAATAAAGTCTTTAATAAAATTTGTTTGTCGTCGACACGATAAGAAGAAGAATATGCTCCAAATGTTTGGCCTAAAATTATCTTTATGGTTTGAGGGACCTCGTATATTGCTTTATCCGAAATTCATTTTTTTTAATAAGCATTTTTTTTAACTTACCAGTATGTAGAAAGCCTGAGCGTAAGGCAGGGGCACTGTGGCCGCATCTTCCATGGTCCAATGTGCTGGTACCGGCCATAGCATGCTCGGCTCGGCTGCCACGTGGGTCGAAGCCGCTCCTCCTGGCACCACGCCCATTACGCGCTTGCCACTGTTCGAAGGGAATAAGCTTGAACTTAGAAAATTGTGCGCTTTGTACAGTATAGACCCGGCGGCCACAAGCACTTAAGTCAAATATTGTTCAAAATTACAAAAAATTGTAGAGTACCCCTTTTTATGCCATACACCGGCTGGAATAAGCATTTTTTGAGTAACATTTTTTTCCGGTATACAATAAAGAATATTCTTATCTTATCTTATCTTAAGTCCTCAGGTGTTCATGGGCCTGTTGATGTCATGTCCGTCATTCCAACTTAAAACTTTATTGCAAATTCAGCAGCGATAACAAGCACCTATGTTAAACTAAGTTATTTTGGTCGACGGATCCTTTGACAATCTTTGGCGCTCACAAATACTTAAGTCAACGTAAGTGGTTTTTCTCGGCTAAATATTTCAGCCGCCCTGACGAAGTACAACACTAAAGTGTTATGTTGCATTTACAAAAAAAAATAGCAACCAGCGATTTTAAAACATTATGTTTAACATTCGACTTGCAACAATGCTTGCCTACTCCGGCACTTGAGACATATGTTGCTTCCTATAAGAGACAACTGTGGACCTTCAACTTGACCATACATAACAATGTGACCGGGACATCTGTGCATTACATGTGCCATGAAGCAATATCAGGTAGAGGAGCCAACCAAGTAGCATCTTGTCTTTAAAAATATTAAAAAAAAACTGCCTGATGAAGTATGTAACAGAAATAATTTTGTACTCAGATACTTGCGGTGGGCAAAATAAAAATTCACACGTGGCGGCAATGTTTATCTATTTGTTGCAGTCAAAACCAACAATACAGGAAATTCATCAGAAGTTGATCTGGACCACGCAATTATATAGAAAAGAAGAAAAAAAAGAGTGCAATTCAAATTTACCACCCACACGATTGGATGCAATTAGTGCGTAGCAGCAGCAATAAATTCACGGTCGTAGAGATGAAACAAGCTGATTTTTTAGATTTTGCTGCTCTATTGAAAGGCCCTCTTATGATAAGAAAGAAAGATAACAGTGGCAATAATTTCAAATGGCAAACCGTCAAATGGTTACACTACGGTCATGATTTTGGTTTAATAAAATTTAAAACATCGCTGGAACGTAATGAACCTTTTATTGAAATATCTTTTAAGAGAAAAACTCGGCAAGCAAGTGAATTCACATTACAAACTATAACAGATAAACCGAATGCAATAAGTATAGCGAAAAAGAGAGTTTTATATCTTTGCTTCCATTCACAGAACTTGAAAACTGCTGCTGAAATCAGAGATGTCGATCCGGATTTAAGAGAATCAAGTGATAGTGATTGATAGCGTTTTAGTTATATCTTGTTTATTTTAAAAATAATATTGCTATTAGGTTAGGTTCATATTTCTTATTAATGTCTACGGTAATTACCTCCGCTCATAAAAACTTAAGTTAGCACTAGGGGAAGTCCTTTATAACTTAAGTCAGTTAGTTTGGTAATTATAACATATAAACGAATAATTTAATAATTCATAAATAACTTGTGAAATACTATAAATAAATATACCATTAAAACGTAAATGATCCTAAAAAATTTTTTTACCAACCACTTATAACCTTCTACTGTAAAATTTTGCCATCCATTTCTTTTTGACGTGTTTATTCCTTCGGGGTCTAGTCAAGATATTTTCCTAAGTAGTGGCAGACACTCAAATGCTATAATATATGGCATGTCACAATGATGTAACAGGAATTTATCACGGGATTGTGAAACAGGCTGTATTACTATGACTTTTAAGATAAACAGTTTTCTCTTACGAAGATCCGACACTACGAAATCAGAATCTGGTCTGACTATTTCGAAAATTACAGGTATGTTAATCCGGACTTTAATAAAATCTAATAATAAGACCCAAAATATCCGAAAAGGCATTATTAAATCAATCATGATTAAGGTACACATAGAAAAATATCAGCATTAGTAAAGCTCCGGACATACTTACCTCTCAGTCACACCACTGAAGTCCATTCCGTAGCTGAACTTTTCTTTGTACTCGTTTTTGAACAAAGTCGCTCCGGTAGCCCGTTTGGCGTCTCGCACGTTAAGACCGGCGTAATATACCTGAAATTGTATTTTTTAGAGAATAAGTCATCATCATTATCATCATTCAGCCACAAGAAGTCCACTGCTGGACATAGGCCTCCTCCATGGATTTCCAAAAAGACCGGTTGAGAATAAGTACTTAGACAAAAAAAAAAAAAAAAGCACTTGAACAGCAACTCTAGGTTCACAAGAGAGATAAAAATGCTATGATGGGCAGGAGGAATAACTCGCCTGGACTATGTCCGAAATGACCACACCAGAGGATCATAGGTTAAGTAAAGTAGCTTAAGTTGGTTTGGGCGCATCATAAGGCGCACGGGGTAAGAAAGTTCTAAACATACCAGATCAGCCTGGAGGAAAAAGCATACCACCTTTCACCTGTTGAACTAGAGTGCAGACAGCGATGTATAAACATAAACATTTACATACAGGCACATACATTATATTACTCGTAGGATAACTTAACTACACATACAAGCCAAAATTTCGGGTTCAGAAGAGGGTTGGACAAAGAGGAAGAAGAACTTAGACTGAAACGAAGAGGTAGGTAGAGGCTTTGAGGTATGTAAAATTACCATTGCTGGTTTTTTGTTCTTATATCCAGAGCAGGAAGACCATTAATTTAAATGGATTTTCACCGTCTCTGTCAATATTTAAGAGCAGAGTGCAAAAACATTAATTTGGTGAAATCCTTTCATATGACAATTTTTATTTATATGTATGTTTATTCCGTGGGGTGCCGGCTTTAGAATAGTACCCCCCCATCTCTTCCCGCGGGTGCCGTAAAAACCGGCTAAGGGACATTACCAGAAGGTGGGCAGCAGCGCCTTCTGCGAAAATACGATATACTGCGCTCGCCAACCCGCATGCCAAGCGTGGCGAGTAAGGCAAATACCCTCATGGCAATACACCAAAAAACCAGGCCCCCAGTCCCCGGCGGCTCCGCTATTCCTGGCTACGGTAGCGGCCACGGTAACGGCGGAGCAAGGGGTGCTAAGAATCTCCGGCAGAGATCTGGCTACCACCCCCAAAAACGAAAACGACTGGCCCTGGTAACACACAACATTCGCACATTGAGGACAGACGAAAAGCTAATTGAGCTGGAAGAGGAAATGGGTAGGTTACACTGGGATATCCTAGGGTTATCTGAAGTCCGTCGAGAGGGCGAGGACACGATAACCCTGAAATCCGGTAACCTGCTCTACTACCGGGAGGGCGAGCAACAGTCCCAGGGTGGTGTCGGGTTTCTCGTCCACAAGTCCCTCGTAAATAACATTTTGGCCATCAACAGTGTGTCGAGCAGGGTGGTGTACCTAATACTCAGAATATCTAAGAGATATTCGCTGAAGGTCATTCAGGTATACGCACCGACCTCGTCACACTCCGATGAGGAGGTAGAGGCGATGTATGAGGACATTAGTAGGGCCATACATACCTCGGAGACCTATTTTAATGTGGTTATGGGGGACTTCAATGCGAAGCTGGGCACAAGAAGCGAGGGTGAGATGAGAGTGGGGCAATTTGGTTATGGGCAACGGAACCCGAGAGGACAAAGGCTGGCAGACTTCCTGGAGAAAGAGGGACTCTTTATGATGAACTCTTTCTTTCAGAAGCCACCTCACAGGAAATGGACCTGGTTGAGTCCCGATGGTTCCACGAGAAATGAGATAGACTTCATCCTGACCTCCAAGAGACAAATATTCAATGACGTCTCTGTGATCAACATGGTGAAAACCGGAAGCGATCACCGAATAGTAAGAGGCACATTGAATATCAATGTCAAACTTGAGAGGTCTCGTCTCATGAAGTCCACGCTCCGACCTACTCGTGCCCATATCCAGAACCCCGAGAACTTTCAACTCGAATTGTCAAATCGCTTTGAGTGCCTGGAGAGCGCCGCATCGGTGGACGAGATCAATAACAGGTTTGTAGAAACTGTCCGTACAGTGGGCTCGAGGTTCTATAGACCCAACCGTACGAGTAGACCACAAAAGCTCTCAAACTATACTCTCGACCTCATGGCTAAACGTCGCGCGTTGCAACTGCAGTCCTCCGAGGATGCTAAGTCATATAGGCAGCTCAATAGACATATCTCAAAGTCTATGCGGCACGATATTCGGTCCTTTAATACCGAACGTATTAAAGAGACTATAGAGCGGAACAAGGGCTCCAAAGTGTTCGCAAAAGACTTGTCTATTGGGCAAAGCCAGCTGACGAAGCTGAAGAGAGAGGACGGCAGTATAGCGTCGACCAAATCAGAGGTGCTGAGGGAGATTGAGAGTTTCTACGGACAGCTATACACCTCAGTCGCAAAACCTGTTAGCAGTTTGAACAAAGATCCGAGAGCCAAACTGACCCGACATTATACCGAAGACATCCCGGACATCAGCCTGTACGAGATTAGGATGGCCCTGAAACAGCTCAAGAATAACAAGGCACCAGGAGAGGACGGAATCACATCAGAGCTCCTGAAAGCGGGTGGAACACCAGTACTTAAAGTCCTTCAGAAGCTCTTCAATTCCGTCGTGCTCGAAGGAAAAACGCCAGAAGCATGGAACAGAAGCGTGGTGACGCTGTTCTTCAAGAAAGGGGATAACTCTCTATTGAAGAACTACCGACCCATCTCGCTTCTGAGCCATGTTTATAAGCTGTTTTCGAGGGTCCTCACGAATCGTCTCGAACGCAGGTTTGATGACTTCCAGCCTCCCGAACAAGCCGGTTTCCGAAAGGGCTTTAGTACCATAGACCACATCCACACGCTGCGGCAAATTATACAGAAGACTGAGGAGTATAATTTGCCATTCTGCTTAGCGTTTGTGGACTATGAGAAAGCCTTCGATTCGATCGAGACATGGGCAGTGCTCGAGTCTCTCCAGCGTTGCCGTATTGACTATCGGTATATCGAGGTGCTGAAGTGCTTGTACAACAGCGCCACCATGTCGGTCCGAGTACAGGAGCAGAATTCGGAGGCAATTCCATTGAGAAGAGGCGTGAGACAGGGAGACGTTATCTCTCCGAAACTGTTCACGAACGCACTGGAAGATGCCTTCAAGCTTCTGGAATGGCAGGGACGCGGCATCAATATCAATGGCGAATACATCACGCACCTTCGATTTGCCGACGATATAGTAGTCATGGCAGAGACGATGGAAGACCTCGGCATAATGCTCGACGACCTCAGTCGAGTTTCCCAACGTGTGGGCCTTAAAATGAACATGGACAAAACGAAGGTCATGTCGAACGCTCGTGTTGTGCCCACCCCAATAACATTGGGGAACACGACTCTCGAAGTTGTAGACGAATACGTCTACTTAGGACAAACAATCCAACTAGGCCGGTCCAACTTCGTGAAAGAGGTCAATCGTCGAATCCAACTCGGCTGGGCAGCTTTCGGGAAACTTAGAAAAGTCTTTTCGTCTAATATACCTCAATCGCTCAAGACAAAATTATACAACCAGTGTGTGTTACCAGTGATGACTTATGGCACTGAAACGTGGTCTCTCACTATGGGCCTCATAAGAAGGCTCAAGGTCACGCAACGAGCTATGGAAAGGGCTATGCTCGGAATTTCTCTACGAGATCGAATCAGAAATGATGAGATCCGTAGACGAACGAAAGTCGTCGACATAGCCCAGCGGATTAGTAAGTTGAAGTGGCAGTGGGCGGGGCACATAGCACGCAGAACTGATGGCCGATGGGGCCGAAAAGTTCTCGAATGGAGACCACATATCGGCAAGCGCAGCGTGGGACGACCAGCCACAAGATGGACAGATGACGTCATTCAAGTGGCAGGAAGACGCTGGATGCAGGCCGCTTCCAACCGGTCTTTTTGGAAATCCATGGAGGAGGCCTATGTCCAGCAGTGGACTTCTTGTGGCTGAATGATGATGATGTTTATTCTATATTTATTTCATATTTATGTACCCTTTATGTATGTGTATTAAATATAGAAATATCTTGCTTAGTATTGTTTACTTGCACCGACTACCCGTCGTTTAGCTTTTAAATTTTTTTCCGTTAATGGTTGTCTGGAAGAAATTACTTTTAGTAGTAAGGCCGCCAATTGTACTAAACTAAATTATTGTTTAATTCTCATCATTATGTAATTCCTGGTGTACATCAATAAATAATATTCTATCTTCTATCTATCTAAATGGAATTGTGGCGAGCACATGTCAACTCTGCACGCGCACTTTAAACTCCAACATTCCTGCATCGCGCAAGCAAAATGTTTCACATGACATACCATAAATATAACGTCCGACGAACATCAGTCGGACCGGCCGTCCCCAGGCATACGATCTGCCTGGCGGGATATTTCCCTTTATAGTGGAAGAGCACGATCACCCGCTCTTCCCTATAGAATCATAAGCAACCGATTAGAAATGCTGTCACCATCACCAGACAACTGCTGAAGGACTTTTCGTTTTTATTAAGATGTGGCACATGACAAAGGCAGTGAAAATAGTTTTGGCAAGTGGCAGTCCCTGGCCTACCCCTCTCGGTTATGTTTTGTTCATTCACCTCAACTGAAATATCGTTTGATTTCGTTTCTTGTGCTTCTTCCCAGTACAGAGATTCCAGGTTACCGAGTTCCCCACTTTGAAGGGTGACGTTGAGATGGGATGTCTTGTGCTCATCAAATAGTGTGTAGAATAGACCGCCCCAGATGCCCTGCAAAAAATACTTTTCTGTACATTTTTACCGGTATCGGATCAGTAAACGAAGTGTAGGACGTTCTCAGACTCGGTGGAGCGATGATCTCCGCAGGGGTGCTGGCAAGAGCTGGATGAGAGTAGCCGAGGACCGTGCTCAGTGGCGTGCAATAGGAGAGGCCTATGTCCAGCAGTGGACAAGCATAGGCCGATGATGTCGGGCCATGTAGGGTTCCGTAGAAGGAGTATTTTTTTTTATAATAGGATTTTATTCTAATTTAAACATGTAACAACTTCATCAAAGTAATTTTTAGTGGAATTTGTGCGAAGTTTTTCTTCTGTAAGTTAATCGACTATTACACGTTAACTTGTAAAGCCTAATTAGCAGTGAAATTTAATTTAATTTAATTTATTAGGCACGTAAAACAGACATGCGCGAGATTTGAATATTTTAAAGATAAGATTAATTATTACTAGAGTAATCTCCAAAACATTGTGTACACAGCATGATCATAATTTACATAACCTAACTCAGACGAGTTACTTAGAATATACCGCTGTTATTTATAAAAACAATAGTTTTCCTTTTAACTTCATTAATTGAAGTTAAAAGGAAAACTATCACAGCTAATTAGGCTTTACCTTTTAACTGTTCTGATATTTTGCACGTTTTTACAAACAGTCCTTAGCTTGTAGCCAGGAGAGGGGCGGTGATGTAGGTAGATTTGTATGTACATAGTGACTTACATTGTCCAAAACATTGAAAGCGAGATCGAAGTTGGGCAGTTGGTCCAGATTTTGATCTTTAGCATTTCTCTGATTGATCATGGCCACATGGATCTTATTTCGCTCAGGTTCCTTTCTCCATTGTTGTACCAGTTCTGAAAATCACAAACAGTAACCATTTAGATTTAACCACTTAGATTACATATCGAGTTAGAGTTTAAGCCCGTACTCCCGTACTCGTCCAATGCTGGACATAAGCCTTTACCAAGGCACGCCACTTCGTTCTGTCTTTGGCCATCCACATCCAGCCACTGCCAGCGTAAGGCGCTACGTGAATGTGATTACTTATTTTAAAAACTTATAGAGTTCTTATTTCAAACTTAAAGATACGGTATACTACTGTGGGGTTTGGCAGCAGACATTAAGACCATCTTCGTCCTGCAGAAGAGAGCGATCAGATTTATATATAAGTTAGGCAGTAGAGATTCGTTAAGAGATTTCTTTAAAGAAACTAACATCCTAACAGTTGCTAGTCAGTATATCTATGAAAATATTATGTAAGTTAGGAAAAATATCAGTAACTTTAAAACTGTAGGTAGCCAATACAATGTAAATACTAGAAATAGGCGTAAACTTTCGTTCCCAAAATTTTGACTGGCAAAGGTTAATACATGCTTTATGGGGCATTGTATACGTTTCTACAATAATATCCTTGAGGATATAATAAGCTTGCCAGAAACGCGGTTCAAAAAATGTGTAAAGAAAACTTTGTGCAAAAAAAGCTACTATAACATTAAAGATTATTTAGAAGACAATGATATCTGGAATTAAAGCCAGTTCAATGCATGAGTTCGAGGTTTTAGAACATTTATAAATAAATTCTGTAAATTAAGGACTTGAAAAGACTAAGTTTGGAGTTTTTTTGTCCATTTTTTCTCCAAAATGATCTAGATTTTCAAATGGACACCTGGTTAAACGTTAACGTTCATTAAGTCTCAGTTTCTGTGCTACTTTAAATAAAAAATATTTTGATTTGATTTGATAAATTCAATGTTACAATGTTGTTATATTAGCTTAGGCTACTGTTTGCACCACTTTTCTTTATAGAGTTTATAAGTGTTGGTATAAGTTTACATACTGCCATGCATTAAATGTTAAAAGTTATTGTTATATAAAAAAAAACAGAATTAATTTTCACCTTTCAATCCATCAGGAGCTGGGAACCGCGTAAGCACAACCAGTTTATGGTCAGGTCTGAGACTCTGCCTAGTAGAGCGAAGCATTGCCAGATCCTTAAGGCTATCCATGGACACTGCAGCGGAAGCTGAATGGTCCATCACTGGACGCCAACGGGAGAGCACAAGCCGTCCCAGGTTGGTGGTGGCAGACGCTACGGGGCGACTTAAGGCTTGGGGTATTGAGTGGGTGCCTGATGTCTCTGTGCTTAGGATAAAGATGTCCTGAGCAAGCGCGCTATACAGCATTTCACAAATCTGGGGAAAATAGACAGTAGTGAAGCTTCTACAAATGTCACCTCATATACTTCAAAGCACATAAGTGACATAAATTTGTGAGTCTTCATGGCAAATAAATTTACGTTCTCTGGCTCATCTTGTTTTAACATATTGGTTTCTAAACTGTTACGATTCGAAGTATTCTAAGTTATTAAAACTTGGCCTATACAAGTAAAACTGAAACAAGGTGAAACTTACATTTTCACTGATGCTAATATTCCGAATAACCACCAGGTCGGCGCTCATTGTCTGATGTCTGCAGTTTGGGAGGTCTTCGATATTCAGTTGGTTAAAACTGAACTTGGCTCCTGGGATGGATCCGATCAGTGAAGTGATTTCGTTCTTCAGACTATGTGTGGAGGAAAGGATCTCCAAGATGTTAATCACTTCCTTATTTTGGTTCTCTGCTGCGACTTGGAGGAACACGTTCAGAGCTTCTGGGGCCTTTATTGAAGAAAACCATTATACAAAGTATAGAGTCAATATAAAATAATGACATTAATTACATTCGTTCTACATCATCTAGTATATTACTGTTATATTGCAGGATAAAACATACACCCTGTCGTCCCGAAAAAGTCAAGTCACCAATTAGGAAGTCTTATTATAGTTCTAGTTACCAATACCATCAATCAGTGAAGCAGTTTCGAAATCACGAAATATTGGTAAGTATCAATTTGTCGTTAAGGTGAAAGTGTCAAGATTGAATATCTACCTTCACTGTCGTGAACTGGAAGAAAGGTGTAAACTTCTGTGCTTTTAAGTCGACAAGTTCATGGGTCGACTGCAAGAAATCGTTAAATTTGATATCTTCCAAAGCGATGCCACCAACCCTGAAAATGATGTTGTTGGTAAATATCAGAGAATAAATCCTTTTGAAACTCTAGAATATTTTTATTACACAGAAAAATATCGTTTTTCAAAGATATCTATTGGGTTATGCTAAAGCAACGTAGATGCGTACCTAACAAACCTCCAACAATTGTAATATGACATTTGACCCTTACTATAATTTTATGAAGCATCTTCCTCTGTTATATGCCGTCAAAAGGTTTTGTTTCCCTTCAGAAAAAACAAAAACGGAACAGAAATAGGACGCCAGAAAAAATTTTCATCTTCACCTGGAAATTCCTTGCAAGTCGTTTAACTCGAGCTCCATGCAGCCATCACTCGTAGTTTCAGCTTTAGACAAGGCGTGTTGTTTTATATCAATGTACAGTTTCCTTATGAACCGAGGTTGGGAGACGCCATCATGGTCTCGACGTAAGGCGTTGACTTGAAATACGGATTCGAGGATAGTCACCCAGTTATCATTTGATACCACTTTAGCAATGGTCATCTCTTCGTTTAGGCTTTTGATGCCTTGGAATTCGCCCCTGGGAAACGAAAAAATGTATAAACTCATGTATCAATCCAGTCAAAAAAGCCATGAAGCCAATCTGGGCAGTAATTAACATTGGTAATTCAGATCGCTGTCATTAGCCAATGGAGTAGGTAAGTTGCTCCTCGAGTCAAGACTACGAACCGGCAATTGAAGAATGACAAAGCTCACAAGGTGCGCCAGACCAAGTCGTCGGCTGGCCCACGCTATATAATTTACACGAAGCCATTTGAGCACTTTTCGACCCCCCTCTATCTTTGAAGCCAGTTATGTCACATGACTAAATGTTTGCGGAGGGGTTAAGGTTACAAAATTGAATGATTATTCTAAATTTCATGCTATTGTAGCTTGGAAGATGTGGAGGTCTAAAAATTACTATTTTCGGTACTCACTGACTCACTAACTGATGGATCATCAAAAGTCTAGAGTACTTCTAATTGAACTAGAGATTTGTAATTGTGAATATAAACAGTGTTTATTGATTAAATAACGGAAAAAAAATTAAAATAATAGAAAATGTGGGTAACCGTGTTATACAGGGGCATCATTTGAAGGTTCTGAAATAAACTGAAGACATTCAGGATATGGAACGCTAGAGAAAAGACTGTCCACACCCAGTGAAATCAATTTTGCGTTGCTAGGAAGAGAAACATCCTTAATCCGGTCTATGAGGTCCAAATTATTTTTTAAAACAAATTTGGGATTAAAAGCTGTCTTATCTCTAAGAAGATCGTTAAGACGTTTGGATAAATTATATGCTGGAGCTCCAATATAAGAAACAACAAGACGAATCTTTCTTTGTAAATTTTGTCGGTGGTAGTGGATTCATAGGAGCAATTTTACTCTTTTCAACATCTGGTTTTGGAAAAAGAAAAGATGACACCGACACTACCTTGTTGACCTTCGCCACTGATCTTTTCGTTGGGTCAGGATCCGAGACGGTCAAAAGTTATTGTAATCCACTTCGTAGAGGCATCTGTCATGTTATTGTTAAACCTTGGGGTGTTTTGAATATCATTGGCTACGAGACTGTTAACGATGCCGTTTTTCTTATTAGTTACAATTGTAATCCGAATCCACCGCCAAATTCTGCAAACATTTATCGTCTATCCTTGGTGCTATATTGTGTTTTAATCCCTTTTCCAATAGCGACAATTCATTTGGCGAAAACTCTATCTTTGTAAAATTTTTTACTCATGGGCCAAAAGTGTGTGAATTCTCGCTAGTGGTCTGGGGAACAAGACGATTGTGTCTTAATTTACGGATTTTGTCACATTGGACAAGATATTTGCGATGAGCTATTTGAGAAGCCAAATCTCTGGCTAAATCGAGTAAATCAAATTCAATACTGTGAAGATGGAATAATACTTCTGTATGTAATATTTTAAGATGTGTCTTAAGATTATCCCGAATCGTGAACTGTTTCCATTTTTTTCCATTTCTTGTGGGATTTTGGCGGAATTTAGCAAACTAATTTTCACATTTTAATGCTACTATGGATTTCCGCAAAGTAACGCCTGATTCCATACAATATTTTCAAAACTGATGATATTTACAATTGCCAATTATCAGATTTCCGAGATAAATTATCCATTTCCCTATAAAAAAAAAATATACCTTCATTTTACCGGTCAGGGAAAATAGACATTAAACGGTTAACTGACTTTTGTTCATTAACAGAAGTCTAATCATGGACAAAAGAATCAACAGAAGCCGAATCGATTCACTATCGCCAGATTTAAACAAGGGTACTATTTTACTTAACTTTAATAGATTAGGAAAGCTTCTCTGGTCAATGCATTTATAAAAATTGTAGCAAGTTAAGGTGTTAGAGTATTAATAACCGTGTATATAAGTTTAACCGATAATCGCCAAAAATCTTCGGTTTTTTTTTAAGTTTAACTTTAAATATTTTGACAATAGTAAAGGGACTTATATGGGTAAATTGGAAGTTAGCTATGGATTTATACTTTCCAGAAGTAAAGTTTCGGCTGATTGGGGGGAAGAATTTAAGCTAGCCGTTAATTTAAGGGGTATGTTTTTAAAGACATTTAAAAAAATTTTTGCTATGTCTTTTTTGAATTGTCTAATTTCCCTTCTGCCTTTAAAGCAAATCTCTGGTCTCTAGATTTGTTTCGTAATTAGTAGAAAATATATTTTTGTTATATTGTACCTATAGTAAAGAAAAATTAAAAACCTGTTATTTAACAAATTGTTATAAATAAATTGGGCTTTTTAACATTATTATGTTTTTTTATATATGTAAATGGAAAAATAAATTTTTTATTTAAATTATTTGTTGTTTTTTATTATATACGGCGTTAGGCTATACTACAACAGCAACTTTTTTAGTGCAGATATTACTAAAATTCAGATTACTAAATAAATTAATAGCTGAATTATTTTTGTCACAATTTTCTAGATTTTTGTTCTAGCATTTTCCAATGCCTTGTGGTATATCTTACTTGTAATAGCATCCTCGGTCGTAGAACATCTTGTAAACGGCCTGCGAGTCCAGATTCACTCCCCCCGTTTTGTGCTCAAACGATTGCTTGAACACATCGAACTTACGATATCTTTCTGCGTAGATGTATCCACTTATCAAGGTCACGTTTTCTTCCACGACCTTTGGGGAAGAAAATATTAGTTTTGTGTATGCCTTCTTTTATATGATTTTTTATAGTTTGAACAAACAAAAAAATAAAGACTTAATCGGTAATCGGCAACTAATCAATAGAAAATAATAATTTAACTATTTGCGTTAAGTTTCGTAATTAGTGGTAGTGGCAGCCAGGTTGTGGCAGTGGACTTGACGTAATAATTATTATATAGATATCATAATCATTATATCAAGTTCTTAGGATCATTCTAGATACCAAACGTCATGTGTTGGGTCCTGTAGTCTGGCCGCCGCAAACCGACTACCCAATGAATTGAAGACGCCTTACTTCAAAGTACCCATTTCCCCTGTGCAGCTGAACTCCGAGCCTCAGCAGCTTGTCCTCGGAAAGTTTGGGTTGTTCAAGTAGATGGACGTTGTGGAACTGAACCGAAAGCCCCCGGCGGGCCTGGCCGAGGATCATAGCCATTGTGTCCCATACGCAGACCAGGGCTCCGCTGAACGGATACAAAGTCTCGTCTGTGGTAAATAAATTAGTTGTAGAGTCAGAACATTGTGACTTGATGCACTGCAAAGGCTTCAGAGTTTCCAATGAGAAAAAAATATATCTGAAGGCATGAGGAGTTTCGCGTTATTTGGTTGGGTTCAGTTTGGTTTGGTCTAGGATTTACCGAGTGTAGATTCTTAATCCACTTTTGGATATTTCCGGAGAGATATGGGTGGCTTTGGGTCAATTAAGTTTCGGCTCATGTTAGAGATGTAAGTAAGTCTTAAATCAAAGTTTACAGGTAGACTAGTTTTAAGAGCCAAACAAATACAAAATGCATAAAAAATCTTGACTGCTTATAAAGCCCACATTAAATGGAAATGATTTGCTTTACATAATTTGCCTTGAGATTCGGCTTATGTCGCCCGATTGCGGGTTAAGTGTTGAACTATATTAGAATAAAAAGCCCTAGGCAGGTCATAAAAAGATGATCAAGACAGGGTGTGTCTTATTTATATGCGTAAATTTTCACTTACTTCTGTGCACGTTGCCTTTGAGGTAGCTGTTCTCATCGTCATGCATAGAGATGATGAATTGGGCTTCCGCAGCGGTCTGCCTACATGCCGTGACGTACAAGGGCAGTGACCTGGAGGGACCAGATTACACGTTACTAGCTGCCCAGCATAAATAGATAACTTTCGGACTTCCACTGACTGAATCACGCACTTGTCTTGTTCGAGGCTTAAAACTCTTAAACCGTTAAAATCGGAGTCGGCACGGGAAGAAAATAATTTGGCTTAAATTTCCTATACCTACGTCGTATTTGATATATTATGTTAACAGAACAGAACGTGATATAGAAAACAAAAAAAAACTTTCAATCTTTTTGTGAATAATGCAGAAAATATTGGATCTGACTGAGGTATTTCGAAGGCTCTAAGGCTCATATATCACAGAAGAGAGATGTTTATTCTATCAACTTTAAGAGTTTCATGATTCGTTACTGATTAATTGCCGTAATTGCTTTTACTAAAATACCTTTAAACGTCAACAAATGGTCACTACTAGCATATTTAGGCGATGTATAAATGTGACCGTAAGACGTATATAACGTGGAAAACTGATGGACTTGCAACAAAAAATGTTAAAGTGGATCAGCTATCGATTTTACCTAGCTGCAGGTAGGAATTACCTATCAAATTATTGCAAGATGCTGAAGTATTTAAGCTTACAAGATCTTACCATATTTCGTTATGAACCCATTCCACGTAGTGCGAGATTGATGGAGTCTCAGATGAAACTGGAAACTGAATTTTCGGGTAGAGTGCTTTCACCATTGGGTTGAAGCCTTGCATATATAATCTGAAAAAGAAACGAAATTTAGAATTGCCTCCATATCGGCAATACTACCACACTTTTATTTTTTTGGTGTCCTGGCATGGGAACGAGTTAGTGGTTTATATATTATAGTGTCATTGAAGCACAAATATAATGTCATTGAATGAAGACAGGTAATGGTTATCATGGACGTATAAGCCCCGGTTTTACCATATCTCCCTTGCTGAAGTCAAATTGATATTAGGGGTTAAAGTATGAAATTGCCGTTTTATTGCAATAGGTTCTTTGAATTGACATAGAATCTTCATGGTTTGAGGTTTTCAAATGAAACTTTTTTCAAATGATTTCTATGATGTTCTTTTTTTAAAAAATGTGAAACATTTGAATATCGACTTTCAATTGTTTTTGTTATTCAATTTAGACAAGAAAGATGGATACTGCGAAAGTTCGAGTGATTATGAGGCACCCATTTTTCGTATTTTTTTATTTTATTGATTTGACGCAAGTGAGTCAATATTGTGGGTAAGGTAACGTTAAACCATGCCGCTAATTCCTGGGTAGTTTGACTAGGGTCGGCTTCCACTATCTCTCTTAATTCATCGTCATTCACCTGTGTGGGCGGTCTTCCTCGTGGCTCGTTCTTTAAGTCGAAATTTCCATCACGAAAGCGTTTAAACAAAAATCGCACGGTGCGTTCATTAGTAGACCCCTCTCCAAACACAGCATTGATATTGCGGGCTGTTTCTGCCGCGTTAGTTCCGCGTCGGAACTCGTATTCAAAAATCACTCGAATTTTCGCAGTATCCATCTTTCTTGTCTAAATTGAATAACAAAAACAATTGAAAGTCGATATTCAAATGTTTCACATTTTTTAAAAAAAAGAACATCATAGAAACCATTTGAAAAAAGTTTCATTCGAAAACCTCAAACCATGAAGATTTTATGTCAATTCAAAGAACCTATTGCAATAAAACGGCAATTTCATACTTTAACCCCTATTATTTAATATTGTGGGAACAGTTTAGAAGACAGATAAGCGACGACAGATAAGACGAGCCTGTAATCGCATGGTAGGGCCAGGCAATATTGTATATATCTATATATTTTTATTTATTTTTCTTTAATTAAGTATACCTATATATGTATATATGTTTATGTACATATAAATTTAATTATATTCATAATTTTTTAACATGCTTTAAGCTGGCTATATACCTTTATTCATTTGTGTATGATTTTATTTGAGTATATCGTAGTTTATTCAGTGACTTAATAAAAACAATTTAAGTATATGTTTCATACTGTATACATAATACGTATCCTATTGTATATAATTACTATTCTGTATTACATAGTATTCTACTATATATAGTATTGCTCACGGTTGTACCACACCGCGGTATGTGACGCTCGCGGGGAAACTCCTGGCACTGACTGAAAATCAGCGCTGAAGGCTTGACCCTCAGCATACTGCTGAGTCAGTTGCCATTTATAGCAGCAGTGACACGCCGTGACCGTTCGCTTTCCTTTCTTTTTTATAACATTTCGGTTGAAATATTTTCTTTGTTGTTTTTTTGTTTTGTTATTGTGGCGTGTGCACTATTTTTATAATAAATGTTTTTTCTTCTTCTTCATAAGGATTTTTTGGTGTTGCAGGTAGTTCAAAATTCGGGGTGACTAATCACGATACTCCTTAAGAACTATGTGTGACTATCGCGAATCATTTACAGTTACAGGTGCTTCACTTACTTCCCCACGGCTTCAAGCACAAATAGGGCATTATCCACGTGTCCACGCCTCGTCAGTGGGATGTTGACGCAGGACTCCGGCAGAGATCGCTTCAGAATGGCCTGGAGTAGGCCGTGGGGTGCCACTTCCACGAGTACGGCGTTTTCTGGGATCAACTTGGCCGTCTCCTCGAAGAGGACTGCGCTCTACGAAGTTAGATTGGGTTAGGTTAGTTTAGTAAGTATTACAGAGAGCACATCAACTTTAGTACGATAACGTTATAAAGGTTTGGGTTATGGCCTGACGCACACAACTAGAATGCTTTTCAGAATTCAAAAAGGGAATATTCCTAAAATGTATTGACATTCGCTTTTATGCACATGCAGCAAAAGCAAAAATCACGACCTGTATGCTACTGTTAGTGAATAATTTGGTTTTCTAAGTTGGTCTTTGGCGGCCCATAGCTCTAGTTACGTGTGACATAAAAAAAGAGTATGGCTTCAGAGTACGTTTCATGTTTCAATTGAGCAACCGGCACATAAATGATCGATGAGGCAAGAACAAGAGCGATGAATTTGTTGAATTAAGACAATGCAAGAAAGAGAAGGGATACTCTCTTGAGAGAGAAAGAATAAACCTTTCACAATCGTATTGTGTTCACAGTTTTTTTCGTGGTATCATTATTTTGGGGAAATATGTTGAAACCGCTTTCTTGCACTTAATATCATTATTTTTTCATTGATCTTTTTAACGTGATTACAGAGACAATACTGTCCCACAAAAGAGGAAACGCACAGAGTACTGGCAAAGATGCGCTAATTTCTTGAATGTTGTATGAGTTATGCGTAAATGCAACGACTAATGAATGTTGCTGTAGTGAAAAACGTTTGTCAAGATCATGGAAAGTGGCAGACCCTGGTCTCCGCTTACTCCTACGGGATACAGGCGCGAGGTTATGTTATACTTTACGAATTCATGGCTTATTCATTTATTTGCCCTTGTTATACATGTTAAACAGGATAGCATGCGAGGAAAA
Source organism: Yponomeuta evonymella (assembly GCA_963969515.1). NCBI lineage: Eukaryota > Metazoa > Arthropoda > Insecta > Lepidoptera > Yponomeutidae > Yponomeuta > Yponomeuta evonymella. Next base: position 4,846,448 of record OZ018363.1, read on the forward strand.
GAGATTAGGGACTTAACACACAAGTAAGTTGTTGGTGTGGTATTCAGCTGAAGATAGCTTGGCCATGGGCTCATCCCATTTGTCTTGAGATACGGACGTGGACAGCCATTTTTTGGACCGGGCTCGGGGTGTCTTGATTACTTCTTTCAAGTACTTGAGCAGACCGGGACCTGAAAGTAAAGGCATCCTACATTATTATTGGCCAGATTAAGTTTACAGTACAGGCTTTATAGTTTACAAGCCATGCATTGGTTACTAATTCAAAATTATTTAGGCTCAAGATGGAATATCAACTTTCTTTTTCAGACAAGTATGATGAATATTTGACCAATACCTGCTTCCTTGATATACCGAGAGTGGTACGCAATGTTGGAGCAAGGAACTTCTTTAGCGAATATGCCCTGCTTGGTCAAAGCAGTTACAAACTCCCGCATCGGCTCACAGGCCCCAGAGATCGTGCAAGACTCGGGTCCATTATGGCAAGCCACTTCGATCTCTGGTGGGCAATTGGAAATGATCTAGAAGTATAAAATAACCAGTGAAAGCCTCGTTCCATCAGGTGCTAAGAGTTGTGGCTTCAGAATCCGCAGATTTATTCACACCACTTTGACCTCAAACGTTCTGTGCGTAGACTCCAGATTTTTTTGTTTAACGTATGAGTTTCTAAAAGTAAAAATTGGTCCCGAAAATTGGTGGGTGATGGAAAATATTAAACGGATAACTACTGAAAAAATAAAACAGAGGCTGCGAAAGGAAACTAACTAAAAGCGCTGATTGGCTCGCTAAGAAATAAAAGTTGCTTGTGATTTGTGCCTACTGAACTCGATTAGCTCGGCACAACATCATACTGGGATCCAATAAGCAACACAATGACATTTAAAGGAATTGGTACATTTGTTCTTCCCATTAGGGTTTTGAATGTAAAAGTAGATATCTTACGTCTTGGTATCCAACTCCGACTGCAGCCATGGAACCCTTGATGAAGGGAGTCTGCACTGAGACCAGACCTCGACTGTAAGCTGAAAGTATCATCTCCTCTGCAGTCAGGCAGCCATCAGCGTACGCGCAGCCGAGCTCACCTACACTGTGACCTGGTAGCGATTTGAAGATATTATAGTGGATGGTCAGATAAAGAACACTGTGCATAAAAAAAGGAAATACTTGAGAAAAACGTGCAAATACTTCATTTTATAAAGCCGTCGTGTGTAAAAATGTGTATTTCCTAAGAAATTTTTCCAAGATTGATAATTCCCCTTCTGCCCCATCTCAAATTATTACCCAGCAGTGGAAAATTGTCCACATAAGCCGATTCCCATCGGCTTCCCTCTTAAAAATCCGACTCCCATCAAATCGAAAGTTGCTACACACCTAATGTCAGGCTATTACCATACAATTTTGTCGAAACAACCCGGAACTTATCTCGGCCATTTTAGCCGCTTTATCGCTTTTAACGCTATGTCTCGCTCGCACTCTCACAAGTAATGCTCTGTCTTGCTCGCCTTCATCGCGCCCGAAAGTGACCAAGATAGGCTGAACCGTGCCAGCTTCCTCTTCTTTTTCTTTTTATTGTCTTATGACAAAGCGAGGCGGGCGCAATCGGTTTTATCACTCGATATAATAAGGATAGCAAATCAACTTTGAGCATTGCGATAAGAAAATGCATCGCCAACTAGACCTTTTTTTATAGAAGTGTTGTTTTATCGGGAATAAATTCGGAAGTAAACAAATAGTAGATGCCGTAATGGATTGTTATTTGCGGTGCCTGTTTGTGAAAAAAAATAGCTACGAAAGCAAAGTGAAGCTTTTTGAAATCGTTGAACAAGCTCTTTGATATGGCTGCTTGTAAGTGCAATTCGTTTGACATTTGTTCCTGCATAAAACCTAAGAAACTTCCTATTTCTGAAAGAGATTTCTTACTGGACCAAAGAGGTGATAGAAAAATGGCAATAAGCGGTATAGATACAAAAGAACCGGCAAGACTTTTAAAGAAACATCAAAGACAAAAAAAATTAAGCCGATAGAGCACGCATATTCTTCAAGTACATCACAAGAAACCAATCCTGTTCCGGTGCGCGAGTTGCCGCCTTAACCGCAGTCGCCTGCAACAGAGCTTTCTTCAAATAGTGAGGTGCTATAAAGGCGATCTGAGGCTGCAGTTGCTTCGGCGGTCTTAGCTGATGTTGGATTGGTATCTTCCGAAGATCTAAGTCTTGTGATTGATAAGAATAAAATTCATAGAGCCGTTTCAAAAGCACGGACCAAGGCCAGCAAATATATTGATGCTACTGTAGTAAAAAGTATCTACTTTGATGGTCGAGAGGACAAAACACTCATAAACAATAAAATAGGCGATCAGTACCACCGCAGAAAAGTTTCGCAAGAGCACATTTCAGTTCTCACAGAGCCGGGATCTATTTATTTGGGACATGCGACGTTAAGTCGTGGTACTGCCACAGGGATCGTTACTTCTAGCATATCTTTGTTAGAAAATCAAGGGTTGAACTTGGAAGAGGTGATCTGTGTGGGGTGCGATGGTGCTACAAATACATGTTGGAAGGGAGGTGTCATTCAATACCTACAATAGCACTTTGCTTCTGCTTCAGCAGCAGAAAAGAGCAACTCTCGCCGGATATTTAAAGCACCAAAGCGTAACTTCTGTGCGTGAGATTACATTGATATAATATTTTAGCAGGAGTGTGCCATATCATCTCCACCAATTTTGAGACACGTCTCCAACGATGAACTTATAATCAAGGCTAAAGAACACACCCTCGACGTTGTTGACTTTCCCTGTCACACAGTGGAAAGATGTGTGAAACTAGTGACGGAGGCTTCTCAAAGCGTCACGGACGCAACAGCTCGGGATGGTTTCATTAGGAACAGGTTAAAATCTCGCGCGAAAATGACTAATTTTGAGCACAAAAACCAGTTCCGTTTTTAAAAGAGCCATTGATTACGGCTTAATGACATTTGTCTTTCAACTTTTTTAAACCTTGCTTTGACTCATTTTTGTACCTGTGGCGAGCACATGTCAACTCTGCGCGCGCACTATAAACTCCAACATTCCTGCATCGCGCAAGCAAAATGTTTTACATGACATACATACCATAAATATAACGTCCGACGAACATTAGTCGGACCGGCCGTCCCCAGGCATACGATCTGCCTGGCGGGAAATTTCCCTTTATAGTGGAAGAGCACGATCACTCGCTCTTCCCTATAGTGGTGACCCTTGACAGAACAATGTCAACCTTCCTTCGCTCTCGCAGCACCCCACATACAATCAGTCTCAAAGCAAGGCCAGCACCCTCTTCCCTCTCACCTCATCAGTTCCACTACAGTCAACGCACCGACCTTTGGTACTGATGGTGATCTCCCCCAACCCCTCGGCACGGCAGCCACACAGCAACAGCGCACGTTGCCAGTGGTACAGCAGCCTTCACCGGTTCCTACCACATGCGCGGTCCCCATGGTACTGTCGCCGGTGAAGTGACTGTTAGCCGCCGAACACCCTCAACCGCTAGTCGACTCACTGACTCAGCGCCTCCTGGCACTTGCAGGCTTTAGAGCACAGACTTCGATTCCTATCAGACCTAGCTATGCGTAGCTACGGTCTTGAAGGGGAGTGATGTGGCGAGCACATGTCAACTCTGCGCGCGCACTATAAACTCCAACATTCCTGCATCGCGCAAGCAAAATGTTTTACATGACATACATACCATAAATATAACGTCCGACGAACATTAGTCGGACCGGCCGTCCCCAGGCATACGATCTGCCTGGCGGGAAATTTCCCTTTATAGAGGAAGGGCACGATCACCCGCTCTTCCCTATATACCCTTAAAATTAATAAAAACCATTAAACGTTATTTTTGTTTGATTTATAGCTTATGTTAGGAACCCCTAAAAATGGCGAACTTGAAAAACTTTAAGGTAGAGGCCTCTAGATTAAAGATATCTAATTAAATTTCATAATAATCGTAATCTATTTGTGGAAACGCAACTTTTGATAGCTCTTGCGTAGCTTAGCCGTAGCTAAAAAAAAATCCCATACATGGACGGGACATCCTATTGATTATTCTTTATTTCTCTGCATTTGTACCTCATATTTGTTTATTGTGGTGAGTTTTCTTGCTGTGCTGTGCTCGAGTGCTATTCAACTTACTATTTGCTTGGTCAAACTTCGTTTCGCAATCTTAGTTAATCACTATTGCAACACTTAATCTAAAACTAAATATGAATAGTAAAGAAATAAATGAAGAGTTTAATCTAAGGGTCTTAATGTAATCTAACTTAAATAGAAAATTAAACAGAAAATAAAATAAGATCTCAGCCTTGTAAAATAATTATGTTTGTAAAATTATGTTTTAGAAATAAACATTTTTCAATTTTTTTCAATTTTTAATTTTCAGTTTTAAAAAGGTAAAGCATGCCATTCAGTAAGCGGTGCTGTTTCAAACAAGACTATTGATTGCCAGAGGAAAGATGGATTTTTTAAACATTTCCATAAATCTTTTAACGACAAATATGTATGGATGACGCGTAGTTGCAAATTGAACAAAATATTTGGTTTTCCGTGTTTATTGTTTTCCAAGTTACGGATTTTACAGATGTTAATAATTTAATTAATTTAGCCAAAAACAGATTCGAACTGAATCGCAGCTGCTTAGTACTCCACGGATAAGCAGCAGATTCAAACCAGTTCTTTTTCAAATACTTGCGAATATGTTCTAACGATCGTTATGCGCGTGTTAGCTCACTCATTCAAAATTGTATTTTGGTTGTGAATCTGTGCCGGCGTGGTTCGATAAGATCATCATCATCATTCAGCCACAAGAAGTCCACTGCTGGACATAGGCCTCCTCCATGGATTTCCAAAAAGACCGGTTGGAAGCGGCCTGCATCCAGCGCCTTCCTGCCACTTGGATGAGGTCATCTGTTCATCTCGTGGCTTGTCGTCCTACGCTGCGCTTGCCGATATGTGGTCTGGGTTCGAGAACTTTTCGGCCCCATCGGCCATCAGTTCTGCGTGCTATGTGCCCCGCCCACTGCCACTTCAACTTACTAATCCGCTGGGCTATGTCGATGACTTTCATTCGTCTACGGTTCGATCTCGTAGAGGAATTGAGGCGCTTTTTACAAGGGCAGCCTTTGTTCCCAGAGTAGATTTGGTGCCTTGTGGCCAAAACAATTGTCCTACAGGCAAACCTTGGTGGTTTTGTAAAATTTCCTAAACTTTTCGATGGAATAAATGTGGACATAGGAAGATTTTGTAAAAAAATATTAATGAGCCTAATGCGGCTTGTTGAACAGTGTTGACAAAAACCGAAAACAGAAATTCGTTAAAATTGGACATTGGCTGTTCTTGTAAAAAGCGCCTCAATTCCGAGCATAGCCCTTTCCATAGCTCGTGACCTTGAGCCTTCTTATGAGGCCCATAGTGAGAGATCACGTTTCAGTGCCATAAGTCATCACTGGTAACATACACTGGTTGTATAATTTTGTCTTGAGCGACTGAGGTATATTAGACGAAAAGACTTTTCTAAGTTTCCCGAATGCTGGCCAGCTGAGTTGTATTCGACGATTGACCTCTTTCACGAAGTTGGACCGGCCTAGTTGGACTGTTTGTTTTATGTAAACGTATTCGTCTACAACTTCGAGAGTCGTGTTCCCCAATGTTATTGGGGTGGGCACAATGCGCGCGTTCGACATGACCTTCGTTTTCTCCATGTTCATTTTAAGGCCCACACGTTGGGAAACTCGACTGAGGTCTTCGAGCATTATGCCGAGGTCTTCCATCGTTTCTGCCATGACTACTATATCGTCGGCAAATCGAAGGTGCGTGATGTACTCGCCATTGATATTGATGCCGCGTCCCTGCCATTCCAGAAGCTTGAAGGCATCTTCCAGTGCGTTCGTGAACAGTTTCGGAGAGATAACGTCTCCCTGTCTCATGCCTCTTCTCAATGGAATTGCCTCCGAATTCTGATCCTGTACTTGGACTGACATGGTGGCGCTGTTGTACAAGCACTTCAGCACCTCGATATACCGATAGTCAATACGGCAACGCTGGAGAGACTCAAGCACTGCCCATGTATCGATCGAATCGAAGGCTTCTCATAGTCCACAAACGCTAAGCAGAATGGCAAATTATACTCCTCAGTCCTCTGTATAATTTACCGCAACGTGTGGATGTGGTCTATAGTACTAAAGCCCTTTCGGAAACCGGCTTGTTCGGGAGGCTGGAAGTCATCAAACCTGCGTTCGAGACGATTCGTGGGGACCCTCGAAAACAGCTTATAAACATGGCTCAGAAGCGAGATGGGTCGGTAGTTTTTCAATAGAGAGTTATCCCCTTTCTTGAAGAACAGCGTCACCACGCTTCTGTTCCATGCTTCTGGCATTTTTCCTTTGAGCACGACGGAATTGAAGAGCTTCTGAAGGACTTTAAGTAATGGTGTTCCACCCGCTTTCAGAAGCTCTGATGTGATTCCGTCCTCTCCTGGTGCCTTGTTATTCTTGAGCTGTTTCAGGGCCATCCTAATCTCATGCAGGCTGATGTCCGGGATATCTTCGGTATAATGTCGGGTCAGTTTGGCTCTCGGATCTTTGTTCAAACTGCTAACAGGTTTTGCGACTGAGGTGTATAGCTGTCCGTAGAAACTCTCAATCTCCCTCAGCACCTCTGATTTGGTCGACGCTATACTGCCGTCCTCTCTCTTCAGCTTCGTCAGCTGGCTTTGCCCAATAGACAAGTCTTTTGCGAATACTTTGGAGCCCATGTTCCGCTCTGTAGTCTCTTTAATACGTTCGGTATTAAAGGACCGAATATCGTGCCGCATAGACTTTGAGATATGTCTATTGAGCTGCCTATATGACTTAGCATCCTCGGAGGACTGCAGTTGCAACGCGCGACGTTTAGCCATGAGGTCGAGAGTGTAGTTTGAGAGCTTTTGTGGTCTACTCGTACGGTTGGGTCTATAGAACCTCGAGCCCACTGTACGAACAGTTTCTACAAACCTGTTATTGATCTCGTCCACCGTCACTCGTCCACTCGTCCACTCAAAGCTATTTGACAATTCGAGTTGAAAGTTCTCGGGGATCTGGATATGGGCACGAGTAGGTTGGAGCGTGGACTTCATGAGACGAGACCTCTCAAGTTTGACATTGATATTCAATGTGCCTCGTTACTATTCGGTGATCGCTTCCGGTTTTCACCATGTTGATCACAGAGACGTCATTGAATACTTGTCTCTTGGAAGTCTATCTCGTTTCTCGTGGAACCATCGGGACTCAACCAGGTCCATTTCCTGTGAGGTGGCTTCTAAAAGAAAGAGTTCATTATAAAGAGTCCCTCTTTCTGCAGGAAGTCTGCCAACCTTTGTCCTCTCGGGTTCCGTTGCCCATGACCAAATTACCCCACTCTCATCTCACCCAGCTTTGCATTGAAGTCCCCCCATAACCATATTAAAATAGGTCTCCGAGGTATGTATGGCCCTACTAATATCCTCATACATCGCCTCTACCTCCTCATCGGAGTGTGACGAGGTCGGTGGAGGTCGGAGGTTAAAAACCGGTGAAGTCTATCTCGTTTCTCGTGGAACCATCGGGACTCAACCAGGTCCATTTCCTGTGAGGTGGCTTCTAAAAGAAAGAGTTCATTATAAAGAGTCCCTCTTTCTCCAGGAAGTCTGCCAACCTTTGTCCTCTCGGGTTCCGTTGCCCATGACCAAATTACCCCACTCTCATCTCACCCAGCTTTGCATTGAAGTCCCCCCATAACCACATTAAAATAGGTCTCCGAGGTATGTATGGCCCTACTAATATCCTCATACATCGCCTCTACCTCCTCATCGGAGTGTGACGAGGTCGGTGCGTATACTTGAATGACCTTCAACGAATATCTCTTAGATATTCTAAGTATTAGGTACACCACCCTGCTCGACACACTGTTGATGGCCAAAATGTTATTTACGAGAGACTTGTGGACGAGAAACCCGACACCACCCTGGGACTGTTGCTCGCCCTCCCGGTAGTAGAGCAGGTTACCGGATTTCAGGGTTATCGTGTCCTCGCCCTCTCGATGGACTTCAGATAACCCTAGGATATCCCAGTGTAACCTACCCATTTCCTCTTCTAGCTCAATTTGCTTTTCGTCTGTCCTCAATGTGCGAATGTTGTGTGTTACCAGGGCCAGTCGTTTTCGTTTTTGGGGGTGGGAGCCAGATCTCTGCCGGAGATTCGTAGCACCCCTTGCTCCGCCGTTACCGTGGCCGCTACCGTAGCCAGGAATAGCGGAGCCGCCGGGGACTGGGGCCCTAGTTTTTTGGTGTACTGCCATGAGGGTATTTGCCTTACTCGCCACGCTTGGCATGCGGGTTGGCGAGCGCAGTATATCGCATTTTCGCAGAAGGCGCTCTGCCCACCTTCTGGTAATGTGTCCCTTAGCCGGTTTTTACGGCACCCGCGGGAAAAGATGGGGGGGGTACTATTATAAGGCCGGCACCCCACGGCAAAGAGCATGGCCACGGCGTAAGATACATCATTTTTTTAATTTTATTTTTTTTTTGCTGTTGCGTTAACGTTTTTTTACTTAACTAGCCTAATACCTACTGACAAGCATGCATGTGAAGATTCTGCGCATGTCAAAAAGACTTTTTAAATAGCGACCTTTATCATAATTGAAAGACATTGTCATCGTCAAATCATCAGCGCTTTTTTACGGTGAAAGTGGGGACTTGTCTTCTGAAAAACACGTCAAAAATTCGTAGAATTGGCGCTTGAATCTGTTTTGATCTGATATGTTTGGACCGGCTTGCCTTCATCATAATTCCACCCTTCACCACTGTTACCCAGTATACATATAACTTCCACGAGTGAGCCGAAAATAACTCCATGAGTAAACTTGTAGAGGATGCTAATTAAGAAATATAGCATCATGAAACACATTGTGATGCTTACCAATTATATTGTCGGGAACTATTCCCAGCTCTCTCAGGACATCCGTCAGGCCAATCTGGACTGCCGCGATGCCTACGAAGGAATGCAGGATGTTGTCGAATATGGTCTTGTCGGTTGAGGTGATGATGTGAACGATGTCAATACCCTTAGGCTGGAGGGCTTTGTGGCAACTGAGAATAGAAACAATCAAATGGTTGAATCTGTTGCCCAACTGGAGTTAGCTATAAACAATTACTTAAATGTTCTAGGGTTGATGCCAACTAGTTTTACAACCAGAGGGATTGTGAGTTATTGGTTGAATAGCGTCGGTGAGAGACCAGATTCAGGCCTCTGGATTGGTGAAGCGGCCTCCAGATTGGAAAGATTCAGAATTGATCGCATGACTTGGTTTCTCAAAAATTAATTATTTTCAATGTGGTGTACTGCACCAATCACTCCACTGCTAAATTTCAGTGAATTTATTGTCGACATAACAAACACTTGTCTTTATACTTTTTATGTCGCCAAGCCATTACTCTTGCAGATCTGTCTTAAGCTAAATATTTTCATGTCATCGCGCCATATTTTCTTGGTCTCTCTCATCTCTGTAACTTAGGTAAAGATCACAGTACAATAAACAAAAAAGGCTCACCGTTCAATAGCTGCCGCAAAGATGGGGATATTCATTAGCTGCTTGCCCATCCCGGCCCACTGCGAACCCATGCCACTATACACGAACCAGAGCGGCTTCTTGGCATCGTCGCAGTAGTCCACTTCTTCCGCTAGACTTACGGTCTCGTTCTGCTCGTTGGTTCCTAGGTTAGTTGAGAGATAGTAGGGCTTGATTAGAAACAGAGACAGACAGTACTTTTTAAAAACCTATTTAGAGGCTAAAAAATTAAAAAATTATCCTCAGCACGGGTTAGTGTAACAAAAAGAATATAGACAGTATTTTGTTGTTAATATTTTTTAAATGTTTACTATAGGCTATTTTTGATGATTGCGAACTTAGAACATCATAATAATCATCAGCTATTTGACGCCCACTGCAGGACATAGGCCTTATTCATAGTATTTCAAGCTTCCCGGTCTTGTACCGCCCGCATACAGCGACTCCCTGCCACCGTAACCAGGTTGTCAGACCATCTGGTGGGGGCCTGCCCACTCTGCGTCGTCCTGTCTGTGGTCACCAGGTCAGAACTTTTTCGCCCCAACGACCATCAATTCTCCGAGCTATGTGCTCCGTCCCCTACTACTTCAACTGAGCAATTCTTCGAGCTATATTGGTAACTACCAGTAGATCTCCTCATTCCCGATTCGATCAAGCAGTGAAACTCCTGACATTGCTCGTTGGGCGACCTTGAGCCTTCTTATGAGGCCAGTAGTCAGCAACCAGGTCTCATATCCATAAATCGTCACTGGCAACACACATTGGCTATACACCTTTGTCTTGAGACACTGAGGTATTTCGGACGCGAAAATATGTTTTAATTTCCGAAACGCTGCCCATCCGAGTTGGATTAGACGAGTGACCTCTTTTTCGCAGTTACACTTACCTAGACTTAACGGGACTGTTTGTCCCAGGTATACATAGTGCTCGACAACTTCGAGGTCAGAGATGCCAACGTTGATAGGGTTGGGTGCTACAAGAGAGTTCGACATTATCTTAGTCTTATCCATGTTCATTTTAAGACCCACGCTATTAGAAGCTCTGTTCAGATGCTAGAAAGTCATCTAGCTTGCGTATGACAGATTCGTAATGACTCTTGAGAATAGCTTATAGACGTGGCTCAGAAGTGAGATGGGTCTATAATTCTTTAATAGGGTTCTATCGGGTGAGTGCAGCGCTTACATGGTAGGTGGAGGGCACTGAAACCAGGAACTCAAAGTTCCACCTGGAGCCTTACTGCACGGTCTTGCAATCGGAGATGTACTCGCTGCGCATGACAATAGAGTAGGTCCAAAAGAGCAAGGAGCCGCTCGTCAATATATAGAACGACTCCAGATCATCACTGCTCTGAAGCCGATATGGGTTTTTAACTAGAGTCTCTAGACTTGACTAGAGTCATGGTATGTGTGGTGAAAAGAAACCAGTAATGTTAATAGCCTAAAGTACAAGTTGAAAAGGCGAAAATTATTTTAATTGTGCAAATTATTAGAAAGTGTGAACAAGATTTTATTTTGACATTAACTGTTTTATATTAAATTTGAATGTTTTATGCCAGCCAGTGAAATGTATGAAATGAGATATTTTATGTGAATTGAGCTATGCAAATGATAATTAATATAAAGACACAATGTAGTAGTCTTTTTTTGTCACGTGTTAAATATCATGTATTAGTATAAGGAATTTATATGATGAAATAATTAATATAAAAAAGCAAAGAGAGATCCCCCGCTCAAAGTACAAATATAAATAAAAAAAACACAAAGAGAAAAAGAAAAGACAAGAGATGAATGAACCAATGAAAAAAAAGAAAAGGAAGAAACTACCTACAACAGTAATCAAAAGAAAAAATATGCAAAAAAAGACTACTAATAGTAGAATATAATTATCATAAGAGCGAACGATCTTTTTCGAAAGCAAACAAAGATATTTTGGATAATTTATTCATACCTAAAAAGAGCACGGACTCACCAGTGTCCGTGGAGAGCATGGCGAACAGAAAATAAAAAATTAGGGTTTGATCACGTTTCAAAAGAAAAGTATCGCCACACTTCTGTTCCATGCCTCTGGCGTATTGCCTTTGAGTATGACGGAATTACATAGCTTTTGGAGAGTCGAATTTCCTCCAGTTTTTTAATAGCTCAGCTGTCAACGGAATTGCGTTATCCTCCGGTGCCTTATTGTTCTTAAGCCGTTAGAGAGCCGTTCTAATCTCGTACATGCTGATGTCCGGAATATCCTCGGCGTAGTGCCGAGTTAGTCTAGCTCGAGGGTCTGGAGCTGGATCAGGATTTTGTGAGGATGTATATAACTGACCATAAAATCTTTCGATCTCGCTCAAAATTTCTGGACCTGACGAGACGATGCTACTATTTTCGGTCTTCAACTTCGAAAGTGGGTTCTGGCCAATAAACAGATCTCTGGAAAAGACTTTAGAGCCCTTATTATTTTTAATAGACTCTTCAATACGGTCGGTATTGAAGCGTCGCACGTCTCTTTTCAGCGATCCAGAGATCTGTGTATTAAGCCGCTGATATTCTGATGCATCACGCGAAGATTGTAGCCTCAGTTGTTGCCGCACTTCCATGAGTTTGAGGGTGTGGTCTGAGAGTTTTTTGGTTCTATTAGTAAGGTAGGTTTCATAAAATTTGGAACTGACCTTAAAGAACATAGTTATAATAAACTTGAGCATAAAAATTTAATTGTTCAACGTGCTAGTTAGATCTGTAATGTTTGTAAAACAAGACAACTATGGTTGAAAAATAAGCCAAGTATTGCGGTTCGAACTAGCTACTTTGACAAAATAACGTTAATTGCGATGTGATGGGATTTAGCAGACAAAGTGATTTTTTTTTTGTTCTAGTTGTGCTGCCTTCGAATAAATCAAGCTGGAGACTATTATTCGAATGCAATGATATGCGTATACACACGTAATTACTGTATTCTAAATTATTGTCATTGATCTGATGTGACGATCTTTACCCGCAAATATCTCGAAAACGTGATACTTTAGGGTACCATATGACTTGAATTGTTTTGATTGAAGTATCCTCTATCCATATTTATATTTTATATACCACTGTCATCGTGCGCGGAAACTGTGAAAAAAATTCTAAATGGCGGCGGGTGGATATGTCACAGAGGTCCAATCCCCTCTATATTTTGTTCTATTCTAATGTTACAGTCAATATCTTACCAAGAATAGTGAATCCTCTCCCCAAATGTCCCGAGATATTCTTCTCATGAATTTTGTGCAACAGTCCGATCTCCTCAGGATCGATGCTTCGCGATTTTAGTTCCTTGAAGACTTTCTCCACGGCTGACTCCTGACGTCCCGAGAAGGTCACCAGGTGTGGGATATTAGAGCGATAGCGTGATACGTCCTGGAGAAACAGTTAGGTTGTCAATAAGATGACATGAGAATATTTTTTATTATTCAGCAGAATCTATCAATCGGTTTTATCAATAGAGTACGGAACCATCCTGTCCACTGTCCACCAACGCTGATTTATGTGTCTGGTGTGTACAGTAAAGTCCCATCTTATCTTATAGACAGCACGCAGACTCGGGTTTTTAATTTATTTTTTTTCATAACTGGCGAGTGGTATTGCTAGATTCTGATTGAGATTTTTTTTAAGATGCAATCTGGAGTCAATAAGAATCTGGATGAAACTTGCCTAGTACATTGTACCGTGAATTCTCTAAGGATATCGTTACCTTAGGTTTGTAATTTCCATGTAGCAAAACGTGCATATTGTGGCCAGTAAAAGAGACGCTGTTGATAGCAGTATAAGACCGGTTAAATTTCTGGTGCGCCGAGACAATCTGCATGCTTCCATTGCGCAAGGCTTCGATGTCATCACGGGGTGTTTGGAAGTGAAGGTTTGCGGCAATCTCGCCCTTTTGGTAACCGATTAGGATCTAGAATCGGATGACAAAAAAGAATAATGTTAGTGTTTACGTTGTTCAAGATATGTTCGAGATGGTTCATAGACATGTCTATGATTATTATTGCAGTTTTTTGTTCAATCTCCTCTTGCAACAAAGATTTTAGTAAAATAAAATATTAGGCAGGACCACTACAAACAGACTCTACAGAGAAAATAGCTTCGTAGACTTAAAATATTATAATTTTCAAGCTAGAGTAAATTTTTGTAACATAAAACAAAGAATTTACAAGGAAATAAATACGGAAAAGGCGTTAAATGAGTTTGACAGAGGGCGGAAAAAACGAAACAGAGGAGCTAGATGCTAGGCTTAGGATAGATTTATAGAAAAAGAATTGACGAAGAATTTAATATTTTTGTGGAACTTACCTTAGTGATAGCAGATATACCAGAAGCAGCTTCTGAGTAGCCAATGTTAGACATAATACTGCCCACAAGCAACGGTTTGTCTCTCTTTTTGCAGAAGACCTTGCTGAGTGCTTCCAATTCACTTTTGTCAGCAGCGGGTACGCCTGAAAATAGTAATTTAACTTGTAACAAGGTTTGCATCATTATACAGAAGCAAACAAGAATGTCTAAACTAGTACGTGCTAGTACCTAAGCATTAATTTGATTTCTAATCTGCTAGATAGTCAACATATGTACATAGTTCCGCTCGATCTCCTTTATGTCTAAATATCTTTATATCTAAATTAGTCCACAAACAAATATACGAAAACTAAACCAAATTTTCATTAACTTACAAAGTTCTTTGTCTAATGATACGTATGGTCAGGTTCATACAATTTTTTTTATTAATTATGTGAGTTAGTACACAACTAGTACCATGGACTTCTGATTGCATTTTTTTCTTTTTCATTTGCTTTCTTATGAATGCTTTTCTTTTGTTGCGTTTCCTGTACTGTGTTTTCTTTTGTGCAATAAAGTATAATATAATGATAAAATCAGACACGAATTGAATATGAAATTATGAACCTCTTGTATGCAGAGTGAATGTGTCAATTAAAATTAAAAAAAGATACGGCCGCAAAAAACGAATATTTCAACACACAGGGGAATCAAAATTTGTAGGGTACTTTCCGGTAACCTAGAACTATGAAAGTGGGCAAGTAATATCGGCTTACACTACAAGAACAGGGAGAAATCAGAAAAGTATACATTTGTAATTAAATCATAAAAAAATTGTCTTAGAATTTCAGGAAAAGCTCGGAAAAAACTGACTCGATTCCTATCCTGTTTATAATAATGTAAGTACCTAGCAATTTGTAAGGAACCCTCGGTGGGCGAGTCCAACTTGCACTTATCCGGTTTTGAATTATTATCAACTGACAACTTACCAATTCCAAACGCTTCGACGTACTCCACAGCAGACGGAGGTACACCAGCATCGTCGTAAAACTTCGCGATGAATGTGGCCACTTGCTCGGGATCCCTGTAGGGTCCGTACCTCTGGCCCAGCTCATTGGACATCGAATTATATTCGCTCTTTACGTGACACAAGCTCGCGTATATCCTGAAATTGTTTAGGGGGGATTTGTGCAAGACTTAAGGTATTGGTCATGAATGTGTTGAACACTGGTCACAATCGTCCTGTAATTAATATTAATCTACTGTTTAATGCCAAACATCTTTGTCTTCTAAATAATCCTTGATGTTATAGTAAGCCTTTTTGCACAGAATGTGCTTAACACATTTTTTTTTTAAACCGCGTTGGAGGTAACTCTAATATATCTTGAGGAATTTTGTTGTAGAACCTTATACAGTGCCCCATAAAGGATGTGTCAGCTTTAGCAAGTCTAAATCGTGGAAATGACAATTTATGTTTATTTCTAGTATTAACATTGTGGTGGCCACCAACATTTTCGAAGTCTTTGATATTTTTTCTAACGTACATAATATTTTCATAAATGTATTGATGTATTTAAGTTTCTTTTTCTTTGTTTGTGCCGTAAATGGTAACCACTGAAAACCAGCGTCGTGGTCGCTGCCGGCCACGGCATGATGCTGAGTGGAGACCAATTTGGTGCCAAATCTAACCCAACTGTGATCTGAATTTGTATTGTTATAGATATTAAGATTTGAGTATCAAATAAATAATTTACTTACTTACTTACTTACTAAGATATTAGAAAATATGTTAATAGATTTCAGCTGCCTGACAGAAATTGGACACCCGAAAGTAACGATTAAGGGTGACCAACGAAAATTTATGCATAGCAAGAAAGGACGATAGCTAAATTAAATCAGTGCGTATAACGTAATAAATGGTCTTTATTTAAATTTTATTTTGTTATGTTGGTATTCTTAATTGCTGCGATATCAAGAACCTAGGAATGTGAAGGTTGTAAGTGCCCCTTATTTACTGTTCTCAATTGTAGTTACTTGTCAGGAAAAAGCTGCTCGAAATTCTAAACAGTGTTATGTGATATTTATGGATTATATTCTTCAAAAAACAAAAAAAAAATCTATCCCTACAGGCACCACATATTTATAATCAAATATGTGAAAAAAGAAGCCTGTATCCAGCAGTCTCCAATAGTAGAGTCATGACTTACATAAATAGATCAGTGTATGAAGAATAAGTTAGTACCTGTTAGCGTCCTTAGCCTTCTGTAGGAACAAGACGTTGATGGCATCGCTCCTGGCGCATCCATCTGCGTTCTTATCGAACGATTTGGTCTTGCCGTCCATGCAGAGTGTGATGATCCTATAAGGGAAATCCAATTCTAGTATTCTAGGACTAACGTTCATTATCTAATGAAGAATGAAAACTGAGTACAGCCCTAATGAATTTTAATAGGGTGAAAATTGTATGTTAAATTTTAAATAATGGCATGAACAACTTTAATAGCAAGGTAAACTTAGAATTCGCAAAACAATATTGGTTTTTCTAGAATTTTCTAGAAATTGCGCAATTAGGTGGTATGGAACAGCTGTTATCGTTTTAAAGATTTCGAAGTGTTTTTCGTAGAAAAATTTGTTCGTATTGACATTTTTGTACGTATATGGAGATTTTGATATACTCCGTTTATTCTACCTTCCATAATGCACAGAAGACTGCGGATGCAAACAGATGTTGGCGCCTCCCACAATAGCGGCCTCACAGTCACCCCTTACGATGGCCTCGTACGCTCTCTCCAGAGCCACCATGGAGCTGGCACAAGCTGCGTCCACCGACAGCGAGGGGCCCTTGAGGTTTAGCCAGTAGGAGATACGGTTCGCGAACATCGCTTTGCTGCATCTGTTTGGGGAACATTACTATCATAAATAGAGAAAATGGTTACAAAGAAAAGAAGTAAAAGTAGTAGCGATCCCAATCCAACAAGTCCTGCCAATTACGTATCGACCAGTTCATACCACTCTCCTAACGTATTCTTCTAATGAACTGAAACGTATCGTTAATCAGCCATAGTAAAATGTTTAAGTGACATGCACAAAATTTTGGAATGGTGATTTATTTAGTGACGCCATGATTTACCTGATAGTGCTTAAGGAGTTTTTTTCAGCTATATCTAGTGTTACTAAAGTCAAAATAAAAACAAGGACTAAAGATGACAGTTCTTAGCCTTGTCAACATTTACTCATGCAGAAGTATGAGATGCACGAATGGTATTAGGGAATGAGAAGTTTTTATTTCTATTTTATCTCTGTAGATCGCTGACAAGAAGCTTAGCATCAATGTGCAGTGATGTTTTCCTTACCCAGCAATACCAAAGCCAGTTCTGATGCTGGACACGTAGAAACACGCCTTTTCAGTCTCGGAGAAGCAGGAGCCGACGTAAACGCCGACCTTCTTACCGGAAAGATGTTCGGGTGACACTCCTGTGAAAGAAAATTTGAGCTGAGAAATACTCGTACTTTTAACTGGAGTTTACTTGGAGCTTAGATGTTTGCGTGACGGAAAAAATGTATGGAAAAGGGCAGCGACCCTCAATTTAGTGAATGACCAGATAGGTTCGCTGTCCTTTTCCATAGACTTTTTCATTGGTACGTAAATGTCCACAATCCACGTAAACTCTAGCTGAGGGAACGGTAAGAAAACAAAAAAATGCTCTACATTTTCAGGAGTGTATAAGCGTTAGAGCTCTGCGAGCTTTCTAGGTTGAGAAAGGCTGATTAGAGTCAAGGATTTATCTCATTCTGCAAAAAAACCAAATCACTATGGATGAATTCTAAAATAAAAAGTGCCCAAACTCATAACTCAAACCGAAGTATTAACAAAACATAAAAAGGTTGGGTGCCAAAAATTCAGAACCTATCGGATGGAGAGCATTCCCAAATTTAACTGACAAGCTGTCTCTAGTTAAAACATGAATATAGAGCACGGAAAGGCATCTTGAACTCACCAGCGTCATAGATAGCCTGGTAAGTCTGCTCGAGCAACTTGCGACTCATGGCATCCATATTGTTGCCCAGACGCAGGTGCACCTTGAAGAACTGCGCGTCGAACGCTTTGAGCCCGGGCACCTTGCCCAAGTACTGAGGCAGCTCTGGGTGGTGGTAGTTCCAACGCGGGTTCTTGTCTGTCACTGGATTTATCTGGTGGCAGTAAATACAACAACATCTACCATCATCCACCGTTTTCTTAGTTTTTGATTCGCTTGCTTGACCCAGCTGCACATTACCGTGATAAACGTTTTTATCTTGTAGCGCAGCGCACTCTTGCTTTGCGGAATGAAATAAACATGTTAACCTGTATCCTGGAGCAGTAAGCAGTGATTAGAGATTACCAGAGGTAGACAGAGATCAGTACTTAAAACCGGTGTGTGTGTATGCAACGACTTACAAATGTCGATGAAACGAAAAGATAAAAGGTTTTATGTAAGTAGGGGCTGGTAACCATAGCACAATGAGTCCGCTAGTCCCAAACTGTACAGGTGTAGTGGGCTTATGGGCTTAAGTTATTTTTAACGGGGTCGACTCTGAACTGTCAAAAATGCGTTTGTGCAATGTCTGGAGGCCACAACAGCAGCTGCCGTAGCCTCCAGACATTGTCACGTGTCGAAGCATAGAATCAAAGCCAACTTGTCCTAAGTGGCCTAGAATTTCTAATCGATACAATTTAAGTTACATTAACATAGGTTATAATTAATATTTAATCATTAAAGTACCTACGTGAAGCAATAATATCCATCCAGTTGCTTGCTCGATCATTGATGCCATTAATTCAAGAAATATCAACCCCCTATTGTCAATTTCTTCACTTTAATAGTTTTTAGGGTTCCGTACCTCAAAAAAAAAACGAAACCCTTATAGGATAACTTTGTTGTCCGTCCATTCATCCGTTCATCCGTCTGTCCAACCATCCGACCGTCTATTCGTCCGTCCTTCCGTCCGTCCGTCTGTCTGTCTGTCAAAATTTGAAACTAAAATCATATCCTTAAGTCTACAGTCCCTTGAAGCTGAATTGAAAAATCGAACTTCTTAGTTAACATAAAAATGCCGCAAAAACATATATTTCGACACTCTGAAGGGAATCATAATTTATAGAGTACTTTTCGTTGACCTAGAACAATGAAAGGAAAATGATCAAGTGATTAAGACACTTAGTATCGCTATCAACAAAGTTGTGCCACAATGAAATAATACCTTAATTTGAAGTACTGGCTTAGAATTTTAAAATACTATTGTTAGCATTAAAGTAATTCTCCGGACGAGGATGTAATTAGGTCATTAATACTACCGCATTTTTCTTGTCCTATACCATGTCATGACATGAAACTGTCATTCTCACACAACGTGTGCATACTCTCTGCGTAACTCAGGTGAATTCAGCTAGCGAAGAGGTTGCACCGGGACTAAACTGTTCGTCCAGACTAAATTCTTTCACTCATTCTTCTCCAACCGCTCTTGAGTTGAAATAATAATAAGCCATAACCCACACAAAATGCATGGAAGCGATTTTATTTAAGCTGTAGTACTATTTATGCCCGGTTCCTATATTCAAGAACGACTCGTTTTGCTTACGGATAGTTAAAATGTCTACTCAAGTATTCCTCTTAAAAACGGTTTCGAATAACGTACCGTGCGATAAATGTATGGCGATAACAATTTGTAAAGTTCCTAACAATTTTTTAAACATCAACCAGCTATTCAAGTTACGGGACGCTTGTTAATGATAAGTTACCGATTACCAATAACGATTCATTAAATATAGGAACCGGGTATTAGAGAAGAAAATGGAAGTTGACGAGTGTTGACGATGGATTTGAGGCGACAAGGTTCGTTTGTTACTAACACTTGTTGCAGCGACGATGACTGAGACGTAGGAGAATTCTAAGGGTATTCTTATAGTATAACAGGCCAGCGCAAATTCAGTGTATCATCCATAATGATGGAGTGTGTATTTTACGATAGAATACACACCAATATGGAGACTTACAAAAACACAAGAACTCATTCACTCCGTCACACTCCGTCTCACAAAAGTACTAACATTCATGCGAAATAGTTCATAAACAAATATACATTCTGATCATGAAGAAAACAATCGCAAAACCGTTTTAATGATAGGTGACAGGGCATAGCACAGATTATGAACGATGACGTTCAGTGCTGCAAAATGTAATTTATATCGATCATCAATTCGATTCCATCAGTCACCATTTCATAAAATATAACTGAAATGTAATATAATTGATTAACGTGATGCGAGTAGAAAGCCCGGTGATTATGCCTCATATCACCTTTACATAATAACATATATAATGTGCAGTCTATGTACATAAACCATGACATTTTAGTTGCAAAGTCACCCATGCGTAGGTACTGATTACGTTATGTGCCCAGTTTAGGGCACGAATCGTCTCGCACGCGAGCTCGATGACTTTCAGCTCCCCGAACAAGTCGGTTTCCGATAAGGCTTTACAGACGTTGGACCAAATACATACGCTGCGGCAGAATGTACAAAATACCGAGGAGTATAATCTGCCACTATTTTTAGCTTTTTTGGAGTGAGGTGAGGTATGGGGACATGGGGTGTACCTCATACACATGTTTCCTCTCGATGTTTTCTGTAAACGTTGGACAGTCGTACTGCTATAAAAAAATCACATACAATGTCCGATTCGAACCCAACACCTTGGAATGTGATGCAAGCGTTCTGTTAATACATAACCACCGCTTTCCTGATTTATTTAAAGATCAGCATCCGAGCGATTCGGTCAAATTAAGGTCCACAAGATCCACGGATCTGTGTGGCACCGGATTAAGAATAGCGTCACTCCATTTCCTTCCGTGGATGTCGTAGAAGGCGACTAAGGAAATAAATTACCAGGAGACGGGCAGCAGCGTCTTCCTGAGATTTCAACCGCATACTGCGATGGCTAACCCGCCTGCCAAGCGTGGCGATTATGGCAAAACCCCTCATGGTTATGAAAACCACGAAGGAGGCCTATGTCCTGCAGTGGCCTTTAAATGGCTGATGATGATGATGATGAAGGTCCACACTGTTGAATCTGTTATCTAGTGTTAGTACCTAATATATAATGTAAACCGCAAATAATCTTAATGAACAGGTGGATAAAAAAATATGCAAATGAAGTAGGTATTATCAAACGAAATAACAAAAGTTGTTATGCAATTTTTTTCAGCTAAATATGCCTATTTTTTCCCTGTATCGATTCATTCGATTTGAAAAGTAGCGGTCGGTTGGATGGCAACACTACATTATTGAATGCACAGATTGAGATTTAAACAGGTCTGTGAATGGATCAGTAGACTGTATCAAGATGACAGCGGTCGTTAAACCGGAAGCATTAATTATTGTATAACTTTATTAATTTAGAATTACGGAGAAGTCATGGTTTAATAAGAAAACCCCTATCTTTTATAATTTAAAACATGAATTATGGACACTGAAAACTGGTGACACTATTTAGATTTTAGCGATACTGCTAATGGTCGAGATCCTTTGGCAAATAATATTGTCTTATATTACAATTACAGGGAAAAATCTGAAAACTTTACATTTGTAATAAAAACCTAAAAAAATTGTCTTTCAAGTTCGGAAAAAGCTCGGAAAAACTGCGAGATTACAAATTTATACAGAACCCTCGGTCGGTACGCGAGTCCGACTCGCACTTGTCCTTTTTTTCTTTTTTAACTATTGCAAAGCTTATCGAAACAAAATATAATTATGTTAGTACCTTTAGAGCTTGTTAATCCAATTTTTATATTATAAAATGTAAAAGTTTGTGAGATGTTTGGATGTTTAGATGTTTGTTACTCACTCACGCAATAACGGCTGAACGGATTTACACGAAACTTGGCGTACAGATAGACAAAAACCTGAATTGAGACATAGCATACTTGATATCCCGTGGGATAATATTTATTTTAAGTTTAAAAAAGATGGCGTTGTGCGAGCGAAAGTTATGTTTTAAAATAGACGACGTTGTGCAAGAATCTTATGAACGGATTCTGTGGTGGTACGAAGTTCGCATGTTAGTGAACTTAGCATATCATTGTCCAGCACATGCCAGAACTATTGCTGAAAAGTATCAGGTACTCTGCTACATGCAACAAGAACTCTCATTTATTTTTGATATGCTAAGTTCACTAACATGAAGTTCGCCGGGACAGCAGAAATCGAAAAAGAAACTTCACTGATTGGTTTAGCGTTTCAGGCCAGTTTCTTCATATATTAATTTTTTATGAAATTTGAATGGCTTTAAGTTTCTACTTTTAAAACTCTTTAGAATTTTCTTTCAATTGGAAATACCACCTGCGGCAAAAAACTACTTAGTAATCTGGACCTCACCTTATTGTAGAGGACATGCGACAACTCCTTGATGTTGGTGCACTGGGGGTAGGCGCCAGCCATGCCGGATATGACGACATCCTCCCCGCTCGGCTGCCATACTGGGATCGTCACGGGCACGTGCTGCTCTGGTGTCGGAGCCATGCTTTCTGGACATAATCATTAATTAATTAATTAATTAATTATACTTTATTGCACACAAGACTTTTAACAGGACATTACATAAGAAATTACATGTACAAAGGCTTATCTTTGTGATCAATCAATAAATCAGCCCGAACTGACATATAGTCATTACAATCATTACATTATGTTTCCAGGTTGTCTGGAAGAGATCGCTTTGAGCGATAAGACTGCCAATTGTATACCACTACTTAGATATAACAAACTATCTGTAATTCTTTCACCTGGTTGTGTGCAATAAAGTGTTCTCTATCTATCTGTCTATCTACAAGAAAAGTAAATTATCAATTACAATAATAGAGATAAAGAAACCTATAATGCTGAAAGTTTACAAGAATACTGAAATGTGCTCTGGTGTACCTACAATTCTTAGAAAACACGCATGTGTAACTAACAGTTTTAAACAGGGTTATATTTAAACGCACTTAAAGACAGGTCTGCAACAAAAAAATATGTAGGTACTTTGAGAATAATGGCTTACACTATAATTTTACTCACAATAACTAATTCGTAATTAAAATTGCTATATACTATAGCGTACCACAATATAATGAACACCAGCAGGCATGTTGGCCGTCCGCCGAATTTAACTACCTACGCTCGCTCGATCGGGGTAGGCGCGACAGGGTTGACGCGCTTGTGTTTCGAATTCGATACTGCCACATTTAAAATATTGTCGTCTCATTTACCAGGTATTTCGAGAGTTGCAGGTAGTATTTTATATTATGTGCTTGTTTAGTATGAAGTCTAACCAGTTTAAGAAATAGTTTCTACTCACAATGTAACAGAAAGACGAAGTTTGGAATACATTCTCATGGAAAAAGGAGCAGAAAATTTAGTCGAGTTTAGATATCCGTACATCGGGCAACGTGATTCCAAATATCCGACGCGTCGCCCGTGTGCACTCACGTGCGGTGAACACCGGACTGCGGTGTACCTGAATATGACCGAGATCTCGCGTTTCGTAGTTATGTAGATATATTGTATACGCGCGTTTCGGACGTTAGTAGGAAGATTGGTAGCTGATTCTTATTTAAACTGTGGCCGTACTTATCCACTACTAGAAATAGGCCTCCCCAACCACCCAATTCCACGCGAGCGAAGCTGCGGGCACTGCTAGTCCTTTTATAAGTTGGTCTCCTATTACTCGTTAACTTGTAAATCGTATTTAGCCGTGATAGATTTCCTTTTAAATTTGTAAGTCTAAATTTTTTCACGTTTCTATACTCAACCATTTTGCCGGAAGAGGGGGTGGAGGGGGGAAGCCCTACTCTAACAAAAAATTGCGCTTTAAAGCTTAATATTTTGTAAACGGATCACTAAATCAAAAAAATAGTTTTCCTACACTCATAATATTTTCAAAGGACCAATCCAACGATACCCCACAACATAGTGTAAGTGAGAAAAAAAATTGCATCCTTAATTTAGGTGTAGCGGAGGTACCCTAATAATTGATTTTTTACATTTTGTCGGCGTAATTAATATGTACTCGTATATCTGTGCCAAATTTCAGCTTTCTAGTACTCTAGACAGACGGACAGACAGACAGACAGAGAGACGGACTACATGTCGAAACTATAAAGTTTCCTTATTGTCTTCAGAACCCTAATAAAACCGACCAATGGCTGAGGACAATTACAAGTGAAGTGCCTCTGTAGAGAACTATATCATTACATATGACAAGACATTACACAATAAATAAAATGTACAAAGGCGAGCTTATTAAACCTTGGAGAGTTGGACTAGCAATAAAAAAACGTGTCCATATACGTGTACAAAATAAACTAAAGTAAATCATCATCATCAACCCATTATGTCCCCACCGAGGGGCACGGGTCTTCTTCCCTGAGGAAGGTATAGGCCATACTCCACCACGGGGGCCAAGTCCGGATTGGTGGAGGCTTGTAGACTAGTGGCTCGTCTACTGTCAGAAGTTGTCAAGCCGCCCTAAGGCCTCTGACTTGGCTTAACGACTGCCATCTATCGACGGCAGCCGGCACCAACAGCTTAACGTGCCTTGCGAAGCACGGAACCGCTCGGAAAAATGCCACTAGCGTTAGGCATAGACGGCGACCCATCCATGCACTGAACGCGCCCTGTGTTGCTTAACCTTCGTGATCGTTTAAGATCACTCAGGCAGCCGGGGCTACGAGCGATTCGCTACGAGGGCTACGACTAAAGTAAATAATATACATAAATATATAGTTCAAAGTTAAGATAGAGATAGATATTGCTCTTTCACCTGCTTCACTCGTCTGCCGCGACACAGATCTGTGTCCAACTTAGTATGGGCCACCTTACATTCCGCGAGGGCAGTTCAGGAGTTAAACAAACCAATCGTGGAACTAGCGCATATTTTCTGTGGCAGTGCATGCCACAACCTAACCGAATGGGCCGCGAAGGAGTCACTGTAAGCTCGATGTTGTGGGATTTTAAGATTTTAATTCAAATTGGCCTTTCCCCAGAGTACAGGTACTGCGGTATGTACCTTTCTCTGACGTATGCGGGAGACGAGGGATTGTTAAGTATTTTATATAAAAAGGAGAGTATAATGTGCATTCCGGTGAAGACGAACTGGGAGTCATTTTAACTCATGACGGAAACGGGACGAAATAAAATTTGCGTAAGCCGTTTATAAAACGGATCTGGTCTAGCAGCTCCTCATTGGCATCCAAGTAGTAAACATCCGCATAGTCGAGAAGGGAAAGAAGAAGACTCTGGACCAGAGTAATTTTAGTTTTAAATTGGAGAAAGCTTTGGAGGCGCCTGGAAAGCTGCAGAAACGCGCCGACAGACTTCACTGACATTCGTGGACCAGGAGAGATGACAGCCATAGAGCACTCCTAACTTCCTGGCGTCAATGTGACGAAATTTCCAAAAAATTGTTGTGAGTGGCAACAAGTTGAGTAGATTATTCAATAAAATGTCATAAGAAAACTCGACACAAAGTCAGCAAAAATATAATGTATGGAAATAATTACTTCCTATCTTCTTTTTTTCAATGAAAGGAGTTCACTTATGCAAAAATATTTCGCAATCATTCAAATGTTTGCACAAATATTCGTTACGATTTAATGTTTGTACTTATGATATAATGCACATGTTCTGATTACTAGTAAACTGCACAATATTACGACAGTTTTATCGTAGTTCAAAGTGTTGGTAACTGGTAAATATACTTTAGGCAAAATACCTACTTACCTATTGAAAAAACAACAAAACCACAAAACTGCGCGCACAGCCACTTCGCCAATCCAACTGACTAGAGCCGTATATTAATTGGCCATTTTATACAATTAAAAAGAATTATTTAACTGCGGACAAATAAAACTCATTACGGGTAAACTGATTGTCGTTTTTGGGTTCCGTATTGTAACTTTTTAAATGAGTTTTTTAAACGCCATAAAGTAAATATCTCTGCCGGCGGCTTACATAATTTTTAAGTCATCTATTCTATAACAGGCGTTTTTAAATAGCGCCTTTTTAATGAATATTTTAAATTTACTTCCAGACCGGGATAGAATATTTTCTGGAATTATTATATACATTAAGCTACAATCCGGTATACTCACTGACTGACTCATCCATACGTTTTCTCGGAAATGACAATAGCTAGAGGAAAATGATGTATGAAAAAGTTGTAGGAAATGTATGAATTACAGCCATCCTATGAAGCCGATTTTTGAATTTCGAACGCGTTCTCCTATACAAATGGGCTAACTTTTTTGTTTACCGGCCGATTTGGATGAAATTTGAAACCGGTGTTTGTTACGTGATCTAATTGTGAAAAAAAAATTTGAACGTTCGAAATTCAAAATAGGGGCGAGAATATAGCCGCCCAAAAAATCGACCTCTGCGCAAAAAAGTCGGGAGCCAACTGGGCACATGCTGGAGACGTGCCCTAAACGGCATCGGGTCGTCAAAGGACTCAGGTATATGAGAAAAATCGCACATTTTGGATTTTCAAGATGGCGGCCGAGATATCGACGATTGAATATTAGAAAATTTTGTATGGAGAATTTGTACTGAAAATTGACTTTTAGTACAAAATTTTAAACAAAGATGAAAATTTTTCAAAAAAACCATATTTCGAGGCCGAAGTGGGGATGAGGAACCTCACCGCGGCGAGGCCGAAGGCCGAGCTCCGTTCAGGCCGAGGCCGAAGGCCGAGACCATACATTTTCCGGCGAACAAGGAACAACGCAAAAGCCAGATGGGACAAACTTGCGAGGCCGAAGGCCGAGCTCCGCGAAGCGGGCCCCAGGAACACCGCCGCGGCGAGGCCGAAGGCCGAGCTCCGTTCAGGCCGAGGCCGAAGGCCGAGACTATACATTTTCGGCGATCAAGCAACAACGCAAGAGCCAGTTGGGACAAACTTGCGAGGCCTAAGGCCGAGCTCCGCAAAGCGGGCACAAGGAACCCCGCCGCGGCGAGGCCGAAGGCCGAGCTCCGTTCAGGCCGAGGCCGAAGGCCGAGACTATACATTTTCGGCGAACAAGCAACAACGCAAGAGCCAGTTGGGACAAACTTGCGAGGCCGAAGGCCGAGCTCCGCAAAGCGGGCACAAGGAACCCCGCCGCGGCGAGGCCGAAGGCCGAGCTCCGTTCAGGCCGAGGCCGAAGGCCGAGACTATACATTTTCGGCGAACAAGCAACAACGCAAGAGCCAGTTGGGACAAACTTGCGAGGCCGAAGGCCGAGCTCCGCAAAGCGGGCACAAGGAACCCCGCGGCGGCGAGGCCGAAGGCCGAGCTCCGTCCAGGCCGAGGCCAAAGGCCGAGACCATACATGTTCCCACTTATCAAATCCCTACCCCAAGTGTCTAGCGAGGCCCTAGGCCGAGCGCCGCGGAGAGCGAAGCTCGGAGCGGCTGGGGGTTGGCGCGCGAAGCGCGCAGGGGGTTCACCCCCTAGTTTTATTATAAAACCGTACGCTATATCCTACAAATGATATATTTATCTTGGCTAATCTGAATTTAGGTGAGGCAACTTTGTTTCATTTTCTGGTGTTAACGTTATGGATATCCCTGTTTAATTTAATGTGGTAATGTTTTTTCGTGCATACATTTATACTATGGAACATAATACTTCTTGAACAACTAAACTTTAGGGCCCCGTCTCGAGCTACACGTTCAACTGACCTCTGCTGTTCACAAGAGTAATACGAACGCCGGTCTCAGAATCTGTAATGCTTACAAGAAACGCCTAGCCTCGGTTGACTTCAACAATTCGTTGGCTCATCATCATCAACCCATTATGTCCCCACCGAGGGGCACGGGTCTCTTCCCTGAGGAAGGTATAGGCCATACTCCACCACGGGGGCCAAGTCCGGATTGGTGGAGGCTTGTAGACTAGTGGCTCGTCTACTGTCAGAAATTGTCAAGCCGCCCTAAGGCCTCTGACTTGGCTTAACGACTGCCATCTATCGACGGCAGCCGGCACCAACAGATTAACGTGCGTTGGCTCAATTTAGGGCAATGGTGTATAATTTACTGTATTCAGATTGCGAGTCTAGCAAAATAACAATGTAATTTTCTAACCTGTTGAGTGGCATATACCTAGTTCTCTTTAATAAGTTGTTTTTTTTGCATGTTAGATAATAGTAAGCGCCTGCCGCTTTTACACTACCTGCTTGAACTATAAGTGAGAATGTTCCATAGGGCAGATAAGGCCATACCCAATATTGTGAAATATTGTAAATGTATATATTATCTGTGCCTGTATTTTTCCAAATAAATAAATAAAATAAAATATACGTATATTGGCAAACTTACGTAAGAATTCCTATTTCCTTGAAAAATTCCTGTAGCGATTATCTGGCAGGTTGATGAAATTAATTACCTACATACATTCGACAACTCTCATAGGTGTGTATATGAACTCTAAATCAGGTTGCGTAAAGTACAAATGCCACTGCACAGTTAAGAACCAGTATTTTCATCACATGCGTTACGAAGTACCTATACACGACCAGGACGCAAAATCCATGTATGTAACGGAGTCGCTAAATCGCTTCAAAGCTTTCCAAAATATATACGAGCAGTTACCTATGGCTGCGTTCTGGCCTTGTATACAATGGAATTACGTGACGGATACGGGCTGATTGATTGATGAAAGATAAGACAAGAAGATAAGAAGAATATTATTGATGTATGATATCAAAATATTGTTTGTGCAAGTCTTCACGAACTCCGTTATAAATAACCGAAGGATCTCTAATATTACGCTGTGTTTATTTAATCGTTTTCCTCCAAATTAGGTATACTAAACCGGGTCAGCAAGCGGGTTCTTGAAAGGAATTGCCATTAAAAACAAAAAAAAAGCAATGTCTAGCTCAGCTCTGAATAGAAAATTAAACTATTGGTTCACCTGTATTTGTTACTGGACTTACCGTCGGACATTTCGCAATGACCGCCTTCAGACCTTTACAACCTTTGTGCAGTGGTGGATATAATGCGCGACAACTAACTTGAACAAGTGTCTTTGACTTTGGACGTATTTCGGGTCTCATTGGCGGTGGACGCGGAATGTGACACACCCCCGGTTTCTCGTACACTAACAAGCTGTTAATCTGCTGTTAGCAGCTGTCAGTGGTTTTTTTTGTGTGCACTTTGGTCAATTGACAGCTGTTAACAGTAGATTAACAGCTTGTTAGTGTACAAGAAACTGGGGGTTAGAATTGTTCCATCGTAGGCTCATGTAATGCACACCTTTATATGATGCACCTTTACATGCACTAACATAGTCTAAGTCACTTACTAACCATTTATGGATGTTTCATCTGAAGTAAATAAATAATAATAATAATAATAATAAAAATAGTCCGACGTTTTCTCTCGTTGCCGCCCTGACCTCCGGCCGCTTGGACTCCTCAGCCGGAGGGCGTCCGTCTGGCCATTTTGGTCAGACGAGACTATTATCTTTTTTATTCCTCTATAATAATAATAATAGTTTTTTATAGCTTATATACGACCCACTGGGCTTAGGGATTCTGTCAGATACAGAGTATGGTCTTAATTACCAAGCGTGCCCACCGCGGATTGGCAATTTCAGGCGCTGAGGTATGTGAGCACCTCAGACACTCAGGTTTCCACACGTCTACAGTTAGCGAGTGACATTGATACGATAACATCACAAAAGTACGTAACTTAGAAAACCAAGTAGCTTGCCCACGCTGGCTCGTCCGGTCGCGGTCGCCACGTGAGAACTTTTCCGCCCCAACGGCCATCAGTTCCCCGAGCTATGTGCCCCGCCCACTGCCACTCCAACGGAGCAATTCTTCGGGCAATGGAGCAATTAGTAACTCGGTTTCTTCTGCGTATCTCCTCATTCCCGATTTGATCACGCAGTGAAACTCCTAACATAGCTCTCTCCAATGGCTCGTTGGGTGACCTTGAGCGGCTAGGTCTCACGTCCATAAGACCAGCTTTCCTATGCTTTGAAGCAATAAAGATATTTCTCAATAGAAACTATTTAAATTAATTCAATTTTATTTTAAGCAATAAAGTTACTTGTCCTATTAAATGTTTCGTGCGCAAAAAAGTATGATAATAATAATAATAAAGATGTGAATTTGATTAAAAGTAGTTCCATTAATTAACTATTATTAAATGCTGGTTTTAACCTTCTAACAATCGGTTAAAAGTACTAAGCCCTTAAAACGCGTTCAAATATTGAAGAGGAAACTACTTAGACTGCCTTGTTGGTCTAGAGCCGGAGGTCGTGGGTCTGATTCCTACTGGGGGCAGCCGTACGTTTACACTGGACAAACGGCCTCAGTCTGGGTGTATTTACATGTTTGTGATGTCCTTGCCTTGTTACCACAGCGCAGGGTGCAGGGTTACCATAGCATAGTTTGGGACTAGGGCAAGTGATTGTTTGGTGTGGAAGTTATTGATTATTATTTTAGCTAGATTCTCCTTCTTAGCTTGTGTTAAATTCGACGCAAACGAAGTGGAAACGACGTGGAAAAACTAATAGGCAGTTGAACACAGTTTGAATGGCAATGCAATGCAAATAGTTGACTTAGCTATGTGAGAATTGCAAATTAATTCCAATAAATAACTGACCTCTCACCTATTACCCGATATCGGTTCACCTAAGTATAATATGATTATTATTATATGCATACTTATGTTACCTTTACTCTTTATAATTACTTTTACATGCGTACCTATGCTTAAAACGAAATTAATTTGTGACGTGTGATTAACTGGTTAATAGTAGTTTACGTGACTGTCACATAATGAGGGTTATTAAAACACGAGCGAGATTTTACAAAGCGAGCCTTGGCGAGTTTTTTAATAGCATTCGCGAGTGTTTTAATACCAAGTTATGTGCAGTCTCATACACTACTTTATCTACACTCATGTCTTAATCTTCAAAGCATACATTGCTTCTCGCCCCACACTAGGATACCCTGTGACGTGGGAACCAGAAACAACGAGATCACAAACATGTACAATCCATTGCTTTTTTAACAAAGTGTCGGGCTACGCGCACTGTAGGGTTGAAGAAGAAGCGGTTTTTTACCTTCTTTACAGTACTAACAACTTCCTTGTAAAGCCTACTTAGACGTGATAGTTTTCCTTTTAACTTCATTGTATGTGCTACTGCCCTGAATTTTTTTACCTTTTTACTGTCAACCGTTTAGCCGGGACAGGGTTGGAACAAAACACTAAACAAATACGAATAAAAATTGACGGAATCATATACATAGAACATAAAAGATAGTTACGGTACATATCGTCATAAGCAACCTATATACGTCCTACTGTAGGGCACAGGCCTTCTCTCAGAGAGAGAGTATGGGCTTAATCACCACGCGTGCCCACAGCGGATTGGCGATTTCAAGCGCTGAGGTATGTGAATAGCTCAGACACCCAGGTTTCCACACGATGTTTTCCTTCACCGCTAGCGAGTGGTATTGCTACTACAACATCACAAATGTACATAACTTAGAAAACAAAGTCATAGGTACATGCCCGCACTGGGAATTGAACCTGGGTCTCTAGCTTCCGAGTCCAATGTTCTACCCACTAGGCTACCACCGCTCTATTAATTAGCTTACGACTATGATTCCTTAGAATCAAAGGAAAACACGTTTGACAAGCTTTATACTATAAATAAATCTACGGTTATTAACTAAACTCATATCGAAATGAAAAAAAATTTTCAATTATAAATTTATTTTTAGTTGCACTTTTGGTACCACGAAAATGAAATTAGGTTTTTTATAGAGTCAACTTTTGACATTAAAAAAAAACTTAAGTTTTGTTCCGTGATCACAGCAACACTTTAAAAAAAATAACTGTAACATAAAGTGAAAAATCTGACCTTTAATGTAACTTTATATTACACTTTTTTTTAATTTTGTTTAAAGTTATGTATTGTTTAAAGCCTGTCAATATGTGTTTACCTTTGAATTCTTAATTTGAAAATTATGATATGAGTGTAGAAATATTGTGACATCGATCCCTATAAAGTTTTATTCAAGTTGATACAATTACGGTTTATTTATAGTTTTTTTCGACGAACTGTTTGTTAAGTTCATATTTAGATAAAAATGTATCGATAACTCATTGATAAAGACAATTTTAAGTGTATTAATAAATCTGCTGTGTACGTATCCTACCTAGCAGTGAAAGATTTTTAGGGTTCCGTACCGGAAGGGTGCCAAACGGGACCCTATTACGAGGACTTCACTGTCCATCTGTCTGTTTGTCTGTGTGTCTGTCACCAGGCTGTATCTCATGAACCGTGATAGCTAGGCAGTTGAAATTTTCACAGATAATGTATTTATGATGTCGCTATAATAACAAATACAAAAAAACAGAATAAAATAAGTGTTTACGGGGGGGCTCCCATACAACAAACGTTGTCTAAAGACAGCGCTCGCTATCTAGCCATATACAGGGTGGATTTTTGAGACGGGTCAGTAAGGGCAGGTACCTTAATCGTTATAGTTACAGGAAAACGTTCCTAGGAGACCATCCCCAACTTTTTAAGATATTATGAACTGCATTCGCAGATTTTGGAGAAAATGTACAGTCAGCAAAAAAAATGCTGAAATATAAAAAAAAATATTTTTATGCCAATCGATCCTATTTCGTGTGGGAATCAAGAGACTCTATGGGGCCATTTAAGGTTTGAGTACTAGAAATGACAGAAATCGCCAAAAACTTTTTTCCTACATTTTGTACTGAAAAACGAAATTCAACTCGAAATGATTCTTTATTTTGGCAATCATATTTCTTATTGTGTTCAAATGATTCTTTAAGTCCAACTAAAGTTAAAATACAAAAACTATGGTAAGTCACAACAACATCATGTATTTTTAAACACAAACTTAAAAATAGGTGATCTACGAAATAAACTGCTCAAAATGACCGCCCTTTTCGCGAATACATAAGGGATCCAGCGGGCTACTCCTTTTTTGGTCTGAGCTAGTAGCAGCAGAGATAATTTTCTTGGATGGATATTATTTAAAATCCTCGTTGTTTCAG
This sequence comes from Yponomeuta evonymella, assembly GCA_963969515.1. Taxonomy (NCBI): domain Eukaryota; kingdom Metazoa; phylum Arthropoda; class Insecta; order Lepidoptera; family Yponomeutidae; genus Yponomeuta; species Yponomeuta evonymella. The sequence goes on from OZ018363.1 coordinate 4,879,449, forward strand.
GTTCTGTCGTGTATGTAACCTAAACAGTGCTGATGTCATGTTGGATAGAGAATGGTACGGAACCCTTCATGCGCGAGTCCTACTCGCACTTGGACGGTTTTTTTTATTCGTGCAACCTAGTCATAAGCATATCAACGTTGTCTTTTCATTTCATTCAGCTTATGTCGGTAAACAAACTGTTGTCTTAAATCGCTAAAATATGGAAGTCGATAATGCTTATAAAGGTGTTTGCTCCTCCTAGGTAATTTATTTATCTCATTCCTTTAAATTAATTTCTCATTCACCATCATCATTATCATCATCAGCTATTTGACACCTACTGCAGGACATAGGCCTCCCTCATTGTTTTCCAAGCTTCCCGGTCTTGTGCCGCCCGCATACAGCGACTCCCCGCCACCGTAACCAGGTCGTCAGACCATTTTTGGGGGGCCTTCCCACACTGCATCGTCCGGTCCGCGGTCGCCAGGTCAGAACTTTTTCGCGCCGCAGCGGCCATCAGTTCTTCGAGCTATGTGCCCCGCCCACCCACTGCCACTTCGTCGGAGCAATTCTTCGAGCTATATCAGTAGTTTTGGTTCTTCTGCGGATCTCCTCATTCCTGATTCGATCACGCAGTGAAACTCCTAACATAGCTCTTTCTATTGCTGTAGATTTTGATGATCATAAGTGAATGACTGAGTCCGTGACGAAGTCGACTTTATTATTAATAGGAAATAGTTATTAAAATCCGACGTATAAAAGCTAGACCAATCAAAATTAGTGCGTTTCATAAGTATGCTAGTATCTTAACCTTGATTTGGAATCTCTGGCATTATGCAATTCCATTTTCCACGAGAGTTAAAGAAAATATGATTAAAAGTTTTTTTCGAGAAAAGGTAGTGCAGTGTTTGTCTTTGCGGGGGTAGTAGATAGGGATTTGTGTTTTGCTGAATCGGATCCTAATTTATGCTCCCTAAATCCGGTCGGAATCCTGACGTTTGCGATGGCAATTAGTATGGAATTTGACAGTTACACGAATGGAATCTCATTCAAACACTCTCCGTTTGCAGTATACTGATTGGTCGTAGACTATGTGTACGTCACTTCAGACTTAAAATAATTACCAAGTCGATTGAATTAGACTGACTCGTTGAACCCGTCCACCCATTTTAGAAGCATGGGAGAGGTTCAGCGAACTTAAATTGAACGAGTGAGGTCAATAACATTTTAATTACCCTCAAAAGGAACAAGCAACAAGTCTCACCTCGATTGATTCAAAAAGTTGTCACTTGACCTACGGTTGCTAAAGCCGGGTTTTCACAATCTCACCACGCCCTTAACGTAATTGAACAGAATGCATACCTACGTGTTGATGTGGTGTAGACTGTACTTGGAGTATTTTTTGTAATATTTAGGGTTCCGTACCCGGAGGGTGCCAAATGATGCTCTATTACTAAAACTCCACTATCCGTCTGTCTGTCTGTCCGTCTGTCTGTATGTCTGTCTGTCACCAGGCTGTATCTCATGAACCGTGATAGCTAGGTGGTTGAAATTTTCACAGATGATGTATTTCTGTTGCCGCTTTAGAAACAAATACCTACTAAAAACATACAACAAACGTATTTTTTTTGCCGTTTTTTGCTCGATATTAATAACGGCAACAGGTAGATATTCACAGAATAATTAGTTCTATATTCACTTCAACAATAAAGGATTAAATTAAATCAAAATAGATTTTTTGTCGTTTTTGCCAATACGATCTGAAAAAGAAGATTTTTTTGTCATTGTTGTATGGAATCAGGCGTTACTTTGCAGAAATCCATAACAGCATTAAAATGTGAAAATTACTTTGCTAAATTCCGCCAAAATCCCACAAGCACCATGCGGTTAGTTAATGCACCGCCCTCCCTTCCACTCTTTCAAGCAGAAGCAAGACACAAACACACTACCACCGACACCAATACTTGTATGAAAAAATGCGTTGCGACGCGTTTCGCCTCTAACACGAGGCATCCTCAGGCTCCGATGGTCGACTGACAAGTCAAAACTGACTTGTCATTGTTGTGGCTACTAAGCCCGCTGGATCCCTTAAGTTTAATAGTTGTGTTTGCGCCTGCCAAAAAGTATGCAAACTCCTTGCTACTTCAAACTTATTCTTTTTATATAGATCGTCTTTTGTTTTGGTCTTCTTGTGAAAATATTTGTGCAAGCAACATGTAATTGTGCAATAATCTATGAAAGCTATTGTTTCTATCCAAAAGTCGTCGTATTTTTGCTGCGAGGATTTACAGAAGAGATAAATCTCTTCAAGTTGGTACAAGTACCAACCTAACAATATCCCATGAGTGCAATCAGCATGCAATAATAAACATTAGTGGTAATAAAATTTAACAAACGTTTTTTCAAATAAAATTTTGTACTAAATAAATATACCTAAGTAATTGACTTCCCACTTCACCTTGTATTTCACACATTTGGTGAATCGCTTGAATACTATTTTGCATCAATTATACTTGTGACTGAACCTTATTGTTCCAGGTCATGAAGTAGGGCTTTGTTTTATTATATTTTTTTAAGTGCTGAAGTGATGCTTATATAAGTAGTATATTATATAAGTGGTGTAAGAGTATGTCCTAAGTACCAACTTTAAGGCGCGAGACACACAGATAGGACGTGGGGCGAGGTACGGTAATATGTTTAGAGTCACAGACCAAGAGCGACCGCAGAGCAAGGACTGTGGTCTGTGACTCTGTACATCTTACCGCGCCCTCGCTCCACGCCCAATCTGTGTGTCTCGCGCCTAAGATGCTACACGGTGCTGAAAAGCGCCACCAATGGGGCCGTTCAAGCATTACGTAAGCAGATTTATTACAATTATTTACCCCCTCCTGCCCCTCGTCAGCAAAAGTAAGCAAGGCTCATACCCCCCCTCCCATGATTACGTAAACATTGGTAGGTATATGCATTTTCTTTTAATGTATTCAAATCGTCCATCGTACTGAAACAAAACAACACATTGGCGGAATAAATTTAGACAAGTGAATAGAGCGCGGTAATTCTCCTACTCGGTTCTAAGCGAGTAGGTACCTACCTAAACGAAAATGAGTTTCGTTTTCAAGCATAGACAAGGAGGGTTGCGATATGTGTTCAACGCAAAATCGACTAAATTGTGTAGGAAATCTGAAAAAGTAAAAAAATAAGACGTAATCACCATCCAGACCCCCAGCCCCCATGTCATCAAAAATAAACGTAGTAGGTACTTGGGGCCCAATGAAAAAGAAATCTTCTTTTTTGCAAAAACCCTACTATGTTCTTGTAGCATTTATGCAGTAGAAAAGTATACAGAAGAAGAAGAGAGAAGAAGAGAGATAGAGAAGTATACAGTGTGGTGTTACTTTGAGTGACCGGATACGCGATATTTTTACTAGAGATCGTTGTGGACTGAAAGAGGATGTAGTTTATGTACAAGCGCGCAACTACCGTCGTGGGCACAATGGGCATGCCCGCAACGAGATTCGAATAAGATTTGAAGTTGTAAGAATTTCATCAAAATCGGTTCAGTAGTTTAGAGCCTAAATGTGACATTCATCATCATCATCAGCCATTTGACGCCCACTGCAGGACACAGGCCTCCTTCGTGCTGACATTGTAATGTGCAAACAAACACATTTACTTTTTGCAATTTTCGTGAGTGAACTAATCTATTTTACAGGCTTATTAATTTACTAGTGTTTGCCCCACGGCTTTGCTCAGGTGGAACTATACACTGTATAAAATCTTGGTTAGGGTGTCATATATTTTGTACCATATGTCTCCTTTGTATGAATGCACTATATTGATCATGAGATAAGTCTGTCTTTTAATTCGATGCAAAAAACAATACTGTCACTTTGACACGTACCGGGGTCGTAAGCCATCACAACCCATTAGGTAAATTTGTTGACGTACTCTGTGTGGACATCAATACAATTTAATTTTTTAAGGTCGTGATGTCTTGTTCTATACTCAATCCGACCTTTTTGAAAATAAATTACGAGACCATAAATGTATCAAACCTCACACCGAAGGTTATATACATGCAAGTGTTGCCAATACGTAAAAAACAAATATGTAAGTAATTCTATTTTACTTCCAAATTAAATTTGTGTGAGCTACGTTAGTGTTTTTAGGGTTCCGTACCCGAAGGATGCCAAACGGGACCCTATTACTAAGACTTCACTGTCCGTCTGTCTGCTTGGCTGTCTGTCAAGAGGCTGTATCTCATGAACCGTGATAGCTAGGCAGTTGACATTTTCACAGATAATGTATTCTGTTGCCGCTATAAGAACAAATACTAAAAACAGAATACAATAAATATTTAAGGGGGGCTCCCATACAACAAACGTAACTTTTTTGACGTTTTTTTCTCGATATTAATAACGGTATGTACCTATATATTAATAACGGCAACAAGTAGACGCTTGAAATATTCAAATGTTGTATAGATGGACGGAATAGACGGATGGAACCCTTCGTGCGCGAGTCCGACTCGCAATTGGCCGGTTCCGATTCTCTCTCCTCTGTTCTTCAAGTGACCGTGCACAAAGCAACATATTTTCTTTCATTGGTCGCGCTAGGTAGCAGCGGGTTCTTCTCTCAGAGAGAGAGATAATTGGGCTTGAAATGACGCATTGAGGTACACGTCAACACCTCAGTCACTCATGTTTTAAGTATGCAGTAGTTCCGAATGGCATAGCTACGAATTGAAATACCATCCGAAGGACAAAGATTGCATGCTTGGAGCATGTATTCAGATACCCAAGGTAATGGTCTCCTGCAACTCATAGTGATGGGACAAACCGCTGGCAAGAGACGCGCAGGCCGGAGAAAAAAATCCCGGCAGAGAAATCTACTGGAGTGGACCGGACCGGCTCGTAAGCGCTGCTGAACTCTTCCGCCTTGCGAAAGACAGAGATAAATATGCGGAGCTGACTGCCAACGTTCGTTAGTCCGAGATGCACCATAAGAAGAAGAAGAAGCTACGAATGAATATGGTTGTATTTGGATATTCGAATGTAAACTAAATCTTATTTAACATTCGAGGATGCAAATGCAACCATAATATTAGCATCGTATTGATTATGACGTGCGCGCCCTTCATTATGTTTACGCCTACATACTGTAATGAATAGAAACATGAATTTACACACAAATACGTGCGTAAATTCATGTTTCTATTCAACGTGCGTGGATTTGTTTTAGTAGGTAGTGTCTCTGTCAAATTAACAAGCCAAATATTTTTTTCATAAAACTGTAGTTTATACATTTTTGGTTTGAGCTATTCAATATTTGATAATAAGAGAAAAAAGCGGTGGTAGCGGAGCGGTAGAACGCCGGCTTCCCATTCGGGAGGTCGTGGGTTCAGATCCTGGCATGTACTCGACTTTGTTTTCTGAGTCTATAGTCTAACTAAAAGATCTATAACCCGACAGGCCAAGTCGATCGGCACTAGCTGGCCTGAATTGGAAGTTGCCGCGAACGACCGTCAGAAGTGGAAATCTGTGGTTATCCGCCCTTATTCCGGCTAAACGGTTTTATTTTATTTATTAAGGAAAACAAACAGTAGTACTTACGATGATAACTTAACATAATACGGTTAACATACCTACTAACTGCGAGACTAATCCATGGCCTTTTTGTGTCATTATTTTACTTACTGTATTTTAGCTGTAAGATCTCCAAATGTGATAAAAATAAAATAATTGATTGTAAAAACGTGAAATAATTAAGGACATTTTAGCACACATAATAAACTTAAAAGGAAAACTATCACGGCTAAGTAGGCTTTACAAGATGCACAGGATGCACTCTGACGCTCTGACTTTGCCTTCTATTATGTTGTATTTATGTCACTTGTTTTTCCTTTGTACTTGTTTATGTTACTTGTTATGCATTTTTTCTTGTGATGTCTTACTTCATCATCATCCCATTATGTCCCCACCGAGGGGCACGGGTCTCTTCCCTGAGGAAGGTATAGGTCATACTCCACCACGGGGGCCAAGTCCGGATTGGTGGAGGCTTGTAGACTAGTGGCTTATCTACTGTCAGAAGTTGTCAAGCCGCCCTAAGGCCTCTGACTTGGCTTAACGACTGCCATCTGTCGACGGCAGCCGGCACCAACAGCTTAACGTGCCTTGCGAAGCACGGAACCGCTCGGAAAAATGCCACTAGCGTTAGGCATAGACGGCGACCCATCCATGCACTGAACGCGCCCTGTGTTGCTTAACCTTCGTGATCGTTTTAAGATCACTCAGGCAGCCGGGGCTACGAGCGATTCGAAGCCGAATGTCTTACTTAGTCCTAATAAATGTATTTCTTTCTTTCTTTCTTTCTTTCTTTCTTTCTTTCTTTCTTTCTTTCTTTCTTTCTTTCTTTCTTTCTTACAAGGACACAAGTAATAGACGAGTAACTTATAAAACGAAAACTTCGTACAAATTCCATTGAAAATTACTTCGATGAAGTTTTTGTTCTGTAAAGCTGGTAAAAACCCCTGCTTCTACGGAACCCGATACTGTGCGTGGCTCGACATGCTCTTAACAGGTTTTTTCCTTGCTGTGAGACTTTGCTTGTTGCTTAGTACAATTTTAGATCCACGAGAAGCAGCAGTACCTTTAATAGTGAGTATTGATATATTGATATGTTGTTTTTTGATTGCCAATACAATTATTTATGTCATACTAGATGACCCCGTGAACTTCGTATCACCGACGTCAACCGTTTTTTTTCTTCTCACCGTTTAAACCTTCCCTGGACTTCCACAAATATATAAAAACAACAATTAGCCAAATCGGCCCAGCCGTTCTCGAGTTTTAGTGAGACTAACGAACAGCAATTGATTTTCATATATAAAAGATTTAAGTCAATACTTCCAGTAATAATAAAACAGCCCGTGTGGTTCTCGGTGTAAGAATATGACCAACGTTACTCAACACTGATGTCGTAAGAAATTACTAACGAGGTATCTGCTTACTTTGTTTCTGTGGTGTATCTTGTTGGTATAATAAATGTCTTTCTTCTTCTTCATATCTAGAAGGTGCTTTACTCTATTGTGATCACCGTCCATGGTGCTTGGTTTTGAGGCACGGAACCCTAAACACTGTATTCTTTAACAAAATTACCTTCTATCAAAATCAACAGATTGCAATACCTTAACTCTATTTTCTGCTTTGGTACGACTTAACTTTCGTTTACCCTCCGGTTATGTTAGTACCTAGCTCTTCCCTATCATTCCAATAACAGAATTTGGGGTAAGAACATGGGTATGAGCATATAGAAATTATATAAAACCCAAATACAATGCTTCAATAATTATTTAATTGCCGGGTCGTCGTGGTCCTTAATAGTCCAGTCAAATAGGACGAAATAAAGCTTTGAGTTTGCAATTATTCCTAACATGCTGGATTTTTGTATAGGTATTAAATACGATGCTGTGTCAAAAATTGCCATCGATCGCGCTAATGCGTTGTTTTTTATCCAGGGTCAAAGGTCACAATTTTTGGTTTTTTTGCGTATATCTCTGAAACGTTAAGAGATACTAGAAAAATAGATGAACCAGTTTTGTACATCGTAAAATTTTCTTCAAAAAACGTATCATCTTCAAACACTTACACCATCACACTAACCCGGGGTTAACCCGTTATAACCAGTGTAAAATTGTACTGGTAACCATGGTAACTCCAAGTTTAACCTGTTAACTCCGGGTTAGTGGGATGGTGCAAGTGGCGCTTAAAGTCCTTGTGACAAACGTAGCCAAGGTTTGGCAGCCGGATCTCTGTCGGACATTCCGCGAACAGACAGACCGACAGACGGACATGGCTAAAATATGAGAGTTCCTGTTTGACTGTGGTGGTTTTAGTGGTGGTGCAGAAATGTGTATGTCTAATTGTAAATACGACTTTCCTACAGTCTGAAAACGTGATAACTCGGGAACGGTGTCTCGTAACGAAAAAAGTTTTTCGTGGAGAATTTGATGATCTACAAACTTTGATGCATCCATTTTCAGGTACTCTCACTGTTTCAGAGATATACGCAAAAAACAAAAATTGTGACCTTTGACCTTGGATAAAAACAACGCACAAGCGGGATCGATGGGGACTTTTGACATAGCATTTGCAATGACGTATTTATAGGAAAATCCAGCTTTTCAGGAATTAATGCAAACTCAATATCTATATTGACTGCACTATAACTAGGTTGCCATTATTATTATAATCTAATCATAGTCAGCTGAAAATTGCGTATAAGTCGAGGCATTGAGCAGGTAAGTGTTACAGAGATTCTTCTTGTGGTAATCCTCCAAGATCTTCTTGTCAATATGGCGGTTGATAAAGTTGGCGCAGCGTAAGTCATCCAAAGCATTCGCGTGATCGGCGGCGAGGTAGTAAACATGAGGTTTCTGATGGGAGTATCTGGATAAACCAAGATCTTCTGGTGCATTAGGTAAGGCATGGGACCGCATCAGGACGATCTCGGAGCGTAGAAGTCGGGGCTGTCTAATTTCACATCTCCGGGCTTGCGATATTCTTGCATGAGCAGCTTCTATTAGACCACGAGCGTATTGCGCCGAATGTGGTACGCCGTCTCTTAATGCTCTCATTCCAGCTTCAACTTTCTCATTCCAGGTGACAGCTTCCTGGAGTTTTACAGTCAGTTTCTCTGACCTCCTGCCGGCCATGAGAGAGTAGATGTGTTGGACGATCTCGTCTTGTAGTTTGTCCTCGTCTGTAGCGTCGGCTTCGCGTAGCCAAGACTCTATAGCCGTCGGGAAGGTGACGGGGCTTGCGTCCACGCAAAAGACGACCCCGGTCAGACCTGGGGATGGAAACGTTGTGGATATTACGTACATAAAAGACAAGGTAATAATCGCCAATATATTTAGTTTGTCCTGATTTTAAATGGAAATTAAGTACGGTTTTATTTACTAAATTGACCTATTACATATTAATTAATTACATATTTATTTATAAATTTATACATTAGAAGCGAGAGACCCATATTTGATTCCCAGAGTGGGCATGTACCTATGACTTTGTTTTCTAAGTTATGTATATTTGTGAAGTTGTAGTAGCAATACCACTCGCTAACGGTGAAGGAAAACATCGTGAGGAAACCTGAGTGTCTGAGCTATTCACATACCTCAGCGCTTAAAATCGCCAATCCACGGTGGGCACGCGTGGTGATTAAGCCATGGGACGTATATAAGGCTATATATTATAAAACAAAGTCGGGTTGGTTACACATTTGGAACTCAAGAACTGCTGGACCGATTTCTAAGAACTTTGATTTGTTGGATATATCTCCGCCCCAAAGAGCAGAATAACTAGGCATTAAAAAGTATAAAAAAATCAGAAAAGAAGTAATATTCGAATCATAATTCTACCTACGAGCCAAAAGAAAACCATAAGTTAGAAGTTAAACCATACTCATGTCAAATAGAGTATCGTCATTGCAGAAGTTTCTGGACTCCTGTCTTTGTTTTGTGTAATACTTTTACATACCATGATCTTCTAATATGGTAGCCATTTCTAAGGCAACCAGCACGCCGTAGGAGTAGCCAAGAAGGTAAAACTTCTCCTTTGGACAAATTCTCTTCAACGTCACCTGTGAACATAAAACAAACATTAGGTACCTATGCCATTGATTGGATCTCATGGAACATGCTGTACTGATAAGAGTGAAAACCTTGAAAAAAATATTATGGTCATACTGACGTACCTTGGCCAATCTTCCCGCCATTTCTTTGACAGTCTCATGAGGGTGGTCCAGCCCAGGCTGCACTACAGCTGCGGACAGCTTTAGCCTCTCGCAGAGTGACTGGAACCGGCCGTAGTGACCGTCCATGCCCGGAACCATCACTAAGTAGGTGGCGCTACCGTCGAACTCATCGTCACGCTGTAGGGAAGAGGCTGCTGTTAGAGACCTTGTTGGTTTTGAATTCAGTCAACGTGGCTGGTCATTAAGATGACATCTTAAGGGATAATCCCATAGACACCTTTAAGCGCTTATTTAGAGGCAACCTTCTGTACTGTTGTTGTCACCTTCCATCTTATGCTACTGACAACAACGGTCTTCCTCGTGGCTCGTTCTTTAAGTCGAAATTTCCATCACGAAAGCGTTTAAACCAAAATAGCACGGTGCGTTCATTAGTAGACCCCTCTCCAAACGCAGCATTGATATTGCGGGCTGTTTCTGCCGCGTTAGTTCCGCGTCGGAACTCGTATTCAAAAATCACTCGAATTTTCGCAGTATCCATCTTTCTTGTCTAAATTGAATAACAAAAACAATTGAAAGTCGATATTCAAATGTTTCACATTTTTTAAAAAAAGAACATCATAGAAACCATTTGAAAAAAGTTTCATTCGAAAACCTCAAACCATGAAGATTCTATGTCAATTCAAAGAACCTATTGCAATAAAACGGCAATTTCACACTTTAACCCCTAATATATAATTTATAATATAAAATATATAAATGCATAATACAAAGAATAAAGTAGGTAAGGAACTCGCATACCATGGTAGATTTCTGTGCAGCAGTGGGAAGAAAAATCAGTTCGGCAGTGGCCAGCAACTCGTTAGTATCAACGCTCGAGTACAGCACTCCCAATCCGCGGTGTACTCTCGTCTTGATGAAGTCCACTTTCCTTTGAAGTGATTTCAATCTGCAAAAAATGAAGAGCACTGAGCTTTCGGACTTTGTAGTTCTAGAAGATTAGAAGTTCAATAGTTCTAGACGATTGTAGCCCAAACTCAAACAAACTTAAACAAAACAGGTATAAAAATACTGTTATTGATTGTTCTGATTTACTTATGAGAATTCTTAGTAAAACCCCACTATTTACATAATCATGAACCCCAAGGAACAATATGGAATATTAAACGCCCCCATTTATGTAATCAGATGTTGTCACATCTGATTTTACTACCGCATTAAATACTTACTCAGCCAATGTCATATTCGGGACTTTTTCCTTTGGTAGCACCACGTTATATTTCTGCAGTAAATGCAGGAATTCCACTAGGTGTTCTCTCTTCAGTCCCACCTGCCTCAGAGTCAGTTTATCGTCAGACTTAGGAGAAATGTACACTCCTTAAAAGATAAAAACGAATGTAATAAATGTAAAAGTGAAAAACAGTCACGCTAAATAATATGCAAAGAAAATGTCTAGAAAAAAATATTATTATGTTGCTGGGTAGTTTTATGGGATGCCGGATGTATGCAAAATTAAAAGACAGGGTGTACTAGTGAAATTGATATTAAAAGAAATTCTGTTTCCAAACGTACTTTCGACTCCGCTTTTTGACGAAATAACGGACAGTTGCTAAAGTAAAACAGATTCTTACCGGGAATCTTAGCTACTTTATCAATCATATTTTCTCCAGATTCGTAAGTATAGATCACAGCCACTGGCTCTACGGAACAAAGTGCATTCTCGACTTTGGGCAAGATGTTGCGTAAGGTGACTGACTCATCGTTGTTAGCCATTTCTTCCAGTTTAGGGTTGGTTTCACTGTACTGAAAAATGAGTTCTGAGTCAGTAATAAATTCAAGATTTATTCATGATTAAATATTATAATAACATGGAACTTTTCTTGATATTATTTATCTTATTTTAAGTGACATTCAATCCAATTTAATCCGAACATTATCAGGTAATATACACAGGTTGCTAGTGGTTTCATAATTTAAAGCTTTTTCTTACCTTAACAACACAAGGTAACTGCAGCATCAAAGCGGGAAGTTCATCGAGAAATCTGGCTAAGCAAATATTACGTCCAAGGTCACTGTTAATGTTGATTACAGAGAAGTACCTAAAAAAAATGTTATTTTTTTTATCTTATATCAACCAAATGGACCAAAGTGCTGCAGAAACATGGAAATCAAGTAGAAATCAAGAGTAAAGGGTATTAAACACAAAAATGTAAAGTGTAGTTTTGGATTAATTTTGTGCATGCACATCACCACTGTAACTTTCTTCAATTTTGGTGTGAGTCTTTCGAGTTGCCCTCTACGATCGGTTATCATAACATAAATGCCCGAGTAACAGAGATAGCTAATTGCACCTCATGGTACAAAATTTTGCCACACCTTACCACACACTGGATCTTAACAGAACAAACTCTGATTGTAATATTTGTTTCATAATCCGAAGAAAATCAAGGCCAAAGATTGTGAAATAAAAAGCTGCCACAAACCTGAGATTTGGACAAGACTTTCTAGTGACATCATCCAGATTAGCCAGTAAGGTTAACGTTCTTTCAGATGTCTTCTCCGAAGTATCAGCTATTACCACGTAGACCCCATCAAGAGGGCCTAGCGTACTTGATTTTTTAATGAGATCCTCTACTTTTGCAGGGTCAGAAAGATCGCTATTTGATACCTTGACATGGACTTCATGTCTTCGCCATAATCTAAAAAATCACAAAAAGGATATTAAATACGAAATGAAGAAGCTAGTACCTACCTAATATTAAAATAAATACCAAAAGAGTCTCACAATTAATTTTTACATCATCATTGTAAAGATGATTCCCTGTTCCTTATACCTTGCCAATATGTGAACTATCAAACTAACTATTGACGATAACTGGCTATTACCGCAAATATTTACGTCGAGTGTATCTCGAGGTGGTATTTTTCGATAATATTGTTATTCTAGTTTCATGTTCTGTTTTTGGTTGTGTTTGTTGTGCCCTTTTTGATGAAGCTCTGTGTTGTTCCGATATTGTGAGATCCTGTCTGCTAACAATTGTATCTTTTTTTTGTGTGCTAATACATTTGATGTCTAATGTACAATAAAGACGTAAGATCTGTAAGTCATATCTCTTACTTACCATCACTGTGATCATACTTTAGATTCAAGCATAAAGCTAAACGTTATATTTCTTTGGAGCATTTGGTTAGCTTAGTAAGCGTTTGCGTTCGGGATCAAAAAAAATGTGTTGTGTTGGGTAAAGAATTTTATTAGTAGCTAGGTACCTACTTATCTTTCTCATCCAAGTAAGCGGACATCTTAGGTTCCTTGTCTTTCTGCCGATGAAGAACCACATTGACAGCTCCGCGACTCACGAGCAAGTCAACTATCTGCAGTGCTACGGCGTCATCATCACCAGAGGCAGCGAGCACTAGGTGACTACCTTTGGGCTGGACAGCGAGTCTGGAATGGTGTAAATGAGTGTGATAGATAATTAAAAAATCTATCACCTAATTAGATCCATAGATAGATAGATGAATTATTTATTTGCATTTACACAAACACGCAATAAAAACAATAATACAGTAGTAATAGCATATACAAAGCACAATGAAACATTATTAAAGAAAAAAAAAACATTAACAAATGAAACACACAGCAATGTCTTATCCAGTGTGAGTACTGTGGGTGTGGCAATGCAAAAGGGCTCTCACTCAGCATAAGCTGGAGATATGGTACCCCCTGGAATATGAGATAGTAAGTTAAGTATGATAAGTAGATAGTATTAGTAATAGCATCGCGCGAGTTAAACTTCGGATTAACGAAGAAGACTGCTGACTGCTGAATTAATGTTAGCGGAATGTCAGTTACATTAATTGTATAAATTGTGCAAAGATAAATATAATTGGATATTATTAGCGAAATGTCAGTTATGGTCATTACATAAATTGTGAAAATAGTCATAAAAATTAAAATTGTACTTTATTTTTTATGTCAACTGATTTAGTTTAAATAAATTCATGTATATAAATATATATGTATAAGAGCATACTGTAAATATGTTTTGATTTGGTTTGGGTTTGGTTTTGGTTTTATATAGTTACAGATGTTGAGGAAGCAGCTTTTGTAGGTCAAGAAGAATTTTTTGTAGCTGTTTTTAAAGCTATTTCTTGATTGTATTTGCAATCAAGAAATAGCTTTATAAACAGCAAAAAATAGTACAGTACATAACTAGGGCCGTAAAACAAAGAAAAGCCAATGTCGCAGAAGTTTAAGGCCCGAGCCGCAGGCGAGGGCTTTCTATTTTACAGCCCATGTTGTGTACACAATTTTATGTCGTCACTTGGCCTCAAAGTGGGTTTTCCCGTACGCGTGGCGTACGGAAAAATCCGCTTTTTGGCCAGGTGTGGCATAAAAATTTTTGTGCGCATTACAAAAACAAATGTAGCAAACTTCCATGCTTTCGAACTTTCTAGTTTCCTACATCAATCATCATACTTCCTATTTTATCCTCGTCAAACTTCACGCGATCCAGGATGCAAGCCTTACCGGTTAGTAGCCACCAACTCTTCCCCTTGTATCCTGAGCAGCGTCCGGCCGCGGTGCCGGCTGGCTGCTAGCAGCCGCAGCGCCCTGGCAGCGTCACGAGCACCGTACGTGACGCGGCTCAGCGGCTGTACATAGCCGCGTGCTATGCCCTCACTCACCATAACTTGCAGTTTCTACGGGCACCAATGAAGTCGTTAAAAAAGGACACTTAAATGAAGATGGTGGAGTGAATGGTAAATTGACGAAGACGAGGAAGAACTTGAACAAAGTAGAAGAGGGATCGAACGCTAAAAAATCAAAGATTGATGACGAAAATGAGTTGCCTTTGTTGTGGCTATGATATCAATATTATAAAGGTAAGACAAGCTGCCCACATTAAACTTAGAATTATCATTGTGGCATCTTTTCATACATTTAGATTTTTTATTGTCAATTTTAGCCATTAAGACGCTTGAGACCAACCTAGTTCAAGCATAAATATGTTATTTTTACCAATGTTAGATTTAAGCCGATTGTATACTGACATGACTCCTTTTATTTGAAATAAATTTTATTTATTAATATTACATTTACCTTTCAAAGCGATGCAATACCGGCAATACCGACAAATTTTACGTTTGTACATTTTGCTACAAGAGCTAAATTGGAAATTAAAATCGAAAATATTCCATCGTACATTATTTCTTCTTATCGATCGTCCATTACTATTTTTATCTACATCTCCCGGTTGCCATTTCTGGCAAATTGAATAAATTTCATACTCACTTCCATCTCAGCATAGTTCTCTGGGTCGAACACAGTGGTAAAATCGATGGCAGCATAAGACCGACACCTCGTCATCTGGTACATTCCATACGCGAAGGTTTCCCTCGAATGAACTTCTTGAGTATCCAGAGTAGTTCCGGAAGGAGCGCAGCAGCTTAGGGTTATCTGAAAAAAATATACTTATCGATATACTAGAGTCCTAAACTGTAATAGTATTACTGTGATGATCAAATCGCAAACGCGTTTCAGCTGTAATCCGACTCTAAAAAGGCAGTGTCATTATAAAAGTATGGTAAGAAATTACGAGCAGTTCGATTTCACTAGTCGATGAATTATTCATCTTAGAGATTCACAAAAGGCGGTATTAGTTAGCGACGGTTCTGATAAAAGCTGCAACCTGCAACAATATAACTGTACCTGACAAAAATACCTGACGAACAAAGACTTACATTTTTCAGATGTCCTTTCACGCAGCTGATGATGATATTGCAACCCTCTCCTTTGGTCGCTCCCAATACCATGTCACCAAAGGTCAGATCTCTGGAGTTTCCAATATGTTCATCTGATAAATAAAACATTTAGATTAAGCTGCTAATCTAAGCTTGGCCTTGAACTCTACTGTAGTTTGGCCTTAAAGACGCTTTCATGAGAGAAGTAAGGCATCTTCTGATGTAGCTTAGACTACTGTTTAGGGGAATATTTTATACCGAGAATCCCTTTCGCTGTGCAGCGCGGTAATGCCGCAAACGTAATGAAAACCTTTTTGAGACTAAATTAGTTTCGCCTTTAGGTAGGTACTCTTTTGTTAGTAACACTGGTGCAAAGTCATATTTTCCAAACTTCATAGAATAGAATAGAAACATTTTCTTTGTTGCACACAAAACACACAAAAGAATTTTAACACAGAGTCAACCAAAGAAATACATAGATAGTTAAAACTAAGTTTACATATACAGCCGGATGTGAAAACTGTGTGTCGTCGTGGCAACAAATGGGTACCAGACTCAGCATGTGCTATGGATTTTCCCGTAACGCTGATATTCTGTCAGGACCCAGGGTGACACTCACGAGAATCAGCAAAACAGAAAATTTTAAGAAACAAGCAAAAATAAAATCAATCTCCCAAGTTATATTATTATTAATGGAAACAAAGTGACGGTTTAATAAACTAACTACCTATATAAAATATGTATTATGATTATTAGGTTTCTGATGCATTGTACTCCACCTTCCCCTTCCCTCCGAATTTTGTCATCCTTATAAGATATTGTCTCTGTTCATATATTATGTCCCTAATGTGTAAAATAAAATACAAAAGTGTTATCTTATCAAAATTAACAAACAGAGATCTTAAACTACTCTTCACATTCAATTAAAAGCAAAATCACCTTACTCCTTCCACCTCCCTCCTTCATCTCTTTCTGCTAGGATTTCAGAGGATATTAAATTCCACATAAGAGCATTCCTATTGCAACTCTCTAGTAGATTTTTACTTAATCCTGATTGCAAACAATTTTACTGCCATTGCCTAACGTTCACAGTCAGCTGACAGCTAGGTTTGTGTGTATATAGATAAAGGAGTTTCATAAGTATACCTGGTAGATCAGGAAACATCTTCCGCAGCAGTCTCTTCTTCTTCATATCGCTGACAGTGGCGAAGACCTGGCAGTGATTAGCCAGAGCGATGGAGATGGCAGCCTGGCCCAATGCCCCGGCCGCGCCGTGGACCAGCACGCTCATGCCATGGTAGAGTTTGCATTTGATACCCTGCAAAACACACCACAGAAGTAAAATGGGAATGACATATACTGGGTACAAAGAAACTAACTTTCAAATAATAAAAAAAAAAAATAAAAAGAACTTAATTCAAAAGTAACAAATTTGCTTATGTTAAGAGTAATTTAATTTAGTACACTTTTGAAATGGTCGGAGCCTCAGCATTAATGCTGTTTTTCAGTCTCCGCCGCGATTTTCTACACTTATTCTTTATAAATAAAAAACAGTGAGGCATAATATTAAGCATTAAATAATTAACAAAAATTTGGAATCAGTATAAAAGTATAAACACAATAAAATAAAATAAACCTTATTATTATCATTAGTATGATACTTACAAGACAATAAAAGGCATGAGCGTATGCTAGGGGAACTGTAGCGGCATCTTCAAGGCTCCAGTGCTCCGGGACTGGCCACAGCAGTGTTGGCTCAGCTGAAACTCTGGTTGAGGCAGCTCCACCCTTCACTAAGCCCATTACGCGTTCACCTCTGAAATGAATTTCGAAGTTTATCAACACCTGTGCATGAAAATTTGGACTGAAGCTATTGTGTACAAATAATGTGCGAGGTTCCTGTGAATTTTGTGTGGGTTCCATAGCAATCGAGTCCTTTTCTTCCTTTTTGAGGTACAAGTGCTCAAAACGTTTAACTTGGACAAAGAGGCTGTAAAGTTGTAGCTTTTTTTGCCTCGCTCTCTCTCTTGATCGGCCCTTTTGTTTGCTTTGCATTGAGTAAACTTACCTGGCAGTCAACCCGCTGAAGTCCATACCGTAGTTTTGACAAGAAACTTGTTCCAGACTAGCCGCAATATCTCCTTTAGCTTTCTTTGCATCGTAGAAGTTCAGGCCAGCATAGTGAACCTAAATAAAATTTAGTCTTTAAGATTATTGTGTCGACATACTCTTTAATCAATAATCTCGAAATCCCTCATGGTGTCGCGGGCAAAACCAATCGCATATTGACTAATCAGTTAACTTGATTGTGTGAAAGGAACTAGTTTCATAGTGTTGTCACTGAAAATCAGAATATATAAGGTACTGACCGTTACAACAATATCCTTAGGACCGGGTGCCGGAGCTTCAGCCCAATGTAGAGAGTCAAGATTCCCGATATGTGAGCTTCGTAACGTTACATTTTTCAGCTCTTTTGCGTCTGTGCGTCCACTACGAATGAAGTAATTACCTCCCCAAATACCCTGGCATAGAAAAATAGCTTCTATTAGGCACATAGGATTATGGCTAATAAGTGTTGATGAAGCGAAAAAAGTTTGTCAGAATCATGTCAAATGGCATGCCCTGGTCTCTGCCTACCCCTTCAAAATGCAGGCGTGAGTTAATGTACGTGAGATATGAACGTCGTTATGATCATATATTGTCTTAGTAACTGTCAATCGGTGATGTTCAACAGTCAAGCGATAGCTTTTTTTTGTTGTGTGGTTTATCCTGCCACCACTAATACAAATGGTGATTACGGTAAAAAGTCTTGCTAAGAAAACACCCATTCCCAGTAAGTAGTAGGAGAAAGTGGTAGTGTGCAAAAGGTGATATAAGTAAGAAGGCATACCTTGTGCAAGACGCTGTAAGCGATATCGAAGTCGGGCAGTTGTTTTGCCTGCAGATTCTGGGAGGTCGTTTTGTCAACCATGGCCAGGCACACTCGGTTCCTCTTGGTTTCTTTCTTCCATTGCTTAACGAGATCTATAATATGATAAAACTTAAAGAAATATTTCAAAATGGAGTTTAATAATCACAAAGTATTTTACGAAGATTTGAACAGTTGCTGTGGTTAGCTACGATTATCGTCTACCTTACCAGACAATATTTACCTTTTAATTCATTTAAAGGAGGATAGTGCGACAGAATAATCAAACGACCATTCGGAGGTATAACGTTTCTAGTCGATTTCAAATTATGTAGGTCCTTAGCCGAGGTGACAGTAATGACAGTAGGGTTGTCAATGATGCGCTGAGGCCTCCAGCGTCCGATCACTAGTTTTCCATTAGGAGTGGTGGCTGAAGCTAGAACTTTGTACTTGGACTGTATAACGGTATCTTCTTCGAGAGCTATCAGTAAAATCTCGGGCGGGAAGGCATGAGCTAGCACATCGTTCAACTGGAAATAATTAAACATTTTAGCACTAGAAGGCACTTATATCGAGAAATATTGAGCTTGAGAACAGGAGGTTAACACATATTTTATGGGGCACGGCATATGCTTTTATAAAGTAATACCTGAATTCATATTTATGAAGCTTACTAAAGTTAATATAAGTAAGCGTCTAAAAAATGAATAAAGAGGATAAGACAAAAGATAAGAATAGAATAATCTTGACATCAGAGAAAACAAATAAAAAATATTTGCAAAGGTACGTAATACAATGGGTGGCCTTATTGATAAAAGAATTTCTTCCAGATAACCTTACGAACACCTAACCAAAAAAAGGCTACTACCACATTAAGGACAAAGATATCTAGTAATAGCCGGTTTCATCATCATCATTCAGCCACAAGAAGTCCACTGCTGGACATAGGCCTCCTCCATGGATTTCCAAAAAGACCGGTTGGAAGCGGCCTGCATCCAGCGTCTTCCTGCCACTTGAATGACGTCATCTGTCCATCTTGTGGCTGGTCGTCCCACGCTGCGCTTGCCGATATGTGGTCTCCATTCGAGAACTTTTCGGCCCCATCGGCCATCAGTTCTGCGTGCTATGTGCCCCGCCCACTGCCACTTCAACTTACTAATCCGCTGGGCTATGTCGACGACTTTCGTTCGTCTACGGATCTCATCATTTCTGATTCGATCTCGTAGAGAAATTCCGAGCATAGACCTTTCCATAGCTCACGACGGAACGCTTTAGGGAGCCGGTTTAACGCGCGTTTATAAATTTAAATATTATAAAGTTGTTTTGAAAAAAATTATGTATATGAAGCAAAAGATATCTGTGGCAAGTATCTGAACCTGGTCTCTGCCTGCACGAATTCTGTTTTCATGAGTCCCAGTCTGTTCTTATAAAATATACTTACGCTTTTGTCAGTTAATAAATCATCTACCAGCATGAAATCAGGAGTAGCGATTGGAGTTTTAGAGTCGAATATTTCCTTCAACGTCATTCGTTTCATATTTAGCTTGATGTTCGCAAGTTCCGGGAGTACTTCCTGGATTTGATTGCTCAAGAATGATCCTGTCTTCCTCTCAGTGATGTCTAAAACATTCATATTACTGTCTGTGTTCTCTTCTAGGATTTGTAGGAAAGTGTAAAGAGCCGTTGATAACTAAAAGAGAAAACATAATTATTTGTATAGTAATATTTAATTATTAGTTAATTATTGTCCATTGATTAAGACTACAAACAGCCTTCCATATGCAAAGGTTGTTATTAATGGTCACTTCCTCACTCAGGCATCTCAAGTTTCCGTAAGCCTCATGTCTACATGTCCTCTCATTATCACCATCCATTTGACGCTCACTGCAGGACATAGGCCTCCCTCATGTTTTTTTAAGCTTAATGGTATTGTGCCGCCCGCATCCAGCGACTCCCTGCCACCATAACCGGGTCGTCAGACCATCTGGTGGGTCCGCGGTCGCAAGGACAGAACTTTTCCGCCCCAATGGCCATCAGCTCTCCGAGCTATTGCCCCACCCACTGCCACATCAGCTGAGCAATTTTTCGAGCTATATTAGTAACTCGGGTTCTTCTGCAGATTTTCTTATGTCTTCTAGACTAAACTAAACCTTAAATCTAGCTAGCCCACATCAACTCACATCAACCAAATCATGTTGAAAGAACGGTAAAAATTGCAGCGTCTTCACACCAATCAGCTTCTGCTGGCGAGGTGGCATGTTGGTAAATAGAACGTTTTCTAACACAACTCCTCCGCATCTGAAAGAGTCATTATAATCATGCTTTTGTTATCACTATGTTCAATATAAGAAAAAGCGCCTCTTTTTATTCTCATCTCTTCCCAGTCTAGAATCTAGCACAAAAATCTGACTCTCCCCATAACTTTCCTGAGATGAATAACAAATAAAACTATTATAAATCAGAAAACCAAGCGATCACATTCGACATAATTACGAGTAGAGAAGTGAATCCGGACTAACTTTCCGGTGAGTTTTGGTTCAAATAAAACCGGCTAAAATAATCATTACTCACCTCCCATTATTTGCTAAGGCTAAGGATCAACAAAATTAATTTTAAACTGTGCCAATAGTATCAGTAAAATTTACCGTGTAGTGCTGAGATCCTCAAAGTAGTAAGCCTCCAGAGAACGTTTCCCATGTTGCGATGCCAGTAATGCTAGGTTATGCTGCTTTACGTCGATATATAACCGTTGGATGAAACGAGGCTGTTCAATGACATCATTGTTCATTCTAAAGGAGTTCATTTGGAATGCAGCATCAATCAGGGTTACCCAGTTGTTGTTCCAAGCGATGAGCGCTGCTGATTTCTCGGCATTTTCCTTTTGTATGCTTCGAAATTCTCCTCTGAAAAAGTTTACGTAATTCACCACTGTCACAGCAGTATATAAATCTTGTGCAAAGAATGCCGATGTAAAAATAAAGTGTTTTCATGAGTCCACAGTATTACATAACATTGTAGGACAGCAAAAGCCATCGGACACCAACTACTACGAGTATGGTACTTGATATTTCATTATAATTATCAACTGCCTAGCGGGCTAGGTATCCAAAACGCTTGACTACCAAAACTAGGTTTCCCTGCCCTTTCAATTTGAAGTTTACCTTGCATGAATTGCCAGCGGGAATTGCATGGGTTTAAATCTCGCTGGAGACCGCTGTACTCGATTCGTACATATGGCCTCAGTCTGACGTGACGTGAGTCTTGGGACCACGATAAGTTATTTTGTTGTGCACGTGTTAATGTTATTACGATTCCTAGCTTACTCGGCAAAAGTTGTTTTGCCATATTACTTAGCCTCTGACCTATTCTCGGACCTACCAAATATACACAAAAAATTTAAATTTAAATAAATTGCTGAAGCCGTTTCGGTGGAGTTCGATAACAAACACTGTGACACGATATTTTTATATGTGAGACTAGCTGACCCGGCAAACGTTGCTTTGCCATATTCCTTAGCCTACGACATATTCACAGACCTACGAAATATACAAAAAAAAAACTATAGAAATCGGTGAAGCCGTTTCGGAGGAGTTCGATAATAAACACTGTGATACGTACTAATATGACTACGAAATAAAACTTTCGTAAGTACTACACATTATTACCTTAATTCCGGATCTTCTGACAAAAAAACAAGTAAGTGTAAGTTAATACTATGACACGAGATTTTTATATATTAGATTATGTTTACCTGTATCCATATCCTCTATCATAAAACATTCTGTAGACGTCATCAGCCGTGTAAACCATGTTGATTATAGTTCCTTCTTCATATTCGGTACGGTATACAAACGAAATGCCCACCGTAGCTACTTCGACGTATCCAGTAGCTATTAGAATATTTTCGTTGACCATCTGAAAGAAAATGTGCATTATTACAGTACTTTTCAATAAAACAATAATAAAATAATAACGCAAATCTTTTTCTAATGCCATTCTGCCCTCAGAATAATTACAAAGAGCTTATAGTTCAGTTTAATAATATTCAGTGATAATATACAGGCACCATATTTCCATAGAACAGTAATTGCATTTTTTCCAAGCAATTCCAAGTTTACCAAGAACAAACGAATATTTTTTACCTCAAACCATCCAGTGCCTCTGTGTATCTCGACCCCGAGCTTCAGCAGACGGTTGTCAAAGAGCTGCGGTTGGGTATGGAAGTGAACCTCTCGGAACTGAACTGAAAGCTCCTTCCGGGTCACTTCCATGGCCATGGCCAATGTATCCCAGACGAAAACCAGCGCACCCGCGAATGGGAATCTAGTTTGATCTGAAACACGGTGGATTTTGTTGAGTTAAGTGGAAATAGAGTTACGTAAACATGCACCCATCGTAAAGTACACGATTAGTTGGCGTGGAATGAAGAAAATGTTATTGTTGTCGTATTAGAAGATAATATAATTCCATATCATGATCAATCAGTAAAACCTAATCAACTTAACCAAGCAGGTTCGCTTGATTAGGCTTTACTGACCATGTTTGCGTCCATTGCTGTGGAAGTCTTAGCAATCTGAAGGTCGTCTTTATCGTTGAACTAAACGTAGCGGATTGTTATCCTGCTAGGCTGTCACTTTAAAATTAGACTAGTAATTTGTGGGATTTTTGGGATATGTCTCTTACCATCAACAATATGCCCTCTCAAGTAACTAAATTCATCATCGTGTGTAGAAAGAGTGACATCGTATGCGGCAGCATGAGTCCTATCAGCTGTGACGTATACCGGTAATGTCCTGAAATAGTCAAAACTCTTGTGAAAATAGCCACGAAGAAAATGAAACTAAGTAGACTCTGCGCAAAAATGGCTTACCATTTCTCGGTATGCACCCATTCGATCAAATGCGACAAAGATCTCGTCTCAGTCGACACTGGAAATTCCACTTTTGGATACAAAACGCTCAGATCTGGATTATAACCTACCATGTACAGACTGTAACAAAAGTCACCACACTTTTATTTTAATTAAAAGTCTTTTCGATCTTGAAGACAAATTTCTGTTAACTTACCCGCCAATAGCTTCTAGAAGAAACTGGACATTGTCAGTATAGCCACGTCTAGTCATTGGAATGTTGGTACAAGATGTTGGTAGAAAGCGTTTTAGAATAGCCTGTAGTAGACCATGTGGTGCCACTTCTATCAACACTGCATTGGCTGGAATCGCCTGAGCTGTCTCTTCGAACAATACTGAGTTCTAAGAAATATAAATGTGTACATATTACAATGTGTACGTAAAATAATAATAATCATCATCATCAGCCATTTGACGCCCACTGCAGGACATAGGCCTCCTTTGTGGTCCCCATAACCATGAGGGGTTTTGCCATAATCGCCGCTCTTGGCAGGCGGATTGGCGATCGCAGTATGCAGTTGTAATCTCAGGAAGACGCTGCTGCCCGTCTCCTGGTAATTGATTTCTTTAGTCACTTTCTACGACATCCACGGAAGGAAATGGAGTGACGCTATTCTTAATCCGGCGCCACACGGACCATGTAAAATAATACAATGGTATTATTATAAAATACAAATATATGAGTATCTAGAAGTAAACTTTGTATACGGTAAAATTTAGGTACCTATGTAATGTCTAAAATTTAGTTTTTAGGTGTGTACAATAAAGAGTTCTAATTTAATCTGACCCAAACTTTACCCAACTGGTAGCAAACTTAACTATTTGAAAATAAGCTTAGCTGTGAAAGTGCGAAAGAGAGAAAGTATCAAAGTGCACCGATGACACTGGTGCACGTTGTCAGTTCTATCTTCAAAGTATGATTTGATCTGATGTTTTATCAATCTTACTAGGCGAGTAGCTAATCAATGGCAAAAAACTCCATAAGCAGCCTATATACGTCCCACTGCAGGGCACAGGCCTTCTCTCAGAGAGAGAGAGTATGGGCTTAATCACCACGCGTGCCCACCGCAGATTGGCGATTTCAAGCGCTGAGTTATGTGAATAGCACAGACACCCAGGCTCGATTCCCAGTGCGGGCATGTACCTATGAATTTGTTTTCTAAAAAAACTTACCAGTAAATTATTAACCAAATATTCAGCAGAGCATATTTGAGCGGCCGGCTCGTTCCATCTCGGTTTGGGCACTGAAGTTGATAGCCACCTTTCACTGCGTGCCTTGGGGTTTTTGATGACACCCTTCAAGTGTTTCAGGAGACCTGGACCTGTAAAAGTTGGCAACGCATAATCATCTAAACACTGGTGAGCTTATTTTCTTCATTTCATCCAATAGTTTCTCGTGAATATTCGTAAATGAGAACAGGGATTACAGAGATGACATTATAATGTTTTTTGCTTAATTTTAGATTAAAAAAAAGTTTTTTTACAGTTTTTCTGCTTTTTAGGGTTCCGCGGCCAACATAATATACATAAGCAGCCTATATACGTCCCACTGTATGGCACAGGCCTTCTCTCAGGGAGAGAGTATGGGCTTAATCACCACGCGTGCCCACCGCAGATTGGCGATTTCAAGTGCTGAGGTATATGAATAGCTCAGACACTCAGGTTCCCTCACAATGTTTTCCTTCACCGTTAGCGAGTGGTATAGCTACTATAACTTCACAAATGTACATAACTTAGAAAACTAAGTCATAGGTACAAGCCCGCACTGGGAATCGAACTTGGGTCTCCCGCTTCCGAGTCCAATACTCCACCCACTAGGCTACCACCGCATTTTGGCCAAAAAGGAACCCTAGTTTTGCCATTTCCATGTGTCCGTCTATCTGTCCGCGGCTTAGCACAGAGACGGCAACCACTAGAGAGCTGGAATTTGGCATAGATATATTTAAACAACATTATATAATAATAGAGGATGTATTAACAAAGGGTAAGATAAAAAGTACCCGAAACCGGCGAGCGTGCATGCAACGACTAATGAATGTTGAGGAAGCGAAAGTGATCTGTCAGGATCGTAGCAAGTGGCAGTCCCTAGTCTCTGCCTACCCCTCTGGGATACAGGCGTGAGTTTATGTTATGTTATATTACATTGACAAAACGTTAGAATATAAATCTCGAAAATATTTCTTCTTCGCCTACACCATAGTGTAAGGTATCGTTGGATTATTGGTTTTGAAATATTGTGACCTATTTTTCGATTTAGGGTTCCGTTTGCGAAATCGCAATTTTTTGTCAGAGTAGGGCGTCCCTCCCTCAATTCTCCTGGATAATCGGCTGATTCTAGAAACGTGAAAAAACTCACAAAAAGAAATAAAAAGGAAAACTTTCACGGCTTAATAGGTTTTACCAATTAACGAGTAATAGGCGACCAACTTATAAAAGGAAAACTTCGTACAAAATCCATTGGAAAGTACTTTGATAAATTAGTTACTTTTTATAAAGCAGATAAAAAACCCTTTCTACGGAATCCTACACTGCGCGTGGTACGACACACACTTGGCCGGTTTTTTAATGGCGCTGTTTGATAGACAATGCACCATATTGTAAGATATACACCATATGGTAAGAATACCCATCCTGGGTATTTTTCTAGGACAGTGATTTACTGAAAGCTGCGATATGGTAGAGTGCGCGAAGCGCAAATTTAAGAAAATTACACAAAGCCTGATAGGAAAAAAGAACTCACAAAATAAAATTTGTTGCGAAGTACAAGATCTAACTGGAACGTCTCAAGAAATGCGTATTTTAGAAAAATCCCCGTTTAATGATTATTTATCTTTATTTTATTCTTTTTTCAAACACTTACCAGCATCTTTGATGTAGCGCGAATGGTAAGCAATGTTTGAGCAGTTGACTTCTTTAGCAAAGATACCCTGGGCACTCAACCTAGCTACAAAGTCACGCATGATATCAGAGGGACCAGAGATGGTGCTAGATTCTGGAGCGTTGTGGCAGGCCACCTCGATGGCGTGCGGGCACATTGCTTGAATCTGGAATACAGATTTACAAAATAATTATAATATCATACGCTAACTGTGAAAGAAAACATCGTGAGGAAACCCGCGGCTTGGTTGGCTCCGCACGTATTGACTTGTCTTTTCTGTGGGCTAGGCCGACTAAGCTATCAGGATGGTATAGGTGCTGGGCAAGCCTACTCCATCTAAAAAAGAACGTAGGTAGGTACTATGCGCTGCAGCGTCCGAGAGGTGCCTTCACCCATCTTGTGTTAGTGAAGGTGCCACTGGACGCTGCATAAATAATTTCATTACGTAGCTGTAAAGGCCAAGGTTTATAGTGATACCAGGGCCCTGTTTCATAAAGCTACAATTTGTAAAAACTTACAATCATCACTCATTTTCGCATTACCTATGGTTCATATAACTATTATGCATCATTCTACTCACAATTGTATGTTGTAAGTAAATCACATCTCGTAGGTCTTGTCACCACAATTACTTAAAAATGCATTCACAAAATATACTTCTTTGATTGTTTTACGTTTCACTAATACATAACTTGAGTCTACTGTCACAAGCTTCGTCAACAAAATCGCCAGGAATGCAATAATCTAATCGAGCTTTTGAGTTATATTTTGTACACCTAGCGCCATCTATGACGATAATTAAAAGTATAGCATGTTAAAATTATAGCACCAATAGAAAAAGAGACCGAAAGAAGCGCGGGAACCGTCGAACATGCGTCGAACGCTTGGATACTTGGGTTGCGGAATGGTGGCAGCCATTTTTGTTTAAAATAAGTAAGTACATATTCAAATTTCTTTTATTTTTTTGTTAAAACGTAAAGCAAATCCACTAAAAATTGTTCTACGCAATAAAATAAAAAATCAGAAATGTAAATATTATTGAAACGCAAAACCAAAAAAAATGTAGAAATACACCTTTTCTTTGTATCAGTGAAATGCCGATATGCTGTATGACAGGCAGTCGCGCGCCGGTCATTATTTACAACATTATTTGAATTTCTACTAATCGTGGTAATTTTACATTTATTGTCGTTTCACATACGAAAAATCGGGACATTTTGCTTTACAATGGGCATTGTTCAGGGAGGCATCGACTGTCGTAAAGTGAAAACCATTTCGAGGAATAGGGATACTGATTACTATTAGAGGTTTAAATAAGTAAAATAAAGACGGATTATTAATATTTATCGCAAAAAATGTATAACCTTCATTTGTCTTTCAATTACGTCATCGTTGGCTCTAATGCGGTAGTTCCACTATCTTCAAACATAAAAAATTAATACATTCGTTCGTTCAACAACTGTCAAAAGTGTCAAATTCTTAGATACAGTGAAGACAACCTCAATTCTCAACAAATATTCAAGTAATTTGAATAATTATTACGAAGGAGACGCTAGCTTGGTATTTACATGAAAAGATTAATTTAATACAATTCTTGGTTATTGACAATATGATTAGAAAAGAAAATATCGGTAAGTAGTTGACACTGATTGACATTTGTTTGTCATTGTCAAACGTCAGAGTATTTTTATTTTTAAAAAACATGAAAGAAGGCAAAGGAACGTGCATCATTATGCCAGTGGTGACGTCATACTTACTAAGCTATTAGAAATTTTAAGTAATTAATAAAAAAATAATAGCATCGAAAATTAAGAAAATATTCAAATTAGTTTATTATATTAGTCTATATTTTCGATTTATAGAATAAAAAACATGAGTGAACAATGCCCATTGTCAGTTTACTGCCGGTCACTACAATTGCTTTATGAAACACATTGTGCGACATATTAAAGGTGAATTGTGACATTTCGTTTCGTGACTGCCGGTTAAAATTGTTGTGTTATGAAACACATTACGCGTAGGTAGATTCTCTTTAAAACGCATGATGCACTATGACTGTGAATTCTTTACTGACAAATAAATGTCTGTCAAGTTAAATTATATGAAACTGGGCGACCGAGCTTCGCTTGAATACTTCTTTTCGTAAGTACCTACCCGACGTAATTAGATAAACTTTACACATATAATTTGTACAGAAAAATGCAAAAGCCGTTTCTAAGCGATCGCTACTTGCTCTCTCACGATAATAATGCGATATGACGCTATAGGTCGGAGAATTTTCGGGCTTTTAAAAAAAATTATAGAAATTCCCATTCTCTGTGATTTTTGTAATTAAAATAACTAAATGAAAAGCAAATGATAAATAAGAGAAATAAAAATAACGAACAAAAATAAGTTTACTTATCAGGATTCGAACTATGAAGTCTAGTTTTGACGACTCGCCTTTTCCGAACTATGCTTTATAACGGTCATTCGGCATTTTTGGCGCTTTGGTATCGGCTCTCTTGATGTAGTGGCTGTTTTGTAGTGGCAACGGAGCGCTGGGTTAGTGCTTTTTAATTGTTGGTACCTGCTGCCATCCAAGTCCTACAGCTGCCATTGATCCTTGAATCAGTGGTGTCTCTACAGACACGAGTCCTCGGTAGTACGCTGACAGTATCATCTCCTCCGGGTTCAGGCAGCCGTCGGCATACGCGCATCCAAGCTCTCCTACGCTATGTCCTGGAAAGATATTTCAAAATTGACGGAAAATACGCACCAATGACTTGGTTTTCTATGTTATGCACATTTCGAATTTGTAGTAGTAGCAGTACCAATTAGATATGAGCGCCGACAGCCAGCTAGTCGGCGGCGGCGCGCCGAGTTTCAGGGCTCGGCGGCGGCGGCGTCGGCGGCGTGGCCTTGAATAATCTAACAAAGGAAATAAAAGACCAAGATTTTCATATTATATTCTTATATTAAGTGAAATATGAACCATGTCGCAACTTTTCCTTTTCAATGACATAAGTAAACATGCTGCTGTTTAATATCTTCTAGCCCCTCTCGAGCTATATTATGCCGTGAGGTTAGATCGCCAGGTGTCACCACAATGTTGTACTTTTCTTTTTTGTTGAATGTCTTCCAAGTTGTGATCATCTTTTAAGTGGCGAAGTAAATAGCTGGTGGCTATCTTGCTGCTATAAGCTTTCACGTGTGCTCTGACAAAAATTCCAAAAATTACCTAGGTATGGCACAGCTACTGCTTGCCATATTGTATTGCTGCCATTTCAGTGTGAATTGAGCTAATGAGCTATTGAATCTACATTATCACTATCTTGATGAATCTAGATAGGTAGGAGATGGGTAGTGTTATTATAGGTAAGCCATAATACAAGCATTTCACAAAACACTTGTTCGCCCAAAACTGTTCTTTTTCTTCCGTCCAAATTTACGACTAGGTAAGTGGCCGAAATACGTCCAACAAAAACTATGTTTGGTGGAAGATGTTTTTGCTAGAACAGAGATTGATATCTCACTAAGTTTCTTTTTCGAAACATCGACTTCACTCGACGCCATTTTGCCAGTGACGTGCAGTTCGTTCGTTGTCTTTAGTCAAACTACTGGCTCTCGGCGCGCCGGGCCGCGCCGCCGGCGGCGGCGGCGCAGGGAGAGGGCTCGGCGGCGGCGGCGCGCCGGCGCGGCGCTCATATCTAGTACCAATACGCTACCATGAAAAGAAAAAAAAACATTAGTGTTCAAACACCTCAACGCTTGAAACTGCCAATCCGCGGTGGGCATGCATGGTGATTAAGTACGTACACTCTCTCCGGGAGAAGACCTGTGCCGTATCTACCACTACCTAATGTTATTTAAATATTATTGCTAATTTTGTTTTAAATTGAAACCAAGATTGATAATTTTTAATCCACATGCATGTAACGTTTAATTCATTTGGTAATAACTATTTTTTACTTTACTTTAATTTAATATAGACTGCATTGTGAAAAAAAGAATACAATAATATTTATTCAGTCCATTAAATTACTATACCAATGATATTATCTGGCACCAATCCCATGTTGAGCAGCACATCGGTGAGACCGATTTGTACTGCCGCAATGCCCACAAACGAATTCAGGATGTTCTCGAAGATTTCCTTGTCATCCGATGTCAGGATGTGCATCAGATCCACGCCCTTGGGCTTGAGCACTTCTGCGCACCTGAAAGGGATGGAATGCATAGTATTCTGATGAGATGGGCATAAAATTATTGAATCATCATCAACATCAGCCATTTGACGGCCACTGTAGGACATTGGCCTCCCTCATGGTTTTACAAACCATGAAGGGTTTTGCCATAATCGCCACGCTTGGCAGGTGGGTTGGCGATCGCAGTGTGTGGTTGGAATCTCAGGAAGACGCTGCTGCCGTCTCTTGGTAATGTATTTCCTTTGACGCCTTCTACGACATCCACGGAAGGAAATGATTGGATAAACATATTTTTTTTTAACGAAGACTGTAATTACCTTAATACGGGTTTGGCCTCCCATATACAATGGGATTTTTTAATAACGAACAGCCTGAGAACCAGCCATAGTTAAAAACATAGGATGTCTAACTAGCGCCAAAAAATAACCCCACGTTCAATTGTGAGATGGCGGGCGGGGCTTGTCAGCTGTGTCACCAATCGGAGCTATAATAGTTCAGTATTACACGGCAAAATATCCATGCACCGGCAGACCGCCATCTTGCGAGGCACTTAGATATTTCGACGGGTTGTACATCAATAACGTCATTGGTTTAACGTTTTTGTGTAAAACCAACCAT
This sequence comes from Yponomeuta evonymella, assembly GCA_963969515.1. Taxonomy (NCBI): domain Eukaryota; kingdom Metazoa; phylum Arthropoda; class Insecta; order Lepidoptera; family Yponomeutidae; genus Yponomeuta; species Yponomeuta evonymella. Next base: position 4,910,423 of record OZ018363.1, read on the forward strand.
CAGTAATTTACGCTGTCTCTTGTTACCTTCCAATCAATGTTCACGCCACGCATGGCGCACAGAATGAGCGCAAAATGTGCTCCAGAGTGATTTACTCTGCAGCCTTATTGCTGCACTCTGCAGCAATAAGGTCGCCCATTGTACTTTTTCATTGTAACTTTCATATTTTATGTCTCGCTTCTTGTGTACAATAAAGAATATTCTTATCTTATCACATCTTGCGCTCGTTTAATTGGTAAAGTAAACTGGGGCCGTTTTTGAGTGTGAATTTTGTAGGAAGAAATACTTCTATGGTTTTTTTATTCGTAGCTGAGAACCGTTTCTTCAATATTGATAACTAAACCACTTCCAATAAGCAAAACCTTAATTTAATTTACGAATTTAGTTTTATAATAATTTGAGGTAGTCTATTTCCAAAATTGCATGAAATATAAAAAACATATAAATGGAGAACTTGCACTAAAAAATGTTTTAATATAATCGGAGAGACCACGTTAAAAGATAAATAAACCTGGTATTTTTTTCTCTACGACTAATACTTATCATAACATAACCAGTCGACAAGTCAATATGTCACGTAGTACAAAAATGCGCCATACAAATCGAGCTCAAACTACGACGTCACAACTTGCTTTCCTTATAATCTGTGGTCTGTGACTCTATACTATACATATTACCGCGCACTCGCCCCGTCCAATCTGTGTGTATCGCGCTTAAGAGTGAAATCCTTCCTAAAGTCTTCTAGATCTAGGCGTTAGTCATCATCAGGCTCTTAAATCTTTAGATGAAGGAAACAACAAACATGATAAGTTGAAGTAGTTACGACTTATTGAAAAAAAGATGTAGATTTAGGGCGTTGTACGTTTAATAGCTTTTGTGGGTGTACCTGTGGATAGCGGCAGCAAAAATAGGGATGCGCATGAGTTCGGTCCCCATACCGTTCCACTGGGAGCCCATGCCGCTGTAGACGAACCAGAGAGGACGTTTAGCGTCGTCATAGTAGTCCACCTTCTCTTTCACACACATTGGCACTTGGTTCTCGTTGCTTTCTGTGGAATTTGTAGTTACTTAGTGGTCTATCCGCCACACAATAGGCCGGGATGTGCGGATGCCACGTCGATCTACAGTAATCTTATTTATTTGAAAACACGATTCCTTAAACTACTCCTCAAAGGCAGTCCTAAGGCCAGAAACTGCGTTACGCGGGCCCCGCGCGTGTCCATACAGAAATGACACGCGCGGGCGCACGCGCGTATGCCCGGTCGGGCGGCCGTCACGTGTTTGTTCCGTGCAACGGGGCCCGTCTGCACGCGACGGGATCCCGCACCCCGGTTGACGTGTTCACGCGTACTATTATTTTAAGTCTGTGCTTGAAAATCCGCGGAGGGCACGAGTGATGCTAGGGCATCTTATTGTGGTTAAGGGCTTTGGTACGAATGCCTATCTCAAATAAATTTATAAATAAGAAGATTAACTTGTTTAGATATACAGATAAAACATTTATTTACATAAGACACACATAGGTAGATAAAGCATTACACTGTTCCACATCTTTGCCGATGTTAATATAAAAGAATTGGCGAATCGCGGATTTCCACGACAAATGCGCTCTTGCAAATGCGTGCATATGAGCCAGCCGTCTGGTTGTCCGATAGAAAAAAGGGGATGAAGGTATAAGTTCATGCAGTCCTTGTGCACACTCTCCAAAAAACATCTTGCAGAAGACAGAAAGGCAAGCGATCCTACGACAGTGCTCCAGAGGCCGTAATATTGCTTTTGTCAATTCCTCATCTCCAATTCCAATCATCAGGGTCGGAGGTTAAGATGGGAGTGCCACAGCGATCTATTTTGGGGCCGTTCCTTTTCCTCGTATATGTAAATGATTTGCCGTTCATGGTTCAAAACATGTCAGAGATAGTATTGTTTGCAGATGACACGTCACTTATTTTTAAAATTAAGAGACAAGAAAATGACCTTGCGGATACAAATAATGCTTTCTCTAAGGTACTATATTGGTTTACTTCTAATTATTAAATTAAAAAAAGATTAAATGTATAAAATTCACACTACCAAATGTCAAAATGGTTGACAGCAATGTTATATTAGGGAATGATAAACTAGACCTTGTAGAAGAAACTGTATTTCTGGGTATCACAATTGATGCAAAGCTTCAATGGGGTCCTCATATAGGAAAATTGGCAAATAGGCTCAGTTCTGTAGCATACACAGTTAAAAGAATCCGGGAACTAACTGATGTCGCAATTGCTAGGCTTGTTTATTTTAGTTACTTCCATAGTATTATGTCCTATGGTATACTACTGTGGGGTTGGGCAGCAGACATTGAGACCATCTTCGTCCTGCAGAAGAGAGCGATCAGATTCATATATAAGCTAGGCAATAGAGAATCGTTAAGAGATTTCTTTAAAGAAACTAACATCCTAACAGTTGCTGGTCAGTATATCTATGAAAATATTGTGTACGTTAGGAAAAATATCAGTGACTTTAAAACTGTAGGTAGCCAACATAATGTAAATACATAAACTTTCGTTCCCAAAATTTAGGCTGGCAAAGGTTAATACGTCCTTTATGGGGCATTGTATACGTTTCTACAATAAGATCCCGGAGGATATAATAAGCTTGCCAGAAACGCGGTTCAAAAAATGTGTGAAGCACACTTTGTGCCAAAAAAGCTACCATAACATTAAAGATTATTTAGATGACAATGATGTCTGGAATTAAAGCCAGTTCAATGCATGAGTTTTAGAACATTTATATAAATCCTGTAAATTAAGGACTTGAAAAGACTAAGTTTGGAGTTTTTTTGTCCATTTTTTCTCCAAAATGATCTAGATTTTGAAATGGACACCTAGTTTAACTTGTAACGTTCATTAAGTCGCAGTTTCTGTGCTACTTTGAATAAAAATTTTTGATTTTGATTTTGAATTAACTCGGCGCTCAATTGCGTCCAAAGCCGCAACCACTTGGCTTAACCATCCTAGAGGTGCCTGCAGTACTCCATGCATGATCGGACTTGTGTTTGGTATAGGTCCAAAAGCTGTCTTGGCGTGAAGTACTGTCTTACATTAGTGAGCATTAGTGAACTGCCCGCGCGTTCCCCGCAACGTGCAACAGTGCGGGCACCGGTCGCGTGGCCCGCGGCGGATTGCACGCGCGGGCACCCGCGTAACGCAGTTTTTGGCCTAATAGTCAGTGGCAAAAGGGAAAGACTTTTGATTACACTAGAATTCTTTATTGCACACCATATATACAAAAAAAACGGAATAGAATAAACTCGAAATAAACTACCTATTAGATTTCCTCAGAATAAACGGCTATTTTATTTATAACTAGCTGTGCCCGCGACTCCGTTCGCGTACATTTTGATTTTTACGAAGCAGCATTTGTATGGGGGCCACGTCTTATCATAACTGGAGCTAGAATTTAAATAGCCTATCCTGTGTCCCAGATGTCTATATGTTTTTATACCAAATTTCATCAAATTCGGATAATTGGTTTAAGAGTTATGGAGGAACATACATACATACATACACACATACAGAAAAAAATTCTAAAAATCGTGAAATTAGTTTCAGTATCATATATTGAGCCTATAAACACAATATCTCTGAAAACAAACTAACTTACTCCATGACCGACCCTTACAGATTTATTATTAGTATAGATAGATAGATCAATGATAACAACAACATAATCACTTGCAACAAAACCAGGTAATGTTTTATGCGTGATATTCAGCTTTGATCAATGATTCTGACACTAACGCCTTTATTATCCCAATATCGTTAAAAAATATAAAATTTTTGTTGTATAAAAAGTCCTTCTCGTTGATCAACTTTTCTACTGAAAGTAAGAGAAATCATCAATTTAAGAAGATAAGATAAGATAATAAGAAGATTCTAGAGAATAATGCTTTAATACTCACTTAATATTGTAAATCCTCTAGCCAAATGCTTGGAAACCCGAGTCTTATGTATGTTATGGAATAGAGCTACTTCCTCAGGGTCTATCGGGTGAGACTTGATGTCTTCGAAGATCTTCTCCACAGCCGACTCCTGTCTTCCTGATACCGTGAAGAGGTACGGAATCATTGACGCATAGCGGGTGCTATCCTGTAATTTTTTTTATTTAGCAATTTTGAAGCGTACGAAAAATAATTTTTTGACCCTACTAGGATCCAAATAAAAGTTATATGCATATTTTTATGTAAGCTTCTTAGTATGAGTGTCCCATTGTAGGGCAAAAGCCTTCTCCTTTCAGACCAAGATTTTCGCTCATTTGCAATCTCTGAAAAGAACTTGTCGAGTTAATCGCGCCATCGTATTCTTGGCTTCTTCAAATTTATACCAAAATAAATAAAAATGTTTTCACTATTCCTTTTCCTGTATCGTTAGCAAGTAGTCCAGCTACTTTACGTATCTTAGAAAATAAAGTTGTTGGTTCATGTCAGTATCAAACCCGAACCTCTCGAGACGTCCAAATCACTCAGCACTTGAAATCGTCAATCTCTTGCCCGTACTCATTTACTGCTGGACACAGGTCCTCTTTTCCTCTTTATAATATTAGTGTAGATGTAGATGAAATAGACAGTTGTCAGTAATATCAGTAGGTCCTCTCGACATTTTCACATACCTCAGGAATTCCACATGAATTCGTAAAACTACAACAAAACCCGATTACCGCGTTTGACGTATAGAAAATGCCTCTAGCATTAAGCCCACCTTTTGTACACTAGCTTTGTGCAATAGAGAATTAAAAATTATTATTATTATTACGGAAATTGCCCCAAAATTAATACAAATTTGTAGGGCTCTTAACATAGCATGCGTGTCGACGTACACGCCTCTACCCTTCTTTTCCATTTACCTTCGGCTTATACTGTCCTTTGAGAAGAATATGTCCATTGATGCCAGTAAGGGACAGACTGTTGATGGCGGTATAGGAGCGACTGAAAGGCTTGTTTTCTGTCACTACACGCATGCGTCCGTCCATCATGGCAGGTATGTCGTTTCTAGGCGTCTTGAAGTTGAGGTTGGCGGAGATTTTGCCGGTTTGATAGGCGAGGCAAACCTGGTGAAAGGGTGTATGTTCAAGTTCAGTTGCGTAAATGTAGTTAAGGACAAGAAGATCGCTTCAACAATTCACTAATTATTTTATGACAGATTATATGCCTTGCCTCTTGAAAGCACAATGCCGTTGGAAATTTTTGGGACTTGCACACCTTGAAATCTCAAAAAATGCTGCCAGGTTTCATTCTTACAAATTTGATGGTCATCGGACGTCTAGTGCATAAAATTACTGATAGTAGGAATTTTGGGTTTAGCTTTTTAAAAATTTGATACTAACTTTTGTCAAGGCCGCAACAGTGGTGGAAGCTTGACTGTATCCCATATTAGACATGACGCTACCGATAAATAAGGGATCGTTGCGATTCTTACAGAATACTTCCTGGATTGCTTCTAGTTCTGCCCTGTCGGCTTCAGGAAAAGCTGGAAGAAAAAGATATTAAAAAACCTATTTAGCAATAATGGTGAAAAGGCCTGAAATTGGACTAGCACATAGCTTAACTACCAAAACAAACGTCGTGGGTTCAATTCCCACTAGAGGCCGCCGTTAATTTGCACAAATGGCCTCAGTCTGGGTTTATTTTCATGTTTGTGATGTCCTAGCCTGGTTACTATAGTACAAAGTATCCTAGTTTGGGACCAGGTGAATTGATTGTGTTGTGTGAAGTTTATTTATTTATTTTTTAAATAATATGTTTGTATTGATCAATCCCGCCAGTTCACTGCACCGGCTATTTGAAACCAACTTAGTGTTGGTGGTTGTATTAATCCTCATTATGAGGATCAGACGCAAGACCAGAAACCGTCTGTTGTACCTTTAGAAAACAAAATAAGAAGAAACATTGGGATTGATTAGGCTGATTAATTAATTATTTAGGCCAAGCCTTACCGGCACGCTTTTGGCAACCTAGGTTTTGACAACCGCTCCGCAGCATATGTGACAAAGAGGATCTCCGTTGCTATGCAATGCGGTAACGCTGCTAGAATTATGGAGACCGTTGAATGGTGTATGTCTCTCTCGGGCACATCTCAATATTATGCTTTCTACCCAAAACCAGTATGCGGCATGCAGCTACTGATAAATGTTGATGAAACGAACGAGGTTGGACAAGATAGTGGCAAATGGCACAGCCAATTTCTGCGAAGTCCAGTACAGGTACAGGCCTGTGTTTATGTTTGTATACTATTGTAAGTTTTATGATACGAATGTTTGGTATGAATAAATAACGTTGTTGTAGCCAAGCAAAAATGGTCCTGCTTCTTTTTAGCGCGTCTATGGCAAACAAATTTTATTAAAAGTCTTTATCAAACATTTGCGGCCCAGAAAATTGCGGCGCTGACAGCTTTATCATTAGATCGTCCTGAGTGCAGGTGATGGGACACACAGGGCACGATGAAAGATGGTCCATCGTCTGAGAAGTACCGCACAAACAGTTCAATTTATCGCTGTCCGCGAACCCCCATCTGGACATGTTATTGACGAATTTCAGAAAGTTGCTTCGGTTTGGCAACCTTTTTCACACTAGGGCGTAGCCGTGTATGAGGTGTCGTGCGTCATTTTGGATTTTTCTATGGAGCTCACAACAGCCCTGCGGACGTTCGGGGGCGCAATACCAGTGGCTTACAGCAATCGTACCGATGTCGGTTTGAGGCAATCAGTTATTAGGATCATTTAGGCCTGTATCCACTAGCCTTGCATAAATAGTCCTAAACTACAGTCTTACCTGATCCAAACGCCTCAAGGTACTCCACGTCCAAAGGCGAGATATTAGAATCCCTGTAGAACTCTTGATAGAAGGTCGACAAAGAAGAAGGATCCCTGCCAGGCCCATAGCGATCGTAGTGGCCTGCCTGCAAGAGACTGAACTGGGACTTGGCGTTGCAGACGGTCGCGTATATTCTAGAAAGTATCAAGAGACACATAAGTACCCCTGCAACTCTGTAATTAATCTTTAAAAACATACCACAAATATAGTATCAATTCCATGTGGCGTCGGATTAAGAATAGCGTCACTCCTTTTCCTTCCGTGGATATCGTAGAAGGCGACTAAGGAAATCAATTACCAGGAGACGGGCAGCAGCGCCTTCCTGAGATTCCAACCGCATACTGCGATCGCCAACCCGCCTGCCAAGCGTGGCGATTATGGTTATGAAAACCACGAAGGAGGCCTATGTCCTGCAGTGGGCGTCGAGTGGCTGATGATGATGATGAATACCAATCGATAGCACGTCAACCCATTTGTAACATAATATCGATTAAGATAATATCTCACCTTTTAGCGTCTTTAGCTTTCTGCAGGAAGATAATGCTGATGCATTCAGCTGGAGATTGACCGTCGGCGTTCTGGTCAAAGCACTTTGTCCTCCCGTCAGTGTTCATTCGGAGTAATCTGAAAGGTTTTTTTTAAATTTATTTAGCCATGATTGTTCTCACTGATGGGCAAAGGCCTCGCCTTTAGACTTACATTTCTCCTTAATCCTCGAGCAGTTCCCCCCACTTAGGTAAATATTAGGGGTTAAAGTATGAAATTGCCGTTTTATTGCAATAGATTCTTTGAATTGACATAGAATCTTCATGGTTTGAGGTTTTCGAATGAAACTTTTTTCAAATGGTTTCTATGATGTTCTTTTTTTAAAAAATGTGAAACATTTGAATATCGACTTTCAATTGTTTTTGTTATTCAATTTAGACAAGAAAGATGGATACTGCGAAAATTCGAATTCGGGTGAATCCTGACAGATCACTTTCGCTTCATCAACATTCATAAAAAAACCGTTAATGTTTATATAAATTAAATATTATGCGGTAGAAAGAGGCGACTTCACGTGACTTTTTCAACCGCTACCAATCCAATTAAGATTGGGGTGCAATTAAATATTTTTATAAGTAATTCCATGTCCCGTAGTTTTTAGATAATTTGGTAATATTAAGATTTTTTTATAGATTTTTTTAAATAAATTTCCAGAAACTTTAAATCATAACAACCGCGACCTCTGGCTAACCGTACTCAGTTGGGAGAGCGCTGGCACGGTTAGCCAGAGGTCGCGGGTTCAAGTCCCGGCATGGGTGGAATTTTTAGCCTCTAAATAGGTTTTTGAATTGTCCTCAGCACGTGTTAGTGCAACAAAAAGAGTATAATCATATAGGTACAGCGATATCATTCCGATGTTAAAACCTAACTGCAAAGTGGGTTAGGGGCTGCATGTGATCTAAATTGCTTCGGCCAGATGTCGCTGCCTGTACGGAATACAGAGAAGTTCGGAAAGAGGGGTACAAGTCCCGGCATGGGTGGAATTTTTAGTTACTAAATAGGTTTTTAAAATTGTCCTCAGCACGGGTTAGTGCAACAAAAATAATATAATACTTTAAATCATCTTTGCGCTTCACAAACAGTGGAGCTTGGCTCATGGAAAGTACCTCAAAATCTCAAACAGCTGGCTTGTAGCAATAAGCTAGTTAGTAGCCGACCTTACCTCCCATAATGAATGCAAGACTGAGGATGCAGATGGATATTGGAGCCTCCCACAATAGCGGAGTCACAATCCCCTCTCTTCATGGCCTCATACGCTTTCTCCATGCAGACCATGGACCCCGAGCAGGCTGCGTCGATGGTCATGGAAGGGCCTTTAGCGTTCAGCCAGTATGAGATCCGGTTGGAGAACATGGCGCGGTTGCAGCTGGATAAGGAAAAAGTCATTGTGTAAGGAACGTAGCCGTATTTTCCTATGTTTGACTATGGAAATAGCACAGGTTCCTGTTTGAAAAAAATATTTATAGATATACACATTTATATTCCATCTTGTCACATGTAAATTAGATAGCATTTATGCAGTGAATAATTCACAGAAGATAAGAAAAATATTACTCAAGTAATTTACTTTACAAAATTACAACCACGTCCATCCCATCAAAAAACTACAAGCCAAGATGTTGCCTACCTTTCTTTTTTTCAGTGACGTCATCACATGAAGGTTTTTAAAAAAAAATTGTCCTCAGCACTGGTTAGTGCAACAAAAAGAATATAATGAAGGTTTCATACCTTCATGTTTATCGCGATGGCCAAGTAAATTTCAGTACTAGTAAATTAATCAAATTGAATACTGTTAAGTTGTTATGATTACAATAAAGTTTAACTACCTACTATTAATAGGTAGATACATAAAAGTTATATAAAGCGTCGCTAAAAATTATTATCTCATATTTATGTCAAGAACAAAAAACAAAATACGATCTACATAAACATAATAAGTTTGAACTAGCAAGGAGATTGCATACTTTTTGGCAGGCGCAAACACAATTATAATCCTTTGCAGCCCGGGTTTTTTGCAGCGCCTCTTGGGATTAACTATCATCCGAATAAACTATTTATCCGATCGTTCCTCCTACGAGACTAACGCCCGGTTTCTCGACCACTTACAAGCTGTAAATCTACTTTTAACAGCTGTTGGTAGTTGAAACTGCATTAAAAAAAAAACAAATGACAGTTAAAAGCAGATTAACAATACTTTGGCCTTTTCATCTACGTAATGAGATTATTTATACAGCGTCCAGTGGCACCTTCACTCACACTAGATGGGTGAATGCTGCAGTGCATGGGACATTGTTTTTAGATGGAGTAAACTTGCTCAGCACCTATACCATCCTGACAGCTTAGTCGGCCTAGCCCACAGGAAAGACAAATCAATACGTGCGCAGCCAACCAGGCCGCGGGTTTTCTCACGATGTTTTCCTTCATAGTTAGCGTGTGGCATTGCTATTACAAAATATTAACAAATAGTGTACGAAAATATTGTATTGTAGGTAATTTTGTTACTTTAGGATATTGTAATTTTGTTACTTTAGGATATTTTTGTAGTATCCACTTCTATGATAAGGATTTAATAATAATAACTTCTACACAACACAATCACTTGTCCTGGTTAAGATACTCTGTGCTATGGTAACCAGGCAAGATTATCACAAACATGGAAATACACCTAGACTGAGGTCACCTGTACAAATTTACGGCGGGCCCCAACCCGCGACCTCTAGCATGGTTATCAGACGTGATGCCGCTAGACCAACGAGGCAGACATAAAGTCAAGTGCAATATATAGTTCTAACATTACAATTTTCCTGTCACTTGCATTAGTTAATCAAGTCGGTTAACTGATTGGCTGGTTTCAGAGCTGACTAAGGCGCGAGACACACAGATGGGACGTGGGGCGAGGGCGCGGTAAGATGAAGTCACAGATCAAGAGCGACTGCAGAACAAGGACCGCGATCTGTGACTCTATACATCTTACCGCGCCCTCGCCCCACGTCCCATATGTGTGTCTCGCGCCTAATGTCTCGAGCCAAAATCCATTAATGTGGTATTGGAGCGTAACCTCATTACATAGCTGCACAATATAAACGTTCTTAAATAATGCATGTTTGGTACAATACAGGTAGCGTCACGAGTAATGAGCGCTGACCTTGAATGCGTACAATGTCAAAATTAAATCAATTTACACTCTATTTGAATCAGAAAGGTAGTGCAAAACTCAAAAGAACTGTTCGCACATATTTTTTTACTGATTTTACACTCGTTCTATTGCAAAGAATGTTAGAAGTAATGAAGTAAAAAACAATGTGAACAATAAAACGTGTATAAAAGCGGAAAAATAGTTTCAAAATTTAAGTTTACTCATATTTCAATTATCGCTTTAATTCAGCGTCAGTCCTAGGGCCACGCGGCCATTAGAAATTTTGTGCATGATTGTACACATGCGCAGACACCCCCACCACTTTCGTCGGGCGCTCATAATTCGTGACGCTACCTGTAAAATTATTTATGAACTTGGAATGTGAGTAAAAACGAATTAAGTGAAAATTATTAATTATTAAAATCAAAATCAAAATCAAAAATTTTTTATTCAAAGTAGCACAGAAACTGCGACTTAATGAACGTTACAAGTTAAACTAGGTGTCCATTTCAAATCTAGATCATCATTACACCACCTTAACATGTCCGCAGATGTTTGATCTGTCTGAAAAAAATTAAGTCCAGAGGAACCATTTTTCTTCTTCTTGAAGTGCCTCTCTACCATTGAAGGTTGGAAGTCAGTTCTCGCAAGCAGCTCAATAACCATTTTACGTATTAAAAGCTTTCAAAAATTATATTTATTTCAGCCTTTTCTAGTGGAATTTTGATGCGCATTTTTCCGAATCAAGACTTTTCCGATAAAAAACAAGTCCCTTAAAACTATAATTTACCCTTTGACGTCTAATAGTTCTGAATAATCTGTATAGCTTCATTTACTCGCATAGAATTCTAAGAAATGTAGTAATTTTAACGCATTGTAACAAATTTTATCCGAAATCTTTCTGTCGCTTAGCCTGATTTAAAAAAAAAAACTTTAAAGTTTCGTAAAAACATCATCATCATCATCAGCCATTTGACGCGCACTGCAGGACATAGGCCTCCATCATGGTTTTCCAAACATCCCGGTCTCGTGCTGCCCGCATACAGCGACTCCCCGCCACCGTAACCAGGTTGTCTGACGACATCTGGTGGGGGCCTTCCCACGCTACGTCGTCCGGTCCGCGGTTGCCAGGTCAGAACTTTTTCCCCCCAACGGCCGTCAGTTTTCCGAGCTATGTGCCCCGCCCACTGCCACTTCAACTGAGCAATTCTTCGAGCTATATCAGTAACTCAGGTTCTTCTGCAGGTCTGGTCATTCCTGATTCGATCACGCAATGAAACTACTAACGTAGCTCTCTCCATTGCTCGTTGGGCGACCTTGAGCCTTATTATAAGGCCCATAGTCAGCGACCAGGTCTCACATCCAATAAGTCATCACTGGTAACACACATTGGTTATACACCTTTGTCGTGAGACACTGAGGTATTTTGGATGTTTCGAGTTTTTCGGGAAACTCTGCCCATCCGAGTTGGATTGGACGGGTGACCTCTTTTTCGAAGTTGGATTTACCTAACTGGACTATTTTCCCAGGTACACATAGTTGTCGACAAGTCCGAGGTCAGAGCCGCCAACGTGGATAGGAGTGGGACCTACATGCTACACCGTATGGTACGAGGCAAGTTGAATATCAAACTCAGACTCGAGCGCGCAAAACTGATGAACGTCTACGCTTTGACCAGTGCCGTCCCAAATCTAAAACTCCGAGAGCTTTCAAATTGAGCTTCAAAGCTGCTTCGAAGGCCTAGACATTGGGGGAAAACGTGGACGATATCAATAACAGGTTCGTAGAAACTGTCTATACGGTCGGGTCCAAGTTTTATAAAACCCACCGTACTAATACAACCAAGATGTTCTCAGACCACACCCTCAAACTCATGTCCTTAAAAACATGGATTTAACTATTTGAACAAATTGTGTTTCACATCAACACTTAATTTAATTCTTTGCTTTAAAATTTGAAGTCCTCAATTTCCATCTCAGAAAGTCTTCACCAGAACATCACCAAATTACCCTGGGACCACATGTACGCTATATTTTATGAAACATAATGCATATTACTAAAGAATGGCTCTCATTAGGCCATCGGTTGAGATTTGACGGAGTTATGCGAGAACGTAGCAAAAAAAATACGCGTTCAATTGAGAACTTCCTCCTTTTTTGAAGTCGGTTAATTATTGTCACTATAATTGATTGCAGATAGGTATATTTTGGGTACATACTCCAAATTATCAATTATAGTGACAATAAAGCCAAACACGCATTTCACTTGTAACTATAACAACACGTCACGTTCATTTTGTCTTGCAAGCCACTCAAAATAATGGTGTATTATTTTATTTTTGAGAATACGAAGGGTGTCCCGTTGGGCGTCGGCTGTTCGGACGGCCCAAGTATCGCTGGAAAGACGCGGTGAAAAGAGAACTGCGAGAGCACTTTGGGTTCCTAAGCCAGAATGAATGAACGAATGAATTATTTTGTTATGTGTGGTTGGATAGTGGTAGTACCTCGGAAGAGAGGGGATAGAGAGAATCGAATCCCGGCATGTACTATGACATAGATTTTCTTAGTAAAGTTATCACATTTTTCATTTGTTGTAGGTAGCAATACCATTTACTAACTATGAAAGAAAACATCGCCTGCAAACTCTAGGTGGCTCTCGTTCCTCTCGTAACCTTACTCGTTCTAAAAAGATGTCCCAGATACTACTGCGTTTTAGCGCTTGCTTCACTTGTCTCGTTTAGGTAGCAATGACCACTAGATACTGTTTTAAACATCTAACGTAGATATAACAGGCCCATTACTTTCTGGTAAGTATTTTGTAATTTTTCTGGTTGTACAATGAAGTGTTCTCTATCTATCTCTATCTCTACTATAAAGAGAAAAAATGTTCCAAAAACTTTCGCATTTAGCTAACCCCGTTGATCAAACAAAAGATGAAATATTATAACAAAAACGCTATCTTAATATTTGCGGAAGAATGTATCTTTAATCAGACCAAACCTTTCTAGTGCAAATGAAATCAAAAACTCAATATAAAAGTTAACGTCAGTATTTGTCGTTTTACTCTGCCCAAAGTCTAGTTTCCAAAACCTTCAACTCTCTGCAACTCACCCGACGATGCCGACGCCAATGGCTGAGTAAGCGCAAACCTTCTCAGTCTCCGTTAGACAAGTGCCGATGAACACGCCCACTTTCTTCCCAGAGAGCTCGTACGGCGAGATGCCTGTGAAAGGCAGGAGGAAGAAAGAGTTTTTAGTTTGAACTTGGAATCGTTTTCCCTATTTTTTTTTAATTTACCACAGATTGCCAGCTATTTCATTAATAAAAGGGGGCATTAACTTTCACACAACACAATCATTTGTCCTGGTCCTCAAATAGGATACACTGCTATTTCCTAACCAGAAAAGGACAATACAATCATGAAATAGTCCGAAACTGAGGCTATTTATACAAATTAAAGTACGTCGGCCCCCAGTGGGAATCGGACTTACAAACTCTGGCATAGTAGTCAAACCTGCTATCGCTAGACCAAAGAAGGAGTCAAGACAGTCAACAGAGTTAAATGAATATTTGTTTCAGTAAAAGACTCAAACTGTCTTATGTAATCAATGACATAGAGGGCTCGAACAGGCTGGAACAAATAAAAATTCTAAATTCGAATTTTTCAAGGATAGTGCATTCTTATTTACAAAAAACTACCAGGCAGTCTTAAAAATAAAAAAATAAAAAAACATGTTATTCAACTTAAAACTTTTTAAATAAAATAAGTGCTACTACTCCACCTACATCCTACAGGTGATAAACAATTGCATCTACCTAGGTATAAAAAAGTACCTTAATCTTTTAGATCATAATATTTTAAATAATGCATTGAATAAATGAATTGAAAAACTAAAAGAAAATGTGGCACTGGAGGTGAAAGGATAAAAAAGCTGGACAGAAAAGTTTACAAATGAAAAAGGTGTAGAGCGTCAACTCAAGGAGCAAAGATCGATACTGTGAATGATCGAAACAAGAAAGAAGAAGATACTGAGACACTGGTTTCGTCAAAACAATTTTATAGAAAAAGGAAAGAAAAGAAGCTATAGGAAGGCTAAGAAAGATATATTGACCAAATGAAAGAAAGAAGGCTTGTGACATGAGCGGTAGAGGTGGTAATGGCTATACCGACAAGGCTTCAACTTTTAAACATAAATAATTAATCAATCAATCAATCAGCTCGTATTTGTCGATTAATGGACATAGGCCTCCCCCAAGACACGCCACTTCTTTCTGTCCTCGGCCATCCTCATCCAGCTACTGCCAGCAGACACACCATGACTTTTGGGTGGTTTGAAAGCTATAGCAAATTGAATAGCTATTGTTTGGGCTAGTTTAGTTTTCTACGTTTATACACTAATTGAATCGTGTGATTTTAAAACAACACAAGTCACATGTGTTTTTAAAATAACACTTGCTCATTTTTTTTTTATTAAATTATTTACACCTACCTATTGATTTACATTAGAAAAAAAATTGTAGTTTATTCATACAGAAATCAATATAATATGCTAAAATATTGCTGTTGTAGATATTAGTATTTGAATAAAACAGTTTTTTCTATTTCCTGCTGAAAGGACATGTGTCGTTTTAAAATCACACGATTCAATTGTTTTTTTTTTAAAGGCGCTTTCCTAAATGATCTCGACACAAACTCGAATCTGTGAGAATCATCACTGTTCTGATAGACGCAGAGATAGTACTAATCGATGGAGAGTTTTTCAAAACACGATTTCCGAACTCAATTTTATTATTTTACGTCTATACTTATCAGAAATCAGAAATCAATAATTTATTTCAACGTAAAGAATTTACATTCTGTTTGCTGAATGTCAATGTACTATGTTACTATGTTAGCCGCTGCTTTCGGGCCGTATTTGTAGTGGAGAAAAAGGCAGCGGGAAAAAAAACTCCACTCTGACCATCTTTTCTCAAATCATCTTAAACTTATACATCAAAGCCTATATGATATGATTCCGTGATAGCCAAATAACTTTAAAAGCCAAAATAACACTTCTTACAAAAGTAGGAAAAACAGTAATGCTGCGGCCAGACACACGAACAGCACCCGTTCACGAGCATAACGCAGGGGTCAGCCATCACCAGTCTCAACCATTTTAGAGGGAGATAGGTGACCCGGCCACCACGCCACCATTCGAATGACCTTTAGCAAACCTGCAGATTGAGTTCTTGTCAGCTATAAAATGTGTGCTATAGTTATTAATGTGCAATCACGTCGTCAGTACACGTTTTTAAAACTAAATAAATTATAATATTAATAATTAAATAACAATGAAATCGCAGTGGAATTGGCTTACTACCAAGGGCTTATATCGTTCATATACTCGTCTATTCTATAATAGGCTTTTTTACATAGCGATTTTTTAATGAATGTTTTAAATTTATTTTCAGACAAGGCTAGAACATGTTCTGGAATTCTGTTGTAAAAACGAACGCAATAGCCTACGAACGATGTACTTACCTAAAAGTAATAGTCTAAAAAGATTGCACTTCTAATTACCAATTACATAATCGCGGCTTTCAAACCACCTTGATTTCAGCATGTTTAAATATATATCATATAATATCATTCAGCCACAAGAGGTCCACTGCTGGACATAAACATAAACATTTACATACAGGCACTTACATTGCTTCAGTCCCCACACTAGGATACCCTGTATCGTGGGAACCAGAAACAACGACATCACAAACATGTATCCAAAACCTGCGGTTTTTTTTTTTGTCCCCAGCCGGGATTCTAATCCGAGACCTCTCGCATGGTATGCAGATGAACTACCGCTGCACTACGAGGTCGTCAAGTAGGCCAAATATTCCTCTTCCGTGGATATCGGCAAGCGCAGCGTAGGACGACCAGCCACAAGATGGACAGATGACCTCATCCAAGTGGCAGGGAGACTCTGGATGCAAGCCGCTTCCAACCGGTCTGTTTGGAAATCCATGGAGAAGGCCTATGTATAAATGTGACGATAGTTGTACTGACCAGCATCAAAGACGGCCTGGTAGGCGTGCTCAAGCAGCTTCCGGCTCATGGCGTCCATGCTGTTGGACAGCCGGTAGTGCACCATGAAAAACTGGGCGTCAAACTTCTCCAGGTTAGGCAGGTTGCCGCAGTATTCTGTCAACTCAGGATGGTCGTATTTCCAGCGGCATTTGTCATTTGTCACCAGGTTCTCCTAGAAGAGACACCAGTATGCTGGTTTTAGGTTCATTTTGCGATTATCTAATTGCAGGCACGTGTAAAAAGTGAATGTTGATGAAGCGAAAGAGATCTATCGGGATCCTGACAAGTAGTAGACCCTGGTCTCTCCCTACCTCTCGGGGATACAGGCGTGTTCGCGTATTCGCATACATCAGCGCTTGAAATCGCCAATCCGCGGTGGGCACGCGTGGTGATTAAGCCCATACTCGCTCTCTGACAGAAGGCTTGTGCCCTACAGTGGGACGTACGTAGGCTGCTTATGAATGAATAAATGAAACCGGGGTGCGTGGATACAGCGACTAACCAATGTGGATGAAACGAAAGAGGTTTATTAGGGCCGTGGTCTCTGCCTACTCCTCTGGAATAGAGTCGTGAGTTTATGTATGTGTGTAGTAATTTAATTAATTCATCGTGCTACAGTGAATAGTGTAATTTATTATGCTACGCTAACAAGAATTCACATAATTTAGTGTAATAACCAATAAAGTTAGCATAAATTAACTGAATAATAATGCTCATACTCAAGGTAGGTACTAAAGGTACAGATACACCTCAGACGACCAGATACAGACGACCTCGTGGTGCAGCGGTAGTGCATTTGCATACCATGCGAGAGGTCCCGGGTTCGAATCCCGGCTGGGGACAAAAAAAAACAACCCCAGGTCTAGGATGTTTACATGTTTGTAATGTCGTTGTTTCTGGTTCCCACGACACAAGGTATCCTAGTGTGGGGCCAGAAGCATTGTATGTGCCCGTATGTAAATGTTTATGTTTATGTGTTTATGTTTACATATTATGAGCATGCTTAAAATGAGCATGCTACTTTAATGTATACTGCCGTCCACAAGTTAAAACACTGTTATCTCCAAAAACCCAACTTTCGAGTTATGAGCAAAAAACCAGGGAAGTAATAAAAATACATGCTACTTGATAACTATACAGAATTTGACTACACTTGAGGTATCAAAAGATAGATCTTTTTAAGTACTTTAAAATAGCTTTAATTAGTAATGATAAATTCTGCTTAACAAAAATATGTTTTTGGCGTTATTAAACACAATTATTATTTAATAATTAAAAAACGTACAAAAGCTAAGAAAAGTTGGATTGGAAGGATCGATGGAGATTGTTTTTCTGATTAAGAGATGTCATCAAAAAGTTAAAATCGACTGGATGGTCGATTACGGCATTTTAGATTGTGGACGGCAGTATACATTTGCTTTATTTCAGCTTTGGTCAGAGTGTAAACAAGTCTTTTTTAAATATTATCAAAGTCAATAAATTATAATAGAGATTGATATTTCTTGAATTAACGACATCAGAGAATAACCAAGGACGAGAATTAACTTGATATACATTACTGCTTCCTGTATTTTAACTATTTCTATCAACGGTTTGTTGATAGAAACGTGATAGACACGTGGACCACAGCTGAATAAAATATAAAGTAATGTCTTCAACACACTATTAAGCATGTCTGCTTGTACCTTTACGTTAACTTCATTGACGACGTTTTCTAAACTTAATAATTGTACATTACCATTCATGAATAGACCTATAGGACTCAACTGAGTTAGTAGCTTCAAACTAACCCTAGGTTTTGAGACTGGGGCCCGGTTTCTGAATAGAGAATTTCACTGAGTAACGTTCTGTCACTCTTTTTTATGAGAAATTTGAAGCGACAGCACTACATTTAACTATTTACTTAGCAAAATTCTCAATTCAGAAACTGGCCCTAGAAAGCACAGTTCTCTCTCAAAGAAAATATGGGCTTAATCACCACGCGTGCCAACCGCGGATTGGTGATTATCAAACATTTGTGTGTGTGAACATTTCAGACACTCGGGTTTCCTCACGATGTTCTTCTTCTCAGTAAAATGAAAATGTACGTGATTAAAATAAAACGTAAAGCCACTGACGTTCCTGTAGAGTTTCTCCGAGAACTCCTTTAAGTTGTTGCAGGTCGGGAATAAGCCGGAGAGGCCGGTTATGACGATGTCGTCATCCTGCGCTTGCGCAGCCTCTGGATGCGGCGCGTGGGCTTGCGGTGTTGGGGACATCCTGGACGGCCGAAAGGTTGGGACTTCCTGGAACTAAAGGATCAGAAACACATAATAATTATGTGTTTAATTTATTTATTTATCTTTTCTCTGATACTATAATACAAAGTTTTAAAACTGAAAACAAAACTCTTATGACAAACATTACGCATAGGCCAAAAATAAAAAATGAAAAGTTTTATCAGGTCTTGTATGGACACCTATAACTTTTTAATCATAACGATACACCTATACGACCTCCAGCTAGATATGAGCGCCGACAGCCAGCTAGTCGGCGGCGGCGCGCCGAGTTTCAGGGCTCGGCGGCGGCGGCGTCGGCGGCGTGGCCTTGAATAATCTAACAAAGGAAATAAAAGACCAAGATTTTCATATTATATTCTTATATTAAGTGAAATATGAACCATGTCGCAACTTTTCCTTTTCAATGACATAAGTAAACATGCTGCTGTTTAATATCTTCTAGCCCCTCTCGAGCTATATTATGCCGTGAGGTTAGATCGCCAGGTGTCACCACAATGTTGTACTTTTCTTTTTTGTTGAATGTCTTCCAAGTTGTGATCATCTTTTAAGTGGCGAAGTAAATAGCTGGTGGCTATCTTGCTGCTATAAGCTTTCACGTGTGCTCTGACAAAAATTCCAAAAATTACCTAGGTATGGCACAGCTACTGCTTGCCATATTGTATTGCTGCCATTTCAGTGTGAATTGAGCTAATGAGCTATTGAATCTACATTATCACTATCTTGATGAATCTAGATAGGTAGGAGATGGGTAGTGTTATTATAGGTAAGCCATAATACAAGCATTTCACAAAACACTTGTTCGCCCAAAACTGTTCTTTTTCTTCCGTCCAAATTTACGACTAGGTAAGTGGCCGAAATACGTCCAACAAAAACTATGTTTGGTGGAAGATGTTTTTGCTAGAACAGAGATTGATATCTCACTAAGTTTCTTTTTCGAAACATCGACTTCACTCGACGCCATTTTGCCAGTGACGTGCAGTTCGTTCGTTGTCTTTAGTCAAACTACTGGCTCTCGGCGCGCCGGGCCGCGCCGCCGGCGGCGGCGGCGCAGGGAGAGGGCTCGGCGGCGGCGGCGCGCCGGCGCGGCGCTCATATCTACCTCCAGCTGGACCAAGAAGGTTGAAGTCCGCGGCGACGCAACACGCATGCGCAATCGATGTTTGCGCCTTGGCGCCAACATTTGAAATTAAAGAAAACTTTTCAATATTTAAACAAAGTTTGGTTCTGTTTGTAAAATTAATATGTATTATAGTATGAGAGTAGATAAAGTTAGTAGTGTATGATATAAATTTGTTATGGCATAGGAATCGAGCAAATAGGATTTTTTTTACTGTACAGGTCTCATGCCTTTTATACACTGCATAGATATGAGCGCCGCGCCGGCGCGCCGCCGCCGCCGAGCCCTCTCCCTGCGCCGCCGCCGCCGGCGGCGCGGCCCGGCGCGCCGAGAGCCAGTAGTTTGACTAAAGACAACGAACGAACTGCACGTCACTGGCAAAATGGCGTCGAGTGAAGTCGATGTTTCGAAAAAGAAACTTAGTGAGATATCAATCTCTGTTCTAGCAAAAACATCTTCCACCAAACATAGTTTTTGTTGGACGTATTTCGGCCACTTACCTAGTCGTAAATTTGGACGGAAGAAAAAGAACAGTTTTGGGCGAACAAGTGTTTTGTGAAATGCTTGTATTATGGCTTACCTATAATAACACTACCCATCTCCTACCTATCTAGATTCATCAAGATAGTGATAATGTAGATTCAATAGCTCATTAGCTCAATTCACACTGAAATGGCAGCAATACAATATGGCAAGCAGTAGCTGTGCCATACCTAGGTAATTTTTGGAATTTTTGTCAGAGCACACGTGAAAGCTTATAGCAGCAAGATAGCCACCAGCTATTTACTTCGCCACTTAAAAGATGATCACAACTTGGAAGACATTCAACAAAAAAGAAAAGTACAACATTGTGGTGACACCTGGCGATCTAACCTCACGGCATAATATAGCTCGAGAGGGGCTAGAAGATATTAAACAGCAGCATGTTTACTTATGTCATTGAAAAGGAAAAGTTGCGACATGGTTCATATTTCACTTAATATAAGAATATAATATGAAAATCTTGGTCTTTTATTTCCTTTGTTAGATTATTCAAGGCCACGCCGCCGACGCCGCCGCCGCCGAGCCCTGAAACTCGGCGCGCCGCCGCCGACTAGCTGGCTGTCGGCGCTCATATCTAACACTGCATGATCAATGAAATATGTCTTTTTTAAGGTTCCGTACCTGAAGCAGAAAACAAACGGAACCCTTTTAGGACTCACTTTGTTGTCCGTCCGTCTGTTAGTCAAGACCTTTTATCTCAAGAATGCGTGGAGGTATTGAATTAAAATTAAAACCATATACCCAAGTCTACAGTCCCTTGAAGCTGTAAAAAAAATAAAACTTCTAAGTAAACGTAAAAAAATATACGCCCGTTTATGCCGCAAAAACTTATATTTCAACACTCAAAGGAATCAAAATTTATAGGGTACTTTCCGTTGACCTAGAACTATGAAATTTGGCAAGTAATATCGTCTTATACTACAAGTACCGGGAAATGAAGTTCGGGAAAAGCTCGGAAAAAACTGCGAGACTCGATTCCTGAACTATTTATAATATGTAATATGTATGTACCTACAAATTTGTACGGAACCCTCGGTGAGTGAGTCCGAATCGCATTTGGCCAATTTTTTTATTCGTTTCAGTACTTTAGTGAATTTCCTTCTGAATTAGTTTCACAAGTACTGTGTAACCCCCACCCCATGGTATTAAATGAATAAAACCCCTATAGTAAAAAGAAAAGGTACTTGGATGCAAAACACTCTAGTGGCAAACTGTGATCGTCTAGTCTAGTGAGAACCCTTCATTGTGAACGTATTAGTAACCCAAGAACTTTTAGGATATGAGATTAAGTAACGAGAGCATGTAAAAGATCCGTTAAAATAATATAAAAGCGGAATTAAGAAGTTTCAGTACAAACAAAATGGTTATTAGAATAACAAAGTTTTATATCAATATTCAATTGTATCTAGATTCACCTAGAAATAATCTACTATATCTACAATTGGAATTTCAAACGTTTTAATGATTTATTTATTTGGCGCCAACCGGACAGAAATCACAGTGGCGCCCGCCACTTAAACGGTTAATGTCGTATTAACAAAGAACGTTTACAGGTACGCTACTCACTCCTAGATGGAGCTAATTCGATGAAGAACTTGCATTAAAAAAACTTTAATAGAATAGGAAAGGACATGTCAAAAGACAAACAAACGTGGCATCTCCTTCCTCTGCAACCACACTCCCACAATACAACCAGTCGAAAAGTCAATAATACAAAGTCAACAATACAATCACGCGGTACCAAAACGCGCCACACAAACCGACCCCAGACCATGACGACGTCACTCCTCAACGTATGAACGCAACGCCCACAATACATGAAGCGTCCATCAATATATGAGTCATCTTGTAAAATTGTGTTTCTAAGCAAACGTTCAGAATTCAATGACAAAATTAAATTCTGGGATTTTATATGATTTCTATGGTATAAAAGCAAAGTCACTCCAATCCAAGTTAGACGCAAGTTCCCGATCTATAGATAAGTACCTGGATGACCGAGCTTTTCGGATGCAGTTTTTTGTTTTAGAGAATGAATTAAGACCCGCGCCTTTAGACCGGTGAAGTGCCACGTATTGTAATAAATTTTAGTTGACAAACTTTCTTCAATCAATGATTTATTAGTTGTGCTATTTCGAAAGATAGGTGTCGTTGTCATTAAACTCAATTATTGTAAACCATCCCTAAAGCAAGTTGCATAATTTTATCTAGAAAAGACAACGCAATATTTCACAAGAACTGTTTAAATGTTTACAAATGCTACAAAACAAAATATACCTACCTAGCTTTATTTTATGTTGGGGAACCAAATACGTTTTGGCGCTTTATCCGCTTCTATAATACGCACTGTAAATGTTTTACAATCCTTATATACGTATACGATTGTCATTTCTCGGTTTCTTTTAACTTCCATCCTAAACTTTCCCGCGCAGAACATAATTCAACATGATATCAACGATCGTGAGCACTTGTACGGAGCTTGGTTAGTCACAACTGACTTACCTGAAAACAACACCTCCACACAACCAACCAATGTGATGTACCCTTGCACTAAAGTGCAATACAATGTAAGAGGCAATTTATATATTAAAGAAATTGAGGCCGACTTTATGTATGTTATGTATGCGAATCGGATTTATTTTATAAATGGGTGCATGCATTATACATTTTGAATGTCCGTACACTGTGTTCGATGACATAAAAGGTGCGTAGAAAGTGTGTTTCGGCACGTAACTGCCGTAACTGCTTCTATTGTAGTATGCAAAAAAAAATTACAGCCAAAGTACCCTACATAGGTAGATAAGCGCAAAGAATTAATATTTTGTGTACTGCACAATGTCACAATTAAGAAAAGGTCAAAAATACAATCTATATATATGAATGTTTAAAAAAAATATTGATGTAGGTGATACGAAGTTTACGGAGTCATCTAGTCAATAATAAAATATAGTAAATTATTATGTTTTGTTGACTTATTTACATCGAATCTCACAGTTCGTATTTATGTAGTTTTATGTAGGTCATAATATTAATTCCAACAAGCTTATATCTATGTTTATATAATAGTCTATTATTTTATTCTATTAAACTTGTAAAAACTATACAAGTATCTATATAATATTATATTATATGTATTAAGTTCACCCTGAATGGATCAATGTGCCCCAAGATACAATTGAAATTAGTTTGGGGTTCAAAGTTACTTTATACATTGTTAAGTTTTTTTCAGCTCAATAAACATTTTTCATTTCATTTCATAAAGTCAATTGATCAAAACGCTACGCAAAGGTTTCTATTACTCTGGTAGCATTATCGCGCTGCACAGTAAGGGTGTCCAAATATTTTTCAATTAAAATATAAATATAAAAAAGTGTCTTAAATGTCTTTCTTTCTCTTTTTTTCTTTCTAAATATTCCCTAGAGCGGTGGTCCAAACCAAACGGTGCCTTAAAGGCTTTTCGCTGAAAACCCCAAACCTCAGTAGTTCCTAAAGCCAGAGGCATGAAAAAAACCTACTCATTATCAGGGCCCCGATTCTGTTAAAGCATTTAGTACAATTTACAGACATGTAATCGATGCATGGGGCACGTTTTTTCATGCCATTGACTTGAAGCGGTAAATTGATACATTCATGTATTTGTCATTGCATTTAAGGAACCTAGGCGTAATAGTTAAAACATAGATGTCTAACTAGCGCAAAAAAATACCCCACGTTCAATTGTGAGATAGCGGGCGGGGCTTGTCAAGTTTTACCAATTGGAGCGGATCGAATCGGTTTCACCTGCCACCGTCAAATCGCCATCTTGCGAGGTATCTAGATAGGTACTTCGACGGGTTATACAGCAATGAAGTAAACGGTTTGACTATTTCGTATCAAACCAATCATCAGTGTTACGCTTTCACCTACTATCGCCCAATCAACGTGCACGTCGTTCACAGACTGATGTAAACACTAATTGAGAGGACTGTTGCCGTTTTTTAAGTGAATTTTGTAGGAAGAAGTACTTCTACGGTTTTTTTATTCGTAGAATCTAGGCCCTGGCTTTATTAAGTTATTTGAGTCTAGTTACCGTCTCAGCAGCAGACCTACGAGTTACATTATCAGGAGTTACAACCGCAGAGTGCAAAGAATAAAATACAGATACATGCCAAAAAAGTCTGCGGCACAGTCTTTCCCTTTACCACAAACTACTTAAACTGCATTTGAGGTGTGTTTTAAGAAATTGTTGTCTTATAAATAAGACTGTTTAACTTTTATATAAGATTAGTCACCCTGTATATTTATTTTGCGTAATTAAAGTTTAATTCCCATTTATTTTCTGTATCAAAGATTGAACGACCATTTGAATTTTATGAATGGTCAACGTAAATGTATTATCCGAGTAAGACGCTTAACCCAACAGCACGTTGAATTGAGTAAGTTTAATTAAAAAAAATCTATTATCTTGAACTAGCGATAACCGTGATGTATGAGATCTCCCTAATTATTTGTTGGGCGTTAGTTACACATTCTACGTGAAAATATCAACTAGCTACCTACCTATTACGGTTCCGGTTAGGCGGATACACAAATAGACAGACTTTGTAGTGTCCCATTCGTAAACTTCGGGTATCGATGTTACCGCCACCGTTAGTGCCTGTTATCCCTCATCAGGGACATGAAGATGTTAGCCTCCCTAGTTTTAAGATGAAATTGTTATGATTAAAGAGTTCCTAGATATTTCCTAGATACCACTTTAGCTATAAAATTTTCTTAGGAATTTAGAGGTATTGCTAGAATCCATAATGACTTGATCTTACTAAAGTTATGGCTGCAATAAAGTATTGAGTCATCATCATCATTCAGCCACAAGAAGTCCACTGCTGGACATAGGCCTCCTCCATGGATTTCCAAAAAGACCGGTTGGAAGTATTGAGTTGATAAATGCGACGTAGGACTTTATTTCTTTATTTATGATAATTACTTTCTTATCTTTATTTTTGCACTTTCTGTTTCTGTCTCTTAAAACAGATTTCGATGGAGGCCAATTTTTCTCCTTCAATTTCAGCTCATACATATTTCGGCTGTCCCAAAAAAAAAACACAGCAAGGGACTTTTTTTTCAAAACCGAGCTATTTCTACTATTGAATACTGGAACCAACTAGTAACCAATAGTGGAAATATCTTGGTTTTGAAAAAAAAATTACCCTTACAAGACGATTAAAATCAGTTAACGATTCGGCTTTTCTCGGATATCATCGCCTAAATACCGAGACGGAGATGACACGTAATACATTACCGCGATATCTTTTAGGTAGCATTCAATTTGAAGTATCATAAACGCAATGTATAGCACCTGCCAAGATGACATTACTAACCTGACCTGAGTTTATTATGCAGAAGTGATCGCAACATAGGAAGCTCTTTAAATCTTTCATGAAGGTTATATATCATTCGTCATATCGATTGACGATTTTAAACGATATTTTTTGCCGGGCACTTCTTTGGATTGTTGATCTTTAGGTGACTGATCTGAGAGTTTGTCGTCTTCCTTCAAAATTTTTAACACGCTGCTTTTCGAAACTTCGGTTGCTTCACAAACCCTGTCCAATTTTTTTTTATGATAATTACTTTCTTCTTTTTTAAATAAGTTAGCTTCTTTTCTAAAATAGTTATATATATTATTTACAATTTCACGAGATTGAGCAACATTTTTTTTACCACGCTTTAAATTTGTTGAAGCCATAATACATAATAATACTATTGTAAGTTAATTTTGATAAAATTTTATAGAATCGAATATTTTCACGAATGAAATTAGCATTCATAAACATAAATGTATCATATACCTACGTCAAACTGTTTTTATTGACACTAAGAAGTCATACTGTCAAAATAGTCAATTATTTTTCATATTTCAATATAAAGGTTGTGTTAGTTTTGAGCTACAAAGGAGGATTTGTTGCTCATATCGTTATTATATATGGCGTTGCGAGTGTACCTATCTGGGCTAAAGTATGACGAGACAGAGTCACTTATGAAAGTATCAGCTTAGTACCAACTAACTTAAATTTATATACGCGTTTACCCTTTCAACTTGCTTAGTGGCTTCCCAACCCGACTCCAAGATACACTTAACTATCGTAGGGCTAAGCAAGTTATACCTATAACTGGTAAATAATAATAGTAGATAAACTACGAAGACACGCACCCTTATTAGCCATTATTATTAACCTTGAGTATATTTTATGTTCTTTGACTAGTGGCCTCACACGCCGACCCCAAGATACATACCTATCGCAGGGCTAAGCTCCATGTTTACTCAGACACGCACGATACACACCTCGATTTATCCTAACAAATCTCTGCATTGTCTCACACACACACTGGACTTCGACACACACATATGCACGCATACATACTCACACGCATCACACATACATACTGCCACTCATCCATGTATAAGACAGAAGTTAAGCATGTGTGGCGAGCACATGTCAACTCTGCGCGCGCACTATAAACTCCAACATTCCTGCATCGCGCAAGCAAAATCACATGACATACCATCAGTATAGCGTCCGACGGACATCAGTCGGACCGGCCGTCCCCAGGCATACGATCTGCCTGGCGGGAAATTTCCCTTTATAGTGGAAGAGCACGATCACCCGCTCTTCCCTATAGCAGTGACCCCCGACAGAACATTGTCAACCTTCCTTCGCTCTCGCAGCACCCCACATACGATCAGTCTCAAACCAAGACCAGCATCCTCTTCCCTCTCACCTCATCAGTTCCACTACAATCAACGCACCGACTACTGGTACTGATGGTGATCTCTCCCAACCCATCGGCACGGCAGCCACACAGCAACAGCGCACGTTGCCAGTGGTACAGCAGCCTTCACCGGTTCCTACCACATGCGCGGTCCCCCATGGTACTGTCGCCGGTGAAGTGACTGTTAGCCGCCGCACACCCTCAACCGCTAGTCGACTCACTGACTCAGCGCCTCCTGGCACTTGCAGGCTTTAGAGCACAGACTTCGATTCCTATCAGACCTAGCTATGCGTAGCTACGGTCTTGAAGGGTAGTGATGTGGCGAGCACATGTCAACTCTGCGCGCGCACTATAAACTCCAACATTCCTGCATCGCGCAAGCAAAATGTTTCACATGACATACCATCAATATAGCGTCCGACGGACATCAGTCGGACTGGCCGTCCCCAGGCATACGATCTGCCTGGCGGGAAATTACCCTTCATAGTGAAAGAGCACGATCACCCGCTCTTCCCTATACATGTATTCAACATAAAGGAAACATAAAAATGTTAGAGTAAGTCTAAACTGATGTTTGTACCAAGTTCACATTTTATGTTGTCAACTTGTTGCATCCTTGAAGTAATCCATTACTTGAAAGGCAATACTTATTTTGCGGAAATCCAATGCATCACCGTACAATTAGGTGAAGTTCGTGAGTTGTTTGGTTCTTTAGTTTACTATTATATTGTTAATGCGCTCATCGCGTCACGCCTCAAGATACCCACATTTTTTCTCTTGATTTAGTTGTACACTCGAGAGGAAGGCTGTTATATTCACAACACAGGTTTTTTGCCTACTGTGAGTACCATTCTACACCAACCTTGAGATACTTAATAATAACTGTGTACCGATTAAGGTAACATGTAAGTATCTTGTGAAACTGGATCAATAAATTTTATATTATCTTTATCTTATTTTGTATTGTATTCAATAAGACAACGAGTAATAGAATTAAAGGTCATATCTGTAAATTGATAACTCTATGTGAGAGATGAGGTATTCACGACTATTACCGACGTTGGCCGAATCGTTAACTGATTTTAATCGTACTGTACTGTATTTAGTTTTAGGACAGCCAATTTGTTCCTATACTTTTTACCTACCGCTAGTCTAACCTCTCGGAGCGGTTGTAGCCTAGTGGGTAGAACATTGGACTCGGAAGCGGGAGGCCCAGGTTCAATTCCCAGTTCGGGCTTGTATACCACTCGCTAACGGTGAAGGAAAACATCGTGAGGAAACCTGAGTGTCTGAGCTATACACATACCTCAGCGCTTGAAATCGCCAATCTGCGGTGGGCACGCGTGGTGATTAAGCCCATACTCTCCTTCTGAGAGAAGACCTGTGCCCTGCAGTAGGACGTATAAAGGCTGCTTATGTAACCTCTCCAGGTGGTCTTAGGACCTTTCTTTCTCGTTCCAGTATGGCACCATTTCGGACCAATTTTGGATCCATGCTGATTTAATTTAGCATTTTTAGAATGAGGTTCCCGTGCCTTGTTGGTCTAAGGGTTATCCTAGAGTATCCTATCCTCGGGGTAGTTTGGGTTGTAATAGGGTCCCGTTTGGCACCCTTCGGGTACAGAACCCTAAAAACCTAACGAGTGTATGCTACCGTGAGAGAAAAGAAAAAGTCATGCAATTTAAAATGATATAATACAAAAAACCCCGCGTATCAACCAAAATCTTAATCAGAAAAAGTCTTCGACAGCTTATCGACCACGATTCTCGTGCGTTCCGTCAGATAATGGTCCACTTGGCCAAGCACTTTGACCACATGTAGCATTTTCTGCACACCTTTCTTGAACCTCTCCATCCGTTCAGCGCTCGAGTCCTCTAACGGAGACTCTCTAAAGCTGGGAAAGGGCATCGCCGTACCAACTCTCGGTGGGGCAAACGGAGTCCTAGCTGAAGGCGTCAACCTTGGAACGTTCAGCCTTGGTACATTGAGCCGCGGAAACTTGAACTTCGGAAAGTTAATTCTAGGAATCGCAAAGCCTTGTGGAGGTGCTGCTAGGACGGGAAACTGCGTGTCTCCATGTGCTGATTGGTCCGTGTCGCGTGATGGATGGAGAGGTTCGACGAGGATGAATTTGCCATCTTTGACGGCCTTGGGAATGCCGTTGTGGATGAGTTTGCAGAAGGAGTCCACGTCGAAGTTGTCTGTGTGAAGGAGGGCGGAGGTTGCGGTCCTTAGAAGCGACGTCCCGACGGGCGGGCCCTGAAAATGTAGAGAAAGTGTTTTCTGAGAATTATTGGTTTCCGTGAACTCGTTATTATGACAATAAAACCAAGTTCTTCTTTCAGTGCCTCTTTACAATTTTAGGTTAGCTATGAACTATACAATTCGGCATACTCCTCTGTTGGCCAGTTCAGTTTGTTCTCGGATATTACGGAGTCATGATTTTAGTATTGGCTATGATGTTAACTTTAGAAATTATGCTTAATAGATAATTTTATAAATATCATCAAAAAAAGAGTAGTAATTTATGTGTACAATTTTGCCTTTCATTGTACTTACATAATAATAATATGTTATGCGAATACAAACTAAAGCAATTTATATACATTTGAAGGGTATTATTGATATCATGTATTAAGTAACCTTATTATTTTAAATATTTTTTTTATTATCTACAGTTCCTCTCTATGAGATGCCCTATATCATACAGTATGTCTTACAAAATAAGTGTAAGAGTACACTATAGTTAATAAAATATAACCTGACAGGGACGCCAGCGCGTAAAGTTCCATATTTTATGACAATTAAATGCATACAGGACAATGTCATAACTTATTAGTGTTAACATAGGGTACCGGATCGGACCTAACTTATGTGCACTGCTGTGCAGTGCACTCCAGGGCACAGGCCTTCTCTCAGAGAGAGAGAAAGAGAGAGAGAGAGAGAGTATGAGCTTAATTACCACGCGTGCCCACCGCGGATCGGCAATTTCAAGCGCTGAGGTATGTGAACACCTCAGACACTCAAGTTCCCTCAGGATGTTTTCCTTCACAGTTAGCAAGTGGTATTCCTACTACAACTGTATACCGACAGGCGTCGTCGCGTCGACGGTAGTCGCCGACATGTCAGCGTCGAACAGGCCACTGCTCCCTAAATAAACATTTCCACAACATGGGACTGAGAGGAAACACCCGCCCACGTGACCATTCACTGTGAAGGCGTGGAAAAGCAACGGACCGCCATCATTGGGAAGCTGGGATCCCTTCAGGAGGCCTGTAGTGAAATCAGAGCACTGCTGGCCTTCTGGAAAGAGATAGGCTGGCTGGAGTGAGCTCACAGCTTTGCTACGTACAATGGCCCAACCATGAGGCTAAGTGCGGAAATCTCAGGTGTAACTAACTAACATGTCAGCGTCGAATATCCGCGTTGACGGTCGCAGCTGGGACTGTCGTTTGCAACGTGCGGCCCGTGTAAGCGCCTTAGAAAACAAAGTAGTAGGTCATGCATGCATTCGAACCCACGGTATCCCGAATGTGAGGCCAGCATTTTAGCGCTGCGCTACCTCCGCTATGACCGAACTATAGTACACTATATTTTTTATTTCGAGTATTGCTCAAGGATATTGGCATAAGTTACTATACATACATTTCCACTTATGCTTGTAGTTTGAAACTCTTGACCGTTCCCCATATTTTTTTAAATCAATTTGAAAGATCACTATCACATTTTTTACACTGTAATGAATGAGTCTCCGCAATCTTTGCACTTCTAGCAATCTGACACTGGAATATCAAGAGTCAAGACTACCCCCATAGTCGCCCGTAACTCAACTGAATAAAGTGCACACGTGTAAAGGTTGATGTGTTGTCGACCACTCTTTTATTTTTGTTGCAAAGTCGTCCTTAACGTAAAGGTCGCTGTGATGTCAAGTACTCGACAGCAAATCTTTGTCTCTACTCTGTTAGGTGCCGGTGACCTTGCTACCAAAATATAAACGGGGAAACTAATAGAGTCGTATCTTGGAAATAGGACACAGTACACAGAAATTTCAACAATAAATCCTAAAACTAAACGTGAAGATACTTTCATGTCAAGTAAGCGTGAAGTCTGCCACGGCGTTCCTCAGGAAGTCTAATGGGTCCGTTACTTTTCATACTCTACGTTAATTATCTTCCCAAAGTCACTTCCCACCCAATGACTCTGTTTGCTGACATCAGTACTGTAACGATCCAACGTTACCAAGAAACTTCTTACGAATATGACCTAAACCAGACTCTACAGTCTATCATAAATTGTAATTATTTAAAGGTGAATTTAACTAAAGCTATTTTAATGCAATTTAGTCAAAGGTAAATTTTGTTATAAATTATGAAAATGGGAAAATAAAGCAAGTAGTGACTACAAAATTTTTAGGACTAACGGTGGACCGAAATCTAAATTGAAAAGCGCATATTGCGGGACTCTGCAAAAAGTTATATTAGCCTTGACCTTGTGTGTACTAAATAATCTTGACTTTAAAACTGTTTTATTAAGACATACCTAGGCATTTATTATTATCTTCTGACTGATCTTGTATTTACTGATGATTATTATTTCATTTTTGACATAAATGTAATGGAAGGTTTGTGATATTGATACATTTTAAAGACAACTTATGGTGCTGTCTCAAAAATTTTGTAAGTCCCCATGGACACAACATACACAGGACATTTAGCCTTTCAACTCATGTTTGACAAATAAATAATCTTTATCTTCATCTTTATCTTTATCTATGTGCCGTCGACTAAAACGCTCCAATTAGAGTTTGTGTTTTAGAACTAATTTTGTTTTATGACTTTTATCTTATATTAATGATTTTCGAAATATCAGGGTTTACATAATCTCAATAAATTCGCGTTTTACGTACTTTGCCAGTATTGCAGCCTCCGGTAAATTATTATCTGACATAGAATAATGTCTATTCTATTTATCAGATATGGTTTCAAGCATTTTATCCACATTTTGTCTAACAGCAAGCGCCTCTATAAAGAAGAAAAACGTAACACTGGTTTTTTTAAACAAAATGGATGTTTGAACAAAATACTTTAAAAGTCGTAGAAAGAAAGTTGTAGGTGACAAACTCTAATAGACGTGGTTCAGGAATTTTGTACCTATCTTTGAGATAACCTTGTAAATACAGTAAATACAGTGTAGAGTGCAATTTATTATTGTGCACCAGCGTGCACAACATATAACTTTTTCGTACGGAAATGTCTTGAGCAAGTACAGACAAAAAATGCGATTTCGGACAAGTCCGCTTTGCCTTTTTAGCTCGGTACTGGAGCCAGAAAGTCAAGTCTACTCCTTTCTGAAATAGGACAGATGAAATAAATGCTATGGATTGTTCGGCCCCACGCCACGGCGGGACTAACGTCTAAGATGAGCGAATAACCATTTAACGAATTACGTTAAAAACGGACACTTTTTAGGGTTCCGTACACGAAGGGTGCCAAACGGGACTCTATTACCAAGACTTCACTGTCCGTCTGTCTGTCACCAGGCTGTATCTCATGTTGGCAGTTGATATTTTTACAAATGATGTATTTTCGTTGCTCAAAATAATAACAAATACCTACTAAAAACAGAATAAAATAAATATTTAAGGGGGCTTCCACAAAAGAAACGTATTTTTTTGGCGTATTTTCTCGATATTAATAACGGCAACAGGTAGACGCTTGAAGTAGGTATTCACAAAATATTAAGTTCTATATTCGCTTCAAAAGTAAATAATGAAATAAAAATAAAATAAATATTTAGGGGGGCTCTCTCTCTCTGAGAGAAGGCCTGTGCCCTACAGTGTGACGTATATAGGCTGCTTATGCTTATGCTTAGGGGGGCTCCCATACAATAAACGTGATATTTTGCCGTTTTTTCTCGATCTTTGTGTCTAATTTTGTATAGATAAGCGGAACCCTTGGGTCGCGAGTCCGGCTCGCACTTGGCCAGTTTTTACATACGTTTGCATCGTCATCCACACCGCAGTCGATCGTCAGCCTCATCGGCACTGGAGCAGCCACACACGTCTGCCCGACCTGGAACATTCACCACGGGAAGATTAGACACCAATCTCACCACACTTTCACTTATTGCGTCAACTACAGAGAACAGAGATACGAACCACGAGTACGAAAACGGTTATCACCACGTACCGAAACATCTTATCCGTTTTGTGGCAACGACATCTTAAAACTATCGACGGAGAACGATTGTCGAGGCACGTTTATTGGACATTGCTTCCTTGCTCACCGTTGCTGTGTCAGCAACACTTTTGTCGATGCACGCCGGCCTACTTTGTCACCATCGCAAGGTTGATCTCCAATGTTGCGACAGTGGGGAATCACATACGAATTGTCGCGTCCGATGTGCACAGATCTCCCTTATCGTCGCGCAATATAATAATTTATCTGCTGGACCATGCGGTGGTTAGTTGGAGGCTGCTATGCGTGTAGCCTAGTGTTGTATCTGATAGTTAAGCGTTATTACGAGAATGAACTTAAGAACTCTGCTGGCGATTGCAGTTTCGGTCACGATTGTTGTGATTGTCGGCGAGGTTTGCTATTTGTGTTGTTTTTGCATTTCTGCACTTGATTCGACAGTAGGGCCGGGCCACCTTAGCATTTTTTATTGCAAAGTCGTTCTTAATGTAACTGAAAAGAGTGCACGTACTTCAAGTTTAATTGTGCTATCGGCTGTACCTATATTTTACCTACTGGAGTAAAGTGCCTAATGTGCGTGCGGAAGTAATTTTTTCGTGCAGCACGCTCTGCCTGACTTCTGATTTATAACGAGGCTGATAATTATACAGGGTTAATTCTTAAATGCGAAATTACAAAATATGTGGGTTATAGTTTGTCATTCACACATTCTTTCTATGACTATTGAAATTTTTTTGTTCAGCTAATTTTTTTTAACAATTTTTCGGCTAGAGCTAACCATGTGTTTTAAATATAATGGATATTATTCTATGTACGCATTTTAAAAATGGATTTTCAAATAAAGAATTTATTTTAATAAAGTATCTTACGAAAATTTCACGAAAGTATCAGTAAATTTTCTTGCAATCTCTTTATTTACCCAGCTAGTTTAGTGCGCCATTATCATTGTTCGCATCGTAATTTGACGAAAAGAAATGATTCAGGACATCCTTCACATGTGTGTAAAATTGCATCTAAATATATTCAGTCGTTTATGCGGAATTGCCTTATAAACATACAACCTGTCACTTTAAACCATTAATAAGATTGCCCATCATGTCGACTACATCTAACCTTTCGATTCTAGGCCAGCATCCTCCTACGAGACTCGCTGCTGCAGCCCCGAAGGCTACAGGACTGCTTCACGAGCCGGCCTGAGGAACGGCCGTTGCTGTGGCCTCTCATCAGCTACTTCGGCAAGCTCAAGGATGCCTTCGTGCGAATGGCGGGCGTCGTCATGAAGCATGCTAGGGAAAGCCAACTAATCAATTAAATTACTGTCAATCGCTCATGGAATAATAGATCCCACTTTAAATTGAACCTTATCACCCTGAAACAAAGTCAAGCAAAACCTTGAAACCAATGACAAATTCTTACTACTCATGGCTGGTTAAGGGTTAAATAGCACGAGTAACCCCGTGACGGCTAGGCCGAAGGGAAAGTAACCTTTGCGAGGTTGCAGGCTGAGCGACGAGGCCAGAAAAGCCAGAGCTGATTGGCGTGCATCTATTTACAGGGTGTGGCGTAAAGAAGAGATAAACTGCAAACCGTTTCTCAGTATCGATAATTCTATAAATAATGAAACCACTCTCAGGAAGCAAAAAGTTTTTTTCACCTCACTAGCTCGTAAAAGCTCTGTTTATCATTCGAAATCTGCGTGGAAAATCGCACTTTATCCGCTAGCGTGGAAAGTGTTTTTAAAATTCGAATATTTTTATTCAATAAAGGTTTCGTACAATAAATTACATATATATAGAACCTCATTGGTTTCGTAATAGTTTATATTCTCTGCAGCCAGTCCATTGATTATTGAAATGCAAATACTTATTTCATGTCATGCGCCAGCCTCATTTAAAGAATCGCACTGGCCGGCAAGAAAATTAGATTTTAAAAAAAAACTTTAAAATTTTCTTCTCTTTATTGAATTCACTTTACTTCCATTATTTTGGTTTGTTTTTTGATAAAATCGAAAGAAATCATAAAATATGAGCGAAGCTAGCAGCGACGAAGATATAAATTAACAGTAATTTAATATTTATTAAAACTGTTTTTCTTGCACCTAACATTTTCCTCGCTTTAGTGAGGTGAAAAGTTGTGTGTTGCGCTCGGCAGCAAAGTTATTTAGCGTCTCGTACCTTTGAAACCCTCGCTACGCTCAGGATTCTATATTTGAACCACTCGCTTCGCTCGTGGCTCAATCCTAGAATCCTTCGCTTGCTCAGGTTTCAATACAAGGTACTCGCGCCAAAAATTAACTTTGCAGCCTTGCATAACAAATAACTATTTTTTTATTTATTTTACACACTTATTATCAAAGATAAACTTGCATACGTATGGTTAGTAAAAAAATTACTGATAACATTATTAGAGTTACTAATTGTATTAGATTTTAGGTTATCAATTCATTACGCTGGACTTAGTATAAAGATGCGCGCAACAGCTCTCAGCTTTTCTGTCCTTGGCGTTCGGCGGGCAGCCTCGCAAATATCACTCGGCCTGGCCGTGGTGGGATCGTTTGTGCCCGATCCGTGGAGTTCGGCTTTAGATCTCGTAGATTTACTATTGCAAGAATATGATTAGTAACCACCATACTTGCGAAGAAACGTTTACAAAAGCAGACAAAGAATTTTAAGGTATACTTACCAGAACACATCAGAGGTTACGTAATTTTTTTGTTCTGATTTTATGCAGAACACCAGTAAACTTATTTATTAGATTTCTATCTACTCGTAAAAGGATGTATGTGTTTAGCTTCACATTAGCCTTAACCCTTAGCTTAGCTTAACCCTGTTTAAATTGCACAAGTGCAAAACAAACTTTGTTTAATTGAGTAAGAGACTTTAATTTATTTACTTGTATTTTGTAATTTAATATTTTTTTGATCAAAATTATTGTTATTTTATTTCGATTGATTTCTTTAGCTACCTATTGTTTAAGAAATATTCTACGTCTTTTTCAATATATTAGAATGCTTTGGCAATCAAGGTAAATGAAAATTGTATACCACTACTTAGATATAAGAAACTATGTGTAATTCTTTCATCTGGTTGTGCAATAAAGTATTTTTTATCTATCTATCTCAATGGGTATTTAATCAAATAATAGTGATTCATAACATACAAGTAGTATTAATTTAATAACAAAATCCTTAAAATTATATTACAACAACAACCTTTTAAACCTCAAATACTCAGCAGTAGTCAGAGAACCCTTTCTCTTTAAATCCAAGAGTTTATCAATCATACTCTCCCGCTTATCAAATATACTTCTTTCTTTACCCAACAAAGGAAACTTTAGGGGCCTATTTAGAGCTTTTTCTAATGGTGTTTCTCTGTCAAAAATTGTTTTTCTATCAAAAATCGATTTCCGAAACGGACTACCTAATGTAGAGCTTGACAATGACCCTGGCATTCTTAATGACATTTTGGGAAGTATAGACTTTGGCAGAACGGGTGGAAGTATAGGGGGCGGTAACAAAGGTGGAAGCAGAGGCAATGGGGGAAGGAAAGGTAACTTAGGAAGTAACGGAGGAAGTAACAAGGGCAATAAAGGAGGCAGTAAGGGAAGCTTAGGTACTATTGGAGGAATCATTGGGATAGAGCGAGCTAGAGGCTTAAGGTTGGGTATTCCAGGCAAAGTTGGAGGAAAAGATAGCCTTGCTAATGCTGGCGAATTGGAGGGTGCTAAAGGAAAGAAATCTCTTGGTAAGCCTAAAAGTCCTGAAGATAACGAATTTAGATTTAACGCAGGCAATTGGTTTGGCGGGGGAAATCTGAACGGAGAATGGGGTATATCTAAACTTGGCACCTTTAAAGGTGAATTAAAATGTACTAGTTGCGGCGGCTGGTAAGCTGGAGCTGACTTCGGTGGGCTGATGTTGATGAATACTGGAGCGTGATGAGAGTACTTCCTGAAGACCACTGGATTTGAAGACTTCTTCAAGTCGCCAGCGAAAAGCCCAAGTTTGATGCCCTTCGTCGTATGAAGCTGGAATGTAAGTAAGGTTTACTTATATTAGTGTACGATAATGCACGCGTTATGTAATTGAAGAAATAAGTTATCAGGAGATTGTGATAAGATTTGTTTATCAATAGGGAAGGGTGTTCAAACGTTGTTAAGTTAGTATATGTCTTAATAATACACGTTGAAATAAACACAAAAGGTTAGTAAGGCTGGCTTCTCCGAGCGCACAGATTTGTATGGGACTTACTGCGCTGCGCGATCGAATAGTTGGGGAAAAAGAAGGCATTTTTTAAATTACAGGAATACAAATCCTTCAAATAGAAGTTTGACGACCGGCGTTGCTAACACATTCAGTGACAGTCATTTTGGTATATTTTTTGTTATCCGAATCTCAGTACAGCTCAAATAAAACCGTATCTAGTGATAATTTAGACTCATGTTCGCGATTTTTTTTACGCTATAAAGTTTAAAAAATAATGACCGACGGCCCTAGATAAGACATTGAAAAGTAAAATATTATATTCCTTTCAGATTTTAGATACTGAGCGTTAGAGAGTAAAGTGTATTTTAAAACACCTGACTTAGGGGTAATGTCGAAGAACCCAGCCTTAAGGCGTTCTAAATGTTTGTGAAGGTTTCTTGGGAAGTTTTAATATTTTACGTGTAAGTTTAAGTACGAATAAGTGCCCTATGGCCTACGAGTATTTACGCACGGTACCTACAAAGGTATATTGATACAATACCTACAGTTTTGTTTCAATTGAGCTTCCGATCTTGTTCCGTAACTGTCTATATTAGACTGCATTGACTTATGACTGCCTCGTTGGTCTAGCGGCATCACGTCTGATAACCATGCCGGAGGTCGTGGGTTCTATTCCCACTGGGGCCGCCGTAAATTTGTACAAATAGCCGTGTTCTGGGTGTATTTCAGTGTTTCTGATGTCCTTGACTGATTATCATAGCACAGGGTATCCTAGTTTGGGAAAAGGACCAGTGATTGTGTTGTGTGGAAGTTATTATTATTATCTATGAATATACACTATTACAGCCCACTAGCTGTTGTCCCCGACTTGAAAATTAATCAATGTAAATTTTGGTGCGAAAGAGATCGGCAGTCACTGGTCTCTGCCTACCCCTCTGGGATACAGGCGTGAGTTTATGTTATGTTATGTAAATTTTGGTGTGTATTTTATTTGAATAAAAACCGGCCAAGTGCGTGTCGGGTCACGCGCAGTGTAGGGTTCCGCAAAAGGAGTGGTTTCTACCTGCTTCGCAGAACTAACAACTTCATCAAAGTAATTTTCAATTAAATTTGTACGAAAGTTTCCTTTCATAAGTTAACTTGTAAAGCCTACTTTTTTTACTGATCGTCTTTGTTTTAGGCTCAAATTGTTGCTGACTTGTCCAGAGAATTTTTTCTCAAATTTTTGATATCATTCCCCGTTTCTATAATCGAGCGCCAAAATCAAAAATTCGGAAAAAAAAATCGTTTTTTTCACTACTTCGGCCACAACTTATTTCGTTTTTTACTTTCACGAACAATTCTTATTTGCACCTTACAGCTGTCGTGAATACGCGTATTTTAAGCTTTATTTTAATATCATATCTTCACAACTCTCCGAGATATAAGGGGATTGCACTTTTTCGTGAAATTGGTGCCTACACTAGAGCGAATGTAAATACATCTCCAATGTCAAAACGCATTAAGCTAAAAGTGACTCGATGTAAAAAAATACAAAGTTTTGACGATTTCTTGAGTCATTGATTTTGATGTACTAAAGAAGACATATAAAAACTTATAAAATAACACCGTAAAAATATTTTTTTCGGGTTTTTCGGGGTCACAGAAATTACAAAAAATAAAGTTAGGTATTTAAATAAACACTTCATACATTATAAGGCGTTACGTGCAAGTTGTGACGTCATGGTTTGAGCCCGATTTGTGTGGCGCGTTATCGTATCACGTGACTATATTCTTTATTGCAAATCATAAATTATAAAATTAATTACACAGCATTGTTACAAAGGCGAACTTATCTCTAAGAAAGATCTCTTCCAGCCAACCTAAGCACAGGATGTTTAAATTTAAAATAACGGGAGGAAGGGAGAAATATTTATAACTACATAAATAAGTAATAATAAGATAATCTATTATTAACTTTTCATACGCAAAAATTATTCGTAGAAAAAAACATTACCACATTTATATATCTTTTAAAACATTTTTATCGCAATTCTAAAATGGGGTGCCTCAGAATTGCGCAGGTCAGAAATAATAACCCTCCAACTTGAAACAACTCTAGAGTTCTTTTCTCCATTTTTTCTCCGAAATGAACATTTTAAAATGGACACCTAGTTCGACTTTTATCGTTTCTGTGTTACTCTGAATAAAAACATTTTGATTTTTATTCTTGATTTTAACCTTACATTTCGTCATACAGACCGTATCTAAAGAAAGTTTATATCCATAGAACTTTTACATGGCACGTAGTATTGCTAAATAGGCGAGCCAGTATTTTTGCTGATAAAGCATAACGTGTCTATAACTATGTAACAAGTACTCACAAATACAAACAAAGTAGTCACGATCAAACTGAGAGACTTAAATATCACTGTTTTGCCACAGTTATGCACAGCCATTATATAATACTTTGAGTGGGCATTTGAAACTGATGCAATGTTTTGCGCGGCTTATATTGTCTCTTCTTTAGAGGTAGCTACCGTTGTCAACTGCTGGGTGTTCGAAAATAGCGTTTATTCCAAAAGCGTCAAGAGCCGGGCTCTGATAAATGTTGACTGTACCTGCTAGCGTTATCTTGTAATCAAGTCGTAAATAATAATGTATGGTCTTCGAAGCTTATCTTCATGAATGGGCTATTGTCAACATGGAGTCTTTGTTGTTGAATATCAAAAGATATCTATCTTGACCACTGATTATCTTAAATCACCACATCATTAGACTTCACTTCATGTCTCCTAAGCTCTCCAATTTTTTCATTTACTTAAATCTGTCAGAAAATCGACAAATATGGCTATCAGAGAAACTCTGTGGAAGAAAATATAATAAATATAAATTTAATAGTTTAACTAATAAATAATCACGATTAGACCCGTTAAATGTATAACTTAATAGTTATCTAGTCCCTTTTTAGGGTTCCGTACTCAAAGGGTAAGGGACCCTATTACTAAGACAGCTGTCCGTGCGTCCGTCCATCTGTCACCAGGCTGTATTTCATGAACCGTGATAGTTACACAGTTGAGATTTTTTGAGATGATTTATAGTAAAACATAGTAAAATAAATATTTAAGTGGATCTCCCATACAACAAACGTGTTTTTTTTTGCCATTTTTTGCTCCATATTAATAATGGCAAGAGGTAGACGCTTGGAATATTCAAATGTTGTATAGAATATGGGTCCCCTTCGTGCGTGAGTCCGACTCGCACTTGGCAGGTTTTTATACTGTAACAGTACTGTAATGGAATTCAAGATGTATTTCGAGATCATAAACGGAAGTTCAACTCACACAGGACTAAGGATATAAATTACCAGGAGACGGGCAGCAGCGTCTTCCTGAGATTCCAACCGCATACTGCGATCGCCAACCCGCCTGCCAAGCGCGGCGATTATGGCAAAACCCTTTATGATTAGGGAAAACCATGAGACATGCCTGGGCCATAGTTGCAAAGCTGCGAGATTAACAGGTACCTAGGTTATCTCTTTCCAGAAAACCAGCAGGGCTATGTTGTGACTACAAACCTCCTTAAGGGATCCCAGCTTCCCAGTGATGGCTGACCCTCGCTTTTCCACGCTCTTACCATGAATGGTCACGTGAGCAGTTTTTTCATCTTCTTTGAGGCACCCCCGGCAAAGCGGGCTGTCAGCTAGTCCCATAGTGTAGGTAACAGAGTACCGATGGAATGTATTCGATGTATTCGGTGTACCGATGTATTATTTGGGTACAGCACCGCGCTTGATAACGTTTTAAGCAACATTGAGCTCAACCGAGTTGCAACCCTAAAACATAACAGCAGCCTTGCACAACTGCTTCCGATATATGCTATATAATCTACTTAGAGGTTCGAATAAAACTCAGATTACACGTACTTTGATGAAATCTAGTAAAGGCAACCCAAAAATTTCCAAATAATAAATTGTAGTTTAAATGGTCCTTCTTCTTCTTTCGTATCAAAAACCGTCAACTCCTCCTCAGATGACTGCCTCTTCTCTAGCGTTAACCGCTAGCTTGACTACGAAGACCGAGGTCGTGGGGATTCTCGCTGGAAGGCGCCTTACATGATTTGTACAAATGGCCTCGGTCTGGGTGTATTTCCATATTTGTGATGTCTTTGCCTGGTTACCATAGCACAGGGTATCCTAGTTTGGAACCAGGACAAAGGATTGTGTTGTCTGGAGTCATTTATTTTTATTTCTTTATATTTCAGATATTCTGCTTCCAAAACCAAGCTACGGCGATTACACTCGA
Organism: Yponomeuta evonymella; assembly: GCA_963969515.1. Lineage (NCBI taxonomy): Eukaryota > Metazoa > Arthropoda > Insecta > Lepidoptera > Yponomeutidae > Yponomeuta > Yponomeuta evonymella. The sequence goes on from OZ018363.1 coordinate 4,952,385, forward strand.
TGACGCCTACATGAGATGCTGCCCTCTACACTCTGGAGCTTCAATGCAGACATAGAGATGGTCCGAATATCCAGAAGAAACAGTGAGAATCAAAACATTAAAGAATGGGCCTAATGTCACACGTGATTAGGTTACCAATCTTCGGGAATATAGCTTAGCTTGACTGCCTCGTTGATCTACCAAAACAGAGGCTATGGGTTCGGTTCCCACTGGGGGCCGCCATACATTTGTACAAATGGCCTCAGTCTGGGTGTATTTTTATGTTTTTGACGGCTTTGCTTGGTTGCCACAGCACACGGTATCCTAGTTTGGGGAAAGGTCAAGTGATTGTATTGTGTGGAAGTTATTATTATTCTCAAAGATAGGAAATCTGATCCAGTCAAAGAGTTGCCCAAAACCAGGTGTACTTAAAGTGCATGAGTAAGGGACCTAAGAACTAAGACTCGAAGAACTGATGGCCGTTGGGGTGATGGCCGTTCTGACCTGGCGACCGCGGTCGACGCAGTGGGTAGGCCTCCCACCAGATGGTCTGGCGACCTAGTTACGTTGGCGGGGAGTCGCTGGATGCGGGCGGCACAAGACCGGGAAGCTTAGAAAACCATGAGGGTGGCCTATGTCCTGCAGTGGGCGTCAAATGGCTGATGATGATGATGATGAAGGGACCTAAGCGATTTTATTCTTAAACTTAGGTATTCAGGGTGCTTAGGTATTTATATTTGGAATTTTGGGTAATTAGAGGGATTTCAACAGACATAAAAAATTGCATCATCGAAAATTTCATAGTTAGACCTGAGATTTCCGCACTTATCCTCATAGTTGGGTCATTGTACGTAGCAAGCGCTGAGGTATGTTAACGCCTCAGACACTAGAGTTTACTCGCAATGTTTACATTCACAGTTTGTTAGTGTTACTGCTACTGCAACTTCACAAATGTAAATACTTAGTAAACAAAGTCGTTGGGACATGCCGGGATTCAAACCCACGACCTCTCGAATTTGAGGCCAGCGTTCTCGTTTCGTGGTAACACCGGTCTAAGTTACATAGTTAAGAGGGGTTGAAAGTAGCCCGAAATGTGTTGTGTACACGTTAGTCTTCGTCGCCTATTTTACCACATAACTTGGCTTGACACGCTGCCGTGTCGTTTTCGTTTCTTTCTCATGCAATAAATACCATGAAAGAATTCGGTAAGAAACTTTTTTTTTCAGAATTTTCCTGGAAAACTGTGGAAAGCTGAACACTGTTCTCAAAAACTGTTAAGAATTCAAAACGGTATATATAATTGCAGATAATTATATAGTTTCTATTTGATATAAGAAAATCTGTGCTACACCGACCGTTTCTGTAATTTAAGTGAAAAACTTAAAAGTGGGATCTCCTTTGTGAGTCCTGTTGTGAAACCGTATAAAGAGACCTTTATTGTCTACATTAGAGTTTCAAAACGAATCGTTAACAATTGACTAGGAATTCAGCAAAATTGTAAAAGTACTAAGAAAATTACGTCAATAAAGAACCTAGATAAAAACTTAACTCAGATTAAAACTGTATCTCTCTCCATAATACATTACATTTTATCTACTTATGATAGAATAACTTGCTATTTATTGCTGTTTAGAAAATTATAACATTTATTTGCCTTTTTATCTTTGACCATCATAAAACAACCCAAAAGTTGCTCTAAACGAATAAGGATAGCGCTAAAATGACTGTCTCGTTACCAACTTAATCTCTGTAGCTGCCGAGTGATTAAGAAAACTTCAAGAGAATCCTAAGAAGGAATGCGAATTCACCACTATCAACACGTCCGATCTTCCAAGAGAAACATATTGATTTCTCATTGTCAATCGATTGCAACGATAGCAGTAGTTATCTCATTACGAAAGTCCGTGGTGCAGTCTCTTTAAATATCAAAGCTAAGTAATCTGTAGACACAGATCCGTTTTCAATTGTGCTAGGCATAGTTGTAGAAGAATGGGGGGGCGTCATATATTTTGGTCCTCCCTGGGGATCGTCTTGCTCGCCTCCACATACGTTTTCGCTTGCCTCGAGAAAGAGCTATGTTTGGTACGTTTTAAACTGAAATGTGAAGTTACAGTAGCAATACCACTCGCTAGCAGTGAAGGAAAACATCGTGAGGAAACCCGATACCTCGCATACCTCGGCGCTTGAAATTGCCAATCCGCGATGGGCACGCGTGGTGATTAAGCCCATGCTCACTCTCTGAGAGAAGGTCTGTACAGTGGGAAGTATATGAACTGAATACAAACACCCTGATATGTCATCATCGTCAGCCAATGTTCGTCCACTGCTGGACATATGCCTGCCCCAGTTCGTTTAGCATGCACCATCCCGCTCTCGTACGCTACGGGAGCTCAGGATGGGGCAGGCCGTCTCTAGAGGAAAAACTTTCTCCAAGTCGGCATGCTAAGCAATCAGACACGCCACAAAAACGTGCAGCCTATGGCGGTGTTTTGACTGTAATCGCCACGCTGTAATTCTTGAAAGTTCAAAATACATTTCAAGAATCGGCAGGCGGGGTGCAATATTTTACCAACTCAAACTTTGACATTGAGAATATCTATATTATTAAAAATCATAGTGATTTTTAAACGAGTGCCTTGAAACTAAAAACTGATATTGCCATCAGATATGATATAATAAAACTCACAAGGAGGCTATACTTTTGGTTGCATGTTCAAGGTTGGTTCCAAATTGATTTTTCTGTTATTATCATGACCATGTTTGTTACAGCTGGAAGCGTTACAAGAGATGAAAGACTGCAAGAAGACTGTCTTGGCATCGTAAGTGTACCACAAATTAAAGTACAGTTATCACGTACAAATAAATTTACCGTAACAGTACTTAACAGTATCTATCATTATTATATTCTTTTTATTGCACTAACCCGTGCTGAGGACAATTTTAAAAACCTATTTAGAGGCTAAAATATTCCACCCACCCAAACCGCGACCTCTGGCTAACCGTGCCAGCGCTGTTCCAACTGAGCTAATGGGCTAGTGCGGGCATCGGCGAAATTTCGAGCTCCTTTACAAACTTCAGGTTCAACTGCGGGTTGAAGTCCTGGTATGGGTGGAATTTTTAGCCACTAAATAGGTTTTTTAAAATCTATTATTATGTTACAGGTTGCTCGCGCCCAAACTAGGTAAGTTTTACATCGAGAAAATATTTGTCTAACATAGAAACCTAAACTTTAGCCGTACACACTACGGCGTTTGTAAGTAACAAAACTTGTAAAACAAAAATTTGTTCAGTATAGTAAGTAGAATCACACTCAATCATTATAAGATTACATACAAACATCAAATTTTGTCTCTCTTCTCATTTTAAAACTATTTTCCAGAAAAACTCTCCTGTAAGGGCCTCCCAGCCCCCCCTGCGGCCCCGCAGACGATCCTGCTGCAGCCGGCAGCCGCACCCGCACCGCCTCCCGCGCCCGTGTACTACCCCCCGCCCGCACCCATTGCACTGCCGCCCCCACCTCCTATAATGTACGCACCACCGCCCCCACCGCCCGTGGTGTACGCGCCGCCGCCTCCGCCTCAGTACGTACTCCCGCCACCGCCGGCGCTGCCACCTGTGTGCTACTCTGCGCCAACGCCCCCTCCCATGTGCTTCGCTCCACCACCGCCACCACCACCGTTTCTACCACCACCATCACCTCCTGTAGTCTACCAGCCTCCTCCTCAGTATCTGCCCGCTCCGGCTCCGCCGCCGGCGCCAGTGGCCATCAGCATCCTGCCGCCGTCACCGCCGCGGGCGCCGTGCGCGTACTCGCTTCCACCGCCCCCACCTCCAATGTACGGGCCCCCGCCTCCGGTGTACGCGCCACCGCCTCCGGTGTATGCTTTCCCACCTCCGTCTTACGCGCCCCCACCTCCGGTGTACGCCGCGCCACCTCCAGCGTACGCGCCGGCCCCTGCTCCATGCGGGGCGCCCCCTGCGATACCTATGAACGCGTTCTTGGTATCGCCGCCGGTTCCTTGCTCTCTGGACCCTAAGCCGCTGCCGCCCCCCCAACATCAGCCGTGCTACTCCCCCCCGCAGTCTTGTTCCTGTTACTACTGAACGGCCCTAGCATAAATACGAATATAAAGTATAAACGTGTACATATTGATATAATATTTTAAATGAGGATAATATATTGAGTGGACTGGGAACTCTGTAGAACGTGAACGTTGTTTTTTTGGTGCTGGACTCTGTATTATTGTGCCGCAATACGTTATTTATTACAAAACTTCTCATTTATTTATTTTAATGGATCTATTTATCATGTTATGATTTGTTCATTGTATAATATAGTAAACCGTATTTATTATCAGTGTATTTATTAACCAAGAACGCGTTCTTGGTATCGCCGCCGGTTCCTTGCTCTCTGGACCCTAAGCCGCTGCCGCCCCCCCAACATCAGCCGTGCTACTCCCCCCCGCAGTCTTGTTCCTGTTACTACTGAACGGCCCTAGCATAAATACGAATATAAAGTATAAACGTGTAAATATTGATATAATATTTTAAATGAGGATAATATATTGAGTGGACTGGGAACTCTGTAGAACGTGAACGTTGTTTTTTTGGTGCTGGACTCTGTATTATTGTGCCGCAATACGTTATTTATTACAAAACTTCTCATTTATTTATTTTAAAGGATCTATTTATCATGTTATGATTTGTTCATTGTATAATATAGTAAACCGTATTTATTATCAGTGTATTTATAAAACGTAATCATGAGTGACCTGTGTAATTATTATTATTATTAATCCCTTTATTGCACATAAGTAAAAAAAATACAATGGCAATGTAATCACTTGTACGCATTTATTATTGTATAATATTAGCATTTATGAATATGTTACTTGTTGACGTAGTTACCTACGATAGTATATAAGTGAAAATCACAATATAAGTTATTCATTTGCAATATCATTTGCAATAAATTGTCCTCAGCACGGGTTAGTGCAAGAAACATACTCGTAATATAATTATAATATACATGTTAAATATATTTTTTTTTAATGATTGTGTCGTTTTCATAATCCATACGGTGAAATAGTTTCATAGAAAACCGGCCAAGTGCGTACCGGGCCACACGCGGTGTAGGGTTCCGTAGAAGAATCGGCCTTTTATCTGCTTTTCAGAGCTAACAACTTCATAAAAGTAATTTTGAACGCAATTTGTACGATTTTTTCCTTTTATAGATAGATAAACCCTTTATTAAATTGCCACAACAATGATAAAAAGTTAACAGGCATAGTATGGTAACAAAATTCAATATATGCAAATGATACCTACAACATAATCAATCGTAACAAGGAGGAAGAGGAGATTGCCCGTGTTAATTGACCAGTACCTACATACACTCACTATTAATCACTCACTCATAAATTATTGGCTGCCTGTAACGTACTATGACAATAAAAATGTACCCGAACTCAGCATATGCTTCAGGTAGGTACTGCAAAGCAATGGCTTGCAGCGCTGATTTTCAGTCGGGACCTTTATGAGACGCAACGAGGTCAACGGCAGAGCTGAGCTCTCTAACAAAAACCAACAACGTAGCGTTAATATCATGATAAAGACAAGTGAAAAGAATAATAATTATTACATTTATAATAATCACCATTACACTTATTTGTATAAGACCGGATTTTTCAATAGTCAGATAAAACTTAACTGGAGAATAAAACTGATGTTGTCACTGTCTTGTCGTATGATTTAGACAGCGATAGCATGCAATTTATTCTCCAGTTAAGTTTTATCTGACTATTGAAAAATTGGCCCTAAATCTCTTTCCTCGACCAAGTATAAACCCGTCATAGATGCGTGAAACGCATGCACGTAAATATTTAAGAAAACGCGAGAGTAACTTTTAGGAATCTGTTTTATTCGTCTTTGTTCCTTGACATAGTTCTTTTTCAATTTTCAAAATATTAGACATAATAATATAGAAAAAGTATAAAAGAAGTAAAAACATAAAAAAGGTTGGTTGGTCGGTCGGCAAAAATGCGAAAACTGTAGTTTAATCTAGATAATATCAATAATTCACTAAGCCTAACATGCAAATCAGTGCTAAGGTATAGCGTAAATTATATAAAATTTTCAGGAGACACAAGCACACGCTGGCAACATTTCTAAAATGATTTTCGAAACGTAGCTCCTCCATCCATTAGCACACCGAAGTTCTTCACTTCCACCACCCTTTTCATTGGTTCAACCATGATAGCTGTAACATTGGCGATGAGAGCTTGCACTGTGTTATGGATTTTATTTTTATTATTATTAAATCTTAATTGCACAAAGACAGTTTACAAAAGGTTTTTAATAAAACTGAATTTTAACGGATATTTACTCGTTTACTTTTCCATTTTACAATTTTCCGACGTTTCGGTACTTTTGCAAGTCCTATGGTCTGGGTAGACCGAGATGACAGGCGTCTTTTTAAAAGCATTAACTGTTAGTTTACTACCCTCGGCAAAAATTATTAAGTTACGTTCCAAAAATTTTTTTTTTTTCATTATTTTTGAGTTTATATAAAACGATTAGGTTGTAGATTGAATTTTAATTTCAATAACTAATAATCAGTATTTTTGTGTTTTTATAAAATTATTGTAGTGCCAATTTAAATTTAAAAATTTGCCAAAATATTTTTGGAACGTAACTTAATCATTTTTGCCGAGGATAATATGTACTACTCTTTGTCGTGACAACTTAAAAATAGGAAAAAATATCAACTGCTCCATATTAAAGTTTCCGCCTCGGTCAATCTACCAACCAGTCCTTCATCCACTGCTAGACATAGGCCTTCCCTGAGGAACGCCACTTCGCATAGAGCTCAGCGAGTTATGGAACGGGCTATGCTCGAAGTCTCTTTGGTGTGTCACGTCCGAGATGAGACAAGACGCCAAATAACTAAGGTGATTGGCATGACCGATAATTAGCAAGTTGCATAGGCAGTGGGCTGGTCACATCTACCAAAGAACCGATAGTTGATGGGATGCAAAGGTTCTCGAGTGGAGCCTATGAGTTGACAATCGCAGCGTAGGACGCGCACTAGCTCGCTGGACCAACGATTTGAGGCTGTTAGGTGACAGCGGGTGGATGAGTACCTACGGTTGAGGACAGAAAGGTAGGTACCGCCTGCGGTATTGAAAAGTATGGAAAAATTCAATCATTTTTCGTAATAAAATATTGATGGCCATTTTTGTTAAACATGGGATTTGTTACGCTGTATAGTTAACTTGGTACAGTCAGTAGCACATCAACCTGCACACGCGTGCGCTTTATTCACTTTTGTTAAGAATTACTTTGCAACAAAATTGTAAGGATTGCTGTACCCTAGCCGAAGCCTACTTGAGGCGTGAACGCTTCCGTTGGCCTATTTCACAATAGACGATATCCGTAACGATACGACATCTTGGGATTGGTGCTTTAATATGTCTGATTACCATGCCGGAGGTCGTGGGCTCGATTCCCAGTGGGGCCGTCATACATTTGTACAAATGGACTCAGTCTGGCTGTATTTTTACTGTTGTGATGTCAATAGGTTGCCCTGGTACCATTGTACAGGGTATCCTAGTTTGAGACCAGGACAAGTGATAGTGTTTTGTCGAAGTTATTATTAATAATATTACTATTTATTAAAAAAATTACTAAGGCCGTTGTGTTAAGGTTGTGTAGACGATGTATGATTACTAGCTCAATTAATTATTTTTGCAGTTATTGTCTATATTGTCGCCCTACAGTGGGACGTATATAGGCTGCTTATGTATTATTGTCTAATGTGAAAACGGTCATTGACAGAAAAAACCTACACTTAGAACAGCGAACACTAAACTGGCACAAAACGTCCACGCTCGAGGTAAATATCCAGCTGAGGGTGGTGGACTGTCGTATCTACGAACATATTTTTAACATTATTAAAGAGGAAATTTTAAAGAGGAACATATTTTTTTATTTAATCAATATCAGATCTATTTCATAATCTCCAATAAGTATACCGGATTATTTCTCAAATGCGCAATGGACATTGTCCTAAAAAAAAAGTTCTTTTTAAAATTAATTCCGAGAGCCTAGGCTGAATATTTCAATTCGGGCTGCTATAATTAATTCTTGAAGCGAAAAAAAGGAACCAGAGTTTACGAAACCGGAAGTACGTCATCAACTAAGAACCTACGAGCTATCAGTATCATGACTCGATAAAGAACTCTTTAAATAAACAAAAAATATACGCGTCGAATCGATAACCTCCGCCTTTTTTGAAGTCGGTTCAAAACTAAAAAGATCCTAATCTGTGCAAACTTAAAAGATATTTTTCTTTATAATATTTTTCACGGAATACCGATCTTGGCGTTTTTTACTAAAAAGTATTAAAACTACTTTCATTCGAGTGTGAAACGAATGTTACAAGTTCGAATTAGTCACACACTTATTCATAAAAATACAAGAAATAAGTGATTATGATTTATAATTGTTGCATTATATTTACTGATCATAAAATGCTAAAACAAGTGCGAGTCAAACTCACGCACGAAGGGTTCTTTACCTTTATCTAAACAACATTGAATATTTGAAGCGTCTTCATGTTGCCATTATTAATATCGAGCAAAAAACGCCAAAATAATCTCGTTTGTTTACCCTTTGGGTTCGGAACCCTAAAAATTATCTTGTACCCATAAAATGAAGTATCATTTGTACCTATAGTCAATATTTACGACAATGCCCATTCCTGAGACACTGCATTAAGAGTTTGTGTTTGGTCAACAGACTTTGCTCTATGAGTATATTCACAGATTTTTCAGGTTATATAATATTACTAGCTGACCAGGCAAACGTTGTTTTGCCATATTAATTAGCCTCTCAGACCTACCAAACATACACAAAAATTTTATAAAAATCTGTGAAGCCGTTTCGGAGGAGTTCGATAAAAAACACCGTAACACGAGATTTTTATATATTAGATAAAATTCGCGCTTTACACTATTAGCACAATTTGCAGCCCTTAAATAAAAATTACACAATGGTTTTAACATTATCTGTTATTTTCTATCATCTAACAGCGCCGCTCCAATGCAGAGAAACCGTGTGCAATTTTTTCTTGGAAAAACCAACAATTGAACAAAAACATTTCAAACTTGTAGAAGAAAAGTTGTTAACGAACTTTAACCGATATGTATCAGAAATTGCGCATTTTGGAAATAACTCTCTATACATAATGGAAAGGGCTATGCTCGGAATTTCTCAACGAGATCGAATCAGAGATGTGATCCGTAGACGAACGAAAGTCGTCGACATAGCCCAGCGGATTAGTAAGTTGAAGTGGCAGTGGGCGGGGCACATAGCACGTAGAACTGATGGCCGATGGGGCCGAAAAGTTCTCGAATGGAGACCACATATCGGCAAGCGCAGCGTAGGATGACCAGCCACAAGATGGACAGATTATTATTATTTTATTTTTTATTGCATTACAACATAAAGGTGCTGTTTTCTGGTGTGTACAACAAGGAATATTCTTAGGCTATCTTGTTATATTATTAAAGTTTTTTGCAAATGGACTCATGCTCAGCAATATGCCGCCCGGAGATGCGTGCAACACCGGTCGACGCTGATTTTCAGCATGAGCCATTAAGACAAAAAATAGGTTGACAAAAACTCAATCAGAAACGGCGTCGTAACGCTGGAGTGTTACAAAAGTGTTTTCAACACACCTGCTCGTAAAGTAGGTCTTATTACAGCGTATTTACACTGATAATGCAGAATATTACCCATGCCGTGCCTTTTACATTACATTATCGCACTAGTGCCTTTTCATTACATATCTTTTTAAATATTAGCAAGAAGTATTAATGTTTCGAAAACAGCTAAGTAGTTCGCCTTCGCCTTCGGCTCAGGCTTAAAAACCGACTCGAGTGTAATGACCAACATACCACACTTGTATCATAATGTACTATTATAAGTAGATTATTGACCAATATAAATTAGATCAGATATGAACAGTACATAAAAAAAAGATGTCCCAATGGCACTAGATTACAAATACAGGAAAGAGCCAATCCCGTGTATTTGATTTTAATTGAACAGCCGACAGCAGGTCGACATTTGGAACATTACTTTGGTGCAAGGACACGTGTAACGCAATGAAGCAGAGCGCACACATGTAGCTACTTGTCGATGTGCTGTCGTCTGTACTCGTACAAAATTTAGGTGAAATTGAGGCGTTTTTTTTTTGTATGCACTTTGGTCAATTGACAGCTGTTAACAGTAGATTAGCAGCGTTTTAGTGTACGAGAAACTGGGGGTTAGTCCGTCTATGCATTAGGTACATCGATTTTAAAGGATATTATTATTGATTATATAAATTGTGTACCGGGTAAGTGTACAAGGGCATGCTTAATGCAAGAAGCATTCTCTTCCAGCAAACCTTTGGTACTGAAGAGACTGGCGACGGGTAGTGCAGATGACCTCATCCAAGTGGCAGGAAGGCGCTGGATGCAGGCCGCTTCCAACCGCTCTTTTTTGAAAATCCATGGAGGAGGCCTATGTCCAGCAGTGGACTTCTTGTGCCTAAAATTAAATGGTGATGCTGATGATGACATAATATGTCTTGGTTAGTAGAAGTGTTGCAACTGATGAGGTGATGCTACATTGCATTCAAGTCAGATTGTTTAAATAATATCTTATCGGTCACATCTTTCAACGCTGATGCAATTGGAGATGCCTAATCACGTTTTGAGACATTCTTTTTATCGATCAAAATACATTTAAATATACTGGCACTAAAATAAATCCTATAAAACTTGCATTCGATTGTTAGAGAAGAAGTCTTAACTTGTGGTATTTTTTATTATAATTAAATTAGTGATTGTAAAGAATTAAAATGTTCAGGTTTCTCCTACAGCTTAGTGCATTAACAATAGGGGTGAACTATGTCTTGGCTACGCCAAATTGTCAAGCGATGCAGCAGTCACAGGTATCACTATTTTTTAATAAAAAAAGCCGACTTCAAGAAAAACACACTCTTAAAGAAGTGTTCGATGATTTTCTTATAGAGCTCATCAATAGAGCTTGACTAAATTTTATGGGACGACCTTGAGGTAACCCCAGTCTTTTTGTAAATAAATAAATAACTACCACACAACATAATCACTTGACCTGGTCCAAACTAGGATACCTTGAGCTATGGTAACAAGGCAAGGACGTAACAAAGATGAAAACACACCCAGACTGTGGGCATTTGTTCAAATGTACGGCATCCCCCAATGGGAACGGAATCCACGACCTCTGTTCTGGAAGCTATGCGCCTTAACGGCTAGACCGACGAGGCAGTCAATGTTACAATAAATCGCAAATCGTTAGATTTTTATTAAGCCTAGATGTGGTATCACACAGAGAGAAAAATGAAATTAACTGTCCGTAATTTGAGTTTTAAAAGGATTCGTTTACAATTAACTGACAGCTTAGGAATAAGATAACATTAAAAAAATTATGAAGAATATTTTTTTATAATCTCCAGTTATTTGCTAACGAATCCTTTTGAATCTTATAGGAGAAATTAAAAATACCTATTTCTCTATGACACAGCAAGTCTTAACTACATCATGATACAATAACCAGCTATTTATTCGCGCTGTCGTAAAAACAGAGTCACATCGGTCACGGTTTTAAAGAATATTGTGTTGCTTTATCTATCCGAAATCATCTATAAATTGCTCTATACTCATTAGGACGATCTTCCTCTTCCACGGTCCCTCAATGCTGAGGATCGCGACCACATGTACCTAGATTATAGGCAGTGTGGAGTGTGGACCGTATGATGTCCACAGCCGTCCGCCACTAATTAGGTCGATATAGTCTGTCAAACACTGCTAAAGCTACTGGCTTATTAGCCGCAACTGTAGGCACGTTAATGTTTCACATTAACAAATAGTAGGTCTGAATGATTAAGTTAGCCTCTAAGGTCGGCATATTGTATTAGATTAACAGTAGTAGGTTTGTCATTTAGAAATTAAATAGCCGAAAAATTATGTTGGTTGCGCTGTTTGTACCAATTGTGAAAGAAGAAAGACACTGTTTTTTAAACCTAAATGTAGTGGTATCTTGGTACAAATGTCGAGGTGAGATTGGAGACAATGACATATTATTGATAGATATAATTTAAAAAAAAAACCGAGTCAGGCCGGAATGCCTTCTCCCCCCAGAATTATCTTCATGATCATCATTCAGCCACAAGAAGTCCGCTGCTGGACATAGGCCTCCTCCATGGATTTCCAAAAACACCGGTTGGAAGCGGCTTGCATCCAGCGTCTTCCTGCCACTTGGACGAGGTCATCTGTCCATCTTGTGGCTGGTCGTCCTACGCTGCGCTTGCCGATATGTGGTCTCCATTCGAGAACTTTTCGGTCCCATCAGCCATCAGTTCTGCGTGCTATGTGCTCCGCCCAGATTTATATTGTAATGTTTTGTCAAAGCATAGCCGCTAATAAACTCTCTTTCTCCTTTTCAGCTAGCCAATCTGAATGAACGAATGAATCAAATGATCAGCGCGTTGTATTCGTCGCGTAAGTAAACAAACCTTTTTAGGGTTTCGTACCCGAAGAGTGCCTAACGGGACCCTATCTCTGCATTCGCTGACTGTCTGTCTGTCTGTCCGTCCGTTCGACCTGTAAAGTAATCTTATCTTTGGAACCGTATTAGGTGGCCAGTTGAAATTTTCACAGAATACGTGTTATTACGGCGGATTACCTAAAAAAGTGGGGTCTCCATACAATAAATGTGTAACGTGTTTTTTCGCCGTTTAAGGATTCCGTACCGCATAAGGAAAAAACGGAACTCTTACAGGATCACTTTGTTGTCCGTCCGTTCGTCCGTCCGTCTGTCTATCAAGACCCGTTATCTCGGGAACGCATGGAGTGAACGTATCAAGTTGAAGTAAAACCATACCAATCATCAGATCTTCAGTCTCTTGAAGTTTAAAAAAATAAAGCTTCTAAGTTAATGTAAAAAAAATGATATGCCGCAAAAACGTATATTTCGACACTCAAATTTTCGAAAATTTATAGGTTACTTTCCGTTGATCTAGAACTGTGAAATTTGGCAAGTAATATTGTCTTATACTACAAACGCTGACGCATGTGAACAACTCAGACACGCAGGTTTCCTCACGATGTTTCCCTTAGCGTTAGCGAGTGGTATTGCTACTACGCCGGGATTCGAACCAAACCTTATTAGCAAACAATTGCTTAGAGCCCATGAATATTAATCATCATGCAAAATATTCAGAGTCAAAAGTGAAGGGTTGATGACCTATATTCAAACGGCCTGATCTTAACTGTAAGTGGTGCACGTAACTGATGTATAGTGGACAAGGTTCTGAAGACAGAAGAAAGAGCTAAAACCCACTACGATTAAAATTCCTTATGTTTTTTTAGGGTTCCGTACTTACCCGAAGGGTGCCAAACGGGCCCCTATTACTAAGACTTCAATGTCCGTCTGTCTGTCTGTCTGTCACCAGGCTATACGATTGCGGAAGTATCAATTGCTGTAAGGGACACATACCCAATTTTTCAGGAGAGCAAAAAGAAGTTTTTTTTTCGCCAAAACTGCTTGTATCTTTTTTTTCTCTGATCGTATTTGAGTGATGTATAGGGAAAAGTTTCTTAGAATTCGTTGTTCTCTTTACCTATGTAAGTAGTTATAAGCTAAACCCTACAGTTACAGAAGTAGATGTCCATTACGCTAATGAAAAATTAAGTTCCTGTCCTTTAAACTACTGAAACTTGTGATCAAATCTAGGTCGAATATCTGTAAGTGACATGTAAAAACTTAAACATTGGGGGCATTATAGTGTAAGGGTCATAATAAAGTATTGAATCTAATGTAAGTATTCCAGTGGGCTACAGTATTTAAAACCTTAAAACCACTTAACTAGAGTTCAAAATTCTTATATCACTCATTATATCACGGCTGTAGTGCAAATTTCCTTTACTAGGCTTGATAGTACAATAGTAAGGGTTATAAAATAGTAATGCACGGTAATTAAGAAAAGTATTTTTATTTAAAAAGAGAAAATAATGCGTTAACACGAAAATACTTAAAAATGTCTGCAACTTAATTATTTTCAAGTACCTAATCAATCTTGGTCAGTGTCATCTTCATCTGTCTCCATAAGTTTATCAATAATTTTGGATTTATTGGGAGACAATAATACTCATGATGGAACCTTTTGGCTAATTAAATGACATGAATGAAATTAAATTAAATGAATGAAACGAAACGAAACGAAACAAAACAAACAAAATAAAATGAGATGAAATGAAATGGAAATGGTAATGAAATGAAATGAATGGAATGAAATTAAATTACGTAGTTTATTTTCACGAAATAAAATTAAATGAATGGAATGAGTGAAATGAGTGAAATGAGTGTAATGAGTGAAATGAGTGAAATGAGTGAAATGAGTGAAATGAGTGAAATGAGTGAAATGAGTGAAATGAGTGAAATGAGTGAAATGAGTGAAATGAGTGAAATGAGTGAAATGAGTGAAACGAGTGAAACGAGTGAAATGAGTGAAATGAGTGAAATGAGTGAAATGAGTGAAATGAGTGAAATGAGTGAAATGAGTGAAATGAGTGAAATGAGTGTAATGAGTGAAATGAGTGAAATGAGTGAAATGAGTAATGAGTGAAATGAGAAATGAGTGAAATGAGTGAAATGAGTAAAATGAGAAATGAGTGAAATGATTGAAATGAGTGAAATGAGTGAAATGAGTGAAATGAGTGAAATGAGTGAAATGAGTGAAATGAATGAAATGAGTGAAATGAGTGAATGAGTGAAATGAGTGAATGAGTGAAATGAGTGCAATGAGTGAAATGAGTGATGACAAGTGGCAGGAAGACGCTGGAAATCCATGGAGGAGGCCCATGTCCAGCAGTGGACTTCTTGTGCCTGAATGATGAATGAAAATAATGAAATGAAATAGTTTATTTGCACAAAAAGTGGTACATATTTAAAGCGGGTAAGATATAAATAAGTTTCTTCACATTATATAAAACAATACTACTATATCTTTGAGATTTTGATGAAAATTGAAACGTTTATTGCCTCTTTTCTGACTTATGAGCTTGCATGTCTCGAGTATTTCTCTGGTCTGGATTATTCTCATTTTTCGTACAAAAGATACATTTGTCCTTTTTGGGGATGTGGATGGAAAGGTTACTCTGAATAACTGAGTGAAATAGTACTAGCAATGCTTTTAAGCTGTTTAATGAAGGGGTCAAATAGTTTGTCTAGTGATACTTACTTTGATTTTCAGTGCAAATAATATTCTTTACATCAGTTACAATAAATTTTGTCGAAGAAATCGTGTTAGGCAAGCCAAAAATTTTTGGCTTAAGGGACATTTCTTTGCACATATCAAAATTCTGTAAATACCATCTGATAGAGGAAAAAAATCCAAGAAAAATAATATATAACACTTATTTTCGACCAAAATGTCCCTTACAGCAATTGATACTTCCGCAGTCGAATCTCATGAACCGTGATAGCTAGGCAGTTGAAATTTTCATAGATGATGTATTTCTATTGCCACTAATACTAAAAACAGCATAAAAATAATATTTAAGTCGGGCTCTCATACAACAAACGTGATATTTTTGCCGTTTTCTGCTCGATAATAATAACGGCAACGGCGGTAGACGCTTGAAATATTGACAGAATATTTAGTTGTATATTTGCTTCAAAAATAAATAATGAATAAAATAAAATAAATAATAGGTCTGTCCGTCTGTCCATCTGTCCGTCTGTCCGCCTGTCCGTCTGTCCGTCCGTCCGTCCGTCCATCCATCTGTCCGTCCGTCCGTCCGTCCGTCCGACCGTCCGTCTGTCCGTCTGTCCGTCTGTCCGTCTGTCCGTCTGTCCGTCTGTCCGTCTCTCCGTCTGTCCGTCTGTCTGTCCGCGGCCTAGCTCAGAGACGATTAGTACGAGAAAGCTGAAATTTGGCATAAACATACATATTAATCACGAAAACGAAAACGAGAAAACGATACAATAAAATTTAAAAAAAAAATTTTTAGGGTAACCCCGCCCTACACCTAAATTAGGGAACCATTTTTTTTTCTCGCCTACCTCATAGTGTGGGGTATCGTTGGATTATTTGTTTAAAAATATTGGGGCTGTAGGCAGACAACTTTTTGATTTAGCGTTCCGTTGACGAAATATTATGTTTTGAAGAGCAAATTTTTGTCAGAGTAGAGCCCTTCCCCTCTCTTGGCTAAACGGTTGATTACAGAAACGTGAAAAAATTCAGATAAGTAGCACATATAATGAACTTAAAAGGAAATCTATCACGGTTAAGTAGGTTTTTCAAGTTAATGAATAATAGGCGACCAGCTTATAAAAGGAAAACTTCGTAGAAAATCCATTGAAAATTACATTGATGAAGTTGTTACGAGTATCCCCCTTTTTCTCCGGAACCCTACACTGTGCCTGGCCCGACACGCAGTTGGCCGGTCTTTCCCTTTTTGCAAGGAAATCTCTACTCAGCAGTAGACTGGTTTCTTGAAAGTTCGATATTCATTTATATTAACTTTTTCATTTCTTCTACAGCATTCCTGCAGAGCTTCTCCAAGTCGAAGTCATCCAGCCCGAGCCCTCCGACCTCCGGGAATGACTACTCGGCCGTATCCCCTTACGAATACGGGTCATCTTCGCCCACCTACAGCGCGCCTCCCTCGTCGCCGTACTACGGTCAGCAGCCCATGTCACCGTATCCTCCACCTATAGAGACTGTGCAGCCAACTGAGTATACCTATCCATCAGGATACTCGGCTTCCAGATCGGCCTTAGCGCCTCCGGCTTATGACTTTTATTATCAGCAACAACAAGGCCCTCAACAGTACCAGCCATCTTCGTACCCATCTCCGGGTCAGTCACTTACTTCGAACTACGAATACAACTACTATCAGCCTCCTGAGCCATCGAGTCCAGTACCTTCGAAGAATTACCAACCGCCGCCAAATTCTCGCCCCTGTCTCGCCAATCCATCTTCTGGTTACCAAGCCTCTTATGCTCCAAATAGTGAATACGCCCCGTCTACATCTGTAGCACCAGCGTATCCACAACCTTCATCGTATCAAGCGTCTAAGCCGTATTCATATCCGTCATCTTACCCGGCGCCTACGCCATCGTATTCTACCTCTGTGACGTCATACAGTTCACCGGCGACTTTGGGATACGGTGCGCCAACTGAATTCAGCATGTCGCCGTATTACGGTTAGATCGGGTGTCGCGCTAGTTTTAAATTTATTGTCCGTGTAAGTGATTATATTAAATCAATTTGTACTGAATAAAAATAAGTCAAAACGTGCATAAGTGATTGTTTTCTTTTGCATTATACTGTGAATGATAAGTACCTATGGAACTTAGTAAGATATCCATAATTTCAATAACAAACTTTGGCTTATGAATTCCGAAATCCAGACATATAATTTTCATAAAGGAGATCCAGTTGCATTTCATATGCAAATGATAGCCTCAACGCAACCAGCTGAAACACATGTACAGGCGTACTTCCTTAAGTTCGGAATTATCTTCGTTTGGGATTATCTACACAGACGATAATAATATGTAATTTTGAAATAACGCAGCATAGCATACCTACAAAGCTTTGATAAATACGGCACCCAGCTGCGGCGACGGGTAGTTAGGTAGGTGACTATCTAGTCAAGTCCCTTAAGCCAAGTTAAGGATATTCATTCAATTACGTCATCTCATTCTGGTACACACGATGCTCCTCGCAGCTATTGCCGAATTCTTCAAATACAAAATCGTTGGAAGTATCATTGTATTAGCCTGCTGGCCGCAAAATGGTATATAATAATAGTTAGTGGGACTTAAAAACAAAAGCCGCTCTCTCGGGCAAGATTATAAACCCACTGACCTCCGTTCCTTGGTGAATTAACCTTAAAACCGACCAACACAAAGCATTCTTTCCAAATAAATATATATTATAGTTTCTGACATCCCTTTAGCTCGCATTGCATATTTAATGATTGCAAAAAAATTAAGTACCTAAGGACTTCAAAAAAGAGGAGGTTCTCAATTAGTCGGAATCTTTTTTATCATTAGTATTATTAGGGTTCCGTACCCAAAGGGTAAGGGATCCTATTAACAAGACTCCGCTGTCCGTCCGTCCGTCCGTCTGTCACCAGGCTGTATCTCATCAACCGTGATAGTGAGACAGTTGAAATTTTCACATATGATGTATTTCTGTTGTCGCCATAACAACAAAAAATACTAAAAACAGAATAAAATTAGTATTTAAAGGGGGCTTCAATACCACAAACGTATTTTTGTTGCCGTTTTTAGCTCGATATTAATAACGGCAACAGGTAGACGCCCTTCATACAGGTACGGAACCCTTCGTGCGCGAGTCCAACTCGCACTTGGCCGGTTTTTTTATGCATGTCCCCAGATTACTCGATTTGGAAACTTTGTTTTTTTTTGTAAGGGCAGACTTTCCTGGTGGTTCACCTAACTCCATAGTCATCAAGTCAGGATCCGATCATGGGATCCTGGAGGAATCCAGAAAACTCTTCAAATTTTAAGGGCACACTTGAAGCGATTTGGGTGTTTTTTTAGTAACTCGTGCATTTGCTTTTTGAAATTCGACGGAGTCGTAGAGATAGACACAAAAAAGTTAATTAGATATCTGAAATTAACTTTCCACGTACGTACTTACTTTTTGATAAAGCATATTGGCAACCCCTTGCTTGTTACAGTATAATATAATATTACTATATTAAATTAAAGTTTCTTTAAATTATCAGCATATTTTTTTCTACAACGCAACATTTCGTATCAAGTACGTGAGCGGTATACCTTAAGTAAAAATAAATCCTGAGTGGGTACCTCAGAAATCTAAAAAAATAGGCTTTTTTCAGAGCGTGTACAAGTCATACGCGAGTTGTCTCTACATGGCCTACTCGCCACTGCATCGTGTGACTCAAACATTTTCGACAAAATCTCCCACAAACATCTACAAGGAGTTCTATATTTTGATGACGGAGAAAGTCTCAAGGTAGTACACAAGAAAAACAATATAGCACAGGCCTTCTCTCAGAAAGAAATACACCCAGACTGAGGATATTTATACAAATGCACGCGACGGCCCCAGTGGGAATCGGGCCCAAGACCTGCGGCATGGTAATCAGACGTGATACCGCCAGACAAACGAGGGAGGAATACTAGCAACAATAGCATTATAGGGACTTATTGAAACTTTAGAGCGTATCTCAAATTGAAATCAAAGGCACATTTTGGCGAAACTATTTAATAAACGTACTCAATTGTAATCCGCGGTGGGCACGCGTGGTGATTAAGTCCTCTCTCACTCTCTCTCTGAGAGAAGGTCTATGCCCTACAGTGGGACGTATAAAGTTACAAAAAAAAAATTGTTATGCAAGGTTGCCAATTTAGCCAGAGATTACAGGCGCGATTCCGGACAAAATATTAAGCATTGGCATTGGCATCAATTATCCCCATGACCAAAGGTTAGCTGGAAGAAAATACTTATTAGTATTAAGCTCACCTAGGTACAATTATCTTTTTATTGTGCAATAAAGGATTTTCAATCGATTAGCAAGCGAGTCGCCTTTCGAGTCTCTCGTCTCGAGTCGGACGCGGGAGAGCCGCAACACCATGATGACGGCGGCAAATCGTATGAACGGTCCGTTTCTAAGACACTGGATGACCTTACACTCTCCAGTGACTCAGAGGCGAGACCGAGTCTTTTAGTAATTATTTATTATTATTATTTGTTTGTTTGTTCTGTTTAAATGTACTGTGATTTTGTCTCTTGTAGTGTGTTGTTTATTTTGTATATGGATCTCGCTATCTGAAATAAATTAAATTACTATTATTACCTATAAGTAATGATCTTTATTAAGTCCGCCTTTTTTAAATCTAAGTGCAATAAAAGTAACATTAAGTAAATAAAAGATTTTATTAATACTGCTGTGAGAAACATTGAGAAATTAACATTGTTCTTAAACTACAGGGTGACTTTGAATTCGTTCACCGAAATGGTAAGTAAATGGTAAATCAGTAATGGTAAAACATATAATAACATGTTAAATGCTTAACGTTTAGCATGTGTAAACAATTTAAAAAACAATTGCGTTGGCTGGCGCCGACCATAAGACGCGCAGAACATGTTTTTTTTGTTATTTTTATCACTTTACGTTTTGATATAATTTGTTTATGCTTAAGTTAGGCAATTTTGGTTAACAAAACAAAAGTTTTTGACTCATAATTTATATTAAAGCTAGCATCAAACGTTTCTACACCGTGGTTAGAAAGTCCCCTTAAAATACGGTGAACGAATTCAAAGTCATAAATTATAAATTTCTTTCTAGATAGACTTCATAAATTTTAAATTTCTTTCTAGATACGGCCTCAACACTTCTCAATATGGTACAAGTGGTTGATCCTTGGAAATGGAATACCTACAGAAATGACAGCCCGATACGATAGTGACATAACTTTATTAGGTCCTTCAGAGGTGTCTGAAAAAAGCAATGTATCAAAAAGTCTACCAAATAAAGAAAGAGTAACTTCATTTAATTTTGAAGATATCTACGTCCATCCTAGTGATGGTGCCAGTCTACATCCGTGGGCAAGTTGGAGTGAGAAAGATGGACTTCAGATCAAGTATGAAAGAGATAGAATATTTCGTCGACTGGACCTGCGGAAGTATCCGCTTAGGATTTCTACACCGGTAAGGCTAGTGACCTGGTACGAGAACATTTTTAATTTTTTTTTATTTATTTACTTACTTTTTTTTTCTTTTAATGTCGTAATTCAACATAAGACCAAGTGGAACACTTGGGCACACAAATCACGAAACTTAAGTGGACAGGGAAGGGTATCTGGTTAGACGTGAAGATGGACGGTGGACGAAGATGGTCACGGAGTGGATACTACCACGAAGATAGGCAGACTTTCTATCTACGTTATGAGTTTCAAAATGATTCGTTGACAGTGATCTGAGAATTTGCCAAAGTTATACTATAAACTAGCTGTGCCCGCGACTCCGTTCGCGTACATTTCGATTTTTACGAAGCAGCATTTGTATGGGGGCCACGTCTTATCATAACTGGAGCTAGAATTTAAATAGCCTATCCTGTGTCCCAGATGTCTATATGTTTTTATACCAAATTTCATCAAATTCGGATAATTGGTTTAAGAGTTATGGAGGAACATACATACATACATACACACATACAGAAAAAAATTCTAAAAATCGTGAAATTAGTTTCAGTATCATATATTGAGCCTATAAACACAATATCTCTGAAAACAAACTAACTTACTCCATGACCGACCCTTACAGATTTATTATTAGTATAGATTAGTTTTTGTTGGTTTTTCAATAAATAAAGTTGGATATGGATTTATCTACTAAGCTGTTTAATATGAAAATTAAACAGCTCAGTTAATAAATCCATATCCAATTACCAAATCGTAAAATGCAAAACTGACCACTGTGATAGTCATTGGTCAGTGACATACATACATAACATTCATCATTATTGAGGTCGTTTGTTTTTCAATAAACTTTCCTAATAAATACATAAGTGGACAAAGAGATGTGCACTTAAGTATTTCTAATTACTACAATAGAGCTATTTAACTTTTGCAATAACACATTTATTTATGACAATAAATATATGATTGATTGATTGATTGATTGATTGATTGATTGATTGTTCACACACGAACAGAAAAGTGACAAAGTGCAGTAATATACTCTCAATTATTGTTCTCAGTATTTTCATACCTACTTTGTTTTATGCTTTATATTTTAAGTTTATAAATATGTATTCTAATGCACAATCAATAATGCTCATTTTTATTACCTGGCAGTTGAGTGGATACGCGAGAGGAACTTACAACGGTACATTCTACGAATACGTCTCAGACAATAGGAAGCCAATTCTGGATTCAAACTTGGGCTGCGGCTTAGCTGGATCTCAACTTCTGGTACAAGCCTTAAATGCAACGTTAGTATGGTCACTTCAAATTAGCAAACGCAGTTTGTTTTTTGTTTTCATTTTCTCAAAATTCTTATAACCTATTACGGCCGATCGACCTGAAGCACTGACTATCACTTAAAAAAAAGTATTTGGATTCGTCATCATGATGAATCCAAATACTCTATTTTTATAGGGTAACATAGTTTATCTCCTATGACTTACGGAAATACTTCTCTAAAATAACGAAGTTTATTAGTCGACTAGATTCTACAAAATGAAGGTCAGAAACTCACTTGAATTGCTTAACCAGGGAGGTTATAATGCCAACGTTGCTATGGACGGCCACGGACGACAACAGAAGCATGTTGTACAAGATGGCCTATAATAAGGCAGACATCAGCGGATCAGGCTTGAGGCTACTGCACGACCGTATCAAGCTTATGGACTTTGTGCTGCCAATGTGGACGGTAAGGTAGGTATCACCTTCTTTGATCCAAATATGCGTGCAAATTACTGTTCTGATTTTTCCAACCAGAAGCAAGTTATACTATTTGTTTCTTTTTTCTCCCTCTAATATTCCAGTACAGAATATCGGCCCATCGGCCTTTGTTTGTTCTTAGAAGAAGTAAAGAGCCTCCGACTAAAATCGACAACATGAACCCCAGCAATGAATCCTATTGCCGCTAGTACAATCTTCATATTATCGGTCCAATCGTTTATTTAACTTTTGACAGATGCACACCCATGAAGTTCCTTATTTATTAGACAGGAAACCATTGGCGAAAATGCAACACTCCATGGACACCCTTATTTTTTCACAATAGTGATGCGTCGCGAATATTATAACGAGTAGATTATGTAGCGAAGACCATTCAAGTTGATTGAAAAATATAAACCTATCTTATTACAAAGATCTATACTATAAGAAATTAGTTTTAAATTATTATAAGTAACAAATTAATATGAAACCGGTTGGGTAGTTTTTGGTTTATCACGTTGTCATAGACAAACTACAAAAATATCAAAATAACAGAAATGCAATCAATCGATTAAAAGTTCAAAGAAATTTAAATCGATATTCATAAAAAATCGAATCGGTAACTTCATAGAACATCACTAAATTGAGCTGTCAAATTTAAATAAACGGTTGGACCGACAATAGTTATAGTCTTACGGCCTTATTTATAAAAAACACGATTCCTCTAAAGCATTCTTAAGAGGCAGTTTATTTAATCTGTGGTTACGACATTTCTTTGTAAAATCTCCACCGTAGACTATTTTAATCGGCGTTTTAAGGAATCGTGTTTTTTTATAAATAAGACCGTTAGTTTTTTCTCATGTATAATAAAGAATATTCGCCAAAAAACTAAGGTGACATAGCCTATAAGATTAGCTACTTGAAGTGGCAGTGAACTGGTCATATATGCCAAAGAACTGATGGTCATTACCATCATCATCCGCCATTTGGCGCCCTCTGCAAGACATAGGCCTCCTTCGTGGTTTTTATAACCATGAGGGGTTTTGCCATAATCGCCACCCTTGACAGGCGGGCTGGCGATCGCAGTATGCGGTTGGAATCTCAGGAAGACGCTGCTGCCCCGGTAATTGATTACCTTAGTCGATAGTCGATGGGGTATAAAGTTACTCGAGTAGAGATCAGGAAGTGACAAACACAGCGTACGACATCCACCAGCTCGCTGGGCCGACAATCTACGACAGATCGCAGACAGTGGCTGAATGAGAATGATCGAGGACAGAAAGAAGTGGCATGGTTTGATAGCGGCTTACGTCCAGCAGTGGACGAATACGGACTGATTGACTGATAATAGTAGTTTATGCAACTGTCATATAATGAAGGGTATTAAAACACGAGTGTGAGTTTATGAAACGAGCGCAGCGAGTTTCATAATAGTAACGAGTGTGTTAATACCCGTGTTATATGCAGTTGCATACAGTACTTTATCTTCACTAATGCAATTAAAAATTAAATTCACGCGTACGTGTATAATCACAGTGATTTTGCCGCCATTAAAATTTAACCAATGAGAGCGCAGCTGCGCGCTTCAATAAAACGCGACCAACCTGATTGGCCCTGCAATCAAGTTGGTCGCGTTTTATTGATGTTATAATGAGATTTTACGATATCGATGTGAATATTATACCATCATGTGAAATTGCTTAAATTGAGTGTTTTGTTGTCTGCGCTATAACAGTAGTAATTATAAGTCAAGTATTGAAAACATAAGTAGAATGTTACAACATTAGTGTAGATAATAGTATATTTCATTACGAGTGCGGAAAGCCTGTCATTGCAAAGAGTTCCGACAAATGTCTACCCGAGCCGAGGCGCAGCCGAAGGTGAGGGTTGGCAGTCGGAACAAGTTGCAATGACGGTTCCGCACGTGTACTGAACAACTATTTTTAATACAGTTGCGAAAAATTAAGCAATTTAATACAGAACACTTTTGGAAAAATAAGCAGAGATTTTTTTTTTCTTCACCCATTCTGGGTAGGCAAAGAAAACTATGCCCATACAGCCAAGTCTTCAGTAGATTTTTTTTATTGATATGAAATAAAAGTGAAATTTAATGAGACGAAATGAAATGAAATCTAACGTAACTCATTGAATCAAATCATTAAATCTGATATTGAAACCAATTAGTAGCTTCTTTTTAGAAATATTTGCATGAATCATAAAAACTTCTATGAATTTTTTTTAGTAAAAACTTCGTGGTTGGTTTTTTCCTTTTAATGTAAAGAAAAATCTCGAGTATGTAATAAATAGCCCACATCCCGAAAGCTATACGTCCCTGCAATACGCCACTTTTTGAGCAACTGTATTAAAAAGAATATTTACCTTTGTCAGACTAGGCTTCACCTACCTAGCTGAGCGTGATACCAGCGGCAATATGTTTGCGAAGCCTTTCGACGCCGGCGTCTGGTGGTGCTGCCTCTGCACCGGCCTCGGTCTGGCCTTGCTGCAGCGGCTGACAGCAAAAACCCCCTCGGAGAAGGATCGTGCCGTCGGCGCAGTGCTGGCCACCACTCTGCAGCAGGGTTTGTTGCTTAGACTATACTATAACATTCCATTCCATCAACCCGCTTTTGCCCACTCCTAGACTTAGACCGCTCCAAAGGCACGCAACTTCTTTTTGTCTCGGCCATTTTCACCGACAATTAGCTACAGATCGTTACGATAGATTATTTCGCTATGTGGTTTGCAGTAGAGAAAAAAGTCATGCTATTGAACAAAATATTACATATGCAGTCAATATATAATTTTGAGAACCTGTGAGATAAATAATGTTACAACACCGTTATACCTTAGCCTTCATCATTCAGCCACAAGAAGTCCACCGCTGGACTTAGGCCTCTTCCATGGATTTCCAAAAAGACCGGTTGGAACCCAACACCACCCTGGGACTGTTGCTCGCCCTCCCGGTAGTAGAGTAGGTTACCGGATTCAAGGGTTATCGTGTCCTCGCCCACTCGACGGATTTCAGATAGCCTAGTATCCCAGTGTAACCTACCCATGTCCTCAGCCTCGCTTCATATGTTTTACTGCAGACGCAGAGTACCCCGAAGGAGCTTCTGGGCGGTTCACATTCATGGTGCTGTCGCTGTGGGCTATGATGATATATGCGTACTACTCATCAGCCATCGTTTCAGCACTCATGAGCGCAGGGATAAAAGGTCCGGAAAACTTGAGGGCTCTGGCAGACTCTAAATATTCCATCTTCTCGGACGATTACGATTATATCCGTGATCTGTTGTTTGATGTGAGTATTTCCTATATATTTCTGAAAAGTTCAATGCATTTACAGAAGAGTGATTGATAGAAAAAAGAATACGTTGACAATTGTCAACGGAATATTGGAATATTTATTTAAATTGTGAATGACCTCTTTTTTAGGGTTCGGTACCTCAAAACGCAAAAACGGAACCCTTATAGGATTACATTCTTCGTCCGTCCGTCCGTCCATTCGTCCATCTGTCTGTTTCTTTTACTCATTATCTCGGGAACGTGTAGAGATATCGAGTTGAAATTAAAACCATATACTCAAGTTTACAGTCTCTTGAAGCTGCGGAAAAATCAAACTTCTAAGCTAACGTAAAAAAAAGATGCGGCCGTTTATGCCGCATAAAAACGTGTATTCGACACTCAAGGAAATCAAAATTTATAGGGTACTTTCCGTTGATCTAGATTTGGCAAGTATTATCGTCTTATACTACAAATACAGGGAAAAAATTGAAAACTATATTGGTAATTAAATCATAAGAAAATTGTCTTTGAAATTCGTAAAGGTTAGAAAAAACTGCGAGACTTGATTCCTGAACTATTTACAATATGTAAATAAACCTAAAAATTTATACGGAACCCTCGGTGCGCGAGTCCGACTTGCACTTGATCGGTTTTTTTAAAGATATGATCAATATTTTTAAACGCAAGTGTATTTTCATTTGTTTTCAGCGAAAATCAAACCAACCAGACTTGGAATACCTGAAGAAGAAGAAGATGAACTCCAATTTATATCAAAATAACGTGCAAGGGGTGGAGATAGTTCGCAGTGGAACTGCAGCCTACCATGCCGAGTTCAACAACTTCTATCCTTACTTGAAGTCGCTTAGTGACAACGAGCTGTGCAAGTTGTCTTACGTTGATACTCTGCCTGCGGTAACATTAACGCCTTATCCATAAAAAGGACGAAGCTGTCGCGA
The DNA here is from genome assembly GCA_963969515.1 of Yponomeuta evonymella. Lineage (NCBI taxonomy): Eukaryota > Metazoa > Arthropoda > Insecta > Lepidoptera > Yponomeutidae > Yponomeuta > Yponomeuta evonymella. The sequence continues at coordinate 4,979,147 of OZ018363.1, forward strand.
ATCGTCTCGCGCGAATTCGAATAGGCGCGTTGATATACAAGGCATACATCGCGTCCACAGACATCGCGCGAATTTAAAATACGCGCGTAAACCTCTCGACTCAGATTCGAGAGTTTTGCACGCGTATTCGCGGCAAATTCGCGTAACGTTAGCTTGGATACCGTTTCTTTAGTAGGGCCGACACGTTTCTTCAGTTCAATCCACCGTTTAGCCGGGACAAGGGGTACTGACGGACGCCCTACTCTGACAAAAAATTGCGCTTTGAAGCTTAATATTTCGCAAACGGAACCCTAAAAGGAAAATGGTTTTTCTACATTCACAATATTCTTAAAGACCAATCCAATGATACCCCACACTATGCTGTAGGCGGCAAACTATGTACCTACTTGCTTATATGTTACAGGCTCTCTTATGGACGGTGGCAACGAAACGCTCTCCCTACACCGATGTACTACGAACAGCCGCCTGCAAAATCCATGAGCGTGGTAAGACCCATGCTATTGCACTAGACTAACCCTCCTTTTCTCGTACACTAGCAGCTGTCTGCTCAGCAGCTGAAAAATTGCATACAAAAAATACAACCGACTGTTAGCGTACGAGAAACCGTCACCGAGCCCGCCTCAACGTAATTTTTATCACATGACTGTTATTTAAGTATTTATGTTAATGTATATTTGGTGCGATAAAGTCTAAAAAAGAAACAAAGTGACAAACGAACGAACGAGCGATCTAACGATTGAACAAACCAGCGTGCGACGAGCGAACAAACGATCGAACGAACAACTGGATCGAAACAAACCGGAGATTAGGATCTTAATTTTGTGGCACAATCAATCAATCAGGCCGCTGCTCTGCTGCCCTGTAATCTCAAGCCTTTCCGACTGCACGGCCCTTCATTCTGTCTTTCTGTCCTCGGCCACGCTCATCCAAACGCTACCAGAAATCAATAATTTCGTGCCACGAAACACTTGAAATAGCAAATCTTCAGACCATACTTATTATCAAATGTTACAAAGTGCGAGCGAGAAGGTTACCGGACATAACAGCAGCCATACCACTGTTCCAGGTTTAGCGAAACGAGTGAAGTCCCAGTGGCAAATGCAACCAGCGCCTTGCAGAGCAGCGCTGTTGGCTGAGCGAGTCAAGTTCGGAGACGTTGCACCGCTACTCGGCGTCTCGCTGCTGGGAGTGCTTGCGTCTGTAGCGTGCCTACTGTTAGAGAAGCTCTACGCTAAGTGGAAGGGAAGAAGCAAGGGCAGGAACAAGGGAAGAGACAAGGGAAGGAAGGGCTCGGAGGAGAGTCAAGATTCTATGTTCTTTATCAAAGACTTTGTTTTGTAAAGTCGTGATTGTATTTGCACGTATTTGATAGTCTAGGATAAGGCAGCATAAGATAAGGCAGTATATGCACATTATAATAACAATTGTCCATATTTTGTGTAGTATCGTAGTATATGAAGGCAATCGCTGAATATCGCAGTATTGTGGAGATTGTACTCCATTTCACGAGTCGATCTCCTAGGGAACAAAATACTCGCTGCTCATTGGTCAATGCGCGCGGATAAGCGAAACAATAAGCGAAGACGGTCCGCTTCATAGGGTAAGTTTACTTATGCAGTGACTACTGAAGGTCACGCGCATTAACCAATGGGCGCAAATGGACGATTTTCTTTGGGGGCTCGTTTCGTGGAATGGAGTATAGAATAATTGATGACCATCTGCGTAAAATTGATAAGGGACGTGAGAGGATCGTGAAGATTGATAGATGCACGTAATGATTAAATATTTTTTCATGTCGCGGTACATTTTCACCACAATGTTTTTATTAACCTTATGCTTTCTAAACTTTCTTATTATGGATTTGAGATTGATACAGTCAAGTGGTTTCACAGTTACCTTACAAATAGACTGCAGCAAGTGGTCTTGCATAAGCGAGATGGTGACTGTATAAAATCACAGGTTGCTGCTGTGGATCGTGGAGTGCCACAGGGGTCGATTCTTGGGCCGTTACTCTACGCTCTCTATAGCAGTGACATCATACACAGTATTCACAATTGTCGGTACCATTTATATGCCGACGACTTACAATTATATATCCATTGTACACCTTCTGAAGCCGACAATGCTGTAACCTTAATGAATGCTGATCTTGCCCGTGTTTCAGCTTGGTCAGCTAAGAATTCGCTAGCACTTAATCCTTCCAAGTCGAAATATATGATCATCGGTAGCCGCCACCAAGTTAGTGCCATTTCTGCCAAACCTCTTTCAGTTTGCATTGGCGACAAGCCAGTAGAGAGAGTCTTTGAAGCTAGAAATCTTGGAGTGATTTTTGATGAAGAGCTTCGCTTTGAGAGTCACGTTGCGGAACTTACACGTACATGTTTCTATCGTCTTAGTGTTTTGTACCGAATTCGTGGCTTTCTAAGTGAGGAACTGCGTGTGAGGCTTTGCGAGGCGCTCGTCCTTTCAAAGCTTAACTACTGCATTGCTGTATATGGTCCCTGCCTCTACGCGAAGACGCATCGCCTCATTCAGCGAGTACATAATGCTTGCGCCCGTTACTGTTTTATCATACCGCCTCGCTCTCACGTCACACCTTTTCTCAATAGCGCAGGTATTCTAAATATGGAGAGTAGACGTAATTATCACCTTGCTTGTCTACTGTTTGGCGTGATCAAGTCGGGTTCCCCCAAATATTTACATGAAAAACTCAAGTGGTCCACGGAGTCTTTTTCGTCTGCATATAGTCAACGTAGAACATGCTATATTATCTGTCCTTCATACAGAACTGTTGCTTTTCGTGGGATCTTTAGATACGCAGCTACCAAATGCTGGAACAATATCCCGCCGCCATTTAGAATTTTAAAATCAATTTACACATTTAAGTTAAAATTAAAAGAGTACTTGTTGTCAATACAAAAAATTTCAATTTAACGTGAAGAAACTGACTTTGACTTATACTCAAACATGTAATATCCACTGCGCATTTAAATCACAATGCTCAATTTTCATGAAATGTTTATTATGTATTTATTAAGTACCTACTTGAATCAATTTAAGTCTTATTGGCCTACTTGTCATTTTATATTCATTATACCCCATCTATTTGGAATCAAATGAAAAATTGTATGTATATATTTATTGAGATCTTGCGTTGATTGTTCGTCCGTCACTTTAGGTTCTGACAGAATACCAGCGTCACGGGTTGTCAACCGGGAACCTGTGACATATGCTGAGTCAAGAACCTTTTCTTGTACCATGGCACACAGCGTCTCCACCATACCACTTCGTTTTTACGGTGTGATTGTTTAGAATAAGATTATTTATTGTTACTTTTTACTTTAAGCTTTTTTACTGTTTTCGCGTTTTATTATTTGTAAGATTTTATGTGTGTTGTGGTATCAGAATAAACTTTTTTCAATTTCAATTTCAATTTCAAAGTATGCATTTCACTAAATAAAACGTTGAAAAACAATCTAAGCTCGTTTCTTTTATCTATTAGGTATTGTTAGTCCTGAAACATCCCAATTGGAAAAAATGTCCAATATCTCTACCATAATATATGTATAATATTTACAAGTAACTTTAAATGGTCTGTTGACTGCATCTGTGGAATGTTTTAGATGAATAGTGTCACTCTAATCATTTACATTAAAGGTTTGCAACAAAAATGTAAAGGTTGACCTGCTTTCGTACAGTTTACATCATGCGCCCAGATGCGCCCTAAAAGCTAAAAATTAACGCTTACTTAAGATAAGATAAGATAAGAATATTCTTTTCAACACACCTGCTCGTAAAGTAGGTCTTATTACAGCGTATTTACACTGATAATGCAGAATATTACCCATGCCGTGCCTTTTACATTACATTATCGCACTAGTGCCTTTTCATTACATATTTTTTTAAATATTAGCAAGAAGTATTAATGTTTCGAAAACAGCTAAGTAGTTATTTGCGTAAATATAAAATTAAATTCAAAATGTGATAAATAATTAAAGAATTTCATGAAACTGCTTGTTAGCTTGTTGGTATTTATATTTTGACGGTGTATTTTTACCTATAAATACCCAATTTCAAAATTTATAAATATGTGGCTGATTGGCTACTTTGCCGGTGCCCTTATCTCAGACTTGCGCGCGCATGCAGCGCTGAGCGTGCGAAAAAATAAAATTACGGCCGCCATCTTTAAATGGGTTTCTGTTTGTTAAGTTTATTCACAGTACTGCATTTCGTTAGTGTTGTTTTTTTATTTACTTTTCCTCGCAAGTGTGTTGAAAAACGTCGTATGAAACACGTGAGCGTTGGTCATTACACTTCTCGTCTCCATTACACTTCTCGTCTCGTCTCGCCTTCGGCTCAGGCTTAAAAACCGACTCGAGTGTAATGACCAACATACCACACTTGTATCATAATGTACTATTATTGCACACAAGAAGCGAGACATAAAATATGAAAGTTACAGTGAAAAAGTACAATGGGCGGCCTTATTGCTAACAGCAATTTCTTCAAGACAACCTTACTTATTGACGTAGGTATCACGTTAAACCAACGGTCCTGTAAGCCGACATAGCCCCAGCCGCTTTTCTTAGCCGTAAGAATTACCCGTATTATGCGTTATTTTATTTAACACAATGAGCGGTGGTAGCCTAGTTGATAGAACATTTGACTCGGAAGCAAAAGACTCAGGTTCGATTCCCAGTGGCGGCATATACCTAAGTTATGTAGGTACATTTGCGAAGTTATTGTAGTAATACCACTCGGTAACGGCGAAGGAAAACATCGTGAGGAAACCTGAGTGTCTGAGCTATCCACATAGGTACCGCAACGCTTGAAATTGCCAATCCGCGGTGGGCACGAGTGGTGATTAAGCCCATGCTCTCTCCCTGAGAGGAGGCCTGTGCCTTACAGTGGGACGTATAGAGGCTGCTTATCAATTTAACACAATAGTGTGGAAGTGCTTTTGGAAAATCAGCAAACGCAGAAATAATATCATTGTCACACGCACACTTCTCTGTTCTATAATTGATACAATTGTTATAGTGTGGGATATCGTTATAAGCATGTTTATGGCAATAAATCATTCATTAATTCATTATATACGGTTTTTCTTAGAGTAATATTTATCAACATATAAAGGTTTTATGCTGAAGTCGCAGTGGGCCGGCCATATCACCCGAAGAACCCTAGTGTAGGACGTCCTCAGACTCGGTGGAGTGATGATCTTCGCAGGGCGGCTGGCAACAGCTAGATGAGAGTAGCCGAGGACCGTGCTCAGTGGCGAGCAATTGGAGAGGCCTATGTCCAGCAGTGGCCGATGATGATGATGATGAAGGGTTTCATATTTTTTTAAACCCGCGCTATACGTGTTCTACCAATGTTGCAGCCAATGGTAAATCACTGGCCTACATGGGAGAATGTCCATTGTATGTGATACATAATAGTTTAGCATTATATCTACCAAATAGCGCCACTCCAATATAGAAAACCTGTAAAAATTCATAAAATAAACGTGAAAAAATACACATACCAAATAATATACAATACCGACACAAACAAAATATCCTTTATTAAGAAATGCAATTTTCCATAGTGAATGTTTAAGCCTTTGCTCTCGAACTGGTGTGTTTTGTGTGTTACAATTGAATGAAAATTAGTGCTAAACAGTGTACCAGACGAAAAGTAAGTATTAAAGAACGCAAAAATAGAAAAGCTTGAGTTAAGCCATTTCAAAAGAACAATAAATCAACATAAAATCATACCACCTAGTATACATGGCACATACTTTCCATCTAGCATGCGTTTTTTATGTAACTTAAACGTTCCACAGCAGGGCCCAGGCCTTCATTATCATACATTACAGCATACATTACCGAATAAAATTTTGGAATATCGAAGTCCCTCGAGCTTAGAACTGCACCCCATAATTTTGCTAACCACCGCCTGCAAGTGCATACCCAGTTATTCTCATATGCAAATAGATAGGTACATTTAGTGGAAGTCGAGAATGAATAATCGAAAAGCCACTATGCTGCATTCCCTTCTCTGTAGATCGTTTGTTTGTTTTCTCTTTGATCAAGAGTCGTCAGAATGCTTCTGCCGGCGATTGCAGACTTTTTTAAGCTCAAGTTTGTCGCAAATATTGTTGTTTTGGCTTGCTGGTCGCAAAACGGTAACAGGTTTAACAAGCATCCGCAAATAATAAAGAAGCCTAACCAGCCCATAGCTCTAATAAATATTTCTAGAGAGGAAAGGCAAAATTGTAGTAATGATTATAAATCGTTGCGTCTCCTTCCTCTATTATTTTTATCGTTACGTATGTTTATTTTATAGTTCTTTAAAACAGTCTCCTCCGTGGAGCCAAGACTTGTTTTTTGTTTCTTTTTAATCTGTGGTGGTGCCTATCATTGTTTTTAATTGAGTGCTATTAATTTGAAAATGGATGACTTTATTTCTTTAAGCGTCACAGATATTCGGACTGGCAGTCAAATATAGTAGATTCTTTACCTTTTTCTTACAGATCAAGTACAATTCATGCGCAGAATAAACGATCATGGCATACGAGCAACATTTTCCTGCAGTGAAAACATTGCTTTCAAATTTTCAGCTAATCAAATACTTGGAGTTGTATATTTTGCTGAAAATTATTCACTGCCAGAAATGGTATGTCTATTATTTTCGGTCGAAATATAAATACCTGCTTATTACAAGATTTCCTTTTTCAGAGTTCTGTACTCTTGTTCTGTAGACTTCTGTACTATGCAAACATTTCAGACACTCAAGTTTCCTCACGATGTTTTCCTTCACGGTTAGCGAGTGGAATTACTCTATATTAAAACTGTTATATAGTACATACAAGTCTCAAAAAGTTAATGTGATGATAGTGCAGTCCCTATTGTATACCAATATTAAAAAACCGGCCAAGTGCGAGTTGGACTCGCGCACTAAGGGTTCCGTACCACTATCTATACAACATTAGACAAAGATCTAATTTGAGAACAACGCCATCTATAGAAACCAACAAGAAGCGTTTAACATTGCCATTTAACGACATGATATCGGCGCTGTGAAGGTTACATAGATGACCGCTAGATGGCGAGTACTGTCTTTAGACAGCGTTTATTGTATGGGAGCCCCCCTTAAATATTTATTTTATTCTGTTTATAGTATTTATTGTTATAGCGGCAACAGAAATACATCATCTGTGAAAATTTCAACTGCCTAGCTATCACGGCTCATGAGATACAGTCTGGTGACAGACAGACAGACCGACAGACGGACAGTGAAGTCTTAGCGTTTGGCACCCCGAGGGTACGGAACCCTAATAAAAATTGGCCAAGTGTGAGCCAGACTCCTACTAAGGGTTCCGAACCGGACAAAAAGGAAAATATGTTAAATACGTAGGTTGTTGGTATAGTGGTGTCACGTCTGATTACCATACCGGAAGTCGTGGGTTCGATCCCCACTGGTAGATTTGTACAAATGACCTCAGTCTAGGTGTATTTCTTTATTTGTGAGTTCCTTCCCTGTTTACCATAGCACAGGGTATCCTAGTTACATTTGGGACCAGGACAAGTGATTGTGTTATGTGGAATAAGTATTATTTATTTATTAATATTAATGGTGGTACGAAACCCTCTAAGCGCAAGTCCAACTCGCACTTGGCCGGTTTTCGTTTATTAACTTAATCGATACTTTCAAGGTTCCTTTACTTTCGAAGGTATCATCCGAAAATCTTTCAATACGGTACAAATGGCTGATAATCGGTGACCATTTACCTTCAAACCTGAATACAGTTCGATACGATGCCGACATGACACTACTTACATCAGTAAAAAGAAATTACGTTCAAAATATACCTGACGCGGAGCCAGATTCCCTTCTTCAATTTGAAGATATTTACATCCATCCTGTTGAGGGACCAAGAGTTCATCCATGGGCTGTTTGGAGCAAGGAAGAGCGATTCCAGTTAAAGCATGAAAACGATAGATTATTTCGTCGAAACAATCTAAGAAAGCACTCTTTGAAGATTTCAACACCGGTAAGGTTTGCGGGCCATGCAGGTGGTTCTGAATACAACATAATTAAACACGTAGAAATAAAAGAATCACATAGATCGTCGGTCCAGTGAGCTGATGAACGTCCTAAGCTGTGTTTGTCAGTTTGTGGTCTTCACTCTAGATGGACTATACGATGATAGCTGGTTACGGAAAGATGAAGCGTGCCTGACTTGGATGATTTGATTTGGCTTAGTAGCATCAAACATAGAACTATGACAGACTGTCTCAAAAGTCTTAAAGGAAATTCTTGCCGTCAGGGCTTACTGTTCATTACTAAGTTGTCTAGTAGGGCAATAACTGGCAAATAAACAAGTTACCTTCGAAAGTTTGCTAAGCAAAGAATTTGCTTGGAATGGTCATCATAGGGCTAGTCTGCTACAAGCGACGCTGCTAACCATTGGCCCATCTATCTATGTGGATATCTATGTGGATATCGCCGTCCGCTGGTTTCTAGTGTAAAAGATAAGTCAACATTAACTGGTAGACAAGTTACTGATTGCTCGGCTGAGTGTATAAAGTCGAACGCAATCTCACAAAACACATCTTTACTGCTAACTAATCAGGCGTTTCTTTTCCAGTTGAGTCATTACATCAAAGCCGACTACGGCGGCAGTTTCCACGACTACGTTTTGGACAATCGGAAGCTGGTGCCAGATTCAGCTGTGGGATGTGGGTTCGGTGGAGCCGAGCTACTGATCGATGCTCTTAATGCCACGTAAGTGGTCAATGACAATTTATATGAACTGCCTCGTTGGTGTAGCGGTATCACGTCTGATTACCGTGCCGAGGGTCGTGGATGCAATTTTTACAAATGGTCTCAGTCTGGGTGTATTTCCATATCTGTAATGACCTTGCCTGGATGCCATAGGACAGGGTATCATAGTTTGGGATCAGGAAAAGTGATTGTTTTATGTGGAGGTTGTTATTATTGAACTCTCAGACTAAGGAAAATATTAATCTGAGTATGAATTATACGGCGTTTCATTTGACGTTTGCATCTAGTTTTAAGTTGAGACATTGTTCTAAAATGGTTTTTGTCTTGTGCTTCATCTCCGTGTGCTCCATGTTTCACAAACAGAGGCAAAGTAGATAACGGAGGACTTAAAGTATTCTCGGAAAAGAACTAAGACAGATTACAATTACTGGCATGGTGAAATTTTAGTACTAACGGCCGTATTCATTTGAAGCTCTTAGTGCTGAAATCACTATTGAGTGGCTGTTAAGTTGCTGTTTTGTTTGAAACAGGGACTTAGAACTTGATGATGTACAGATGATGGTACATTATCACGTTCTAAGTTTCGTCCTTTATCATGTCATTTTTCTACGTCTTCACGAACAAAGTTACGTAGTAGAGACGTCATATACGTCGCGAGGACCTTAATAAGTTATCACTGGTATGTAATTTTGTTACCTGGGGTGTCTTAATAAGACTATTCTTTACATATTTCATGGCAGATGCATGAGGCATCAGGCAACCCTAAATATATCTTGTTTTAACACCAGTAAACTCTTTCAGTGGTGTCCTATCACCAATTCTCCTATGGGAATACATTGAAGAGGACAACAGAAGCATGGTCCACGCACTAGCTACGGGACAGGCAGAGCTGGGCGGTGGAGTGCTGTGGCCATCGCATGATCGACTTCTTCAGCTAGACTTCATAACACCATTGTGGCCTTTCCGGTGACTAGAAATGAAGATGAGAGTCCCGTTACACAATGTTCAGGATGGCAATTTTTCTAATCATTTTATCACAAAAGTTAATAGTTTTAAACAGGTCTTTCTTCCTAGGGCTGGCTTCACCTACTTGGCAGATCATAGCCACGGGAATATGTTTATCATGCCATTCAGTGCGGGTGTCTGGTGGTCGTGCTTGGTCTCCGGTCTCATCATAGCTGTAGTCCAAAGGCTTACAGCGAAAACTCCCATAGAGCGGGAAGGCGCCCTAAGTGCAGTACTGGCCACTTTTCTACAACAAGGTTAAGGCTGTTCTTACATGAAACATGCTGTCTCGCACAATTTAACATTTTTAATATTGTTATAATATGAATAAACTTTTGTTATGTGTGGTCTGAGGGTTTGATGCGTAATTAAATTACAGACATTTTAAATACATTTTTGGTTTCCTATACGTAGTAAAAACGGAACGGAACGGATCACTTTGTTGTATGTAAGTCCGTCCGTTTGTCTGTCAAGACCCTTTATCTCGGGAACGCGTGGAGACATAAAGTTGAAAATCAAAATATATACTCAGGTCTACAGTCCCCTACAGCTGTGAAAAAATCAAACTTCTAAGTTGACGTAAACAAAAGATACGGCCGTTCATGCCGCATAAACCTATATTTAGACACTCGAGGGCATCAAAATTTATAAGGTACTTTCCGTTAACCTAGAAATATGAAATGTTGCGAGTAATATCGTTTTATAGTACAAGTACAGGGAAAAATCAAAATAGAAAGTGTCTTTGAAGTCCGGGATAAGCTTGGAAAATACCGCGAGACTCGATTCCTGAACTATTTATAACATGTAAGTACCTACAAATTCGTACGGAATCATCGGTGAGATTCGAGTCCGACTCGCACTACTCAGTACAGGATAAGAAACATCATCATCATCAACCCATTATGTCCCCACCGAGGGGCACGGGTCTCTTCCCTGAGGAAGGTATAGGCCATACTCCACCACGGGGGCCAAGTCCGGATTGGTGGAGGCTTGTAGACTAGTGGCTCGTCTACTGTCAGAAGTTGTCAAGCCGCCCTAAGGCCTCTGACTTGGCTTAACGACTGCCATCCATCGACGGCAGCCGGCACCAACAGCTTAACGTGCCTTGTGAAGCACGGAACCGCTCGGAAAAATGCCACTAGCGTTAGGCATAGACGGCGACCCATCCATGCACTGAACGCGCCCTGTGTTGCTTAACCTTCGTGATCGTTTAAGATCACTCAGGCAGCCGGGGCTACGAGCGATTCAGAAACATAATCACCAAAATTATTAAATTTTGTGGTCGAGAAAGCATGCTCCACGTAAAAACAGCCTTAAAGTCTTCAACCTTCTTTTTATATTTTTGTATCCGAAATTGATTTTTGGAACGTAGACGTTCTAAATCTGAATTACGTATTTTTGTATCAAATGTATTTTTATTGTTTTCATCCTATTTACTGATGGTTTATTTTGCAGATGCCAGTGCAGTGCCCGCAGGTGGCTCAGGGAGGGTCACCTTTACTGTATTATCCTTATGGGCTATGATGCTGTATGCATACTATTCGTCAGCTATAGTATCAGCACTTATGAACACAGGTCAAAACGAACTTCACTCCTTGAGAGAGCTGGCCGATTCCAAGTACGCCATAGCAGCGGACGGTTATGATTATGTAGGCTCACTGTTTGATGTTAGTATGAAACTGTCTGTCGCTAATATCTATTGCTACAGTACCACTGGTACAATAGTACACTACGCGGCTACTTACCTGCTTACTGATGGACAATCATAGGTTATATTTTATCTATACGAGCTATCTATTGTAAGAATTTATGTAATAATTTCATACGATCCTTTGATACGAGTTTTTTTAATTAATTTTATAAATTGTTGAATGTAGCATTATGATAGTTTCTTACTTCGAACTTACCGTGATTATTTTGGCAGTTCTTGAACAGTTAGATATCTAGAGATAGTGTAAAGGCGATCTTTTGGATCTGTAAACCAACTTCAAAAACTTATAGGATTGAGTAAAAGAACGTGATTTCTTCAAAATTGTTGGACTTCTCTGTTGTTATTACCATTTGCTAGTTAATACTTTCATATCAGACTAAATATATCTCTTCCTTTCACTATACCCAGACTCAGTTCCAGCCATAGGTGAACTGCTCCAGCTCTAACTGACGATAGTATCGTAACTTGTAATTATGCGTTGCCCACGACACCATTTATTTTAAATCAAAATCTCAAAATTCCACAGAAACAAACTGACTGGCCAGATTTGGAATACTTGAAAAAGAAGAAAATAACAGATAACTTTTACCAAACAATGCAAAGAGGGGTTGAGTTACTTCGCGAGGGTCAAACGGCGTTCCACGCAGAGTTCAATCACATCTATCCACATTTGAAGACGTTATCTGATAATCAAGTGTGCATGTTATCTTATATCGACACTATACCGGAGGTAAGAAATTTAATATGTACCTAAGTACCCTCTTCATTTTCCGTGACATGCTACATTTCCGTATCGTTGGCCTGTAACATCTAGTCGTATTTGATGTCGCATAGAACGTCAGTTTAGTGCGCGAAACAACGCGTTTCCGGATTCCTGGGATCCCTTGCGTTAAAAACAATATCTTCAAGAAGGATCCTTGGCTATCTAATAGTTTGATACCTAAAGTAGTCCGCCAATATTAGGCGTAATTACATGTTAATTTAATTTCCCATATAGCTCCATGATCCATTTAATTAATAATAACTTAACTTCCAAAGCAATCTTTCCTCTTGTTCGTCTTGACTTGTATTACTTCTGCAAGAAGCTTGGGCAAAAGTTCCTTCTACACCTTCCTATGGACCAAAATTCCAGCCCTTGTTTGACCAACCTTCACTGGTTTTAGGTTGCAAAATGGATAGTAGCACCGAGAAACTCCCAGTTCACCAACGTACTTCGCATCGCTGGCGTCAAGATTCACGAGCGAGGCTTGGCCAAGCGTGTGGTAGCGTATTGGCGTATGTGGCCACCCCCATGTCGGTCGGCTGTGCTAATTGATAGTATAACCATTGGCGACGTTGCACCACTGCTTGGAATATCAATGTTAGGCGTGGTGCTATCGATGGCGTTTCTAGCTCTCGAGATTTTTTATGTTAAGTGGATAAAGAACTGGACGGAGGGGTTCGGACAGTAGTGTCGAGAATTTGGTACACAGTGCAGATGTTACAATAGATTAGTTGCATACTTCATCTAAGATCAGTTGGCTGACAGCGATAGACGGTGACATGAGGTAACTAGTGACCGCAGAAGCCAAGGGTAGAGTATCCTTGGCAGAAGCAAACAGCTCAAACTCACTAAAGCGACTGCAGCGCCATTGACAGCTATTACGTACTGCAACTAATTGTAAATGAAACTTTTTGTCGTAGACTCTAGAATAAAATTATGTTACATTAACTATGACTCTTATTTTCTTATTCATCTTTGCTTTGGAGAGAAGTTATTTGACGTTTTCGTTTGATCTCGAAAACTTATTGTAGTTAGATATATTTAGTACACTTTAGGTATATCTAATACACAATTATACAGTAAACGCACACAGTAAAAAAAGTTGAACACATTAAATGTAAAATTATTTATGAGCATCGTGAGTCATAAAAAAATACTCAAATATCTGTGTGGCTCTCAATTATACAAGCCTTCTATATTAAAAAGTGATCAAACCGACGACTTACAGTTTCCAGAGCCGAAGTTAATTCATGTATCGTTAGATTTTGGAAACTTAGTTTATAAGCGTTGTATCAGTGATAATGTCTTAAGCACGGTCAATCTCTAACCAAATAACCAATCCAAGCCTTCCATTAACAATTTCAAGTAATCGAACTAATCAAACCGTTTCTACAGTAATTAGGAAAACCTCCATTGCCCAACGATCTTGATCCAAGAGCCAGCCGTGTTTTATCAAAACACGAAAAGGTTCTGCAACGAGGGTTTCCTCATAGAGATGATAATGTTTTATTATATAAAACGTGTCACAGACAGGTGCGATAGCAGTTGGGCACCATGACGCAGCTCTACTTATTCATCGGGATATTAATCCAGGTAATAACACAATTAATTAATGAAATATATACTGTTCTAAAAAGGCCAAAGACTTAAACAAAAATTAATTGCATAATTTTCAAAATATGCGATTGAACAATTACCAAAATTTCCTTAAAGCACTAATTACCTCCTGCGGTTGACAGGTACAAAATGCGTATGGCAAAGTCCGCCGCATTGTACGATATTTTTTTATAAAAGTGCAATAAAAGTATCAATAAATAAATAATTAAAAACATCGTTTCTATATACTATTTGGTAATAGTTAAAAAGTTGGCCATTATCAATAAGACAAATACGCAGATTTAAGTCTGATGCCAGACATTTTACACATTGATAAAAGAAATACAAAAATCTGCCATCTGTATGCTTTTGGTCAGCCTTTGGAAAGATAAAGTTTCTACTCGTGTTTTACATTCCATCTTACATTATGAATTTGCCGATAGCGCGTATTACATTTTATACTATAACTTAACTCAACATTATGACAAACTTACTTGTTACTTCTTTCGGTCGAGTCTTTTTCAATTAAGTGATTTTTTTTCAGGGCATCTTAATCAGCTGCAATGATACGAGTAATGTTCACGAACAAACCACTGAGTACGAAATACTACCCCTAGAAGTGCACAGAAATAAGCCTATGATCGACAGCATCAGCCAAGAAGCCAAAGAAGACTTCTTTCAGCAATTTTTCGGAGGATCAGCCAACCTCTATCCCACCCAATCGGTTGAGATGATGAACCACGTCACGAGCTCGGAAAAATCGCCTGAAGACCAGATTCAGTCTATCAAAGAGATCGCTGAGGCTATCGGAAACACTATTGAGAACGAGATGATTAACCTATTATCCTTCGCAATGGCAGGTACAGAGAAACTGTTGGCTGCTGAGGACAAAAGCAGCAGAAAAAAGCGATCAGCTGACACCCCTATGGGAAGCGCAGAGTTGGTTATGCGCTTGTTGAAACACATCAAGAGCAACAACGAACACCAGAATGTCGCTATAGAGAAAATGATGACAGCTCAAGAAATCGCTGACAAGTTTGGCATTCAGTTCAGACCAGACCCTGAAATCTTGACCGAACTTGCTGTCGCTGGTAAGGAGCAAGCTAAGGAGCTAACCGAGATTCTAAAAGATGCTTGCGACACAAAGAACGAAACTCTCCCTGTCGAATATTCTTTTGTCTCCATGTCGGATGAAGGCGAGTGCTCTGTAGAACCTATGCCTGATAACAACAACTACTATAGCTACCACTCAGAGTATGAGCAACCTCCTATGAATGCTGCATCTATTGAGGAGCACAAACCTGAGCCAATAAATAGACAACACAACCACGGTCACCACCATCAACAAACACAGCCCCAGGTGCATAAATTCGAGACTCAAATTCCAATTCCTCCCTTGCAGCCTCATCCCAACCAACATCATCATTACCATAACCAACCACATCCCCATCGTCCAAGCCAGCATCCTGCCCACCCGCAACCCCAACAAATGGAGGAACCCCATCGCATGGCTCCCGTGAGCCAACGCCCTAACTTCTACGATCCTCCGTTCACACCAGCTCCGCAGTTCCCTTCATCTTGCTCCATCTTGGATCCTTTCACTACTGGAGCTATTTTCTTCCCTGTGGAGGAAATTTACGAGCCAGAACCGGAGTTGGTTGGGGAGGAATACGAAGAAACTGTGTGCTCCAAGGTGATTGTAGACCATGGTGATGAGCCTGGCTCAGCTACCGTGAATCACGTGATGACTTATACTCTGAGTGAGAAAGCTCACTTTAGAACGCCCGAAATTCAAAGGCTGCCTGAACAGATGCAGTATACTTTTTTTCTGATGTAAGAGCTCGTTTTCAGTGAAAAGTTTTTGGAAGAATCTATTAGCAAGAAAGACTCGTAGACTATAAAGCCGACCTGCCCTTGTATCACGTAACTTTTCACTCTATTGGGTTATCGGGTCGGATTATTAGACGACTCCAAAGTGTCAAAATATGTATTTATTTGATTTATTTATTCGGAGTAGGCAAATTCAGACAACACTATAAAATGGAGGACTTACGTAGTCGCATCCCTACACCACTGTGTCTCAGTGGGTATAAATGAGTTCTTCCATGTAGTCAAACTATTGGGGTTAAAGTATGAAATTGCCGTTTTATTGCAATAGGTTCTTTGAATTGACATAGAATCTTCGTGGTTTGAGGTTTTTGAATGAAACTTTTTTCAAATGGTTTCTATGATGTTCTTTTTTTAAAAAATGTGAAACATTTGAATATCGAATATTGAATATCAACAAGGCAACACAAGTTTCAACACGCGTTTCTTTCTGCAGATCAGTCAAATCATGAGGCACCCATTTTTCGTATTTTTTTATTTTATTGATTTGACGCAAGTGAGTCAATATTGTGGGTAAGGTAACGTTAAACCATGCCGCTAATTCCTGGGTAGTTTGACTAGGGTCGGCTTCCACTATCTCTCTTAATTCATCGTTATTCACCTGTGTGGGCGGTCTTCCTCGTGGCTCGTTCTTTAAGTCGAAATTTCCATCACGAAAGCGTTTAAACCAAAATCGCACGGTGCGTTCATTAGTAGACCCCTTTCCAAACGCAGCATTGATATTGCGGGCTGTTTCTGCCGCGTTAGTTCCGCGTCGGAACTCGTATTCAAAAATCACCCGAATTTTCGCAGTATCCATCTTTCTTGTCTAAATTGAATAACAAAAACAATTGAAGGTCGATATTCAAATGTTTCACATTTTTTAAAAAAAGAACATCATAGAAACCATTTGAAAAAAGTTTCATTCGAAAACCTCAAACCATGAAGATTCTATGTCAATTCAAAGAACCTATTGCAATAAAACGGCAATTTCATACTTTAACCCCTATTATATATTGTCAAACTGATTTGACCACGTAGAAAATTCGTTCCTCGTGGTCAAATTAATGTAATCATCCTTCCTGTATAAGATTCTAAATGCCAAAAAGTACAGTCAAACCATAGTCAAACTATTTTGTCAAACTGATTATATAGTTCAATGTCAAATGCAGTTGTTACACGGTGAAATAGATGTCGGTTATTTTTTAAATAAATTAAGATATTGGCTTCGTGGAAGAACTCAAATTGAGTATAAAGCCATATATATATAAATTGAATTTCGTATCTCAATAAATTCTTTCTCTCTATCTACTCCCCATTTAAGAGAGTGGAAAAATTCGGACATAATACTCGTAGATTTTAATAACAAATATTGTGAAATATTATGTTGTTTCAATGTAAACCAGTGTGAGTTTAATTTCTTGGGGAAAGCATCATCATCAGCCATTGGACGCCCACTACATAGGACATAGGGCTCCCTCATGGTTTTCCAGGTTTCCCGGCCTTGTGCCGCCCGCATCCAGCGACTCCCCGCCACCGTAACCAGGTCCTCAGACCATCTGGTGGGGGGCCTACGCTGCGCCGTCCGGTCCGCGGTCGCTAGATCAGAACTTTTTCGCCCCAACGGCCATCAGTTCACCGAGCTATATGCCCCGCTCATTGCCACTTCAACGGAGCAGTTCTTCGAGCTTTATCAGTAAATCGGGTTCTTCTGCGGATCTCCTGATTCCTGATTCGATCACGCAGTGAAACTCTTTACATGGCTGACGGGGAAATAAGATAACGCAAATTGGTTAATGGACTTATTTAATAAATATACAGTTATTTCTTAAGGTACCTCTAAATTATAAACTACCTCCATCATAACTTTGGTATCTTATTTGGTTGTTGCAGAGACTAGTTTTTGTAAGAGATGTGGTGCTTTGGCAATGCTTTGGCATATTATTTGGCATAAAGTGACTATAATTCTCGACAAGTAACTTGGCCAAATGACTTTGACTTAGCATGGACGTATTTCGGGTATCATTGGTGGAGGACGCGGGATACGACATACATTTCTTCGAACTTTAGTGGAATAAAAAATAATTTATTGAAAAATTTATCAAAAAATTGCTCTTACGTGTCCATCGCAATATCATCCTGACTGCGCGGTTTATTGTTCAAGTTATCTGCCGGGCATTACACTTAAGGTACCTAACAGGGTGTAATAAAATGGCCATAAAGGTACATCTGAAAATTGGGGAATAAAGTAGGATCCCGATTATCCGGACGGACTCATGCCATAACTCTTATTGCCAAATTAAAAATATCTTGACCACGCAAAAATAAGTTACGAGTTAATTCCCGCCTCCGACCCACGCAAACCCGCTCTTACGTTCTTTATGCGCGTGAGTCTATTATTAAACAATGGCTGAATTGCGATTAAGGACCCTGGTTTCCAAATATTGACTGATGAAGAATTCTTTGAGGAGTTGAATGGTACTAAGAGAGAGGAGGAAGAGGAAGCAGTTGCGATGTACTTCAAATACCGTCTGACGGAGAAGCTTCTGAAGCCCTAATCGTTGCCTATAAATGGTTCAAAAGACAGGATGAATTGGATCTTATACAGTTGCTACCGTTGTCAGATATTTCCGATGTGTAGTATGTATTAATATTTAACGTAAATAATCACATTAGCTACTATATTATGCGCACCAGATTGGCGATTTCAAGCGGAGAGGTATGTGAGTAGCTCAGAGACTCAGGTGGTCCTCATAAAGAGGTTTTATTGCGGGCTGATGTTGATGTTGACTTTAAGTATTATGTTATTCATCCTTATTTTATGTGATATTTTTAAATCGTATTGTCTAAACGACGTCAATAATATGAACTCATTACATAATAAATAGCCTGAGAACACTATAAAAGTTGATTGACATTTTTATGTGGTTTGATTTGAGTTCGAAATCGATTAACCGGATTTTGGAAACCGGATTGAACCATAAAAGTGGTGGTAGCCTAGTGGGTAGTACATTGGACTCGGAAGCGAGAGACCCAGGTTCGATTTCCAGTGAAACCATGTACCTATGACTTTGTTTTCTAAGTTACGTACATTTGTGAAGTTTAGTAGCAATACCACACGCTAACTGTGAAGGAAAACATCGTGAGGAAAACTGAGTGTCTGAGCTATTCACATACCTCAGCGCTTGAAATCGCCAATCCGCGGTGGGCACGCGTGGTGATTAAGCCCATAGTCTCACTCTGAGAGAAGGCCCGTGCCCTACAGCGGGACGAATATAGGCTGCTTATAATATAAAAACTTTTCGATTATACGGACTACATCCAGTTTAATTGGTCCGGATAATCTGGATTTTACTGTATATCGGAAAATGTCGTTAATATTTTGTCACGTAGCATAAACATAACATAAACTCACGCCTGTATCCTGGAGGGGTAGGCAGAGACCGCTTCTTACCCATGGTCCACCTCCTGAGACCACCTGGGTGAACCGTGGCATTTTTTTACACAACGGTTCACCTCTCTGATAAAACATTAAAAGGCTCCATTTTTTATTAGTGACAGTCCACCTCAGACCTTGAAGAGTTTCGATGTCAAGGTTTAGGGTAAAAAAAAATATTTCCCAAGAAACACCCAGGCGAACAAAGGTGGTCTGTTGTAAAAAAAAATCCATCGTTCTCCCAGGTGGTCTCAGGAGGTGGACCGTGGGTAAGAAGGGGAAGAGACCAGGGTCTGCCACTTGCCACGATCCTGACAGATTTATTTCGCTTCATCAACACAACGCCGGTTTCGGGTACTTTGTTATGGCGAAAAAACATCAGCTGCTCCATGCAAGTGGTTACTAAGTTACCAGCTAATATTCTTCTGGCAATTTCTAAAATGTTATTTTCGGATCTGTATGGAGATTTTGTTACACCCTGTAGGTATTCTTCGGTGAGTTTGATAAACAATGGCTGTGATAATTCACAGCTTTTGTGTGATCGAGCTGTTTCAAAACATTATCAGCATTTCTATTTCACTTAAGTACAATGTCACAATAATTTTGTAACAGTATTTCTTATCACATTGATAAAGGCACTAAATTTAAAGCTGGGTTTTGACGGTCTTAGTAAGCTTGGACCGTGTGCGTACAGTTTTAGTTGATTATGACGACGGTCAGTGCGCTCGGACCGAGTGCGTCATTATAATCAACTAAAACTGTACGCACACGGTCCGAGCGTACTAACACCGTCAAAACCCGGCTTAACTAACCAATCTTAAAGTTACAGTTAGTACTTAATACTTAAACATAACCTAAACTTATATCTTACAGGGTGATCTCAGATTCCTTGATAAAAATTTTGTGCCAGAAATAATCGTACCTGCTACAATTTTGTTTATTTTAAACCGTTCGTATACTCGTAAGTTTGTTTTGTCGAAATCAAAATGTTCCGAAGTGGAACCGCCCTCTCCTTGAAAATGGCTCACTAACAGAGTTGAAGCGTCGGAATGATCGATTTCGATGAAAAACAGTTATACGTTTAAATCGTTTAAAACATAAAAATATCCTGCAGTGAGACAGTAAATGAGAAAATTATCATTAAGTATACAGGCGGTGACGTAAGGAATGTACCCAGAAACTGTTCCTACAGTATCGATAATTGGACCACTTGACACAAGCGAAATTTTAAAATTGACAATATATTATGTTTTTAATTTTCATTATATTATGTTACGTTGCGGCTTGGTTGTCTCCGCACGTATTGACTTGTCTTTCCTGTGGGCTAGGCCGACTAAGCTGTCAGGATGGTATCGGTGCTGGGCGAGCCTGCTCCAACTTAAAAACAATGCCCCAGGCACTGCAGCGTCCGAGTGGTCCCTTCACCCATCTAGTGTGAGTGAAGGTGCAACTGGACGCTGTGTAAATCATCTCATGTAGAGCCAATTTTTTTTTTAATAATAATACTTCCACACAATACAATGACTTGACCTGGTCCCAAACTAGGATACCCTGTGCTATGGTAACCAGGCAAGGACGATACAAATATGGAAATACACCCAGACTGAGGCCATTTGTACAAGGCACGACCTGTATTTTGGTAGCTAAGCGCCTTAACGGCGAGACTAACGAGGCAGTCGAGGAATGGTTTAATTATCAATACTGAAGAAACAGTTTTCATGTTATCCATACGACAAATTAGCCGTACTTTTTCCACGCCACTTTACTTTGGTTTCATAGCTTTCTGTTTTATATTCTCTACATTTTTTGCGGACACGTTTTGTATTCTTAAGTCCTTGTCTTTACACTCCACCGATGTGCTCGTCTTTGGCTTCCAGGATGACGCGGCTACCTGTGGGTGTAGTACGCGCTGTAGGCGCCATTATGTCCCGTGTGAGGTTGGTATCTGGAAAAAATACATTCAGCTTAATCGTCTTATGCGGATAACTCTATTAGGGATGATTATAGGAATAATCCTTGTGGCACCTTAGATTCACCACAGGCTACATCTATGGTCATGTTTTATTTGTTCGTTTTGTCTGTTGTGTATTTAGTTTTCTTTCTGTTGTTGTGCATTTATTATGTTACTTATCTGCTTATTTTGTTTCTGTGATGTATCTTAATGGTGTAATAAATGTCTTTCTTCTTCTTCTTCTTAATCGTTGAACATAATTTTAGTCTTGTCCAGGGCAAAAGTTTCCAACGGAACAGCATTTGTGCTGTGAGATTTTTTTATTGGACATCATCAGCCCTTTGACGCACACTGCAGGACATAGGCCTTCCTCATGGTTTTCATAACCATGAGGGGTTTTGCCATAATCGCCACGCTTGGCAGGCGGGTTGGCGATCACAGTATGCGATTGGAATCTCAGGAAGACGCTGCTGCCCGTCTCCTGGTAATTTATTTTCTTAGTCGCCTTCTACGACATGGAGGAAATGGAGTGACGCTTTTATTGGACAAAACACCACTATAGGTATACCAGGATTATACGAAATGGGGTAAATGAAATTCTAAAATGGGCTCTCTTAGCAATTTGGGGAAATTAGATCAAAAGCTCATTGTAGTGGACGGCAGGCTCCATCTAAAACACAATGTCCCAGGCACTGCAGCGTCCGAGTGATCCCTTAACCCATCTAGTGTGAGTGAAGGTGCCAATGGACGCTGCATGAATTATCTCATTACGTAGATGCAAAGGCCTAAGGCGTATTTTTTTTTTAAAAACCGTCTTTTACTGAGTCTTAACAGTGTTTTAGTGGAATTGACTTCTCATAAATAAGACCGTAAATTTTCGTGTCCATCTTTACTAAAAACTTACCTAGATTAAAACGGACACCTAGTTCAACTAGTTGCAGTTTCTGTGTTAGTTTGAAGAAAGAAGATTTTGAATTTTTGAGATAATTATGTACACCAACGTGCGGTGGTAGCCTAGTGGGAGTAGAACATTGGACTCGGAAGCGAGAGACCCAGGTTCGATTCCCGGTGCGGGCATGTACCTATGACTTTGTTTTATAAGTTATGTTGTGAAGTTATAGTAGCAATACCACTCGCTAACGGTGAAGGAAAACATCGTAAGGAAACTGGAGTGTCTGAGCTATTCACATACCTCAGCGCTTGAAATCGCCAATCCGCGGTGGGCACGCGTGGTGATTAAGCCCATACTCTGAGAGAAGGCCTGTGCCCTAGGCCCTTTAAAGTTTTTTTTTCTGGTGTGTTCATTAAAGCGTTCTAATCGAATCTAATCGAATCTAACCTGACACAATGTGCGTGGGCGTACAGTGGGCCGCAGGCGCTGGGCTCGCCTGCATAGGGCTGGCTTAGCTGCGCGTGCGCATCGGCGGAGGGCGTCTCGCGGCGGCGCTGCGGCGTGCGCTGCTGTGGCTGCTCGGGCGGGCTGTCGAGCGAATATCGGGCTTAGTGCGGTGGCAATAAGGAATATTACGCCTCGAAATTAGATTTGAGTGACATTGTATTTCTATATTAAAGAACATAAAGAACCAAAAATTCAAATTAACTATTTTTTTCCGGGATTTCACTGTTCTGAAAATACTTCTAATGTTATTAACTTAATCGAAATCGCACCTGAAGCGTTTGGGGTCCGAGGCGGCTGGGTGCCATACAATACTGTATGGTACCCGGCTGCCTTTGACTCTATATGCATCACATGTTCTCTTCACGATTGTTTTGTTTTATTTCTGTTTTGTTGACGTTCGTGTCTTTTGTTTGTGTACGTTTATGTTTACTTTGTGTTTCTGTGACAATTTAAATAAATATCCTCTTTATTTGTAAATGGAATCCCACTCGAAGTATGTTTACCTAGGGCAGACGTTCCAACTAGGCAGACATAACTTCGAGAAGGAAATCCAGAGAAGAATTCAGCTGGGCTGGGCAGCATTCAGGAAACTCCGTCGAGTCTTCTCGTCGCCTATACCGCAGTCTCTAAAGACAAAAGTCTTTAATCAGTGCGTCCTACCCGTCATGACATACGGGGCCGAAACGTGGACACTCACGGTTCGACTAGTCCACCAATTTAAAGTCGCTCAGCGAGCTATGGAGAGAGCTATGCTAGGTGTTTCTCTGCGGGATCGAATCCGAAACGAAGTAATTCGCCAGAGAACCAAAGTGATCGACATAGCTGAACGGATTAGCAAACTGAAGTGGCAGTGGGCTGGTCATATCTGCCGCAGGACCGATAACCGTTGGGGAAGACTGGTCCTAGAGTGGAGACCGCGAATCGGCAAACGTAGCGTAGGACGCCCTGTGACCAGGTGGAGCGACGACATTCGCAAAGCGGTGGGCAGTGACTGGGAAAGAAGAGCCTTAGATCGAGCTCAGTGGCGTGTCTTGGGAGAGGCCTATGTCCAGCAGTGGACTGACACCGGCTGATGATGATGATGAAGATGATGATCCTCTTTATTTCTTTCTATTTGAAAATCAAGTAAGTGATTCCGGAATTAAGTTAATAATGTCCCGAAACAATCTGCCTCTCCAATAATGGAAGTCAGCCGTCAGCTGTTCACCGTCACCCAAATTTTACCCATCATGATAACTCGAAGAAGTCTGTCACGTCGCGTCCGGAGCAAATCATTGATGTTCAATGTAAGTTCTTGGCATTGTAACACTATGGACCTAACTTATTCTGTGTATCCTACAGTAGAACCACGTTAACAATGCCATTGGTAAGTCCTAAAAGACCACATAGATCCTATTACTTTGCGCACAGCTCAAGTGGCTTCCGATTCGTCTCCGCCGGAATGCACACATACTGTTTCTTCTCTACTCTGTACTGTTCAATCCTACTTCAAACGGACATTTGATTCTCTCCACTCCTCCCATAGTCTATCTCTTCGCTCATCCCAAACTCTACTCCTTAAGCTCCCTTCCCACCGTACCAACTTTTACGACTCTTCCTCCGTGAAATCCGTTCGACTACGGAATGCCTTGCCAGAGAAGGTAAAGTCTCACTATCTCGCTGAAGACCTGTAAAATGTGTGTATTAGTATATTATAATATATTTGTATATTATATGTATGTCTGTATTTTATGGTTAGTTTATGTATTTTATTAAACATGTATGAATTTTATTTGTAAGTCAGTAAGTTTACATACATATTCTTCTAATATATCCCATGTACCTACCGTCTTCATTTTTCAGTTCTATCTATCCTAAGGTTGTCTGAAAGAGATCTCTTTTAGCCATAAGACCGCCAATTGTAAACAGCAAAACTTACATATGTAAGCCGTCTACTTACTGTACTTTGTTTTCTGCTGAGTACAGTAAAGAGTTCTAACCTAATCTAATAGAATCTAATTTATTTTGGAGCGTCCACTAATCTCAAGATGGAGATTTGATAAATGATAAAATCTATTTGTTCCAGTAGCTATGACTGATGAAATCTCAAGAACGATTTGCAACACTATCTCTTGATTACGAAAGGAAGTTATGTACAAACACTAAACACCGTTTCCTAGAATAATTTACGTATCAGAATAATTAATTATGTTACAGATAAGCGTCGCGCGGACTCCCAGTGGTAGGCTGGAGTCGTGTTACGACAGATGTGTTAATTCTTTATTTTGACATGCAACGACAAATGGTGCCAGAGACCGTATTTCATTCAACTTGGTCGGTAGGTACATATACCTTGGTAGGTACATATACCAAAAAAGATAAGAACCCAGAAGGATCCTTTTGTTTGTATCTGATCTTTTTGTTTCGTTACGGCTTTTCGTGAATAAAATCTACCAGTCCCTCAGTGAGTCATTATCAACATAATCATCAGCCATTTGACGCCCACTGCAGGACATAGGCCTCCCTCGTGGTATTCCAAGCATTCCGGTCGACTGCTCGCCGCCGTAAACAGGTCGTCAGACCACCTGGTGGGGGGCCTGCCCACGCTACGTCGTCCAGTCTAACTGGGATGCATACCAAAAATTTTTACATAGACTTTATGTCTGATTGATATGTAGCCTGTTGGCACACCTAACTAAATAAAATAATTAAATTGATGGTTGCGCACGTACTAATACAGTAGGTAGATACTTAGATAGATTTATTTATCGTATGGCGTTCAAAATTGGTCTTAAGGGGCTAGCGCCACGCGAGGAAAAAAAATCATATCTTTTTCTTACAGATTGAATTTGCATAAAGTGTCTGTACAATCTCTCAATCATGTTATTAATGATTTATTGTTAGCCCACTGGATCCCGTTAATAAGTGGATAGGTAGATTAATGCTATACTTACCTATTCGCCAGTCATCAAAGTTTCACAGATGTCGTGTCTTAAATTACAGATCATATTTACTATACAACAGATTGCGACTGTCTCGTTGGTCTAGCGGCTTACACAGTTGACTACCAAAACAGAGATCGTGGGTTCGATACCCATTTGAATTACTTGATTTGTACAAATGGCCTCAGTCTGGGTGTGTTTCCATGATTGCCGTGTCCTTGTCCGGTTACCGGGCAGAGGGTATCCTAGTTTGGGACCCGAATGGTTGTGTTGTATGGTAGATATTATTATTGTCATCGTATAATATATTGTTATAAAAATCTGACTAAGAGGTAGTCGACTTGCGCTAGTGCGTCGTAGTCGACAAATATAATACTGACATCAATTTAACAAAAATGTGTTTTCTTTCCTTAGCGAGAGTTCGACTCACACTTGACCAGTCTTACTCGTAATCTGAATAAATCAGACATTATTGATATCAAAAGGCAATAAAAAAAGCCTCCCATTTGCACCTTTTGGGCATTGGGTATGGAACTCTAGAAAGGATAAGCATAAGATAAGAAATCAGTTTTATGTTATACTTCTGTTTTGTTTATTTTGTGGCCCTTCCAAGGATTATTAATCGATAGTGGCAGGAAGAAGCGCGGCAAAAACCCTATTTACGATGGGACTTTTTTCTCCTGTTTGTGCATATGTGGCGATTTGTCGAGTTTTTTGTTTGTTTTGGTTGAAATTTTATTGATGCGTCGACTAATTTATTGGATGACTCGTGAAGCGTAGTTATTGTTTCTGGGTAACCGTGATAGTGTTTTCACACACATCATTTCGACTATTTACAGAAAAGCGTTTCATAAAACGGTCTCCACCAGAAATCTACTGGGTACTTCGAATTAATTCACCGTTTTGTAAGCGGACATTACCAAACCGTAATTTAGACACATATGGCGATGGCTTTTTTGCAAATTTTTATCTATTTTTTTTACTTGACTTCACTTAAGCGTAAACAAACAATATCAGAACGAAAATCAATTAAAAAAATATTATGGTTCGCATGTCTTATGGTCCAGCGCCGGCCAACTCTATCATTCTTTCACTAGTTTACGCATATCGGACCACAGACTCTTAAACATTCAACATAACAGAAAACATACAGTACAACAACGTTATGGTAGGTACTTCCCACCACTCTGAATTTGAATTTCGAACACGAATATAAATTTACAAACATGTTTAATCATCGCTCCCAAGTAAACGAATTGTGCTATCCTACTTATTTTTAATAAATGTGAAAGTTTGTGAAGATGTTTGAACGTTTTTTACTCAATCACGCAATAACGGCTGAACGGAAATACATAAAACTTGGCATACAGATAGACAAAGATCTGAATTGAGACAAAGGATGCTTGATATCCCCGTAATGCGTTCCCGAGGGATAATATTTTATTGTCACTGTAACCTTTTTTCAAGCCAAACTTGCCATGGTAACAAGAATCGTATAAACGGATTCTGTGGCGGTACGAAGATCGCCGAGACAGTTAGTTTATTATTTATAATGTACATAAAGAACATTCCGTCAAAATATTGCTAAAGATTTCAAAACCACGCAGTACTTGAATATCACTGACACAATTCACACGTGTTCTGAGTCGAGGCGAGGTCTGAATTGCTTACTATGCTAGAGACGCGGATTCTAATTCCGCTTTAGCCCGAAATGTTTCTTTCATTGTGAGGTTTGTTTACTTCACAGTTGATAACGCTGTGGGCTTCAATTCTGCTAAGGCACTAAAGCTCAATATGATGAAATTCATTTATAAGACCAATTCATGACATGTGTTTCATTCTATCTAGGCATACATACACTACCTATACCTGGGTATCTACAGACCGCATTTACGCACTGTTGATATCTCAGTTTTGTGTTCTGTGGTTTATATGGTTTTCGAATCACGAGGTTCTAAATAATGTTGTATTCGGGTAGTAATGCCAATATGTAGGGTAAAAAAATCGCGCTGGATACACGGCTAATGATAATATGTGCCTAGGTATGTTGAATTTGAAACATATTTGAGCACCATACCTAGGTTTATTTCAGAGTATTGAAAACTCTTTCTCTACTTCCATTCTATAGCTCCTGTTCTGTGCACTCTACCGAGTTATTAGAAGCGATTTTGCAGATAAAATGTAAAGGTTGAGGTGCTGTCGACTGTACCAAGCACTGAAACTTGCTAGATCGTCAAATAGAGGTAGAAATACACCGAGGTCACGTACGCTAAGTACGCAAAGCGACGTGGGTAGGTCGATGTGCACAATGTCCCACGTACGCTACGCGAATTGGCATAAGTTATTTTCACTTCTTGAGGTGCATTAGTATTCTGTACCACATCTGCAAAATATAATTTCTGATTCCGAGAGTGAGTTTGGGTACAATATATCGAGTTAGTAATTTTTAAACGGATATGGGCGTTCGAGTCGGATTCATCCACCGAGGATTTCGTACAAATGTCTAGGTACTCAGTTACATATAAATAGTTTAGAAGTCGAGTTTCACAGTTTATCCGAGCTTTTACCGAACATCAAAGACTATTTTTTTAATGATTTAATTGCAAAAGTATAGTTTTCTGATTTTCACCTGTGCTTGTAGTATAGATAGATAGA
Source organism: Yponomeuta evonymella (assembly GCA_963969515.1). Taxonomy (NCBI): domain Eukaryota; kingdom Metazoa; phylum Arthropoda; class Insecta; order Lepidoptera; family Yponomeutidae; genus Yponomeuta; species Yponomeuta evonymella. The sequence continues at coordinate 5,007,222 of OZ018363.1, forward strand.
TAGATAGAATATTATTTATTGTACACAAAGATTACATTAACAGAAATACGACATTACTTTCCAAATTTCACAGTTCTAGGTGAACGTCTAGGTTCTAGGTACCCTATAAATTTTGATTCCCTTCAGTGTCGAAATATACATTTTATGCGGCATAACCGGCCATATTTTTTTACGTTAACTTAGAAGTTTTATTTTTTCACAGCTTCAAGAGACTGTACATTTAAGTATATTTCAACTCGACTTAACGGAGAGACTTATGGACGGACGGACGCGGACGGACAACAACGTGATTCTATAAGGGTTCCGTTTTTCCTTTTGATATACGGAACACTAAAAAAGGAGAAGAGATGAGTGTAGACTCATATTATTTAATGCATTTTGTATTATAAATTCACCTAATCAATATTAATCCTTAATTTGGAACAAGTATATACTCCTACAACGATGTTCTACTCTTGACTGACGTGCCACAGACGTAAGCTACCACAGACATGGTACACAGATAAATTACCTAATGGCACAGGTAAACTACATAGTACACCACCACAAACGTAAGCTTACGCTTAGCGTCATCTCCTCCACCTTCACAAGCCGATCTGGCCAGGCAGGTCGAACGTCGCGTCGAACGCGTGACGTACGTAGCGTAGGCTATTTGTGTTTCTGACCATAAATTCCAGCGACCGGAGGCCTACTTCATCATCATCATCAACATCAGCCACTTGACGCCCACTGCAGGGCACAGGCCTCCCTCGTGATTTTGAAAACCATGAGGGGTTTTGCCATAATCGCCAAGCTTGGCAGGCGGGTTGGCGATCGCAGTATGCAGTTGGAATCTCAGGAAGACGCTGCTGCCCGTCTCCTGGTAATTTATTTCCTTAGTCGCCTTCTACGACATCCACGGTAGGAAATGGAGTGACGCTATTCCTAATCCGGCGGTTTATTTTTAATCTTAGCCGGAGGCCTACTTATGCGAACCAAATCCTGTCGGAATACAGACATCTGCTGTAGCATTAGTATGGAATTTGTCAGTTAGACGATTGGAATCGTAAAGGATTTAGTGCGCGTTATATAGGGCTAGATCTCACATGGCGTTGCGTACGCAGCGTACGTCAGCTCGGTATGGTTCTAGCCTAATACTTCTCGCGCCACGTCAATGCACATTTCAGCAGCCGGTGACAATTTACTTTTACGACGCGGCCATAGTAAAGAGTTACGCACGGCAGTAATGGCCGCCGGCGTTTCCCGCCAAAATAAAAACGTCACAACGGGGTAGAGTCGGTCTCTTCTTAATTTATTGTTGAGTCATGGATTAAGGCAGAACTACGGCTGGAGCTGCTCAGGGATCGATAAAGCTACTGAATCGCGCTGCAGACAGAACAGTCTCCCGGTTAGCCGATCGTCTGAAATGCACTGTGAAAAATTTGACAACTGCACACCCATAGAGCTATAAATAATGTCAAACAGAAACAATATCTGTACAATTTTAAAAACCTATTTACCGTCATGGGTGGAATTTTTTAGCCTCTAAATAGGTTTTTAAAATTGTCCTACTGTTAACAGCTGTCAGTGGTTTTTTTTTTTTTTGTGTGCACTTTGGTCAATTGACAGCTGTTAACAGTAGATTAACAACGTGTTAGTATACGAGAAACTGGGGGTTAGGAAGAAAAAACTTAATCAGCCACCTTCACTAGGCGTTCAGCAATCAACTCGAATCTACTTGACCCTCTCTAGTTGGTTACTGCACACAACTGCTTCGTTCTGAAATCAAACGTCACCGCAAGTTGTCCATCTGTCGTTTTTACCCTCATTTATTTCGTGGTAAAGTTGAGAATAACCCGAAGTTCTCTCGAGCACCTCGTCTGGGTTTAATTGTCTATGTTTGTCGCCACTTGGTATCAATTTGGGATGTAGTTTGATGTTCGGCCGTGTTTTTATTATTTGCCGCTGTTAACGATATTTGGTTCTTGCAGTATGCAGGTACAACCTTTATGAAAACGCACAATGGCGTAATGTAGAGAATATAATGTAGTAGATGGCCTTTAACTTTGAGTTCATACAGGAAAACACAAAATGGCATACTTAATGTAGAGAATATAATGTAATCGTTAACATAGTGGATGGTCTTTCATTTTGAGTTTAGTCCAGCGCCCTGTTTCATAAAGTAAAGCAGTATGTAGGTACAACCTTTATGAAAACGCACAACGGCGTAATGTAGAGAATATAATGTAGTAGATGGCCTTTAACTTTGAGTTCATACAGGAAAACACAAAATGGCATACTTAATGTAGAGAATATAATGTAATCGTTAACATAGTGGATGGTCTTTCATTTTGAGTTCAGTCCAGCGCCCTGTTTCATAAAGTAAAACAGTATGTAGGTACAACCTTTATGAAAACGCACAATGGCGTAATGTAGAGAATATAATATAGTAGATGGCCTTTAACTTTGAGTTCATACAGGAAACACAAAATGGCATACTTAATGTAGAGAATATAATGTAATCGTTAACATAGTGGATGGTCTTTCATTTTGAGTTCAGTCCAGCGCCCTGTTTCATAAAGTAAAACAGTATGTAGGTACAACCTTTATAAAAACGCACAATGGCGTAGAGAATATAAAGTAGTAGATGGCCTTTAACTTTGAGTTCATATAGGAAAACACAAAATGGCATAATGTTGAGAATATAATGTAATCGTTAACAGAGTGGATGGTCTTTCATTTTGAGTTCAGTCCAGCTCTTTGTTTCATAAAGCTGCAATCATTAAACGAAAATTGTAGCCTCATTGCACCTTATTCCTCATAAAGTATATTATTCCTCTATTTTTCTTTCATGATCAACAAACCGCTATTAGCAACTGCAGTTATACTTACACAAAACTTCTTTATGAATAATTTCTTTTTTATATTGCTTTCAAGTGTTTTACAAATTCTTTATTGCAACCAATAGATTCGGAAAATAAATACATAAAGTTAATTCTAAAGGCGAACTTATCCCTGAGAGAGATTTCGTCCAGCCAACCTTAGCAGGTTCTTTAAATTAGGATTTTATATTTTAAGATTTTATTGAACTTTAGTATAGGGTGTTTAAATTAAGATTTTTATTAGTTTTATTTATTTACTTACGAAAATGGGAAACAATCGATTACTACTCGACAAATAGTTTTCGTTGCATTGTATTTCTTTACGTCAAGGCACTTTATCATAGACCTACTCGTACAAAAATTAGCACTTCACACTTCACATTAATATTTTATTGTCAGTCATTTTCACCCAACCTAGCCTCACAATTAGTATTATATCACCAGCAGTCCAATATCAGCATTACGCCACAAATTGTAAGGACTATACTTCGTTCCACGAGTTGAACTCCTAGGGAAACAAATACATACTTACATCTCATTGGTCGTTCAATGCGCGCGGCTAGGTTTACTTAATGCACTAGCTATTGAAGGTCACGCGCATTAACCAATGGGCGCACATGGACGATTATCTTTCGGAGCTCGTTTCGTGGAATGGAGTACACCTGTAGCTAACAGTAGAAGGTACTTACCTTCCCCACCAGCGACTTAAACCGTTGCTTCGAGCCCAAAACAAACTTGTTTATGTTTACGCAACACCAGTTACGGAGCGAGCACCCGATTGGTGCTTGCTTCCAGCATGTTTACAGCGACATAAATCTTGATCGCCATCAACTAAAGCGGTTAGCTGGAGCTCTGGACGAAATATAAACTCTGTTTCGTCTTTGGCGGGTTCCTAAAGATCTGACGTTGTGTTTGTGTCTGGTGTGGGAGGAGCGTAATGCCTAAACTTGCTAATAGTTCCACTCATGTCTTAGTTTGAAGTAGATATGTTCAAAGTCGTGAGATGGCGACTCCATCCGTCTTTTGTTTTTGGTACTCTTGACATCTAGACTAAAGGCCGTATTAATAAAGCGCTCTTACTTTTGAAATCGTTGTTAGGTTCTTGTCAAGTCGCTATTTTGTTTTGAACATCTAGACATGGGCACTTAAAAGCGATCTCAAAAATAAGAGCGCTTGATTAATAATGCTCCAAGTAGTTTTCTAGAACGTAAAGTAAACATGACTAGTCACGTGCCAAAGTGTAAGTCAAATCAACAAGTGAAGCTTTGCGGGGTTACAAGGGATAAAGCTAAATAAACACGCTAATCATGAAAATGTATTTATTTTTGACCAAAACTGTAATTCGCCGCGGACAGAAAAATGCGCTTGTAGAATACATTCGACAGAAAATCTATCCTAAGATACAATCACTCTATTCGGATACCTACGGTACATGTGACCTTATAATAACAGTGTAATATTTGACTTGTTATCGGCTGTAGGTTAATTAATCCATCTACTAGCCCGTATTCGTCCACTGCTGGACATAGGATTCCCCAAGGCACACCACTTCTTTCTGTCCTCGGCCATCCTGGTCCAGCCGCTGCCGGCATTATTTTTTAACAAAAAGTAGCCAAATAGACCGTCCAGGGTATTAAGCATAAAGAACAAAATAAAACCAATATTTTTTCTATGAATGAATAAATGCATATAAGTCCTATCATAGATAAATAGGGGCTAATAACGTATTGAATAAGTAAATAAACTTACAGAGTAAACGAAATAAATACGTATATTAGTTTAAATCAGGGATAGAGCAATCAGAAATTAAGATCCAAAGGACACTGCACTTATCCTGGCTCCAAGCTAAAATACCCTCATCACACTAACCAGACAAGGATATCACAAACATGGGAAAACACGCAGATTGCGCTAAGTTTAAACAAATCAAAATTCGCAGTGCAAAATGAGAAGATGCTTACCAGTCTTCTGGATCACAGTCTCTGAATCCTTTTGCGAACGGGTTGCTTGCTATCTTCAGTTGGGTTATCTGTGAAAAGTGACAAAGTCCTTTATAGGGCCATTGGCTATTTTAACGTTATTTATGTGGCCTATCGCTTCTAAAAACGCTAAAAACAACTTTATACCAATGGCGGAAGCTATTATTGCTTGGTGGTATTTGCTTACTTTCTTTGCAAAACGGTTTTAGTAAGGGATTGAATGCATTTGCAGGCTCTTTTTAAACTTCCCTTCGTCTATACAAGGTAATCCAATAACACAATGTCCAAAAATGGATTCGCCGCTGAAACAACTTGATATTCTAAGGCTGAGACTACATAAGGCAGCGATACGTGATGCGACAGAAAAACCGAGATTGGATAATATAACATAAACTCACGCCTGTATCCCAGAGGGGTAGGTAGAGACCAGGGACTTGCTGCCACTTGCTACGATCCTGACAGATCACTTTCGCTGCCTCAACATTCATTAGTCGTTGCATGCACGCACGCCGGTTTCGGGTACTTTTTATCTTGCCCTTTGCTAATACATCCCCTATTTGGTCGAAATATGTCCGTCGTCGTCGTCCAAATTGGATAATGTTAGTAAAGCTACACTATTAGCAAAAATTTTGCGACTAGCGGCGGTAGCCTAGTGGGTAGAACATTGGACTCGGAAGCGAGAGACCCAGGTTAAATTCCCAGTGCCGGCATTTACCTATGACTTTGTTTACAAGTTATATACATTTGTGAAGTTACAGTAGCATTACCACTCGCTAACGGTGAAGGAAAACATCGCGAGGAAACCTGAGTGTCTGAGCTATTCACATACCTCAGCGCTTGAAATCGCCAATCCGCGGTGGGCACGCGTGGGGATTAAGCCTATACTCTCTCTCTGAGAGAAGGCCTGTGCCCTACAGCGGGACGTTATAGGCTGATTATGAAAAGTAAAAATACAGCAAACTACTCCACACCGACTTTAAAGAGCATTTTTCGCGGCTGCTGATACGGTGTTGACAATACTAGTAATGAGTCCAGACACATACTTAATTGGTAATATTTAACAACTCTTGCAACTAAAAATTTTTTGTGAAGTTAGTACCACGATTACACTATAGCTGTGACAAAAACGAATTAATATGTAGCCGTAAACGTTGTTTTGGATGCTTACAAAAAAAGCTAAATTAACTTTTTTGTTTAAAATAGAATAGCTGATGTTACGGCTTATAAATAAAACATTTTAGCTGGTGTTATGGCTTAACTGGAGACCGCAAGCTCGGGCTAGCGCCGGTCAGTGAAATAGAAAGATCCTACCGCAAGAACACGATCTCTATCACATTTTCGCACGTTTTATAATTCTGGGCATGGGACTCTAAAGTAAGTAACCGCTAATTCAAGCTTATCACTCACTTTTTAGAATTTGAATTAGATAGAAAACACTTAGACAATTAGACTAAGCAATCTCCAATTCTCCTTGCAAAATTGCTTACCTATAAGCCAACGAGAAGCACTTAGTACGTACGTAAGTATACTAAGTGCAACTCAAAACGCTTATAACGGTCTTGATTATGCGAGACATGAAATTTCATGTCTTCATGCATGGGACACAGAATGATTTACTCCACAGCATATTTTGCGCTCCATATTTCATTGGTACAGTCTAATCGAGAGGACAGAGCCGTTTTTGGGAGTGAATTTTGTAGGAAAAAATACTTCTATGGTTTTTTATTCGAAGCTCTCCGTATCACCACCGGATAAACCTATTTCACATGCAGATAAACAAGAGAGACATAATCAAGACCGTTATAAGCGTTTTGAGTTGCACTTAGTATACTTACGTACGTACTAAGTGCTTCTCGTTGGCTTATAGGTAAGCAATTTTGCAAGGAGAATTGGAGATTGCTTAGTCTAATTGTCTAAGTGTTTTCTATCTAATTCAAATTCCAAAAAGTGAGTGATAAGCTTGAATTAGCGGTTACTTACTTTAGAGTCCCATGCCCAGAATTATAAAACGTGCGAAAATGTGATAGAGATCGTGTTCTTGCGGTAGGATCTTTCTATTTCACTGACCGGCGCTAGCCCGGGCTTGCGGTCTTCACGCCACGTAAGAATTCAAAGGTAAACACATATTGACAGGCTTTAAACAATACATAACTTTAAAGAAAATAAAAAATAAATGTGTAATATAAAATTACATTAAAGGTCAGATTTTTCACTTTATGTTACAGTAATTTTTTTTAAAGTGTTGCTGTGATCACGGAACAAAACTTAAGTTTTTTTTTTTAATGTCAAAAGTTGACTCTATAAAAAACCTAATTTCATTTTCGTGGTACCAAAAGTGCAACTAAAAATACCTAAAATTGCGCGCGCAAAACTGAGTGCAGACGATTGAATATCAAGATACTTTTGTCGAAATTGCGCCATTTTGTTTCAAAAATAACCGTAGATGTATGTATAGTACAAAGCTTGTCAAACGTGTTTTCCTTTGATTCCTTACTTTGAAGATTAAGACATGAATGTAGATAAAGTAGTGTATGAGACTGCACATAACTTGGTATTAAAACACTCGCGAATGCTATTAAAAAACTCGCCAAGGCTCGTTTTTTAAAATCTCGCTCGTGTTTTAATAACCCTCATTATGTGACAGTCACATAAACTACTATTATTTTGTAATTACTGGTGTGCAATAGAGTTTAAACCATATAAGAAGGATGTCTTACACTGTGAGATCACTTACCCTATGGTTCTGGTAGGCCGTGACGGCGGTAAAGCCGGTCTCCGGGAATACGAAGGTGCGGTAAGGCACTGTCCCCGGGACAGAAGGCTGACCTTCTCCAGGCAAGTATACCACGTGCAGGCGCGGCTGGTACCGGTGCATGGAGTTTAGAATTATCTGAGGACAAGAACAAATTCAGAAATCAGAAAACAAAAATGTATTTTAGCGTCAAGAATTTACATTCGGTTTGTGGAATGTCAATGTACTAATCGTACAAGGTTAATTGACGTGAGGAAGCTTCGACTACCTTATTTTTACATCATTTGCCCAGTAGCTTTGGAATGATAGTTAGTGTTAGTTTATTATGTCCTATGGCATACTATTGTGGGGTTGCGTAGAAAACATTGATTGATTTTTGTCTTGCAGAAAAGAGCTATCACTTTCACTTATAAGCTTGGCAGTGGAGATTTGTGTTTTATTTAATTCAAATAAAGTTAATACATTTAAATCAATAAGGTTAATTATTAATTTAAATATTATTTAATAAATCGTTTTCAAAGCCACAATTAAACATATTTTACTAAAGTTGTACAGAATACCAGTGAAGCACTTCAAAGCACCTGGAGAAGTGACAACACGCGTCGCGTACGTGGGACTAGTGTGCTCATAGACTCTCCCGCGTCGCGTCGCGTACGTGGGCTCAGTGTGGTTCTACCTTTATACTCAGATACTCACGTGGCCGTTGTCGTCAAGCTGGTTGTTGGTGAGCTTGAGTTTGTCGAAGGAGACCAGCTGACGCATCCAGTGCGCGCCCGTAGTTGGCGAGTCCGGGTGCACGTGGATGCGCGGCGGGGAGACTGGGTCAGCCTTCCCGGCGACTACCCAGCTCGAACTGTGGAAGGTATATGTGGAAGCTATACTCATATCTTAGCACATATTTTGTAACAACTTAAACTGAGTGACTACCCAGCTTGAACTGTTGAAGGTTTAGTACACGTGGATGATCTCAGCACATCTTTTGTAACAGACCTTACAGCTTAATCTGTGGAGGGACTGAGCGTTCATTGCTTCCTACCCAAAGTCAACCTTACTGGAGAAAATAATAAACTCCTTTTAGTCAAAGTTGCATTCGGTAAAAATGTAAGTCATGTAAGTTCTTATGGTATAATAAATAAATCAAATCAAATCAATCAAAATGTTCTCGAATGCAGACCACATATCAGCACAGCGTAGGACAACCATTCACAAGATGGGCAGATGTCCTCATCCATGTGGCAGGAAGACGCTGGATGCAAGCCGCTTCCAACCGGTCTTTTTGGAAATCCAAGGAGGAGGCCTATGTCCAGCAGTGGACTTCTTGTGGCTGAATGATGATGATAATGAAATCAATCATATCTCTGATTCTCACTCACCCACATAACTTTATCAATATAGAGGTGTTGCAGAAATGTCTGATAGAACTCAATTTTTAGAAGAGCATCTTGCTTATTGCAAGAAATCTATGAAAAAATCGATTGCCGCAGTTGTTGGGCTAATTATTCTACTCATCAATATCAAAAATCTCATCAATATTCCTTTTTGTACACACCAGAAAACAGCACCTTTAAGTTGTATTTTTTTTTGTAAAAGAAAAAAGTTTTAATTATGTAAGCTTATGTCTATATTTATGTACAAAGTGTGTTTTTGGCAATAAATGTAGTTCACTTTCACTTTCACTTTCACTTTCAAAAACTCTAAGATCGCGAAAAAATGGTTCTACTGGACGTTTTGCAAGACTTTTTGCAGTGGTGTAGATATTAAGTCGCGCCCACCCTAGAATAGGTCTATCTTATGAGGTATAGGCTCTTCTCAGAATGTTGGCTTATTGCATTAGGATCACGTGGCAAGCTATCGCTATTCAGGGACAGGCCCCCCCGAAAAGAAACCCTAGATCCGCTAGTGCCTGTATATGAGTAACTCACCTGTGAAAGGCGTACCGGTAGCGCTTGTCGTCAAGCGGCACAAAATCGACCAGCAACAAATAGCTGGCCGTGGGCGACAGTCCGGCCAGCCGCGCCTGCAGAGCCGGGAACATGCGCCGTCCTGCCTTCGTCACTATCATCTCAGTGCCCAGCTCGTGGAAGTTGCGCCAGAGGGCAGAGAGTTCAAGGGAGGCGGTGCAGCGGGCCACGGCTGGGTGCAGCGTCACGTTTTGGGAGGGAGCCTGTTGGGGGCAGGTGGTTCTTCTATATCAGTGGTGTTAAGCTCTTAGTTCGTACAGAATAGTTTAAGCAAGTGATCGTAAGAAAGCGATTATGATTCAGTCTTCAAAATTTTGAGATGTTTTTGAAGGAGCTATAGTGAGTATTGTGTACAATAAATCAGTGATAGAACTTCTATAAAGAAACAGTACTTTTTTGTAAGTTTTAATCAGGAATTAAACATCATCGGTAAGATAAGATAAGATAAGAATATTCTTTGTTGTACCAGGAAAAACACAAACATGAAATCGATGAACATCGGTATTGTTTATAAAAAGACGATTCCTTAAACCACTCTTCAAATGCAGTTTAGGTTAGTATTTCCCTTCACCACAGACTATTTAAGCTGCATTTTAGGAGTTTTTTAAAGAATCGTGCTATTATAAAGAACACCGTGTACGTTTTAGTGCCCACGAAAGTGTTTATGTGACGACACGTCTGAGTCTAGCCCTCCCTCTCCAAAAAATCCATCCATCAAAGGATGGTCTTTACTCAAGAGCGATCTCAAAAGAAAGAGAATGGGACGAGGTTTGGTAAATGATGGACTATTATATATATATACACCGTCCAAAAAATTGTTTTATTTGACTGTACCAGAAAACTTCGATGAAAAATAGAATAAACAGGATAAGATAATTTGCAAGTATGTAAAAGTTGTCCATAGTGTGTTTCGTCAAAAGGTGAAGTAGTAATGAAAATCCAAAATAAATCTAGAGTGTGTGAGGCAATTTTAAATTTTGATTTAAAAATGATAGGACAGAATGAAAGGAATATCAAAAGTGGTCTAAAAAGCTTTACACCGTTACAAGAGCTTTAATAACCTCCCAGATCCAATTGAAACCCGTTGTTTTTTCAAGGTCAGGACTTAGGAGGTAAGCACGGACCTGAGATGAGATGAGATGAGAAGATAGAGTCTGTTAATCTTACCGCACGTACGGGCAGCGGCTGTGGCAGCGGCGGCGCAGTCTGAGAGCCGTGATCGCGGCATATGCTGTCGCTGAGCTCCTGCAGCGGCGATATGGGGGAGTAGGCGCTGCGTCCGTACACGGAGCACTGCGGCGGATGGAAATAAAGTCAGTTTTAGATCGGGCCACCAATCAGAATTCAAAAATTAATTTCAACGTAAAGAATTTACGTTCTGTTTCTTGAGTGTCACAGTACAATGTTATGCGCTGTCTTCACGTCGAGTTGTAGTGGAGAAAAAGACAGTGAAACAAACTCCACTCTGGCCATCGTTTCCAAAATCATCTTAACATTTTGATTAGATTAGATAAGATTAATACTCTTTATTGCCCACAATTCATTATAATGCTACATGATAAATCTTAAAATATAAGATACTTATTATACAACTGGCGGTCTTATCACTAAAAGCGATCTCTTCCAGACAACCTTAGGATAAATAGGACTGTAAGATGAAGCGAGTAGATAGGTGTACATAAATTATATAAAAATATGACATATTATAAAAAGTAAGACAAGATGACTAACATTAATAAAAAAAAACTCAAACTTAATATAAAATACGTAATGCAGGCTGATACATATATTTGTACTTACGGATTAACTTTTAAGTTCCGTTAAATTTCCCCAAGTCCGTTAGTCGCTAATCCAGTACTTATTATTTACTGAAAAGATACCGCACGCACAGCGCCGCGCGCACCGCCACAAAAAATTAAAAAAAAGATTTTATCTACACTAACTGTTGTAACATTCTACTTATGTTTTCAATACTTGACTTATAATTACTACTGTTATAGCGCAGACAACAAAACACTCAATTTAAGCAATTTCACATGATGGTATAATATTCACATCGATATCGTAAAATCTCATTATAACATCAATAAAACGCGACCAACTTGATTGCAGGGCCAATCAGGTTGGTCGCGTTTTATTGAAGCGCGCAGCTGCGCTCTCATTGGTTAAATTTTAATGGCGGCAAAATCACTGTGATTATACACGTACGCGTGAATTTAACTTTTAATTGCATTAGTGAAGATAAAGTAGTGTATGCAACTGCATATAACACGGGTATTAAAACACTCGTTACTATTATGAAACTCGCTGCGCTCGTTTCATAAAGTCACACTCGTGTTTTAATACCCTTCATTATATGACAGTTGCATAAACTACTATTATGTTCTGATTGTGGTACGTCCGGGCCGGGGCCGAGAGTCGATCGAAACTATAGTTGTCGAAATGTAAGAAGCCCGTTTTGACAGCTACACAAAAACTCATTTTACTTTGGATTTACTCGAACAAATACATAAAAAGACACATAATCTGGCATATTATTTAGCGCTCGAAAGAAAAAACAGATTTAGTAGCCCGAAACGTTACTCATGGTTTAGATTTTTTTATGTTTTCGATCTCAAACTAGGTTAGAGTCTATGGTTTCTGTAGCTGTCAAAACGGGCTTCTTATATTTTGACGACTTTAGGTAGGTACATATCGACTGTGATTGGCAATAACTCCTATCTCATTTTTTTGGACAAATCACTTTTTAAATTTATTTTGTCATAATATATCCCGAAGATAACACTTACATACCACTCAAATGTAACTTTTGGCAGGAGATTTTGAATTTTTTGTGTTGCCTGTTTTTTTATATATTCTGGTGTTAAGAAGACACTATCATCATCGCTTGACGACATTTTTACGAGAAAATAAGTGAAAAGAGACAAAAAAGCGCGCCAATGTTATTGGTTTTTTGCATAGAAAAAAAAACTTGCGTTCCAATTTCAAATATTTGACAATTAGGTACTTAAAAGTTTTGCAGCAAAGAGTTTGGTAGTTCAGTAAGTAGTTCCAAACTCGGTTTTAAAACTTATTGCTTGGGTTGGAGCGAAATAGATATAGGACGAATCCTCAAGAGTGAAAGAGAATTCTGACTTCTTATTAAAAGAGTGCATTAGTATATAAAATCAAAATTGGATTTTGAGTCAATTTACTTAAAGGTACCTAAAGGTAAATAGATTCAAAACCCAATTTTGAGTCTATTTACTTTGATGCATCTTAGCTTGAACAACAACAGCGTGTTTTGGGTCCTAAATTTGGGCATCAAAATGCATCATTTAGATCAGATGGAGTGAAAAGTATTTTTTGCGTATTCTGGAAAATGCCTGTTTTCAAATTACGGTGTTTTATCATGACATGGCAGAAGTATAAGTGAGAAATGTTTCATAGGGCAGATAAATCAATAGGTACCCAATATTTTAAAACATAAAATATGTTTTATCTGTGCCTGTATTTTGTCTAAATAACACACATACATAAACTCACGCCTGTATCCCAGAGGGGTAGGTAGAGACCAGGGACTGCCGCTTGCTACGATTCTGACAGATCACTTTCGCTTCCTCAACATTCATTAGTCGTTGCATGCACGCACGCTGGTTTCGGGTACTTTTTATCTTCCTAATACATCCCAAATAAATTAATAAAATAAAATAAGTTAGACTCAGAAGTTATTAAACTAGGCTTTTGTAAAATACATTTGGTGAATTACTTAAATAGTATTGGTTGTCAATAAAATATTGGTAAGCGAGTTCACTATAAACCATACATCCCCTCATAAGTTCAAGTGGTCAAGAACTCCCGCAATAATTGCGAGCATCTCATCAGTCAACAGCGTGTCCACTCACGTCTCTGATTGGCTGGGTGTGCAGCGGAGGCAGGACATTGGTCTGGGTGGACTCATGGTCCCGCCGCTCGAGGGGCTGCGGGACGTAGCCGATGCGGTTGGACTGTGGACTCGTTATACCTGAGAACAAAGGGCTAACATAAATATAAAATGCTAGCATAGACAGCTTTGCTGACCCTAACATAAAAACCGGCCACCATTATCTATACAACATTTCAATATTTCAAGCGTCTACCTGTTGCCGTTATTAATATCGATCGAGCAAAAAACGGCAAAAAATAATCACGTTTGTTGTATGGGAGCCCCCTTTAATATTTATTTTGTTCTGTTTTTAGTATTTGTTGTTATAGCGGATACGGAAATACATCATGTTTTCGTAATAATTGCCTATGTATTTGATTGCAGAAGATGTAAAATTTCATACATAAGCAGCATACTCGTATAATGTGTCCCATTGCAGTGCACGTCTATATCAGAAAGGAAGGCCGGGCTTATAATATAGTTCATAAAATATTACTGGATAGATTGTATACCCGACTGCTTATACTACAATATCATTGAAGCCTGCCTGATTGCAAAGTGAAATTTCAACCGGACACATTATTGCTAGCACCAATAAAGTATGAAGATGACTTGTAAGCACTTTACTGTAATGAAATATAGAACTCGATGCACAAATGGCAGACAGTCAAGTAATGTATGTTTTACCACTAACCTCCATTGTAGCTACCACTTTTTATAGCAGGGTATTTCATTCGTGAACAATAATCTCTAATTTTATTATTCAGCACTCTGACTAATATTAATGTGTTTGTGGCAGCGTGTAGGCATCCGGGTGTTTCTTTGCTTAACAAATCATGTGAAACACCATGAAAAAAGCATCGACATAAGGGTAAATGTAAGGATATAATTAATGTAGATGGATAAGTATAACAAAATGCGGTTTTCAAATTTGAACTCTATTTTGGGTTGAAAAATAGCACCTTTTTTATCTAAGCACAGCAGCCAAAAAAACTTGAGATGAAAAACTTTTTGGCGCCTAACCTATCGTATTCTCATATCTATCAAAAAAATATTAGGAAATATATAGGTACATTTGTGAAGTTATAGTAGCAATACCACTGTGAAGGAAAACATCGTGAAGAAACCTGAGAGTCTGAGCTATTCACATACCTCAGCGCTTGAAACTGCCAATCCGCGGTGGACACGAGTGGTGATTAAGCCCTCTCTGAGAGGAGGCCTGTATCCTACAGTGTGACGTATATAGGCTGCTTATGAAGAACTAACTAACCTCAAATAGATGAAAGGAATAATTAAATCCGGCTGAAGGGTCGAATCTCGAAACGGTTTGGTTTTCCTTTCTGCTAATCCCTCTACAACCTCTAAAAGTCGACACTAAACCACATCACTCACTACACAACACTGTATGGAAAGTCGTAACTCTACCCGAGAACATAAAACTTGAAAAACGGTCGCAACTTATATTCAAAGTACTGCAATTTTGGTGGTCCAACCCGATAAGTGGAAAGGTAGAAGCCCGAGATCACTGGAATTTTATCTCGTTACGAGGTATTCTCAGAGCACTTCAGCGTTGAATCTTTATTACAATGCGAAAGAGGTGATTTTCGTTTACAATAACTTATTTGAAAAAGTCACTGCAATAAAGAAAAGTCAATAAAATACGACACAGAGTAGTCCATTCGGCGGAGGACATCTCACTCAACTAATTGGTATAAATGGCGGGAAACGCTACCAAGATGGCGTCCGCGGCGGCGATGGCAATAATTATTTTATCGAGTGCCGTCACGGAGGATTATAAATAAGACAAGTGATGAGACGTATACTCTCGCAAGGAGATGACAGCTGAGCTTTTAGTGGAGTATCGTCGGCAGTTCCATGGAAGAACTCTCAAAATAGGTAGGAGGCGAGAGGCATCAGCATCGGAGTACCGGAGCTTTGTTTGCAAAATAGAAGGGTTGCACCCGTAGGTAAAGAACGTAGAAAGAGTTGTCTCCTCTTTGAAGAAGTGTATTATTGTATACTTTATTGCACACGAAACGTTAAACAAGACATAACATAAGAAATAAGATGTACAAAGGCGAGCTTATCTCTGTAGGAGATTTCTTCCAGCAAACCTTGGAGAGTCGGAATAGCGGTAAAAAATGGGTCTTAACAAGTTTGCAAAATAGACTACACAAACTACAAAAATCATTAACCCTAACCAATATTAAGCAAGAAATAAATAAACTACATGGACTAAACAGGTCCTGCCTACCGCAAACCAGTAAACAAACCAAACAAACCAGTACCTACCTGTAAAAATAAATAAAATACATTGAAATACAAAATTATAATAGAGAAAGATAGTGCTCTTTCAACTGCTTCTTAAATGCACCAATTGTGGGACTAGCGCATATTTTCTGCGGCAGTGTGTTTCAAAGCTTAATCGAATGGACCGTGAAGGAGTCACTGTAAGCTCCAGTGTTATAAGCAGGGATTTGAAGAATATATTACATTTTATGAAAAAAATGCGTGAAGTCTCACCAGAATTACAAGTACTTTTGTCTATGACTTTATAAAGTGAGATCTTAAATCTATCAGATGAGAAACATAAAATGTATGCATGGTATGCATGTTGTTGCGTAAGTGGCAAACCTTACTCTTTGTCTTTAAGTACCTGATGGGTCGATGACATTAAAAAGGAGGCAGGAGGACAATGGATGAGTTTAGCAGAGGATCGGCGAGGTCGGCGTGACGGCGAACAGTGGGCGTATAGATAGATAAATAAAATGTTTGGTCTTTTTTTATTATTAATTTGTGTTCAGATTCAGTAGTATGCAAATTTACACTCCGCAAAATGATGAAAAATTATTTCTATACAATAAAAGTTCCCTTTCTATGTAGGTATTATTATCATTATTATTTTACTTTATTGCACACAAGACACTGAACAGAACATTACAAAAGAAATAACATGTACAAGGTTGAGCTTATCTCTGTAAGAGATTTTTAGCGATTCGCAATCTATCTCGGAATGGATCTATCTCCGTATCTATTTATAAGTAGCAGTACTAGCAGTTCCCGCCACTTCATTTGCATGGTAGTTCAATAATCATACAGCCCATGTCCATCCTGAAGGTCCATTCTAAATACTGGTGAAAGAATTTTGAAATCGGAAATAAGTGTTTCGGAAATTACCCCCTACATACAAACGTAGAAGCGTACAAATAGAAAAGCAAAAGCAGAGTAGAGCTTGTTGCTCTCAGGCATTATGAGTTTACCGACTTCATTTCTTTTCATAATTTACAATATTTCTTAAAAACACCTCGAAAATGTTTCGCTTTAGTGTCACAGCACAACGTCGAAATAACTCATAAAGGATGACAATTATACCTAACTAAACGTGAGACCAAAGAATTTATCGTTTCCGTCAACACGGTCCGATGGCATCATTATGTTATTGTACGGCTGTAGAGATTATAATTAATTGTGCTGAAAATGCAAGGTATGACGAAATGAGGCTGGTATTTTTAATGACTAGTGTTGCTCGTGCATAGTTAAAGGTACATTAAATATAGATAAAGAATACAATGTCGAGGAAGCGAAAGTGATCTGTCAGGATCGTGGCAGGTGGCAGTCCCTGGTCTCTGTCTCCCCGTCTGGGATGCAGGCGTGAGTTTATGTATGTATGCATAGATAGTTAAATAGATAACACTAAGAAAGCACATAAGGAAGGAAATTACACAGATATTTCTTAACCTAAGAGTACTAACGATGGACTTGTCACTTTAAGTGATCTCTACTAAAATCCAATCGCAATTATATCCGTTAAATATACTGGCTTAAATCTAGGTGGTTAGAAAACCGCGGCTATGTAATTAGTAATTAAAAATGGCATCTATTTACACTATTACTTTTGAGTATATAAGTAAAGAAGTCTTTTCTTTTTTAATTGCTGTTTCTGTAATAAATTTTCCAGTATACAATAAAAAAAAATCTTATCTTATGTTAAACTAAAAAAAAAATTGGTGAAAAATATTTTATTAGCTTGATTCCGGATTTACTTTCTTGATTGTTTGTCGGAAGAAGACCAGCTACCTGATTACGCTCACCATATCCTGAGCGATTCCAATCGTCTAACTGTCAAATTAGTATGGAAATTGACAGTTAGACGATTAGAATCGCTCAGGATTTGGTGCGCGTAATTAGGCCACAGGTTTCGCTCTGATTCGCGGAGCTTAATCATGGTGAGAAAGAGACGGATCTCGCGTCGTCGGTTACCCATCTCTGACTCCGGAATTAAGCTAATATGTGTAGTGCGTACGAAAGTTTTGATTGAGAAATCTTGTTTAAAAAATGCACCGCCAAATGGACCGCCTCTCTCCGTCTAACAGAACAATAACCCGCGGACGCGCCATCTACAGAAACCAACAAGAAGCGTTTAACATTGACATTTAACGACATGGCATCGGCGCTGTGAAGGTTACATAGATGGCCACTAGATGGCGAGCGCTGTCTTTAGACAGCGTTTGTTGTATGGGAGCTCCCCTTAAATATTTTTGTTATTCTATTTTTAGTATTTTTTGTTACAGCGGCAGCAGAAATACATCATCTATAAATATTTCAACGGCCTAGCTATCACGGTTCATGTGATACAGCCTGGTGACCGACAGACAGACAGACAGACGGACAATGAAGTCTTAGTAACAGGTTCCCGTTTGGCACTCTTCGGGTACGGAACCCTAAAAAGACTAATATAAATATACGAGTAGATATAGATGAAACGAAATAGATCTGTCAGGATCGTGGCAAGTGGCAGACTTGTCTCTGTCTACCCCTCTGGGATGTAGGTAGTTATGTTATCCGAAAGTATGGAAAGTATGAACTATCATAATCATCATCAATTTCTGTTGTCCCTCATAGGGGAAATAGGGCTCTCAAAACAGATCTCTATAAAGATAAAGATTCATTTATTCGCATAAACATGTGTTAATAGTACAGTGGCATGCATTACTACGGGAGTCTTTAATATCATCTGGAAGAAAATGCTATTTAGCATTAAGTACGCCTTTGTATGAAAATTGTTTTCTATGCAATAAAGAATTTAATAAAAATAGTAATCATCATCACCATCAGCCATTTTAGGCCCACTGCAGGACATAGGCCTCCCTCATGGTTTTCCCTAACCATGAATGGTTTTGCCATAATCGCCACGCTTGGCAGGCGGGTTGGCGATTGCAGTATGCGATTGGAATCTCAGGGAGACGCTGCTGACCGTCTCCTGATAATTTATATCCTTAGTCGCCTTTTACGACATCCACGGAATGAAATGGAGTGACACTATTCTTAATCCGGCACCACACGGTCTTTAATATAATGGTCAGTAAATTAGAAAGAAAAAATTAATTATAATGTGTCATTAAGAAGTGCAGTAAAATTTGTCAATAGCATTTTTGAACCGTGTCTTATATACATTTGTGTTTAATTGTTTGTATATTGTCGGAATTTTATTATATATTATAGGAGCCATACATACATTGCTTTTGCCTAATAAGGCAGTTTTTGCGCGATGAAGACGTAATTTACTTCCATCACGTCTATTTCTCATTAAAGTGCGGTTGGTCGATTTTGCGCTTTCAATTCAAGCTCGCCTATATGTCCCGATATTGGTTGCTAAAAACATAATTTGTTACAATTGAAACGGTCATCGATCAAATAGGTACCTATCTACTATTAACCTCGCTTTCTAATCATAATGATTCACAAACTCGTATGTTACAATTAGCCATACAAATTTTTCTCATCAATCACTTTGACCTATCACGACGCAAAAGATTTATTTCGCACGTGCCTTGTCCCAACCCTTGTAGTTGACTAATTGAAACTTCAACTTTATGACTCATAAAATACGATTCACAGTTAGGATCCAATTGGAAAGAACAGTTTGTCGATCGATTCTTTGCCAACATATTTTTGCAGTTGATACGAGCGGAATTCGGCTTTATCTGCTCTAAAATTGAGTACACAAATAAATTCTGAAGAAAAGATTGTGGTATGTGGTATGACAGGCACGGGACAATGTGTCGGTTCCGCCCCAGTTCGATCCTAAGTTATGGTTCGATGATTGCCAACTATCTTTTGATGTGTGACGTCACGCATGCCTACTACGTTTGGACAGCGCAATGTTAGCTAGCAACGATTCGTATTGCGCACTCCAGTGCTTCATTCATCTATTACAGAAAATCCATGATCTTGAATTCAATTTTTCATTTCCCATTTTAGGGGTACGGTTGGAGAGCCTAGCCTTATGAAGGTGCCAACATAAGAGAATCCATGAGCTTTACTAGCGCCACTTATGAAAAAAAAAAACATATAATCTCATTTTGCTGATCGTTTTTGTCTAGGCGTATTTCCATGTTTGTGATGTCCTAGCCTGGTTACCATAGCACAGGGTATCCTAGTTTGGGACCAGGACAAGTGATTGTGTTGTGTGGAAGTTATTATTATTTATTTCAGACCGTTTTTACAAAAAATGTAAGATTAATCTCTCAACCACGTTAACAGTGATTTTTAAGACCTATTTATTTTTTAGAATAAATAATGTCATACGTTGTATTTATTTACAAAAATACACGAAATTTGTGAACAATATCTACCTTCTCCTAGGTCCTTAATCCTAAGTCCTCGGTCGTGGATCTAAGTCGCTACATACGGCGGACATACGCCGGTAAAATAATATATTACATCAATATGACTTTAGTTGATTAGAATAAGAGTGTTGAAGTGAGTATTCTGTATATTATTATTCTAAGTTGACTAAAGCAGAGGCGTCAGAATAAACTCGTCTATGATTAGATGCAATTTGTGCCCTTTGATGTTTAATTATAAGTGCGATTTTCGTTGGTGACGTGTGAAATTGCAGGTGATTGTAACAATAGGACGCACTCGTGTGACACACACTCAAAGGGTATCCTGTTGCATGGGACCCGGAGAACACATCACTATGACTTCTACCTCGCTCGATGGACCGACGACCAGGGCCTAGATTCTGTTGGTGCATTGTAGTATAATGACAGGTACACTGTCGGGTCACGTGACGTGTTTTTTCGTACCATTGACGCCTAGAAGGTTTGATGGGTGTGCCCGCGTAGACTTAAATCAGCCATGAAATGAAAACCGCCATGTTCATGCAGTTGTCATGTTACTACAATGCATTAACAGAATCTAGGCCCTGAAGCCGTTTGCGGGCAGCGGCTGGACGAGAATGGCCGAGGGCAGAAAGAAGTGGCGTGACTTGGGGGAGGCTGTAAGTCCAGCAGTGATAGACGAACACGGGCTGATTGATTGATTGACCTCTGTCTGGTTTCCATAGCACACGGTATCCCATCCTAGCTTAGGACCAGGGCAAGTGATTGTGTTATGTCGTTGTGGTTGAATCTTATTCACCTCAAGAAATACAAAAACATTGTCAATGGAGTAGACAGACATGCCATGATCATTTAGTACCAAAGTCAAAGTCAAAGTAAAAAAATTTATTTACTACAAAAACAACATGTTCATTGAATGCACTTATGCTCGTGTCCTATATTCAAGAACGACTCGTTTTGGTTACGGATGGTTCAAATGTCTACTCAAGTATTCCTCTTAAAACCGATTTAGAACAACGTACCGTACGATAAATGTATGGAGATAACAATTTGTAAAGTCCCTAACTATTTTTTAAACAGCAACCAGCTACTCAAGTTACGGGACGCTTGTTAAGGATAGCTTACTGATTACCAATAACGATTCGCTACATATAGGAACCGGGCATTAAGATGTGAGCTGTTAGTTTCACAATTAATAGATTATGCGGAGAAGAAGCTAACCAAGAAACTCCACATTTATTTACCTCGCAGCCTTGAGTCCCATCCGTCCTTCTACTATCGTACTGTGACCGAACTGCATCTAATCATCCAGGTAACCGCTTTGGTACCAATTACGCCACAGTACTTTGTTAGTATTAATAGCGCAACAAAAGGAGGGTGGCAGCGGCAGAGCTTCCTTAGCAATAAATCCGCATTGATTGAGCGCTATAAATCTACGCCGCGATGCCCCTGCGACGCTCTCCGGTTGCAGCTTTCAGGGTTGACAACGAGAAATTAAGACTCATTTTTGGCTGACTCGTTGGTCTAGCTCACCTTTCAATGGTTGTCTGGAAGAAATTACTGGAGTAATAAGACCGCCATTTGAATTGTACTTGATTATTTTTTAAGTTTTAAATCTGGTTATCTCGCGATATCACACTTAATTATCAAGATAGGTCGTAAGTTCAATTTCCGCTTGGGGCAAATAATTTGTATGATTTGAACAAATGACCTCAGTGTGGTTGTTGTATCCAGTTTTGTGATTACCTTGCTTGATTAGGTACCATGTCACCATATCCTAGTCTAGGAAGACAAGTTATTGCGTAGTGTGGATGTTATCATTACAAAAGATCCACATCCACTGGCGTGTGTGCATGCAGCGACTAATGCATGTTGATGAAGCGAATGAGGTTTGCCACGATACGATCGTGGCAAGCGACAAACCGTACCCTCTCTGCCTACCCCTCTCGGGCATAAAGGCGTGAGTTTATGCAATGTAATGTATTTATCCTGTAAACATTATTGAAGTATGAAATCCATAATCCATAAATCCTAGACTGCCTCATTGGTCTAGCCCTTAAGGTGCTTAGCCACCAAAACAGAGGTTGTGTTAATACAATCCGCACGGGTAGGCAAAAGTGATCGAAAATAAGATATATATAAAAAAACCGGCCATGTGCGAGTCGAACTTGCGCATGAAGGGTTCAGTATAATTATCTACACAACATTAGATACAAAGATCGAGAGAAAACGGCAAAATATCACGTTTGTTTTATGGGAGCCCCCGTTAAATGCTTATTTTATTTTAATTCAATTATTTATTTTTAAAGCTAATACAGAAGTAAATATTCTGTGAATATTTCAAGCGTTTACCTGTTGCCGTTATTAATATCGAGCAATAAAAGACAAAAAAATACGTTTGTTGTATGGGAGCCCCCCTTAAATATTTATTTTACTCTGTTTTTAGTATTTGTTGTTACAGCAGCAACAGAAATACATCATCTGTGGAAATTTCAATTCGGAATATACAGCCTGGTGACAGACAGACGGACAGTGAAGTCTTAGTAATAGGGTCCCGTTTGGCACCCTTCGGGTACGGAACCCTAAAAAACTGGCATCATCTGGCGCCGAGAGTTAACGTGACCATTTTGTAATCTCACGAGTCTGGTAAAAGTTAATTTGCATCAATTCTCGATGTCCCAAGTGGCCAAAAAAACAGCACGACCATTTTTTCGGCTCTCCAAAGTGTGCCAGCCCTGGATCAGAGAGTAACATGTGCGTCCCCCGACGTGAGAGCCCGCGACGGGTTTGATTTACGCGCCCTGACCGCGCTACAAATTGGCCCCACACCTTGGATCTAACTATGAGGTGGAAGATGCGTTAAAGCCGCGGCCTTATAGCTATACTTAGTTTAAAACACACTAACGGTCTTATTTATAAAAAAAATAAGTAATGCCTCTCTCAGAGTCTCTTTGAGTAAGACACTATTTAACTTAAGCGCACTTTTTAAGTTTTTATGATTTGTAAAAATTTCGAGCTAAAACGGTGTTGTCCTTTTAGGGTTCCGTGCCCGAAGGGTGCAAAACAGGATCCTATTACTAAGACTTCACTGTCCGTCTGTCTGTCTGTCTGTCACCAGGCTGTATCTCACGAACCGTGACAGCTAGGCAGTTGAAATTTTCACAGATGATGTATTTTTGGTGTCGCTATAACAACAAATACTAAAAACAGAATAAAATAAATATTGAAGGGGGGCTCCCATAAAATAAACGTAATTTATTTGCCGTTTTTGCTCGATATTGATAACGGCAACAGGTAAATGCTTGAAATATTCACAGAATTTTTAGTTCTATATTCGCTTTAAAAACAAATAAATAAATTAAAATAAAATAAATATGTAAGGGGGGCTCCCATACAACTAACGTGACTTTTTGCTGTTTTTTCTCGATCTTTGTGTTTAATATTGTATAGATAATGGTACGGAACCCTTCGTGCGCGAGTCCGGCTCGCAATTGGGCGGTATTTAAATCCTAGATAGATAATCTACGTCCAAGAGACGTGTAGCGCGTGAATATATTGCTATTTCTTTCTAACTATAAGTCTCAGCGTGTTGCTTGTTTCAACCAACTCAACAACGCGAGACGGTTTCGCACTGTGGTAAGTACCTAGCGGTAGCGTTGGAAGCCTAGTGGGTAGAACATCGGACTCGGATGCAAGAGACCAAGGTTCGATTCTCAGTGTGGGCATGTACTTATGACTTAGTTTTCTACCATTATCTATACAACTATACACAAACGGCGAACAAATTCCTTTCGCTTCATCAACATTCATTAGTTTCTACACGCACGCACGCCGGTTTCGGGTAGTTTTTATCTTAAAAACCTATTTAGAGGCTAAAAATTCCAGCCATGCCGGGACATGAACCCACGACCTCTGGCTAACCGTGCCAGCGCTATCCCAACTGAGCTAATGGACAAGTGCAGGCATCGGCAAAATTTTGAACCACTTTACAGCGACCACTGGCTTACCACTTACATCACTTGCAGCCCCGAGTACCCACTTTTATGCAGTTAGGTTTTACATCGGAATCATATCGCTGTCCCTACATGATTATATTGTTTTTGTTGCACTAATTCGTGCTGAGGATTATAGGATTATATTTAAATACCTAATTATAGGCTAGTTTTTATCTTGTTGTTGGCAACACTGATAGCGTTATAATAATAATAATAACTTCCACACAACACAATTACTTGACCTGGTCCCAAACTAGGATACCCTGTGCTATGGTAACCAGGCAAGGGCGTCACAAACATGTAAATACACCCAGACTAAGGCCATTTGGCCCTGTACGCCGGCCCCCACTGGGAATCGAACCCACGACCTCTGGGACCTCTAATCTTAGCTTACTTTCTTTCTTTGGGATCCGGAGCTTTTGGAAAGAAGATTTGTAACTTGGGAATAAGTAATATGAGAAAGAAGAGAATAGAATGAGAAAGACTCGTACCTTACCGAAGTAACGACACGATTTACTTCACGACACGACCGGAGTTTCTAAATAAGTTTTTGATTGACTTAAGTCACCATCACCACCAATAAGTTTTATTTACCCTCCAGACACTCATGGCCCTGTCTTTTGGTATCAAAAAAACAGATTTATATCCAGACAAAGTACCGTATCTTGCGCCTTGCAATCAAATCAAAGCCCTCAGTAACAAATGCACATCGCGGAGGGACAATAACGCCTTCGATTAATAACCAGGGTGTTTATTTTAGGAATTTTGCTTTTATTTGGCGGCGCTTCTTGAGATTTAGCGGTATTAACTTATCCGTAAAATTTAGGCAGAAGAATTGAGGAAACTCTAAATAAAAACACAGATGAGCAATATAGATATGATAAGAATGAGATCACTTTATTGTTAAAAATAACAAGAACTTTAGTCGTCCAACTTTGTTTAGACCTATAACGAGTGATTGTTCTGCTATTCCTTAGAATAGCTGAAAAGTCAGGCAAGACACGAATTGGATGAAAAACTCTAGCGATGACCAAGAAAAACACCAGCTACTCTCATCTGAGCCCGCCTTATACAGCAGGATCGAGTCAGGGTAACAAATAGACTCAGAAGCAGGTATCAAAAGCTACGCCCAGTGAGTAACGCGTCAGCTTCAGCGAGAATGTGCTTTGATCACGGTCTGGTGCCCGTCAACATACCTAACGCATCTCATTAACAAGCCATCGGGGAAACGTCACCGGCGACACTGGCCCTTCGAACACTGCGTTACTGTAAGTGCTTTACAGTAGTACTTTACGTCGCTTTGCGGCTTCGTAGAGCCGAGGGTTTCGGGGGTTTTTTAACAAATTTTGTAACAGTTAAGCACAGATCAGACCCTTGAGTCTAATACACATATAGTTTTTCAATAAGATAAAATGCGCACGACAATTGCTGATATTTGGCTTTCTTTGGTAGTCTAATAAGCAAAACAAGTACAATGTCATTCCAATGGTATATAACCAGTGGCGTAACTATACCATCGGAGGCCCGTGGCAAATTCATTGGATGGGGCTATCCCAGTCAAAATAAAAAATATATAAATATAGTCTTTTGTTGTGGTATATATAGCCCAACTGTAATTGATTTGAGGTACTCATATTTAAAACATTAAAATTTATACAAAATTCTGTTAAAAATGTTAGGTTAGGTACTCCTAAGCTCGCGGCCTCATGGTTCGGGGGCCCCGTCAGGTCGGGGGCCCGTGGCATTTTGCCAGCCCTGCCACCCTAAAGTTACGCCACTGGGTATAACCCGCGCAAATAAAATAGGCATCTCTTACGGAAAACATCGAATCGGGCGAAGCGCAGAGTTAAGTTGCAGAGTATACAGCCGTCGGAGTGCGATTGTCATGTTTGTGTTTTTCCTGGTACAATAAAGAATGTTCTTGTCTTATCTTATTGTCAATTATACAACCATTTTCAACCATAATCTAAAATATTAAAATCTCGTGTCACACAGTGTTTGTTATCGAACTCCTCCGAAACCGATTTTTATATTTTTTTCTGTATTTATTTGGTAGGTCTGAGAATAGGCCATATGCTGATTTTTATAAGTGAATCTAATGTTAATATAATAAATAGTGCACCCTATATAGGTCCCACCGAGGGCACAGGCATTCTCTCAAAGAAAGAGTGTAACCTCAATCACCAAGCTTGCTCACCGCAGATTGGCACTGGGGTATGTGAACACCTCAGATACTCAGGTTTCCTCACGATTCTTTCCTTCTCGGCTAGTGAGTGGTATTTCTACTACAAATTTGCAAAAATGTAGGTACCGTAACTTAGAAAACAGAATTAATGGTACACATCCTCTTAAATGTGAAAAAAGTGTTTTCAAACAAGCTTACTTGATGGTAAATCGTTCACAAATGTTCGATCCGCATCACCTGTTGGTAATTACGAGTATTATTCGGACACAGATTGCCAATCGATCTAGGGATTAAGAGTTAATCTAAGATTAATTTAAATCTGGGATTGTGGTTATGTTATTGGATTCAGGCATAAAAGGTTAAGCCACGACAGAGCTCACACATCAATCGGGCAGCATCGCTCGCATCGCTACGTCTTGCCATTCCTCAGAAGGGCTCTGCTGTCAGTACGCAGCAGTGTTGTGATTGCTGATTGACGGACGCTGCCAACTTGTGCTATTCTCGGCCCGGCCTGGCTCGGCCGGTGTGGTTGTTACGCAACTGCATCTTTTTAGGGTTCCGTTGTCAACAAGGAACCCTTTCCTTAAGGACCTCCCTCTCTCGGCTATACGGCTCTTTGTAGTAACGAAAACGAGGGCAGAAGCACAATACTAAAGTTTAAAGAAACTATTACAATTAAGTAGCCTTTGGACCAACTCAGAAAAGAAAAAAATATTACCTACATCGTATAAATTCCAGTAAAAATTACTTTGACGAAGTTAATAGTTGCGTAAATCTGGTAGTTAACGCATGACCCGACACGCACCGGTCGGTTTTCAGTGTTACATACCCAAAAAGACCCTCTATGCCGAGGACGTCTTCAAATTTTATTGTATTTAAACTGGAACTTGGACCAAAATGCTCTTTGCTCTTATATGCGTTTTCTTGCTAAAAGTTGGTAAGTTTCTACGTTTTAATATGATTGCCGCAGTAAAAATTGAGTGTTGAGAGAGGGAACTCATTTATTATTTATTTATTTTAATTCTTTATTGCACTAATTACATAAATGTACAAGGGCGTGCTTAATGCAAGAAGCATTCTCTTCCAGCAAACCTTTGGTATTGAAGAGACTAGCGACGGGTAGTGCAAGAAAAAGATGAAATACAACTTAGACACACCACAGGCTACATATTTGTTTTGTCTGTTGTGTATTTAGTTTTCTTTCTGTTGTTGTGCATATTATGTTACTTATCTGCTTATTTTGTTTCTGTGATGTGTCTTGTCGGTATAATAAATGTCTTACTTCTTCTTCTTAAAATTGAGGATTCTTATATTTCCTTTTTTATTCCATCAATTTTTCTCAATACTCGAACATAAAATTATAAGTGTTAGGTGTCGTATCTGGGATGATGATATATCATCCTGCGATGATGGTATGTCATCGCAGGTGACATCTGAAGTGACAGTCGAGTTTTTTGTTTATGCATTAGTTAATATCTAGCTGTTACCCGCGACTACGTTTGCACGGAAATTTTGTGTTTTTTTCGGGATCATAAGTACATCACGGGCTGTTTCAGACTATAATCTACATATTTAACGCTGACTATAACTATAATCTATATCAGAATATAAATAAGTAGCTCTAGTGCTATTCCAGACTATAATTATATTCAGTGCCAAATTTCATACAGATCCATTCAGTTATGCTGGTGTGATTGAGTAAAAAAATCCATCCAACCAAACTTGCGCATTTATTATTAGTAGTAATAACACTACTGGTGCACCCTGGTCTCTGCCTACTCCGCCGTGATACAAGCGTGAGTTTACATTATTACAATAAGACCATCTTTTTTATTTATTTTTAGCTCGCGTTGAATTTTAGTTATATACTACGTGTCAATTCCAAAACAGCGACCCCACTGGAGATTTCGGATTTTTCCGTTTTCCTACTGAAACACGTTCAGTTTCCATCAAACATTATTCAGTTAAGTATGTTTAAGGTAAATTAACGGAAAACAAAACAGTAACACGGTCGGTTGGCGGTCTCGCGGTCCGTCGCGCGCGCTAATGGTGATTTGTGTGCGTGCACGGGCTCGTTAACTGTTAACTGATCCTCTACTGAGCCGCTATTAACGACTTCGACTCTGGCGTTCCAGGCGCCGGATTTTACTGCTCTCTGTCTACCCCGCCAGAATGCAGGCGTGAGTTTATGTATGTCTACTGTTTACTGATCCTCTACTGAGACGGTATCAACGACTTCGACTCCGGCGTTTCAGGCGCCGACTTTGACTGGTCTCTCTTTACCCCGCCAGAATGCAAGCGTGAGTTTATGTATGTCAACCGTTTACTGATCCTCTATGGACCCGGTATTAAAGACTTCGACTCTCGCGTTCCAAGCACCGGCTTTTACTGGTCTCTTTTTACCCCGCCAGAATGCAGGCGTGAGTTTATGTATGTCAACTGTTTACTGATCCTCTACGGAGCCGGTATCAACGACTTCGACTCCGGCGTTTCAGGCGCCGACTTTGACTGGTCTCTCTTTACCCCGCCAGAATGCAAGCGTGAGTTTATTGTATGTCAACTGTTTACTGATCCTCTACTGAGCCGGTATCAACGACTTCGACTCTGGCGTTTCAGGAGCCGGCTTTTACTGATCTCTGTCTAACCCACCAGAATGCAGGCGTGAGTTTATGTATGTCAACCGTTTACTGATCCTCTATGGACCCGGTATTAAAGACTTCGACTCTCGCGTTCCAAGCGCCGGCTTTTACTGGTCTCTTTTTACCCCGCCAGAATGCAGGCGTGAGTTTATGTATGTCAACTGTTTACTGATACTCTACTGAGCCGGTATTTACGACTTCGACTCTCGCGTTCCAAGCGCCGGCTTTTACTGGTCTCTTTTTACCCCGCCAGAATGCAGGCGTGACTTTATGTATGTCAACTGTTTACTGATACTCTACTGAGCCGGTATTTACGACTTCGACTCCGGCGTTTTATTGTGGCTTCGTGGCAAGAGTCGCAGCCTGGTCTCTGCCTACCCCTCCAAGATGTAGGCGTGAGTTTATGTTCGTTATATTTGTTTTATACGTAATTTTTTAATGAGGAGGTAGTTATTACTTGCATTAAAATGACTACAAATAGGTTTAAGTATATTCCTCTAAGGAGCTACATGTTGTAGCTTTCAAGATTTACATGCAGGTAAAAGAATTCTACGGCAGTTTAGCTTACCTCGATTATTTCCAACGAAATAAATTCAAAAGTCACCGGAGATCGGAGTGGGACGTTATTTATTCCGTGTGTATTATTTTTATTTATTCCCGTAAACTCCACTAAATGTCAAAGAAATAAATCCTGAACCCTCCCGCGAAAAAATAAATCTCTTGGAGAACTTCATTATGTGGCTAGGCAACAGCGGAGATGGACTCTGAAAAAATATTTTTGGGCTGGAAAATACAGAAGAAATTTTTAGTCACATATAACGAACGCTCTTAGTACAATGTACGTAACTGGTCCATTTACTTGCTAGAATAATATAATTTTTTCGCAATTTAAGATTTTTCCCTGTAATAAATTCTATTTAGTGTTCATCCTCTTCGCGTGTCGTGTGTCTAGTGTTTACTGCGTAGAACCTCCCTATTGTCGTATGTACATGGGGATTCTGTAACACCCTGTATCTATCTATACTAATAATAAATCTGTAAGGGTCGGTCATGGAGTAAGTTAGTTTGTTTTCAGAGATATTGTGTTTATAGGCTCAATATATGATACTGAAACTAATTTCACGATTTTTAGAATTTTTTTCTGTATGTGTGTATGTATGTATGTTCCTCCATAACTCTTAAACCAATTATCCGAATTTGATGAAATTTGGTATAAAAACATATAGACATCTGGGACACAGGATAGGCTATTTAAATTCTAGCTCCAGTTATGATAAGACGTGGCCCCCATACAAATGCTGCTTCGTAGAAATCGAAATGTACGCGAACGGAGTCGCGGGCACAGCTAGTATTAAATAAGTACCTTAATTCTTAGAAATCTATTCAGAATTCAAAACATGATGACAGATCGTTCTATTTTATTTGATTTTAAAATTATTTATTGCCCAATAAAACATTTGTGAAAGGAAGCGAAAGTGATCTGTCAGGATCGTAGCAAGTGGCAGTCCGTGGTCTCTGCCTACCCCTCTGGGATACAGGCGTGAGTTTATGTTATGTTATGTTGTAAAACATTTGTATACAGGGTGTTAAGGGACAGCCACCGGAGCCGTAACGTATGCATACCTGACAACAAATTAATATAATTTAACCAAAAAATACGGCTGGAAAATTATTTTTATTTTTTAGGTATCAAAATAAACACTTTTTACTTGCGCGCAATGAAACGTATGCAATTGAACGACACACAGAGTGGCGGGCGATACCAATATCTATAAAGTTATTACGTTATTTCTATCGATTTCATAAAGAATATGAAATAAAATCGCTTTTCACAATTGTTCATCAAAGAATCGTAAATATGACACTAGGCGTGAAGTGGCGACCCACCGGCCGGCGTTGGAAGCTGCAGTGTCACAGCATTGAACGCAACAAATCACTCAGGATTGATAGCTAGAGAACGATTGAAAGAACAGAACAGAAAGAAGATTGCAGACTACAATATTAAAATTTAAAAAAAATGTTTTTTTTAAATTGGACAATTTTATAACATTACCGTGTTTAAAGTTGACGAGGTCAATTCTTAATAAATAAAAAAGAATAAATTAAAAACTTTTATCTTTTGCTTATTGAAAGTGGTCAAATTATAAATAATATGAAATAAAATCCCTTTCCACACTAGTTCATCAAAGAATCATAAATATGACACTGGGCGGGAAGTGACGACCCACGGCGAGCGTAAATCAAACCATTCTCTTGGGAGCTGGCTATGGTGTCACAATATTGAACGCAACACATCACTCTGGTTGGTTGAACGATTGAAAGAAACTATCACAATTACTATACCTTTCATGAAACACGACTTTAAGGGGCTCCAGGGAGTAACACTAGCGCCACCGAGGAATCTTTTTTTACAGAACGAATTTGCAAAAAGAGTCAGTACAGTCTCTCAATCACGTTAATAGTAATTTTTAGGACCCATGGCCGTGAATCAAAAAAACCTAGGACTAGATAGCATTAACGCCAAAAACGGCTGTTTTTTGCATAAATGCTGACTAGTCTCAGGTCTAGCCGTGATTGAGTGATTGTACAGACACTTTTTGCAAATAGTATCTGTAAAAGAAGATTCGATGTTTTTTTCATAGGTGGCGCTAGTGAGCTCGTTGGATCCCCATAACAATCTTTCTATGATTTCAGTGAATTCAGATATTTTGAAAAATTATGAGACGTTATGGTCGATTATAAAGTTACATAAAATCAATTATAGTGTGTATCAAAATAAAAAATATTTTCAAAAAGTATAAGTATTCTCAAGACTGCACATATTTCTTGTAGCTATAACTTAAATATTTGTAACCAGTAAGTTGACCTATTATATATATATTTACATCCAGGTACCGCTTAAGTTTACCAATTAAATGAAATAAAATAATTGGAACTAGGTACTTACACGTTTTGAACGTTCATTCAAATAAACAGCTGATTAAGGGACTGCATGAGGTTCACTAGCGCTACTAATGGAAAATGATCGTATTTTTTTAAAGATTATTTTTGCAAAAAGTATCTGACTGTTAATGTAATGTTAATGTTAATAGTAATTTTTAGAACCCACGGCCAAGGGCCTAATGCAAAAAACCTAGGACTAGACAGCATTAACGCCAAATACGGCCATTTTTTGCCATATTAAATGCTATCTAATCCCACGTCGACGATCCTAGGTTCCCCATCAACGGCGTTTCTATGATATAAGTTTTGTATTAATTAAATCATCGATCTACTGTCTGGTCGCTCCGTTAATCTATCGATCTTCTTCCGTTTCTTGCACTCAAAATAGGCCTCCCGAGATTATTTGTATGGAAGTAGGTACTTCCAAATATTAACCCGCCCTAGCGATGGATGGGGTTATAGGAAACGGCCACTAAATAATCTATCTATTGCCATCGAACAAATTTTAACTCATGTATTGTTATTCAATATGGCGTAAGGCATCCTTTAAAAATATGGTGGCAAAATATAATTACCCCCTTAGAACGCAATAGTGGCGTCACCTTTTTCAGGACACGTTTCCAGACAGACAACAGCAATGTTTGCGGCAGAATTCGGAACTAATTGGTCTAATTTATCCTTCGGACGGTCTGACAGGGAGCAGGAATGCGCGACGGGCATAGTTCGGATTACAACTGAAAACCAGTGATTTGTTACGATACGGAAGGGGAGTTTTAGTTTTATTCTGAAGAAGGGTGTGACACGAGAGAAGAGTGATAAGAGAAGAAATTAAAAGAATTGAATGCTAATATCACATATTCTTATACTGAAGCAAGTACCTATGTACCTATTAAGTTTAATAAACAATACTAGCTGACCAGACAAACATTGTTTTGCCATATTAATTAGCCTACGACCCATTCTCAGACCTACGAAATTTACACAAAAAATTCTTAACAATCGGTGAAGCCGTTTCGTAGTAGTTCGATAACAAAATTTAACGATTTTTACATTATAGGGGTTAAAGTATGAAATTGCCGTTTTATTGCAATAGATTCTTTGAATTGACATAGAATCTTCATAGTTTGAGGTTTTCGAATGAAACTTTTTTCAAATGGTTTCTATGATGTTCTTTTTTTAAAAAATGTGAAACATTTGAATATCGACTTTCAATTGTTTTTGTTAGGATTTAGACAAGAAAGATGGATACTGCGAAAATTCGAGTGATTTTTGAATACGAGTTCCGACGCGGAACTAACGCGGCAGAAACAGCCCGCAATATCAATGCTGCGTTTGGAGAGGGGTCTACTAATGAACGCACCGTGCGATTTTGGTTTAAACGCTTTCGTGATGGAAATTTCGACTTAAAGAACGAGCCACGAGGAAGACCGCCCACACAGGTGAATAACGATGAATTAAGAGAGATAGTGGAAGCCGACCCTAGTCAAACTACCCAGGAATTAGCGGCATGGTTTAACGTTACCTTACCCACAATATTGACTCACTTGCGTCAAATCAATAAAATAAAAAAATACGAAAAATGGGTGCCTCATAATCACTCGAATTTTCGCAGTATCCATCTTCCTTGTCTAAATTGAATAACAAAAACAATTGAAAGTCGATATTCAAATGTTTCACATTTTTTAAAAAAAGAACATCTTAGAAACCATTTGGAAAAAGTTTCATTCGAAAACCTCAAACCATGAAGATTCTATGTCAATTCAAAGAACCTATTGCAATAAAACGGCAATTTCATACTTTAACCCCTATTATTAGATAAACTCTGCTCTGCTCTGTCGTGTCTAGTTCAACAAAATCATCCATTGTTACGTAGTTTATTTGCATAGTTATATTTTTTTATACATGGCAGCAGCGTCTTCCTGAGATTCCAACCGCATACTGCGATCGCCAACCCGCCTGCCGCTCGTGGCGATTATGGCAAAACCCCTCATGGTTATGAAAACCACGAAGGAGGCCTGTGTCCTGTAGTGGGCGTGAAATGGCTGATGATGATGATACCTACATGTAACTAACTTTTTAGTAACTGAGTGGCGGCCAAGAGCCGGAACCGGACGGTGGTCAGTGGGTAGACCGACATCCCAATGGTCGGACGATGTAGAAAGTCGTCAAAGGGCCCGTGGATTCGAATGGCGAGAGACCGCGAAAGATGGCACTGGGCAGAGGTGGGCTGGTGATGATGACATATACGTGCGCTGCGGCTACTCTGTGCCCTGCTCGCTGAAGCACCAGAGTGTGATGTGTTTGCGGGTGGAATTGGAAGTGTGATGAAGGTATGTAAGAGAATGCTAGAAGATGTTTGATAGGTAGTGCTCAGTTAAAATATTGTAACGCTTTAGCGTATCTAATTACTGTCATGTTGCAATATTTATGTAAATAAAATGAATAAATAAATATAGCATTTTTAAATGTTTAAATAATTTTTCCTTGTCTTAGTTACGCATACCTAGTTTTTGGGCCAGTCAAAAAGTCTGTAACCTCCTTTTTAGTTCAAGCTTATTCTTTTTTCGTCAATCGTCTTTTATTTTTTCATGTAAAAATATTTGCGTAAGCAACACGTTATTAAAATCATTGTTTCTATTAAAAAGTCCTTTTAATTTTTCTGCGAGGATTTACAAAATAGATAAATCTCTTCACCTACCAACTTATTATTCTGTTGTCTACAATTCTGCCCCTCTTAGGATCGAGAAAAAGAAGTCTAAGTCTTTGTCCAAGTTAATTGTTTGTGGTAACCAAATGCAGCACAGAGGCCTTATTATGCGCACCAAATCGTCGGATTCCTGACGATTGCTATAACAATAATTAATTAAGTGATAATCGTGCCTTACCATGTTGAAGACAAATAAACATTTTCTATTTCTAATATAGTAAGTATATAATTTGACAGACGTTTGGAATCGTTCAGGATTTGGTGCGCGTAATACAACAGCAGGTAACAAGGGTAGCGCTAAAATGTCTAAATTTGGAAATTTATGTCTGAAAAGTCACGATTTTTGACGATTGAGCGTTAACGCGCTCAAATGTCAAAAGTCGCGACTCACGCCATCATGCAACCTCTGATGAAACCTATAAAGACCCAAATTTTCCAAGAAGCTACTATCGCGGTCACCACTCGAACTCTTAAGGCGCGCGATATAAGGACTAGAATTAAACAATTGTATTTACGAATGTATGAATGGCATAGGCTAATTCTGCATACACAAACAAACCCTAATTCATCGCCCAGTAATTAACACACCAGTCCAATATAATCAGCACGTCTATCAAACGCCCGCACCCATCCAGGATCTTCCCAGAACCTAACTATCATAAACAAAGGCTTGTTCGAACGAAACGTCCATATGTGTTTGTTTATACCTCTGGGTTATTTGCAACACTACGATCGCGGGGAGATCCTCGTCACTGATCTTAGAGACTTCGTATTTTAACGTACGAGTGTAAAAAATTGTGGAATAAGGTTATGGTTGCTCAAAACTCCTATACCGCCGGTTTGGGTTCTGCAGTCAACAAGCAACCCTTGTAGTTTCGGGACTAGATAGCATTAACGCCAAAAACGGCCGTAAATGCTTTTGGCATAAATGCTGTCCAGTACCAGCTCCGTGGTCCGAAGTTCTCAATTGTGGGTCCTAAAAATTACTATTAACATGACTGAGAGATTAGGCTGACACTTTTTGCAAAACAAGTTCAAAAGTGTTTTATTCAAAGTAGCACAGAAACTGCGACTAATGAACGTTGCAAGTTAAACTATGTATCCATTTTAAAATCTAGATCATTTTGGATAAAAAATGGACAAAAAAGTCCAAGCTTAGTTTTTTCAAAGTCAAAGTTAGAGTAAACACTGACAGAGTTTACAGAATTATTCTAAAACCTACAACTCTTGCACTGAACTGGCTTTAATTCCAGACATCATTGTCGTCTCAATAATCTTTAATGTTATAGCAGCCCCCTTGGCACAAAGTGTGCTTTACACAAACGATCAGTTGTTTATGTTTTTTTTTCTACTGATGGCGCTGGTGTTACTGCATGGAGTTAATAGTAATAGGCAACTAACTTATAAAAGGAAAACTTCGTACAAATTCCATTGAACATTACTTTGATGATGTTGTTAGCTCTGTAAAGCAGGTAAAAATACCTCCTTTTACGGAACCCTACACTGCGCGTGGCCCGACACGCACTTGGCCGGTTTTTTTGTACTGGGAATTTGCAATCACCCGCAAGCGGACCACCTCGCTCATGCGCAGAAGAAGCTCCAGCGACAACAGCATCCTGAGAAACCTGTCTGAAAAATTTGATAGCCCAATTCTGCAGCACTGGATGAGAAAATTAATTACTTCACATCCAGTGCGGTAGAAGATTTGATTTAATTTGTTTCTATTTTCAGTTTTTAAGATTAGTTTGTATTTAGGCCACGATAGCCAAGTAAATAAAAGTTAAATAAAAATAAAATAATTAAAATGATGATACAGATAAGTATTTAGGTACTCAGTGCAAGTCTCAATTCAGAAACTGGCAGTTAGTTGGACATAAAACGTGGGAGATTGTTTCGTCAATAAAATTCAACACTTCAAAGCTCTCTAGCACCTAGAAAAGCGCCTAGAAGTTTTTACAAATGGGGCTAAAATTAAAATCGCCTAGGAAAATAAACAAAATCGCTCTACAGTGGGATTGTTTGTTGTTTCAAAGAATACTATCGGCTTGCCATACGACGCCAGTACAGTCAACAGTATAATGGGAAGATTGTCTTTTTGTAATAAAGCGCTTTAAAAATAAGAATAGTAAAGTTAAAATTTCTGGAAAATCGTGTATCATCATCATCAGCCACTCTACGCCCACTGCAGGATACAGGCCTCCCTCATGGTTTTCCCTAACCATAAAGAGTTTTGCCATAATCGCAACGCTTGGCAGGCGGGTTGGCAATCACAGTATG
Organism: Yponomeuta evonymella; assembly: GCA_963969515.1. Classification (NCBI taxonomy): domain Eukaryota; kingdom Metazoa; phylum Arthropoda; class Insecta; order Lepidoptera; family Yponomeutidae; genus Yponomeuta; species Yponomeuta evonymella. The sequence goes on from OZ018363.1 coordinate 5,044,051, forward strand.
CGGTTGGAATCTCAGGAAGACACTACTGCCCGTCTCCTAGTAATTGATTTCCTTAGTCGCTTTCTACGACATCCACATAGTGAAATGGAGTGACGTTATTCTTAATCTGGCACCACACGGCAATCCGGCAACCGTGTATACTTTCGACAAATGCACTCAAACCACGTTCTAGAAATTGAAATCACCGATATTTTAAGACAAAAGAGCGCTGCCAGGATAGTATACGCTAGAGGCGCGAATGTTGGTCCTGAAAGTAAATGGGTACTTTAACAAAAATGTTGCGTAGCTATCAAACATTATCTTTTATATTCACAAAGGATGACATTTTCTTTGTCAACTTTACCTAATTGCCAGCATCAATTATATTATTATTATTAGGCGCTCGAAAACGTTACAACTCAAATGAACCATGAAGTGTAACAGTTAAATATAAATGCGGCGGCGCCGGGCGGTTAACGTATGAATTATGCCTCCTTTGTTTGTTTTCCTTCCTAATCCCACGGATTTTTGTTTATAAGAGTGAAAGATTGATAATTATTATTCCTCCAACACTTTTGGGTTGAAGTGTTTGTTTTCACTCCGCGTGAGAATTTGAAACTGGAATGTCAAAAGTTCAGTAATCGAAGTTGGGTGGCCAGTACTTGACTAGAACGCCTGTAAGGAGACTTCCGTAAAAGAGGTTGACTGATTCATGATTCTTTTGGCGATTTCAAGCGTTGTAGTATACTAGCTTTTGCCCGCGACTTCGTCCACATAGAATGAGTAATTTCCGGTATGAAAAGTATCCTATGTTCTTCCCCGGGACTCAAACTATCTCCATACCAAATTTAATTCATATGCGTTCACCCGTTATTGCGTGATTGTGTAATAAACATGTTCCATGAGCGGTGGTAGCCTAGTGAAGCGGTCAGAAGCGGGAGACCCAGGTTCGATTCCCAGTGCGGGCATGTACCTATGACTATGAACATTTGTGAAGTTATAGTAGCAATACCACTCGCTAACTGTGAAGAAAAACATCGTGAGGAAACCTGGGTGTCTGAGCTATTCACATGCCTCAGCGCTTGAAATCTCAATCCGCCGTGGGCACGCGTGGTGATTAAGCCCATACTCTTTCTCTGAGAGAAGGCCTGTGCTCTACAGTGGGACGTATATAGGCTGCTTATGAGTAATAAACATCCAAACATTTTCACAAACTTTCACATTTTACAATATTAGTAGGATGGGATGTACACCTCAGAAACTCAGGTTTCCTTACGATGTTTTCCTTCACGGTTATAAAAAGATATTACTACTATAACTTCACATACATACGTAACTTACAAAACACACCTATTAGTACATACCGGGATTCGAACTCACGACCTCCCGAATGTGAGGACAGCGTTCTACCGATGCGCTTCCACAAATCTCAATCATTGCCGTATCCCGTTAGCAAGATATTTTTTTAAACTCAGATTTCTAACTCAACTTTGATAACTCAAAATTGAAATGACTCATTTTTTTACTCAAATCTTCAATCATCAGAAACACCCACAAACTCCCACGACACTTCTGTAGTATTTTTTCTTCTGAGACTCTACCATGAACAATATTTAAATTACGGATTATTTATACCAATATGCTAAAGAAAACTAAGCTAATAAGTTTGAATGTAGGCGAAAACTACTCAATCGATTTCTTAAATCCATGCACGACTATCCCAGAGAATAAACCTTCGAGACGGACATACTACAAATATGCTCAGGACAGATAAATATCTTAATTTTTCTCCATAAATATCTTTATCTTATCTCTATTTTGCATTTTACTGAAAGAAACAACACACCTCTATTTTTGCTTGGAACCCTTTTAGTTTTGTCATGTCCGTCCGTCTGTCTGTCCATCTGTCTGTCCACGGCCTAGCTCAGAGACGATCAGTACGAGAAAGCTGAAATTTGGCATAGACATAGTAAACGGTAGAATACAATATGTGTATTTTTAAATTACACCTAATTAGGGATGCAATTTTTTTCTCGTTCTTTGTCTATCGTTGGATTGGTATCGAATATTGTGGGTGTAGGAAGATGTTTTTTTTTATTTAGGGTTCCGTTTGCGAAATATTAAGCTTTAAACCGCAATTTTTTGTCCGAGCAGGGCGTCCCAATCTCCTGGCTAAACGGTTGATTGTATAAACGTGAATAAATTCAGGGCAGTAGCACATAATATGTGCTATTATATTATAATGAGCTTAACAGGACAACTATCACGGCTTAATAAGACTTACAAGTCAACAAGTAGGTAATAGGCGATCAACTTATAAATGGCTGAAATGAAACATCAGCGGCATTATTAGGGTTGACTAGACTGTAGTGACTAGACGATAGGACAACTGTAGTTCTATCGCCGAGTTTCTGATAGGCCGCACAGTTTCCGATTCACAAAACATCTTCCACGCACTCGGCTCTAGAGCAGGAGGTGTCGAGCGACAAACCGCCCTAATCGTTTCTTTATGGCTGCGTCTAAGGAGAAATGCACGAAATACCTAAATACAAACAAAAGAACGTTGTGTGTACAAAAATTGCGAGTTGAAGTAGGTTGTTACTTTAACAACCTAGCCCTCGGAAAATTGTAGGAGAGTGGATAGTAAGAAGGTTACGCGCAATGTTTTGTGCTACGTACCTTTGATTCAAATATCCTCCTAATATTACACTCACACGCACGTACTACAAAATTATCAAGGAAAATACGAAGCTGAGCTTAAGAGCTATCCTTCTGGAACAGTAACTTTCGAGAGTGACGAGGAAACTTTTAAAAGCGGAACCGATTGAAAGAGTGTTCTATTTTCGAAAATTATTTGTTACAAAAATAATTGTCGTAATTGTTGGCCAGCATTTTACAAGGAACGAAAAAAGTTGTAGATAGTTTTAACTGGCGATAGAAAAAAAATACAAACGAGCTCTTACCGAGAATATAAATAAGTTATTGGTTTCAGATAAGATAATTTCTGTTTGGCGAACATGTGTAAAAGTGGCGAAGCGACATCTGCAATGCTTTAGTAAACAAATAATAGGGTTGACAGAAGATGTTTATCTCAAGTTAATTTGAAAGAAGAATGTAAAAAAAAACACTTTTTAATTTTAAATGGCCGACTGCAGCGGAGCCCAAAAGTAGGATAATGTGTTCATCTCGTATGACTGTATGTAAATATATCAGATTCTATGTTCCCACATAACTCCTTAACCAATGGTCAGATTTTGACAAATAAGGTCTCAATCGATTCGTCATCCCTGCGCCAGTGTCATAGGCTAAATTAAATTAGCATTAATAGAAGAGAAAAGTTACAAAAATTGCTACTAAGTAACGTTATATGAGCAACCATGAGTCTCATGGCGCTGTTATATTCCATTTGTTATACTCGGATCTTAATTTTATTTAACTACGCCAATCACTTTAATGTATGTAAACATCAGTACGCGTGAAACAAAAAATTACCTAGAACCCGACTGCTGAGCTTGAGCATTTAACTAGGTACTAGGCAGACGGGACCCGAATTCAGCAATGTAACTACTTACGTTGGTCCCGCCGGCTTAGCAGTTATTACTAAGCCGTCGGGTTGTTGGTTATTTTTTATTTCAGTTTTTTTTTTCTAAGTGCGCTAAACTCCTTGCTGAATCGAACTCAAAATTGAATTTAGAAACGCCAAGTAGAGCACCTAAGGTCGCCGTTACATCGATCATCCCATCCGTCACACCGAACTGAGAACATGCGCTTGGAGAGTGTGGAGTACGGGTGGTCCTGCCATGACGTGGCACGTTGTTTTTTATTGAAACCACCACGAGGAAACTGAAAATCTCCTTTCTTTGTAATCTTTTAATATCCTTTGTGAGTAAAAACTTTTAGCTTGTTCATTACGACTGCTATTGCATCTGACATGCCGTTCCGCTCTCACATTCTAAATTTAACTATTCAAATGTGAAATTAAATTAAAAAACTGTTTTATTGGGTATATATCAATGACTCAGGCAACGTTTATCAAAAGTATACACATTTTTTTACATCACTATAAAATTTAAATTGTTCGAGCGAGACAGCAAGACGTAACAGCAGCCATGGGCCTGAGACACACAGAAAGGACGTGGGGCGATGGCGCGGAAAAGACGCGTCGTCTTTCAAATTCACTTTTATACAAAATGTACTGAAGGGACATGCCGAAGTGACATGCCGAAGTCCACACAGAAGAGATGGGGCGAGAGCGGGAACTCTATACGACGCGTCGCGTCTTTACCGCGTCCTCGTCCCACGTAACTCCCGTGTGCCCAGGGCCTTAAGGTAGACTGAAGAGATCAATACGAAGCCATACAGTGTTGATTTGAAAACATTCAATCGATTGAAGGTTACTCGTCAGCCACTGTTCAAAAAAATAATAGGGGTTAAAGTATGAAATTGCCGTTTTATTGCAATAGGTTCTTTGAGTTGACATAGAATCTTCATGGTTTGAGATTTTCGAATGAAACTTTTTTCAAATGGTTTCTATGATGTTCTTTTTTTAAAAAAATGTGAAACATTTGAATATCGACTTTCAATTGTTTTTGTTATTCAATTTAGACAAGAAAGATGGATACTGCGAAAATTCGAGTGATTTTTGAATACGAGTTCCGACGCGGAACTAACGCGGCAGAAACAGCCCGCAATATCAATGCTGCGTTTGGAGAGGGGTCTACTAATGAACGCACCGTGCGATTTTGACTTAAAGCAAAAATGTTTCCGTTTTTTCGGATATCGGAAAACTTGTGGCTCTTCGATCGACTTAAATTTTACAAATGAACACGTTGTACTTTTATATACATGGTGTAACAAAATTTATTTCGCGATTTCGAAGATTTCTCCGTAGTAAAACTTGTTTATATGGACAAGTAGAATTCTCGGATGTACTTATATAGAGAGATTGTTACACCCTGAACAAAAGTGTATAAAACCCGTGTGAAATTTAAGAGGTGTTATTGTTAGGTACAGCCTATGCATGCGAACTTGAAATATCAATGGAATAAAACCTTACTAACGTTGCTACAGTTTATATGTGTATATTATATATACATATAAGATAAGATAAGAATATTCTTTATTGCACACAAGAAGCGAGACATAAAATATAAAAGTCACAATGAAAAAGTACAAGGGCGGCCTTATTGCTAACAGCAATTTCTTCCAGACAACCTTGTGACGGAAAGGTTTCCGAAGGAGAAAGGGGAGACGGGTAGCTGGTGCAAATACGAATAGTACATACTTAAACTTAAATATATACATTTATAGTTTATAGTATAACTATTTACTTATTTATTGTTGAGTATTCGTCTTCTTATGTAATTTTAAATCTTTTGTAAATCTTTTTATCCGTCTATTTCGTATGCCTACCAGTTAATTTCTTGCACTACCTGTGGTTGACTGGTAGAAAATGCTTATAGCATTAAGTCCGCCACATTGCTATTGTATTTTTTACTTATGTGCAATAAACGTATTATTATTGATAATAATAATAATAAAACTATGTGACAAAGACAATAATTTGTTTTACTTCTGTAGTATGCAAAGTATACCTTTCTGATGATCCGAAAATCCTTCCTCATCTAACAATGGCGTTTGTTGTTCGTCTCATGGGCTCGCCCGCGAAATGGAAGCTTTCTGGAGGTGTTCGATTTAATTAATTCACTTTCTAGCGGGTACGGAAGAAAAAAGTTAAAATTTGATAAAACCATGCGACAAAAACGTGGCTCTACAGCGTTTCTTGAATTTCGACAGTGTCAATATATACCTTTTTGATAATCCGAAAATCGAAAAAGTTAGGTACTTTTTACTTGAGGTGGAAAAATAGCATCGCGCAAAAAATTGGGCTCCTATATTAAATTGTTATTTATCTATATAAATTCTACAACACTCAAAGATGAATAAACAAGTAATTGGCATCGCAGCTAACAAAAATGTTGGTTATTTTAAAAATATCGTATTAGCTGGAAAAAAATCATGTTTTTCCCCTTCTGGGGAATTTGAAATTGCGTGACATCCTTGAGAAAAGTTTATCTTTTAGAGTTTTTAAGCAAACTCGCTCAAACTAGTCACTCACGAACCATAACTCGCTTACGTAATCTGTTCCTTGGTACCTATTCTAAAGATTTACGATGAGTAAAAGTGGTCGTAACTCTCTTCACCTCAAGATACCCTCGATAGGTTGCAGATGTGGCATGCAGCGATGGGTTGCTCCATTGCAATATGGTGCTCGAATGGGTAAAGATTATGAAATGTGTTATCTTTAAAGGAAGTCCTAAAGGCGCTGGCTGGAACATTTTTAGCAAAAGAAGTTTTTGAATAAAACTTATTTTTCTTTAAGAAAAAAACCTGTCTAAGCAGCCAGCTTATCCAGTGTTATCATTAGAGGCAGTTCTAAAGACGCTGGCTAGATCGCTTTTAGCAAAAGAAGTTTTAGAAAACAACTTCATGTGTTTTTTTTTTAAGGAAAAACCGTTCTAAGAAGGCGTTTTGTAAATAATTACTGAACAAAAAAGCGCAATCTAAAAGAAACTCGTATCACAAAATCCAGTGGCTATCCAGTGCTAACTCGCACCACCAACGGGAAATATTATATCTCCTTCTAAATGGTAACTTATTTGCGAAAAATGTAAATTATAAATCTCATTAACAGTTATAGCTATTTTTAAAATCTATAGTCTAGAACATAGGGCCAAGAACCTAGCAGTCTTATTTATAAAACAGTTGATCCCAATAAAACACTCTTATGGCGGAGTTAAAGCCGGTTGACGAGAGGAAAGGGGAACTCCCGATATAAACCGGCTTTAACTCAGTCTTAAGACTTTTTATACATAAGACTGTAACGGTGTTATTTATAAAAACACGATTCACTTAAAACACTTCTGAGAGGCAATTTATAATCTGTAGTTACATGTCTCCCATTACCAAAGACTATTTGAGCTGCCTCTGAGGAGTGTTACCATTTTTATCTATAAAATTCCTAGGTTACTGTTACCTAGATCGTATGTTCTAGACTGTAGGTTACAAAATAGCTTGATAGTTAATTAAATTTAAGATATTTACTAATTACAAAAACGTATTAAGTAAGTATAAAAGAAGTTTTCTATTGGCACTGGATCGCCCTTTATTGTCCAACGGCAAAAGAGGCTACAAGGGACGTTTCGAAAAATTTCTCTACAGATATTTGTGGCAATCTCTATATATTCGTTGCGCAGTCGCCCGTCGTCGGCCACGACAGTGTCTGAGTAAATTGTAAAACATGTAAAAGTTCGTGAGCTTAATGCTCAGTACAATATTGACAATACATTATTTAGCCAGTCTCTCAAGATTAGAGAATAAAGGTACCTAAGGTACTTCATATAAAAGTAATCTTCCCAGTACGCTGCAGATAAGTTTGGATTTCTTATCAGTAGCTGTACTTAGAGCAAACTCAATAGCACGTATCTCATAATTTCGCCTTCTCTGTTATAATCCGCGGTAGTATAGTGGTAAGTATCCCCGCCTGTCACGCGGGAGACCGGGGTTCGATTCCCCGCCGCGGAGAGCACTTTTTGTTACCCGATTTTTTTTTCAGACAAATAACTTAACCTCCTTGTTGTACGGGAGGTCTTGGTTCATAGTTTTTCAGTCTTGTCCAAATTCAGATTATTCTGGCTAGCAACTACATTATTGAGATAATTGTATTATTGAGAAAATGTATAAAAAAAATTAAGATGCATGGATTGTGACGACTATATGGCTTCAATTCAACTAAATATTGTATATTTTGACATGTAAACAAACCCTTGATAGAAGTACTTAGTTGAAATACGGGAAGCAATAATGTCTATCAATTTGTTGGCTCGTCCTAGGTCCTTGGTTCGTCCTAGGTCCTTGGTTCGTCCTGGGTTCGTCGCATTAATTAAAAAAATATTGAACCCTATTAGCGAGTCAACTTATAGAATTTGATAGATTTTTTTTCACACCCATACCAAAATTGAATGAAAGAAATTATTATAGGTATTTTAAGTGCCAGCTCCAAACAGAGACAATATAAAATGTTTTTTGACCTTTCGTGTTTTTTTTTCAGCCTCGGCGGAGTCGCCAGCCTACTCAAGTGGACTCGATTTTTTTTTTCGTTCCCGCGGGTCATGGCCTGCTAATTACCAGAAAAAACCGGCCACCCCCGTTAGCTCATCAATTCAGCTGCCAGCGACATATTTTGTCAGGACACATTTGTGACTGTTTGAACGCTAAAGTGGCGTTTGTTGTTGGTCTCATGGGCTCGCCCGAGAAACGGAAGCTTTGTTGGAGGTCTTCGATTTGATTAATTCACTTTCTAAATGGTAAGTATCTGCTTTGCACTATTCTTATTTGTTCATTGCAAATCCACAAAACCAGGAAACTTGAGTTTTCGTCGAGATAACACATAGTTCACAAGGATAGGATTGTCATTCCTGTGCACCGTACGATGGCATTTAGAGGTAGTTTCCGTTTTGCGGCGTCCAAGGTGCTGGAATGATATACCCCGCAGAGACTATCCCTCCTGGGCCTCGATTCTGTTAGTGCATTGTAGTATAATGACAGGTACACTGTCGGGTCACGTGACGTGTTTTTTCGTACCATTGACGCCTAGAAGGCTTGATGGGTGTGCCCGCGTAGACTTAAAGCAGCCATGAAATGAAAACCACCATGTTCATGCAGTTGTCATGTTACTACAATGCATTAACAGAATCTAGGCCCTGATCTTCCGCCGCTTCTGACTCTGACTGACTTTTGCTTTTTACTAAAATTACCGCCTATGTAATCGCATCAATTAAATCATAATTGCTACGATCGCGTAATATTGGGCACGTTTTGGTGTCACTTATAGGATTATTTATTATTATAGGATTTAGTTTATTAAGGTCTTGCTCTGTATTTCAGACATCATCATCATCATCAGCCATTTGACGCCCACTGCAGGACATAGGCCTCCTTCGTGGTTTTCATAACTATGAGGGGTTTAGCCATAGACAATCGCCACGCTTGGCAGGCGGGTTTGCGATCGCAGTATGATCACAGACATATAAATTTAAAAATAATATATGTAAGTACCTACATATTTAAGACGATATTTTTTACTTAATTGTACGTATGTTATTGCATTTGTTTGAATTCCTTACAAGTGCACCGCGACACGCACTCCGTAGTACGAGTATTATGTTATTATGAGTCACCGTAGGCACTGACTGAAAATCAGCGCTGAGGGCTCACTCCCTCAGCACAACGCTGAGTCGGCTGTCTTTTGTTGCAACTCAGATGCACCACCACAGGCTACATCCATAGTCTTGTTTTGTTTATTTCTTTTGTCTGTTGTGTATTTAGTTTTCCTTTTGTTATTGTAGTATATAGTATGTGTGTAAATTCACAGCACAGGAGCACACGCAATTATCAATAAAGACAGGAGAGTCTGGCAAATTATGATGATTCCCTCAAATGATCTTACCTAAATTTGACCGAAGAACTTTCGATTCCATTGATAGGTACCTACAGCCGACAGAACATAAACCTTTACATTTTTGTTTCAAATTCACCCATTATTTATAACTGAGTAGAGTGCACGCGTATAAAGGTTGATGTGCTGCCGACTGTACTTACGCTAAATATTGCGTAAAGAATCATTGTTATTTTGACTGTTAAACCATAGTTCCTCAGCTACAAATATAATTTTGGATGAATTTAACGGGACAGTGATACGGTCAGAAGCTGGAAGTTGAGTCAAATCTTGAATTTCATATATTAATATATTCCATAAAATAAGTAAAAGAGTTTACGAACCGCTATTGTACTGTAGGTACACGCATGTGAAGGTAGATGCTGTCGGCTGAAATAGAGTACTATGAATTTAGGTGGAATTTAGAATTTATAAAGGACACGCATGTAAAGGTAGATATGCTGCTACCTGTACTGTAAATTTATAATTTAGATTACACGCATCTACCTAAAGGCACATATGTTGTCGACATTACTATGAATTTAGAATGTAGAGTACACGCATGTAAAGGTACGACTAGATATGTTGTCGTCCGTACTATGAATTTATTAACCTTATTGAAGACGGGTTTTGACAGTCATAGTACGCTCGGACCGTGTGCGTACAGTTTTAGTTGATTATGACGACGGTCAGTGCGCTTGGACTGAGTGCGTCGTCATAATCAATTAAACTGTACGCACACGGTCCGAGCTTACTAAGACCGTCAAAACCGGGCTTGACTCTACATTGTAACTGTGCGATGCATACGTCACTCGCTCGTCAGTCGTCGGCGAATGATCGCGGCGCGCGCGTCTCCACCCGCGCGTCGACGGACGGATGAATGGGCGCGCGGAAGAATGCGCGCGCGCGGCATCCGAAGCGGATTGAGTCTTGCAGTCGATTAGTCGCGCTTGCGCCGCATATCATGAAGTGCAATATTACAGTCTTATTTTTAAAAACACGATCCCTTAAACACTCTCAAATATAGTTTAAATAGTCTGTGGGAAAGGGAAAGACTGCCACAGACTATTTTGCCTACATTTGATGACTATGTTAGAGGAATTGTGATAAAAAAAACTGCCGTTAGTTATTACTGTAGACAGTAATACTGGGACAGAATTCCTAGTTAAGTGGTATCACACATGCTATATACCCACCAACTAAGTATGTCGTAACGCGCTAATGTGCGATGGTAGCCTAGTGGGTGGAACATTGGACTCGAAAGCGAGAGACCCAGGTTCGATTCCCAGTGCCGGCATGTACCTATGTCTTTGTTTTCTAAGTTATGTAGGTACATGTAGCAATACCACTCGCTATTAAAGGCGAAGGAAAAATTGGTCTTCATCGCTTAGCTTAGACAGTGCAGACGTGTGTCCGGCTTGTGCAGTATTTTTAATCACTATCCGGCACTCAAAACTGTGTCGTAAAGTTGTCTGATTAGGGTCTTAAATAGTTGTACTCTTTTTTCTTCGCGAAAGCATAAAAATATAAGCAACAACGCGTAGTTTGCTAAGTAAATTTAAAAAGGTATGCTAGCGCATTAAGTCTTTATACATGTGAACAGTATGACATAATTCTTATACAAAATAAGAATATTTTTGTATTCGAAAACATCGTGAGGAAACCTGAGTGTCTGAGCTATTCACATACCTCAGCGATTGAAATCGCCAATCCGCGGGGGGCACGCGTGGTGATTAAGCCCACACTCTCTCTGAGAGAAGGCCTGTATCCTACAGTGTGACGTATAGGTATAGGCTGCTTATGTATGTATGTATGTCATAACGCGGCATAGCTTCCACACAAACGTCCACATACGAGCGCTATACTATAGGCCTTCAATTGTAAAAATACCTCGCTATATAGTAAGTAAGTAAGTAAATATTTATTTGCATCTATACACATACACATATAAAACCATAATTGAAGTGACACAATTGAAACAAAGCAAAATTTTACAGCAACGAGACAAACACAAATAACAAGAAAATTAAGTACTGGCAAATCAACATAACCTCCTTACTCCTGACCTTGAAAATAACAATTGAAAACCATTGTTATTTTCAAGGTCAGGACTGAGGAGGATAAAGTACAAGGCAACAATATGTGCATGTGGCAAATGTAAAGGGACTCTGCCTCAGCATAGGCTGGAGAGGCGGACCACTCCAGCGCTGGTCTTCCGTCACTACCAAGTAGTGTCCCAACGAGCAGCACTCGGAAAAGGGAAACTAAATTGATAAATAAGTTGGCAGCAATTGGATATTTAAATTTCAAATTATAAATAATTGGTGACAGCATTATCATGCTAAAACTATATTAAATAAGTACGTAGGTACATAAACTCAATTCGCAAAGACTATTTTTTTTCTTGAGGGCTGAATCAAAAACCATTTCGAGATTAACATCTAAGTAACCATATTTTCTATATTTAAGATAAATATTAAGGAAGATGAGCGTTATTTTTGCCAAAAAACAATAACCTTCATTTGACCTTCTGATGACGTCACATTTTAAAATAAACATAACATATGGCAACACTACGTTACTTAAAAAAAAGACTTGCTGTCATAACTGTCATATGCATATCATTTCCTTGTCTGTGAAAAAAACGTCTGTGATAGCAAATGACAGAAACAAAGTGTGACAGTTTGCGCGACGTTTCGGCGTGTGCACTCGAAAAATATGACGTCACGCTTTCAAATATTTTAAATAAATAATTTATAATAATAAACTTAACAAATCGCTGAAAAAATGAAATTAGTCTCTAGAAATTACTTCTGCTTTAAGGAAAAAATATAAAATAAGTTCAAAATAAAAAATATACTGCCCGAATTGAATTGAAATTGGAGATAAATAAATGATAATATTTGGATAACGAGTGCTTGCTTCGTGACAACTAAGTAATTCACAATAATTAGGTTACTAATTTATACATGTCAAAAATATAAATATATTAGAATTATATGACAATTGGATATTTTAATGTCAAATTATAAATAATTGGTGATAGCATTATCCTAGTAAATAAGTACGTATACCTATAAATTGAATTTAATTGAATTAGAGACAAATAAATGTCATTGTGATTATAATAATAATTTGGATAACAAGTGCATGCTTCTTGACAACGAAGCAATTCACAATTTTATATGTACTATGAGAAATAATTAGGTTATTATTTGACTGCCTCGTCGGTCCCGCCGTTAAGGCGCCCAGCCACCAAAACAGAGGTCGCGGGTTCGACTCCCACTGGGGGCCGCCGTACACTCCTACAAACGGCCTCAAATGGGCGTACTTTCATGTTTGTAATGTCCCCGACCGGCTACCACAGCACAGGGCATCCCATTTTGGGACCAGGTCAAGGCGATTGTATTATTTGGAAGCCATTATTATAATCATTATTAAATTATGCGTGTCAAAAATATAAATACATTAGAATTACATACTTAATAATTAATTGTCGTCGATAGATGGCAGTCGTTAAGCCAAGTCAGAGGCCTTAGGGCGGCTTGACAACTTCTGGCAGTAGACGAGCCACGTGCTAGTCTACAAGCCTCCACCAATCCGGACTTGCCCCCGTGGTGGAGTATGACCTATACCTTCCTCAGGGAAGAGACCCGTGCCCCTCGGTGGGGACATAATGGGTTGATGATGAATAATTAAATTTAGAGAATAAATAAATAGATTGGGTAAACTTGTACGAGGGCGTGTGGAAAACATGAAGAAACAATAGGTATATAGCGTGCGTAAGTATGTGATGAGCTTTATTGCATGCTAGTGATGCTCGCAACTACATTTGCGAAGTTAACGAATTAGCGTATAGCCCCAGTCCACCCTGAAGGATCATTCTAAATACTGGTGAACGAATTTTTGAAATCGGATGAGTACCTACTTACGGAAATTACCCCTACATACTAACTTTTCCTCTTTATAATGAACGAATTTTTGAAATCGGATGAGTAGGTACTTACGGAAATTACCGCTACAGACTAACTTTTCCTATTTATAATCTAATATATAAGTACAAAAATCTGGTGTCACAGTGTTTGCTATCGAACTCCTTCGAGACGGCTTCATGGAATAGGTCGTAGGCTAATTAATATCTCAAAGCAACGTTTGCCAGGTCAGTACAATCAGGTAATTAGTATAGAAATAGATACCTACTTAGTTTGTAAAGTTTGACTCACAAATTTAATTACTCTAGTAGGTACACAGGAGCACGAACGCTTGGATAAGAACGTGCCGACCATAGAGGAAGAAGAAAGGATATTATAATAGATACAGAACACTTTACTGCACACAAAAACGGAAATTACACAGATCTGTATCACGTCGAACAAAAGTGTCAAACAAAGTTTTATGTTTATTCTTTTTTTTTTGCACTAACCCGTGCTGAGGACAATTTTTAAAAACCTATGTAGAGGCTAAAAATCCCACTCATGCCGGGACTTGAACCGGCGACCTCTGGCAAAACGTGCCAGCGCTCTCCCAACTGAGCTAATGGGCAACTGCAAGCATCGGCGAAATTTCGAGCCTTACAATCTTTGTCACAATCTTTAGGAAGAAAAACATCGGGCAGAGCAACATACCTGTTATGCTTTGTCCAACAAGGGGCATTTTATTTTGTACAATAAAGAATTAATTTTAGAGTTTTGAACTATGCTTCGGCTGGATTTTTTTCAGTGCTAAGTTTACTGATATGTTCCCCTAAACTTCTTGTGTTTCACTTTGACGCACGTAATTTTGATGACAGAGAAATTCCGGTATGTCACAAAGACAGAGTAATTCAATGTAAACTAGGGGCACAAACAACTTGACCAAATTTTCAGGAACATTTACGACTACACTGTATAATCCGTATCATAGCGGTGGGTCCTAGAATATTTACTTCCTTTATAAGAAACATATTCTAGGTATGCTTCGAAGTGTAACCGCATTGCAAAAACTTTCAATGAAATCATCACGATAACACCGCACAGCAAATACTACGCAAACAAACCTTACCTCCGGTTTCTAATTTGAGAATTTTACTAATTAAATCCTTGAGTAAAATCCTTAAGTAATAAAATCTGAACAGAACTCGAAATTTAAGTATTTTCTTGCTTAACGAATAGTAAATTCTCAATTCAGAAGCCGTCGTCCACCTACAATGAGATATCTTAGAAACAGAGCAAAAAGGGTCTCCCCACCCTTTTTGCCCAAAATCGGCAATTAATTTAGACCAGAGCAAAAGGGGTCTCCCTACCCTTTTTGACCAAAATCGACAATTACTTTATAGAATTAAACCCTGCACACACGGCAGCTGATCGACCTTTACATTCCGGACTTTACACCGTACTTCTAGCAAGGGAAAGTTGATTTAAAGTTGCCAGCGCAAAGACCGACGAGCCGTCGTAAGCAAGCCTTATCTACCCTTAAGCCAAGAGTCCACTAACCGTCCAACCGCGGCTGGTGCCAGTCACCCCGCCAATCGTGTCCCTCCATAGAATCGCGCTGGCCGATTATTTTTTCAACGCGCCGCGATAAATCAGTTTGCTCCCGGTTAATCAGCGCGCGGACCGCGGCTGCGCGCGAGTTGAGGCGGTCTGTCGTCGGCGCACGTCGTCGCGGGCGCACGCGGCCACGCCCCCCGCCCCCGGCTCGCTGGCCTCGCCTGTTGGGGTTGAGAGTCTCGCGTATGGACGCTGCGCGGGAGCACATAATTTTGAGTAGAGATATTGTATCTCACCCAACCCATTCCCATACAAGAAAAATGGCGACCAAAGGCACACGCGTTTAAAATTCAATAGCGTGAGTTGTCCGTATAAGGGCCAAGCTAGACGCGTTTATCTGGCCGAGAATGTTGCGGTTTTCGTGCGTATGTTTGGTACCTACCTATGTATTAAAAAAATTGCTATAAAAATAAAAAACCGATCGCGAATAAATTTTAACTGAGACCTGGATAAGTCAATTTCGTGGTCGAAACTGAATGGTGAATCCAGCTCTACAGAAGGAGCTTTTAATTTTTAAACCGGCTTTGAATTTAGGATACTGAGCAGTGAATATGCTAAGTATACCTTAGTAAATACCTGCAGTGGGCAAGGAGACTTGGGCACCATGGGGTTGTTAAAATAACTGCATAAATAATTTAACAAAATACAGGCTATGCAATAAAGTTGAGTATACACTCACAGATTGCAAATCATAAAAATATTTTTTCATACAATTTGGCAGATCCAAGATTTTCGATGCAGATAGAGTTCGCAGATTCGCCCTTGCCTGGTTACCATAGCGCATCCTAGTTTAGGACCAGGATAAGACAGAGCATACGAGTATAAGGTCCAGTAGCACCCAATATTGTCGTAGTACCTACGCAGGACACGCAGGGCACAGGGGCACTGAAGTAGCCAACGAGCTAGCAAGAGAAGGACCTGCATAGCCTCTGTATGGGCCAGAAACATGCACCGAAATCTTAGGCTTTGATGTAAGGTCGGGGCAGGCACGATAGATCCCACTGGCTCAAAATATCGTCTAATTGTCGCCCCCCTCTGACATTTTATATCCTCAGATAATATTATATAGATAATATATATAGGTACGTACATAATTTACTTATCATAATAATATAAATAAAGGGCTTACTTATATCACGAGAGTCGATAATACGTAGTTTTAAATAAATACAAAAACTGTTCCAAATATTTTAAAATTTCAAATTTACTTATTTTAGGTTTGGTTTACATTTAATTTAGGTTTAGTTTTCATTTAGTTTATAGATTTGATTTGTATACCTACATATCATAGCACAAATTTAGACAAGAACATGCCACACTTATTGTTAAACAACACTGAAACCGTCGCCCGCGATACAGGCTGTGCCTATATAGTGTGGGGACACTGTTACTTTATGAAGTTATACTCTGTGCCATTCTACCTACCTGTAAACATTTTTTGATAAACTTCTTTTAGTATTAGATTGTATCAACACTGGAAATAAATAAACACAAACACAATTTTAAGACATTTCTCTACATAACGTGTCCGCGACGTAGACCGCTACACCTGATTACTCAGTTTAATCAATCTAACTTCGCATATCTTATTAATGATTATGATGATGTCCTCATCATCGTAGTTGTAAATGATGATGATGATGTCCTCCTCATCGTCCCGACACGGTGACCTCAAGGTTTGCTAGGACTTCTGCGGCGATGGGCTTGGATGTGACACGCGTAGCCTAGCTTATTTTTTTAATTTTCGGAAGTTTACGGCGTTCATTAGGTATTATTGATTAGCTGTCATACATTCTTTATTTCGAAATGTCAACAATCGAAGTAGAAAATACCTCGTTCTGATTAAAATAAAGCACATTTTCATCATTATCTTCACCCAGATTAGATTAGATTAAAACTCTTTATTGCACACCATACCTACATAATAAAAGTGAAATACCTATGTGAAATTTCTTAAACATCTAATTTACAGTCTGCCTTCAGACGGTTTTACACATTATTACCCTCCTTTTTGGCTCCGCCGTAGTCGGATAAAAATATTTTCACAAAATTAATTTTGATCGCTTACAGACATTCTGTCTGGCTCTCATGCCAGACGTGATAAGAGGATCTCAGGACCAAATCACTCTCTGACAGTACGTTTTCGCTCGTGACTCCAATCACTCAATGAGAGTCATTTAACATTCACTTTAACATTTAGTATTCAGTTTCTGAATAGTGAATGTTAAATTACACAATATCGGTGATAGCGGAGCGGTAGAGCGGCCTCACTTTCGGAAGGTCGTTAGTTCGAACCCCGGCGTATATTATGTACCAATGACTTCATTTCCTATGTTACATAAATTTTGAATTTGTAGTAGGAATACCACTCGCTAACGGTGAAGGGAAACATAGTGAGGACACCTGAGTGCCTGAGGGGTTTACATACATCAGCGCTTGAAATTGCCAGTCTGCGGTGGGCAGGGGTGGTTATTAAGCCCGTAGTCTCTCACTGAGAGAAGGCCTGTGCCCTGTAGTGGAGCGTATACCTAGATAGGCTACATAAATTCAGTTTCTGAAATATTCAGAATGTGTGAGGCCGGCCTTACCCCTTCTCTAGGCTAATAACTCACGCTGCATATTGCACGTCTTCTGCGAGTTAAATACTAACTGGCCATGTAAATATTTTTATTACTGGCCATGGATATTTTCGCCTGAGCCTCGCCGGTGCAGTGTGTTAGGAATGGCCTGACGATGGAGGCATGGGCCGTCTTTCAGCGAGGCCCATAATTTCGCTGTATCGTTGGTAGTATAAGCCGTGCGTGTGGATTCTCTCGAGGTATTTCAAAATACCGCTAATATAATGCAGCCTACATACGTCCCACTGCAGGGCACAAGCCTTCTCCCAGACATAGATAGTATGAGCTTAGTCACCGTGGATTGGCAATTTTAAGAACTAAGTAGGTATGTGAACACGTCAGGTTTCCTCTCGATGTTCTCCTTCACCATTGGCGATTGGTTTGCTACTTCAAATTCTCAAATATACGTAACTAATGAATCAAGGTCGTGATACATGCTGGGATTTAAACCCACGGCGTCCCGAATGCGAGGCAGGTTTTCTACCGATCGACCACGCTACCATCGCTTATATTGGATGGCAAGAAATAAGCCTCTCCGAATGACGTAACTACTGAGCCCTATACGGTCTACAGCACATCAACCTTTACATACGTTGAATGAATGAATGAATGATTTATTGCCACAAACAAACATGCTTACATACAATAATATAAAATAAAGTATTGTGCGTGTGAATCGCTCGTAGCCCCGGCTGCCTGAGTGATCTTAAACGATCACGAAGGTTAAGCAACACAGGGCGCGTTCAGTGCATGGATGGGTCGCCGTCTATGCCTAACGCTAGTGGCATTTTTCCGAGCGGTTCCGTGCTTCGCAAGGCACGTTAAGCTGTTGGTGCCGGCTTCCGTCGATAGATGGCAGTCGTTAAGCCAAGTCAGAGGCCTTAGGGCGGCTTGACAGCTTCTGACAGTAGACGAGCCACTAGTCTACAAGCCTCCACCAATCCGGACTTGGCCCCCGTGGTGGAGTATCGCCTATACCTTCCTGGGAAGAGACCCGTGCCCCTCGGTGGGGACATAATGGGTTGATGATGATTGTGCGTGTGACAATGATACTATTTCAGCGTTTGCTGTTTCTATTTGAGGACGAATTTGCTACAAAAATATAAAGATTTCTGTCGACTGGATGGACTTCAGGATGACAATCAATCGACCTATTCCTTGTAGGGGGTGATATTATAGTAAGCACCTTATTATGAAGCTGGGGTCCAACCCAATGGCGGTTTGTGTTATTCTGATTTTAAGATTTAATTCGGAGCCGTCTTCCCACCAAAAAATTATCATATCTTTATTTACGAAACACTTGACTCCAGGTACTGTCACGATGCTTATTAGTAGGTACCTGCCCGGCATAGCCATCTAGTCAGATTTTGAATATTTTAAAGGAAATCGTTAATTATATTCTTTTTGTTGCACTAACCCGTGCTGAGGACAATTTTTAAAAACCTATTTAGAGGCTAAAAATTCCACCCACGCCGGGACTTGAACCCGCCACCTCTGGCTAACCGAGTGCAGGCATTGACGAAATTTCGAACCTCTTTACAAACTTCTCTGTATTACGCACAGGCAGCGACATCTGGCTGAAGCATTTTTAGTAATCGTTAAGTTTTGTTTTACATGTCAATCGATCCCTAGGTAGGCTAGGCAATCGATGAAAAAGAGATAATAAAAACGCAATATTTGCCCTAAACCCGGGTTTTAATAGGTAAATATAGTCGTTACAGTAGGTACCTACTTACACTTGACGCTAGAAAACCTTTTTTTTTTTTTTTCAAAATACTGCTATAAAAAGTATATCCAACAATTAAGTAAAAATTGTTCAATAAAAAATAAAAATCCATTCAACTACCTAGATGGTCGTAACTCGAAAAAATGGTAAGTAAGCGTTCAAATTATGTAACGCGTACAAATTAGGAATTCCTTGGTTTAGAAAGAAAAGAGCATTATCTTTTACATCCAATCAAAGCGTATCTGGAAATGGAATATTTATGTAAGTACAAACCTTTCCACTTTCATGTAGAGAGTGATACCTATTTATTTACCAAGTAGGTACCTACAAACACTTACCTGTTTAGTAAAGAGGAACTAAATTTAAACTTCGGCCAGACAGGTTAGCGTAAATCCGTGGGCTTTAAGATAATAAACAGTCTAGTGGTTTGTTTTGGAGAAGATTAGTTTGGGCGGACTTTGATGTGGACTTGCAGGCCACGTGTACACTCCTTGTGTCGACTAGGAGTCTCTTTCAATCTCTTCTTGTTCAATTCATCAGCCCATTCTTATCCATTGCTAAATATATCCCCCCCCCCACTTCTTTCTGTTTACTTCTCCTGAAGCATCTCCTATATCTTTGCTACTAGGTAATATTATTTGTGTATAATTATGTATAAATCTATTACTTAATATGAGATAGGTAGGTAAGATAAGAATATTCTTTATTGCACACAAGAAACAAGAGATAATATATCACTATATATTATTTTATGTAGGTACTTTATTCCTTATTTATATCTACATAGCTGTATAGCTGTATTATCTTAGTATTTTATGTGTATAATTATACGCCTTTATGCACGCATATGTATTCCAATTTATTTGGTCTTCACTCAAGAAACTTTTTACTGGTTGTGAATGGTTAGTGGTTTTTTTTTTTTTCGAAATAGAACAGTGTCGTAGCTAAAATGATAAGCTCAAATAAGGACCATAACATTCAAGAGTTCTTAAGTTTCTTTGAAATCCAAAAAACCTGAATTGGTTTGATTGAAACTTTTTCATGAAAACATCATCCAAATCTGATCGAAGCACCGAAGTAGATAAAAGGAACAAAGTTAAAACAGCCTAAGGAAATAAACAGCAAAAGTCGTAGGCGTGTCCTCTCGTCTCCCCCGTCCCGCTCACTCTAAGGCAGATGAACGGGGGAGAACGAAACGGAGCTATTTTGGGCGGGGCGCCTCTACGCCTGTGGTCGAATTCATCCCACGTGTGGCTCCGATTCTCAAAAACAGTTATGTTCTCATTTCGAATTTTATACTGAACTTGGACTCAAGTCGTGCGATTTGTAAACGCGATTGTCTTCGAGAATAAGAGCCAGTTTCTGTGAAGTTTTCAGGGACAACGAAAAACAAATGACCACATAATGGATGCTCGATGTATCACTCAGTGGTATTATAAATATTCTAGTACAAGACAGGCGACTGTGTTAATTCCAATTTCACCTGGGTTATTAGCAGCTCTGTGATGATGTTAGTATGTTTTCTGCGCGATCAGTTTAAGAAATCAGTTTTCAAAAAGTGTTCAGTCTGAAACATCTTATCAAACTCTCTCAATCAATCAATCAACATATTTATTGCCATAAATGACATGTGTGTCCAGTGATGTTATTATAATACAATAAATTTCAAGGCAATTTTACCGATTAGGCGGTAAATCAATCGATATGTACAAAGGTATATCGTCTCGTTTCATGACTGATGTGGTGCTCATGTATAAAACTGTTAAGATAAGATAAGATAAGAATATTCTTCATGTATACCGGAAAAAATGTTACAGAAACAGCAATGACAAAAGAAAAGATACAACTGGCGGCCTTATGGCTAATAGCGATTTCTTCCAGGCAACCTCATATTGGAGAATTTGGCGAAGGAGAAATAGACGCGGGTAGTCGCTGCAAATACGTATATTAAGTAGGTATCTACCTATAATTTCGGGAATCCCGAGAGTGGCAGGTATCTACTTTTAAGTATTATTAGCAAATTTTATTCCTATGGACCCGTCGCGAGTGTTAACTGATACATTCTTTCTAATAAGTAAACAATAGCATGAGAGCGCTTTCCAAATAAATACAATCCCTTCCATCAGCCCATATTCGTCAGGTACCTACTGTTGAAGATTGTACAACCCAATCTTCTAAGTCATTCCTATAAAAATCTTACCTAATTTAACAATCTTTTCTTAGCACCAAACGACCGTCATAAAATTCTGAATCACACTCAAAAGTTAAGACTGGAACCCCGATATATTACTCTACTTTGTGCTGGAACCTCTTCTGATTTCTCAAGAAATTACGAGAGATACTTAGCGAGCACATGTCAACTCTACGCGCGCACTATAAACTCCGACATTACTGCATCGCGCAAGCAAAATTTTTCACGTGACATACCACGAGCGGTGGTAGCCTAGTGGGTAGAACACTCGGAAGCGAGAGACCCAGGTGCGATTCCCAGTGCGGGAATCCACCACTTATGACTTGGTTTTCTAAGTTATGTACATTTGTGAAGTTATAGTAGCAATACCACTCGCTAACCGTGAAGGAAAATATCATGAGGAAACCTGAGTGTCTGAGCTATTCACACACCTCAGCACATGAAATCGCCAATCCGTGGTGGGCTCGCGTGACGATTAAGTCCATACTTCTTTCCTTGAGAGAAGGCCTCTGCCCTACAGTGGTACCTATATAGGCTGCATGCACCGACTACCACCGGTACTGATGGTGATGTCCCCCAACCCCTCGGCACGGCAGCCACACAGCAACAGCGCACGTTGCCAGTGGTACAGCAGCCTTCACCGGCTCCTACCACATACACGGTCCTCATGGTACTATCGCCGGTGAGTGTGTGTGTGTGTGTGTGTGTGCGTGTGTGTGTGTGTGCGTGTGTGTGTGTCTGTGAATAAGATAAGTGTATTACAACCACATACTGCGATCGCCAACCCGCCTGCCAAGCGTGGCAATTAAGGCAAACCCCTCCATGGTTAGAAAACCATGAGGGAGGCCTATGTCCTGCAGTGAGCGTCAAATGGCTGGTGATGATGATGACATACACTCACCACGGATTCGGGTACTTTTTTTCTTTCCAAATCCTTCTTAATCTCCATAGCCCCAAACGACCGGTACCCAAACGGTAGGCACTGTCGTAAAATTCTCCTACACACTTATGTCTCAACCTGAGCTCGACTCTACGGCTTCCAGTCATTCGGGGTTTATTTACGCCCGGGGAGAGGCGTCGACAGCTCTAACGATGCCGTCCGGAGCGCGCGTCTGTCCGCTCCCACTACATAACGCGCCGGATGCAATGTTCGGGGCTAGGAGTAATTGGGTCTGGAGAGGTATTGGGTTCCGTGGGTACCTAGGGTACCTAGACACAAAAACAATCTGAGTTGGCATACTTTTAAGTTCCGACTTGAACTTACTGCAACTTTCAATCGTACTTCCTATTTTCCGTTTTAACTTGCTGCAAGTTTGAATCAAACTTTCTAATTCCCATCGAAACTTGTTCCAAGTTTGAATCAAACAGCCAAGCTACCTTTTCAACTTGCTGCAAGTCTGAATCAAACTTCCTAGTTTCCGTTTAAACTTGCTGCAAGTTTGAATCAAACTTCCTAGTGTACATTGCAACTTGCCGCAAGTTTGAATGTAACTTCCTAGTGCCTGTTTCTACTTGCTGCAAGTTTGAATTAAACTTCGTAGTTTCCGCTCTTCAAACTTCATGGTATTCGAGTTGAGACCTCGCCTCTCGGCACGGATCCCTAAATCACATTAACTTTTACACCCGAACTGTTTGGGTGAACAGCGAGTGTGTTTACGGTATCGGTGCAGCTACTGTGTGTTGTTAATTTTTTGCTGCAACTTGAAACTTTCTCATAGAGCACTTAAATTCATAAGCTAACAATATTGTACAAAATTGGACGTGACCGACTGCTGCTGAACTAGACGAATACAGACTCTTTCAGCATTCAGTTTCCCTTTCATCATGTCTAAGGAATAGGGCCTTAAAGCGCAGTACAAGCATGGTAAGATGGTTTGGAAGATAAACAAAAAAATCATGCATTTTAATCATAAACACACACGCATACCCTTAGTGATATTATCAGTAGCAGTCATTGACACTATTGATAGTCTAGTAACCAATCGCATTAGAATGGTATAATCCGTGCAACTTAAGTCGACGCCTCGCGCGCTTCGATCTTCTTCGCGAGAGATGCTTATTTGCGCGGCTTATACGAATGGAATTACAATGTACTGCTGTTGCTTTGTAGACTATGAAATAGAGACAAATAACAAGTAATGTCGTGCTTACATAATTTTATTGAAAAACTATGTGTGTATTAGACTCTAGGGCCAGGTGTTGACAATAGAGGAGCTGGGCCTAGATTCTGTTATTGGAGTGTAGTACAACGGCGCAAATCGCGAATCGCGCGCACAGAATCGAGGCCCAGCCCAGGTAACACGACAACGCGAGTCATTTCAACGTCAAAAGCCCCGAGTTATCAGTACATCAATTGTCAAATTCTGACATTCTAGCGCCACAAATTATGCCCTTGCGAGGCCGCGTTTCATAAAACTCAATTCACAGTTTATTATGACAATTCGATGTATATCGCGTAGCCGAGTCTTCCTAATACTTGTTAAGCTGTTGGTGAATCGACGTTCTATTGTACTTACATCGAACTGTCATCATAACTTATAAGAACTACTTACTACACAATACAATCACTAACTGTAAATCAATAACTGTGATAGTAAACCATGAATTGTAGTTAAGTGAAATAGGGCACGGGCCGTCGTTCGGTAGGTTGTAAAACCTGGCCCTAGACCCTAGTGAAACCATTGTCGAACCATTTTGTTTTTACAAATGTTTTTATTGCGTTGCCGCTTCAAGTTCGCTTCGCAAGTCTTTAAAACAATAATGTAAAATCAATCAAAACCAAAGTAACACAGAAACTGTGACTCTAATAAACGTTACAAGTAAGATCTAGATCATTTTGAAGAAAAAATGAACAAATAGTAGATTGTGTCTCAAGGGAGCAAAATGATATATTTACGGCGAGGGCGGTATATTGAATCCTGAGTGAAGCGAAAGATTCTACTCTTATAGTATTATCAAGTGTTTACGCCCAAGACGGAAATAATTTTGCTACCGAGTGACACATACTGCTTTTCACACCTGCTATAAGGAAAAATTATTTATGTGCCGTGGAAGACAATTATGATCGATTGCAACAAAATAAAAATTGAATTGGAATTACATTTTGTGAAAATCTGCACACGGATCATGCTGAGGGCAATAAAAAAAAACTAGAATATCAGGGAAGAAAAGTACAACTTTGATCCCTCATTTGAGGGAATCAAGGGATCTTTTCTGAATAGCAGGTGTGAAAACTATATTTCTCCATACTATACCTATGTATCTATATAATCACAGATATAATACAAAACTATCGAAAACATTTTTTCGGTCAGTGGTTTAACATTTCTTTCGTAAACATTTGTCTTTAACAGAATAAACGTCATGAGTCGATGGCGTTGACATGTTTGAGAGATTGTACAGACACTTTTTGCAAATACAATCTGCATAATATGATTTTTTTTCATTGATGGCGCTAGTTAGTCCACTTTATTCCCTTAAGAGGACTACCTCTCTGGTCAAGCCATTAACAGGCTTGAATTCCCTGTACTACAGACTATTTAAACTGCATATAAGGAGCGTTTTAGAGGTATCGTGCTTTTAGAAATAAGCGTCTACGCCCGAAATATTACCTTTACCTTTACTAAGCCCCCGAAATTTGTGTGATCTTTGATCTTCAAAAACAGATCTGTCAACAATCCTGCAGACACAACAGAATTTCTCGGAATCGACGCAATATTGTTTCGGAGAAAGAACTAGGTTAGTAAAGCTTATTAATACGCCGGCTCTTATCATAAACCTATCATCGGGTGCAGGTGAATGGCCGGCGGCGACTCGCGCTGTTCCGCTCATATTTCCGTCATCAGCGTGTCGGCCGCGCCAAAATAAGATCATATTGAATATTGAACACGCTTCACGAAGAGAGCTGTGGCGTATCTATAGGGTGGCAGGGCTGGCGAAATGCCACGGGCGCCCGACCTGAGGGAGCCCCTGAACTATGAGGCCGCGAGCTCAGAAGTAACTTAACAATTTTAACAAAAAATTGTAACATTTGTAATATTGTAAACTTCAAATAATTTTAAATTGGGCCATATATTTTACTACAACTAAAGACCATACCTATATTTTTTTTTTCTTTTTACTGGGTCCGCCCCATCCAATTAATTTGCCAAGGGCCTCGGATGGTGATTACGCCACTGGCTTCAGGTACAGTCGACAGCACATTAACCTTTACATATGTGCACTCTTCACAGGCGATTTTGCAACATAAATGTATAAGTCGACCTGCTTTTAACTGTGTCCCTACTAGACAAAAATTCTAAAACTACGTAGGTAGGTATTGCACAAACCTGCGGCTTCATGCCTTACTATGACAATCCGGCGGTGGTAGCCTAATGGGTAGAACATTGGACTCGGAAGCGAGAGACCCAGGTTCGATTCCCAGTATGGATATGTAGGTACCTATGACTTTGTTTTCTAAGTTATGTACATTTGTGAAGTTATAGTTAGCAATACCACTAAAACATCGTGAGGAAACCTGAGTGTCTGAGCTATTTGCTTACCTCAGCGCTTGAAATCGCCAATCCGAGGTGGGCACGCGTGGTGATTAAGCCTATACTCTCTCTCTCTCTCTTTGAGAGAAGGCCTGTGCCGTACAGTGGGACGTATATAGGCTGCTTATAATGACAATTCGATGTAAGTATATTGCATGTGTGAGGCCGCCAATTAAACTTCGATTTATTGAATTTCTGTTAATGTAAATGAATGAATGAATGAATTATTTATTTATTGCCAATAACATACCAAGTTATAGTTGTATGTAATAACCTAAGTATTTCAATTATGGAGTACATAGTTGATACAATTATATTACAATTACGATGCTTGTTTGACTCTGCGACCTGTGGTAGATGAAAATCTGTAATGCAGGTGCCAGCGTCCTCTAAGATATATAATTTACACAGTGGTATCGTAATAATATGGTCCTTATAATGGCTTCAGTTAGAATTTATATTCAGAATTTATTTACGACCTCGTGGCGCAGCGGTAGTGCATCTGCATACCATGCGAGAGGTCCCGGGTTCGAATCCCGGCTGGGGACAAAAAAAAAAAAACCCCTGGTCTTGGATGTTTACATGTTTGTGATGTCGTTGTTTCTGGTTCCCACGACACAGGGTATCCTAGTGCGGGGCCAGAAGCAATGTATGTGCCTGTATGTAAATGTTTATTTATGTTTATTTATTTATTTATAATGGCAAATTTCAAATTGATTAAATTATTTGTTAATTAAAACATTATTTCGTTACATTGTATCAATGTCGTAGCCATATCATAGAATTGACCATATCATGATGTGGTTAGCCATATCACGAAATGTATCCTTTTCATGAAAAGGCCAAGTCAAACTGGCCGTATCATGAAATGGCTTAGCCAGATCAATGAGCGACCGACGTTTGACGATTTGAATAGCGAAATGCATGACTATTTCATGATGCGGCCAAACGTTAGCGGCCATATCGTAAAATACTTCCATTATCCACCGTCAGAGGCGCTGATGTTAGTTTGTTGTGTATTTCAACAATGGAGGCGACAGAAAATATTTTTAGTGACGGCAATATTCCCGTAAATACTGTGCAAAATGAGGAAAGTAGGGCAGAAATGTCATTTTGTTGTAATCATTGTACCGCATTGTATTTTACGAGTGATAAAATATAAACTGTTGCTTCTTTTATTGGTATTTTATTCAACCTATAAGGTTCAAATGCACCAAAACGCTAAATATATTAGGCATCTTCAATCTATTTTTCAGCTCAATTCAGTGAATGTCAAACTTAAATCAGGTTGGTGCATGGAAAAGTCATGGGGCCTACATTATGATATGGCAAAACGTAGATTGCCATATCGTCAAACGTTGATGCTTTAACGATACGGCCAGTTTGACTTGGCCTTTTCATGAAAAGGACACATTTCGTGATATGGCTAACCACATCATGATATGGCACAATCTACGATATGGCTACGACATCAATACAATATTTCATTCAGTATGTACTACATTATTTAATTATTTTATTTTATTTCATTATTATGTAATCTCTGTACAATAAAGAATATTCTGTCTATCTATTGCACAGGCAACTAAACCACAGATTGACAAGTAAGGTGACAAAAATTTACCCCACCCCCGGGGGGAGACTTGGTCGGAGGGCTCCAGAAGGGCCGCAGCTTTAGACTAGTAGTTAGCCAACGAATAAAAAAACTATCTCTGAATGTAGCAGCACGGCTGGTGGAGCTAGAGCAGAGGGATTATTAGTTTTACCTTCCCTGCCTTAGGTTTTGTCCTACGTAGGTACTTCACTGGTTTTGTATACTTAGAACGAAAAATCTAATTGCGGCAACCGCTCCAAAAAGTGCAAAGACAAATTCGAGTTGCAATTTTTATCCAGGTGTGGAGAGAGCTGAAAATTGAATTTTTACAGCCTCTTTACCTTCAGCTCCTCTACAAATTGTAAAATAAAAACCGGCCAAGTTTGAGTCGGACTCGCGCACGAAGGGTTCCGTACCATTATCTACACAACATTAGACACAAATATCGAGAAAAAAAGGCAAAAAGTCACGTTTGTTGTGCGGAGGGCTCCCATACAACAATATTTATTTTATTTTAATTTAATTATTAATTTTTAAAGCGAAATAGAACAGAATATTCTGTGAATATTTCAAGCGTCTACCTTTTACCGTTATTAATATCGAGCAAAAAACGGCAAAAAATAAATACGTTTGTTGTATGGGAGCCCCCCTTAAATATTTATTTTATTCTGTTTTTATTTTATTCTGTATTTGTTGTTATAGCTGCACCAGAAATACATCATCTGTGAAAATTTCAGCTGCCTAGCTATCACGGTTCATGAGATACAGCCTGGTGACAGACATACAGACAGACGGACAGACCGGCAGACAGAAAGACAGTGAAGTGAAGTAATACTAATAGGGTCCCGTTTGGCACCTTTCGGGTACGGAACCCTAAAAAATATTACAACTGCCATGCCAGTGTCATCTGAAGGATTAATTTAGAACTGACAAGTCTCTCTAGGTGCCAAGTATTTGTAGCGCCATCTATTGGAATATTTTATTTCTAAGTTCACTACTCCACAATGAGCCGTTTTCAGCACAAATTCACAAAGCACTTCATAGATGGCGCTTATAGGCGTGCACATACAAGAACATTTCCTCTGTGCAAGAACAGAACAGGGATACGTCTGTCAAATTTTGCTTAGCGCAGATTAATTTTGACAGCCGTATTCCGGTTCTTCTATGGCCACGCCTGTAGGCGCCATCTATGAATTGCTTTGTGAATTTGTACCGAAAACGGCTCATAGATAGGTAGCGTTTAATTATATTAAATATTAAAGTTATAGAATTTTATAGCTGGCAACTCAGGTAAAATTTAAAAGCATGGAGGTAGTATATATTTATTGCCAGACCGTGCCCTTTCGGACAAAAAACATCATATTGGACACGCGGTTGTCTCTTTTCTGTCCATGGGCACTTGTCCCTTTTGGGACATGAACAGAGGTTGACCAAAAAGTAAAATTATTATTATTATCTGTTAATTCGAGTGAAACACCATACATTTTAACGCATTCATATTAAGCTACACCTACACACTGCCAATAAATGAACGACCTTCTCTAAGCTCACAAATTCTCTGCTTCATTAGATAGATACATAGATAAAACATATTTTACGAAAATCGTTTCCATAAAAACCGTGCCTGTGAAGTCAACGACATATTCAGGTTTAAAATTACTTGTTTTAAAAATTACTTGTTTCACTATATCCGTCCGTCCGCCTGCCTGACTGTCCACGGCTTAGCTCAGATACAAGTAGTACGCATACGTTAAAATAATAGATATTAATATTAATCACGAAGACAAAACAGTAAAATTAAATCTTTAAAAAAATGTATTTTGCACCTTTTTCCCTTACACCTTTTTGCCTACCCCTTAGTGTGGGGTAATTTTCAACTCGGCGTTCAAAAATATGAAAAATCGGTGTAGAAAAATCATTAATTTATCAATTCAGGGATCCATTTTCAAAACTATTACAAGTTAACGAGTAATAGGTGACCAATTATAAAAGAAAATTTTCGTACAAATCCCAGTGAAAAGTTCTTCGATGAAGTTGTTAGTTCTGTAAAGCAAGTAAGTAAAATAAAGTAAATATCACTGAAAAGACCCCACCTTCTACTGAAGCCTACACAGGGCTTGGCCTGACATGGCCGGTTTTTTATTGCTTTTTTAGTGAAATATCGGTGGCGCTTACAAATAAAAAATAGGTAATCATTTTTTTAAGCTACTCATCACTTTGGCACTCTCAAGCGCGCTATCTTTAATTAACACTACAGACAGACGCTACTTTGAATCTATATTTTCACTTCATTCATCTATTGTCAAGACGAAGGTACCTAAACAAACCGTTGACAGTAATCATTGAAATACCTACGGAAAGCAATAATATCTATCAAGTTGATTGCTCGTCCAAGCTCATTTATTAATCTCATTACTTCAATTAATCTTTATTATCAATTTCTTGACTTTAAAATAATAGTATTCGAAACATTATTTGTATACTATGCTCGAGGTTTTTTATATAGGTATTGTCGTTAATCATTACAATACCTATTATATGCAAGGCCTACGATTAAAGATCGTAAGCAAAAAAGATGATGAAGGTGAACTACAAACTTTTTTCTGTTGTTTTTCTATCTATGCAATTTAAACTGTAGCAAAATATGACAGTATCCAGTTTAAACTATAGCAAAACATGAAACCTGTCCAACTCAGTTCCAACCGTCTCCCTTTTCAACCACTAGATTCGAAATTAGGATATCGAGCTAGCAACACTGGTTTTTCGGTATTATAAGTTTTATGTCAATGTGTTAAATTATTAACTATAATAGGTAGGCAGTCTATATTGCTGATGCAATTTGAAGAAACACCGACGTGACCGACGTGTGTATAGAAACCAGCTCACAACGACAGCCACGTACCATGGCTCAGCCAGAAATAGAAAAACTTTCCTTAAGTAAGTCATAAATCCATATCCTAACCTCACGATTCCACGTAAGCACGAATAAAATTCGGAAGAACTTATTTTTCAGAGGAGATCTATACTTCTGACAAGAAGGGCAGTGACGAGGCAGGCAATGGCACTGAAGAGAAGCCATTTAAAACCATCCTACAAGCCATGCGCTACGCCGGGAAGGAGCCATTCCCGACCATCTACGTTGACGCAAAAGAGGAAGGCAAAATATACGATGTGGCAGCAAAATCGCAGCTGAAGAAAATCCAAAAGATCTGGGTCCGTGAGAACTACAAGGCAGCTGATAAAACCAAGGCGGAGGATGAGAACAGCGATAAGAGACAACAGAACTTGGAAGAAGCCAAGAAAACAGAACTCAAGGAAGATCCAAGTTTGCCAAAAGCTAAGGTTGTCAAGATCTACGAGAGTAAGTTATCCAACTTTATTCAAAAGTCTAGGTTACGAAACAAAAATTGGTGTGAGTTGAACTTGCACACTGAGAGTTTTGTAACATTGAAATTATAATATTACATATTTGTTACTCAGTTTGCGGCCTTTAGCAAGAGTATGACTCACACTTGGCTAGTTTTTATTATTTGTTGTTATACTATAGGGACTGCGCTATAATCATGCCTTTCTAGTTCTTATTATTCATTGGGCAATATGTCATCACTAAACATTCTAGCAATATTTTAACTGCCTATTTACAGTTCACTACAAACATCTTCATTGGTCAAACAGGCGGACAGACACACAGAGAGTCTGGCCTTTCTAATTGCTAATACTTAGTACATATATAAACTTACACCTCTATCCCAGTCCCTATACATAAGGAGCCTATATGACAATATGTCCCACTGTAGGGCACAGGCCTTCTCTCAGGTCAGAGAGTATGGGCTTAATCACCACGCGTGCCCACCGCTGATTGGAGATTTCAAGCGCTGAGGTATGTGAGTAGCTCAGACAGTCAGGTTTCCTTACGATGTTTTCCTTCGCAGTTGTATTCTACATGCCTCTACATACAATCGCCCAACTATGAGGCCAAGTGCAGAAATGTCAGGTCAAACTAAAACAACTAGGTACATGCCCGCACTGGGAATCGAACCTGGGTCTCTCACTTCAGAGTCCAATGTTCTGACCACTAACCTACTACCGTTCAGTCCCTATATCATAAATAATTTGTAGTTTCTTTACATACCCAGTCAAAAATAAAAACAATGAATTTCAGTACTGAGCCAAATCAATATTTTCCTCAATACAAATTCACTATTTACATTTGATATTGTATGCCTTACATATTTGTTCAGGTGCTCCGTCTTTTATTTGTGACTAGATGTCAGAACAGTAGTTATAAAGTAAGTGTAATTTCATACTACATCACCTAGCAATTAATAACGTAAAATTCTTCCGTCTGTCCGTCCGTTTAAAGAATGTGTTTATAATCTTTAGGCCGTACTCCTGGCAAAAGATAATCATTCTCTCTCTTGGGTTTCATTCTCCATAGTTATATGACCCCATTATGTGATCTTCGTGACAAACGCTCTCCTATGTGGCTGTTAAAATCTCAGAGTATATGTACTTCATAATAGTGTTGTGGATATGCCTTATGCATGAGTAAAAATGTTCGACCTCTTCTTCCGTGCTTTTTGACACTGTGGGAGCGTAGACTTGAATTATCCTCATCTTTCTATTTCCTAAAGTTTTTTATGTATTCTTTCATGGTTATTTATGGTGAATCCAACTCCACCGATTCCTTTATTGCAGCCAGTGTGATACAGAATGTCATTAACTACGCAGAAAACTTGCTCATTTGAATAGGTACCTATGTATGGTGATGTTATACAAAAATATTTGGGGCAGTACATCTAAGCAAGCATAATATGTATCCTATCTTGTTTAGTAATTATTCTGTGTTAAGGAGTATCAAAGCCCAAGACCTCTTCAAATTCTGTAGTGCAAAATAAATTCTGGAATGCAAATGTTAGGTAGGCCCTATCGCTTTGTGATTGCTTTTGTAATTTATTCCATAGTGCGAATATTTCGCCGTTTCAAGAGATCAGGGGCGCTACTATGTAAGTCCTCCACTGTATGGAGTTATTTATTTTATTTATTTATTTATTTAACATAATAACTTATTATTACAGTTGTCCGATTTAGCTTACTGCAAACTGTCAAATACATATTATATACTTTGACACTTTGGAATCGTCAAAGTCAAACGTCAGTTACATAGTAGGAGGGTAGATACCGTTGTAGCTGTTTTCCGGCTGTTCGACTGTTTTGGAACGCATTGTCAGCCTAACGCAATTTATAATGTAGCACTGAAGAATACAAAACTTTTAGTTCAAAATTCTATACAAAACCAGCAACAAAGATCTCTCTTTCTCCAACAGCTGAACAGCACCGTGGCTCCCGCATCCTGGTCCGTGGTTGGGTGCATCGTCTGCGCCGTCAAGGCCGTGCCCTGACTTTCCTTACCCTGAGAGATGGCACGGGCTATCTTCAGTGTGTACTGCACGGAGTGCTGTGTCAGACCTACAACGCTTTAGTGCTGTCCACGGAGTCTTCTGTGGCTATCTATGGCACTCTGGAAGCAGTGCCGGACGGAAAGAGTGTGAGTTTAAAGATATTTTGCCTGAAATTCTTCTGGTTTTCTTTGTACTTTGAGATGACACTGGTCGTCTTCAGTGTGTGCTTAGTCAGACTCATAACACTTTCGTGAGTCTCGTGAGTTTCTGAGTCTTCTGTCTTCTGAAAATTGACATTCCGGACCCAAGCCACCCCCAGAAGACCCCTGGGGGTGCCATGGAAACTTTGATTCGGACCCGTGGCCCCCTAGATAAATTAGTGCTTAATCCTTGAGGAAACAACCCTGGCTGCAGCATCGGGCTATTTCTACCGTCTTAGTGTATTGTCATCAGAACAGGAAGTGTTTCAAATTTGTCTTGCAGGATTTGAACTGAACATAACTACATGTGAAATGAATTAAAAGTGTGTAAGAACATAACTCAGAAGAGTTGTGTACATTCCAGGCCCCGGGTGGCCATGAGCTGGCAGCGGACTACTGGGAACTGGTGGGACTCGCACCGCCTGGTGGGGCGGATGCCATCCTCAATGAGGAGGCCCTTCCAGACGTGCAGCTGGACAACAGGTCAGCTTCATCACATTCCACACCCATCTTTCCTACCTTCTTCTTTTTCAATACAATAATTCTGCTGTTTTTGTAATTGTTTTCTGGTTAAAGAATATTCTTATCATACATAAGGTACATTATACAAACTCACGCCGGTATCCCGGACGGTAGGCAGAGACCGGGGTCTGCCACTTGCCACGATCCTGACAGATCTTTTTCGCTTCATCAACTTTCATTAGTCGTCTTATCTTAAATTAACGGCAAAGACCACTGATCTGGTGGCTCGGAACAAGTCAATGGTGCTTATCTGAAACTATTCAGCCAGGCTGTGTAAACCCTTCTACTTAATAATTATGATAAAAAATAACAGATCACTCCTAACAACAATATCATCACGCCCCAGGCACATAATGATCCGCGGCGAGAACACATCCAAGGTTCTGCGCGCGCGCGCGGCCGTCACGCGCGCCTTCCGCGAGCACTTCGCCGCGCGCAAGTACGCCGAGGTGTGTCCGCCGACGCTCGTGCAGACCCAATGCGAAGGGGGCTCCACGCTCTTCAAGTTCGACTTTTTCGGGTGAGACACTGAGAATAAATTGATGGAAACAAACCACGAGTTGAATTGGGAACCTCCTCTTTGCGCGCCTTCTCTACTCACCCTCCTTTCTCAGCGCCCCTTCCCTCAACCTCCTTTCCGAATGCCTACTTTGCTCAACTTCACTTCTGCGCGCCTCATCCCTTAACGTCCTGCCTACGCGCCTCTCTTTAACCTCCTCCCAGCCCAACGGAAAACGTACTGAACTGCATAGGGTGTCGTGCGTCAGTGTCCATTGTGGACTTTTTACAGGAGCTCACCACATCCCTGCGGACGTTCGGAGGCTAGTGGTGGGTACAGCAGTCGTACCGGGGTCGGTCGGTATGAGGCAACGAGTAATAAGATGCCTTGTTTCGTTCCCACTTGTTTATCCCACTTCTGATGTTCGGACGCTAGTGGGTACAGCAGTCGTACCGGGGTCCGTTCGAGGCAACCAGCAATAAGCTGCCTTGTTTAATTTAAAGCTGTATCCACTAGCTTTGCATGGGCAGATTGGCTCCACACTGGGCACGTCACCGATTTCAATAATTTAACAGAATTACTCAGTATTTACATTAAAAAAAATTGGTTCAATTTTACATGGAACTATCCGACTTCTGATTTAGTTCCCAAATACTTCAGACCATAATAGTCACGATTTCTCTTTCAGGCAAGAGGCATACCTCACGCAGAGCTCCCAGCTCTATTTGGAAACATGCCTGGCGGCTCTGGGTGATGTGTACTGCATCTCGCAGTCTTACCGCGCCGAGCAGTCGCGCACCCGCCGCCATCTTGCCGAGTAAGTGACTGACCGCCATTAAAGGTAGATGATTGACAGTTTAGGTATCCCAAGCAAGGATTCAACCAATACCACATACTTTTGAATCGATTGAAACGCCCAGAAATTATGATGCAATGAAGAAACGGCCAAATATACACGAACCCTGAAAACACCTTTTTGTTTAGACAGTTGTGTGAAAAAATGCTCATAAGGTAGACTTCCGTGCATCGCGGCCGATCGCAGCCGCGCGCGACTGATCGTACGTGCGGCTGATGCGGCAATAGTCATTGTATGAAAATGTATGGCGCTGTTTCCAAAGTCTGCGACGGACGCGTGCGGCAGACGACAAAAACGGCGCCATACATTTTCATACAATAACTATTGTCGCATCAGCCGCGCGCGTCAGTCGCACGCGATCTATCGCGCGCGGCTGCGATCGGCCGCGATGCACGGAAGTCTACCTTATAGAGCATTTTTTCACACAACTGTCTAAACAAAAAGGTGTTTTCAGGGTTCGTGTATATTTGGCCGTTTCTTCATTGCATCATAATTTCTGGGCGTTTCAATCGATTCAAAAGTATGTGGTATTGGTTGAATCCTTGCTTGGGATACCTAAACTGTCAATCATGATTTATGCTTTTGTTGCAATGAAGTGAAAACTTCTTTAGGTGTACTTTTCTGAACAGTGAATTAATAGAATAGAATAGAAATAGTTTATTACCCAATCGTTTATTAATGAAGCTCAACCTTCAACCAACCCTCAACCAAATGAAGCTAGGGTCGCTGAATTGTGTACGCTCGGTTCTAATCGGTTCGGTTCTTACTTACATCATGTGGCCCTTCTAATCGCCGCTCAAGAGGGCCTTTATAAGAGAACTGCACTTGCTGAGGTCTTGAGCGGCTACTTCCAGCTCTTCCCATCTCAGCCTATCAAAATTTAGGAAATAGTGTAAGTTTCCATTTCTATCGTGTGCTGAAACCCACTTTTTTCACATCTTTTCGCACGGAACCTTACTTTACTATCTGCTGCTGCTGCTGACACTACAGTAGCCATTTTTTCACTCTTTTGTTCTGCATCTTTCTCTGCAGGTATAGCCACGTAGAAGCGGAGTGTCCCTTCATCACGTTCGACCAACTGCTGGACCGTCTCGAAGACCTGGTGGTGGATGTGGTTGAGCGCGTTCTTGCCTCGCCCGAAGGCTATTTGGTGCATGAGCTGAACCCTAACTTCAAGGTAAAGCTTCCCACAAAGCTCAAAGCCTGGTTACCTTGGTAGCCTTGTTTGGGACCAGGATTGTGTTGTGTAGAAGTTTTTTTTCTTATGTATCCTATGTACTACTGCAGGGCACAGGCCAACTCTCAGATAGAGAGTATGGGCTTAATTACCACGCGTGCCCCCCGCGGATTCACAGTTTCAAGCGCCGAGGTATGTGAACCCCTCAGACACACAGGTTTCCTCACAATGATTTCCTTCACAGTTAGTGAGTGGTATCGCTATAAAACTTTACAAATGTATGTACCTTCGAAAATGAAGTCCTTGCAACATACCGGGATTCGAGCCCACGACCGCCCTAGTGTGAGGCCGGAGTTCTACCGCTGTGGTTTATTTATGTTCGAAACAGACATTTCTATCCAACACCACAATTCGAGGGGATCCGTTTTTAAAACGGTTTATTCATTCATTACACGGTTCAAATCAGTTCACTGCAAACAAATTCAAAGCTGGGCTTTTTGAACTGTCTGACAAACGAAAAATTATTATCATAAAAGTCTTCGTAAATTTTTACTAGCTAACCATCTATACTAACGAATAACGCTATCTTTATTGAAACGTGAAAAGAAAATTGTGCGGTCCGTAATATTAATAATCAATAGGTCTAGGATTGTATTCATCTACAATCCTAGACCTTCAAGCTAATTCATCATGATAATAATTATGGAGCTAATTGTCTTCAAAATCTGAAAATGGAAGTCTTGGACTGCGTGCTAGCTTCACGCTGGGCATCTCGTCAACGCTGGGGATCGTGCCCACCCAGAATGGTCTAGTTCACACCCAAGCATGTTACAGGGTTACTGCATACGTACGCTGGAATGCATGCCATCGCTTTTCAGTAGTATAATTATCGGCTAGCCACTTCAATACAATGGTAAAAGAATATAAAATATATAGCCCTAGTTTTAAGGTAAAATTGTTAACATTAAAGAGTTCCAAGGTAATTGAATACCAATTTAGTTTTAAGATTTACGGCGTTTTCGAATTTGTTCGACGTTTTTAAGGGGATATTCTAGCCATGATTTAGAAACGTATGGAGCAAGTTTGAAAAGAATATGGTGCGTCAAAAACTTCTTTTTGTTACCCAACATTATTTCACTTAAGCATAAACAAACAATATCAGGACGAACAGTAATAAAAATTGAAAAAGAAAAACTATGGGTCGAGCGCTTATAGTCAGGCCATGGTACCCGCGCTAACTCAATTGTTCTTTCACTTGCTGACGCATATCGAATGACAGAAACTTGAACATTTAACATAATAGAAAACCTTTTGCAGTGGCAGTCCCTGGTCTCTGCCTACCCCTCTGGGATACAGGCATGAGTTTATGTATTAAAAAATTTTTCAACGTTACCGTACTTCCTATCACTTTGAACTTGGATTCACAGTTTCGAACTAAGGGTCGGAAATCACGCATATTTACAAATCATCATCATCATCATCATCATTCAGCCACAAGAAGTCCACTGCTGGACATAGGCCTCCTCCATGGAGGCCTATTTACAAATATTTTTACCATCGTTCCGGGGCATACCTGATGCAGAGGATTTCCCTGGCGGTGCAGCGGGGGAACGCTGCTAGCGTCGTGGGAACTTTTGGATCGGGCGTGTCCCGGGGCGGTATATTTGATTAGTTTAGTTTAACCTACCTACATAGCTGTAAAATGTATGTGTGACAAATATTTTATACAATTACTGTTCATTTATTAATAATGGCTAACGATTTCAAAATCACGCTGCAAATGTAGGTAAGGCATTAGTTGTGCCCGACAGGGTCCACAATGATACACATTGTAGGGCACTATAGGGCACAGGGCTTCTCTCAGAGAGAATGGGCTTAATGACCACGCGTGTCCACCGAGGATTGGCTATTTCAAGCGCTGAGGTATGCGAATAGCTCAGACACAGGTTTCTTCACGATGTTTTACTTCACAGTTAGCGAGTGGTATTGCTACTATAACTTCACAAAATGTACGTAACTTAGAAAACAAAAACATAGGTACATGCCCGCACCGGGAATCGAATCTGGGTCTCTCGCTTCCGAGTCCAATGTTCTACCCACCAGGCTACTACCGCCACCTACCAAAGTTATGGCTGTAATCAACTATTCAGTACTTACGAAAGCTTCATCGATCCATCTTTGTCACCAGAAACCGCAAAAGCCATTCAAGCGAATGACATACCAAGAGGCCATCGATTACCTGCGCGAGCACAACATCACCAAGGAGGATGGCTCCTTCTACGAGTTTGGAGAGGTATGTCTGACTCCCACTGGCCTCTTTAGCAGAGTTCAGTGCTACGAATAAAAAAAAACCATAGAAGTATTCCTTCCTACTCGCAAAAACGGCCCCTGTCCTCTCGATTAGTCTGTACCAATGAAATGAGCGCAAGATGTGCTCTAGAGTAAATCACTCTGTGATTGGTTCATTCTGTGCGCCAGGCGTGACGACGTGAACGTTGATTAGGCGATAGTAAATGACAGCGCAACATATGATTGGTTTTATACAAAAACGTCAAACCAATTGACTTCATGATCTAATAGACCCGTCGAAATACCTAGGTACCTCGCATAATGGCGGTCTGGCGGTGACAGGTGCATAAATATTTTGCCGAGTAATACTGAACTCGCCGCGATTGGTATCACAGTGCACAGACAAGCCGCGCCCGCCTTCCCACAATTGAACGTGGGGTAATTTTTTTGCGCTAGAGACATCTATGTTTTTAATTATCACTGGTTCAGTTTCCACTACCCACCCTGATGGAAACTCGAGAACAGAAATAGAAATTTCTCCCGAGTGATACATAGTTCTTTATAGTACACCTACGAGGAAAATAAAATTATTTAAAATAATTACAAACGTACCTACGGTTATATTATCAATTTAGTAAAAGACAAAATTTAACAAAACAAAACCAATTGCCGCGCTTGTTGTTTTTCGTAGTGCAGAAAAAGGTTGTCAGCCTCTTATCATTGAAAATAGAGTACAAAAAAAATTCCCACCTCTTTTTTCTAATTATTTGGTATAAAACCTTTTTGAGATTTGACATTTGTATTTTTTTTTATGTTTGCTGCTAAAAAACAAAAGAACGCTAGCAGGAATGAAATTCCGCATATTAAATCTTCTCCCGCCGCACATTTGTACGAGAGAAATGACGAACTTTGTAACCCGTTTATGAACGAGCAATGAGACACTTTCTGAGTGAGTGGGTGTGGTATAAAACGAATTACACAACAGACAAAATAAAAAAAACATAGATTTAGCCTGTGGTGTGTCTAACTAACTTTGGCCTTTGCATCTACGTAATGAGATCATTTATGCAGCGTCCAGTGGCACCTTCACTCACACTAGATGGGTGAAGGGACCACTCGGACGCTGCAGAGCCTGGTACATTGTTTTTTTTTTACATGGAGTAGGCTTGCCCAGCGCCTATACCATCCTGATAGCTTAGTCGGCCTAGCCCACAGGAAAGACAACTCAATACGCGCGGAGCCAACCAAGCCGCGGGTGCCAACGGTAACTCATAATTGGGTATTTGACAAAATATCAATACTGGTTTATGACGTCACATTTCAGAGCACTCTTTTTATGTTTAATCTATTAAAAAATTGTAATAACTAGTAATTGACTAAAAGAGATACATTTTCCGAGATATTTTGTAATTGTTGTTTTAATCGAGCATATGAAATAATTTATTGTTGATCGTGTCAAATACCGTATTCATAATTGTACTCCGGAGTGCGTGTCGTGGTGAAAATAGGGGGTAAAAGCAGTTGCGAACTTCAAGGTTTTAGTGGTAAGGAGATCTCTAAAGTTAAAGCTCTAATGGTCCAGCCTCTCCCCAGGACATCCCAGAGATGCCCGAGCGCAAGATGACCGACGCGATCGGCCAACCGATCCTCCTCTGCAAGTTCCCGGTCGCGATCAAGTCCTTTTACATGATGCGGTGTCCCGAGGACCAGCGGCTCACCGAGTCTGTCGACGTGCTTATGCCGGGCGTCGGCGAGATCGTCGGCGGCAGCATGAGGATATGGGACCACGAGGAGCTCTTGGAAGGTAATTTTGGTTTTCTAACTGCTGGTTTTAGGCTGGGTTCAAGCCACTGAGCTGACACGAATACCAGAAAACCATAGACTGAGACGGGAGTTTTTCTCCATGAGATTTTTTATTGCTCTGTAACAGTAAGGGTTCAGGATGAGCGGTAAGATATCAGTCTTTCTATCAGTCGGCCGGCGCAAGCAGCATGAGGATATGGGACCACGAGGAGCTTTTGGATGGTAATTTGAAGTTTCTGTTGCTAGTTTTAGGACCTAAAGTGGCTTGGACGCACTTAGCCAACGCTAGAATGTAATTTGCACACCAGTAATTTACACAGATATAAGGAATTTCAGGTAAGATGAATACCAGAAACCATAGATGGAAATAGGAGTTCTCCATCAAGAGATTTTAGAATGCTCTGTAACAGTAAGGATTCAGGAAATCAGGAGATCTATCTTCTATCAGCGGAGGGGCTTTTGAAAAGTAATTTGAGTTTTCTATTCCTCTACTGCGAGTTTAGAGACGGTGGTGGATTCAATCCACTTATTGTTTGGATATGTGGTGGTTGGAGTACGACGACGTGAGATCACAGGGAGTTCGCTTGGTTGTCAGGCGACCGAGAGGATGGGCATGACAGAAAAGAGGCCTGTGCCCAACAGTGAGATCTATTCATGGGGTGGATAGATAGATAGATAGATAAATAAATAGTGTGCAATAATAATAATAATAATAACTTCCACACTACACAATCACTTCACCTGGTTCCAAACCAGGATACCCTGTGCTATGGTAACCAGACAAGGACATCACAAACATGGAAATACACCCAGAATGAGGCCATTTATACAAATGTACGGCGGCCCCCATTGGGAATCGAACCCACGACCAATAGAGTTTAATAAGACGTTTCGTGTCTCCGCCGACAGGCTACAAGCGCGAGGGCATCGACCCGACCCCGTACTATTGGTACACGGACCAACGCAAGTTCGGCTCGGTCCCGCACGGCGGTTACGGTCTCGGGCTGGAGCGGTTCCTGTGCTGGCTACTCGACCGGTACCATATCCGCGAGGTGTGTCTCTACCCGAGGTTCCTCGAACGGTGCACGCCCTAAGGAAACCGAGGTGTGTGGGACCGTCTTTCAAAGCGTAGGGGGGTGGTAAGACGACCGACGCGAATCTAGCTACAGTTCGGTCACTAAGAATGAAAATCTCTGTATAAGGCGTTGGACACACAGAAAGGACGTGGGTCGAGGGCGCGGAAAAGACGCGTCGTCCTCCCAATTGGACGGGACGGGAAGGCGCGGGACGAAATCAACACAAGGGACGGGGCGAGAGCGCGAACTCTATAGAACGCGTCCCGTCTTTTCTGCGCCCTCACCCCAAGTCCTTCCTGTGTGTCTCACGCTTAAGGGAATCTAGATTTTCACGGGCAGTTTTCAAAGAGAAAACTGCCAGGGTAATGATTTGAAGGGTGGTTCCTCTTCAGCATTTAAACTGTATTTATTTACTAAGTTTTAAATACGATTTATGTTTTTATCTTCAAACAGATACATTTGCTGCGTTTAATTTGCATTTTTCGACGCATATTTAAGACAGTTTATTTTAAAATACTTACTATACATAGTATGGAATGTTGAGCATTCCAGCTTAAATACTATTATAATATTGTAACCAAGTGGGCTTGTAAACAATAAACATATTTTCGGTTGATAAAAGTGTTTACAAATAACATATTTCCCAACTAACAACAAAGTTAACATACGGTGTTATTTATGAAAACACGATTCCTCTAGAACACTCCTCAGATGCAGTTTAATTGATCTGTGGTTACGTCTTTTCCTTTACTACAGACTATTTAAACTGCCTCTGAGAAGTGTTTTAAAGAAACGTGTTTTTAGAAATCATCATCATCAGCCATTTCACGCCCACTGCAGGACATAGGCCTCCTTCGTGGTTTTCATAACCACGAGGGGTTTTGCCATAATCGCCACGCTTTTGGCAGGCGGGTTGGCGATCGCAGTATGCGGTTGGAATCTCAGGAAGACGGAAGAAATAATAAAAAAGATATACTCTTGATCAACATCGACAAAAGTAACAAAAATGAAACGATTCAGCTATTCGTTTAATTAATTAATTATTAAACTTATACTACATTTTGTACAAAATTCTATAAAACACACAACTCATTACATTGCAAAGTATTCCTATTCTATTTTGCATCGTAAACATACCGCATAAAATATTTAGGAGTTTGTCTGAGTATACACTTCTATAATATAACGTACTTGTACATTTCGTACTTAAATTATAATAGCGGCAAGATTTATATAATGCAACTGGCAACTAATTCATACATTGGCCACACTACGGTGTAAAAATTTTTTTTACCTTCTTGAAACAAAATTTATGTTTTTTTTTCTTTACCTTCTAGTTCAAAGTTTATTCGTTCTAGATTCCGTTTGGGGAGCTTGTTGATCTCCCATACAAATCCTTGCGAATTTTGAGGATTAAAAATAAATATTTAAAAATCAATACTAACAAACAATTACTCCTAGACTTGCCTACCCTTAAACTTCACTGAGACGTTATTTGCTATTGAAATTGCCATAGGGAGCTACACAGAACTAAAACATTAAAATGTGTTCATCCTTCCAGTCAGTTTGTAAGTGAGTATAATTGTAACCATTTAAAAAAAAAAAAACGGAACTCTTATAGGATCACTTTGTTGTCCGTCTGTCCGTCGATCCGTCCGTCTGTCAGACTTTTTTCATCTCGGGAACGCGTGGAGGTAACGAGTTGAAATTAAAACCATATACTCAGATCTACAGTCCCTTGAAGCTGTGGAAAAATCCAACTTCTAAGTCAACGTAAAAAAACGGCCGTCAAAATGCATACGAAAAAACCTATATTTCCACACTCAAGGGAATCCGATGACTTGGAACTATGAAATTAATATCTATGAGTACAGGAAAAAATCTGAAATCAAAATCATAAAAAATCATAAAAAAGTCTTTGAAGTTCGGGAAGAGCTCGGGGAAAAATGCGAGACTCGATTCCTCAACTACCTATTTATAATATGTAAGTAGCTACAGATTTGTACGGAACCCTCTTTGGCCAACTGACAGCTGTTGACAGTAGATGAACAGATTGTTAGTCTACTGTCAACAGCTAGTAAACTAACAATCTACACTAACAACCATAAACCGAGAGACTAGTTTGATAACTAAGTGACAGAAAGAGGGTTACCAGGGCTAGACAAAATTAAATAGTGACTTAGTCGATATCGATAATCAATATCGACTAAACTATATCGACTATGTGGTTTGCTAAGTCGTAAAAATTGGCGAATCTTATAAAAATTAATCCTCACAATAGATGCGTTTTACAAGCTTCTTAACTTCCACTTAAGACTTCAGGAAACATTTTGTATGTTTCTTCCGCCAGTTTCGTCAATCCAAGTTTCTCAACTGCTCTCTCGCCAGTTCTAGTCTGTAGAATCCAGAGACTTCGCCTGCAGTAGGCAAACGCCTCCCCAAAATATGTACATACATGGCACTTTTTAAATTAATTTGATTAGGTTATCGACAAAAGCCGTATTTTTAAAATATCGATAACAACAGCACTAGCCTGACTATGGCAACACTTGTGCAACTGAACTATCAAACTAGTCTCTCGGTTTATGGATTATAGTTTAGTAAGAAACAGGGGTAAGACTAAAGACTACAATGTGTAGTTGACGTCTCAAGGCAACCACTCGACCTCAGAGTCTAGTTGTCTGTTGCCACCGGCCGGTGCCTCCGTCAGGTCTTCCTTGCTGCTGGCCACCTTGTGGTAAACCTTCTTGCCGGCTTCCACTACGTACTCCACTCCGTCCGCTGTGAAGGAAGGTAGTAAGGATATCAATATTAAAACATGTTGGTGGACCGACCGGATTTTGCTCACGAGCGATCTTTTTTATTTCAAGGAATTATTTATTTGCATTTACACACACGCACGAACGCACGCACAATAAAAACAATATTAAGCAGAGTATACAATAGTCACCATCATCATCATCATCAGCCATCCGCAACCAGCGACTCCCCGCCACCGTGACCAGGTCGTACAGTAGTAGGAAAGACAAACAACACATACAATAGTACATT
Source organism: Yponomeuta evonymella (assembly GCA_963969515.1). Taxonomy (NCBI): domain Eukaryota; kingdom Metazoa; phylum Arthropoda; class Insecta; order Lepidoptera; family Yponomeutidae; genus Yponomeuta; species Yponomeuta evonymella. The sequence continues at coordinate 5,088,590 of OZ018363.1, forward strand.
GTTCACCGAGAGGAGAAAGTGACCGATTACCGTCGAGGGTGTCGTTTGAAGCCCGAGCCGTAGGCGAGGGCTTTAAAACACCCGAGATCGGGAATCGCAGTTTCTCTCGAGTGATACATAGTGCTTTATACTACACCTGCTTGATAGTTTTATTTTACTTTCTACGAAAACTGAATCCTCAAACAACACACAAATTGGAAATGGCGCCAATGGCGTCTGCAATTTTCACATGTTCTTTTTTCAAATTGTTTATCCTGTTGCCGCAGGTCGCACTGCCAGCCCGACACCATCCAACACACAGCTAGTGGCCAGTGTCATTTTGCGAACTTGGAGATAAAAACTCACTGTAAAAACTTTTTGGCTTTTGATATTTAGGTTACCGACGCATAGTCTTACCCAAAATTAAAAAAGAAAAACCACGTAAGAAATGGATTTTCATACACTTTTCTCTCCCGCTCAGATGCGTTTTCTCCCCCCATATTTGTTCGATATGCAATGACATACTTTCTGCCGTAAATTTGATAAAGTATCAAGGTACTTTCCAAGCAGGTGTAGTATAAAACAATGAAACAACATTACAAAAAAACATTAACATATTTTCACACACAGCGATGCATTATCCAGCGTGAGTACTGTGGGTGTGGCGACTGCAAAAGGGCTCTGACTCAGCATAAGCATAATCACGGGAGGTACGCGAGAGCCTCCAAAGTCAAAAGTCGCGACTTTCCAGTACATTATCGTAAAATTCTGATCTTTAAGCCACAAAACGCGTGATTCGTGCCATCGTACTACCCATGCTGGTGTATTAATTTGTTCGTTGTGCATATGGTTTTCTAGTTCTTCACAGAAATCCGGGCTACTGCATAATAATTAAATTTTCAGTACCTCCCGAGTCAGCGAGAACGTGTAAAAAGAAGTGAGTAAGACGTTATATTTATCCTGCTCGTCATCTGAACAAGTTTATATTTATGGTAATTTTCACATAACCCTAAACCAGTTAGTAAGAATATCCTCAAAACTGAAATGGCTAACATTTAGTTTATGCGTTTTGCAAAATTTCTAGTTAGACAAGTCTAGATTCTTCATCGACCTTTAGCCACCCAATTCGAAGTGTATCCAGTCTTTTCCTGCCACTTTGACCAGGTCTTCAGTCCATCTTGTTGGTTGCCTGACCACATTTGTAGATCTCCAGACTAGCATCTTTACGCATCATCTTATTCTTGTCTACGGCCTATATGGCCTGCCCATTTCCACTTCTTACTCCATTTCGTCTGCTTGAGGCTAATTTATCGATGCAACAAAGTGGACAAGATCCTGTTACATTTAAAACTATGTTCTTACCGATGGCTCCACCCGTCTTCCGCACCGCCTGGCCGATATTGTGCGAGGAGAAGGTGTCCGGGTCTATGTTGATGTTGACGCCCTCAGTGGATCCATTGGGGTGCTTCGGGCACTCGGTCTGGCTGATGATGGACAGGTCGTACGGGTCTACGCCGAAGGAAGACAGCTTGGTGCGCATCTGTAGGATTGTGGTAATAATACACATCACCGTAATGATACATGATGCCATGAGCTTGAAGGGGCAAAATCGGCCGCCGTGCAAGCGTAGCAGTTTTGAGAGCACTATCTCCATAATGAAGGATAAAAGGAACTGATGATGGTAATGATGATACAGACCATAGTTATGGGCAAAGTGGAAGAGTAAAAAAGGCCTGGAGGAAAAAACCGAACAATTGAGTGGAGCACTCGCGGCTTGAGGGCTCCGAACATACTGCCACGCAGTTTGGCAAATGGTTTGTTTTTGAGAAACCTGTCTTAACTCTTTAATAATAAATTAAAATATATAGATACATATATTACAGAGTAAACTTTGCAGAGGAAGGTAAAGTTGTCCCACACCCCAAATAAGATGAAAAGATGTTTTCTTGTGATATAACGGCAAATTAATGATTTTGAAGTTTTTCTCTTAATATACCTTAAGATTTTAGGTCAACGGAGGAGCAGAAGAAGTTGGGTTGTAGTGAGGATAAAATCCTAAAGGATTCCTAACGATTTAACTGTCAATTCCTTGATAGTTGATATAGCAAAGTAATCCGTCAGGATTAGATAGGCACAATATACCTAGACTTGATAACGGCCAAGAACATTTTCCTCAGTTTTATATGCACCATTAATTTCGCACCGCACCAAAACGAGGTTCCATGTTTTCTTGAAATTTGTCAGTCAATGTGTTGTCGGAACCTTTACTCCGTTACATTACGGGTGACTTTGCACGAAACATGTAAAGCTTGGTGTCTCTTGCTTACCTTGTCGACATACATCTTGTCGAGCTCCTTGCTCCGCGACAGGATTGTGGCCGAGCGGCGGTGCGCGAACGCAAGCTTCTGGCACGTAAAGATGGCGGCGTATGTCGAGTAGTCGGTCGCCATTACCGTGTAGCTCGCCGACCCAGCCACGCCTGGGGAAGGAAGGAATGGGGTGAGAAAAACGAACAATTTAGAGTATCTTTGGTGACGTAGGTGACTTCCAGCTAGAAGTTGTTAAAATTTGATTTGTACAAATGGACAGTCTGAGTGTAATTCCATGTTTGTGATGTCCTTTCCTGGTTACCACAGTACAGGGTATCCTAGCTTAAGACCAGGACATAAACATACGTCCCAGACACTCCAGCGTCAGAGCGTAACACCTGTGAAGTAACACCTTTTTTTTGTTGAGTGGGAAATCTTCCAAAGATACCCGACTTTCTTGGGGGAAGGCCAAGTTAAGTGACTTATCTAAAGACCCTTAGGCCACGTGGTCCGACCGGCTTGTTCGATCGGTCGGACGACCAATATTTTTTTTTAACTGATGGTTCGATTGATCGAACTTCTAAGTTCTTGTAGTCCGAGTGTCGAACTATTTAGGTTAGAGTGGCCACTAGACTCTGTAAATAATCTAAAATACAGGGGAGACATCAGGACTGGAATATCCAGAATTCAAAGACTCCAGACCCGTGGGTCTGAAGTCCTACCTAGCCTGTGATATGATGAGTTCGCAGGACCACACTGATAACAGCCGTACACCACCATTGCAAGCGAATGAGACCTTAGAAATCTCTATGATATGTCTTTATGCAGAAACTAAGTGTTAAGTGCGTCAGTTTGTATTTCGAATTTACTTAGATTTTTGCTTCCGCAAAAGCGAACTTAACTTCGGCAGTTCCATCGGGTGCAAAGCCAAAACTAGGGTAATAAAGTAAGACCGTACTTCACGACTAGGCAGCTTTTGGACCTATACCAAGCACAGGTCGTTTGCACAAGGGCTACACGAACTTATACTCCATCCCCTTTTTGCTTCGGACAACCAGACGGCTGGCTCATATGCGCGTAATGGGCGCATTTTTCGTGGAAATTCCGCGAATTCGTACCAAGCGATTCGGAAATTCTTTTATATTAAGAACGGCAAATATGTGAACGCGTTGCCGTCGTCTGTTTTTTTTTTTCAAAGACCTATAACCTGGGTGTCTTTGAACCCAGAGTCAACCAGCATTTAACAGGTAAACACGCAACATCTTAGACCCCGTCTTCGCTTATCATCAGGCGTGACGGGTGAAGTGTCAACCTGTCTAAAGCGAAAATTAACGAATTAACAATCCAACAATATTGTTCCTAAGAAATCGTATCTGTACTCACTGAGTGGGAAGCGAACTTTCATTCTACCGGGAACTGAAGGGTCGGGGACGGTCAAAATTCCAGTGTATCTGAAAAAAAAAACAACGAGATTAGCGTGTAGTCATTTTAGACTGATCTTTTAACCATGGTTGAAAGTTGCTCCAAAAAAACACCGTTTCCGAATTGGTCTGACCGGCTTCCCATTATTTTGGAACCTAAAGACAGCAGACGAAGCTACGACTACGTCTAGTCAGTACACAGACTGTCGGCAAAAGTTGCTTAATCGTTACTAGCCTCTCACCACCGATACTCCTGACCAGGATAACATATTCTCTGTTATCATCAGGGTAGTCGGAGCCAGCGTTCCGCATCTGTCCGAAAACTGGATGATCTGATGGTTGGCCTATGTTTACTTATCTACCTTTTAAGGTTTTGTGCTGTACTTTGTTGAGTTAATAAAACAAAAACTCACATTGACCATCTATTGATCTTATCTGTAGAAGATACGTTATTTGGGCCAAGTGCTTCGAAACGAACGGTACAGACTTGTTCAAGTTTACTCGTAGATAATCAGCAAACCACTGATGGTGTCAACTTAGTGGTGTCAAGTGGAAGAAATGAACACGAGGGCACAAGGCGCGCAGGCAGAAGAAAATCATGCCTCCGTAACCAGTTGCGATTATAGGTAAAATTGGGGAAAAGGGTTGGTAGCCTAGTGGACTCGGAAGCGGGAGACCCAGGTTCGATTCCCAGAGCGGGCATGTTTTCTAAGTTAGGTATGTACATTTGTGAAGTTATAGTAGCAATACCACTCGCTAACGGTGAAGGAAAAACATCGTGAGGAAACCTGAGTGCCTGAGCTATTCATTCACCTCAGCGCTTGAAATTGCCAATCCGCGGTGGGCACGAGTGGTGACTAAGCACATACTCTCTCCCTGAGAGAAGGCCTGTGCCCTACAGTGGCACGTATATAGGCGTATGTAGGCTGCTTATGTATGAGGGTTAAAGGCGCGCTGGTAGAAGAATAAACTCATGACTCCGTAACATCCGAGTATGGACTACAGTGGCCAGCGTCGCAGTTCTATTTCGATAGGCAAAGATAAGAGGAATAGCTGACGCACAAGAAAAAGGAGTAAGCTAAACGCTTATTTCCCGGAGAATTGTTGTGAATTTGACCGTGAGCCTCGTTGGTCTAGCGGTAACACGCTTGATTGCCGAAATAGAGGTCGTAGGTTTGATGACAGTAGGAGACGTTCGCATTTGATTTGCATACGTGGCCTCATCATCATCAATCATCATCATTCAGCCACAAGAAGTCCACTGCTGGACATAGGCCTCCTCCATGGATTTCTAAAAAGACCGTTTGGAAGCGGCTTGCATCCAGCGTCTTCCTGCCACTTGGATGAGGTCATCTGTCCATCTTGTGGCTGGTCGTCCTACGCTGCGCTTTTGGCCTCACGGGCGTACATAAGGTTAATAAAGAAGATGAAGTAACTGTTCTATTATAACTATTTAATACGTTTTACAAGTTTGTATGGTGAAATTATATGTGTGGGACGCGTGTGTGCGATGCGCGATCCCGAGGCGAATAGAAAGAGCCGCTGCTTGCGGCCGGCGGTGGTGGGGCGCCCCTCGCTCGCCCGTACGGCGTTGTAGCCTCGTAGTAGGGGCGCGAACATGCTGGGGGCCCTTGAAAGCCCTGCTTTCAAGAATCATGAAGAAGGCACATGCGGTTCAGTGCTCGTCTGATGACTCCTCTCACGGTGTCTATGTCGGCGACCCGTGGTATTCCGTCTGAGCCAGGATGAAGTTTTCGTACTCTCCCCAGGCGCCATGACAATGGAGGTTGATTCTCTTCCTTTATAATGACGAGATCTCCTTGCTGTAGGTCTCTGGCGCGCGTTTTCCATTTTGTTCGTTGCTGCAGCTCCATGACGTACTCGGACTGCCAGCGCCTCCAGAAATGCTGTCTCATTTGCTCGAGGATATGGAAGCGATTCAGCTTGTTGGTGTTGACATCCGTCAGGTCCGGGGCTGGGAGCGACATCAGTGGCCTACCAAGGAGAAAGTGCCCCGGTGTGAGCGCTGCGTAATCTTTAGGAGAGGAGGAGAGGGGACAGAGAGGTCGGCTGTTGAGGATGGCCTCAATTTGAGCAAACAAAGACGATAGCTCCTCAAATGTGAGGTGTGTGTTGCCCAATATGCGCTTGATATGAAATTTAGCCGATTTAATGCCTGCCTCTGCGTAGCCGTTAAAATTAGGAGCGTAAGCCGGTGAAAATTTAAATATAATATCATGATCAGATGCAAAGTCTAATATTGGTCCCGAATATTGCTTAAAAAAATCATTAACTTCTTTGGCACCGGCGACAAAGTTTTTGCCATTGTCACAAAAGATCTCTCTCGGCTTACCCCTGCGTGAAATGAACCGACGCAGGGACAATATGAAGGCGTCTTTAGAAAGTTCACTCACTGCCTCTAGATGAACACACTTAAATCTAAGACATATAAAAAGACAAAGGTAGCATTTTGTTATCCTGCAACCACGCCCACGTCGATCAGTGATCAAAAACGGTCCTGCAAAATCCACAGCTATAGTAGAAAATGGGAAGTCAGGCGTGATGCGCTGTGATGGCAAATTACCCATGATGTTAGACATTGTTTTGCCATAATAGCGAGTGCAGATAACACACTGTCGGGCCGTGCGTCGTGCCAAGTCCCTACCCCCAATAGGCCAGAACTGCTCGCGCACGGATGCCAGCATGAGCTGAGGTCCCGCATGCAAGAGGCGTATGTGTTCGTGAGTAAAAATTAGTTTTGTAAGTGTGTGTTTGGAGGAGAGTAGCATAGGGTGTTTTACTGAAAAGTCGTACTTAGACTTACCTAGCCTGCCCCCCACTCTCAGGATCCCCTGAGAGTCAACAAAGGGTGCTAATGAAGTGATGTGTGATTTAGGGTTTAGTTGTTTATTTCCTTTTAATAAATCTAACTCCGCAGAAAAAAATTGTTGTTGTGACAACTTTACTAAAACCTTTAAGGCATTTTCAAGCTCACTTACAGTTAAGGGACCCTTTAGGTCCTGTTTTTTGCATTTGATGTTAATGAAGCGCGATACATATGCAACTATGCGCTTAAGTTTGTTGAGTTGTGAGTACTTTTGAAAGTCTATGACAATGTTGGCAGTATCTAATCTGTTATCTATGTTTGTCATTAAGGATGTGATTGGTTTACATTCAGGAAAGTCACATGTCATAGAATTAGTGTTTAGAGCCGGCCACCTTTCTTCAGGCTCTAAAAGAAATGGAGGTCCATGCCACCATAGCTGCTGAGACTGAGCATGCTGAGGGTCAATTCCGCGAGAAGCAAGGTCAGCGGGATTGAGAGCTGTGGGAACATGACGCCACGATGAGCTTTCGGTAAGCTCTTGAATGGCCGCGACACGGTTCGCGACGTACGTTTTTAATTTAGATGGACAAGAGTTTATCCAGGCCAGTGCCACGCTGGAGTCGGTCCAGTATATGCAGCGTGCTATAGGCTTGCGAAATGCGTTATTAACAGTCGAAGCAAGCCGACTAGCAAGAAGCGCTGATGAAAGCTCCAAGCGAGGTATCGTCGTTGCTTTCGTAGGTGCGACCCGAGACTTCGCGCACAGAAGGCTTACGGCTTGTTTGCCTGACATTGAAGTGTATTTAATGTATATACATGCGCCATACGCGGCCTGTGACGCATCGCAGAAAGCATGAAGCTCAATTATTGAAACTAAGTCGTCATTAAATATGTTTCTAGGCACAGTAAGAAGCTTTAGGTATTTTATGTTATCAATGAAGGATGCCCAGGTTCGATGGATTTGGGCAGGAACTGCCTCATCCCAACCCAGCTTGAGAGACCAAAGTTTTTGCAATAGTATTTTAGGTTTGACCGTACACAACGTTAAGAGGCCTAAAGGGTCAAAGACCTTGAAAGTTGTGGATAAAATGGAACGCTTAGTAACGATGTCAGATGTATTGCTGTCGTCATGAATATTAAAATGTAGCGTGTCTTGAGCAGGATTCCAAAGCAATCCTAGCGTGTGTTGAGACTGACTCAGCGCTAAACTTTCATTTTTGACGTTGCCTGCTTCGGAATCAATTAGAAGTTGTGAGTTAGACCGATATTTCCTTAAGTTGAAGCATCCTAATGAAAGTGACTTTGACACGGCCAGTTTGATGTTAAGAAGGTCAGTTTCCGTGTCAGCCCCGGTAAGAAGGTCATCGCAATAGAAGTCAGTTTGAATAATAGTCTTAGTCAATGAGTCAGCTGACTCCTCACCGAGCTGCCACAAGCATCTTGCCGCCAAAAAACTGGCACTAGAATAACCGTATGTTACGGTGTTGAGTCTGAGCGTTCGAATAGGAAGCGATTCATTTTCACGCCACAGTATTAATTGTAAATCGCGATCCAACTCATTCATAACGACCTGTCTGTATTGTTTTTCTATGTCGCCAGACAGGACGTACCTATGACAACGAAATCTTAATAAGATGTTGAACAGTGAATCCTGCATATTCGGTCCTACCATTTGGAGGTCATTGATGGAGAAGCCAGATTTCGTACGGGAAGACCCGTCGAACACAACTCTAGTCCGTGTGGATTCACTGGTCTCTTTTTCCACTGAGTGGTGGGGCGGGAAGAATGAGATAAGAGGGTGCTCAACTGTAGCATCAGATAAGTGACCAAGATCGCGATATTCTTGCAAGAAGTCAGAATACTTTTGTTTTAAGTCGGGTTTTCGATTCAGGCGTTTTTCTAACGCTAGAAAACGCTTTTTTGCTAAATAGTATGAGTCGCCCAGGCAGTCTGGGGAGTCAATAAGAGGCAATCTAACACAAAATTGGCCGTTCTCTAAGCGAGTAGTGTTTTGAACGAAGTGTGATTCACTTTCAGTTATGACTGGTTTGGTTGTATGATGCGTGGGAAAGTCTTCATATTCCCAAAATTTAACAAGCTGCGATTCTAAGTCGTTCTGGCTAGTCACAAAGTTACACGATGTTACATTAACAGGTTTGTCCCCGACAGAGATGGGTCCAGCTATTAGCCAGCCAAGTTCGGAGCTATGCAAAATGGGCAACCTGTTTCCTAGAGGGCGCTGCTCTGACCCAATGAGGTCCCAGAATATGTCAGCTCCCAAGAGAATATCAATTTGGGATGGCTGATTGAACGTAGGATCTGCTAATTTAATAGATGGTGGTATGTTAAGATGATTCACAGAGATGTAATTCTTAGGAAGTGATTCAGTTATACGAGGAAGTACGAGAAATTCATGGTCGCGAACGAATGTACTCTGCCTAGACTTCACGAGAGCAGAGCAGCGTTCTGGAATGATGTTAAGAGGCGTATCACCTATGCCCAGGATGCGTGTGGCACTGGAATGCCGAGAATTCAGATGAAGACGTTGCCTTAAGTCGGTAGTCATGATAGAAGACTGACTGCCACTGTCTAAAAGAGCCCTGACAGTTTCTACTTTATTATTATGTGCATTAACAATGTCAATTAAGGCTGTAGACAATAGAACTTCAGAAGTAGATACTGCCGACATGACGATTGAAGAAGAAGCCTCCCCTTCCCCCCCATTATTACTGCCAGAGGGGCCAAAAGAAGCAGGAGGTGTGGGTGTGTTAGTGTTGTGTTTGTGCAAGACTGTGTTGTGACGCCTCTTACATACGCGACATCCTCCCAGTCGGCAGCGCGTACTATCGTGGTCCGGGCGCAAGCAGTTGAAGCAGAGCTTGAGCTTCGTAGCCTGAGCCCATTTCTCTTCAGTTGACAGGCTGTTGAAAACCTTGCAATCGAATATACGATGCTTTCCTTGGCACACGACGCACGGCCGCTGAGTCTTTTCATTCGCTGAAATTACAAAGGATTTGGTTTGAGGCGTTTCAAATTTAAATTGAGGCTTGGAACATATATTAGGTTTGTCCCTTTTAGCTCTAAATAATGCCTCCAAAACATCTGCACGAGATTGTAAGAATTTTTTAAATTCATCTAATGTAGGTAGTTCGGTTAAATTATTACGATGTTCTTCCCATTTTGTACGAGTAGCTTGGTCTAACTTTGATGTGACCATATGTATGATGATCGTGTCCCACTGGTCGGTGGGCTGGCCGAGCGTCTTCAACGCCCGCAAGTTTTTAGTCACTTGATCACTGAGGTACCTCAGTGCCTTGTCTGATTCGCGTTGCAATGGTTAAATGCTAAATAGGGAGTTAAGATGATTAGTTATAAGTTGACGATTATTATTATATCGCTCGCATAGAAGGTCCCACGCTTCAGAATAGTTGTGCGCCGAAACTTCTAAATTTAAAATTACGCGCGCGGCTTCACCCTCAAGATATGAACAGAGATAATGAAACTTGTGTATCGGTTGGATTCTAGTATTTCTATGAATAAGCGACTCGTAGGTATCACGAAATTCAAGCCATTTAAAGAAGGTTCCGTCAAATTTATGAATTTGAATTAAAGGCAATTTAAAGCCTATGTCATCATGGCATCGTTGACTACCAGAACAAGAATGGGCAGATGAAGCCTGGGCGGCGTCATGAGAGGCCTCTTTAGATCTACATGCTTCTAAAATAGACTGGGCTGTGGCAATCGCCAAATGAAGACTTTCCTCTATAATGTCCCTTTCGGCGAGCTCATTCACGAGGTTTCCTTCATTCAAGACCTCTATGCGAGTTTGCATGATCTCAAATTTACTGCTGAGTTCAAGGAATTTATTCAACTTTAAAGTTAATTCATTGATTTGAATCGATGTCAACGAGTCCGCACCGTGGAATCCCTTTAAATAATTACTAAACCTTGTTATCTGTCCTTTAATAGAACTCCGCTTGACCTTGAGATCGGAACATGATTCATTTTCCGCTACCGATGCAGCGGGAAATGACAAGGTGGGAAGTTTAAGCCCCGATTCCGACTTTGTTGTCGACATGATTAAAATGCAAACTGAGAAGGCTAGATTACGTATATAAAATCAATGAACTAACTGATTAGCACAACATATAAACGTAAACAAGCAAGTTGAATAAATTACCGTAATGATAAATGAAGTTAAAAGTATAATGTAAATACTAAATTGCAAACGGCTTACGCTCCTTATCGCTGAGGAATGCGGGTAGTTGCTACGGGCCGGCCGCCGGGAGCTGGAGCACTGCGCCGAAACGGCTGCACCGCGCGGCGGGCTTGGTAGGTACCGGTTCGACTCCGGGCAATTGTCACTGAAATATGTATGAGAAAAAGGCTGACAGTGCGAACGTAAGCAAGAATTGGGGTGCGAAGCTGGGCCTTGTGCAAATAAAATTTAATGCAAAAGCGAGAAAAATGTATCTCGCATTATGTTTTATATTTAAGAAATGAGAAGAATATGCTAGAGGACGGCGTAGAACTTGGCAGGCAGCAGAAGAATGTATGACGTGCTTGAAATGAACCGTTTTGACGTATTTGCAAAAAATAAATTAATTATCAGGCCAAAAACGATGTAAGATGCAATTAAATGGTCATTAAATATTAAGATGCTGTAAGAGAACACAGATTGATTAGGATGTAGCTACCTTTCAAAGATGAGCGGCCATTAAGCACACGTTACGGCGCAAATAGCTTAAGAAGCAAGGTAGCAATTATATATATTAAAATGATGTATCTCAGAAGGATTTTAGATAGAAATGATGATGCAATCAATAAAAAGAAAGATAAGATGATCAGATATGATGAAAGGGTCACACACGGTAAAATGAAGCGCTATCGCCTCTATATGATCAAACTGAGGGGGATATAAGAAGGAAATTGGTGGGTTAGCTCACGGCACTCTCCTTGTTATGATGTCCGAAGTGTGCGGCGCAGTGTCCTTTGTCCGACCGGCGATGACCTTTGCACCTTGATGCTGCCAGCGAATCTCGTCGCAAATTCTTCAATGATTCCCGTCGGAATCGTGATCAGGGCAATGGTGACTGCGCTCCAGCGCAGTAAGGGATGAAGCTGCTTGACTGAAGACCAAAGTGTCGGCGGCGCGGAGACGTGGCAGGGCGTGGCGCGGCGTAAATTGCTTCACTTTTTCGGCTTGGAGATGATTCGCGCCCACCCGGGGGCGCCAAATTATGTACGGGCGTACATAAGGTTAATAAAGAAGATGAAGTAACTGTTCTATTATAACTATTTAATACGTTTTACAAGTTTGTATGGTGAAATTATATGTGTGGGACGCGTGTGTGCGATGCGCGATCCCGAGGCGAATAGAAAGAGCCGCTGCTTGCGGCCGGCGGTGGTGGGGCGCCCCTCGCTCGCCCGTACGGCGTTGTAGCCTCGTAGTAGGGGCGCGAACAGTCTGGGTTTTTATACCGTTTATGGGATATCCTTGCCTGGTTACCACAGTACAGGGTATCCTACCTATAGTTTGGGACCAGGACAAGTGATAGTCTTGTGTGGAGGTTATTATTAGTTTTAATATAGAGGTAAGCTTACCTATAGTCGTGCTTGAGTGGCGTCAGCCCCAGGATGAAGTGTTGAGATGTCTGTTCTAGCTCGTACTTTCCAGGCTCGTCCGTTTTCGTGAAGTTGTACGTGATGCAATGCGAGGCGGTCGAGGTCTTCTGGATCACGTACCAGATTCCGAGCATCTGGGATTTAGAAGACGAGAGATAAGACAAGATAATCGTTTAATGATGGCAACAATGATCGCATTACAATAAGAAAACACATGCTTGATATAGAAAAAATGCTTACAAACGCAAGCGGGACACATCATAGTTGTCATCATCATCAGTTGCAGGCATTACGTCTGATTTGAGATAATTTATGTTGCTAAGAACAACTGGTAAGAAAACGTAGCAATACCACACGCTAACCGTGAAGGAAAACATCGTGAGGAAACCCGCGGCTTGATTGCCTCAGCACGTATTGAGTTGTCTTTCCTGTGGGCTAGACCGACTAAGCTGTCAGGATGGTATAGGTGCTGGGCAAGCCTACTCCATCTAAAAAACTATGTCCTAGGCACTGCAGCGTCCGAGAGGTCCCTTCCATCCATCCATCTAGTGTGAGTAAAGATGCCACTGAACGCTGTATCTCATTACGTAGATGGAAAGCCCAAAGCTACGATAAGAAAAAGAGAGAACGCATTTTCTGATGTTTTGTCTTCCTCCGCTAGAATTCACTCTTTCCTTTATCTCCTGCGGTTGACTGGTAGAAAATGCTTAAGGCATTAAGTCCGCCGCATTGTACGATATTTTTTTTAGTGCAATAAAAGAATCAATAAATAAATAAAAATTCAAGCATCTGTTTTCATCTCTTGGATTTCCTTGGTTGGTAAAATGTAGGTACATCTTTTCCATTGATGTCAATTAGGTATCCATTATTACGCGGGCCTTCAGTTACGAAGGCGGCCAAAGGGTTTTTGACACTGTGAGATTGTATGTTCTACTTATTTTAGGTACTTTTGCTGGGGATATTATGCTTATACATAAATTGCTTTGCAGCCGAGGTCAATAACATTCGATAGTGTATGCCTCAGAGCCTAGACAATGCAATGACAATTGCATGAACGCGTCGATTTCATTTCATTTCTGAGTCAAGTCGCCTCGCGCGCACGTAGAAACCTTCAAGACGTCAATGGAAAGGAAAAACATGTCATGAGCGTGACCCCAGCGTGAACTTGTCGTCTATGGTGCACTATCTTTTAGTGCCTAGATCTCCATCAACATTAGATTCTGGTTGGCTGGAAGAAATGTCTATAGAAATAAGCTCGCCTATGTTTCGCTCGTTTATATTACGCTTACCTATGTTTTATGTAAATATTTCTTTGCGTAATAATAATATTAGTGATTGGCATGGTGTTAAGTTGGCAATTTGGCATTTTTCTGCCAATATTTTTCAACGGTATGTATCACGACGTCCGGTCCGTATGTATGTCATAACGTTTATTGTGCAGTCCAGTTCCAATAGCGATTGTTGAAAAGCCTTACATGATGCAGGACCGAACAATGTCGACGTCATCCCATACAATCCTAGGTAATCACGTTTATGTAGCTAATTTTAATGCTAACAACCCGTCGTAACAAACTTTCATCAGAGATCAATGGGTGTCGTGTTAGTGGGCCATTGCTACAGTTTCGGTCATGATATGCTCGTAATTGGGGGAAATCACTTGGTTTTACATGTTCGACCTGGCCTTCCAGTCGCTTTAGCAATAGAGTTGACGTATTGCTCCGTTTCACATAGGATGTTAAGTAGCTGCATGATATTGTCTGACTGGCAGTTTCATACATTTATTTGAAAGTGAAAGTTAACTAAATTTATTGCCAAAAACACACTTTGTACATAAATATAGACATAAGCTTACTTAAATAAAACTTTTTTGTTTTGTAAAAAAAATTACAGTATAAAGGTGCTGTTTTCTGGTCTACAACAAGGAATATTCTTAGGCTATCTTGTTATATTATTAAAGTTTTTGGCAAATGAACTCATGCTCAGCAATATGCCGCCCGGAGATGCATGCAACACCGGTCGACGCTGATTTTCAGCATGAGCCATTAAGACAAAAAATAGGTTGACAAAAACTCAATCAGAAACGGCGTCGTAACGCTGGAGTGTTACAAATTTCCATGTATTTAGTGTATTTCCATGTTTGTGATGTCCTTGCCTGGTTACCATAGCATAAGGTATCCTAGTTCGAGGCCAGGATAAGTGATCGTGTTGTGTGGAAGTTACGAGTATTTATTTAATAGGGGTTAAAGTATGAAATTGCCGTTTTATTGCAATAGGTTCTTTGAATTGACATAGAATCTTCATGGTTTGAGGTTTTCGAATAAAACTTTTTTCAAATGGTTTCTATGATGTTCTTTTTTTAAAAAATGTGAAACATTTGAATATCGACTTTCAATTGTTTTTGTTATTCAATTTAGACAAGAAAGATGGATACTGCGAAAATTCGCCCTTATCTAGGCATAAGAAAGAACTTTACGGGAAGAGGGAAACGTGTTCTTATTTATGGTGGAGAAATAAAAGTTGCAAAATCTTAAAGAATTTCTTTAGTGGGCTGCGTTGTTGAGATACAAAGCGATGACACGTGTTACAAAATCTGTATTGATGGCGTGGTGCCTATTGTGATCGGCCAAATATGCAACGATCTAAGTTTTAATTAAAAAGTGTAAGACGCTAATGAATGGTCAGTCTTCTTTTGCCTTATAAAATCGATGTTACCTACAACCTTTGTATACACCTACTAAATTACAGTGCTACTTAATACAGCATCTGTCGGTATATTACAAATCTTGGTAGGTTCTTAGTTTGCTAGCGGTACTATAAAATACATTCTTGAAAAGCCGCTACAGCATGATCCTCAGGCTTTCTTCTTTGTTCTAGATAATGTGTGTTTGCTAGACCACTTTGATCATCAACAAAACAAGAGGGGAAACCAACGATCATCATCAACTGGTTGTGTTGATGAAATGATTGCTGTGTGACTTGGGCGCGTTTAAGCATGAATCATCGCCAGTTATCGCCCCGGGTCATTATGTTCTTCACATACCGGCCACCAGTTAGCTATGGGCCGTTATCTTTTAACTACGAATATTAACTATCTGACATTTATGTGCGCTTGCCCCGTAGGAATCCTTAAATCAATCAAGCACAGCTGGACGTAGGCCTCCTCCAAGGCATGCCGCTTCTTTTATTTTGTTCTCGGGCATCTTCATTAAGCCGCTACCAGCAACGGGATGTCCAGCAGTTCTCTTGAGCTTTCTTCGTTGCTAGCTCGATCGTTTTACATTCTTTCTGCAGCAAAGATTTACTTTCTCCGGTTATGTTGGACTTGGTCAGATTTTCGACTTTAGCGTTAAAGCACAATTCCCATCAAAACAAAAATTTAAAAAAACTAGCCAACCTTTCGTCTCAAAAATACTTAATATATAAGAGCTTGCCAAGTTCCCTGTCTTCGCGGTATTAGCAGTTTGGTAACCTTAATCCCTCCGCAAATTTTTAGTTAAGTATGTGATATTACTGGCTTTAAACATAGAGCAGGGTCGTAAGGTGCTCGAATGGCTTCGTGTAAATATATAATACTAGCTGTTGCCCGCGACTTCGTTCGCGTGGTAATTTTGATGCGTATTTTTTCAGGATAAAAAATAGCCTGACTATAATCTATCTCTGTGAAAAATTTCATCCGGATCCGTTTAGCCGTTTTTGCGTGAAAGAGTAACAACATCCATCCATACATACAAACTTATAATATTAGAAGGATTATGCACAGTGCGGGCCAGCCGAGAACTTGGCATGGTGCACTCTGTGGGCCTTGATAATTCATCTCATTTTTATTGCGACTAGGTACCTACCTATATATTTTTATGTGTGCAATAAAGTATATACTATGAGCGATTCCGAATAATAAACCTTACTGAATATTGTGCTATTATGTTATTCAATCATGAACAATGACTTGATTAGCAAGGTCCATGACCACTATCTCCGTCTTCAGAATGGATAATAATCATATATTATGTATGAAACTCTCTAAACATATATTTATTTGTTTAATTGAATTTATAAGTACCTATCACGTATTATTTCATTATATAAATTTATATATGATAGTTTTGCTATTATTCTGCTTAATATAGTATATTTTTATTTTACCTGTATTATTTAAAATTGTATTTCCTTAATATCTCGGTATGGCACTACCCCCCACCTCTCGTCACTCATTGGTTGGCTAGAATAAAATACTCATTAGTATTAAGCCCGCCTATTGTACTATCTCTCTCTGAGAGAAGGCGTGTGCCCTACAGTGGGACGTATATAGGCTGCTTATGATTATGATGATGATTGTACCTACAATATTCACCTGGTGCAATAAAGAATTTTAATACTAATAATAATAATAATTTATTAAGAGGTTTGGTCTTGGGGCCTACGGCTTGCTAACCAACTATACCATCCTGCCAGCTCTTACTACCAAATTTGTCAAATATCTTGCTGTATACCTGAAATACATCTTTAGCCTACGCACGTGTTGACTTCTTAATGTAAATGGAGTACTGCCAAATATGTGTGTTTACACGGCGACATGTGCATCGCAATAATTTATACTTATTCATTGTCGCTCAGACAGAAATACACGTCTGCTAAAAGTGCACCGATCTTGATCACGAAGTACTAGTTTAATTTGCTAAACTTAGAACCAATCGGCCACTGTGCTATTTTTAATGAATTCAAGTTCACAATAAAAAAAAACAACCTCTTACGTACAACAAAACAGAAAGGACTCTGACCTTGTTCATTTCGAACCCAGGCATAGGCTCCACTATAGGGCAGGCTCCCAGATGATACGTATGGGAAAGGGCCCCTCCACACACCGCCAGCAACACTCCGACGGACACATAACGCTTCATCTTATTGGTAAAAAAAAATAAACTAATGAATAGAAAAGTAAAAAAATCGCGTGCGACCGCGTCGTTGATTCCCGGGAGACTGGCCAGTTGTTCGCCGTCGACGACGATTTATAAACAAAGTTTGAACTTTCAACCGAGCGAATGTGTTCCAATGAGTAATTATGTGTAGCATAGAATTACCGCAGAAGTCTCGGCTGTGGTATCAATCTGCACTTGTAGGATGAAGATTTTATCCACATCAAAATGATTTTTTTTGACATGTTCTATCGAACACGTCAAAAGTTCGTTGCATGTTACTTATTTTTAAATTTTATTTATTAACCTATTTTATTTATTTCCTAGGAAAAAATATAAAGTAATTTGGTGTTGGTGTCAGTCTGCGTAACTTTCGGGCCGGGGGCGTCAGTATTTTAACACCCTCAGTCTAATGTATAAAAACAAGTCTCCTTAAAAAACTCCTCAAATGCAGTTTAAATAGTACGTGGCAAATTATTGGCAGTGGCAGACTATTTAATCTGCATCTGAGTAGTGTTTTAGAAGAATCCTGTTTCTTATAAATAAACGCCTTTTATTAATTCTAGACAAAACCTTTACAGCTACTAAAATAAGTTCTTATGAGGTTGGTTGTGCAATAACTGTAATTTCTCACATATTTTTATTAAATGTTTCCATTGAACCTTATCTGGCGGAGCGATTCATCTGTTTTTATCACTCGTTTTTTTATTGCCTCTTGTATGCTTACGACCTGATATGGGTTCGGGTTCCCAGAAATGTTTGTTTAAAAGGAATGAATCCCGCGTCTTCGATCGGGTATCAATTGTCAAATACCACTCACTCAGCTCTATTTACATTAACATGACAAGTTCGTTGGTGGCCAAGGGTAGGAATGTGAAACTGACTTAATAAAACAAATCGTGGTTTCTGATCTTAAAGTTATAGAATTGAGTTATTTAGGTGATTTAAGAATTTGTTGGCTGTGGTAGCCTAGTGGGTATAACATTGGACTCGGAAGCGAGCGGCCCAGGTTCGATTCCCAGTGCGGGCATGTACTTATGACTTTATTTTCTAAGTCATGTACATTTGTGAAGTTATGGTAGCAATACTACTCTCTAACTGTGAAGGAAAACATCGTGAGGAAACCTGAGTGTCTGAGCTATTCACATACCTCAGCGCTTGAAATCGCCAATCCGCGGTGGGCACGCGTGGTGATTAAACCCATACTCTCTCTCTGAGAGAAGGCCTGTGCCCTACAGTGGGACGTATATAGGCTGATTATGAAAATGAAGAATTTGTTTAATTGATTTAAGAGTTGTCATTCCTGTTAGCCACCTCTAGAGGACCAGGATTACCTTAAGGAGAAGCATGCAAATGGTGCTGAAGTGGCTAGTAAGAATGTTTTACAGATGTCGAGCGTGTCTACCAGTGGGGGACATCGGGAATAACCAAGCAGTTGCTAGAAAAGAGACACGTCCGTCTGTACGCGATTTCACTGTTCACACACTTCCGTTCGTATCCCCTATTAAAGTCGTCAAAATATAAGAAGCCCGTTTTGACAGCTACAAAAACCATAGAATTTGAGATCAAAAACATTAAGAATCTCAATTATGAGTAACTTTTCGGCCTACAACATCCGTTTTTTCTTTCGAGCGTTAAATAACATGCCAGAGTGGGTATGTGTCTTTATGCATTTGTTCGAGTATATCCAAAGTAAAATGCATTTTTGTGTAGCTGTCAAAACGGGCTTCTTACATTTCGACAACTTTAGAGTGTAGACGCAGCGCAAAGAGGTGTAAAAAAGGAAACTCCCAACAATAAACACTGACTCAGAAATACCCAACTAGATAAGCTCCGACGTTCTTAACTATTTAAAAAACCAGGTCAGGAGAGTTCAAATTACGATAACACATTATTGTTTTTGAAGGCACAACTTGCCTAGTAAGAAATAAAACCGGTTCAGTAGAAATGAAGGACCAAGTTGAATTTGTATTGTCGAGTGACTCACTCACGCGCCTCTATGAAAATGTTGCAGACACAGGGAGACCGATTCGTAGAGAGCTTGCACGAGATCTCGAAAAAACTCTGGAATAGAATAATCCTTATTGTACCTACACCAGTACAATGGCGCGAATCACGCGTTTTGTTCCGCTGAAGTTTCAGAATTCGCTTCAGAATGTAGGTACTGGAAAGTACCTGCTTTTGACATTTGAAACGCGCGACTAGCGTTGTCGTACTACCCGGGCTGGGGCCTGTTTCATAAAACGACAATTCCTAGTTTATTATGACATTCGACCTGCATTGCGTAGCTGATTCTTCCTACTTGTTAATCTGTTGGTTGATCGACTTTGCAATGTACGTACATCGGATTGTCATAATAAACCACGAATTCTAGTTCTATGAAACAGGCCCCAGGAATTACATTTAGGCCGACTTGGACCACTTCTTAAATAAACAAAGTTTTTTTTTGTTGCACTAACCCGTGCTGAGGACAATTTTAAAAACCTATTTAGAGGCTAAAAATTTCACCCATGCCGGGACTTGAACCCGCGACCTCTGGCTAACCGTGCCAGCGCTCTCCCATCTGAGCTAATGGGCAAGTGCAGGCATCAGCGAAATTTCGAGCCTCTTTACAAACTTCTCTGTATCACGTACAGGCAGCGACATCTGGCCGAAGCAATACATCACTTGCAGCCCCGAGTAACCCACTTTGCAGTTCGGTTAGGTTAGCCAGAGGTCGCGGGTTCCAGTCCCGGCCATAGGTAGAATTTTTAGCCTCTAAATCGGTTTTTAAAACAGAGTTTTGTTTAAGTACTATTCTTTTATGTTGCTGCCTGAAATAACAAACCTATCTCTATACCACAGACTATTTAAAGTGCCTCTGAGGAGTGTTTTAAGGGATCATGTTTTCATAAATGATACCGTAAGTGTTTGTAGGTTTAGACCCAGTGTTTTGCTCACAGTGGTTTTGCTGATGGTAAATAAAGCATTTTTCATTTTCATTTCAGGTATCCCTTGCTACGATTCAAGGCATGTAATTTTTGTTTGTTTTTCTCGATTTGTTTCAAGTAAGAACTTTAACGCATGCCGTATAATATAATAACAAAGTAGAATTTTCAGTTTTCATAGAAACACAACATTCGGAATCATCACAACTCAACATTTTCCATAAACGAAACCGCTTTTGCCCCTTTGGGGAACCTCGCATTAAAACTTCTAGTTTTAAATCGAGTTTCACCATTCGTGTCTTAATCTGGGACGTTGGTAGGGCATCCACACAAAAGGCTGGGATGTCCGGTCTGTCTTGCGTTATCTTTTGTCTCGATAAGGAGATCGTGACTTCGAGTTCATGAAACTGTCGCTATCTGTTTTGTTTTGTTCTCTTGTTTTCATTTACCGAGTTGTCAGATTTCGGGGTCAAACAACAGAGCCGTGACTGTTTGGGACTGCAAACTTTTCTTTCTTTTTCTTTATTTCACTATTCACCAGTCACCAGGTCACGTAGGATGTTGGTGATTGTCCTGTCACCTTACCTGGAGGAAGCCCGGAGGCGGAGCCCAGAAGGAGGGTAATGTGTTTGGCTCGTATGTATGTAAGCATGTCCGATTCTATGTTCCCTCACCACTCCTTAACCATTTTGACAAATCAAAATGTTCGTCATGTTTGCGCGAGTGTCATAGGCTATATAAAATTGGCATAAATCACACAAAAAATAAAATAATCACCAAATAGAGAAAAATTAAAAACTAAATTAAAAATAACCAACAATCCGACCCTTAAGCATTGACCACTAAGCAGGCGAGACCCAAATTCAACATTGTAACTCATTGCGAGGTTATATTCTTTTTGTTGCACTAACCCGTGCTGAGGACAATTTTAAAAACCTATTTAGAAGCTAAAAATTCCACCCGTGCCGGGACTTGAACCCGCGCCCTCTGGCTAACCGTGCCAGCGCCCTCCCAACTGAGCTTATGGGCAAGTGCAGGCATCAGCGAAGTTTCGAGCCTCTTTACAAACTTCTCTTTATTACGTGCAGGCAGCGACATCTGGCCGAAACAATTTACATCAAATGCAGCCTTGCGAGGTATCTAGGTTGGTCCTGCCTGCTTAGTAGTTAATGCTTAGCAGTCGGGTTGTTTTTTAATTTTAATTTAGTATTTTTTATCAGATTAATCTCAAGAAAGTGTGCATATCAATCGGAATATAATAAATCTCTTTAAAACCACGACTTGAAACGAATGTTCCTCAGTAGCTCGGATAACTCTAGAGAAAGAAAGACTTACGGTCGCATTTATGATAGATAGGATAAAGATAAAAAAGTGTTTATTGCCTCATCAGAAAAAAAAACTTAAAACAAAGTAATACTTAACTATTGATGACATAAAATAAGGCAAAAGGTAGTTAGTGGCTCAGCTGGTGTCTTTATAAAAACACCATTCCTCTAAAACGCTTACCCAGAGGGGTCAGAGGCATCTTACCACAGACTATTTAAAGTGCATCTGAGGAGTGTTTTGAGGAATCGTGTTCTTTATAAATAAGACCGTAAGTTTGGAGTTTAATCATTAATTACCTACTTTAATACAAGGTACGTTTAGGTACTGTCGCAGTGTCTGCGTTACTTTGAATAAGAACACTTTAATTTTGGCTTCTTTACTCTTGTGTCCTTATTTGTATAAAATATATGCAGTCTCTACAACTCTGCCTCGTCATTGAGCGTGAACCAGCTTGGAATCAACTAAGGTTTCCTGCAAACGATCGCTCTTTAAAATAGACTGTATCATTAACCAGTAAGGGTGCTTATCGCTTGGCTTTGTTGGAGATAGGCTTAGCAGACTTTGTTCTGTGACCAATAGAGCTAATAACGCTTTGTCTTGCTTATTTGTGTCTCATGAATACACTCACAAAACAAGTAGGCCAAAACACCGGCTTTTGTTACATTATATCTTGGCTTCTATGTGGCAACGACTAGTTTCTTTTCTGTTAAGTTTTGTCTGTTTCTAACTCTATTTATACTTTAAAAATCTGTTGATATATGCATCATATTATGCAAATTTGTGTTGACTGGCTATTCATCAAAAGTTAAGTGCGAGAAGGGTTACCATTGAAAAGTCCCGACAAAAAGCCTGACATTTCGATAAAAGCCAGGACTTTTTACATAAGTGGAAAGTTAATAAAGATTAAGGACTTATTTACTTAATCATAAGCAGCCTATATACGTCCCACTATAGGGCACAGGCCTTCTCTCAGAGAGAGAGTGTGGGCTTAATCACCACGCCTACCCACCGCGGATTGGCGATTTCAAGCGCTGAGGTATGTGAATAGCTCAGACACCCAGGTTTCCTCACTTTCCCATTTACTTAATATTTAGTTTTATTACTCATATCCCAAAATCCGGACCAATTAAAGAGCCCGACAAAGTCTGGAATAATCCGGACGGATGGTAACCCTAAGTGCGAGTATATCCGAGAAATAATTTGCATGCGCTATAAAACATTAAATATTGCCGACCTTCTAAAATATCATCAAGCCTAAATCACTCAAGTGAGTACCTATTACTCATTTTCTTCATTCATAATTTCTGTTTATATTTTGCTAAGCTCTTTTGTGTGACTACCGTAACACGTAACAGAGGGTATGAGTCAGTACTAGAGATGGGTAATAAAGGTTATAAACCACTGGTGAGTTATAATCTAGTTTTGACCCAGTTATGCACCCGTTATAACCCATTATGGCGGTTCATAATCATTTCGTTCAATAGTAATACGGAATATGTCGAATAATGTGCACGGCGTTGTAGTAGTTGTAAGCTGCATGTATCGTTATGAAATTATGCACGCAAAAATATACAGGAAATTCTCCATACAATACAATATTAGGTTGGGATTTCACTACCATGTTTAGTTTTTATCTCTTGCGCTCGCATTGTACTAAGGGCCAGTGTCCTAATGTAATTGCGTGGACAGAAGGGGCCAAAATAAAAAGGTGAGCGACTTTTGACTCGTGTTTTCTTTCACACTGCTTACTTTACACAATAATAACTTATAACTTAGGGAGAGACCGAATGTCGAGGAACTGAGCTATGAACTGCTATCGAGGAACTGAGGAACTGACTCAAAGATGTAAGTATAGGGGTTAAAGTATGAAATTGCCGTTTTATTGCAATAGGTTCTTTGAATTGACATAGAATCTTCATGGTTTGAGGTTTTCGAATGAAACTTTTTTCAAATGGTTTCTATGATGTTCTTTTTTTAAAAAATGTGAAACATTTGAATATCGACTTTCAATTGTTTTTGTTATTCAATTTAGACAAGAAAGATGGTTATTTTGTAGTTTGAACTTATTTACTTTACAATTTCTTAATGAATTTGTCTTTCTCATCAGTAATGTTGTTCTAGACTGTTCCGTAATTAAGTTATCTAATTATATTCAAATAGATCAACTAATAGTGTTTGAACATACAATCATCTGCAAACAAATCATCAACTTGAGAATTTTAAGATAAGTCTATGTGGTACATTACACTAAATGGAGTTTAAGTCGAGATTTTGACAGTTCGTGCATTATCTGTCAAATGCTTGACTTAAGCTCTAGTTTGCGAGATCTGCAAGTGGCCCTAAGTACCTAAGTACATTTAAACCTAAGCATTGCAGGCAATGCATCTCATAAAGTATATCAAGCAAGCCACACTTTTATGATCCTTTGCGCCGGAAATCCCCGGGCGTGAGCGAGTGGGACAACGACATCGTCAATCTCGCTCGCACTTGCGCCGTGCACAATGCGTACGGCACAGCACTCACTCCAGTACTTTGTTGCTTAGAATGCGCACGAGCGTTTTTTGGTATAATTTCGTATTTTTTTTTATCGAACCGGCATTGTTTATTGTTACTGTGATCACTGTTTACCTGAATGACCTTGGCCTGAATGCTGACTGAACTTCCAACGCTCTATTTTATGCGCTTTTTCATTGTGTAATGTAAAGGATTCAGTCACTCACTGCAGTTCCTGATGAAGTGATGATGCCCGCCTGTGTTGAATGCACTTGGAGTTTTACTTAAATATTTCTGGATTATTTAGAAAGTATAGATGCAGAATCATTATTAGGACTACATTATCTGAAAATATTTCACGGGGACTGCAGCGTGTCACTTAGTCCAAATCTTACAACATGCTACTTAGGTTAAATCTTCCATTTTTAGGGTTCCGCAGTCCGACAAGGAACCCTTATAGTTTCGCCATGTCCACCTGTCTGTCTGTCTGTCTGTCCGTCCGTCCTTGGTACCGGTGGTACTAGAAAGCTGTAATGTGGTATGTGTATACATATTTATCACGCCGACAAAGTTAAATAATAAAATGTCAGAAAGTTTTTTTTAATGTACCTAACATAAAAAGGGGGGGGGCTGATTTTTTTCTTCTCTACCCCACCGTGTGGGGAATCGTTGGATAGCTATTTTAAAAACATTGGGAGTTTACTAAGATCATTTTACAATTGAGGCATCCATTTTCGAAATATTTAGCTTGTACCTGTGTCCCCCCCCCCCTCTACAATCTAAACCTTTGCATTTAAAAATCTAAAAAAATCACGATAGTAGCAAATATAATAAATTTAAAAGAAAAATTATCACAGCTGAGTAGGCTTTACAGGTTAATGGTCGATTACACTAATGGGATTAGTAAAAAAGCCTCCTATTTTGTTTGATAGCTGAATTTTGTGATTATGTTAGGTAATAGGTTGTAATAATAACTAGATGTCTGTGGAACCCTAAGCTACGCGTGGCCCGACACGCTTTTATTTGTACTTTTATTCATAGAAAACATAGTATTTTGAAAGTGTATGCAGTTCATTAAAACTTAAAAATACTTCAGTGGTGCAAAAATAAATCACTATAGCACTATAATGTCAAGCAAAACTCCCGATTACCCAAAGCATATTTGTTTAGTTGTAATTTGTTCTTGTTAAATCGTATCGCTCCTGTCTTTCATTTTGACCCACCAAAAAAGTAGTTAATGGGATAAAACTGGTAGATAACGTTATAACCCGGATTAAAACTGGATTATAACTACTGGGTTATAATCCACTACCCATCTCTAGTCAGTACAGTAGGGTAGGATATGACGCTTCATTTCATTAGTGAACTAATGGTGCACCATTATAACATGTTGATATAATGAATTTTCGGAGATCCTATAATATATAAATAAATAATATCGTCACAACACAACATAATACCTACTGCTCCGGAATTCGGATACCGTTTTCTAAGGTAACCAGACAAGTTGGTACATACATCACAAACAATATTACTAAGAATATTAATTTGTGGTGACCAGTTTATCCAGGCCAAACGACAAGTGGTTTTCCGGTTTTGATATCACAGTTTTTGAAACAAATAATTCAATAATCACAATTCATTATTACATTTATTGACGTGTACCGTTATGTAGAGTCTGTTCTTAGTTATTATAAAAGCATAAAAAACTAAATGAGATGAAATTTTATTACAATTTTAAAATGCATGAATAGGTAAATCAATTCCATTATTCGTAATTCCTATAACATGAAACTCGGAATGTCTTGAAATTACTTAATACAAGTTTAAAATGCATGTAGATTGGAACATATCTCACAAATCGATTACAATTTTCGTAATTCCTAATTTACAATGTCCTGAAATTACTTAATACAATTTTTAAAGGCATGTTTCAGATTCAAACCAATTACATTTTTCGTACCTAATTCCTACAAAATGAAACTCACGTTTCACTCACCAAAGTACATATCGGAAAGAAAAATGAAGCCTAAACCGAAACCAGAACGCCAGACCTATCACGGGGATCGAGGCAGGTCTCCATAGTTCTATTGGTGGAGCTTATTCCGAGGTCCTAGGTCGAGACATGATCACGGCGTATTTTGTCTTAACTTAAAACCCAAAATTTAACGAAGAAAATTAAACGCCCCTTGACTCACTGTCTGTGTAGCTAACATTAGGAATTTTGTACTTAAGAATCACGGTCAGTTTTTACCGCCATATTAGGGGTTAAAGTATGAAATTGCCGTTTTATTGCAATAGGTTCTTTGAATTGACATAGAATCTTCATGGTTTGAGGTTTTCGAATGAAACTTTTTTCAAATGGTTTCTATGATGTTCTTTTTTTAAAAAATGTGAAACATTTGAATATCGACTTTCAATTGTTTTTGTTATTCAATTTAGACAAGAAAGATGGATACTGCGAAAATTCGAGTGATTTTTGAATACGAGTTCCGACGCGGAACTAACGCGGCAGAAACAGCCCGCAATATCAATGCTGCGTTTGGAGAGGGATCTACTAATGAACGCACCGTGCGATTTTGGTTTAAACGCTTTCGTGATGGAAATTTCGACTTAAAGAACGAGCCACGAGGAAGACCGCCCACACAGGTGAATAACGATGAATTAAGAGAGATACTGGATGCCGACCCTAGTCAAACTACCCAGGAATTAGCGGCATGGTTTAACGTTACCTTACCCACAATATTGACTCACTTGCGTCAAATCAATAAAATAAAAAAATACGAAAAATGGGTGCCTCATAATCACTCGAATTTTCGCAGTATCCATCTTTCTTGTCTAAATTGAATAACAAAAACAATTGAAAGCCGATATTCAAATGTTTCACATTTTTTAAAAAAAGAACATCATAGAAACCATTTGATAAAAGTTTCATTCGAAAACCTCAAACCATGAAGATTCTATGTCAATTCAAAGAACCTATTGCAATAAAACGGCAATTTCATACTTTAACCCCTATTATTGTGAAGCTGCGGCGATGTCTACAACAGTGAACTGTCAAATCAATCCATCTGACAGACTGATAGGAAAGTATACAAAATAAAAGTTATGATAAGCTACTTATCCGAAGTTATACTAGCAATACCACTCGCTAACGGTAAAGGGAAACACCGTTAGGAAACCTGAGTGTCTGAGCTATTTACATAACTCAGCGCTTGAAATCGCCAATCCGCGGTGGGCACGCGTGGTGATTAAGCCCATACTCTCTCTCTCTCTAAGAGAAGGCCTGTGCCCTATAGTGGGACGTATATAGTCTGCTTATGTAACTTATCCGAAACAGTGTTGCTTGTTATTGTCTTGAACCGAACCCAAGCCGAAATACTTAAACAGACAAGGGCATCACAAATACGAAAATCTTTGGGTTTAATCCCGTCGTCCACTTTGTGGACATGAATTGTAAAGTGATATTAAGCATTTACATAATGATAAAAACCGGCCAAGTGCGAGTCAGACTCGCGCACAAAGGGTTCCGTACCATTATCTATACACATTAGACACAAAGATCGACAAAAAACGACAAAAATCACGTTTGTTGTATGGGAGCCCACCTTAAATAATTATTTTATTTCAATTTAATTATTTATTTTTAAAGCGAATATAGAACAAGCGTCACCTGTGGCCGTTATTAATATCGAGTTAAAAAAGCGGCAAAAAATACGTTTGCTGTATGGGAGCCCCCCTTAAATATTCATTTTATTCAGTTTTTAGTAGGTATTCTGCATCTCTCTTCTGCAGGACCATCTTCGTCCTGCAGAAGAGAGCGATCAGATTCATATATAAGCTAGGCAATAGAGATTCGTTAAGAGATTTCTTTAAAGAAACTAACATCCTAACAGTTGCTAGTAAGTATATCTATGAAAATATTATGTACGTTAGGAAAAATATCAGTGACTTTAAAACTGTAGGTAGCCAACACAATGTAAATACTAGAAATAAACATAAACTTTCGTTCCAAAAATTTAAGCTAGCAAAGGTTAATACATCCTTTATGGGGCATTGTATACGTTTCTACAATAAGATCTCTGAGGATGTAATAAGCTTGCCAGAAACGCGGTTCAAAAAATGTGTGAAACACACTATGTGCCAAAACAGCTACTATAACATTAAAGATTATTTAGATGACAATGACGTCTGGAATTAAAGCCAGTTCAATGCATGAGTTTTAGAACATTTATATAAATCCTGTAAATTAAGGACTTGAAAAGACTAAGTTTGGAGTTTTTTTGTCCATTTTTTCTCCAAAATGATCTAGATTTTGAAATGGACACCACTTGTAACGTTCATTAAGTCGCAATTTCTGTGCTACTTTGAATAAAAAATTTTGATTTTGATTTTTGATTTTTATTTCAATATATAAACAAATATAAACAAATGTTTAATGAGCTGAACAAAAAGTAACAACATAAAGTAGGTAACTCTGAGCTCCAAACTAAATTAAATTGTATCTTGGGGCACAGTGGTCCATTCAGGGTGAACTTAAATATATCACAACATACATTTTTTTACAGTAATAAAATAAAATTTAAACATGCATACAGCAAACTAACATCTTTTCCAATTCCAACTTTGGTAATTTATTCACGATGTAGGGTATGTTGCTAAAAGAGTGGGTTTAGTAACCAACGAGTAGGCAAACTCGTAGCCAGAGAAGCGTGAGACTCGATTGCATGGTATGGAAATGCTCCGAGAGATCCCAGTAAATTGGTTATCCAATGAAAGAAGAAAGATTACCATAGACGCTGACGCAGACGCGATTTGCTGTTATAGCGGCAACAGAAATACATCATCTGTTAAAATTTCAACTGCCTAGCTATCACGGTTCATGAGATACAGCCTGGTGACAGACAGACAGACGATCGGACGGGCAGATAGACAGACGTAGAGTAAAGTCTTAGTAATAGGGTCCCGTTTGGCACCCTTCGGGTACGGAACCCTAAAAAGTAAGTAGTGCACACACAAATTACTATATTTGGGTAAGATGGGTTCTATACATTACACTTACCTACGTTCAATATTTCAGATTTCATTTAGTATTTGCTGATCATTAAACTGAATCGAAAATGTCCACCGGTGGATAACGGCAGTAAACCAAATTTATGCTATCCATTAAAGTTATTGAACCAGACCAATAATCAACTTGTTGCCTGGTTTTGATACCGCGAAAGTTAGTACTTGAAACAAATAAGCAACTCACATTGCCTTAGTAACATTCCTTTTCATGTTTTTAGTGAGACTGTAAGTACAGACTCACTGGTAAGCAGCCTATATACGTCCCACTGTAGGGCACAGGCCTTCTCTCAGGGAGAAGCCCTGAGGTATGTGAATAGCTCAGACACCCAGGTTTCCTCACGATGTGTTCCTTCACCGTTAGCGAGTGGTATTGCTACTATAACTTCACAACTGTACATAACTTAGAAAACAAAGTCATAGCATAACAAAGTACATGCCCGCACTGGGAATCGAACCTCGGTCTCTCGCTTCCGAGTCCAATGTTCTACCCACTAGGCTACCACCGCAGACTCACACTCAGACTCAATCAGTGCCTAAGTAGGTACTCAATAGGAGCATTCAATATTTCGATTAAAATTCAATAAAATTAACTTACCCTAATTTTTTCTTAAGTCCTATATAACATGAAAATCACGTTAGAAACGTGCTTATTCTAAAGCAAAAATGAGAAAGATGGAGACAGAACCCGACTGCCCTGTTGGCAGAGCTGGTTAGGTGAGCCCGAGGACTTGGGTTCGCGTCATGATCTCTGCATACTCTTTCACTCAGTCACTTCACTGACTCAACTCAACGGTTGCAATCGAGTTCTTCGCAACCTCCAAGATAATCTGTTTATCTTTCAGTTGAATGCGAACTTTGCTGGCTCCGGTGTTGCTGTGGAGGAGAAAATGGTATTTTTAAAGGGAATAATACTTTTTTTATTGGTAAAAAAAGGGTTATTTTAAAATATTTTGGACACCGTATTAAGTACAGAAAGAAACCGCATCAATGTAAAAAGATACCAAAAAGTACGTATTTAGAAATAAACGTGTTTTTCAATGCAGTTGCTCGTAAAGTTTTCTTTTTTGTGTAACAAAATTATGCGGAAACCGACTCTTTATTTCACGCGTGAAATAAAACAGTGCTGAAATCCTTTATTTCACGCGTGAAATGAAGAATTTTTTTTAAGTTTTTAACTCTGTGGTGCATGGTGCAAGTCATAAAATTGAAAAAATTACAAAGAAGCAAGGAGGTTTTGCTGTCCAAAAAAAAAAACAATTATTTATAAGTATGCGCCCTCTAGCAATAATTGAATGATGATAAACACCATAACAAGAATCTTGATTATCTCATTTAAAAATACGTGTTTTGTTTCCGCAAACAAAAATATTTTTCACTGTATGTATACTGTACCTTTGCCTCAAGAAAAAAAAAACTGTATGAAACGCGCGCTCTGTAAAGAAAGCTCGCCATTTTGTTGTAAATAGGCTTTGGTGAAATAAAATTACTTTATACTTATTTTTTGTTGTATTTCCTCGCAAAATGCATTGAAAAAATGTTGTAAGATACTTGAGCGTAAAAGGTTTTTATCCGAATGCATGCCAATGAAAACACTCGCTGCACTCGTTTTTTCAATTTGGCACTTATTCGTATAAAACCTTACTTTCCGCACGTGTATCTTTAATTTATCGAGCCTTAATTTGACCATGCAAAGAAAAATAAAAGATTAATACTCCCAACAAAATTTACTACGATCAAGTCCGAAGAATTCTGTCACATCTATTTCGCGTCCCTCGCCAATGAAACCCAAAACCACAGCGGTAACTCGGAGTGACAAATGCGGCACTGTAGAGCTTTTGTCCGCTGCTCAATTCGATTCCAAATATAAGTACCAAGATTCGCTGCGCTTTGCTGCTACGGGCTACGGTCAGTCTCTCAGTTAAAGAGAAAGAGAGGGGCGGATTAAGGAGCGAGTATGTCTAACTCTTTATTATATACTTACTGTAAACTACCATGACCACAGTGTTTCTCGGAGTGACGAAAGGGGCACTGTAGAACGTTGCCACTAAGCGCTGCAAGCAGTCTCAATAAAAGGAGGGAGAGATTGCTAGTGTGTGCGACGATTTATTACTTACTAGTTGTAAAGTTCGTGATAACATTGTTTCTCTGAATGACAAACGTGGCACTGTACAGCTTTCCTCCGCTGCACTTTGCCGTTGTGAGCTGTAAGCATTCTCCATCAGAGAAACAGAGAAGGAGGGAGCGAGTGCAAGTGTGTGTGTGACGATTTATTACTTCTATCTATCTAATCAGCCCATAAACAGAGCTCAGCGTTGGGCATAGGCCTCTTCTGTTTCACGCTAACCTTTGCCAGACTCGTCTAATGTTTCCCAGCTGCTTTCACAATGTCGTCGGCCCACCGGACTGGTGGTCTGTTCACCCACCGGTCGACCCGTTCTTGGCCAACAATTAGTGGCTGCCTTAGACCACCGGCCATCTTCCCGTGTAACTAAATGTCCTGCTCATCTCCATTTTAGCCTTATTCATGCTTTGATTTTTTGCCAAATACATTATAACTTACTCACTGTAAATGACCATGACAGCAGTGTTTCTCGGAGTGACAAACGAGGCGCTGTAAAGCTTTTCTCCGCTGCTCCTTGCCACTATGTTATCTCTCAATCAGAGAGAGGGAGAAATTGCGAGTGTGTGTGTGATGTTACCCACCCATTGTAAATCACAGTTACAACAGTGTTCCGCGGAGTGACAAACGCGGCACTGAGGAGCTTCTCTCCACTGATCTCTGCCGCTATGCGCTGCGAGCCGCGCGGCACGAACTTGGCGAAGTGACCTATCGCGTAGAACATCGGCTGCTTCCAGAACTCCTGCGATGGAAGCAATATCGTTATTGCGCTTCCCGTATAAGAAATAGATATAATACATTAAGAATATTCGTTATTGTACGTCTAAATCAAACCTTACAGAAAATAGAGTTCATTACCAAAAGTTTTAGCTATTAACTAATGTAATGTAATGAAAATTAACTATAATTTCTGTTAGGCAGCGAATAGGTTGTATAATTTTTTGTATTAATTGCTATAAAACGTGAAATAACATCCTGATCCAAATCTCGGACACCACGTGCTGTGATATCCACCATACATCACAAACCTCTGATAAAACTGGTATTCACGATACGGGTTCTCCTATTGTGGGTGCCGCTGGAAACCGTACCTCCTCTTAAGTTATGAGCAATAAACAAATTTTTACTTAATTTTCTTTAAAATGCACTGAGACCCAGACCGTTTTTACAATCAGTACGTTGGTGGATTTTATCAACAAAGCAGTAAAAAACACTTTTTTTGATTTTTTTTGTCAGTGTATTATACACGCCCAAAATAGGATAACCCGTCCTATAGTAACCAGGCAAAGACATCATAAACATGAAAATGCGGGTTGCACCCAGGCTGCAGCCATGCGTACAAAACAAGTAAGTACCTCTGTTTGGTATCAAGCGTGTTAAGGGCCAATTGAGTCTATGATAGAAGTAACTTCTAACCTGTTGGTCATCGGAGACTATGATGGGTGAGTCGACGAAATTGCCGGACCAGTTGGGCCCGCCCTGCGTGTTCAGGCACATGTTCCAGTCTATCCAACCACCCACCCCGTTTTTCACGTTCTGTTGCACGAATAATAAAAATATGTAATAATGCTGCGTATGCTGTAGGGAATATAGGCTTTCTCTCAGAGAGAGAGTGGGATTAATCACCAAGCGTTTTCACCGCAGAAGCAAGAATCGTAGCCAGTTTTATCAGCTTAAGCATAACCACTTAACAGCCTGTGGAACACACTCCAGAGTAGTTCGACCCGGCGCCTTCTTTCAGAGAAAAGAACCGGTCGGGCCACGCGCAATGTAGGGTTCCGTAGAAAGAGGGTTTTTTTATCTGCTTTACAGAACTAACAACTTCATCAGTAATTTCAAAGGATCTTGTACGAAATTTTACTTTTATAAGTTGGTTGTATATTACTCGTTAACCAGTAAAGCCTACTTGCCGAGATAGTTTTCTTTTTAAGTTCAATATATGTGCTACTACCCTGAATTTTTTCACGTTTCTACAAACAACCCACATGATGGGGTAGACGAGAAAAAAAATCATCCCCACTTTTCATGTTAGGGGAGGTACAGTAAAAAACTTTGTCGGCGTGATAAATATGTAACATACCAAATTACAGCTTTCTGGGACCACCGATCTTTGCGCTAGGCCGCGGACGGACAGTCATACATACGGACATGGCGAAACTATAAGGCTTCCTTGTCAGACTACAGAACCCTACAAAGGGATTAAATAAATAACTGTATATTCATCATCATCAACAGCAGCCATTTGTCGCCCACTGCAGGACATAGGCCTCCTTCCATAATCGCCACGCTTGGCAGGCGGGTTGGCGATCGCAGTATGCGGTCGGAATCTCAGGAAGACACTGCTGCCCGTCTCCTGGTAATTGATTTCCTTAGTCGCCTTCTACGACATCCACGGAAGGAAATGTAGTGACGCTATTCTTAATCCGACGCCACACGGAAATATATTGCACACCAGTAATCATATGTACGGAGCTGAAATCTGACAGTATAAATCTAACGGGCTGGCTGGCTTTAAGTTTACCCTATAAACTATAGCTTTAAACCCGTTGTAAAATGTGTATTATGAGCTATGTATGAGCAGCGCGAGTCCCATTTAGCACCTGCAAGTTCCAGGCCGACTTGCACCACTTCTTAAATGTTACTTAATTCCCTATTTAAATCGACTTTTGTATGAAGAATTTTAGTTAAAGTCGCCTTTAAGAAAGTGGCGCAGGGCGGTATAAACCTCTTTCTTCACCAGGAGTTTAAGCACTTCTATCCAAGTTTTTTCCCCGATTTTTTGGCTATATTACGTATTCTAGCACTGACGAAACCTTTGCGACGGAAAACAATCTTAGGTACATAACGTCAGTGAAGTTCTAAGAGTATGTTTAAATTATTTTTGACGTGTTATAACATTGTAATGCCATTCGATGAAGGTAATTCACACGCTTTCAATTGCCAAATCAGATCGAATCGAAGACAGAATACTTTTCCAAATATATACACGCTGAAATCAGAGTAGTTTGCTATCCGTGGTTATGTAATTTGTAATAAAAAATGCCATCTAATAAAAAAAAGAGTTGAGAAATCTGGTTACGAAAAATTCATGAACAATTAGCACCGCCTTCTATCAAAACAATGAACCGCGGACAGGCGGACCAGGTGGGTCGCGACGTCCACGCTCCGCTCCTCTAATCACCCAAAATTTATGCTATATACATTAAGGGTTGCTAAAGAATATTTTATAGTTTTACTAGCTGATTCGGCAAACGTTTTTTTTTTGCCATATTAATTAGCCTACGACCTATTCTCAGACCTACTAAATATACACAAAAAAACATAAAAATCGGTGAAGCCGTTTCGAAGGAGTTCGATAACAAACACTGTGATACGATTTTTTTTTTATATTAGAAGAAGATTACTCACCTAATTCTAGTTAATTCTCTAGTCAGACCTAAGATCGTAGTTTGTCCATTGTCCGTAGCAAACATTCATGATCATCATCATCAGCCACTTGATGCCCACTGCAGGACATAGGCCTCCCTCATGGTTTTCATAACCATGAAGGGTTTTGCCATAATCGCCACGCTTGGCAGGCGAGTTGGCGACCGCAGCATGCGGTCGAAATCTCAGTAAGACGCTGCTGCCCATCTCCTGGCAATTTATTTCCTTAGTCGCCTTCTACGACATCCACGGAAGGAAATGGAGTGACGCTATTGTTAATCCGGCACCACACGGAATGAAGTGGACTTTTTGACTAACACACTGTTAGACCATCACTGACAACGTGCAAGTGAGAATTCTAATGTAATGTTTGATGACCATGATCTGGATTTGTTTAATACTGAACCGGCTAATGTGAGGCGTGTAATTAGTCAGTTATATTTTGACCGATAGACAGTAAAATAAATAAATATTAATTTTAATTATTATGCGTATCATTTTACATTAAAAATATATATTTTAAGACCTTATAGAGCATCGCTCTCACCTCCATAATATCCACAATATATTCTCTTGCCCGGCGCCAGGAACCTAGTATAACTTTCTTCTCAAATGGTGAAGTTCCTGCGAAAAATTAATCTTATTTAACTACCCTAAAACACATATCGTTCTCTGAATGAGTTCAGAAAGACATTCCTTTGTGTTGTAGGTAATAACTAAGGTGGTGCAGTTATGTATATTAGCTATGTATAAAACTGTATTATCATCATCAGCCCTTTGACGTCCACTGCAGGACATAGGCCTCCCTCATGGTTTTCATAACCATGAGGGGTTTTGCCATAATCGCCACGCTTGCCAGGCGGGTTGGTGATTGCCGTATGCGGTTGTAATCTCAGGAAGACGTTGCTGCCCGTCTCCTGGTAATTTATTTCCTTAGTCGCCTTCTACGACATCC
This sequence comes from Yponomeuta evonymella, assembly GCA_963969515.1. Classification (NCBI taxonomy): domain Eukaryota; kingdom Metazoa; phylum Arthropoda; class Insecta; order Lepidoptera; family Yponomeutidae; genus Yponomeuta; species Yponomeuta evonymella. The sequence continues at coordinate 5,123,980 of OZ018363.1, forward strand.
GCGGGAGGAAATGGAGTGACGCTATTCTCAATCCGGCACCACACGGAACGTGTAAATCGGTGGTTAAAATGATCTAGTTTCTGTTGTTTTATCCGACAGGAGGGAATTGTGTTTGGCTTGTATGGATATGAATGTCCATCTGATTCTATAAGTGTTCCCTCATAACTCCGTTAATAATCGTCAGATTGTGACAAATAGTATTTCCCCCGCTATAATTGCGCGGGAAACATAGACTGTGATCATAAATCCATCAAATAAATTTTAATGTTGCTACTCATCACTAGATGACATTGCCATTACTAAAATAAAAGAGCACTAGGAAGACAAAATTTAAAATAAAAACTTAAATAAACAGCCCAAATGCTGAGCGTTAACTACTTAGCAGGAGGGAATCAAATTCAATGTTATGACTCGTGCGGTATTTAGGTTCGTCCCGACTGGGCCAGGTTTCATAAAACTACAAGTGGGCACTATGGCTGAGAGGCCATTAAAGGTAGGAAATCCCACCAGGCACACATATGGGACTGGGGCGAGGACGGAGCGATTTATGGAGTCCGCGTCCTCGCCCCATCGTATCGGTGTGGGCTATGTCCTATCCCTTCAGTATATTTTGTACGAAAGTGAATTGAAAGGACGCCGCGTTTTTGCCCCGTCCTGGTCTCATGTCCCACCTGTGTGTCCCGCGCCTCGCTTCATAAACATCCCCTATAATTACCTGTGCTAGCTTCTGTGCTCAATATGAGCATTTCGGGGTAGTGTTTGGTGACCGTGTCGAGCACTAAGGTTGGTGTTAAGAAGTTACTGTAGGAGTGGACGGCCACTCCGTCAATCCAGTTCAGGGTTTCGGGGTTCGCTGCGATTACCTGGTGGAACGAATTGAAAATCCTGATAAGTGACATCGTAATAATATATTAAGTACTTTTACATTACCCTAAAATGCACAATTCCTGAAATATTTCAATTAGAACTGGCGCCAAACGTTGATTAGAGTGATTATGAAAAAACCTTAGAAAAAAATTTAGTAATCAAAATATTTTTTCGGGGGTTATACAGATGACCAAATAATATGTTGCAAGTGTAATAATAAAAAACCTATTAGATTTTGTTTTTTCATGGAATTCTAAATATTTTTATAATAAGGGACTCATAAAAACATTATTTTACCTGCTAACGCTTTGGCGTTGCAATTTCTTGTAAATTGACGACTTTGACTAATGGCCTACGATGAAATATTTATTTATTTATTTATTAGACACAACCAACAGATGTTTTTTATTTTTTAACAGAAACTTTCGTAAGCACTACACATTATTAAGCTCTGCGAATCAGAGCGAAACCTGGTCGGACTCTTCCGACAAAAAACCAAGTAAGTGAATCCGGAATTAAGTTAATAATAAAATATTACAGAGAAGTTCTCTTCGTACGGCGTAGACTGCTACGCCGTATCGCGTAGCCCATAGCACTTGGTCTACGAGCTACGCAGTCCTTCCAACAAACCCCTATTTCAGCTGAGTCCCGAATTACATTAATTTAAAGCGACACGGAAATTAAATTATTTTGTAGTCGGATAAATTTTTATTGTAGGGAGTTTATTTTATTTCGGTGAAACAGTTTTTTCACTTTATGAAGTAGCATTATTTACGTTCCAATAATTATTCTTATAATGGTTTCCATAACTTTAAATGAGTCCCGTTCCGTATCACTGCCTCGTTGGACTAGCCGTTTAGGCGCTTAACTACCAAGGCAGAGGTTGTGGGTTCGATGCCTCAGTCTGGGTGTATATCCATGTTCGTGATGTCCTTGCCTGGTTACAACAGCACAGGGTATCCTAGTTTGGGACCAGGACAAGTGATTGTGTTGTGTGGAAGTTTTTTTTTTTTTTTTTTTTTTTATTATCACATCTGATTACCACTGGAGCTGCCGTACTTTTCTAAATATGGCCTCAGTCTCGGTGTATTTCCATGTGTGTGATACCCTTGCCTGGTTACCGTAGCACGGGTATGCTAGTTTGGGACCAGAACAAGTGATTGTGTTGTGTGGAAGTAATTATGATTATTTAGTTGCGTAGTGACGTACCCAATGGAACCAAATGAAGATAGTGAACCGGTGGTCGTCCACAGCCAGGATAAGAGTACTGTTGAAGCGGGAATTCCTTATCGTGGGGCCCAGATTAGCCACAATGAAGGTTGCCTGCAAAGGGATGAGATAATTTTGATTTCTTGCCCCTCATCAAAAAAATTCATTCATTCATCATCGGCCCACCGCTGCCCAATGCTGGGTATAGGCCTTTTCCCCCAAATGCCATCTCTCACGGTCCCTTGCCATCGTCATCCATGGACCCTCCGCCGACTCAACGACATCGTCCGACCATCGGGCCGCTGGTCTGCCCACTGACCTTTGCCTTGTTCTTGGCCGCCAGTCTGTGATTGCTTTGGCCCACCTGCCGTCTTCCCGCCTCGTCTGTCTTGGCAAACGTTTTTTTTGCCATGTTAATTAGCCTACGACCTACTTTCAGACCTACCAAATACACACAAAAAATTCATAAAAATCGGTGAAGTTCCGGAGGAGCTCGATTACAAACATTGTGACACGAGATTTTTATATATTAGTGATGCATTAGTCCGCTATTATTCAGTACCTAATTCAGTACCTAAATAGGTACCCACTCAAATGTGAATCATTTGTTTGAAGTAGCGGGCAGGTGTATTTCAGGCATTACGGGACTATAAGCCTCAGTTTCTGAAAAAGTGTTCAAATATAACAAGATATTAATCTAAGATTAATTCAAAATACCGGCACGTGATTGGCTGAAATTTGCTTGACGTGAGATTAACATGAGATTAAAATTTGATCGCTCTTCTAGAAACCGAGCGTAAGGCAGACGGACTGGAGGCTCTTTATCGACCCCTTAGATATCGTTATAACATTCGATTGCTTACCATCCCGTGAGGGTCAAAGCCTAGCGAATTGAAGCGAGCCACCGGTATGACCCCGATCGTAGGTTCGTTTGTTGTTGTAATGCCCCAGATAGGAATTCCCTCTTCGTTGTACTTCTCAATAAATCTGAAAAACAAGCAATGGATCGTAGGCATAATATTGATAGAAGAAGTGCGATAGAAATGGCCAGATAAAATAATTGGACAAAACCCAAAACACTGGGGCGGTTTGATCACCCTCACTCAAATAAGAAGAAGAATATATTGGTAACCAGTTAGCTACCTTATTTATTTCAACATGATCCTAATATCCTTATTTTCCTGATAATCTTTAGTAGAGCTGACGAATCCAGTTACGATGGTTTGTTAACAAGTCCAGCCTAATTTCCTTATTTTCCCAATAAATTTTGGTAAGGCTGAGGAATCCAGTCATGATGAAAATCTGTTTACGAAACCAGCCTTCCATGAGATTGTGATGAATATTAAAACTTATTATTGTGAAAGAAATAGGATTCTTACCTTGCCACGATCGCCCATTTCAGAATCCTTCTTTTCAAAATAATTTCTCTGTGCAACCATAAAAGTTTGAAATGGTATACCCCTACTAATACGTACTTGAGATAGTAATCGGCATAAGTCTGATAGTACTCTTTCTTAAGCCTGCTGACCCCGTACCAGTGGTTGTTAGTCTTCATCCAGGTTGGAGGCGACCACACGGAGCCCAGCACCCACACATCGGTTCTAGAAGCCTGCATCGCCGCTTTGATCATGGGGATCTGTTGAGGCAATATATAGCCTGAGAGTATGTGCTTATAAGGTGTGTGATAATAAGTTGGTAGATTAAATAATAATAATTTATTACGTTTCAGAAAATCGTTATAATTGCGAATTGAGTATTTTATACAGAAAAAATACAAAAATAAACTTAATCTTGGACAATGGTCTAACTCGTGCAACTCAACTCGGCGCCTCGCGCGATTGGATCTTCTTTGTGAGAGATGCCTATTTAATTTGCGCGGGTTATATCATTGAAATACTGCTCTGTACTGACATAACTTAAAAGACTACCAAATGGAAGCCAATAACATACATTGTCGTACTTATACAATTTTATTGAAAAACTATGTGTATATTAGAGTCTAGGGGCTGGAAGAAAGTTACCAATTAACTTCTGGCTTTCTTTCTTCAAAGGAAATCTACATTAACCTTTACCCTAAATCCTACCTTATAATGATAGTCTTCGTAAGCCAACGAGAAATTGCTGAGTTTCGCATCGTTTTCGGGCAGCTCGTTGTACGCGTACGGGTGGGTCGAGAAGTCACATCCACCGATCGGCACGCGGATGAAGCTGTACCCGATACCGGACTCGCCGAAGTATGTACTGCAAAAGGAAACATTTTGATTTGAAAATTCTTTATTACACAAAAAATAAATCTGCACAAAGGCGAGCTTTACACTAAAAAGTATTTTCTTCCAGCTAACCCTAGGTGATGTGGATTGTCAACCGAAATCAACCGACGGGGCCTGGCGTATATGTCGCAGTAAAGTAGTTAAATCAGAGAGTTAATCGAATCTCTAGACAGTTAATTAAAGGTCGATATTCAATCAAGTCGCTAAAGTTCCGTCAGACAAGTGAGTGAACGAAACGTTTAACGAGTTTCCTAAACGTTCCTAGGCAACAAGACGCATTTCAACTTTGGTAGGGTGACCAAGATATTTGATTAGAAAAAAATGGATAGTAAAAAAGACATTGCTTGTTTTATATTTATTTATAAGGCGTAATGCCCTCTTAGGTGGTGTGGATCTTTATCGATCTGACAAAGGCCACCTTTGCACGGCATGTTCTACCCAACCGAAATTGAAGAACATAACTTGCTAAACTGGCCTTTATCAGATCGATGTAGCGTCACGTCCATCTTAGGCGTCGTCATGCGCACTTACTTGGTAAGAATTTAGCTTTTGAAGGAGACCAAGATATTTCATTATTTAGGAAAATGAATAGCCAATAAAAGATTTTTTTTTGTTTTATGTTTCTTTAATTAGAAAAAATAAAACCTGCTCTGCTGCAGATACTTGGTACATTTGTTTGGTTCGTTTTAGCACCCGACTGATCAATTAGTTGATTTATTATCTTTCATCCACATTCGCAGCATGTTTTCCACATCCTGGTTACTTCTCTCTACACTCCCTTGCGTTTGAGGTCTTCTTGGGCTCCCGTGTATAATTTTCAGTTCAGGCCACATTGCAGTCAGTTCTTCTATGATCTCACGTTTGACCCACAAACCTACCTTGATGTCGCTCATCATCTTCCAAAATGTTTTCGTAAAATTTTTCTTTGAAGGAACGTATCGAGTCTTCTAAAGCCATGTTTGCAACAAGAATTCACTACAAAAACAAGACTCTTCTTCTTAATTTTGCTAAGTAACCATATTTACAATAAAACAAAACACGGAATTTCCAAGCTCTCAGTTCTTCACGCTCACTCCGAAATAACAATAACAAATGAAATAATCATGGCGGAGTCGATAATATGTTTACAATTTCACCAAAGACCACAATTTGAAACAAAAAACCACTCACACAACAAACCAACGTTGCACAACGTTTGCCAAAAGAAAGACTCTAAAAGTAATCAGCTGTTGTCGTGACCGCCATCTTGTTTTACATTATTAATCAACACGCTGGCTTTCGGTCAGATAGATAGTTAAACGTTTTCGACGCTGCTTTATTTAAATCAAAATGCTAGCGACTTGATTGAATATCGATCTTTAATTAACTGTCTAGAGATTCAATTAACTCTCTGATTTAACTATTTTACTGCGACATATATACAGCGGTAACGCTTTCCACAAGCGCATTGCTATCACAGTAAAGGAATCCAAACAGAATCCCTTACCATGCGAGGGGATATCGAGAGGAAAGTTTTTGGATGGGCGCTGAAGGCGAACATCCAATCTATTGTGTATTTGTGGCGATGAAGGTTTCCATACCTCGACTTCTAATGAGCCTATTTTGCTTAAATAGGAAAGATTAATTTATTCTTGCTATCCCAGCTCTTTCAGAAACGCCAGCAGTTTCGGGATGTCGCCGAAGGCCTCCTGAAGTGATCTCGGGTTTCCGAAGAGAGTCGCCCGTTGTCTGGCCACACCCACGCACTCCACCAGCACATCTAATCTATCACGCTTCATTTTTCCACGGCTGTAAGCCTTCCTAGGACCGTTTACCGCAGCACACTAAGGTACCATGGCCGTCAGTTAGTGTGCCTCAAGAAAAAGCACATTTTTGTCAATGACGGCAATATTTGAATCTTGTACTAGGTTTTAAAATAGATTATACTAAGTATTACTGAAATTTTCGGGTGACACTTATTTGTAAGACAGATTTTTTTTATCAGTTGTGCTTGTTAACCCCTTTTTATCGCATTACCTGGTCGGACGCTTCCGACAAAAACCAAGTAAGTTTACGCGGAGTTAAGTTAATAACCCATTTATAGATGTAAAAGACTGACCCTTTTAGAACTGTGCGGAAATCCTTCTTATAATCGAGTCAAGGCGTTTTGATGAAATTGAAAGAAAGAAAGAAAGAAATAAAAAAAGAGGAATAAGCGGCCTATATACGTCCCACTGTAGGTAGGGCACAGGCCTTCTCTCAGAGAGGGAGTAAAGAAGACATTTATTAAAATTGTCACAGAAACACAAAGTAAACACGAAGGTACACAAACAAAATACAAGGACGTCAACAAAACAAAAATAAAACAATCGTGAAGAGAACATGTGACTCGTATAGAGTCGAAGGCAGCCGGGTACCACAGACCCGGATTGGACCCACAGACGAGCCAGGACATGGTCCGTAGGCAATCAAACTATGATATTTTCATCCAAAACCTGCGTGAATTAAGAATTAAGGCACTTACTCAATAAGTTTCTGCTGCAGGGTTTCAGACATGTTCTTCCAATTGATGCCGGCGGCATCGGTGACGGAACCACCAAACCCTTTCATGATCTGGTACGTGTGGTTCGTATCCAGCTCGATGCTGGTGTCAAAAGAGGCTGGAAGACGAGGGGATAAGATAAATCTTTGATAAAATAAGATGAGATAAGAAGATAAAATATTGTTTATTGTAAACCTGATAATAATAATTACAGAAACAGCTGTTACAAAAGAAAAGGTACAATTGGCGGCCTTTTGCTAATTGCGATTTCTTCCCGCCAACCTCATATTCTTTCATCTGAACTGAATGTTTCGAAAAAGTTGTGTGACTTTAGAAAGTAGTTTTATCAATATTTTTAAATGATTTAAAATATTATTTCGTTTTTATGCCTGAGCGACAAACTTTACAAAGGAAGAAATTTTCCGGGCTGAAGCCGGATTCAAACGTACGCCCCTAAGCCCTGTCACATTAGCATTACATTTGGACACTCAGTAGCAAAATGAATTGTCTGACGAGGAAACACTACACGCTGGCTTTGTTACTTCGAACACGCAGGAAACGAAAGCAGATACAAGTCAACGACAAATCTGGGATCATTTATTATCAAGTAATCGGCTGGGAGAGAGCGAATACTATGTACCCCGTATCACGGGACGATTTTGAATTTTAGTTTGTATCCATTGAATCAGCGACAATTGAACCTCTAAACGATGCTACGTCCGCTTACATACGTATCTTTCATAAGTCTCAAATGGGGCGGGGCGGACTGTCGAACGCGACTGTACAGAATGGTGTCGAGGGTTGTAATCGTGGCGAAATCGCCGCGACGGCGCAGCGTCACGGCGGTGACGTCGCGGCGATTGCGCGGCGAGCTCGCTGCGCAATCGCATCGCTTTCAAATCGCTCGCAAATCGCTAGAGTGTGATAGGGCTGCATAGCTTGCATCTGGGACAGTATGCCAGAGGTGCGGATATGAATAATGCTTCGGGTTCACATGGAAAGAAAAATTCTGGGTGACAGACGTAGGCGTAGTATACGTCTGTCACGGTATGCTAGTGACGCAGGTTTCAGTTCCGTTTCGGCCAGGATTTTTTCTGACCATACCTTAAAACAAACAAAATGTTTGTTTTTTAAAAACAAACTCTTGAACCCGTTGGTAATACTGGCAATAGCACCTAACCCGGCAAAGTAACCCGTTATTATTGTCATGTAGAGCTAGATGGATAGAATATTATATGCATATTAGGTGTTACAGGATATGCAATGCAAACTTACTCTTCTCATCCAATTTGTCTTGAGTACCAACGGTTTTAAAGAATCGCTTTCCGCCCTGGAAACCAAGTGAATATATATATATATTTAATATATTTAAATAAATGTCTTCTTTCTTTATTCTTTGGAAACAAAGTATGGAAAGCGCAGGAAACAGTGATAAAAATTTATTTCTCGGTGACAACATCCATTGTTATATATGCAATAAGCTATGGATGGGAATATTCCTGACAAATAATTTGAACAAATGATTTTAACCAATGATGATCATGACAAATGATGGATGTAATATATTATGATTTTTCGAACTTTGGTTTAGTCAAATTAGAAAATAAGCTCTTGAAATTTGATTTTGTGATGGACGCGCCATCACAAACTCATCCCAACTGTACGGACTTTTGTTCAAGTTATCTGTCGAGTATTATAACACTAGAGGTATAGACCAGCTTTGCTAAGGCGCGTATAATATTTATATTCTATCTTCCCTTCGTGAATCTCATTCCAATATGTATCTATTATTTAGGTAAAACCATTTTTTTATTATTGTTAGGTTAAGTTTAAGTGGGTTCTGCAGTGATGCTGCAGCCAACATGCATACCAGTTTTGTTATGGCGTTTATAATATTCATGTTTTATTTTTATTTTGTGAATCTCTTTACATATATTCGTCTATAACGGGGGCCGCCGTAGATTTGTACAAATGGCCTCAGTCTGGATGTATTTCCATGTTTGTGATGTCCTTGCCTGGTAGGTATCCTAGTTTCAGACCAGGACATGTGATTGTGTTGTGTGGAAGTTATTTATTTAAGTATGCATTGCTCGGGTAAAAGCATTTTTTATTCATTGTGCCCGTGTGCCGCAGTGCTGCCTTAGCAATACGAATGTCCTACTAATTTACCAGCAACGAACAACTTACCGCGGAAGACTCGTAGGCCACGAAGCCGCCCGCCACCGGCTCCTGCCGCACCAGGTCATCGCAGTAGGTCGCGTTGCACACGCAGACTACAGACTCGCCCTCCACCTGTCGAGGGGCGCACGGCCTCTCTTGGGGAGAGAGAGATAGACAGAAAGGTAGATAAAACACATCTTACGTCAGACGCCCAAAAGTGTAATTTGCATTTTGGCAACTGTATATTATTAAGATACTAACTATAGGCGGGTAAAGCACGCCCAAGGCAGAGGCCAAACCGGCGTGCGTGAATCCAACGATTAATGAAAGTTGATGAAACGAAACAAATCTGTCAGAATTGTGGCAAGTGGCAGACCCTGGTCTCTGCCTACCCCTTCAGGATAGAGGAATGAGGTTATGTTATAATAAAAACTGAATTTGCACGGACACTTACTTGTTTATTTTTCATATAGAGTAAATATCCGTGCAATATCAGTTTTTATTATGTCTAGTGCTCGTGTTTAATCTTAGAAAATACTACTTACTCGTATGTTATATTGTTATGTTACTAGCTATAGGTCCTTAATTATTTCTAGAAGTTGTGTTTATTTGTAATTAGTTGTGTTAATACCATATCTGCCTCTGTTCTATGCTCTCTTTCTAGCATGTAAACATATCGCAACTGTTAATAAACCTAATAAAAAGATAAAACTAAAAAAAAACTTGCTGGAAATTCCTAACTTACGTACTGGTACAATCGCGACACTACAGGGCACAGGCCTTCTCTCAGAGCGTGAGTATGGGCTTAATCACCACGCGTGAACACCGCGGATTGGCGATTTCAAGCGCTGAGGTATGTAAATAGCTCAGACACTCAGGTTTACTCACGATGGTTTCCTTCACAGTTAGCGAGTGGTATTGCTACTATAACTTCACAAATGTACCCAACTTACAACACAAATTCACTGGTACATGCCCGCACTGGGAATCGAATTTGGGCCTCTCGCTTCCCCACTAGGCTACCACCGCTTGGTACTAAGCTACCACCGCTTGGTTATTTAGCGTACCTACATTCACCATAATGAAACTTTACCGAGTAAATCTCTTGTTTGTAAATATTTAGTTCCTTCAGCAGCGAATTTCCGAGCCGTTTGTATTCCTTACAACTCTACGTGTTTCGTTTTTCCTGTTTATTTTTCGGGGAATGTTGTTGTTGAATTCTTGAGTGATATTCTCTGCGTTTGTATGATATGTTCCAATATTTTGTAGATGGCACTGTAGACAGCCGAGCAACTATTCCTATTTGTTTTGCCATAACAGTGGGCTGAAACTACAATATATCATCACCATCATCATTCAACCACAAAAGGCCCACTGCTGGACATAGGCCTCCTCCATGGATTTCCAAAAAGACCGGTTGGAAGAGGCCTGCATCCAGCGCCTTCCTGCCACTTGGATGAGGTTATCTGTCCATCTTGTGGCTGGTCGTCCTACGCTGCGCTTCTATGGGTATGGCAAATACCCTCATGGCAGTAAACCAGGAAACCAGTCCCCCAGTCCCCGGCAGCTCCGCTATTCCTGGCTACGGTAGCGGCCACGGTAACGGCGGAGCAAGGGGTGCTAAGAATCTCCGACAACATATAACCCACCGGGGATACCGCCGTTTAGCCAAAGTATTTTTCGCCAAATTTTACTTCCCAATAAACTTATGGCATCAGTTTCATTTCCCAAATGAAACTTTAGCAAGTTTTCATTTCGCATTTTATTCATTTGGTCAAATTATCATTTCGCATAATTTTACTGCGTCAAGTTTTTAAGACAAACGTTTATTATGCTAACGTTTTATTTTGGCAAGTGTTATATAGCAAATAATTGTTTGATTAAATTTATATTTCGCATTTTGTTCATGTGGTTAAATACTATTAGGCATAAATACAAGTAATTTAAAAATTTAAGCTTAAGATACATTTATTTGTAGTATTATATTCTGATTTAAAAAAAAACTTACGAAAGCAATTTGGTGTAAAAAGTGTGTTTAAAATTTGGTTGTTAGGTCAGTACACATAAGCAAAAATAGGTTCGAAGTTGGGGGGTTAGTTCTTTTTTTTTATATAAAAGCGAAAAAAAATATTTCACTAAAAAATTTAGTTTTGAGTCAAACAAAAAAATTTTTGTTCTAGTTTACATTTCGCATTTTATTCATTTGGTCAAATTATACTTTTGACTGAATAATGCTTGGTAAAATGAATTTTGACCAAGTATTTATTTGGTAAACAATAACTTGCCATAATAACTTTTGCTAACTGTTTATTTGCTTTAAGTTGTTTTGAGAAATGTTTTTTTGCCAAGTGATAATTTGCGAAAAATAGTTTGGGAAGTAATACTTTGGGAAACGATTTTTGGCAATACATTAGTAAACCAACCCACCGACGATAACGAATAACGATCCCGTACATAATAAGAGTACATTTCAATGGTATTTCCTATATTAGGGACGATTTTTTTTTCGTCCGTCATCCGTCGTTAGACTGATCGTTTAAAAATGTTGTGGATGTAGGAAAACCATTTCGCGATTCAGGGATCCGTTCACAAAATAAACGGCCAATCGTTCTTTCGGACATGTTTTTCGAACATTTTTGAAAATCACGTAGCAGCCACGAAATACACTCCCGGTTTCTCGTACACTAACAAGCTGTTAATCTACTGTTATAAGCCGTCAGTGGTTTTTTTTTTTCGTCAATTGGCAGCTGTTAACAGCAGATTAACAGCGTGTTAGTGTACGAGAAACTGGGGGACAGTCACTTAAACGCGTCACCGTTGTTGAGCTCAATGTTGAATTCGATTTCTTAGGCTACATTATCTGAGACATTCGAGTCTAGGCCAATATGTGTTATTTTAATCGAGTAGTAGGTTCGTACTAAAATCGAAACACTCACCAGCGTAACTCGAGGAGATCACAGCTAAAACTAACAACAAAATCATATTGGCTAGTCAAAATCTGTTAGAAGAGACTTAATTAATAGATTCGCCGAAGCCTACTTGTACCTACTAATCGGCTACACAGCGTACATCGAATTGTCATACTTATGAATTGTAGTTTTATAAAACGCAGGTCACGTACGAAAATTAATCTTACTAAGGAAAATGTCCGTGCATAAATTTTCTACAACTTTCTAATAGAAGAGGCCTAACACGGCTTCGGTGTTTCGAAGAGCTAACATCTGTATTCCATGACGAAGCTCCATGTTTGCGGACTATTAAACGTATTTAGATTACTAGACAAAACTCGTGAAGGATCGTTGCGAGACCATCAATTCTCAAAGGTTCTCATGTCTTAAATTAAGAGATAGAGCTCTTATCAGGCATCTCAAGGACAACCATTCAAAGGACCTTGCATTAGGCGCTTGGTGTGGGATCCCGCATTTGCTTTTCAGTGACCATTAGGCGGCCGGCGTCGGATGGTGTAAGAAAACCCTTCAAAGGGTCAACTGAGGGGAGTCAAATGACTACAATACAACCAGTGGTGACTGGTGACGAATCTTGGATCTACGTCCATGATCCTGATTCCAAATAACAATCCACAACATTTAAATTTCTTAGGTACATTAACTATTTATTTTGCAAAATACATAGACTCAGGTACTTCTAATGCAACATTAAACAAATAGACAACAAAAAACTTACCAGCGTAAGTCGTGGTGGTCACGGCTAAAACTAATAACAAAAGCATTTCGCAGAATTTATCTGTCAACAGAACAGATTCGCAGAGGCCAAGGTCAGCCGGCCACGATAGGCCCTCGCGACAGAATGATCCCAGCCACTGGATGTGGATCACTTTTTATTGCATTTGTGTGGCTCGTGGTGACCTTTGCTTCCAAATAAATTATTTCAAATCAGAGGTCTCTAAGGTACAGTTGTTGGTTACATATGACATGTATAACGGGTGTTAGTTCACTACCGCTCTTCCCGTTGACTAAGCCCGGGTATTCTCTGCATTACTTCGAATATTTTTTCTAAAGGAACCATGCCTGAGCTATTAAGGTTCATAGCCGAAATTTTACTTTGCATAATTTTTCATTATGTTGCTGTCTGTCCTTGAAGAAAACCAATTTGAAGTTTTAAATGCAGAACACTACGTGCCATAAAAATGCTAAAAGTTACGCGTCCATTGCGTGCTAATGTGTATTTTTAATAAAGCAAATGTAGGTATCTAAATAAATAAAGTAAATATAGTATTTGAAATAATTAAAATAAAATAATATAAATAAGCATCTGTTGCGGTGTAGCTTTCAGGCAAGAAAAACATCCTTGCTTTCAGGTCGGCCAGGCATTCGTATTTGAGCACCCTGTATAAAAATCATTCACTTTATTAATATCGCATGATACAACAACGGCATGTTAGTTCGTATCTTATTAACTTTGAGTAAATAAACTTATCTAGGCCCACAGAGAGCGCCAGACCAAGTTCTCGGCCGCACTGTGCATATTTTTATTTACACGAACTGGTCAAAAAGGCTTTCCTTTTAAACCCCTTTTTATCTTCGGAGCCAGTTAGTGTTCAGTGGTGTAGCTACATAATATAAAATACATAATTTGAGATCCTACATTATGATGTATTCAGAAATTCAGAAAAAAACGTGCACCATACAACATCAACTAGCTTTTGCCTGTGACTTTGTCCGCATGGAATGAGTACTTTCCGGAATGAAAAGTATCCTATGTTCTTCCCCGGGTCTCAAACTACCTCCATATCAAATTTCATCTAAATCCGTTCAGCCATTATTGCCTGATTGAGTAACAAACATCCAAACATCTTCACAAGCTTTCACATTTATAATATTAAACAGGATTGTCGTTAGAAAAGTAAAAAGCGAAAGTTTTATTTTTGCTAGGCTAGAAACTTGGCAGAGTTACTATTGTATTGGAAGACAGAGGTCTCGTCATATTTGCTTCTTTTAAGCTTGACGAGCTCCGAGCGTTCCCATGACCGTTCTCTTGGTTTGGTGTTTCGCGTCTCTGTCCGACACGAGTTCCGAAGTGGCAGTGGTCTGGTCTTATCTGCCGAAGATACCAACCAACTTGCTGGCCCTATATACGTACGTCTTGCATAATTTAGAGAGAAAGAATTTAGAGAAGACACTTGTTGTGTTAATGACTTTTGTTAATTTTATTTCTATTGATATTTAAATTTTCTCTGACATCTTAGATTATTGTATAATTGTGTTAATACTTATGACATTTAAATATTTCGTTTTAATGCATCAATGTCTCTATTGACAGTTCAAGAATAGTAAGAATAGCGTCACTTCATTTCCTTCCGTGGATGCCGTAGAAGGCAACTAAGGAAATCAATTACCTACCAGGAGACGGGCAGCAGCGTCTTCCTGAGATTCCAACCGCATACTGCGATCGCCAACCCGCCTGCCAAGCGTAGCGATTATGGCAAAACCCCTCATTGTTATGAAAACCATGAGGGAGGCCTATGTCCTGCAGTGGGTGTCAAATGGCTGATGATGATGATGATGATGATGATGATGATCTATTGACAAAATGAATTGTTATAATAAAACCTAAGACAACTTTAAGGCGCTCTCTCGTAACAAAATTTGTACGTCTACAATGGCAAAGCATGCAGGACAAATATTCGACTACGTACCATCTTCTTCAAAACTCATGTTTAACAAATATTAGTAGTCACTTACTTCCCTGAATGCCGGGGTGTATGGAAATCATTACAGCAAATTTGAAAAAAAGAACTGTCATACTCATACTGCAAGAAGAATATTTTTTTTCTCGGTATCGATTATTTACTCGAATCGGAATCGAGACAATTTATATTAGAATTTATGAAGATTTTATTTTAAATATCGAACTATTTGTTTCGCAGGTTCATCGTATGTTAATTGAAATCGATTTAAAAATCAAACTGGCCAGCACAATTTGACGCGCTTGCGTGCCATAAAATCGTGAAGAGTAAAAAAGTCAGTCGACTAGCTAGGCGCGAAAGTAAATTTTTTTCGTGTTTTGGAGTTCTTTCTCAAAAGTCCTGCTTTCTTGTTTTTTTACTTACCTCACAATCGATATGTAAAGCAGAGTGTTTACCTCGGGTGTAAGCATCAATTGCATACTCGGGCTAATTGGCGCCCGAGAGCAGCGAGTAAACACCTCGTATGCAATTGATGTCATACAGCCCTTGGTTAACAATCTACTATTATATGACGCGCACCAAATCCCGAACGATTCCAATCGTCCAATTGTCAAATTTTATACTAAATGCTATCGCAAACGTCAGGATTCCGACAGGATCTGGTGCGCATAATTAGGCCTCTGAGGCAGATTGCTGACACGGTTAGATGACGATGGTCGAGAACGGAAAGAAGTGACGTGCCTTGGGGGAGGCCTGTATCCAGAAGTGGACGAATACGGACTAATTGATTGATGTTTGATTTGCGACGAGAGGTTGGCCTGTTTTTTCACATTTATGTTTCGGTGGGATGAATATATTCTCTAAGTACTGACGAATAACATTGTTTACTTATGCTTTTATCTTGAACTTTTATCTTATCGCAGTACCGCGAACTAATGCTACTTCCGTTGCATTGATTTATCTAGGTAAGTACCTACTGAAATCACAAAGCAGATACATGTGGTGCATAATATTTAACTTTGCCATCATACACCTTCATTTTATTATCACAAATGTCCGCAGTCTGGTCTCAGTGGCGTAGCGTGGATGTCAGCCGCCCGGGGTGGAAATAGTTATTTGTTATGCAAGGCTGCAAAGTTAATTTTTGGCGCGAGTACCTTGTATTGAAACCTGAGCAAGCGAAGGATTCTAGGATTGAGCCACGAGCGAAGCGAGTGGTTCAAATATAGAATCCTGAGCGTAGCGAGGGTTTCAAAGGTACGAGACGCTAAATAACTTTGCTGCCGAGCGCAACACACAACTTTTCACCTCACTAAAGCGAGGAAAATGTTAGGTGCAAGAAGAACAGTTTTAATAAATATTAAATTACTGTTAATTTATATCTTCGTCGCTGCTAGCTTCGCTCATATTTTATGATTTTTTCGATTTTATCAAAAAACAAACCAAAATAATGGAAGTAAAGTGAATTCAATAAAGAGAAGAAAATTTTAAAGTTTTTTTTTTAAATCAAATTTTCTTGCCGGCCAGTGTGATTCTTTAAATGAGGCTGGCGCATGAAATGAAATAAGTATTTGGATTTCAATCATCAATGGACTGGCTGCAGAGAATATAAACTATTACGAAACCAATGAGGTTCTATATATATGTAATTTATTGTACGAAACCTTTATTGAATAAAAATATTCGAATTTTAAAAACACTTTCCACGCTAGCGGATAAAGTGCGATTTTCCAAGCAGATTTCGAATGAAAAACAGAGCTTTTACGAGCTAGTGAGGTGAAATTGTTATTTGTTATACAAGAGTGCAAAGTTTCTTTTTAACCGGGTGCTCAATTTTGATGACAGAGCAAGCGAAGGATTTTAAAATTGAATCACGAGCGCAGCGAGTGATTAAAAAATTTGAATCCTGAGCGTTAGCGAGGGAATCAAAAGAGCATGAGGTGAAAAATCTTTGCACTCGAGTGCAACACGTAACTTTTCATCCCACCTCAGCGAGGAAATGACTCAATGCAAAAAACACAAAGGAGGTTCTGAATCTGAGTTTATAACAAATTTAAAAAAGTAGTATGGTAAATTCGGCACCATGGAGGTAGAAGTAAATAGGTTTAATGATGTTTTGAATTTACGAACTTAGTGCACTCGATGTTCTAAATTCAATTTACTTTATCCTCTAGCAGATAAAAACGGCTTTTGCACTCAGATATCGAAGAACAAAAATACTCTTTCATGAAAAAAAATTTGCCGCCCTCTTATTATTCCAGCCAGACCAAATATTAATTCCAGTTTGAATTAATACATCATTACAAAAGCAGCTATATCAAAAGTTCTCATTGATACCACATGTGCGTTGCTTTTAATCCGAGGTCAAAGGTCAATTTTTTTCGTTTTTTGTGTACGTCTCTGAAACGGTGAGAGCTAGCCGAACAATGGATGCAAGTATGTTTGTAGATCATAAAAGTCTATACAAAAAAGGTATCGACACTTTTTTCCTTACGAAGCACCGTTCTCGAAGCGTAAATTATCCTGGAAGAAATTACTAGTTACATATAAAATAAATAAAATGGTTTTAGAATTTTGTTCCTCCATTTTCTATTACAGAAGACAATAAAGAGGTTTTTCTGTACCAAAAAAGCAACGGAGCAATGAGGTTTGGTTGTGTAGGTACAGAGTTTGAATTTTTTTTTTGTGTGCTGAAAGGCACAGGGTTTTCTGTTCCGATAATATTTACTGTATTCTACCTCTGGCCAAATTGATTTCGACAGAAGTATATAAAAGTAATAATAATATAATGACTTCCACACAATACCGGGCAAGTAAGACAGTGACCAGGCAAGGACGTCATAAAAATACGCCCAGACTTAGGCCATTTGCACAAATGTACGGCGGTCCCCAGTGGGAATCGAACCCACGCCCTCTGTTTTGATAGCTAAGCGCCTTAACGGCTAGACCAACGAGGCAGCTTTGCACATATCCATTGTAAATTCTAGCGAGCTTGGTTTTAGTTGCAGCTTGCCTGAAAGAGTCGTCCTCACCTACTGTCTCAGTTTATCCAACAAGCTCTCTTTAGCAAGCAAATGGGATTATCGTCCTACTTTTAGATCAATCGCAACAGAGTGTGCATGTCAATCTGAGTGTGTTTACATTTCGATTATTCCACGACTCGAAACAAAGGTTCTCATAAAATATTTAATAAAGTCTACAACTATAACTCATATGTTACATAGTTATTTTCTGAGTTAACAAGGAACGCTTATACGCCATGTCCATCCGTCTGACTGTCGGTGTATCTATCCGCAGCTTAGCTCTGAGACGATTTCAAGAATCTGGCATACAGGGAAAAAGGGATAAAATCTTTGTAAAAAATATGTTGAGGGTACCTCCCCTACACCTAAAATAGGGATGAAAATTGTATTCCTTGTTTGCCCCATAGTGTGGAATATGGTTGAATTGGTCATAGGAAAATATTGTCGGTGTAAGACAACCATTTTTCGAGGACCTTTCGAATACACGACCAGTTGCCACTGTTAGAATCGTCACTAGAAAGCCGCTTATGCTCAAGCCTTAAGTCTAGACAATAGTTGTTTTCCTGTTTTGATGCTACACAAAAGTCTATGAACCAATTAAGACACAAAACACATTGCTTTCAAACATTTATTGTCACTAAGTATATTATAGCGTTCACACTTACTCAATAAAAGCATTCAATATCTTTAAAGTTGTGCAACTGTAATGAGAAATAGACGTGATGAAAGTAAATTACGTCTTCATCGCGCAAAAACAGCCTTAGTGGGCAAAAGCATTGTATGTATGGCTCCTATAATAAAATATATAATAAAATTCCGACCATATACAAACAATTAAACACAAATGTATTTAAGACACGGTTCAAAAAACTGCTTATTGACAAATGTTACTACAATCTTAATGAATTTCTAAATGACACATTGTAATTAATTTTTTCTTTTAATTTACTGACCATTACATTAAAGACATGTGCCTGTCTACTTTTTGACCCAATTTGATCATAATAATAAAGTGTAATTTTTGGCTTGACATACTTTTTATAACCTTTTTATGACTGATTAATAATTACTATGATGGCGAAACTCTCTTATTTGCACGCCACCTTTTGGCAAAACATGTTGAAGCAAAACTAACATGACAATGTTATATTTAAGACCATAGTAATGCATTTAAGTACATTAACTAATGTTTTAGAATCAAATTCAATTCAATTCAATTCAAATATTTTTATTCATTGTAAAAACAGAATGTTTACTTAATGAACGTCAAAGTTGTTAGTTTCACAATTAATGGATTATGTGGAGAAGAAGCTAACAAAGAAACTCCACATTTATTCTTTTCAAAACACGTTTTAACTTAATTAACATAGTTTTCAACTTAAAATATTAGTCATGAATGTGTTGAACACTAGTCACAATCGTCCTTTAAATAATATTAATCTACTGTGATTTAAATCAATGACATATCAACATTTTTCAGGTCACGCGAATTTCCGAATCATTGAGCATGTACCTATCTACAATTCGCAATGTAAAGTTTGGTTAAGGGTCATATTTTTTTTTTACGAAAGTAGACATAATTTGTTAGGACTAATTTAATTTTTATTGTTCTATGTTATTGTTAAGCACCTTAAAAAATTAAAAATAAAATTCACTCCTCGTGACGTCATTTGCGAGGGCTTTTTCCCAACTGATGCATGACTTTGTTTCTTAAATTTTTGTAGTAGGCGCAAGAGATTGAGTTGAAAATAATGCATCGGATGAGAATACCTGTCATACTTGTCAGACTTACGTTCGTTTTGGTTGTTTGTTTGAACTGTTTGTTGTGGGTAATCTGTGGGTGAAAAGATCGACAGTCGGCCCGAAAATTTTAGTGTTGACCGGTCATAGCGCGATGGAATAAGGTTCACACTGATTTCTATGTCGATCATTCTATGCTGCCAAATATACTATCTTGCAAATGACGTCACAGTCGGTCACAGTGAAAGGCAAATATATCGTGATTTTTTTATTCAAAATGCCAATATTGATAATATTTCCTAGCTTTAACAAGGGCATTCTTGTTATTTAAACTAATTGGCTGCATTGGTTGTTAATTCAGCCCTACAAAAAAAACTTTTCATTGCGATATTAGATATGCACACCAGTAATTCCAGAATGTTAAAACTTTCTTTCTTTTTTAATTTATTATTTATTGCTTTGTATAGAAGTACTTATCAAGTAAGTATTAAGTGTTCTGGAAGGCGCTAATCAAAGTTACCACCGTCTCTTTCACTGACTCAGCTCGACGGTTGCAATCGATTTCTTCGAAACCTCGAAGATTACCTGCTTGTCTTTCAGTTGAAGGCGAACTTTCTTGGCTCGATTATGGCTGTGGAGAAGAATAAAAACGTATATTATAGTGCCGAAACCGGAGAAACCGGAGAGCGTGCATGCAACGACTAATAAATGTTGATGAAGCGAAAGAAATCTGTTAGGATCGTGGCAAGTGGCAGACCCTGGTCTCTGCCTACCCCTCCAGGATACTGGCGTGAGATTATGTTATGTTTTTTAGTATTAAAAAACTGACCATTAAAATAGCTGAGCTTCAGCTTGGTCTTGCGACGAACAGCAAATAATTCATTATAAGTTTTACCTATTACGGTTCAAGGGATAAAACCGTTTATTGCTTAGACGGATAGACAGGTAGACGGGCAGACAGATAGACAGACATTCCGGCAGACAGACAGACAGACAGACAGATAGAATGACTGACAGACGGACGGATGGACGGACAGACGAACGGACGGATGGACAGACGGACGGACGGACGGATCCTATCGCGCCCTGCGCCACCCTCAGTCCGCTAAAAAAATCCCAAATACCAACTACAGCAGTAGAACGTTTTGTTCAGAACGTTTCCCGGCAGTGATCATACAGGATCCGTACACAACACAGATTTAAAAAAACCGGTCAAGTGTGAGTTGGACTCGGGTACGAAGGGTTCCGTATCTATACAACATTAGACAAAGATCGAATTTGAGAACAGCGCCATCTATAGAAACCAACAAGAAGCGTTTTACATTGAGATTTAACGACATGACATCGGCGCTTTGAAGGTTACATAGATGGCCGCTAGATGGCAAGCGCTGTCTTTAGACAACAATTGTTGTATCGGAGCCCCCTCAAATATTTATTTTATTCTGTTTTTAGTATTTCTTGTTGTAGCGACAACAGAAATACATCATCTGTGAAAATTTCATCTGCCTAGCTATCACGGTTCATGAGATGCAGCCTGGTGACAGACAGACAGAAAGTGAAGTCTTAGTAATAGGGGTTACGTTTGGCACCCTAGAAATAGTGTCCTTATTCCTTCCAAAAGCTAAGGCAACCTACTCTCCAACCAATGGTCATGTTGCGAATGACGGCTAGTTCTGGGCTATCGTCTTTGCCTTTGTCCATCATCTGCCTATCCTAACCACATGTCCGTCTTAATTTTGTATGTTACTTTGAATTGCATTTGTATGTTGGTTTTTTCGTCATAACTTTCTCATTGTAAACCACACCAGCGAAGTAGTTGCTCCGAGTGGTGGATGCGGTGCGGTACGGTTTTTTTCCGCCGATTTCACGTATAAGGGAGTTTATAAATATGACAAGGGAACAGGTCATGCGGCGGAGCGCTTGTGACACAAAAATGTATGGAACTTTTTATGCCTATCGTATTTTGTTCCATAGAGCTCCATACATTTTTATGTAACAACACCTTGGGCCGAATGTCGTAGTACTACAATTCGTAGTTTACTATGACAATTATCTATGTCATAGTAAACCATGACAATGTTATTCACTACTTATTTCTTTATTTTATTTACGTAAAGTGTACGTTGTACTCGATGTACATTGCAAAGTCGATTAACTCACAGATTAACAAGTAGACGCTGCTACGCAATGTACCTACCTCAAATTGTCATAATAAAATACGAATTGTAGTTAACTATGACGATTTGCCGCGCGCCCTGGCCACTTGCTATATAAGGGAATACCCTTAAACAGAGAGAAGAGCAAGAGAGCAAAAGCACAGTAGATAGACAGATAACTAGTGTTCTCTGTCTACCTTACACATTATTTGCGTGCACTTACTCATTGTAAACCCCACAGCAATAACAGTGCTTCGCACTGTAGAGCTTGTCTCCGCCGTTTACTGCCGATATGCCGGTACTCAATCAAAGAGAGTATGTGTGTGTGTGTGTGTGTGTGTGTGTGTGTGTGTGTGTGTGTGTGTGTGTGTGTGTGTGTGTGTGTGTGTGTGTGTGTGTGTGTGTGTGTGAGTGTGTGTGTGTGTGTGTGTGTGTGTGTGTGTGTGTGTGTGTGTGTGTAGCTTCTTGCTCATTGTAAACCACAACAACTACGTGTTCCTCAGAGTGACAAACTTCTTGCTCATTGTAAACCACAACAACTACGTGTTCCTCAGAGTGACAAACGCGGCTTTGTAGAGTTTGTCTCCGCTGCTCCTTTTCACTGTGCGCTTCAGCCAATCTCTCAGCCGGAATGAGAGAGAGATAGTATGAAACGGTTAGTTACTTACTCATTGTAAACCACAACGACAACAGTGTTTCGCGGAGTGACAAACGCGGCACTGTAGAGCTTGTCTCCGCTGGTCTCTGCCGCTATGCGCTGCGAGCCGCGCGGCACGAACTTGGCGAAGTGGCCCATCGCGTAGAACATCGGCTGTTTCCAAAACTCCTGCAAAGGAAACGAGATCGTTATTGCGTTATTGATCGTTTTTGTTATTGCGTTATTGCTCATCGTGTGAAATGAAGGATAGAGCTATCTTTCCAGCAGTTGTAACTTTAGTAAAAGTTGTGAGTAGTGATGGGCGAGGGAGATCTTGAATGAATGGAATGACGAGAACTTAAAATAAAAAAGGTGCAATTTTTCTTCGAAGTAATTTACATTAAACGCAGTCAGTATATTTGTGGATTTCAGGCTTGATACATTGATCATGCGAGAAAATTCGCAGAGAATATTCTAGTTGTAGCGTATTGACGAGTAATACCGTTCGTCAAGAAAGGATACATTTGAGCCACAATATTGACGAGAGGGGATTCGAAAAATTAAATGATTAGTAACGACCTATGCTTGTTCCGATCAGTATCATTATTCTCAATAGAACGCCATCTACGGTGATAGCCAACGAACACCACAAACATGGACCCAGACCTCGGGAGCATTGGACATTGAAAATTTGTATTTTAGATGTATATGAAATTTTCATCAAGATTAGATCTAAGCTGGGGCTAATAAATATATTTACTATATTGTGACTATACTCTTTTGAAAGACCTTCTCCGGGTATCCCAATCAGTGAGATGTGTCTACGAGGGTGGTAATTTCTAACCTGTTGGTCATCGGAGATAATGATGGGCGAGTCGACGTAGTTCCTGGCCCAGTTGGGCCCGCCCTGCGAGTTCAGGCACATGTTCCAGTCTATCCAACCGTCTACTCCGTAGTTTACGTCCTGTTGCAAGAAACCAGTTTTGTAAGCATTAACGGGACTATTCTGTAAACGTCCCACTGCGTAGAACAGACAAAGAGTATTCACCTTATTAACACGCTGGAAAATCCCCACCGGTCCGCAGTGAGCATGTTAATCAGGCCAGCGAGTATTTTAGGGTGGATCTTGAAATGAGGCGTATTCAGTTGATTCCCTTGGCAAATTTTGTTTACTGATTTTTTGTCAAAACAATAAGAAAATATAAACATCGAATAGGCATCAACCTACTTGAGTTAGTTTTAATAATATATCAAGTTAAAATTTTCGTGATAGGGGAATCAAAAAATACGACAAGAGAATCAATATTTTCCTTCACCGTTAGCAAATGGTATCGCTACTACAACTTCACAAATGTACATAACTTAGAAAACAAAATCATAGGTACATTCCCGCACTGGGAATCGAACCTGGGTCTCCCGCTTCCGAGTCGAATGTTCTACCCACTAGGCTACCACCGCTTCTCTGCAAGCCTTTGCTAACAAGCCTTTGCTAACAAGCCTTTGGCTTTATAGGAACTTAGTCAGTTTCGCTGTATAATTGGCACTTATTGTATAAAAAGATAATCAAGAAACAAATTTACTTTTTAAAAAATTAAAAATATTGAGATCGGTATCTGCATCATCTTCATGATTTGTATATAGATTTGATAAGACATGGAAGTGGATATAACATTTTCACTTATTGATGTTACTTCAGTCCAGAAGCTGTCGTCATATGGTACATTGATATCTGTTTGATTGTCGCAAGACAAGATTGACGATGACGCCACATCAGAGTCATCGCTCAAATGATCAAAATTAAATGAGGATTTGGGGGCTATTCGACCACGTCTTACCATGGCACGAGCCTTGGATTTATCTTTTCGATTAGATGTAAATAATGAATTTCTTTCCTTGGATGAAGGATTTGCTCTTTGTGCTAGCCTTTTTATACCTGATCTAGTTTTTGGTGTATAGGTTGCACTTGCACTTGAATCGCCAATGTCATAAAACCCAATATGTTTTCCATATGGACATTGGAGCGCTTCATATGAACAAATTTCACAACTCAGACGTGTTATGGCTAAAGCCTCGGGCTTAGTAATACTCCAGATGACTTGATGTACTCCCATGGTACCTACCTCGAAATTCTTTGAGATCGGAGGGAATCAGCATTTCTTTTTCCAGAATTTCAGCTTCTCCGACCTCCTCTAAAATAACTCCAGGACACTTATCTTTAACATAATTATGTTATTAGGACTTCAATATTTGGAATATCGTTTCCTTGCGAAACTATGCTATCGGCGGCCATAAATACAGCGTCTATAACATAGGTATTAAATAAACTCCTTAAAAAGTAAGATTTGCAGGTATTAAATCAAAACCTTCCTTTTTTGTATGGGAAAGTTGATTACCCTGGCACAAATACCAAGGAAATCAATGCCAAAGGAATCAAAATTTTAGATATTTTTGTCGATTTAGCAAAAAGCACTTTATTTTAAGGGACAATGATTACTTACACAAATAATGGTCATATTTTATGATCAGTTTACAACAGGTAAATGTATTCAAACATCATTGATATATTTTTAAAAGTTGTCAGGGTAATCAACTACCTATTGAACCAAACCCAAGGGAATCACATATTTACCTTCGTAACTTCGATTCACAGCAAGCTGAGACACTACCTCCCCTCGTTATGTTCGGAGCGCGTCTGGCGCTAACGCGTCCGCGAACGACCACGTTCCTTTATCTTTCTACTAGGGATTCACACGACGATTAGTGATGCGCCAGTGGAATCACGTCATAGCCCAGGACAAACCTTTCTTTGCAATTAAAAAAAAATCTAATTCACCTATACAGATACCATATATATGGTTTAAATAATTAACTAATTGTGTAACAGAAAAATAACATCACTAATCCCGTTCGGTTCTTCCTAAAGTATTTTTTTAATTGTTTCACTACAATTTTGTCGAAGGGACATTCCAGCGGGGTATCACTTTTAATCAACATAATATTTTTTTAAAACTACTTGCAGGCCATTTAAACGGCATAACTATCATGCACCAGTTAAATTAGGCACAAAACTAAATAAAAAAAAATAGTTGACACTCACAATCTTTAATTAGGGGTACCTTACATCTCAAGACAACAAAAATTGCACGTCTCAGGATTCACCCTTTAATACTTACTTTTATTTAACTTTTTTGTCTGGTACACTGTTTAGCAATAATTTGCAATCAATTGTAACACTTAGTTAGGGGAAGACACCTGCTCCGGATGCACAGGTTTTCCTAGTTCGAGAGCAAGGGCTTCAAAATTCACTGTGGCAAATTGCACTTCTCATTACAGATGCATTTGTATTGACCTAATTAATTAACACGCGTGCTCACCATGAATTGGTGCAGATTTTCAAAATATTACACGCCAACCCGCCTGCCAAGCGTGGCAATTATGGCAAAACCCCTCATGGTTATGAAAACCACAAAGGAGGCCTATGATCTGCAGTGGGCGTCAAATGGCTGATGATGATGATGATGATACACATAATTTTATTATTTTATTTGTCGCTGGTCTCTGCCTAACCCTCTGGGATACACGCGTGGGTGCCAATTCAAATAGAAAGACCATAAAACCATGGAAAAACGGGAAACTCGTTTAACCTGTTACAGCTGTGTGTTCCGAGAATTGTGCATTTTAAAAAGTGCGATTTCAAGGTGGCTTCTACATTTTTTATGAAAGATATGCCGTGCTAGGTCACGCCTTTCATAGTGTAGCCCAAAATGAGTTGGAAACATTGTTCTGGGTGATGATATTTATTTTATAGATGACGCTTGCCACGTTGTTAGCTCATGCCTATGTTCAGCGATATTTCCCAGTTCGACACACGGACGAGAGATATCACTATGAATATGTGCAATCTATGGGACTGACCCAGGTCACAGAGGAGAAACCGGGTCAGCACTAGCTCAGCCACTACCTTTTGCCTTATTTTATTTCATAACCTAGTTAAGCCTTACTTGGTTTTAAGTTGATTTTTGATGAGGCAATAAATACTTTTTAGGGTTCCGTACCCGAAGGGTGCCTGTCTGTCACCAGGCTGTATCTCATGAACCGTGATAGCTAGACAGTTGAAATTTTTACAGACAATGTATTTCTGTTGCCGCTATAAAAACAAAATAAAAACACAGAATAAAATAAATATTTAAGGGGGGCTCCTATACAACAAACGCCGTCTAAAGACAGCGCTCGCCATCTAGCGGCTATCTATGTAACCTTTACAGCACCAATATCATGTCATTAAATGTAAATGTTAAACGCGTCTTGTTGGTTTCTATGGATAGCGCTTTTCTCAAATTCGATTTTTGTCTAATGTTATATAGAGGAACCCTTCGTGCGCGAGTCCGACTCGCACTTGGCCGTTTTATCTTTATTTATCTTTTTACCTTTTTATTTGATCGCTCTCACCTCAATAATGTCTAAAATGTACATCCTTGCCCGGTCCCAAGAACCCAGTATAACTGCCTTGTCTAACGGGAAAGATCCTGCAAAAAATAATAGAACTAACTATAATATTGCATAAACAATCAAAATCATTTATTTCTTAAATATGGGTATTTAAAACAGACGTTATGAAGATTGTGCTCCATATTTTGCCTTGCAGCATACACATTAAAAAAGGTAGCATTCAATGTCAATTCGACAGTACAATATTACATTATGTCAATCTCAGAGTAATATTCTTAAAAAAAAACTAATTAAAAATACATTTACAAAAAAATAATTCAGTTAAAAGTCAATCACAAAAATTATATAATTTTTTTTTGTTTAAAATTTATAAATACAGTTTTCAATCAAATATTGCCATAGTTGTTTTTTAAAATAAACAGCAGCATAATAAACATTGTAATAAATCTTATTATGGATACATTTAATAACATTACTTTTTAAAAACCTATTTAGAGGCTAAAAATTCCACCCATGCCAATTTTTAGCCTCTAAATAGGTTTGTTTTTAAATTGTCCTCAGCACGGGTTAGTGCAACAAAAAGAATATAACATAACTTTTTGTTATTTGTATATTTTTATCATTTATATATTAATTAAGTCCAGTTTCTTTAGTTATTTTTAATTATAAACAAAAAGCTTGAACATCTAACTTTTGAACATTTAGTAGTTTTGCTAACAAAAGGTTTTCCAAAATAATCTTTAAAAAATTGCCGACCGCTGCACCTTTAGCTGGATTTTACTAAGAACTGCTTGCGCCAACTCTATCTAACAGCACTTCTATCTTATTTTTATCCATAAGTAAGCTCAATCCAGTGAATAAGTTTAAAAAGCTTTCCAAGCATAAATTTTCTTGACTGAGAACTCTGCCAATTAGTCGTTTCCTTGGATATGTAATTATATATTTAATTATCTTAGCGCAAGCCACCCGCGTCAAGTGTGAGGACGTTTACGTACTGACGGAAAAAATGGAAAGGACCAACGTACTTAGCAGGTCATTCACAAAATTATTATGGCCTAGCATCGGTACATAGGCTACTTTGGATTTCGGTAAAATACACATCAAAAATATAATCCCCACTTCAGCTAGTCCACTGCTGGACATAGGTCCCGGCATGGGTTTAATTTTTAGACTCTAAATGGGTTATTAAAATTATCCTCAGCACGCATTAGTGCAACAAAAGAATATAATAGGCCTCAAAGACGGTTCAACATAATCTCAAATTGAATCGTACATTTCATTTATTCAATACTAGCTGTGCCCGCGACTCCGTTCGCGTACATTTCGATTTTTACGAAGCAGCATTTGTATGGGGGCTACGTCTTATCATAACTAGAGCTAGAATTTAAATAACCTATCCTGTGTCCCAGATGTCTATATGTTTTTATACCAAATTTCATCAAATTCGGATAATTGGTTTAAGAGTTATGGAGGAACATCAGCGTTAAGAACCAACCGCTAGAGAGGGTCCGTTCGTACAAATATCTTGGATGTATGGTAAACGACCAAGAAGACCAAAGTACAGAAGTTAAATGCCGCATAGAACAAGCCAGGAGCGCTTTCATCAAAATGACTCACCTTCTTTGTAACCGGAATATCAAACTCTCTACCAGATGCCGTTTGGTGCGGTGTTACATATTTTCGGTCCTCCTATATGGAGTAGAAGCTTGGACTCTAACCCAGACTTTAAGTAAACGGTTAGAAGCGTTCGAAATGTGGGTATATAGAAGAATGCTGAAAATATCATGGACAGATAGAGTAACTAATGACACGGTTTTGCAAAGAATGAATAAGGAATTAGAGCTCTTAAAGACCATAAAACAGAGAAAACTACAATACTTTGGTCATATCATGCGCAGTAACAAGTATACTCTGTTGCAACTCATTCTGCAAGGCAAAATCCAGGGACGACGGAGACCTGGCCGCAGAAAAACATCGTGGCTCCAAAATCTTGCAGAGTGGTATAACACTACAAAGATGGAACTCTTCCGCGCCGCAACATCACGGGCCAAAATAGCCACAATGATAGCCGACCTCCGATAGGAGATGGCACCAAAAGAAGAAGAAGAAGAAGGAGGAACATACATACATACATACCCACATACAGAAAAAAATTCTAAAAATCGTGAAATTAGTTTCAGTATCATATATTGAGCCTATAAACACAATATCTCTGAAAACAAACTAACTTACTCCATGACCGACCCTTACAGATTTATTATTAGTATAGATTTCTGAACTCCGGAAACCAATGCTCCTGATATTTTCTATTAAAGGACATTGTAGAGTTAGATAAATGTTGTAAATGACGAAGACCTGCAAATGTTGAACCAGTACATTGATGTATGAGCTAATCGGCATTGTCCTTTGTTTTAGAAATTTTCATGTGTACTTTTTCGGCATAGCTTTATAATTACCTGCGCAAGCTTCTGTGGCCAGTAAGAACTTATTGCTGCTGTGTTTGGTAACGTAGTCGAGCACGTCGGCTGGCGTGAAGGCGTCTCCGTAGATATGTACGGCCACTCCATCAATCCAGTTCAGGGTCTCCGGCTTCGATTTGAAGACCTGTTGGAACAAGACATCGTAAAGAGGCTGATATTTCAGCTTCCGCCTGTTTGTGTAAATACGAATGAAAGAGATAAAAGACAAGGCGTGCTACTGAAATGAAGTGAAAAAAAAAAAAAATTAAATCGGCTTCAATATCAGCGCATTAAAGGTTTATTTCAATAACATACATAACATAAGCAGCCTATATACGTCCCACTGTAGGGCACAGGTCCTCTCTTAGGGAGAGAGTATGGGCTTAATCACCACGCGTGCCCACCGCGGATTGGCGATTTCAGGCGGTGAGGTATTTGAATAGCTCAGACTCTCTGGTTTCCTCACGGTGTTTTCCTTCGAGGTTAGCGAGTGGTATTGCTACTATAACTTCACAAATGTACATAACTTAGAAAACATAGTCATAGGTATGCCCGCACTGGGAATTAAACCTGGGTAACTCGCTTCCGAATCTAATTTTCTACGCACTAGGCTACGACTGCTCTTATTTCAATAACGCATTCCTTAAAACCCATACTGAAATAATCTGTGTAGCAAAAAACGTAGCGTAGAAAAACTTTTCGTAGTATAGAAGTTCTCGTATGGCGTAGGCTGCTACGTTGTAGCTCGTAGCACTTGGTCTACGTGCTACGGCCGTTCCCTCACCCAACCCTTATTTCAGCTAGGTCCACAAAGTACGTTGTGTCATTCGTTCCCGGACTCACGATTCACTTTATTAATTTTCTCTTTCATTCCTCGATCACACTTTAAGACCAAAATAAATGTTAATTTTTATAACTCGGTTAAACGAAAAAAAAAGCAGTGAAGCGGCTATTTGCCTTGCTCTACACAATTATGCCATCCATATCGCGTGAGCAAGGGACAGATATTACTCAAACTATTTCTTCACTTGACCGAGGCCAAAGGTAATGAAATAATCCTAATGTACGTTCATTCTATATTTCACACTTCTTCCATTCTAAAAAAAAATAAAAGATTTTTTATAAAATGAAAGAAGATTAAGACGAAACGATCCAACATCGTAGAATCTGTGCACTAATAAATTCAGTAAGCATTCAACGTAGTCTATTAACTCCAAGTAAAAGAAGTGGAATAACAGGCAGAAAAAATAACCAAAAGTCCAATTTCACTTTTACGTACCCAATTGAACCAAATGGGAATAGTAAACCGCTGGTCATCCACGGCCAGGATAAGGGTCTTGTTGAAGCTGGAATTTCTAATCGTAGGGCCCAGATTATCCACTATGAAGGTTGCCTGTGAAGGGATGAGAAAATTTGGCTGTTACCTCCCACCCAACTAGTCGTATAATATAAATAGCGAGATAGCCACATATTACATTCATATCTATTATGTATAGATAATATACTTAAATATGAAACTGAAAAAAATTATCGCAGCAGGACCGATTTTTGTGATTTTTGATTTGTTGGATTGGTCTTTGCACCGAATAGCAGAATAATTATTAAAACATGAAAAAAAATATGAGTAAAAAATATTAATGGATTGATCTCGATATTTCTACCGCTATAGGCGCTACCAAACTCGAAGCGGCGGAGAGGCGGCGATACCTGCATCTGTATTATGTGAAAGTCGGGACGACGGAAGAACAGGTACGCGATCACCTCAACCCAATATGTGGAGATGTTTCATGTGTTGTTGTGCCTTTTAAAGCTAGAGGCAACTACACAAGTTTTAAGTTAGATGTCCCTTCAAAGCAAGCGGATGCTATTATGTTGCCTCAAAACTGGGCGGAAGATATCTGTATAAGGCCCTGGTCTCAGAGACCAAATGATCGGCCCTTTCGTCACCAGACTGCGGGGAGTGAAGAAAAATAGCCATATCAAAGAGATAGAGTTGTATTATCAGAACGTCAGAGGGCTTCGAAGCAAAACCATGGCGTTCTGTAATAATGTCTCCACACTCTGCTCCAGTGACGTTATAGCTCTCACCGAGACATTCTTGAATACATCAGTGGCCGACGCAGAGCTATTTCCTCGCGGGTATACTGTACTGCGGAAGGACCGCGCCGGTGGCGTTGGCTGGGGAGGAGTCTTGCTGGCTCCGAGAGATACCTACTTGGTCCATATGGTGACGGATGTCGACGGTCTCACGGCAAACATGGAGGTATTAATTGCTATTGTAACGTGGAAAAATGTTAAATTTTTGATATGTGTGGCTTATCTCCCGCCTAGTTATAATGATAGACAATATCTTGATGTTTTAACATGTTTAGAGAACGTTATTTGTAAATATTCCTCTTTAGAAATTGTAATTGTAGGCGATTTTAATTTGAATTGTTGCAGCGTTAATGTGAAACAACAATTTGATTGTTTTTTAGAGTAAAATGCAACAACACAATTATGTAATCAATACCCATGGCGGCATGTTGGACCTAGTCTTAACAAATATTCGATCTGATAGGGTTCGTGTAACGGAAGAGGTGGAACCGCTGGTGCCGGCCGATGCATACCACCCACCGCTTGAAGTGACTCTACTCCTGCCGCGTGGCGCGCCTGTCATTAGTAGTATACCTGCGGGTGCGGAGCCAGGGGTTACTTCTCGCTGTTATGCCCCAAACTGGAATTTCCGAAAGGCAGATTTCAGCGGCCTCTATTCCAGTATATCTAATATAGATTGGACGCATTTACTGAAGCAACAGGATATAAATTTTGCAACAGATTTGTTATATTCAACACTTAATCAGGTAATTAGCAACTATGTCCCCATAAAAACAAATAATTTCACCCAGCACCGGCGTTATCCACAGTGGTTTACGCCAGAAATTATATCTAAAATTAAAATTAAGCACTTTCATCACCGTAAATATAAAGAAAAAGGTTTGGAATTTAATCGCGAAGTTTATAGATACTACAGAAGCCTTTTTAAGGAATTAGTGCATGCGGCGTACTGCAAGTATACTCAATCAGTTGAAAACAACATCCGTGGAGACCCTACGCAATTTGGACTGCAGTTGGACACTCGTTTATTACTGCCGTTGATGGCAGATCACGCACACATATACACCATTCCCTCACGACTATTCTGAAAGCCTGTGGACAATTTAAAAAATAAAACTGCTTACTTATTTATCATAAAAGTTTCCTAGGTCTATATTATGTACAATAAATATATTTCATTTGTAATATTAAATATATTTCATTTATAATATTAGAAAAACTGTTTGTAATTTATTTCCTTTCTCGGTCTTAAATTATATTCCCTTCGCGTAAGCTCCGGGTCACCACTGCCTTCACTAATCTCATTTCGAATACCATCACCCTCCGCCTCCGTCCAAATCTCATTTTCCTCCTCGTGCAATGGCTCCTGTACATTATTTGGATCACTCGTATTTGTTTGAACGTAAGGTGGCAAGGATGAGTCTTCCAAAATATATTCTGAAGATTCGGTCGGTGGCGGAGCTTGTGGCACCGACGACGTCGGCTGTACGCCTGACAAGACAGTCGCAGCTGTCGGTAAAGCGGCAAAAGGGCCACAGTCCACGTGATCGTTTTCATCACTTCCAGCAATAGTACAAGTCCCTATGTATCTACGAATCTGATTGTAACGGTTACGTTTAAAACTATGCCTACAATAATAAAAATATATCTTAAATAGAGAATAATAAAAGTTCACTTATTAAAAAAAAAAATATACACATAATAATAAAATTTATCTAAAAGAAGGAACACTAAAAAACTAAATTTACAAAATAAACCTGATCACTAAACTTATTATTAACTAATAAACAAAAACAACTAATAGCAAAAATAAACGAACCTGAACTTACGTACAAACAAACTGTACAAACAGTTTCGTAATCCTAATTAGCTGATTGCCTCGGAACTACTCGGAGAAGTTCGGCCATGGCACGAATACTCCGCCGCAGAGCCATCGCCTACCGCTCGGCCACTTCGGACCGGTCATCTAACCTGACAATACGATGCCACTATTTTACTAGCGAGACATAAACGTACTCGAATTCGGATTTTATTTTCCACCAAATTGTAACTACAAATCAATCTACAATATCTAGTGTTATATTATAAGTGTGATTTCCCCATAAGTGGGTTCCTATACCACCTTCCTTGCTGTATTGCTCTGCTTGGCTGTGACCTGCTGTCCGGTGCCGCATACGGCAACACGCTCGCGTTTTCCTAACGCCTCGCCGTGTACTACCCGCAACTCTCCGCAAGCTAAGTGTGCTCTCATTCCGGACTAACTAGTGCAAAGTGAACTCTAATTTATTATAAGAACTCGAATTTATTATTAGAGACTCTCGACCCTGAGTGATAGCTGTACTAAAATAATATTAAGTCAAAAAAACTGCTGCTAGCAAAAATTAAATTGTAAATACTTAGTTTATTCCTACCTACTTTTGTTTTTCTTGAAGATTCCCTGGCTAGCTAAATTACTACCAACAGTTCGTACCTAAAACGCGACAATGGCGCCCAACTTTGGTTTTTAATGGATTCGAGTTCACTTTCACAAGTTTTAACATTTTGTAGTTATCGTTGGTGTCGGTTGCTTAATTGATTTTTGTCTGTAGTTAGTGCTTACTAGCTATTAGTTTCACTAAGCTGTAATAATATTAAGAATATTTTGATCATGTAATTATTGTATAGAATTACTATCTGCAGTTTCTAACTAAATTGTGTCTACCCACAATATATAGATTTATTTTAAATGTTTACTGACAACAATCTACTTACTTATCTAATATTGATTTTCACCACTATCATGCTACCATGATTTTATTACATGACCAAAAATAAAAACCAATCAATTGATTTAATTTAAGAACAAGCTGATTTGTAAATACCTACATCATCAACCATTGCCTTTAAAACGCTTACTAATTGGCTGGTCAAAATGTAATTTCCCATTAAGTATCTTTTACTACAAAAATCCGAATTGGAGTATGAAGTTGCTCTCAGAGGTGGAGATATTGAAAATGTCACTATGGTAGAACTTAGAAAACAGATAAATAAATTGTCAGAAAAAATCCCAGCAGATGAAATCCTAGATTCACATCTTAACACTACCGATGATATAAAGGAAGCGACAGTTTCGCTTAATAGAGCTAAAGCTAACCTAGATAAACTAAAAACTAAACCTGACAAAAACCTCTACAAAAAAGTCGAGTCATTATTACATCATTTATATTACCGTCTACTTAGGATCGAGAAATCTAAAGCCAATGCTGATGCATATGACGAATTCGACTCACAGTTAAATTCCCAGCTACAGGAATTTGCTGCATTAAAACGGCAGGTAACTCAATGGCCTGTCGCAACTAACGAACCTCTATCAGAAGCGATCACGGTCTCTTGTGAAAAAAAGATTATCTCAGACGTATTGTCAAAGTTAAAATTCTCCGGTAAGACATGCGTTAGGTCATTTATACAGAAGGTAGACGACATCGTACGCTCCAGAAACATTCCCAAAGAGCAGGTTCTGCAATTTGCCTATGAAATATTCACGGATGATGCACTTCATTGGTACCGTTACGTTAGTCATCAAGTCTACACTTGATGACGTGATGGCGCTTCTCAAGCGAGACTTCAGCAAGAGCGACTATGACTACCGACTGCTGTCGGAAATCCGTCTACGTACCCAGGGTGAAAAAGAAAATATAACAGTATACCTTTCTATTATGCATGGTATGTTTTCTCGTCTTGATAAGGAGCCTAATGAGGATGATAAGCTTGAAATCCTTTTACATAACATCAGGCCTTTGTCGCGGGGGCTTCGCATATAGTACACAACACAACTATAGCGACATAAAGGGAGAATAGGAAAATGATATCATGAGGGGGTAAAACCATAGCGACCCCGAGAACAGACTCTCTCGTTTCTGATACTGATAGTAAACTATCGCCCTTTTACTTTTACTCTGCGTGAGGGCCGCTGGAACGGAGCGGTACAGGTAGGGTGGACCTGTCACCCTCGGAGCCTAGGTGAAGACGTGGTTATCTCTTGCCTTTGCACGTCTCCTAGAGGCCATACCATAAATGATTACACCCCTAACGAATACTGAGCCACGGCAGATACTTTAGCCGCGGGACCTCCACACTCCCCTATAGTCCAACCCTCTCCATACGGAATCCACACGGATGCTCAGTACCCGTCCCTAGAGCTCCTCTTATGGCCTGAGGCCGGCTCTGGTTGCACTTTTACTTCTTGCACTATGAACTCTTGTACTATTACTTTGCATTATAACTTTACATCATTGCTCTGCTCTATTCGGTACTTTACATTACACCATTGCTTTGCTCTATTACTTTACGGATTGCCTATCTCAAGGTCGTCATGCTTTACGGAGAGGGCAGATCACACATCATTCAATACGGGACAGTAGTAAGTAAGAAGGTAAGCAAAAGCAACTCACCAAGGTCACGGTGGACACCTCTACGGCCACCGGAAGCTCACCTCTCATGCTCCGTCCTTTGAGATTCGCTCGCTCTCTTTACCTCCATTTTTGCTGCCACCCGTTCACAACCGTTTTATTCAAAAACGCATGTCATAATAGGAAGGAACAGCAAAAAAACTCTCTCAGTGTTGCCAACATAAAAGGGGACTATGCAGTCTATGCTCACCGAATGTTCGAGAATCGCGTCCTCCGCGACAGCCTTGTTATGCAAGCACTATAGCTTCGTCTCCTAAAATTAATACTATTGAAGCTCTTGCTGCTTCATGCAAAAGCTATGAGGACATTCAGTCACGATTGGTACAATTCCATGAACCTCCTAGTGTCACTGCAGAAACCTTGGCACCTGAATTTGCCTACAATAAATCTAGCACTACCGAATTTCAAAATAAATCTAACTACAGTAAAAATAACTACAACAAAAACTACAGTAATTACAGTAGCAACAGAATGAATGGTGAGCTGACAAAAGCTGCGAAGGTAAACACAGTATTCGTTCACAATAGCCGCAGTAGCAGAGACGTGTATTGTCCAAGGTGCAGAAACAACACACACTCACTAGGTCAGTGCACTAAACCACGGTATCCTATTTGTTTTAAATGCGGAAAGAACGGATTTACCTATCCTAATTGCCCGATTTGCAAGCCAAAACATACTACAAAAAACTAAATTCCGTGGATTGCTGTGCCAGTGACACGAACAGGGACAATAACTCAAACTTTAACAAACAAGAATGGAAAAATTGGCTGCAAACAATTTCAAATTTCTTTTCGTGTTATTCTGTCGCTTCAATCCACAATCAAAATTTAAAAAACAACAGACCACATGTACATATAGATATTAATGGTCAAACACTATTAGGACTACTTGACAGTGGGTCAACCTATTCCATTCTAGGAAAAAATGCACATCAACATCTTATCGAAGCCGGTTTTGTCCTACAAAACTGCCCCCCTCTACAATTTATTGCTGCTGGTGGTCAAAAACTTAAAACTATTGGTATTATTAAAGTGCCTATTAAATTTGAAGACCAAATTCATATTATAAATCTCTACGTAGTCCCCGAAATTCAAAATTCTCTAATACTAGGCGTGGATTTTTGGACAACTTTTGGCCTGTTCCCATCTAAACTTAAATCAGGATCACTCGAATTTTCGCAGTATCCATCTTTCTTGTCTAAATTGAATAACAAAAACAATTGAAAGTCGATATTCAAATGTTTCACATTTTTTAAAAAAACATCATAGAAACCATTTGAAAAAAGTTTCATTTGAAAACCTCAAACCATGAAGATTCTATGTCAATTCAAAGAACCTATTGTAATAAAACGGCAATTTCATATTGGAAATGAAAGATGCTTGCGGACTTTATAGCATTTTATTTAGCGGAGCCCATGCAGACGGCAGGCTGCCTTGACAGACGCGAGCACAGAACAATATTACATAGAGTAATTCCAATACCCCCGCTCAAGTTCAATACTCCTAAATTATAAATAAAACTTGAACTTGCATAAACAAACATAAAACTTAAAAGTAGTTTTCTAACTTTTAGAAACTTGCAACCCTTTTAAAAATGTTAGAAAGCAAAATATGTCAATGTCAATAACCTGTCACTAAATAAGTAACTGACAAAATAAACAAACCTATGTTATGAAAACAAATATGAACCTAACAAAAAAATCTTCTCCATTCTTAGTAAAACTTAACAAAAAAAAAAAACACACATTTAAGATTTACTCAAATGGTTCAGTGAAAGTTTTTGACATAAATACTCATGTTGGTACTTAGATAAAGACTTCGTCATTATGTCCGCCCGATTTTCAGTGCTGCAAACATACTTGGGCAAAATCAAGCCCTTATTTACATAATCTTTTATAAAATGTACTTTTATATCAATATGTTTCGACCTTTTACTATTTTCGTAGCTTTCGATCATTTTTATGGCGCTTTGATTGTCAATTAGCAATTCACAATTAACAACACATTTTAAATCTTTCAAGACTCCGACAACGTATACGACTTCACTGACGGCCGCTGCTGCAGCTACGTATTCAGCCTCTGCAGTTGACAACGCAACTGTTGACTGTTTCTTGGAAGTCCAGCTGATTAGACAACCGCTGTGAAATATAGCGCTTCCGCTTACGCTTTTTCGGTCCATGCGGTCACCAGCCCAATCTGCGTCTGAAAAGGCGTCTAAAATGTTATCATCCCCTCTTCTGAACAAAAGTCCAGTGTCTTTAGTCTGTTTCAGATAACGCAGGATTCTTTTCCCGGCATTCCACAGAGTTGCTGTAGGACGATGCATATATCTGCTTAAGAATCCCGTGGCGAATGCTATGTCTGGTCTACTAACCGTGGCTAAGTACATAAGTGATCCAACAAGTTCTCTGTATGGAATGTTGGTCAGGATTTCTTCTTTTTCATCGACATTCAGGCCAACTTCCATCGGTGTACTGATGCCTTTACAATCTTTCATGTTAAACTTTAATAAAATCTTCTCTATGATAACTTTTTGTTTTATTTCCATTCCGTCCTTGGTTCTCTTTATCTCCATTCCTAAAAATTTATCCACCTCTCCAAATTCTTTTGCTTGAAATTCTTCCTTCAATTTATTGACAACATTAATTCCATTGCCAAGTACTAATATATCGTCTACGAATATTACCACATAAACATTTTTTGCTGTATAAAGACAAAAATCATGTTGAGATTGTGTGAATCCGATTTTCAACAAATAATTGCTCAACCTCTCATTCCAGCAACGTGGCGACTCTTTGAGTCCATATAACGCTTTTCTCAGCTTCAAGACTTTTCCTCCTTCTTGTTTTAAACCTTCTGGATATTTTATGTAAACATCTGACTTTCATTCACCGTTAAGAAAAGCTGTTGGTATGTCCAGTTGTACAATAGGCATATCCTCCTGTACAGCTTTGTTCAGAAACAATCTGATGGTAGTCATTCTGGCTACTGGTGAATATACATTCAGCGTAGTTTCTTCCTGAAATCCTTTAGCAACTAATCTGGCCTTTTTTGTATCATCCTGTTTGGTACGAAATACCCATTTTGTGTCTATCGCTTTATGACCTGCAGGTAACGTAGCAACTTCCCAAGTACCTAATGTCTTATGTGCTTCCAGTTCTTTTTCTATAGCTTCTGGCCAACCTGCTTGTTGTATAGCGTCTTTGTAAGTTGTGGGATCTTCTGATACTAGTGCATAAGCTATATTCGACAAGTCATAATCATTGAACCTTACTGGTGGTTTTATTTGCCTTTTTGGTAAATTTTCTTGAACTTGTTCAGTCTCAGTATCCTCGTAATTTGACAGTTCCAATTCTTGTTCTTGATTGGTATCTGATTTTTCTTCATTGTCTTCATTGTGGTATGAGCTTTCTTCTTCATAATATTTATACGCTTCTTCCATTTTATTTTCTTCATTATATCTAAACTTAGACTCATCAAACTTCACGTCTCTTGATATTACTATTTCGTTTGTTTTTGGATCCCATAGTCGATATCCTGCTCCAGCATATCCTACCATGATCATAGGCCTTGCTCTTGCCTCTAGTTTCTTGGGTCGAGGTAAAATCACACTCCACGCTTGTGATCCAAATACTCTCAACTTCTCAAGTTGGTTTTTCCCGTATCTTACCATGGCTGGGGTATCTCCATAAAGTGCTTTTGTCGGCGATCTATTTATAACAAATGCTGCGCATCTCATTGCTTCTCCCCATAAATATTTTGGAAGATTTGACTCTAATAACATGGCTCTTACTTTATCACCTAATGTTCTATTCATTCTTTCACAGACTGAATTTTGTTGAGGTGTGTAGCTGCATGTAGTTTCCTGTTTTATGCCAAATTCTTCATAAAATTCTTGTAATTCTCTATTTACAAATTCTCCGCCATTATCTGTTCTTATTTTTGTGACACGAATTCCGTTATTCCACATTCCCTTGATGTATTGTTTTATATACTTCTTTGCTTCACTTTTTTTTTGAAAAGATGTACTTCTAGAAAGTGTGAGTAGTCATCTATAATTGTCAAGTAGAATTTTTCACCATCTTTACTATTTGGGGTTATTGGTCCTCCAATATCACAGTATATCAATTCTCCAATACCTTTTGTCCTAGGGCGTGGTACAGGATTAAAAGAGTTACGTGTGGCTTTCGCTTCCTTACAAGTTGTGCACTGGTTATTGGATACTGGCACACCAAGTGCTATTCAAATGACTGTTCAAATGACATAGTCTTCTATGCCATAGGTTCGATTTCGACTCATCTTCATTTGTCAGGGCTTCACCTGTTTTTGTGTTGACGCTCAGTATGTATAGTCTACCATTATTTTCCGCTTTGATTTGAGTTTTTCCTTTCTTTATTATTGCTGATCTGTTTGAAAATGTCACTTCTATTTCTCGTTCATTTAGTTTTAGAACTGATATAAGATTGTGAGATATATTTTTCATAATCAGACAAATGATTGTCACTTGCACACCTTCTCTGGTTGTTGCTATTAACTTTCCTCTTTTTGTTGTTGATATAATATTTCCGTTAGCAACCTATATCTTCACTTCTTCAATTTCTTCTATTTCATTCATTAATTTACCATATTTCTCATTTATCATATTATGTGTTGCTCCGGAATCTATCACGAATTCTATCTCACTGTTTGTTACGTTCTTTGACATTGCTGCATTTGCTTGCTCAGCTATAAACATCATATTAACATTTTTTTCTTCATATCTTTCATCTCTTTCATAAGTTCTTCCAATATAAGCATGGTTCATACTGCGTCCTCTGTAACCTCGTCCTCGTGCTCTCCCTCGGCCTCTACCTCGGCTTCGATTTCCACGATTTCCTCTACTTGTGTAGCTAGATTTTGGACAGTTTCTTGCTAAATGGTTCGGACTTCCACAATTGAAACAATTCATGGTACTTCCTTGAAATGAATACTCATTGGTATTACTATTGCTTGGCCCTTGCTCGCTATTCCTGTCTTTTAATTCAGCGTTGAGCAGTTTACTTTTGACATAATCGACTGTCAAGTCCATGTTTGTGGTTTCGAGCGCAGTTATAGTTGTCTCGTAAGACTCATCCATAGTTAGTAATAAATGGCAAACTTTGTTTTTCTCTTCCATTTCACTTCCAGTTTCTTCCAGTTGCCGTATTAGGCAATCAAATTTATTGAAGTGGTCACTAAGTTCCTGTCTCTTATTCACCTTTAGTTGTAATAATTGCTTCCTTATATAAAGCGACGTTAATGTGCTCTTTCTTTCAAATACCTTTCTAAGATTGTCCATCATTTCCTTCGCTGATGATGCGTTCCTGACATATTCCAGGTGCTTGTCACTTAGTGATGACACTATCACGTTTTTGGCTCGTGCGTCTTTCTCATTGAACAATTTTACCTCTGTTTCAGTTCCCTCTGGCTTTGCTTTTAATGCTTGTTTGCATCCTTTCTCTTCTAAGAGACACTCTATTCTAAATAGCCAACTGCTTAAATTTCTTCCATTGAACTGAGGTACATTTATTTGTAACGACATTTCTTTTTTGTTTTGCTTCTTGTGCACTTTACAATTAATTTCCTTTCTCACTTTTCAAGTCAATTCTGTCGTTTCACTTTTCCATTTTCGAGTTTTCCTTTTAGATTTTTTCGCATGACATTTTTCTTTTTGTTTTTTTTTGACAGCCTTTTTTCCGTTTTTTTTTACTTTTGGTTTAAAATTTTTAGTATTTCTTTATTTCCCTTTTGTAATCCTATGCCATCTGGCTTATGGGGCTTCCTGGGTCCATAACCTATTGGAAATGAAAGATGCTTGCGGACTTTATAGCATTTTATTTAGCGGAGCCCATGCAGACAGACGCGAGCACAGAACAATATTACATAGAGTAATTCCAATATTTCATACTTTAACCCCTAATACTAGATAATCTACGTGACGCAAAATTTTTAACTAGTTTAGATCTCTCTAAAAGTTTCTGGCAAATTTTTATCAAAGAAGAGCATAAATGTAAAACTGCATTTTACATCCCAAATCGTGGTACATACCAATTTAAATCTATGCCCTTTGGTTTGACAAATGCACCTGCCACTCAACAACGATTGGTAGACATTTTATTCTACGGTCCAGAATTTGAACACAAAGTTTTTGTTTTCATCGACGACATTATCATCGTCTCTCCTACATATTTCTCTGCTTGTTCGCGTATTAAAAAAGCTAAAACATGCAAATCTTACCATAAACTTTGAGAAAAGTAAGTTTTTTAGGAAAAAACTTAAATACTTGGGTTTTGTGGTAGACCAATATGGTCTGCATGCAGACCCAGAAAAGGTAGAAGCTATAGTTAATTACCCTACACCCAAAAATCGTAAAGAAGTTCGTAGGTTCCTCGATATAGAAGGTTTATACCTAATTTTAGCACACTAACATCACCCCTCAATAAATTGACCTCCCAAGGCAAGAACGCACCTCCATTTCTATGGTCTAAAGAAGCTGAAGTCTCCTTCAATGCCTTAAAAGAATGCCTAATATCTACACTTATTCTCTCATGTCCTGACTACTCAGAACCCTTCGAAGTCCATACTGACGCTAGCGACGTAGGTATCGGTGCAGTCTTGACACAAAACTTGAACGGAGAAGAAAAAGTAATTGCCTACATGAGTAAACAGTGCAACAGAGCGCGAAGCATTAGCTGTTCTCACTGCAATAGAACATTGGAGATGCTATCTCGAAAATGGTAGGAAGTTCGAAATCTATACCGATCATGCTGCTCTCAAGTGGTTTCTTAACATAAATAACCCTACTGGTCGTTTAGCTCGCTGGGGCGTACGACTGTCTTGCTTTAACTACGAAATTAAGCACAGGCGTGGTTCTGACAATGTTGTACCTGATAGTCTTTGTCGTATACCGGTATCGGCTATTGATGTCAATGATAGCTCAACGAATACTACCATAAAAACTAAAGATCCTTGGTTCCTAAACATTTACAACGGTTGTCAAAACTCACCAGCATCATTTTTAGACTACCACGTAACTAATGGAAAGCTTTTCCGCTACAAAAAAGCCTAAATCCTTTGACCCGAGAGTTTGAGTGGAAGGAAGTTGTTCCTGACGAAGACAGGCAGGAAGTGATTTCTAAAAACCACTCCGACCCTACTGCAGGTCACTTCGGTGTATTAAAAACCCACAACCGACTAAAACTCAATTATTTCTGGCCTGATATGCACCGTGACGTGACAAATTTTATCTCCAGTTGTAAATCTTACAAACATTCTAATTCAGCTACGCTTGGAACTATGGGCCGTCCTAAAGACTGTGTGAGACCATTTCAAATGCTTAGCATCAATCTAGTTGGACCTCTACGCCATCTAGAAAGCAAAATACGTTTCTTCTAGTCGTTACTTGCTGTTTCTCGAAATATTGCCTTCTATTCCCCATTAGACGCGCTACCGCGGAGATTATCTCAAAAATTTTGGAAGACCAAGTTTTTCTCGTGCACGCCATTCCTTCTACAGTTTTGATGGATAATGGAAAGCAATTTGTGAGCAATTTATTAAAACAATTATTCCAAAAATACAAAATTCCTAAAGTTCGGTATACACCTAAGTATACACCCCAAGTAAATACAGTCGAACGCTATAATAAAACAATAATGACTGCAGTCGCTTCCTTATTAGAGAACGAAAATCATCAGACTTGGGA
The DNA here is from genome assembly GCA_963969515.1 of Yponomeuta evonymella. NCBI lineage: Eukaryota > Metazoa > Arthropoda > Insecta > Lepidoptera > Yponomeutidae > Yponomeuta > Yponomeuta evonymella. Next base: position 5,167,382 of record OZ018363.1, read on the forward strand.
TTCACAAATTACTAAAATACAATTTGCTATGAATACTTCTACGAACGAAGTAAAAGGTTATACCCCATCATTTTTGGTGTATGGCCGGGAACTGGTTGTCTGTGGATCACACTATTTAGATACTGATGCAACCAATGACTTTATTTTTTCGCCTCGGGACGATTATGTTGAAAACATACGCAAAATTTTTGACAATGTTCAGTCAAATCTACTAAAAGCTCACTTTAGAAATAGCACTAACTATAATTTGCGCCGTAAGGACGCAGAGTTCCAAATAGGAGATATTGTTTGGAAGCGTACAACTACCAGAGCGACAGGGACAATAAATTTGCGAAAAAGCTTGCCCCTAAATATATCAAATGCCGAGTATTAACTAAAAATTCGCCATTAGTATATATACTTGAGGATATGCAAGGCAACAACCTAGGCGCCTGGCATATCAAAGATTTAAAACTAACAAATTATAAAACCTACATTTTAAAATGATACGCTATCAAACTTAACCTTAAAAAAAAATTTGTTAAATTCAGACTTGCTACAATTGCTTTGAATTTATTTTCTTCTGGTGAAGACTTGGATAAAATAACCAACTACCTACCTAGTATGATTTTATTCAAGCCTGACCTATTAAATTGTTGAAAGGGTTCAAGAAAATAAGACACCTATCAGTAGAATCCAGCGAGTATTTTGTTATTCTTAAAACAAATACTCAGAATGTCTCATGCAAAATCTTAAAAAGAGAAATTGCAAGCTTAAAAGCGGAGGAATGAAAGGTAGTAGTGTGGAGAGGATTTGGATGGAATGAACGACAGGAAGAGTGATAGTAGATGGAATAAATGGTTTAAATGTGTGCAAGTACCTACTGAATCTTACTTGATAGCGGATTTATCCTAGGAAAAATCCTACCCAAAAAAGGGGGGTATGTAACGGTTATGTTTAAAACTATGCCTACAATAATAAAAATATATCTAAAATAGAGAATAATAAAAGTTCACTTATTAAACAAAAAAAATATACACATAATAATAAAATTTATCTAAAAGAAGGAACACTAAAAAACTAAATTTACAAAATAAACCTGATCACTAAACTTATTATTAACTAATAAACAAAAACAACTAATAGCAAAAATAAACGAACCTGAACTTACGTACAAACAAACTGTACAAACAGTTTCGTAATCCTAATTAGCTGATTGCCTCGGAACTACTCGAAGAAGTTCGGCCATGGCACGAATACTCCGCCGCAGAGCCATCGCCTACCGCTCGGCCACTTCGGACCGGTCATCTAACCTGACAATACGATGCCACTATTTTACTAGCGAGACATAAACGTACTCGAATTCGGATTTTATTTTCCACCAAATTGTAACTACAAATCAATCTACAATATCTAGTGTCATATTATAAGTGTGATTTCCCCATAAGTGGGTTCCTATACCACCTTCCTTGCTGTATTGCTCTGCTTGGCTGTGACCTGCTGTCCGGTGCCGCATACGGCAACACGCTCGCGTTTTCCTAACGCCTCGCCGTGTACTACCCGCAACTCTCCGCAAGCTAAGTGTGCTCTCATTCCGGACTAACTAGTGCAAAGTGAACTCTAATTTATTATAAGAACTCGAATTAGAGACTCGACCCTGAGTGATAGCTGTACTAAAATAATATTAAGTGAAAAAAACTGCTGCTAGCAAAAATTAAATTGTAAATACTTAGTTTATTCCTACCTACTTTTGTTTTTCTTGAAGATTCCCTGGCTAGCTAAATTACTACCAACAGTTCGTACCTAAAACGCGACATGATCAATGTGTCGCTTACAAGTATTATCACTGTTAGGCTGTGATATCTCATACATCCTTTTTCCTATCCTTTTTACAATTTTTCGATTTATCCTTTTTACATGTACCTTTTCTTGCCACATACCACCGAAATAAAACACAGTCACCTGCATTGAGCTCTCTACCAGAATTAATATTATTTGTTTCATGACTGTGTTTCTGGGGTAAAACTAGATCTAACCTTGACTTGAATTCGCGTCCCAGCATTAGTTTAGCAGGGGAAACGCCTGTTGCACAGTGAACCGTATTTCTATACTGAAATAAGAACTCTAAAAGTTTTTCGTTAATTTTTTCGTTACATATACATGGATTTTCGGTAAAAACAATTTTTAGGAATTTTTTACATGTTTTCACGGAGTTTTCCGCTTGACCGTTACTCGAAGGATGGTATATTGGTGAAGTCATGTATTTTATTCCATTAGAAGCGCAAAATGTCTTAAACTCTAATGAATTTATCTTAGCATCGTTATCAGTTACCAAAACATTAGGTATACCGTAACGTGAGAACAAATACTTCAGTTTATTTATTAAACAAAGCGTTGAGGTGCCACGGTCCATTAAAATGCATTCTAGCCACTTAGAATATGCATCTATGACGATTAAGTACGTCCGCTGAGCGATTTGCATATAGTCAAGATGCACTCGCTCCCAAGGTACAGCCGGCTGCGGCCACGGCGCCGGCGTCGCCCGCGGTGGCGCCTCTCGCACCGCGGCGCACGCACTGCATGACCCTATCCATTGACTTGTATCTTTATCGATTCCGGGCCACCAAAAACGACCGCGCGCATTGCTTTTGGTTTTAATTATCCCAAAATGCCCGGTATGCAACTCGCTTAACATTCTTTTTCGGCAACTTGCAGGAATTATAATCCTGTGACCCCTAAAAATACAATCACCTTGAATCTCTAACTCAGTTTTGCAATAAAAATATGGCTTTATCGACGGACACGTAATCTTATGCGGCCAGCCCACCATCATATATTTTACAACTGTTTGTAAGACCGAATCTTTTTTTGTTTCATCTCCAATCTCGGCAAAAGTCAGCGGCGCGATATTCGCATCTAAAAAGTTTAAATATAATGACTCATCATCAGCGTTATCAGCGCGTTCATTGTTTGTCTCGCTCTCGCTTGTTGGCAAGGGTGACCGCGAGAAAAAATCCGCTACTACATTGTTTGCGCTCGATATGTATTGCACGGTATAATTATACGCTGATAATATAATTGCATATCGTTGAAGGCGTGAGGCAGTCATAACAGGTATACCAATCTTTTTACCAAAAATGGACAAAAGGGGTCGGTGGTCAGTTTTTAACACAAATGGTTCCCGCCGTCCATATAAGTATTGATGGAACTTTTTGATGCCGAATATGATCGCAGTGGATTCTTTTTGTATTTGACTATAATTTCGTTCACTTTTAGTTAGCGATCTCGACGCAAATGCAAGCGGCCGCTCTTCGCCACTAGAGCCACGCTGCGAGAGCACCGCGCCGAGCCCCGCCGGCCCGGCGTCCACCGCTAACACTAGCTGCGCCGCAGGGTCAAAATGGGCAAGCACGCGCTCGGAGCCCAACTCGACTTTTATGTAGTCGAACGCGCCTTGCTGCCGCGGACCCCAAACCCATTGCGCACCCTCCCGTAACAACTCATTAAGTGGGCCTACCTTATCCGATACCTGTGGTATAAAATTTCGGTAATAATTTACCATACCTAAAAATCTTTTTAATTCGACTGTATTCTTCGGTGATTGCGTTTTATTTATAGCCTCTACTTTCTTAGGGCAAGGTCTGAGTCCGTTTTTATCAATGAAGTAGCCCAAATATGTCACACTACTCTGGAAGAACATACATTTATTTTTTTGTAGACGTAAACCGGCCTCATCTAACCTGCGGAGAACCTCGCGCAATCTCGTTAGATGTGTTTTTGTATCCGGCCCCGTCACACAAAGATCGTCCAGCCAGCAACTAACAACATCTATACCTACAACTAAAGACTCGATTGCGCGTTGGAATATAGCTGGCGCATTAGCCAAACCATAAACAAGTCGTGTATACTTGAATAGACCTTTGTTTGTACTAATTGTGGTTAGTTCCTGAGAGGATTCGGAGAGGCAAAACTGATTATATGCATTGCATAAATCTAATTTAGTATAATGTTCGCCACCCTTTAGCTTTTCGAAAACTTCTTCTATGCGAGGCATTGGGTATTTGTCGACAATGAGGTCATTGTTCAAGGTCACTGAAAAATCTCCCGCAATCTTGACCTTGCCATTTTCTTTTCAGACCGGAACTATCGGCGTTGCATATTTTGATGATGTGACTGGCACGAGTACCCCCAAACCAACGAGCCTTTCGATTTCTTCATCCACTCTCTCTTTCAGAGCAAATGGAACTGGACGCGGCTTAAAAAACTTTGGGGCTGAATTCTCCTTCAGTTTTAACTCTACTTCGAATTTATTAAATCGACCTAATTCATTACCAAATAAATTAGGAAATTCTTTTTGCAACTGTGGCACCTCGCACGGATCACTTTTTACAAAGAAAACATTGTTGTTCTCAGCCGTCAAGGTAATTTCGAAAATAGACATAAAATCTCTGCCTAGCAGAGGCGGCCCGCCGTTTTCAATTACATACAATATAAGAAGTTTTGTTATCCATTATATATTACTTACATTTACTTTAAAACAACCCAATGGCGAGATTTTATGGCCGTCATACAAACACATTTTAAGATCGCATTTCTCTAGTCGGTGCTGAGAAAAATGCTTTTTGTACAATTTATCCGAGATTATCGAGGTACCTGAGCCAGAGTCTAATTCCATTGATAGATTCGTTCTATCTACAATCACATCAACAACAATGGGTGAATACTGAACATACCTGAGGTGAAATAATTCACATTCCTTACAGTACGTAGAATCGTCGGCTGAATTCTCCTCTGGGCACGTACATATGTTATTCAGCCTTGTATTTTTACCGCCACCACATACTTTCTTTAGGTGACCTTTGACACCACACTTTTGGCACCTATAGTTTTTGTATCTACACTTGTCCGCACTATGATATTTCAAGCCGCACACTTTACACCTTCTCGCGTTGCTGTCTCCCGGCGGACCAGAGGCGGAGCCTGAACCAGTAGCACGCGATCCACGCACTTGGAACACTGGTTCTTCCTTAACTTTCGCGCCTACCTCCCGCGCTCGTCGAGCGCTCGCCGCTTGCCGAGCTACCTCCAACGCCTTAGCAAAAGTGAGCGAAGCTGCGTCCAGTTCGAAAAGTCGGTCCCGCTCCGGGCCTGGGTTGAGGCCTAAGACAAAACGGTCCCTTAGCTGCTCATCTAAACCATTTTTGAACGAACAATGGACGGCGAGTCCTCGTACCCGCACCGCCCACTCGTCGACGCTTTCTCCTACCGCTCTTCTTGCTTCAAAAAACTTATCATGATCATCCCACAAGCAACGTTTAGGCGTAAAGTGTTGATCCAACGTAGAAACCAGTTCCTCGAACTTCACAACACAAATTTTTTTTGGATGAAGTAAGTCCCGTGCTAGTCGGTATGTATCATCAGCTAGGTGTGTAATGAGCAGCGCGCCTTTTGACTCGTCAGCGAGCTTGTTTAGCTTAATAAACTGCTCAAGCCGCCCTTTGTATATCGGCCATTCTTGATTATTGATTTTTTTTTTTTGATTTGAAAAATTCTTTATTTGACTACTAATATGCAGAGATATGATACACAAAGATCTTATTCTAAGGGTATGCTAGGATGTTTCAATATGTTGATTAGGTTACAGTACCTTTTTGAACATTTAGATTAATTTACAATTAGGCTAGAAATGATTAGTTGCGAACATAAGCAACGGTTTTTTTTTTTTAGATTTAGACTTGGTGTGTGAGGTTTAGAGATACTCCTCGCACTTAATACAATGAAGAATACCCGTAGGTAAGAGGTGAGCATTTGACAAAACAAGAGATTAACTGCGTCAGTAACTACAGCTTAGCAACAAGAAAGTAACACACAAGATAGATAGAACCGTGGGGTACTCTGGAAAGAATCAGCCCGGATTCTACAGCGGGTGTGTTGACCCACCTATCATAATTTCTGTGCTACAGATGTTTGGTCGAAAAAAAAACTATCAAGATTGTGTTAAGTAAGTAGGCACATTCCTATTTTAGGTACCTACCTAGGTTTCAGAAGAAATTTCGAGGTATCCGTATGCTTAAGTAAGTCACAATAACACTAATAACAGAAACTGTATACAAAACGAATCACAATCACAAGCAAACAATAAACAGTTTAAAATAACTATATATGTATAATTTTGACTCGCTCATTAGGCGTTCATACAAGAATACCTTTGGTTGCTACGTGGGACCGGTCATCAGGTGAGCGAGCCATCGTTAGGTGTCGAGAAAATAGTGATGGGGTAGACGATATCGATTGTAAGTATCAGCATATCTTAAACTCATTAATCTGGATTTACCTATTGATGAGACCAGAGTGTTGGAGTGATTAGGATTTTTCTTCAGATAAAAGTTGCGCGAAATATTTAAAATAAAATCTTTAAGGAGCGGATATTTAATTTTTCTGTGTAGGGTTTTTAAGTTCGTTTTGAATGGAGTATTTATTGTAGGATGATTTTAGGGCTTTATTTTGAATCCGTTGAAGCTTGGAATAATTACTTTCAATCAGACTGCACCAAACTGAGGCTACGTAAGTCAGACATGGTCGAACTAGGGTCGAGTATATTCGCAATTTAGTTTCAGGACTCAAATTGGCTGTACGACTTAAAACCGGACGCAGGGCACTAAGGGCCTTAATGCCTTTGTTGCAAATAGTTTCTGTGTTTTTAAGCCAGTTGATTTTATCATCTAACACCAATCCAAGGTATTTTACTGACCTACTCCAGGGTATAGGAAATCCATTTGCTTTAATTGTTCTATTTGTAAGGGCGCGTTTCCTGGTAAACATGATGGCTTCAGTTTTAGAGGAGTTTAGCTTTAGCTTCCATTGTGTAAAGTACTCAAGAAGCAGTTCCAGAGAGAGTTACAAGCGACTGACTATCAGATCAATGTCAACAGAAGAGGTATAAGACGCTGTGTCGTCAGCATAAATAGCAAGATGAGTATGTGGTTTTTTGGGAATATCGTTAAGGTGTATGATGAAAAGGTACGGCCCCAAAATTGAGCTCTGTGGGACTCCGGAGGGAATTTTTCTTGGTGTAGAGTATAAGTCACCTATAAAAACGGAGAAACTGCGATAACTCAAATAAGATTGGATGAGTTTAACAAGGCAGAGTGGCACGTTATTGGATACGAGCTTATGCAGTAGACCAGAATGCCATACCGTATCAAAGGCCTTTTCAATGTCTAGGAGAATCAATCCAGTGGAGTTTCCTAGGTTGAGATTATGCGCAATATGCTCGGTGACTCTTGCTAGCTGCTGGGTGGTCGAGTGAGTTCTGCGGAAACCGAATTGTTCGGCAATTAGCAGATTTTCAGTAGCAGACGAGAGTCGCTTCAAGATAACAGTCTCAAATAATTTGCCAAGGGAAGGAAGTAGGCTTATGGGACGGTAGCTAGTTGGGATAGTTTCGTCTTTGCCTGGTTTTTTAACGGGAATAATTTTTGCAAGCTTGCAATTTGCAGGGTAGTAACCGATCTTAAAGCAATCATTGAAAATTTTGGTAAGGAGGACAACACTTTTTTGAGACAGATTTTTCAGGAGAATATTTTGAATACTGTCAACACCAGGGGCCTTACGAAGCTTTAACTTATTTAACAGTTTGCGTACTTCGCGAGGCCTTACATTGTGCTGGCGTTCGACAATATTAAAAGAATCGAGACGCGCAACAGATACCTTAACAGTGTCCTCAATATTGTCTTCGCTAACCCAATTTTTGGTCAGATGCATACAATCTAGGAAAGCATTTGCCAACACCTCACATTGTTCCTGGGTCGCGGAGGTCAGGTCACCAGAAGGCATTTTAAGAGGAGGAATTATTGAGGCTTTTTTACTAAATGATTTAACTAAGCGCCAAATATCTGAACTAGGATTGTCAACTCGTGCTAATTTATTATTCCATAGTCTGTCATTTAGTAGCTTAATTTCTTGTTTGATAGCGCTTTGCAGATGATAACCTCTGCATGCAGCGCTTTTTTGCCATAGAAGTTAGTCTCTTTAAGTGCCAGTCTACGTAAGTGGTTTTTAAGCCTGATTGTGGTTTTAATTCGTCTTGGGAGTTTCTTGTTTAGTGATGTGCTAGGGGTGGAGGGCACAGAGTTGTTTCGTGCACTAGTTATGGTTGTTGTAAATTGCTCTATAGCATTTTCAATTTCAACAGCAGTGTTGAACGTGGCAGAGGAGATAACAATATTTTTATCTAGATATGCTCGAAATCCCACCCAGTTGGCCTTAGTATGGTTATAGTGGATGTGAGTTTTTCGTTGGATGGTTCCACCAAGAGTGAAGAAGACCGGAAGATGATTCGAGGAGAGTTTAGTTAGCGTTTTTAACTCTGATATTTCTTGGGTATTCTTAACAAGAACAACATCAGGAGTTGTTGGGATATGGGCCGAGCGGTAATGCACTAAGGTAGGGGATAACGGGGCAAGCACATCATATCCGTTGTTAATCATATGATCGTATAATTTTACTCCGTGAGGATTCAAAATCAAAATCAAAATCAAAATCAAAAATTTTTTATTCAAAGTAGCACAGAAACTGCGACTTAATGAACGTTACAAGTTAAACTAGGTGTCCATTTCAAAATCTAGATCATTTTGGAGAAAAAATGGACAAAAAAAACTCCAAACTTAGTCTTTTCAAGTCCTTAATTTACAGGATTTATATAAATGTACTAAAACTCATGCATTGAACTGGCTTTAATTCCAGACATCTTTGTCATCTAAATCAGGGGTCGGCAACCTTATGCTATAGCCGGGCCACATATGTTGCCAGAGTATCAGTGCGGGCCGCACTTATATTTATATGTTCGGGCATGTATTTTTAATATTTGAAATAAAACGCATATATATTCATACAATTATGTCTTTTTTAATTGAACTACTATACTAACATAAAAGTAAGTACTAGTGAGATTTTTGAGGCTGCATTTGATTTGCAAGTTTTTTAACGTCTGCTTTCATTTTAGTAGTAGACACGCGCAGTATCGCGTCTAAATGTTCATCCGTTAACCGCGAACAATTCTTATTTTTGCGGTAGTCGAGAATTGAAAAAGTCTGCTCACACAAATATGTACTACCAAACATAGTTATTATCTCCTGAGCAAACTTTTTCAATTCTTTGAAGTTTTCAGAACTCAAACCTCCGTAGAACTGTATCAAGTCAGTGCTTTCCTTAAATGCCGTTTTAAGTGTGCTATTACTTTGCAAATCTACTATGTTCATTTGCAAATTGCTTGGTACCTCACTAATATCAATTGCAAAAGGGTTTTGGAATATTTCCATGTTAAGGGAGCTCTTTTTAAAGTCGGTGAATCGATTTACAAACTCAGTTTGTAGTTGTGTTAACACGTTTCTTATTGTAATATTTTGCCACACAAAATTATCTCCAGCTTCTTCCACGGCTTTCTTGCAATTAGGAAAATGGGCAAGCTTTTTTTCATCAATATGCTTGATAAACAGTTTCAGTTTCATTTCAAATGACTTTACATCTGTATACATATCGCAAATCAATTTATTTTTTCCCTGCAAGCGTTTGTTGAGCTGATTCAGTTCCTTAGTCAAATCAGACAAAAAACCAAGATCGATAATCCACTGTTTGTTAGTAAGCTCTTCTACTGGCTTTCCTTTCATCTCCATGAAGTTGCCAATTTCTTTCCTCAAATCAAAAAACCGTTCCAAAACGGCACCTCGACTGAGCCACCTCACTTCACAGTAGTAAACCACGTCACCATGTTCAGCTTCCAGATCTTCCAAAAACTTTTGGAACTGACGGTGTGTGAGCCCATTTCTTCTTATAAAATTAACAGTGGATGTTACAGTATCCATTATTTCTTTCCAGGATATAACTTTGGAGCACAATGCCTCTTGATGGACAATACAGTGAAAAATCAATGGCACAGTAGATCCAGAATCTTTCACTTTGCTGATGATTCTCCCAACAACACCTTTGTTTTGACCGCTCATGTTCTTGCCTCCATCGGTAGTGACACTTGTTAACTTTTCCCAGCTTAATTGCAATGAATCCAGAGCTTGTTCCACATGGTGAAATAAATCTTCTCCCGTAGTTGTACCTTTCAAACTGCACATTTTCACAAGCTCTTCGTAAACAGTAAAGTTTTCGTCAATGCCGCGTACAAATATGAGTAGCTGTGCTGCATCCGACACGTCCGTACTTTCATCCATCGCTAAAGAGAAGCAGTCGAAAGACTGCGCCTTATCCCTGAGTTGTTCACACAAATTAGCACCCAAGTCTTCAGTACGTCGGGTGCAAGTTCTTGCAGAGAGACTAAGACTTTCAAACATTTTTTTCTGCTCTGGGCATATTTTTTCTGCGATAGCTAAGACACACTCTTTTACTAATTCACTATCGGTAAACGGACGTCCACTTTTTGCAAGAATCTCTGCTACCCTGTAACTGGCCCGAACATTCGATTCGCTGTTGTCTGCCACAACCTTAAATATGTTTTGTTGATTTTGTAATGACGATTTCAAAGTGGAAATTTTCCTTTTCCGTATTTCTCCTTCAAGACAGTCAAATTTAGCTTTGTGCTCAGTGTCGTAATGTCGCTTCAGGTTATATTCCTTTACTACAGAAATACTCTTTTGACAAATCAAGCATAACGGTTTTCCTTTCAACTCGATAAAAAAGTATAATTCTGTCCATAATTCGTTAAAAACTCTTTTTTCTTCTTCTATCTTCCTTTTTCTTGAAGACATGTTTATATAATTATTCTGTAACAATAATGAAAAAAATTAAATTCGTTGTAAAATTATATGTTCCAGTTAGCACCTACAAATTCAACTCCACATTCAAATAATAATTAAAACATGACACACTCGTAACTAACTTCATGTCATGTAACTACTATCCCCGTCCTTATAACATTTACCCATCAATCTGAAGGTTCACATTAACAAGCAGTAAATAAAATAAAACAAAATGCTCGCGAGTTCATACAACTTACCTCATACGTCGTGCGTGAGAAGCTATCAGCGAAGGGAAGAAAGGTGAAACGAAACGCGTAGCTAGCAACCAGATGAGACGTGAGTTTCCGGCAAATTTCCACAACCGAATGTGGCGAGAGCTGCGCGCGGCTGTGATTTTAACTAAAACCGGTCGCTTTGAATTTTTTCGCCGCCGTACACCTGCGTCTAATCAAAGACTGCCGCCCCGCCTATTGTCTCAAAGGAGCCGCCCGCCGCCGCACGTGCGGCGGATAAACGCACAAGAAATTGCGAAGAATTGAATAAGTACAGCAAATATTTATTTTCGGTAGAAACAATACATAACATCACAGTCTTGATAAACAGTTCTTAAGAAATGAAATAGAGGTACATTTTTATCACCCCGCGTGGGAGCGAGCTTTCAAGAATACTCTCATGGCCCAGCAGCATGGCCGTATAAATTCTAGTGAATTTATATGGCCTTTTGCTTCCGTATTTTTTTCTTACGGACCTCAGGCTTGCGGGCCGCACCGAGATAGTCTACGGGCCGCATGCGGCCCGCGGGCCGCCGGTTGCCGACCCCTGGTCTACGCAGTCAAATGCCTTCGACAAGTCACAGAAAATACCTATAGCATCCTTCCGATCCTCCCATGCACTAAATATATGTTTAACTAATGTGACACCAGCATCCGTCGTAGACCGCCCTTGCGTGAAACCAAATTGTTCACTATGAAAAAGTTGATAATTATTAAAGTGTGTAAGTAGCTGACCTAGAACTATTTTCTCGAATATTTTACTCAAAACGGGTAGAACCGAGACTGGTCTGAAATTTGTGGGATCTTGCCTGTCGCCACTTTTAAATAAAGGGACGAGCCTACTATATTTCATTAGGTCAGGGAATGTACCCTCATCTAAACATTTGTTAAAGATTCTGGCCAAATGGGGTGCTAGGACATCGATTACTGAGCTAACTATTATTACTGACATACCCCACAGGTCTTCAGTTTTTTTAAGATTTAGCTTTTTAAACGCTTTATTCACGGTATGAGCTTCAATATAATCAAACGAAAAATCGTGATCGCAGGGAGGGACATTATCTTTCAATGATTGGCAGTGTGACAGTTCCAGTATGGATGTTTTGTATTGAGATCGCCCATAATTAGTGACCTGGGGCTGATGTTAAGCACCTTATCCAAATCACTGGTAAGCAAAGGCAAATTGGGTGACTGATAAGCCGAGACGATAGCAACATTTTCACCAGAAATTGATAGCTGTATGCCACAACATTCTAAATTGTTAGTCGGTGGTAAGTTTACGGGAAGATGAGGGATATCATACTTTATCAGCAATATAACGCCCTGTCCACGACCGTCATGTTTTTTGTCTTGCCGGTAAGAGACAAAACCTGGAGTGTTTAAAGTACAATTTGGACCTATTCTGGTCTCAGATATGGCAATTAAATCTAAGGATTGCTCGCCCACCAGGTAAAGTAACTCATCGAGCTTTGTGCGTATACCATCGGCATTCCAGTAGAGAAGACGGAGGCTTTTTGTACTAGACATACTGTCCAAGATGAGTCAGGACTAGAATGACTTTGTCGGTCATATTGGTACAAGATAGAAACTGAGTTTTTATATTCTTAATGGCACTTAATATAGCCAGAATGTCAGTAGTGGTTTGATCTTGCTGAGTGCTGCTTTGTAGGTTTAAGATTGGAGCCTTCGTTGGGAGACTGGGCCATGCATGTTCATTGAATTGAGCTTGCTTCATTGGAGCTTTTATTGTTGTTTTCACTGCGTCCTGAGTCAACTTCAGTTGCTGTTGCCTGTCGCGCAGAAGTTGCAAGTATTTTTGCCGTTCTTTACACTGGCGACAATTAGCCGGGTGGTTTTCCGAGCAATTGCAACATTGAGCTGGTTGCGTTCGGTCCTTCATTAGACATTCTGCGGTAGGATGTTGTTTTGTACACTTGACGCATCGCGCAGGAAGATTGCAATTCATAGAGGAGTGACCAAACCCCTGGCATCTGAAGCACTGAGTTCCATAGATATTGTTAGATTGGAATTTACGTATTCGAACAACACAGTTACAAATGTATTTAATTTGTCGAAATTTGCGAATGTCCGCGCCAGCAGGAAATTGGACCAAGAAAGGTGGACAGGCCTGCGCCTTATTATCTGGTACTTTCAGTCTTTTGACTAAAGTATTAGGAAATCCAAGTGCAGTTAACTCTTCGACCAGATTTTCTTCGGCGTAAGCCGGTAATCCAAGAATAACAGATTTTGCAACTTTTTCATCTTTTCGAGAAAACGTGTGATAAGCAGCATTTTCTTGGCGTAGGCCTTCTTTTACCGCTTGATGACTCTCAGCAGAGTAGCATATAATTGCAATCTTGTTATTCCCTTTGTATTGTAGGTGGAAGCTATTTGTGTACTTCATGACAAGATTCTTTATATGCTCATGAGTCCAATCTGGTTTGATGTCAACCAGAATTGGAGGTATATGACCAGTTTTCTTTCTGGGGACAGTCGCATCTCGGAATCGTTGCGAGACAGGATCAGCTAGTTGTTCATCAGGAAGCACACTAAACCGATTTGATGGATTGAATGTCGGAGTGTTCGGTGTCAATTATTCTTGATTATTATGGTCGAAATTAACTAAATTTCCCATGAAATTCGCCATCTTGTGCACACGCGGCGTAGCAAACTCGTGATGATGTGAATGAAACAACCACTGCAGTTGGACACTGGTTTATTACTGCCGTTGATGGCAGATCACGCACACATATACACCACTGTGATTGCTTTGGCCCACCTGCCGTCTTCCCGCCTCGTCTGTCTTGGCAAACGTTTTTTTGCCATGTTAATTAGCCTACGACCTACTTTCAGACCTACCAAATACACACAAAAAATTCATAAAAATCGGTGAAGTTCCGGAGGAGCTCGATTACAAACATTGTGACACGAGATTTTTATATATTAGTGATGCATTCGTGAATCATTTGTTTGAAGTAGCGGGCAGGTGTATTTCAGGCATTACGGGACTATAAGCCTCAGTTTCTGAAAGAGTGTTCAAATGTAACAAGAGATTAATCTAAGATTAATTCAAAATACCGGCACGTGATTGGCTGAAATTTGCTTGACGTGAGATTAACATGAGATTAATATTTGATCGCTCTTCTAGAAACCGAGCGTAAGGCAGACGGACTGGAGGCTCTTTATCGACCCCTTAGATATCGTTATAACATTCGATTGCTTACCATCTCGTGAGGGAAAAAGCCTAGCGAATTGAAGTGAGTCAGCGGTATGATCCCGAGCGTAGGTTCGTTTGTTGTTGTAATACCCCAGATAGGAATTCCCTCTTCGTTGTACTTTTCAATAAACCTGAAAAACAAGCAATGGATCGTAGGCATAATATTGATAGAAGAAGTGCGATAGAAATGGCCAGATAAAATAATTGGACAAAACCAATAACACTGGGGCGGTTTGATCACCCTCACTCAAATAAGAAGAAGAATATATTGGTAACCAGTTAGCTACCTTATTTATTTTAACATGATCCTAATATCCTTATTTTCCTGATAATCTTTAGTAGAGCTGACGAATCCAGTTACGATGGTTTGTTCACAAGTCCAGCCTAATTTCCTTATTTTCCCAATAAATTTTGGTAAGGCTGAGGAATCCAGTCATGATGAAAATCTGTTTACGAAACCAGCCTTCCATGAGATGTTGATGAATATTAAAACTTATTATTGTGAAAGAAATAGGATTCTTACCTTGCCACGATCGCCCATTTCAGAATCCTTCTTTTCAAAATAATTTCTCTGTGCAACCATAAAAGTTTGAAATGGTATACCCCTAATAATACGTACTTGAGATAGTAATCGGCGTAAGTCTGAAAGTACTCTTCCTTAAGCCTGCTGAACCCGTACCAGTGGTTGCTAGTCTTCATCCAGGTTGGAGGCGACCACACGGAGCCCAGCACCCACACATCGGTTCTAGAAGCCTGCATCGCCGCTTTGATCATGGGGATCTGTTGAGGCAATATATGGCCTGAGAGTATGTGCTTATAAGGTGTGTGATTATAAGTTGGTAGATTAAATAATAATAATTTATTACGTTTCAGAAAATCGTTATAATTGCGAATTGAGTATTTTATACAGAAAAAATACAACAATAAACTTAATCTTGGACAATGGTCTAAATCGTGCAACTCAACTCGGCGCCTCGCGCGATTGGATCTTCTTCGTGAGAGATGCCTATTTAATTTGCGCGGGTTATATCATTGGAATACTGCTCTGTACTGACATATCTTAAAAGACTACCAAATGGAAGCCAATAACATACATTGTCGTACTTATACAATTTTATTGAAAAACTATGTGTATATTAGAGTCTAGGGGCTGGAAGAAAGTTACCAATTAACTTCTGGCTTTCTTTCTTCAAAGGAAATCTACATTGACCTTTACCCTAAAACCTACCTTATAATGATAGTCTTCGTAAGCCAACGAGAAATTGCTGAGTTTCGCATCGTTTTCGGGCAGCTCGTTGTACGCGTACGGGTGGGTCGAGAAGTCACATCCACCGATCGGCACGCGGATGAAGCTGTACCCGATACCGGACTCGCCGAAGTATGTACTGCAAAAGGAAACATTTTGATTTGAAAATTCTTTATTACACAAAAAAATAAATCTGCACAAAGGCGAGCTTTACACTAAAAAGTATTTTCTTCCAGCTAACCCTAGGTGATGTGGATTGTCACCCGAAATCAACCGACAGGGCCTGGCGTATGTACAGCTGTTTGATACTGAACTACGGAAAGAATTTGGGTAAGAGAAATGGTGCTCTACTCACAGACGATGATGAAGCTGGTCTCCAGGTCCCGGGATACAATCCACACAAGATTTCACAGGGTTATTTTAGTATTTAGCACACGCCGGCCGGCAGTTATGAAAAGTGGATCCAACGAACTTTTTTACGTGCACCCCAAGCGAAAAGAGTGAAAGGAGTGAGTGAATGAAGTGTACGAATCTATATCGCTCATTCAGAAGCGCGCCAAATTTGAATTGGCGCGGGGAACGCAGAGCATTTAGTCTCGAACCCAAATAAGTAATTTAGATATTGTACAACAGCGGTAACGCTTTCCACAAGCGCATTGCTATCACAGTAAAGGAATCCAATCAGAATCCCTTACCATGCGAGGGGATATCGAGAGGAAAGTCTTTGGATGGGCGCTGAAGGCGAACTTCCAATCTATTGTGTATTTGTGGCAATGAAGGTTTCCATACCTCGACTTCTAATGAGCCTATTTTGCTTAAATAGGAAAGATTAATTTATTCTTGCTATCCCAGCTCTTTCAGAAACGCCAGCAGTTTTGGGATGTCGCCGAAGGCCTCCTGAAGTGATCTCGGGTTTCCGAAGAGAGTCGCCCGTTGTCTGGCCACACCCACGCACTCCACCAGCACATCTAATCTATCACGCTTCATTTTTCCACGGCTGTAAGCCTTCCTGGGACCGTTTACCGCAGCACACTAAGGTACCATGGCCGTCAGTTAGTGTGCCTCAGGAAAAGGCACATTTTTGTCAATGACGGCAATATTTGAATCTTGTACTAGGTTTTAAAATAGATTATACTAAGTATTACTGAGATTTCCGGGTGACACTTATTTGTAAGACGGATTTTTTTTATCAGTTGCGCTTGTTAACCCCTTTTATCGCTCCTTAAATATCTTTTATACTTTATACAATTTATTGACTATGGATTCTGTAAATAACCAATTTATAATTTTGGAACTAAAATTTTCGTAGACCTACCTGGTCGGACTCTTCCGACAAAAACCAAGTAAGTTTATGCGGAGTTAAGTTAATAACCCATTTATAGAGGTAAAAGACTGACCCGTTTAGAACTGTGCGGAAATCCTTCTTATAACCGAGTCAAGGCGTTTTGATGAAATTGAAAGAAAGAAAGAAAGAAAGAAGAATAAGCGGCCTATATACGTCCCACTGTAGGTAGGGCACAGGCCTTCTCTCAGAGAGGGAGTAAAGAAGACATTTATTAAAATTGTCACAGAAACACAAAGTAAACACGAAGGTACACAAACAAAATACACGGACGTCAACAAAACAAAAATAAAACAATCGTGAAGAGAACATTGTGACTCGTATAGAGTCGAAGGCAGCCGGGTACCACAGATTGGATTGATTGACAGATTGGACCCACAGACGACCCAGGACATGGTCCGTAGGCAATCAAGCTATGATATTTTCATCCAAAACCTGCGTGAATTAAGAATTAAGGCACTTACTCAATAAGTTTCTGCTGCAGGGTTTCAGACATGTTCTTCCAATTGATGCCGGCGGCATCGGTGACGGAACCACCAAACCCTTTCATGATCTGGTACGTGTGGTTCGTATCCAGCTCGATGCTGGTGTTAAAAGAGGCTGGAAGACGAGGGGATAAGAGAAATCTTTGATAAAATAAGATGAGACAAGAAAATAATCTTGACGATGCAAATAATGCTCTCTCGCAAGTACTAGATTGGTTCACAGCAAATAATCTGCTGCTAAATTCTAAAAAGACAAAATGTATAAAGTTTTCCTTACCTAACGTACAAGTAGTTGAGAACAACATAGTAATTGGACATGAAAAACTAGAATTTGTAGATGATACTGTATTTCTGGGCATCACAATCGATGCAAAACTACAATGGGGTCCACATATTGTAAAATTAGCACACAGACTTAGCTCTGCAGCATATGCAGTGAAAAGAATTAGGGAACTCACTGACGTTGCAACTGCTAGGCTTGTTTATTTTAGTTACTTCCATAGTATTATGTCCTACGGTATACTACTATGGGGCCGGGCAGCAGACATTGAGACTATCTTCATCTGGCAGAAGAGAGCCATCCGATTTATTTACAAGTTAGGTAGTAGGGATTCGCTAAGAGATTTCTTCAAAGAAACCAATATCTTAACAGTTGCATGTCAATACATTTATGAAAATATTATGTACGTTAGAAAAAATATCAAAGACTGAAAATGTTGGTGGCCACCATAATGTTAATACTAGAAATAAACATAAATTTTCATTTCCACTATTTAGACTTGCAAAAGTTAACACATCCTTTATGGGGCACTGTATAAGGTTCTACAACAAAATTCCTCAAGATATATTAGAGTTACCTCCAACGCGATTTAAAAAATGTGTTAGGCACATTCTGTGCAAAAAGGCTTACTATAACATCAAGGATTATTTAGAAGACAAAGATGTTTGGCATTAAACAGTAGATTAATATTATTTAAAGGACGATTGTGACTAGTGTTCAACACATTCATGACTAATATTTTAAGTTGAAAACTCTGTTAATTAAGCTAAAACGTGTTTTGAAAAGAATAAATGTGGAGTTTCTTTGTTAGCTTCTTCTCCACATAATCCATTAATTGTGAAACTAACAACTTTGACGTTCATTAAGTAAACATTCTGTTTTTACAATGAATAAAAATATTTGAATTGAATTGAATTGAATTGAATTGAATTGAATTGAATTGAATTGAATTGAATTGAATTGAATTGAATTGAATTGAATTGAATTGAATTGAATTGAATTGAATTGAATTGAATTTAATTTAATTTAATTTAATTGAACTGAACTGAACTGAACTGAACTGAACTGAACTGAACTGAACTGAACTGAACTGAACTGAACTGAACTGAACTGAACTGAACTGAACTGAACTGAACTGAACTGAACTGAACTGAACTGAACTGAACTGAACTGAACTGAACTGAACTGAACTGAACTGAACTGAACTGAACTGAACTGAACTGAACTGAACTGAACTGAACTGAACTGAACTGAACTGAACTGAACTGAACTGAACTGAACTGAACTGAACTGAACTGAACTGAACTGAACTGAACTGAACTGAACTGAACTGAACTGAACTGAACTGAACTGAACTGAACTGAACTGAACTGAACTGAACTGAACTGAACTGAACTGAACTGAACTGAACTGAACTGAACTGAACTGAACTGAACTGAACTGAACTGAACTGAACTGAACTGAACTGAACTGAACTGAACTGAACTGAACTGAACTGAATTGAATTGAATTGAATTAAAATATTGTTTATTGTAAACCTGATAATAATAATTACAGAAACAGCTGTTACAAAAGAAAAGGTACAATTGGCGGCCTTTTGCTAATTGCGATTTCTTCCCGCCAACCTCATAATATTCTTACATCGGAACTGAATGTTTCGAAAAAGTGGTGTGACTTTAGAAAGTAGTTTTATCAATATTTTTAACTGATTTAAAATATTATTTCGTTGTTATGCCTGAGCGACAAACTTTACAAAGGAAGAAATTTTCCGGGCTGAAGCCGGTTTCAAACGTACGCCCCTAAGCCCTGTCACATTAGCATTACATTTGGACACTCAGTAGCAAAATGAATTGTCTGACGAGGAAACACTACACGCTGGCTTTGTTACTTCGAACACGCAGGAAACGAAAGCAGATACAAGTCAACGACAAATCTGGGATCATTCATTATCAAGTAATCGGCTGGGAGAGAGCGAATACTATGTACCCCGTATCACGGGACGATTTTGAATTTTAGTTTGTATCCGTTGAATCAGCGACAATTGAACCTCTAAGCGATGCTACGTCCGCTTACATACGTATCTTTCATAAAAGTCTCAAATGGGGCGGGGCGGACTGTCGAACGCGACTGTACAAAATGGTGTCGAGGGTGGTAATCGTGGCGAAATCGCCGCGACGGCGCAGCGTCATGGCGGTGACGTCGCGGCGATTGCGCGGCGAGCTCGCTGCGCAATCGCATCGCTTTCAAATCGCTCGCAAATCGCTAGAGTGTGATAGGGCTGCATAGCTTGCATCTGGGACAGTATGCCAGAGGTGCGGATATGAATAATGCTTCGGGTTCACATGGAAAGAAAAATTCTGGGTGACAGACGTAGGCGTAGTATACGTCTGTCACGGTATGCTAGTGACGCAGGTTTCAATTCCGTTTCGGCCAGGATTTATTCTGACCATACCTTAATACAAACAAAATGTTTGTTTTTTAAAAACAAACTCTTGAACCCGTTGGTAATACTGGCAATAATAGCACCAACCTGGCAAAGTAACCCGTTATTATTGTCATGTATAGCTAGATGGATAGAATATTATATGCATATTAGGTGTTACAGGATATGCAATGCAAACTTACTCGTCTCATTTAATTTGTCTTGAGTACCAACGGTTTTAAAGAATCGCTTTCCGCCCTGGAAACCAAGTGTAATATATTTAAATATATATTTAATATATTTAAATAAATGTCTTCTTTCTTTATTCTTTGGAAACAAAGTATGGAAAGCGCAGGAAACAGTGATAAAAATTTATTTCTCGGTGACAACATCCATTGTTATATATGCAATAAGCTATGGATGGGAATATTCCAGACAAATAATTTGAACAAATGATTTTAACCAATGATGATCATGACAAATGATGGATGTAATATATTATGATTTTTCGAACTTTGGTTTAGTCAAATTAGAAAATAAGCTCTTGAAATTTGATTTTGTGATGGACGCGCCATCACAAACTCATCCCAACTGTGCGGACTTTTGTTCAAGTTATCTGTCGAGTATTATAACACTAGAGGTGTTAACATAACACTAGCGTGAAGGACCCATCGTCGCGCTCTCATCGCGTGAACAGTATTTTGAATCGCTCCGTTTTAAAATTTTATTTAACCAAGTTTGAGTCGTGTTTTCGAAAAGAAATTTGTACTGTGTCAAAGTTTACTGTGTGGACCAGTGAATTGTGCAAAGAGTTTATCCATCCTTGGCTTCCCGGAGGAGTTACGACAAATAGAACGTCTAAAGTGCAGTTACACTAGATAATCTACAACGGCCAAAATCGCTGCCCACGCGTAGCGAAACAGCCCGGGTCATTGACCCCGCTCCTACCGCCCGCCGCCTTGCAGTCTGCGTTCCTGTTGTCGCTCCGTCTTTCTCGCACCTATAAAACACTCACTATTTGTAAGTTCGCATCGCCTGCCGTGACCGCTAAGTAAACAGAATGAACTGCGAAGCTTGCATGGTTGCCGTACCTAACGCCGAGGCTTTAAACTGCTTTATGTGCCGCAAGCGATATCATCATCAGTGCCTTAACATGACTTCGGCTAAGTTTAGGGAGTTGAATAAAACAAAATGGAAGTGCCCTGAATGTGAAAATATCACAGTACGTGAAAGTCGCAGAAGGGGTGACGACACGCCAACACGAAAGTTATTTGAGCAGCGACCCAATCCCCCCGCTGGCCCGTCAAGGCTGACGGCTGAGATGGACGTTTGTGAGCCTGCTGCCGCGGAAGTGCTAGCCGCCCCAGCTGCTGTCCACCCCACTACTCCGGTTCCTCCGCCTGCCGCCGTGTCAATGTCGACTGCTATCCCCGCCGCTACGCAACCTCTGGCCACAACTAATGATGCTCACTCGGTAAGCTTCCACCAGTTGGAAAAGCTGCTGGATGACAAATTGGACAAATTCAGAACAGCCATCACGACCGAATTTAATGCCATATTGACTAAGCTGAGAGCGAGTTTTAGGGAGGAAGTCGATGTACTCCGAGGCGAGAATCTGAAGTTAAGGGAAGAATACTCAGCCCTGGAAAAAAAGCTTTCGTCTGCTTCCTCAACGTACATGGATACATTAACGGAAAATATCAGCAACCTGCAGGATCAGCTCAACGAAAGAGACCAAGAGCTGCTGTCCAATGACGTCGAAATCACAAACGTCCCAGAGTGCGATGGGGAATCCATAGGGCATATAGTCAAATCAGTGGCAACTAAGCTGGGGATGGCACTGGAAGAGCGCGACGTGATTAGTGCGGTGCGTGCTGGCCCGAAGCGCGGCCCCACTGAGAGTTCTCCGGCACCGCGGCCTCGGCCTATCGTCGTGCGACTGGCGCGGCGCGCGCTCCGCGACGAACTACTCAAGAGCGCGCGGATCCGCCGCGGCGCGACCACAGCTGATCTGGGCTTACCCCCACACGAGCCACGCCTCCTCTACGTGAACGAGCGACTCACCAGGAGAAACCGCGCTCTGTTTGCCCGGGCCCGCGACGCTGGCCGCGTTGCTCGCTGGCGATTCATATGGACGAGAGACGGCCGCGTCTACGGTCGCAGGGATAACACCTCACAAAGAATTCCCTTGCGAAGCGAAGCTGATGTCACGAATTTTGTAAAATCCTAAATAGGGCCACAATGCTGAATTTATCACTTGTTAGCCCTTGTGGCTTCAGTTCAAATATTACAAAAATAGTTCCACGTTCGTATCCCATATGCACACGTTTTCAAACACTTATATTAATACCAAGCCAACGTCATATTACTGTGCTTAGAAAGTTATTAATTAACTGTCAATTTATTCAAGTGTCCTATGCCTACATAATACGGTTTGTTCAAAGTAAAAACATAAGTATAGGTCTACTGAATCCGGGGTCACTTAGTACACGACATGACGAGTTTCTTGTGGCTATGGACCAGCACGCGGTGGATATCATGGCAATCAATGAGACTTGGCTGCGCGCGGGCGAGGAGGCGCGTGCGCCTGCGCCGCCCGGCTACCGACTGCGGCACGTGCCGCGCCCTGCTGGCGTGCGCTCGCGCGGTGGAGGGGTCGGATTTTACTTGCGACGCGGAATTTATGTCAGGTTTCTCGAACATCCGTCCTCTTCAGTCGAGCAAATGTGGATAGGTATTAAATTAAATGGACTCAAGGTTGCTATAGGTACAGCTTATCGGCCACAGTGGGTCAGCGTGGATACATTTTTGGATGCTTTAACAGAGTCAGTCAGCTCGTTTTCGCCCTACGATCATATTATTTTATTGGGTGACTTTAATATAGATTTATTAAAACCAGAAGAACCCAGTTCTAAGAAGCTTTTAGAGTTTGCAACATATATGAATCTAGACCAATACGTTAATGAGGCGACACACTTCACAAATCACTCTGAGACATTAATAGATCTAATATTTAGTAGAACAACGGTGTCAAAAGTTTGTGTAGATTTTATACCCGACTTGAGCAATCACGCCTTCCTCACATGTGAGTTACATATTAAAAAACCAAAACCGTCTCCACAATGGATTGTTTACAGGCCCCTTAAGGACATCAATTTAGAACTTTTTAATGCCGATCTAGACAGTGTAAAATGGGAAACTGTATTAGGTGATGATGTGAACGAGTCAGTAATTGCTTTCAATACTTACATCACTAATATATTCGATATGCACGCACCCATAAAAACTATGTATGTAAAGGAATTAAATTATCCATGGTTAACTCAAACAATTAAAGCGATGATTAAATTGAGAAATGCAGCTCATGTCAAAAGTCGGCAAACTAAATTAGAAAGTGACAAAAAGTATTATAAAAAATTAAAAACAATAGTAAGTGCAGCATTACACTCAGAGAAAACTGCTTATTACCAACACTATATTAATAATAACGTGAACGAGCCGCGTAAACTTTGGAAACATATTAAACACAATGTCGCTAATTTCAAGAAAAAGCAAACTGACCTTCCTGAAAATTTAAATAACCCTGATCAGATTAATGCTCATTTCTTGGATATTCCCAGTAATAATGAATTAGATATTTCTCTGCTGTCACACTACTGGTTTAATCGATTTAGCTCAGCAACTTTCACTCTTAAAACTATCGGAAAAGATAAGGTGCTAAATATAATAAAGGGTTTTAAGACAAATGCGCAAGGATTTGATGGAATAACACTAGACATGATACTTCTAACATTGCCACGTACTCTGGATGTAATAACTAGCCTCGTAAACAAATCTATTGAAACTGGTTCTTTCCCCGATCTATGGAAGATTGCAAAAGTCAAACCAATACCAAAGAATAATAATCGAACGCAATATAAAGATCTTAGGCCAATAAGTATCCTGCCCTTCTTGTCTAAAATTATTGAAAAAGTTGTTTGTTTGCAGTTGTCAGAGTACTTAGCTGTCAATAATATTCTTCCACATAAACAATCAGGATTTAGATCTGGTAGGAGCACAGCAACAGCTCTAATGGACGTTGTGGATGATATTTTAGCGGGACAAGACGTAGGAGAGGGAACAATCCTGGTCTTGCTTGACTTTTCCCGTGCTTTTGATACCATAAGCCCGACTTTGCTTTTGTCCAAACTAGCTTACTATGGCTTTGATAATAATGCAATGAAGTGGATGTCAAGTTACCTAAGTAACCGGTCCCAGAGTGTTGAGGTGTGTAACAAGGGTGGTACTAGGAAACATTCCATTTCATCAACGCTTACAAAGGGAGTTCCACAAGGTTCAATCCTCGGGCCGGTGCTTTATATCCTTTACACTGCTGACTTGCCAAATTCAATTCTTAACAGTAGATATCACCTGTACGCTGATGATCTGCAAGTTTATAGATCTTTTGAGCCTGGTGGGGCAGCAGACGAAATATCAAGATTGAATATGGAACTTGAACAAATTTCACAATGGTCTATCAAAAATTGCCTAACATTAAATCCAACCAAATCAAAATTTATGGTTCTAGGTACAAAATCTCAGATAGAAAAAATAAATTGTTGTGCGCCACAGCTAAAAATTGGAGACGTAGCTATAGAAAAAGTTACTGAAGCACGAAACTTGGGAGTGCTGATGGATGATAAACTTAGATTTGAGAAGCATGTTCTGGAGACAGTGCGGAATTGTTACTATAGACTACACGTACTTTACAAAATACGAATATATCTAAGCATAGATAAGAGAATTCAACTGTGTGAATCTTTAATATTATCGAAACTCAACTATGCCGATACGGTCACTGGTGGTTGCTTATTGAGCAGAACGAAGAAGCTGATACAGCGAATGCAAAATTCATGCGCAAGGTTTTGTTTTTCCACTCCTCGCAGAGCGCACATCACTCCTTATCTAAATAGCAACAATCTGCTTAATATGGAATCACGCCGTGCTTTACACTTCGCGAGTTTGCTGTTTGGAATTATAAAAAAACAGAGTCCCTCATATTTATACAATAAGTTAGAATTTAGTCAGCGTCAGTCACGTGTTCACCTACTATTGGTCTGTCCACTTCATCACTCATCGGCATTTCGAGGAAGTTTTCGTTACAGTGCCACTAAATGCTGGAACAACATACCGCCTCCTATTAGATACTCTCCTTCTATTAATTGTTTTAAATTTAAATTCAAACAATATTTATTAAAATTACAGAAAGAGAAATAGTAATGAAATATTGTACATCTTTTATATCTAAATAATCTTTTATATCTAAATTATTAAATTATGCTATCTCTAGGTGGTTGGTGCGACCAATATATTTTCGTACATTTGATATTATCTGTCATCTACCAAGTTGGCCTTCTCAAAATACTGCAAGTCTATATTGTAAGTGGGACCGATGGGTTTTTTTAGTTTTTTTAGTTGTTTTTTAGTTGATTTTTAGTTAGTTTAGGTTTTAGTCATAAGATTTCAGGCATCCGCTGAAAATCAGCGCCGTATCTCTCTCTGCTACGGCATTAAGCTGAGCGGAAACCTTTTTGGTACTGCTATATTAATTTTAAGCTATATTAATTTCCACTGTACCTAAAAACTGTATGAGTACCAAATAAAGATTTTCTATTCTATTCTATTCTATAGGTATAGACCAGCTTTGCTAAGGCGCGTATAATATTTATATTCTATCTTCCCTTCGTGAATCTCATTCCAATATGTATCTATTATTTAGGTAAAACCATTTTTTTATTATTGTTAGGTTAAGTTTAAGTGGGTTCTGCAGTGATGCTGCAGCCAACATGCATACCAGTTTTGTTATGGCGTTTATAATATTCACGTTTTATTTTTATTTTGTGAATCTCTTTACATATATTCGTCTATAACGGGGGCCGCCGTACATTTGTACAAATGGCCTCAGTCTGGATGTATTTCCATGTTTGTGATGTCCTTGCCTGGTAGGTATCCTAGTTTCAGACCAGGACATGTGATTGTGTTGTGTGGAAGTTATTTATTTAAGTATGCATTGCTCGGGTAAAAGCATTTTTTATTCATTGTGCCCGTGTGCCGCAGTGCTGCCGTAGCAATACGAATGTCCTACTAATTTACCAGCAACGAACAACTTACCGCGGAAGACTCGTAGGCCACGAAGCCGCCCGCCACCGGCTCCTGCCGCACCAGGTCATCGCAGTAGGTCGCGTTGCACACGCAGACTACAGACTCGCCCTCCACCTGTCGAGGGGCGCACGGCCTCTCTTGGGGAGAGAGAGATAGACAGAAAGGTAGATAAAACACATCTTACGTCAGACGCCCAAAAGTGTAATTTGCATTTTGGCAACTGTATATTATTAAGATACTAACTATAGGCGGGTAAAGCACGCCCAAGGCAGAGGCCAAACCGGCGTGCGTGAATCCAACGATTAATGAAAGTTGATGAAACGAAACAGATCTGTCAGAATTGTGGCAAGTGGCAGACCCTGGTCTCTGCCTACCCCTTCAGGATATAGGAATGAGGTTATGTTATAATAAAAACTGAATTTGCACGGACACTTACTTGTTTATTTTTCATATAGAGTAAATATCCGTGCAATATCAGTTTTTATTATGTCTAGTGCTCGTGTTTAATCTTAGAAAATACTACTTACTCGTATGTTATATTGTTATGTTACTAGCTATAATAGGTCCTTAATTATTTCTAGAAGTTGTGTTTATTTGTAATTAGTTGTATTAATACCATATCTGCCTCTGTTCTATGCTCTCTTTCTAGCATGTAAACATATCGCAACTGTTAATAAACCTAATAAAAAGATAAAACTAAAAAAAAACTTGCTGGAAATTCCTAACTTACGTACTGGTACAATCGCGACACTACAGGGCACAGGCCTTCTCTCAGAGCGTGAGTATGGGCTTAAACACCGCGGATTGGCGATTTCAAGCGCTGAGGTATGTAAATAGCTCAGACACTCAGGTTTACTCACAATGGTTTCCTTCACAGTTAGCGAGTGATATTGCTACTATAACTTCACAAATGTACCCAACTTACAACACAAAGTCACTGGTACTTGCCCGCACTGGGAATCGAATCTGGGCCTCTTGCTTCCCCACTAGGCTACCACCGCTTGGTACTAAGCTAC
Source organism: Yponomeuta evonymella (assembly GCA_963969515.1). Taxonomy (NCBI): domain Eukaryota; kingdom Metazoa; phylum Arthropoda; class Insecta; order Lepidoptera; family Yponomeutidae; genus Yponomeuta; species Yponomeuta evonymella. The sequence goes on from OZ018363.1 coordinate 5,194,527, forward strand.
CACCGCTTGGTTATTCAGCGTACCTACCTTCACCGTAATGAAACTTTACCGAGTAAATCTCTTGTTTGTAAATATTTAGTTCCTTCAGCAGCGAATTTCCGAGCCGTTTGTATTCCTTACAACTCTACGTGTTTCGTTTTTCCTGTTTATTTTTGAGGGGAATGTTGTTGTTGAATTCTTGAGTGATATTCTCTGCGTTTGTATATGTTTCAATATTTTGTAGATGGCACTGTAGACAGCCGAGCAACTATTCCTATTTGTTTTGCCATAACAGTGGGCTGAAACTACAATATATCATCACCATCATCATTCAACCACAAAAGGCCCACTGCTGGACATAGGCCTCCTCCATGGATTTCCAAAAAGACCGGTTGGAAGCGGCCTGCATCCAGCGCCTTCCTGCCACTTGGATGAGGTCATCTGTCCATCTTGTGGCTGGTCGTCCTACGCTGCGCTTCTATGGGTATGGCAAATACCCTCATGGCAGTAAACCAGGAAACCAGGCCCCCAGTCCCCGGCAGCTCCGCTATTCCTGGCTACGGTAGCGGCCACGGTAACGGCGGAGCAAGGGGTGCTAAGAATCTCCGACAACATATACCCCACCGACAATAACGAATAACGATCCCGTACATAATAAGAGCAAATTTCAATGGTATTTCCTATATTAGGGACGATTTTTTTTTCGTCCGTCATCCGTCGTTAGACTGATAGTTTAAAAATGTTGTGGATGTAGGAAAACCATTTCGCGATTCAGGGATCCGTTCGCAAAATAAACGGCCAATCGTTCTTTCGGACATGTTTTTCAAACATTTTTGAAAATCACGTAGCAGCCACGAAAAACACTCCCGGTTTCTCGTACACTAACAAGCTGTTAATCTACTGTTATAAGCCGTCAGTGGTTTTTTTTTTCGTCAATTGGCAGCTGTTAACAGCAGATTAACAGCGTGTTAGTGTGCGAGAAACTGGGGGACAGTCACTTAAACGCGTCACCGTTGTTGAGCTCAATGTTGAATTCGATTTCTTAGGCTACATTATCTGAGACATTCGATTCTAGGCCAATATGTGTTATTTTAATCGAGTAGTAGGTTCGTACTAAAATCGAAACACTTACCAGCGTAACTCGAGGAGATCACAGCTAAAACTAACAACAAAATCATATTGGCGAGTCAAAATCTGTCAGAAGAGACTTAATTAATAGATTTGCCGAAGCCAAAGTCAGTCGGCCACGAAAGATGCTCGGGCCGAATGATTTCAGCTACTGGAGGTCGATCTTTTTTTTCTCTCTAACTATCACAAATTTGTAAGGCTCGTGGTGGCCTTTACATCCAACGAAAGTATTTAAAATTAGAGGCCGCTAAATTGTGGGTAGATATTAGTCAAAACGTACAATTATTCATACCAACCAGTCATATTGGTGTACATGTAAAGAAATAAAAGACTTTTATTATAACAAGACACATCACAGAAAAAAAATAAACAAATAAATAACTTCCACACAATACAATCACTTGACCTGGTCCCAAACTAGGATAGCCTGTATTATGGTAACCAGGCAATGACATCACAGCCATGGAAATACACCCACTTAGGCCACGTTTGTAAAAATTTACGGCGGCCCCCAGTGGGAATCGAACCCACGACTGTTTTGGTAGTTAAGGGTTAGACCAACGAGGCAGTCATAAACAGGTAGTAACGTAATATGAACAACAACACAAAACTGACAAACATAGATGTAGCCTCTAGTATGTCTAAGTTGTCACAAAAGGCAGCTTACTCAGCATTGTGTGTGTGGAGGGAGTAAGTCCTCAGCGCTGATTTTCAATCAGTGCCAACAGTAACTCATAATCGTACAAGAGAGTGCGTGTCGTGGTGCGTAAAAAAGGAAATAAAGTAAATGCTAATATATGAATGAATCTTAAAAACCTATTTGAATCTACCATTTCGGGTAAATAATCGGATAGAATCTCACCTCTAGACCCAGGTTTGTACTGTGCCCTGCTGTTCTTTTCTTGAGCCGGTCATTGTAGAATATTACACTGTAATTAAACTGAGTATTTTTTTTTCAATTCTGGATTTGAAATAGGAAAATGTCCTTTTCATTCTGATATTTATAATATTAACAGTTATACTAACGGTTCTGGTTTATTTAGTGATCTTAATCAATTTGATTCCAGGCGCGACATCACAACTTCCTAATGAACAATCATGACTAAATCCGTGGAACGTATAACATTAAAAATAATTATTTATTAAAAATGTTTATCGCACTAATCACAAATGTTAATGCGCAATAGCGTGCTCAATGCCAGAAGCTTAAGTCTGGGTTCTCCGACCGTACCACTAAAACAGGTGTGTTAAAAAAATATAAATTTTACTCTCTAGAACGCCGGCTTCTTATTTGGGAGGTCGTGGGTTCGAATCCCGGCATGTAACAATGACTTTCTTTTCTAAGTTACGTACTATTGTGAAGTCATAGCAGCAATACCACTCGCTATCGGTGAAGAAAAATATCGTGACGAAACGAGAGTGCCTGAGGTGTTCACATATTGAAATCCGCGGTGAGCACGCGCGGTAATTCTCTCTCTTTGAGAGAAGGCCTGTACCCTGCAATGGGACGTATATAGGGTACATAAAAAATAATTCAATGAGATTTTGAATGTGATTGGTATTGATTTGACTCTACAGTTTTCCTTGAGACAGAACTATATTTACGTATTACTTAGTGGAATTGTCGATTTACAAACCGGCAGTAATCAGTTGCTGGGAATTTCAGAAAGCGAATGCATAAGTATCGTTCTGCCTCTTAAGATTTTTCAAAAAATAACAATACTACTCAATTTAGAATCAAAATAGATTTTTGAAAAGACGATTTTAATTTTCTATTTTAAGCATATTTTCGATTTTTATATAATTTTTGCGCTCCGCGCAGTTGCTGCAACAGAGTCGGCGTTTAAAATGTCTGTATAGCAGCACCAATTTTTTGCACAGTCATTAATTTGCCGACAGTGCTGCTTTACCGACAGTTGTTACTCTGTTTGTTATAGTTACATTTTTAACTATAGCAAAACAAGTAATAAATGGATGAACCCAAAATCTTCTTTGTTTCTTTTTCCATTATTTTCTTAGCAATAGCAGAAGTGAGGACTTCTTTACGATTCATGTCACGCACGACACAGTTCACAAAATACGTTCAGTATTAAAGAATGGTCACCCGAATCGTGGAAGGGAGTTGCGCATTCGCATCGCGCCGATTCGCAGTTTTGTGTACGGAGCCTTATTAGTCGCACAATGCTCACTTTTACTGTCTGCAAATAGTTTGAATGCGTGGATTGCCACCAATTTAACAGTCACGAACAAAACACGAAGGCATTTATAATTAAAATAGACATCATAAGCAGCCTATATACGTCCCACTGTAGGGCACAGGCCTTCTCTCAGAGAGATAGTATGGGCTTAATCACCACGCGTGCCCACCACGGATTGGCGATTTCAAGCGGTGAGGTATGTGCATAGCTCAGACACTCAGGTTTCCTCACGATGTTTTCCTTCACTTAAATGGGCATGGTTGAAATTAAATAAAAATTAAATTTGCGATAGTGGGCATCATGATGACAAATCCTTGGCGGTTACGTGTCGGGCTCGCGAAGTAGGTGTGCTTGAATTGCCTAGCTAAATTAACGTCCGTGGCTTGGCTACACCGATTTGGCAGTTTTTTGTGTGGCTATCGTAACTTTCAGGAATGGTTTGGGTGATAAAACATTTTTGGGAAATTCATACATAAATGGAGAGGAGAACGACGGGCGTGTCAGCTATTAAATAATAATAATTTACGGTGACCAGTTTATCTGGGCCAAGGAATAGATGTTTATCTGTTTTGATACACAAAATTTTATGAAACTAATAAGATACACAATAATTATCTTCATCTAATATTTATTTACATAAAACATTAAATATTTACTTACACTATCTATTCTACAATGCTCGCAGGGAGGTGCATCTAAGTAATGTCTAAGAATCAAATAACATAACATAAACTTACGCTTGTATCCCAGAGGGGTAGGCAGAGGCCTCTGGGATACAGGCTTGAGTTTATGTCTCTACCAGGGACTGCCACTTCAAATAAATTAATAAATTATCTTAATTTTTTTTGTTCCTGTAACTTGAATTCCCAAAACTTTAGGCATCGTAATTCCATAAAGCGCTCAGTAAATCCTACTTTCACATGTTTCTTAAGGATGAAACACACCAACGTGGTGACATTTACATACATAAGCAGCCTATATACGTCCCACTGTAGGGCACAGGCCTTCTCTCAGGGAGAGAGTATGGGCTTATTCACCACGCGTGTCCACCGCGGATTGGTGATTTCAAGCGCTGAGGTATATGAATAGCTCAGACACTCAGGTTTCCTCACGATGTTTCCCTTCACCGTTAGCGAGTGGTATTGCTACTATAACTTCACAAATGTACATAACTTAGAAAACAAAGTCATAGGTACATGCCCGCACTGGGAATCGAACCTGGGTCTCCCGCTTCCGAGTCCAATGTTCTACCCACTAGGCTATCACCGCATGATATTGACTACTGCGTATGGACGGTTGTATGGACCGCCACTACCACCGCGTGGTGTGTTTCATCCTTAACTGCTATAAGATAAAAGTCAAGTAATTCTAAAAAAATTCTAAGAAACAAAAAATATAAAAAAACCCGACTGCTGAGCATTAACTACTATGCAGACGTGACCAATCTAGATCAGATAAAGTATGCATGTGAGGTAATACCTCTTTCTTATTGAGTGTGAGTTTGTAGGAAGCAATGCTTATTAAATATGGCTTTTTAATTGTAGCACACGAAGCTCAAAAGAAGACTCGATAGCTCTGTTGGAGCGATGCACGATGGTTCAGTGAGCCCGAGGTTCTAGATTGGAAACGTAATCTCTACCTACTCGTATTTTTTTTTTATTCCAAAGTTACCATTTAAGAATTAAAAGCCTCAGTGACCCAACTCGACGGTTGCTATCGAGTTCTTCGAAACCTCGAAGATAACTTGCTTGTCTTTCAGTTGAAAACGAACTTTCTTGGCTCGCTCATGGCTGTGGAGTGAAAAACCATAGATTATTTAAACTACCTCTGAGGAGTGTTTTAGAGGAATTGTGTTTCTATAAGGAAGACCGATATTTTTTAACTGGTTGTTGCAGAAAGGTCTAGGGTTTAAGCGGATGACTTGGACTGACTCTTGCTGCAGTGTAGAGCTTGTGCTGGCGCTTCCTGCCCTTAAGCGCTGCGAGCGTTCTCTCAGCCTAAGAGAGAAAAAAAGCGAGTGTATGTTAGAGTAAGTGAGTGAATGAATGTTTGTTACTTACTCATTGTAAACTACAGCGACTACACTGTTTCCCGGACTAACAAATGCTGCACTGTAGACACTTGACTTCGATGCGCTGTAAGCCATCTCTCAGCCAGCAAGAGAAAAACTTTGTGTACATGTTAGAAAGAGCGCTTGTTTGTTAGTTTGTTACTTACGCATTGTACACCACAGCGACAACAGTGTTCCTCGGAGTGACAAACGAGGCGCTGTAGAGCTTGTCGCCGCTTCTTTCTGCCGCTGTGCTCTTCGAGCAGGCTTTCAGTCAGAGAGAGAAAGAGAGAGAGTATGTAACGGTTCATTACTTACTCATTGTAAACCACAGCGACAACAGTGTTTCTCGGAGTGAGAAACGCGGCACTGTAGAGCTTGTCTCCGCTGGTCTCTGCCGCTATGCGCTGCGATCCGCGCGGCACGAACTTGGCGAAGTGGCCCATCGCGTAGAACATCGGCTGCTTCCAGAATTCCTGCGACGAAAGCGTGATCGTTATTGTTCTTCCTGTGTTAAATAAGGAATAGAGATATTTTCCTACAGTGTTAGTCAATGGCTAAAACATGGTGTTGTTGCAGTTTTAAAAAATTTACAAAATTAAATGTAAGATAAGACAGCGTTCACTTCCCAGTGAACCTTATTATAGATCTACAGTTTCAAAAGAGGTTTGCTAAGGTCCTCTTTGGTTATCCCAATCAGTGAAATATGTCTATTTTTGTAATAATTTCTAACCTTTTGGTCATCGGAGACGATGATGGGCGAGTCGACGAAGTTGTTGGCCCAGTTGGGGCCGCCCTGCGTGTTCAGGCACATGTTCCAGTCTATCCAACCTTCCACTCCATAGTTTACGTCCTGTTACGAGAAGCCAGTTTTATTAGGGCCAGTTCAGCCCGTCAACATCCCACTGCAAGTCATAAGCCTTCATTTTGAGAGATAGGATATGGACTTTAAAACTAACACCTCTTCATGAAGGCGGCCAAAGATTTCCTGAAAAAAAGATGGAAAGAAAGATAGCCCAAGAGGCCAAGTCAATCGGCACTAGCTGGTCTGAATTGGAAACTCCCGCGAGCCACTATCAGAAGTGGCAATCTGTGATTCAGGCCCTATGCTCTCCCAGAAGCTAAATGAACAAGAAGACCTCATCATAAACACTCTCGTCTACACGTAAGTTTGATAATGTAAAACGTTCTTAACTACTAAACCTCCTAATTCCTGACCTTGACAATAAAAATGCTTTTCTTTTGTTACTTTCAAGGTCAGGACTGAGGTAGTTAAGCTTTTTTGACAGTATAGCGAACGACCTTGAAAATTGGCGTAAAAGTGAGGAGGCTTAATGACGATGATGTAAGAGGCTTTGTAAGAGGCTTATATCTGACAGTGGGTATCGACGGATTCATAATTGATAATGGTGATCTGTAAGGCTCTATTTCACGTAAGGTTTCACGTTGTATGCAATGAATGTTGATGAAGCGAAAGCTCTGTCAGGATCGTGGCAAGAGGCAAACCCTGGTCTGTGTCTATCCCTCCGGGATACAGTCGTGTGTTTATGCATTGAGATGTAATGTATGTTTCACGTATTGCTTCATCACTTTCACCTCAAGGATGTCCAAAGTGTACAGCCTTGCCCGGTCCCAAGAACCCAGATTGACTTTCTTCTCGAATGGGAAAGATCCTGCAAATAAATGCACTAACCATAACATCTATATAAACAAAAATCAATTGCCCATGTATGATGGCTCAACTATTATTGCTATTAACCCCTGCAGCGTGTTTTTGTTACCTGCGCAGGCTTCTGTGGCCAGTAAGAACTTTTTGCTGTAGTGTTTAGTGACGACCTCGAGCACGATGGCTGGCGTGAACTCGTCGCCGTAGAAATGGACGGCCACTCCATCAATCCAGTCAAGAGTTTCAGGCTTTGTTTTGATCACCTGGTAAAATAATACGTCGTTAAAGGTACGAATGGTTGACAGTGGATATGTCGCGGGCATTTAGTAAAACTCTGCTGTTTACTAACGGCGTCGTCTGGTCATAAACGCCGAAGGCAAATTGTAAAACTGCCCGACAGTTTGTAAACTTCGGCTGGCGCTCAACTAAGTCTTGATCCCGGCGAGTGGTTTTCAATCGTACGCTAGTCATCAGGGGCCTGTTTCATAGAGCTACAAATCATGGTTTACTGCGACAATTCGATGTAAATAGCAAAGTCGATTAACTTACTGATTAACAAAACGACTCTGCTCACCCCGACAGGGGTGTGTGTGACTGGATGGGAATTTTTACAAAAAAAAACTCCAAGAAGTCACACTGTGACTCGTTGGGGTGGGACTCGTTGGGAACAAAGGACGTAATATACCTCGAATTGTCATAATAAGTTAACCACAAATTCTAGTTTTATCTGCCCAGTTAACCCACTGTTGACAGCTGTGAATTGGCCAAAGTGCGTACAAAAAACAACTAACAACCAGGATTAACATATTGTTGGTCTAAGTGCACACGAAAAAAACAACTTACAGCTGTTAACAATAGATAAACAAACTTTAAAAACTTATTTAGAGGCTAAAAACTCCGCCCATGCCGGGACTTGAACCCGTGGCCTCTGGCCAAGTGAGAGAGCGCTGGCACGGTTAGCCAGAGGTTACGGGTTCAAGTCCCGGCATGGGTGGAATTTTAACCTCTAAATAGGTTTTTTAAATTGTCCTCGGCACGGGTTAGTGCAACAAAAAGAATATGATAAACAAATTATTCGTGTACCTAACAGAAACAAGGGGTTAGTACGGACATCACAGGTTTATCCTATCTAACCGACTCACTTCGTTGTACCGTTCATTACGTACCCAATTGAACCAAATGGGTATAGTGAACCGCTGGTCGTCCACGGCCAGGATGCGGGTTTTGTTGAAGCGGGAGTTTCTGATCGTGGGACCCAGGTGATCCACTATGAAGTTTGCCTGAGGAATAACATTTACTTTTACCTACTTTCCCTTCTGGGGAGCGGGCCACGCAGATAGTACGTGGGGGCGTTTTAATAACGGTGTCTTAACGTGTACTCTGTTCGCACGCACCTGTCGAAGCTAAGATCTGCTACAAAGGCTATGATCTAGATTATGAAATGGACACCTAGTTTTACTTGTAACGTTCATTAAGTCACATTTTCTGTGTTATTTATTTACATTTTCTGTTTTATTTTAAGTCCAGTGAAATCCTCGCCAACCATAACCGAAAGCCGCAGCAGCAGTCGCCATAGGTGAATACGGGTAGGAGGATATGTTACATGGGGACGAGGATGAAGCGCAGAGGCGACGCGTTACACAGCGTTTGCGCCCTCTCGCCACGTCTTGTCTGTGTGGGGTATGTGCCATTGCTTCAGTAGGTATATTTTGTATGACGGTGAATTGAAAGGACATCGCGTCTCTGTCCCGTGCTCGTCCCACGTCCCCTCCGTGTAACAAATCCTGTTGTTGTTCAAGCGTAGTGCGTCGGTAGTACCTGTTTGAATCCCGGCGTGTACCGAACACTATGTTTTCTAAATTTTCGTATAATTTGTCAGGGGTGTAATAGAATACAATTGAATTGAATTGAAGTTTAAGTAGAACTACCATATCTAACTAATACCTTAGGAATACCTAAACAATACCTTAGGAATAACTAAGGAATACCTTAGATGTTTGGGTTTTATCACGATGTTTTTGGTCACCGATAGCGGTTGATACCTCAGCGCGTAAAATCGCTCTCGTGGTGATCAAGCCATGCTCACTCACTCTCTCTGAGAGACGGGCCTGTGGCCAACGCCCTATAAAAGCGCTGCTTATAATTGTTGTAATTTCTTACGACACGTCACTTAGCAAATACAAAGCAGTTTTTTTTAGTTATTTATTCAAGAAACACAAAGTACATATTTAACAAAAGTCCCTCACTCAAACCTGTATAGGTCATAGCATACGCACACTATAAGTACCATTTATCACCATTCATCTCGAAGTTTTTCATTATCATCATCATCATTCAGCCACAAGAAGTCCACTGCTGGACATAGGCCTCCTCCATGGATTTTCAAAAAGACCGGTTGGAAGCGGCTTGCATCCAGCGTCTTCCTGCCACTTGGATGATGTCATCTGTCCATCTTGTGGCTGGTCGTCCTACGCTGCGCTTGCCGATATGTGGTCTCCATTCGAGAACTTTTCGGCCCCATCGGCCATCAGTTCTGCGTGCTATGTGCCCCGCCCACTGCCACTTCAACTTACTAATCCGCTGGGCTATGTCGACGACTTTCGTTCGTCTACGGATCTCATGATTAGTCAATAAATAGCCCTTAGATTTCAGAATGATGAGTTTCAAAATAAACTTTAGCAGTGATACAGCCTGGTAACATAATATTTCAATCGCTTACCATCTTGGAAGGGTCAAAACCAAGCGAATTGAACCGTTCCAACGGTATGACCCCGTTAAAGGGTTCGTTTGTTGTTGTGATACCCCAGATAGAAATGCCCTCTTCGTTGTATTTCTCAATAAACCTGAAAATACAGACAACGTTAATGTTATTGGTCTTTTTTAGGGTTCCGTACTCCGACAAGGAACCCTTATAGTTTCGCCATGTCCGTCTGTCTGTCTGTCTGCCTGTCCGTCCGCGGCCTAGCGCAAAGACCGGTGGTACTGGAAAGCTATAATTTGGTGTGTGTAGTTAAACAATAAAATGTTGGTTTTTTTTACTGTGCCTCGTACAAGTAAAATTTCGTACAAAATCCATTGAAAATGACTTCGATGAAGTTGTTACCAGAAAAAAAACCTCTTTATACGGAACCCTACATTGCGCGTGGCCCGACACGCACTTTGCCGGTTCTTAACGATTTTTTTATGCATTTTAATTTGGATTTATTGCTAAGCCTTATTTATTTCAAGGAACGAGAAAGAGAGGCACCTGGCAGGAAGAATCGGGACAAACATGAACGAGCTGGAATTGACGATGCAAAATCAGCCGCTATGGAAATCTATTTTGAGAGTCCTCTGTATCTGATGAGAGATAACAGAAACTGATGATTTTGGTAAAGCTGACAAATCCAGTCATTATAAAAATCAGTTTATGATGAGATGATGATGAAGGCCAACTCGGGCTTTTTATTACGACAACTGATTTAGGAATTCCGTTTATATCAAAATTTTGCAACCACGGAACTCATAAATAGCACCTAAACCCCCTACCAAAGCATACTTGAGGTGATAATCGGCGTAAGTCTGGTAGTACTCTTTCTTAAGCCTGCTTTCGCCAAACCAGGCATTATTGGTCTTCATCCAGAGAGGAGGCGACCACGTGGTGCCCAGCACCCACACCTCATTGCTAGAAGCCTTCACCGCCGCTTTGATCATAGGGATCTGTAGGGGCAATGTAAAATATCATACATTCAATTTCTTTCAATATATATTATCTATATGTGGAAGAAAATTGCGTTACATAGGGTGTAGTCTTTTATGCCTGACCGGTCAATCCCTCACGTAGGCTCCCATGGACGCCGATAGAGAGAAAGGCATAAGATCACTTGAAAAAGATCCGTAGCCCAAGAGACCAAGTCGTCCGGCATTAGCTGGGATGTACGAAAGAGACTTTTCCGAGGCGTATCTGGCCCCTGTACGTGGCACCTGCTGAGTACCAGGTACACGTTGTACGTTTGGAAAACCCTGGACAACAATCATCGAGCTCCCCATACTGACTGGCAAGTCATTTCACTACGATGGCTAACCCCGTTTGTCAACGACAGGCTAAGGAGAGGAATTTAGCTAGCCAGAATAAAATCTAACCACCGTCAGAACTGGAAATCGGTTACTGGGGCAAATATTTTAGTGCAAATATCTATAATCAGTATCGCCAATAATCGTGCCATGAATCTGTACCATATTTATTTTTCTTCACACGAAGATTACAGACTACTATGCAAATGGCTGATGGTGCATAGACCCAATTTTTTAACTTTCAAAGGGCATCCTCACCTGAGGACTTTGACTATCGACTTTTAGTTTAAGACTACCTAGTCTTAACCCAAAAGCAGAGATTTGGCCCACCTGTAGTTTACATTGAACCGTTATCTTTAAGGAGATAACGGTATTCCTGTACTAACTAGCACCTTTGTCTTTTTCCCTCTCTCGCCTTTTGAACTATGAAATTTACAATTGTTAAGTAACATAAGTTGTTGGAATCATCATCAGCACCAACCCGCGTACACCGATATTTTCCGTGTGGTGCCGGATTAAGATTAGCGTCACTCCATTTCATTCCGTGGATGTCGTAGAAGGCGACTAAGGAAATAAATTACCAGGAGACGGGCAGCAGCGTCTTCCTGAGATTCCAATCACATACTGCGATCGCCAACCCGCCTTCCAAGTGGCAAAACCCTTTATGGTTAGGGAAAACCATGAGAGAGGCCTGTGTCCTGCAGTGAGCGTAAAAATGGCTGATGATGATGATGATGATGACCAAACCGCTGCTCACTGCTAGGTTTAGGCAATTTCCCCCAAATGTCATCTATAACGGTCCCTTGCCATGCGCATCCACATCAACGACATCGTCCGACCATCGTGCCGTTGGTCTACTCACTGACCTTCGTCCAGTTTTGGGCCTGCACTCTGAGATTACCCTGGTCCACCTATTAGAACAACTTTTGGAATAGTCCTATGAAATAAGGCCCTGACGTGATGTCACCCACCTTGTAATTGTGATCCTCGTAAGTCAACGAGTAGTTGCTGAGGTTGGCGTCATTTACAGGCAGCTCGTTATACGCGTACGCGTGGTTGGAAAAGTCACATCCACCGATAGGCACCCGGATGAAACTGTACCCGATACCCGATTTGCCGAAATACGTGCTGCAAAATTAAACATAATGGGCACAATACTGACTTCGGATTCGGCCCGTACTCAGCCACTGCTGGACATAGGCCTCCCCTAAGGCACCCCACTCTTTCTATCCTCGGCCCTCGTCATCCAGCCGCTGTTAGCAATCTCCCTCATATCGGTGGATAACTACCCCACAACACAATCACTTGTCCTGGTACCAAACTTATTCTAGCTTGGGACCACAGAACACATTGGGACCATAGTGATTGTGTTTTGCCGTCAACTATGGTATGGTAACTAGGTGATCACAAACAGCTTAAATAGAAGATAATAAGGGAGGTGGCGTTTCATGTTTATTTTGCTCTTGTCTGATAATATCATCCGATTATAAATAGCACATTTCTGGCCCTAAGCAAGATCAGAGCTAACTTGCATCATAATGTTTAAGTTATTATAATCATACGTAAGTGTAATTACATGTTAATTTAAAATATAAAATTATATTTCCTTGCTGTATTATAGTCCGCAATATATATATTTTATGGAGATATTTTATTATTAAGGCCTACTTGCACCACTTTCTTAAATGTTGCTTAAACAGCATTTAACTAAAATTCTTCATACAAAAGTCGATTTAAATGGCGACTTAAGTGATATTTAAGAAGTGTGCACCACTTCGTCGGTTCGCCGTCTTCGCCTTAATGTATTATATTAATGTGTAAGTCTATTCAATCATACCTTATGACCAGGTTTTGAATGTAGCAAGGTTTCTCGCAAGATTTGAAGGATTAGAAAGATCTTTCACCTGTATGTATATGAGACGTCAGAGAAGACATCATTCTCATAGAAACTTACTCAATAAGTTTCTTCTGCAGCAGTTTGGACAGGTTCTTCCAGTTGATGCTGGCGGCGTCGGTGACGGCCCCGCCGAACCCTTTCATGGTCTGGTAGGTCGTGTTTGCATCCAGCTCGATGCTGGAGTCATAATTGCCTGGAACACGAAGAGATAACGGTAATTATAAGAGCGTTCGTTTTCTTTCTGTTGTTGTTCATATTATATTACTTATCTGTTTATTTTTGTTTCTGTGATGATTGTGTCTTGTTGCTATAATAAATTTAATTTCTTCCTTTCTTTTTGTCTTTTCATCATCCACGATGACCTTTATTTGCGCCTCTGATGCGCATTTTGTGACATTTTTCACTAGCGATGCGAATGCGCTGCGTTACACATAGCATATGTTTTGCTTCTGTTTTTACGGAAGCGATGCAACTCACGAGTGAATCGCATTGTAAAGTTGCCGAGGCCGATTGTTCGACATTACTTTTTGTTCCAGTACCTTCCTAAGCATAGAAGTTTAATACATAAGCCGGTATTTTATAGCGATTTCGGGGTAAATACTACCGTTATTTTATCATCGTGTTTACATGTTACAATTATATCTGTGACTAGATGACCCCGTGAACTTCGTATCACCTGCAGCAATCTTTTTTTTTTATTTGATTAAACCTTCCCTAGACATCCACAAATACAAAAAAAGAAAAATTTGCCAAATCGGCCGAGCCGTTCTCCAATATTCGCGAGTTCCGTGTGGCGTCGGATTAAGAATAGCGTCACTCAATTTTATTCCGTGGTTGTCGTAGAAGGCGAATAAGGAAATCGATAACCAGGAGACGGGCAACAGAGTCTTCCTGAGAATCCAACCGCATACTGCGATCGTCAACCCGCCTGCCAAGCGTGGCGATTATGGCAAAACCCTTCATGGTTATGAAAACCACGAAGGAGGCCTATGTCCTGCAGTGGGCGTCAAATGGCTGATGATGATGATGATGAAGAAGATTGACTGTTACGCAAACTTACTTTTCTCATCCAATTTATCTTGAGCGCCAACGGTTTTGAAGAATCGACTTCCGCCCTGGAAACAAACTCATTTCTAGAGAAACAGGTTTAAAAATAGCATTTCTCTTTGGGATTACTCGTTGTTGTAAATGTGATGCGTAAGATTTCGCTGCTCGTTTTATTGGTGATAAATATAAATATTCAGTATCGAAGTCCTTAAGGGTAACTTTTTACTAAACTCATCGTTCGTAGTAACAGCAATACCAGTTATTCGATTATTGCACTTATGTCGTGCGCGTTAGATGCTACTATTTTGTTCTGTGGCTGTGCCAATATTTATGTGCTGTCTATCAAGGTTCCTGATACCCACATATGTACACAAACAGCACAATATTTATTGTAGTGTTTGTATGTATTAAACGAACACAAGCTAGGTTTGATGTGTTCCGTGTAATACCCTCAGGTAATACCGACTTGGTGTGACAATGCGCCAGTGATAACTTAAAAAATAAATACTCCTACCCTTACGAATTTATCAGCAATAAACGATACCTTGGAAGACACGTAGGCCACGAACCCTGCCTTAGCCGGCTGTTGCCGCACCAGGTCATCGCAGTAAGTCGCGTTGCACACGCAGAGCACCGACTCCCCCGCCACCGGCCGTGGTGCGCACGGCCTCCCTTGGGGAGGGAGAGAAATAGGGGTAAATAAAATGCTGCTGGAAATTCCTAAGCTATGAGTATAACCGTTGAGGAACCTATAGTCTGTACAGTCGATAGCATGCAATTAACAAGTAGGAAAACTACTTGTAGTATTTTTTAGTGGCTCGCGATGCTCTTATATAGTAATATATTAAACGGATGTATAGGTTTAGTTATTACATTTTTACCCAATAAATAATCGCGGTTGGACTCGTTTAGTATATTACTAAGACTGCTTGTACCTACTAATCGGCTACACAGCGTACATCGAATTGTCATACTTATGAATTGTAGTTTTATAAAATGGAGGTCACGTACGAAAATTAATCTTACTAAGGAAAATGTCCGTGCATAAATTTTCTACAACTTTCTAATAGAAGAGGCCTAACACGGCTTCGGTGTTTCGAAGAGCTAACATCTGTATTCCATGACGAAGCTCCATGTTTGCGGACTATTAAACGTATTTAGATTACTAGACAAAACTCGTGAAGGATCGTTGCGAGACCATCAATTCTCAAAGGTTCTCATGTCTTAAATTCAGAGATAGAGGTCTTATCAGGCATCTCAAGGACAACCATTCAAAGGACCTTGCATTAGGCGCATGGTGTGGGATCCCGCATTTGCTTTTCAGTGACCATTAGGCGGCCGGCGTCGGATGGTGTAAGAAAACCCTTCAAAGGGTCAACTGAGGGGAGTCAAATGACTACAATACAATCAGTGGTGACTGGTGACGAATCTTGGATCTACGTCCATGATCCTGATTCCAAATAACAATCCACAACATTTAAATTTCTTAGGTACATTAACTATTTATTTTGCAAAAACATAGACTCAGGTACTTCTAATGCAACATTAAACAAATAGACAACAAAAAACTTACCAGCGTAAGTCGTGGTGGTCACGGCTAAAACTAATAACAAAAGCATTTCGCAGAATTTATCTGTCAACAGAACAGATTCGCAGAGGCCAAGGTCAGCCGGCCACGATAGGCCCTCGCGACAGAATGATCCCAGCCACTGGATGTGGATCACTTTTTATTGCATTTGTGTGGCTCGTGGTGACCTTTGCTTCCAAATAAATTATTTCAAATCAGAGGTCTCTAAGGTACAGTTGTTGGTTACATATGACATGTATAACGGGTGTTAGTTCACTACCGCTCTTCCCGTTGACTAAGCCCGGGTATTCTCTGCATTACTTCGAATATTTTTTCCAAAGGAACCATGCCTGAGCTATTAAGGTTCATAGCCGAAATTTTACTTTGCATAATTTTGCATTATGTTGCTGTCTGTCCTTGAAGAAAATCAATTTGAAGTTTTAAATTCAGAACACTACGTGCCATAAAAATGCTAAAAGTTATACGTCCATTGCGTGCTAATGTGTATTTTTAATAAAGCAAATGTAGGTATCTAAATAAATAAAGTAAATATAGTATTTGAAATAATTAAAATAAAATAATATAAATAAGCATCTGTTGCGGTGTAGCTTTCAGGCAAGGCAGTATCAGTTTGTAGCTTTCAGGCAAGAAAAACATCCTTGCTTTCAGGTCGGCCAGGCATTCGTATTTGAGCACCCTGTATAAAAATCATTCACTTTATTAATATCGCATGATACAACAACGGCATGTTAGTTCGTATCTTATTAACTTTGAGTAAATAAACTTATCTAGGCCCACAGAGAGCGCCAGACCAAGTTCTCGGCCGCACTGTGCATATTTTTATTTACACGAACTGGTCAAAAAGGCTTTCCTTTTTCCCTTTTTATCTTCGGAGCCAGTTAGTGTTCAGTGGTGTAGCTACATAATATAAAATACATAATTTGAGATCCTACATTATGATGTATTCAGAAATTCAGAAAAAATAGTGCACCATACAACATCAACTAGCTTTTGCCTGTGACTTCGTCCGCATGGAATGAGTACTTTCCGGAATGAAAAGTATTCTATGTTCTTCCCCGGGTCTCAAACTACCTCCATATCAAATTTCATCTAAATCCGTTCAGCCATTATTGCCTGATTGAGTAACAAACATCCAAACATCTTCACAAGCTTTCACATTTATAATATTAAACATGATTGTCGTTAGAAAAGTAAAAAGCGAAAGTTTTATTTTTGCTAGGCTAGAAACTTGGCAGAGTTACTATTGTATTGGAAGACAGAGGTCTCGTCATATTTGCTTCCTTTAAGCTTGACGAGCTCCGAGCGTTCCCATGACCGTTCTCTTGGTTTGGTGTTTCGCGTCTCTGTCCGACACGAGTTCCGAAGTGGCAGTGGACTGGTCTTATCTGCCGAAGATGCCAACCAGCTTGCTGGCCCAAAGATCAGACCCTATATACGTACGTCTTGCTTAATTTAGAGAGAAAGAATTTAGAGAAGACATTTTTTGTGTTAATGACTTTTGTTAATTTTATTTCTATTGATATTTAAATTTTCTCTGACATCTTAGATTATTGTATAATTGTGTTAATACTTATGACATTTAAATATTTCGTTTTAATGCATCAATGTCTCTATTGACAGTTCAAGAATAGTAAGAATAGCGTCACTCCATTTCCTTCCGTGGATGCCGTAGAAGGCAACTAAGGAAATCAATTACCTACCAGGAGACGGGCAGCAGCGTCTTCCTGAGATTCCAACCGCATACTGCGATCGCCAACCCGCCTGCCAAGCGTGGCGATTATGGCAAAACCCCTCATTGTTATGAAAACCATGAGGGAGGCCTATGTCCTGCAGTGGGTGTCAAATGGCTGATGATGATGATGATGATGATGATCTATTGACAAAATGAATTGTTATAATAAAACCTAAGACAACTTTAAGGCGCTCTCTCGTAACAAAATTTGTACGTCTACAATGGCAAAGCATGCAGGACAAATATTCGACTACGTACCATCTTCTTCAAAACTCATGTTTAACAAATATTAGCTGTCACTTACTTCCCTGAATGCCGGGGTGTATGGATATCATTACAGCAAATTTGAAAAAAAGAACTGTCATACTCATACTGCAAGAAGAATATTTTTTAAAAGTTAATATTTTTTTTCTCGGTATCGATTATTTACTCGAATCGGAATCGAGACAATTTATATTAGAATTTATGAAGATTTTATTTTAAATATCGAACTATTTGTTTCGCAGGTTCATCGTATGTTAATTGAAATCGATTTAAAAATCAAACTGGCCAGCACAATTTGACGCGCTTGCGTGCCATAAAATCGTGAAGAGTAAAAAAGTCAGTCGACTAGCTAGGCGCGAAAGTAAATTTTTTCGTGTTTTGGAGTTCTTTCTCAAAAGTCCTGCTTTCTTGTTTTTTTACTTACCTCACAATCGATATGTAAAGCAGAGTGTTTACCTCGGGTGTAAGCATCAATTGCATACTCGGGCTAATTGGCGCCCGAGAGCAGCGAGTAAACACCTCGTATGCAATTGATATCATACAGCCCTTGGTTAACAATCTACTATTATATGACGCGCACCAAATCCCGAACGATTCCAGTCGTCCAATTGTCAAATTTTATACTAATTGCTATCGCAAACGTCAGGATTCCGACAGGATCTGGTGCGCATAATTAGGCCTCTGAGGCAGATTGCTGGCACGGTTAGATGACGATGGTCGAGAACGGAAAGAAGTAACATGCCTTGGGGAGGCCTGTGTCCAGAAGTGGACGAATACGGACTAATTGATTGATGTTTGATTTGCGATGAGAGGTTGGCCTGTTTTTTCCCATTTATGTTTCGGTGGGATGAATATATTCTCTAAGTACTGACGAATAACATTGTTTACTTATGCTTTTATCTTGAACTTTTATCTTATCGCAGTACCGTGAACTAATGCTACTTCCGTTGCATTGATTTACCTAGGTAAGTACCTACTGAAATCACAAAGCAGATACATGTGGTGCATAATATTTAACTTTGCCATCATACACCTTCATTTTATTATCACAAATGTCCGCAGTCTGGTCTCAGTGGCGTAGCGTGGATGTCAGCCGCCCGGGGTGGAAATAGTTATTTGTTATACAAGAGTGCAAAGTTGCTTTTTAACCGGGTGCTCAATTTTGATGACAGAGCAAGCGAAGGATTCTAAAATTGAATCACGAGAGCAGCGAGTGATTAAAAAATTAGAATCCTGAGCGTTAGCGAGGGAATCAAAAGAGCATGAGGTGAAAAATCTTTGCACTCGAGTGCAACACGTAACTTTTCAGGGAGGCAATAACGCACGTCCCAATAACGCACACCCCGATAATGTACAGCCAATAATCCGTGCACATGTACATGGATTATTGGCTGTACACTATCGGGGTGCGCATTATCGGGCTGTACAAAATCGGTACGGGGCAATGATCCGTGTCCAACCACAGACAAGAAAATCACTTGATAGAGTGGTGTCTCGTTTACATAAGCTAATTTGATTTACTTATTTTCAAAGCTGCGTTCAAAATAAATATAAAATAATTGTCAGACATGTTTCTGTTTACGCATCAGATTAAGTAGGTGTTTTAAAGTTTAATATTTTTATACGTAAGCTGATAGATAAGCAAGCGTAAGACAAACAATATCAGCCGGATTATGGTTGTAGATAAGTTCTCAGACCAATCTTCGTATTACTGCTAAGGCTCGTGGTGCTCCATCTTGAGCAAGAGCGTTCCGTAAAGGATTATCCATATTACAATCTGTGGTTACAATGCAGTGCCGGTGACTTGCTGGCGCAACAGTACAGACTAAAAATATGCATAAAAGCTACCGTAAAAAATTCCCGATGTAATTAATCTTAATTTTTTTGCGTGCTTCCTCTGCACCTAAATTAGGTATCCAATTTCTCGCCTACGCACTCACATACAATCACCAAAACATCTTTTCGATTTAGGGATCCGTTTTCGAAAATTATATATTTAGCTTTGAAGCTCATATTTTGGTTTGAGTTGGGCGCCCCATCTCCTGGATACAGGGATAGAAACGTGAAAAAATTTTAAATAGTGGCACATAATAATTAAATTAAAAGGAAAACTATGACGGCTAAGGAGGCTTTACAAGTTAACAGGCGACGAGGATGAAGTTGTTCTGACCGTACACTACTTTTATGTTTGGGTTAAACTATCTTATAAACTTAAAAAATTTCAGATGAAATCTAAGCTAGTCTATACTCGGCTTCATGCCTGACCAGTAAGCTCTCACCTAGTCTTCCATGGAACACTAAATGAGTTGTTAGTAAAAGATCACTTAGAAAGGAGGCCACGTTTATTGGCTATGGATGGAGCCGATGCCCAAGCTTCCCGGAATTCAAAGACGAAGAAGAAGAACAGCAAGCAGTAAAGCTTGTCGTTGGCACAGTAGCACATAAGCTGTTTGTCGATACAAATTTATTAAATTGAAGATAACACTAAGATTGATTTTTTTCTAGTACTCCTTTATTCATTGACTTAGCTGTCATTTAAAATTATTTGCCACTGTGGTGATAACATGTCAGTATTGTGCCATTGAAGACGATAAGGAGTATGTAATGAAGTTAAATAAAATATTTAATACCTACTTACGTTTAATTTTATTACCAAAGTGGCTTAGAATGAAAAAAAACTATCTACGACCTAAAATAGCGTTATCTCCTATTTTCTCCTAGTTTGCACTATCTCCTATTTTGCAATATATTTTTAAAGACATTAAAGTAACATTGCTCATCGAGGAAAACACTCCTTAGATTGCAAAGTGATAGTATTAATTCAGTTCTATTGTTACTATATGTATATCTATCACGCAAGCAGCTGAGGAATTATATTAATGTGTGTAGTCAAATCTCTTAGCAAAGAAACAATAACAAGTATGTAACATAAATAAAAGTATATAAATGTCACCTAAGTCACCGTTCAAATCGACTTCTGTAAGAAGAATTGTAGTTAAATGCTATTTAAGCCACATTTAGGAAAGTGGTGCAAGTCAGCCTTAAAGATAAAAAATATTTATTGTTCATAAAAAAAGATACACTTCTCCTTATGGATTATGGAACAGTACTTACCTAAATGGTTGAAAGAAAAATTCTGTGAAATTATAAGTAAGGTAATAAGTAAGGCCGAAAAGTTCTCGAATGGAGACCACATATCGGCAAGCGCAGCGTGGGACGACCAGCCACAAGATGGACAGATGACGTCATTCAAGTGGCAGGAAGACGCTGGATGCAGGCCGCTTCCAACCGGTCTTTTTGGAAATCCATGGATGAGGCCTATGTCCAGCAGTGGACTTCTTGTGGCTGAATGATGATAAGTAAGGTGTCCATTGGCACATATTCTAGGGTAGTTAAATTACACTATAGTTTATTGAATAGTCTAGTTTCCTTCTTAGAGTATAAAATACTATTACTATGGTTTCTTTACAAAGAATAGTAGGTAATTAAGGTTTGAAACTACGCAGACAACTCA
Organism: Yponomeuta evonymella; assembly: GCA_963969515.1. Lineage (NCBI taxonomy): Eukaryota > Metazoa > Arthropoda > Insecta > Lepidoptera > Yponomeutidae > Yponomeuta > Yponomeuta evonymella. The sequence goes on from OZ018363.1 coordinate 5,215,643, forward strand.
GCAGCTGCTACATGTAGGTTTATGAACCTGGCTCATCTCTCCATTGATAGATTTGGTACGGGAACCGGCTTCAGGAAGGATGGCGGTGCCAGAATGAAGGTGTAGGCAACGAAACTTGGTTTCGGGCATTTTAATTTAGGCATTACAATCAGAAAAATGCGTCTGTCAATCAAATTGAAGAAAAATAGGTACTTATTAATAGGGATTTATTATTTATTAGTTTGTGCGTCACCCTTTTGGAAGTTCAGAAATTACATTCGGTTTTTTGAATTTAATGAATGAATGTCAAAAACCACCTAGATTATGGAATAAATTTCTAAACGAATCCTAAGCTCAACTGCTGATTTCATGTCAAGTAAAATGCGCTAATCATATGTGAACGGGGCACCGATATGGACGCCAATTATTGGTCGTACAAAATCGTGCGTGCATTATTGGTCCGTACCGATATTGCGCGACCCGATAACGTACGGGCAATAATGCACACCCCAATAATTGGTGTCCCTTGGGCACGAATTATCGGGGTGTGCATTATTGGCTGTACGTTATCGGGTCGTACAATATAGTGACCCACTTTTCATCCCACCTCAGCGAGGAAATGACTCAATGCAAAAAACACAAAGGAGGTTCTGAGTCTGAGTTCATATCAAATTTAAAAAAGTAGTATGGTAAATTCGGCACCATGGAGGTAGAAGTAAATAGGTTTAATGATGTTTTGAATTTACGAACTTAGTGCACTCGATGTTCTAAATTCAATTTACTTTATCCTCTAGCAGATAAAAACGGCTTTTGCACTCAAATATCGAAGAACAAAAATACTCTTTCATGAAAGAAAATTTGCCGCCCTCTTATTATTCCAGCCAGACCAAATATTAATTCCAGTTTCAATTAATACATCATTACAAAAGCTATATCAAAAGTTCTCATTGATACCACATGTGCGTTGCTTTTAATCCGAGGTCAAAGGTCAATTTTTTTCGTTTTTTGTGTACGTCTCTGAAACGGTGAGAACTAGCCGAACAATGGATGCAAGTATGTTTGTAGATCATAAAAGTCTATACAAAAAAGGTATCGACACTTTTTTCCTTACGAAGCACCGTTCTCGAAGCGTAAAATATCCTGGAAGAAATTACTAGTTACATATAAAATAAATAAAATGGTTTTAGAATTTTGTTCCTCCATTTTCTATTACAGAAGACAATAAAGAGGTTTTTCTGTACCAAAAAAGCAACGGAGCAATGAGGTTTGGTAATTTGGTTGTGTAGGTACAGAGTTTGAATTATTTTTTTTTTGGGTGCTGAAAGGCACAGGGTTTTCTGTTCCCATAATATTTACTGTATTCTACCTCAGGCCAAATTGATTTCGACAGAAGTATATAAAAGTAATAATAATATAATGACTTCCACACAATACCGGGCAAGTAAGACAGTGACCAGGCAAGGACGTCATAAAAATACGCCCAGACTTAGGCCATTTGCACAAATGTACGGCGGCCCCCAGTGGGAATCGAACCCACGCCCTCTGTTTTGATAGCTAAGCGCCTTAACGGCTAGACCAACGAGGCAGCTTTGCACATATCCATTGTAAATTCCAGCGTGCTTGGTTTTAGTTGCAGCTTGCCTGAAAGAGTCGTCCTCACCTACTGTCTCAGTTTATCCAACAAGCTCTCTTTAGCAAGCAAATTGGATTATCGTCCTACTTTTAGATCAATCGCAACAGAGTGTGCATGTCAATCTGATTGTGTTTACATCTCGATTATTCCACGACTCGAAACAAAGGTTCTCATAATAGTAGTTTATGCAACTGTCATATAATGAAGGGTATTAAAACACGAGTGTGAGTTTATGAAACGAGCGCAGCGAGTTTCATAATAGTAACGAGTGTTTTAATACCCGTGTTATATGCAGTTGCATACACTGCTTTATCTTCACTAATGCAATTAATCAAACAACAAATTTATTAAATTAAATTCACGCGTACGTGTATAATCACAGTGATTTTGCCGCCATTAAAATTTAACCAATGAGAGCGCAGCTGCGCGCTTCAATAAAACGCGACCAACCTGATTGGCCCTGCAATCAAGTTGGTCGCGTTTTATTGATGTTATAATGAGATTTTACGATATCGATGTGAATATTATACCATCATGTGAAATTGCTTAAATTGAGTGTTTTGTTGTCTGCGCTATAACAGTAGTAATTATAAGTCAAGTATTGAAAACATAAGTAGAATGTTACAACATTAGTGTAGATAAAATATTTAATAAAGTCTACAACTATAACTCATATGTTACATAGTTATTTTCTGAGTTAACAAGGAACGCTTATACGCCATGTCCATCCGTCTGACTGTCGGTGTATCTATCCGCAGCTTAGCTCTGAGACGATTTCAAGAATCTGGCATACAGGGAAAAAGGGATAAAATCTTTATAAAAAATATGTTGAGGGTACCTCCCCTACACCTAAAATAGGGATGAAAATTGTATACCTTGTTTGCCCCATAGTGTGGAATATGGTTGAATTGGTCATAGGAAAATATTGTCGGTGTAAGACAACCATTTTTCGAGGACCTTTCGAATACACGACCAGTTGCCACTGTTAGAATCGTCACTAGAAAGCCGCTTATGCTCAAGCCTTAAGTCTAGACAATAGTTGTTTTCCTGTTTTGACGCTACACTAAAGTCTATGAACCAATTAAGACACAAAACACATTGCTTTCAAACATTTATTGTCACTAAGTATATTATAGCGTTCACACTTACTCAATAAAAGCATTCAATATCTTTAAAGTTGTGCAACTGTAATGAGAAATAGACGTGATGAAAGTAAATTACGTCTTCATCGCGCAAAAACAGCCTTAGTGGGCAAAAGCATTGTATGTATGGCTCCTATAATAAAATATATAATAAAATTCCGACCATATACAAACAATTAAACACAATCGCTCGTAGCCCCGGCTGCCTGAGTGATCTTAAACGATCACGAAGGTTAAGCAACACAAGGCGCGTTCAGTGCATGGATGGGTCGCCGTCTATGCCTAACGCTAGTGGCACTTTTCCGAGCGGTTCCGTGCTTCGCAAGGCACGTTAAGCTGTTGGTGCCGGCTGCCGTCGATAGGTGGCAGTCGTTAAGCCAAGTCAGAGGCCTTAGGGCGGCTTGACAACTTCTGACAGTAGACGAGCCACTAGTCTACAAGCCTCCACCAATCCGGACTTGGCCCCCGTGGTGGAGTATGGCCTATACCTCCCTAAGGGAAGAGACCCGTGCCCCTCGGTGGGGACATAATGGGTTGATGATGATGAAACACAAATGTATTTAAGACACGGTTCAAAAAACTGCTTATTGACAAATGTTACTACAATCTTAATGAATTTCTAAATGACACATTGTAATTAATTTTTTCTTTTAATTTACTGACCATTACATTAAAGACATGTGCCTGTCTACTTTTTGACCCAATTTGATCATAATAATAAAGTGTAATTTTTGGCTTGACATACTTTTTATAACCTTTTTATGACTGATTAATAATTACTATGATGGCGAAACTCTCTTATTTGCACGCCACCTTCTGGCAAAACATGTTGAAGCAAAACTAACATGACAATGTTATATTTAAGACCATAGTAATGCATGCCACAGTACTATTGACACATGTTTATGCGAATAAATGAATAAAAAATTAATAAAAAATTATACAACATAATTTTAAATGCATTTAAGTACATTATAACTAATGTTTTAGAATCAAATCAATGACATATCAACATTTTTCAGGTCACGCGAATTTCCGAATCATTGAGCATGTACCTATCTACAATTCGCAATGTAAAGTTTGGTTAAGGGTCATATTTTTTTTTACGAAAGTAGACATAATTTGTTAGGACTAATTTAATTTTTATTGTTCTATGTTATTGTTAAGCACCTTAAAAAATTAAAAATAAAATTCACTCCTCGTGACGTCATTTGCGAGGGCTTTTTCCCAACTGATGCATGACTTTGTTTCTTAAATTTTTGTAGTAGGCGCAAGAGATTGAGTTGAAAATAATGCATCGGATGAGAATACCTGTCATACTTGTCAGACTTACGTTCGTTTTGGTTGTTTGTTTGAACTGTTTGTTGTGGGTAATCTGTGGGTGAAAAGATCGACAGTCGGCCCGAAAATTTTTGTGTTGACCGGTCATAGCGCGATGGAATAAGGTTCACACTGATTTCTATGTCGATCATTCTATGCTGCCAAATATACTATCTTGCAAATGACGTCACAGTCGGTCACAGTGAAAGGCAAATATATCGTGATTTTTTTATTCAAAATGCCAATATTGATAATATTTCCTAGCTTTAACAAGGGCATTCTTGTTATTTAAACTAATTAGCTGCATTGGTTGTTAATTCAGCCCTACAAAAAAAAACTTTACATTGCGATATTAGATATGCACACCAGTAATTCCAGAATGTTAAAACTTTCATTCTTTTTATTTTTGTTTATTTCTTTCTTTCTTTTTTAATTTATTATTTATTGCTTTGTATAGAAGTACTTATCAAGTAAGTATTAAGTGTTCTAGAAGGCGCTAATCAAAGTTACCACCGTCTCTTTCACTGACTCAGCTCGACGGTTGCAATCGATTTCTTCGAAACCTCGAAGATTACCTGCTTGTCTTTCAGTTGAAGGCGAACTTTCTTGGCTCGATTATGGCTGTGGAGAAGAATAAAACGTATATTATAGTGCCGAAACCGGAGAAACCGGAGAGCGTGCATGCAACGACTAATAAATGTTGATGGAGCGAAAGAAATCTGTTAGGATCGTGGCAAGTGGCAGACCCTGGTCTCTGCCTACCCCTCCAGGATACTGGCGTGAGTTTATGTTATGTTTTTTTAGTATTAAAAAAACTGACCATTAAAATAGCTGCGCCTCAGCTTGGTCTTGCGACGAACAGCAAATAATTCATTATAAGTTTTACCTATTACGGTTCAAGGGATAAAACCGTTTATTGCTTAGACGGATAGACAGGTAGACGGGCAGACAGATAGACAGACATTCCGGCAGACAGACAGACAGTCAGACAGATAGACTGACTGACAGACGGAGATATGGACGGACAGACGAACGGACGGATGGACAGACGGACGGACGGACGGATCCTATCGCGCCCTGCGCCACCCTCAGTCCGCTAAAAAAATCCCAAATACCAACTACAGCACATTGTTCAGAACGTTTCCCGGCAGTGATCATACAGGATCCGTACACAACACAGATTTAAAAAAACCGGTCAAGTGCGAGTTAGACTCGGGTACGAAGGGTTCCGTATCTATACAACATTAGACAAAGATCGAATTTGAGAACAGCGCCATCTATAGAAACCAACAAGAAGCGTTTTACATTGAGATTTAACGACATGACATCGGCGCTTTGAAGGTAACATAGATGGCCGCTAGATGGCAAGCGCTGTCTTTAGACAACAATTGTTGTATCGGAGCCCCCTCAAATATTTATTTTATTCTGTTTTTAGTATTTCTTGTTGTAGCGACAACAGAAATACATCATCTGTGAAAATTTCATCTGCCTAGCTATCACGGTTCATGAGATGCAGCCTGGTGACAGACAGGCGGAAAGTGAAGTCTTAGTAATAGGAGTTACGTTTGGCACCCTAGAAATAGTGTCCTTATTCCTTCCAAAAGCTAAGGCAACCTACTCTCCAACCAATGGTCATGTTGCGAATGACGGCTAGTTCTGGGCTATCGTCTTTGCCTTTGTCCATCATCTGCCTATCCTAACCACATGTCCGTCTTAATTTTGTATGTTACTTTGAATTGCATTTTGTATGTTGGTTTTTTCGTCATAACTTTCTCATTGTAAACCACACCAGCGAAATAGTTGCTCCGAGTGGTGGATGCGGTGCGGTACGGTTTTTTTCCGCCGATTTCACGTATAAGGGAGTTTATAAATATGACAAGGGAACAGGTCGTGCGGCGGAGCGCTTGTGACACAAAAATGTATGGAACTTTTTATGCCTATCGTATTTTGTTCCATAGAGCTCCATACATTTTTATGTAACAACACCCTGGGCCGAATGTCGTAGTACTACAATTCGTGGTTTACTATGACAATTATCTATGTCATAGTAAACCATGACAATGTTATTCACTACTTATTTCTTTATTTTATTTACGTAAAGTGTACGTTGTACTCGATGTACATTGCAAAGTCGATTAACTCACAGATTAACAAGTAGACGCTGCTACGCAATGTACCTACCTCAAATTGTCATAATAAAATACGAATTGTAGTTTACTATGACGATTTGCCGCGCGCCCTGGCCACTTGCTGTATAAGGGAATACCCTTAAACAGAGAGAAGAGCAAGAGAGCAAAAGCACAGTAGATAGACAGATAACTAGTGTTCTCTGTCTACCTTACACATTATTTGCGTGCACTTACTCATTGTAAACCCCACAGCAATAACAGTGTTTCGCACTGTATTTTTTTTTTTTTTTTTTTTATTTATTAGGTACACCAACAGCAAGCACGCAAACATAACAAAACTTATAATAAATGTGACTTAGGGCTAGCGATTATGCCAATTAAAGGTATACACAGCATTTGTAAACATTTAGGACGGTACTTAGGTACATAGCTTTAAATTACAATCAAAATGTTGTAACATAGCGATAGTACAGATTTTGCATGCAATTAAGAAATTTTATACAATTTATTTTTCAGATTTTAGGAATTAATTTAGACTTAAATGTGCCAAGGCTGTCATGATAAATCCTGTAGAGCTTGTCTCCGCTGTTTACTGCCGATATGCCCTCAGCGCAGGTACTCAATCAAAGAGAGTATGTGTGTGTGTGTGTGTGTGTGTGTGTGTGTGTGTGTGTGTGTGTGTGTGTGTGTGTGTGTATGTGTGTGTGTGTGTGTGTGTGTAGCTTCTTGCTCATTGTAAACCACAACAACTACGTGTTCCTCAGAGTGACAAACGCGGCTTTGTAGAGTTTGTCTCCGCTGCTCCTTTTCACTGTGCGCTTCAGCCGATCTCTCAGCCGGAATGAGAGAGAGATAGTATGAAACGGTTAGTTACTTACTCATTGTAAACCACAACGACAACAGTGTTTCGCGGAGTGACAAACGCGGCACTGTAGAGCTTGTCTCCGCTGGTCTCTGCCGCTATGCGCTGCGAGCCGCGCGGCACGAACTTGGCGAAGTGGCCCATCGCGTAGAACATCGGCTGTTTCCAAAACTCCTGCAAAGGAAACGAGATCGTTATTGCGTTATTGATCGTTTTTGTTATTGCGTTATTGCTCATCGTGTGAAATGAAGGATAGAGCTATCTTTCCAGCAGTTGTAACTTTAGTAAAAGTTGTGAGTAGTGATGGGCGAGGGAGATCTTGAATGAATGGAATGACGAGAACTTAAAATAAAAAAGGTGCAATTTTTCTTCGAAGTAATTTACATTAAACGCAGTCAGTATATTTGTGGATTTCAGGCTTGATACATTGATCATGCGAGAAAATTCTCAGAGAATATTCTAGTTGTAGCGTATTGACGAGTAATACCGTTCGTCAAGAAAGGATACATTTGAGCCACAATATTGACGAGAGGGGATTCGAAAAATTAAATGATTAGTAACGACCTATGCTTGTTCCGATCAGTATCATTATTCTCAATAGAACGCCATCTACGGTGATAGCCAACGAACACCACAAACATGGACCCAGACCTCGGGAGCATTGGACATTGAAAATTTGTATTTTAGATGTATATGAAATTTTCATCAAGATTAGATCTAAGCTGGGGCTAATAAATATATTTACTATATTGTGACTATACTCTTTTGAAAGACCTTCTCCGGGTATCCCAATCAGTGAGATATGTCTACGAGGGTGGTAATTTCTAACCTGTTGGTCATCGGAGATAATGATGGGCGAGTCGACGTAGTTCCCGGCCCAGTTGGGCCCGCCCTGCGAGTTCAGGCACAAGTTCCAGTCTATCCAACCGTCTACTCCGTAGTTTACGTCCTGTTGCAAGAAACCAGTTTTGTAAGCATTAACGGGACTAGTCTGTAAACGTCCCACTGCGTAGAACAGACAAAGAGTATTCACCTTATTAACACGCTAGAAAATCCCCACCGGTCCGCAGTGAGCATGTTAATCAGGCCAGCGAGTATTTTAGGGTGGATCTTGAAATGAGGCGTATTCAGTTGATTCCCTTGGCAAATTTTGTTTACTGATTTTTTGTCAAAACAATAAGAAAATATAAACATCGAATAGGCATCAACCTACTTGAGTTAGTTTTAATAATATATCAAGTTAAAATTTTCGTGACAGGGGAATCAAAAAATACGACAAGGGAATCAATATTTTCCTTCACCGTTAGCAAATGGTATCGCTACTACAACTTCACAAATGTACATAACTTAGAAAACAAAATCATAGGTACATTCCCGCACTGGGAATCGAACCTGGGTCTCCCGCTTCCGAGTCGAAAGTTCTACCCACTAGGCTACCACCGCTTCTCTGCAAGCTTTTGCTAACAAGCCTTTGGCTTTATAGGAACTTAGTCAGTTTCGCTGTATAATTGGCACTTATTGTATATAAAGATAATCAAGAAAAAAAATTACTTTATAAAAAAATAAAAATATTGAGATCGGTATCTGCATCATCTTCATGATTTGTATATAGATTTGATAAGACATGGAAGTGGATATAACATTTTCACTTATTGATGTTATTTCAGTCCAGAAGCTGTCGTCATATGGTACATTGATGTCTGTTTGATTGTCGCAAGACAAGATTGACGATGACGCCACATCAGAGTCATCGCTCAAATGATCAAAATTAAATGAGGATTTGGGGGCTATTCGACCACGTCTTACCATGGCACGAGCCTTGGATTTATCTTTTCGATTAGATGTAAATAATGAATTTCTTTCCTTGGATGAAGGATTTGCTCTTTGTGCTAGCCTTTTTATACCTGATCTAGTTTTTGGTGTATAGGTTGCACTTGCACTTGAATCGCCAATGTCTATGTTTTCATATGGACATTGGAGCGCTTCATATGAACAAATTTCACAACTCAGACGTGTCATGGCTAAAGCCTCGGGCTTAGTAATACTCCAGATGACTTGATGTACTCCCATGGTACCTACCTCGAAATTCTTTGAGATCGGAGGGAATCAGCATTTCTTTTTCCAGAATTTCAGCTTCTCCGACCTCCTCTAAAATAACTCCAGGACACTTATCTTTAACATAATTATGTTATTAGGACTTCAATATTTGGAATATCGTTTCCTTGCGAAACTATGCTATCGGCGGCCATAAATACAGCGTCTATAACATAGGTATTAAATAAACTCCTTAAAAAGTAAGATTTGCAGGTATTAAATCAAAACCTTCCTTTTTTGTATGGGAAAGTTGATTACCCTGGCACAAATACCAAGGGAATCAATGCCAAAAGAATCAAAATTTTAGATATTTTTGTCGATTTAGCAAAAAGCACTTTATTTTAAGGGACAATGATTACTTACACAAATAATGGTCATATTTTATGATCAGTTTACAACAGGTAAATGTATTCAAACATCATTGATATATTTTTAAAAGTTGTCAGCGTAATCAACTACCTATTGAACCAAATCCAAGGGAATCACATATTTACCTTCGTAACTTCGATAGCAAGCTGAGACACTACCTCCCCTCGTCATGTTCGGAGTTCTGGCGCTAACGCGTCCGCGAACGACTACGTTATCTTTCTACTAGGGATTCACACGACGATTAGTGATGCGCCAGTGGAATCACGTCATAGCCCAGGACAAACCTTTCTTTGCAATTAAAAAAAAATCTAATTCACCTATACAGATACCATATATATGGTTTAAATAATTAACTAATTGTGTAACAGAAAAATAACATCACTAATCCCGTTCGGTTCTTCCTAAAGTATTTTTTTTAATTGTTTCACTACAATTTTGTCGAAGGGACATGCCAGCGGGGTATCACTTTTAATCAACATAATATTTTTTTAAAACTACTTGCAGGCCATTTAAACGGCATAACTATCATGCACCAGTTAAATTAGGCACAAAACTAAATAAAAAAAAATAGTTGACACTCACAATCTTTAATTAGGGGTACCTTACATCTCAAGACAACAAAAATTGCACGTCTCAGGATTCACCCTTTAATACTTACTTTTATTTAACTTTTTTGTCTGGTACACTGTTTAGCAATAATTTGCAATCAATTGTAACACTTAGTTAGGGGAAGACACCTGCTCCGGATGCACAGGTTTTCCTAGTTCGAGAGCAAGGGCTTCAAAATTCACTGTGGCAAATTGTACTTCTCATTACAGATGCATTTGTATTGACCTAATTAATTAACACGCGTGCTCACCATGAATTGGTGCAGATTTTCAAAATATTACACGCCAACCCGCCTGCCAAGCGTGGCGATTATGGCAAAACCCCTCATGGTTATGAAAACCACGAAGGAGGCCTATGATCTGCAGTGGGCGTCAAATGGCTGATGATGATGAGGATGATACACATAATTTTATTATTTTATTTGTCGCTGGTCTCTGCCTAACCCTCTGGGATACACGCGTGGGTGCCAATTCAAATAGAAAGACCATAAAACCATGGAAAAACGGGAAACTCGTTTAACCTGTTACAGCTGTGTGTTCCGAGAATTGTGCATTTTAAAAAGTGCGATTTCAAGGTGGCTTCTACATTTTTTATGAAAGATATGCCGTGCTAGGTCACGCCTTACATAGTGTAGCCCAAAATGAGTTGGAAACATTGTTCTGGGTGATGATATTTATTTTATAGATGACGCTTGCCATGTTGTTAGCTCATGCCTATGTTCAGCGATATTTCCCAGTTCGACACACGGACGAGAGATATCACTATGAATATGTGCAATCTATGGGACTGACCCAGGTCACAGAGGAGAAACCGGGTCAGCACTAGCTCATCCACTACCTTTTGCCTTATTTTATTTCATAACCTAGTTAAGCCTTACTTGGTTTTAAGTTGATTTTTGATGAGGCAATAAATACTTTTTAGGGTTCCGTACCCGAAGGGTGCCTGTCTGTCACCAGGCTGTATCTCATGAACCGTGATAGCTAGACAGTTGAAATTTTTACAGACAATGTATTTCTGTTGCCGCTATAAAAACAAAATAAAAACACAAAATAAACTAAATATTTAAGGGGGGCTCCTATACAACAAACGCCGTCTAAAGACAGCGCTCGCCATCTAGTGGCTATCTATGTAACCTTTACAGCTCCAATATCATGTCATTAAATGTATATGTTAAACGCGTCTTGTTGGTTTCTATGGATAGCGCTTTTCTCAAATTCGATTTTTGTCTAATGTTATATAGAGAATGGTAAGAAACCCTTCGTGCGCGAGTCCGACTCGCACTTGGCCGTTTTATCTTTATTTATCTTTTTACCTTTTTATTTGATCGCTCTCACCTCAATAATGTCTAAAATGTACAGCCTTGCCCGGTCCCAAGAACCCAGTATAACTGCCTTCTCAAACGGGAAAGATCCTGCAAAAAAATAATAGAACTAACTATAATATTGCATAAACAATAAAAATCATTTATTTCTTAAATATGGGTATTTAAAACAGACGTTATGAAGATTGTGCTCCATATTTTGCCTTGCAGCATCATCATCATCATCATCAGCCTATGCTTGTCCACTGCTGGACATAGGCCTCTCCTATAGCACGCCACTGAGCACGGTCCTCGGCTACTCTCATCCAACTCTTGCCAGCCGCCCTGCGAAGATCATCGCTCCACCGAGTCTGAGGACGTCCCACACTACGTTTACCGATCCGCGGTCTCCACTCGAGAACTCGTCTACCCCATCGGTTATCAGTTCTTCGGATAATATGGCCGGCCCACTGCCACTTCAGCATGCTAATTCGGTGGGCTATGTCGGTGACTTTGGTTCTCTGTCGGATCACCTCGTTTCGAATTCGATCTTTCAGAGAAACCCCGAGCATAGCCCTTTCCATAGCACGCTGAGCGACTTTAAATTTGTGGACCAGCCCCACCGTGAGTGTCCACGTTTCGGCACCATATGTCATGACGGGTAGGACGCACTGATTGAAGACTTTCGTCTTAAGACTCGACGTAGTTTCCCATACGCTGCCCAGCCCAGCTGTATTCTTCTATTGGCCTCTTTCTCGAAGTTGTTTTTACCTAACTGCATGGTTTGCCCGAGGTAAACATACTCCTTAACAACTTCGAGAATACTGCCTTGAACTGCAATTGGCTCCGGACTTACATGTTCATTGAAAATAACCTTGGTTTTATCCAAGTTCATCCGGAGACCAATGCGTCGGGAAGAATCAGCTAGGCCACTCAGCATATGTTGCAGATCTTGCAGCGTTTCCGCCATGATGACAATGTCGTCTGCAAATCGCAAGTGTGAAAGGTACTCGCCGTTTATGTTAATGCCGTACCCCTTCCAGTCCAGTGTCTTGAACATATCCTCCAATGCATTTGAGAACAATTTCGGGGAAATAACATCCCCTTGTCTCACACCACGATGTATGGGGATAGGCTCAGACTGCCGGTTCTGGATATGGACGGCCATAGAAGCGGCGTCGTACAGACCTCTCAACACTTGGATGTATCGCCAGTCGACTTGGCATCGCTGCAAAGATTCCAGAACAGACCAGGTCTCGACCGAGTCAAAGGCCTTTTCATAGTCCACAAACGCTAAGCACAGGGGCCGATTATACTCTTCGGTCTTCTGTATAATCTGCCGCACTGTGTGAATGTGGTCTACGGTGCCGTAACCCGATCGAAAGCCGGCCTGCTCAGGTGGCTGAAACTCATCAAGTCTTCTCGCAAGACGGTTCGCGATGATTCTTGAAAACAGCTTGTAGACGTGGCTCAAGAGTAAAATGGGTCGGTAGTTCTTCAGGAGGGTTTTATCACCCTTTTTGAAGAACAACACGACAACACTCTTACTCCACGCCTCCGGAGTTCTGCCATCAAAGAGGACAGCATTAAATATGTTCTGGAGCTCCTTCATTACAGGTTTACCGCCATACTTCAGGAGCTCAGTTGTAATACCGTCCTCTCCAGGGGCTTTTCCATTTTTAAGCTGTCTAAGAGCCATCGCGATTTCGTCCAGGCTGACTTCTGGCAAGTCTTCAGTGTAGTGGCGTGTCAATGTAGCTCTGGAATCCTCATTTTCGGGATCAGGCCGAGATGCGTGCGCAGCGTATAACTGGCTTGCAGCATACACATTAAAAAAGGTAGCATTCAATGTCAATTCGACAGTACAATATTACATTATGTCAATCTCAGAGTAATATTCTTAAAAAAAACTAATTAAAAATACATTTACAAAAAAATTATTCAGTTAAAAGTCAATCACAAAAGTTATATAATTTTTTTTTTGTTTAAAATTTATAAATACATTTTTCAATCAAATATTGCCATAGTTGGTTTTTTAAATAAACAGCAGCATAATAAACATTGTAATAAATCGTATTATGGATACATTTAATAACATTACTTTTTAAAAACCTATTTAGAGACTAAAAATTCCACCCATGCCAATTTTTTGCCTCTAAATAGGTTTGTTTTTAAATTGTCCTCAGCACGGGTTAGTGCAACAAAAAGAATATAACATAACTTTTTGTTATTTGTATATTTTTATCATTTATATATTAATTAAGTCCAGTTTCTTTAGTTATTTTTAATTATAAACAAAAAGCTTGAACATCTAACTTTTGAACATTTAGTAGTTTTGCTAACAAAAGGTTTTCCAAAATAATCTTTAAAAAATTGCCGACCGCTGCACCTTTAGCTGGATTTTACTAAGAACTGCTTGCGCCAACTCTATCTAACAGTACTTCTATCTTATTTTTATCCATAAGTAAGCTCAATCCAGTGAATAAGTTTAAAAATCTTTCCAAGCATAAATTTTCTTGACTGAGAACTCTGCCAATTAGTCGTTTCCTTGGATATGTAATTATCTATTTAATTATCTTAGCGCAAGCCACCCGCGTCAAGTGTGAGGACGTTTACGTACTGACGGAAAAAATGGAAAGGACCAACGTACTTAGCAGGTCATTCACAAAATTATTATGGCCTAGCATCGGTACATAGGCTACTTTGGATTTCGGTAAAATACACATCAAAAATATAATCCCCACTTCAGCTAGTCCACTGCTGGACATAGGTCCCGGCATGGGTTTAATTTTTAGACTCTAAATGGGTTATTAAAATTATCCTCAGCACGCATTAGTGCAACAAAAGAATATAATAGGCCTCAAAGACGGTTCAACATAATCTCAAATTGAATCGTACATTTCATTTATTCAATATTTCTGAACTCCGGAAACCAATGCTCCTGATATTTTCTATTAAAAGACATTGTAGACTTAGATAAATGTTGAAAATGACGAAGACCTGCAAATGTTGAACCAGTACATTTATGTATGAGCTAATCGGCATTGTCCTTTGTTTTAGAAATTTTCATGTGTACTTTTTCGCCATAGCTTTATAATTACCTGCGCAAGCTTCTGTGGCCAGTAAGAACTTATTGCTGCTGTGTTTGGTAACGACGTCGAGCACGGCGGCTGGCGTGAAGGCGTCTCCGTAGAAATGTACGGCCACTCCGTCAATCCAGTTCAGGGTCTCCGGCTTCAATTTGACGACCTTGGAACAAGACATCGTAAAGAGGCTGATATTCCAGCTTCAGCCTGTTTGTGGAAATACGAATGAAAGAGATAAAAGACAAGGCGTGCTACTGAAATTAAGTGAAAAAAAAAAAGGTTTATTTCAATAACATACATAACATAAGCAGCCTATATACGTCCCACTGTAGGGCACAGGTCCTCTCTTAGGGAGAGAGTATGGGCTTAATCACCACGCGTGCCCACCGCGGATTGGCGATTTCAGGCGGTGAGATGTTTGAATAGCTCAGACTCTCTGGTTTCCTCACGGTGTTTTCCTTCGAGGTTAGCGATTGGTATTGCTACTATAACTTCACAAATGTACATAACTTAGAAAACATAGTCATAGGTATGCCCGCACTGGGAATTAAACCTGGTTAACTCGCTTCCGAGTCTAATTTTCTACGCACTAGGCTACGACTGCTCTTATTTCAATAACGCATTCCTTAAAACCCATACTGAAATAATCTGTGTAGCAAAAAACGTAGCGTAGAAAAACTTTTCGTAGTATAGAAGTTCTCGTATGGCGTAGGCTGCTACGTTGTAGCTCGTAGCACTTGGTCTACGTGCTACGGCCGTTCCCTCACCTAAGCCGTATTTCAGCTAGGTCCTCAAAGTACGTTGTGTCATTCGTTCCCGGACTCACGATTCACTTTATTAATTTTCTCTTTCATTCCTCGATCACACTTTAAGACCAAAATAAACGTTAATTTTTATAACTCGGTTAAACGAAAAAAAAAGCAGTGAAGCGGCTATTTGCCTTGCTCTGCATAATTATGCCATCCATATCGCGTGAGCAAGGGACAGATAGTTACTCAAACAATTTCTTCACTTGACCGAGGCCAAAGGTAATGAAATAATCCTAATGTACGTTCATTCTATATTTCACGCTTCTTCCATTCTAAAAAAAAATAAAAGATTTTTTATAAAATGAAAGAAGATTAAGACGAAAAGATCCAACATCGTAGAATCTGTGCACTAATAAATTCAGTAAGCATTCAACGTAGTCTATTAACTTGGAGTTATCCAAGTGAAAGAAGTGGAATAACAGGCAGAAAAAATAACCAAAAGTCCAATTTCACTTTTACGTACCCAATTGAACCAAATGGGAATAGTAAACCGCTGGTCATCCACGGCCAGGATAAGGGTCTTGTTGAAGCTGGAATTTCTAATCGTAGGGCCCAGATTATCCGCTATGAAGGTTGCCTGTGAAGGGATGAGAAAATTTGGCTGTTACCTCCCACCTAACTAGTCGTATAATATAAATAGCGAGATAGCTACATATTACATTCATATCTATTATGTATAGATAATATACTTAAATATAAAACTGAAATAAATTATCGCAGCAGGACCGATTTTTGTGATTTTTGATTTGTTGGATTGGTCTTTGCACCGAATAGCAGAATAACTATTAAAACATGAAAAAAAAATGAGTAAAAAATATTAATGGATTGATCTCGATATTTCTACCGCTATAGGCGCTACCAAACTCGAAGCGGCGGAGAGGCGGCGATACCTGCATCTGTATTATGTGAAAGTCAGGACGACGGAAGAACAGGTACGCGATCACCTCAACCCAATATGTGGAGATGTTTCATGTGTTGTTGTGCCTCTTAAAGCTAGAGGCAACTACACAAGTTTTAAGTTAGATGTCCCTTCAAAACAAGCGGATGCTATTATGTTGCCTCAAAACTGGGCGGAAGATATCTGTATAAGGCCCTGGTCTCAGAGACCAAATGATCGGCCCTTTCGTCACCACACTGCGGGGAGTGAAGAAAAATAGCCATATCAAAGAGATAGAGTTGTATTATCAGAACGTCAGAGGGCTTCGAAGCAAAACCATGGCGTTCTGTAATAATGTCTCCGCACTCTGCTCCAGTGACGTTATAGCTCTCACCGAGACATTCTTGAATACATCAGTGGCCGACGCAGAGCTATTTCCTCGCGGGTATACTGTACTGCGGAAGGACCGCGCCGGTGGCGTTGGCTGGGGAGGAGTCTTGCTGGCTCCGAGAGATACCTACTCGGTTCATATGGTGACGGATGTCAACGGTCTCACGGCAAACATGGAGGTATTAATTGCTACTGTAACGTGGAAAAATGTTAATTTTTTTATATGTGTGGCTTATCTCCCGCCTAGTTATAATGATAGACAATATCTTGATGTTTTAACATGTTTAGAGAACGTTATTTCTAAATATTCCTCTTTAGAAATTGTAATTGTAGGCGATTTTAATTTGAATTCTTGCCGCGTTAATGTGAAACAACAATTTGATTGTTTTTTAGAGTTTTGCAAAATGCAATAACACAATTATGTACTCAATACCCATGGCGGCATGTTGGACCTAGTCTTAACAAATATTCGATCTGATAGGGTTCTTGTAACGGAAGAGGTGGAACCGCTGGTGCCGGCCGATGCATACCACCCACCGCTTGAAGTGACTCTACTCCTGCCGCGTGGCGCGCCTGTCATTAGTAGTATACCTGCGGGTGCGGAGCCAGGGGTTACTTCTCGCTGTTATGCCCCAAACTGGAATTTCCGAAAGGCAGATTTCAGCGGCCTCTATTCCAGTATATCTAATATAGATTGGACGCATTTACTGAAGCAACTGGATATAAATTTTGCAACAGATTTGTTATATTCAACACTTAATCAGGTAATTAGCAACTATGTCCCCGTAAAAACAAATAATTTCACCCAGCACCGGCGGTATCCACAGTGGTTTACGCCAGAAATTATATCTAAAATTAAAATTAAGCACTTTCATCACCGTAAATATAAAGAAAAAGGTTTGGAATTTAATCGCGAAGTTTATAGATACTACAGAAGCCTTATTAAGGAATTAGTGCATGCGGCGTTCTGCAAGTATACTCAATCAGTTGAAAACAACATCCGTGGAGACCCTACGCAATTTTGGAAGCATGTGAAAGACAGACGTTAAGATTGGCGCCAAAGTACTGAGTACATGTCCAATGGTAAAACGGTGGAGGGCGAGGAGGCGGCCGCGGCGTTTGCAGACTACTTCAGCTCTGTGTTTCTTAGCGAAGTACCACTGCTGGACCCTATCGAGGCGGAGCGATGTGCGGGCGGCACAGGCCAGGAGTTGTCCTTACAGATGGACCCCGTAAATGCGGCTGACGTACGCAGAGCGGTCCGTCGTTTGTAAGCGAGCTCTGCGGCTGGCCCCGATGCCATACCTGCCTTTTTAGTTAAAGACTGCCTGTATGCATTAGAAGAGCCATTGCTTCACCTTTACAATCTCTCCCTGCAGTTTAGTCGCTACCCCGATAGATGGAAGTTATCTAGAGTGACGCCGGTACCCAAGGATGGTTCATCAGCAGACGTTGAAATTGAAATTGAAATAATTTATTCACTTAAAACACAGTACAATGACAGTGTACAATTTTAAATTATAAATTAAAAAGAAAGAAAGGATGCAAGGAAAGCCAGTGCACTGCGTTTGTGAAAGGACCCGACTCAGCAATTGTCACAAAAGGGATACCTTCTGTAACGCTGGTATTCTGTCGGCACCTAATAAATAAAATAAATAAAAACAAAAGACACACACAATAGATATTAGGAAAAATAAAATAATTAAATATAATAATAATAATAATAAATATTTAAATTTTCAAATATATAAGCAGATATTTTTAAATATAATATAATAAATTAAATAAAGTAAATGATGAGATTAAATAGGTTAGTTCGACCGATCCTAAAGTAAATGAAAAGATGAAATAGGTTAGTTTTACCGATCTTAAGCGAGCCATTGTAATTAATTTATTTTGTTTTGTTTTCTTTTTTCGTTGGCATAACCTACTAATAAGCGCACTACAGCAGCAAAACAGACTACAGATGACACATCTAATCTAATAGGGCAGAGCTTTACAATTTCAATCATTCTGCTGGTCCTCCAACAACAATAACCTATAATGATTTTTGAATTATCCTAAAGTTGGTAATGAACGGATCAGTGGAGGAATATTATTCCAGCATTTAGTTGCTTGGTAGCGGAAACTGCCCCTAAATGCTGCTGTTGCGTGTTGCGGGACGGTTATAATTGCGCAACACGCCTTACGCGTCGGTCTTTGGCGCCATGTCAGTTTTTCAAATTAATAATCCGGTTTACCTGAGTTGATAGTACCAAATAATAAAAAGTTAGTACCTTTAGGCCCATAGCCGTATTAGCAGTTTTTGGTAAAGTTTTCGAGTCTATACTTAACTATCACATAACTCGCCAAATTATTACTAGACTTGATGATGCACAACACGGGTTTCGGGTGGGTCGGTCTACAACTACAAATCACGTTAGCTTTGTCGACTACTCAACAGCCCAGATGGATACGGGCAAACAAGTTGATGCGGTATTCTTGGACTTTCGGCGAGCTTTCGATATGGTAGACAATGACATTTTGTTGATGAAACTTTCATGTTTTGGTGCCACTCCAAGATTGCTGAATTTTTTTGCTAATTACTTTAAGGATAGAAAGCAGTACGTAAAGCTTCAGCACTATCAATCTGATGAATATTACACCAGATCGGGAGTAAGTCAAGGCAGCACGCTCGGCCCAACTCTATTTCTGCTGATGATCAATGATTTGCCTAAGGTCCTCAATGTTGCCCAATGCTTAATGTTTGCTGACGATTTAAAAACTTTAAGAGCCGTTCACGTAGAGGCAGACTGTCTAGCTCTGCAGGGTGATATTGAGAGGGTTGAACAGTGGAGTCAGTCGAATCGCCTCGAATTCAATGTCACTAAGTGTAGAGTCATAACTTTCACTAGGTCGCACAAACCAATTACGGCAACGTACGCACTAAGTGGTCTAGTGTTGCAAAGAGTGACTAGCATAAGGGATCTGGGGTTGTTGCTGGACTCGGAGCTTAATTTCCGTGATCATGTAATACACATTTGTAAAAACACTAATAAAGTATTGGGTTTCATTATGAGAACCGCTGCACAGTTTCGAGATATAAGAGTGGCCATAATGTTGTACAATGCGTTCGTTCGCAGCAAATTAGAGTATAGTGCCCTTACCTGGGATCCACGGGAGGCTAAATACATATCGATGATTGAAAGGGTGCAAAGGAAGTTTGCTAGATATATATACAAACGAATGTATGGGAGCTATCCATTCCTGTACCCGTCTATGTTTGTGTATGGTATGGTTGGGCTCGACACTCTGGAGCTGAGGAGGAAACTGCAACTCGCTGTACATTATTGTCTGCTGATGCGAAATAGTATTTATAATCCCGATGTACTGTGCAATATAAGGCTATTTGTCCCTGACAAATACGTGCGTGCGGGGCGGCGCCGGCACCAGCTGTTCGCGGAGCTCTCGCTGCGCACGCGGTGCGTAAACAATGCGCCCACGGCCAGGGCCCTCGCCCTGCTCAACGAGTTTGTTACCGAGGTCCAACATGTTGACTCCATGTTTAATATTGCTGTACATTTAAGATTACACTTATGTAATTAGTATAATGTACCTGTAATAGTTATAGTAACTGTAAGAGCGTTTTGGGCAACAGTAAGTTCTTATGGTATAATAAATAAATAAATAGATAAATAAATTTCGATCGAGTTTATTAAAGTAAGAATAGCATAATAGCATAATCAGCCTATATGCGTCCCACTGCAGGCCTTCAGACCTTCTCTCAAGGAGAGATTATGGGCTTAATCACCACGCGTGTCCACCGCGGATTAGTGATTTCAAGTGCTGAGGTATGTGAATAGCTCAGACACTCAGGTTTCCTCACGATGTTTTCCTTCACGGTAAGTGTGTGGTATTGCTACTATAACTTCACAATGTACATAACTTAGAAAACCAAGTCATAGGTACATGCCCGCACCTGTGATCGAACCTGGGTCTCTCGCCTCAGAGTCCGATGTTCTACCCACTAGGCTACCAACGCTAAGTAAGAATAATTATCTCACAACCTATTAAAAGTTTCAGAAAATACTGTTGTTTTTTAATAACTATGCTTAGTTACTGCTAATACCTCACCTCAAAAAATTGCAATTCCTGATACACATCAATTAGAGTTAGCCATTTGGGTAAGTAAATAAGTAAGTAAGCAATTTATTCGTAAAGATGATGCAAGAACACTATGATCTATTTAGCTTTAATTCAATAGAAATAATATAAGATAAGATAAGAATATTCTTTATTACACACAAGAAGCGAGACATAAAATATGAAAGTTACAATGAAAAAGTACAATGGGCGGCCTTATTGCTAACAGCAATTTCTTCCAGACAACCTTGTGACGGAGAGGTATAAGATGTATATACTATAAGATGTAGAGCCTCTGCTTCCTAAAAGAGGGATGAGACTCTGTAGCTTAGGGTAAGCAGTCGCCATCCTCAGTTACATTAATGTATAACGTATTCTTAATTAACGTAATACAAAACGTAAAAAAGTTTGCTATAGTTTTAGGAGTATGTGTAGTCGTGTGTGTGTGTGTGTGTATGTGACATAAATATATATATACGTAATAAAAGCACATGAACTATATATATCATCATCATCATCAACCCATTATGTCCCCACCGAGGGGCACGGGTCTCTTCCCTGAGGAAGGTATAGGCCATACATATATATATATATATATATATATATATGTATGGCCTATACCTTCCTCAGGGAAGAGACCCGATATATACCTATATATATATATATATATATATATATATATATACATATATATATATTTATATATTTTTTAAATATGTATATATATATATTCTACGTATATGTATATATTTTACGTACTACTTGTAAGTTCTACGACCTTTGATAAATAATGCTTAACGTAATAATACCACCGGGTTAGCATAGCAGGATATGCGGAGAGCTTAAGGGGAGGTCTTCGCCTAGCAGTGAGACACAATCGAGGCTACATAAAAAAAAACTATGATGTGTACAATACAATATAACTTTCTTCTACGTGTAACAAAGATTCACCGGAGGCTGTGACAGAACGGTGATGCGCGAAATTAGTTAACTTATGTAAGGCCTGACATTTAGGAAATTAATGGAGATAAAACTCATTGATGAAAAGATCATGTGCTTTATTACGTATGGTGCGCAATAAAGAGTTTTAATGTAATCTAATTTTAAAATTGTAAGACATAGGGGTAATATAGCAAAAACGCATTTTGTGGTAAATCTATATAATATTTGATTGCTCACCATATTGGAAATGTCAAACCCAAGCGAGTTGAACCTTGCCAACGGTATGACCCCGTTGAAGGGTTCGTTTGTCGTAGTAACACCCCAGATAGAAATTCCCTCTTCTTTGTACTTCTCGATAAACCTGAAAAAACAGACAGACTTACTTTTAACCGTTCTCTATCTAGAGGTATGTATCTTTTTTTTTTAATGAAACAACGTCTGACTACGCTTCACTACCAAAACAGAGGTCGTGGGTTCGACTTCGATTGGAAGCCGCCGTACTTGATTTGTAAAAAGAGTCTCAGTCTGGGTGTGTTTCCATGTTAGTGATTTCCTTGCCTGGTTACCACGGCACAGGGTATCCTACTTTGGGACCAGAACAAGTGATTGTCTTGCGTGAAAGACTTTGATTTATCAGTTACTTACGTTATTTATTTCATTATGAGCTTATTCTCCTGGTTATGCATACGGAAATGTTTACATAAGCATACATAAGCAGCCTATATACGTCCCACTGTAGGGCACAGGCCTTCTCTCAGGGAGAGAGTAAGAATGTTTATTTCTTTTTATAAACCCAGTGTTCCGATGAGATAATGGTGAATGTCAAATCGCCGTGAGTCATTATTGTGAAGGAAACGGGGTTTTAACCACGATAACTAATTTAGACACCCTGATCACATAACATAAGTAAATTAGAGAGAGAAAGAGACAGTATGATGGGCTTAATCACCACGCGTGCCCACCACGGATGGGCGATTTAAAGCGCTAAGGTATGTGAACATCTCAGATCTTTATTTGTACTATGCCTCGGACGCTCAGATTTTCACTGATATCTCAGACATGCTCCATTAGTCGGACTAACGTCTCGGCTCTAGCTCATCATCATCATCATTAGCCATTTGACGCCCACTGCAGGACATAGGCCTCCCTCATGGTTTTCCAAGCTTCCCGGTCTGGTCTTGGCACTAGCTCGTCAGGTTATAATTGCGCACGCCGCCGGCTTTTAACGTCTTTCAGTTCGGTACTCGGGGGTCACTGGCTAAAACCGTATGCAACGAAAACATAACGCCTCGGCGAGGAATGTAACTGTAACTACATGTCGAGTGCAGTTCATTTATGCATCGTTGATTAGAACAAAGTAGCCATTACTCAGATCCTTTTGATCTGTGCCGCTAGATGGCGCCATAGTCGCGTAACTTACTTATTAGACGTTTCACGTTAACCCAACGGCCGTGTAACCCGACACAGCCACATCCACTTTGTTACACTTTCTATTCCCGTTTTTCGCAGTAACGTACTTGGTCAAACTCCGCGGAGCTCTGAGGTGTGTTTTTGCTAAGCAAGATACTCGTGGCGCGCTTGCCCCGCCTGCTTGCCAACCTTTGTTACATTTTCTAAGGCTACAACCGCGTTTAACAACACGAATCTTGTTGGGTAGGTACTTTCGAAAGCAACCACGAAAGTTTTAAACAGTAAATCCCTACCAATACGTACTTGAGATAGTAATCGGCGTAAGTCTGGTAGTACTCTTTCTTAATCCTGCTGACCCCGTACCAGGCATTGTTTGACTTCATCCAACGTGGGGGTGACCACGTGGTGCCCAGCACCCACACTTCATCGCTAGAGGCCTCCAGCGCCGCTTTTATCATAGGGATCTGTGAGATTATACATTTATTTAAACGGGAGAAACTTGCAATGGACACGCTGTGACCTCATTCACAGACACATTATGACTTAGTCCGGTCACTTCGTCATAAAAAAGGGATCAATCTCGGAATGAGAAACAATAAGCTGAATTTTCGTATAAACCTTCATTATGGCTTTATAAAACTTGTCTAAGTTATTCATGGTCAAAGATAAAAAAAATAGGTTTTTGAGATTATCTCGATTTCTATTGCTCCAATGAGTTACATTTATTTCATTGGAAATATTTTTATCTATATATGGGAGAAAACAGCATTGGAGAGGCTGGACCTTACGCTGTCTAGATAGTTCAAGACAAAAGGGGAAAAAAATATTTTATTCTAAGTTGCCCTTTTTACGTAAAAAAGAGTGGGTAAAAAATGCACTAAAAGCAAAAAAATAGTAAATATTTGTATTCGAAATTGAGTAAAAATTGGATAGCCTGTGGTAACCTACTACTTATATTCGCGCTTGAGTCGGTCGGGCTAGAGACCGTTGCGCTTCAGTCGTTCGGGATTCAGTAATACACTATTATACAATTTTACGACTCAAAATGTAGACAACGCTTCTCTCTTCCTAATCTTTTACCGGACTAACAGGCTGATTACCTAGTGTGTTGAATCAAACCCACCTTGTATTGATAATCCTCGTAAGCGAGCGAATAGTTGCTGAGTTGGGCATCGTTCTCAGGCAACTCGTTATACGCGTACGCGTGGGTCGAGAAGTCGCATCCGCCGATCGGCACGCGGATGAAACTGTAGCCGATACCCGACTCGCCAAAGTAAGTGCTGCAAAGAGATCATGCAATCAGGAATGTTTTCGTTCTATCGTCCAATCTATCTGTCGCTAACGGCTGGAGGTTTCCCTCTATAAACACCAGTAAACCACTCCTTTTCGTTCTCGGTCGTAATTGTAAAAAAAACACAGTCCGTTTTTTATGGGATCCGGTATAATATAAGAAATATACACCCTCATATCTTATTTAATAACGTTAAGAAATAATTATGCCAAAGAACCGATGGTCGATGGGGCGCAAGGTTCTCGAGTGGAGACCCAGAACTGGCGAAAGCAACGCAGGACGCCCACCAGCTTGCTGGACCGACGATCTGAAGATTGCTGGTGGTGGCTGGATGAGGAGGGCCGAGGACAGAAGGAAGTGGGGTGCCTTGGGGAAGGCCTATTTCCAGCAGCGGACAGGTATGGGCTTATTTATTAATTGAAGGAATATTATGCTATCCTACTTAGGCCGACTTTCATCGCATTCTTAAATGTGGCTTAAACAGCATTTAACTAAAATTCTTCATACAAAAGTATATTTAAATGGCGACTAAAGTGACATTCTTGCAAGTCGACCTTAATATTACGAGTATAAATGTGAAAGTTTGTGAAGATATTTGGATGTTTGTATCACGCAATAACGGCTGAACGAGTTTAGATGAAATTTGGTATGGAGATAGTTTGAGTCCCGGGGAAGGACATAGGATACTTTTCTCCCCGAAAATTACTCATTCCATGCGGACGAAGTCGCAGGCAAAAGCTAGTATAATATATTCATTGATACAAAACAAATGTTAAGTATTAACTTAAGGTAAAAATGCATCTGATTATCCGATTGGCGAAACAGTCACGAGACTGAAATGAAAATGGGCGGGATACCTGACGAGGCGGGAAGAAGCCAGGTAAGCCAGAACAAGTACAGAGTGGCCAGACCGTGGGTAGTCACCACGCAGACCAGCAGCCCGGTGGTCGGGCGATAACATTGAGTCGGCGGCGGAAGGTCCGTGGATACAGATGGCAAGGGACCGTGAGAAATGTCATTTGGGAGAAAAGGCCTATACCCAGCCGGCAATGGGTAGCGGTGGGCTCATGATGATGGTATCAGATCTCTGGCTATTACATAGGATGTTAAGTATGTTTTATCCTGATACCACGCAAAGGTAGTCGCGGGCACTTACTCAATAAGTTTCTGCTGCAGAACTTCGGACATGTTCTTCCAGTTGATGCCAGTAGCGTCGGTGACGGCCCCGCCGAACCCTTTCATGGTCTGGTAGGTCGTGTCCGCATCCAGCTCGATGCTGGAGTCCTGATCGCCTGCAAAACGAGGTGATAAGGTTGTGGCGGATTGGCCACGTACCAAGAGTAGCATTCCGTGTGGCGCCGGATTAAGAATAGCGTCAGTCCATTTCCTTCCGTGGATGTCGTAGAAAGCGACTAAGGAAATCAACCAGGAGACGGGCAGCAGCGTCTTCCTGAGATTCCAACCGCATACTGCGATCGCCAACCCGCCTGCCAAGCGTGGCGATTATGGTAAAACCCCTCATGGTTATGAAAACCGCGAAGGAGGCCTATGTCCTGCAGTGGGCGTCAAATGGCTGATGATGAATAGTAGCATATACTAAGGGCCCCGTGCGCCAATCGATACGATCAATCAATAGATACACCACAGGCTACATTTATGGTTCTGTTTTATTTATTCGTTTTGTCTGTTGTGTATTTAGTTTTCTTTCTGTTGTTGTGGATATTATGTATGTTACTTATCTGCTTATTTTGTTTCTGTGATGTACAGGCTTAATCAGGCACTGCGATAAGGTTTTCGAAACCGTACACCAAGAAGCCAAGAAGTTTAGTACATGACTCGTAATAAAAATTATAATTAGCTTTTTTGTGTTATGCAGAAACCGGCGTGTGCACACACGATTAATGAATCGCAACGACTAATGAATGTTGAGGAAGCGAAAGTGATCTGTCAGGATCGTGGCAAGTGGCAGTCCCTGGACTCTGCCTACTCCTCTGGGATACAGGCGTGAGTTTATGTATGTATGTATGTGTATATGTTACGGTGTTACGGAGAGTTGTCTCTTGTTACCTATTAATCGTAATAACTTTTTTTTTCTATTCTAATACAGTTCAATTATACTATAAAACTAATGTTTGCGACCCAACCATAAGCAATTATTATGGTTTGTTGGTCTTGAAATTTGTATCCACGTGTTGCTTCGAAAAATTTGTTTCAGCAAAACAAACAAAATATAGTATTTTTAATGACTCGCGATTCTCATACATACTAATATATTAATATATAAATAATCGCGGCTAAACCCGTCTAATATTTATCTTAACAAAATATATTTTATGGGACAATCCTGAAATCAATCACGAAAACCAAATACTGTAACTTTTTGTCGCAGTACAAGTTCATAGAAAACCAAAATAAAAAGTAACCAACATACTGGCTACTGCCCATCGGTTAAGGATCGGGCGTACTTTTACTTTTAGTTGTACTTTTACATACGAGCCAAACACATTACCCTCCTCTTGGGCTCTGCCGCAGTCGGGAGAAAATGGGGCAGCTGATATTTTTTTTTTGCTTTTAGGGTTAGTACAAACTGTGATTTAACCGGTTAAATCTAGTTACAGGAGGTATTTTTGATTGACATGCCGCTTGCTCAATGATACAGAAGTCGTAACTCGAAGCTTCGATTCCCGCAGGCTTCGATTCAAGAAAGAACAACTTTCTTTATTTCTTTCGCATCATCTTGAGTCTCTACCGTTGCCTGCAGTTGGGCACTGCTGCCCGAAATGGGGCCGCGGGGTGTCAATTTAGGTGTTATGGGATGTGTAAACTTACTATTCTCGTCCAATTTGCCTTGAGTGCCGACCGTTTTGAAGAATCTACTTCCGCCCTGGAAAAAAGTGATTTCAAGGAAAACGGTACATCATAATTTCCTTCTCAAACTTCTAATTCCTGTCAATCGAGAGTTTGTCTGGAAAAGATCACTTTCGGCGATAAGACCGCGATTGTACTCTTCGGGGTAGTTAATGTTTTTTTTCTTTCCTTTTTCTGCACAATACTGCTTTGCTGAGCGCAAAAGTCGTATCAGGGGCGCTACTACGTACGATGTCCACTGCGTTTAGTGCGATTTTGCACACTCCGAACTGTCAAATATTATTGTGACACTTCGGAAACGTCAAAATTTATTACCTAATACAGTAGACAGTGGAGGACTGACCCCCAGTTTCTCGTACACTAACATTGACCATTGATCCATTGACCAAAGTGCATACAAAAAAACCACTGACAGCAGCTGTTAACAGTAGATTAACAGCTTGTTAGTGTACGAGAAACCGGGGGTATATCTGTTAAGTATCCTATGTATAACATAACATGCAATAAATTGATACGAGCAAATATAGCACTTTTATATAGACCTTTTGCACTAACTGCTTAGTAGAAAAGTCCCATCTGCTATGTTTATCATGATGAAATAAGCTTTGCTATGTGTATTCATGAAGGCAGAATAAGTGTTCTCTGCCCTACTTTACCTGGGAAGACACGTAGGCCACGAACCCGCCCGCCGCCGGCTCCTGCCGCACCAGGTCATCGCAGTAAGTCGCGTTGCACACGCAGAGCACCGACTCGCCCTCCACCTGACGAGGGGCGCACGGCCTCTCTTGGAGAGACAGAGGTTAATAAATTTAATTTATTTTGTAACCCTCTCGACATGCAGCTTGTTTTCAGTAACAGCGGCACTCAGCGTCAAAATTCCGTAGAAAGTACCTTGTTATTAATTTACAAACTACTCAATAGATCGCAATGAAACTTTACCAATATGATACGACGATACAAACAGAGGTTTGTACTTGCTAAAATTTCGAGTACTTAGATGAATAAAACCGAAAAGAGAGCCTGTTCAATTTAAGAGATTTTTGCGCCAAAGACTTTCAGCTAGTATGGCCGTAATGGCCAATCAATTGCAAAATACTTCATGTACAAACATCTGAAATATAATGCGCTTGTGAAAGAATAAAAAAGTAAGAAATAGCTTCAAAAATATAGAAATTACAGCCAAACGATGAAAAAGTTTAATGAAAACAGCAAATTTCTTGGCAATCATTGCAACGAATCATTCACCTGCGGGGGTGCCGTACGCGGGGAAGGTCCATGGGTACGGGCCCTAGCAAGTCTCTTCTGTACTTCTGAAATATAACACCCCTTGGGGTCGATATCGGTTTCCTAGGGACATAACCGAAAACTGATTTTGTGGGTCGACGAGGTAAAAATCGACCCCTATTAAATTAACACATCGCACCTACGGTACAATATCGTCACTTATGCAAAATGCTGTTTTTACAGGAGGAGCATTTGAAATTTTGAAGGCCTATAAAATTATGAATTGTCATGTTTTATATAAAATAAGTGTATCATATTATTACTATTACCTTTGGCATTATATTGAAATAAAATTAATTATCCACAAGTACCGTACTAGAAAGTTACACTATTATAAATCACACAACACCCTCAGAAGTGACGTTAAGGCGCTAGGCTAAATTAAAAAGTAAATTTGTGACATTGATGAAAAGCAAACCAAATTGATGAAATTATAAGAATTTTATTTAAAAAGGCTCTAAAAAGTTTTGTTTATAATAATGACACAGAATACAATTTAATAACAGCTTGTTACTTTTATTTGTACGTACCCTAGTTTAATCAGTCCTTTGATAATTATTAGTGGAATATTCATAATCAGACTTCTTAAATCAGATCAGTCTATCATTGCCCCTTAATTCTAGTTTGTACTAAGTACTTATCTAACTTTTTTTTTTTAACGTAAAATAACTCTAAAACAGGAACTGTAA
Source organism: Yponomeuta evonymella (assembly GCA_963969515.1). Classification (NCBI taxonomy): domain Eukaryota; kingdom Metazoa; phylum Arthropoda; class Insecta; order Lepidoptera; family Yponomeutidae; genus Yponomeuta; species Yponomeuta evonymella. The sequence continues at coordinate 5,244,848 of OZ018363.1, forward strand.
CTTAATTCTAACAATAAACTTTTTATAAATCAACATTGTATCAAAAAAATTACATACTAGAATGACAACCACGTACATACTAGGTCAACAAAAACAATATTAAATATTTATGTACTGTAAATTAAATGAGATCTTTGTAGAACTTTTCATAGTACCTTGGCACAATATTTGTCGTAACTAATTGCAAAAGATCGCGTTTTTTGTGTTCTTTAATAGCAATCTTCGAAGTGTACGCTGGTTTTAAAGAAATTTCGCTAATGTTTTGAACATTTCCACGAGAACTATTTCCACGCAAAGTTTTTCCTCTTGGTTGGGTTACAGATTTTGCTTCATTCCAATTTTCAGTCTTATATGTGGTCCGGTATAGGTAAGTGTCGGAATTTTTTGAGAACTTAATACTTTTAATTTCACTTACTTTGATGACATTTCCATCAACGTTTTTTGTCATGTTAAAGTTGAGATTTTCTTCCAGAGACTTCAGATCGTAGAAATTGTCGTAATTCATTTCTTTTACCACAAATGGTTTTCCAGTCTTTTTTGCTCCTCGTATGATGGATATGTATTGTTCGGGAACGTAGATAGGCCCTGATTTTTTTGCCCTAATTATGGCTTTTTCTATAACTGAATGAGCTGCATCGCCCTCATTTTGCGTGTGTCCGCGAATTAAGAAGCTATGTTTTATTGAATTTATATTTAACGTTTTTACAGCATAGTAGTACATGGCAAACATGAATCTGTTTTTTTGCTGACCACAGCAATTATCGGAGTAGAATATCACGTCAGCACCCGGACTTTCTAGGGAAACTTGTTCCAAATATGCATAGACGCAAGATCCTATTTCTATAGCGCCTCTGTTACCCAAACCTTCATGCCAAAAAAAACATGTTGTTTCTTGGTGTTTTGCATTTGACATCGTGAAGTCATAACAATTTAGTCTGCTTTTATAAAAAAACGCAGACGAATTCCCAACAGGACATGACAAAACAGCTTGTAAGTCGTAGGTGATAACCACCGTTATGTTTTCAAGCTCACGACATTGTTTCATATCTCTTTCTTTTTCAAATCTACTTAAACTCTTCTCTTCCAAGTGTAGCTTATAACTTGCCTGTAATTTATGTTTTTCTTCTTGCGGTGTATTTTCGAATGCTTCACACTCATCACAACGATCTTTTTTTGGTTTGAAAAAGCCGATATTAAAATCCTGGTTAAATATTCGTGAGTAAGCATCGTAATTTACTACTGGTTTATTCTGTTCCGTTTGAAGTGCCGCGTAATTCCTGTGTAATTCTGAGACCGTTAAGCCACCATCAATAAACATCCGACTTGTGTTTGCTCGCAGATAGTGACTTTCTACTTTTGGGATTGAATTTATATGATCCTTTACTGCTTGTATTACTTCAGGGCTCAATTTGCACTGCTTTCCGTGCTTCCCTCGGAGATCTTGCGGAGTAAAACCAGCGTTTTCTGACTGAGCATTAATAACGGTTCTTATAATCCTTTGTGTTATACCCAAAGTGTTGATCAGAAAAGTTTTGCAGACACGCATATCTTCATTTTCATTTAACAAATAATATGCAGTATTCGGCTTTCTTTCGAACTGTTTGTTTGTCTTCATGCGACGATATGCACATTTAAGTGGTCTTATACAAGAATTCAAAAAATCTCGCTGTCTCTGTATGCTTCCTAAATTCCAGTATGACTGAAATACTTCAATTCTCTTTTCTTCAGTAAATTTCGATGCGCAAGACAACCGACACTTCATTGAACATGATGGGCCCATTTTTTTTGGTAGAACTTCTTTTTTTGATTTTAATGAAACGTATCCTTGACCAGAGTTTTTCAGCCTTTTCACAATATTCTTCTTCCAAGCAGTTGGGTTACGAGTTCGTTTTCTTCCTCTCTTTTTAGACACCAGGTCTTGTGGCTGGACAATGGTGTCATTGTCAGAGCTACTATCATCGGATGATTCACTTGTAGATGAAGGTTTGAATTCGTCACCAGAATCAGTTCCAGAGAAATCTCCTCCCGGAAAATCAACGTTGAGTGGTTCAAAATTCTCATTTGCAGCTAATATAGATGGAGAGTGTTGATGTGGCAAATCTACCTCAGAAGGAATCACTATCGTTTCCATAAGGTTTGTATTGTCTTGGTTTCTGCATGGTATCTGGTTAGTATCAGTACTATTAGCATCATTACTGGAATCATTGTCAGAGTCAGTAGTACTACTACTAGAAGTGCTGGATGAAGACGATGAATAGAAAATCCTGGGTGGCTTGGAATTACTATCACCAATATTGCTGCCAGAGCAGTCACTTCCCGTAATATCAACATTTTGAGGTTCAAGATCTATATTACCAACTGTTATAGACGGAGAGTTTTGACGTGGAAAATCTTGCTCTAAAGGTGTTGGTGTAATCAGGCTATCTCGATTATTGGATTGTGGCTGGTTGGTGTCATTACCATCATTAACACTTGTTCTAGAGCAGACATCTTTTGGGATCTCGGAATCTTGTATTTCAATTTCTTGGATAACCTCGCTGACATTTAAAATAGACGGCGAATTAGGATGTTGTGAAGCCTGCGCAGAAAACGATGTTGCAAATATGTCCGGGTTGGTACTGTTGACTGGCTCACAATTCTTCCATTTGGGAAGTGGTAAATTAGTCTTATTTTGCTCTGAACGCGTTACTGAAGGTCCCTCTGTATTATTTACTGGTTTGCTTGAACGTGCCAGTAGCACAAGTTTTTTGCTACGCGAGCTCATGTTATTACACCCATGCATGGCAGGTTATCTAAAACAAATAATTTTTTTATTATGTCTGTACTAACAACGTCCTATTTATTAACTGTCATAAATGTGACATAATATTTCTAAATAGTTTGAAATTTCATCTTAAACGCATTATTATCATAATATCTCCAGTATTATTGAAAAAACAGGAAGTAATGCCATCGTGCAGATACTCTAGTCTAAAAAATTGGTTAAATATATACGAACATCTTTCTAACTAAGTAAATTCAAAAGAAAATCCAAGTCATAAAATACTTTACACATAATACTATTCTGGTAAAAAATAAAGCCGAAGTCATTTTGGAGAATAAAAGTCTTAACGTATATAAGAGCTGTTATCACTCCAAGACGCAGCTATTAAAAAACTTTAATTCTGGAGAAAGAATGGCACAACTAACATGCTACGTATTTTAGGACATTCTTGCTCCAAAAAATATAAAATAAAATGTCACAAGTACCTGAGTGGCGTTGTAGCTCCAAAGTACACCTGCTCGTACGGGGGGCGGCACGCAACTGACCAATGAAACGTTGCTACTCCCGGTGCGTCCTTGTTTCGCGCCAAAACGATAACGACACTCCTGCCCTCACACGAAAATTATGCGTACTACACAAATGACAATCACGCACCAGATGCAGGCATGTTTAAGACGATTTTTTGCATACTCAACTCATTTTCGCTAAATTTGCATAAGTGACGATATTGTACCGTAGGTGCGACATGTTCTTATTTAAAACTTTCAAGATAGGTAGGTAGGTACTGTATTGTTTATGTTGTGTTGCGTGTAGGTACTAAGAATAATTAATATTTTTGTAGGAAATAGCATTGCTATACTAATGTAAAGTCTCAAGTTCGTACAAGGTGAAAAACTCGGCAAGTCAGTGTGGACAAGTTTGTGCAAGATAATGAGTTCGAGCTTACGTCTTTCAGGAGCGTTTTGACTTGCTCTCTATTTGACGCTTACGCGATTTAACACGAACGAATTCATGATCAAGTTGAAGTCCAAACATGTTCCTGATATTTTACTATTTAACAAGCTTGCATTTAGGTAGAAAGTTCATTTGCATTTTGAAATTCGTTGGAGCTTGGACGATATTAACTCATATAAGTACTCATTTATTTCAAGAGATTACAAAGTTATTACATAGCTAAATTAAGTGAAGTAAAGTGACTGAAAAAGAATTTAAAAAATGCTGAGCTCCCTACGCGAGTTAATAGCGTGACCATACAATATGAAAAATTAACAGGGTAAGTACCAAACAGTTTTTATCCGGCACAGCGCATCAGCATTGCCCCACTGTGTGATAGTGATCAGCTGAGCTATCTGTAGATTGTTTGCAACAGTTTGCAGTTGCCTCAGTTGTTTCAATTGTAAAAATTTACCAGTAAATTTAACAGTTTATTATTGTTTTTTATTTAGGTAGTTTCTTATTTTTCTATTTGCAGGATTACTGAGAGTTTTATGATGGCGGACACGAAAAAAAAATGCAGACAATACAGTTTGGACTACTTGAAGTTCGGATTTATTGCATCTCCATCAAATGAACACTTGCCGATGTGTCTCATATGTGAAAAAAATATTCAGTAACGATGCCATGAAGCCTTCAAAAATGGATGAGCACTTATCAAGAGTACATGCTGATAAAAAAGTAAGCCCTTGTCATATTTTCAAGCACTTAAAGAAAAACTAGACAAAAGGCCATCCATAAGATCGATGTTTGCGTCATCATTTTATTAAAGACGATGATGGTTTTCGAGCGTCCTATAATATATATTTACTAAAAGCGAAGTCGGGGAAACCCCACACAATTGGAGAGCAGCTTATCTTACCAGCCATTGCGGAGGTCCTTGACAATGTATTGCACAAACCCGCACATGATATTTGAGCAATAACACTGTTCAGAGACGCATAAACGAGATGGGACGCTATGTGGAAAACATTTTAAGGTCGTCATCGTGGTTTTATAAAAGCTTCAGTGTGGTAACAAACATTTTGACGAAACAAAAAAACCGTTTGAAAATGAACGAACGTGGAGATTTAAGGCTGCAACTCACCAATATTGAACCGGATGTAGCTAGATTGGTAGATAGTCACCAGGTTCATCCATGACACACACTGAATGTTTTATTATCTCTTTGCGAATTAACACTTTTTTACGTATAATTTCCTACCTACTTAAGATTCTTTGAGTACTTAATTTGTAATAATCATTATAAATGAAACTTAATATTTACTGAATTGTATGTCTTTTTATTTTGTTAAATTTTTATGAGAAAATGAAGTCAACTTTACTCACTTAACCAAGTGCAAAGTTTTCCAATTGGTACCTTAGTGCCTAGGTATTTTGTGTCAATAGGAAAAAACTAAAGATTTTCCAAAATTAATTGTTACCTTAGGGGTCCATGGCCAAATTACCTTTTTTTGAGATCAACCCCCTTATTCACAATAGTCTGCTAACTTAAAGCATTGCTAATTCTCACTCTGTCTTCTTCTATTGACCTAAGTCAGAATGAAAAATAACACTGTAGCAGCTGTTTTAAGTTAGCGGACCATTATGAATAAGGGGGTTGATCTTAAAAAAAGGTAATTTGGCCATGGGGGTCTAAGGTAACACAGTTCATTTTGGAAAAGGGGTCACTTGTCCAAAATAGTTTGGGGATCCCTGCTCTAGAGTATTCAGCCTGTGAGCGAGCACAGATGTCAACACTTTTTCTTATTTTTAGTATTTGGGTACTTTTTCTTATTTTTGGTTTTCCGGGTCCACGAGCGATGACTAGTCCCGTTGATAGGACACGGACCTAGAGAAAACATCTGTTACATACCAACCAGGATTGGACGACTTGGAATAATAAGATAATATTGATAGGTATCATTAATCATGATAATTGCGGTAAACAGAAATTAGTTATATTGATGATTATTACTGACCAAGGTTTTCAGTTACGTAATCTAACCTTGATTTAGATTATATTACGTAGGTATAGGATATGTTTATATACAGGGTGACTTTGAATTCGTTCACTGTATTTCCGGGGAAACATATCGTCGCCCTAGTTGTAATACGTCATAACTAATTTTAGACAAGTTTTCAGCACGCGGTTAAAACTAATTTTAAGCTACTTGCTCTTAAAAAACACAATTCGACATGTTCTGAAAAAATATTGATAATAAGGTATAATATCTTATAAAACTAACGTATAACAGTATTTCGTGGTCCCTATAACGTTTTTTTGGAGTTATGTCTTATTAGCATGATAAAAAAATGAGATACGTCTTATTACCATGAAATTAAACTAGAGATTTTTCGAAGTAAAGTATCTTTTATTAATCAAAATTAAACAGTTTTAATAAAAAATCAAACATAAAACAAATCTTTAATTCTGGAAAACAACAAATTTCTTAACAGAAAATATTTTTTCTCCTTAATTCTATAACTTTTATCGCTAATTATTTTCACAGCAATTGTAGGAACTATTCAGTCGTGGCATGCACAAGCTTAACTTATTATTATAATCATCTCTTAGTTATCTTAGGTACAAATTAAGTTTCAGTCTTGGGTAAATTATCAAAAAAATTATGGCAATCTCTTGGCAATACCTCTTTTAAATCTTGAAGATCTTTCCATTTCCTGCTTTTGATCGGTAATCTGTCTGTGTACATGGGATTAATACTGAATACTCCGGATTTGCTTCTTACTGGTAGATCTTTCAACTCGTCAGAAAAAAACAGCTTGTACTTTATAATACCATCAGGGCTATATTGAAGCAGGCGGATATCAGTAACAGTTGGGTCACCGGCTTTTTTTCCAGGTCTTATAGAAGTGTATCGTTGCATAGAAGCATAATTCTTGAAAAACTCGTGGGTAAGTTGTTTAGCTTCATATACAGGAACTTTCTGTTTTGCGTTTTTGGTCAGGGTCACATAGTCATGAGGTAAGTAAATGTCAGTTTTTTTAAGCTTGATCTCTATAACAGAATGTACCGAGTCACATTCCATTTGAGTATGTCCCTTTTCCAGATATTTTTGAGTAATATGTAAATTATCTTGTATTGATAAATCCAGCAGGGCGTTTGACATGATAGAGTTACGGTTCTGGGCTGTACATCCGTCACTAAATACAACAAGAGGTATCGACTTCGGAACCTTCTCTCGGATATAGTGTACTAAGCACGAAGCAAAGTTTGACGCCTGTAGCTCACCTTCAGATTCATCCCACCAATAACAAGTAGCTTCATGAGTGGCCAAATTATAAATCGTGTAGTTATGGCAGCAAAGCTTCGTTTTATAATAAATAGCACTAGCTTCTACTTTGGGACAGACCTTCACACTTTGTAGATCTACAGTCAGGACAGTAATTTTGTTTTCTAGAGCCAACTTTTTATCATTCTCCTTTTCTTTCCTTGCATCGTTTTTTTTCTTTATGTGAGCATCGTATACCTCCTGGGTGATATTTTTTGTTTCGTAACCACAGCAAATATCACACCTATCCTTCTTCGGTTGTGTCACGCCTAAATTGAGTGCTCCAAACTTTCTATTAAAGACGAAGTCTGATACTGGTTTGATATTATCAGCAAGACATTTTTCCTTGTAAACCCTGTAGACGTGGCTAATGCTTTCAAATACTGGTTCCAGGTATTTCTTTGTTGAAGTGCTTCTGCAATAATGGGAAGGCAATTTGGGAATACTTTGATGATGATTCAGGTCCCTGCATTTCTATAACTTGTTGAGTAACTCCATTTTCCGTCTGAGAAGGTATTATGTGATCAGCAGAGGTGATTTGGTGGACAGCATTTTCAGATGTAACATCTACGTCAACGTTCACATTAGGATTCTCCAAGATTGATTCCGGTTCCTCTGTCTGAGGTTTGTATGTGGTAAAAGGATCGTCTAGTTGTACAATAAATTGCTGAGATTCGGATGCTGTATTTATCGCATTTAATAGTTCCTCATCTGGTTTATATATCACCACATCTTCAATAATTTTTATGCCAGAATGTGTAGGTTTAGTCTGCTTAGTCTTGGTTGTTAGCTTAATACCATGTTCAACAAGCATGGAAATAAATTCTTGATCACCTTCATCGGAATCCATCTAGAATAAAAATAAATAATTAAAAGAAATATTTTGTACATTTAGGATCTAAGTTTCAGTTCACATCTTATCAGTAATATGTTTACAAAGTTTTTAGTTAGTTCTTCCATATCTATTTATCCATTAAACAAATTGTCAAATTAGGTAGGTAACGAATTAATATTATCGTCTATTCATTCACGGAAAATAATTTTCCATTAAAATAATATAAGCCTAAAATGGGCCCCTGACCCTAAGTAATACCTAGTACTAATAAGTCGTAACTCAAAAAAACCGTTACGAAAAGATAGTGTGAATATGTCGTAACTCAAGAGAACTTTTTAACTAGGTTTTTAAGTATTAATGATTGAAAGGAACGTCTAAAAAATACAACGCAACATGAACTAATATTGTACACAATATAAAAACAAAATTCACATACCTTGGCAGTAAGCAGAACTTTTTATTCACCACCAAAAACACAGCGCGACCTGCGCGACGCAAAGAATGTATGACCACTAATGAGTTATGCTATATTCGCACGCAGAATCACGCGTTGCAAGTTGCGACATGCTGCGTCAGTTCATTTATCTCGCTCTTTTTCATACAAAGCCATCTAAGCAATGAAAGAGAAAGATGTATTTCACTTCGCTCTACCCTAATAACAAAAAATGTCAGTTAGGTTTAAAAATGAGTTATGACGTATTACAACTAGGGCGACGATATTATGTTGCTAGATTTGAAAATAATTACGCTTAAAAAAAACTTTATTTTCAGTACCCGGAATTACTTCACTTAAGCATAAACAAACAAAATCAGGGCAAAAGTAATAACAACCCAAAAAGACTTATGAGTTTTGAGCGTCTTATGATCGGCGCCGGCCAACTCAATTGTTTTTTTTTATTATTTACGCGTATTGGACGTAAGACTCTTAAGCATTTAACACAATAGGAAACATTTTTCAACGTTACGGTACTTCCTATCACTTGAAATTTGTATTCACAGTTTGGAGACAAAGGTCGCAAATCACGAATATTTACAAATATGTTGTACCATTACTGATAAATAACTAGTAATACTGTTTTTTGCAATGAAAAGAACATTCCTCAAAATACAGTGAACGAACGTCCAAAGTTACCTTATTCATATTATTATTACTATCACTGCTACGTAGTAAAAGTGGTGTATGAGAAAGTTGTACAAAATATGAATTGCGGCCATCCTATAAAGCCGACTGTCGAATCTCGATAATTTTTTTTTTATTTGTCGCCAGATTTGGCTCGAATTCGAAATTTTTGTCCGTTGTCGGTTGTTCGAAATTAAAAATGACGACTCCAATATGACCCCGCAAAAGCTCTGCAGTCAACTGGGTATGCGTAAGGGCGCTTATACACGGGCGGGACGTGTGCCAACTGCATCCGTCGACGTGTCGACGCGTCGACGGCAGTCGCCGACATATCAGCGTCGAATGTGTCGAAGGCTACTAAACTACTTTTTAGACGGTAACTACCTGTAAGTATAAAAATACCTGTAGCAGTAGCTAGACACCGCTCTTTCACGACTATTTGTAAAAATTGTGGCTGAAACAGTACAATTGAACAACATTAACTTTCATCTACTTAATGACATTATCTTTTTAGCAAAGATTCAACAAATCTATGAAAATGAAGCATCCATGTCATGCTTTCCTTTTACGTCACGCTTTTAATATATTAATTCATTTTCAATTTAGGTCTTCCCTTTAAGTTGTACTCGGGATACATCTGGCAGCAAAGCTTTAGCAAATACAAATCGTATTATTTATTCATCGTGTGAATTCCATTCACCAAATAGATGCAATTCCGGAGAGTGTGATTGATCGGGGATGAAGCTTTTATTCCTAGGGATATCTAGCTTAAGGGGGTCCAGGGAGTAACACTAGCGCCACCGAGGAAAAAAAAATCATCTTTTTTTACAGATTGAATTTGCAAGAAGTGTCAGTACAATCTCTCAATCATGTTAACAGTGATTTTAAGGATTTTTGACATGTAAACAACAACAACACAGTTTTTTTAAGTTTTTGTTGGATTTGATCTATGGGAACAACTCTATCCATCTCCATAATAAAAACAGTTTGCCATTATGGACGTGCTTCCCCTATACTGTTCACTTTTCCGGCCAGTCATGTAATGAAAATCTTATCACCTGGGACAAAAACTTATGCAGTTCCGTGGCCCGGGTCATTGCCATTAGCGAATTAGACGCTGAATTCGCATTTGTTATAAAATTCACGCATCATTAGCTGTTGCTTCGGATGATAAGGCGACTGGCTCCCGCGCTATTTGTTAGAAGTAATTTATTGTCCAATGATGTCACCGGCCCCGATGCCATGGAGCGGCTAATAAACACCATAACTTGGCACTAACATACACCAAGTTGAAATTGAATTGAAATCAAATTAAATTAATTTTTCGCAGAAAGAAACCATTTGAACAGTATTTCTTAAATTGAAATTACAGTACCTGGATGACCAAGCTTTGCTCGATTATTTTTTTCGTTAATTGTGTTTTTTTTGAAATTATATTTAGATGCGATGAAAAGAAAGGGGAAAAAAGGGGAAAAATAATCGGACAATGAACTCGAACCGGAGTCTTCTGGTTTCGGGACCGCCCGACTTCCCACCTGAGCTATTTACTTTCAAACCCCCTGCATACTAAATTTCATGAAAATCGTTGGAGCCGTTTCCGAGATTTAGATATATATGTAGTCGCTTAAAGGTATTAGATAAGTAGATAAATATTGATGAAAATACATTGCCATGTAGTTTAGGTTTCAGAAGAAAAGTTACAACTGGTACCTTAGCTAGACTTGGTCTGTAAAATAGATGTCAGCTTCCATCAGTATTATGATCTGAGGCTGCAATACTGCACAATTAAAGAGTACCTGAACGGCACATTAATTGGTTTACTTTTATTTATAATAAGTTTACTTACTGCTAAGTTTAAATAAAATTAAAATTAAGTCCTGCCCAAATGATTTAGGTACTTAATCATGCAACTATAAAAAAACTAAAAACTTAAACTTTTGGCCGTACGTAATGAGATGATTTATACAGCGGCCAGTGGCACTTTCTCTCACACAAGTTGGGTGAAGGGACCACTCGGACGCTGCAGTGCCTGAGACGCTGTTTTAAATGGAATAGGTTTGCCCAGCGCCTATAACATACTGACAGCTTAGTCGGCCTAGTCTACAAGAATGACAAGTCAATACGTGCGGAGCCAACCAAGCCGCCGGTTTCCTCATAATGTTTTCCTCCGCGGTTAGTGTGTGGTCTTGCTACTAGCACGCAGAACTGATGGCCGATGGGGTCGAAAAGTTCTCGAATAGAGACCACATATTATCGGCAAGCGCAGCGTAGGACGACCAGCCACAAGATGGACAGATGACCTCATCCGAGTGGCAGGAAGACGCTGGATGCAGGCCGCTTCCAACCAGTCTTTTTGGAAATCCATGGAGGAGGCCTATGTCCAGCAGTGGACTTCTTGTGGCTGAATGATGATGATTGCTACTACAATTTCGCAAATGTACGTAACTTTGAAAATAAAGAAAGTCATAGGTACATGCCCGCACTGGGAATCGAACGTGGGTCTCTCGCTTCCGAGTCCATTGTTCTACCCACTATAAAACTACAAAGAAATAGTAAAGTGTAACTGATGCATGTCAAAACAAATAGTAACTGATGCATGTCAAAACAAATGTTGTGTTTGTGTGTGTGTGTTTGTGTCTATGTGCATGAGGGTGTGTGTGTGTGAAGGAGAGTGAGTATTGGATGTCCGCGTGAATGTGGTTTCTACTTCAGTTCCTAGCTAATCGGGTGGATTTGTTTTCTGTGTCTTCAGATTTTTTTCTTAAGTGTTGCTTAAGGCTTGCTAGTTAAGGCTGTTCTTGCGTCGAGCATGCTGTCTCGCTCGCACAATTTAACTTTTATTATATACAGGGCGTCCCACGGCTATGCCACATGGAGGGAAAGTACCTTGAATATTGTAGATGGAACATTTTACTAAAATAAGACATAATTTTAATTTAAAAAACAATTTAAACTGCATTCGTAGATTTTTAAATCATCACATGTTTGAACCGGGAATCGAACCCGCTGCATGACAAAAAAATACCCTGTAGCTTTATCATACCGATCGAAAGGCTTATTCATCATAAGGATAATTTTTTGCTAAATAATATACCACGCTCGCTTCCTATCATTTATTGCATTTTTTTTTTTTTTTTAATATTCTACGGACTTAATCAAAGATTTTTAAAAACCTGTCCTCAGCACGGGTTAGCGCAACAAAAAGAATATAATTAATCAAAGATATTGAATTAAATTTCACTTCCGGCTACATTTTTTGTCAAACTCTAACAGTCTTATTTGTAAAAACCTGATTCCTAAAAACACACCTCAGATGCAGTTTTAATAGTCTGCGGTAAAGGCAAAGACGTAACCACAGATTACTTAAACTGCCTCTGAGGAGTATTTTAGGGAACCGTGTTTTTTGATTAGACCGCATTTCTACTGAATTACGGTGATTTACCTAGTGAAAAGTTTCCGGTACAGAGCTAACGGAGTTAAATTTACTAAAACGAAAAACTCACCAGCGTAACTCGAGGTGACCACAGCTAAAACCAGTAATAAACGCATTTTTGCGAGTACATATAAAACTGTCAACCAATAAATAATTGAAAGATTCGCCGAGGCCAAGGACGAGCCACGAAAAGTGCCTGCGACCGAATGATTTCAGCCAATGGACAGATCACTTTTTACTGCCTGACTATCGCCAATTTGTACAGTTCGTAGTGGCCTTTCCGTACAAAGAAATTATTTAAACCACAGGTCTCCAATTCGCACATATTTGACACAATAGATACCAGCCACACAATTTAGATATTGTGCGTATTAACGTTGAGTAAACACACTAATAAGAGTATTTTCACAAGTGTTGAAAGTTTGCGATGTTACGGCATAGGTTAAAGTGAGAATAAGTTTACTTATTGGTTTACCTAAATAGGTGGCTTCTGAAATTACAACGAAGCCACCAAGGAAGAAGACAATTTCGCTCTTTTTCAAAGAGACTATCATATCACCCACCAATGACGCTTCGCTATTTCTTAAACCTCCATTTCTCAAAGATATTATAATATCACCCACCATAGATGCTTCGCTCTTTCTCAAACTTCGCTCTTTATCACCATAGTTGCTTCGCTATTCGTCACCATAGATGCTTCGCACTTTCTCAAACTTCGCTCTTTATCACCATAGTTGCTTCGCTATTCGTCACCATAGATGCTTCGCACTTTCTCAAACTTCGCTCTTTATCACCATAGTTGCTTCGCTATTCGTCACCATAGATGCTTCGCACTTTCTCAAACTTCGCTCTTTATCACCATAGTTGCTTCGCTATTCGTCACCATAGATGCTTCGCACTTTCTCAAACTTCGCTCTTTATCACCATAGTTGCTTCGCTATTAGTCACCATAGATGCTTCGCACTTTCTCAAACTTCGCTCTTTATCACTATAGTTGCTTCGCTATTCGTCACCATAGATGCTTCGCACTTTCTCTTTTTCAAACTTCGCTCTTTCTCAATGAGGTTATCACATCACCTAACATTGTCGCTTCGCTCTTGACAAAGCATCGCTCTTTGTCACCAACGACGCTTCGCTCTACCTCATCATAGACGCTTAGCCCTTCGACCGATCCTTTGCTCTTTCTCGAAGAGGTTATAATATCACCAAGCAAAGACGCTTCACTCTTTCTCAAATTTCGCTCTTTGTCACCATAGAAGCTTAGCCCTTCGACAGATCCTTTGCTCTTTCTGTAACTTCGCTCTTTCTCGAAGAGGTTATAATATCACCAAGCAAAGACGTTTCACTCTTTCTCAAATTTCGCTCTTTTTCATTATAGAAGCTTTGCTCCACGTCACGGTGGTACGAATGCGGTGGTAGCCTAGTGGGTAGAACATTGGACTCGTAAGCGGGAGACCCAGGTTCGATTCTCAGTGCGGGCATGTACCTATGACTTTGTTTTCTAAGTTATGTTCATTTGTGAAGTTATAGTAGCAATACCACTCGCTAACGATGAAGGAAAACATCGTGAGGAAACCTGAGTGTCTCAGCCATTCATATACCTCAGCGCTAGAAATCGCCAATCCGCGGTGGGCACGCGTGGTGATTAAGCCCATACTCTCTCCCTGAGAGAAGGCCTGTGCCCTGCAGTGGGACGTATATAGGCTGCTTATGCTCTACGTCACTATATATGCTTCGCTCTTTCACAAACTTAACCATTGGAGCTTCACTCTTTCTCAAACTTCGCTCTTTGTCAAAAAAGTTATCATATCATCCACCATAGACGCTTCGCTTTTTGTCACCATAGACACTTCGGTCTTTCTCAAACTTCGCTCTTTAAATAAAATAAAGTCATAAGAACTGAAGTAGGTAAGTTTATTTAGGATTAAGACGTCCTGTCTTCTAAGAATATTGATGGCAAACGAAGTTCGCAATCTCAGTGAAATGATAAGGGGTAGGTACTAGAGCTTTTTCAAAGAGGTTCCATGGACTCTTTACTCCCCAGTTTTGATGCAATTATCAAATGAGTTGATGAAGATGAGGCCATAATGAGAAATCTGACAATAGAAACTTTACAACTATAGGAAAAACTGGCAGGCGATGGCCAAGCCAATCTTTAAAAAGTGAATTATGTTATTTTATCGTTACTTTACGATTCTATCAGTTAACTGATGCTATTTTGTGCTCAAACTGTGTACAAACTCAGGTTATATTATTCAGGCCGTACTTTACGGCCACTGAATAAAAGAAAAGTTATATTAGAAATTAGAGCATAGCAAATACCCCCCGAAATAAAAGAAGAATAACGGAAAAAAGGAATATAAAAAAAGAAAACCTTTTTCAGTACGATTGGTCCTCACGGAAGAAAACAACCGAAGCCTCCCAAGGAAAGACACCTTTTCAATATCTCCACTAAATATAAGAACCCTTAGAACAAAAATCAAAATCATCGAGTTTGAATACGCATTTCAAGATATACTCGTAAAATGGTATGTAATAGGATTATCGGAAGTAGGTAAGAATACCTGGGGAAAACATAGGAGAACACAAAGATCATAAATACTTTACTATACGGGAGCGAGAAAGAGCCAGCACGGAATTGATTTCGTAATAAAAAAGCATTGGAAAAAAGCGGATGAACTCGCTAGAAGAGGCTCGGAAACTACAGTGGAAGGACCCGAATCCCACTACCATACAACTAGTTTACCAAATAGCTGAGGTGGTGAACACAAAGCCAGCAGGCTGAACTTTGGAGAACAGAAACCAAATGCAGATAAGACAGGGAGGCTCTACCAACGATCTCGAAACGTCTTTCACGTTGCCTGCTGCGTCTGAGAAGGGATAATCTGTGCAAAGCTGTGGCCATTTTAACAGGCCACTGGTCACTAAATAGACATTTCCACGAAATGGGACTAACCGACTGCCCGCTTTGTCGGGGATGCCTCAAAAAAGAGGAAACACCCGCCCACGTGACCATTCACTGTGAAGGCGTGGAAAAGCAACGGACAGCCATCATTGGGAAGCTGGGATCCCTTCAGGAGGCCTGTAGTGACATCAGAGCAGTGCTGGTCTTCTGGAAAGAGATAGGCTGACTGGAGTGAGGTCACAGCTTTGCTATGCATAATTGCCCAACCATGAGGCTAAGTGCGGAAATCTCAGGTCTAACTAACTAACTATAATTTAACAAGTAATCGCAACATTTCTATAATTCAGGCTTACGTACCCATGAAATAGATATATTTTATAAAGATTTAGAAAAAACACTGGAAGTAGCAAATGAAGAAGCGATTTCATTCCAAAATTAGAAAAAGAGAGGAAGGTGAAGAAACAGTGATAGGAAAACATCACTACGGAGAACGCAATGAAAGAAGTCGCCTGCTAATCAACATGGCCCTCCAGCATGAACTTAAAATAACAAATACTTACTTTAAACATAAGGATAAAAAAATATGGACACGGATCTCACCATTTGGAAAAATCAAGAGCGAGATTGATTTCATTGTCACAAATAAATTAGAAATGGTAAAAAATACGGAAGTTATAGCAAGAACAAAGTTAAATACAGACCACAGACTATGAAGCAATGCTAAGCATTCCATAGAAAAAGAGAACACGTCATTGGTTTCGTAAAATGTGTTCTCTTTTTTTATAGAAGATGAACAAAGAAATAAAAGAATAAGCAACTATTCAAAATAAATACAAGTTTGAAAAATCCCTAAAGTTCAATAGAACAAATAACACCAGAGACCACGAGGAAATAAGAAACTAAAGTCCTTAGAGAAATTTGAAACTGATAGAGGAAAAACATGAGCTAAAAAGTCATCTTAACAAAATAAAAGAACAGAAATTGAAACTCACCGAATTCTACAGAAAAGTTAAAAAAGCAATAAAAAAGATATAAAAAGCACAAAACAGCACAAAACCAACATCCTCAAAAATTCTATAATACAAACTGGAGGATCAAAAAAAGGTCACAAAAAGGTTTACGGTCACCCAAAGAATGGATACAAAAATTATGCAGCAACTAATAGAAATAAAGAATACAGAAAACCTAATTGCTACCACAAAAAAGTTTTATCAAGAACTATATACCTCTAGCAAGTTGAAAAACGTCGAAGAAACTGATCAATATCATAGAAACACAGATAAAACGCCTCCGATACTACCTAAAACAATAAACAAAACAACTGAAAGTCTACAAAGCCATAAAAGCCCAGGGAAAGATGTAATATCTAAAGAAAATTTAAAGGTAGATAATCAAAGACCATCCTATATACATCCCACTGTAGGGCACAGGCCTTCTCTCAGGCGTTCTCACCCCGCGTGCCCACCGCGGATTGGCGATTTTAAGCACTGAGGTATATGAATAGCTCAGACACTCAGGTTTCCTCACGATGTTTTCCTTCACCGTTAGCGAGTGGTATTGCTACTATAACTTCACAAATGTACATAACTTAGAAAACAAAGTCATAGGTACATGCCCGCACTAGGAATCGAACCTGGGTCTCCCGCTTCCGAGTCCAATGTTCTACCCACTAGGCTACCACCACCAGCGCTTAAGCTCTAGAACGCATCCTAAGCTTAACGCACCTATTTAATTGCATCATAAATCAGTAGGAAATACCAAGACAGTGGACACATTCAGAAATAACAATATTATATAAGAAACGTTATAAGAAAGATATCATCATCATCATCAGCCTATGCTTGTCCACTGCTGCACATAGGCCTCTCCTATAGCACGCCACTGAGCACGGTCCTCGGCTACTCTCATCCAGCTCTTGCCAGCCGCCCTGCGAAGATCATCGCTCCACCGAGTCTGAGGACGTCCCACACTACGTTTACCGATCCGCGGTAGGATATAGGAAACTAAAAACCTATTAGCCTTAAGTCCAACATGTACAAAATTTTTGCGAAGATCACGCTAGATAGGATAACCAAAAAGATGGTAGTAAAATAGTGGCTTTTCGACAATGAAGCATGGGGAAGCAAATGGTCAAATCTTGGCAATTCTGCAATCATACCTACAAAACAGAACTCAGGTGGAGGTAAATGGACATAGATCGAACAAAAAAAAATAAATCTTGGAGTACCCCAGTGATCTATTTTAGGGCCTATATTATTCCTGATGTATATTAATGACATTTCGGTCTCTGTGGATAAAGACATTGACATAATTCTATTTGCTGATGACACAAGTCTTATAATAAAAGATAAAATGGACGTAAATATGATAAATTAACTATACCTATGCAGTTATCAAAGGGACAAAAGAATGGTTCTCAGTTAATAACATGCTGCTTAATATTGACAAAACACATGTTATTCTTTTTTCGCTAGGGTCTTATGGAGTTCAATATATCTCCCGTAGATCAGGTAAAATTCCTGGGAATCTACTTTGATTCGAAGTTAACATGGGGTCCACAAATTGACAAGATGAAACAGATATTAAATTCTGCAACGTACGCCATTAAGAAAATTAAAGAATTAGGTAGTACAGAAGCAGCAAAACTAGTCTACTTTGCGCATTTCCACTCTGTTATGACATACGGAGTGATGTTCTGGGGAACAGCAGCTCAAGGAAATACAGTATTTGTGCTGCAGAAAAGAGCACTGCGCTATATACTGGGACTTAAATATAGAGACTCTTGTAGGGAAAACTTCAGAGAAGTAGGCATAATGACAATGGTTGGAGAATATGTATAGGTACCAAAGTTTAATATACGTGAGAGATAATTTAAATATGCTTCTTAAACTTGGAAATACTCATAGTATTGATACGAGACATAGAAATAGGCTGATGCTTCCATAAACTCGCTAAAGTATCTAAATCATATCTAGTCCAAGGAATCAAATTTTATAACAAATTACCTGACGAAGTAAAACTGTTTAAACACAAAGAATTCTGTAGAGTACTTAGAGAAAACCTTATCAAAAATGCTATTATACTGTAGATGAAGCATTCAATGATAAAAATATAATTGACCCTGTAATTTAATGAAGTAATGATGTCATTTATTTAAATGGTGGTAATTGAATTTATTTGTATTGTTGTACTTTATGTTGTGCTGTGACATTTCTAATTAATCTGACATCATTGTAATTCAATTCAACTCTGTTATTTTGACATTTTTGTATTAATATATTACTATTATGTGCATGCGTTGTTCGTAGATGTAATATTTGACTATCAATTATTATTATCTACTTTATATAATGACGTGTCTAAGTGTATGAAATGTACCAAAAGATGAAATAAATACAATACAATACAACAATCCAATAATAGAAAAGTATACAGAGTATACGAAGACGCTGGATGCAAGCCGCTTCCAACCGGTCTTTTTGGAAATCCATTGAGGAGGCCTATGACCAGTGGACTTCTTGTGGCTGAATGATGATGATTATGATACAGAGTTCAATAACAATCTATACAGTGTTTCGTAGATTATAAATAAGAAAGACTTCGACTCAGTAGAACATGATGCCATATGGAAAGCTCTTAACAAA
Organism: Yponomeuta evonymella; assembly: GCA_963969515.1. Lineage (NCBI taxonomy): Eukaryota > Metazoa > Arthropoda > Insecta > Lepidoptera > Yponomeutidae > Yponomeuta > Yponomeuta evonymella. The sequence goes on from OZ018363.1 coordinate 5,263,814, forward strand.
CAAGGAATAGAGAAAAAAATATCGACATAATTAATAATATATACCAAAATAGCACATCAGTAATGAGACTAGAACGCGTGGAAAACACTTTTAAATTACAAAAAGGAGTAAGACAAGGAGACCCAGTTTTAGCCAAAATATTCATAGTCGTTTTAGAGAGTGTAATGGAAAAAAAGGTTTAAACGTAAATGGCAAAATACTCAGTCACTTAAGCCTAATCCTCACTGAAAAACCAACGGAAATCAAGAAAATGTTAAGCGACTTAAGCAATGAAATTAAAAAAGCTAGACTAGAAATAAATAACGATAAACCAAGCTAATGACTAATGCAGAAAAACACCAATAAAACTAGACTAAAACACCATAGAATATGTAAAGGAGTATATTTATCTTGGACAACATGTCTCACTAAATAATAAAACTACAAAATAAATCGAAAGAATAGAGATATTAGTCTAAAATGAATATTTTAAAACAAAGAAATCTCAATTGAGCTGAAATATAAATAGATGTCTCTTCTGATGATTTGTCCTCTTACCGTGCCTAACTTATGGCTGTCAAATGTGGACGTTAAACGTAAGTCACATACATGAATTAAAAGTTGCTAAAGAGCTATAGAAAGAAGCAAATGTGAAAAAGAGAGAAAAACATTTGAAACGAATTGGTAGGAAATAAAACAAACTTAATTGACTTCGCCGAATTTATACAAAAACAAAAATGGAGGCAGTCTGGACACATTATGAGAATGGAATTTGGACAAAACGGGTAACAGAATGGTATCCAAAAGATGGGACAAGAAGCATCGGAAGACCAAATAGAAGGTGGATAAATGATATAATAAAAAAAGCAGGACCGACGTGGTCGAGAAAAACTACCAATAGAGGAGAATGGGAATTGGAGAGGCCTTCGCTCAGAAATGGGCTTTTGCTTAGCTGTCTCATGAATAATAGATTCTGAAATTAATAATCCTCAGTGCTACTCTATAAACTGCCACGTTTTTGCTTATGGTTACGTTGCTAAGTATTTCTATATTGTTTTCTATCATCTTAACTTTTGATAAAGCTTTTTATTAGTTTACTTAAGTAGGTATCGTGAAATTTTAAAAATACTTGATTAGTTTTCGGTACCTTAGGTAGGTACAAAATTCTTTGTTAACAAAATTCGGAAAGCAATTCGTCCTTGGTCGTTCATTCATCTCATTAATTCAATAAATATCATATATTTCTTGTCTCGTTCTTTTTTGCACCCACACCAAAGTTGAATGAAACGAAATTTGCATGTCTATTATATTGTATTATCCGGTTCAAATGCTGTTAGGATACGACCTTTTGGAATTGCGTTACGCGAAAGTGATGACTTGTAGGGTCAGAAAAACAGTCACATGAATAATATTAATCAGTTAATTTATTTTTTTGCAAGTATCAAGGCGACTAAAAGCTCTCACCAGTCTAGAAACTTCGGGAAGTACCTATAAAGACATCGAAGGTACTAGAAAACTATAGAACATTCCAGAATATCTACTGGAAGTACCCAGAATCACATCAAAGATAGGTACTAGAAATAGGTTCTAGAAGACTATTGAACGTTCCAAAATGTCTTTCTATATCTGTCTAACGGATAGCTCTGTCTCTTTCTAGCACATAGATTATTCTGTAAGGTTCTATTGTCTCTAAATAGGTACATTAATACCTATCAGGTTATCTATCTGCACCTAGCATCTAGATTATTCTACACAGTTCGACTACAGTGACTACACTCTCGCCGTCCGTAACAAAGATGATTTAAAAAGAAATACTCCCGATGAATTTCTATTCGTCACTCACGTGTCACGCGTTTTCCCGTTAGCGTTGCTAACGGTCCTGATAGACGTCAGTTGACGTCATATGCCGCCCATTCCAAAAGGTCGTATCCTAACAGCATTTGAACCGATATTAGTTAGGTTGTTAAAAATAATATTAAACGTTACAAAAACATCAATATTTTATTACAAAACTTAAAAAATACAACTATTTACAGTAGAAAAAAATTATCATCACTAGTAGTTACACTTAATTTAAGTGCTATAGGCATTAAGGTAAATTTTTATTATGTCACAATATTCTCTACTCTTTATTGCAGACCATTTTACATTGATATGTAAAGTTTTCTTTCATGGGCTCGTTTGCTTGCTCAACCATTGCTTTGAATATATCGGATGTACTTTCCATCATGTCTGGTTTCAGTTGCAGATTACCAGCTTTTTTTTCCATCAACGTTGGCCTCAAACTTACGGAGGAGAGGGTCGTCTTCACAGATTGTCTCAGTTTATCCAACAAATCGTTTAGATCTGGTGCCTTCTCAAGGGGTTTGACGGCCAAGAGCTGTTCAGACTCTCCGTCTTCTTCAGTCTCGGAGTCTCTTTTTTGGACTTTGCCTGTTGGGGAGTCTTTAAAAGCTGTTCTTTCGGGTAATTCCATTTTAGAAATATTTACTTTGACCATCGGTTTGAGTAACGGCGTTCGTGGCTTAGCGTTTTCTCGTGCCTTTTGTCGATGCAAAGCCAGATTGTTCTTGAGCCGTTCGTTTATCGAGTCTGGTTTAGACATAACATTGTGGCTGGACGATCCTAGTGAGTCCCGTTGAGATTTCAGACTGGCGCGCAGTCTCTCCTTCGGGTCAAATGTCAGTTTTGATAAGAAATTTGATCTATCGCTTTCGTCGAGAGGACTTTTTAACAAAGACTTTATTGCCACCGCAGAAGACTTTGAGATAGTGTTAGTTCGTGGTGAAGGTGTGGAGATGAGCGCAATCTTCCATTTCCTCGTTTCTGGGGAGGTTTGTGATGGTCTTTTTATCTGAGTCCTCTTGATTTCAGGAGTGGGTTGCAAAGGTTTAACTCGAAGAACGGGCCTGGGAGCTGAGTTTCGTAGAGAAACTGTACTTGTTCTCTCGTGAGTTCTATCCGCAGGTTTCTTAATAGTTTTCTTAACGATCGGAAGTGGTTTCGCTAGAAGATTTTGCTCCGATTTATCCGCTCCTGTTTGGATCTTAGTAGTTAGCATTTTAAGAAATTTGTCATTGTTTTCTGACCCAATTTTTCCATCAGAGTTCCAGGGCAAATATGGTAATTGCGGCAATTTAGCGGCATCAAATTTAGGGAGCCTAATTGGGACTGTATCAGTACTGTACTTAACAAATTTGCTTTGGGATTTTGGTTTGATACCTTTTCGGTCGCTTCGGAGAAGCGCAAGAGGAGTTCTGGGCGACGTTATTTGGAAAATATTTTCACTTGCCGATTTTTCTTGCATCTTGGCTGATTTAAGATTAGGTAATTTTGGAAAACCTAACGGTGTGGGATCCATAGAAGATAATTGATCATTGATTGATGATAGGCGATCCATTACATTTGTGTGTATCGATTTCAGTCTATCGTCCACGTCAAACCTAGCTCTGGATATCGCATCTAAGACATTCTCCGGCTGTGCATAAAGAGAATTAGCGAGGATATTCTCATCTCGCATCTTTGCCACGTTGAGTGTTGAGGACAGAGTTTGCTGTAGATTATTCACAACATCAGCTGCATTCTTTTGCAGGCCGTCTCTAAACTCTTCTAGGTGCTTTAAAGGCTCAACGACACGTAGATTTCCAATGTTGGGAATACCGGATTCTCTTAATTTCGGGGAGCTAAGAAACTCCTGTGCCCGTAATCTCATCTCATATAAACTTGGAAGTGGAATTGCTGTTTCTTCAAAGTTTAAACCTGAAAACGGAACCTGTCTCATTAGTTCGTCCCCTTTTCTAAAAGGTGATTTCAAACGTGATCGCCACTCGGGAAAGGTGGGGACCTCAACACCGGTTATTCCATAATTGACCCTTGCTCTTGATAGGCCCTCAAAGAGGTCTCTGAATTTTTCAGGAGAAACATGGGGATATTTGTTTGTCGGGTCGCGGTCCAGACCGCTCCATAAAGTCCAAGGACCAGGAGCCTGAAGATTTGGTTCATTTTTCAAAATGCTTGGTTTCGTCGGTGTTAGTCTTAGCGGATTGCTGCGACCAAAAAAATTGTAAGCTGTTTCACTGGCCGCTGTTGACATGTCAGCCTTTTTTGCTGATGCGGTTTTGGCTGCTTTCTCCGTAGCTTGTAAGTTCAGTTTATTCAGAACAGTGTTCAATCTTGTAGGTTTTCGCTTAAAAGGATTTTTGTCGGATAGAACTATTTCACTGGAGTCCGATGCCATTTTACTGGTTTTACTCGATTTTAATTGGGCACTTTTTTTCTCAATATTTGTATTGCATGAATTTATTGTATGATCATTAGCCACATTTTCTTCTGCTGTCTTCATTTTTTCATCGCTCGCCGATCTCGTGGGTAAATTATTGGCCGTTGCAGATTTGCTTGGTACAACAGCCTCTTTTTGTGACGACTGTATTGCTTCTGATGTGCCAGATTCCGCATCCTCAGTATTTTTTCGGCTTTCACTAGAACTATTAATGGACTGTGATTTCAGTTCGCTCTTTTTTATTTTATCTGAAAGCCGGTCCAAATTGTCAGCTAATTTTAGTCCAGTGCCTCGATCTACGTCCAGTGATCTGTCAGCGTTGCCACTACTCTCAGGATCAAAATCTTCATCAAAGTCATTCGAAAAATGTTCTTGCCTAGTCACATCGTCACTTGCCTCTTTAATTTCCTGATTTATGACCTCTTCGTTGTTTTTCATTTGAGATTTAGATTCTTTAGAAGTCTCTTCACTCAGAGCCACTTTACACTCAGAAGCATCAGCTGACGCACGCATTATTCCATCGCCTGCGTCCTTTGTTACAAACGCGTGGATTACAGAAGGACTTGGTATGACATCTATAATTTCAGTCTCAAAGTTTTGGGAGCTATTATCGAAATCAAATTTGGGATTTTGACCTCTAACGTTCATAAAATCTGAAGGAACGTCATTCGTAAAATCTGGATCAGTTACAGGCCCGGGTGTCGTAGTTGCTACTGCAGCACCAGGTATAAGATCTTTAAGATTAATAGATTTAGCCTTAGATACTAGTTCATCGAGTGTAAAGAGTTTAAAATTGGGTATGTTCGCTTGGGATGCCTTTTCGGCTGTATTTACTGTTTTACTTGGTATAAGCTCCACATCTTTTAGTTTTAGAAAGTGTTTCACTGTTTTTACCAGGTCTGGTACTAATTTCATTAATCCCTCTTTCAACTCTGGATTACTACTTCTATCTGGAACATTGCTTCTTTGAACAAAACCTGATGGACTAGCCGTAAGTTCTCGATCACTTGGAGCTTGCAAGCTGTCTGCATTAGTAATCTCTTCAGAATCTTCCAATACGTCTGCTCCTTTAGCGACCTTACTGTATTTACCATCTATTTTTAGCTGAGGTATCTTGGCAAGTTCATTTAAATCATTGAGCTGATCAATGCGCTCGTTCAAATCGGATATTTTTGAGTTTATTCCGAAGTCTGTATTAGATGCAAAATCATTTGATGATTTTTCTTTAGTCTGTACTGCAATGTTTTCATCCAATATGTCCTTCGATATTCTGTAGACCTTTATCAGGTCTTTTACGCCTCGCTTATCAAGATGCAATTTGTTATCAGGCAGCAGCTTCAAGAGTGGAGGTTTCAGGGTTTTTTCTGGTACGTCAGAGAACGATTCCCGCACCTCGCTAGCGGCAGGATTTTCATCGAAAAGCAAAAGTTTGCCTCTGGACAAGCCGGAAGGTTGAAAACGTGGAATGCTGACTATGTCTTCTAGCAAGTTCTTGGGTGGTGACTGTTGACTGACGGTCCTCGCGGACTCTAGAGGCGAGTGTATGCAACGGGACTCTTGTAAGTGTGTTCCAGAGATGGCAGCATCGTCGACCCTCTCAGTGCTTTGCGTGGTCGGGTTTAAGACGATTGTAACAATGTTTCTTGCAGCTTCCGAACTGTTTTCGAGTAGTCCTTGTTCCTCCGCAGCGGCACTCCTAGCTGCATCTCTCTCTAATGCGTCTCTGTACTCCTCATCGGTTGCCTCTCGTAGTGTTTCCAGGAATGAAGATGCGAGTCCCACTTCCGGGTGGAGGAGCGGTTTGCTTTCTTCTTTCGGGTCCGCCGGTCTGGGTCTGAAAATTTTGGAAAGTCTGTTCCGGTTACTTTTCTAAAACTGACATTTTATTTGCGTGTTAGTAGAAGTTAAGAGGGTCTAGCGCTAGGGGATCCCGAGATAATAAGAAGTAGTTAGATTGTAATGTGCTAATTAACCTTTGAAATATTTATGGCTTACTGTTATAGTATTTATACTTTCTGTCGTGCGTGTCAATGAAATAGATTGTGGCTTCTATTCCCAAAGTGGTTTGAACTACACAACGCCCTATTATTGTGTTGACTCCAAGAAGGTCGCTTCTCTGATTCAACACAATAGAACGTAAACACTCGTCGCTATTCGTGGAAAGTTGTAATTAGCTTTTTTGTTTTTTATAAAAATGTATATTATTCTAAGGTTAGCTGCAAGTTTTCTTGAAGGTTAAAATAAAATTTCAGCCCAACCAGCATCTCCACTTTTGACAAGCTTATCATTATAATGCAGAGTTCTCAATCTGTATCTATCACTCTAATTGTTAAATAGTGTAATTATTATTGTGTTTATTATTATTGTAGGTATATCTTTCCTTTTGTCGTCTTGTATAACTTTATTGTACCTTAGGTAACTCTATGTATGTTTATAATTGTTATACCTATAATATGTAAAGGTTTATATAAGTATATTATACTATATACATATTTGCACCGACTAGCCGTCTCTTTTTTCCTTCAGCAACTCTCCATCGAAGGTTGTCTGGAAGAAATTACTATAAGCACTAGGGCCTCCAATTGTACTCTATCTTTATAAATATTTTATGTTTGTGTCTTTTCTTATATTATACACAGAGCGGGTTTTTGTGTACAGGGTGTGTCACAAATCCCCATATCTATTTGAAAATGGGAGGCCTATATCCAGCTGTGGACTTCTTGTGGCTGAATGATGATGATGATGATGATTTTTTGTTTAAGGTTGTCATAGTAGATAGGTAATAGTTGTTTGTATTGACGAAAAGAAAATCGATGCACTTTATTCAGTTATTTTACAGGTGACTCTGCGACTTCTTCATTTTAGCGTGTCGATTTTGCAGGTCTTATTTATAAAAAAAACACGATTCCTTAAAATACTACACAAATTTATTTTTAATAGCCTGGGGTAAAGGGCAAGTCTCAGCAGAGCAATCAGTGAATATGGCAAACTCAAAAAATCATCATCATCAGCCATTTCACGCCCACTGCAGGACATAGGCCACCTTTTTGGTTTTCATAACCACGAGGGTTTTTGCCATAATCGCCACGCTTGGCAGGCGGGTTCGCGATCGCAGTATGCGGTTCGAATCTCAAGAAGACGCTGCTGCCCGTCTCCTGGTAATTGATTTCCTTAATCGCCTTCTACGACATCCACGGAAGGAAATGGAGTGACGCTATTCCTAATCCGACGCCACACGGATACTTACAAAATACCAAAGCTGAAAAATAAGATTAACAAAATTTTATAGAATATATTATGAAAACGTAACTAAAGCTTTGAAATTAGCTGCAACTAAATAAGGAGGTCGCGGAATTCATGTAACTCCTTTAAAATCCTTCCAACCTTTACAAATGTAAAGGTGTACCAACCTGGTGTCGACTGTTCAATCGACACAACATCTATCCCGCACGTGTAGGCTCTACCCAGATAGATACGGTACCAGTGACCTTGCAATAAATTTGCAATTACTTTGATCAATGCTACGTACAAGTGATGGTTTTATTATGAACGCACGTATAACTTGAGCAAAGAGCAACGAGCCTCCCTTTAGGGATTATATCGACGGTTAAAAGGTAATAGGGGATAAGCGACATTTTGGCCTAAAATTTGTTTTGAATGCCATCTTACTTAAAAAAAATTTGCGTCGAATGCGCTTACTCCCACGGCTCTACAAAGACTTTATTGTCGCTTGTTCCCAAGCAAATCACTGCGTTTTTAAATGTCGTTTTGGTGTAACCGACCGAGTTTTAGGCCTTTTTTTGCTTAAAGGCGCTTGTACCGCTGTAAAAATGGCATCACTTTTGGCCTCTAGTCGGTAAGGTATTTTTACTTCCTACTGGTGTAAAGTTTCTGGGCGCTTATGGTTCTTTACCATAAGTACCTATTGTGAAAGTTGGAACTAATGTCTCTTTACCTTTGTCGTCAAAAAAATTAAGCATCGGTTATACCTTACTACCATTTATAAGTTTACAATACAGCTGTCGCTTATAGGCAACTACTAAAACCTAATTAATATTGAACTGTCGGTTATACCCTACTACCATTAACAAGTTTACCATACAGTTGTCGCTTATAGGCAATTACTAAAACCTAGTTAATATTTAACTATCAGTTATTCCCTACTACTATTTACAAATATATTACAACTCTGTTACTTGTGCCGTATTACTTTACAATTATAATTTATTAATTGTAGCGTATGCCAATTTGTATTTCCTATTCAGGTCTTTATTGTACTGAGGTACCTATTTAGCGAGTCGCTTATCCCAAAATCAGTCGGCCGCGAGCAGTGAATTTATTTTTGCCTACCTACCACATTTTGAGGTCGATTATTGTATTTTTTTAAGAAATATTATAATTATTATTGTCAAAATAAATTTCGTCATAGTTAGTAGCTTAATTAGTTGTAAGTAAAAGTAAAAAATATTCAAAATTATTTAAGGCCGGCTGTCTTACTAATATTATAAACGCGAAAGTTTGTATGTATGGATCCGGATGAAATTTTGCACAGAGATAGATTATAGTCTGGATTAGTACATACGCTATTTTTATCCCAGAAAAATACACATAAAATTACCACGCGAACAAGGTTGCAGGAAACAGCCAGTGCGATCATAAAAAGAATAAAACATTACAATCACCAAATAAAATTAAGACAATTTGGAAAATAATAAATAGAGAAACGGGTAAAACAAAATAAGGAGACCGAGATATTTAAATAAAAATATCGCTGCAGCATTCGAACAGTTCTTCACTAATGTTCCAATCGTAACTACAGCTCCGTTAGAATCATCACCTGATCGTGCAGCAACATTATTAATAGACCATGTCTCCTCGTAGGAACACGATTTTTCATTTAATTACATTAAGCTCCATAACGTTGTCAAAAAATTTAAATTATTGAATTTAAAAAAAACCGAGGACTTGTGGGATATGTCAGTAAAAATTGTTAGTTCAGTGATATATATCCTAGCTTTGCCGTTAGCAAAAGTTTTCAATAAATGTGTAGATGAGGGAGTATTTTCAGATTTCATGAAATATAGTACACTAGTACCCTTATTTAAAAGAGGTGATAAACACGATCCAACCAATTCTGAATCCGTCTCAGTACTACCAGTATTAAGTAAAATATTTGAGAAGATCATCTTAGTCCGTGTGGCGCCAGATTAAGAATAGGGTCACTCCATTACCTTCCGTGGATGTTGTAGAAGGCGACTAAGGAATTAAATTACCAGGAGACGGGCAGCAGCGTCTTTCTTATTCCAACCGTATACTGCGATCGCCAACCCGCCTGCCAGGCGTGGCGATTATGGGAAAACCCCTCATGGTTATGTTTGAAGATTGGAAAACCATGAGGAAGGCCTATGTCCTACAGTGGGTGTCAAGATCTTAGATCAATTACTTACGCATTTCAATAGTTACCAACTCCTTCATAGTCAGCAATTCGGTTTTACTAAAGGGCGACAGACTTCGGAGTCATGTTACTTGAGCATATTTTCAGCAAGTAGGAGGATGACAAGGATGCTGTAGGCATATTTTGTGATTTATCAAAAAAATTTGATTGTGTAGACCACGAAACTCTTAAAGTTAAATGACTACGGAATAAACGGTGTAGGTTTAAATCTTTTAAGATCGTATTTAGCAAGAAGGGTTCAAAAAGCACACGTAAATTGTATTAAATCCTCGGGTTCACTTGTAAAAATAAGAGTCCCATAGCAATCTATCTTAGGAGAGTTCCTTTTCCTAGTTTACGTAAGTGATTTACCGTTTATGGTACAAAAAATGTCTAAGATAGTGCTATTTGCTGATGACCCCTCACTTATTTTTGAAATAAGGAGACAAGAAAATAATCTTGCCGATGCAAATAATGCTTTCTCGCAAGTACTAAATGGTTCACAGCAAATAATCTGCTGCTAAATTCCAAAAATACAAAATGTATAAAGTTTACCTAACGTAAGATTATTTGAGAACAACACAGTAATTGTAAATGAAAAACTAGAATTTGTAGAAGATACTGTATTTCTGCGCATTATAATCGATGCAAAACTACAATGGGGTCCACATATTGTAAAATTAGAACACATACTTAGCTCTGCAGCATATGCAGTAAAAAGAATTAGGGAACTCACTGACGTTGCAACTGCTAGGCTTGTTTATTTTAGTTACTTCTATGAAATTATGACCTATGGTATCCTACTATGGGGCCGGGCAGCAGACATTGAGACTATCTTCATCTTGCAGGAGAGAGCCATCTCATATATTTACAAGTTAGGTAGTAGGGATTCGCGTGTTTTGAAAAGAATAAATGTGGAGTTTCTTTGTTAGTTTCTTCGCCACATAATAAATTAATGGTGAAACTAACAACTTTAACAATAACAACTCTGACGTTCATTGAGTAAACATTCTGTTTTTATAATGAATAAAAATATTTGAATTGAGTAAATATTATTGTTATGTCAAAGTTTCTAAGTATTAAGTTTAGAAACACCTTTATTTTTAAGGTACCTTTTACAGTATTTTTATAAGTAGTAGTAATTAATACCTAACTACTCACTTCACACATGGGTATATTATGTTATTGTCATTAAGTTAAGTTACGACTTTCTTTTTGTTACTACGTACACAAGTACGTTATGAAAAATACTTTTTTCTTTAATAATTGTGTTTTTTATATATAAACAGTGAAATAAAACGAACCTAACTTTTAATTTGATCGCATAGTTGACTTTACTAGGTCAGATAATAATTACAAAATCGTACCTAATGTAGGTAAGTAATCTGGTACGAACGATGATGATGAAACTGACATCCTCTAACGTATGCAGTTGCTTAAGTCTCGTTTTAAAGAAGAATCATGTTGGTTGTGAATCTATTATTTGTAGGACGTGACGTTTAATCCGCGTTACTAATCGCCCAGGTAATGTCATATGTTGGATGTTCTTGTTTTCCTCTTGGCCTAAAAATCTTGATGTTAGAAGCACCATATTACCTTTTATTCAACTCACTTTCGGTGTCACTAATGTCTGACATCCTCACGATGTTTTTGGTAAGCACCGTTTCTTGTGCTTCATTACCTTTTGTCACAATGGTGTGAATCGTTATATATCCTTCTTTACCTATTTTAATTATTCAACAGGCATGTGACTTATACTCTATTAACTCTTGGTATACGGAAACCAAATGTAGCTTAGTCTTCTATACTCTTCGCTTTTTTATTTGTAGATGTAACATATGCCGAATTACCTCATATAAAAAATATGTTCAATTGAGTTAAGCGACATAAAAGTACATAAAACAACGTCGAATCAAATAAAATAACATGTTAATTAATGCTCGTATTTTTTTTCAGTTTAGAGCTGTTTCCATCCTTACAATAAATAAAAAAGTTTAACATTTTTCTGAAATTTCAAACTTTAAATTGCTCTCCTGAACAATTTGGTTTTTTTCGCTTAAACCCTATATCCTTTTAATCGTCGATATGACATCTTTAACCTTTAAAAGTAATTTAAAAAAAGTTATTTTTGATAAGCAAATAAATAATATTATTTAACTAAGTAAATTGTAATGCATTTTGATGTAGATGTTGATTATAAATGTAAACCTAATAAAATTGTAGACATAAGTATTGTTTAGATTAGATAAGATACTCTTTATTGCACACCATACATTATAAAGACACATGAAAAATCAGAAATATCAAAGTCTAAAGTTACATAGTATACAATTGGCGGTTTAGTTTTGCATGTGTAAAATAAATTAGATCACAGATCTTAGGAGCAGACCCAAATGGTATAACATTTAAATTAAGTTTATCCTACATACAAAGGAGCGACTAATATAGTAGGTATACATATGTAAAATAAAAATTGCCCTAATATGACACAGTAATACTTATGATGATTGATTTATTGATAATTTTAATAATTTGCCATATTTCTATTTTATTTCCGATTTTTTATTATATTCAAATCTTGTGCCAATTTTAAATACTCATTTCGTGTTGGTACTTTTATTGATTTAAATAATTCAGGAGTTGCTACGTTCGAGATTTATTTATTATAGTTTGAATTCTGTTTTGTCTTTTGGAGGATCAAGTTATATTGATGGTTATTCTCATTTTAACGTAATACTTATTAATATATCAGTTGTTTATTTTTATGAATTCATTAGTGTATTTGTGCTTATTCAATTTTATAGACACGTCCAACTCTAATTGTAATTTTAATGGTAATTGTTATTATTTAATTCTTATTATATCAAACATTCAACAGGAACTTGCTGATAATCAGCGTTGTGCCTAACACAACATCTATGCTGAACAAACCCCTTTTTATCAATATCCCTAAGTTTAGAATTACTTATATTATTATGACTTTTTTTAAATGTAATTTGATGTGATAAATAATGTTTTTTTTTTTATTTCAATTTCCTTTTACGACTTTATTGTCACCGCGTATATTTGTGTATGTAGTATTTTTTATACAGCGCATAGAGATTATTTTGAATTTATTTAAATTTGAAATAATACATAGGTACTTATTTAAAAATAGACTGTCGATCATTTAGATTACGTAGATAGATAATACTCTTTATTGTACACAGACAACAAACAACGAAGTTTGGCGACATTTTTTGGATAACACACTGCACTGTACCTTTTCTGACATAACGATAAAAAATAGCTGTAGTTACGTTCATTTTGTTTATTTTGCAATGATCTATTATGTAACCTACAATTTTTTGAACGACATAGTAGGTATGTTAGCCAAATGAATAATGTCATCATGATGATGATTGGACAAAAAATATCTCAATCGATGCGTTGCGCGAGTGTCATTGGCTATATTAAATAAGCTTACATACAACAAAAAAATAAAAAATCACAAAAAAGACAAAAATAAAAAACTGAAATAACCAACAACCCAACTGCTGAGCATTAACTACTACTAAGCAGGCGGGCGAGAACTAAATTCAACAATGTAACTCCTTACGAGGTATCTAGGTTGGTCCCGCCTGCTTAGTAGTGATGGAACTGATGGAGTCTTACTATGTACTAACTGCTACGTTTGAGTGGACTTTTTTGGAGGTTGCGAAAAACGTAACCTTTTTCTTCATTACAAAATCGTCCCGAATTTACATTGAATTACATTTTATATTGAAATTCACCAACCAGAATGTTAATTCTTTACATTGAAATACATGACACAATGTAAATTATGCGGGTCAGGACCAACCTATTGGCCAAAGCGCTGCTTAGTAGAGCTGGTTGAGGATTTTTCAACAAGGTAGCAGAAAGAGTTTAGCATTAAAATGTGAAAATCACTTTGCTAAATTCCGCCAAAATCCCACAAGCACCATGCGATTAGTTAATGCACCGCCGTCCCTCCCACTTTTTCAAGCAGAAGCAAGAAACAAACACACCACCGACAACAATACTTGTGTGAAAAAATGCGTTGCGACGCGTTTCGCCTCTAACATAAGGCATCCTCAGGCTCCGATGGTTGACCGACTTGCTTGAATTTTCACATTTTAATGCTATCATGGATTTCCGCAAAGAAACGCCTAATTCCATACAATAGAAAGAATTTATATATTACCTGTTCTTTAGATGAATACGCAGAAGAAATACCTACCCGTTTTCGGTTTAAAAAAATAATAAGAATATCGTCCACAAAAGACAATCACTTGTCCTGGTCCCAAATTAATATATCCTGTTCTATGGTATCAGGCAAGGCCGTCACTGAAATACATCCAGACTGTAATTCAAGTTTTAACCGCTACATTATTAACTATATTTATTTAGAATATTTACATTGAATTACTCGTAATATTTACATTGAATCGCTCGTAGCCCCGACTGCCTGAGTGATCTTAAACGATCACGAAGGTTAAACAACACAGGGCGCGTTCAGTGCATGGATGGGTCTATGCCTAACGCATCTTTGCTTTCAGACAGGCTGGACGAGAGGAGGGCGATAACTATTGGAAAAGTTTCCAAAAGTTTTAAACTTTACCGTCTATATTTTTATTTTTATATTGACTTCTGTTTTTATTTTAATATTTTAATTATTGACATTTGTACTTTCATGTTTTGAACGTTATTTACAACCCCGGCGCCTTGCTTGTCACTACTCTTAGGAGTAGACAGAGATAAGGCGTCGGGGTATTCAGAGAATTGGATTCTCATTTTTACTTTTTATTTCTTTTTACATTTTTGTTTTATTCTCGACTTAGCTTAAGATTTTAGTTTTAATAATTTTAACATCATGACATTTAATTGTATAAATTTTTAACAGTTTTAATGTTAAGACTCTTTTTTATTATATAATTTTAATTTTGTTTTAAGCTTTAGACATAAGACTTTTTATTATATAACTTTCATTATTTTACGATTGTAACAAAGGGCGCCACAATATAAATAGGGCGGTCTGCTTTAAAAAAAAAAAAAAACGCTAGTGGCATTTTTCCGAGCGGTTCCGTGCTTCGCAAGGCACGTTAAGCTGTTGGTGCCGGCTGCCGTCGATAGATGGCAGTCGTTAAGCCAAGTCAGAGGCCTTAGGGCGGCTTGACAACTTCTGACAGTAGACGAGCCACTAGTCTACAAGCCTCCACCAATCCGGACTTGGCCCCCGTGGTGGAGTATGCCTTCCTCAGGGAAGAGACCCGTACCCCTAGGTGGGGACATAATGGGTTGATGATGATGATTTAGAATATTTGGGTAAGTATGGTAACAGTATTTTACATCTAATTGTATGACGAATTGGTGTATAGTCCGCACATATCTTTTTGGCGGTAACGTGAACATAGTGACGGATTGTTTGCACATCGCTTACTGTCTTTACAGTGTGTGTGAGAGTAATTGAAGTAGTGTGATGCGTAGTAAATTACTATTAGTCACTTACTAAAGTAGTCAATTATTCACACATACACTGTAAAGACGGTAAGCGATGTGCAAACGATCTGTGACTATGTTCATGTTACCGCCAAAAACATTTGTGCGGACTGTAAGTTGTAATCCAATTTAATAGTTAAACAATTTAAAAAAGTAAAGAACATTTCTGTATTTAAGAGTTATTCGTCCGGAGGTCCGGACAAACCTCCTTTCCACCAAATCATCTAAATTAACAGTCCTGGTCCTAATGTCCCCTTGCCCCTGGATCCCCCATATCTTATATCTCTGCCTCGTCCTATCTTGTATTTATGTGACTTGTTTTCCGTTGTATTTATGTTACTTTTTATGCCTTTTCTTTGTTGTGATGTGTTAATTTATCCCAATAAATGTATTTCTTTCTTTCGTGTCGTCTGACGCAGTAAATGAACAGACTAGGGACTCACATCATAAAAGGCCCAGCAGCGCGCACTTGGCTGGGAACGGGTCCGGAGGCGGCCCCAGCGGAGTCAGCCTCTCGCTGACAGCACGGGCACTCGCCAGCGCCGCGCCCGACGCTTGGCACCTGTGGGAGGCAAAGATTAGATTAGATTAGAACACTTCATTGCACACCATACATAATAAAAGGTAATGAAATTTCTAAGTGTACGTAAAAATTAAATTAAATGAAAATAATTTATTTCAATTTACTTGGTCCCAACACTTATGTATGCTAGTGAGACTTGGTTATGGCAAGAGAAGCAAGAAATTAGGATTAATGCAGTAGAAATGAGGTCCTTGAGAAGTAAATTTTATATGTCTGGTGTTACTTTGAATGACAGGGTACGCAATAGAGTGATTAGAGAACGTTGTGGACTGAAAGAGGATGTAGTGACTAGAATTGAGAAAGGAATGTTCCGTTGGTTTGGACATGTGGAGAGGATGACGGAAGAAAGATTGACGAAACAAATATATCGAGCAAATGTGGGTGGAAGGGCCGGTAAGGGACGACCCATACGGACATACTTCCACCAAATAGGGGATGTATTAGCAAAGGGCAAGATCAAAAGTACCCGAAACCGGCGTTGCAACGACTAATGAATGTTGAGGAAGCGAAAGTGATCTGTCAGGATCGTAGCAAGTGGCAGTCCCTAGTCTAGTCTCTGTCCCTAGTCGGGTAGCCCTCTAGGATACAGGCGTGAGTTTATGTTATGTTACGTAATGCCTCGTTAGTACATGAATTGGTCCTGGCTCCCAAATTAGGATACCCTGTGCTGTGCTGCCGTCCAAAAGCTAAAACTCCGTTATCTCCAATAATCAACTTTCGACTTATGAGCAAAAAAACTTGCGAAATAATAAAAATATATACTCCTTGAGAACTACACATAATTTGAATACACTTGAGGTATCAAAAGATAGATCTGTTGGAGTACTTTAAAATAGCTTTACCTTTAATTAGTAACGATAAATTCAGCTTAACAAAAATATATTATTTTTGGCGTTATTAAACACAATTATTATTTAATAATTAAACTAACCTAACGGCATTTTTCAGTTTTTTTTATCTCTGGAAGTATAAAAGCTAGGAAAAATTGGATTGGAGGATCGATAGAGATTGTTTTTCTGATTAAGATGTCATCAAAAAGTCAAAATTGACTGGATGGTCGATAACGACACGTTAGCTTGTGGCATTTTAGCAGTGTGGGTAGCCAGGCATTTTGGAGTATGTACATTATGTAGTATACAAAGGTTTGTTACTGCCGTGCCATCGACATAAGCTACAGCAGCTGTAAGAGTCATTATTTCTGACATACTATTGCAAATAACAAGTCGGATCACAATAACGTCGAGCATAGTGTGGCTGTTGTATGACTAATAAATAAGTGTATTTTTCTTTAATTTTTTTTTTTTGTTAATGCTTTGGTTTTGTTTTGCTAACTTGACATTCACTTTAAGAACTAGAAGGCTGTTTGCGCCTGCCAAAAGTGTTAAATACCTAATTCTAGTTAAGTTATTCTGTCATCCGTCATTTGTTTTTTCTTCTCACAAACTATTAGAACAGGCATCACTACAAAATTGAATTGGACGTTTTATTGAGTTAAAAACAAAAATTCTATCGAAAAGTTCTGCACACCCTTCTACTAGGATACGCAGGAGAGAGAGGTCGTGGGTTCGATTCCCACTGGAGGCGGCCGTACTTTATTTTTACAAGTGGCTGGCAAGCAGACTGGGTCTAATTCTATGTTTGTGATGTCCTTGCCTGGTTACCATAGCTCATGGTATCCTAGTTTGGGACCAGGACAAGTGCCTAATGTGGAGAAAAAAACCCCAACGGCCGTACGCACTGGGACATTTCTCATCACGACCGCAGCGCCTGTAGAGCTGTCCGGCAAAGCCTCCAGCTCCGTGTCCGAAAGCCGGCCGGCGCCAGCACTAGTGCCGGCGGACTTGCCCCCGCTGCACGGGCAGCACTCGCCGAAGTCGAGCTGGCGCGCCGGCCGCGCATTGCCTTCCGTGGTGGGTGATGGCGTGGTCTGCGGAAGGCTGCGTTGTTAATTAGGCATTCGTTGGGTTATTGGGGTACTGACACGATTTGGATAAATCTGAGCAGGTGCAGGTGAAGCTGTTTCGGAGGAGTTCGATAAGAAACTCTGTGACACGCGATTTTTTTATATTAGAGATAACGCAGCCTATATACGTCTCACTGTAGGGCACAAACCTTAATCACCATGCACCGCGGATTGGCAATTTGAAGCGCTGAGGCATGCGATTACCTCAGGAATTCGGGTTACGTCACTACAAAATCAGCGGTGGTAGCCCAGTGGGTAGAACAATGGACTCGGAAGCGGGAAACCCAGGTTCGATTCCCAGTGCAGGCAAATACCTATAACTTTGTTAATTTCAAATTTATGTACATCTGCGAATTTGCAGTAGCAATACCACACGCTAACTGTGAAGGAAAACATCGTGAGGAAACCCGCCGCTTGGTTGGCTCAAAGGTTGGCTGTCGAGATGGTATGGGCACTCCACCTAAAAAACAATGTCTCAGGCACTGCAACGTCCGAGTGGTCCCTTCACCCATCTAGTGTGAGCGAAGGTGCCACTGGACGCTGTACAAATCATCTCATTACGTAGATGCAAAGGCCAAAGTTCACTAGAAAAAATTCTATATCATACTCCTGAAACACGTCAATAAACCCATCTAAGGCTATGGGCGGTTTCAGCTTGCTTACGTGTCCCTACAATGATTTCTGTTACTTTTAGGGAGTTGTGTAAGTCCACTGTAATTTTTGAAAACTTTTCGTGGTCCTGTCGACGCAGCTCGATCTTGAAATATTTGTTGCAAAGTCGCCCGTAATGTAATTTCAGGGAATGTTATTTAACGTTAGTATTATTAATGAAATAACACTAATGGTATTACATATTCGTGATTTTCATAATTGTGATTTAGGTTCGAAACTATCCATCTAAATTCAAAGCGAAGCGTAGGATGTCCGTCCGATATCCGCCGGCGCCGATCACAACACGCTCCGACCATACATATACATTTTTCTTTTTTGTTGATTTTATATTTTTCGGTTATATACCTACTCAAGTGAGTAATTATTTGTTACCAAAAAATATATATTGACGCGCCATTTCGCCACCATTTTCAAAAATGAACAAAATCTAAGCCACCCGTAAAATTAAAACAATTTAACTCAAATGTTTGGTCAAGTTATGTGCCTAGTATTATAACTATTTTGAGTTATTTTGCAAGGCGGAGGGGCTCGGTCCTGGTCTGCCACACCGAATACCAAAACATGTCTGCAGTAACTCAACATCTTGAGGTGGACACAAGACATTCTGAGGTGATCTATCTGTGGAGTCAGGTAGACAACTTACAACAATGGCCGCAACCTACTCGCTAATTGCAGTTGCACACACAGATTAACAAGTAGATCTCTCTGCTGCGCAACGTAGGTATTCCGAGTTGTCACAATAAACTATTTAACACTCGTCCGTGTGGCGCCGGATTAAGATATCCGTGTGGAGCCGCATTAAGAATAGCGTCACTCCATTTCCTTCCGTGGATGTCGTAAAAGGCGACTAAGGAAATCAATTACCAGGAGACGGGCAGCATCGTCTTCCTGAGATTCCAACCGCATACTGCGATCGCCAACCCGCCTGCCAAGCGTGGCGATTATGGCAAAACCCCTCATGGTTATGAAAACCACGAAGGAGGCCTATGTCCTGCAGTGGGCGTCAAATGGCTAATGATGATAATGATGATGACACTCGGTCCTGGCTACTTTGACATCAAACGAATTAGCGAAATTCTAACTCACAACTGAAATCCAGGCCACCGTGAGTAACAGCACGCCTAGCCGCCGACGAAACATCTCTGCCACTCGCACATTACAACAATGAGCTAACGACCAAAAGGGCTGATCTAATAACCACACACAATATCTATTCAATCTCGCGAGATAATGGAGTTTTGATTATCGACTTTGCAACACGGCGGCGTGTGTGATTGTACGGCTGAACGTGACTGAGTAAAACGCTGAGCTCAGCGGTTTCGGCGATTCATAGATAGAGCATAGCTGGTGGCGGCTTGTATTCATTCGAGTTACGTTGGACGGTGGTTGTAGGTACAGATGATGGGTAAGCCAACGACCACACAGAAGTGACGTGGGGCGAGGGTGCGGAAAAGACGCTCCCTCGATTTCGCTCCCTCGCCTCGTCTCTTCTGTGTAGGCTTCGTCCCTTCAGTATATATTGTGTGAAGGTGAATTGGATTAACGACGCGTCTTTTCCGCGCCCTCCCCCAAATACCTTCTGTGTAGCCGCTGGCTTCTACAGTACCCGAGTGGCTCTATAACCTGTATAGATAAATAAATACTAAACGGCTAGTGCCTATTGCCTTAGGTGATCACATACCTCAGCGCTCAATACGCAGCGGGCACGCGTTGTAATTAAGCTCATACGCTCAGAGAGAGAGAAAGAGGGCGTGCCCTACTGAGAGAAGGCCTGTGCCCTACAGAGGGACGTATATGGAATAAATAAAAATAATAACTTCCACACGACACAATCACTTCTCCTGATCCCAAACTAGGATATCCTTTGCTATGGTAACCAGTCAAGGACAAATCACAAATGTACGACACCCAGACTGAGCTTATTTGTACAAAACAAGTACTGGCAGTCTCCAGGGGGAATCGAACCCACGCACTGGACCCACGAAGCAGTCCAGTGGCTATATTTCACCTACCCATTCGTACAAAGTGTAGGTTGGTACTAGGTAGACACTATATTTTGTTCTGTGGTATTAATCATTATATTATATTTCTTTTTAGTTATATTTCTAACTGCAAAAATATAAGTAGGTACTAAGGTATTAGATACTTTAACCCCTGAACTGCCCTCGCGGAATGGAACGCATAGGTGGCCCATTATAAGTTGGACACAGATCACTGGCTCCTTTAACGTAAATAAAATCTTAAAATATAAAAATTGCGTATACAATAGTAAAAATAATCGAAACATTTCTCTTATAAAGATAAAAGATAATTTATTCAAGGAACATTTTACAGTGAGCTTATCACTAAGGCAGTGGTACCCTGCTCCCTAAAAAAGGTTAAAAACCTCTGGTTTAGGATAAGCAGTGCTCCTCCGAAAAACATTTTACATTTTCAAGGTCAACAGACTTCAATACACTAATTTAAACAAATATATTGTGCTTTTGACATGAAAATTTATATTTAATGAAAAACTTCAATAAGGTAGACCTAGGTAATATAAAAAATGTTCGTAGGTATGCGTAGTGTGTGTGTGTGTGTGTGTGTGTGTGTATGTGTGTGTGTGTGTGTCAGTGTGTGTGTCCGTGTATGTGTTCGTGTGTGTGCGTGTGTGTGTATGTGTTGTGTGTGCGTGTGTGTGTGTGTGCGTGCGTGCGTGCGTGCGTGCGTGCGTGCGTGCGTGCGTGCGTGCGTGCGTGCGTGCGTGCGTGCGTGCGTGCGTGCGTGCGTGCGTGCGTGCGTGCGTGCGTGCGTGCGTGCGTGCGTGCGTGCGTGCGTGCGTGTGTGTGTGTGTGTATGAATTATGTTCATTATTTAATTTTAACATCATGAATTGACATAGCATGAATTATTGTAAAGCTCTAAGGTTTTAATAAGTTTCAGTTTGAATCGTGGTAACAAGTAGAAAAACGTGTAACTAGATAAGTTTACGTTCCATATAGGTCGTCTTGGGTACGATTCTTGCTGGGGTCGCGTATTTTTATTTGGACTATGGCTCTGGTGTTTATTCACGTTCGCGATATCCTCTCCCGATTATCAGATCCTGTACTGTCTACGTTATTTTGCTCAAAATTACGCCACAATTGAATGCAATAAGTCTGAAATGACGACTTCAAGTACTTACATGAAACTTAAGAGCGCATCGAAAACTAAAGGCGTATAATTACGTATTGGCTAAATTACAAACTAAATATGGGGCACGTAAGTAGGGCACAGGCCTTTTCTCAGGGAAAGAGGGCTTAATCACCACGCGTGCCCACCGCGGATTGGCGATTTCAAACGCTGAGGTATGTGAATAGCTCAGAGGCTCAGGTTTCCTCACGATGTTTTCCTTCACCGTTAGCGAGTGGTATTGCTACTATAACTTCACAAATATACATAACTTAGAAAACGAACCTGGGTCTCTCGCTTCCGAGTCCAATGTTCTACCCACTTGGCTACCACCGCTCGTTGTCTAAAAATACTCAGTTGTAAAGCAGGATGGCTTAATAAATTAGCGTGGTTTCTACATCACAAGATACCTACCTATAATCATTTGGGTCTACGATGTGTTTTGTGGATGTGATTGTTGTGAAGTCACATAATATTATGAACCTTTCTGTCAGAATATTGTTATTCCTGGCTCGAAAGACTTAAAAAAAATACCTTTATCTACACTCATATCATAATCTTCAAATTAAGAATTCAAAGGTAAACACATATTGACAGGCTTTAAACAGTACATAACTTTAAAGAAAATAAAAAAAAAAAAAGTGTAATATAAAGTTACATTAAAGGTCAGATTTTTCACTTTATGTTACAGTTATTTTTTTTAAAGTGTTGCTGTGATCACGGAACAATGCTTAAGTTTTTTTTTTAATGTCAAAAGTTGGCTCTATAAAAAACCTAATTTCATTTTCGTGGTACCAAAAGTGCAACTAAAAATACCTAAAATTGCGCGCGCAAAACTGAGTGCAGACGATTGAATGTCAAGATACTTTTGTCGAAATTGCGCCATTTTGTTTCAAAAATTTCATTATGAGTGTAGATAAAGTAGTGTATGAGACTGCACATAACTTGGTATTAAAACACTCGCCAAAGCTATTAAAAAACTCGCCTAGGCTCGTTTTTTAAAATCTGGCTCGTGTTTTAATAACCCTCATTATGTGACAGTCACATAAACTACTATTAAAATAAATTAAGAAGTAAAGTATGTGTCCTTTTTTCTTGTAAGGCCCTTTTGCAGTTTTCAGCCAGCTGTAAAATGAAAGTACTGCTACTCGTCACTAGATGGGGCTTTTGTTGAGGTCTACGTTCGGTTATAATGCACTTTGTTTCATAGCCATCCTCTATGTAGCCATCTGTCAGCTGTCAGAATAATTTTGTGTAGAATGGAACGCAAAAAAGATTAGTTTTGCCAGTCTAAATGAATATACATTTTTTATTCTAAAAATTTATTAAAAACCACGTTTATACATAGGTAATCTTCAAGGTTTTAATAATATTTGTGTCTTTTAAAATAATTATATAATTTTTGCTATGTTTAATTAATTTTCCTGTTGAAATATAATCTGGAAGAAATTGTGAGTAATAAGCTGGTATCATTAAATAGACCGCTGTAAACAATTCGAAAATTTTAAAAAAATCGTTTGAAAGTCGTTGCAGGTTTGTGAAACGGTTGCGATATTTTTAGTTTTTCGAAAGAAACAACCGCAAATTTAATTTTTGCTAGTGAATCTATGTGAGCAATGTTTTAGTGAATCGACATATTACCTCGTTCCGTGGAACATTCGCGCGTGTATACAGAAAACGGGGTTAACTTCGACGTGTTTCCTCGACAGCCAGCAAAATTCCGCGCTTCAAAATGGATGATTTTCTCAAAATTGAGAAAATTGGTGAAGGTACTTACGGTGTCGTGTACAAAGGGAGAAACAAACTCACCGGTCAGTACGTCGCTATGAAGAAAATCAGGCTGGAATCGGATGATGAAGGCATACCGTCCACTGCCATTAGGTAAGCTAGCCGCGTAAATTTCCGACACAATTCCTTAAATTTTATCACTGCTATCCCTTTCCTAGTTCTTTTAGACGAACAAAAAATCATTCCTCTTTAGTCCACAATGGAAACATGTGGTTTTCTAACCTTTGTGGATGTTAAAACATCTTGAAGCGCAAACGTCAACGAATACGTATTTGGTACTATTTCAGAGAGATTTCACTTCTGAAAGAACTGAACCACCCTAACATCGTGAAGCTCGAGGATGTACTCATGGAGGAGTCGCGACTCTACCTCATCTTCGAATTCCTCTCCATGGATCTCAAGAAATACATGGACTCGCTGGGCTCTGGCAAAGTAAGTTGGTCTTCTTCCAGATTTTTGGTTCAATTACAGACTTACTTCAGAGGTTAAGTACCAAAAATGACCTCATGGGTTTGGCAAAATGTGTTTTCCTAATTTTTGAAGCCTCAATTCTTTGTTATGATCAATGAAATGTTCATTGTTTCCAAACAAATACCCTATTACAATTTTCTCTGTAAATGACCTACCCAAAAGATGGAAGCGGGCGTGAAGGATAGGAAGAAGTGGAAAGCGCTGGAGGAGGCCTATGTCAAAGGACAGCCTGACGATGACACAGTGGTGGCCGATACCTGTTGCTGTTATTAATATTGAGTTAAAAAAAACGGCAAAAAATTATGTTTGTTGTATGGGAGCCCCCCTTAAATATTTATTTTATTCTGTTTTTGGTATTTGTTGTTATAGCGGCAACAGAAATACATCATGTGTGAAAATTTCAACTGCCTAGCTATCACGGTTCATGAGATACAGCCTGATGACAGTCAGACAGACAAATGGGCAGACAGACAGACAGATGGACAGTGAAGTCTTAGTAATAGGGTCCTGTTTGGCACCCTTCGGGTACGGAACCCTAAAAAAAGAAAAAGAAAAAAAGTATCCCCTTCAGACCCACCACTCAAGATCATCATATTTCACACTCACAAGTAGAGAAGTTAAAGAGTAATCTTGCTTACAGTTCATGGACCCAGCAGTAGTGAAGAGTTACCTGTACCAAATCAACAATGCCATTCTGTACTGCCACCAGCGCCGCATCCTCCATCGGGACCTGAAGCCCCAGAACCTGCTCATTGACAAGACTGGTATCATCAAGGTATCTTCTTCTTCGTTCCTTTAACTCCTAGGGGAGCATAGGGCCTCAACCACAGATTTCCACTTCTGAAGGTGGTTCCAATTCAAGCTAGCTAGTGCTGACCAACTTAGCCGCTTGGGGTATAGGTTTTTTCTTTTTCATCAAGGTATCATCATCAGCCATTTGACTCCCACTGCAGGACATAGGCCTCTCTCATGGTTTTCCAAGCTTCCTGGTCTTGTACCGCCTGCATCCAGTGACTCCACGCCACTGTAACCAGGTCATATGAAATTCACAGAAAATTGAGAATATTTGTAGGTTGTACTTAACTAATCACTAGCCAGCCCGAGCTATATAGCCTTCTAATCTACATTTAATTTCAAATCAACGCAACAAGTGACAGTCAAGGCGACTTTGGTCTTTAGAGGGCCCAGCATGAAGAACTAGGTGACTACCACTTTCTTCCTATAAATACAGATAAAATTCATTTTGCTGGTGCATTTCTGGCTCTACTTCAGATTTCCGGTGGCTTAAGCTTCGATCACACACAGCGACTAATCGCTGCGAGCGCACTCGCCGCGAATACTAGTCGCAGCGACAATTCGCTGCCTGCCTTGTAACACACAGCGAGTTCTCGAGAATTTCGACCGTCACTGCGCAATTGCAGCGAGTAAAATTTAACATGCTAAATTCTAGTCGGGCCAATTCAATTCGCGGTGAGCAAATCTACTCGCAGCGATTAGCCTGTCACACACAGCGAATACTCGCGGCGAGTAGGCACTCGCAGCGACTAGTCGCTGTGCGTCGCTTGTATCTGGAAATAAATTTAGTCAACATCTTCGTCGGTCAATCTTGTCCACATAAAAGACAAGATCAATTCAGAAGCTTACCAAAGATGTCCAGAAAAGTGCTGCTAAATCGTGGTTATCTATTTAACCTGTTTCTAAAGGACCCGATCAGGCCACCATAACAATGGTTTTTAATTGTTCTTTTTAAGGTCATAATCTAACTGGTTAAATAAAAATTAAATGCTGTTAATGTTAAAAAAAACTGTACACGTCTTGCACACGTTTTTAGTTTGGTTTGCACCTGTCTCAAGATAATTATTTGTAAAAAACTCAACACCCACCTGGATGAGCCCACATTACTTTTCTAAAAGTAGATGTTAGTTCTACATTATGATTCAGACTGATGTTTCGGATGGAATTATTCGCTAGTAAATTCTCAAATACATGTAATTTCCTATTACCAAGTTGGTAATAAATAACAAAGTTAGTTGTAGGATCAAACAGGGTCCTGTTCTGTTGAAATTAACGCTCATTTTGTATTTTACTTATTTATATGCTGTTGTCCCTCATCAGGGACATAGGCCTTTATAAAGGATCTCCACTTGTTGCGGTCTTGAGCGGCGACTTCGAGGTCCTCCCATCCCAACCCAAGTATTTTCGCCTCTGACGTAACTGGACGGCGCCAAGTGGTTTTCGGACGCCCCCTCATTTTGTATTGTGGTTAACTTCAATCAATTTAATTTAATTTGGCTTTGGTCTATATGTAACAGGGTTCGACAATATATATTCATGATATAATATATGGATGGATGTTTGTTACTCTTTCACGCAAAAACGGCCGAACGGATCCGGATGAAATTTTGCACAGAGATAGATTAGAGATAGTCTGGATTAGCACATAGGCTATTTTTTATCCCGTAAAATACACATCAAAATTGCCACACCAACGAAGTCGTGGGCAACAGCTAGTATGATTATATTTATACCTTGATATATAGTTATATAAATTATACGAAATTAAGGTCCAAAATTATGTCGTACATCCTACTAATATTATAAATGTGAAAGATTGTGAAGATGTTTGGATGTTTATTACACAATCACGTGATACCGGCTGAACGGATTTAGATGAAATTTGGTATGGCGGTAGTTTGAGTCCCGGGGACGGACATAAGATTCTTTTCATCCCGGAAATTACTCATTTCATGCGGACGAAGTCGCGGGTAAAAGCAAGTACCTATTGTATAAACACTGCATTTCACCGCGATTAGATGGCTCTTTTCGCTTTTATCATAAATCCGACATTTTAAACCTAGACCATGTCATCACCATAAGGCCTATGCGTCCGTTACAATGTTTTTGAATGACTAAAAGTCTGATTCTGGAGCGGCAGGCTCCACTGCAGGTCTCAATCCGCGCCCGCGGTGGGCACGCGTGGTGATCACTAGCCGCGTGCATTGACCAATGAGATGCGAGTATTTGTTTCCCTAGAAGTTCGACTCGTGGAACGGAGTATAGTTATATTATTATAGTATAATTATGTATGTAAGTAATATTCATACTCATATTTATTTATTACAGTAATGTTGTACATATAGGATGGTATTATATCACATTAATTAGATCATACATGATGCCCTCTAGGGCGTGGCAATTATTTATCATTAGTCTGTAAGTATATTTCAATATATAGGTATTTTATTATCATACTATATTCTACGTACTACTGTGTATTTAAATTATAATGATAGTATGTAGGTAATTAAACACCTACTTTGTTTAATAAATCCCTCCCATATTTTTTTCTGGCACTATCCCCCATTCACCACATCAACGTGGGTTAGCTGGACGAAACTATCTAATACTAAGCTCGCCTTTGTACAAATTTGTTAGTGCAATAAATGAATTTTTTCCTTCATTCATTCATTTCTAATGTTTGCAGGTGGCGGACTTCGGTCTCGGGCGCGCCTTCGGAGTCCCCGTCAGGGTCTACACACACGAGGTGGTCACGCTGTGGTACAGAGCGCCAGAGGTGCTGCTGGGCTGTCAAAGGTATGCTACTTAGTATTGTTTGTCTGTTGTACAGGGTGATATTGGGGTGGCGCCTGTAAGACAAAATTTATAGAGCTTGAGCGAGCACAGAGAGCCCTAATCAAAGTTATGTTTTTCAAAGCCTACCGCTTCCCTACTTATGATCTGTATAGTTCCTATAAACTGTTAAACGTGCGTCAATTATTCATCCTCAATTCAATTCTTAAAAAACATAAGTCCCTTTACTACGACCCAGACTTGATCATCCTACGAAGACGCTATTTAGCCGTCCCAAGCATTAATTGTAGAACTACGTTTGCAAGTAATCAATTCAATGCCTGTTCCACGCATCTATATAATAAAGCCAACAAGCTATTGAATATATACCCTTTGCTCTCTCACAACGTCAAAAATGTAATCCACGCTTGGTTGAGCCAACTTGATTATGACTCTACCAAAGCACTAACCACAGCATAGCAAAGTATATTATGTACCTACATAGTATTTTTTTTTTCTCATACCACGACCTCTCATTCACGACCCCCTTTACTGCTAAAGATGGTGACAATAATAAGCCACACACACACCCACACACACACAGACACACACACACACACTCACACACACACACACACTCATACACACACACACACAACTTTTCTGTTCTTAATTCTACATAAGTATGCATAACTTTTTATTTAATTTAATCTATGTTAATTTTTAATAAGCTTAGCAATGTCAAAAGGAAGAGCGGGGTATCTGTAACACAGGTTTCGACTTCCCCAATGACGTGTTTAATCTATAACCGCTGCTTATTGAATAAAGATTTTATTATTTATTATATTGACTTCATTTTTTGAAGGGGCACGTGGGCCATAACTTAGAACCTTATTGAACGAACCGTAATCATACCATACCACAACATGTTATAAAAATAGAAAAAATATATAATAATATGGTTCCAATCGAATATCTTATCCCACTCAATTGTTATTTTACTTGTTTACACATTATGTGATTACAGTTTCGAGCCATACTTTGATAATCGCGATTACGAACAAGGACGTTGTTATATTTAATTTCATTCAGCGGCCTCCAGTGGTAATCCCACCCACGACATTCCTTTTGCGTGCCAACCGCCAGACCTACGAGGCAGTCTTCAATAACTCACAGAGCCCTATCTGTTCCAGGTACTCCTGCCCCATCGACATGTGGTCTGTCGGCTGCATATTCTCAGAGATGTCCTCCAAGAAGCCGCTCTTCCAAGGAGACTCTGAGATCGATCAGCTGTTCCGCATCTTCCGGATGCTGCGGACACCCACCGAGGAGATCTGGCCCGGGGTCTCCTCGCTGCCCGACTACAAGCCCACCTTCCCTAATTGGAATACTTACAACTTACACAACCACGTGAGTAGCTGAGTTTATTGGGTAACAAGCGGTTGTTTCAACCAAATTCCGGGGTTTTGTGGTGAGGGATAATTTAAGTGAACTGTGGGATGAGTGTCGGTAGGTTGTTTATTGAGTGCAGTTGAAGGTGGAGTTTCTGAAAGACTTAACAGGGCCAATAGCGAAGGAGGCCAAAGGTTGGCGAACCTCGGGCTGTAGCCGCTTCCAACTCCTCGATTCTCCTTCCACCGTGAGCCTGTCCTGACCTGACGACAATTGAGCCAGGTCCGTCCTTCAGCTTCCTTCAGCAATCCAGTTCTCAGTGTTGGCACACACGACACGATGGAACATGAAGCAAGCGCTAACGTATGTGAATACCTCAGACACTAGGGTTTCTCACGATGACCGTTCCTTGACCGTTAGCGTGTGGTATTGCTACTACAACTTCACAAATGTACGTAACTTAGAAAACAAAGTCATTGGTACATGCCAGGATTCGAACCCACGACCTCCCGAATGAGATGCCGGCGTTCTACCGCTCCGCTACCACCGCACCGCTACCACCGCTCTAAGCGCTGAGGTATGTAGTAGGTATGTAAATACCTCAGACACTCAGGTTTCCGCACAATGTTTTATTTCACGGAAAAAGTCGAAAAACTTATTAAAATTAAAACAAATATATCAGTAACAGAGGTCACCTACTGGATGTGATAAGAATTTATTAGATATCATATAAATGTTCACTAAGCTAGTTTTACTGTCTGAATAACTTTACTGTGACCCCCCCCTCTCCCCCAGGTACAAAACCTCGACGAGGTCGGCATGAGCCTGCTCCAAATGATGCTGGTCTACGATCCAGTGAAGCGAATCAGCGCGAAGGACGCGCGGCGCCACCGGTACTTCCGGGACGTGAAGCTGCCCCCAGGGCTGGGAGACCACGAGCAGGCTGGCTACATTAGGTACATATCCGATGAGGAGGACGAGAAATGTATCAACTAAGTTAGTGTAAGTTAGGGTGGTGATAGGTGTAAACTCATACGGCGAATTTTAAGGGTGCGTTTTCTCTATCGAAGGTAGATAGGATTCTTTCACAAAAAGCATCTGTTCTGCGCGACTAAACCTAGCATCCAATCAATTAAAGGGCTCATCATCAGTCTGCCCACAGCACAGGCCTTCTTTCGTGGTCCTTCGCCATCCGCATCCTCGGGCCCTCTGCTGACTTGATCACATTTAAGAGCTCAACAGAGCTAATATATTGCACATCATACTATTATGTTAGAAGCAACGCGGTGTCAAGTGGGCTTACTGGTTTAACTGGCTTGGACTTGACATACGGAAAGGGAATTCGGTTTGGGGCTAGTCGCCACTGTTAGTTATGCTTGGGGTCCGCGTATGCCGACGAACTCCAAAATCTCCATTCTTTTGTATTTTTGATGGTACTGGAGATAATTTGGCTTATGCTATAAAAATTGTTCCGTATGTTATGGCCGCTAGACGACCAAATTCTTTGGTTGGAATTAAAATATTGATCAGCCCTCTCTCCTCCACTGCTGGACATGGGCCTCCCTAAGGCATTTTACGTCTGTCTGTCCTCGGCCATATTGATATTAAAAGGCCGATATTAAAATATCTGATATATATAGTGTCTGAGGTGTTCACATACCTAAGCACTGGAAATTGCCAATCCGCGGTGGGCACGCGTGGTAATTGAGCCCATACTCTCTCTCTCTGAGAGTAGCAATAATGTTTACTTTTTACCTAAGAAAGGCTCCGATCTTCGAAGTTAACGCCTAGTGAAGCCGGATTCTATTCGACCACCGTGTACACGACACCTATCACCCAATTTAGCATATTGCGAAGTGGCTTAGTGCTGGATATGTTCTATTCCGAAAGTGGTTGATTTGAGTGTCTTATTGGATATTATGAGTCCTTTCTTAGTTAGTTTTAGAGGTTTTTTAGGCTTATTTCTTGTATTGACAATAATATTCAGCATGCTACCTCCCTACATATGTTTGTGAACATCACTTACAATGCAGTGTGATTTAATTTAAACAAATCTGTTACTCATCTCTGCTGTTTCCTAAATAACTGTGTGCCAAATGTGATTTTTTAATGTGGACATGAATACTAAGTATAGAAAATTATAATCATAATATAATTCAATATGTGACTGATCAATTTGATACGATTAATGATAAATAGGATGTTTTTTATGGAAACTTGTGGCCTTCTGATTGAATAATTATTAATGTAAATATGATAATTTGATTGAATTGTACAGTTTTCGGACATTTCAGCTTGTGTTTCGTCTTGTGTGCTTTTGTATTGCATATCATTCGTATAAGCTTCTTGAAAGATGCAGGTCTACAGAGGCAGCCAGGCGGTCTAGAATCTACCTTAACCTCGCGCCATCAGCTGTGCAATATATTCCTCTTGCTGTAGACGGCCAGTCATTTGGTATTAACTAAACACATCTCTGTTCACCAGGTCCTAGAGACTCACATAATTTGACTTCACAATCGAATAATATGAGCTCGACAATAGCTGTTATTTGTATCTATTTGGTAGTCTACTAAGCAATAGAAGTACAGCGTCACTCTAATGGTATACCCGCGCAAATAGGCATTTCTCGCGAAAGATCGAATCGCGCTAGGCGCCGAGTTAAGTTGCACGGGTTCCATTAGAACGCCATTAGTCATTAGACTACCACTGGTGTTTATGATCAATAACTTACTAATATGACTGAACAACTATGCATTTTAGAGAACGCCCTCCAGGAGATTAGCTTTTTCTTCGGTGTGACCAGTGCTCTCTCTCTATCCCAATGGTTTGTATAAATAATAATTGATTTGATAGGAACATAAAGGAAAGAAATTTTAGTAAAAAATGTATCGAATCGATAGGAACATATGCCTGAATCGACTTCCACGCTGATCAACTGGTCGATTCGGTCAGTTGATTGGAGTGTAAAACCCGGTCGAAAGCCAGAACCTCCATTCTCATAAAATCAGCGCTCGTTCGTTGTCTCGGGCCCCAACCACCAGATGTATAGCCGATGGGTCCATATAATGCTATTTATTACTATATTATTAACTCTATTCATCTGGAATTCTGGACTATGTATGTAGATCCGCCTGTGACTGCCTCGACGGGATTTGTTATTTACCCAATCTTGATGTGCTTGAATTTCGTCTTAGTTATGATGGTAAATGCAGGGACTCTTGATTGTATTTCGTATTCTCTAACTTGTATAAAATGATAATAATATAATTATTTTTAATATAAACGAGCAGTTTTAGATTTTATCCTATGCCCAGCCACGAAATTGTTAGTGAGACGTACCTAAATTAAAGAAACTCTTTCATTGCAGAATTTTTTTATTCAAAAGTTTAACTAGCATTGTTCACACTATAATTGATTGTGTAAAAATACGTACGTTACACATAATATAACGAAAAATAATACCATAACATATAAACATATTTTCAAGGGTGGCTCCCAAGCATGTACGCTACTCTACTTCCTAGCTAAAGCACTAATTCTAGATCACATTACTTAGCAACTATATCACTGCACACATGACGATAAATTAATCCAAAATTGACATTTCTTAGCCTAACCGCCTTCACTTATCTGTACACCTACGCTAGCATGAACTCGTTCACATGACTGGCAATTTCTACATCAGACCGCGTTTTACTATCTTAGTACTTACACTCAATTCAATTCAATTCAAATATTTTTATTCATTGTAAAAACAGAATGTTTACTTAATGAACGTCAAAGTTGTTAGTTTCACAATTAATGAATTATGTGGAGAAGTAGCTAACAAAGAAATTCCACATTTATTCTTTTCAAAACACGTTTTAAATTAATTAATAGAGTTTTCAACTTAAAATATTAGTCATGAATGTGTTGAATTGAACACTAGTCTAAATCGTCCTTTAAATAATATTAATCTACTGTTTAATGCCAAACAACTTTATCTTCTAACTAAATAATCCTTGATGTTATAGTATAGCTCGGACAGAGTGACCTATTTTAGCTACCTACCGGCGATCTTAGTGCACAAATTGGCTGTTTTTAGCAGTGTGCGCCGGCGCCGGTGTAGGTACACGATATTAGCCACGATGGCCAATTTAGCTCACTCGGTTCGAGTACACTAAGATCGTGAAAACTCGGCTTGATAAGTACATGATTTTGAAGATATGAGGTTAGTACATATAATACTCATAATCATACATTAGTAATATTCAATTATTTCTTGAATATTTGAGAATCGTACTTTCATTCGGCCTTCTAACATTTCGTACAAGAATTTAATAATTTTGAGTAAAAATGTGAGGTCACATTGGTTGTTTTTTGACAATATTGTCGTGTTTACATTAGAATAACTCTACGCCTTTTTTATTCTAATTTAAATTTTATTCAATATTGTTTATTATTTCCGGTTCAAATGCTGTTAGCATACGACCTTTTGGAATGGAGCGGTATATGATGTTAACCGGCGCCTTTCAGTACCGTCAAGTGACGAATACAACTTCATCGCAGGTATTTCTTTTTAAATTTATATTTATTGGTACTTTAGTGACAAAAATGAGTGCTAAAAGAAGATATGCTACACAGTCGTGCTCGAGAAATCCTTATGAGTGTGAACAATTATTTTGAAAGAGAAAAAGAGCAGTGTAAAAACATTTAATTCTTTGTTAAAAGGCAGTGTCGTGAGGATACTGATTCTGAAATTTCAAACGAAGACAGCTCAGAGAGTGAAGGAGAGGCTATGAGTGGAGTAGAAGAATTAGAAGATTAGCTTTATTTTTATTCTCATTATGTGCCTTAGTTACTATCTTTATTTAATATTTTAGTCGTCTTGATACTTGCAAAAAAAATATTATTCATCTGACTGTTCTTCTGAGTTCTGACCCTACAAGTTATCACTGTCGCGTAACGCAACTCCAAAAGGTCGTATCCTAACAGAATTTGAACCGGATAATAGTAATCTACGGTCTGAGAAAGACTTAAATTACTGCAAATATATTTAGAATACAACACGCTGGCAGTGTCAAAAACCACCGTGTAACATAGAAAATATTAAATTTGTAAATAATGAAGGCTTCAATGACAGCTTTCAGTTAAGTTTCATTAAAAAAACTAGATGGCGCTGCAAGCAGAACAAATGTCATCATACGTTTTCGTTATTACTCTGTGATAATCTAAACATCTCTCCTCGTCGACGAAACAAGCGAGCAACGTGACAGAACAGAAACCACAGAGAAGGTACAGTGATGTCATGTCAAGTCAATTTTGACATATTATGTGACGTATAAGCACCATCTACCAGTAACTTGCGGTACCTACTGCATATTTTTTTAATTAAGCTTTGAAAAGCCCTCATTATTTTTCACACCTGCTATTCAGAAAAGATCCCTTGATTCCCTCAAATGAGGGATCAAAGTTGTACTTTTCTTCCCTGATATTCTAGGTTTTTTTTATTGCCCTCAGCATGATCCGTGTGCAGATTTTCACAAAATGTAATTCCAATTCGATTTTTATTTTGTTGCAATCGATCATAAACTTCTTTCGATATCTTAATTGTGTTTGATTTAAATTTTCCTTATAGCAGGTGTGAAAAGCAGTATGTGTCACTCGGTAGCTAAATTATTTCCGTCTTGGGCGTAAACACTTGAATCCCTCGCTACGCTCAAGATTCTACTTTAGAATCCCTCGCTATTCAATATACCGCCCTCGCCGTAAATATATCATTTTGCTCCCTTGAGACACAATCTACTATAAAACTTTCTAGTTATGGTATTACCAGAAATCGACATTCAGCCGTGCCATAGCTTGTAAGTTTATTTTTTAATATTAGTTTCAGTCGTTCACGTACTTACTACCAGTTTCTTAGACGCAGATTCTTTTTCCGCTTAAAAATTAACGGAAGCAACCTAAGATCGTGACATTTAACTTGGTAACAAACGTCACCAATGGAAAAAATCATATTTTCTTTATATAAAAAAACAACAAACAATCAATAACCTAGGGCTTTAAGCGATCTCTGTAAATGCTGTAAAGTCTTGGCTCTAGGTTCTAGGCTATAGGTTCTAAAAATAGCTATCACAGTTATTGAGATTTATTGTTTTTACTTCTTTCAAAAACTTATTTTAAAAGAATACTTTTTTTCCCCGAAACCGCCGTGCGTGCATGCAACGACTAATGAATGAAATTGATCTGTCAGGATCGTGGCAAGTGGCAGTCCCAGGTCTCTGCCTACCCCTCGGGGATACAGGCGTGAGTTTATGTATGTATTTTTTCCAATGGGATAGTTAGCGCCGGGCAGCCCCTTAAAACGCGCGACCCGCGTTGTCATGCTACCTATGCGAGTCAGACGGAGACGAAAAGTATATTGCTACTACTCGTAGTAGCTTTATGAAACTAAAATGACAGGATTTCACAATTTACTAAAAAGGCGTCATACTTATAAATAAACAAAAAAACAGTGACTAAAAATAAAATACGCACATCTTTTGCAAAAAATTTTTTAAAGTGTTTGTTCTAGGCTGTAGGTTCTAAAATAGCTATCACAGTTATTGAGATTTATGATGAACACATTTTTCAAAAACGTATTATCAAAGAAGGTATGATTTTTTTCCAATTGGTGGCCCTAGTTAGCACTGGCATCGTCATGCTACCTGTGCGAGTGAGAGAGAGGAAGTGCGAGCCTGTCGCATAAAAAGACCTCTTCTCAGTGCTGCCAACCGTCACGCGGGACGTCCCGTTTCCACGGCTGAAATGATGCGTCCCGCGTCAAACCGTCCCGCTACACAAATCTGTAAGACTATAGTTGTTCCGCTTTGTGGCACACCTAGCCAGCTTAAATAGAAATCCCGTTCAAATAAAGTAAGGCGTGAGACACACGGAAGGACGTGGTCTTTCCTGCGCCCTCGCCCCACGTCCTTTCTGTGCGTCCAACGCCTAAGACCGCTCGGCGTGATGCTCACGTAAAGATCGCGGCGAAATTCTAGTACGCTCTGAAGTTGCACCTTAACTCTTAAGCTTTTCGTGCAGGACCCTGTATTTGTACGTCCCGCTTTTTTTTGTCAATTCCCGCATGTAAATTGTTAGAGGATGTGAGCGGAGTGTGGTGGTTTTGTTAAACAAAAAATATGAACACCATTGGTCGATTGTTTTTTGTCGCAAGCTTCGTCAATATTTTGTGGTGAAGACTGAAAATGCTATATGAATCTCAGGCTGTGAGTAATCCGACCGCGGGTATGTATCCCCTAACGGCCGGCCAGCATGTTGAGAAACTTGAAGGTTCGTCAAATTATCATACATGGAAATTTGCTATGAAGAATATTCTCATCCTAGAAGGATTATGGGAAGTTGTGGAGGGACGCGACACAGACGCCGCACAGTGGTTCCATATTAAAAATCGGTGGACATAGAACCGAAAGTTAAGGTAGCGATCTGGTTTTTTTTTCTAAGCCAGCTAACATTCTAACATCTTTTACTCTTTTGTATTTTTCCTTAAAACGCATTGCTTTCGAGAAAAAAAAATACTCTATCTTTTTTGTATGGAGAAAACTACATTTTATTTTTTTTCTCGCAATGTTTTAAATTGGTCAAGTTTTAGCTTAGATTATCTTACACTCTAAGCTAATGTGAACATATAAAAAAATAAGTCTTACGCAGCCGCTTGCAGCTTTGCAAGATAAGGATGTGACACGAAACCTAAAATTGTTTCCTATATTTCGCCAACATTGATTGAAAATCTGATGGGGTTTTTTTGCTGGGGGTATAAAACATGAGCTTAGAAGCTTCTGATATAATATAATAATTCCATAAAGTTAATATTTTTAGCGCAACGCATTTTTTGGTGGTTTTTTGCAATCTACCTATATAAAATACCACGTGAGAAATAAAATGACTCATCTGCATTCCTCAGTTTTACTGTCATTAGTACTCGCGAGCTTCTTACCTAATTGCGCTCCTTGGATTCTATATAAATATGGGGTGATTAGTGATTTGGCTTCATGCGTGCCCTCGACGCTCTCCCCGACTGGCTGAAGAAGTGGCGTTTGTCGGTCAATGTCGGGAAGACACAGGCCATGCTGACGGGCCGCCGCCACCCGCCGCCGCCGCTCCGGCTGCACGGACGGGTCATCGAGTGGCAGAACCGGGTGAAGTACCTGGGGGTCACCATCGACCGTGGACTCACGATGGCTGCGCACGTCAGCGCAGTCGTCAACCGGGTGAAGGTGGCACGCGCGAAGATGCGTCCAGTCTTCACCTCCCGCCTCCCTCTGCGATCGAAGCTCGGGGTCTACAAGACTTACGTCAGGCCCCGCCTCACGTACGCTGCGCCGGCTTGGTTCGCGCTCGTCTCGGAGCCGAACAAGAAGCGGCTCCGAGCCCAGGAGAACCTCTCCCTGCGCACCATCGTCGGCGCGCCTCGCTACGTGAGGAATTACGCGCGCTTCGCCTTCGTGGCGCGGCTGGCGACCGACATGTTCGCGCGTGCGGACCGGTCGCAGTTGCAGCATCTGCGTGGGCTGGCACCTCTGCACGCGCGACCGCCCGACGGCCGCGCCAAGCCCCTCCCCCGAAGCCTGGTCGAGTCCACGGCCAACTCCAACTGATGAAACCACCTGCGACCCCCAGCGAAGACCACCGCCTGGAAGGCCACCCAGAGACCTGTCCGTAGCTGCGGACAGCGGTAGATCCCTCGGGAAGAGGGCCGCGCCCTGACACCGACCCTCCTGAAGTGTGAGAAGACCGCTTGATGAGAAGACCGCTTGATTTGGCTTCATTCTGCTCTTATCGCTTGACTGTGAAGGACTAAAAATATTTTAAACCAATAATGGCTGGATTGGGCACTTATCTCGATTTGTTTATGAAACTCAAAAATGCTGGTGATTTAAAGGACTACAAGTATCTGTGTGAAGTGATAGTGTCAGAAATAAGGGGTGAGATATCGTATGAAGATCATGTTAAAATTCGAGAATTTTGTCGCAATTTCACGACTAATCTTACGAAGAGATGGGCAGCGGCAAGTCGATCGCTGAAAACATTTTTAAACCGAAATGGCACGTGGTTAGAAAACGATATTAACTGGCCCTCTTGCGATACAGTTGATTTAAATGCTGTAATGGGGCAAACGGAAGAGCGCAATTAGGTGAGAAGCTCGCGAGCACTAATGAAATTAAAAATGAGGAATGCAGATGATTCATTTTATTTCTCGTGGTATTTTATGTAGATTTCAAAAAAACACCAAAAAAGGGCGTTACACTAAAAATATTAACTTTATATTATATCAGAAGCTTCTAAGCTCATGTTTTTATACCCCCACCAAAAAAACCCCATCAATGTTGGCGAAATATAGGAAACAATTTTAGGTTTCGTGTCACATCCTTAACTTGCAAAGCTGCAAGCGGCTGCGTATGACTTATTTTTTTATATGTTCACATTAGCTTCGTGTGTAAGATAATCTAAGCTAAAACTTGACCAATTTAAAACATTGCGAGAAAAAAAATAAAATGTAATTTTCTCCATACAAAAAAGATAGAGTATTTTTTTTTCTCGAAAGCAATGCGTTTTAAGGAAAAATACAAAAGAGTAAAAGATGTTAGTATTAATGTTAGCTGGCTTAGAAAAAAAAACCAGATCGCTACCTTAACTTTCGGTCCTATGTCCACCGATTTTTAATATGGAACCACTGTGCGCCGTACGGACGAGTCGCGCTTTGGCACGTGTTTGCCTTTCAGTGCGAAAAGACCTTTATCAATGCATTAGAAACGCCACGACCGCAACAGAGGCCTGGAAAAAGCTAGCGGAGGTATTCGAAGACAAAGGATTGTATCGTCGAGTTCTTCTTTTGAGGCAGTTGCATCGGATACAGTTCACTGACTACCCCACTATGAGTACGTATATAGAAAATGTTACAACGTTGGTACAACAGCTGCAGGATATAGGACGTACAATTGATTATGCAGAGGTTGCTGAGATACTCCTCAGTGGTTTGCCATCCGAGTATGATTCTTTGGTGTCCAGTATATCTGCGGCAACATCGACTACTTCTAGTGAATTTGTAAAAGCGCGCTTGCTTCAGGAATACTCCAGGAAGTCTTCAGACAACACTTGTTAGTGTTACCATGTTTTATTCTCCGCTTCTCTTCCTCTTCCGGCCACCGATATGACCGGCTATGTGACATTGTGACAATAGTCTAACTTTTTATCTAATCCGTCTTTATCCATGTAATCAAGAATTATATTGGACATTATACTGTACATAATCGACCAATGGTGTTCATATTTTGTGTTTAACAAAACCACCACACTCCGCTCACATCCTCTAACATAAATTTCTGGTATCCGACATATCAGTAAATAAGAGTTGGCAACCCCACTCTTCCCCACTTCGTAACTTCTAATCTGCGGTAGAGAGTTCACTTCTAAGGGGTCGCAGATAGATTTCGCAGATGTCCTGATTTAGCCGGACATGCCCTCCTTTTTACAATCGTGTCCGGCCAATTTATATACAAGTCCGGTTTTTAGTAGAAAGTCGAACGCTCTGACAGGCACGCACGACTCGAAATTTCGCGGGCGCGGGCAAAGGAAATCGTGGCAAAAACAGTGTGTCAAGCTTTCAGGATTAAAATCTCCGGCTAAATATGGACCTGACACCGGCTTTTCTATTTTTGAGCCTGGCGACCCTAGTCGCAGAAGAGTGATCAGTGATGAATGGTGTAGACGGCCGGATGCGGTGGCTGCAAGATGATGCGGTGCGCGACCCCACTCAAGTCCTGCTGCCCCAGGCCGGACACCGCTACGGTCGCCGGCTGCAGCTGAGGGATTAAAGGTTTATTAGTTTAGATTAGATTAAAGTCTTTGTGCCAGTTTCTGAATTGAGAATTTCGCTAAGTAAATAGTTAACTGTAGTGCTGTCTCTTCGAATTTCTCAGAGTAGAGCGTGACAAAACGTTACTTAAGTATTTACTTAGTGAAATTCTCAACTCGCACACCATACATACTAACCGTGTAAACGGTTAAACGGTTTCGTGTGGCGCCGGATTAAGAATAGCGTCACTCCATTTCCTTCCGTGGATGTCGTAGAAGGCGACTAAGGAAATCAATTACCAGGAGACGGGCAGCAGCGTCTTCCTGAGATTCCAACCGCATACTGCGATCGTCAACCCGCCTGCCAAGCGTGGCGATTATGGCAAAACCCCTCATGGTTATGAAAACCACGAAGGAGGCCTATGTCCTGCAGTGGGCGTCAAATGGCTGATGATGATGATGATGAAACGATTTAAACTTAGACCGGCTAGCACCGCTTTCCTAAATGTGGCTTGAGTATTGACCATAAGCATTTAACAAAAATTCAACGGCCTTATTTATAAATTCCTCCGTGCTTCGCAAGGCACGTTAAGCTGTTGGTGCCGGCTGCCGTCGATAGATGGCAGTCGTTAAGCCAAGTCAGAGGCCTTAGGGCGGCTTGACAACTTCTGACAGTAGACGAGCCACTAGTCTACAAGCCTCCACCAATCCGGACTTGGCCCCCGTGGTGGAGTATGGCCTATACCTTCCTCAGGGAAGAGACCCGTGCCCCTCGGTGGGGACATAATGGGTTGATGATGA
Organism: Yponomeuta evonymella; assembly: GCA_963969515.1. Taxonomy (NCBI): domain Eukaryota; kingdom Metazoa; phylum Arthropoda; class Insecta; order Lepidoptera; family Yponomeutidae; genus Yponomeuta; species Yponomeuta evonymella. Next base: position 5,304,228 of record OZ018363.1, read on the forward strand.
TGATGATTTATAAATTCCTCTAAAGCACTCTTCAGAAGTAGTTTATTTATTCTGTGGTTAGGACTTTTCCTTGTAGAACCTCCGCCATAGACTATTTTAATCGGCGTTTATAGAGTATTTTAAGGAATCGGGTTTTTATAAATAAGACCGTAAATGACTACTTAAGTGACATTTAAATGCAAGTCGGCCTTACACCTTTGCAACCTACGAATTTGGCAGAAGTAGTCGTCCAAAACAGGACCGATTCGAGTTGTCATAAAAAAAAATACCAAGTACGAAATTCACACTCAAAAACAACCCCAGTCTCTTGATTACTCTATACCAATGAAATGAGCGCAAGATGAGCTACAGACAGAGTAATCATTCTGTGCGCTATGCGTGACGAAGTGAACGTTCATTGGGCTAGTAAGTGACAGCGTAACTGATGATTGATGACAAAAACGTCAAACCATTGATGTAATGGGGTCCCTTAACCCGATGAAATATCTATCTAAGTACCTTTGTCGCAAGATGGCGGTCTGACGATGGTAGGTGGGCAGATATTTTGCCGGGTAGTACTAAACTCGCTCCGATTGGTAACACAATTATCAAGCGCCGCCCGCCTTCCCACAATTGAAAGTGGGTAATTTTTTAGCGCTAGTTAGACATCTATGTTTTTAACTATCACTTTTTACAACATAAAAATGTGTAAGTATCTAGTATTTACGGAGGCATAGACATTATGCAAAGACGCATTAACAGCAGTACAACATTTGCTAAGAATACTGGTTACTTATTGTAGTTATCCCTACAACAATTAAGGCCGACTCGCACCACTTCTTAAATTTCACTTAAGTCGCCATTTAAATCAAGTTTTGTACGGAGAATTTTAGTTAAATGCTGTTTAAGCCACATTTAACAAACTGCAAGTCGGACTAATTTATAAGCTTCGTTAGAACTGTCGTTGCTTAGATCCACCGACCTCCATTCTTGTAGAACCTATATTAAAATGTATTTATTCAGCGCAGCCGGGAGTAACCCTAAGCACTGTCTGCAGCGAGGCGTGCGGCTAGTATGCTACAACGGTTATGTGTGTAAATATGTTATTTTGAGCGCTCTTGGTAGTCTTCGCTGTATTCCCCGATTTTATGACAGTTTGAATCAAGACAGTGATTGTATTGTGAGTAATTGATTATAATTATTAAGCCTGGGGGAGGCAGGAAGGCGAAGGACGTAGAGTTCCCAGCCTCGCACCGCCTTTTCTGTGTGGGCTATGTCCCATCGCTTCAGTACATTTTGTATGAAAGTGAAAAAGGGCGCCGCGTCTTTTCCGCGCCCGCGCCCGTCCTTCCTATGTGCTCCACGACTCAGTACACTTTCTGTGTCTCTGACCTATCTCGCCGGAGATGATTTCGACGATATTGTAAAGTAGGTACCCACCTGTAAAATATTGGGCATCATGGCTTGACAGGAGGATGTAGCCACATGCAGCTGCTGTTGCTGGACCTGTTGGACCCCAACGGCCTGGAACAAAACCGGTAGGTTAGTGTCATTTAAACGATCAACGAAATTTTTTCGAAATAAAATCTTGAAAAACAATTTGGCTATTTTCCAAGTTCCCAAATTAGGGAATTTTGTTTCTTGCCCACCCTAAGTGTGGTGTACCTATATGGAAGTGTGGAAAGTAGGGTGCTTTCAGCTTCTTACCAAATTAATAAAGCATCGAAGGTCAATGGCCAAATAGATTATATTTACGGTTCACAAAAGCCAAAAGAAATTAAATAAACACCAAACCAAAATATCGAATTAAATTATTGATCTAACAAGTCATGTCACAGAGTAGGTATCCGAGAGATAGTAATTAAACAGCTCTAAGTATTCTGTGGCGTCTAGATATATACTAATAATAATGTTTGAGCATAGCGTGTCTGTTTGTACCTACATTCTAATATTTTATTATATTTACACAAATACGCACGCCACACCTACTCGTATTGTAGGAAAACGGATCCAATTTATCGATTCAATGATCCCTTAGTGATATATTAAGTTTTAAAGCGCAAATTGTAGAAACTTGAAAATTTTCAGGGTAGCATTGCTTAGTAGGCTTTACAAGTTAACGTGAAAAGTCGACCAACTTGTTAAAGAAAAACTTCATACAAATTACTTTGATGAAGTAAATGTTGTAGTTTTATTTATTACTAGCTTTTGGCCGCTTCGTCCGCATGGAATGAGTAATTTCCGGGATGAAAAGTATCCTATGTCCTTCCCCGGGACTCAAACTATCTGCATACCAAATTTAATCTAAATCCGTTCAGCCGTTATTGCGTGATTGAGATCCAAACATCTTCACAAACTGTCACATTTACAATATCAGTAGGATTTTTTATTTTACTTGTTCTCTTACTCTTAAAAAGTTTATCGTAAACAGGTAGGTACTTACGTGCAATTGTATTTGTTGATGTTGCGGATGTATCTGTATTGTCTGCAGCTGCAGTTGCTGCGGCTGCTGGAAAAAAATTGCTTATAAAAAAACAACTTATACACAAATGGCTATGCTTATACACAAATGGCTAAACTGGCTACCCATAGCACAGGGAATCCTAGTTTGGAAGCCAGTAACCACTTTTTTAACCTTTTTCTAAATAAAGTTTTTTTCATTTTCATTTCATTTTCACAAATAATATTCATAAATTATCTTGCTTTTACTTCAATTTTTAACACGTGACGTTGCCGAACCTAAAAAGTACCCGAAACCGGTGTGCGTGCATGCAACGACTAATGAATGTTGAGGAAGCGAAAGTGATCTGTCAGGACCGTAGCAAGTGGCAGTCCCTTGGCTCTGCCTACCCCTCTGGGATACAGGCGTGAGTTTATGTTATGTTGGCGAACTTCTACTGTACAATCAGTGCAGTGAGCCCATAGAGCAGAATTGAATGGAACAACCTAGGTATATTTCGTACTATCTCTTCTTTTCTTTCACATGGCCAGGTTCTGAATTGAGCCTTTGCTAAGTAAACGGTTAACTGTAGATCTCTCAGAAAAGGGCGTGACAGAACGTTACTTAAGTATTTACTTAGTGAAATTCTCAATTCAGAAACCGACCCACAGTCGTGTAGTTCAAAATAATGTGACTTTAAGCCCTAATCTATCAAAAAGTAAATAAAACTTTTTTTTAAAAAATCTAGGTACTTCAAATATATACTAGGTATAAGTAACTGAAACTAAATAAATTCAGAAGAAATAATCAATGACATGAAGCGGTGGTAGCCTAGTGGGTAGAACATTGGACTCGGAAGCGGGAGACCCAGGTGCGATTCCCAGTGCGGGCATGTACCTATGACTTTTCTTTCTAAGTTATGTACATTTGTGAAGTTATAGTAGCAATACCATTCGCTAACGGTGAAGGAAAACGTCGTGAGGAAACCTGGGTGTCTAAGCTATTCACATACCTCAGCGCTTGAAATCGCCAATCCGCGGTGGGCACGCGTTGTGATTAAGCCCATACTCTCTCTGAGAGAAGGCCTGTGCCCTACAGTGGGACGTATATAGGCTGCTTATGCTAATCAATGACATCGGACTACGCGATAAACAGTTCTCGCTGGACATAGGTACATAAGATGTAGTTGTACAACAAGGGCTTCAAGCGATCCATTTTTATTAGAGGCAATTTATTGGTCCGAGCCAGTCCGAGCGCATAGAGAACAAATATATGTAGTTGAGGATAAAAATGGACATTGGCCTGAGTTGTACACTCTGTTTTCACTTCGATTGCGAGGAAAATTTCGGACAACAAAATCGTCGTGCAGTGAAGGAACATAAAAAATAACCAATTCCCGCCAATTTATTTTATTTTAACCATAATTTTTACCATGTGAATTTAGACTTAGATACTGGTTTTCTGCCAAGTCATAAACACATTACGGCGCATTTTTAAACAATAATGAACTCCTATTTTATCTGATTTCATTATAATACAGTCAGTAGGTATTTTTGCTCTACAAAAGGTGGCGTAGAATTATTACTTTTTTTTTGTTTTTTTTTTTTATTTAATTAAAGAAAACGTACGGAATTCAAATAATTATAGCAAGAATAACATAAAACAACAAGTTTCAGTATTCTACGAAATTTTACTGCTCATTTAAATTGTGCAATATATTTAACTGTATTTGGCTGTTGAGCCTCATTATCTTAGTCTTAGAAGAAAAAAATATTTTTCACTTCTCATGCTCTAAAAGTTCGTCTTTATGTCGTGCGTAGGCGACATAAAGTCGCTTTTTATGCTCTAGAGCATAAAGTAAAATCTTCGTCGAAGACCAAGGCAATCGGTGCAACAGCCACACGAACATCTTTAACTTCATACAACAACCTCTTTATTTTATTTCGTTTCGTTCGTATTCTAAGACCAAGGCAAAGATACCAACAGCCAAAGTACACAATAAAACTTCATGAAATAAACTTATAATTTGTAATCAGTATAGTATTTAAGCCATAACAACAACTTATCATAGTTATAAAAAGAAAATGTTTTTATAACTGAGCAGTATGTAACGACCTTAAGTCAGGTGTCACGTCCCTACAGAAAAAAAAAAGAAAAAAAAGTTAATTGGCGGGAACCATAATTATTTTTTCATTGTAATATTTGTGTTACAACTTAAAATTGTTTTTTGATTAACGATAAATAATGTCGTCAATCGAAGTGAAAAGTAGAGTGTACAACTCGTCCATAAAACCCATTTTACACTCGACTTTATATCTATCCTCGCTCGCAAGCTCGCTCGGATGGATAAACGTCTCGAGTAAAATGGTGCGTTTTATGCACTTGTTGTACAATCTACTATTTCAACACACCTGCTCGTAAAGTAGGTCTTATTACAGCGTATTTACACTGATAATGCAGAATATTACCCATGCCGTGCCTTTTACATTACATTATGGCACTAGTGCCTTTTCATTACATATCTTTTTAAATATTAGCAAGAAGTATTAATGTTTCGAAAACAGCTAAGTAGTTATTTGCGTAAATATAAAATTAAATTCAAAATGTGATAAATAATTAAAGAATTTCATGAAACTGCTTGTTAGCTTGTTGGTATTTATATTTTGACGGTGTATTTTTACCTATAAATACCCAATTTCAAAATTTATAAATATGTGGCTGATTAGCTACTTTGCCGGTGCCCTTATCTCAGACTTGCGCGCGCATGCAGCGCTGAGCGCGCGAAAAAATAAAATTACGGCCGCCATCTTTTAAATGGGTTTCTGTTTGTTAAGTTTATTCACAGTATTGCATTTCGTTAGTGTTGTTTTTTTATTTACTTTTCCTCGCAAGTGTGTTGAAAAACATCGTATGAAACACGTGAGCATTGGTCATTACACTTCTCGTCTCCATTAAGCATTCGCCTTCGGCTCAGGCTTAAAAACCGACTCGAGTGTAATGACCAACATACCACACTTGTATCATAATGTACTATTATGCACTGGAGCTTAAAAAGCGATATGTATGTCGTCTACGCATGACTTAAAGTCGAACTTTACGAGCATGAGAAGTGAAAAGAATATTCTTTATTGTACATGACATAACGTTGCATATGACGTAAGCAAAACTACATCATCATTAGCCATTTGACGCCCACTGCAGGACACAGGCCTCCCTCGTGGTTTTCATAACCATGAGGGGTTTTGCCACAATCGCTACGCTTGGCAGGCGGGTTGGCGATCGCAGTATGCGGTTAGAATTTCAGGAAGACACCGTTGCCCGTCTCCTGGTAATTGATTTCCTTAGTCGCCTTCCACGACATCTACGGAAGGAAATGGAGTGACGCTATTCTTAATCCGGCGCCACTCGGAATATAAAATAAAACTACATAATAAAATAAAAAAATATATCGACCGGCTTAAAAAACGTTGAGAACCACCTTTTTTTGTAACTCTGTTAAAAACGTTACAACTAGGCACTCACGTTATTGACTTGCTGTTGTGTCTGCTGCAACTGCAGTGACTGCACCGATGATATGACTGGGTAGGCTTGCTGAGCGCCCTGGAAGTGGAAACACAAGGTGAGCAATGGGGACCTTGCGTCTAACTCAGATTGGAGTGACATAGGTTTTATACCACAAACGACATAAAAACTTTACTAAAAATTGAACATTATAAACCGTTATCTACTTAACATATTTTTTTTGCTACGATCCTGACAGATCACTTTCGCTTCGTTCGCTAGTCGCTGCATGCACGGACGCCGGTTTCGGGTACTTTTTATCTTGCCCTTTGTTAATACATCCCCTATTTGGTCGAAGAATGTCCGTCTGGGTCGTCCCTTACCGGCCAGTGGCAGTCCCTGTTCTCTGCCTACCCCTCTGGGATACAGGCGTGAGTTTATGTTATGTTATATATTTTTTGGGTTTTTGGGATCTCGAAAAATCAAGTTACTCTAGTAATAAAAAAACTTATTAAGTACATATTTTGTTTTTTCATTGAATTCTAAACGTTTTCTTTTAGGTGTATTGATGATTTCACGCATAATAACATTATTTTACGAGATAACTCATATATTAATAAACGCTTCATACATTATAAGGCGATACGTGCACCTCATCGTAATGTCGAGAACCCAGCCTTAAGGCCGCTGTTACGTCTGGAATCAGACTCGCTCGCACATTCCAACTAGGTACGTACGAATTTTTTTTGTTATGTAGCTTTTAATATAAGTCCTACTGCAGGGCACAGGCCTTCCTCCGGAGAGAGACTATGGGTTCAATCACCACACGCGCCCACCGCGGATTGGCAATGTCAAGCGCTGAGGTATGTAAACATCTCAGACACAGGTTTCCTCACGATGTTTTCCTTGACTGTTTAAGCAAGTGGTGTTGCTACTACAACTTCTCAAATGTAGGTACGTAACTTAGAACTATCTAAGATAATAGACTATAGTTCAAAAAACAAAGCTTCCCATAAAAACCTTCCGACAAACAGTTCTGATTGGCTCAAAATTCTGACCGAGCCGAACAAAGTCATTGGTACATGCCGGGATTCGAACCCACAGCCTTCCGAATGTGAGGCAGCATTCTCCCGCTTCGCTACCATGAATATGCTTCTGCGTAGAATAAAAAAAAAACGCGCATCACACTTAACGCGGCTGAGCTAAATGTGGTCTGAGCAGCCTTAAGCGCGAAAAGATTCCTTTGCAGTTGGATAAAAAAATACCTGTGGAATTTGTTGTGTGTGGATCAGTTGCTGTACGCCACCAACTTGCAACACGGCTTGCTGCAAATGTTGTTGCTGTTGTTGGACTTGGACTTGTTGTTGTTGAACTTGTTGTTGTTGAACTTGCTGTTGTTGCACTTGTTGTTGCTGTTGCTGCTGCTGTTGCTGTTGCTGCTGTTGTGCCTGCTGTTGTTGTTGAGCTTGTTCTTCTAGTTGTTGGTGCTAAAATATACAATTCAATGTCAAAATACCTTATGCAATCAAATCAACTGTCAAGAGTGCTGATAAAGAGCTGTAATTTAGTCTATCCTGTCTTATTATCTTCAATATGTATGTACGTATTATTGTTGTTATTCATTTTTTTTTATTTATGTACTATTATTTATGTAAGTTTATAATAATTTCTATTAACCCCGTGAAGAAAGAAAGAATAATCATTTATTGCCATGCAAGGCTTACAGTGATTATATTATAGCTAGTAGACAGGACTTGACTATAACGAAATTAACCTGATGTGGTTTGCACAATGCACAGTAGGAATGCATGACAACGCAAAATATCTTTCTTTTTTCTAAATACCTACATACAATAAACAAGTCTAACCCACCTGCACATGTATGAGCATGTGTTTCCGGAGTGTGTGCATGTACATGTATGACTTCATGCAGAGGCCGCACTTGTACCGCTTCTGCGGCTCGGCCGCGCTCGCCGGCGCCTGCGCATCCACCAGAGTTATCTGAGAGGGGACAATAGATATCGTATCATTATTATCTTGCTGAAAGTTTGAAACACACTTCCTAGTTTTCGTTATCGCAAACTCCATGCGATCATCGCAGGAAATTTATAAGCTTGCTGCTTAGGTATAAACTTGCTGCAGTTTGAATCAATCCTCGTAGTTTCCGCACATCAAACTTCAGGTTGTCTGGCAATCGATCACTCTTGTGCATAGATCAGACGCCTGCTATTTACAAACTTGCTGCAAGTTTTAATCGTACTACCTGGTTTCCGCTCGTCAAACTTTATGCTATCTGAGAATACTTAGATCAAGCAGCAAGCTTATAAGTTTGCTGCACTTTGAATCAAACTTTCCCGTTTCTGCTCGTCAAACTTCATGTAATCTGGAAATCGATCAGTCCTGAAGCAAGATTATAAGCTTGCTACTTATAAACACGCTGCAAGTTTGAATCAAGCCTACCAGTTGCCCTTCACCAAACTTCGTGCTACTTAGGAATCGATTAGTCATGCAGCAAGTTTATAAGATTGCTGCTTATAAATTTGCTGTGGTTTTGAATCAAACTTCCTAGTTACTGCTTGCCATACTATCTGGGAATCGATCTGTGGTGGAACAAGTTTATAGCAGCAAGGCTCTAATTTCCGCTGGTCAAACTACATGCTATCTGGGTTCATATGGGGACAAAAAAAACCCCCAGGTCTTGGATGTTTACATGTTTGTGATGTCGTTGTTTCTAGTTCCCACGACACAGGGTATCCTAGTGTGGGGCCAGAAGCAATGTATGTGCCTGTATGTAAATGTTTATGTTTATATCCTATCCTAACCTAACTTATCTCGTTCGTGCAAGTAGGAATTTCAATATAATGTCAGATGACTATGACCTGGATTTGTTTAACACTAAACAGGCTGAGGCGAGGCGCGTGCTTAGTCAGTTGTTTTTGACACAGCTTGTTGAACTGGGCGGAGCGTGGAGCGTGATCAATTGCTGCTTTCTTGTTTCCCTTTCTTCATGTAATTATATTTGTATCTAAATGGTGGTTATCAACTGTGAACTGTTTGCGCTTTATCTAATTTACTTCTAATTATGAAGACTTCTAATTGGCTTAGTGTGTCCTAATTTTTCTATGTATTATAACCTTGCTTTTAGTCTTCCTAGAAACTAAAATAAAATAAAATAAATATTGCCGGCGGGAGGGGGAAGGGGGGGCTGCATTTTAGAGATTTAGTACCACACAGCAGTCATCAATATACTCATGAGTTTTAAGGCTAGGTTTTCCCACCGTACCTACCCCTAAAACAGGTGTTTTAAAATACATTTGACTCTCTTAAGGCTGGTTTACATTTGCTAAATTTCCGTGCTATTTAAGCATTGATTTTTAAGCATGCTAAATAAAAGAGTGCTAAAAAAAGACGCCGATTTACATTTGCTATTCTTTTTTCATCATAAAAGATAGAAAATGCGAAGAAAGCACTCGCATTGCAAGACGAAAATATGGAATCTCTAATAATTTTGCAAGCTGTTGAAATAATATCACAGTTATTGGCTGAACGCCTGAAAAACGGATACTTAAAAGATTAAAGTTTTTTCAATTTCTGCATGCGCATTGTCTCTTAGAATTTTGTTTTTGTAGCTTTCACTGTAGGAATCCCACAGGCACTCATGTTTTTCATATTCGTTTATTAGTTTAATTGTTAAATCGCGTGTCCATTTTACTTGCGACGCCATTTTTGTTGCTTTTTTTTTTAAAGCACAGATCATGGATAAAAAATCTGACCATCAGTCAGATTTTTTTGCCTGCTAAAAAGGAAAGCGTATTTACATTTGCTAAATGCATGCTTTTTTAGTATGGTCTAAAAAAGCGTGCTAAAAAAGTATAAAAAAATAGCAAATGTAAACCAGCCATTATTAATAGGTTAGGATTTAAATTCTGAAAAACAATCTAAGTATATATTACTTTTCAATGCCCTATCTAGGGCAGTCGCGGTTATTACTTTTAATGATGTTTTTAAAACCTTGTTGCATCAAAAAGCAACATTAGTCTCAATCAATTTGAGCTATAATGAGTTTTGGATGATAAAAAAATATAAGTACCAAAATGTTTTTCACTGAATGTGTAAGTGTCGTCGTTGGTCACAATTGTATTAATGGAGATGTGCATTTGTTTGATTTCAAAAATGCCTACTTTTTCCCCAACTATTCGCTCGCGTGGGCGCCGAATTGAGAATAGCGTCACTCCATTTCCTTCCGTGGATGTCGTAGAAGGCGACTAAGGAAATCAATTACCAGGAGACGGGCAGCAGCGTCTTCCTGAGATTCCAACCGCATACTGCGATCTTCAACCCGCCTGCCAAGCGTGGCGATTATGGCAAAACCCCTCATGGTTATGAAAACCACGAAGGAGGCCTATGTCCTGCGGTGGGCATGGCTGATGATGATGATGATTCGCTCGCGCAGCACAATACCTATATGCAATAGAAACCGTGCGCTCGGAGAATAAACTTTTGTACTCACCTCTGCAGGCTCTTCAATGACAGTCTGGTTTATAATGTTGCTGTTGTCCATCTGGCTGGTCTCATTCTTAACGTGACTGAGGCTCTGAGTCTCTAAGCTGTTCTCGGAGCTGGACTCGGTCTCGTTCTTCAGTTCATGGGTCTTCATATGCTTCTTGTACGATCGGGCTTCCACGTAGGCTGGAAGAAACAATGGAGAAGATGTCTCGATCAATCAATGGGCATTGTAACACTTTGGAATCGTCAAATGGCATAGAGTGGACAGTACGTGATAGAAGGGCCGGACAAGTTTAGTGATTGTATTGTGTGGAAGTTATTATTATTATTGAATATTTTTTGGGTGCGCTGGGAGCGGAGCGGTGGAACGCCGGCCTCACACACAGAACTCGGCGGGAGGTGGTGGGTTCGAATTCCGGCATGTACCACATGCGTTTGTTTTTAAGTTGTAGTACCAATACCACACGCAAAACTTAAAGGAAAAAAAACATCGTGCAGAAACCTGACTGTCAGAGGTGTTCACGCTTAATTGCCAACCCGCGGTGGGCATGCGTGGTAATACTCTCTCTGAGAGAACGCCTACGCCCTGCAGTGGGACCTATATGAGCTACATAATAATATATTTTTGGGATCTAAGGCGCGAAACACACAGACGGGACGTGGGGCGAGGGTGCGGTAAGATGTCTAGAGTCACAGACCAAAAGCGACCGCAGATCCAGGTCTGTGACTCTATGCATCTTACCGCGCCCTCGTCCCACGTCCCATCTGTGCGTCTCGCGCCTAAAAATGGACTCCGCTCAGCTTTCCACAAAGACAGTTCTCACATTTCCCGCAAACGTTGCACTGATGCTTCCTGTCGCCGGTGTGGTGCCGCCGGTGCACTGCCAGGTACGAGGCGGAGCTGAAGCGCTGCTCGCAGAACTCGCACGCGAACAGCTTCTCGCCCGTATGCTTGGTGGAGTGCACACGCAACTCCGTACGCGACGAGCACCCCTTCAGGCAGACGGGGCACGCGAATCTGGGGGACAAGACCATATGAGGCGCGAGACACACAGATGGGACGTCTGTCTGTCTCCCGTCCGTCTGTCTTCCGTCAGCGTGTCTCGCCCCATAGCTTTACCCGACTGCGGCGGAGCCCAACATAGGTAGGTAGCATCCTTGTAGGTACTGCGATGGAGCGACTCACGCGTCTTCCGGCGCTAAAATGTCAGAATTTGACAATTAATGTACTTCTAAAAGGTCTTGATACGAGTGATAAGATGTGGAACTTCAATAATGTGTTTTTATTTCAACGATAAAAAGAAGGCTTCGATCGAAAACAGAATAAAAGAAGCGTAAAATAGATAATTTGCAGATTTGTCAGAGATGATCTTTAAGATGTACCTAGTTAAAAGGTGAAGTAGCAATGAAAATCCGAAAGAAATCTAGAATGGGTGACGTAATTTTAAATTTTGAGTTTAAAATGATAGACAGAATGAAATGAATGAATGAATGTTGAGGAAGCGAAAGTGATCTGTCAGGATCGTGGCAAGCGGCAGTCCCTGGTCACTGCCTACCCCTCTGGGATACAGGCGTGAGTTTATGTATGTATGTATGTGTACAGAATGAAAGAAAATAAGATAAATGGTGTGGGAAGGTTTGCACTGTTACATATTTACTGGAAGTTCGCGACTTTTGACGTTAAAACGCGCGACTCGCGTCTTCGTGCTACCCATGCAGAAGGCAGATTATGGATTAGGCACGTAGCAAGTAGCAAATGCTACAGGCCCCGCGCATTTGTGGGCTTATAAATTAGGCTTTATAATATAACCGACGACGAGAGATCCGTCTCTACTACTCGAACGACTGCGGTCACTGTGCCGCGGACAGGAGACCTATTTTTGAATCACTCGTATGAAATTGTATCGTCGAATGCGACTTAAGTCACACTCGTCTTCTAAGTCGCATGATGTCGTTTTTCCGTATTTTTGAATCGTTCGTCTGAAGTGTTGCCAGTATAATTTGAAGTATTGTATTTTATCCATTCCACGCAGAAATTACAAAACCGGAAACTACCGTAACAGAAACGGAACGTAAAACACTGTTTTATTTGCTGTTTAAATAAAAAATCTTTGTCTTTTGTTACAAACAAAACACTACATACTGTCAACCTTTTTTGATTGTTGACACTCAGAATGACAAACAGTACCAACACACATTTATCGTTTTTTGACAATTAATCTACCGATCGCCATGCGAGACGAGTGGTAAGGACCATTCGTTGCAGTCGAGTGATTCAAAAATACGGAATTTCAGATGTCGAACGAAAATCAGTAGAAATCGAGCGCTCGACGCGATACGAGTGATTCAAAAATAGAGCTCAGGTGTGCGAGACCATTAACAAAAGCGACGACTGCGGCGCGTGCGGTGCCGCCAGGTCTGCGTTCACCTTTATTGCACACCGTACATTACAAAAGTACAGTAGTTTGGCACTGTAAGGACTTACTTCTTATTCCCGGTATGCGTGAGCATGTGGTTGTTCCGCGCAGAAGATGTGGTGAAGGTGGCGGAGCACAGCTTGCACGAGTAGGGCTTCTCGCCGGTGTGCGTGCGCCGGTGGTAGATCAGCGCCGACTGCTGCGCGAATTTGCGCTCGCAGTACGGACACTCGAACGGTTTCTCGCCTGGGGAGGATGGTTGAGCTTAGAGAAATGTGTACTGTAACGCCCTAGCTAAATTAAACATTATTATTGGCAAATAGTCTTTTTCATTTTAACTTTTTATCTGATTCCTAGCTGGCTAACTAACCCCGGCTATGCCGGCCGTATCGTTACATTTTTCGATTACCTACCTAGCTCTTAGGGACTATTCATAACAAGCGCCCGGGGCGCGCGTTCGGAGCGCTGCGTTTCAGGCGTCCTAGAGTTTTTAAGTTGCCCGTCTAGCGCTTGATGTGATTCGTTGCATACAAACTCATACAATTTTTTTGGGGGTGCTTGTTGTGACTAGTCCCTTAGAAACAGGCAAAATTGACCAGGTGGATCCTAAATTAGAACAAGTAGGTCTTAAAATAGATTAGGACAGGAATATCATAGATTAGAATTGATCCTGGGTTTTGACTTTTTATTCCTAAATAGTTCTATTCCAGGTCGAAGGAATAGCCAACCAACTTAGATTAAAACAAAATTTAATCTAAGCCAACCAACAACCTAATAACCTAACCTAACCTATTTGTAATATCTTTCACCTGGTTGTGCAATAAAGTGTTCTCTATCTATCTATCTATCTATCTAATGTGCGCGTTGAGCTTGGAGACCTCGTAGAAGCCCTGCTTCCAGACGTTGCGCACGTCGTTGCGGATGTCGCGGTGCTTCTTTATGAGCTCGCAAAGCATCGGAACGACTGGCTTTATCGCTCTATATGTTGGTTTAATTAAAGGGGCCAATAAAATGTTCAAATGGATCTTAGGCACAGGTAGATCCTAAATTTCAGAAGGGGGATCCTAAATTAGACAAATACGTCACAGATTGGACCAGGAATATCCTACGTTAGAAACGGATCCTGGCTTACACTGTTCTTCAAGAAGCTCACTAAACATTACCTACTGTCCCGTGGTTCTTTACTCAATAAAAGAATATCTATAATTTCAGATTTAGGTTAGTTGTGAACAAATACCTATGTAAATAATATAAGTAGATTTTAAATGTAAATATTAAAAGTGTATATAAAGCATCTGTAACTGCTAATGTTAACCCGAATTCAAGCAATAAAGTTTCAATTAATTTCATTTCTTACCAACCTTTTAAGCCTACCAACCTGTGTGGACCCGAATGTGCGCGTTGAGCTTGGAGACCTCGTAGAAGCCCTTCTTGCAGACGTTGCACACGTGGTTGCGGATGCCGCGGTGCTTCTTCATATGCTGGCAGAGCGTCGAGTGGCGCCGGAATGACTTGCCGCACTCGTTACACTTGAGAGGCTTCTCGCCCGTGTGGAGGCGGAAGTGAACCTGGGGAAGGATTTGCCCGTTTCATTGTCAACACGGAGTGAGTGCTGCAGTGCTGGGAAATAATAATGTTGTCCACACAACATTTTGAGTGTTGCAGACATGTTGCAGAACGCTCCGGTGAAACTTAATAATAGGGGTTAAAGTATGAAATTGCCGTTTTATTGCAATAGGTTCTTTGAATTGACATAGAATCTTCATGGTTTGAGGTTTTCGAATTAAACTTTTTTCAAATGGTTTCTATGATGTTCTTTTTTTAAAAACTGTGAAACATTTGAATATCGACTTTCAATTGTTTTTGTTATTCAATTTAGACAAGAAAGATGGATACTGCGAAAATTCGAGTGATTTTTGAATACGAGTTCCGACGCGGAACTAACGCGGCGGAAACAGCCCGCAATATCAATGCTGCGTTTGGAGAGGGGTCTACTAATGAACGCACCGTGCGATTTTGGTTTAAACGCTTTCGTGATGGAAATTTCGACTTAAAGAACGAGCCACGAGGAAGACCGCCCACACAGGTGAATAACGATGAATTAAGAGAGATAGTGGAAGCCGACCCTAGTCAAACTACCCAGGAATTAGCGGCATGGTTTAACGTTACCTTACCCACAATATTGACTCACTTGCGTCAAATCAATAAAATAACAAAATACGAAAAATGGGTGCCTCCTCATAATCACTCGAATTTTCGCAGTATCCATCTTTCTTGTCTAAATTGAATAACAAAAACAATTGAAAGTCGATATTCACATTTTTTAAAGAAAGAACATCATAGAAACCATTTCAAAAAAGTTTCATTCGAAAACCTCAGACCATGAAGATTCTATGTCAATTCAAAGAACCTATTGCAATAAAACGGCAATTTCATACTTTAACCCCTAATACTCATCTACTCGTCCAGTGATCGATTCGTAGTACAACCGTTATTCTTCAGGGAAAGTCCCGCAACAAAGAGCTACGCTGTGCCATGGAGGAAATTCAATTCAAATATTTTTATTCATTATAAAAACAGAATGTTTACTGAACGTCAAAGTTGTTAGTAAAAAACAGGAGGAAGCGGATAGTACAAGCTTTTTGGACTAGTAAAGCAATTTGTAGGGCTTTTACGATATGTACCTATGTGGCACAATCCAATATTAACCAATATTCGAACTAAAGTTCGAGCGCAGTCTCTTTGATTATATTTTATTAATTTATCAGTGTGCACAGTGGCACGGACCACGACCCCCGTAATGGCGGGAAATCATCATCAGCCATTCGACCCCCACTGCAGGACATAGGCCTCCCTCGTGGTTTTTATAACCATGAGGGGTTTTGCCACAATCGCCACGCTTGGCAGGCGGGTTGGCGATCGCAGGAAATCAGAATCGCAGTCGCAGAATGGCGGGATTGCGGGAAATCGTGCTACTGATTCATAGAGTACAGGCACAGCTGTTAGCTGTCTGAGCCATCACAGATTAGCACTGGTCAGGCGTTTACACACAAAGGATTGCTAGGTAGTAATCGTTCCCCGTTATGTAGGTGCAGCCATTGATTTAAAGGATACTTTAACCTCAGAGACTTTAACTCAACTGGTGATTATTTTCTCTGTGGGTACAGCTGCTTTTTTATTCTGTGATTTATCCTTCTCGTTGTAAAAACTATACCAATATCAAAAAGTCAAGCAAAAAGTCTATGAAGGCTATGAATGAAACAGAGGCACAGACGTATGCACCATGGAGCTCAGCAAACATAATTGTCAAGTCAGATGTCATTTGACAATTTATACGTTTTTAATCTGTGTTATCGTGAAAAATACCCTAATAATAATAGTATATTTTGCCCAAACAAACAATGGGTTTCGATTACTACGGCATCCTCGGCGTGAAGCGCAACTGCTCCCAGCGCGAGATAAAGAAGGCCTACCGCAGACTCGCGCTCAAATACAACCCCGAGAGACACGACAATGATGAGAACATAAAACGCATATTCGCGTTGATCGGGGAGGCCTACGAGGTCCTGGTAGACCACAAACGGAGAGCGGTCTTCGACCAGTACGGGGAAGAAGGCCTCAAAAGAGGCGTCCCGGGCCCCGATGATTATATCCAACCTTACACCTACCATGGAGACTCACTGAGAACCTACCAGGAGTTCTTTGGCACAAGCAACCCTTACGCCGACCTCCTAGATTACTATGAGAATCCACCACCGATGTTCGAGTCCCCTTTAGGAAAAGGTTACAAAGAGAAGGACGCAACCATAGTGCGCCCGCTCTCCCTTTCACTCGAAGAGGTGTTCAAAGGAGGCATGAAGAAGATGAAGATACAGCGTCTAGTCTTCACCGACGAGACGTGCACTGATCTGACGCTGCGCGAAAAAGTCCTGTCCATTCCGATTAGACCAGGCATTTACCCGAACACAGAAGTGAAGTTCAAAGAAGAAGGCGACCAGGGACCGACTAGGATCCCAGCTGATGTGATATTCGTGACCGAAGACCGTCCACATCCGACCTACGTCCGGAGCGGACTCAGCGACCTCGTGACCGTACGAGAAGTGACCTTACAAGAAGCCCTCTGCGGCATAACCATCAAACTAAAAACCCTCGACGACAGGACCATACGGGTTCAGATTACCGACGTCATCAACCCGACATACGAAATGGTGGTAGAAAACGAGGGTCTGCCTGTGCCAGCCTGCCCGACGAAGGCCAAAGGCAACCTGATAATACGCTTCACGATGACGTATCCGAAGTATTTGACGAAAAAGGCGAAGAAAGCATTCGAGGCGGCGTTCAAAATAATGGATGAGGAGAACGAAAGATTTGCGAAGTTGAAATGTGGCACCATGTCCATAAGTACGTCCATGTTCGCTAAGGGCGACGATTAATCTCAAAATTTTTATTTTCATTTACTTGACTGGAAAAAAATAAAGGAACTTGGTCTGTTAATTAACTATTCTTCCCTTAAAGTCTTTCTCGTGGAGCAAAATAGTTTGTTATGGGGTCAAAACAAAGATACGTGCTTTTCAGCAAAAACGTATGATTATGTAGGTACTTTTCACAATAATTAGACTCGTACCTACTGAAATCATCTGGATCGATTACTTTGCCCATCAGTGGGGCTATCAATCAACATCAACAACATCATCAGCCATTTGACGCCCACTCCTCCTTGTCTCAGTAATTTGGATATTTTCCAGGGGCCGTGAAAAGCGACATTCAGTATGCAGTAACCCAACGTCCTAAGACGGGTTTTTAGATTATTCGGGGGTGGGCAAAGCAACAATACCCACTATCCTCCAACGGTAGGTACTCTGTGGAAACTATACAGACACGAATGTACGGCCTACCTTCAGGTCCGTAGGGTTGTAGAAGCGTTGAGAGCACATGGAGCAGACATGCGGGCGCTCGCCGCGATGCCTTGCCATGTGCGAGCGTAGCGCGTAGCCGCTGTAGAAACGCTTCTCGCATACGTTGCACTGGTGCGTCTTTTGCTCGAAGTGGGTTTGCCTGTGGACAAAAGGGGAACTCTATATTTATTCGTAGAAATTATATATTGTGTCTCTTTGAACGTCAAACAGGTAAGACCACCGCGTCCACTCAACCTCGGACGATGTAAGGTTTCTGGATCTATTTGATGAGAAAGAACGTCAAATAGGTAAGGCCACGGCGTTCAGTCAATCTCAGATTCGTAACAAAATGTTTGGCTCTATTTGATTTTTTTTTTATTTTTTTTTATTTTATTTTATTTTAATACAAAACCCACAGCACAAGTTAACTTCTAAAGTATAGTTATGTTAAATATATCCAACCATAGGCCAATTAAGGGCTTACATTATGTTGACTTAACTAGTAGACAGGAACACAATATTGGACAGGAAGTAAAGTTATATTTAAGTTTAAGTTATAAAAACAAATTTTACAGTGGAAAAGAAGAAAAACAGGCAATGGCCTTACGTATTTTAAGACTTATTTGTATATAACTATGGACAGAGTGCTACTAAATTACATGATTGCATAGTGTGTGCGTGCGTGTGAGGGTGTGTTTGTGTGTGTACCGTGTGAGTGTTTGTTTGTGTGAACCAGAACTCATTTTTCTTCCCCAAAGGAACGTAGAAGTGAACACTTAATGAGAATGATGGAAAGTTCGACACGGCTCTAATATCTGCACCTATATTAAAGAAGAAAAATAAAAATGGTGTTTATTGCCAGACATAAAACAACACAAGAAGATTAAAACTAATGTGTATATCTAGGTGTACGTGGTGTTCCATTAATTGCTTCGCTAACGTTAGGATTCCGCCTTGCTAGAACGCGGTCCCGCGTTACCTTTGCCACGCCACGCTCGCGCTCGCCCCAACGGAACAGCACGGTTAGTACCTTAGAATAGAAAAAACCGGCCAAGTGCGAGTCGGACTCGCGCACGTTGGGTTCCGTAATATTATCTATACAACATTAGACACAAAGATCGAGAAAAACCGGCCAAGTGAGAGTCGGACTCGCGCACGGAGGGTTCCGTACCATTATCTATACAACATTATTGTATGGAATCAGGCGTTACTTTGCGGAAATCCATAATAGCATTAATAAGTGAAAATTACTTTGCTAAATACCGCAAACACACCACCATCGACATCAATACTTGTGTGAAAAAATGTGGTGGTGTGTTTGTGTCTTGCTTCTGCTTGAAAAAGTGGGAGGGAGGGCGGTGCATTAACTAACAGCATGGTGCTTGTGGGATTTTGGCGGAATTTAGCAAAGTAATTTTCACATTTTAATGCTTTACAACATTAGACACAAAGATCGAGAAATCACGTTTGTTGTATGGGAGCCCCCCTTAAATACTTATTTTATTTTAATTTCATTATTAATTTTTGAAGCTAATATAGAACTAAATATTCTGTGAATATTTCAAGCGTCTACCTGTTCCGTTATTAATATCGAGCAAAAACGGCGAAAAAAAATTACGTTTGTTGTATGGGAGCCCCCCTTAAATATTTATTTTATTCTGTTTTTAGTACTTGTTGTTATAGCAGCAATAGAAATACATCATCTGAAAATTGTGAAAATTTCAACGGCCTAGCTATCACGGTTCATGAGATACAGCCTGGTGACGGTCAGACAGACGGACAGTGAAGTCTTAGTAATAGGGTCCCGTTAGGCACCCTTCGGATACGGAACCCTAAAAATCTCACGTAACGGAGAGTGACTTTACCTGTGCCGGTAGAGCAGGGTCTTGGTAGGGAAGTTGCGCTGGCAGACCGAGCAGGTGGGCTGCTTCGCCGGGCGCTGCTCGTGCGTACGCATGTGCATTTTGAGCATCCCCGGGCCCTGACAATACAATTGAAGACATCATCATCATCATCATTCAGCCACAAGAAGTCCACTGATTTCCAAAAAGACCGGTTGGAAGCGGCTTGCATCCAGCGTCTTCCTGCCACTTGGAACAATTGAGGACATGGTTAGAAATAATATGCGCGATGAACTCAGTAAGAATAATTACCGCATATGTAGAAAAATACCGGCCAAGTGCGAGTGGGACGCGCGCACGAAGGGTCCCGTACCATTATCTATACAACATTTGAATATTTCAAGCGTCTACCTGTTGCCGTTATTTATATCGAGCAAAAAGCGGCAAAAAATCACGTTTGTTGTATGGGAGCCCCCCTTAAATACTTATCTGTTTTTTGTATGACATGTGTTGTTATAGCGGCAACAGATATACATCATCTGTAAACATTTCAACTGTCTAACTATCACGGCTCATGAGATACAGCCTGGTGACAGACGGACGGACCAACAGCGGAGTCTTAGTAATAGGGTCCCTTAATTATCCTTTGGGAACTAAAAATACGTTTTGCAAGTATTCGATTCGGTGACTCGGGAGCGAGTTATGATAATAATTATAATAAGTAAGTTACAGAGTGAGCCTAAAAATAACAGGTGATTTAAAAGGATGTTCTTTGATGTTTTTTTATTAGATATATGCAGGTATGACACACACATTAGGCTGCGTTATATATATCCCAGAGGTTGTATGATCCTAAATAGCAGTTCCAGAGTATTTTGTGAAACTACACATCCATGCATTTGCAGGGGTATTAGAAAATAATGAGGTAAATAAAAAGAGAAAGAAAACGAAGCTGTGACAGCGCAGCCTACCTATCTCGGCCACTTTCGGGCGCGATGAAGGCGAGCATTATTGTGTTTGGGATGTGTGAAATTGGGATGTGTGAAAAAGTGGGAGTGCGAGCGAGACAGAGCGTTATTGTATAAAGGGGCTACTATGGCCGAGGTACGCCGTTAGCATTCCGGGTTGTTCCGATAAAATGTATAGAATGCCTGACATTAATATGCATGTTGCAAATTTGGATTTGGTGGGAGTCGAATTTTTGAAAGGGAAGCCGGTGGGAATCGACTTATATGGACCCTTCGCCACTGATAGGTACAGACCTACTACGTTTCTGAAACAAAATGACGTAGACAACATCAAACAGTTCACCTTGAACGTCCTCTCGCAAATATGGCACATCGGTTGCTTCTTGCAGTTAGCCTTGATCCAGTTGCTATGCGAGCGCATGTGCTGCTTTAGCCAGCGCGCGTGCTTGAACTCCTTATAGCAAAGGTTGCATACATGGCGGCCCGGCGCGACCGTCGCCGAGGCTTGGAACACTACCAGCTGGAGGTAGTTTTCTTCGTCCGAGTTTAGGGCATCGTCTTGCTTTTCAGGCTGGCTGGCTGGCGGTTGGACTGCGTCGATCTAAGGAGGTAAGGTGCTATGGTAGAATTTTCTGGCTGGAATGGCGTTGTAGGTCTAGTTGTGAAAAAGCAGGTTTGCCCGCCTTGTTCCTATACAATGTGTGTTGGCGACAGACCTTTTCATAGTTTAGTTTTCCTTTTTTTATAGATATTGTCTTTTTTTACTGTTGTCAGTTTTTTAATTTAGCTTGGTTTATTTCGGTCGAGTTATGGAGTTTTTGTTCTAACCATTATGTGTTGTTTAAAGTTCTATTATTGAATTTATTGAAAAGAAAGGTAACGGCACCTATTCGGTGCTTTATAGATGATTTGTAAATTCTAAACCGATTGCGGCGCAATTTCTTTTTGAACCAGATTTACCCAGTAGGTACTTGTGTTCTCAAAGTTTATCTTCTTATTTCGCGAAAAAACAATAATATGTATTCAACGCGTATTTTTTCTGCGTATTAGCAAACTTATAGTTCAAGCAAGAAACGTTCTTGACTAGAAAAAACGTTCTTTCAACACCGTGTGCATGTCCGTCGAACGATTCGGGAGCTTTAAAATTACAATAATCATGGTCTGAAAACGGTGCTACCAGAGATAGGTAAAAGGATGTCTTTCCTATCGATGAAGACGCAGAATTCTTTGAAGCGGTAAATACTTTTTTAAAAATGTTTTCGACTGCCATTAATTACATACATAAACTCACGCCTCCATCCCAGAGGGGTAGGCAGACACCAGGGACTGCCACTTGCCACGATCCTGACAGATCACTTTCGCTTCCTCAACATTCATTAATCGTTGCATGCACGCACGCCGGTTTCGGATACTTTTTACCATCAATTAATGCTTCAACAACTTAAATATCTAGAGCTATTGAGTCGTCACTAGATTTCGGTTACATCCTGAATGTATCTGTTGGCTCCTCACCTTATCTGCAGTCTGCGGGTATTCCACCTTGGCCTCTTCCACGATTGCCTGCTGCTCCGGAAAGAGGCCCTCAATAGGGATGGAGGTGCCTGGCGCGAGGGAAGGCAGGTCTATGTACATGAATGGTCCATCCTGGCAGCTCAGCTCCAGGTCGGCTTTGTTCTGGAAATGGGGGTAGAGCTTAAAATTTGCGAGGATCGCGATCAAGAATAGTTTTTATAAACATTTACATACAGGCACATACATTCCTTCTGGCCCCACACTAGGATACCCTGTGTCGTGGGAACCAGAAACAACGACATCAAAAACATGTAACCGTCCAAGACTTGGGGTTTTTTTTTGTCCCCTGCCGGGATTCGAACCCGGGACCTCCCGCATGGTATGCAGATGCATTACCGCTGCGCCACGAGGTCGTCGATATTACCTACTAGATAAATGTTATTTTAGTAACATATCCAAAACAGATATGTTACTAGGATGTCAGCACCTAGTCAGTCAATCAATAAGTCCATACTCGTAGGTTTTTTTAACAAATTTATAAAGGAATTAATTAATCATAGGCGATATAGGCCGACACTTCTTAAATGTCAATTAAGTCTCCATTTAAATCGACCTTTGTGTGAAGATTCTTAGTTAAATGCTGTTTAAGCCACATTTAAGGCTTTAATAAGGGCTAACTACTCTCTCTCTCTGAGAGAAGGCCTGTGCCCTACAGTGGGACGTATATAGGCTGCCTATAAGGGCTAACTAGCGCCGCCAATGAAAAAAAAAAAACTTCGTTTGTATCAATTTTTCCAAAAAAGTGAATTACAGAGTTTTCTGTATTAGTAATAGCTATTTTTAGAACCTACAGCTTAGAACCTAGGGCCAAGAACCTAGTCGACAATTTCATTTACGCCAAAAACGGCCGTTTTCCGCCAAAAACTAAATTGTAGCCTAGATTCTTGAACCTAACTTCTAAGCTGTAGGTTCTAAAACTTGCTGTTACCAACACAGACATTTTTGTCGTTCACTTTTTTGCAAAAACGGATTGTGAAAGATGTGATTTTTTGTGACGCTAGTGTGTAAGTCGGTCATTTTTTGCAAGCTCTAACTTAAAACCTGCTTGACTGCTGCTAGGACTGAACGACTCGATGAGTTCAGTAAGTAATAATAAGATATCGAGCGGTAAAGGGGCATACTTGGTATTGCGAAAGGGTCTAATACTATTTAGGTCAGTGGCGTAGCATGGGGGGGGCGGAGGGTGCGGTCCGCACCGGGCGGCACTTTGCCGGGGGCGGAGCTGCGGAGGTGGCAGTTAGAAAAAAAAAAAAAATTAAAAAAAAAAAATTCTTTCAGTGTTTTTTTCGTCTTTTTTTTTATGTTACCAAATACCCAGGTACCTACCTATTACGTTTTCTCTGTAATTTTTCTGTGATATTCTACCTATGTCAAAAAATGTTAATTTCACTTTTCAATTCAATAAATCATTCAATAAAACTAATAAAAGTACTCTTTTTACCATGCTCAAATTTTTTATAATGGATTACAATTTACAAAAATAAGAGGGCGGCAAATTTGGAATCCGCACCGGGTACTAGTGACCTATGCTACGCCACTGATTTAGGTACCTATTTAGTTGTCTCAAGTATCCTAGAGCTACAGGAAGGTGACACAACTTCGTAAATGTAATGTATCTGTATCTTTGTAAATATTTTATGATGTGTTGTTCCTGGTACAATGAATGATATTTTTATCTTACCTTATCTTCGAACTTATTTTAAGTATATTCTTTTTGTTGCACTAACCCGTGCTGAGGACAATTTGAAAAACCTATTTAGAGGCTAAGAAGGCTAAAATTCCACCCATGCCGGGACTTGAACCCGCGACCTCTGGCTAACCGTGCCAGCGCTCTCCCAACTGAGCTAATGGGCAAGTGCAGGCATCATTGAAATTTCGAGCCTTTTACAAACTTTCTCTGTATTACGTACAGGCAGCGACATCTGGCCGAAGCAATTTACATATCACTTCACATCAATTTTCATCATCATCCAGTCCCGGCATGGGTGGAATTTTAACCTCTAAATAGGGTTTTTTTAATTTTAAGTATTAATAAGATACTAAAGGCGAGGATGGCGTGCATTCTTTCTTTCCGGCACGAGGTGGCTGGTGACAGGGAAAGATGGAAAGCAGAAAGCCTTTGCCCAACCTGGGACACAAGAGAGGCTAAGTAAAAGAAAAGATACTGAAGTATTTCTTAGTTATACATTCAAAGGGTCTGAAGTGTATCTAGCAATGGAGAGAGCTATGTTAGGAGTTTCACAGCGTGATCTTATCAGGACTGAGGAGATCCGCAGAAGAACCCGAGCTCCTGATATAGCTCGATGAATTGCTCAGTTGAAGTGGCAGTGGGCGGGGTACATAGCTCGGAGAACTGATGGCCGTTGGAGCGAAAAAGTTCTGACCTGGCGACCGCGGACCGGAGGACGCAGCGTGGGAAGGCCCCCCACCAGAGGAGACGGTACGGTACGGTACGGTACGGTTACGGTGGCGGGGAGTCGCTGGACACGGGCGGCCGGAAGCCAAAACCGGGAAGCTTGGAAAACCATTAGGGAGGCCTATCTCCTGCAGTGATCGTCAAATGGCTGATGATGATTATGAAGTGTATATTGTCTTAGAGTAAACAAATCTCCTTACCAAAGCCTCGTTCTTCAGCCGCTCCTGAGCGAGTTTGTTAGCGTACTCTCTGAGAGTCGCGTCGTTCCTTTCCACGAGCTCCTTGAAGGAGTGGCAGCGCGATATCTGGTGCACGCACTGCAAGCACAGTTGAGAGGGCAGCCCGTCACCCACTGCGACCTGTTGGAGACGAGGCTTTTTTATGGGACCCGTTAAGCACAGTTACCAATCTTCCTACTAACGTCCGAATCGCGCCTATACAATATGCATAACTACGGAAGGCGAGATCTCGGTGAGCTTCAGGCCCCCTGGACGACCTTGTCTACTTTCTAACTTGACCACTTCCAAAGTTGTCCACTTCCTAAATTGACCACTTCCAAAGTAGTCAATTTCCTAAATCGTCACTTCCTAACTTGACCACTTCTTAGTTTGTCTTCATCCTATAACTTGACTATTTATTTCTATTTTCCTAACTTAACTTTTGTATTACAACATAGTAATGATACCTTTTTCTATGTAGAGGCCAGCACATCAAGTTATACACTGACAGGTGACAGCTGAGCTCTGATTTCTTTCAACTCCATACAAGTCAGAGCTCAGTTTATACTGGCACTGTATAGCTTGATATGCTGGCCTCTGTACCTATATAATCCTTCATACATACGTGGTTTGTTTCTTATTAGTTCTGGTTCAGTTTAAGTGAAATAATTGTTAGTTATTAATAAAGTTTACGTTAGGTTTTAATTTTTCTGTAGTAATAAAATTAAGTTTAAAATTATTTTAGTTTGTTTTTGGGTCAACTATTGTTAAATAGGAACTAGCTCAAGTTAAGGATCCGGAGTGCCTAGGAATAAAAAGTGGACTCGTTAGAAAGATACTTAATAGGAAATGACGAGTGGGGAATGGACTGTTTAGGAAGTAGACAAAATTTGGAATTAAGGATTGAAAATACAGGAAAATGAAAATGTATGAGTGGACGAATTAGGAAATGGACAACTTTGGAAGTGGTCAAGTTATGAAGTAGACAAGGTCGTCCGGAGGGGCTTCAGGCACACCGCAGAGTCCGGTGTTCACCGCGCGTGAGTGCTGACGGGCGTCGGATTGGCTAGCTAGACGAAAATGTCGAAATCACGTCGACTATATTGCTCGGTGTTTGAACTCGACAGTATCAAGACCAGAGTTAACTTTTTTCTTTATTTCCTGTTTTTTTTTCCATGAGAATGTATTACAAACTTCGTCTTTCTGTTACATTGTGAGTAGAAACTAGACATATAATTTCGTACCAACAATTAGACTTCATAGTAAACAAGCACATAATATAAATAACTACCTACAACTCGCGAAAGACCTGGTAAATGAGTGACGACAATATTGAATTCGAAACACAAGCGCGTCAACCCTGTCGCGCCTACTCCGATCGTCGTAGGTAGTTAATCCAGCGGAAGACCAACATTGCCTACTGTGCGTTAAGGCTGTTCTTACGTGGATTGTTTGGGTTCCGTACCCGAAGGGTGCCAAACGGGACCCTATTACTAAGACTTCATTGTCCGTCTGTCTGTCTGTCACCAGGCTGTATCTCATAAACCGTGATAGCTAGGCAGTTGAAATTTTTACAGATGATATATTTCTTTCTGTTGCCGCTATGACAACAAATACTAAAAACAGAATAAAATAAATATTTAAGGGGGGCTCCCGTACAACAAACGTACTTTTTTTGCCGTTGGCTCGATATTAATAACGGTAACAGGTAGACGCTTGAAATATTCACAGCCAGCACGTGGCCCGACACGCACTTGGCCGGTTTTTATTCGAAGGTTCTACCGACCGCGCTACCACCATTACCAATACTACTTACTACGAACTGTGAAAAACCCGACCAAGTGCGTGTCGCGCCACGCGCAGTGTAGGGTTCCGCAGAAAGAGGGGGTTTTATCTGCTTTACAGAACTAACAACTTCATTAAAGTAGTTTTTAATGGGTTTTGTACGAAGTTTTCCTTTTATAAGTTGGTCGTCTATTACTCGTTAACTTTAAAGCCTGCTTAGCCGCAATAGTTTCTCTTTTAAGTTCATTATATGTGCTACTACCCTGAATTTCACGTTTCTACAGTCAACCGTTTAGCCAAGACAGAGGGCGGGGGACGGCCAACTCGGACAAAAATTTGCGCAATATTATGCAAACGGAACCCTAAATAAAAAAATGGTCTTCCTACACCCACGATATTTTTGAACGACCAATCCAACGATACCCCACACTATAGCGTAGGCGAGAAAAAGAAATTGCATCCCTAATTATGGTGTATGGGGTAGGTACCTACCCTAAAAAACCTAAACTTTAAAATAAGTGGATTCTCATCGCGTTTTGTAAATTTTAATAAGAGCAAATCTAATGTTACAGAGTTTTGATAGGTACCTACAACAGGCGTCGAAACTTCTACGTGTCAAAAAAACATATACCTACGTGTCAGAAAAATGTCAAAACCTTAATACGGAGACGGGATTCTATCCGAACTATTAATGTTAAAGAAATTCTCAATTATATATTCTTTGTGTTGCACTAACCCGTGCTGAGGACAACTTTAAAAACCTATTTAGAGGCTAAAAATTCCACCTATGCCGGGACTTGAACCCGCGACCTCTGGCTCACCGTGCCAGCGCTCTCCCAACTGAGCTAATGGGCAAGTGCAAGCATCGATGAAATTTCGAGGTGGTGGTGGTGGGTGGAATTCTTAGCCTCTAAAAAGGTTTCTAGAAATTCTTAAGTTAAAAATAGCAATGCTAAGGAAAAAAATACTATGTTAATAGTAACCTACATATCGGTTAAATTACAGAATTGATAATAAGAAATTGATAATACCTATGGGATATTTCTTTAATGAGTTGAATGAATGACCTTGGACGAGCACACAACATAACATGGTAGAAAGTGGATAGAAATTATTGATTCCCGTATTTTAACAATTTCTATCAACGGTTTGTTTAAACATGTAGACCAAAACTGAATTAAAAAAAAAACATAAGTGCCTTCTACTTAGCATTAATATAATGATCATGGAATTTAACTTTAAATAGGTAGGTACCTAAATACGACACATTTTGTCATCTTTCTCCAACTCTGAACTTCACTTGTCAGATCACGAGTAATGTTGTGATATTTTCCTTCTTTCTCCTTCTACCATAAGGCCCTAATACCAATGCAAGAGAGACAGCATTATGTCTCAATGAAATTAAATATTGCGTACGAGGTCATCACTGCGAACCATCGAAAATGTCTAGACATTCTAAACAAAGAAGGACAACTGACGATGATGCCTATAGCCCTGATCCGCAAGTGCGAGAGAGACAACGATACATTTCAGAAAATCATTTTGAAACAAATTCTTAACTCACCTGCACTTTTGATATTCCCATGAACATGGTAGCCGTGAGTTGTTCGAACAATGGTCTCATGTCTTTTTTGATTTGCAAGCAAGCCCTGCATATTTTGTCGAATTGGTATTTAGTGGCAGTCGCCATTTTGATACGATAAAAGGCACTTTTATTTGTGAATCAGGTTTTCTGGAACAAGGCAGTTGATTTAAACCTTATTAAGACATGTTTTGAAGAACAAAAAAACTGGAAACATCTAATTTTACTGCCTACTAAAGTAACTTGCCTTTTCAAAAGAAGAGAAAATCTGCACAAGCAGCAGGGGCGCGCGATATGTTATGTCTAGGACGAAAGCACAAAAGAGTGGGATAGGTGTGTCGCGAACACCCGTGAAGCACGCGCGAGTGAGTGAGCCCATCGATTTCTTGTTATCGTGACTTCTTCATCTCTCTCCCACTCAGTTCCATAATACCGGATGAAAAGAGACAGAATGTTTTGTTAGTACAAACAATGTTTTGTTAGTGCATTTACCTACCAGAATCCAAAAATGTCTTACAAAATCACTTTTTAATAAAAAAAATTAATGGCCAAACTTTGAAATCAACTTACGATAGCGAAAACGAAAGAAAGTATATCATTTTATCATTTGGTTTCTTTCTATCTCTTTCTTCTAAGTGAAAGTTTCTATGTCATTGCCTACCGCTATCTCTTTCCCCCTTAAACTCTTTTTGCTTCCACAATCATCAAGATCATCTTTTTTGTCGATCGTTGTCTTTCTTACAGACAGAAATTATTTATACATAGTTTTTATTCGCCTTTAGCGGAAACCTTGTACAAATATAAAAATCGATTTGTATTTCGATTATGATATTTCGATTTTTATTCTTTTTATGGCAACCCACTTTTCTTAAACGTCAAGTGAAATTTTCTCTGTGAAGTGAAATGAATTCGAAAAAAAAGCAGATTATGTACTGAAAAAAGTTGACCATTTTGTTGTTATTGTGCAGATTTCTACTTAAATATTTAGTTATTTCTGCTGATCCTTATTGAATTTGTAAAATAGTGTAACCCTGAAACTGAATAACAATGACATCAGTAGTAAATACATCTACTTCGTGGGAAGGTAATGATTATCTTTTTTATCGTTTCTCAGCAAATTGGCATCACCAGGTCAATTATCCCGTTTCTCTTTTACAATAGCTTACCTGCTAAATTCAAAAATTTTATTAACTAAAAAACAAAATGTTTACTGAACATCAAAGCTGTTAGTTTCACAATTAGTAGGTAGGTATAGGTATTATGCGGAGAAGAAGCTGACGAAGAAACTCCACATTTGTTCTTTTCAAAACAGGTTTATTTCATTAAGAGAGTTTCAACTTAAAATTACATTACACTAGATGCAATCGTCCCCGTTAACATTATTTTAATACCAGACATCTTTGTCTTCCAAATAATCCTTAATGTTATAGTAGGCTTCTTTGCACAGAGTATGCTTAACACATTTATTAAACCCCGTCGGTATATCTTGAGGAATTTTATTGTAGAGGCATATACAGTGCCCCATAAAGGATTTACTAACTTTTGCAAGTCTAAAATGTGGAAAGAAGTGCTAAGAAGGTATATATCCAATAGTCAAGTATTACATCCTATTCCATATTATGTTTACTGAAGTATGGTAGGGTGGTTGAATGATGTTGCATATTATTTACCACTATAGCAACTACAAACTCTTTGGCTAACTCGATTGGGCCAATAAAACACCTGTGGAAAGCTACAGGTAGAGTACTACTAAGGCTATCCAAATCACGCCTTTGTATTCTGTGATTTTTTTATTTTTTTTTGGGAAAGTTCATAAGACTCAAAAAATCACCAAGTGACTTTCTGGACTTTATTGATCATACTGATTCCATATAAAAAATTGGGATAGTCCTGGATTTCTTTTCCTAAATCAGCTGAATAGTTGTCCTAACCGATGCTAAAACAAATTCATTGCCTTCTTCTCTCACCAGACCTAAGAAAGCAAGCTAGACTGCTGGAAAACGACATAGACATAAAGTTAGTGGCATTCAGCAAGCTGGGCTCCACACCGATAGCATCAGGTCTCAGCTCAGAGAATGTGCCACTGATCAATAGCGATGACATGTTTGATACCATGTCGATGGAGCTACAGCAGTTGCTTAATAAGGTAACCTGATTTTACTCTTATTCTAGATATATCTAACTTATTCTCGTGTTTATATGTCCACAATAATTATATAATAAACAACAATAATTAGCTTTGTCCACCATTTTGTTAAAAAATTATTTGTGTTTCTTTCCTCTACACACAAATATAATACATAGATAATTAACCCTAAAAGCCTTTATATTGAAAAGGGTCCAGTGTCCACACTCAGTTTGTATTTAGAATTTTAGATTATACTGTGTGGTTTATAAAAATATGATTAGTTACATCACTCCTCAAATGCAGTTTAAATAGGTAAAGAGAAACAGTCATTTATGAAAACAAGATTACTTACTTCAAACACTTCTGAGAGGCAGTTTAATTAGTCTATGGTAAAAGGACAAATGTAACCTCAGATTATTTAAACTGCCTCTAAGAAGTGTTTTAAGGACTCTTGTTTTTATAAATAACACCAAAAGGCTTTTTCTTAAATTGCATTTTTTGAGAGTTTTAGAATAGAATTTAATGATGTTTTTATAAATAGCACAAATTTTCTTTTACAAAGTGTATCTGTTTCAGTTATTGTCCATCAATGATACAATGGCTGATCTGGCACCGTCAGGTGCTGCCACAATGCATACCATCAAACGACACAGAGAAATTCTAATGGTAAATGTGATCTATTTTTTTATGTAGCCTATATACGTCCCACTACAGGGCACAGGCCTTCTCTCAGGGAGAGAATATGGGCTTAATTAGTGATGCTATTAATTTAATTAACTGCTTATTTGCTGTGTCACAGATCAGTGTCCAAGTTTGTAAAGACCACCTATACATCCCATTAGCGAGGGCAGTTGTTAGGTTAAATACCTTTGCCACTATAAAACTTTTATTGTAATTTATTTGGCCTACTGCAAAGTTTCTAATTAATGTAAATGTAATGTCACAAAATTTTAAGGTTATATTTTTGAGCGTTCCATTGAAAGATGTTGCTGAAATAAAACATGAGGCATCAAGGATAGATTTTGAGTGCATCGAAATGTGTGTTTCACTGTTAAATGCAATGTGTTAACGTTTTCGCTGAGGCCATTTCTTGCCTCGTGCTAAATGTATTTGTATAAAAAAATCAGCCATATGTGAGTTCGACCCACACACCTAGGGTTGGAAATAATATTATATCTTAATATGAATGAATGTCGAAGCAAAGAGGTTTGTCGTGGCAAGAGGCAAACCCTGGTCTCTGTCTAACGCTCCAGGAAACAGGTGTGAGTTTATGAATGTGTGTAGCAAACATGTTTTTTTCCATTAAATTCGGGACATTTAGTGCTAGGAGTTGACAAGAGGTACAATTAGCGTCCTTATGTATATGGAGATTTTGTTATACCCTGTAGAAAAAACATCACATTGCATCCTCGAATTATAAATTTACGTTCACAGGACTACCAGCAAGAGTTCTCTAAGACGACGGCGCGCGTCAGCTCACGGCGGCAGCGCGAGGAGTTACTACGCGGTGCGCCACCCCCGCCCGCCGCCGGCCTCTCGCGTCGCGACCAGTACGCCAAGGAGGCCAGCCATCTGCACAGGTAATGCCATTGCTCTCCTAGGCTCCTCAGCTCGAGAGGAGTTGCTACGCGGTGCGTGCGCCGGGAATTTCTAGTTTGGGACAGTAGGACTACAGATTGAGGACTAGTGATGATTGACCGAGTGATTAGTGAAGAAGTTTTCTTTTTCTACAAGCTGGACAAGTGGACGCCTATGTACGATACTGCGTACGCGAACGACCCACTCATAGTGCGTGTCGGTGCTCGCTAGAGAGCCCGCAGCGTACATTTGAAGATGTGCGTCAGACCTAACCGGCTCGCGTTGGGTCTGACGCACCGAAACGGTTGCGTTCGCGCCACGACGAACTTCAACGAGCGAGCTCCTTATCGCGCACTGTTTGAATCTATCTTTACATTACACCCCCGCCCTGCCGCTTAAGGAATCTCCACATAACAACGGGCTGACGATGTGCGGGCGCAACGATACAAATTGAGATAAAGCGTATATACTTTTAAAGTTAATACTAGCGCAAAAAACCCGACCGACCAACGACGACGGCCGACGGGCACGGACTTTTCTTTGCACTTGTATTGTAGTCTCTAACGTAAGTACTTAAGGATAACTTTTAGATTGAAATCGTGCCGCTTGCACGTCGCTCGCCCGTAGTAATGTGTTAACCTTTATATGGCATTTTTTTATCGTTCTAGCTCCCACATGTTGGTAGACGAGCAGATAAACATCGCGATGGAAGCTCGCGACCACCTCAACTCGCAGCGGCAGACCTTCAAGCGAATGCAGACCACCTTCAATGACATCACTAATAGGTAATTCTCACTTCCTCGCACTGGCTGGAAGTGACAACTGCGGATACTAACTTTGTGGAATTTATTTCTTAATCTGTTAACTGAGACCGTGCAAAAGAACAAACGAGACAATGAAAAGATTTCTTGGGTCAAAGTGTAATTCAAGCCCGTGCCTCTTACCTCGTATCTAGCTGAGCGATTCTTACCATGCTACGAATGCGCAAAATGCGTGTCATTCCATGCAACCAGGAATGTCTTGCATGCAACTCATCTTCCAACAACTTTCCTGGCTGACGCACCCTTCTTCTTCACCCTGCTTCTTTATCTGTCACAAATTCACAATGACACTCATTACAAAATTATCTCCTTTATCTCTTTTTAAGTTCTGCAAATTTATCGAGTTGTTTGCTGGCTTAATGTCACTAATTCAATAATTAATACTAAACCCTGTTATGAATTTCTTGGCTTTGATAGTATTAAAAAAAAACTGTTTACACCCAGACAAATGCTGATTGAAATTAATGTTATATACGTGCACTCTACTCAGCTACGTTAAAGGTGAATTTGCAAGAACTGTTTCACGCTCTAGTATGTTTCACTTGTAATATTTTGTTTATTTCCCGCAGGTTCCCAATGCTGAACAGTCTGATCTACCGGATTAACGCCCGGAAGCGGCGGGATTCCCTGATCCTCGGCCTAGTGGTGGCAGTATGTACGTTCCTGCTACTGCTGTATGCGTTCCACTAAACTTATTAAGCACCTTCGTTATTTGAGTGGATAATGCCTGAATTCACCGACTTTTAAAAGCTCATCATATGTACATAAGCAGCCTATATACGTCCCACTGTAGGGCATAGGCCTTCTCTCTGGGAAAGAGTATAGGCTTAGTTACCACGCGTGCACACCGCGGATTGGCGATTTCAGGCGCTGAGGTATGTGAATAGCTCTGACACCCAGGTTTTTCCTTTACCGTTAACGAGTGGTATTGCTACTGTAACTTCACAAAAAAACTTATAAAACAAAGTCATAGATGCCCGCACTGGGAATCGAACCTGGGTCTTCTGAGTCCAATGTTCTACCCACTAGGCTACCACCGCTCTATTTAAAGGTTCCCTGACAGTTATTTCGGTTTCACCAACGCTTATCGCGAGAATTGTTGCCAAAGACGGCCCGTTTGTAGAGGAATTCTATAAATAAATAAAAAGCACCTGGAAATGGCGTACGAACACCCGGCGACTAAGGAATGTTGCAGCGAAAGAAGTGGTCTCCGGGATACAAAGTAATGTGTCGACTAAAGTTCTAGGGTGCCTAAATTACTATTATTGATAAACTGCTTTTATTATTATTGAAATTTCTCTTGGTCATGTTTTCCAATTTATCGCGACATTAAGATGGCGTGACATCTACAGCCTTCTACGGGTTAAACACCGATTATAACATTTTTTTTTATTGTTGGCGCTAGTTAACACTTCCTTTAAAGGTTTCCTAGTTAGGAGTACTTTAGGGTTTGGTTGGCATAAAACTGTTGGTTAGTATTAGAAATAGAAGTAGACTTAAGTGAAGTTACACTGCGGTTAGTCCGTTTTTGAGTTGAGACACACATTGGTTCGGTATTAGCTCGAGGTGCTCATTAAGAAACATACCTACGCGCGAAGATATGTTTTTTAGGGTTCCGTAGACTTCACTGACGCAAGACTCCGCCTGTCTGTCTGTCTGTCAGTCACCAGGCTGCTGCGACGAGGTGAGATGAGGTATTTCTGTTGCCGCTATAACAACAAATACTAAAAACAGAATAAATATAAATATTTAAGGGGGGCTCCCATAAAACAAACGTTGTCCAAAGACAGCGCTCGCCATCTAGCGGCCACCTATGTAACGCTTGTACGCTTCTTGTTTGTTTCTATAGATTGCGCTGTTCTCAATGTACCTAATCTATCTTGTCTCGATCTTTGTTCAATGTTGTATAGATAATCGTACAGAACCCTTCGTGCGCGTGTCCGACTCGCACTTGGCCGGTTTTTTTATTACAAACCTCCTTTGTTTTGAAGTCAGGTAAAAACTGGCTTGGTGCTTTTTGCACTTACTGAATTAATGTAAGATTCTTTATTGTCCACCAGAACACATGATTGAAAAAATTTAAAGATACACAGTAAAATTGGCAACCTTATTCCTACTAGCGATTTCTACCAAACAATCCTGTGGAATGTTTCTGAACGAATCTAGAGACTGCCGAGTCAAAATGTGTGTGATAAACTGATAACCTACGAATAAAAAAACCATAGAAGTATTTCTTCCTACAAAATTCACTCCCTGTCCTCTCGATTAGTCTGTACCAATGAAATGAGCGCGAGATGTGCTGTCGAGTAAATTACTCTGTGATTGGTTCATTCTGTGCGCCATGCATGATGACGTGAACGTTGATTGGGCGATAGTAAATAACAGGGCAACTCTAGGCTCGGCGGACAAGCACATAGGTCCAAAACACAAATTTTTGAGGCAGAGAAAATAAACCTTTTATAAAATTATCTTTAATTCATTGACGGAGAGCTGTCACGAAACAATGAATTGAACATACATGTTTTTTTACAAAAATTAAACGCACTACTATGTTAATTACTTGTTGTTGTAAAGAACAATAATGTAATGAAAATTTGACTTATGTATTTACTTTAGTCCGTCGACCCTAGAACTTATGATTGGTTTTGTACAAAAACGTCAAACCATGGACTTGATGTTGTGTAACCCGTCGAAATATCTATGTACCTCGAAAGATCTCGGTCTGACGGTGGCAGGTGCATAGATATTTTGCTGGGTAACACAATTCGCTCCGATTTGTAAGAAAATTTACAAGCCCCGCCCCCCTACCCACAATTGAACGTGGTTTCGTAATTTTTTAGCGCTAGTGAGACATTATTAGTATTTATACTTTTATTGCACATAAGTAAACTTTACAATGGCAATGGGGCCGTCTTTGTGCTACAAGCATCTATTTTTTTAATTATCACTGGTTTATTTATCGTGTCACCCGCAGATACTCCATTGATTTTCGCCCTTTGTCGGGCATCGAATGTTGTGCACAGCGAGCGAAACTACTTTTGACTCCCGAATAAGTTGCGTTTAGTTTAAAAACTCAGGGCGGCTTGCGCCAAGTAACTGGATAAGTATGTAAGTAAATAAATACGTATCCAGGGATAAACGATTAACTGGCTGACTGAAAGGGATGTCATGATGATAGCTCTGCAAATGTCATGGTGCAAGACGTTTTGGACTTATTTACTGGATAAACCAGATAGTGCAGTCTCGGACAAATTTAGCTTCGTTCGCTCGACATGGCCTATTTATTTATGAACTTTTTGGCGACATCTATGTCAACTAAATTTTCAGAAAAGATAAAAAAAAACTTTATGCTTTGCATCTACGTAATGAGATGATTTTTACAGTGTCCAGTGCGCTTCTTACCCATGGTCCACCTCCTGAGAGCACCTGGCTGAACCGTGGGAATTTTTATTTTACAACGGTTCACCTCTCTGATAAAACATCTAAATGGCACCTTCACTCACACTAGATGGGTGAAGGGACCAGTCGGACGCGCAGTGCCTGGGACATTGTTTTTTTAGATGGAGTAGGCTTGCCCCAGCACCTCTACCATCCTGACAGCTAAGATAAGACTTACTAAAGTGGTGTTTAATATTATAAAACGTGCAATTAAATTGATATCAATGTCAGGGACTATTTATATATGTAAGGGGGTCTTAAAACCAATATCGGCATTTATTGTATTAGGACTTACAAGTAATATATTTAAAACAAATGTATAGGCTTAACATGATATATCAGTGTAAATACTATTGTTAAATAAAACGACTATTTTATTAACAAATCAACAGAGTTTTTATTTGATCCTTATGTAAAGTGGTGCAACAAGATTCGGACATAAAACTTAAAACAAAGTTGTGTATGCGATTTCATTGAATAATTTAATTCAAGTTGGAGCTAGAACTTATTAAGAAACTTTAAAACTTAAAAATATGTTTTGTAGTTAGAAAGGCACACTGGCCCTCCACCAAGTGCCCCGTAGGTAACAGCTATTGAAATAAAAAACAGTTCAGTTCATGGGGGGTCCATTCTTTTGAGGACTTGCTACAATGTACAATGGTATCTGACGACCTCGTAGCGCAGCGGTAGTGCATCTGCATACCATGCGAGAGATCCCGGGTTCGAATCCCGGCTGGGGACAAAAAAAGAACCCCAGGTCTTGGATGTCGTTGTTTCTGGTTCCCACGACACAGGGTATCCTAGTGTGGGGCAAATAGAAAAAAAAATCTACAAGAGCCACTTCACACGCACTGGATAAATAAATACTGTCATACCTTCCACTACAATTACACATGCAACTAATCAGAATCATCAGGCACAATACCCAAATGTACTGCCTCTTTGTGTTGCTTTAAGGTCACCTTCTGCGTAAACCTTCTATCACAGACGTCACAGGCGAACGGTTTCTCCCCGGTGTGTACTCGTCGATGCTTCTCTAGGTCACCTTTAGTCGCAAACTTCTTGGGGCAGTCCGGGCAGGCTATGGTCTTGTTGTGTAGCCGCTGGTGGAGGTACAGCTTTTTGTAGGTGTCAAACTCTTTCTGACAAGTCTGCGGAGCAAAGGAAATGTTTGCATTTGATTTGTGTGCGTCGTGGTTACACTCGGCACGATAAGCGATTGAATTTGAATGAGTCAAATCTTGGCTTAGGCCTGAGGTTTCCGCGCTTGGTTTCGTAGTTGGGCCATTGTAAAGCAACTTGACGTACCTTAACAAAAACAATTATTTTGACGCGGGATTTTATCACAACTAGCGCCATTAAGTTTTCAAATCATTGTGGAATGTCTCCTTAAAAACGGGGGTGGCAGACCATGGTCGCTACCAAGCGTGGCGATTATGGCAAAACCCCTCATGGTTATGAAAACCATGAGGGAGGCTTGTGTCCTGCAGTGGGCGTCAGGGGGCTGATGATGATATTATGAAGAGTAGAGAGAAAAATTAACCACGTTCATTTATCTTTTAACATGGCCTTTACGATTATATTAAAACATATATTTTAGTGCAAGTTCTCCATTATTATAATTGTTAATTAAAGAAAGGGACTGGACATCTATTTGCCTCTCATACCTACAATATTATGCATTATAAGGGAGAACTGGCTCACAAACGAGATGGGTGGGGCATGTAACCCTAATCGTCTGCCGAGACTTGTCACGCTTGGCGTGGTAGCACACGACACGGGGCGTGTCGGCAGACCGCTATTACGCTTTAGAGATTGCGGCAAGCGTGACATTGGTGACATGGCGGCTTTTGGGATCGACCACGAGAGCTGGGATAAGCTCGCTGTGAACAGAGACGTCTAGAGAGGAGTTCGAAAGGGCAGCAAGACCTGCGGTGAATTATGGTGCTCGGCACTGGCGGTCAAAGGAGTCAGGAGGCACTAAATCCGTACCAAACCGACTCCGGAGTCTTCTTTCGTGTGTCTTAAACGCAGCAGGGCCTGCCGCTCCCAAATCGGACTTTATTCTTAAAAGTGTATCTAAGTCCGCCCACATACAGTCCGATTTCCCTTTCGGAATTTCGATTCGGGATTCCGAACGCGGTAAATTCATACAAACCTATGGACCTGCCACACATGCATACGGCACAAAGTGCTAGGTTCATAGGTCTGAATAGTTCCGACTGTATGTGGCCGGCCTGCACTACTTAAATCATCCGTAAGCGACGCAAAGGCTCATTATGATGATGATGACGATTCCGAATACCGGCCTATGTCCAGCGGTGGACGAGCACGGGCTGATTGAATGATTCTCAATATTGAGAAACCAATTTCAAAATACGCAATTATACTTACTGTGCACTGATATTCAACGTCGCAGTTGCCTTCAAACCTCTTTGTGATGTCTTTGTTGCCATCCACAACAAGTACTTTTCTTTTACTAACTTTCTTTTTGTCCCTCCTTGGTGCATTTTCTGAAGTGTTCTTTAATGTGCTGGATGAGTCCTGGAATAATTTTAAATGCAATTTATAGGTAAGAAGATTGTTGTTGTGATCAGTAAAACACTGGTGTTATTATGAAAAACACGATTTGTCTGAATACTCAAATGCAGTTTAAATAGTCTGGTAAAGGGAAAGACTACAGGCCATAGGTAGCGCGTAGGTAGGCTACAGGGGACTTTTAATTATTTATTTATTATACCATAAGAACTTACAGTTGCCCAAAATGCTCTTACAGTTACTATAACTATTACAGGTACATTATACTAATTGCGTGTATGCAACGACTAATGAATGTTGAGGAAGCGAAAGTGATCTGTCAGGATTGTAGCAGGTGGCAGTCCCTGGTCTCTGCCTACCCCTCTGGGATACAGGCGTGAGTTTATGTTATGTTACAGTGTAATCTTAAATGTACAGCAATATTACACATGGAGTCAACAAAGATGTCAACATGTTGGACCTCGGTAACAAACTCGTTGAGCAATGACCTTTTTAATACTGTTACAGTCTTATTTAAGAAAGAACGATTCCTTAACACACTCCTCCAGAACCAGTTAAAATGGTTTGTGGTAAAGGGGAAGATTTAACCACAGATTATTTAAACTCTCTGAGGAGTGTCTTAAGAGTAATCGTGTTTTTGTAAATAAGACCGTTAATCTCTATTGACTACATGGATCTTGTGGAAGGCACTAGATTTTTTGTTCACATAGGAAACAATATGTTCTATAATGTCTTCAACGTACTGAAGAGCATCTTCTAGTGATCTATTAGGACTTGGAATGCATACTAATTCTGATTCTTATAATTTTGTGTACTTACAGGAGATTCATTGGGTGATGATGTGGCAAACAGATCCTTACGAATGCCTATAACTTTTTGCTTTTTAGAAGGTGGAACTGGTGATAAGCCACGCTGGAAAAAGAAATTAAAATCATGTCAGAAACTTGATTCCTTTCTTTAGTTTAGAGTTAAAAAAAAGAGAATATAATCTTTTCATCTCGTAACTGTGGATGTTGCAAC
Organism: Yponomeuta evonymella; assembly: GCA_963969515.1. Classification (NCBI taxonomy): domain Eukaryota; kingdom Metazoa; phylum Arthropoda; class Insecta; order Lepidoptera; family Yponomeutidae; genus Yponomeuta; species Yponomeuta evonymella. The sequence continues at coordinate 5,343,871 of OZ018363.1, forward strand.
CCATGGGTTCTTATTTTACCAAGATAACCAGGTTTGCCCACTCAGGAGCAAGTATATGTGACAGTCAGGTTTTCTCAGGGTATGTAGCAAGCTGAGATATGTGAACACTCAGATTTTCTCACAATGTTTTCCTTCTCAATGTGTAGTAAAGCAGTCTCTCGAATGTGAGGCAGACGTTCAACTGATGTGTTACTAGCTCTCTGAATGTATATCAATCACTCAGGAGGACTTGTTGGGCAGAATTTCACAAATTACAATTCATAGTTTATTGTGACTATCCGAGGTACATTGCATAGTAGAGTCTGCTTGTTAACCTGTGGGTTTATCGACTTTGCAATGCACATTGAATTTTCATAGTAAACTATGAATTGTAGTTCTATGAAACAGGCCCCTGGAATGGCAGAATTCTAGGCCAGTAAAATCTTTATAGTTTGGTCACCAAGACATTAAGAAGGACTGATAACTACTAGAAAATAACACAGGCAAGGCAACTATGCTAAGAGGCTATGGTCTGTTCAACAAAAATATTATAAAGAGGTAAAGTTTGTATGTAGAAACTAATCAGCTGAATTAAAAAATTTGGTCACAATTATTTAGAATGTTCCATCAGGATGGATACATACATAGATATTATTTTTGCAGAGTTTCACATGGTAGAAGCCGCAGTCATAGTTAGTAAACTATCTACCACATAAAAGTAAATGTTAACCCACTTCAGCTGCCCCAAAAATAAATACAGTAAGGGACATTTGTTTTCAAAACCAATATAATTATTTCCACTATTGGTTACTACTTGGTTCCAATAACCAATAGTGGAAAATATATCTCCCTTACTGTGTATATTTTTTGGACAGCCGAAATACTTAGCCACATCCAACTTTAACCATATTAAAAATTTCACCCCAAAAGGGTTAAAACTTACTTCAATCGTCAAACTCACGTCTATTGGTCTACCATCCTCGTCCAAAATGGTTTGTATTGTCTCGATTTCTTCTGATCTATCAAGTGATTCATCAATAACTAGTCTCCCAGCTTCATCATCACTGTTTATGTCTTCTTCGAATAGCATACGCAAATGTGTATCATTGTTAGTAGCTAGTTTTCTCAATTCTTTCGCATTGGTTATGGTCTCCAGACATTTATCGCAGATTGTTTGGGGTAGGTTATCTGTTGATTTGACCTGAAATTTGAAGGCATTTTAGAATCATTTCACAACTGATAATTAGATATTATAATTATTTCAACAGTTCTTAGAACAAATGGTTTTTAGAACACAGCTGTCATCAGGTATCCAGGCAATAATAAATCGTAAAAATTAGATAAGTTTATTCAGGTATCCCAAATAAATCAGTTAATGCTAGGTGTGGTCATTATTTCACATAACTATTTACAATAACTGGTTACGTGGTATGTAACAGTTTTAAGTCACACGACAAACTAGTGTTTTTTCAAACCAGTTTTTTTCGTGAACATGTAATTTTTTTATCGATCCTATGCCTGTCACAGTTTTGCACATCAGTGCGAAGCGTCGCGTCACTGTTTACAAGTCAACTGGACGGGCGAGCGAGCCGAGAGATCTTGTTTTTATAGATATCAAGATGGTATAAAAATTGTTATTAAATAGAATTTGTTTAGAAAACAGAAAAAAAATGCAAAAACAAAAATTGGATAACAGTAAATATTTCCAAACATTGTATGTACAATCAAATTACTTGTAAATACGCCGCCATTATCAATAATAGTTTACTTGTAATCTTAGATAAACAAATGAGTAGGTACATTTAATGCAGTCAGTCCAAAGCCTGAATAAAATATAACGGAAAGTTTAAAAACATAAATTAATAATTATAAGTAAAAAAAATAATAAAAAACGGAAAGTTGATTAGTGTCAGTTACAGTTATATTACACAATTACGTTATTGATGTAACTCTGTAGTTAAAAAAACGGAGCTTGTGATAAGTAACGTCGTAACGAAGTAACCGTAGGATAGCAGTTAGTTGTTCTGTAACCGCGACCCCATTACAGTTCTAAAAAATACTGTTACTATAATCGCGTGTTTTAGAAACTGTGACGCGTCACGAGAAACCAGTTTCTTTACGTTTCGCGAAAATCAAGTAACGACCCACGCCTAGTTAATGCGGTAGAGTGAATTTCAATGAAATATTGAACGAAAGAAAGATGAACTTACTCTTACGCCAGTGCAAGCAAAGATGTCTTCGGGTAGCTCTTCGTTTCCAAACATAGAGTGCTCTCCACGTTTACCGAGGCACAATCTACATACGTCGTAGAACATTGTCATGCCTTGCCTGTCCATTTCTTTCTGCTGTAATTAATTATAAAAAATTCGAAAACAGATTTGTTTTGTTTCCTTTCAACACGTTTTTGAAGTTTTGTTTAGTTTTTTTTTTTCTACGGTGTTACCAATACCATTATTATTTTATTTGATAAAGGCGAATCCACACGCTGTGGAACTCTAAATAGTCCAGCTCAAACTACAAAGGGTTGCGTGCGCGAAACGTTACGCGCCTCCCTGTACCGCAAACATAATAGGGGTTAAAGTATGAAATTGCCGTTTTATTGCAATAGGTTCTTTGAATTGACATAGAATCTTCATGGTTTGGGGTTTTCGAATGAAACTTTTTTCAAATGGTTTCTATGATGTTCTTTTTTTTAAAAAATGTGAAATATTTGAATATCGACTTTCAATTGTTTTTGTTATTCAATTTAGACAAGAAAGATGGATACTGCGAAAATTCGAGTGATTTTTGAATACGAGTTCCGACGCGGAACTAACGCGGCAGAAACAGCCCGCAATATCAACGCTGCGTTTGGAGAGGGGTCTACTAATGAACGCACCGTGCGATTTTGGTTTAAACGCTTTCGTGATGGAAATTTCGACTTAAAGAACGAGCCACGAGGAAGACCGCCCACACAGGTGAATAACGATGAATTAAGAGAGATAGTGGAAGCCGACCCTAGTCAAACTACCCAGGAATTAGCGGCATGGTTTAACGTTACCTTACCCACAATATTGACTCACTTGCGTCAAATCAATAAAATAAAAAAATACGAAAAATGGGTGCCTCATAATCACTCGAATTTTCACAGTATCCATCTTTCTTTTTTTTTTTTTTTTTTTCACGCTTGGCAATGCACTAGACTGTGCTTATGCCATTATCAAGTTAAAAGGTAGGGAAACAGGGTTGTCAAAATAAAATATACAATAGGAACGGAATTTGGAAGGAGTTAAAAACAGTTTGAATTTGAACAGGAACAAACAAATATAAATATACTTAAATATCAACAGGAAATCATAATAAATTTAAATTTTAATATCATATTTATTAAAAAAATTAGCAATATACTTATAAATATTTACATTAAAATTAAATAAAAGGCAGGAAATGGAAGAAGGTAGAAGAACTTTGATGGAAACGAGGTCCGAAATAAAGGAAGAGGAGTCATAGTTAGGACAGGAAAAAAGAATATGATTGACATCGCAAATCTCCGCGCCGCAGGTGCAGGCAGGGCTCTGCAAGATGCCAAGTCTGGCAAGATGCGCTGATGTGCATGTATGACCCAATCGTAACCGAATTAAAATAGAAGTGAAATCAAATTTTAAGAAACTTTTAACAAGACATGGAGCCCTTTTGTGAGACCAATATTTAGATGTAGAGATTAAATGAGACAGACTACGAAGTTTGCTGTGTAAAGGATGACTTGAAAGTTGTAGGCATCGACTTATGAATCTGTCAGATAAATATTGGCGTCTTAAGGAAAGAGGAGGCTCAGCACATTCTACCTGTAAACAGCTTATTGGTGAAGATTTCATGGCCCCAGAAATAATTCTAAGAGCCTTGGATTGTACACCATCCAGTTTCTTAAAACCAGCAGCACTACCAGGCTCTAACAAGAAGGTGCCATAATCCAAAACACTCCGTATTAGTGCATTATATATCAGTCTTAGAGAAAAAGGATGTGCACCCCACCAGACTCCTGCAAGGCATTTAATTATATTTAACAGACGCTCACACTTAGCTGCTATGTAATCGCAATGTGGGAGTCCTGAAAGTTAAGCATCTAAAATAACTCCTAAGAATTTAACTTGTTTTTTAACAGGAATGGGTGTTCGGTCATATTCTACTAGGACCTCGGGAGGTTTCCGCATTCTTGAGAACAAGACAACAGTACTTTTATTCACTGAGAGGTCAAGACCATTTTTGGCCAGCCATTGCTGAAGCATATGCAAGGATGAAGTCAAAGTAGAGCACATTGTGTCACTGGAGTGGCCAGGTGTATAAAGAAGAAGATCATCGGCATATTGTAAAACCTCTACTGATCCACAAAGAGAAGATTCTAAATCATATGTATAAATGCTATATAAAATAGGTGAGAGAACAGACCTCTGTGGGAGGCCTCTCCAGACTAGTCTTGATATTTTATTACTGTCAGTGTACACATTAATAGATCTTTCTAAAAGAATATTTATAATGAAATTGGCTAAAATATGAGGCACTTTCAACAAAGTTAACTTATGTTTCAGAACCGAGACAAGAACATTATCATAAGCTGAATGAATGTCAAGGAACGCTGCCAGAACTGATTGATTATAGGAAAAAGCTAAACGGATATCGGTAGTAAATATACTTAAACTATCTAAAGTGCCTCTTCCCTTTCTAAACCCATATTGAGAGGGTGATAATAGATTATTACTTTCAATGTACCACTCAAGCCGAATTTTGACAAGATGCTCAGCTATTTTAGCTAAAACAGAAGAAAGAACAATAGGACGATAAGAAGTTGAAGCATTTGAGGGCTTGTTTGATTTTAAAATAGGAATAACAGTTTGAGATCTCCAGGATAGTGGTATATCACCTGATATCATAATAGAGTTAATCAACTCAAGATAGATTAAAAGGGCAGAATCACTAAGATTAGCAATGAATGAATAAAGGATACCATCTTCACCAGGTGAAGAATCCTTGACATGGGAGAGAATACCTTTTAACTCCATTAGGGAAAAAGGGGAATTTAATTCTGAGTGATCCAACTCCAAACAAGAAGATGGAGAAATAGAACTTATTTCTGGAACAAAAGAGGGAGCTAAGTGATCCATAAAGTCATCAACAAGGTCAGAGGATATATAATTAGATGAAGACTCAGTAAAAGCAGATCTAAATCGCCTTATGTTTTTCCATACAACAGATGGAGAGACACTTGGGCACAAAGAAGAACAAAATTTTTGCCAACCTTCATATTTTTTCTTTTTGAGGAGCTTTTTAGTTACACCAGCCACCTCTATATAGTTATCAAAGTTCTCAGAAGTCATATTATTACAGTAGGTTTTCTCAGCCTCCTTTCTCTTTTTTACAGCCTCTGAACAGTCAGCATCCCACCAAGGAGGAGAGGGAATTTTACCTGACACACCATTTTTTATGGGAAAAGTCTGATCTGCAGCCTCCATCAAAATTCTTGAAAAGCTGTCAGCATCTTTCACACTGTGAGATTCTCTGATTTTATTATCTACACACTGTCTAAAGGCACTCCAGTCAGCGTTGCCTAATCTATGCTTCACACGAGATTTATTTAAATGAAGGGGAGGATGTTTACAGGGAAGAGATATGAGTAAAGGGAAATGATCGCTACCATATGGAGAAGAGAGTGGGGACCAAGAGAGAGTAAGAGCCAAGTCGGGAGTACAGATGGATAGGTCAGGAGCGCTGGTTCCTTCATCAGGCTTGGTAAGGCGAGTAGGCATACAAGTATTTAGAATACATAAATTCTGAGCATGAACTATATCAAGAAGTTGGTCCCCATAGCAGGTAGATGAGGAACTTCCCCAGGACTGGTGTTGGCAATTACAATTACAAAGTCACCCATCACTAAAAAGGGTTTAGGTAGTGTAGAGAAAATGTTACTGATTTCTAGGAGAATATTTACAGAAGGACGAGCAAAATATAAAGAAACTATACAGATATTATTTACAATAGCAGCAACAATAGATATATCGTCACTATGAGAAGGAAGAGGGAAAGAAGAAAATAAAAGAGATTTTTTAATGAGTATGGCTACTCCACCATACCCATCATTTCTGTCTTCTCGGAGACATGAATAACCCGGGATCTTGAAAGAATACCCTGGTTTAAGCCATGTCTCAGAGAGAGCAATGGAAATTGGGTCAAATTTATTGAGGAGATGTATTAAGTCAGATTTTTTATTGATGATGCTGCGACAGTTCCACTGGACAATCTTGCCTAGATTGGCCATTGGAGAAGATAGATTTTACTAGATTAATGATTAGGGCAGCGTTGGACGGTAATTCATTGTTTGGAGAAACTATATTAGAGAGAGCTTTAACTAAAGCTGAGATTAAATCTACAATATTCATTTCTGTTTCAGTATTTTTTCCCTGAAGAGCACAGCCATTAGACGGCGGAGGAGGATCGTAATGAGCAGTAAGGTCTTGGTGAGCGACACGGTCATGTCCCTTATCTAATTTTGAAGGGGAACGAGGCTTTAGAAATACTGTCTTTCGGTGGTGTTTGGGAGACGATTCAGGAGCTGAAGATGAGGGATGAGAATGGGAAAACTGGATACTAGGAGGAGGAGCAGAGGACGATAAAACATCCGAAAAGGATCTGGAGACGGGTGGATGAAGTTTGATTGCTTCAGAGTATGATACACAATTCTGTGCCATGTACAACTTGACTCTATTTTGTCTCTCAAACTCAGGACATGTTTTATTAGTGGCAAAGTGATGACCACCGCAAGAAAGACAGGAAGCACAATCAGGCTCAACATCACAGGAGTCACCAGAGTGGCTTTAACCGCACCTGTAACAACGAGGTTTCGACCGACACTGGAGTTTCGTATGACCAAAGTGGCAACAATTAAAGCACTGGATTGTTGGATACTTATACAGTTCCACAGGGAGAGCATTATAACACATGAAAACTCGTTTAGGAAGAACTTGTCCGTCAAAGGTCAAAACAACGGTTTGACTGGGTTTCCACTCAGGATTGGGTCCATGGACTTTATAATTCATCCTTCTAGCCTTAAGAATTTTGCCACAGCCAATGGGAACAGTGATATTCTCAATAATCTCTTCCGGCGACCACTCTGTCGGGACACCCCGAACAAGGCCCATCCTGGTAACATTGAACGATGGTAAAAATGCCTTGAAATTATGCGCAGAGAGAGTTGCATCATTTAAAAAAAGATTAGCTTCAGAATAATCTGAAAAAGAAACTGCCAGTTTGCTCCGAGTTAAGCGCTTTACTGAGCCATTTATGATGTGCTTTATGCCCCGTTTCTTAAGGTATTGGCCAAAAGAAACAGGGTGAAGAGTGGGAACAGTCGAAGTGTCTGTGCTCTGCTTCTGTATATGAACAACATACGGTGCCACATCAGTGGGTTCATACAGAACCCTACCGACCTGAGGCTGCGGTTGATAAGACTTTTCTATTGGCTTTTCAATGTCTACATTATTTTGTAATTTTTGAGAAGAACATGCAGTTTCAACAATTGAATGCTTTTTATTTGAGTCATCAGAATCACATTGGCATGGACATGCTGCAGATGAATCACTTTTCTGATGTTTCCTTTTCTTATTGCAATGTTTGCAAACTTTGATGGTCCTAGACCTTTTCCTTTTTTCGGATCTTACTGATCCATCTGTGTCCATACTAGAATCTCCTACCGGAGGACCTGTACCGGTGGAAATTGTGATGTTTAGACCGACCGGGGGGACAGTGCCCCCCGGGTCGGGCGGCTCCTCTGCCATCGACACAATAAAAATAGCTTAAAAACTTACCAAATCAGCAAAAAGTTATATAAACACAATATTTACAGATATAATAATAAAATTATAGTACAAATATTTACAAACTGTACTTAAATCCAATTAAAAAATTAAATTAATTAGCTCAGAAAGAAAAAGACGCCCGCCTATTCCAAAGTTTCCCGCGCTTTTTTTCATCCATCTTTCTTGTCTAAATTGAATAACAAAAACAATTGAAAGTCGATATAAATGTTTCACATTTTTTAAAAAAAGAACATCATAGAAACCATTTGAAAAAAGTTTCATTCGAAAACCTCAAACCATGAAGATTGTATGTCAATTCAAAGAACATATTGCAATAAAACGGCAATTTCATACTTTAACCCCTAATATTATTTATGAATAAGAAGAAGAAGAAAGACATTTTTCTTATACCAACAAGATACATCACAGAAACAAAATAAGTAGTTAAGTAACATAATATGCACAGAAAGAAAACTAAATACACAACAGACAAAAAGAATAAATAAAACAGGACCGGGTAGAAGTACCTATACACCCGCGCCGGAGTGTCGCACACATCTCATTTTCTTCTGTCAAGAAAGCGTCAATTAACTCATGATGTGAACTAAAGGGTCGTAATCGTAGCATATTATAGCGGCACCGCTACGGCCGCAGCAATTACATTTTCATTCTTTGAGCATCAAGTTGTGTGTCGTATTGTATGTTTCATAATGTCTCCTTAAAAAAGCCGACGCGACGGAATCTTTTCAAATCTAACAAGAGGTAAAAAACTCGCTAGCATCCAAAAAGTATAGTATACCTACCTACCACACTGTGGCGGTAAAACAACACTTAGAGAAGGTCGGAAAGTTGTCATTTGAATCGTTATGTCACTGGCCGAAAGAGGGAATAAGTCACGAAACATGTTTTTCTGTGGTTTTTTTTCTCAGATTCACATGAATGAATGAATTCAGTTTACTGAATCTCAGTTTTTTTACCAGGCACCCATCTAAAACAAAACTTTCTTAAAAAAAACTGTAATTTGTGTACGAGACTAACAATAAAACTCGGCCGTCGGAGGATGGAAGACGAATATAATAACTATCACAATCAGGAATAGGGACCACTCTGGTAAGACGTAAGACTTTACATTTTGTTCAAAGTATAGATTGCGCGGACTAAGTACAGTTTGGTCTAGGTACCTGTAAACAAACCATCGAGAGAAATCGTGAAAAAACGGGAAGAAATAATGTCTATAAAGTGGTTTGCCCGTCTAGGCCGTTCACGGTTCTCATTATTCAAGAAATATCAACATCCAGTTGACTTTAATAGGACCTGGTGTTTAATCAGTGATAGTTAAAAACATTAATATATATGTCTAACTAGCGCTAAAAAATTACCCCACGTTCAATTGTGAGAAGGCGGGCGGGGCTTGTCAATGGTGTTACCAATCGGAGCGTGCCACCGTCAGACTGAGATCTTGCGAGGTACCTAGATATTTCAATGGCTTATACATCATGAAGTCAATGGTTAGACATTTTGTATAAAACCAATCAAGCTAAGCTGTCATTTACTATCTTCCAACCAACGTTCAAGAAGTCACGCATGGCTCACAGAATGAACCAATCAGAAAGTGATTTACTCTACAGCACATCTTGCGCTCATTTAATTTGTACAGACTTGTCAAGAGGACAGCGGCCGTTTTTGAGGGTGAATTTTGTAGAAAGAAATACTTCTATGATTTTTTTATTCGTAGTATCTCAAAAAATCAAAGCTGAATTTAATGAAATAAGTATACGACAACTGAGCAATAATAATTCTTATGCCGCTGGATGGGGGCGGCACAAGACCGGGAAGCTTTTAAAACCATGAGGGCGGCCTATGTCCTGCGGCGTCAAATGGCTGACGATGATTATGATTATGCGTTTGAACTCAAATCTCAAAGTCTTGAGGCAACCGGTCTACTGGGCTACCATCCGAGAGGAGAGGTTCTGAGTTCAACTTCCGGCACGTTTGAATGGTGTTTTCTGCTGCTTACATTCACGAATTTACAGTAGCAATGCATCAAGGTAACTGAGAAGAATAACATTGGACACACGTCCAATACATGAACATTCACATGGATGCCTCGCGCATTTTTGACGAGTACTCATTCTCAGAAAAATGCAAAGGCTCTTGATTATGTAAAATATACCTGTATTAAAATATGTTTATAGCTACGTTTAACTACCCCGTACGACGTCGTAGCGTCTTGCAGGGTGTTACCGTAGCAACTAAAAGGTTCAACTGAACTGAATCGATCCACCGAGGTGGCAAAGACCTACGTTGCGCTGAATCCGAGTGTGAAATTAGGTACCGAGACCCGGCTTAAATATTTTGTAGAGCTAATTGATACGTGAGCCTACCAAATACTTGGAAGTACATAAGTTCAAAGCATGATACCCGGTTATTAATCGTCGTATTTATTTGTAAGCCATCTTAGGCCTATTAGTACCTATGTTGGAATTGCTAGCTACAAAACTATTTCTATAATGCGCAATTCCTGAAACGTGTCGGTTAGAGTTTATAATTTACTATTTGACCCCGCAAACGTTGTTTTGCCATATTAATTATCCTACCAAATGTACACAAAAATTTTCGTAAATATGGTTTAAGTGCGACTCGGACTCGAGCACGAAGGGTTCCGTACCATTATCTATGCAACATTAGACACAAGGATCGAGAAAAAACGGCAAAAAATCACGTTTTTTGTATCGGAGCCCCCCTTAAATACTTCTTTCAATTTAATTTAATTATTTATGTTTAAAGCGAATTTAGAACTAAACATTCTGTGAATATTTCTAGCGTGTACCTGTTATCGTTATTAATACCGAGCAAAAAACGGCAAAAAAATTACGTTTGTTGTATGGGAGCCCCCCTTAAGTACTTATTTTATTCTGTTCTTAGTATTTTTATTATAGTGGCAATAGAAATATATTATCTGTGAAAATTTCAATTGCCTAGCTATCACGGTTCATGAGATACAGCCTGGCGACAAACAGACAGACAGACAAACAGACGGACAGACAAAGCGACGGACAGTGAAGTCTTAGTAATAGTCCCGTTTGGCACCCTTCGGGTACCCTGAAAATCGGTAAAGCCGTTTCGGAGGGGTTCGATATGAAACACTGTAACACGATATTTTTATGTATTGGACGTATACCCTGATATTTCAAAAAAACTCCTCGCATGAACTTTATCGTAAAACACAAACTCTAACTGGGGTGCTTCATAAATTACTCTAGAATTAATCATCGGCGGAATTCGTCTAGAATTCGTGACGCCATCCTACTGGCGTAGATGAGAGATAGAGCCTGCCACCTCAGAATGCTAGAGCAGGGCCTACCCTAGGGTGTTGGGCTATTGCACACATTGATATTCGGCATAACAAGTTTAAGAGACAAACGTTTGTTTGTTTGGCAGGACTGCGGTACCTAAATGGCAAACCCTGGTCTCTGCCTACCCCTCCGGGATACAGGCGTGAGTTTACGTATGTATACGTTATATAACAGGCTTTTCAGAGCCACGGTGGCCTGAAAAATGGCTAAAGATATCTCCGCTAATCGTTAGGATGCAATCATCCGAATCTATCAAGCTTCGATAAAATGAAGTGTTTCTTATCCTACCAGGGTCATATTGTATCTATATGCCAAGGTCGGTTTCGCGTATTTTTTGTTATTTGCGTTCATACTTATCTACAGCTTAAAAGTTTGACGATTCTACTTAAGGTACTATCTATTAACTTACTTATAAAAACATCTCCTTTTTTGTATCAAAATTGCAAATTTCTCACCGAGCACTTAAGTTTTTTTAGTGTGAGGACGAAGTCGCTGATACCATGTGGTCCAATTAATATCCAGGAAGAAGACCTCACAGTAGAGGTACACTAGATGCATATTTCCAAAAATTTTATTCAATAAATACGTACTTAAAAATAAAAAATCGTTCTTTCTCCGTTTTTTGCGAGTTTGAAGAGACGGAACCATATTAAGTATTTACTTAGAGAAGTACCGGCTTTTTATGAACAATAAAGATGTTTTATCAAGTTGCAACTGTTTTCTCTGTCAACCATTAATTAGAATCAAAAGATCGTACCCGCCTCATTAAGATATATCTCTTAGTAGAGTGCACATTCCTAAAGGACGATTTATAGAAGAAATTATGAACCCGTCCAAAGTTTAAAATAAATTCTAAGGTCTACTTCGTATGGTGTAACATTTTTAAAATTGAATCCGAAAGAACTGACAAAAGTTTTTTTTTTTTTTCATAAGCAGCCTATATACGTCCCACTGTAAGGCACAGGCCTACTCTTAGAGACAGTATGGGCCTAATCACCACGCGTGCCCACCGCGGATTGGGGATTTCAAGCGCTGAGGTATCTGGATATCTCAGACACTCAGGTTCCCTCACGACGTTTTCCTTCACAGTTAGCGAATGGTATTGCTACTATAACTTCACAAATGTACATAACATAGAAAACATTGTCATAGGTACATGCCCGGACTTTATTTTTTTACCAAAATTTTATTCATAATCGCATATAGTTAAATAGAAACATTACAGAACCAAGGCAATACGGCGGACTTAATGTCAGTATTTTCTACCAATCAACTCAGTCCACCGGTAAGTATGTATTTACAATCAGTCAGTCTTATCATCTTATGTGGTCTTGTGGTATGTCGCACGCAGGCCACGCAGCGGTGCTACGGCACTCGCTACGCCGCTACGGCGCTCGCTACGCCGCTACGTCAGTACCGAGAGTCCCGCGTAGCGCTACGCCGACCCGCGCAGCGACTGCTAGGAACTGTTTGTTTTGTTTTTGTGAGACCATTTTGCGCTCGTATTTTTTGTAGACTGTTTAAATTTTTATCATATTGTATATTATCCTACTTTTTTGTGGTTGGTAAGTAGCAAATTTTTTTTAGGTAAGTACGATAGCGATAACATTAGAAAATAGTATTGAGAAATTATTTCTAAAACAATACCGCAAATAACTTGATTGTCTTTTCGCGTGAGCTATTCGTTGAGAACATTTCCTTATAAAACACCTGCTCAATAATAATATGGCTGGCGGAAAATCCCTGAATTTTTTAACTAACTCTTTAATTAAATACACCTACATTAAACAGTTCTATTTAATGAAAGAATTGGACTAGCCAACTATTTCTAATTCAAAATACTAGTGGTAAGAAAGTTGTCTATGGTAAACTTAAATACTCGAATAGCGTTTTAAGCAGAGTGACCGAACAAAGAGAAGGCTAAGAGTTTGTCCTTTTCAGGGTTTCGTACCCAAAAGGTAAGGGACCTTATTACTAATACTCCACTGTTCGTCTGACGGTCACCAGGCCGTATCTCGTGAACCGTGATAGTAAGACAGTTGAAATTTTCAAACAGCATAAAATAATTACTTAAGGGCGCTCCCATACAAAAAACGTGATTCTTTTCCCATTTTGTGCTCGATATTATTAACGACAACCGGTAGCCGCTTGAAATATTCAAATGTTGTATAGATAATGATACGGTACCCTTCGTGCGTGAGTCCGACTAGCACTTGGCTGGTTTTTTCTTCTTACTTTTTAAAAAAAACAATTGTTGTAATTTGGTTGTAGAGAAACAATTATTGTTAATTTGGTGACGATCTGATAAAGTCTTTCAGAGATGGAGAACAGAACTCTAAATTCAATGGAAGGCAGTAAATAAGGCCTAATGGGGCCCATCCTTTAGTAATATCCGTATGTTTCATAAAATAGCGTAAAAGTAGTCCCAAGGTAATTTGGTGATGTTCAGGGCCTCGATTCTGTTAGTGCATTGTAGTATAATGACACGTACACTGTCGGGTCACGTGACGTGTTTTTTCGTACCATTGACGCCTAGAAGGTTTGATGGGTGTGCCCGCGTAGACTTAAAGCAGCCATGAAATTAAAACCGCCATGTTCATGCAGTGTCATGTTACTACAATGCAATAACAGAATCTAGGCCCTGGTGAAGACTTTCGGAGATTGTTGTAGTAACATAAAATATTTACACACAAACATATAGCGACGGATGATTGTCGATGAAGCAAATGAGGTTGGTCAGGATCGTGGCAAATGGCAAACCGTCGTCTCTGCCTACCCGTCCGGGATACAGGTGTGAGTTTATGTATGTTATTATTACATCTATGCAATATTCCAAAGCTTATTGTATTTAAGGATTTTATTAAAAAGAAAATAACAAACAGTTTGATCAATTTGCCAAACTGCGCAGCAGTTTATCGGCAGTTATTGACTTAAGGTTGATCTTACGTGGAGCGTGCTGTCTCGCCCGCACAATATAATATGTTTTGTGATTGTATTCAAATGAGTACATGTACTTTTGTTGAACGTGCTCTGAGGGTTTGATGGATAATTAAAATTACGGACATTTTAAATATATTTTTGTTTTCCGATACGTAGTTTTTAATAAAAAAAATCAAAAACTTAGTACTTAAGAAAAATGAAATAAGAAAAATATGCCTTCAATATCCGCATTTCAATTATGCATCAAACCCTCAGACCACATTAATTATCAAAAGTACACTTAAGTTATTACAACCACTAAAAATATTAAATTGTACGAGCGAGACAGCACGCTCGAAGTAATAACAGCCTTATGTATTTGGCATTGTTGTAAACAATCATTTGTCAGAAACATGTTGATGACGAATTAAATTAGTTATGTAAATGTATTACAAACACTCTTTTTCTTTATGTGCCGTCGCCTATTGGAGTTCGGCAACAAAGGCTATAAACACAAATATGAAAACCAAAATTAAGTACTTAAGTAATAGATGAAACATTGGGGGGGGGGATTGGCTCGCAAACCGCGTTAAGTAATCACAATTGATCGAGTCAAACCTTCGCCGTCCTTCTCTTAAGTACTTTTTTTTTCAATTCTATTATTCTCACAAAAAACTTCTTTAGGCAATGTATTATTTAGTTTAGGAAGAATATGTTGTACAAGTCGTGACAGTGGTAGCGAAGTTCCTATATTATCTCTTAGCACTTCGTAGAACAGGTTTAGTTAATATAATTTTATCGTTGCGAAAACCGTGTACTACTAATTCTAGGTCTACTTTTTAGGGTTCCGTGCCCAAAGGGTAAGGGACCCTACTAAGACTCCGCTGTCCGTCCGTCTGTCCGTCTGTCACCAGGCTGTATCTCATGGGTTTGATAGCACGATGCCCACTATAGCACATTGTCACTTTTATTATTTTTAATGCAATCAGTAGCACAATGCCAACTACATAATACAATCTTCATAAGTGAGGTGAGATCGCACAAAGCCTATTGGTATAAAAGATTTGTTTTGTCGCACGATACTCACTTTTATAGTGTGCATACTTTAAATGCGTGGATTGCCACCGATTTGTATAGTCAAGAACAAAAAACGAAAACTTTTTATAATTATTAAAGTGGGCATGGTGCGATCTAATGTATGAAGATTTACAAAGGTTGTCATTGTGCTACCGATTGAATTGAAATGATATAAAAGTGACAAAGTACGATAGTGGGCATCGTGCTATCAAACCACCTCATGAACCGTGATAGTTAGACAGTTGAAATTTTCACAGATAATGTATTTGTGTTGCCGCTATAACAAAAAAAAATACAAAAAACAGACAAAATAAATATTTACCCATACAAAAAACATGATTTTTTTTGGCGTTTTTGCTCAATATTAATAACTTCATGAGGTAGGTAGACGCTTAAAATATTCCAATATAGTATAGATAATGGTACGGAACCCTTCGAGCGCAGTCCAACTAGCACTTGGCTTTTTTTATTTACTGGTTATATCTTACACAATTTAAATAGCTTTTTATTGTCCCCCCTGCAGCTCTGGAGACATCTTTTACCGGCCACCATTTAAAAAAAATCGTACTTGTAGAGTAGTTACCATAATTTACCAAATAGGTTAATTATAGGAAATTACTCAGTGTTCTTACGTTCACATTTGCCTATAGGCGACCCCATTATATTCGTAGCAGGAACAGCCGATCGGCAGACAGACTGTGACCGATAACGCTGTCCGTTGGCCCAGTTATATCCAGTAAAATTGAATTACGGAAGGCCATACTATACCTAATTAATTACTTACATATTACACATACCTGACTTGATGTATGAAGCCTACTAAAAACTCTATTACCTGTAAGTGATTCCACTGAGTTAACTTTACAGGAAAATAAATAATTCACGCCTACCATGAACTAGCATGGGACTACATTACATAAACTCACGCCTGTATCCCGGGGGGGTAGGTAAATATTTTATTAACCGTTTAATAAAGGTTTATTAGTCGCTGCATGCATGCACGCCGGTAAGGGACGTCCCAGACAGACATACTTTGACCAAATAAGGAATTTATAAAGGCAGGGCAAAATAAAAAGTGCTCGAAACCCTCAACAATTCTATCTATCTAATCAGCCGATAAACAGAGCCCACTGTCGGGCATAGGCCTCTTCTCTTTCACGCCGACGCATCCGGTCCTTTGATAGTCTCCTCCAAGTTGCAAATCAACTAAGAAGCTACGACTAGTAAACTTTGTAGGTGCTAGAAGTTGCCACAGAAGACCACGAGAAGTTTACGTCTCTTCTACGAGCCCCTGATGCCTCTAATAACGGATAAGAAGACTTCATTGACATTCCCGGCTCAGCGGGTTCAGCTCGTATTCGTCCATTGCTGGAATAGACCTCCCTCAAGGCTTATCATATCGTAATTTTATTTAAGCCATACTTTGTTTTAAGATGTATTTTTAATTTTTGATATGGTTTTTTCTTTATGTAGCCCATAAACATCCCACTGCAAGGCACAGGCCTTCTCTCCAAGAGGGCCACGCGTTCCCACTGCGGATTGTCATTTTAAGCGCTGAGGTATGTGAACATTTCCTTCACCGATAACGGTCGTGGTCTCGTGGTATTGCTACTACAAATTCACGCAACTTAGAAAACAAAATCTGTGCCGTAATTCGAACCCTTGATTTCCCGTGAGGCGTTCTACCGTATCTATGACTTTGTTTTCTAAGTTATGTACATTCGTGAAGTTATAGTAGCAATTCTACCACTCGCTAACGGTGAAGGAAAACATCGTGAGGAAACCTGAGTGTCTGAGCTATTCATATACCTCAGCGCTTGAAATCGCCAATTCGCAGTGGGCACGCGTGGTGATTAAGCCCATACTCTCTCACTGAGACAAGGCCTGTGCCCTACAATGGGACATATATATAAGCTGCTTATGTATGCTTATGTTCTACCGCTACGCTATTACCGCTGATAAGGGAATAAATACTTTTTTATGTTTATCTTCATCATCATCATGTGAACTTTGTCCATGCCAATAAAGCCGGCTCGCCTGCTAACTAAACTGTCTCCCCATTAGATCTTGACAAGATGAACGACCGGGCGGGCAAGCGTGAAGCGGGCGCCATGCCGTTCTACGCCCCGCCACGGCGCAAGACTTCTGCTGAAATCATCAGCGAGGCCCGTGCAGCGGTGTACGGAGGTAAGATTCTAACTGAATTGAGTGCATGCAGGAGTTAAAACATTGTTTCAATAGTGATGAATCTTCGGTTCAAACCGAAGTCGCTCCCAAGCTCTTGATTTTAACACCTTCCCACATTAGTGATTGAATCCATCTTTTAATACAAAATCGACCCCAAACTCTTTATTTACCTACATGAATTAACATTTTCATGATGCATTGGATTCACTGATCCCTAGAGAAAGGTGGTCGATGAGTAGCTTTTAATATATTTTTCATCCCCCCATCTCGGAAAGAGTATTTTTGCTCTTCGATATCTGAGTGCAAAAGCCGTTTTTCTCGCGTGCACCAAGTTTGTGAATTCAAAACATCATTAAACCTTTATACCTCTACCTCCAAGGCGTCGAATTTATCATACAACTTTTTTTAATTTGTTAAAAATTCAGACTCGCTGCGCTCGTGATTCAATTTAGGGATCCTTCGCTTGCTCGATCATCAAAATTGAGCACGCGGTTAAAAAGCAACTTTGCACTCTTGTATAACAAATAACTATAACATCTTTTATTGCGCTTATCGAACAAAAATCGGTAAATGACCGAGGTTTACTGTTATTTGCTGCACTCTGGAAAAAATGATCTTTTAAATTCCGCCAGGCAGTCCTTTGTTCCCGATGTTCCAAGAAACGATGAAATAAACAAAAGAAACGGTGGACAATTTCCTGCTAATGTTTACGGAGTAAAATTATAGCTTTTTGGTGAAATTCGCGACGACTCCAGCACGCGATTTGAACCCGCGAAATGTGTCCATTAGACAAAAGCATTGAGACACGCACGTTTTTTATTTAGTGGTTTCCTTTGACTGTTTATTACAGTTTGTGGCTTGTAACTTTGCTCATCTACTAACTCTTCACTAAACTAAATCTGAGGTGCAACCACGTAAGTCCTCCACTGTACGGAGTTATCTGATTTAGCATACCCCGAACTGTCAAATACATGCATATTTCCACACTCGGAGTCATCTAAATGCTTAACCTGATAGAGTGGAAAGTTACGTGATACAAGGGCTGGTCTAACCGATAACAGAACCTTTCTGTATCATTCCAAGCGTGTGCTGTTAGTAGAGCTTAGAACCCTATTAAAAAGTTTCGCTAGCACGCTTTGCGGTTAGCATCGACTTGTGAAGGGTGAAAAGACATTTAAAAGGCTCTCAATTACTCGGTAATTTTTTAAACGTTAAACAAAAAAAAAAGCAAGGGGACTCCAGTCGGTACTTGGTTACGGTAAAGCACACCAACAACGCCTCGAAACACTTTTTGATGTTTTGGCCATTCCAAGAAACATGGTTCTTCCTTATTCCGTGGACATCGTCATTTTCCGATCCAAGTTAAAATAGCTCTTCTGAGAGATGTTTCGTGCTGAAGGTGAAAAAATAACTCCTTGTCACGCGATATTCAACCCTTTCTATGTCGACGCTGTGACACTACATAAAATACATCAGAAACGTAGTTTATTTTATAACGGTGACTGCCTTGATGGCGCAGTTGTTTAGCATTTGTCTGTCAACATCGCCACCGAACATTTATAGAAATGGTCACAGTATACTTTAGAGGTTTTCATGTTTGGGTTGTTTCAAGCGTGCTTGCTACACTTGTGAATACAACGTGAATGAGCAACGTTAATGGCACGTGGTAAGCCCTGTTCTCTGCCTTGCCTAGCTGTCTGACATACAGGCTTGAGTTTTAATGTTATGTTCTTGCCTAGTTACCATACATAGAGTATTTTGTATCAGACTATTGATTGTTTGGCGCAGATGGTATTTTTACATTGACGTTACTACCTAGTTCGAAGTTAGATCTGAGATTTCCGCACTTAGCCTCAGTTTCTCGTACACTAACACGCTGTTAATCTACTGTTAACAGCTGTCAATTGACCAAAGTGCATACAAATAAAACCACTGACAGCTGTTAACAGTAAATTAACAGCTTGTTAGTGTACGAGAAACCGGGGGTAAGCCTCATAGTTAGGCCAATGTACGGAGCAAGCGCTAAGGTATGTAAATAACTCATATTCTAGGGTTTCCTCACGATGTTTTCCTTCACCCTTAGCGAGTGGTATTGCTACTGTACCTTCACAAACGTAAGTAACTTAGAAAACAAAGTCATTAAGTACATGCCAGGATTCGAACCCACGACCTCCCGAATGACAACTACCACAACCACCGCTCAATAACTTTACTGCCTATAACAACATTATTTTCTAACCACTGTTTTAAGCTAATTGAAAACATAAAACAATAGAAAATGAAAAGAGAATATTAGGTTCGTTGTCAATCGAACTATTCTTCTTGTAGAGCAAAGCATATTTCATATCTATATAATATTTGACGGTGACGTTAGCAGGTAGTAAGTAGCTGATAATAAATTTAATTTGGCTGGTTCGGGTTTTGCACGGTGCGGTGGGTTGTGATCACAGTAATCCGACTTTCAGAACCTAGATTTGCAACCCAGCATTTACCATGAGCATCAAGAGCCAACATGTTTATTTTAACCTGTTAGATTATGACCTTGAAAAGAACAATTAAAAACCATTGTTATAGTGGTCCGATCGGGTCCTTTGCATCTCCACAGATTAAACGATATGTGGCTTCGTTAGCAAGTACGATAAGATAAGAATATTCTTTATTTTATAGGTACCCGAAAGTACTTACCATACAGAATACATTTCAAATTAGTGCTCTTGATTAAGAGATTTTTGGAAACGCTTGTATGGGTTATTAAATGCGATCAAATCCAGTACTACGCCAGTTCTAGTAGCTACCGACCGATGACACTGCCGTGGGATGTTCAACCAAAAATACAATGGACGTATAATTTTCGGCGATAGCACGGAGATGAGCGTAAGTAAAACGGTTTTATAAACCAGCGCTACACTTGATTAGGAACAAAAATTAAAATAAGAATGTAGGAAACATTGCGCGTTCAAATTTCAGATTCGTTTTCTAAAAGAAAGCTCGAAAATTTCGATAGGGTTCCTTGAAAGGAAATGTTCCACATACGATACTAGATACATTTCTGCAAAAATATGCAAAAACAGTTCGACTATGTATATGTCCTAAGCCGTTGATTTTTCAGGCATGGTTCCTTTGGGAAAAATTATCGATGTGAAAGTTGATCCGCAGTCTCAGAGATAATAAGTAATGATAATATAATAAGTTTCGTAGTAGTGGTTCGCCGCTCACAGATAAACCAAACATGTTTCCGAGAGCGGCTAAATAGCAATAAAAAAATGTAAAAAAAATACTTAGGTAGGTATTTAAAACAAAATTCGCCCATTTTCGTTGCAATATGAGTGCATGCCACAACCGAGTATAGAGTTGTATTTCCATGTTTGTGATGTCCTTGCCTGGTTACAATAGCACAGGGTATCCTAGTTTGGGACCAGCCCCTCTACTCTCAACGCTATTGTGTTCAAATGCCATAGGTCCGAAATAATGGTAATAGATAGTTCTAAGAAATATAATTAAACTTATTGAAACTTCAGAACGCATCGGAAAGGGAAGGCATATTTTAGGTAAATTAATAAAGAAATGCACCTAACGACGATAATTTAGCCAACGCATGTTGGACAAGGGACTTAATTTAATTTACTTTATTTATCAGCAAAACGGTAGATACATTCATAATGTTAAAAATTCATTATGTGGCACATGCGTGATGCACCAGCGCAGTAGGTATGTAAATATTTAAAAAATGTCGACTTAAATAGGTACTAATACTATACAAACATATTTACAAATATATACAAACAAAATGAAAAATGTAAATTTTTTAGAATCGCTCGTAGCCCCGGCCGCCTGAGTGATCTTAAACGATCACGAAGGTTAAGCAACACAGGGCGCGTTCAGTGCATGGATGGGTCGCCGTCTATGCCTAACGCTAGTGGCATTTTTCCGAACGGTTCCGTGCTTCGCAAGGCACGTTAAGCTGTTGGTGCCGGCTGCCGTCGATAGATGGTAGTCGTTAAGCCAAGTCAGAGGCCTTAGGGCGGCTTGACAACTTCTGACAGTAGACGAGCCACTAGTCTACAAGCCTCCACCAATCCGGACTTGGCCCCCGTGGTGGAGTATGGCCTATACCTTCCTCAGGGAAGAGACCCGTGCCCCTCGGTGGGGACATAATGGGTTGATGATGTGATGATGAAACTTTTATGTCAACCCGAGGTTACAGTAAATAGCCGTGTCATAAATAAAAATTACAATGCAAAAAAATCATTCATTGAGTATTAGGCTTTTGGGCCAATCTAGATAAACTGTTTTTCTGGAAGAGATCATTAAATATTTTTATTGACATGTACCAGTTATTGCGTTTGAATAGCTCTAAGTTAGGATGGGGGGTAATTTAATAGTTGGTGTCGTGCTGATCGTTTGTTTGCGACGAATATCGTATTTCGAACAATTTTATGTTTCTTTTGCCAAATTTACTGACTTCAAACATGTACAAAGAGTAGAGAGTTAAGAGACTGTGGTTCTGGGCTGCATGACTCTTTCCATAACATACCCCAAATGGCTCGAAGACATTTTTTTTGTGTAATAAAACTCGGTGACTCTCTGTTGAGTTTTCCCATAGTAGCACTCCGTATGTTATGTGGAAGTCATGATTATTAGGCATTAAATGTAAAGGTGTTTGACAAATATTGCCGGGCGCACAGTTTTTATTGCTAACCGTATATTTCTCATAAAGCGTGCAAAGGCTACTAAAATCCCGTATCTCGACTAAGTTCAAGAAACGAAATATAGGCAACTTTATAACAAATTCATGCACCTATAAACCGCTCCAATTTCCATGTCAACTCGAGTTTACTGGCCACAACTTTGTGGCTTTGATTGCCTCACGTAATCGCCTGGTACTTTAATTATTCAAAGCGTTTCTCGGCGTGTTTCTTAGAGGTAGTTGAACTACGGTTCGACCGGTCAAGTTGGTGGGCGGAAACCTATACGTTGCTAGGTGACAACGACTAAAGGACTATTCACAATACCGGCTGCTGACGTGCTGGCGCAACGTCACAAACTAAAACAAACCTTATATGCTTTTAAGGCATCCTGTGGGCGACGAGCACGACACAGAAACGGGCTTTTTTTGCACCTGTATTGTAGTGTTTAACTTCGTAAGTATTTACGGATTATTTTAGATTGAATTCGTGCCGCCCGCACGTCGCCGACCCTGTGGAATGTGAATAGACCTTTACTAAATGCGCAAAGGTTTACTAGGTACTAACTTATCACAATGTAAATTAGCTGTTCTACATAAGGTTTATTGTCGCATTTTTTAATCTGTTTGGGCTGGATTTTGTCGTACCAATCTAAGTAAATTTTTGGTGTATCTAGGTATAGCTCAAAGTTTGTCTGTCTTTACTGAACAATTTACCGTAATTGAGCAATTTTTATTTCATGCAACCTACCGGGGCTAGTTCCGAGCAGAACAAAAATGGCCAACATTTGTGCATGCCAAAATAACCAATAATGTTATGTAAATAGCAATTTACCCACCTATATATTATATACTCTTAAGGCCATAGTATTTCTCTAGAGATACTGCTGATTTATCAATACTTCAAATCGGCCTCGATTTGACACCGCAGTGGAGTTCAGTTATCACGCAATTCGGCAAGTTTAGCATACTCTTAACAACTGGTGCAGTTTTTGGACATATTATGTGCCTCGCTGCACTTACCCCGGAGAATTACGACAGAGGCCACTCAAGGGAGCGTTGTCTCAAGATTCAAAGTACTTCTATTTGCTTGAATTGATTATTTTTTATTATAGAATCTATAATAAAAAAAATTGTAATTTGTGATTTAGGAGTGTACCTATAGTATTATTTATCTATATTATAGATAAATCACATCACAAATATCTCTTACTAACAATTACTTTTTGTACCTACATGAAATCGATAATCTGCTGTGGGCACGCGATTAATCCCGAACTCCTCTTTGAGAACTCGGTGCAAAGGTTCCTTCTCATGATCGTTCCAGAAATGAGCAGCGCATCGGCGGGCAACAGCCCGAATGCGCAGGCGCTGCGGCCGCTGCGCACGCGCCGCCCGTTCACGCCGCGAGACCCGCAGCGCACGCTATTCGCGGACCGCGAACGTCGGCGGGAGGCGCGCCCGCCTAGCGCCTTCAAGTTTGTACCTCTCTCTTTTTGAGTCAATGTCCTTTTTGAGGCATGTCCATGTAGGCTGACTTGTACCATTTCCTTAAATGTGGCTTAAATTGCAGCATTTAACTAAAATTCTTTATACAAACGTCGATTTAAATGGCGACTTAAGTGACATTTAAGAAGTGGTGCAAGACGGCCTAAGATTTTTTAATTTGTATACCTAATTGGGTTTATTTAATAAATTCATGCTAAAAGTAATACCAATGCTGTGTTCACCAGTAAGTGGCAAACGTGTGGCAAACACGTTCTAGTACTACAAATTTAAAATGCTATAAAATGTTTGTACATGACTTGCTGTGCTGTTGGTGCACCTTATAAGAAATTGTTAGATAATGCGCTGAATTGTCTCATAGCTAAATTAATCTTTATCTATGTTTTTAGACCTCTTGGTTCTTGGTTCAATCAAACGGTCGAATTGAAATTTGTACCGGTACGCATACGGCCTATACATGCTGCTTTCAAAATGACAAGAGATTATCTTTCTCCGGCAGCTTGAAGTTCCTAAACCTGTCCGAGGGTGGCGATGACGGGTACGGCATCGGCGTTGCCACACGCGTCTCTACCTTTGACGAGGGCGTGCTTCTGACAGAGCCCCAAAACTATGGACGGAAGAAAACTACGGTGAGACCAGCTATTTGTTTGATAGATGGATACCAAAACACACCAGTTTTCTGGACTTCCTAGAAATTTTCATTGTTGTTGGATGAGACTGCTAGTGTGTCGCCTATTAGTGTTGCTGTTGCCTGCGAAAATACTTACTTATAGCGCCTTAGTACCGCGGTTCCTAAACTTTTATGGCGAAGGAACACTGACACACCTCTTTTATTTTAGGAAACCCTATATTAAAAATATCGAATTCAAGAGAAAAGCTCAGTCAGCTTTTAAAGGTGCCGCGACTGTTCCATTACGTTAAACCAAAATAATATTTGTAACTGAGAAAAAGAGAAGAAACGGTTGTAGCCCAGTGGGTAGAACATTGGTCTCGGAAACGGGATACCCAGGTTCGATCCCAGTGCGGGCATGTACCTATGACTTTGTTTTCTAAGTTATATACATTTGTAAAGTTATAGTAGCAATACCACTCGCTAACGGTGAAGGAAAACATACTGAGGAAACCTGGGTGTCTGAGCTATTCACATACCTCAGCGCTTGAAATCGCCAAACCGCGGTGGGCACGCGTGGTGTTTAAGCCCATACTCGCTCTGAGAGAAAGCCTGTGCCCTATAGTGGGACGTATATAGGCTGCTTATAAACTGAGAAAATATTTTATAGTCAAACCTAGCTGACCCAGCAAACGCAGTTTTGCCATATTAATTAGCCTACGACCTATTCTCAGACCTACTTATTTGGTAGGTAGGTAGGTTACACAAAAAATTCATAAAAATCAGTGAAGCCGTTTCGGAGGAGTTCGATAACAAACACTGTGACAGGAGATTTTTATATATTAGATAATCCACTCCATCCAAAGGTTGTCTGGAAGAGATCGCTCTAAGCGATAAGACCGCCAATTGTATACCTCTACTTAGATCTAAGTAACTATTTGTAATGTCTTTCACCTGGTTGCGCAATAAAGTGTTCTCTATCTATCTATCTATAATCCAACAATTTACTTACAAATGCGATTCGCGGAACCCCAGTGACTTTTCCACGGAAATCCGTTTAGGTATCGTTGCGTTAGGTAGGTATCCAGTGGAAACCTTTCCTGATTACCTACTCATTTCTTCCCAGTTACGGCCCCACACGCGGATCCCGGAGAAGCCGAGTGACATATTCAGCGGCCTACCGAAACTGCCGCACCTCAACGGACGGAGCAAACCGCTGCATCGGAGAAACACAACGGGCAATGATGGTACGTGACTTTAGTTGACCTCCTGCTTACCGCATAAAGGGCCAATTTTCATTGTGACCTACGAACTTCTTACCCTCGGTTTCTCGTACTAACAAGCTGTCAATCTACTGTTAACTGCTGTCTTGTATAGACTTTGTTCCACTGGCAGCTGTTAACAGATTTTTAGTGTACGAGAAACCAGAGGTTAATTTCAGCGGATTGCAGTACAATACTCTATAGCTCACTTGTATGTATATATTGTTCCTTCAAGTCGCATGTTATCTCTGACGATTTTATGGATATTGCAGAATCGAAAAGCGAAACGGATCTGACGCAAGTTGTTTCAATAATCAGACCATTTCGCGCGTTTGATATCGAATCTGAAGCACACCATGAGGGATCCAGTGGCGAAAAGAAAGGTACTTACGAAGTTTGTATCTAAAATACTCCGACCACATAATACCACTAAGTATTTAAAATTGCCTAATTTTTATTAGATTTTGTTGACCATTCTACTTACTTTTTAAAATAAGTACCTCTGTAATCCAAACGAAACTTCTAAATGAACTAGCCCTATGTTACTAAGGGATACCGTTAAGGCTTAAAATCATGGTGCCAAATTCAACTCTGTCGTAGTTAAATAAAAATTATTTAAGCCGACAAGAAGATAATCAGGCCCCAAATTCTGTACATGCATCAAGTCCAACAATAGTAGCTTTGGTGGTCTCCACTCGAGAACCCTTTCACCGTCCGTCCTCCCATCTAACCAGATGAGTGGGCCCACTCATGAAGCGCCCGATAAGTGTGGTGAGAGAATTACATAGAAAAGTTGTAACACACTTTTCTTGAGATTCAATGTGAATTACCGCGTCACAGCGACGAATATTGAGAGAGTGCATCGAGTTTACAATGTACAAGCTATTTTAAATGCGACTTATTGCTAACTTAAAGTTGCATTTAAAATAGCTTGTACCATGTAAACTGGATGCACTCTCTACCCACTTCTCGAGAATAAACATGTAAACTTATCCTGCGTTTGGACCGCTGAGAACTCTCGAATTCTCCTTTGCCCATACACGCCGGCAATTCTCTATTCCAGCACCGCGCCCCCACTCGAGCTCCAAACGAAAATATCCAGCTAGCTCGAAGAGCTCGCCCGAAGGCAAGTCTGGCGTTCTCGGCGACATTAACGTACGTCACCTAGACGTCGAAATGCCAAACTTGGTCCACTGGGAAAACTTTGACAAGTAAGTGTTCATCCAAGGGTAGTCGTATCTATCAACGCACTCACCATCATCTAAGCACAAGTCATGCAGCCTCTTATCCGAACTTCACTGAAATAAGGCTAAATCTCGGCTTTCTGGGGGAGACACAGTTGCACAAGTGTGTCATGCTTTACAGATAATCGGCGTAGTAATCGAATCATATTCCGTGTGGCGCCGGATTAAGAATAGCGTCATCTTATTTCCTTCCGTGGTTGTCGAAGAAGACTAAGGGAATCAATTACCAGGAGACGGACAGCAGCGTCTTCCTGAGATTCCATCCGCATACTGCGATCGCCAAGCCGCCTGCCAAGCGTGACGATTATGGCAAAACCCTTCATGGTTAGAAAACCATGAGGGAGGCCTATGTCCTGCAGTGGGTGTCAAATGGCTGATGATGATGATGATGAATGATATATCTTGTCATTGCGGCCTTACACTTAATAATTTCTGATAAATTATACGAACTGATATACACTTCTAAATTATATATAGTTAATACTACTCTTATTAAGATTATAGAGGTGATATGAACTGATAATGAGGACGCAATGAGTATCCGTCTTAACGGATCGACTACATGTCGTGAACAAGCTGTTGCTGAAAAGCAACTCGGGTCCACTATAAAACTTTTCGGGTTGGCCCTTATACTGCCATTGACTAAAAAGCTCGCGAAAGACTCATCCTTACTGCGTGCGATATCTCGTGACCCTTATAGATGCTAAGTAAGGTTGAAGGTTATGCAGCTCTAACCGAAAACCAATTATTCAGCTTCAGCCTCCTCGAGTTAGCCGAGGCGCTGTCACAGAAGATCCGGGAACCGGATAAGGCTCTGCAACTCATGGATGCTCTTCAAAAGCTGATAGAGCAGAACCAACCTGCCAACAGTCTGCGGGACTTGACTCTGCGGTCGCTGTATACTTACATCGATAGTGAAGACGAGAGGGTGTTGGTGGCTATTGCACGTGCCATGCTTGCGGTATGTTGGAATTCTCTATTGTCAGAAAGTAATTAGAAGGTAGAAGTTGAATAGGTCCTTCTGTAAACCACTTCGCGGATCTCACCTTGGGGCTTTTGTACAATTTGGAATATCTACGGTTATTTTCCAAGTTGGCGGTGGTCCTGGGCTAGTCAAGATACTATCAGACAGCGAAGAAATATTTTGTTTACGGTTTTTTTAAGGCCTGATTTGCTTGCAGTTGCGAGTGACAGGGGCGCACCTCGCGGCCGCTTGTAAACTCGTGTTCAAAGTGGCCAGAAACGATAAAAACGACCACTTCTTCAGGACTACTAATCTGTTGGGTATGTGAAATTGTTAGTTTCATTGAAGTCAGAATCCACAACCACATTAGCCAAAAACGGATTCAGTACCAGTCTTTTGGGTAAAAAGTAAACGGTAATAAAGGCTGTAAATGGCTTTCTATCCGTATCAGGTCTTGTAAGCCGATGAATGATTCCACATTATTCGAAATTTTAGGTAAAATCTCGGTCTCTGAGTTGCATGCCTTTGCAACTGAAGTCTCACTTCCCTTTTATGAGGTCTTGGATTGACGCTCGTAAAGTCTTACTGCACGGACGTCAGAATCTTCTTATGACGATGATGGTCTCCTCCAGAACTGCTGGTAGAGGGCTGCGGGCGCGCCGACCCCATAACGGAGGGCGAGTGCTGCATCTACGGCGCGGGCGCACTGCGCTTCCTGTCGCTGGAGCCGCGGCTGCGGGCGCTGGCGCACCGCGCGGGCGCGCTGCATCT
The DNA here is from genome assembly GCA_963969515.1 of Yponomeuta evonymella. Taxonomy (NCBI): domain Eukaryota; kingdom Metazoa; phylum Arthropoda; class Insecta; order Lepidoptera; family Yponomeutidae; genus Yponomeuta; species Yponomeuta evonymella. The sequence goes on from OZ018363.1 coordinate 5,372,256, forward strand.
GGCCGCGCTGCATCTCAAGATACTCAACAACGCGGTAAGTAAAGCAATGCATCAGTGAACCGGTGAATCAACAGACAAGACAGGTGAGACAACGTATTAAGGGTTTAATGAGTCAACGGCTTAATGAGTCGTCGGGTAAATGAGTCAATAAGGTAATGAAGCGGCAGCAGGCGCGCCGAACCGATAACGGAGGGCGAGTGCTGCATCTAGGGCGCGGGCGCACTGCGACTCCTCAGTATGTCCCTCGCTGGAGCCGCGGCTGCGGGCGCCGGCGCACCGCGCGGGCTTGCTGCATCTGGCCGCGCTGCATCTCGAGATACTAATTCTCAACGCGGTCTGTAGGGAAACATCATCATCAACCCATTATGTCCCCACCGAGGGGCACGGGTCTCTTCCTTGAGGAAGGTATAGGCCATACTCCACCACGGGGGCCAAGTCCGGATTGGTGGAGGCTTGTAGACTAGTGGCTCGTCTACTGTTAGAAGTTGTCAAGCCGCCCTAAGGCCTCTGACTTGGCTTAACGACTGCCATCTTTCGACGGCAGCCGGCACCAACAGCTTAACGTGCCTTGCGAAGCACGGAACCGCTCGGAAAAATGCCACTAGCGTTAGGCATAGACGGCGACCCATCCATGCACTGAACGCGCCCTGTGTTGCTTAACCTTCGTGATCGTTTAAGATCACTCAGGCGGCCGGGGCTACGAGCGATTCTTTAAGATCACTCAGGCGGCCGGGGCTACGTATTAAACATATTAATGGACTAATCAAGGCGTCAATGACCCAATGAGTTAATGAGACATTGAGTCAATCACTTAGTTAGTCAACTGTGATAGTCAATGACTATGAGTCAATGAAGCAATTTATTGGGTCATTGATCTATTGACCCATTGAGTTATTGTGTCAATAAGTCAGTGAGTAAATACGTCAATGGATCAATGCGTTGACGAGTCGATGGTCAATGACTCAATGAGTCAATGACTCGATTAGTCAATGAAGCAATTTTTTGGCTCATTGACCCGATTGAGTGATTGTGTCAATGAGTCAATACGTGAATGGATCAATAGGCCAATGAGACACTGAGTCCATCAATGAGTCAAAATTATGCAATGATTCGATTCATCATCATCATCAGCCGTTTGACGCCCACTGCAGGACATGGGCCTCCGTCGTGGTTTTCATAACCATGAGGGGTTTTGCCACGCTTGGCAGGCGGGTTGGCGATCGCAGTATGCGGCTGGAATCTCAAGAAGACGCCACTGCCCGTCTCCTGGTAATCGATTTCCTTAGTCGCCTTCTACGACATCCACGGAAGGAAATGGAGTGACGCTATTCTTAATCCGGCGCCACACGGAACACGATTCGCTTATTACGCCGTTTGTCTGTAAAGCGTGACACACTTGTGCGACTGTGTCTCCCCCAGAAAGCCGAGAGCCCCCGCGCAGTGTCGGAGCAGTCCGCGCACGCGCTGTACCAGCTGACGGGCGCGCTGCGCAACCTGGCGGGCGGCGCCGCCGGCGGCAGGGAGCCGCGCGCCTTCGTCGGCAGCGGCGCGCTGGCCGAGCTCTTGGCGGCTCTGCGGCTGCATCACACTGATCGCGATGTGCTGACCAACGTCGTTAGGTGTCTGAGGTGAGGAATTGAGGATCTGATGCCCATTGAACGCTTAGCGAGAATTGTAAGAGCTCGTGGTCAGAAAAATATGTCAGTTCGAAAAATATAGGTGGGATGCGCAACGTAAACGTCTCACAGAGGTTTGGATCCGCGGGCTTTCGTCTCGCTCGCCCGGTGCGCCGCTGGCGGCTCTGCAGCTGCTCTGATGGAGATATGCTGACCAATCTTGTGAGGTGTCTATGCGGATATGCGGATCTGGTGCCTATTTGGAAAAAGGGTTGAATCCTTCAGCGTGGCGGACAGATTGAACGGTTAGCGAGGATTGGAAGATAACTCGTCGTTAGAAAATATTATGTCGCTCGCTCCGGGAAAGGGGTCGTGTATTAATCACGTAATTTCTTACCACCCCTCTACAGATACGTGGTGAAGTTTTAGTCTAAAGTGAACGGCTCTGCAGCTGTAGGTACAGTAGACATGCGGGGGTTGCACCTTTGGTAGTTACTGTGGTATGAAATTAATATCCATTCTAAACTAATATACCTACTGACCAGCGCCCCGAGCATTGAAGAAAACCGTTTACCTTACCCAAACCGTTATGGCTAACACCCGTATTCCAAGATGTTCCTCAAGGTTTCCCTCGACTCCACTCTTGTTCACCTTATGAAAACGGTATTATAAGAAGTCATAGATTTACTCCGCTTGAGCAAATTTGTCACACGACTCGAGGAAGCAACTGTCAAAGCTAAGGTACCCCAGGACCTTCCTTGAAACCTCCTCGAGAAAGAAACTCTGGATTTTGCGATGTTTTCATAAGTTTTGAGTCGAGTAGCTTTTCAAAAACGTCTTGGCATACGGGTGTTAGGGCAGCATCTTTTCCGCCAGTGTCCTGTCAGCGGACGAGTCGTGCTGCGCGTGGCTGTGCGCGTCCACATCGAGCGCGCGCGCGCTGCTGACCGCGCTGGCCGAGTGCGCGTCGCGCGCGCCGCTCGCCGTGCGCCTTGCCTATACGCTCGGCAACATGGCCGCCGCCGACGAGCATGCTAGGATCAATGTAAGTTTGGCAGAAATATACGCCGTTGGGCAGAGGAACTTGAAGATGGTGCAGGCAAAGAATGCTTGGTATTCGTGGACCGAACTCCGCACAAACGAGTCAGATAGCTGGTCAGGTGCCGCACAGAATTCAGCCTATATACGTCCCACATTAGGGCACTTTCCTTCTCTCAGAGCGAAAGAGTATGGGCTTAATCACCACGCGTGCCCACCGCGGATTGGCAATTTCAAGCGCCGAGGTATGTGAACACCTCAGACACTCAGGTTTCCTCACTATGTTTTCCTTCAACGTAAACAAGTGGTATTGCTACAATAGCTTGACAAATGTACGTAAACGAAGTCATTGGTACATGCCGGGATTCGAACCCACGACCTCCCGAATGAGAAGCCGGCGTTCTACCGCTCTGCTACCACCGCACCGGCCACACAGACAGGAGAAGGATCAGACGACGAGCACCAATGCGATGGTTGCACACCATACCTAAGTGAAGGAGGGACTCTACAGCGGCCATATATACTCTGGCTTATCATCATCATCATCATCATCGACGCCCACTGCACGACATAGGCCTCCTTCATTGTTTTCATAACCATGAGGGGTATAATCGGACCTAATAGAGAGTGCTGCTGGTGAAAGATATCCCGTAGTCACGTCCATCAGTCACAAAACTGCAACCAAAATAGGAGAAAGAGGAATTTGAGAGTATGAGACTTGTACCGGACTGTACCGTCACTGCTTTGAGAGTATGATGTTCGTGTACATACTTTCAAGCATGTCTCTGGACTCGTCCAGGGTCGAAAAAGTATCGTACAAAAATAAAATCAACTCCTCTTTCTGAAATTACCCCGAAAACTCTGTGCGCATTAGAGATTGCTCAATTTACTACTGGCGAAAACCCAGAAATTAATGTAGAGACGTAAATTGCAACGTTCTTGTAACGGATAGAGCCGGAATTTTTCGCTGAGTTTGTAGCTAAAGTCAGTATCAAGTAGAGAAAAATTTTAGTGTGCTTGATTTGCAGATTTACAATGAAGAGAACGGCATTGATGTGCTGCTGACGATTCTAGAGTCGTACACCGATCGCAACGACAGAGAAACTAGAGATCCCGACACGGACCCTGATCTTCACCTTGTAGGTAAGCTTTATTCGTTCAACATTACATTGCTCCCAGCACCAATGTTTTTAGGTTTCCGTACGCAAAGGGGTAAGGGACCCTATTATCTACTAAGACTCTGTCTGTCTGGCGTCGGTCACCAGGCTGTATCTCATGAACCGTGATAGTTAGACAGTTGAAATTTTCACAGATGATGTACTTCTGTTGCCGCTATAACTATTAATAGTAAAAACAGAATAAAATAAATATTTAAGGGGGGATCCCATACAACAAACGTTGTCTAAAGACAGCGCTCTCCATCAAGCGGCCATCTATGTAACATTCACAGCGCCGATGTCATGTCGTTAAATGTCAATGTTAAACGCTTCTTGTTGGTTTCTATAGATGGCTCTATTCTCAGTGTACCTAATCTATCTTGTCTCGATCTTTATCTAATGCTGTATAGATAATGGTACGGAACTTTTTATTTAGCCTACACGTCCCACTGCAGAGCACAGGCCTTGTCTCAGAGAGTGAGAGTATAGGCTTACCACACGTGCCCACCGCGGCTTGGCAATTTCAAGCGCTGAGGTATGTGAACACCTCAGACACTCGGGTTTCCTCACGATGTTTTCCTTCACAGTTTAGCGATTGGTATTGATACTGCAACTTCACAAATGTACGTAACTTAGAAAACAAAGTCATGCCTACGTGCTAGGATTCGAACCCAAGACCTCCCGAATGTGAGGACGGCGTTCTACCGCTGCGCTACCATCGCTCTACCACCCTTACGCGCACCAAATCCTGTAGGAATCCTTATGCTTTGGTTGTCAATACGCCTGGAACAAAACCTAGAGACCTATAAAACTCTTCACACTTATGGATTTCATTTATAGACCAGTTTAGTAGTATCTTTCTGAACCTCCACAAACGTGAGTAATTTCATATTTACTTGGCTCTACGTTGCTCTTTCCATATCCACAGGTAGTGACTTGGGTGGATGTGGCAACCCAAGCATCAATGAAGACGTCCTTATCAAGGTAACCCACTATGTAGGTCAACCATTCCCCGCTATATACATCGCGCCGAAACTCACAACTTAATTAATGTATCTTCAACTTCAAGTCGGCAAGGAACATTCAGCAGTAGTCATGGCTACCTCGCATTAGCTCACACGAGAGCCATTAACGAAAAGGAAAGGTTATTCATGTACGCAATATGTACTCATAAGCATAAGCAGCCTATAAATGACCCTCTGCAGGGTACAGTGATCTGCCAAATTTGACAACGTAGGTATGCATCCAAATGCTTTAGTGTATGTTTTACTTGTAAACGTAATGTATTTATTAACAACTATTCATTATAAAATAAACCTATGTCCAAACTCCACGAAATTGGAGACCTTGGCATCATAATGGATAGTAAACTTATTTTTGACACTCACATTAATTCAATTACTAATAAAGCTTACAAGGCCTTAACGCCTTCATCATCATTAGCCATTTGACGCCCACTGCCTTCATAGTTTTCCAAGCTTCCCGGTCTTGTGCCGCCCGCATTCAGCGACTCCCCGCCTCGCCTCAATTCCGTAAAAAATATTGCTAATTTGTCAGGAGCCACCTCGAATATGCTTCACAAGTCTGGAACCCTGGTTATAAAGTATATATTACCTAAATAAGTTATAGAGAGAGCATTCATCATCATCATTCAGCCACAAGAAGTCCACTGCTGGACATAGGCCTTCTCCATGGATTTCCAAAAAGACCGGTTGGAAGCGGCTTGCATCCAGCGTCTTCCTGCCACTCGGATGAGGTCATCTGTCCATCTTGTGGCTGGTCGTCCTACGCTGCGCTTGCCGATATGTGGTCTCCATTCGAGAACTTTTCGGCCCCATCGGCCATCAGTTCTGCGTGCTATATGCCCCGCCCACTGCTACTTCAACTTACTAATCCGCTGGGCTATGTCGACGACTTTCGTTCGTCTACGGATCTCATCATTTCTGATTCGATCTCGTAGAGAAATTCCGAACATAGCCCTTTCCATAGCTCGTTGCGTGACCTTGAGCTTTTTTATGATGCCCATAGTGAGAGACCACGTTTCAGTGCCATAAGTCATCACTGGTAACACACACTAGTTGCATCATTTTGTCTGAGAGCATTCAAAAGATATTTATTCGATATATTAAATTCAAATTTAAACTTACAAGGCTACCTTATAACCAATAATGCGTCAAGCTCCGCTTGCTTCCACTGCATGTTCGGCGTTACATAGATACAGATGTGTGTAAATTTAATGTGTTAGTGATGAGCTGTTAGTTTTACCAATAAAATAAAATAAAAATAAATAGTGCATTGATTTTTCGTTGCCTTCTGCTCTACAGTACTCTAACCGTCTAGCTGTGTTTTTACGTGGAATGGGCTGCACCGCCAAGAGTCTAGGGCCAGTTTCTGAATTGAGAATTTCGCTAAGTAGGTACCTAAATAGTTAACTGTAGTGCTGTCTCTTCGAATTTCTGAGAAAAGAGCATGACAGAACGTTACTTAAGTATTTACTTAGTTAATTTCTGAATTCAGAAACCGGCCCTAACTCTTAAATATAATGATTCTGATGTAGGCCATAGGCCTTCTCGCAGAGAGGTAGTTTGAGCTTAATCGCCACGCGTGCCCACCGCAGATTCGCAATTTCAATTCCCAAGCTAAGTGAATACCAAAGACACTCAGGTCTTCCCCTTCATTAACGATGTTCCCCTTCACTAACGTTCTGTTAACGCTTCATAGTTCACAGTTGGACCCTTGCATAAAACTGAGTAACAGGACGACGGTCCGTTGACGGTCAGTGGGCGGAACAGCCCGATGGTCGGACGATATCGTTGAATCGGTGGAAGGTCCTTGGATGCGGATGGCAAGGGACCGTGAGAGATAGCATTTGGGGGAAAGGCTTAATGATGATGATGATGATGAAATTAACTAACACTCTCTTGCAGACGGTTCGAGTAGTGGCCAACTTGTGCCTGGCGGAGAAAGTGGGTCGCGGACTGGCGGAGACACACGCTGAACGGACCGTCAAAGCTTTGTTGGCATGTTTGGAGATGGCCGACCGGACGTGGCGGGATACCGCTGCGGTGAGATTGGTTTTCCTTTTAGGCCTGAGACACACAGAAAGGACGTGGGGCGAGGGCGCGGAAATGACGCGTGGTCTTTCCAATTCACTTTCATACCAAGGGATGAGACGAAGCCCACACAGAAGAGACGGGGCGAGGGCGAGAACTTTATAGGTACAACGCGGCGCATCTTTCCAGCGGTCTCGCCCCACGTCCCTTTTCTGTGGCCAGGGCCCTACCGATCTGTCGATAAGTAAGCCTTTTGACAAGTAAAACTAGTACAGTATTCCAGTTGTTTTCTATGCAAATAAATAATACAAATATGTTTATTTTCTCAATCCACAAATCTAGTGCAGCTTATATAGATACATTTGTATAGTAGGATTTGTATAGTAGATGCGATAGTAGAATTTGTGGAAAGACTGGAGCCTAAACTAGAACTGCATGATACAACTTAGGCACGTCAAAGATGCTGGGGTGGAATCTAAAGGAAGCTTTCTTACTGGGCTGACGCGGGTGGTGGCGCTGATGGCACGTTTGATCTGCCCAGGTGGCAAGCTCGGCCAGGCGTTTACGCCTGCGACAGGGGGTTGACTGCCCAAGGTCCGGCTACTGCCCGAGAATCATGAACTCGCTCGCCTGTAGCCGCTGCCGCTCGCTCGCGCTCTGTTGCTACTCGGTGATTGTTACCGCGTTGCTGTCTAACCGACCCATCCACTTAACTCAACCTTATGTTCTTCCCTCAATTCAACCCTCAACATTTGAGCGTTATTTAGGTCATAAGGCTTATGGTGATAATCCTTCCACTTCCATCTCATCCAGATAACGGACCTGGAAGGCGATACGGAGACCGGCGAGGAGCGACGGCAGGAGCTGGCGACGGCCGCGCTGGCAACACTCAACAACGTGACGTTCTACCGAGACCCGCCCGACGCGCCTGATCCGCTTGATACTCTACTGGAGAAACTGTGCCAAGGTACGCTATTCCAGATTTTTTATACTCTAGCGCATCGAGAATTGGCCTGTAGGACTAGAGAGTGAGAAAATAGACAATATAGAAGAAAAGAAAGAGCGGAGGCAAAAGCTGGCCACGGCCGCGCGGCTTAGTCGATGAATGGCCAATTCGCAAAAAGGCTAACAGTAAAAAAAAAGGCTAATTCGCGGAATGGCTGAGGCTTATTCTTAAAATAGTTTATTCTCAAAATTGCACAGTTTCATCAAATCAGGTAACAAAAATCAGCTAAATGAAATACAAAAATAATAAACTATTTCTGCAGATTTCAATCAAAATTAATTGTTACCTGATTTCATAAAAGTTTGCCATTTTAAGAATAAGCCATTCTGCAAATTAGCATTTTTTACTGTTAGCCATTTTGCGAATTGGCCATTTATCGAGTAAGCTGGCCGCGCTGGCAACACTCTACAGCGTGACGTTCTGCCGAGAGACGCACGACGCGGCTGATCAGCTTGATACTCTAATGGAGAAACTGTGCCAAGGTACGCTGTTCCAGCTTCATTAAACACTATAGCGTTGAGAGAGTCCGATTGCGAGGTTAGAGAGCTGGAAAGAAAAAGCGAAGGCAGGAGCTGGCTACAGCCGCGCTGGCAACACTCAACAACGTGACGTTCTACCGAGAGCCGCCCGATCCGCTTGATACTCTACGGAGAGACTGTGTCAAGGTATGCTGCTGAAGCGTTTTTACACTCTAGCACTAAGGGAGTTGGCCTGCGGAGTCAGAGGAAAATATTACCTAGAATGTTACTATAGCGAAACAAACTTGGGGGGTTAGAATATCACTAAGAGAGAAAGTTTAGCCCTGTAGAGTTATCCTGAGAGACGACGATATGAAAAAAACGACAGCAGGTTTGGCCTACACGAAACTATTGGTGAGAATAATTTCTAGTCCAGACTAATTTGTTACCGAAGCTGGAAAATTTACTGATGCCAGAATCGGTTGCTTATATAACACTAGCCAGCAGCTGCAAACTTTTTGTGTACCTTATTTAATAAAAACTTCCACACTACTCAATCATTTTTCTGCTCCTAAAGTAGGATACCCTGTGCTATGGTAACCAGGCAAGGACATCAGAGGTTCAGGAAGAAGAAGAAGAACTTCCACATAACACAACCACTCCCAAACTGGGATACCCTGCGCCATGGTAACCAGGCAAATACATCACAAACATGGAAACACACCCAGTCTGAGGCCCTTTGATTTGACTTTGAGTCTTTTCTCCGACAGTGACATGCCGCTGGCTCTCAGGGACGGGAGCCGCGGGGTGCGAAGCAGTACGGGCACTCGGAAACCTCACCCGCTGCCCGCGATTAGCACAACTCTTAGTGCTGGCTGGGACTCTGCAAGAACTTATTCCGGCGTTGCAGCACGGTAAGGGCCTCAAATCTTGGATTTGTACACCGGTTATCAGTTATTCGGCAGGTGTCACCAGTCTACTGCTACTTCGGCTTGCTACGTTTAGAGGCTGCCTGAAAGGAGTCTCCCCGAAAGACATGCCTCCCTAGTGAGACCTGTACGTCTGACGTTCCCTAGGCAAAAAAAAAGCGAGCTTCTGACGCTGATTCGCAGATTTGATGATGATCGCCCACACGATGCTTGGAAACCTCACACGCTGTCCGCGTTTAGCACAACTCTTGGGACCTTGCAAGAACTCATTCCGGCGTTGCAACATGGTAAGAAGCTCGAATGAAGGTCCACCGGTCCACCGGTTATTGGTAATTCAGCAGATGTGCCACTGCCACTTCAGCTTGCTAAGTTTAGAGGCTACATGAAAGGAGTCTCCCCGAACGACGTACCTATTGTTGGCTGTCAAAAAACGGAGTGAAAACGAAAATCGGAGCAATCAAGGGATCTCTCCATTCTCTATCACATGTAATCCGCAGAGAAAAAAAAGATAGATAGACTATAGGTATTTTCTACCGATTGAGACCTGTACGGGTAACAGTAAGCGAGCTTTCGACGCTGATTGGCAACTTTTTTCACTACGATTGTGAACCCCTATATCTTCTTATTTCTCTCCTCAAAGGGACTCCAAAGCTCAGTGTCTGAATTGTGTCTACTCCTCTACCTTACCAAATCAAAGATGTATTTGTCGAGGTCAGTCACGCGCTTTTTGAATGGTGCCTAAAGTCTTATTTATTTATTTATTTATTTATTTAGGACAACCAACAGGCAATACAACAACACATTCACAAAAAGAAAAAAAAACACGTAACATGGTAATTGCTCACCCACTTATAGGATGTCTCAGCATGGATCTAAATCTTAACAAAACTGTAATATACGTAAGGATATTACACGTATAGAATAATAACGAAACTATTTAAATAAACATGAGCTATAGATATTCAAACAGCTTTCTTTTAAATTTAAGTAATGTATCATTAAAAATATCTAAAGTATGTATTTTCGCTGAAGAGATGTTATAGAGGTTGGACATACGATGCAGAGGCGCGTACTTTCCTAAATTAGTCCTACAGGGTCGAATGTTTAGCAACGGACATGGATATCTAGGTAACCTACGTGGAACATTTAATGAGAGGTTATCGAGAAGCGCAGAACAGTCAACTTTACCGTTGATAATCTTGTACAATAACGTAAGGTCCAAGACAGCCCTTCGTTTACTCAGTGAATGCATTTTAAAGTAAGTTAATCTAGCAGTGTATGATTCAATGGACTTAGCCTTCCCCGCACGGTAAGCCAGGTGACACAGCAATCTCTTTTGAACACGCTCGATTCTCTCACTGTGTACATCATAGAACGGAGTCCAAACTGTGCTGCAGTATTCCAGTTTACTTCGGACCAGGCAGTTGTAAAGTTGTATCACAGTCTTAGGGTTTTTAAACTGTTTGGAAAACCTCAACATGAATCCGAGTGATCTAAGGGCAGAGCCAATGATTGAGTCTATGTGAGCAATAAAACGAAGTTCACTATCCATCCATCTGGGGCAGCCCAGATCACGGATCTCAAAGACCTCCTTTAGTATTTGACCAGAAACATTGTATGAACTCGGCCACTTTGTACCCTTTTTACGTGTGAACTTTATATGCAGGCATTTAGATGCGTTTAGATACATCTTATTCAATTTGCACCAGTCACTAACACGGTCGATATCACCCTGCAACAGTTGCACGTCAGTATTACCCTGAATTACGCGTGTTAATTTTAAGTCATCTGCAAACATGTAAACTTTACTAGAAGAAATCGATTTTACTAGGTCATTCACAAATACATTGAAAAATAGTGGTCCTAAATTAGAGCTCTGTGGTACACCTGAGTGAGACTGGAAAGGCTCAGACTCCTGGCCGTCAACAACAACCCTGGACTGCCTAAACATGAGGTATGATCTACACCATGTCAACAGGGATCCACAAATTCCGAACGATTGTAACTTCCTCAATAAGTTTGCGTGGTTTACCTTGTCAAAGGCCTTTGAAAAATCGGTGTAGATAGCGTCCACTTGTTCCCCTTTATCAACTGCAGTAATAAGATCAGTTAAGTAGGTGAGAAGATTGGTGACTGTCGACCTCTTCTCCATGAACCCATGCTGACAAGATGAGATTAGGTATTTAATGTGATCATAGATATGCCTATACACAAGCGACTCAAAGACCTTCGCCAATGCGGATAATATAGATATTGGTCTATAATTTGGTATTAAGTTACTCTTGCCACTTTTAAAGATTGGTACAATCCTGGCCTCCTTCCATCTGGTGGGAAAAATACCAGATCGAAGAGACTCATTAAAGATTTTCGCAAGTGGGAAAGAGAGTGCGTCTGCGCATAATGCTAAAAATTTCGGTGGAATATTATCAGGCCCCGCCCCTTTACCAGTATCAAGTCTTTTTAATTTGAACCCAATCTCATCCTGCGTGATTGAAAGACTACCTATCCCGTCATGGGTTACACAATGGTGATCAAATTTATTACACTCCGAGTCCTTTTCGAAAACTGATGAGAACTGAGATGCAAACAGGTTGCTGATATCCTTCATGTTATCTGCTATTTGATCATGTAGTAAACAGTCTTCCGGTTTGTGTTATGCCCTTCCCCGAAAACACATTGTTTTTCCACCAAAAAGGCACTTAGTTATTGTTACAGCAAGAATATTTGCCTCTTGCGCCAATATACAATAATACTGCCGCTCGTATGAGCGAGAGGAAAATAATTATATTTCAATGACTTCATTCATTCTTCCCGTTTCAAAAACAGAGGAAGCCAGCGTCCGCTGCGCGGCGGCAGGTGTCTTAGTCAACGTTTGTGGCGCTGGCTGCGGCGAGGAGGCAACGGACGTAGCCACGCGGGCGCTGACGGCAGCAGCGGACGCAGGGGACGCGGCCAGCGCGGCGCTCTTGACGCGTGCGCTGTGGAACGCGCACACGCACCGACCGCTGTCCGACCACGCCGCGTTCACAGCCACAGCTGCTTTAGATATATTCATAGGTGAGTGTGCTGTTAACGTAATCGGACTTTTCTTTCGAGCTTCTAGCGATGGTTACAAGAGAAGGCGTTATGGAAATTGTTGCGTTTAATTATCTCATGCGGAAAAATTCGTAGCAAAGTCTGTAGTAAACTCTTTTTGCTAAGTATTTTTAGGTAAGTATAGTCTTTTAAATATCTATAGTTGAGGTAAGGAAGTAATGGACATTGCCACATATAAATATGAGAAGGCAGCGAACGTGGCCACGCGGGCGCTGACGGCGGTCGCGGATGCAAGGGACGCGGCAGCGGACGCAGGGGACGCGGCCAGCGCGGCGCTGTTGACGCGGGCGCTGTGGAACGCTCACACGCACCGACCGCTGTCCGACCACGCCGCGTTCACTAGCACTGCTACTTTGAACATGTTCATAGGCGAGTGTATTGTTAACGTGATCGGACTTTCCTTTCAAGCTTCTAGCGATGATTACGAGAGAAGGCGCTATGGAATTCATTGCATTTAGTTATCTGATGCGAAGTAATTTCGTAACAAAATCTGCAATAAACTTTTATTGCTAAGTCTTCTTAGGTAAGTGTAATGTTTTAAATAGGTATATAGGTATAGGAATTAGTGGGCATTTGGGCATGGCCACACAGGTTCACATGTTTATTCGCATTGGATATGTTCCAGTGTTCCTAGGTGAGTGTATTGTAAAAAACGTGATCAGGAGCGCTTCTCGTGTTTAGTTGGCTAGTACGTTTATAGCAAAAACTGCAATAAACATGTCAACTAAGTTTTCTTAGGTAGGTTTAAATTATCAATGGTAGGCAGTGATAGTTAAAAAATAGACGTCTAACTAGCGCAAAAAATGACCCCACGTTCAATTGTGAGAAGGCGGGCGGGGCTTGTTAATTGTGTTACCAATCAGAGCGAGTTCAGTATCCATAATAATAACCCGGCAAAATAATTATGCACCTGCCAGCGTCAGACCGACATCTTGCGAAAGTACCTTGGTATTTTGACGGGTTATACATGAATGAAGTCAATACAAAATCTTCATCATCATCATCAGCCATTTGGCGCCCACTAGGCCTCCCTCATGGTTTTCATAACCATGAGGGGTTTTGCCATAATCGCCACGCTTGGCATGCGCAGGAATCTCAGGAAGACGCTGCTGCCCATCTCCTGGTAATTTATTTCCTTAGTCGCCTTCTACGACATCCACGGGAGGAAATGGAGTGACGCTATTCTTAATCCGGCGCCACACGGAAAACAAAATCTTACTACTATGAGAATGGTGCTATGCAAGCATGCTTGAACTCCGAGGAAGTTATGAGTAGAACTGATCGTGAAAACAATATAACTGTTGACCTCTCAGCTTTATAAAGTTTGTCCCGTTTTATACATGGTGTCTAGTGCAAGCACACATAAGCAAAGCACACATCGTTTTCTTACGAATGTTAAAATCACCGTTCCGTTTTTTAGACACAAGTGGAGTACATTACTGTTATTATTATTACGTTTACTTTTACTAATATAATAACCCGATGTACAGATTGACTGATTTATTGAGTGACTGACTGACTAACTGATTAACGGACTATAATATGATATCTCGGGAACTATCGCTCCTCCGTAAAAGTGATGTATGGGAAAGATGTAGGAAATGTATGAATTGCGGCCATCTTGTGAAGCCGATTTTTTAAACCAAGGGTCCACCACGGATTTCAAGCACTGAGGTTTTTGAAAACGCCCAGTCAGCCACGTTTTCTTGTGCCATATCGATGATATTGCTGGATAAGATTAAATAAGATAATGGCTTAATGCCGCTACATTCAGAAGAAGAAGCAAGGCATTTATTATACAAACAAGATAGATGAAACAAAATAAGCAGATAAGTGACATAACATGCACAAGAACAGAAAGAAAACTAAATACACAAAGAAAACGAATAAATAAAACAGGACCATAGATGTAGCCTGTGGTGTACAAATGTCCTTAAGTAGGTAACTAATAATACTGTTTTACTGCCGTGCCTGCTCTCAGTGCCAGGGTTTACTAATGTATTGCCAAAAATCGTTTCCCAAAGTATTACTTCCCAAACTATTTTCCGCAAATTATCACTTGGCAAAAAAACATTTCTCAAAATAACTTAAAGCAAATAAACAGTTAGCAAAAGTTATTATGGCAAGTTATTGTTTACCAAATAAATACTTGGTCAAAATTAATTTTACCAAGCCTTTCAACTTGCGTGGTGTAATAATAATATGTACATTGTAAATTGTTTACTAACATAGCATAAGTCAAATTGTTACTAACACTATATGGGCTTTGCCTGAAATAAATAAATAATAATAATAATAATAATTATTCAGTCAAAAGTATCGTTTGGCAAAAAGTACCTTTCCCAAAATATTGAATGGCATACCATTTTGCCATATCATAATGTAGGGTACCTATGACTTTTCCATGCACCAACCTTATTTAAGTTTGACTCAAAACTAAGTTTTTTAGTGAAATATTTTTTTTCGCTTTTATATAAAAAAAAGAACTAACACCCGAAGTTTCAGGATGGAGCGTCGCTGCGCTCCGCTCTATCCAGGAACTTCGAACCTATTTTTGCTTATGTGTACTGACCTAACAACCAACCCAAAATTTGAACAAAATGCGAAATATAAATTTAATCAAACAATTATTTGCTATATAACACTTGCCAAAATAAAAATTAATAATAAACGTTTGTCTTAATAAAACTTGACGCAGTAAAATTATGCGAAATGATAATTTGACCAAATGAATAAAATGCGAAATGAAAACTTGCTAAAGTTTCATTTGGGAAATGAAACTGATGCCATAAGTTTATTGGGAAGTAAAATTTGGCGAAAAATACTTTGGCTAAACGGCGGTATCCCCAGTGCCAGTTCTAGGGTAGAGCGAGAGGAGCCCCTCTGGGCGCCTTGTGGCAAAGGGCGCTAAAGTGCCTAAAGGAAAGGCGACCGCAGCCTTTTTTCCTCTGTGCCGCGGCGACGGGGCGGTTGTTTATGTTAAAAAAATCATTAGTTTAACAATTTCAGTCTTATGTAATACTAGCTGTCCCGGCGAACTTCGTGCCGCCAGAGAATCCATTTATACGATTCTTGCACAACGCCATCTATTTTTGAGACACAACTTACGCCCGCACAACGCCATCTATTTTAAACTTAAAATAAATATTATCCCACGGGAACGCATTATTGGAATATCAAGTATCATCATCATCATCAACCCATTATGTCCCCACCGAGGGGCACGGGTCTCTTCCCTGAGGAAGGTATAGGCCATACTCCACCACGGGGGCCAAGTCCGGATTGGTGGAGGCTTGTAGACTAGTGGCTCGTCTACTGTCAGAAGTTGTCAAGCCGCCATAAGGCCTCTGACTTGGCTTAACGACTGCCATCTATCGACGGCAGCCGGCACCAACAGCTTAACGTGCCTTGCGAAGCACGGAACCGCTCGGAAAAATGCCACTAGCGTTAGGCATAGACGGCGACCCATCCATGCACTGAACGCGCCCTGTGTTGCTTAACCTTCGTGATCGTTTAAGATCACTCAGGCGGCCGGGGCTACGAGCGATTCCAACGAGAGACCAACTCTACGCTGATGACAAAGGCAATAATATCAAGTATGCTATGTCTCAATTCATGTCTTTGTCTATCTGTATGCCAAGTTTCATGTAAATATGTTCAGCCGTTAATGCGTGATTTCTATGTTAGTAGGATTTCACCACCACCATCAGCCATTTGACGCCCACTGCAGAACATGGGCCTCCTTCGTGGTTTTCATAAGCATGAGGGGTTTTGCCATAATAAATAGTAGGATTTATATATCGTCAAAGGGCGCCCTGATTTAGGGTTGGAACCAGCACTGTATGCTCTCTATGGAGTTCGTCAATGACAACCAATCCAATCTGGCTACAAAATAGAAAAACTTGAATTTCCGGTCACACTAGTGACTTAGCGCCATAAATTTACTTGACTGATTTACATTTTGTATAAAACCAACCATCTTTTACGCTGTCACTTTTACTATCGCCCGAGCAACGTTCACGTCGTCACGCATGGCGCACAGAATAAACCAATCACAGAGTGTTTTACTCTGCAGCACATCTTGCTTATGCTCATTTCATTGGTAAAGACTAATCGCGAGGACAGTTTTTGAGTGAGTGTAAAAAATACTTCTTTGGTTTTTTGCCTATCTGCCCCCGTTGCAAAACACCGCAATAACGTTTTTATCTTCCTATCGCGTAGCTCCATATTGCTTTCCGTATTGAAATGAAGCTAAATAGCGCTAGTCGATATTAAGATAAAAAAATTTATGGCGCATAGTGGTGTCGTCCAGCAGGGATAGATACCGTTTCGCTAGGCCGTTTATTAAATATAAAAGTGCGGGAGAGGACATCAGCAAGTTTGGACAGCGGATGTTAAAGTCGAAAATAAAAAATATATGTAAATCATGATCAGACAAATTAATGTACTTTTCAAGAGTTCCGAGGTTTGGCCAATACATTTTTCTTCTGAAATGTTAAACGCTCTGGTGAATAAAAAAATTTACAGCGCATAAACTTTTACATAGGTACCTGCACTCTAATCAGTTACGTTACGGGCGACTTTGCAACTTTGCAAATTAAAGGTTGATGTACTGTCAGCTCAGTTGTAACGTTGTAACTGTAAGCAGCTTTTATCGTACAAGGCATAACGGCGACAATTGGTTGTTCGAAATCGAAATACTCGTCATACCACTATCAACAGCTACTATTATTACTTTACTTACTAGCTACTGAAATATGTACTTAAAAATAATTTCAGCCAGTTGCCAAAAGTACAGAAAACACAGCTGTTATCATGACAAAAAGTAGTGATTACGTGCCTTTCAAATCCGAAGGCCAAAACGGATATGGTTTGTAATTTTCGAACTGCTTCACAACGACTCCGTGGCGCAACGGTAGCGCGTCTGACTCCAGATCAGAAGGTTGCGTGTTCAAATCACGTCGGGGTCATAGTGCTTGTCTTTTTGTTTTTGTTATTTACAATTTTATTTTGTTTTCTTATTTCAGTATAAAATAATAAAATGTGTTTACTAACCTAGCTTAAGAAATATCTGTATTACTAACACTATGGACTTTTTCCGAAATAAACATATCTAAATGACTGTTGTGAAAAAAAAATTAAGCACCGTTTAAACGTCTGTCAGCGTTTTTAATACGTTCAAAAGTCGTTAGCGTCTTTTTACGGATATTAGAGCTATTCAGTATAATATAACTATCTAAGTTCCTATTAGTATGTTTTAATGAATCGCGATACTCGCACATTGTTATAAATTCGCGATTGGGTCCTCTAAAAACTGGTCAAGCGCGAGTCCGACTCGCATGAAAAGGCTTGTGCACTAATTATTCCGCTTTCTGTGGGAGATTTCGTTTAGCTTTTCTTGTAAAATAAGTATTTATGTATTAGATCTGTTTCTTAGTAATATGGATTTCATTCGATAATTATGTCTTATTATTAACTGTATTCCGGAATTACTCAGGTATCTATGATTTATTGGGTCAATCAATATTGGGTAATCATGTAATCATAATTTGTAGCCGGTGCCCAGTGTCATGACCAGCACATATATTTTGGGCACCGACTCCAAATTATACTTCTACAATACCTACATGTTTACATACTTCTAATTAGTGCTGTAGTGTTTCGAAGTTGGAAATATTTTTTATTTAAATTTTTTTACAATTAAGTTTTGTCTAGTAGTGACACTCTGTAGCCTTATTCTTCGGATTTTAGAGGTCCTTTGTAAATAAGACTCCGCATATAGACTTTAGAGTATGTAATATAATTTTGGGTCGGACAACTAGTCTCGATCAACAGGTACCTAATTTTGAAAAAAGGAACAGATAGAGGTACTTATGGTACCCTCAAAAAGAACATAATAAAATTACAAATAAACTAACTTAAGCTAAAGCAAATGCACAAATGAAGGAATCATTGCTTTCGCTAACTGGTAGGCGTTAGGCCTAAACAAGTTTTTTTATTTCTGTTCAGATGACGAGTCGGTGTTCGCAGCCTGCGAAGCTCTGCGCAGCTCCGACCGCAGGGCCAGTGACCCGGAGCTCTCGAAACACCATGTAAGTGTAAAAGAAACATAGAAGTCAACAACCTTAAGCCGGGTACAGACGGGTGTAACGTCTAATGTAATGGGTGCGGTAACGCGAAGCTTACACGAGCGTAAAGCCGGATCCATACGCGTGCAACGCTCGTAGTGCCGTCCACACACAAAAATTCGCGTTACCTTACTCGTATTGTATGTCTGTGTGGCGATAAATAAATCCCCATATACGTGCGAAAATTGGCATTTCATAACGAACAAACGGGACCTCTTCCAACTTACCTTCTTTACCACCTTAGTTACCACCTGCGACATTAATGTATGAAACAGATGATATATTATATTTTTTGCACGATTTCAAAGGTTTCATTACAGTAAGAATAGTTCGTTTTTCACCAACTAACACCATTTTCAAATTTACATGGGAATTTTATCACACCTGTATAATATCCTACATAGTAGCAACTCCTACCTACACTAAATGTCAGAACCATAGGTGTTGTAGTAACTGAAGCACATCTGACACGAAGCAAGGAGTAATATATATTCGTTGCACACAAAAACCTTATCAACGTCTCTGCAGGTAAAATTCGAACAGGACAACAACAACTTCCCCCAGCCGTCCGAGCGCAAGCCCTTCGTGAAATCCAGCAGCGTGGACCAGGAGCTCCACCTCTCGGGCGACGAGGAGGCGGGCTACTCGGGGGAGGACCTGGGCTTTGAGGAGGGGGATTTGTACACGGAGTACGGGTGTGAATGCGCGCCGTGCAGGAGGCTGGCGGCCTGGGAGGAGCTGGTCGGTGTAGCCATGCCGCTGCTGGAGAAACTGCGCCCGCCGCGCGCTGATGCCTCCGTCGGGACCGAGTGATGGCGCGGCAGTGTAGGATCGTCTTTATGTTGAGCTTACATAAACAGAGACACAATAATTCTATCGTGTATAACAGGGTTTCTCAAACTTACGGCTCCACGTACTCCTGTTAAAGTTTCTAGATGACAGCGAAGATTTGTAAGAAAAGTCCGTACATTCCATTATGTATATCTCGTCGCGAAACCCCCACCGTCGAATTTCGAACCCCTAGGGGTTCGCGTACCCCACTTTGAGAAACCCTGGTGTATAATATGTAACAACATAATCATAGGTATAGCCTTGAAGATTGGAGGATGAATATTGAGAGACGTTCAAATCGCTTGATTTATTATCAGAGAGGGATATTGGGAGGTATTACTTATGTTTAGTAAAGTTGGAGCTGGAAATACTAGAATGATAGGCAGTGACTTAGTACTGATACTTAGCCCCCAAGAGCTTGATTGGTTTGAGTCTTGTCCAATAATGCCGGCTGTTTGGGGGAGGACTTGGGCTTTGCGGAGGGGGAGCTGGTCGATGTAGGCATGCCGCTGGTGAAGAAACTACGCCCGCCGCGCGCTGTTTGATTTATTAGGTAATTTTCAAAACAAAGCCACTATTATCGTGTAAAATTGTGAGGATGATAGGTAGTCTTGAAGATTGGACGACGAATGCCAAGAAATTTGGGCGTGGCTTTATCATTGTCGGAGAAACTTAGATCGCTGGGAGTTAGTGGTGTGACTTATGTTTAGTAAGGTTGGAGTACGACAATTTAAGCATCGCATCTAATGGAAAAATTACCAAGGAACACAGCCCCCGTGAGCTTGATATTGAGTCTGGTCCAACCGCTTTTCGGGGACGGAGCTGGGCTTAGGAGGGAGGGCCGCTCGCATCAGCGAGCTCCGTCGAGACCGAGTGATGGCGCGGTTGTGTAGGTTCGTCTTTATGTTGCGCTTTAACTATTTGACCATGAGAAATGTTGCGTTATTTATTTTCATAACAAAGCCGCTGTATATTTAGCGTGTAAAATGGGATGAGCGGGAATGACAGGTAGTCTTGAATGTTGGAGGATGACTACGGAGGGGTTTTTGGCGTCGCTTTAAATATCAAAACTTAGATCTTCGATTGCTCGTCGGCTAGCTTTATCATTGAATTAGGGCTTTATCAAAAGATGGTTGTGGCTTGAGGATTTTATTGATGGAAATAATTTTATTGTAGTTTAATTGGTATGTATTCACGGGAAGTTTTATCCTAATGTCGTCTGTGAATGCGGCTTAATAGTTTATTCCGTCCGGGAAATGATGAGGCATAATGTATAAAATAAATTTCTTTTAATTAAGTAATTATTTAGCTTTTTTTTCATAACAAGATTAGGGTTCCTCAAACCTATAGGTAATTATTACACGAACCACTATTTAATTTCCTAGGCTATTTCAACCGTCCACGCACGCAATAAAAAGCGCGCGCACAATCAGCCGCCATTACGTAATATTTTGCCGCGATACTAGCGATCCCTAGCGGTTCGCGCACACTTTGAGAAACCCTGGATTAGATAATTTTGGATACGTTACAATAAAACCTGTCTGTCCAAACGAAGCTACCAGGGCAAAAAGTGTCTCAGAGAAAGACTGTTCCTCGTATTGTCAGATAGTATGAAACCCGGCAAATAACCTGAACAAAAATCCGCCCAGTCGGGATTTTGGCATGGACACGTGAGTGTTAATTTGACTGCAAGTCCGAAGAATTTTAAGTCACATTCCGCGTCGCCCGCCAACCTATGAGACCCGACCCATGCACAGTCAGAGTGTTTTGATCAAGTTATTTGTCGGGCATTATACTTAATTAAAAATTATGTACCTACCCGAAGACAGTGATAACTTGTTCTGTGGTGATAACATTGTAATTTGATATTTAACAAACAGAATGTAAATTCTTTACGTTGGAATAAATTTCTGATTTCCGATTTCTGTATGAATTTTAGTCCATCCGCAAAAGTGATAGAATATTACTTATTATCTTTGTATTTGGAGCTGACAATGTGAGAGGCTTCATTTATTACACAAGATATGGGGAGACGGGGTTAGTACAAGTCTTACTTTTTCGTATAGGTACTGGGTTAAAATAAAAAATAGGGTTCCGTACCTCAAAAGGAAAAACGGAACCCTTATAGGATCAATTTGTTGTCCGCCCGTCCATCCTTCCGTCTGTCCGTTCGTCTGTCTATCAAGGCCCTTTATCTCGGGAACGCATAGAGCTATCGAGTTGAAATTAAAATCATATACCCAAATCTATAGTCCCTTGAAGCTGTGAAAAAAACAAACTTTTAAATTAAAAAAATTACGGCCGTTTATGCCGCAAAAAACGTATATTTCGACTACTTTCCGTTGACCTAGAACTGTGAAATTTGGCAACTAATATCGTCGTATACTAGGTACGAGTAAAGGTAAAAATCTGAAACCTATACATTTGTAACTAAGCCATAAAAAAAATTGTCTTTGAAGTTCGGGAAAGGCTCGGAAAAACTGCGTCACCTGATTCCTGAACAATTTATAATTTGTAATTACCTACACATTTGCACTCTGGAACCATCTGTCCACTTTCCCCATCTGTCCATTTTCACAATGAGTCTATTTTACCAAACCGTACCTTTTTGTACGGAACCCTCGTTGGGTGAGTCCGACTCGCACTTGTACGGTTTTTTTATCTTACGTTAGGGGGAGGACGAGTTAAAAGCGACTGAAATTGTCTTACGTAATAATTATTTTATTTTATAATTAAAAGACCTAAGTGGTTTAAAAGATGTTACTGAGGATTTCCCAGGTCTGCGGCGTTGTAGTAGTTTTAAATTAGGTAGGTACCTACTCCATATATTGGGGTACATACAGAATTTTACTGTGAATTTTATTAAAATTCAGTCGACAGCACATCAACCTTTAAATAAGTGCACCCTAATCAGTTTCGTTAAGGACGACTTTGCAACAAAAATATACAGGTTGACCTCCTGTCGACTGTACTCTAGGCCGTAGTTTGCCTAAAGCTTTTCTTAATTTTATTTCTTTTTCAAATATCACTTAAGTACTTATCCATATTATCACAATAGATCATTGTTTTAAATATAACTGGATCAGAAAGAACAATTTTGATGTATTTATACGTTACTATAATTAATTGTTGTAAATACAATGACATCGCAACAGATCGTGGCAGGTTGCGGTTTTTGTAGAATTTGTGTCGTACATAGTGAGTAAATTAATTATTAATCTATAATTATCTATCTAATATATTACTTGTATTATTGTTAATAAATAATATATAATATTGACATCACTGTATTCTTTCTATTTGTAAATATGTTTCCGAAGTTTTTATGTAAAACTACATGTAGAGCCCTAGAGTCATATTTTAAAAGTGTCAAATTCTGAGTACGTGGTTAATCTGAATCAAATACCTATGTATATTTCGTGAACGAATTCTAACCTCAGGTTTTTTTCACGTGGTGATGGATAAAAAAGTTATCAATTTTTTTTCAATCCAGTACCTATTTGGTATTAAAAAACAGGATACTTAATTTAACGTTTCAAGTTAAGTCGTTGCCAAATTTTAACCAAGTCGGTTCAGCCGTTTAGCGATTGCGGTAAACATGCAGACTTACACCTTCCTGCACTAGGTTTAACTGCATCATCATTATAGCCAGCCTAGGTCCAATACTTAGCCACAACTGTTCAAATAAATACCCCAATCAATCCACAATTCCGGGAAAGGAGGCAGGCCCGTGGCAATTTGTACGGAAACGAACACTAACACACCACGATATCATAAAGTCTACCTTTTCGAAGGATTATCGCTTTAATGCCATGAGGTATAAGAGCTGTTGTTCTTAAACGACGCGGCGGTAGCCTAAGTATGGTAGGTCTATGGCGATTTGGCAACTCGAGTGTTGCAATGGAATTGAGTCGGTGTCAACTACGAGGGTGACCTCCAGTGAAACCCGCCCACATGTACAGGCTGATGCTAAAACTTGTACCCTCCGTCCCACTTGTACCATTGAACAGTACCATTGATGGTACAACTGGGACTGAAATATACCATGTACGGCACGAGTGGTAGAATTTTGGTGATGATGTGGTCGTGGAATTGAGAATGTTGCAAAAGTTATATAGGGTTTTTACCTTTGAAATGAGTAATTCCTCAAATACGTAAAGTTGAATTTGTCATTTACGACAATATTTGTTTTAAGACCTTTGTTTTTTTTGTTCCATTTTCCATATTTTCAAAAAAAGTGAACCATTTTCTTTCTTTCCTTCCATTCCTTTTTCCTTTTCTTTCAACCATGCGTATTAAATAGAATGAACATTATCCTATGTAGGACAGTTATTTACTGGAGGCTGCGACATTTGTAGAGGCCGCGTAAAGCGCGCAATTTAATATGAAACATAATTTTTCGAAGAATATCAATCTCAAAAATCCCTAACAAAGAATGAAGTCTGAAATTTTCATAAGCTAAAGTATGTGTACTTGGATTTCCGCTCAACATTCGCCGTGTGCTCTACCAAAGCAAAATAAAAAATCAAGAGGGTAACCTAATTACCCTGATTGATTTTCTAAATCACCTTTGAGTTCAATCAAGGTGACTGTTTATCAATGTCCATGAAACCCATGTCCATATATGCTATCTCTATGCGATCACCCTGTGTGCATTAGACAGGACACGGTGACATTATAAGATATTCCTTGCAGCTAGCCCTTGGGCATAGCACGCTCACTCACATACGATAAAACATCCGAAATCTAGTCATACCACAGCCTTTCGAGGTGGTGCAAACAGATTTTTTTACGTTAAACTTAACATATTCAAAACGACATTGAATACCAATTTCTAAGAAAAAACAGTCAATCCATCTCCTCAGTTAGTTATAGATAAATTTGCTAATTGCGTGGCTCGACATTGCAATTAACCAATGACATAACAGTCCTCTGTAGAAGTCATAGGTAATTACCGAAATAATTTTAATAGCTAATTGACTAATGGAATACTAGCGGATACTTTAAAGGTGGGTCCACTTAATTCAGGACATTACAGTTTGAGTTGAAATGGAGTCGAGACGTAGGTTGTCAGCTGCGTTGGTGCTATGTTTGCTAGGGAACGCGTTCGCGTCCCCTGTAGTGGTCATGCCGCAGAGATTGGTTGGCCCTGACGACAATGAGTTGGACTCGAGTGAAGAGGCGTCCTCTGGAGCGACAGGAGTATCTTCGTCCACACCAGTAAGTACTTGTTACCTGTCATTTTAATTTTACTTAATTAACTTTAATTTAACTACCTATATAGCTAACGTGTGTTGACGCTGGCTCGTTAGACTCATAAAATAAAAACTTGTTAATTTCACTTTTTACTCCGTTTTACTACTACCTACTAGTCTTGGACGATTTTAATTATTTATGTTCAGTTATTTATATATAGGTCGTACGTTCTCTGAATATTAGCTTGATGTTGCAAGACTAAAACTTTATTAAAATTTAAAATGCTGTCTACCCTAAAGATATAAAAAATTGTTTATTGCAGTAAGATGTGTTTATTTTGTTTAGTAAACTGTGCATCACTTAGAGTTTAGATAAGGTACAATCTTAAGAAGTATCTGAAACCACTTAAATTAATTGTTATTGAATTACATTTTGTAAACTTAAATATAAAGCGGTATGTTAAAAACAAAGGTAAATTTTTGAATTTACTTAAAACTAAATAGAAGTATAGTAAAAATTAATTCGAGTTACAAATCGACTTGAGTAAATAAATTAGTTCGTTGCTTGCATTTGTATTTGGGTAAATATGGGGACGTTATTAGATTTTCGATACCCTGGTAAAGTTAAAGTTCTTACTTACATGGAGTCAAACAAGCATACAAGCGGTAACTGCTCAATCTACATACAAGTGACTAAATTATAAGTGTCAGCAGATATTATATCTGCGGACCTGGCTCTGTTTACCCCGTTCAGTATTGAATATGTCCGATTCCGATTACTGTGTTTGCTTCTTTCATTCGAACCAAATACACGCATTTTATATCTTAAGAAATACGTCTTTTAGTTAGGGGGTCAGTTATATACATAACTTAAATATGACAATAAGTAACCGGGCAAGTGCACAATATAATATTAAGTATTAAAAAAGAAGTTTTCTTTCCTTCACTTCGGAATTCTTAGCGGTAGTTACACTCGCTTTGACTAGTTTTTATTCTTTGTGATACTATACAGTATGCACTACAATCTTACAACCTTATTCCACAGAAAGTAGAAACTAGCAGCAAGCTATCCGACCCCTCGGTAACCCTGCCGCCGATCGTCGTCAAGAGCTACGCCGAATCGAAGAAGGAATACCAATCGCCACAGACCATCCCTCTGGAGGACGAGGATGACGATGATGACTTCGAGGACATGAACCCATCGCCGACGAACAACGGCGGGAGCAGTCTGTTGAGTCTGCTAAATCTGGGCTCGTCGCTGTTCAGTGGTTCGAGCGGGACAAATGTAAGTATTATTAGGTACTACAATAACATAACAACACAAGTTTTTTGTCTTTGTATATTATACCACGAACTGGGTAAACCAACTGCAGCACTTTCTTAGAAATAATTAGAGTGGGGTGACCACGCGTGACCGTGGCTGGAGTTTGAAGGTTTGGAAAACCGTTGGATTTTGATAGAATTGAACGTGGGAGCGCATTGATGTCTTTTTTTTTTAAAAACGCCGGTGCACCGTACCCAGCACAGATTTTGTAATGCAATTTCTGCACTCGAGATAGTAAGAGAGAGTGAAAAAGTACATTCGACAGCTGATAAGTCGATTAATAAGTGAATTTTGGTTGGAAAGTAGCCCGTAACGCAACAGAGTAAAGTGCACGCATGTTAAGTCCCAAGTGCTGTCGACTGTACCAGAAATTTAGGTTTGTGTTACTTTATTTTGTCGCGAGAAACCTGTCACACTCTCACAGATACTCATCCCCCCCGCTCTCCTGGCTAAACGGTTGATTGTAGAAACGTGAAAAACTTCAGGGTAGTAGCACCTATAATGAACTTAAAAGGAAAACGATCACAGCTAAGTAAGCTTTACAAGTTAATGAGTAATAGGCGACCCCGACACGCATTTGGCCGGTTTTAGTTTAAATCATACTTTCTGGGACTGCCTCGTTGGTCTAGCCGTTAAGGCGCTTAGCTACCAAAACAGAGGTTGTGGGTTCGATTCCCACTGGGGGCGGTCGTATATTTGTATAAATGGCCTCAGTCTGGGTGTATTTTCATGTTCGTGACGTCCTTGCCTGGTTACCATAGCTCAGGGTATCCTAGTTTGGGACCAGGTCAAGTGATTGTATTGTGCGGAAGTTATGTATTATTGCACGAAATAATTATTTTTGCACGTGTGATTTGACTGCACCAGTGTGACACCACAAATGCAATTCGCTAATCTCCTAGTCAATTAAGGTAAGTACTTTTTCAATAAAATTAAATGACTCAGTAAATTCTCTAATGACTTCCACATTTCTTCGCTATAATTACATTGACTTTGATTCAAGTAAACTATTTGATAGAGTCTAACTTCATTCTGAAATTTCAGATAATAATTCGAAGAATGATTCGCAGTCTCATCCGGCAATATTTGGCTGGAGGGATCTCTTTTGACCTACCTGTTTACAAGCGCCGTATGGACACCGAGGGCAACGAAATCGACACGGACTACGCAGATTTACCTTTAACACCTCCTAAATTTGAACGACAAGAGACGCAAGAAGACGACAGCTCCGAAGATTCAAACGACTCCTCAGAGTCGGATGAAGATAACGACGCTGCTGAGGAGAGTCTGGAGAATCAAGACAATGAACCTAGTGGGGACGCTAGCAATGCGTCCGCTAATGATTCTGATTTTGACTCCGATGAGCCGCCAGGTGGCGGGGATGGCCAAGGAGGCGGGTTACTCGGGGTACTAGCTGGACTGAGTGGTGGTGTAAGTTTTTTTTTCTTTTTTTAAAAAGCTTATCCGCGTCCCACTGCAGCGCACAGGCCTTCTCTCAGAGACAGAGAGAGTATGGGCTTAATCACCACGCGTGCTCATTTCGTTTGGCAATTTCAAGCGTTGAGGTGTGCGCTCAGGTTTCCTCAAGATGTTTTCCTTCACCGTTAGCGAGTGGTATTGCTACTATAACTTCACAATCGTACGTAATTTAGAAAACACAGTCATTGGTACATGCCGGGATTCGAACCCACGGCCTCCTGAATGAGAATTAAATACCAAACATAATATCACATCGAAAAATTTGTTTTGTTGTTTTACTGTCTCAATTATTACAATTGTTTTACGGAACCATATAAAAAAAACACCAAACCAAAGCTACGAAAATCTTGAAATGGAAGCAACAGTCATTGGTAACATCATTTTTCAGGAAGACGGCCAGTCAGATTTGGGTTCTTTGCTAGCTGCTGTGAGTGGTATCGTTGCAAACCTTAGTGTGAGTACATTAACATTGAGCAAAACACCTAGCAACTGATTGTGAGATTTAAAATAATGTAGATTCTCGATCCTACTTATATTTTCATCAATCTTTCAGGGCGACGGATTTGACCTGAATGCTCTGATTGCATCTGGATTAGGTCTCTTCGTGGGGCTTTTGGTAAAAGATTTCCGTACAAACGTCAAGTTCCAATGTTCTCGTGGGGTTATGAGGTTATCTAACGACGAAATATTTTTCAGTCCGAAGGCGAAGAAAACCCGGGAGCAGTGATTTCTAGTTACCTTCTCACTTCGCTGGATACCATCACAGGAGGTGGCGCGGTACAGACTTATAATTATGACAATCTTTTATCGACTTTTTAGTGGTTTCAGCTAAGAATGTAATGACTTTCCGTATGCTTTCAGAAAAACAACGGAGCGTTCCTTGGAACGTTCTTGTCTAAACTTATCAAAGGAACCAGCGCGGTAAGAGACAATAATGGAATCCTGAAAATTACAGCGTGGCAATAAAAGTAGAAATTAAAGAGTTACAGTCACATTTATAAAACACAATTCCTTAAAACACTCTTCAAATGTCTCCGACTATTTAAACTGCATTTGAGGAGTGTTTCAGAGAAATCGTGTTTTTGTAAATAAGTAAGATTTTGCCAAGAATTTGTTCTTATTTGTTATGTTAATGTACAAAGTTGTTATAAAAATAGAAGCTTCATAAAAAAATTACTTAAATGTAAGTAATACAGTAAATTATCTTTATATTATTACTTAGGTTTCTCTTGCAATTTCTACTCAATTTCGTCAAGCTTGTTTTGCAAACTACGACCTTATTATACGAACCTCGAAAATCCAATTTCCAGGGCGGCGATCCCGACGCGAGTTCAGAAGAGAACGGTGGCGCCATGCCGATGGCCGACTCAGCTGGTTTCTTCCTCAGTTTCTTAATGGGTCTCTCGGGAGACATGTCTAAAGGCAGTTCAGGGTCGAGCTCTCATTCATCGTGGTGATTAAAAAAAAACTGCCAAAGATATTGAAATTGCGGATGGTTTTCCGCGGGAATTTGAAGTGTAGTTTTCTTAGTTTTTGTAACGTTTTATATTTATTTAAATAATGAATAATATTAAAAGAATAACAGAGGTTTGTTTCTAAGATCACTATTATGTTTATTTTTGTCCTAAGTCTGGTCTTACAAATTGTTAGTATTCGTTAGGTAAATGATATACACATATGATATAAAAAAACCTTATCACCGAGCGTAAGTGACTTTTGGATCCATCTGTTTCTCCTTTTCTCCACTTTTAAGGCCTTGCACCTTTAATTCAAGTCAAAATTAAATTTTTGCTGCATCACGTTTGCCTAAGCTTCCCAGAGCAGAAAACAGGCCTTCAACGCTGGCTACATGCCTCCGTTCCCGTCCCTGGCTTTCTTCGTCTCCCAACACACCTTCTTTCAATCTTGCCCATCACAATAACTGATTTGGTGATTTCACACAACCAAATGTTGACCAAGGATTCTTCTTCCACAGGATTCAAACGATACCCGGTCCAACGGCATAATGATGCCAATCATTTCTCTCAAGCTGGACATCATCAAAGCGATCATAAAGTTCGGTACCAGCCTCATTGGTCTGGCCTCTTCGGGCAGTACCAGTAACAGCTAGTCTTTTTCAATGCCATATAAAATAGGTAATTTATTCTCTTATTTTTTGTTAATAAACAAACGGTTGTTCGAAATTTGTGTTTACATTAATTGCGTTAGAGACGCTTTTCCCCGGTCGGCTGGATAGTCAGTTCCGTAATCTGTGAAGTATTTTTTTTGCTTTAGAATATTTAAATGTGACATTAGCTTATTAATATTGAATGAAACGTCGGGTCTCAAAAGAACATATTTTTCAATTACATTATGTAGTTTTAAAAAATTTCGTAGAACATATTTCATAGAACCTTCCTATACCTTTAATCATATAGGTATCTACTTTATGTTCATACTAATAGAAGCCACAGATTAACTTTTTACATTTAACTCACCTTATTAACTGTTTTTTTAACTTAACTGAGATGAAACGCCATCGGCATTAGGCTGACTGCACGTAGTTAGTAATTTCGGCTGAACAGGTAAGAACTACTACTTACATTCACATTGGGTGGTGTGGCCAAAGCGTACAGTACAGCGTCGGCTACGTCCTCAGGCCTCAACGCCGGAAGTGACCCAATGACCTCGTCAACTCCTGGCACTCTGTCGGTTTTCGCCATGTCTGTAGCTACTAGGCCGGGTGAAATGCTCTGAAAAAGAAAATCACATAGATTGAAACCTTTGAGAATACCTTGCAGGGCATTAAAAAACTAAAAAGATATTCGGACCGAAAGCTACGCATTCTGGACACCAAAATAAATTGCTTTTTCCGTAAAGATTCGCTAGAAAACCAATTAGGCCCTATGTGACGAAAATTAAAAAAAAAGAAACGGCCAAGTGCGAGTCGGACTCGCGCACGAAGGGTTCCGCACCATTATCTATACAATATTAGACACAAAGATAAAAAACAGCAAAAAAATCACGTTTGTTTGTCAATCAAAACCCCCTTAAATAATTATTTTTTGCGGCAACAGAAATACATAATCTGTGAAAATTTCAACTCTCTAGCTATCACGGTTCTTGAGATGCAGCCTGGTGACAGATAGACGGACGAACGGACGGACGGACAGACAGACACCGAAGTCTTAGTAATAGTTTTTACCCTTTGGGTACGGAACCCTAAAAACGTTAGCGCGCAACTTTTCTATTATCATGCGACCATTTTTTTGCAAATTGTCCATGGCCGCCTACTTACCGTAGTCTTAATATTCGTCTTGAAGTCGGCCATTTCGTCTGCAAGCGCCTGGGTGAAGGCTGTGATCCCATACTTCGTGCTCGAGTAAACGTTGAACATTGACGCAAGAGGAACGTAATGGCCTGCGATGCTGCGGACAAATAGCTCTTATAATGCAGCCTATATACGTCCCACTGTAGGGCACAGGCCTTCTCTCAGAGGGAGAGAGTATGGGCTTAATCGCCACGCGTGCCCACCACGGATTGGCAGTTTCCTCACGATGTTTTTCTTCACCGTTAGCAAATGGCATTGCTACTAGAAATTCACAAATTCAATTCAACAGTTTATTGCCAGAAATTACAGTCATATAGATGGTATGGTCTAGAAAATATTGCACTGTGTTATTTTACTGTATAACAGCATAGCAAAATTAATTGGACAATTAATTAAATAATTCTCCGATATAAAATAAAATAATATTAAAAACACACTTAAGCCTATTAATTTACAATTTTCATAAAAGTCCTCTAATTTACAAACGTAGGTGACTTAGAAATCTACAAATGTAGGCGACTTAGAAATTAACAATTTCATTGCTACATGCACGGGGTTCGAACCCACGACCTCCCGAATGTGGAGCCGACGTTCTACCGCTGCGCTACAACCGCTCTTGTTGCATCGCAACTGTGACACTTATGATGTTTCGCAATTGGAAAGTTTTCTCGCACTTTGGCCGCTATAATTATAAAGCGGTTATCAAACGTTACCTATAATTTTATTTATTTCCACATCCGGACAGGAGACTACATTCTATTTAAAATAACATAAAATTGTACTTATGTAACACACAGTAACTCTGTAAAAAGACACTCGTAACGATGACATAATGTTAAAAAATATAATGTTCTCCGACGACTATAGGGTGAGCATATGGCCTCTTGCTTGCCAAATCTAGTTTTTTCAAGAATTTTCATGTTATTGTACTAATTAATTTATTATTTGGCAATAAACACACTTTCACCTTTCAAAATCCTACCTGTTGATATTGACGACATGACCGGGTAACCCTCGTTTCTTCATGGAAGATATAGCGTGGCGCGTGCAAAGAATTACTCCTTTGAGATTCACATCAAGCGTCAAGATAAGTTCTTCTTCAGATAGAGTATGGGTACCTACGTCTAGAAAAAAATAGAACAGGATTTATGGTAATAAAATAAATAAATAAAAATTTCAACGGAATAATGATGTATACATAATTTGAAATCATTCCGTCTATTGAAATTTATATTCTAAGTAGATTTTAATTTGTGTAGTTTTCGCTAATAATAATTTTGTTATGTATGTGAATCCAAAACTCAAAATGCATGTTATTGTTCTCTTTTAGAAAATTAGTATTTTACGCATGCGGTATCCATCTGTAATTGGAGGCACATTAAGCAATGACATAACAATAATAGCTTTAAGTAATCTATAATTTAATAGGTCACACTAAATTAATAGGATGTTGATGGATCAAATAAACAAATCAAATCAAAGTGATACAACTTAGTCAGTTCATGATTCACGCACTTGTATTTATTACTATAGAGCAAAAACATAAACTAAACGTTAGAAATACAAATTTTATGTATGTACAGACAAAGTAGGTATTTAAGTATATTTTCACGTTAGTATTTTCCTCCTGAATTTTTTTTCTTATTGTTTGTTGGGCAGTCGGTCCCTCCGTATTGTGTGAAAATAACTTCTTTTCTATGGATGAACATTACATCCGTTATGTAAGTTATAGAAAAGGATCCATGGATCAGACAAACAGAGAGCCGTTGCAGATATGGTAAAATATTTCCGTTGGCATTGGCACCGTTTTGACGTTGGTAACAAAGAAAAAAGCAAATAGACTCAACCATTGAATTTTGAGTCATTCCATGGCTCAACTAATGGCCACAATAAGTTTAAATAAAAGAAGAACGTCCAATGAGGTCAAAGAATGAAAAAGAAAACAAACGTTTTTTTCTCTTAAACTAGGTACAATTTAACATGAAGGTCAGTGGATGTGTCGCAGATACTGATTTTCATGGTCTTTACCTGACCTGAATAAAACAATAATCTGTCCGAATCTCCAAAGAGTTCAAATACATACATACACATACATAAACTCATGCCTGTATCCCAGAGGGGTAGGCAGAGACTAGGGACCCGAAACGACTAATGAATGTTGAGGAAGGGAAAGTGATCTGTCAGTATCGCGGCAAGTTCAACTAATGTGGGACAAAACTTTTTTACAAATTAGTTACTTCTGAAAAAAAAAAGCTCACCAGTAATATGCCCATGTATGAAAAGCGCGGCATTATTGACAACCACATCCGTTCCTCCAAATTCCTCTTCAATCCATTTAAATGCCTCTTCTATGTCCTGAGCTTTGGATAAATCACAACGTCTCGACGTTATACTGCCTTTACCCCTGACCTGCTCCTGAAGATCCTGTAAGAACAGTAGCAGAATACTTATGGTAGGACCACATTTCTGAACCAGTTTTGCCAACTTAATGGATTTTCAGTCAGATCTAGCGGATTCAGATCGAGGAAAACGGGAAAAAGTGTAATGGTTGGTAACTCTGTACAGTGACTTTCAACGTACCTATTGCGTAGGGTTTTTTATTCTTAGATTGAGTGCATGCTAGGCCAGACCTGGCCACCAACTAAACCTGGCTGTACCAGATTGCTTACATTATAAGTATTACGGAAAACTCAGGAAATTCGTTCCCCGACTGACGAATACTGCCTCATTGGCCTAGCGCAATGGTTCGCGACCAGGGGGTTCAGGGAGACAACAGGTGGTCTGTGAGAGCCTGAGGAGTGGACCTCGGTAAGGTCCTGCAAAATCTTGTATGATACTAGACGCATTTCCGCAAAAATATGCAAAAAAAAAACGCGAATTTAACCCTCAACACCTCCTAAGCCGTGGGTTTTTTAAACATAGTTCCTTTGGAAAAAATGTTCATACTTAAGTAGAGAATCTACATGGGTTTCGGGTAGAGAGTAATTGACAACAGGGCATTAATACACAGTTAATTACTCACATCAATCAAGTGTGGCCTTCTCGCAAGCCCGACGACTCTGAGCCCAGCGTTGGCAAGAGCCACTGCTATGGCGGCGCCGATGCCGCCGCTGGCTCCCGTCACCACTGCCGTCCGGCCTGACCAGCGCTCCATTGTCACAGCTGAAATATACCAGAGCCCCATTTCATAGAACTACGATTCAATCCGATTAAATGACAATACGATGCACGTTGCACTACCGATTAACAAGTAGGAAGACTAATTATACTAATCGCCTACGCAATTTACATCGAATTATCATAGTGAACTAGAATTGTATTTTTATGAGACGTGGCACAGGGGATTGTGGCTTGGATCATGGAGGGAAGGGGTTTGCCTCAACTATTGTTGCAACAGCAATGCCGTATTCACCTTATTTGAATTTTGAGTAGTAGGTAGTTACCATGGTGAGTTAAGTAGTAATGACCACCAGCCCCTATATTACGCGCACCAAATCCTGAACGATTGCAACCGTCTAACTGTAAAATTCCATAATGTCAGGATTCCGATAGGATTTGGTGCGTATAATTAGACCCCCGGGTCGAAGTCTTCCGACAAAAATTCAAGCAAGTATATCTAGTGCTTACGACAGTTTTAGTTCGCTTTAGAACTCGATTATTACTTTTTCGGACCAAATAAAATTATGACGCTGACCAAGTTTGTTGCTGACCATGTTTGGTTTATTTGGTGGCTTATTTACTCTGTTGACCAAAATAGTTGTTCGGTATTTGGTTGCTGATTAAAAAATTATTTTGTGAATCATTTAAATAGAAGTTACTCAAAAATACAACGAGCGAAACAGCCGAATAATGGAAAAGTAAACGAGTAAATATCCGTTAAAATTCAGTTTTATTATGTCTAGTGCTCGTGTTAACCTCAGAAAATACTAACCCGCAGGAATTTTTCTCAACTGTGCGGAAGCGTTATTATAATAATACAACTTTAAATACCACAACTTTGTACCGAAAATGCCACCAAGCATTGTAAAAATCAAGAATTTTAACGTTGAAAAATGTTTCCCCGTGACGTAGGTAACTGAACAAAGTGCACGCGTGTAAAAATCGACGTGCTATCAAGTTTACTGCAAATTACCATTGAATTTAAAATTCAATGACTTTACTTACAAACCAGACTTACTTAGCGTCGTCGATTAGTTTTAAAGAAGTTGCATTAAATTGTTAGAAATCAATCATTGGAAATTAAGTAACTTTATAGAGCTCGTGATAACTACAGAAGAAATAAAATAAAAGAATAAATAAATATGAAATAAATTAATAAATATGAAGCATATTTATTTGAATATGTATTATCTTACCTAGGACAACCAATCCCAGCACAAATCTGTCGTCTGTCTATCGGTGCACTGCTCACGAAAGTGAACGTCTCGGAAGCGCATTTGCGCGTAACTGCGCAGCAAACTGGTAATACGTTATCTGTGAAACTGGTGCACTGGTGCAGCAAAGTGCATGCCTACTGAGTTACCGCTGGGAATATTTCCGGCTCAATATTCCCGTAATATAATATTCCCGAAATTTTATTATGGTATTTCTAGCTGTAGTAGTCACTGAACGGTGGCCAAGAACGGGTCGACGGTCGATGGGCAGACCACCAGCCCGATGGGCCGATGACAGTGTGAAGGCAGCTGGGAAACATTGGACGAGTCTAACATAGGATCGGAAGGGTTGACGTGAAGAAAGGGCTTCTGTTTAAATAGAGAAGCAATGCATGCTGAGTTGGTGACCCTTTTTGTTGCCACGCAGGCACAATCTCTTCACTTGTACATTGTTTCATTATGTAAATTGTGTTTTTTTATGTGTATGCTTTAGTGGCACTCTAAATGTATTCTTTCTTTCTGTTTAAGGGCTGATTAGATATATAGGTTAGATTTCTAGCCATATATAGAATATATAGATAATATATAAAACTATTTATTAATATTACTTATATTATTCTTATCGTATCTTCTTGTGATACTATTTGTGCTTAAAATCGGAGCACCGATTTTCATCTAGATAATTAAATATCATTCAACAGAGTATCATAAAATCCTCATGTAGGTACATCCGAAAATGGAGTGCGTTAATACAAATTTCAATCATCAATCAGTCGGCCGGTCGGTCGGTCGGTTGGTCAGGCAGTTACCTACTCAGATTTAAGAAATCATAGTTGTAATTCTTTTTTCCGGGTTGTGCAATAAAGCGTTCTCTATCTATCTGTCGATTTCAAGTGCTGAGGTATGTGTATAGTTCAGACACTCAGGTTTCCTCACGATGTTTTCCTTCACGGTTAGCGAGTGGTATTGCGTTTTCAGACGTCAACTTATTTTACTTTTCCAAGTACCGTTGTAAAGAAATGTTTATTTCTATTTTGAGAAATTTGTGATACTTGCATAGTCCTTGATGTAACACAGTGCCTACCTATAAGTACCTACTTAATCACATCATAATTTTTTTGTGTATCGTTGTATATTTTCTTGCACGCCATTTGTTTTAAGTTTGTCCTTTATTAAGATCATTAAGCTTTTATCTATCGGTGAGGAATGTTTAGGAGTTAACAAAATGTATTAATCTAACTCATTTTCTCTATTTAAGTAATTTTTGTTAATTCTGTTTTTCCTCCTTTATAAAAAAAAAATAAAAATAAAATAAAATAACTTCACAAATGTACATAACTTAGAAAACATAGGTACACGCCCGCACTGGGAATCGAACCTGGGTCTCTCGCTTCCGAGTCCAATATTCTAACCACTAGACTACCGCGCTCAAGCTACCACCGCGCCATAGACCGCGTGGAAGTTATTTTATAGTGCATTACGAAACAGTATAACTCTCACTACAAGCGATATAACGACTTTCATATCGCAAAGTCAATGTACTGGGTAGTAACAGTGATGTGTTGATTACAAATAAACACAAAGTGTACTTATAAACGTGATGTAAGTATTATAATTATTGCAAGTTGAGAGACTGCATTATATTATATTATCTATATATTCGGGCGGGGCACATAGCACGCAGAACTGATGGCCGATGGGGCCGAAAAGTTCTCGAATGGAGACCACATATCGGCAAGCGCAGCGTAGGACGACCAGCCACAAGATGGACAGATGACCTCATCCAAGTGGCAGGAAGACGCTGGATGCAGGCCGCTTCCAACCGGTCTTTTTGGAAATCCATGGAGGAGGCCTATGTCCAGCAGTGGACTTCTTGTGGCTGAATGATGATGATGATGATCTATATATTGATTCTAGGGTCGGGACCAAAGCACATAAAGTCCAAAGCACAAATTTATGAGGCAGTGAAAAGAATCTATTGTAAAATAACTCTATAACATTTGTCCTTATTACAATGACGTTATTTGAACATACATTTTTTTTTTACCAAAATTAAGGAAACTGCTCTTTTGATTAATTATACTGTAAAGAACAAAAAATAATATCATTTTGACTTGTGTGCTTTAGTCTGCCGACCCTAGAATTGGGCATTTGACAAAATATCAAATGAGTTACTTTTAAAACGGAATTTTGTATGAAAATACTGGTTTATGACACTCTTTTTATGTTTAATCTATTTCAAAATTGTAATAACTAGTAATTGACTAAAAGAGATACATTTTCCGAGATATTTTGTAATTTTTGTTTTAATCGAGCATATGAAATAATTTATTGTTGATCGTGTCAAATACCGAATTGCGGTATGGTTACATACAAAGAGTTTATCTTGCAGAGGTAAGTCCTTAAAATAGACACGCGTTGCCTTAAGACTGCTGTTACGTATGGCATATCGATCCATCTCGCTTGCACATTCTAACATTTTATTTATGATGCAGCCTATACATGCCCAACTGCAGGGCACAGGCCTTCCCTCGGAGAGAGAGAGTATGGGCTTAATCACCACGCGTGCTCACCGCGGATTGGCAAATGGCAAGCGCTGAGATATGTATGTGAACGCCCCAGACTCCGCACGATGTTTTCCTTCACAGTTAGCGAGTGTTATAGCTACTACAAATTGACAATGTACGTAACTTAGAAAACAAAGTCATTGGTACACACAACGGAGTTCGAACCCACGACCTCCAGAATATGAGGTCCTACCGCTGCGCCACCGCGACATTTTATTGTAAAAATGATTATTATACCTTTCATAAATGTGGTCTGATGCTAGGAAACTGGGATACCCGGTCCTATTATGGTAACCAGACAGGGACATCCCCAACATAGATATACACCCAAATTTGTACAAAAAGTACGGCGACCTACAGCAGGAATCGAACCCACGTCCTATTCGTTGATTTATCTATCGACTGATTGAATATAGGAAACAGCCAATGAAAACTACTTCTTTTATACCACACCCACTCAAAAAGTGTCTCATTGCTCGTTCATAAACGGGTTACAAAGTTCGTCATTTCTCCCTTATAAATGTGCGGCGGGAAAAGTTATATGGAATTTCATTCCCGGCAGGAATGCAAGGTAGGAATGTTGTATGAAAATCCATTCCTGTCCTGCTAGCGTTCTTTGGTTTTTTAGCAGCGAACATAAAAAAAATACAAACGCAAAATCTCAAATCAATCTCTCTCTCTCTGAGAGAAGCCCTGTGTAGTATGTAAAATCTCAAAAAGGTTTTATATCGAATAATTAGAAAAAAAGAGGTGGGTTTTTTTACCTACTCGATTTTCAATGAAAGGAGGCCGGCTACCTTTTTCCGCACTACGAAAAAAAAACAAACGCCGCAATTTATTTTGTTTTATTAAATTTATGTAATAAAATTATCACTGTTCAATAACACTATGTAGGTACGCTTTTAATTATTCTAAATAATTTTACTTTCCTCGTAGGTGTAGTATAAAGCACTATGTATCACTCGGGAGAAAGTTGTCCGCTGCGCGTCGGGCTTAAACATACTCTCGAACAGAAATAGATCATTTTCTCCCCTCGGTGTACAATGTATTCTCCTTCTTCTTCCTGTGCCTCTCCACTAATGGAGGTTGCCTGTCAGCTCCGCATATTGTTCTCCGTTTCTTGCTAAGTGAAACAGGTCTTCGACGCTGGCAACATCGGTCCATTCCCTGATGTTTCTGAGTTCGACGAGAGATGTTCACGACTTCTTTTTTCTCCCAACACACCTTCTTCCCTCAATCTCGCCCATCATAATAACTTGAAGAAGTCGGTACCTATCGTGTCGAAACACATACCCTAGATAACTATTTTTGTTTCTCTTTTATATTTGTTATATTTACTTACAACTTCTTTTCACCCACGGGCTGTATAGTCAGTTCACTGATCTGAAATAAAACATAATGAAGTTGATCATCACACACAAAATTTAGGCTGGCACAGATTAAATCAGCTTTTATGGGGCATCGTAAACGATTCTATAATAGATCCCTCACGATATACCTAATAAGCTTACCAGAAACGCGGGTCAAAGATGAGTATAGAGCACACTTTGTAAAAAAGTGTGCTCTACACACCATTACAAGTTAATAGACGCGTCGCGAATTTCCGTGCCCTCGTCCCACATCCTATTTATGTGCCCCGCGTATACGCGGATCATTGTTCTGATATTTGTACTGTGGTTCTGATAGACGAATAGGCGGTACTAATCGTTTGCGCATTTCTTAAACAAGATTTCTCTTTTTTTACGTCTAGTATACTTAACCTCCTCACAAATAACAATTGAAAACCATTGTTACTTTCAAGGTCAGGACTGAGGAGGTGAAAAGTAATAGTCTAAATAGATGGCATTTTTAATTGCCAATTATATAACCGCGGCTCTCAAAACACCCAGATTTCAGCGTGTATATTACGGATGACAACATTAGCCGCCGCCTTCGGATCGTTTTTGTAGTGGGCGATAATGCAGCTGGAAAAAAATCTCCACTCCGATCACCTTTTCTCAAATAATCTTAAATCTAATACATCAGTTACTGCCTGTAAGATTCCATGATTTTATTCAGAGTAGCGCAGAAATTGCGACTTAAGGTGCTAATAGACTGGCGGCACGTTACGATTTACAGTGCCAACTGCAGCCGTCGACACTCGTCGGCGGCAGCCGCCGTCGCGGATGTTTGACGCTGAAATGTCGGCGACTGCCGCCGACGCGTCGACGAGTGTCGACGGCTGCAGTTGGCACTGTCGTTCGCAACGTGCCGCCCGCCCGCCCGCGCCCTTAGTGAGCCTAAGCAATGACTAGCCGATCGGACCGTGTGGCGTAAAGGGAATAGAGCAGTTGAGTCAATTATCTAGTTCTCATTTTGTCTATCTATAAAAATGTATTGTCATAAATATGTACGATATTATATATTAATATACCTTATCCTATATATGGTATATATTACCGTAATTATCAGTGTGTATTGTATTATATCATTGCTGAACTATTTATTTTTATATGTGCCTTCCTCCTTATAAAACATTAAAGTACTGCTATTAGCATTTATTCCACCTTTTTTACACTGTCTTTGTGCAATAAAGGATTAATAATAATAACAATAGGCTAATACATCCATCAAAGGGCAAGATAAAAAAGTACCCGATACCGGCGTGCGTGCATGCAACGACTAATTAATGTTGAGGAAGCGAAAGTGATCCGTCAGGACCGTGGCAGGTGGCAGTCCCTGGCCGTGGCAGGTGGCAGTCCCTGGTCTCTGCCTACCCGTCCGGGATACAGGCGTGAGTTTATGTATGTAGGTAATAATAATAGAGCAAGATATAGTTACATTGACGTGCGGCGACGTCCCGAGGGCATAGAGCACGGCCTCCGCCACGTCGAGCGGGCGCAGCGCGGGCATGCCGGCCACGGTACGCCGCAGCCCCGGCAGCCCCTCGCAGCGCGCCATGCCCGTCTCTACCAGGCCCGGGGAGATGTTCTGGGGGGGCGGGGGGCTTAGTACACCTCGTTGGTCTAACGCGGCAGTGCCGAATCTGAGACTCACTCTCGTGGGCAGAGGCGGTTTTGCAGTAGCAGGCGCCACATAGAAAGGACGTGGGGCGAGGGCGCGCAGGACGTGAATGACGCATTGTATAGAGTCGCAATTTACCTTATAGAA
Source organism: Yponomeuta evonymella (assembly GCA_963969515.1). Classification (NCBI taxonomy): domain Eukaryota; kingdom Metazoa; phylum Arthropoda; class Insecta; order Lepidoptera; family Yponomeutidae; genus Yponomeuta; species Yponomeuta evonymella. Next base: position 5,412,966 of record OZ018363.1, read on the forward strand.
AACACGCCTCTGCCGGGTAAAATGGTTATTCTATGGGGGCAATGGGCCAGCAAAATTGGTAAATGACAGATGAGTGCCACGTCAGTGGCGCTCTCTCGCACTGAAAAATTGTGCGGCTATCGCTGTGTTTCCTACAAGGGTTGAAAACCGTGGAACTACTAGATTTTGATGGTAACGAGGTCTAAAAGTTTAGGAATCTTTGGTCTAGCGGTTAACACGCTTAAATACTAGAACAGACGACGTTACGACGCATGGTTGATTTGTACAAATGACTTCAGTCTGGGCGTATTTCCATGATGTGTTGTCCTGGTTACTATAGCACAGGGTAACCAAACTTGTGACCGGGATAAGTGATTGTATATTAGTAGACGGAAGTTATTTAAAAAGGAAGATATTTCTTTTTTTATCTAAAAAGAACTTACCGTTGTTTTGATCATGGAGTCGAACTCTGCCAGCTCCACGCTAAGGGACTGCGTGAAGGCGTTGACGGCATACTTGGTGCTTGTGTAGACGTTCATAGCAGCCGTGAAGGGAATGTAGTGGCCCGCGATGCTGTTTATGTAAGTGAATAGCTAGAGTCAAAGGCGAGTAAATAAGGCACGTTATGCATAAGCACGGGATTATTTTGTATATATTAGGGGTTAAAGTATGAAATTGCCGTTTTATTGCAATAGGTTCTTTGAATTGACATAGAATCTTCATGGTTTGAGGTTTTCGAATGAAACTTTTTTCAAATGGTTTCTATGATGTTCTTTTTTTAAAAAATGTGAAACATTTGAATATTGACTTTCAATTGTTTTTGTTATTCAATTTAGACAAGAAAGATGGATACTGCGAAAATTCGAGTGATTATGAGGCACCCTTTTTTCGTATTTTTTTATTTTATTGATTTGACGCAAGTGAGTCAATATTGTGGGTAAGGTAACGTTAAACCATGCCGCTAATTCCTGGGTAGTTTGACTAGGGTCGGCTTTCACTATCTCTCTTAATTCATCGTTATTCACCTGTGTGGGCGGTCTTCCTCGTGGCTCGTTCTTTAAGTCGAAATTTCCATCACGAAAGCGTTTAAACCAAAATCGCACGGTGCGTTCATTAGTAGACCCCTCTCCAAACGCAGCATTGATATTGCGGGCTGTTTCTGCCGCGTTAGTTCCGCGTCGGAACTCGTATTCAAAAATCACTCGAATTTTCGCAGTATCCATCTTTCTTGTCTAAATTGAATAACAAAAACAATTGAAAGTCGATATTCAAATGTTTCACATTTTTTAAAAAAAGAACATCATAGAAACCATTTGAAAAAAGTTTCATTCGAAAACCTCAAACCATGAAGATTCTATGTCAATTCAAAGAACCTATTGCAATAAAACGGCAATTTCATGCTTTAACCCCTATTATTTATTTACATTAATATACATTCATAGGCGTGGTAATAGGTACGGTGTAGTTGTAACATAAGTTCTCTATATTTCTAAAAAGAGCGGGGCTCGAACCATTTATTAATCCACACGTCATGTTAGGGTATTGTAAAACAGAACGTGACCGATTGACTGACTGGTACCCTCAGGGTGCACTATGGAGATGTTTTTAAATTTCCACCCCTGAAGGTAGGAAAAGTGGCGACAAATTCTGATCAACATAATCATCTTCAAAATCACCCTTTGCAGTCGTGCAAAACAAGTTCGGCTTTTAGTTGAAAGACGAACGCGCAGAGACGCACGCATGCATGCACGCACGCGCGCACGCACGCGTGCGCGGGTTAAGGAAATCGTGGCAAAGTCAGCCTTTCAGAACTAAATATCCGACTAAATATGGAGCTGCGTCCGGCTTTTAAATTTTTTGGCCTGGCCTGACAACGCTACACTGACCTGCAAATATTGACAATATGCCCGGCGAAACATCGCTTCTTCATAGACGCGATGGCGTGCCGGGAGCAGAGGACCACAGCTTTGATGTTCACGTCGTAAAGGGATGAGATGTCGTCGTCTGTCAGAGTCGTGGTGCCCAATTCTGTGTTACACATGCTTATTTGAGATCTATAGATTGTTGTCTGCCGATACGATACAATAGGCTAGGCACAGAACACTTATTTTCTCTGTTCTGTGAAGCTAGGCATCTACCTATAGACCAGAATCTAGCTAGGTAACGGCGGCAACGTCGAAGTTACGTACAAAATGGAAACATTACAAATAGTACCTACCCCATCATTTAAAGTAAGGACATATCTATCTAATCAGCCCAAACAGAGGGCTCACTCTTGGGTATAGGCCTCTCCTCTTTCACGCCAACCCCTCCAGTCTCGTCCAATGTAGGTATCCCAGCCGCGTTGACAATGACTTCGGCCCACGCTGGTGATCTGCCCACCGACTGTCGAGCCACATCGTCCTCGGCCGCCATTCAGTGGCTACGTTAGTCCACCGACGATCTTGCCACCTAACCAAATGCCTCGCCCATCTCCATTTTAAATTTGTTAGTCGTGGACGTATATGGAGACCTATATTGGAGAGCTGACGGCCAAGTTCCATTAGTGGAGGCACAGGAAGATGATAATCGAGAGTAATTAACTAGGTACTTATCACCAATACGGGCGACTTTGCAACAGAACAGAATGTAAATCTCATTATACGGTTGTGATGAAGGACTTCAAAGCCAAGCTGGGCAGTCAAAGCGGTGATAAACCGGGCATGGGGAAATTTGGAGTCGGGCAAAGGAACGATAGGGGCCATCTACTGGCTGCCTTCTTGGAGAAAGAAGGCCTCTTTATGATGAACTCTTTCTTCACAAAGTCAGAATGCAGGAAGTGGACCTGGATGAGTCCAGACGGCACCACAAAAAACGAAATAGACTTCATCTTGTTTACGAGGAGGCAGATATTCAATATTTTTTCTGTGATCAACGCAGTTAAAACAAGTAGCGATCACCGGATGGTACGAGGCAAGTTGAATATCAACCTCAAACTCGAGCGCGCAAAACAAAGCGCCTAGTGAGACCTGTCCCTATATTACGCTCACCAAATCCTGAGCGATTCCAATCGTCTAACTGTCAAATTAGTATGGAATTTGACAGTTAGACGATTGGAATCGCTCAGGATTTGGTGAGCGTAATTAGGCCACTGGTCGCTGACCGGGCCTCATAAGAAGGCTCAAGGTCGCCTAGCGAGCAATGGAGAGAGTTATGTTAGGAGCTTCACTGCGTGATCAAATCAGGAATGAGGAGATCCGCAGAAGAACCCGAGTTACTAATATAGCTCGAAGAATTGCTCAGTTGAAGCGGCAGTGGGCGGGGCACGTAGTTTAGAAAACCACGAGGGAGGCCTATGTCCTGCAGTGGGCGTCAAATGGCTGATGTTGATCATGATGATGCAACAGAACAGTAGATCTGAATTAAAAGAATAAATGTGGAGTTTCTTTGTTAGCTTCTTCTCCACATAATCCATTAATTGTGAAACTAACAACTTTGACGTTCATTATGTAAACATTCTGTTTTTATAATGAATAAAAATATTTGAATTGAATTGAATCTGTATGTGCTCTTCAAAGTGCAAGAAATCTTTTACTTTGAGTCATTTTAATATTAAACGCTTATTAATATTCTTCAGGCAACGACTAACGTAAGTTCGAAACACAGATATTAGAATCAATGGCATTGCACGGTTCAAAACGATCGATCTTATATAATTTGGTTAGGCGTTTGCCTTGCTTGCTGTATCTTTGTTCTCACCTCTCACTCAGATCTATTCATTGTATGGACGTATGGTATGATAATAAAAAACACAAAGTTACAATTAATCTAGTGACAGCGATGGCACGCTATAAATAACATAATAATAATAATGCAGTCTATATACGTCCCACTGCTGGGCAAAGGCCTCCTCTTTACCCTTCTACTCCTCTCTGTCACTGCCACAGCCTGCCACTCCGACAGAATGATAGTGAGATCGTCACGCCATCTTCGCCTAGTCGTCCACGTTTGTGGTTTACGTCGCATGGGACCCACCCACGTTATGGCCATTTTTTTTTTAAACAAATGCCACGTATTCCAATAGATTTCTGCCACCCTGCACTAGGATAGGGCTTATATCGATTTAACCTTACCAGTTACATGTCCGTGTTTGATAAGACCAGCGTTGTTGACGAGTACGTCGACTCCGCCAAACTCCTGCTCGATCCATCTGAACGTCTCCATCACCTCGGCCGGCCGCGATAGGTCGCATGCTTTTTGAGTTATGCTACCCTTGCCTGGGATCTCGATTTCCTGGAAGAAAAGTTTCCGAGATTACTTGGAGATCGTTAACTCTATAAGACGACACTTTACATTTTGTACGAATTACCTACATGTATCAAATGTCATCTAAATGAAGTACATACATTTATACAATGTTGTCTGCGACTTCGTTCGTGTGAAATTTTTTATGTGTAATTTTGCGGGTAGCCCATGTGCTATTTCAGACAATGTGCCAAAGTTCAGCCAGACCCGTACAGCCAAGCTTCCATCAATCCAAATTTCTGATTTCTGATTCACAGCTTGAACAGCTGCACAGTGTTTTTATTGCCCTAAAAAAGTGACATCCTCAGTTTATTGCTCTAATTGATTCAGCTACGTGTTTAAATGACACGAGTAGAACTCCCGGAGTCCAATGATCATAGTTTTTTTTTTTTTTAAATCAAAAAGTTTTCGTGACCTTCGTAGTAATAAAATAAGAAAAAAAGTCCTGTAAAAAACTATGAAGGCTTGAATGATCGTTTTATCCTGGGTGTTTAGAACTATTAGAGGCACATATTTAAGAGCTATTAATTTGTTGAAACTTTGCCTAATAACGAAGCAATAATTTATTTTATAGTTTTTGGTTTTTATTTATTTTTAGACTTTGAAGTAGAGCCTCTGACTACAACAAACTAATTCTTTATTATGAGTAGCACCTACGACAAAATTTGCACGTTCTAACAACGCGGTTATTTGGAGATATTTGTTTTTAAATATTTTGATCAGGGTTGTCACTCAAATCAACCTTCGATTTTATAATTGTTTGTTCTTACGTACCCGAAAAAAATAATATATCCGACTTTTTTTAACACTAAAATGAATTAGCTATCCATATAAACGTATTTTAAGAGCCAATACATCCTTTATTCAAATACATTGGTTTCCGTAACACATGTCATCTACCAGGTTAATCACACTTTTTGACTTATTCCTATAATATTTCAGCTGTATCACATTTTTTACAGACAGATAGAAATAACCTATTTGCTCTTTTTAATACATACCTATCGCTCTAGCTAAGGTATGCTAAGGCATCTGCAGAATATGATCAGTTTAAAAAAAATGCAATTCCAATGAAGGGTACCTTGTGGCGCGGGAAGGGGTCCACCCTCGTTAGGTTTTTACTAAAACCCCGCGTCAAAACAAGTAACGCGGAGGATCGGGGGTGAGGCAGCATGGAGCCGTTCTAAACCCATGGGGCCTTTTTGCCTCAGCAGGGGCTTACCCAACCTGCTGGGGGATGTCCTTCCGGGCCCCGATCAGATCCTTTAATTTCAATGATGGGCCTTCGCAGACGCAGAAAATTTTCAAAACGTCTGCCTTTGCCAGCAGCTGTGCAAAATCTTCTGCAGCCTCCTAAAGAAGGTGAAATACAAATGATCGGTGAAGATTCGTTGGATGTAGATGAGATTTTCAACGAGGAAGATGATTTTCCGGTCATACTGACAAATGAAAATGACTCATTTGAGGAGTCCTAAAAAAACGGGCCATGTTTATGTATACTGTAGCACGCTACTTTATTAATACGCGGGTTACGGGCAATATATATTTTTATTAGTCTTTTTTATCGATTCCCTAGCCTAGCTGGGGATCGACTGACATATAAAACAAAACGTAACGATTCCCTTCAAAACATTCAAAATAAGACGAGAAGGCTCTGCCAGCCAGCTGCTGTAAAGAGGAATCGTTACATTTCCCCCCCGGTTATCATAAAATTTTAATTACAATTAAAATTTACCCTAGCTAACACACTTCGGTAACCTAACGTCAGTCATCTGTCCTACAGTGTCGGGGAAATTGTACAATCCCGGCGATCGCATGACGCTCCGTTACTAATTCGGTCAGTGTGCCAGAACAATTCATAGACCATCAAGACAATCTAGTTAACATTGATAAAACCTCCAAGTTATTAAAACGCAAAAGAAAATTGGTCTATGACTGAACGGACAGACCCCCTTTCGGCAAAACCCAACAAAAAAACGAGAAGACACCATCGAACGCCGCTTCAAGTTTCACAATTATAAGTCCTACCTACCCCATGAACTTAAATAAACTAGCTAGACATTCTACAATCTTAAAAACTTAAATAAACTATCGCACTTCACTTTAACCGAACGACACTCTACCTGCCTACTCCTGTTAAAGTTGTGAGGATTCCACCTTTGAAATAGTGAAATGGCAAAGCTTCTGTGGTCCGGACTTCCTTTTCAAGAACCCGCATCAAATAAGCAAGACCAATATCTCTAATCAAATGCACAATGCAACACTCTCTTGCCATAAGACAAACATGTTGTAAGCCTTTTAAACTGGCTACCTATTAATATTTCAAAGATACAACGTTTAATGGTCGGGTAGACCGACGGACGAACAGACCGATAGACAGACATGCAGAGTAATAGGACCCGTCCGGCAGCCTTTATTTACGGAACCCTAAAAAAGTGGTTAAGTAGGTACTTACAAAAACATAAAACCCGACAACTTAAAAGCCATGATAAAAAAAAATCGTAAACAAGTCACAAAGTGTAAATGAAATAGATGTTGACCTTTGTGACAACCCTGACTTGCATATTTGAACTTGGAAACAAATTAAATCATATCTCCAAATAACTGCGTTGTTAGAACCTGCAAATTTTGTCGTAGGTGCTACTCATAATAAAGAATGAGTCTGTTATAGTCAGAGGCTCTACTTCAAAGTCTAAAAATAAATAAAAAAGAAAAACCAAAAACTATAAAATTTATTATTGCTTCGTTATTAGGCAAAGTTTCAACAAATTAATAGCTCTTAAATATGTGCCTCTAATAGTTCTAAACACCCAGGATACAAAAATCATTCAAGCCTTAATAGATTTTTTACAGGATTTTTTTTCTTATTTTATTACTACGAAGGTCACGAAAACTTTTTGATTAAAAAAAAAACTATGATTTTGGACTCCTGGGAGTTCTACTCGTGTCATTTAAACACATAGCTGAATCAATTAGAGCAATAAACTGAGGATGTCACTTTTTTGGGGCAATAAAAACATAGTGAGCTGTTTCGAAGCTATACCCATACTAAAATGTGTTTTAGGGTTCCGTACCTAAAGTGTAAGGGACTCAGACTCTGTCCGTCTGTCCGTCCGTCTGTCACCCGGCTGTATCTCATGAACCGTGAAAGTCAGACAGTTGAAATTTCAATTTGACGTATTTCCGTTGCCGCTATAATTCTGTTTTTAGTACAATAGTGCTTGTTGTAGTAAAAACAGAATAAAACAAATACTTAAGAGAGCTCCCATACATGAAACGTTATTTTTTTGCCGTTTTTGCTCGATATTAATAGAGGCAACAGGAAGACGCTTCAAATATTCAAATCTTGTATAGATAATGGTACGGAACCCTTCGTGAGCGAGCCGACTGGCACTTGGCCAGTGTTTTTATTTAATAACGTAGAACCACCCGTGTTTCATTAGGTCTGTCGCCACTGTTTGTACTTTTACGAGTAGGGACATGCTGAACAGAAACTTTATTCCAGGCTCAAGTCTTGTTTAAAAAACTAATAAGGTAAAGGTAAAACCGTAACAAAAGCCAAAGACCGAGCAGACATGAATTTAGAAGGTTAGAGAACTCCAGTGAAATGGTCGCAAAATATAGGTATGAATTCTTTTTTGTCATTCATTTTGTCACTAAAAGCTGAAAATTACAGCTAACGACTTGCTAATTTGAGTCTAGGAATGGCCGATCTCCGAGAAGCAATCTTTGCAGGGGGGCGTAGAATTAAGGGGACAAAGCTATCCAGATTCGGATTTTTTAAGTACAATATAAAAGGGGATTTCGGTACACTCAGCAGACTCACCTTAACCATCTCGGCCTGGCGGTCGATCCCGACCACTCGGAAGCCGGCGTTGGCCAGCACGAGGGCGGTGGCCGATCCGATGCCGCCGCCCGCGCCGGTCACCACCGCCGTTTTGCCGGACCACCGGTCCATTCTTCCACTAGAGGTTCTGATATATTTATTCAGCCACATTTTACAATAAAATTGTTAAACAAAAAAACACAAACTGTGTTTTTATGTACGTCGAAAAGCTCAGCCGACCGAGGCAGAATTCCTGCACTGCGAGGAGAGGATCTGGGGTCTAATGAGCCAGGTTTCCTTAGGCAACGCCCTAAAATCGTTAGAGCTACGGAATTCCGAATCGAAATTCGGAAACGGAATTCCGCCTATATTATGTCGAAAAGGCGCAGATCCATTTTGAATGAGACACGATAGGTACATAATTTAAATTAAATTAACTCGCAAAAAATGTGGAGGGAAATTTTGTAATTGGAACGTACCTATTTTTACTTATAAATATTCATATTTTCAAAATAGATTATAACAGGCCATACATACAAACTTTTTTTTTGCAATACTTTCTAAGTGTTATTGTGGTACTTAAGCCTCCTGGTATGGGAAGATTTTTATATTTTTACACAAATTGACCAAGTAGACACACAAATTGTTTCACACAAATTGATCAAGATTGCAAACAAAATTAAATTGAGAATTTTAAATTTATGCATTTTAATTACACTGAAACATATTTGTTGGATGCTGACGAAACGGTTTTTAGCTTTTGCGTTATTTTAGTATACTTAGGTATACTTACATAGAAAGTGGCTTGCTGTGAGTTCTTAAATTAAATTGGTAGCAAATATTATGGGGATAAAAAGGTCACCCAATGTTATAAGAAACACAAGAAAATCGCTGGGAGTTGACTGAACAGGAACAAAAATGCCAGCTAACTCACGGCGTTTTCGTTTGGCGTAAAACAGCCAAGTAAATTAAAATAAACTCACCTTCCGTATTCACCTTGGTAGTCTGAATCACTTAAAAAGAATCCTCTACCGAAAATATGACAATAACACAAAATACCTTGTGCGATGTCGAACACGTCTAAAGAACCGAAACCAAATACCTACTCGTACCTACTAAACTGCGCGACAACTTAGACAAAAAACTGTGTTGCGTGAGATTTTTTTATCGTATTAATCTCCATACTTGTAGTTTATTTATTTTTTCGCGATAACTTCAAATAGTAATAGATATGGAGGACCTGTTTATCGTCTGGTCTTGAGTCATACTAATCTTAAGTATGCTACAGAAGTTTGTCATTATTAAGCGCCATGTTACTTTTTTCATTGAACGAGATAAAATGTGTGGCTAAACATCTGCGTATCATTTATATCTTTGTATATTAGACACGTGTTTTCCTGGAAGGAAAATTGATCTAACCGTAATACAGCTTCAATAAACTACAGGGTGTTACCGAGCACCCTGTATTTGACGAATGTATTTTCTATCTGAATTGGATCGTGTTACGCAGAAACATTCCAACACACAACGAGTAACTTTCGAGAAAAACGCTTTTTTACGCTTAACATTGTTTTTTTCCTTGGTTTTGTTCAGATGTTTTAAATATTACAGTGATTAGAAAATATAAAACGTCTGGACAAGAACATGGAACAAAACAACGTGCAACTTAAAAAAAACTTTTACACTTAATTTAAGAATTCTGCTTATTCTTGTCTGTAGAACATATTTCTAGGGCAGAAATTACTTGTGCAAAACAATTCTTGAAAAATACGTACAGCGAATGTAGTTGAGGCCTGTAGTATTTTGGTTGACCTTATAATATTTTTTTGTCAGACCTGTCTTAGTAATTAACAATAGAACAGTCACAACAGAGGTACAGGATTTTTATGCGGAAGTACAGTTTTTCTAACAACTAACAAGCCGACCCACGCACAAATTGTATATATATAAAATATAATTTAAAGGTCCGCAAGTCATAAAGTTTTGCATACCCTGTAGAGTAACATCTTCAGCCAGTTGGAAAACACATTATCACATTTTCCTTCTATGTACCACAAAATGCATAATTGAGGTAGGTAATAAACATGATATTAAAGCACTCTACCATCAAACCTGCATAAGAAATCCGACACTTTAACTTAAATAGAGTATTCAAAGTACCAAACCTGTAATTTTCTGGCTATTGCTGACTACAGCATTAATTATTTATTAACTGTTTGCTGAACCTAGACAAGCACTTGCATGCTGTCAGAAGCACCGTCAAATAGCAGTCTTCAAGTACATTCGACCGCACGTCTACCTCCACATACGTGCACCTTACTCAGTTACGTTACCGGCTACTTTGCGACGAACTTTTAAAGGCCAATCAGCTGTTAAATGTAGCAGTGGGCCCAAAAAAAGAAAAGGTATATAAATTATTATAGTCTACTTTAGCAGTTCCTAAGCTTCAAGGTTTATGGAACCCCATATCAAAAGCAAGATTTTCCATCGTTTCAAGCTTCTGAAGATGACGCTATTGTCACATCACATTAACCCAAAATAATATTTGGAGCTGGGGAATTATTTTTAAATAATATTTTAACTAGAAATATTATTTCAACCAAATATTATTTTAACTGTCAAAATAATCCAATGATTTAGCTGTTTAGCTACAAAGGTGATTCGTAGGGTTCCCCTACTGACGTTTAGAACCCTAGGACTCCGCGGAACCCTCTTTAGACGTCACTGTGCTGCGTTTCATAAAACTACAAATTCATAGTTTATTATGACAATTCAAAGAAGAAGAAAGAAATTAATTATACCAACAAGATACATCACAGAAACAAAATAAGCTGATAAGTAACATTCGATGCTCATTGCGTAGCCGAGTCTACAGACCTCCTTCTTAAGCTCAGGCCGACTTGCAGCACTTTCTGAAATGTGGCTTAAACAGCATTAACTAAAATTCTTCATACGAAAGTCGATTTAAATAGCAACTTAAGTGACATTTAAGAAGTGGTGCAAGTCGGCCTTAATCGGCTACGAAGCGTACTGAAATAGTAAACCTTTAATTGTGTTCTATGAAATAGGTAGGTACACAAACAAAACAGGTCAATCAGTGAACTAACCATTCAGATAGGTGACCAACACCAATAATAGTTAACTCCGCAGTATTTGCCTACTCTTCATATTGGATATTGAACTAAACTTCTGTCTCTTTTATTTGTATCTCAACCTAAAAACAAGGTATAAAAAAGAATGTCATAAACGATTTTAATAATAGTAGGTAACGTAACTGAACAAAGAACTGCAGCCATGTTGCGGTTGCTAATATTCCTTGTAATGCAATCGTCGTATAAAGCAGTGGTTTTAGATGAGCGTTTGCTATTCCTTGATGACTTTCTGGATCGGATGGTCAGACCAGCTGTTTTGGTGTCCTTTATGAATTCGACGACTCGTAAGTAGATCCATTAAATTTTAAGTAGTGCCTACTTAAAATTCAATGGTAGATCTGATTTCTAAGCAACAAACCCAAGCGAATAAATAGGCCAGAATTACTAGAAGCAATTCACACAAACTATACATAGTCACTTGACACTTTCTTTACTACTTAGGTTGTCGTGCATCCAAATTCCAAGCTAAAATACTGAAGGCCAGGACGATGTTTAATTAAGCAACCATTAGTAATATACATACAATGAACCTAGCCTTACGACTGGTCGGTTAGGCCAAACATTCCTGACACACAAACTCGGCATCGCTGATACGCACCGGTGCATAGAAACAGTTAAAATTATCATAAACATGAAGAGTAAAACTGATTTACCTAGGGAAAATGCCCTTATTCTCAGATGAAAAAATCGAGACCTGCAAATATTTCTCCAAACGGGACAAAGTTTTTACTTGGAGATCTAGCGTTAACTTTATCGATAGCATACCCACTGGGAGCAATAATAACGTCGTGTTTTTGATGAATTTCAATGGTAACGATACACTGGAAATGTTCTATGAGGTAAGAGATAACTTAACAGTTAAGATCTATGCCATAGACACAGAAACGACATCTTTCATAAGTTGTACATGTTCAGTCCCTGCTATTTCATAGCACCACAAACTTAATTTCTCTACTTTAGGCAGGCAAGCAAAAGCAAATCATCAACCCAGCAAGATGGATATTGTTTTACAAGTTAGAGGGAAAAACCAATTTGAACGATTCAACCAACATCATAACTGCCAACGATGACATAATTGATTTCAATCAAGAAGAAAAGATTAAGATGGAAAACATCACATACAACCTCTACATACCGATCAACTCCGAAGTTTATCTTGCGATCGAATACAATGACCGGATTCGAGTTTTCCTTAGTAAGATGCCTGCATTATTAAAAATATCTCTGTAGCGCGTAAGTTATCTACTCTTGAACCCGAATTTTATTAATTCCATAAAGTTGTAGAATCGCTCGTAGCCCCGGCCGCCTGAGTGATCTTAAACGATCACGAAGGTTAAGCAACACAGGGCGCGTTCAGTGCATGGATGGGTCGCCGTCTATGCCTAACGCTAGTGGCATTTTTCCGAGCGGTTCCGTGCTTCGCAAGGCACGTTAAGCTGTTGGTGCCGGCTGCCGTCGATAGATGGCAGTCGTTAAGCCAAGTCAGAGGCCTTAGGGCGGCTTGACAACTTCTGACAGTAGACGAGCCACTAGTCTACAAGCCTCCACCAATCCGGTCTTGGCCCCCGTGGTGGAGTATGGCCTATACCTTCCTCAGGGAAGAGACCCCTGCCCCTCGGTGGGGACATAATGGGTTGATGATGATCTTGACTTGAACAAACAGCATATTGTTGAATGTTCTTAAGATCTCAATCACTTTTTCAGTATACAAAAGACGTCCACACATGCCGCTGATTTGGGAGGACCTTGGGTCTTGGCAGATTAGTGGATTCGACAGACCTCTCTCTCGTGATTCCATAGCCATGAGACGCCGGAACCTTGAAGGGTTGACTGTTACTGCCGCGACGGTGGTACTGTTCAACGAGTCTAAAGGACACATGGCTGAATACCTGTAAGAAACTGGGCGAGAAATCATCAAATAGTCATCAAACAATCTTGAACTACCTATTTCTGTTCCTATCGTATAAATCTTAAAATTAGAGAAGTGATGTGACCATTCCATATACCTAGATAATTATATAAATTTAAGAATGATGTAGACTACAAAATAACATCTAACTAGGTATATTACGTAACATGACCAAATGATACCTAAGGATCTGTGACATCATCAAAGACAATACGAGGGTTCAGAGGTTGGGAATACCCTCAATCCCCGGTACAATATTTGAGGCAACTTTGTATTTTCCTATATAGACACATTTAATATGCACAACACTCAAGAGATTCCCACAAGTTTATGCCCTATGTCTTCTAGCTTCCGTGACGTGGACACGATGTCCAAGATCATGTTCTACATGACCCTCCACCTGTTCGACTGGATGAACGGGACGGGGCAGATCAAGTGGACCTCCTCCTGGGGTTACGTTCAGGCCGACGGGTCCTTCAACGGCGTGGTCAGGGAGCTGGGCGATTTGAGAGCCGACTTCTCTGGTAAATTTAACTCCTGGACTAGTGTGAACAGAAGTGCGGTTTGTATATTTACTTATTTTCAGATGATAACGGTAACGAAGGCGAGCACATATTATATAGCAAAAAAACAGTAGTCACTTTCAAAAAATTATAACCCACGAAAAAATTTAATTCTCACTTTGGGAAATACACTATTAGTACTTATGTGTGTCATGTGGCTCTCGTAATGGACCAATAGCAAAAGTGCACCTTAGATTTACTTGCATCTAACCTAACTCCTGTCTTCCGAAGGTTCTGTGCTGATCCCAATGAGGTCGCGGTCGTACGCAGTGGAGTTCATAATGGAGGCAGCGCCGATGGACGTGACCTTTGTATTCCGGAAGCCCTCGCTAGCTTCAGTGGCTAACATCTACCTGCTGCCGTTCAGCAAAGGCGTTTGGGTCTCCATATTCATCTTGATATTGATATCCTCGCTTGCCCTGTTCCTCACTTCATTTCGGGAGATGAGTCTGGTTAGAATTATTCCTGTTGGGATTGCTTCAAAGTCCACGATCAATAATAATGTTTGAAACGTAAAATCCGAATTCACAAACATTTCGCGCTAATTTGACACGAATTATGAAAACACGAGGTCTTTGAGGGGAGACTACGAATTGACAGATTGGAACCCATGTTTAAAAAAAGATTGCTAGTAGCGGCTGCATAAAGATGGTCGAGAACAAAAGCTGTGGGCTTATTGGATTAACACAATCTTTTTAGTTTTTGCTATGCCAGACAAGGTCCAAAACAACACATAGATAGGTATGCAATAAAGTATTGAGTGAATTCGTGTCTTAATTAGGTACTGAATTGCGCAACCATAAAGGAATAAAGGGATGGGCGGACTCGGATCCAGCAACCAACGGAGCTACACTACATGAGAGCACCTATCGAGCTCAAGATCCAGCAGTTCAGAATGGCGTGCGAATCAAACAATAGTCACGTCCATCAGGCATAAGGAGACGACGACGAAGATGAAGTACCTACAGAGTATCGATTCGAAATAATAATTGTAGGCATATATTTCAGGCTAAAAACCGCGACACGAAGCTGGGCCTGAGGTTATCACAAGGGGTGCACGACACCCTATGCTTGGTCTTCCAGCAAGGAACGGCCGTCGATCCTATATCCACTAGCAGTACGTAACCACTAACATAGTAAGTAACGTAAGTAGGATCGCGGTTATCCGTGACAACCTTTCCCTTTTGAGCAAACTGAAGAAGCTGAAACCTATGTCTGCTCGAATATGACAGATTTCGCTTCAAACCTTTTGGGCCTATAAGTACTTAAAACGCAGAAATAGATGTAGATAACCGAAACGATACTGAAGTTGTTAAATAAAACATTTTTCGTTTTCTGTAATCACAAAATGTAAAATTGTTAAGACCGAATACCATTTGATAATTTAGTATAGTGAAAATAACTTCCAATATGTTATCAACAGCAATAAAAACAATAGATAATATTGTGTTTACCTGTAATTGGCTTACCAGACTAGACCCTACTATAACTAAGCCATTGTGTTATACGTGTTTGTTATCTGTTGCTGTGGCATAAATAAGATGCTGCAAGTCAGAGTTTGTCAGAGTTTCTATGCCACCAGGTCGCCAAATCCTCCTGCTAGGCCTGCTGACCTTCATGTTCCTGTACACGGCGTACTCGGCGAACGTAGTAGCCCTGCTGCAGTCGCCCACCAACGACATCAACAATGTAGAGACACTGCTCAACTCGCCCCTGCAGTGCGGGAGCCAGGACGTCGTCTATATGAGGGAAATATTTAAGGTGCCCGCGGCGACCCGTTCTTTCCGGACCTCGGAGTTTTATCCCAAAATAGAGCTGAATTCAGATATCGGTGTAGACATAGAGACACACCACGCAAAGACCGTGTGTCGAACCAAATTCCGCTCAAAAGGGAGGCGAAACGCACACCTTTACGTAACAACTATGCGCTAAGCGGATATAGTGACTGACAACTGGCTACGCTAGGCATGCCAGTTTGGCTACCAACTTGTTGCCTTACTTTGAAAGCTCGGACTGCGGTTTTACACCTTATATGCTATGGGTCTAAAGATCAACAATCTGAGTGCTGTTTATAGTCAACGATAACGAAAAATATACATTTGCTTCTGTAAGGTACCTAATCCTATATCCAGTTGGTAAGATCCCCAGACTTTGAACTCGTATAGCTTGACCCCTACCTGGAGTTCCCCTGGTTGGAACAGGGGATAACCATCTGATGAATCAATTTCCTTAACAAAAAATTAATTATACCTGGTACAGTGGTGTATTGCAATATTTCATTTACTTACAAGTAAACGCGAAGAGTGCCACGTACCAAGACCGGGTCGCCCAACTCTTTATAGCCGGAATGAGTCTTACTCTCGATTAGCAAATAGCAACGAAAAGGCGGTCAAATGTGATGGAGTAATGTAAATATTCTAATCTGTTCTTTAGAAAGAGAAGCGCCCCATACACCGACAGCTTTGGCTAAAGAAGGGTCTGCCACAAGGAGAACAGTTCTATCTTTCTGTGGAAGATGGCATTAAACGAATGCGAGAGGTAAGTCAACCCGGTGGGTACAAACCAAGAATTCTTGGTACGAACCGATTGAAAGAGCCACGGGCATGATTAATTCTAGTATCCTGCCGACACGAGGCAGGATTCTGGATTAAAACCACAAAGAATAAAAACAAGTAGCGATTTCTTGTAAGTACTTACCTATCTGTTGGGGGAACCCACTTCCAACCAACGGTCATACTTCCAGCTTCTGGCTGGAATCGGTCGGCCGGCCGGTCATACTTCCAGCCAGAAGATAATCCTAACGGAGTCCTCAAATTACCTAATGTAGGTTACAGATACAATAAACTACAATCTGAAATAAACGATATATTTTTATGTGACCTTAAAGATTCACGGGACTAACTAGCCTGGTCCTAGAAGCGGCCTGCTACAAATCCATCCTACATGTAAAGATCCGTGTATATAATTGGCCGTCAGCTCCCAATATTATTCTTCATTTCTTGCCAAGTAAAACAGGGATTCAACGCCACCTACATTCGTCCGACAGGTACCGACTTCTTCAAGTTATTATGATGGGCACGGTTAGGGGCAAGGGCGTCGCCAGCCGATGGCGCAGGGGGGGGCAAGTTGACTTTACCTACTACAATTCATACTTTTCTCATTATCTATGAATGAGAAAAGTAAGTATGAATTGTAGGTAAAGTCGACAGCACAGGAAGCTTTTCACTTGTACTACGAGCCTTACATCTACAGCGATTGTAATTACAACAGTATCTTAGTACTATATACATATATATTCTGTGACAGTACAGAGTCCAATGTGTAAAGCTACACGAGCACGAGCTGACAGAATGACAGACGCTAAAACAAAGGCGGCTGTGCGGGGGGCGCGAGCGCTGCGCGGTTACATGTTGCTTCCCCACTCCCCCTCTCCCGCTTCAACGACAGAGTAGAGCAGAGCGTAATTGAGCGTACGGAATATTAGAAGTGGAATGGTAAATTCATTCGAGTTTCGACGTACGGGAATGATTGTTCAAGGCTTGAACTTCAAGCAAATTAATTCAAAGAACTTTGGTTGCATTATATTTGGCAACTTTTTTAGAATCTCTAGGGGGGGGCAACTGCCCCTCCCTGCCCCCCCCTTGGCGACGCCCTTGGTTAGGGGGAAGAAGGAAATCGTGACTCGGAAACAAAGAAATGGACGGATGGGTGGAAGTTATAATTTTAAAATTCTTTGTGTTTATCTTTTTTCTGCCAGGGCATGTACGCATTCCACGTGGAGCCAACAGCAGGCTTCGATGCAATAAAGAACACTTTTCTAGAGCACGAGAAGTGCAACCTCGGCATTGTCAAATATACGGAGTTCCTCTACCCAGTGATCGGTCTGGCCAGATACACGCATATCAAGGAAGCGCTGAAGATCGGGTAATGATTCTTATCCACTCTCTTACCCTTTTGGTGTTCTAAAAATCGTCCGGCATGCGCTCGTTATGGCGCGTGAATAAAAAATATTTCCGCACTAAACTATGAATAAAAAATCGAATTATTAGCATTTCTTAAACTTTCGCAAACCTTACAAATCCTATCACTGACGCTACATCTTTCTAATGTCTATCGAGCTTTGAAATGGGTTTTCTGGTACTAGGAAAGCCTTGTTTCGCATACTCATAAAGTGCATGTAATAAGCATGCACTTTATGCACCCAGTTACAAGGACGGTTCAAATATTAGGGGTTAAAGTATGAAATTGCCGTTTTATTGCAATAGGTTCTTTGAATTGACATAGAATCTTCATGGTTTGAGGTTTTCGAATGAAACTTTTTTCAAATGGTTTCTATGATGTTCTTTTTTAAAAAAATGTGAAACATTTGAATATCGACTTTCAATTGTTTTTGTTATTCAATTTAGACAAGAAAGATGGATACTGCGAAAATTCAAGTGATTATGAGGTACCCATTTTTCGTATTTTTTTATTTTATTGATTTGACGCAAGTGAGTCAATATTGTGGGTAAGGTAACGTTAAACCATGCCGCTAATTCCTGGGTAGTTTGACTAGGGTCGGCTTCCACTATCTCTCTTAATTCATCTTATTCACCTGTGTGGGTGGTCTTCCTCGTGGCTCGTTCTTTAAGTCGAAATTTCCATCACGAAAACGTTTAAACCAAAACCGCACGGTGCGTTCATTAGTAGACCCCTCTCCAAACGCAGCATTGATATTACGGGCTGTTTCTGCCGCGTTAGTTCCGCGTCGGAACTCGTATTCAAAAATCACTCGAATTTTCGCAGTATCCATCTTTCTTGTCTAAATTGAATAACAAAAACAATTGAAAGTCGATATTCAAATGTTTCACATTTTTTAAAAAAAGAACATCATAGAAACCATTTGAAAAAAGTTTCATTCGAAAACCTCAAACCATGAAGATTCTATGTCAATTCAAAAAACCTATTGCAATAAAACGGCAATTTCATACTTTAACCCCTATTATTTACTGCAGCAATTTCTTTCCGTTCCAACTATCCTGTGAACGACACTTATGAAAACTCCCTTAAAACTTCAGCTCGCGAGATGGTTCTTCGGCGGATATGACCAGCCCACTGTCACTCCAGCTTCTCATTGCCACTTTTGATCACTTGACTGCATCTATCTGTCTATCCAACCCATGAACAGAGCCTGCTGGGTATAGGCCTCTTTCCTGTCAAGCCGACCCTCTCGGTCCCGTGCCAATTTCGCAGAACCAACGACCTGATGGGTCGCTGACATTACTAATGCTTTCGGAAAGCAATAGACGAGATTGGCAGCAGACTGAGGCAGTTGGCATGACAGGGAATAGGTCTATGCCCAGCAGTGGACTCTATTCATGGATTGATTGGGAAAAGGATCGGTAGGCAACTCGTGACCCAATTGATTGGTGACATTGCTAAATCCACCGAAGACAGGGGAACAAGGGGGTTAGCGTGACATGGAAGAGAACTCATCCCAGTAGTGGGCTCCATTCGTAGGTTGGATACAGATAGATGCAAAAAAGTAGGCAAGTGACCGAAAGTAGCTGTGAAAAGCTGGAGTGACAGGGGTCATATCTCAGCCGAAGAACCATGTATATTCATGTATCTATCCAGTCTGTCTAGACAGAAGCTTCTTTCCAGGGTGTATCGCATCCTAGAGAGCGGCGTGCAGAGCCGCTCCAGCCGGCGGATAACGTCGGCCCCGCCCACCTGCGGCGCCGGCGCTGCAAGCTTCGCGGCCGTGACACTCAGCGACGTGGCCTCGGCCTTCCATTGGATGTTTGCTCTTTACGCGCTAGCACTGCTCATGCTGGCTGGCGAAATTTATGTTTCTAAAAGAGGTTTGTGTTTTTTTTTTTAGCAAAAATTTCTTTAAGCGCTTTTATTCTCAACAGTAATGAAACTAAACGAGTTCAATCAGACTCCAGTCCAGATCTAAATTTAGAAAATCAGTTTTCACTTCTATTGTGTGGTCATGAGCAAAAACACCTCTTTTTTGTGTGCATTTTTTTCCTTGTAAAGCGTAGTAGGATCTCAAGTCAGTCTAAAGAGGTTGCATCGGTGAGGCCTAGTGATGTGGCCTCGGCCTTCCAATGGATAATCTCTTTTTACGGGTTCAAGAGCTTCGTTTTTTTTCTTTTTCTTTTGTGTTATTCCATATGTTACCAAGCGAAGCCAGAAACCTCCCAAGAAGGTTTAATGTGTTATTTTAAACCCAGTTTCTTAGCAGTGAGGCCTTAGCCGTTAAGGATAAAACACACAAAACACTACTGCCGTAAATGACCGCGTTGGTGTGTTTTATCCTTTAGTTTGGATATTTGTTCTAAGCGGGCTGGGGCAGGCTATACTCGCCGGAGATTTACGAGTAAAAAAGGTTGCTTTTTGTTTCAGAAAAGGCTATTAGAGCAAAAATACAGAGCAGTGTACGAGTTGAAGATATTGAACAAATTGATTAATAGTCAATCGTTATTGGAAAAGAAACCGGATCCTTCTTTTTCCTCTTTTCTCGACCCGACAGAATATATAAAACTTATTTATCATTAACAATTTCATTATAACACATGGTGATGTTAAACAAAATAAAAGACTCACAACCGTTTAAGTATTTTAATACTCATCCATACTAAACCGTATGTTCATAGAAAACCTCTGACACTCAACGCTATCACTTACGCTATGTCGCCAATATACACGTGTACACTCATAGGAACATTTTCAACTTACTCTAAAGCCGCGGTCACACTTAATTAAGGGGCTCTATGCAATTCAATAGCGCCACCAATAAAAAAAATCATATCTCTTTTCACAGATCGTTTTTACAATAAGTGTCAGATCAATCTCGCAATCACGTTAACCTCCTCAGTCCTGACCTTGAAAATAACAATTGAAAACCACTGTTGACTGTGGAGGTTAATAGTGATTTTTTGGACCCATGGCAGTGAACCTAACGGAAAAAATCCAGGACTAGATAGCATTAACGCCGAAAACGTCAATTTTTGGCTTAGACTGGAGACTGGGGACACATGATCAGTACGGGACACATGGTCCACGAGATTTAGATTATATTAGGGTAGACTTTTTATATTTTAAGTTGGCAACACGAAATGTCTATGGTTGACAGCAACTTTTTCTATGACCTTTGTCTATCAAATTTGACGTTTCACATTGATGGCTGACAAATTGGTTTTTGCTGCAGCCGACACTTCTTTTTCGTAAGTTTTATATTGTACTTTGTGGTTAAATAGTGTTAAATAAATGTAAAATAAACGTTTTCAATGGAGAGATTGCCTATTACACTGTATGTTTAAAAAAATGCAAGCTTCGTGTTTACGGATGTTTAGTTTATTATTATTTGTGTTCTAACCTCAACTCGATTGGGGAGACTTGGTATCAAAACTTAGGGGAGATTTGATCCCCCTGAACAAGTGTTCCATATGAGGGACACTTGGTCAAGTGTGACTTATAAGCATTTTGGTATGAATACTTAATATCAATAAATAATACCTATTATAAATACCTATTCGCTAAGTATATCGAATTGTATTAAATCATATAAATATTGTGTTTTACCCGTTGGTCAAGTCATCCATAGGCGCTCATCAAGTCTCCCCACGAATAGGGGACACATGGTATGGCTTCTTTTTTTCAATTCAGACATTAAATTAAGTTACAATGAGCAATTATTTCCCTTTTTCTCTGTTGCAGTCTCCACCATGCCAAGAAAATATAAGACGAGAGAGGGCGCACGAAAACGAATCTATTCATAAGCAGCCTATATACGTCCCACGGTAGGGCACAGGCCTTCTTTCAGAGAGAGAGTATGGGCTTAATCACCACGCGTGCCCACCGCGGATTGGCGATTTCAAGCGCTGAGGTATGAGAATAGCTCAGACACTCAGGTTTCCTAACGATATTTTCCTTCACCGCTAGCGAGTGGTATTGCTACTATAACTTCACAAATGTACATTACTTAGAAAGAAAAGTCATAGGTACATTCCCGCACTGGAAATCGAACCTGGGTCTCCCGCTTCCGAGTCCAATGTTCTACCCACTAGGCTACCACCGCTTCTATTAATCTACTAAACCCGACATTTTAAAAATTGCGGTGGAGCATGTCATTAACGACGGATTTTCTATTGAGGGTGCAGCAAAAGGATTTGTAGTCCCAATAATGATTCCAAAACGCTACCTTCGAAAACAAATAAAAAGCACTGAGAAAAATGGCACTGAAATTGAATACGCTCCAGATTATACTTACACAGTCTAAGGTATTCTCAAAGGAAGATGAAATCTTATTGGTAAAATATCTCGATACATCATGTAAGCTTTTCCACGGGCTACTGCCAAAGAATGTTCGACAGTTGGCCCATCAATATGCTGTCAAAAATGGAAAGCAGTTTTCAGCTTAATGGCGAGAATCTGAAGAGGCGACATATGACTGGTACTACGGTTTTATGCAACGACACATTTGTCACTGCGTAAACCGAAGGCAACCAGTTTGTCTCGGGCAACGGCATTTAACAGACACAATGCCCACTATTTCTTCAGCAACCTGCAGACCCTAATGGAACGATATAGTTTTCGTCCAGATCTAATCTGGAATATAGACGAAACAGGTATTACTACCGATCACAAACCTAAAAAAGTGTCTCGTGCAGAGGAATGAAACAAGTATCAAAAGTGACATCCGGGGAACGTGGTGAGCTCATTACCGTTTGTGCAGCTATAAATGCTGCAGGCAATCATCTTCCACCATTTATGATTTTTCCACGTAAAAACTGACAAACACGGATGATAGACAATGCACCGCCAGGTCCCGAAGGAGCTCCACACAAAGTGGTTGGATGACCGGTCCAAACTTTCTGCAGTTTCTAAAATTTTTCTTGAAACATGTGAGGTGTAACAAGGAAAATCCGGCCCTAATCATTTTTGACAACCACAAGTCATATCACAATTGAATCTATAAATTTCTACAGGGAAAATGTAATACACCGCTTAATTCCTCCATTCCTCCGCATACGTCCCAAAAACTTCAACCTTTGGATCGCATCATGTTCGGAACATTGAAAGGTTATTACAACACTGCCTGTGATACAGTTACATCCAGGGTGACCATTAACCATTTATGATATATCTAGCCGCTTAAAGGAAGCCTATCCACAAGCGATGAGACCGCAAAACATACAAAAAAGCTTCACCATCACAGGAATTTATCCATTGAATTCAAAAATATTTAAAGACGATGAATTTTGTACTATTAGCTTTTGCCCGCGACTTCTTCCGCGTGAAATGAGTAATTTCCGGGATGAAAAGTATCTCCATACGAATTTCACCTAAATCCGTTCAGCCATTACTGCGTGACTGAGTAACAAACATCCAAACATCTTCACAAACTTTCACATTTATAATATTAGTAGGAGAGGATGTTACGAAGTGAGATTTAAACAGTGACAAAAATGAAGACACGACAATGGCAACACAGGAAAACAGTAAAGCACCGGTACAAAATGCAAATTACATGCAGTCTAACCCATTGGTTGATATAGCACTCAAAATAGTTTGGAGAGATCTCTTTATGTACTTGTGTTGGACAAACAGAACGACTTCATTCAATGGAAGGACTGAGTACGTCAGTTTCACAACTGTTACCACCTCGCACATAGGCAGGACCGAGTATGAATGTTCCTGAAACAATACCATCACAGCACCCAAAGGCCGGATCGAGTAAATCTGTTGCAAGACCGTTACCACCTAACACCGCAAGATTTACGGAATCAAAACTTACAGGCTGGACCAAGTACGGTTATTACACAAAAAATAACACTCCATGCAAACGCTGGAGTAATTTCGGGGTTGGCACAAACGAATGTTACAACTCCTATTGAATCTATTTTGACTCCTGAGTCTTTTAGAAGTTTTTGTATCCATCCGTCCTTCAGGACCAAGAAAGACTGCAAGCAAAGGTAGAAAAAAAAGGTCCACTAGAATTCTGACAAATACACCGGAAAAGGAACAAATTGAACGGTCGCAAAAACTTAAACCAGACAAAGAAGCTAAGACAGTTGTAAAAGCTAAAGTAAAACAAGTCGAAGATTAGGCTAAGGCAATAAAAAGAAAATTGAATTTTTGTGGACCAGAGGAAAGAGGCAGACGTTTACCATCACGAAAGAATAAAATTATTAAAACAAATGCCAAAAAGCTCAAAGCTAGAGCGAACCAACTTAATGAAGCGTTGATTCATTAAGTTGGTTCGCTTTAGCTTTTGACTTAATGTAGCTTAATGAAGCGAACTCATACTCATCATCATCAGAAGATAACTTGATGACGCAACTCCCACTTTCAGGAGAATCTAATTTTGAACAGGAACAAGTATCTTTCAAGACAGCGACAGTATTAGAATGAAGATCAATCTACTATCAATAATCTTATCAACGGTGATTGAAAATTACATTTCAGAAAAAAAGATTTTACATAAATACGTAGGGCAAATATTGGACACATCACAATCTGGGTAAGAAATTGAATTTACATAAAAGAACGATAAATGTTTTAGCTGGCCTGTAAAAAGATATTTCGGTGATAGCCAAATACAAAATTGTTAAAAAATGACAACCCCCGATTATAAAATCTTCGTCAAAAGACATTTTACATTCGCAAGGTCACTAAGAAAGTTCAAAATCCAGCAAAAACCTTGTTTTGTTTCTAATTTATAAGTGAGAAACTCAAAATAACTTGGAAAAAATAAATAAATTTTTAGTTCCTACATAACTAAATGATGGAAACACTCATAATACACATAAGAAGATTAAATATTTAAATAGATACCACTGCAGCGTCCGAGTGGTCCTTTCACCCATCGAGTGTGAGTGAAGGTGCCACTGGACGCTGTATAAATCATCTCATTACGTAGATGCAAAGGCCAAAGATTTTTTAAATAGATAGAAACATGAAAGTCAAATACTCAATTAAGTTAACACTTAATTTGTTTTATACTTCACCAAAAATGGTGCCTTACTTAAAAAAATATTTATACCACACCCACTCAGAAAGTGTCTCATTGCTCGTTCATAAACGGGTAACAAAGTTCGTCATTCCTCCCTTATAAATGTACGGCGGGAAAAGTTATATGGAATTTCATTCCTGCCCTCCGTAACAGGGCAGGAACATTGTATGAAAATCCATTCCTGCTCTGCTAGGGTTCTTTTGTATTTTAGCACCGAACATAAAAAAATACAAACGTCAAATCTCAAAAAGGTTTTATATCAAATAATTAGAAAAACGAGGTGGGAATTTTGTTTTTGTACTCGATTTTCAATGAAAGGAGGCTCGTAACCTTTTTCTGCACTACGAAAAAAAACAAGCGCGGCAATTTGTTTTGTGTTGTTAAATTTAGTTTTTTACTAAATTGATAATTTAACAGTACGCTTTTAATTATTATAATTTTATTTTCCTCGTAGGTGTAGTATGAAGCACTATGTATCACTCGGGAGAAAGTTACATACAAAGAAAAGAAACATACTCTCGAACAGAAATAGATCGTTTTCTCCCCTAGGTGTACAATGTACTATTGTTACTACGACATCTAAGTGCCGAAGAATTTTTATAATATAGTAATGTAAGAATTTAAAAAATAAAAATTACTTCTCATTCATTAATTACAGTCAATTTTGTACCGTATTGTAGTACTAATACCAAGTCTCCCATATAAGGGTGATTTGGTCATCCCCCAAGGATCAAGTCATCCTTATGGGGTGAATCAAGTTTCCCACATATACAGGTACCGGGGACACTTGGTACAGTTCTCAGTTTAAACGAGATATTTCGAAAAAATGGGAGCTAGGCTCAAAAAATAAAAGAGAAAATAAATGTGTCCCCAGTCTCCCTAAATGCTATCTAGACCCAGGTCCGTAATCCTATTTTCTCGGTGGTGATTCCTGAAAATCACTATTACCGTGATTGATCTGACACTTATGGCAAAAAAAAAATATTTTTTTATTTGTGCCGCTAGTAATCTCACGCGGTCCCGCCGCGAGGACCCCCCCCCCCCCCTACATCTCACCAAATCTTAGAGAGCGGGAGGGGCTCTTGTGAAAAACTAAATAATTAATGGTAGTCTTCCTACTCAACTCAACTTGCGAGGGTATGAACGAAGAACTGACAACAATTAGAAAAATGAGTTAATCAGCCACACAACTGAATGTCTAGGCATTTAAATAAAATTGCAACGAATGTTCAATATCGGGTGCTAATTAACTAATGTCCTTTCCAAACCTCTATCATTTCGAACGGTTTCCCCTGTTATTGCGGAATTGTGGTGTGTTCGAATCTATTTTTCCAGAACAAATTGACAGTATACCGTTCACTTTCTCGTAAGTCTAGCTGAGTGTAACCGCGGCTCAATACAGCTAACCAGACACAGACAACCAGCAAAATATATTATATACATAATTATTATGTACTGCCTGGGCCGCGTTTCATAAATAAGTCTTAGTTTATTATAACAATTCGATGAACATGCGTACCTAGCCGATTAATACAATTAGTCTTCCTATTTGGTTATCGCCTAGGATCAATAGTTTGTACCAATAACCAAGTCATTGTTTTACAATTGTCGGAATAATCAGATATTGCATTATTTATTATCAGTGATCGGAGAAGGTAGTGATTCCGGGAAATTGATGTGCTTATTTTGTTTCTGTGATGTATCTTGTTGGTGTAATAAATGTCTTTCTTCTTCTTCTTCTTCTTCTATGTTAATATGGATGGATATGCCCCCGGAATTTCAAAAATTCGACTTGTAAGAGGATATAGACATATAGAGCGAATATTACATACCATTAAATGTTAGTATGGACTTGCCTCCAGGTTTCCAAATTTAAAAATTATTTAGTAGTAGTAAAATTATTTAAACTAATATATTTATTAATGCGAGCAAATATATATATTTTTTTAAATTACATAGTCTGCTGCGGAAAAGTAAAGGAACTTTACCAGACGGTTTGCCGACCTAGGTCGCGTAGGCCCTTGCGGTATGCAAGCACGCTTGGTTTAAAAATAAATTACAAACAATTCATAGTTTTGTATAAAGAACACAAAATATTAGTTTTTTTTTCTGTAAGCAATTTAATATATATTTTTTACCTAAATAACGTCTAGTTCAATTTTTATAAATCCCGGATTTTTTTTCCGGAAAAAGGCATGTCCATATTAAGATATCGTGCACAAACTATCATGTAGGTACATAAAATCACTCTGATTACTGTTATTTATGGAGCAAATTATTTATTTATTTATGGAGCAAATTATTTATTTATTTATGGAGCAAATTATTTTTTTATTTATTTAATTGTTACTTTGTGGGTTAAGGCTGGGTTTTCCGGCGCTTAATACCAAGATAGAGGTCGTGGGTTCGATTCCCACTGGGGGCCGCCGTACATTTGTACAAATGGCCTCAGTCTGGGTGTATTTCCATGTTTGTGATGTCCTTGCCTGGTTACCATAGCACAGAGTATCCTAGTTTGGGACCAGGTCAAGTGATTGTGTGGTGTGGAAGTTATCATTATTACCTATAAATCAGGTGTTCTAAAATACATTTTACTCCAATAGTTAGTGTTTAACACCTGAAAAAAGATATTACTTTTCAATGGGCCTTTTCATCTAGAGGATATTACTTTTCAATGGGCCTTTTCATCTAGAGTCGTCAGTCATTATTTTTATGACTTTTTAAACTTTATAGCATCAAAAAAATCGCTAACATGAGTCTAAATTATCACTCGATACGGTTTTATTTGAGCTGTACTAAGTTTTGAATAATAACAAATATACCGAAATGACTATCACTGAATGTGTTTGTGACGTCGGTCGGCAAAATTCTATTAATAGGATTTAAAATGCCTATTTTCGCCGAACTATTCGCTCGCGATAAGTCCCCAACAAATCCATGCGCTCGGAGAACTCAATGTACACGGAATTGTCATGGTAAACCATA
Source organism: Yponomeuta evonymella (assembly GCA_963969515.1). Taxonomy (NCBI): domain Eukaryota; kingdom Metazoa; phylum Arthropoda; class Insecta; order Lepidoptera; family Yponomeutidae; genus Yponomeuta; species Yponomeuta evonymella. The sequence continues at coordinate 5,440,669 of OZ018363.1, forward strand.
AATTTTAGTCTATGAAATTGGGTCCTAGGCTCGGCTCGGGAACGGAGGACGGAAGGAGGCGCCACATGATATTCAAACTGTTATGGCCCAATTTACGAGATCGCAATAAGCCACTGTTCACTTTTAATCCCAGCCTTTTTGTACCGGTTGAAGCCTTGCACTTCCACAGAAAATTCCACTACCAAGTGTCCACTGAAAGAACTACGGATTCGTTCGTAGCTTGTACCATGCTTAAAAACTGACTTTGAAATACTTCGTGGCCGGCATGCAATGTGTTAGGAGAGTACTTCAAACTTGAGGAGGACAATTTGTAAAATTAAAAAAAATATTAAGATTTTTAAAATTTTAAACAACAAATGGTTTAAGGCCGACTTGCACTACTTCTTAAAATGACACTTAAGTCGCTATTTAAATCGAATTTTGTATGAAGAATTTTTCTAAATGCTGTTTAAGGCACATTTAAGAAAGTGGTGCAAGTCGGTCCTTATAAAGATTCCGTAGAAACGGATTTAAAGTTTTGCTTTATTTCAATAACAAGTTGCAGATCCCGACAGAGAGCGATATAACAGTGCCAAACGTACGCGTGAGCTTACGTAATGACCGGAAGTGAGATAGCGTGACTTTTTGTCCCTTAAAGACTATTCACATTACGAAGGGCGACGGCGACGTGCGGGCACAACGACACAAACTAAAATAAACCTTATGAAAAGATTTTAACTCTTCTGCAGATCCTCGTAGAAACAATACGGCGTCTTTTTAATAGAATCAATGGTTTAATAACTAAAACGTGTTGCGCTAATATTTTTACAAAAAAAAAAAACCAAAAAACGAAATACCTAAAAATATTACCTAATAAGTTAGAACCTACAAGGAGGTTACATACTTTTTAGCAGGCGCAAGCACCGTACCCTAAGTCCTTGAAAATAACAATGGATTACGATTGTTATTTTCAAGGTCAGGGACTGAGGCGATTAAATACTTTCACGGGAAAGGTTTCTTTTTGCACTTTTATTATTAGAGTCTCTAACTTGGTATGTATTCAAGGATTATGTTAGATTTAAATCTTGCCGCCCTCACGTCGCAAGCCCGTTGTAACGTGGACAGACCTCGTAAAAGCGGGGCTCGTGAAGCCAGCCCCTCCGATCTCGGCGCTAATTTATTCAAATTGCGTTGCAATTGAGTGCATTTATTTATTAATTCAGCCAAAATATGCTCTGAGTTTCCGATGCGCTCTGAGGTTTGAATAAGTTTAATGCAATTCCTTACAACTAAAACGTTTAATAATTATTTCTGACTTATTGCATTTAATTGTGACGCAACTTGAACACGATAGCGTCGAGAGTAAAGAGGCTGAACTAAACACTCAACACAGCAGGACAGAGTATAGCGTGGTACAGATTATCCGGGTCCTCCATTACCGAGCCGACATTTTTACAAGGAGTCATTAATAGTAACCCTAATAAGATAAGAATATACTAATCTTCATCACAATTCTAGCATCAAAAAGCAATGAAAATGTTAACCTAGATGGCCGAGAAGTAAAAAATCTACATCTAGACGAATTAAGTTGTTAAAATGATATCCACGGCATAAGTACCTTTAACACGTGGTAAATATAGTTGTATTTTGCCAATAAACACGTCAGTAATTTGCTACAGTACACTAGATACGGATTTATAAGAAAATTGCACTTACCAAGCGATATAATCTCTTAAAAACTATTCATTTACAATATGATAAAATGCGTATTTATTACTTTATTTTACGACAGTTGTATAATAAATACTGAAAATATCGTGATTTTGACCAACATAAGTAATCTCTTTGTACAACCTGAACTTTTTTTCACCATCCAAATTGTAACATAAATAACGAGATGCGTTTTTCCTTTCAGTATCACTCAGTACGAATATTATCTATCAAATATTATTAATATATTTATTATGAGTTGCCCGCAACTTCGTTGGCGTCGCTAATGTGCATTTTCCGGGATAAAAAAAAACGTGCTATTCCAGACTATCATCTATCTCTGTGTCGAGTTTCATCCAGATCAGTCCAGCCGTTCTGGCGTGATTGAGTGACAAACATCCATACACTCCAACTTTTTCATTTATAATAGAAGTAAGATAAGTTGTACATACGTACACTTGTAAAGAGTGCAACTATCCGCCAACAAACTGATACGAAAAAAATAGGTATGTAGTCTAAAAATGCAATCTGCGTAATCAATCAGTTCTTGATATAATAATATGACTTACATTCGGACTCTGCCGATCACGAGTTTTGGTGATCACAAGGTTTTTTTAATACTATTGTTTTTTTTTTAAACTTGAGTCTTATTTATAAAAACACGATTCCTTAAAACTCACTTCAAATGCAGTTTGTGGCCTTTTCTTTTGCGTAGAGTTTTAGATATGTTTTTATGAATAACACCGTGGATCTTTGAATGATTCATACAGTCTAGAAAAAATTTGGTTGGTGACTAAAAATTCAGACATATAATTTGATTGAAAGGCTAACATAGTACATTGACATTCAGCAAACAGAATGTAAATTCTTTATGTTGAAATAAATTATTGATTTCTGATTAATTTCTGATTGCGAGCTGGCTACCAGCTACGAATGGAAATTACGAGATGATCGTTTGTGTTTGTTACGATGAAGAGATCCTTTCGGCCGCCCAGGTAAAACTGGTGCTTCGTAACCAGTTGCGATCGAATATTGTTTCATCCTTGTACGAAACCAGTTGCGATCGAATACTTTTTTGTCCTCGTACGAACCCAGTTACGAACGAAACTTTGTAGAAATAGAATAATTGAACTCTCTAAAAAAACCGCCTTCGAATCTACTTTGTAGGCGAAAGAATCACTCAAATCGGTCCATAAACGGCGGAGTAATCGGGCAACAAACATACACTCGAATTGAGAACCTCCTTTTTTAAAGTCGGTTAAAAAGTGGAAAATTGCCATTGGAGTTGCAAAATAGACCTGCATGTCAAAAAAGATAGGTTACAATGGTATACTTAAAGAAGTCTTAAGAGTAATTTTAAACGAATGGGTACTTTATATAAAATGTTTTATTTTCATCAAATAAATTAATTACTTAAATGTGAAAGCATAAGGACAAATATTTTCACTAGTCATCTGGTTACTAAGCCTCGTTTTTTCGCGGACCGGTTACGTACAAGGACGAAAAAATATTCGATCGCAACTGGTTACGAAGCACCAGTTACCTAAGGCGGCCGAAAGGGTAGAGATTAGGTCCTAAAGATTAAAGCAAGTTCTAGAACTCATTCTGGGAATATTTACTAAAATTAAGTGTTAAGGTTAAGTGCTGAAGGAGGTGAACTAACGTTCATTGGGAGAGTACTAAATGCGTAGTTGTCCAATAGTCATTTCCGTGCTGTTGCGTGGCAATGATTCATGACAAAATCATCAAATTCTTCATCATGCAAAGGCATCATCACGGCATTATAGGCACAACCTGTGTTTAAATTAGCGAACTATAATGTATGTTTAGTTCGTATTTTGAAAGCGATTTTCTTGTCTTTAAATATACTTCTATTGCTACTATTTGTTGTAGTCTACTAACCAATCGCATTCCAATAGTATAAACCATGCAATTTAACTCGGCACATGGCGTGCTGTCTCCTCTGCGGGTTATACAATTCTAAATCGCACGGGTTATATACAATTTTAATTAATGACATTTGAGTGCGATTGTCTAATAGACTACAAAATAGTGTCAAATAGCAGCCATTGCCGTGATAATATTGAATAACTATGCATTTAGAAGACTCTAGGGCCTGCATGAGTTGTATGGCGGTACGAGTCGCGCGTTTTGTGTAGCTAAAAGGTCAAATTAGAAAGTCGCGACTTTTGGCATTTAAAACGCGTGATTCGCGTCGTCGTGCTTCATATGCTGGTCCTATTATTGTATTAAATAAAGTAACACTCTTTCTTCTCTGACCTTACTTAAATGGCCGAGGGCACACTCAGTAATATAAATTTATAAAGCAAACTCCAATCCCCGATCATTTAGGATGAAGTTAATCTAAAATACATAAGTTTATATTAACAATACATCATTCAAATGATATTGCTCCTCTCTTTTGTCGAATTCATGTAAGAAATACTAGTATTAAAAATACTAGACATACTTCTATCACTGCAGAGTTCAACCGCGCGGTAGAAAACCACCTCCCAAGTCATTCAAAACGTACCATGTACTGAAACATACTCACTGGAACAGAGTGTGCACTCTGAATTTAGGTAAATATTGCGGCGGGAGTTCCTTGAGCTGTTTTACCTGAAAAGTAGACGAAAATCACGTCACGATGCGATGGGATAGATCTATCTACACTCGTTAATAATTGTCAAAGACGAAATCCTTGATATATAATCAGCAATGAAGAATAAAAGGAACCAGAAATGAGCATAACTTAATATATTTTACGTTTCGTAAAACGCAAACTCAATAAAATAAAAAGTGTATTATTACTTAAATGACATCAAAATGCATTTTCTACCCTTTTATTTTACCATTTTACTAGCATCGCTGCGGATGAAGTATTTCGTCAATGATGCTTATTCATTGCCCTCGAGCCACCAGCTCACATTCTTCCACTGCTCTACTTAGGGCTTGCTCAAAGCACGCCCTCGGCCACCCTCATCCAGCTTCCTCCTCGTCATCGGTCCACCCTCAGTCCCCCGCCAATGGGCGTTTTTTCGCTAACTGCGCCGGTGGACAAAAGTACCATACACGTTCCCACATTTTTGCTTACCTGCATTTCGTAGGTGATGCTTTCTTTTGGGTCAAGTGGGTCCACTTTCAGGGCCTGAAAATAAGACGCAACAGGTCAAGCAAAGAATTGAAAAGAAGATGTATTTGTAGATGTAGATGTTATTTATTATGTTCAGCAAAGGCCAGAGGCCAAAGGCACATACAAAATTCGGCAGGTACTGATCTCGGGCGGGAGGATACTGACTTTTAGCTGGCGGACACTGATCTTAGGCGGGCGGTCACTGTAATTGGACGGGCGGACCTTGACCACGATCTAGCGGACACTGACCGCGGGCGGTCGGACACGGACCTTAGACGAGCGTACTCTAATCTTGGTCAGGCAGACTGTGACTTTAGACGAGCGTACACTAACCTTGACCAGTGGTAACTTACCTTGGCCAGTCGAAACTAATCATGGTGATTCGACCTTAATCAGTTCAACACTGATTTAACACCGACCAAGGTCAGCCCTTGATCGACCAAGGTCAGTGGTCACCCGCGCGACTTCAGTGGCTGCCCGCGCTGGGCTTCACGTGCTCAGGAAATGGTAGTGGCTCGCTCGGAGATAATAACACTAAAATCGGTCCCTCGAACACTGACCTTAGCCGTTTGGCCAATGACCTCGGTCGGTCTACCACTGACCTTAGACGTGCGGACACAGACCTAGCGCGTGCGGACACTAACTTTGGCCAGTCGAACACCGACCTTAGTCAATCGAACGCTGACCTTGGCCAGGCGGAGCTTAGTCGTGCGGACACTGACCTTGGGCGGGCGGCCGCGGCGCGGCGGCGGCGCGGGCTCGGGCACGCTGAGCACGCGCAGCTGGTGCGCGCTCAGCAAATGGTCCGTGTGCTCGCTCGGAGACGAGAAGCGAGCGCCGCACGTCGAGAATACGCACTTGTATTCCGGCTCCTCTTCTGAGAGCGACAAGGGAAGTTGGATACATTTTTGAACGGACGAACGAGCTACAGATTTTTCGCTCAGTGTAAGGGCCACGAGTCAGAAATGAGGAGATCCGCTGAAGAACCCGAGGTTACGAGTATAGCTCGAAGAATTGCTCAGTTGAAGTGGCAGTGGGCGGAGCACATAGCTCGGAGAACTGATGGCCGTTGGGGCGAAAAAGTTCTGACCTGGCGACCGCGGACCGGACGACGCAGCGGGGGCAGGCCCCCCCCCCCACCAGATGGTCTGACGACCTGGTTACGGTGGCGGGGAGTCGCTGGATGCGGGCGGCACAAGTCCGGAAAGCTTGGAAAACCATCAGGGGGGGCTAAGTCCTGCAGTGGGCGTCAAATGGCTGATGATGATGATAAGGGCCAGCAACGTATGGACGATGCGGTGAGGTGTTTAATTTTTGGACGAACAAACTGTGACTCTTACCATAGCGGCTTTGGCACTTAGGCACAGGTTTTAGCTCAGTATAAGGGTCGGCAACGCGGTGGACACCCGTGGTAATTAAGCCCATTCTCTCTCTCTTTCTCTACGAGAAGGCCTATGCCCTGCATTGGGACAAAACCGGCCAAGTGCGAGTCGGAATCGCGCACGAAGGGTTCCGTACCATTATCTATACAACATTAGACAAAGATCGAGACAAGATGATTTGGTACATTTAGAACAGCACCGTCTATAGAAACCAACAAGAAACGTTTAACATTGACTTTTAACGACATGACATCGGCGCTGTGAAGGTTACATAGATAGCCGCTAGATGGCGAGCGCTGTCTTTAGACAACGTTTGTTGTATGGGAGCCCCCCTTAAATATTATTTTATTCGTCGTTATAGCGAAAATCATCTGTGAAAATTTGAACTGTCTAGCTACCACATTTCATGAGATACAGCGTGGTGACAGACAACCAGACAGACAGGGGAGGGGTACTTTGGGTACGGAACCCTAAAAGTACAAATGAATAGCGCAATTCGTGGGCGTTACATACTTATCTCCAGCTTGATAGCGCGCGAGGACGCCTGCATCTGCGTGTGCCCAGCAACGTGCGAGGCCAACTTCTTCTCCGACTGGAACACGAGGTCGCAGATCTTGCACACCAGACTCACAGCCGGCACAGTGGAGTCGCCGTGCATCTCGCGTCTGCGGGAAACAAGAGTGAAACGGTGTAGGCCAGGGCTTCCCAAACTGATTTAGACTCTGACGCCGTTGGGCGTATCCCATTTCTTTGCGACGCCAAAGCGAAGAAACAGGAAACTTGCAACGCCGCCCTGGTGGTATATTCAAATATAATTTCCAACTATAACTTATGATGTTTAAAATGAATGGTTTGCTGTATAATTTTTATGAATAAGAGGTAGAGGTTTTCTAATTTATTTAAAACACGATTCCTCTAAAACATCCCTCAGAGGCAGTTTAAATCATCTGTGGTGACGTCTTTCCCTTCACCACATACTATTTAAACTGACTCTGAGGAGTGTTTTAAGGAATTGTGTTCTTATAAAAAAAGATTGCAAATCTTTAGAAGAAAATAAGTTTAATTAATAACAGAATGGTTAGAATACGTGTATCCGTAATAAAAAATTATTGCGAGGGGATTATTTTATTGCAGTACAACGTTTTTTTTTTCATTTTGAAGTAGGATTTATGTGAGGACAATTATTTTTATACTGATTTTCATAGTTTTAAAGAGAATTTATATGGGTACCGAAATAATATATGTTGCTCTCATTGGAGAGGCCAAAAACAATCATCTATCATAGACAAAGAAAGTTCACCAACATAATGAGAGGAGGATTTTATCTATTGCCCGCCTCAGGGCCAGGATTTTATCTATTCCCAGCCTCATGACCCCACCAGAATATTTATTGTAACGGGCTCATCACCCGCAGTACAGAGACTCATACATTTGTAAAGTTTTCTAAGCGAAATTTTCGGAGCACTGCACATTATGAAAATTATTCCGGATACTTTGCGTATTACTCGTGATTGAAGAGTTCGACCAGATTTTTTGGTACACTGGTTTTTCTTATAAATCTATCTTAAATGTAAAAATCTCGTGTTACTAGTGTTTGCTATCGAACTCCTCCGAAACGGCTTCACCGATCGTCATAATTTTTTTTGTGTATATTTGGTGTTTTTGTGTATATTCTGAGAATAGGTCGTAGGCTAATTGGCCATTATAATTTATTTATAATTTATTTCAAAAATATGGACTATTTTAAGAAACTAATTTCGTTATTTTTTAATTTTATTCATTAATTCTATATTAAATATTTTTCTCAAATTTTGTGGTGTGTAACGTCATCAGAGCATGATTAAAGAGATAGTCTTTGCTTACATAAAAAAAAACAAATGTCATTAACGTCAGTTGATTTGGTCGGCTAACCATGTATTCTGTGGGCTAACCTCAAAATAAAACCGAAGGACGACCAAGGATACTTGAGGACGACACTGTGAAACCGACACTTCAACACGTTTCGTTTTTCTTTTTTGTAAGGCAAAGGCAAACTGCCTTTGCTGATGTCATACAAAAGTCATCTAAGGTCAAAGCTTTTTTATTGAATATCTTAAAAAATATAGACTTATTTACAAATCTGCTAAATAGAAATTGTACGGAAAGCATAATTCTCGAAATGGTTTTGAGATTTCCATCCATATTAAAAAATGTAGCATGGCCAATTAATATAGCAAAACAACGTTCGCCGAGTCAGCTAGTCCAATATATAAAATCTAATATGTAGGTGCCGATCCGCGGCGAGCACGTGCGATGATTAGGCCCATACTGTCACTCCGAGAGAGCCGGATGCCTGTGCCTTACAGTGGACCGTATATAGGCTGCATTATTACCTACCTGCATTATTACACCCACCTACATTATTCGTTACCTGTGTTCGAACATGTGGTTGCGCTGGTCGAACTGTTCGCCGCAGTCCCGGCACACGTACTTGGCCTCCAGCGGCCGCCCGCTCAGGTGCCGCTTGCGGTGCTGGTTCAGATTCGTCACCTGCCACATGATAAGTTCACATATAAGGCGCTAGTATTTCTTGGTCATCTAGAAAACAGAGGACAGTAGCAACTTCTAGCTGTGAAGCCGAGTATGTTAGCCTTTCGGAGGCATTGAAGGAAGGTTCATATCTTCAAAGTCTGCTGAACGAGATGAATCTAACAGGGTATGCCACTATTTCTCTTAACGCTGATAGTCAATCTGCCATTGGGCCTAGTTATGCGCCCACTATATTAACCAGATTTAGGTAAAAACATGCATACCTGGGCATAGGCCTTGCCGCAACCGGGCTCGGGGCAGACGAACGGCCGCTCCCCTGTGTGCAGGCGCATGTGGTTGTTCAGATTAGTCACCTGGAAGACAAAGATTTCCTTATTAAAATACTAGTGAAGCTTAATAAGAATATTTATTTACTAAAGCATGGTAATTACAAATTGAGTAACTTCAAATTATCTCTAGGACTCTAGTACTTGTGTGCAAATACCCAATTTTGGATTTGATCGTGTTGCACTGGAGGCTCCAGAGATGGCGCCACCGGCCTTTTTTTGAGCCAATTTTTCGTTTTATCTTGGCTCTGATTGGCCGAGTAGACCGCGATTTTTGTTTCTATTGTAATAAAATACGTGAAGAATGATGAAATGGATTACGTTTAGATTTCTCCGTATCAATTTGTGCCCTCTATGTTAGTGAGACTCAAGATTTGCGGTGTATTATTGACCGGCCGGTTCAAGGACACTTCCTCCTAATCAAACCGATTGGAGGATTGGAGGAGTGTTTTAGACTGCTCAGAGGCAGTTTAAATAATCTGTAGTTACGTCTTTATCTTTACTACAGACTATTTAAACTACGCCTGAGGAGTGTTTTAAGGAATGCTAGACTTTAGCGGCCCGCTCTACTCCTCAGTAGAGATGGGCAATGGACTATAACTCATTCCACGTACTTGGGTTTTATCACGGAGTCAAAAACTAAAAGCAATGTGTTCAACCATCACGACCCTGTAATTTTATTTTTCTCTATCAGTGTATGGGTCTCTTTTATCTAACTCTCTTCTAAGTTGCGATCGGTCTTACGAGGATAAGCAGTTTTTTTGTATGAAGGTGACCATGTCGGGCGTCACCTTCTATTTTCGGTTTGGCCTAACGTGTGTGTGTATGTACACTTTTTGTATTACATGGGACCATGTATGGTATATGGGGTTCAAAATTTAATTCAATACATATTCTCCAACCCGCCTGCCAAGCGTGGCGATTATGGCAAAACCTCTCATGGTTATAAAAACCACGAAGGAGGCCTACGTCCTGCAGTGGGCGTCAAATGGCTGATGATGATGATATAAAAATCTCGTGTCACAGTGTTTGTTATCGAACTCCTCCGAAAGGGCTTCACCGATTTTCATGAAATTTTTTGTGTATATTTCGTAGGTCTGAGAATAGGTTGTAGGCTAATTAATATGGCAAAACAAGGTTTGCCGGGTCAGCTAGTTGAAATATAAAAAATACCTGTGTGAAAGCTTTATCGCACACATTACACTTGTAGGGACGCTCGTTGGTGTGGATGCGTAGATGAGCGCGCAGATTGTTGGACTGCGAGAACGCTGCAATAGAAACGCAATGTGTATCAGATATATTTTGGTGCAAGTTTTATTATACCTTTCAAAGTAGCTGGCGCGTGCTAATTACTAAAAATGACAACACCGTCCTACTATTATATGGATGCGAAACGTGAATGGTAACCAAAGATACCACGCACCAGGTCCAATTCTTCGTTAACCGATGCCTCAGACAGATTCTCGGTATTTTCTGGCCCGCGAAAATACGTAACGGACATGGATAGGCCACACTCTCAGAAGGGAGCCCAGCTACATACCTAGACAAGCTCTAGAGTGGACCCCCCCCAAGGACAGAGGAAACGTGGCCGTCCCAAACTAACTGGCGGCGCTCACTGGCAGCGGAGATGAAGACGGCCGGCCTAAGATGACCCGAGTTGAAGAGCGCAGCCCAAAACAGAACTATAGATGGCGAAGAATTGTGGACCCCCTCTGCCCTACGCAGGTGACATTTATTTATTTATCAAATTAAAACATTAAGTAAGCAATTACTTTAAAAAATCCTATGAAAGCTTGTGTGGACTGTGTCCTGGGACTTGAAGACCAACCCAAATTATTTTCGTAGTACAGTTGAACCGTGTTGCGCAGAAACATCCCAACCCACAATACGCAACTTACGAGAAAAACGCTTTTTTATGTATTAATTGTTTTGTTCCATGTATTTGTTCAGACGTTTTTATTTGTAATTATTATAACATTAAACACGTCTGAACAAAAAAACGTTTTTAAGTGTTACACAGAAACATTCCAACCCGCTAGATATGTATTGCGGGTTGGAATGTTTCTGCGTAACACGGTCCAGTTGATGATTATCTTCTGGAAGTGTTGGTACCCTTGTTGCAGTAAGTGCAGACGAAGCGGCGCTCGGCGCGGTGATTGCGCAGATGGTTCTGCAACTGCATTGTCTTCTGAAAGGTTTTGTTGCAAATTCCGCAGTACAGGTCCTTCGTGTCGCCTTCTTGGTCCTGAAAAAAAGTCTTATTAGAATTACATTGAAACTTTCTCTAAGTGTATTAGATGAGAACCAATTCTTAAGAGTCTTTAGTACGTACGTATAGAGAGATTTCTCGCGCCGGTTGTGTGGGCTGGTCACTGGCGTCTGGCCCAAGAGTAACCTCGGGGACCAGTGGCTGACACTTGAAGCATGCAAATACCCCCTCCTGGTTTGTCTCAAACAGTTGCTGAAAACATAATTTTGTAAATATACCAACACAAAATAAAACTTTGTTTTACTTTTGTTGGGCGATAGAACTGCCACGTACTAACCGTCGGAATTATATAAAGGTACCCTGGTACTACATAATGCTTGTGAGGTGGATGAAACTGTAACGATGGTCAGGTTAATAACAAAAGTAGGTATAAGCAGCAAATACCTATTTTAATGAAAATGCCTTTATTCAAACCAAAACATGCACATACAGAACATTGCAAAAGCCTCCTTTTAAGTAAATATTAGGGGTTAAAGTATGAAATTGCCGTTTTATTGCAATAGGTTCTTTGAATTAACATAGAATCTTCATGGTTTGAGGTTTTCGAATGAAACTTTTTTCAAATGGTTTCTATGATGTTCTTTTTTAAAAAATGTGAAACATTTGAATATCGACTTTCAATTGTTTTTGTTATTCAATTTAGACAAGAAAGATGGATACTGCGAAAATTCGAGTGATTATGAGGCACCCATTTTTCGTATTTTTTTATTTTATTGATTTGACGCAAGTGAGTCAATATTGTGGGTAAGGTAACGTTAAACCATGCCGCTAATTCCTGGGTAGTTTGACTAGGGTCGGCTTCCACTATCTCTCTTAATTCATCGTTATTCACCTGTGTGGGCGGTCTTCCTCGTGGCTCGTTCTTTAAGTCGAAATTTCCATCACGAAAGCGTTTAAACCAAAATCGCACGGTGCGTTCATTAGTAGACCCCTCTCCAAACGCAGCATTGATATTGCGGGCTGTTTCTGCCGCGTTAGTTCCGCGTCGGAACTCGTATTCAAAAATCACTCGAATTTTCGCAGTATCCATCTTTCTTGTCTAAATTGAATAACAAAAACAATTGAAAGTCGATATTCAAATGTTTCACATTTTTTAAAAAAAGAACATCAAAGAAACCATTTGAAAAAAGTTTCATTCGAAAACCTCAAACCATGAAGATTCAATTCAAAGAACCTATTGCAATAAAACGGCAATTTCATACTTTAACCCCTATTATTTACCTGTACCAGGAGGCTCTGCTCTTTCTACACCATGATCTATAAATGTGCTTATTAATCAAGCTTATTAACGTACATATAAAATCTTTTGGTATAATAACTTGTTTCAGGTAATAGGCAAAACTTTTCCTTAATTTAAAATTTAAAAGCATGCTCTCATTTCATAATAGTTAGAAATATATATATATATATATATTACATTTGTCTGGATTTACAATAAATGTAGATATGCATGTGTGTTTGTGTGCATGTGTGTATGTGTGTGTGTATGTTTCCCTAATCCTACAACAGTGTCTTGTTATGAGTGATATGATATTTTCTAGGGGGTGTTAGGCGCGTGCGAGAGACAGTGTGAGTGCACATTCCTGCTAGTGTAAATATATTTTAGATTGTACTTAACAGTATAGTTTCAGTTTCATTATATGTTTTAGTTTTTAGCTAGCCCATACTCTCTCTCACTGAGAGAAGATCTGTGCCAGTAGATGGCAATAAATAGGCTACATAAAAAAACACCCCAAAAATATGTTGTATTGCAACACATACAAAATTTTTAGTTTTTGTTTTGATATGGCTTTTTTGCCAATAATTAGGTGGCCTACGAAGTGCTCAATTAAAAAAAAACCCTAACTAGAGAGATTTTACAGCAACTTTTGTACTAAGTTTTTTTTTTTTTTAATTTGCACTAATGTCATTTCAAGCCTCCAGCAAATCATTGTTCCACATAGATCAATGTCCATCGTATTGTGGTTTTGTTTTTCAACATGTGTTTTTTGTTATTAACTATCATACAGCATCACCCCAGAGCAGAAAAACCGCCGTATTGTACATTAGGTTAAGTGCAATAAAAGTATTAAATAATAATAAAAACTAAAAGTTCTTAAGATACTTAAATATTTTTAAAATGCCAAATTTAGAACAAAAGTTGTTGATAAAAATAACAAACTCTAGTTGATGAGTTTCAGGAATTTCGCATCCACACTTTCAACCACAATTGAGGTATCCCTGTATATTCATTCTCTAGAGATATTAGTGCAGTAGGCAGCACATCATACTTTACATCCATGCACTTAAAGATGACTTTGCAAAAAAATGTAAAGATTGATGTGCTTTGTTAACATTTTGTCTAACAAAATAAAAACTGGCCAAGAGCAAGTCAACTCCTGCACTGTGGGTTCCACTTGCACTTGGCTGTTTTTTATTGTTTGGCGTTAGGATATAATAAGTCCCACAATCAAGCCAAGTTTGATACCTGTACGTATTACCGTTTTTACAACAGAGTATAAATGAAAAAAATTATTATAAAACATGTTTATTGTATGGAGACCCCCCTTATTTTTTAAATTGTATTATTTGTTAGGTACTACGCCGTAATAACACATATTCTGTGAAATTTCAACTGGATACCTATTATGGTCCGAAAGATAGAGCCCTTTAAACGTTGGACAGACAGACAGACAGAATAGATATATATAGACAGACAGCGGAAGTGTGATAGGGTTCCGTTTGGCACCCTTCGGGTACGGAACCCTAAAAACAAGTACATAGGACAAGCCAGCTCACTATTAAAGTTTTTATAACTTTTTTTTACATCTGCAATGCAGACGCAACAAGTTAAAAAAAACTCGACCTTCTTATGCCTTCTACCTACCTACCCAGAGCAGACAGGCAAAAAAAAAACACTTCGAACTGAAAAGGCCGCGACAGAGCAAATAATAAAAAAAACTGGCGGGCAGGTTTCGTTCGAAGTTTTTTTTATCGCATCGAAATACCTACAAAGCAGCATATTCTCGGCTCTTCTACAGTTTCGGGTCACATAAATGCAAAGATAAGGAACATTTTAGCAGTTTGAGCCCCTCGGACGCAAAGATAGTCTTCAAGAAGCGTTATTTTTATAACAATCTCGAAAAGAAAACAAAAAAAATCTCACTTTCAACTGGGTGAACTCTCGGCAAAAGGAAGGTTCTGATACTTACTACTGCAGATTTCTGACATATCCCACAAGTATCCATGATGAGAGAACACATAAATCACCAGTTATTGGCAAAAAAACACATGAAAATCGTAAATATTGATATTTTTCGCAAGACAGCTCACTGACAGAAAAAAACTGACGGGTGAGGAAGAGGAGCAGGGGTAGGCGGGGCGGCGGCGTCAAGCTAGCCAACATTATAAGAAAAAAAATTAAAGGTTAGGCCAAGCCAACGCGTTCAGCCTGTGCATTTGCGTCCGCGTTGGCGTGCGCGGTGACGATCAGATCGCGCTTGATGCGTGCGGTAGGACGCTCCACGCAGAGGACGCATCGATGTGATGTGCATGTGAACACGTCGCTACAACGCGTTGCCTTGGCCAAGCCTTTTATTTTTGTTTCTTTCGTTCTAGCCTGTGTCTGAAAATTTTATTCCTTTTAATCTGTGAACTAATTTGACTTCTGTCAAGCAAGAGTGTCTGTCACATTGTGTTCTGTGAACTCTGTGGTCTGTCATTCGTATTTCAAAGTGTTGCGTGGTTTTCCTCTATTTCCCAGTTTTATTTTAATATTAATTTGCTAAATAAACACTAAATTCGACAACCTTGGCCATGTGAACGACCGGAACATTGATCACACCAACTTAAGCTTAATCAGAGCGACGCTACGGCCTTTTCCAACTTCAGTACTTTGCATGTACTAATCTAACCTGAAAAATGTCTGAAAAGACACCAGTGGCCAGTGGAACTAATCAGCCGATCGTGAAGATCGGGCACTATACCCTGGGGGCTACTCTTGGGGTCGGCACCTTCGGTAAAGTGAAGATCGGCGAGCACCAGCTGACCAAACACAAAGTGGCTGTGAAGATCCTGAACAGGCAGAAAATCAAATCCCTAGATGTCGTTGGCAAGATCCGGCGTGAAATTCAGAATCTCAAGTTGTTCCGGCACCCGCACATCATTAAACTATACCAGGTTTGTTGCCAGACAACATTTGCAGCACTTGGCATAATGCATAACCTTGAACCCCACTTGTTTACAAAGTCGAACTCGCTATTTCCGTATTTGAAGTGTTGTGGCTTTGCCATTTACATATCCTGTGTAAACCTGTGTAAGTCAAGTTCCTGCAGTGATTTATGATTAGATTATTATTAGGAATTCAATTTTTCTACTGGCTGAATCTGGCTCAAATATTTTATATAAATTAGTAAATAGGTTTAGAGGAGTTTATTTATTTTTGGTTTTGTAAATATTGTAAGATAATATTTAATATTGTAAATAATTATAAAAATATTCAGCTTACATGAACCACTACAGGGCATTATGCCTTCTATGATAGAGAATTTATCTATTAAACATAAGTGTGCCGCCTCTAAATACCCCAGGACTGAAAATGAGCCTTATTTATTTGGCCTAACAATTCAGAGAATATTTTTATTACTGTCCGCTGAGCTGGCCACTGCACAACAATTAAATAGTACTGACCTAAATCACCATATCAGTACCTTTTCTAAGCATTTACAACATTTTAAAACAGATCACAATGGCTTTACACAAACCAAGATTTGAAATAGAAGAATAAAATAATTATTTTATTGGGAAATAAGCAAATTTTTGTTAGTGGTCTCTACACTACCATAACTTTATTCCTCTTGGCTTCTGGTAAACTAGCTTCTTATCTGCAATACAGAGTTCTCTGTATCTATCAAAGAGGTGTCCACATAGTTGCATTGGCCAGTTTTCGAAAGATTAGCTTCTTCCTACATACAAATGCAGAATAATGTGCATGTTTAATGCAAGATAAAAAATGTTATACTTGTATCCTTAGGTGATCTCAACGCCTACAGACATCTTCATGATCATGGAGTATGTCTCTGGCGGTGAACTCTTTGAGTACATTGTCAAGCGCGGCAAACTGCAGGAACATGAAGCTAGAAGGTAAGTAACTTACTTCTGGTGTTAATTGTAGGAGAGAGATCAAATGCTGCACAGGAACAAAAAGGTTTATTGCCAAAAACTTAAATGCAATACATACATACATAAGCCGGATTGGTGGAGGCTTGTGGACTAGTGGCTCGTCTACTGTCAGAAGTTGTCAAGCCGCCCTAAGGCCTCTGACTTGGCTTAACGGAGTGGAGTATGGCCTATACCTTCCTCAGAGAAGAGACCCGTGCCCCTCGGTGGGGACATAAGGGTTGATGATGACATACATAAGCAGCCTATTTACATCCCACTGTAGGGTCTAGGCCGTCTCTCACAGAGAGAGTATGGGCTTAATCACCACGCATGCCCACACGGATTGGCAATTTCAAGCGCTGAGGTATGTGAAGAGCTCAGACACTCAGATTTCCTCACTATGTTTTCCTTCACCGTTAGCCAGTGGTATTGCTACTATTAACTTCACAAATGTACACAACTTAGAAAACAACGTCATAGGCACATGCCCGCATTGGAAATTGAACCTGGGTCTCTCACTTCCACATGCAATACAAATAAGTAAAACCTCATGCAGCTGAATTAAAAATTAATTAAAAGCCAAAAATTCGCTTACATTGTTTTTCAATGCAGTTGCTCGTAAAGTTTTCTTTTTTGTGTAATAAAATTATGCGGAAACCTGCTCTTTATTTCACGCGTGAAATAAAACAGCATTGAAATCCTTTATTTTAATCAATTCTTAATTATGGCTACCCTAAGGATTTTGCGTGTGATGCATTGTTTTAAAGAAGTTTGAATAAGATTTTCATGTTTTTCATGTCGTGTTTCGGTGGAAGTGATTTCGCCGTAAGATTTCGATTAGTCCATGAAAGTCATAAAACTACAATTCATAGTTTATTATGACAAGTCGATGTACATTACCATTTCCATCCGTGGATGTCGTAGGAGGCGACTAAGGAAATACATTACCAGGAGACGGATAGCTGCGTCTAACTGAGATTCCAACCGCTTACTGCGATCGCCAACCCGCCTGCCAATCGTGGCGATTATGGCAAAACCCTTTATGGTTAGGAAAGCCATGAAGGAGGCCTATGTCCTGCAGTGGGCGTCAATGGCTGATGATGGTGATGATGATGATGCACATGCGTAGCCGATTAGTACAATTAATGTTCCTACTTATTAATCTGTGGGTTAGGTTATGCAATGTACATTGAATTGTCATTGAATTATAAACTAATAATTACAGACAAAGTCCCCATGGGTTCCCATGTGAGCACATTTGTTTGTTATTCCGTCCTCCAGGTTCTTCCAGCAGATAATCTCGGGCGTGGACTACTGCCACCGGCACATGATCGTGCACCGCGACCTGAAGCCGGAGAACCTCCTGCTCGACCACAATATGCACGTGAAGATCGCGGACTTCGGCCTCTCCAACATGATGATGGACGGCGAGTTTCTGCGCACCAGCTGCGGATCACCCAACTACGCCGCACCTGAGGTATCGTAATTAATTCATCCGTGTCATAATAATAGTCTAAATTTGAAATCTAGCAGTAGTGGGCGTTGGCATCTGAGATACAGTGCGACAAACAGTCTCAAAATGACCTACAATAAAAACGGAACTAATTTTGCAGTGTAAATAAATGGTTTCTTTATTTCTTAATTTTTCTTAGAACAGTGCCCATTAAGAGCTAATAGCAGATTATGAACCGAAATTAATTACCCCACGAATGACGTCACCCCTCAGGTGATATCGGGCAAGCTGTACGCGGGCCCCGAGGTGGACGTGTGGTCGTGCGGCGTAATCCTGTACGCGCTGCTGTGCGGCACGCTGCCCTTCGACGACGAACACGTGCCCACGCTCTTCCGCAAGATCAAGTCCGGTAACGTCTAAACGTACATTTGCACACAGGCAGTGATTAACCTCCTCAGTCCTAACCTTGAGAATAACTATTGAAAACCATTGTTATTTTCAAGGTCGCGGTTGAGGAGGTCATGGCCGGCAACGACTAAACTTATATTCGCACACAGTGATTAAGTTCGGTGACGACTAAACTTACACTTGCACACAGAGAGTGATTAAGTTCGGTGACGACTAAACTTATATTTTCTCACAGAGAGTGATTAAGTTCGGTGACAACTAAACTTATATTTGCACACAGACAGTGATTAAGTTCGGTGACGACTAAACTTATATTTTCTCACAGAGAGTTATTAAGTTCGGTGACAACTAAACTTATATTTGCACACAGACAGTGATTAAGTTCGATGACGACTAAACTTATATTTTCTCACAGAGAGTTATTAAGTTCGGTGACAACTAAACTTATATTTGCACACAGACAGTGATTAAGTTCGGTGACGACTAAACTTATATTTTCTCACAGAGAGTTATTAAGTTCGGTGACAACTAAACTTTTAATTGCACACAGACAGTGATTAAGTTCGGTGACGACTAAACTTATATTACGTCCGGTAAGGAACAAAGTTCTAGGGTCAGCTGACTGAAGCACATAAGTCAAATTGTCATTTTATTATTGTTCTATATTGTTAAAATAGATGTTTCCTTGATTTTTGTAAAAAAAAACATGTATATTCATGTCATTGTTTCATGATAGCTCTCCGTTAATTAAACTAAGGTAAAAAAATAGCGTGCTGAGTCCGCCGACTCTAAAGTTACATTCGCACATAGAGGTTAAGTCCGG
Organism: Yponomeuta evonymella; assembly: GCA_963969515.1. NCBI lineage: Eukaryota > Metazoa > Arthropoda > Insecta > Lepidoptera > Yponomeutidae > Yponomeuta > Yponomeuta evonymella. The sequence continues at coordinate 5,459,820 of OZ018363.1, forward strand.
TAAGTTATGTTAGCACTCAGACAGTGATTAGGTTATTTCTAGTCTCTGGTTCTAGTAGGTAAGAACAAACGTTTTTTTTTTTTTGCACACAGTCAGTGGTTAGTCTGGCAAGAACAAAAGTTATAGTCGCACACAAACAGTGGCGGACTATCATTAAGGGGTAGGCGAACCAGAGCTAACTAGCGCTACCAATTGAAAAAAAAAAAATCATCATAATCATAAGCAGCCTATACACGTTCCACTGTAGGGCACAGACCTTCTCTCTGAGAGAGCGAGTATGGGCTTAATCACCACTCGTGCCCACCGCGGATTGGCGATTTCAAGCGCTGAGGCATGTGAATAGCTCAGACACCCAGGTTTCCTCACGATGTGTTCCTTCACCGTTAGCGAGTGGTATTGCTACTATAACTTCACAAATGTATATAACTTAGAAAACAAAGTCATAGGTACATGCCCGCACTGGGAATCGAACCTGGGTCTCCCGCTTCCGAGTCCAATGTTCTACCCACTAGGCTACCACCGCTTCCGCTAAAAATAAACATATCTTCTTCATAATATAATCATAAATCTCAATAATCGTGGTAGTTATCGAACCCTGATTCATGACCAACTTCAACTCATACTCCGACCAAATAGGGGATGTATTGGCAAAGGGCAATATAAAAAGTACCCGAAACCGACGTGCGTGCATGCACCGACTAATTAATGTTGATGAAGCGAAAGAGATGATTTTCGTCATTGATAATTGGCAGACCCTGGTCTCTGCCTAACCCTCCGGGACACAGGCGTGAGTTTATGTTGTGTGATGATGCATGTCCTACACACAGGCATCTTCCCCATACCGGAGTACCTTCACAAGAGCGTGGTGAGCCTCCTCTGCGTGATGCTGCAAGTGGACCCCATGAAGAGGGCCTCCATCGAGGACGTGAAGAAGCATGACTGGTTCCAGAAAGACCTGCCCGGATATCTCTTCCCGTCGCCCGTCGAACAGGTAAGAAGGGAGGAAAGAAAGCTTTCTTTTTTCTAAATCTTATTTTTCTGTATTGTTATTTTTCTACATTGGGGTTATTCCACTAGACTCGGAAACGAGAAGCCCAGGTCTCCAGGTGAAGTTATAGTAGCAATACCACTCGCTAACTGTGAAGGAAAACATCGTGAGGAAACCTGAGTGTCTGAGCTATTCACATACCTCAGGGCTTGAAATCGTGGTGATTAAGCCCATACAATCTCCCTGAGAGAAGGCCTGTGCCCTTCAGTGGGACGTATATTATAGGCTGCTTATGTATATTAATGTTTGTAATACCTGCGTTTCGACGCCGTTTGCAATTTTAGTTCTTGTCGATAATATACATATATATTTTTGGCTTAATGCGTCATGCTAAAAGTCGGCACCAACCGGTGGTGCATGCTTCTCCGGGCGACATATCGCTGGGCGAGGATATATTTGCCGAAACCTTAATCATTTAACTGATTACTTACAGCATCTTTACAAAACGTTTTGGAAAAAAAATCGTTTATGTTATCTGTATTTTTAAACTTTGTATGTTTTAGCAATAAATATATTTTCACTTTCAAAGCTAGCAAACGTCAGGCCCGGATCGAGGGTTGGGCGAGCGGGGCACCCGCTCCGGGGCGGCTACCTAAAGGGGCGCCAAATTCACGTACCCTTTTCTTATAAGAATGAGTAACATAATGTAACACTTTTTCTGAAAAATACTCAGTCATCATCATCATTCAGCCACAAGAAGTCCACTGCTGGACATAGGCCTCCTCCATGGATTTCCAAAAAGACCGGTTGGAAGCGGCCTGCATCCAGCGTCTTCCTGCCACTTGAATGACGTCATCTGTCCATCTTGTGGCTGGTCGTCCCACGCTGCGCTTGCCGATATGTGGTCTCCATTCGAGAACTTTTCGGCCCCATCGGCCATCAGTTCTGCGTGCTATGTGCCCCGCCCACTGCCACTTCAACTTACTAATCCGCTGGGCTATGTCGACGACTTTCGTTCGTCTACGGATCTCATCATTTCTGATTCGATCTCGTAGAGAAATTCCGAGCATAGCCCTTTCCATAGCTCGTTGCGTGACCTTGAGCCTTCTTATGAGGCCCATAGTGAGAGACCACGTTTCAGTGCCATAAGTCGTCACTGGTAACACACACTGGTTGTATAATTTTGTCTTGAGCGATTGAGGTATACCTATTAGACGAAAAGACTTTTCTAAGTTTCCCGAAAGCTGCCCAGCCGAGTTGGATTCGACGATTGACCTCTTTCACGAAGTTGGACCGGCCTAGTTGGATTGTTTGTCCTAAGTAGACGTATTCGTCTACAACTTCGAGAGTCGTGTTCCCCAATGTTATTGGGGTGGGCACAACACGAGCGTTCGACATGACCTTCGTTTTGTCCATGTTCATTTTAAGGCCCACACGTTGGGAAACTCGACTGAGGTCGTCGAGCATTATGCCGAGGTCTTCCATCGTTTCTGCCATGACTACTATATCGTCGGCAAATCGAAGGTGCGTGATGTACTCGCCATTGATATTGATGCCGCGTCCCTGCCATTCCAGAAGCTTGAAGGCATCTTCCAGTGCGTTCGTGAACAGTTTCGGAGAGATAACGTCTCCCTGTCTCACGCCTCTTCTCAATGGAATTGCCTCCGAATTCTGCTCCTGTACTCGGACCGACATGGTGGCGCTGTTGTACAAGCACTTCAGCACCTCGATATACCGATAGTCAATACGGCAACGCTGGAGAGACTCGAGCACTGCCCATGTCTCGATCGAATCGAAGGCTTTCTCATAGTCCACAAACGCTAAGCAGAATGGCAAATTATACTCCTCAGTCTTCTGTATAATTTGCCGCAGCGTGTGGATGTGGTCTATGGTACTAAAGCCCTTTCGGAAACCGGCTTGTTCGGGAGGCTGGAAGTCATCAAACCTGCGTTCGAGACGATTCGTGAGGACCCTCGAAAACAGCTTATAAACATGGCTCAGAAGCGAGATGGGTCGGTAGTTCTTCAATAGAGAGTTATCCCCTTTCTTGAAGAACAGCGTCACCACGCTTCTGTTCCATGCTTCTGGCGTGTTTCCTTCGAGCACGACGGAATTGAAGAGCTTCTGAAGGACTTTAAGTACTGGTGTTCCACCCGCTTTCAGGAGCTCTGATGTGATTCCGTCCTCTCCTGGTGCCTTGTTATTCTTGAGCTGTTTCAGGGCCATCCTAATCTCGTACAGGCTGATGTCCGGGATGTCTTCGGTATAATGTCGGGTCAGTTTGGCTCTCGGATCTTTGTTCAAACTGCTAACAGGTTTTGCGACTGAGGTGTATAGCTGTCCGTAGAAACTCTCAATCTCCCTCAGCACCTCTGATTTGGTCGACGCTATACTGCCGTCCTCTCTCTTCAGCTTCGTCAGCTGGCTTTGCCCAATAGACAAGTCTTTTGCGAACACTTTGGAGCCCTTGTTCCGCTCTATAGTCTCTTTAATACGTTCGGTATTAAAGGACCGAATATCGTGCCGCATAGACTTTGAGATATGTCTATTGAGCTGCCTATATGACTTAGCATCCTCGGAGGACTGCAGTTGCAACGCGCGACGTTTAGCCATGAGGTCGAGAGTATAGTTTGAGAGCTTTTGTGGTCTACTCGTACGGTTGGGTCTATAGAACCTCGAGCCCACTGTACGGACAGTTTCTACAAACCTGTTATTGATCTCGTCCACCGATGCGGCGCTCTCCAGGCACTCAAAGCGATTTGACAATTCGAGTTGAAAGTTCTCGGGGTTCTGGATATGGGCACGAGTAGGTCGGAGCGTGGACTTCATGAGACGAGACCTCTCAAGTTTGACATTGATATTCAATGTGCCTCTTACTATTCGGTGATCGCTTCCGGTTTTCACCATGTTGATCACAGAGACATCATTGAATATTTGTCTCTTGGAGGTCAGGATGAAGTCTATCTCGTTTCTCGTGGAACCATCGGGACTCAACCAGGTCCATTTCCTGTGAGGTGGCTTCTGAAAGAAAGAGTTCATCATAAAGAGTCCCTCTTTCTCCAGGAAGTCTGCCAACCTTTGTCCTCTCGGGTTCCGTTGCCCATAACCAAATTGCCCCACTCTCATCTCACCCTCGCTTCTTGTGCCCAGCTTCGCATTGAAGTCCCCCATAACCACATTAAAATAGGTCTCCGAGGTATGTATGGCCCTACTAATGTCCTCATACATCGCCTCTACCTCCTCATCGGAGTGTGACGAGGTCGGTGCGTATACCTGAATGACCTTCAGCGAATATCTCTTAGATATTCTGAGTATTAGGTACACCACCCTGCTCGACACACTGTTGATGGCCAAAATGTTATTTACGAGGGACTTGTGGACGAGAAACCCGACACCACCCTGGGACTGTTGCTCGCCCTCCCGGTAGTAGAGCAGGTTACCGGATTTCAGGGTTATCGTGTCCTCGCCCTCTCGACGGACTTCAGATAACCCTAGGATATCCCAGTGTAACCTACCCATTTCCTCTTCCAGCTCAATTAGCTTTTCGTCTGTCCTCAATGTGCGAATGTTGTGTGTTACCAGGGCCAGTCGTTTTCGTTTTTGGGGGTGGTAGCCAGATCTCTGCCGGAGATTCTTAGCACCCCTTGCTCCGCCGTTACCGTGGCCGCTACCGTAGCCAGGAATAGCGGAGCCGCCGGGGACTGGGGGCCTGGTTTTTTGGTGTATTGCCATGAGGGTATTTGCCTTACTCGCCACGCTTGGCATGCGGGTTGGCGAGTATTCTCACTCACAAATACTCAGTAGATAGGTATAATGAGAACATGAGCTTCACCACAGCACCCAGTACATTTGATATGCGAATTTTGGGGAGGGGCGTCCAGGGGGCGCCAATGTAAAATTTTTGCCCAGGCTCGGAAAAATCATAGATTTGGGGCTAGAAAGCGTCGGAAATTAAGGTATTAAGTGTATTGGTAATTCAGGTACTCGTACCAACTTATGCATTAGACGTAATAGGAATTGAGAAGAGATGGTCAGCGTGGAGAAGGCGCTTGTACCCGGGCGACACTGTATTTAAAATAACACAGACACTGTAACTTAATGTACGTAATAAGTAAAACTACGAGTATGTGTCCATTTCAAAATCTAGATCATTTTTGAGAAAAAAAAATGGACAGAAAGCTATATTCTAATATAAGTATTGTAAATTGAAATTTATAATTAATGTTTTATCTTATCTATAAATAAGTAAGTGTACTTTAGCAATGCCCTGACCAGGGCCCATAATGTGGGACTTGAACATGTTTAACATAATTTTATGTACCATTATGAATGCTAATAAATGAATATGAATATTCAACAGGACAATATTCCCTATATTCCTAGGACAGCAGCGTGATCGACACGGAAGCCATAACGGAAGTCTGCGAGAAGTTCGGCGTGAAGGAACACGAAGTACACAACGCGTTGCTAAGCGGCGACCCGCACGACCAGCTGGCGATCGCCTACCATCTCATTATTGACAACAAGCGCATTGCTGACGAGGCCGCGAAGGCTGAGATAAAGGACTTCTACTTAGCCAGTAAGTTTTATCTTTTGACGGCCCCAATCGCGTGGCAAAATCAATGGAGGCGCAGACAAAATTCAGCCAATAACCGCCGGATTGATTTCATTATAGACAACAAGCTGAGATAAAGGACTTCTATCTAGCCAGTGAGTATTTGACACTATCAAATCGAATCTAAGTTAGATTTAGTGGCAAAATTTTCATTCCGTGATGCCTAAAACCATTTTGCATAAAATTGACATTCTTCTGTGTAGGACAATTATTTACTGGAGGCTACTACGTTGGTAGTCTTACCATTACGTAAACCCCGATATTTCCCGAAATATAAATTTGAGAGAAAACTCCAACAAAAGTTGTTGTGTAACACAAAGTCTAATTGGGGCGACACAGGTATTGCGCATTAGAGGTGATCCTGTATAAACCTCCTCTAGTCCCGGCTTTCGACACACAGGCGCATCACGTCGCTGTCTGTGGCATTCTATAGGCCCTGCTAGTGCCAGCTCTCGCCACACAAGATCGATAACCAATCAACTGACGTCAGACTCCCGTTTGCAGGCAACTCCCCGCGAGTCCCCTCGATATCGGAGACGCACAAAAAGCACCCGAAGCGCATCGCACTGCTGTGTCTCTATAGGGCCCGACTAGTCCCATCTTTCGGCACAAGGCCATCGCGCCGCTGTGTCTCTCTATATGCCCCGCCTAGTGCCATTTCTCGACACAAGATCGATAACCAAAAAACTGACGTTAGACTCCCTTTGTAGGCAACTCCGCGCCAGTCCTTTCCGGCTCGAAGGCTCACAAGTCGCACCCAGAGCGCATCGCGTCGCTGTGTCTATAGTCCCCGACTATTGCCTCTCTCGACACTCAAGATGGATAACCAAACAACTAACGTCAGACTCCCCTTTGCAGGCAACTCCCTTCCGTCTCTAGGGATCTTGTGATCTGTTTTGTACACCAAATAAAAAAAAACAAGTTTTTTCGACATTTACAGTGTTTTCCAGAATACAATTCATATTAACACTCGTCTTCTTATTTAAATAAAAATCTCGTGTCACAGTGTTTGTTATCGAACTCCTCCGAAACGGCTTCATCGATTTTTATGAAATTTTTTTTGTAAATTTGGAAGGTCTGAGAATGGGTCGTAGGCTCATTCAAATATGGCAAAACAACGCTTGCCGAGTCAGCTAGTAATATATAGTACCCCGAAATTTGAAAAATATAAGCTGTAAGCCCCCAATAGTGCCAACAAACTGACGTCAGACTCCCCTTTGCAGGCGACTCCACGCCAGTCCCCTCCCTCTCGGAGACTCGCAAGTCGCACCCGAAGCGCATCGCGCCGCTGTTTCTCTCTATAAGCCCCGACTAGTCCCAGTCTTTCCTCAACTAGTACTATCTCTCGACATACAAGATCGATAACCAACAAACTAACGTAGGATTCCCCTTTGCAGGCAACTCCCTGCCAGTCCCCTCGGTCTCAAAAGCCCACAAGCCGCATCCGGAGCACATCGCGCCGCTGTTTCTTTCTATAAGCCCCGACTAGTCCCATCTTTCCTCAACTAGTACCATCTCTCGACATACAAGATCATCATCATCATCATCATCATTCAGCCACAAGAAGTCCACTGCTGGACATAGGCCTCCTCCATGGATTTCCAAAAAACCGGTTGGAAGCGGCCTGCATCCAGCGCCTTCCTGCCACTTGGATGAGGTCATCTGTCCATCTTGTGGCTGGTCGTCCTACGTCCTACGTCCACTGCCACCTCAACTTACTAATCCGCTGGGCTATGGTCGATGACTTTCGTTCGTCTACGGATCTCATAATTTCTGATTCGATCTCGTAGCGAAATTCCGAGCATAGCCCGTTCCATAGCTCGTTGCGTTACCTTGAGCCTTCTTATGAGTATGAGGTCAACGATACAAGATCGATAACCAACAAACTGAAGTCAGACTCCCCTTTGCAGGCCACTCCCCGCCAGTCCCCTCGGTCTCGGAGGCCCACAAGCCGCATCCGGAGCGCATCGCGCCGTTGCGGGAACTCCCGCCACCCGCCGCAGACCGAGCTGCGCCCCGCGGGACGCCCGTCAAGAGGTAGGTTTAGAAGAGTATGTCTGGCCGCAGCATTAGTGTTTTCCTACTTTTGTAAGACAAATGTTTTAGCATTGCAAGTTGTTGATTGCACTCGTGGGATATGTAGAACTACTACTACTTCTTGGCCTCTGACACCAGAAGTCGCCACTTGTCTCTGTCCTGCGCGGTCTCGTGCCAGTCGCCCGCCTGGAGCTCACGCAGGTCCTTGGCCACTTCATCCTTCCAGCGATAGCTGGGGCAGCCAACCGGTCTTTGTCCGCTTGGCAGCTCCAGGTATGCTCTCTCCGCCCGATCCTCTCCCATCCTTTCTTTCTATGTGACTGAGCCAAGGGATTCGGTGGGATTTCGTTTCTCCGATGATGTTGGGTTCGGAAATATTTCTTTTTAACTCTCGAACTGCTGTTCCCTCCTCGTTGGACCCAGAATCTTCCTCGTGTTCTTCCTCTCGGCAACCAGAAACTTATTTTCCTCCTTGAGTGTGAGGGTTCAAGCCTCGCAGCCCTACATCAAGATCGGCCTGATTACGGTCTTGTAAATTCGGATCTTTGCTTTTCTGCTTAGAAGCTTGGACACCAGCACCTTGTGAAGATCAGTGTTGAAAATCTCTTTTTACAGTAACTGGCAATCTAAACACTTGACATTTATTTAAATATTCTTATAATAGTCAATCCATTTTTATCTGTCTATCGAAATACATATCAGCTTTATCTCTCTGCTAATTAATTGTGTTATTTACCAAAAATAATTCGCATATATTGAATCTTTACTAGATAAATTCAATATGGTTGACGCAATTTCTACCACTACTCCATTGGAACCTGGTATTAAACTTATACATCCAACCGGAGTAGAAGACGAAAACTTGAACTTACCCTACCAGCAGCTTATAGGCAGTCTAATGTACATTTCCATTGGTACGAGACCGGACATATCGCATGCAGTCTCCTTTTTAAGCCAATTTAATGCACATTGCGGGGAGGTACACTTTAAGGCTGCTAAACGAGTACTGAGGTACCTAAAGGGTACCAAAAACCTTAAACTTACTTTCGACAAAAAGGAAAGTTAGGACATAGTTGGCTACGCTGATGCAGACTATGGCAACAATATCATTGACCGAAGGTCATACACGGGCTTTGTGTTCAAGATGTGCGGCGGAGCCGTCTCTTGGGAATCCCGCAAACAGCGGACGGTTGCCTTGTCAACTACTGAAGCCGAATACATGGCTATCGGGGAGGCTTGCAAAGAGGCAGTCTACCTCAAATGTCTTGCTTCTGAAATCCTCGGAGTAGTTCATCCAATCACAGTTAACTGTGATAATCAAAGCGCTATAAAACTCACCAAAAGTAACACATTTCACGCACGCACAAAGCATATCGATGTCAGATATCACTTCATTCGCGAAAAGCTACAAGACAAACTACTTAGCATTAGTTTCATATCATCTAATGAAAACATTGCAGACGCCTTAACAAAACTTCTGCCTAAACCTAAACTTGTAAAATTTTCTAAGGGTTTAGGTCTAACATAATGTGTCATCTGTCTCTTGTTTTTGTTAAGCTTGTTTGATAGTAAGTAGTTAGTTTACCTGAAGACTCTGGAGTGTGTGTTATATTTATAGTGTGTGTTATTTTCATATTGGTGTATTACTTTAATAGGGTGTTTACATTGCGGGGAGGTGTTGAAAATCTCTTTTTACAGTAACTGGCAATCTAAACACTTGACATTTATTTAAATATTCTTATAATAGTCAATCCATTTTTATCTGTCTATCGAAATACATATCAGCTTTATCTCTCTGCTAATTAATTGTGTTATTTACCAAAAATAATTATCAGCACTCCAACGGAGGGCATTCTGAACTCGGATGTCGATTTCCTGCTCTCTGGCATTGGTGTCAGTGATCGTACATCCCAAGTACTTAAACTTAGCCACTCCTGCATACTGTATCACCCACTTGGAGGTTTTTCTGTGACTCCTTGGTGCTCCTATGACGCTTTATCATCATCATCATCATCATCAGCCATTTGCCGCCCACTGCAGGACCTAGGCCTCCTTCGTGGTTTTCATGACCATGAGGGGTTTTGCCATAATCGCCACGCTTGGCAGGCGGGTTGGCGATCGCTGTATGCGGTTGGAATATCAGGAAGACGCTGCCGCCCGTCTCCTGGTAATTTATTTCCTTAGTCGCCTTCATCGACATCCACGGAAGGAAATGGAGTGACGCTATTCTTAATCCGGCGCCACACGGTGACGCTTCATGTGAAGATATTCGGTTTTTTCCCGGCGGATTCGGAATCCAACTTTTCTGGCCTCTTCCTCCAGTGTGCTTGCAGCATCCCGGACCTCCCGCTCATTCTGGCCCAGCAAGGCTAGGTCATCAGCACATCATAATACATTTTGTAGTCCATTTAGCTGTACCTCACCATCATGTGTCATCACTTTTCGGATAATGTGCTTCAACACCAAATTGAATAGCGCGGGTAAAACGGGCATCCCATGCTTTAGACCGGTCACGACAGCAAAATTTTCAGTCAGGTCTCCATCCACCTTTACACGTATCCTTCACACGCTGGTTGCCACTTTTATCATTGAGACCAGTTTCTTAGGCACTTCAAATACTAAAAGTATTTTGTAGAGTATCTTCCTGTTAACACTATCGTATGCCTTCGTGAAGTCAAGCTCTGTTTGTATTCCCATTTCTTCTCCATGAACTGGTCGAGGAGGAAGGTCTGGTCCTTGGTGCATCGGTTACGTGGGAAACCACACTGGTAGTCACCCAAGATCTGTTCTGACTATGGTTCGAGCCTGCGCAACAGTATGTAGGACAGTATCTTATATGCGGTCCTAAGCAGTACGATACCTCGGTAGTTCGAACACCTTTTCCTACATCCTAGATATAATATAATTGAGAAAAGATGGTCAGTGGAGTTCAGTGGCTTTTTTGTCCTCTACAAGTCAACACTAAGGCAGCGTTAAGCGGCTAACACTGGGCCTTGACATTCAACAGCGTGTAAATTCTTTGTGTTGAAATATATTTCTAATTTGTCAGTAGGTCCTGGGTTCCGAACCTGGGGTTAATTACCCCCGCGAGGGTAAAATGTTTATTCTGCGGGCCAATGGGCCGGCGAAATTGATAAATGACAGATCAGTGCGAAGGCTAGATCTGCGGTTCCAAACAGGGGGGGGGGGAGTAATTAGATCCGCGGGGGTAAACTAGTTTTACTGCGGGGGTAATCGGCCGGCTACTAAAAGGTTAAAAACCATTGCTTTAGGTTCTTGGCGGTAAGGGCTTTATTCTCGAGTTTTTTTTTGACTAAACGAGCCGAAAGTAACTAATTTTAGAATTCTTTATATGAATCCCTTCCCTTGGAACCTCCAAGAGATTTCCTGGCTGGAGACCGTCGTAATTCGCAAATAGCACAGGGTATTCTAGTTTGGGACAGGACAAGTGTTGCAGGACAATCAATTCTGAACTGCGCCAAATATAGCAGGGTTCAATAAAACAGTTTTATTTTCGTCTCTGTTCCAGAGCCAAATGGCACTTGGGTATCCGATCCCAGAGCAAGCCTAACGACATAATGCTGGAAGTGTTCCGCGCGATGAAGGCTCTAGACTACGAATGGAAGGTTATCAACCCATACCATGTGCGGTGAGTATTCATGTTTACATGTCTTACATTCGTGTTAACTTTTCGCATACACAGACTCGTTTTCTTAATTTTACATTCTGTCTTTACTGGCGATAATAAAACATATTATGGGCTATTAATAGCCCATTTTGGTTTCTTAAGTTTCACTGTTCTAAAACATTATTTAGGCAGTGACATTGGATGGTGCAAACAAAAAAAAAAATGGGATTTAAATAAAAACATGTTTAAAGTATATCTAAACTGGTCGTGCAGGCCGCTGATATTTTTGAACCGAAAAAATCTACCATCAGGTAGACGCGCATAGATCTTTAGTTACATTTCGCATGTCTACAACCTAATAAAATTATAATCTTCGAACTAAAACTTTCGTAAGCACTACACATTAACTTAATTCTGGATTACTTACTTGGTTTTTTGTCTGAAGAGTCCGACCAGGTCCAGGTAAGTGAATCCGGAATTAAGTTAATAAAATTACAATCGATCAATTATAGTGCCAGCCACTTAATAACATCCTATACTTCCCTCAGAGTCCGAACACTGAACAAAATGACCGAAAAGTACGTGAAAATGTCGCTTCAACTCTACCAAGTCGACTACAAGTCTTACCTCCTCGACTTCAAATCTCTGTCCGGCGAGAAAGAGGACAACGAGGAAGACCCCACGGCTTCCCCCATGGCGCCCCCGCCGCCGATGGCGCCCCCCAGCGCGGGGCCCCCGCAACCCCAGGGACACCACACCATGGAGTTCTTTGAAATGTGCGCCGCGCTCATCATACAGCTCGCTCGGTAGTGTGAGAGTGTAATTTAGGAGCGCACCTTAGCGTGGGCTTCCAGGGGCACCACAACATGGGAGTTGTTTGAGATGTGCACCGCGCTCATAATACAGTTCGCTTGGTAGTTTGCGAGCGTAATTTAGGAGAGCCTCTTAGCGTAGGATCCCAGCGGCACCACACCTTGGAGTTCTTTGAAATGTGCGCCGCGCTCATCATACAACTTGATCGGTAGTCTGCGAAGGTAATTTAGGAGCGCCCCTTAGCGCGCCCCCAGGGGCACCTCACCATGGAGTTCTTTGACATTTGCGCTGCGCTCATCATTCAGCTCACTTCGTAGTTTGAGTGTATTTTAATGGAAAAACTTAGCACGGGGCCCCGGGGGCACCACACCATAGAGTTCTTATAAATGTGCGTCGAGCTCGTCATGTATAGCTCGGTACTTTGCGAGTGTAATATTAATCCTTTTGCTCTGAGGCGGTTAGATTTAGTAGCAAAATCCGGCCTTTTTCGACAATGTAATTCGCACACTGCGAGACAGAAGTAATATAGGTCTTATATAAGAATTTGGTCGTTGCAATGCATCGAGACAGCGTTAGGGTAGCATAAAATGTGTTTATCTCGATTATTATACCGGGTGGCATTTTAGTCAACTTCCAAACTTTAAAGGGGCTTTTTACTCATAAATATAAACAACTTTTACTATGGGACCAAACAAATCAGAGCAAAAAATAAATGAGCTGTTCCATACATAAGATAGAAGCAGTACTGCACCAAATGTATGAAACAGCTGATTTATTTTTTGCTCTGATTTGTTTGGCCCCATATTAAAAGTTGTTTGTATTGACGAGTAGAAAGATCCCTCAAAGTTTGTCAGGTGACTAAAATGCCGCCCGGTATGATTTGCTAAACAGATTTAGGCACGCACGATGGTAATCGGCGCTTGAGAGATATACTTTCTTGAACATTGACAAACCGCTGGTTTCTGAATTTAGAATTTTACTAAATAAATACGTATGTATCGTTCTATCACTTTGGATTTATCACAAAAGAACGAGACAAAAAATAATTTAATTAGAATTTAGTTAATATGGAAAAATTTACGGTTCAGAAACCTGCCGAAAGTGATGTTATATTCTAAATAATATTCAATAGTGCCTTACGAAGATTAACGTACGAAGGCAAATAAACAAAATGTAAGTCTATTTAAATACAGATTCTAACTAGTCTCTCATCACGTTGACATCTTAATCCAACTTAGTAATGAACTTCTAAATCAAATAATTAGTCGTAAATAAAAAAACCTTAGAGATCCTATTTATTAGCCAGTATTATGTTATTTTCGACGAGCTACCTCCTATAGCCTATGAATGAAAAGCGTAAACTAGTAATACAAAGCGTCTTCATTACTAGCCTACATTTTTAGATTCCCTCTGTTCGTAAACGTACATTTCATTTCTCTTTAATACTGATTTCTAGGACCCACGACCGAGAACCTAGGGTCACGGCTGTTTTTGGCGTTAATGCTATCTAATCGTAGGTTTTTGTCTTAGATTCTCGGCCATGGGCCAAAAGAATCACTATTGCCGTTATTGAGAAATAATGAGCCGTTTTCGGCACAAATTCACAAAGCACTTCATAGATGGCGCTTATAGGCGTGCACATACAAGAACAGGGATACGTCTGTGAAATTTTGCTTAGCGCAGATTAATTTTGACAGCTGTATTCCGGTTCTTCTATGGCCACGCCTGTAAGCGCCATCTATGAATTGCTTTGTGAATTTGTATTGAAAACGGCTCATTGTACAGACAGTTTTCGCAAAAACGATGATTTCTTTCCATTGGCGCTAGTGTTACTGTATGGGGTGGGGGCCCTTGAGGGTGTAATTGGGTGATCAGTCTCGTCCACTATAAAGCGAAATTCCCCACCGTCCAAGGCTAACGCGGTGTTGGTCGTACATAGGTATATATTTATGGTATGTCATGTGAAACACTAATTGCGCGATGCAGGAATGGCGGACTAGTGCGTGCCCATAGTTGACATGTGCTCGCCACAGGTTCACTATTCGTGACCCACCATTACGTTCAGATGTACATAGAGAAAAAAAAAATACCAAAGAAATTCGATAAGCAGATAAAAAGTGCCTTTCTTTAGCATTGTCTCCTTACATGGGCGTCACCTTTCATAGTTACGGCAAGGGCTGGCTTACTTCACTGCACAGTTTTTGTAACCCACAATCTCACATGGGTGCAGTCACTTAAACCTTTATATCCGTGTAATCTACTCAGTTTCTGACACGGGTATAAAGGTCTGTAATACAGTTGACTGGGCACTCGCTGATGACAAACGGTATTATTTATAAATACAACAATCCTCTAAAACACTCCTCAAAGTGTCTCTCTTTACCACAGACTATTTAAACTGCCTCTAAGGCATTTCGGCGGATGAGGTCACTTTCGGACGAGGTCACTTTCTGAGGAGGTCATGTCCGTTTACGTACAGTCCTAAAAATCATAGGTATACCAAATCTTACCTGTATGGTGAAGCTACCTTGTGAAGTAAGAAGGAACTACTAATTAAATTGTGGCATTTAGGTGAGCTGCTGTAATATTCCTTTATGAGTCTACATACACTGTCTACATACGAAAAAACTCCTCAACCTTCGAAGTGGGGTAATAAGGATAATGATGAAGCAAAGGTGTCTGACTGTACAGCGGCATGACCTCCTCAGAAAGTGACCTACTCCGAAAGTGACCTAATAAGAAAATGACCTCATCCGCCGAAATGCTCGAAATGTTTTATAAATAAGACCATAATTCTCTAACGATAATTAAACCAGTAGTGTCTGACCACTGATTTACAGATGTCCATATTGGGCACTAATTAAATAATCAGTAACAAAAATTCAGCGGAATAAATAAATGGGCGGTGTGGCCAGCACATAAATAAATTTTGGCCAGAGTAAAAAATTGTTTGATCTAAGAGTGCGCCAGAAAGAAGTCAGTCAGTCAGTTCATAAGGCGTTTTGCCACTTTTCTCTCTAAACACAATATTATTAAAATAGAATACTTATATAAGTACACCATTTTTTTTCATCTGTGACTAGACACAAAAAAACCTTCCCATTGGCTTATCAAAGTTAATTAAGTATGTATACCTACTGTATAAAATGTAACTGACGATGTGCTAAGCAATAAATTTATGAGCTTATCAATTTGCTATTTCTGTTGCTCAATCTATTATTTTCAGCCGACCACATTGTTCTAAGTAAAGCGGTCATAGAATAAAAACATGGCAAATATCGTTGCACCCTGGTAGACCTATGATCTCCGCACTTAGCTTCATTATGGGGTCATTGTACGTAACAGGGCTGTGAGATGACTCCAGCCAGCCTATCTCATTCCAGAAAGCCAGCAGTGATCCAATGTTAGGTTCTGCTTGAAGGGATCCTAGCTTCCCAAAAACTGAGGTCCGTTGCACCGTTGCACTTTTGCAAAAACAGAAACACCTCAGGTCACTTTGGGCTGTGTTACAAAAGAGTACATGTAAATAATAATGGTATTGGATACTAATACTGGTTACAGGTGTTATAAATTGTACAGATGCTTATAAAGTGTATTGTGTGTGGATTAAAACTAACTACCATTTATGTAACATAATCAGATTTGAGATCAATACATCCTAAAACTATACTAACAAGACTTATATGTTGTAGAGAAATACCTAATGAAAATACTGCTTCGTTAACTGTAAAGATCTATTGATCTGAAATCTGATGTGGCAATTATATTTATTTATATTTAAATAAAGTCATTAAATAGATTTAGAAGTTAATATCCTGTTTTATTTTAAAATAGCTTTGGTAGGGAAATTATGACTGAAATATTTTTAAATAAAAGACAAGTTGTAACAGAATACTGTAATTTAATAAGGATCTAAAAAATGTACATATTACTATGAATTTCAGTTTACGCTGTTGAACATTGATGGCAGATGTTCATTGTAATCTCTGACTTCTTGCTTATTAAAAGTAAAAACAAGTGACTACGGAAGTAGATAAGGGGAACTGGAGTGAAATAATTCTTCATATCGAATTAAATTATGTTACAAAGGAATTCCTAACTCATTATGGGCTGGGGACAAGCTCTCCCATGACGAGAACTTAAAATAAAAATAGATTTAATATCATGTATACGCACATAAATTTTCAAGTTCTCGTCATGCGAGATAATTTTCTCAGGCCATTCAATTCTGCTTTATGGACTCACTGCATTGATTATCCAGTACAATTCGCCAATGTCACGTGCTAGGCGAGAAATAGCCAATTATAAGAACGTTCGCCAAATATCAGAAATTAAAATCTATTAAGAATATTTTACAAAATATCCAAAGTCAATTCGGTGCACTTGTCCGCCTCACAAGTCTCTAAAAATCAATTACATTATACGGTTTCTTTAAATATTTTTTGAGTTTCATTATGGACCATTTTGCCCCCTACAATTGTCATGTGATTCCACACTAACAAGTCTTTTCCAAACTTGAAAAGTACACGTAGTTATCCAAAAGATTTTTCTTTGGGTCTCTTTATTCTAACTTCAAAAACTACTTAACTAGGCATGGCGAAATCTCAAGGTTTTACCGTCGAAAGAGTCAATGCTGCTGAAGATTGTGAATAAAATTTGTTTCTTTAAATATATGGCCTCCTTCAAAGACGTCTTTTTTTAGAGAAATAGTATTTTTCAGTGTACAACCCAGTGGCAAACCCTAGGCTCTGCCTACCACTCGAGGATACAGGCGTGAGTATATAATATGTATGAAAATATTCACAGCCATCAGAAGAACTACGCCCCTGTCGCCATGCAACATCACTTAGCTCCACCATGTATAAGCTGTATATTTGCTAACGCTTCTTTTTACTATCACAAGTAAAATAACGACATGGGTTAGAAAAATATATAGGTAGATAATAACTCATCGACTTTGGATCTAAAGAAAGATATTAAAATGTGTCATAATTAGGGAAACATTCCTAATTTTACGTAAATACAAACAATCTGATACCACGAGCTTAATAATTTTAATTGATTTTAGGTTTTTTTTTTTAGTGCCGACCCGATAAGTAAAGGATGTTTTTATGTATTGGTTTGGGTACCCTGTTTTACCTACTAAGGGGGTACCTTGTTTCCCTCGTTCCGGGACATGGCCGCGCACATGAATGAATGAATGAATTGCTTGATTACCTATGTGCTAAATAATACGAGTCAAAATGCACAACATTGTTTGAAAGAACGATTGTTATATGCATTACTAGTCATATAGATAATTTGTCAGAACGAGCTAGTATCAAAATGAACTAATGGTTACAAAGTGCAAGTGTTAGAACGATCGAATGTCAGAATGGATAAAATCATAAAATCTTAACGACATGAATGAATAAGCGTCAATATGTCCAATTTGTATCAATGTTATAATGACTAAATGCTATGCTAATACTTACAATGTATTGTAAGAATCAGCTATTTAATCAATTACATGGTTACGTAGTCACTAAAATATTGTAACGTTTATATATTTTATCTCTGACACAATTGTTGCACATTGTTAAATATGTACAATTCTGACACAAGTATGATGTAACATAAATACAATGTGAAGGTTTGTCATTTTGTCACGGCAACGTTATAAGCATTAAACTTTATACATTTTGACACCTACACACTCGAACCTTATAGACGGAGTTTACACGTTCAGTCTGGCGTCAGTTCGTCCGTGACCTTGATCAAGCTCGGATCGACGCCAGACTGATGTAGCTAGGCGAGGTATTACACGGTCACTCAAGAGTCTGATGCGAGACTGATAACACATTCAGACGATCAGTCTGCCGTCAGTCTGACCGTGACTGACGAAAATTATCAAAATATTCGAATATCCGTCAGTCTGGTCCATCAGTCCATCAATCCATTGAATAGACAATCTGCCGTCAGTCTAACCAGACTGATGGAATTAACTGACGCCAGACTGAACGTGTAAACTCCGTCTTAGACATTCCGTCATGTGAACAGCCATGTCCGGGAAGGGTTTCCCTAGTTACGTCACATGTCAAAGCCTGCATATGCTTCGGTTAGGATTAAGAGCACTATCACACTAGCCATTTGCGAGCCATTTGAAAGCGAGGCGATTGCGCGACGTACACGCCGCGATGACGCTGCGCTTACCACCCTCGACGCCATTTTGTACAGTCGTTCGACAGTCCGCCCCGCCCCACTTGAGTTATGTCAAAGTTCAACCGTCGTTGATGGATACAAAGTTATAACTAAAATTAAAAATTGTCCCGTTATATGGGATACATCATAGTCGCTCTCTACCAGTCTATTACTTCATAATGAACCCTCCAAGATTCGTCGTTGAATTGTATCTGCTTTCCTTTTCTGCGTCCTTGACGTAACAAAGTCATCAGTATTGTTTCCTCGTCAGATCAATCCATTTTTCTACTGAGTTTCCACGAAGCGGATCGGACGCCGCGCGCTCGCCAGGACGGCGCAGCGTCATGCGCAATTGCCTCGCTTTGAAATCGCTAGTGTGATAGGGCTGTTACTAACACCAGCGACAAAGAACCTTTTGTGATTGAAGTCAGGTTAAAATAATTATAGAGTATATTTTTGTGCACTGCTCCGACTCGAGCAATTAATAGTTGCAATTCGCACTTGCATGCGCTCAAAGATACAATGTTTGACTGGCGTCTTACTACTCCGGGGTTTTGTATGGGAATCAGGCGTTAGGCGTCAGGAAATCCATAATAGCATTAAAATGTAAATTACCTTACTTTGCAAAATTTATTTATTTTGGCGGGATTTAGCCATTTATTTTTCACATTTTAACCCTCCGGGGTATATTGGACAAAGTGTCAAACGTCACGGAAATAATATCAAAGTGGCAACATGTCCAGTGGTCCAATTGCCATACCATCAACTGGTCAAAACGGCCAGTTGCTAAAACAGCCAAATGCCAAAACGTCTAGTAGGTACCTAGTTAAAAATATCATGTTGCTAAAACATCCAATTGTCAAAACGTCTAGTAGTTATAACGTCCAGTTGCTGGAAACACCCAACTGTCAAAATGTACAGTGGTTAAATGCCAAAATGCTTACTTGCTAAACGGATGAAAAACTATCATTAGAAAAACGAGAATTTACTTAATGAAGCTAAATAGCTTCTGAACAAAGTGGCAACTGACCACGGCTATCTTCTGTACATCACTATGTATATGAGAATATTGTCTTGTTTAATACTTTTTAGTAGTCGGGTTTTAGTTTTTAAACTTAATTTTTATTTAAATAATTTTGCAGTTAGTTTTGCAGAGCCGAAGAGAATAAAGTATAGTGATCACACCTGGGACGTGATTTTAGAAATGATTTTACAGAAACGCGGCGGATAACGTCAAAGGAGAAAAAACTCCTAATTCAAACAAGTCACAACAATAAATGCGACTACAGCGACGCCGCCACCGGCTCAGATAAGTTTGTCGCGCTGTACTTTCAGTGTACTGATCAAAGTGGTTTTTAGGGTTCCGTACCCGAAGGGTGCCGTACGGGACCCTATTACTAAGCCTACGCCGTCTGTCTGCCTGTCCATCTATCTTTCCGTCCGGCATATAAGATATTATTCTTTAATAATTTAATATTCTTTATTGGTGCCAGGAAAAACACAAACATGAAATGTTTACAAAAATGCAGTACATTGGCGGCCTTATTGCTTATTCCCATTTTCTTCATATAAAGCGCTGCATCTTTGAACCGTAACAGGTTTCTAGCATAATACCGTAATAGGTCTTTCTACCATCGGGACATTATGGCCCCTTGGGCATTTTGACGCTAGCACTAACTGACTAGTGGTCCTTCTAGCATCTGGACATTATGTCCCCTTGGACGTTTTGACACTTTGTCCAATATACCCCAGCGGCTGTCTTACGCATGCTTTAATTAAAACCACTGGCAGCAAAACAAGTCTAAACTAGAATTTTAGAGGATGATATTGGGGCACGTACTATTGTGGGCTTTCAACTTATTTTTTATACATGGGCTTATATGTTACTGCACAAGTATTGTCACAGTTCTAGCTATGTTTACACTAACAAGCTTTCCAACATTCCTTTCTACTCATGTAGCAAGGCAAGAGAAAGGGAAAGAAATTACGTTATGACGACGCTAACACGCCGAGGTGTGTGTGTACACTTGGCTACGAACGGGGCAACGCGCTGGCTCAGTGTGGACTACTGATGTGCCGTTCCCGGAAATCTTAGGAATATTCCTAAAATTCACTGTGCCGTACCAATAACATATGATTCTGTAGATGTCACAAGTTGTCAGAATTTTCCGCTGTGCTCAAAATTCAAATGTAAGCATTATCATGATAAATTATATACATCACAATGAGTATATTACTGGGTATTAGGAATATTCCAAAGCGGCACACCGGTAGTCAGCCTGTCGCGCTGAGTGCGTGGTGTAAATGGGGCTACTGCTTGCGCGCTTTCGTAGTGTCTACTATCACTGATGTGCCGTTCCCGGAAATCTTGGGAATATTCCCAAAAATCTCTGTGCCATACTAACAATATCTGATTCCATAGATGTCACCTGCTTTTCGAACTTCGAGCACTCGTACCGTGATAATTTTATACATCCACAATGACTAGTTTCCTTGAGTAATTTACTGGGTATATTCCCATATTCCCGGCGGCACACCGTTATTTACTGGCACGTCGAGTGCCTAGTGCGAACGGGGCAACTGCGGGCTCGCGTAGTGTGAACACAGCCGGTCGGAGCGGTGCACAAAGTCTGGAGGTCTTGAGGTCTTAGGTCCTGCGGCATCACGCGGCCGCGGTGGGGGCGGCGGGGGCGCCCTCGTCGGGCTTGCTTTCCAGGCTAAAAGGGGGGATACGGCAGTCGAAGGTGTAGCCGTCCTCGCGCTCCATTCTGAACGTGCCCCTGTGGTGAAAAAGTAAATCCTTTATATCCTAAAAATATTACTTTGCCTTAGTATGTTTTTTTTTTTCTTTCTTGTGAAATCTATTCCTAGTAGTATGTAGGAATATTTTTCGTTCATCTCCTCCCTTCTAAATGATAATTTTTATTTATGTATTTTTATTCTATATTTATCTAATATTTATGTACCGTTTATGTATGTGTATTAAATATATAAATATCTTTCTTATTTAGCTTCTCAT